>CM047425.1:12760905-17560905 GCA_026168455.1 Theocolax elegans | reverse complement strand
TCTATAAACTGGATGCCACGTTTCACGAATGAACTCATTATCTACATCAAGTCCATTACGTTGTAAATTTTTTCTAACGGTCGTCAATTCATCTTGTGTCAATGTTGGTGCATGTTTCTGATAACATTTGAATTATTTGTTATGTTTTAATCTATTTAGATTTTTAATAAGATGATAAATACACACCTTATCGACATATAAAATTTTATCGAGTTCATTTTTTACGCTATTACGTTTCTGCTGCTCATCAGATTGATATTGCCAATATAACCATCGTTCTTTACGGCTTGGGCCTAACATATCTCGTAAAATTTGTTCGGTAGCTTGAAGTTTTTCTTTAACAGAACTTTCAAGAAAACGTACTGCTTGATCCCAATCTCTTTTGTCGTTTACGCTTCTATCCTCGAGTGTATTTAATTGAATTACACGTAACATTTCAGATGCCTGTAATAATTATACAGATGATCATTCCTAATATTTTACAAAGCGAAATCTTTATTATTTTAAAAGTACTGTTTAAATATAAACATTTAAAATTAAACAACAATGTGTACTAGACTCAATATAAAACAAATATTAAAAATACATCTTATTTAAAAAACAATGAAATTAAAGATATTTGCCTTATCTTCCCATGTATGCCTCCTTATAGCTTCCTGAACTACTGCATTTTTCAAATTATCAAAAATAGCATCGTGGTCCGGACTCAAACCAGCTTGGGTCATAAAATTCTGAAACTCTTGTTGTAAGCATTCCCAACCGGACTCAACGCTTTTAGATGGCAATTGTTGTTCAGCCCACTGTCTAAGTTTAATGTCTACAGTCGTATTAAACGTACCTGAAAGATCGGTAAAGAATAATAAAAAAAACGTTCAAAACAGTTAAAAAAATATCAACAATATTACCTGTACTTCCAGTTTGAGCCGCAGGTAAATAAATATTTTCGAATACGTGCATACTAACTTTATCCCATAAACGAGTCAACAAAACCTCTTCCCAATGTCTAGGTGAAGCTTGGGAAAGATTTACAATTTCATCTAAAATTTCACCCCTTGCTTTCTCGAAAAGCTCATCTCTATCTAATTCGCGTAATCTACCCAAAGTTAGATATAATTAATAGACTGATGTTAATATATTTTGATATGATAAGTTTTAACTTTTTACGAGTATTCTTACCTTGGAAAATTATTTTTCCATTCTGTTTCTAAATTAAATCTCGTTGCTTTAAAAGCATCGGCTTGTTGCTCAACTGTTTCACGTACCATTTTCCAAAAGCATTCAGCTACAGCTAAACTCAAATTTCTTGTTGTAACTTGACCGGACATGACTAAACCATCCCTGATTATAAATATAAAATATATAATAAATTAACTTCTTATTAGATCGTCATTTAATTATTTAGAAAATACTAACTTAAACAATTTAGAATTCCTGAAAAACTTTTCTTCATAATCCTTTATAGTCTGAATACTATCATCCTGTCTACCACGACCAGTAACAACTGCAAAATAACCTAATGCTTTCATAGGGAATAATTTTCCTGACAAAATTTTTTTTAATCGATCAGGATTGGCTAAATTTTCTTCTGCCATATCTACCTAAAATTTTTAATATATTTTAGAAAATAAGTTCATTTAAATTAATCACAATAAATTAAATATTATTACTTTGGTAAGCACGAAAATAGTTCGTTTGCCAGCAGGATCCATTTGAGCAACTAAATCTGTTACATTACTTCTTTCTGCATCAACAGATCCATCTTGAATGCAAAGTATAATAGCATTTGGGTTGCTCATATATTGCTGTGTCATTTGTCGTATAGCGTCACGAGTATCTTCAGCCATTTCTGTAGTTACTGTCTGTTGTTATCAATTTATTTGAATAAGTAAAATGAATTTATGTGCTAATTATATAAACAAATTTTATTACTTACACTAATAATACCGGGTAAATCGACTAGAACCATACGAGGTATACCAGGTCCTTTCACAGTCATTGATATAACATCTTGACTTACAGTTTTGCCACCTTTCACGCTATTTTTCATGCGCAATTCAACTTCACGACGAAGGTCAGCTAATTCTGATTCTTTTGTTAAGTCAAATTCTCTTGAACTATCTTTGAATTGAGCAATATGATATGGACCTTCACTCAATGTAACTTTCACTGGAGCTCTTGTCATCATTTCACCTCCACCTCTATATATTATTATTTATTTTTATTATTCATGTATGTCATTAATAATAATAATTGATTAACTACTTGTAATTTATATTTCAATTACCTTGGAAATATTCGTGCTTGTGCAATCATTTCCAGAACGGAAGTTTTTCCTGAACTTTGATCACCAACAACTACAACTCGTGGTAGATGATCAGCAGTTGAATATGTACTATCATAGTCATTTAATTCATCTAAGACATCACTGTACATATCTATAAGTGATTTCTGAAATAAAGATATTTATTAATATTTATAGTGTATATTAATAAATAAACTAATTGAAACTTACTTTGATCTTTCGATTGTTTTGTTTAAAATTTCCTCGAAGTAACATTTGTTTTCTTAATTCTTTGTTTTCTCGTTCAAGCCTCTCAAGCTCACGTTGATATTTTAATTGTATTTTCATTACTTCATCATGCATCGCGTCTAGCCTTTGCTGTGATGATTCTATAAATCAGTTACATTTAATTTTCATATAAAATTGTTAAAACAAATAGTTTGATATATCCATATTAAATCTTACGAGACTTTTTTTTATCATCTAGACTTTCAGCAGCTGCAAATGCCACCGTTGTTTTTGATATCTCTTCTTTAACATCTACAAAAATAAAATAATCAATAAATATTCATTTAATTATTTATAAAAACCGTACTTTACTTGACAAAAAAATTAAAAATAATTATTATTTATTCAAAAGCAGGGCACAATGAAGTTATTTTATTAACCTATTCACTTCCATTTGACATTAATTTTAATGTAAAATAAGGAACATAATAGCTACAAGCAGCATAGATGTTAACGTTTTAGATTGTAAATATCATTGAGAAAATGTCTGTACTTCCATAAATAGAACATATAAAATAATGATATACTTAATAGTGCCAAACTATGAAAAGATCTGTCCCATTCAGTATATACTTTTTCATAAATTAAATATTACAATGTTAAATTAAATTAAAGTGCATAACGCTGAATGGACAGACTAAAAGTTATGCTCTTTTTGTTTTACACACCTGAGTAAACTTGGTTTGCAAAGGCGGTGATCACTTCTATTTCACCTGAACAGAACAGACCAAATTATAAATTAAATTGCCAAAAAAGTGCATTATTTGTTAATGATGTTGTACTGGCTTTTTTCTTTAATATTACAATTATAAAGATAATTTGAAAAAATGGAGTGTTTAACATGGTTATGAGTATAGCACAATTACTTTAAATGTAATATTAACTTTTAAAATACATTATATGAAATCAGCAAATGTAACAAATATAGGAGATGCTGGATGCAGTGGAGAGTTTCAATCAGGCAGGTACTCAAATAAAAATTCAGGAACACTGGAAAATAAAAATTATAATGTAACTCACGATTTGAAGAATTTTTATTACTATTGTAATAATCATAAGAACTGTTGGTGTCTGCAGCCTTAATAGCATCATCTAGCCTTTGATTAAACCACATTCTATATTCCCTATATTTTGCTTCTCCTATTTCTTTTATACGTGGATCTGTTTACAATTATTAGCTAGATACTTAAAGATTTTCAAAACAGATACTATAAAATAAATATAAAAATATTACAAACCAATTTCAATTTTATCAGCTATTGTATCCTTGACTGTCATCAAAGAAGTTCGAAATTCGTTCCATTGATCACTATTTGGCATTAAACCATCAATCCAAGACATATCTGGCAGACCTTCTTTCCATTGTTCATATTTCTGCAAAATATACTCTTTTTAACATTAAAATATTTTCTTCTTAAATGAATAAGACTTTAAATAAATCAAAGTATTAACCTTTTGTAATGTGACTCCACCAGTAACTGCACCACCAAGTAAAAGATATCTTATTTTCAAAGCACCTCGTATAATTTTAGTAAGTATCATTATTTGTCTATACTGAGCATTGACTAAGATACGTGCTTGAGGAGATGCCAAAAGAGGTTTACAATATCGAAATTTCCCTGATGTTAAATATCGTGTACCAACAATAGAAAGTGGATAATTTGATTTTTTGGATATCAGCAAAATACTGTACCTAATATGAAGAAAAATAATCAAATCAGAACAAACATAAACATCAGTTGCATAATGAAAGTTGATAACACAATTAGTTATTTTATATTTTTATTAAACATCTTAAATGAGATTTCATAGACATTAATGTTACTTTTATAAACGTAACACATACTAAAGTAATTGAAAAAACATTACTACAAATTTTTGTGAAGATAAAGACTTAACCTAAAAATTGAGTGCAAGAAGAAAGAATTGTTGTCTAATTGTATTATTTATTCCCGCAAAGAAAAGATTACAAATAAACATTATAATTAAGGTAAAAATTAATTGAAACCCTGCTTTAACATAAATAATCTATTCATTTATAAAAATTATGCCGGGTGCTCAAAAAAGGACGAAAAAGCTCACCCAAATTTTCCGCATAAGACTTGCTTCATCGTTACTAAACAATCAAGGCTTGAAATTAAAAATCAAAATTTAACAATGATTAAATCATTAAAATGTGTAAATCGATAATATAAAATCTTGAAAAATCAATATAAATTCATACTGCTTCTGCGTAAAAAAATTATTCCGGAAGGGAAACGAATCTGCGAGGATTGAGGTGAGCTTGCAGCCTGCAGGAGCAAACTAAAATCCACATACGCATGACATTGTCTCAGCCAATCAGAATTTCTGTTACCCCCACTTACTGACTTTGACATGTATGGTGTACAATGCGCAACATACGCGACATTTGCGCATGTAATAAACAGGCGTTTAGTTGGGTCTATACTCTATAGTGGTGTGTGTCCAACAACGCTTTTAAGGTTAGAGATGTAAATTAAAAAGTTTATTTATTTAAACATGATGTAAATGTTAAAAATAATTATATAAAAATAATTTTATGTTATTCTAGTTTGAATAAGGAAAATGGCAGAAAATAGTGAAATGGATACTGGCGAAGATGAAACAGTTACTGAAGATGTGAAAACTGCTGGACAACCTTTGTCAGATTTTTTATTACAATTGGAAGATTATACCCCAACTGTAAATATTATATTTCATTATATCATTAAAATATATTTTTAGGTGTAAATTATTAATATTACTATAATCCTGTATCTAGGTTCCAGATGCAATAAGTGAACACTATTTACACACTGCTGGTTTCAATACAACGGATCCTAGGATGTAAGAAAACATATACTTACACTTATTAATAATATACTATATATTATATTTTTGTATGTTTTCTTTTATATAGAGTACGATTAGTTTCTTTAGCAGCTCAAAAATTTATATCTGAAATTGCCAATGATGCTCTGCAACATTGTAAAACACGAGGAGTTAATCAAAATACCAAAGTAAAGGGAAAAGATAGACGATTTACATTAACAATGGAAGATTTAACACCAGCTGTAGCGGAGTATGGAATAATAGTTAAAAAACCTCATTACTTTGTATAAAAATGTGTCGTTCATTATTTAATTTACGAAGATCTCTACAACTACTTTAAGAATATCATGATTTAATAACACAACATAAACACTTCAATTTTGACAATCATTTGTTAAATGTATACAATATTAAATTATTTTTTCATTAATTGCTTGTAACATATATATTCAAAATAGATTTATTAAAAAGTGTAATAAATACTTTTTCTAAATACCTTGAGTAATATAAAGCCATTTAATTTTAACTGTGTATTGAGTTCTCTATGGTCCGCTTAATATAAATAAATAATTCACAGAATTAGTTATATAATATAAAAACAAATTTTTTACATTGGTTTGAATAAATAAATATTAAAGGTTTCTATTTTTGTATAAAATATGATTAATGTATTCTCATACACTTAAGCATAATAATTATTAGCAGGGAAAATTTTGAAATTTTAGAATTAAAATAAGGTTAATTTGTTATTAAAGAAAGATTGATTATTGATTATTTATTAATTAATATAATATTAATATTCAACTGTGTGATTGTATGCATATGTTATAAATTTATACAAATATTGTTTGTATTATATGAAATATGTACCAATGTATCATGAATTTTCATTATTGATTTGAAACATTAAAAAAGAACTACTATCATCAATTCTATTTACTTTTCGAATTCATAAAAATTAGATCATTTAAAATTAAAATGGATCAACTCAAATTTGAATAAAAATCATCTTCTAAAATACACATTTAAATGCCGCGCTCCATCTCCCTTCAAATCAAATCCCTCCCCACTGTAGAAGAAATGTAAATAAATCCAGGATATTAAAATAACAAGAATACCATAAATGAAATAGCTATTTCACATATATATCTTAGTAGTATAAAAGAATCTCCCCTAAGGAATCTCAAAAAATCCAGGCTCCAGACTTTACGAGTTACGAGTTACGAGTTACGAGTCTATTTAATTGAATACTCGTCTACAATAACCTGCTGCGTGATTCTCCGTTCTATAATCGGAATTTACTGATTGGTTCCAAGTAAAGAAATAACCAATCAAAATACGCGGAATTACGGTACGTTTTAATACAATGTAAAGTGAGCTTGGTACAGCGATTAGCGTGTGAATTGCGCACGCGTGTACTCTTCAGTCCACGGCGAGAGTTTTTATTCCAAAAAGCTCGTATCGGCCATATTGGTGTATTGTATCATTTGCTCGGTGATTTCGGAGTAAAAAAAGGTATGCCTTACGCCACGTTAATCGAAAACGATAAAGTGTTATCTTAAGGTGATTAATGAACTTTTGTTTAAACAAACAAGATTTTGGATACCCTTACGTTTCTAAGAATACGATTAAAAAAAAAGTTTGGTTAACGTTGTGTGCCACCTTGGCTCGCTCGTTCGGGGGGCGAATGTCCGATGAAATTTTTGCGAGGTCCTATAGCTTTTTATTGACCTCTTGAGTTTCCCTAATTATTACGAATTATTATTATTTTAGTTTATTCGATACAATTGATTTATTAAATTATCTGGTTTTTCTCGATACTTTTATAAACTGGGTCTTTCTCTTTGCTCGTTTTTGCCGATTTGGTATAGGCATACTTACTTGGTATATGGGTACATCTTTTGTTTGCCCGTTAGAGTTCGGATGATAATATTTGTTGACCTTTACTCGTTAATGTTATTTTATTTTAATTAAATTGTTTGAATCATTTTAATGTTTAATCGTGACATCTTTAATTTATCTTTTGAAGCATGGTTAATACTTGTTATCATAGCGAAACACAACGTCGTTAAATTCTTCTTTTATTTTTGTTTACATTCTAGACTGTAGACTCCAATCTACACATTCATTTTTGTATCTTATATTTTCTTTATTTTTAGGAGTTTTAGCATCATGACGGATTCTCTGAAGTTTGGTCCAGAATGGTACATTACAATTTTTGAACCGAATAAAGTTTTATTTTATTGAGATTTATTTA
This sequence comes from Theocolax elegans, assembly GCA_026168455.1. Taxonomy (NCBI): domain Eukaryota; kingdom Metazoa; phylum Arthropoda; class Insecta; order Hymenoptera; family Cerocephalidae; genus Theocolax; species Theocolax elegans. Next base: position 17,553,247 of record CM047425.1, on the reverse strand, counting down.
TAATCTATTGTTTACAGGTTACGCAATTTGGCAGGAGATGGCTGTAATGCTGGTGGAGGTGGAGGCGGTAGTCTCGCAACTCCTCGGTATCAGTTAGCGGAGCATAGGTATGGTCGAGAAGAGATGCTTGCTCTATTCGATCGTACCTATAAGCCACCAGAGCCATTAACAAGTTTTACAGGACTATATGTCCAAAAAACTCAGTTACCATTGGCTCTCATACAAATGACAGAGGAAGAAACAGTAAGATGTTTACTTTTTTATACTAATAAATATTATAGTGTTTTGTTTATTATATGTCAATGGTTAATTTGTAGATTATTAATAATACTTTTATTATAATATTAAAATTAATTTACAATCAATTTTTTGCTAAGTGGTAATGTTTTATCTTAGTACTTTGAGTATATTTATTATAATTTTTTTATTGAAATAATTGTATTTTATTATAGTAATTTATTAATACAAGTTACTTGTATGTTTTATTTGATTTTTAAACAAGAATGTATAAACAATAGTGTAAAGGGTTTTGATACATGTTCTTTAAACAGAATATTTTAATATTTAATTTTTTAATAATTAATTAAAATAATTTAATAAACTATAAATACAAAAATACTTTTCAATAATTTGTTATACTACTAGCTACACAATTTATGTATCCATTTCTGTCAGTGTACTTATATATAAAATGTTAATGGATTTGGAATTATTTAACACAATCCTGTAATTTATACATTTTGCATAATAACTAGTTTGTAAAAGATAAATTTAATATCAATTTATTTTTCAGCGTTTATGGAATGGAGGAGTAACTGCTAGTACTGGTCGAGGAAGGGGTGGTAGTGTTGACCGAGGAGGACGAAGTAGAAGTGGAAGAACTGGTGCTCATTATCGTGGAGTTGGTTTTGAAGATTTGGGTGAAGGTCCCAGAAGCGAATCACAACCATTTCCAGTAATTGTTATATATATTATTATTCTAAATTATTATATTTCTAGATAAGTAAATTTGTATTTTATAAATTCAGTCACGAACCAGAGCATTTGACAGACCACCAAATGAACGAAGTTGGTCAGAACGAAATGGTGCAGATCCTGGAGAGTGGAATGGGTCCACTAGTCCCAGAAAGGAATTGACTCGTGGTGCCAGTGGTAGCTCTCTAATGGAGAGCAATTGGAGACGTCATCGAGGCGGGCCAGATGAAGAAGAAGGCTGGAGAAATTCTAGAGGCGAAAAATGGGGTAATTAATAGCAAATTAATTAAATTTGCTATTCTTAACGTTACTATATCTAAGTTGTCACTTTTTTAGAAAGAAAATAGAAAAAAATTTTGCTTATATTATGATTTATTTATATATATATATATATATATATATATATATATATATATTTAAAATATATATCTGTATATATATATATATTTTTTATACATATATATTATAGTAAAAGGTAGTTGGCGTGACGGTGATAAAGACAGAGGTGACAGAGCTGATGGGGATGATGATAAAAGGGGAGAACGTTGGGATCACAAAGGGGGAAACAGAGCATTTGATCCTCATCCACCTCCATTACGTAGAAATCGTTCAAATCACCACGATAATCATGACAATCTACCAGAATGGTAATTTCTTTTTCCGAATGCTTTCACAAACTAGTTTATTTACTTTGATGTGTTTACACAATTTTCAAAAATTAATCTTGTTAGACAGTTCAATGTAGTAATTTAACTATTTATATCCAAAATATATAATTAGATAATAATGACATTTCTATAGTATAAGTATTTAATATTAATACAAATTATATTTATTATGAAAGTTTATACAATCAGTGAAGAAATTTAGCCAATTCTGAACATTCAGCAGTTTCATTGAAGTTTTTTTAACTCTGAGTCTGCTTTGAGTGTTTTGATCTCAATTAGACCGAGAGCGATACTCAACCTGAGAATTTATAAATGAATAACTAAATTGATTACTTAAGTCCATCGATCCAAAAACTAAAAGTCATAATTAATTTTAGGGCGACGGAAAATCCTAGCGAAAGTGGTGGCAGCTTTGATGCTTCGGGTGCATTTCACGGTATGTACTCGGACGATGATGATGATCATCCGGATAGACAACACCACGATAGAAAACGAGGAAACCGACGAGTGCGCCGCGTCTCTGAGGGCAACACACCTCAATCAAAGAATGGCGTTAAATCTGTGAGCAATAAACTCGATCGTACAGTTAACGGCGAACGACCTAAATCGTTACACGAGTCAAAAGAACTAGATAAGGAGACGCGGCGTAGTTTATCACCAATTAAATCACCGCCGATTCCTGGTAGCCCCGTCTCGAAGAAGCTGCCGTCCACTAGTAGTAGCCAGTCGCCAACTGCCAATCCAGTCGACGCAAAGAAGAAGGACCGACTAACAAAGACGCCTATGCAAGATAAAACATTGAAAGAACCACCTCACAATATTAATTCGCAAGGTTGTTTATTTAATTGTATTATTTTAAGTTTTATTATGAAAATTATATTAACTTTTAAAACTATAAAATTGATAAATTAATATTTTTTTATTTCGGAATCGATTAGTTATGTACATACACAATTTATCTATTATTATAAGAAAATATTATATAGTACAATAACTATTTTGCAACAAAATTGTAAATAATGCTTTATGAAAAATTCAAATTTTATTCTTACATAAACTTGTAATAAATAAAGCACAGAAAAAAAATTTTATTTTAGAAAACTTACAGAAAATACGTAATTTTTAAAATGAAACTTATATTCATAAACTTAGTAATTTTATTAAATTCGTATAAATTATGTACTATTTTATAGCACGTTGTTTAAGATTCCAGTGTTTTGTAAACAAATTAAAAATTCAAGTGAGATTCATTTGATATCTTATATACATTGTTAAATGTAATTTTAGTACAAAATATTTAAAAAAAATTATACATATAATTTTAAAGACTGCTAAGTTATTAATACATACAAATGTTTTTATGCAGTTTTATTCTCTAAACTCAAATCGAAGAGCGAGAGTCCAAAGAAAGCTGAGGAGTCACCAAAGTCCAAATCTGAACGTCCTACCAAAACCAGTATAAAACCTGAAGAAGTCAGTATCCCAAAACCTGAAAAACCCTTAGAACCTGAAAAATCAAAACCTTCCACAATTCCACTTTCAAATCAGCAACTGAAGCAAAACCAGTTACAGCAACAAACTTTGCAGCAGCAACAACAAAAATCACAACCAACAGAGTCTCAACAGATTCCACACTCTGTATCAACAGCAGCTAATATCATTCAACAACATCATGTGGATGACAAACACAAAACCGAGGCAGATCATTTGAATCAAATGGAAGAAGAAGTAGCTAAGTTGATCGATGGAGTTAGGGACGATAAACCACCAGGTGTTTTGTCATCAACGACAGTCGTAAATCAGACGGTAATCGACCCTACAGCAGCGACTGTAACTCAAACTTCTAATGTCATCCAAGAAAAGTGGTTTTATCGAGATCCACAGGGTGAGGTACAGGGACCGTTTCTTGCTAATGAAATGGCTGAATGGCACAAGCAAGGCTATTTTGCACCGAATTTATTAGTTAGAAGAACTTGCGATGAGAGATATACAACTCTTGGCGATCTTGTCAATCTATGCGGAGGAGTACCATTTAAACCTGGAACTAATTTTCCTCCACTCAAGGTATATTTGAATTATTTAATGTGTATTTTTATTTCATACAACAGTTCTAATATGTCGAAGAAAAAAAATGTCAGCAAATTATTGAATCGAGTACTATTCACTTAACGACTGATTAGATTTGTATACTAATACAGTGAAGTAAAAATTACTTAAATTTTTGCATTTTATGACATAACCAATCAGGTTTATCAACCAACTATGATTATAAAATAAACATCACTCATTTAACTTTGGTCAAGCGATTATGTCATCTATCTTGAATAAGTTATTGAAAATTTACTTAGTAATGATTGAATTAAAAAAATTGTGTATTACTATTTAAAAGCTACGTTAGTTTGTTAAGTATAAAGTTTGTTTATTAGTACCGCACTCAGTAAAAATTTTGTTAATAAGTTAGGCTCACGTAACTTTGTACGTCTTAATAAAATATTAATATAAAATTTATTATTATTTATTTAGTATTCATATTAAATATTATTTGTTTTACAGCTTTCTGATACAATAATACCAACCGGTGTACCTGGAACAACGTCGGCTGGTATACCAGTTTGCAATCTTATGATGAAACCAGCAGGAATGGAAGATCCGTGGATTCTTTTTCAATATCAGCAATATCAATCATTACATAATCAACAGATTTACTTAAAACAATTGCGTGCAAGTGCATTGAATAAACTTTCGCAGTCGGAACAATGGACCGGTCTTAGTCCGATAGAACAGAATGAGTCGATTTGGCAATATATGAGATCAATAGATCCAGATATCCCAGATTTACCAAAACTGCCACCTGCCGTTCCTAGTCCTCTTATAGTAAACATGTCGCAGAAAACTGCGCCTTCATCTAATTCGGTTATTCAGCTCTTCCCACAGCTTCATCAGGTATATTATGTCAATTTGATAGAGAAAAAAAATGTAAATTTTAATTTTTTTTTCGTAAAAATAGTAAGTTTTTTTATACAGGTATATCTGAATTTTTTTTACGGTGTAATAAATAATTAAATATGTTTTATTTTTCTAATATTTTCTTTAATATAATATATAACATTTAAAAGATACACATACATTTAGATCATGCAGTAAACTTCTACTCAATTATTAATTAAAATTAAATGATATTTCAGGTAACAAAAACCCAAGCGGAAACGCCACATGTACCAACGGTAACTCCGCATTCAGTAAACGCGCAGCCTATGTCAACTCCTATCGACCCAATTCAACAGTTGATGCAACAGATGAGTACCATACGAAACTTACCACCTATGCCACAACCGACGATTGCACCTACGCCACCTCAGCCTCAACCTCAACCACCAGCGCAAGAAGATAATCCGATTAAATCTTGGTTGAGGCAACTCGGAGTTAATACAAATGCTCATGTTCAACCTCAACTTCAACCTCAACCTCAACCTCAGCCTCAGCCTCAACCGCAATTAGAGTCTGTTTGGCATCAAGCACCACCACATCTTTCTACTTTTAACGCGCAAACCTGGATGACTCAGGTTAGTGTTTATTTATATTATATGTACAATATACATATATAATTATTTTATTAGTTGGTAGTATCCTCAATTTATTTAAGAATCCTGAATTACTAATAACATTAAGTTTTTTTTTTATATGTATGAGAATCGATTGAATAAACATTAAATTAAATCCATAAAAAGCAGAACTTTAAACAATAAGAAGTGATAAATAAAAATAAGTAACTGTTTATAAAAATTGGAAAAAATTTATTAAAATGATTAACTATTATTAATATCTAGATTTGAAACAAGTAGTAACAGTTAGTAATTTCTATAAATTTTTATAAATATGTTTGTTAATAGTTATTAATTTTTTTCATCCGTAACAGCAGTATAATAAAAAAGGGTAAATTTTAATAACATAATTACTTTTATGAGAAGTAACTTTTATGAGAGAATAACTATTATACAAAAAAAGTAATAAAAGTATATAAAAAAAGTAAATTAGAATTAATTAAAAAATATTAAAATACAAAAATATTAAATACAAAAATAATAAAAATTAGTAATAGTTTATATATATTATTTATTATCTCAAATAAAAATATTATATATTACTATTAATAGATTCTTATTTTTATTAATCTTAAAGAAAATTTTCATTTCCGCCTGGGTAAATTGGTGTTAATAATCAACTTTATGCTTAAAATATTATTTTGTTAATAATCATGTTCATAGAACGTTACTATATAAGAACGTTACTAATTATATGTATATGTATATAATCAGTTTATACTACGTATTGAAAAATTAATTATATACATTTTATTTAGGTTGGTGCAATTCAGCCAACAATACCACCGGGTCAGATGCCGGGTTCCTTGTGGGATATACATCCTAAGGAAATGAAGACTGAACAACAGATATTGGTAATTTACTTCGCTCTATTTATGTTATACATGAAATATTTATTTCTTGGTTTAGTCTATTTATGATATTCATTTTTGTATAGATTAATGCATAATTATGAAAATAGACATAAAAATTAAAAAATCTTATTTCTAATAATTACAATTCTTACTTTTTTTTTAACATGTTAACCATTCCTTTTTTTCTTCTTCTAATTATATGTTTTATTAACAGGAGGAACAGAATCTGAAAATGCAAGAAGAGAAGAAGAAAGAAGAATTGCGGAAAAAGGAGGAAATAGAGCGGCAACTGGTCGAGCAAGAACGTGCCAAGCGTCAGCAGGAGGAAGAATTAGCAAGACTGAAAGCCGTTGAAGAAGCGGCAAAACGTGAAGAGGCCGAGCGGAAAAAGCGCGAGGAGGAGAAACGTCGGCTTGAGGATGATAAGCGAAGACAAGAAGAAGAACAAAAGAAATTGGAGGATAAACGTCGCAAAGAAGAAGAACGAAAACGGGAAGAAAAACGTAAGCAGGACGAAGAATTGAATAGAAAGAAACAAGAAGAAGATAAGAAGAAGCGTGAGGATCTTAAGAAACAAGAAGAAAAGCTTAAAAGGGAAGAGGAAAAGCGTAAAAAGTTAGAAGAAGAGCAAAGGAAACAAGAAGAAGAAAGACTAAGGTATTTTCAAAATAATATCATTATTGTTCAAATGTAACTGCAGTGATGTTTGATTTTAATGGCTTATTTATAGAAAAGAAGAAGAGATTCGTAAAAAGGCTGAAGCCGAGGAGCAAGCACGAATTGCAGAAAAAAGGCGTCGAGAAGCTGAAGCACTTAGAAAATTACAAGAACGCAGTAAGGCTCCTTGGGCTCAAGCTCCGCCAGCAACTCCGACAACTGCTCAGGCTTCTCTCGCTGATATTCAAAGACTTGAGAGAGAGAAAAAGGCTGTAAGCTCTTTCGGTCATTTATTACTATAATTTTACATTTAGCAAAGTCTCAAAGAATCTATAAAACTTTAGGAGGAATTACGACTCCAACAATTGCTACAGCAGCAGCAGTTGGCTCAACAAAAAGCAGCATTAGCAGCTCAGGAACTTTTGTCAGATTCAGCAAAACGCCTACAATTTAAGTGGGCTGAAAAGGTTACTCCCGTTAATAATGTAAATCAGGTTAAAAGTCTTGCGCAAATTCAACAAGAAGAGCAGGAAAGAGTAACCAAAGTAAAGGTCGGTATAAAAACTAATAATTTGTTGAAATTATATCTTACCATTTTGCAATTAACTTGATGCATTTTCACTTATCTTTGTTATCATGTTTTAGCTTCAAGAAAGAGAAAGACATGAGAAAGAAAAAGCTATCCACAAGGAAACAACGGTGACTTTGCAGAACGTGAGTATTTGGGGTACAGCATCACAAAGCTTGAACTGGACCTCTACTACCAGTACAGCTAGTGCTGGCTTCTGGGATGAACCAACCTCGAAGACCCCTACTGTTGTTCATAAATCTGCCAATACCGTCAATCCTAAACCAGCCCAGAAACAACAGCAACAGCCGCAGCCTACAGTTAAAATTGCTACTCAACACCACTTACAGCAGCAACAGCAACAGCAGCAACAACAACAACAAAATAATAAAGCGGCTAAGAGTAAGAATAAAAAGGAGGAGGAAACGGTAAAGAAGCTGTTTGAACAGAACGCTGTTAAGACTGATGATTTTACCCAATGGTGTAACAAGACTTTAAGTGGTCTTCAAGTTTCAGTAGATAGTTAGTATTCATTTATGTTACAACACAATTTATTTATTCCTAATTATATATTCCAAATATTTTTTTTATTATTCTAGTACCTACGTTTATTGGTTTCTTACGTGATATCGAAGCGGCATATGAAGTTAAGGAATATGTCCGTATGTATCTAGGTGACGGAAAGCAATGCTCTGAGTTTGCTAAACAATTTTTAGAAAAACGAAGCAAATGGAGATCAGCCCAACGACCTCAGACCCAAGCAGATGATTTATGTAAACCAGCTCCTGCTATCAACCCCAACACTTCTACAGAATTTCAAGAAGTAAAGGTAGATGCTTTTTATTTAATAAATATTTAGTATTAATCTTTCTCTATATACAACCATATATTTAGTAATTATAATGAGTAAAAATTAAACAAAATTGTACATTATAAAGCTTAATGTTTTTTTAGTTTTTCAAATTTAGATTATTACACACGCACTATATTGGTATTTTTAAATGCTTTTATAAATACTTATACTGATAAAATTTTCAGAGCAAATCCAAGAAACCGAAGAAAGGGAAAATGTTCAAAGTAGATAGCAAAATGCTTGGTTTCAGCGTCATGTCTGCACCAGATCGCATTAATGTTGGAGATCGTGATTATGCAGAGGGTGTGTAAACAAGAATCAATTGGATCTCAGCTGTTCATTTTGGAGAAACTCTCCTTCACATTTTTGGTTCGTCCCAAAAAAACTTTTTATTTATTTTTTTTGCATCCCATCCGAAACAGGATTTTAAATATCTCGACGAGGATACTCCGCTCACTATAAAGATTTTCTGTGAAAACTTGTACGGAGACTCCCAAATCTATTGTTAGATTTACAAAAATGTCGAGAACATGTGAAATCAACACTTTAATTCTTTCACTCAGACGACAAAAATAATATGAATTTATCTTAATAGGCACATGCATATGCGCATTGAATCTTGTTAATTAGATGAATAATTCAGCGTCAATGAAAGAAAGTACTCTTCTAGTTGATAAGACGTTATTTTCCTATTTCTCCATAGTCTTATTTCCAATGATTAATCTTCCGTTTATTACGCAAAAGTATTCGAATTTATATAAGTTCATTAAATATTTCATTTTTTTTCTTTTCTGAAATCAATACGCAACATATTTTCGAGTGCAAAAAAACTTTGATATATTTGCTCTCGTATGTAAAAGTGAGTTCCATTCATGTCCACTACATTCATTTGCTTTAAATAAGGATAAAATGAATATGTAAGTTTACGCAAATTTTTTTCATCTATTTTTTGTTCTGTATATTATCATCACTTAGATTATTATTTAAGATAAAACTGATGTAGCGAATTTAAGCATTTTCAAAAGTGTACATGATGAAACAACGCTATTGAGAAAATGCATTTCGCATGCTCATATTTTTGTTAACGAAAACCATCATTGATTCTTGATAAAGATGGTATTTTGATCAAGAAAAAAATTATTATATACGATGAAACATACTTTAATACTTCAAGAAAGAAGTTTCGTATTTTGAAAAAGCATTTTCATAAATCTTAATAAGAGTAAAATACGTCAATTACGTGCACACAATTTTATAAACACTCATTTACACTTACTTCGTGTACGAACTTTAAAAAATGTATCGTTTTGACATTTGCACAAACTTTACCGTACTTTGTAATTTGTAAAATAAACTTAAATGCATATATTTTACTCTTACTACGATAATTTAACTTAAAAGTGCTTTTCCACAATACTCGTGAAATTTTTTGTAAATTATTTACAACCTCATTTTTCCGCAATGGAAAATGATCATGTGCATGTCCCTGTAAAATCTTATTTATTATGTAAAGATTATATGAGCGCATGAGCTGCAAAGAAGCAGTTCCAGAGCGTGATTGCGAAAAGTCATTTCGTGTAAATTGGTTTTTCTGATCATTATGACTTGTAAATATGCCGATAAGTTAAAATCGACCGATTAAAAGTCGACAAAAATCAGTTTTTATGATAAGTAAAAGAGAGAAGTTAAAAACGATCATTATCCGAAATTCGACGGATTTTTTTTATTGCGTGCTACAAAAGTTTCGCCAAAAACGTCGACTTTCGTTTTGAATTTGTTCGTTTGTAACATTGTAAAGGTTGTTGAACCAAAGATCGTTGATTTTTCTTCGGAACACTTAAGTTGAGAAAAAACAATGGTCTTTGACTAAGAAAGATTTATGTATAAAAAAGACAAATGTACAATAATGCAGTGATGATTAAACAGACAAGAATGAATAATGATTGATATTGTATCAATATTATCTTTATTATAATTATTAATATTATTATTGAATGTAACTTGCAACATGGCAAAAATAAACATTATTATATTTTCGATCTGGCTTTTTGATTTTGTTTAGATATTTTGTTTTCTTTATAGTTTGTTTGTAATCAAAATTAATTATTTCGCGAATTAAAATAATTTGTTTGTCTATTTGTTAAATATATAATTTTCATTCAACACATGGCGAAATACAACAATACAACCTAAGTATTAAACATCAAGGTAAACTTTGTAGGCATTATATATATAATACAAAATACAAATATTTTTATTGTCGCTTATGATCGTCAGTAATGACTTTTCAACAATAAACTGTAAATACCACGTTTTGAAACATCAACGGGAATGAAAGTGTAAACATCCACTAATGTTTTTTACATAATTTACATGATTTTAGGTTTCTACCTTTAAATGTATTTAACTAGAAGATAAAAATTATTATAAAAAAGTCATCATAATTAATGTATTATTCATAAATAGATAAAATACATTAATTTTTATCGACGTATTACGTTTTTTCTTAGATGCAGTAAGACGACTGTAGTGCTACTTCGGAGCTTACACGTTTGTGAATGTGATTGTAAGAACCTTATGTTTGAATACTAAAAGCAAATCATGATATCATATATTTCAACTTTACGACGATACAGGGCACGTTCCTTTTCATTTTTGTATGGATGATTTAGCCCAAGAAAAGAGCTTAAGTTTGTATTTTATGAAGCAATGAAACGACAATTGTATTGTAATAAAAATTATTTGACAAAAATATTTGATCTCTTATGTATATACATTTAACCGCCATCGAAATTATTGTTTAAAAAAAACACAATGAAATACAAAAATATTTTGTTGACTTAGCTTGTGCTAAAAGTATTTGGTCAATTATTTTGTACTTTGATACATAGCTTTTTAATATGTCTAAAGCAGACTAAGAGTATAGTACTTTTAGTGTAAAGCTTTTATTTTTGTATCAAAACTGTTTTCTCATGGATGTAATAATTTCATTCTACCAACCATTGATCTATTCCATAATACTCTTCATGGTAACAGATGGAATGTCTGTAGTTGATATCAGTATTATAATTCTATCTTTCTTTTTGTAAATCTAATTGTTTAGTTTTTACTGACTTGACAGATTTTTTAAAGTCTTCCGCAATATCAATATACTAAAACAATTACATATTAATTACAGATTAATTAAAATTTGAAATTATAAAATATAACAATTAATTGATTGAATATACATACCTTTCGAGGTACAAAATATTCTAAAAATTGTAATACAATGTAGCACCATGAAACAACAAGAAGATAAGGCCAAACATTACTCTGAAGATAACTAGATAGCTGCTTTCCTAAATTTCTTTGTTGTTCATTACGTACAGTATTATAAACTATTTCTGTTCTAGTTGTAACATTTCGCCAATTATAAAATGACCCTATTCTTTTATGCACCTCTAAAGGGCAAATTATTTGTCCACCTTTATAATCTGATATTGCCTGTTCAAGACCTTCAATCAAAGCAGGAACATTTGGCTCGACTAGATAAATTAATTCTGGGGGTAAAACTTCTGGGATACCACCAACTTTGGTAGATACAACTTGTAAGCTAAAAACATATTTCATTATTATTATTATTTATTTCTATATTTGTTGTATTTTAATTATAAGAGAAAACTAATTAAAACAATAATTATTAGTTAATATACATTACCCACAAGAAGCAGCCTCTACAATAGCCATGCAATAAGCTTCTGTGAGACTAGTATTCAGAAATATATGACCTTTATTTAGTACGTGTTTTACTTGTGAATGTTCTAAACTTCCTAATAGTGTAACTCTATGCTGCAATAAATTTCTCTCTCTTATCTCTTCAATAAGCCACCTTTTAGGTCCATCACCTCCAATAATAAATTGCACATTTTTATGACGACTACAAATTTCTGGTATAATACATGCTAAAAAATCAACACCTTTACGATACACTAAACGGGATACTACAACTATTGTAACTGCAGGAAAAATTATTAATTAATAAACTTTTAGCTTGTCAAACAAAATTAAATACTATAGTTAATTTCGGAAACCTACTAAAATCTTGGCTTCTTCTACTAATATCAGGAGTAAATAAGGCAGTGTCTACAGCATTAGGAATAACAGAAACTTTTTCTTTATGAACCTTGGCTCTTAAAACAGTATTTTCTTTCCCTGTGTGTGATACACAGATGCAATGATCGCAGTCAGCCAAAGAAATTTCTAAACACTTATTGGTTAATACAGCAGAAGCATCAGCAAAACCAAATAATGAATGATCTGTAAAAACAGTCTAAAAAATTATAATAATTAGACACATAATCAATAAAACTGTTAAAACTAGAATATTTTAATTATGTAGTTATTTTTCTTAATGTTAATAGAGTAGAAATATAGTATAATAAAAATAACAATAATATATGAATTATCAAGAGTTAATTTATCATCTAACTTTTTAATTTAATAAGTATTTAATATTGATTATAATTATTTTTCTACGCTAATGCCCTTAAATTAAGAATAAAACTTAGGTATTGAAAAAACAAACAAATAAAAGAGTAAGAATAGAATTATGTGACAAACCTTTAGTCCCAATAAACGACCAATCAGCATTCCCTCGTGTGCTAAAGCTGAGAATGCGGAATGTCCGTGTATAATCTCAATTTGCTCCCTTATAAATATGTATCTAATCAATGGAATAGAGCACACCATTGTAGGTAGAACACATTGATTATAAAATACTTTAATAGGTAAATAATATACTTTTAATCCATTAGTCATATATCGAATTCCAGTTCTATTACCATACGAATGAGTAAGAATAACAACTTTATGTCCTCGATCTAATAGACATTGTGATAAATTGAAAATGTGTTCCTCTACACCACCCATATTAGGGTAAAAGAAATCGGATACCATACTAAAGAAAATAAATCAACAATAAAAATAATATTTAACATGAATTTTAAGGTTACACTAGATTTTAGTTTGTAAACGTAATACAACATACCATATCTTATGTTTTTTATGTTCCATCATTTATAATATTGGTTGATAAATCATAATTAATATGAATCTATCCGATTCACGATATTATAATAAAAACACATGTTTTTGACATGCCCGAAAAATGATTCTTGGGTAAACAAATCCCTCATATCGATATATATACGCTGGCAGCGGTAAGGTGAATTTACATTAATGATAATGATATAGCAAATATTTATATACTCCATATATATATCTATGTAAAGCTGATGGGTATACTTTATAAAATATAGATGTAGACATGACCTGGACACTTGTTTTATATAATTAATACAAACAATTAAATTTTGCAATTTTGTCATTTTACAGTAAGAAAATAATTGAATAATTTTGTAATGCCATATTTATAGACTTAATACTTATAAATACATAATACGAAAGTCAATGAAGAAAATTAAACAAGCGTTGTGTTGAAATACATTAAAATTTGAAAAAAAAAATAAAAAATTCATTATAAAATAGTATTATATAAGTACCATTAACTGATAATAAAGTAATAATTTGAATTTTGCGCGTTTGTAACTGACGTCATCAGAAATGAGTGTCATAAAAAAATCGCCAATTGAAAACCGGATTTTCCAGCAGACGGATATAATTTCTCGCGTCAGTATGGCTTTGTGATGGACGACAATCGTGAGACGATGACAACTACGATCCCGGAATTGTTCGCGAAATTTTCGCGCAATATTAATAGTGAAGGAAATTAAGTAGTTGATTATTAATGATGCAGAATGTACTCTCCCTAATTGAGAAGTGGATAAAACAAAAATAAGAAGATCAACTTGTGGACGAGTTGGGAGGAGCACCAAAAGGTGGTGAAAGTTGCGCGCCTTCGGAATTTAATAACGGGCGGACGCGCAGTTTTTCCATGAAAGGATCGGGATCGACCGACGAAGAAGGCTTCATTTCGTAATCATGGAGGATTATAAGTTTCTCTTTAAAGTTGTGCTTGTAGGAAATGCCGGGGTTGGTAAAACTTGCCTCGTACGTCGATTCACTCAGGTGATCAAACATTCATCTATCGCTTTCTTTCTTATATCAATTTTTACATATAAGTAGTAAAAAAGTGATTCGGTTAAACTTATGTCCTTGTGATAAATAATTATTTATTTGATGAAGCAACTATAAATTTAGTGTATAAAATGTTACTGAATATATGGATCTTTATTGGTTTTAGATTTGGGTGGTGTTTCGGGAAAGACAGACTTATTTGTTTGTTACATTGTTTGTATTGTCAAGTCTGATGAGTCATATTATTTTTATGATCTCTTTTTTACTATGTGCTTCATTATAGTTTGTAAAATGTTACAAACAATAATTATAATTTAATAATAAAATAAATATTTTATTGTTACATCATTTATTTATTCTTACTTTTTCAATAAATAGGTATATGCTACAATTTTTAATAATAAACTTAAAAAAAAAATAATCAAAATATATACCACTTTTAACGTCCACAATTATATATACTTATTACCTTTTTTTTAAAAAACTTTACTTATATATCACAGATCAATCAAGTATTCAATATAAGTTTTCAAAAATTTTTTGAGATCAGTGACTTGACAACTATTAATTTATTTACTCAAATATTGTATTTATATAGAAAATATGATTTGCTTTGAATTTTTATTTTTAATGTTGTCAAAAGTGCAGTAGTATAATTTTTTTTAAAAGATATAATTTAAAGATGATTCATAAAATTAGTTTTGTAAATAATATCTCATAAAAAGGTCAATAAAAGATTTTGTTGGCAAAATTAATGTCTTCGCGAATTTTAATTTTTACATTAATTATATTTAACAATTGTATTATTGTTTACTATAGTTCCATGTATTTATTACATTTAAAACTTAATATAAGTAGTATAATGAAAATTTTTTCTGAAAGAAAAATTTAATAGGAAACATAATTAGTATTATAAAATATATCTATTTATTTGTGTAAAGTCAATAAAATACAATAAAATTTTCAGGGTTTATTTCCACCAGGTCAAGGTGCAACAATTGGTGTTGATTTCATGATCAAAACAGTCGAAGTTGAAAATGAAAAAGTTAAGGTAATAAAATATTTTCTTATTATTTAGTATAATAAATATGATGTGTTTTTTAATAATTCTTTTATAATTATAATTACTTTAATTTTACATTTCAGCTACAAATATGGGATACTGCAGGTCAAGAAAGATTTCGTTCAATAACTCATAGCTATTATCGCTCAGCACATGCATTAATACTAGTATATGATATTTCATGTCAGCCAACATTTGATTGCTTACCAGATTGGCTTAGAGAAATTGAAGAATATGCAAGTAATAAAGTATTAAGGATATTAGTAGGTAATAAAATTGATCGTGATGATCGGGAAATTCCTACACATGTAGGAGAAGATTTTGCCCAAAGACATGGCATGTACTTTTTAGAGACTTCAGCTAAGGAAGCTGAAAATGTTGAGAGATTATTTATGGAGATTGCAGCAGAACTCATGGAGGTAATTAATTACTTTTAAATAACTATAAATAATTTATATATTTTATATTTTATATAATTATTGTACATTAACATAATTAGAATATATTGCTTAATTTTCATACTTGCAATTTTTAACTTATTTACAGCAAGCACGATGCAAAGAATTACCAAGATATGAACAAAATTCAACTTCTATAAACGGCAAAACAACTGCAATAGGTGATACCAGTAGTTGTGGCTGTAGTCGATTAACCTAAGTAATAATTCCTCCAATTTTCACTACAATTTAAAAAAATAAAAACTATGACGAATTTTAAAAAATTCGTTAATCAAATGTAACTGTCAAAGAAAGGAGGAAAAGACTCAAAAAATTGTTCAATTTTGTGATTTATAAATGCATTGCATTTACAAGTTTGGTTGTTGTACATATGAAATATTTTACTGTTTTAAATTATGAAACATCTAATTGAAAAATATTTGTTGCAAGATACTTTATAAACTCAATACATTTATTTGAAAAATAGTATTTATTTTGTAGTTCAAAAATTATAATTTTTCAACACATTTATTATAGAATCTTTACAATGTTGAGTTTATGATATTTTTTATAGATACTTAATAAGTGGTAGTCAATTATACAAAATGTTAATATTTTTTTGTGATTAAAATTAAAAAAAATTTTTAGCTACGAAAAACGACAATTCGTTTTTCTTAATATTAAGTACATTCAGTAACTTTAATTCACGACCTAGTTAGTGAATTATCATAGTTATAATTTATTAAAAATAGTCAATTAGATGTTTTCTCATCGTTTAATACTTAAATTGCGTTTTAGAATCGCTCTAGTCTATACGAAGATATGATAGCAGATGACTTTTTGCATTTGCTTGCATTTTGGTGTCGGCTTTTAAAATAAGCGCTGTATAAATTTTTTACACACCCTCACGATTATTTTATTGATATTAAGACATTGATTTTTAATGTACAATTATCATTTATTATATTTTTTTGGTAACATAAGAAATTTGAAAGTTATCGATATTATTTAAACAGAAGGTTATTTGTTAGCATCACAAAATTTTATATATCTTTATAGTATTCATCACATGTATTATTATGTACAAAGAAGACAGTTGTTTAGTTTTAAGCGTTTAATTAGGGATAATGAAGCATCGGATAATATTAATTATTGAAAAATAGCATTTTCACCGTTTTATAAAATATAGGGAAAAACGAATTAAAATAAACTTTTTCATACACATAAACAAATTAAACATATCAACTCATTGCAAAATACTTTTTCACAGTTTTTTACTTGCGACTCCTTCATTACGAAACTAAAACATTAAAAATATTTGTAAAAATATAATGCGCTAAATTTTTCATCTCAACAAATCGTTACAGTTCCATAAATTTAAGTTGCGAATATAATGCGCTTTTATATATTAGACTTTTATCTATATTGTTATATTTAAATAAAAAATGCACTCATCGCCTTAAGGAATTTATTGTAATAAGTACGAAACTGATGAATCTGAATTGAAGTTAGTAAATTATGAGCGAAAATCGTATGATCCAAATAAAGCCTTGTAAAACTGAATTTGGCGAAGTTTTTAATTTTAATTACCCATTAATAATTTATATAAATTTTTATAATCTTATCAAGATAACATACACATTTAACATAAAAGTACTTTTTATAAAAATAATATTGCAAATTTTTTACAGTGTGTTACAAAATATTTTATAATTATTTTATTTGGTATCACGCCCTACCATTACTTTCAATTCAAGTAAAAAAGATTAAACGAGAATCAAATGAACGTTGTGTTATCCAAAACTTATACTTTATAAGTTTTAACTACTTTTAAAAGTAGGTACATAAATAACGATTTCAAAATTTGAAAAAAAAAATAATAAAGAAACGTAAGACTCGCATACATAATTGTATAAATTAACAAATACTTCTATTCTCATGTATATAATCTCAGTAAAATACTACGTGGGAACGTTTTGCAGTCCGACTTGCTTAAGCGAAAACTTGAAAAGACGATCTTGTAAGGTTTCGTTATCGCCTAATGGATTTATTGACGATTCTAGACAATTACTGATGTACAGACCGGATTTTCCTTCGATTTGCGGACTGACAGCTGTAAATACTATCGGCGTTGCACCTTGTACGGGGTTCTGAAATACAGTATATATTTCAGATTAATTTTATTTAGAAAAATTATAAAGAGATCATCAATATTATTTTATTATGAAATAAGAGAAATAAACAATAATTATTATTTTAGATGATAAATAATCTGCATATACGTGTGTAAGTACTGTACCTTAAAAAATAAACGCCCAATAGGTTTTAAATGTTTGAGGTATGAGTTATCAAAAAGATCAGTGTTGACTACGCCTGGGTGAACTGCGTTGACCCGAATCGACAGTTTCTTCTCCTCGAAAAACCTTGCAAGACTCTTTGTAAATAGTAGCTGAGCAAGTTTACTTTGTGCGTAAGCTGCTCCAGTCAGAAAATCTTCTCTAAAAATGTTTAAAAAATTATTAAAAAATGATGATAAACATTTATTACTATTATTTTTCTTTCTTTAAAGTTATATGTGCCTCACTAATTTTATGAGAAACTGTATTTGGTGTTTATCTAAGAGAAAAATTTTTTTGCATATGAATATCTTTCTTGTATGTATATTTTTACTACTATAGTTATTTAAATGTAAACTCGTAGTCCTTTTAAATTTTACGATTTATTGTACTCTTTTAATAGAAAAACGTATAAGCATATATTTTGTAAATTATATATATTCTGCTTTATAGAAAAATTACGTTTTATTTAAAATCAGCCGAAAATTAAAAAAAATCACGTTTTGTTTGAATGGACTTAAAGTACTGAAATATATGACTTCACATTTATTAATTAAAATAATTTGTATCATACTTACTTATGATTAATATCCTGGAAATTAATATCACCCAAAAGATGAGCGCAGGAAGAAACATTGACAATTCGTGAAGATCGTTTTGTAGATCCAGCCTTTTTCAGTAAAGGAATTAACGATAAGGTAAGTAAAAAGTGCGACAAATAATTGACTCCGTACTGTTCTTCAAAACCGTCTTTCGTTTCTCTATAAGGTGTAAACATTACTCCGGCTAAAATTAAAATTATAATAAATTTATTATATATACAAATAATTAAAACACATCTTTTAATCAATATTTATTGCGCAGCTAGTTATTACATGCATAATAAACTAGTTATAATTTACTGGTTATTGTGCATATAAAAAATCGATTAGAGTTTTTACGTAGGTAATTTACGACAATTTAATACTTCATTATATTTGTAATATTTAAAATTTATTTATCAACCAACAAACATTTTAATCAAAATATTTCCTATTACGATAAATTATATATATATATATAAAAAGTTACGTAAAAACTCACCGTTGTTGATTAATATATCTAGTTTTTCGTAGTTATTTTTAAATGTTTCAATAAACTTCTTTACGGACTCCAAACTTGAATTATCCAATTCCATAACTTTCGCCTTTCCAGTTTTTATGCCGGTCTCTCGGATTGCATTGATAGCTTTTTCTCCTGCCAATGGTCTTCGACATGCTGTAATAAAATTATACGTTTTTTTTCTATACAGCGAAAAAAATACTATGTTATTTGTATAATTTTCTAATTTTTGCTATATTGCAATTATGTTATGTAATTTGCATTTATATATTACTATTATTTTTCTGTTTACTTATTGCAATTATTAAGAACTTAATATTCATTTAACGAAATGTTGGATCCTAATTATAGGGATCTACACCTTTCAACCCAAAAATTATATTTGAAATATTAAATTATATTATGAACAAATTCATACTGATAGCTTAAAACAAAGAGGAGAGTGTGACGATTGACTTTTTTAAAAAGAAAAATCATTTTTATAATAATAATTGAATAAACAAATTTCTATCGATAATTTTGAGTAAAAATAGGTATAAAATTGAAACCCAAGCATTACACGGTCATTAGCGATTTAAAAATCTGAAAGTATTTGCATATATTGTTTAATAAATAAATAAATATTAAGAATATCCATTCTCTGAGTCCGACTGCGCTCTCTTAAATTTATTAATATTTCTTGAATGCAAAAATAATTTTGATGATTATTACCAATTATGACTTCCATGTCGCACTGCAATAGCATACGAACCACTTCCAAACCGATGCCTCGTGAACCACCAGTGACTATTGCTACTCTCTCAGGCATTTGAGGCAATTCTGTAAATAAATTTTATACAATTAATAAGTATAACCATTTTATCCTTATATATTTATTAAATATCATTTTTTGTTTTTATTTAAATTTTAATATATCATTAATTATATATGTAATAATTAAATATAAAAATGTATATCTTAAGATACATTAGTTTATAGAAAAAATAAATAGTATAGAAAAATGGTGTAAAATCATTATACTTACAACAAGTTTAATTCAATTAGAAAGTTTATAAAAGCTTAAGTAAAATAAGGAATGTATATATATGCAGTATGATATTTCATATATAATTGTTAAAATTACATTTAAAAATAATTAAATAGTTGGTAATTAATTGAAAGTTAACAACCTAACCAACTATTTTGAGGTCAAATTCTTGAAAATGTTGATTGAGTAATCGTTATTTCATCATTATTATAAAAGTGTGTTAAATAAAAAAATTTTAATAGGTAACGATTCATCTCCCTTTTTGTATTTTAATTAACTATGACGACAAAGCAAATCGTATAATTAATATTAAAAATTATATAGAACTAGCGAACAATAATTATTATAAAAAAAATATCTATATATAAAATCGTTTTCGCAGAGTTCATTAGCGAACGTTAGTCGTCGATCTTTCATACTTTGAAATTGATTGTTTTCGTAATAAGTATAAATAATGAATGTACACTTCTGCAATAAAAATTCTGGAGTATTTGATAATGTAACGTTTGAATATATTAAAGCGTAGTAAAAATTATATATATTATTGTTGCACAATATGTGAATATAGATCTACTATACATCAATTACAATGCATATAATGCCATATAAAGTAAATAATATAGATATATATTAAAGAAAAAATTGTAAATTACAAATTTTGACCTATATACCTATACGAGTTCAACAAAATGGCATTTAAAACAATCTTATTAACGATTAGTAAGTGGTTAGCGTGATGCGAAGTGCTGATTACAAAGTGTTGTGAAACACCTCATAGGAACGAGCACATACAGTGAATGTCTTCTGATGTTGAAACATTGTTCGGTTCGCACACTCCTATAATATAAATACATTGGTAGTAACCTGTATGCTTCAACGAATATATTATCGAAATTTTAAATTATATTGATTTAATTCATATTAATACGGTACAAATTAGCCAATCAGTTAGTTTAATATATATTATACTGTTTAGAATATTAATGTGAAATAATTAATAAATTTGTCTACGTTGATGTTAATATACGATTGACTAATCATTCTGAAAATGTATATTTATAGATTTTCATTTGTAATTTAAGAAAGTGTCTATTATACTTGGTATTGGGGAATAAATTATAAACGATTACGCATCTCTCTATTGTTCGTTTAATTATTTATTAATTGTCATTAATTACTTTTAAATTGGGTAAAAAACGTTCGTCATTACTACATAGTATTATTTTCTTTGATATTTGAACGCAGGTAACTTTTTTAATATACTCAAAGAGAATCATATTACTATAAAAGGATAATGAAATAAATTAGTCAAATCCGATAGGTAATTGATTCTATAATAACAATGTTCGAATTTTCTTGGGTACCACATAAACTCGCCATGTAAACACAAATGCTAAGTACATTAGCCGGAATGTACACAAAACGCACTCTTACCTACACACGCGCGCTCACACGTACATATATATATATAGCTTTCCAACATACCTGTTCGGTTTCTCCTTGCTTGCAGGTGATCGAAGAAAATTCCTTTGATCGCGACATGATTATATTGAATTTGAAGTATTAGCCAATTGATAGCATATTTAATACTTCCACGTTTAAGAAAACCTAGGCCGATTAAGCCAGCAAGGCTCGAGCCTATGACGATTGCTAACATGTTCTTTATTTCATTAGCCGGCAACATCCACAGCATTCGAAAGTCGGCGCGGGACTATCTGCGCCTCCTCGAACTTGGCACGATATTTTCTGTACGTAAGTATATATGTATATATTCAGTGCTACAAAGAGGGGGAGGATTTTTCATAATTTTCTATTTAATATTTTCAATTTTTTTTTGTTTTATATATTTATGTTCTTGTTGTTGTTTAATTATAATACATAATAGACTTATATATTTATATATGTACAAACAAATATAGATAAATAAAATAACTTATATTTGTATGTGTCAAACATTATGATAAAGCGAAAATTATGACGTGTTAAAGAAAAATAATAGGCAGTTTGATGCGTTGTATGTGGGTGCTCGATAAAGGATATTTACTTATAATTAGACACCGTTATAATAAACATTTTTTTCTCAAAAAGATTTTGTACGTGGTAAATTTGTAAACCAAAACAAAAATTTTTGTTACATTACATCGACGCACATATTCAAGCAATACACTACTTCATACGACTCGTATATAAAAAAGTATAACCTTTTACTTGTGTATATCTAATTTTTTGTAAGATACACAATAAATATCCTTTTCATGCGGTTAAAAATATTAAAACCAAATTAAATAATTCGAAAAGATAAAATTAAAAAATTATAAATTGTTTGTAAAATGTAAAAAAATCTACTATAGAATATATAAAGTAAATTTAGTATGACGATATTTTAAATATTTAACAATTAAATACATTATCATTTGGAAATACTGCAACAACAAATACTTATTAATACGAAAGTAAAATTGTTTAAAAAACGCACACTCAATGTGTTTATTTTAACACGTGCTTAACTAGCCTATTTAAACAAATGTTACCTTTGAAAAAATTCACCGGGCAAGAGCACTGGTTGTATTTTGCGAGTAAGCAAAAAAATAATAAGTGCAAAGCTTTGCACAGAACTAAATAAAAAAAATGTACAAGTTAACATACATACACGCATGCGTGAATTTTATAGGCTTCTTAGACATGCTACTTATCTATATATATATAATTGAGCGCAATTAGCATCGACAAGAAGTCGACATTTTTTTAAAACAATTACTCATATTTAATACAATATATCGTACTTTACGCTTGACTTATGCAAGATAACAATATAGTTTTATTATTTAAATTATTTAAAAATGGTTAATACTATTTTTTTCATTCATTTATTTACACTCTGTTAGAAAAATCAATTCGTAATAAGTATAATTTCTAACGTTTGATTTACATGCACGTATCGCGTTTGAACATGTATATAAATATAGGGCCAACATTACCATATATATATGTATATGTATACGTATATATACGCATTGAACATCAAGAGAAATGCAACAGCAGGCCTAAAAGAAAGTTAACGGTAAATACGAATCGGGCTATCTCGCTTACTTTCACCTTGTCTGTAACATAATTTTAATGTTACACTTAACGGATGGCACGGACGACACTATATTTTCAGGCTATTGTCAAAACAGTA
Organism: Theocolax elegans; assembly: GCA_026168455.1. NCBI lineage: Eukaryota > Metazoa > Arthropoda > Insecta > Hymenoptera > Cerocephalidae > Theocolax > Theocolax elegans. The sequence goes on along the minus strand of CM047425.1, from coordinate 17,529,850 downwards.
ATGTATTATTATTAACCACGTATAGGTATTGGAATAAATCGTTTGTGTCCATCAATGAACGCATATTTTGTAAATATTTACCTGTGACATACTTATAATGTTTACTTGTAATATATCGTATCGATTGATTAGGACCTATCCCTATATAAAATTCAATCTTAAGAATATAATTTATTCTATCGTATCTATTATATTTATACCTACACTAAATATTTGAGTTTATCTAAAAATATACATAAATACTTTATGTACACTGCGGAACTGTATAAATTTTGCTAAAAACAATCCATATCGGTTGAAAAGAATTCAAATTTACCGCGCTTCCAATTATTTCGTAATTCGTGTATTAATCACTCGGACTATAATTATATAGAATATTGATATATATAATTAATTGTTCGTGTAAACGTATATTTACTTTTTTTCCTACATATGTAAATTGCAAATACACAAAGCTTAACCTATTTTACTTACTCAATCGGTTCAATTGCACGGTAAATCATCGCAAATATTACGTACGGTAATTTAACAAGAGAAAGTAAAAATAATTTCTTTGAAATTATTATCAATGTAGGTGGAATTGAATTAACGAAGCAAACTCGAATAATAATTATCAAACAATTAATGTTTATTGTCCTATATTGTCAGCTTTAAAACATATCGCACATCACGCATAGATGATAGACTATAGAGATTGTTAAAAACCACTTGTCGATTCGATATGTCTCGAAATAAAGAAAAAAAGGTCGTCGACTGTATCGAAACTCGATCACGCACAGAGACAGAGGTCGCAAAAACGCTTCATCAGAAGTCTGGAAACGCACCTGGCGATATCATACACGTAAATGTTTTGTGGAAAAGACACGAAGAGTGTAGTTTAATTAAAACGCTCAAAGATATATCAACGCGCTGTGAAATATAACGTAAGTAAGTATTTAATATTTTTATTCTGATATAGTTATAGAAGTATATTTGATTCATTTAATTTTATTCAGGTTTATTAAGTAAATATAATATTTGGATGTACATCAACGAGAGTATCTCGTATTAGTTACATCAAAAGTATTACTTATTCAGTGTGTTTGTTTAGTATAGTTGTAATTTTGTCATTGATGAATACTATTTATTTTCCTCGTACAAGGAATTTATAGGTTAACTTTTATTTTTTTTTCGTACTTCCATGATTTCACTCTCGTTTGATTCTTTGTATTATTTTAACATGTAGTACTGCATGACTTTCCATTTTTAGAAAGTTGTGCATAATTTATGAGAATCTTAAAAAGTTCAATTTTATATTGATCTTGATTTAATAAATCCTTTATGTTGTATTATTACTGTTATGTTACCATATATTGTTCTTTTTTTTATTTAGACACTTTCCTGTAGATCAGTTTAACAATAAAATTGTGATTCAAATGGAGTATTATTTCCATTTGTCCAATTCCAGTGAACTAATAATAGGCTACTCATAATAAAAAAAACTTAATAGCTGCATACACGATTAACATTTTTCTCATTTGCATGATAATGCAATTTTACTTGCTTGTTAAACTTCCTCTTCATAGATTTCATTTAATATTTAATATTAAAACACTTTTGTTTTGATTAGTATGCAAAAAAATAATTTTTAATTATAATTCTTTTTCTATACAGAATGGCAGATACTGCAACTTCGGGTAGTGAAGGCGCTCCGCCAGTAGTACAGAATGGATGGCAAGCATTAAAACAACAGATTATTTTAGATAAAATTAAAGTAGCACAATGGGCAATAAGACTCATCACTATTTTGTTTACTTTTGCTTATTTACTTCCGATATTTGGGTAAGCCATAATTTATAGTTTCTTCTTAAATAATTTTTTATTTAATCTTTTATTATTTTGTTATCTTTTTTAGAAATCCATATGACGCCTACTATAAAGTATTACTTAGTTGTACAGCAACAAATATTCTTCGTCTACATCAACGGTTACCAAGAATTTCATTCACAAGAGAATTTTTGACAACTCTATTCTTGGAAGATTCGTTTCATTACTTATTTTATACATCCATCTTCCTATTCACCTCACCAGTCACATGTATGTTATGTTTACAAATTATGTTTTATAACAAATTGTATGTAAGAAAATTAAATTTTTTCTGTACTTCTTTCAGTGGTCATTGTTCCAGTATTTTTCTTTGCTTTGCTGCACTCTGCAAGTTACTCTTTGACGCTCCTTGATGTAAGTGTACACATGTAATTAGTAATAAATTACTGTCATTCTTGCATAATACTCATCTACAGTCTTTCAGAAGGGTCAAAATTCAAAGTCATGTTTACAAAATATAGAGTATATCATTTGATAAATCCAGTTTATATTTCTGATACATTACTGTCAACTACTTACTAGTTATTTATTTAAATTAGAATTTTATTTTCACCATATATTTTTTTATTTTATAATTTAATCTTAACATTAGTATTAAAAATGTATATGTTTATTATATTATAAGAAACTTATAAATATAACTTTTTGTTACAGTGTTTAGGACAAAACAGTTGGTGGGGGGCACGTTTGTTGATTTCTCTTGTTGAATTTCAGTCTCACAATATACTGAGAATTTGTGCACTTTGTGAAATTCTTATTATGCCTATAACTATAATACTTATTTTCACGTAAGTATATTATCCTTTTAAAATGATATAAATTATTTATACATTGTTCTTTAATTACTTCTATCTGTTTGAAAATATTTATTAATACACATATATTTTTCCTTATAAACAGAGGATATTGTAAGAATAATTTTAATGTATACATTGTTTTACTTACAGTGGAAGAGCAGGAATTCTCACCCCAATTGTTTATTATCAACTCTTGCAATTGCGCTTAGCATCTAGAAGAAATCCATTTACTCGCAATGTGTTTATTGAAATTACAAATTCCATAAATGTTTTCGCTACCAAACCAAGTGTGCCTGATATAATTAGAAGAATATTAGGAAGTCTTTCCCAGGTCATGCGTAGAATGATGCCTATTCATCAGTAATACAATACTTTGGAAAGTTTTATTATAAATAATGTGAATTTCAAAGCCCTAAGTAAAATAAGTCTTGGTGACTGATTATCAATTTTGTAACTTTTAATGTTACAAAAGTTAAAAGATTTTTGTATTTTTAAAAAATAAGTAATTTTTAAAGGGTTACCACTTTACACTTTAATTATATGCTATGCTAAAATTAAATAATTCTTTGCCATATGCCTAAATATGTTGGCTTTTGTAAATTATGATTCTTTTATCATAAATATCGTCAAAAATCATTATATATAAATATATTTTTTGTTTAATTGTAAATTTCTAATATAAATTTATTAAAAATTGTATGATGAATTTGGTGCAAATCTAATTCTTATAAATATCAATTTTAATAAGAGGGAATCACACTATCTATGGGGTTTGCTATCATTTTTTACTTATAGCAAACATATTGTAAGTACATATTTTATGATTTTGGACAAGTTTTAACACATAATGGCTTAACAGGATTGTCGTTTTAAGTAATTATAAAATTTTTTTGTCATCTTTGAATAATAATTAGATAATAATAATAATGATCACATTCCTTAAAAATTTTTCTAGATATTAGATATTTAGATATTATTCAAAGATGAATGTGTGGTGGATAATCATTTTACAATACTGATAGAAGTTAAGATTGTCCAAATATCAGTACTTGCCTATTTTAATATAAAATAGAGGTTCTAAATGTTTCAATGAAACCTATTCATTGCAGTTCGATCAAAATGTTTGTGTACATTTGTATGTGAAGGCATGGAAAAAAATATGAAAATATGATCAATGTTATTGATCCGAATTTTAGTTTAATTATGTTTCATCTGATCTTAGTTAAATTAGTTTATTATAATGGAAAATCTGTATCTGTTCAATTGAGTATTTAAATGTGTTTGATTGTTACTATTTGCATTATATATTAGATGTGGTTACAGCACCAATCAAAGTACTTTCATTCAAATGTGATTGTTTTATAACAATTTATTACTATATTTGATTTACATACTTATAGTTATGAAAACTATTGAAGATTCACTAAAATATGATATTAATATTAGTAATGATTTGTTGTAAATGTTACAAATCTGATGGACGATGTGTCACTATGTCTAAATATTTACATAATGCAATTAAGTACATGACAGTACGATTGTATGCTGTGGTCTCTGGTTATTTATCAAATAAAGTAAAAACTGTTAAATATTTGACTGGTTTTCTTTTTAATTATACTGCATAAATTACTGTATAATTTAATTCTTTATCAATGCAATCAATTATAAGTAAAAATGGGACATGAACTATTTTACATTTTTTTTTAAATGATTAGCATTTTTTACTCAATATATATATATATATATATACTATGTAATTATTTAAAAGTAACAATATTATATATTATAAATTTATTATTTTGTTAAAAAATATAAATAAATGAAAATAAGAATGATTTAATGTAGAATTATTTTGAATAACGTAGTAGATTACTACGTGGTACATGTTATCTGACACAGCTGTAAAGTGTAGTTTCCGGTTTCTTTTTTCTCCTTTCTGCCGTAAGCTCTAAACATGGCTGTCACGACAATTTCGAAGAAGCGGAAGGTTTGTGTTAAAATTACAAGATTCATGTTGATATTTTGGAAAAATATGCTGATTATCCGGAACCGCAAATGTTACTTGATAATTATTTGACAATACAAAGATGTCTTCAGTACTAAAACCTGTTGGATTTCGCGGATATTTTTCCGGTTGACGCATCGACGTTTTCATGCTTCCCTATGTGATTTGTTTTACATTTTCAAGAATTAAAAGAAATAATTATGTTAATTGTTTAAATAGTGAATTAGTGTGATTACTGTTATAACTGATTTTGTTTATCTGATTTTTTGTGAGTGTCAAGTGTTTTGTGTTTTCAAAATGAATTCATTCATAACCTTACTTTTCCAACAATATCTAATGTTTTTGTTTGATTTTTAGTTTTATATATAGACAGTTTTTAGTAATTTCAGTTTGCTATTTAAGATTTTGATCAAATTAATTTTTCTGTTTATTCCATTTTAATTTAATTGTTTTTTATTTAAAGTTTTGACATCTAGTTCAAAATATTTATAATTTTGGTGTATCTATACAAGTTATTTTACATTCTGTTTTTATAATTTATGTCATTTAAAAACAAATATATTACAAGTATTTAAATTTGTTATTAAGTAATTAGTTTTATATATATATATGTATATGTGTGTATATTTATATATATATAGCTAAAAAATAAAAACTAGAATATTATATTATTTACTTTTATTATTTAAAATTAATTACTAATTTGTATTGACTTTAGTTTGTTGGAGATGGAGTTTTCAAGGCCGAGCTTAATGAGTTCTTGACTCGTGAGTTAGCTGAAGATGGCTACTCTGGTTTGGAGGTTCGTGTCACTCCACAGAGGACAGAAATCATCCTTATGGCCACTCACACGCAGAGTGTCCTGGGAGAGAAAGGAAGGAGAATCAGGGAACTGACATCAGTTGTTCAAAAAAGGTTTAACTTCAAAGACCATTGCCTGGAATTGTATGCTGAAAAAGTCGCGACAAGAGGTCTTTGCGCTATTGCACAGGCTGAATCACTCAGATACAAACTGATTGGTGGACTTGCAGTTCGAAGGTATATTTTATTCTTTATATAGAAATTTGTACATCTTACATGTATTATGTAAATCTAAATTTTTACTTTAATGAAACAGAGATATCGTTTGATTTACTGTAGTAAAACAGATTTTACTGTATTGAATTATTTGAAGTAAAAATAATAAATTATAATTCATTTTCTTTTCAGAGCCTGTTATGGAGTGTTGAGGTTTATCATGGAATCTGGTGCTAAGGGATGTGAGGTTGTTGTAAGTGGAAAACTCCGTGGTCAGAGAGCCAAATCCATGAAATTTGTTGACGGACTTATGATTCACTCTGGTGAACCTACAAATGACTATGTCAATACCGCAACTCGTCATGTACTTCTCAGACAAGGTAATGATTAAAAATGAAATATTAATTAAAATTATTATTAATATTTTCATTTAATTAAAAAATATTTTCATTTTTTACAGGGGTGCTGGGAATCAAAGTAAAGATTATGTTGCCATGGGATCTCAATGGCAAGAATGGTCCAAAGAAACCATTACCAGATAACGTTATTATTGAAGAACCTAAAGAAGAGCCTGTTTACACAACACCAGCATCAGAAGCTAAAGTCATTAAGGACTTGCTTACACCTGCACCAATTCCTGTGGCATAAACATCATATGGACTATAAAATTTTCAATAAAATTTAAAAAAATCTAAAAAATATGCTTCTTTCATTTAAAACCTATAAGATTAAAATTCTTATTAAATTTATAAATAATATTTTTTTTATTCTTAAAACAAGTACTATTTTATTTAGTTTCTAGTAAGTAATTATTAAATATAAAAAGAAAATTTCTCTTTAAACATAATAAATTAATATTTTTCACTTAGTAAATTATTTAAAACGTGATTAACTGATTATCTGTGTTGAAGAAAAGAGAAGTCCTCTACAATTTTTATTTAAGTACGTCCCTGTTTTAACTGCTTTATCTAATCGTACGTGCGCGTGTATTTCTATGGATTCTGACACTTTCCTACTCGCGGTGAATAGCACTCACTGCACAACACTGTGAATGCACATGAAGAGCATTTTTATCTGACTGACGCGTAACCCGAGAGAGCAAGACTCATGACTTAGTTTCAGGTGATGAAAGATGCAATCGGATTGTCGTGATGGAGTGGAAAACAATTGGCTATACAATTTTGATAGTGAGTTTGTTGTTCTTTGCTGTACCAATAAGAGTTGAACCTGATTCAAGTCTTCAAGATGCAAAACTATTTGAGACTTACGTTGCGGAATATAAAAAGCCATATAAATTCGATCCACAGGAATATGAAAGAAGATTTGAGCGATTTCGTGTGAGTTTTTTTATCTTATTTAATTTGAAGGTTATAGAGATTGGTAAAAAATTATATCATAACAATGGAGTAACAAGTGTTATTAGTCAGTAGTAGATGCATGAAAATTTGAATTCTTGTTAACTTAAATGTGATTGATTGTTTAAAAAAGTAACAAATTTTTGTTCTATTTTTAGATTAAAATATTGAAAATGTTTTATGTTGTTTTGTTTAATATTCTATTGTATTTTTAAAGAAAAAAATTGTTTATTATATATAATAAAGTAAATCTAAAAATAGAAATATTTAATACTGATAATCAAAATTAAAAAATGATTATTAAAAATGTATTTGTATTTTCAGCAATCACTTAGAAAAATTGAAAAATTGAATAAATTAAGAAGCTCACAAGATAGTGCACATTATGGATTGACAAATTATTCAGATCTGACAGAAGAAGAATTTCTTGCTCTAAATCTTCGTTCTGATCTTCCAACACGCAGTGAGCGACATCATCAATGCCTCTATCATCATACACATTCACTTAAAAGAGCTCAAAGAGCAGTCGATGAAATACCAAAAAAATTTGATTGGAGAGAAAAGGGTGTTGTTACAGCAGTAAAAAGTCAAGGCAATTGTGGAGCATGTTGGGCTTTTAGTGCTGTTGAAGTAGCCGAGTCAATGTTTGCTATATTAAATAAAACCTTACGTGCCTTTAGTGTTCAAGAGGTAATTATAAAAAAACAAGAACATTATTTTTAATATTTTTAATTAGTTTATTTAATTAATTGTTTAACGCATAAGTGTAATTAAAATTAACTTAATATTTGTTTTGTAGATGATTGACTGTGCAAGAAATAGTAATTTTGGTTGTGAAGGAGGAGATATTTGTAGTCTATTAGAATGGTTAATGGCTACAAAAACAAAAATATTACCAGAAGTTAATTATCCACTAACAAGAACTACAGATGCTTGCAAAATAAAAAAGTAAAAAATATTATTTTCTTGAATTTTAATTATCTACGAATGTTTTGTTGCTCTAATAATATTTTTGTATCAGGACAATTTCCAAGACTCAATCAGGTATTGTTATATCCGACTTCACATGTGATAAGTAAGTAAATATAAATATACTAAGTATCATAATCCTACTTTTACAAGTAGTTACTTCTATTTCAATCTTATTATCCGACCCGAGGTCTAAGATTTTATTATTTTACTTAGCACTCTACAAGTGGTTTGTTACCCAATGTATTTACTTTACTTTAACTTAATAATAGAATTCTTGTTAGCCTTGAAAGTCTAAGATGAGGGTTTTCTAATATGCATTTACCGATATGAATCTTGTTATATGATATCAAAGAATAAAAATAGATTTTTGTAGAATTAGAAATAATATGAAATAATTATGAAAGGGTAAAATTTTATTGCAGATCAATGTATAGTAAACTTATATTACAAAGTGTTATATAGATATAGAATACACATTGGTTTTTTGCTATTCTTATGAAGAAATTAATATGGTCTAATATAAAACAAATAATCAAATTAATGTTGTCATTTTTATTTTTAGTTTTGTTGATGCTGAAGAGTCTCTGATAAATGAACTTGCAACAAAGGGACCAGTAGCAGTGGCAGTGAATGCACTATCTTGGCAAAATTATTTGGGAGGTGTTATTCAATTTCATTGTGATGGGTCGTTCACAAGTTTAAATCATGCCGTACAAATTGTTGGTTACGATAAAACTGCTGCCATACCTCATTATATTGTTAGGAATTCATGGGGTCCATCTTTTGGTGATAAAGGCTACTTATATATTGCAATTGGCAATAATCTTTGTGGTATGTATTATTATTTAATAAAAAATTGTTTTAATAATGGAATCTACCAAAATTACAATTTTTTTATAAAATATATTCATTCTATTTTTACAGGTATAGCTAATCAAGTTTCTTCAGTTGACATAACGTACTAAGTAAGAAAGCTTGAGTTTAACAATTGTGATTTATCAAAAGAAAAAGAATCATAATTGTGATAATTTTAAGCACATTGTTGACTACATTTTAATAATTTTAAATAGTTAAGCAATATAATTGCTTACAGTAGAAAAAATAATCATTTATTTAGATGTATAGATTTAAGTAGCTTGATCTTTTATATTTGTTTTTGTTAAGAAATACTTAATCAAACTAATTAAATCTATTTTATATGAAATTAACACGCGAACAAGTAAACTATGCTCATTATTTAAACAGATTAGAACAAACTGTCTAGTATTTTTTATAAATTTGTACGAGAGTGAAACAATTTGCAATAATTTGTTACAACTGCAAATGAAGCAGTATGAATTTTTTCATATTACATTTATATATACAAGAGTAGGCAAATATGTGGTCTACAATAAAAATAAAAAAAAAGTTACAAAACAAAAGAGCATAATAATGATTTAATCTCTTGATCCATTTTTGCCATTCCAATTACTACTGCCATTCTGACCAGTGTTAAGACTTTTTTCACCATTTTGGCATTGACTTGTATGACTTATGTCCTCAGTAGATGTATTTTTGGGTTCTTCTTCATCTTCTTCAAGACCAAAGTAACCCCAAGCCATTGATAATTGAGTTTTCATGCGTTTGGTTAGTGGTGGAATTAAATTACGTGGTATTAAAAAAGTTGAGAGGTTGAATAAATCTACAAAGACTTTATAACGATCGCTAAAAATAAATATAAACGATTAAATAAAATATTTTCATTTTGTACAAATTATAATAATTTATTATTAAGTATTTTATGGGTACTTAAATTCAAAATTTTTTTGAGTCTTAAGCACCAACACTCTCATTGTATGTATTTGTAAATTTTCAAAAAATATATTTTAAACTTTATAATTTCAAATACTAAATATTTCGCACTAACATCGATTTTTTAAAAGAATAAATATTTAAATAATGTAAATAAAACAAAAAGTGTAATAACACCATTAGTACCTCAACGTAGTTTTCAAATATTGATATCCTGAAGAACCACCAGTACCAAGTTGTTGTGATCCAATCATTCTTTGAACCATTAGTACGTGATTATCTACGAAAAAATATTACAATTTACTATTATAATTGGTCGAGCTTAATTGTTTAAGATGGTAGTAAGTTGTAAGTGATAGTATTATTTAATTACAATTATTAGATATTGTTAGAAAGCATAAAATTATTCTAAAAATCATGTATACAAAATAATCTAACGTTAAAATAATTATTTTCTTACATCGCCATTTAGTGATAAGAGAGTCGATGTCCATAAGAGATGTAAGAATTTGATGTGGTTGACTGAAACGTGGTTCATCACGATAAAGTGTAATCATAACTGCACCCTGCAAAGCTGCGTGAGAAAACCGTCGTTCACCCCTAGATAACAAAGCATTGTGCAAGCTCTCGTTGAAAATCGAATCGAAGACTGCTTGACGAGCTGCTAAATTGCTAAGTAAATGCTTACGGAATTCCTCCTTTGTTTGCGACTGTAAATACGATTAATTTCTTTACATTTAACAATTTGATAATTTAACCATTTTCTTGTATATTTGATGAAAATCTTTAAAAACATTATGCAAGTAAAATTTTTTTTTACTTGAATACCTGTTTTATAATTGCAAAAATAATTTTCCAATTAATACAAGTTAATATATACCACTATCGTAGATTTAAAACTAAAATACTTGTATATAAAAAAAAATAATAGAACCTCAGCCTGTTCACGTTGTTCATCAATCAATTTCTCAACGGCCCTCCTATATTTCCCCCAAAAATCAAAATCCTCAGGATCGAGTCCAGGTGTCCTTGCAAGCCACTTTTGTACAAGATGACTTAAACTCGGTTCCTCCTCGCTTCGCCGAATAGCTTCAACAGCCTTGGCATCGCGACCAAAAACACGTGTATAACTCTGACTGTACTTGACACGATGTTCTTGTTTCACCCCCAATTTGTTCTCGAGTAACCGAAATTGGAGGGATTGGAAACCCGAGGCTGGGCAAAGGTAATCGCGAAAAGCCATGAAATCAAGAGGTGTCATCGTTTCCAAAATTGATACTTGGTCGACCAATAACTGTCAAATCATATAAAAGATATATAAAAATTTATAAATGCATCATATATAATTTTTATTTGTATATACGTATTATTTAACGCAATTTTTAATAAATCAGATACCGTGGTAGTGAAGTGTATAAAAGTTACCATGTGTGTGTGTGTGTCAACACCTAAAAAACGTACTATCGATTATGCATGTCGAGCGATGCATTTGTATTTCTATGGTTGCTCTCGCCCACCTACATGTGTAGAGAATGCATCTATACACGGAATGCATATAAGACGGGTTGGATATATTGTTTACAGTGTACTTCGATTCACTAGAATCACGACCCTAATTCTTGATAATATATGATATTAAACTAGTTTTCATCAAGGTGAATCAATTTTCTCTTTTATAACATTAAAGTGACATTATCTAATTATCATTTTCTAATAAATAAAATAAAATTTCTATTTAATTTATTAAATTTACACAGTTACATTATTTAAAATCTTATTTACAATCTAATTCTTTAAAAACCAGGATATTGCAGCAATAAAATAGTCAGGAATCATTAAACACTTAATTAAGTCAATTAATTATGAAAAAACAGTATGATTTTGGTAAACAAACGAGAAATGTCAAACTGATAGCTCTATACGTTTCATCAGCATTCTTATCATAATTTCATACTTTTCGTATACTAAACATTATGAAACATTTTATGCTTTCTTTAAATTAATATATCAATACGTTTTCTTATAATATTCGAATACAATGATTATATTATTACTCCTTTTTTTAGAAAGTCGTGATAAAACGATATTTGCAGTTGATTAAATAACATGTGGTTTTCTCATTGGCTGACTATAACCGGACTTATTCTATTTAATCTACGTTGACATTAGATATTATTGAATTGAAATGACTTATTTATAGATTTCATATTATTTGACAAAGTAGATATACACGTGTAAGTTAAAAAAAAATCTCGGAAATGCATCCGAAATTGGTATAGGATCACCATAAGTTTTATGAATTATATATATATAATATACATAAACCACACAATTATAAACTTTAATCGATGTGTAGAATACAAATCAAACTGTTTTTTCTCCTTAAAAAAGTGTAAGTACAAATCTGCAAAATATGTAGAGAACGAGAGTAAGAGTAAGAGAGAGAGAGAGAGAGAGAGAGAGAAAGGTTACGTAAAATAAGGCCTACAAGTGTTCATAATAACGTGAGTACGGTGTCGCGTATCGAGAGTATATAGGAGTATCGGCTTACTCCCCCATCTATCTCAATGCGTTCCCACAATATATGTATATAGATATATTTCTGCATATTTCTTTCAACTCTATTCCGTTACATTTGTTCTTGCGAAAATTAATATCTATATACATAGATGCATATATACGCATGACAGTTTACCAAAAGCCTTGACTGACTTATAGTCGAGCTAACTTGGGTTACCGGTTTTCTTTACATACTTTGGTAAATATCTTATGTGTCGATGTAACACGAGTGACTGCCTCGTTTTAGGGGATGACAAACGATTTAACCATCCAGGGTGAAAAGATTCAGGTTACCAAGGTTCTTTTAATCATTCCACGTGTTTCATTATTGGATATGCACTAGATCGTTATGTAACGTTAAGGGCTTTACTTTTTTCTATTATTATTATTATTAATCTTTCTTTATTCTAAACTTATGTAAAGTCTCTATAATATCAAATACTTATATTATTATTCCAATACGAAATTTGATGAATTTATACTTGTAGCCAATAATATTTAAAGTCGTGCTTTCTTTTGCGATCCCAAATAATTTTCTGTGGTTGATACAGATAATTCAAATACATCCAGAACTTCATTAAAGACGCATGTGATCTAACATTTTGTAATGTAATCTTCTTAGTAATAATATCACTACATTCGAACGATAAAGAAAGAAATAGAGCATTGCGTTTTAGAAAATAAGTTGATACAGATGATGTTTTTATTACACGCTCAATGAGCGATTTTCTTCTTGATTCTAATGTTGACTATATAGTTGATGAAAATTCCCCCAAAAAATGTTGTTTTTTTCCACCAATCGATGAAAAATTACATACAACACACGATTATCAATATTTATAATGGAAAAACAGATTTACTTTACTTTTATCTTGGTAGAATACAGTTTGAACGGATTAACAGTTAAAATAATAATCAAATCATGCACTTTTTCGTGCAATTTCCCAATTGCTTTACAATACATCTATGCTTGATTAAAAATTATTAATATAAAATTTGTGACAATTTAAACTGTTTATCCACAATACTTATCTTCGTATAGCAATATAATTGATATAGTTTTCGATAAATTAACTGAAAATATAAAAACATCGGTTTTTAATTCACGACCCAATAAAAAAGTATATCACCCATGAAACGATTTAAACGATTTTACCGCAAAGCCAGAGAAAAAAAGGCCACGATGGATTGAGCGCGAAGACGAAAATAAAGGAAAGATGAAGAAAACGCGACTAGTCGGAAATTCAATTAGGACCCTTGGCTGACTATATAATTGGCTTGTCGCTTGGAGGGTTGTTCACCTGTATTCGCATACGCGCACACGTGTAATGTATGTACATATTGTGTGTGAAAACTTACTTTGAGAATGAGAACAATACGATTGAGTCGTTTAAGAATCTCCAAAGTTCGGGATTCATCAATTGCTTCAGAACTATGTGATTGTTTCTCATTATGATATCCTGTATGACTATGTTTTTCGTGACACTTTTCATCGTTACTGAATAATGCACGTACTGAATCAAGCTCGTAGATTATTTGCTTAAACCACAATTCGTAAGCTGTAATTTTTTTTGTATTATTTATTTAGAGAAATCAACGTAATATATCATTTTTTTATAATATTATATTGAAATTATGGAAATACATTTTTTTTATTCAAAAATTTTATTAAATAATATTTTAAAAGCACTGGTTTTAGTGAATATAGACTTGCGTATAAAGAACGTGATAAGATAACTTGCACATTAATTTTTCAGTGTATCTCTGTACAGATATCTATTTTAACAAATTTTAACAAGTTTATACTATATGATATTAAAAATAAGATCCGATTGAAAACGTTATGTTAATTTGAATAAGAATGAAAAAAATAAAAAATTATTGCTTAATATGAATTTAAAAATATAGAAGGTTTAGATACCTTGATGGGTTACAATAAAAAGATGTTCGTCGTGAACTTCCTTGTCACATTCGGTACTAAGTAATCGTTGAGCAGACAAAATTTTATCGAGTAAAAGATATTCGCTGTATAAAAGTCCGGGACCTTCGGTTAAGCATGTGCCGATTTGGCTCGTGTCATCTCTGTGAAAAATTATTTAAAGAATTATACTAGTGAAGTTTTGTGCAAGATTTTATTACGTAGCAAATTTTTTCTGCAAAGATCTATAACGATTGCAGATTTTTTTTTGTAATAATATAATACTGTAATAAAATTCTTCTAATAATTCTTAATATTATTCAATTTAAATGCACATAAAGTGCATCTAAACACACAATCACTTTCATCTCACGTTAAAAACATATAAGTACGTGATATTTTAGTTTTACAATTTAACGAAATAATCGTACGATTGAAATAAAAAAATTCTTGTGGGTCATCGGGCAAAAACATACACGACGAAAACAAAATTGCGTAAAACAAAACGCGTTTCTTTAATACGGAGATAAAGAAAGACACGGAAATAATAACAAAATTTTATCTCGGAAATGCGCACATGTCTATTTAACATTACTTAATATTATCCAAAGTTTATCGGATGTTGATTTTTCCTATAATTAGGTATTTACTTATTTGATTATTTTCTTATATTATCGCGTTTGATGTAGATATTTTACGTACAACTTTACTTTATTTCTTTGGTTTTAAGTTTATCAGAATTCAAAAGCAATTGCTTAAGTTGACAGTGAATTGTTATAAAAAATAATAAATAACATTTGTAAAAGAGGGTTTAAAAGAGGGTTTTGTGCAATATTTGAAAAGATATTGAATGACACGAATTAGCTCGGAAATACCGATTACTATATAGTTTCTAATTAACATTTGTAAAAATTAAAAACAAAGCTATTTTTTTCATTTAAATCTTTTTATTTATGATTTTTGAAATTTCTTTATCGGAATTGGGAATTGATCAATGTTTATAAAATAAATGTGCTCTAAAAAATCGTTAAATTATATTATATCTGAATAAATATATTAATTACAAAATTTATTTTTGTGTCAATTGTATAGGTAATTATGTAATAGATAAGAATTTAATTTTCAATAATTAATTACAAATTTATTTAAGCAGTGTTATAAAATTAAATATTTGAGTTTACATAAATCATATAAATTAGTTAACATCATCCTTTAATTTTATATATATATCTATACATCACTTCCATTTAAAAAAGTAAACAAATGTTGTGTATATATGTATAATATAAGCCTAATTATCCGTGTCAATAATTTTAATCAATATTTTTGTCTTTAAATAAATACATAATCAATAATTACATACGTTCCATTTTTTATTGGACAAGCCATATTCCATAAAACTGTCTTAATGCCACTCGATCACTCGGTTTTAATATGAAAGCCAGATAAATCGCAGATACTCTTTTAAAGTATTATAAATGTCAGAAAAAAAAGTAAAAGAATTAAATCGATTAGTCGGGGTGCCACTGTTTGTTAATCAAAATCAACTAGGATTTTATATAGAAAGTTTTCTTCGGTTTGTTGTACAACGTGCTAATACGAGCTCGGTTACGTTTTTCTAGCTAGGAACGACGGTCGACGGGCTACTGATGTTTAAAATCGAACGCGCTGCCTTTTTAATCTTTCCAAACGTCTCACAAACCTCAATAATAAAGTTTCTGGCATTTTGTTTACAATTTAGTTGCAATGCTCTTTTTCTCGTTGAAAACACGCGATTATAATGTTAATTGTTTCAATTCTTTAAAATACTATAACATATGTAAAATATATGCTAATATATATGTTAGAATGTGATTAATAAAATACATTATAACACTAAAACAACACTAGCTATAATATTTTACAATTTTAAGATATTTATTAAAACTAACAATAACCATTGTATGTATCAGGTGACAAGAAGGGAAATAGTTATTAAATTTTAATTAAATATTAATTAATTAAATTAATTTAATTAAAATTTTTTAATTATGATGCTTAGCATCAAATTTTGAACAAAAGTTGAAACATTAAGATTTGAATGTTATAAATAGATAGGCTCTTACTCAAATTCCAAGATATAATATATGACGTATAAAACAGTTACGAATAGTGTTAAAAAATAATGTAGTATATTTATGTACTACCGTATAATAATTTAATACTGTATATATTTATAACAATTAAAACAATATATCTAATTAACACTATTTGTCTGATGAACACGTTGTGCAATATCTACAATTTTCATAAATATATGTTAAGAATATATGCATATACTATGTGTAAAATATAATTGCATTTCGATGTACTTTAGTATATATTATACATTACTATAACGAATAGTAATATCACTACGTTAGTTAAGTTAATTTAAAAAAAGTAACAAATAAAAATTTTTTGATTTAATAATATATCGACATATCTCAAGATGTCACTCGAATCGCGAGTATCTGAACTATTCAATAGATTAACCTGACTTTTGAATTTTTATATTCTATGGTCGCGCGTCACACGCTCGGACGTTCGTGTGTTGCGTGGGCAATGCAGTCAATCATGGGGTAAGTTAAACAAATATTAAAAATTATCGAATAACGATAATCCCGAGGTCTCATATTCGGAGCACTTTATAATCACTCAATTCCTCGCCGAGGAATTAAACTCCGAAACATCTTAATTCGGGTGGTTTAAAACGGAACGTGACGAATTTGTTTATTCGACAATCTTCATGATTTTTTGCTTGACGCGATGATTTGTTCCAGGAACTCCGACGTGGACTGCGTTAATGACTCGAAAAAGGATCCGGGTGAGATCTCCGATTCTGAGGTACCATCAGAACCGCGCAAGAAGAAGAAGAGGAAACACAAACATCATCACAAACACAAGAAAGACAAAATATCTGATAAGGTTGATGGAAAATTAGAGAAAGAAAAGTAAGTATTTTAATGCGAAATTGTTTGTTCAATAAAGTACCAATTACTCATATGGTTCTACTTTAGGAAAAAACATAAAAAACATAAGAGATCCAAGAGGAATAAAGAAGTTGAAGAAAATGGAAATGGAGCAGTTATCGACAAAATTGTTACACAACTTGTTGGCCAAAAAGAGATCAATGGCAAAGTTAATAATTCAGTTTTGGAAATTGGAGAGACCGAGGATAGCGAGGAAGAAAAATTGGTCGATTTAGATTCTGATGAAGTTGACTGTACTATTATAGAAGATGACATTGATCTCGAAGAGTTAATGAAGCAAAAGGTATATTTAAAAAATTCATAATAATTTGAAAATTTGTATTATTATGTTTGTATTTACATTACAGGAACGTCTTCAGGCATGTTTAGTGCAATATCTTTCAGATGAATCTGACAAAGAAGAAAAAGATAATGACCAGAATAAGAAGCAACAGATACCTGATGTTATACTCGTTGAGGATAGTGGCGATGAAGCACAACCAAGAAGAAAACGTCATAGAAGTTTATCTGGTAATAGGGAACATAGAAAAGTTTTAAAAACTGAAAGAAGAGTTGTAGTTGATATAACCAAAGGAATTCGGGATAAGAAGAATAGAGACGAGTCCAAAGAAACCCGTAAAGATTCTGATAGAAAACGGGAAGATAAGCAGAAATCTAGAGATGAAATAAAAAGAGACGATAGATCATCATCTAGAAAAATGACAGATAAATTTAAAGATGAAATGAAAAAAGATGATAGTGCGAGAAAGAAGTTAGAGGAAGATAGACGAAAAGAAGCTAACAAAAAGGAAGATGCTCGTAAGAGAGAACACGAGAAGAGGTAAGTTGTATAACTGACAAATTAAATATTGATATTAATGCTGTTTACACGAGCAATCACATTAAATATTATTAACATCATCTCTCTATTTAATTGTATAATTCCATTTTTAAAAGTATTTTTGGAAAATAAATTTACAAAATACACAGTCACTTATAAAATGTAGAGCATTAACTATACAATATAAGTAACGTTTTCATTTCAATGTCTTAATTGAATTTGCAAGTCAATAAACTGAAATATTGATCGATGATAAGTTTTAAAATCTTTAGTCTACTTAAAATTGTAATTACGCAATTTACATTTTTAATGAATATATAAAAGTAAATTCTGTTTACAACATACTTCTGTTTTCTACAAACTTGTACAATTTTATTAATTGTTATAAAATTGTTATAAAAAAGAAAAATAAGATAAAAACTAACTTATGACCTACAAATAAAAATATTATAATCTAACAGTTAGACTTTAAAGCGCGCTTTATAATCATGATTAAAATAAAACTATTAATAAGTGGAAGTTTAATTCCATCTTAATTAAAAACTTGCAATGCTACATTTATGAAATACATTATCTAATTTTAAACCTGACTATACTTTAGTAAGGAGGACGATAGAAAACGTGAACTAGAAAAAAGTAGCAATCGTCCAGGGCATGATTCAAAATTGAGAGATTCACGTTCCTTAAGACGTGATAGCAGCCGAGATCGACATTTGAATCATGATTCACGACGCAGAGACAGTAGGGAGCGACATAGAGACAGGAGTAGAGATCGACATGATTCGCGCAGGAATCACGGACGGGATAGGTCGCGTAGTCCCAGAAGGTCTAGAAGTTTAGGCAGAACAAGGTTTGTTTTATACTGTCTTTTTAAAGCGTCGATACTTTAAGTTTCTATTATTATTGCTTAAAATCGTAATACTCTAGAGTACTTATTTTTTAATTATATATTAATTTATAAAAATTTGTTATGTACAGGTAAGAATTTTAATTTGGTAATAAGCAAAAAGCATTCATCAAGTTCGTAGAACGAATCGTCACTAAATATATTATCTAAAACATTCTCATTAACGATTTCTAGAAAAAAAAGCTACTTATGAACAAAATAACATTAGATATACATATATATGCATATAAACCTACTCATTTTTTTATTACAATATTTCTATTATTAAGATATCTTAAATTATTTCTACAGAAGTAAAAAATACATATTATTTTATATAGGGACCGTAACGATCGTCACAGAAGATCGAATTCGCATTCTCGAAATCGTAGGGATAGAGATCGATACGGCCGCGATCACGACCGTGATCGCGAAAAGAATGGTAAACGTGAACGAAACGATAAATTCAAGGATTCATTATCAGAAGGTTTAAAGCAAGAACGTTCTGATAGTTCTAGCGAAGAAGAAATTAAAGATATTGACATTGAAGAAGATGAAGATGAAGAGGCAATCATTGAACGTCGTAGGAAACAAAGAGAAGAATTGCTAAAGGTAAAAAATAATTACTTCCTTTTTCTTATTTTAATATGTTTATTAGCATGATATAGCATATACATTTTTTAATAAAATTATAGAGACTAGGAGCACCAAATGAAGATTCGAATTTTTCATCTGATATGAACGTAACAAGATCACCGCCATCCGAGAGGCAATCACATGCTTCGAGTAAATCGACTGAGCCTCCAATGAGCAATAATAATGGATCTGCATCGGAAAGTCATACACCACCATTACCTGATAGAAGAAGAAGATCTAAAGGTGATGAAAAAACTGGTGCTGACAAAGTGGAGGACTCTAAAACAAATGACAAGAATACGGAGGAGAAACAAAGCATAAAGAAATCTAGCGAATGGGATATGTTCGCTGAAGTCGATAATATTGGTG
This sequence comes from Theocolax elegans, assembly GCA_026168455.1. NCBI lineage: Eukaryota > Metazoa > Arthropoda > Insecta > Hymenoptera > Cerocephalidae > Theocolax > Theocolax elegans. The sequence continues at coordinate 17,509,848 of CM047425.1, read as the reverse complement.
ATTTTAACGTAAGTAAACGATATTAAACTGAGTATATATCGTCATGACTTAGGAAGAGTAGCATGTTTACATTTAATAAAACATTCTGATGTGCTAGTCTTCGTAACGTACAGTGATATTATATATTAAATAATAATAATTGTATTCTATTTTAATAACTTATAATGATTTTATTTTATTTTTTGCAGAGCCCAACGGTAGAAGGTGGTAAACGCCCTGGTGGACCAGACAATCCTAGTTTAACTGATAATTGGGATGACGCTGAAGGATATTATAGGTAAAAGCAGAACTTTTTCTTTTGTTTATTTTAGTAGTACGTACGATATTAATCTTTGTCTTTGCAGAGTTCGCGTGGGCGAAACATTAGATAATCGATATATTGTTTATGGTTATACCGGGCAAGGTGTTTACAGTAATGTAGTGAGAGCTAGGGACACTGCACGGGGTAATTTAGATGTAGCTGTTAAAATTATTAGAAATAATGAGATAATGTAAGTATTGCCGGAAATATTAGATGTATTTTTTCGTCATACTTTCTATTACATAAATCATCATACGTTTAATTTAATTTGCAGGCATAGAGCAGGCCTTAAAGAATTGGAAATTCTAAGGAAATTAAATGACGCAGATGCAGAAGATCGATTTCATTGTTTACGATTGTTCAGGCATTTCTTTCATAAGAACCATTTGTGTATGGTCTTCGAATCTTTAGCAATGAATTTAAGAGAAGTAAGTATCAATTTTCAAACTAATACGTTATGTGTTTATGGCATTAATATTAAAAATGTACTATTTATTAAAGGTACTGAAAAAGTATGGGAAAAACGTTGGTCTACACGTCAAAGCTGTTAGATCCTATACTCAACAGCTTTTCTTAGCATTGAAGTTACTGAAACGGGCAAATATTTTGCATGCTGATATCAAACCGGACAATATTCTAGTCAGTGAGAGTAAGCTAGTATTAAAGTTGTGTGATTTTGGCTCTGCGTCATTCGCTCATGAGAACGAGATTACGCCTTATCTTGTTTCCAGATTTTATCGATCACCTGAGATAAGTAAGTAATATTTATTGATAATTTTGTTATCTACGTACAAGTAATCCATTACCAAGTTCGGTAATAAAAAAATAGTTGAAGTGTTTGTAAATAAATGAATGTTATTAGTTTTAGAAATATAATTTCCCTTTCGTTCATTTTTTTATAATTCATTCTTGCTTATTATATATAATATAAAAATTTATGTTTTATTTGCTTATAAATTTTCAAGAATAAAACAAATTGCATATTTTAAACGTATTACTGACATTTTTTCTAGGCGCTTAATCACTTAGGAAAATGTACATAATTTATGTGAGTTTATCTCAGAATGAAACACTCAATTTCTAATGCCTCCATTCCTTTTTCTGAGTGCACAAATATATTGATCTGATTAATCGATTAAGATTGCATAGAATAGATATTAATAATTCTTATTTTTTAGTTCTCGGTATACCTTACGATTTCGGCATCGATATGTGGTCTGTCGGATGTACAATATATGAACTTTACACCGGTAAAATTATGTTCTCGGGAAAAACAAATAATCAAATGTTGAAGTTCTTCATGGATTTGAAGGGCAAAATGCCAAATAAACTCATTAGGAAGGGTCAGTTTAAAGATCAACATTTTGATAACAACTGTAATTTCCTATATCACGAAGTTGACCGAGTTACTGAACGGGTAAGCTATTTATTCCTAACATTTAAAATTTCTGTATTTTATGCTCTTTAAAAATATTTACTAATTTTTATTTATAAGTTTTGTATTAACAAATAGATGTATAAATATGCATAATTATTATTTTATTAAATCATCATCTATTATTTATATAATGTTCATTGATTAATAAAAAATAAAACAGTATGTGAATAGAGAAGAGGCGCTCTCGTTTACCTATAAAAATAACCAAAAATGCCAAGTCTCTACACCCTGTTGAGGTTAGGTTCACATTTTTGGTAAGATTTTTCTCGCTGACGCAATAATATTTTAGTTCAAATTGAGCACACATTTAAATTATTGATAATCGAAGTCGCCTTTTCTCTTATTTGTTTACATACGGTTTTATTTACAGATTTATTGCCAATTACCACGATTGTCGGTAAGATAGAAAGGATAAATATTGACTATGGGGCACTTTGTTAAATGATCATTTTAAAAAATATTATTAATTATGTCGTATATTTCAAGAATTATAATCGGTATTTACTAATTGCTTTGAAATAAAATATATCCTTTCCCTCAAAATGGATACTAAATAGACGAAACATAATTAAATGTATATATTTTAATTTCCAGGAGAAAGTGGTCCAACTGACGACGCTCAAGGCGACCCGTGATCTCGCCGTTGAGCTCGGTGGTAGTTCACTGCCTCCGGAACAGGCCCGGAAAGTTACCCAGCTCAAAGACTTGCTCGACCGCACTTTAATGCTGGATGCTGCTAAGAGGATAACGGTCAATCATGCTCTGGCCCATCCCTTTATACAAGAGAAGATCTAGGTAACCCATCGCGTCGCCAAAATTCTGATACCCTCCGAAAACGGACTGGGTCACTGGGACATCATCGAGTTTGTACATTTTTATCGACGCCGTCACGTTAAAATGCTATTTGTTCCTCCTAATTTTATTTCTGCCACTCTTACAAGGTCACATAAAAAGCAAGGGCATTTATTTCTTTCCTTACCGTAACATGAAATTTTGATTCGATTTTATATTGAAAAACATCTTTTTTGAATCTAATTTTATTCATTACTTGAATATATAATTATTTGGTATTGCAAACAATTTTGGTATGTTTACATTCAGATACCAATTTTGTCAACTGTATCCGTTACATGGTGAATATTGATTAGTTAATTAATATGAAAATAATTTTTAATTGTAAATTTATTGATAAATGTTTTAAAATATTATCTTAAAATAAGATTAATATTTTATTAAGAGTGAATCAAGTGAATTCCCTTTGCTTTTAACTGTCCCTAAAAATAATCGTGATACTTAATGGTGGTAATCTTTTTTCTTTTTTTCCTTATATATTGTTTATAAACGTCTTTATTAAGACGATATTTCTTTATATAATGTTTCTTATAAAATTGTACAATATAAATTTATAAATCAAACGACGAATGAGATAAAATACGTTATAATTTTTCTTTCATAAACGTGACAACACATACGTTAGGAGAATCTTGTAAAATATGCCGATATTCGCGTTAAGAATCAGCAGATTAAATTTCCAGATTACTGAAACATAAATAATATAAAAATAATAAATGAAAACGAGCGAAATGATCTTTTTTGATGTATTAACGAATGTGAATGACGTTGTATAGCGATTAGAAGTGCAAAGATAATTGATTTCAAATAAAGAGGTACATGCTTAATATTTGAAAGTAAGATAAAGAAAATGCATTAAAGACATTAGGATAGAGGTGGAATTAATCCTATGTTATATATATATAAATTATAATAATTATTATTTTGAATATTAGCATCTAAAGTTATTTTATCATTATATTATTACTTTGATGTTTACTACATTATAGTGATGACTTTTGACGCTGATTGAACGGGTCGGATTTTCTTTTTTCTTATTTTTTAACCTGTCGCTTAGTTTACTTGCGCGTAAAGTTGTTTAACAAACAAATAGTTTTTTTAATCATGTGGTATATTTTTGGAATTATCACCTTTTTTGTGTTGAGTTATACGGAAATATAGTTATGCTTCTGTTTGTCAAATAGGATGAATTGTCTCTATATTAATTTATTTTTTCTGTAATAAAGTTAAAATTATTAACGCACAATAACTGATTGTTTTTTTCAAATTTTCGTAAGATTATTAATGATTTTTTTTAAATTTAAGTACGTAGTTAATTATTTGTTTAGTATACAAATATTGAATTATTTGTTTTTTAAAGCTATATATTAAAATTCCCTAAACTTATTGATGAAATCAAAATCAATTAATTACTTTAGTTCTATATGATTTTTAATCTATGGAAATTGAGTTGAATATTAAAAATAAGTTTTAAACAACGAATACTTTGAAATTTCTTATTTAAATGTTACAGAATTTACAATTTTGACTTTATTTTATGATTTTCCTCAGTATCATTTTTACAAATATAATTGACAAATCATTTATTCTAACGAAAGTATTTAATTTAACGAAAACTCAGATAAAATAAATAATTTTACTACATAATCTCCTGTAAGCTAGTAACATAGCTTTAAAATTCACTTGTTTTCAGTGATATTGGGTGTATAACTACTGTTTTGAAATACAAATATTTAAACAAATAAATAATAATAATTAAAATGCAGAACGTATAATAATGGCTCAACCCAAAGTATTCATTAGTGATTGGATTGTACGAAGCTGCTTATGTTTCAGATCGGTCATCACGAAATGAATCCATCGGTTAAGTGCGACTGGACCTTACACGGGCCTTTAGCTGTTCCCGATCAAGGTATTCATGGGGACTGCCTTTATGGGAAATATATATATTTTTTCTTTCCTAGTTAATACCGCGTAATTTTAACTTATTTACTTAAATTTGAGTTTGCGTATTGAAACTAACTCATCTATCAATATTTTATTAATATACATTTTTATAAAAATTGCATAGATTAGCCAAATCCCACGAATTTCTTAAAAAAATTTTTTAAAATTAAAAATCTAACTTCAAAGCAGTACGTAAATTTTTGTGTCGCGTATTTTAATAAGTAAAAGTGAGAAAAAAAAATTGAAACTTGTCAAAGTCTCTACTATTTTCTAATTAGTTATTTGGTAATGTTTCACTTATAGCCCTCCCTGTGCGGAGGGGAGGCAAACGAAGAAAGAGAGAAAGAAAGAGATAGAGAAAGAGATAGAGAGATAAAGAGAGAGAGAGAAAGAGAAAGAGATAAATTATGGATGTATCAATCTTCCTATACCCAACCGACGACTTCGTGGAATTTTATATGTTCAATCGATTCTCTTGGAGAGTTTAGTAAGTATGTGATAAAAAGGTAAGGTGTGAATAATTATAATCGTCTTGTTATTTTATTTAAACAATATATTTTTAATTAATTTGTATATGCAGGTTATAAATAAATTTGATTTGTTATCATTAATTGGCGTATCTATGAGCTTTCAGATTCTTTAACAAGTAATGATTGGAGAAATGTTTTTTGTGTTTTGATGAACAGTAATATTATGGAGAGTAGAAATGGATAAATGTTACGATACTGAATTTTATTACTTATGCTTCTTTTATTGAAGGAAAATATGTAATAAATATGGTAAAGATGAATAATAGTATATGTTATTTTTGACCTACACATCCAGTCCTTAGATTTTCATTAATTTTGAAGTATTAAGTATAAAAGAAAGTAATTTCATACATAAAACTTTAAAAAAACGTATAAGTATTATTTCTTCATGTGTAAATAAAAATTATTTAATTAATAACATCGCAGAAATTTGTATAATTTAAATTTATTTTACTATAATTTTTACACAAAAAAATAAATTTTTCATTTTCTTATGTAATATCGACATATAGTTTTTGTTTGTTCTTTCTTTAGAGCATTTACAATAACAATGTAAGTCACTCTTACTCCAAGGGCCAAACATTTAAACATGGAATGCTTCATTGTTCAAATTTGAATATAAATCATTCAAATTTAATCTCTATCTGGATAATACTGTACAATTATTTTCGCCATTTCTTGAGCGAGTTCTGGTGAAGACGCGCACAAGGCTCGTCGACTTAACGGATCAAACTCTCCACCTGAAATATAAGTAATTGGATTTAAAAATATTATACATACTTTTATTCAAGGTTAAGGTACTCTCTTGAAGCTGGAACTTGTGAAGACTTTAATGTTATGCTCCTTTTAATTAATACAATAATTTAAAAATAATAAACTGACATAAGTAATCATATTGTCAGTATTTACTTTATTTGTTATAACTTGCAAAAAGCAGCAATAAATTACAGTACAAGTTCTCGTTTGCAAATGAAACAAAAAAATTGTACAAAACATGAATGCAATAGAAAGTTTTAGATACTGTAACATATACTCTATTTCTGATCACACATATCTATTAGCTTATATCCGAATGTTTTTTTCATATAAAATAATTATTATTATTATTTATAGTAACAAGATGATTAAAAATTGGGTACGACACGATAGTTAATCTATTTTAATAATGAAGTTCCTTGTAAATGTATGTATAAAAAATATCGCTAATCAATAATATTACAATATTATTAAATTTGTCTACCTGCTGGATCAATACAAACTCCACCGGCTTCTCTTACGATCAGGTCACCGGCTGCAATGTCCCAAACGTGTATACCTACTTCGTACATGACATCCGCTGCACCCATTGCTACCATGCACATGTTAAGTGCACACGAACCAAGCGTTCTCATCCTACAAAAAAAAATTAAATTCTAAGACTAATCATAATTTTAAAAAGAAAACTCTAAGTAAAATCGACATTATTGTTCTGAATTGGTTCACTTAAGGGGTCGCATAATTTGCGTTGATTATTTAATAAAAAAGTAAAACACTGTGTGCACAAATAAGGAAATAAGCTGAATTTCAGAGTAAATATTATTTTATTTTTGAGAACTATCCTTTACCAACGAATGTCAAGTTTGTTAGTCCTGCTGCACGCATCTTCCCTTATTTTATCACATATTGCTGTTTTATAGATTTATTGCCAATTATCACGTTTGTCGGTAATGTAGGGAGGATAAATATTGACTTTAACACCCCATTATAGTATATTACGATACATGTGGCATAAATGGCCCATTATTTAACGGCGTGTATTTAGTGCCCGAGCGCAGCGAGGGCAATAAGGCACGCCGTTTAATGGGTCAGTTGTGTCACGAGTATCGTACAATATTTTATAGCATCTGCTGATATAAATCCGCTGTCACGCCTATCCGTGCATTAGCGGTCCATTTTTGCACCGTGAGGTTAGCCCCCGAGCGTAGCGAGGGGGATAATCACGGTGAATTAATGGACTACTTATGCCACGGATAGGCGTGACTATAAGGCGGATTTATACCACGCAGTACTATAAAATAATATTTAATGGACGAATGATTAATATTACTTATAAGGAGAGTGTCCCAATTCCGAGAAACGGATCTTTACCAAACTCTAGGATATGTTTACTACTATAAAAATATAAAGAAAGTTAGAGTTTTAGACTCCATAACGCTCTTTTTTACAATAGATATAAGCAAATATCAAACATTTTCTTCAAAAAAACCTTTGATTGGATTGCTTGTAACTCGAAAACAAATAAAGAAATACTCAAGCCTAAATTCCAAAGAAAGCGAAATCAAGTAGATTGGATTTAAAAAAAAGAAGCTGAAATATCTTAATTTCGTCGAAAGTTATGGAAAAAAAAATAAGAAAACAATTTGTCTTAAAAAATCAGTACATTTTTTAAATTCAAAATAGTCATCGAAATATCGTTAAATTCATTTTTCTTTCGTAATTTTAGACCAAATCAAGATATTTGAGCTACTTTTTTTTTAATCAACCTACTCGATTTCAGGTTTTTTCGAACTTCACTTTGAGTATTCGTTAAGCGATCAAAGACATGGATTTTCTTGGCAAAATTTTTCGTTATTTGCTTATATCTATCGTAAAAAAAGCGTTAGAGTCTGAAAGTTCAGGTTTCTTCGTATTTTTGTAGTAGTTAACATATTCTAGAATTTGGTAAATGTTCGTTTCTAAGAGTTGGGGTAGTCTCCTTGTTAGTGACGCGTTAAATTTACTGCTTAATTAAATTATTTAACACATTTCTTACAAAGGAAAGTGTTAACTTGACAAGAAAAATATGTAACATTTAAATATAATCACGATACTATTAATTACCCATGTCCTTTCGCTGCCAATATTTTAACATTTTCCATTACAACCCTCGTTCTCTCTGGTTCTCTGCTAGTGCCTAATTCCATCATAATCAGAGCCTTGCTTAAATCTGCAAGAATTATATGGAGGTATATATTAAAAATACACATTCGTATTTTTAAATGTAAATAAATTCTAATGCAAATGTCATTGTGATTACATACAAAATTTGTTATTCTATTTTATCATGTTGTTAATTAGAAATAAATAAATAAAATTGAAAAGCATACGTAATTTCTGAGAAAATAAAATTAAAGTAGTTACATTCAATCATAAAAAAAGATGTATGTAGATACAATTGACAATACCTTTCTCTCCGGAAACTCGAATTGGCGCCCCATTATAAAATGCACCGTGTCCTCGACGTGCCGAGAAAAATTGCTCTATCACGGGATTATATATTATACCGATTTCCGCAACCTTGTTAATATACAAAGCGATTGATATACACGTATGAGGCATTGAGTGAACGAAGTTCATGGTACCATCTACAGGGTCGATTATCCATGTTGGTGCATCTGTCAATTCTACTTTACGATTCGTATCCGATGTTGTTTCTTCACCAATAAATCTAAAAATTTTTAAATGATTTTTACTAGATGTTACTTGATACTGTTTACAGTGTAGCACATTTTTCAACGGATCGACGTAAACAAATTAACTATATTAATTAAAGTAAATATTGTTTTTTCAAAATTGTATATGTAAGATATTTGCATTCGTTTACCATTCATTAAATTATTGCAGAAATCATTTCAATACATAAAAAATCGTCATAGTTGATCATGCACGAGAGACAATGTACAAATTATACCAAGTTGTAAAATATTATACAAGTTAATAAACGGTATGTGCAATCACCAAAACGAAACTTCATCGTAAAATCATAATATAAAACAGTTTGAGTACCTATATATATTTCAAAGTGGAATTTTCCACAACCATTATACACTGACAACTCTAGTACACAAGCCTTTCATTTAACAGATTAAACTAATTTAGGCATAATGACTTTCAGTTGAATAATAGACTCTTATGTTCTCTCTATAAGTCTCAAGCTATAATTTTGATAACACTATGTATTCCATTCAGTTTATACCGAACATATCATTCGAAAGAAATGTTTCATATATATGTGATTCATTCGACTTCTTTTACTTTTATGATTATAAAATTGATTTACAATAAATTGACGTTTACTTACTTGTGGTCTGGAAATTTGGCTGAAATTCCATCTATCAGAAGTCTCTCGACCATTTGATCGGTTTCCGTAACGAGATCGATATCGCATGATTTTGTTAACGTTGTTTTTTGCTTTGAGATATTTTCTCTGATTAGCTGTAAAACAATTAATTATTATTCATTCATGGTACATAGAGCGCTAGCTTTTTATATTGAAATAACCATGCTACTTTACGTAACGTATCCTTTCAGTTGTAGTTTATTTTTATAAGTAATTGCTACTGATAAAAATACTTTTTTACAAGACTTTTGCTACCTGATTAATAATACATTTTTTATTAACATTAATATTGCGTATGTGACAAAACAATAGAAAATAAAACTCGTTAGTTGAATTCAACGTTAATATTTTATTTATACGTAAAAAAAGAACTAAATTTGCATTAATCAAAACAACAAATTAATTAAAATAACAAATTAAATCTCTATTCCTTGTGCATTAACATTTAAATAATAAAATATATCATAACTATCTTAAACAAGTAAAATACTCGTTTCTATAAACAAGAATTAAAACATAAAAACTAATCGATCCTCATAACCTGAAATATTCGCAGTCGGTAAAAAAGTAAGGATCAACCCCTTGATTCACAAGTTAGGAATCTATAATTGCGTAATTCTAAGTACCAAATGTTATCGCTTATGACATTGAAACTTAAGAGAAATCAGCACAGGTACACATATAGAAAATCGATAGCGTGCGCTAATAATCCAGTCAACGTTTCGTTTGTATTATGCCAAGGCCGCACCCTTACGCAACCGAGGGGTTCGTTTTGCACTAAATATCTGTACGTGAATAAAGAAATTTATTTTTCAGTTAAATTTTATGATAGTATGTTGATTAATTTGTTATTATTTATATAAATGTTTCTATTATAATATTAAATCGTTAATGAGTACAATAACATTCTTTTAACTTATCGTATTTTAGGTATTGTCATGTACTGCATAGTCACGAATGTCAAAAAATGTTTTGTGATTATATATTGATAAAAGAAAATCTGGTATGCAGGAAAATTAACTGAAAAGTATTATTACGTCTAGGTTGACACAACCATAAGGCAATAGAAAATAATTGTTTTAATTGAGAAAATGATAAATAGGTACTTATATAAAATGATGACACGAAAATTATAAATAAATTACACATAATATAAAGAATTATAAAAAGAATATAAAATTGTGTTTTACAAAAGTTTCTTAAATGTAAAAGTATTAGACGTTAACGTTTATTCAAATGGTTAAGAATCCAGTAAGTCTATAGCTTTGTTAATGAAAGAATAGTGATAAAAAAGAGTATATGATATGTGATATTTTAAGAATTTGGATTTTCCTTTCTTTAATACATATAATTTTAACAAATTTATTTTGATAATAAAAAAGATAGCGAAAAACTATTGAGGTATATCAACAAATATTTTTTACATGACACCGCATGGAGGCTCTTGCGAAAACGTAAAAACTTATTACATTAAATCAATTTTAGATAAGTTACTATTAAAAGAAACAAGCACATTTACCACGTATTTAGTTTATTAATTACATTCATGAACGTTTTTTAAATAAATCTAATAAAAAATGAGCATTCTGATTATCTATTTTAAAAAATTAAAAATTAGTTACTAAATAACCTACATACAAACTATCTAATTATTTAATAATTTTGTAAAAATTTTGCAATAAAATTAAATCAATTCTGAATAATACATTTAAAAAAATGTTCTAATTTTTGGTTTATTTTCTCATTTTGCAAGGCTTTACTTTGACGCTTTTATAGTGACACCTAGTCATTCTGTCTACAAGATAAAGACGAGTTTTCATAATTATAATAGATAATATTTTACGTAGCGTCGGATGTATTTTTTTAAATAATTAAAGATGTTTGTTACGTCATTATTGTTCCAACGTTAAAAGATTTGTGCGTATTTTAAATTAAAATTTTTGTTTATATTTTATCTGTATATGTAAACATAAATATATTAGTGACCGCATACAACTTCGCTCCAAGTTTTGAGAGCGAAATTATGCATATTTCACATCGCACTAGGTGTACATTATGCAAATATTTACATAAATTTATATAGAATCTGTTGCTGAAGACAAATTTCATTGGGTGCTATCTTTATGTTAATAAAATCAAAATAATTTCTCAAAACAATTTATAAACATTTTTTTAACATGTCATGTGTACAATACAAAAATAATAATATAACAAAAGGCTGTGTGTTAAATTATTTCTATAAAAGCAAAAAAAATAAAGATATTGCATTATAACCTTGAATAAAATTGAATGAATAGCTTCCTGGTTTTACCAAAACACCTCACGAGGAAACGAAAATTTTCGATATCTTTTTTTAGAAATCGACCTTGCAGTGATATAGGTATATTATAAACGCTTTTAGCGTTATTTCCTACTACAACGCTTATAAAATTCACAATTTATTATTGTGGAGTGCAAAAATACAGTGTCGGTAAAAAGTATCTTGTATTAGCTCTATAAATATAAAATTGGTTTCACAAACTAGTGATTTAATTTATTATTTTGTTAGTGTTATCTTTTAATCGTGTCAATGACATTTGGTATTATAGTACGACGATTAAAACAGCGCGCTATAATGAAACTAACAAAGTGAAGCAGTGAAAAATACGTTTGATAATATGATAATAATTATAAGACAATTCACTTTACAAAATAAAATTATATAACTCTGATCAATAATTTAATTACAAGTATCATATAGAAAAGAATATTACTGACGAAACTTTGCGAATAAAAGAAAGGGAATAATCAATACAAGAAATTGACGTGTTTATCATTCGCAATAATGTATATACTTACTTTACCACCTTCCTTGACAAGTTGGACTACTACCTCGTAAAACTGATCAAGTTCAGACATTCTGATAACGATGCTGTAAGAAAAAAAAAGGCTTCAGCGCACACACGTGTTGGGCGCTTCGCCCGAAGATAACAACGCGCCCCGATAAACGCGAGAGTTCGTCGTCGGTCTTGGACTGACCGACGCGCCAACGCAAAATATATATATACTTATGTTCCTATATACCCTCCGTGTAGCATAAAGTCAGCTGACTATCTCTCAACTTCTCCCCCCACTCTCTTGCATGCGCGAGTGTTTGATTTTTTTATTGGTTTCGCGCATACGTATACCTTATAAGAGATCAGGTTTTTTTTTCAAAACTTCGACCAAGGAATTTTTTGATAGGTAAAAAATTTTTTACCATTTTTTAGATCCTGTATATCATTTTTATTTAAATAGAAATGAATTTTTAATATACATAATTAGATAATTATTTAATTTTACTGCATGCTCATTGTAATTAAAATTGAAGTTCAATTAATTTACATTATTAACTGAATATTTATGTGTCTGAAAAATTATACTTTATTCATCTTTTAATTAAATAGTTCACATTTATGGACAAACTCATTGTTTTCTTGGATATGTGTTACATATAAGAACTTTATACAATGATTTTCATTAAAAGATAAGTTTGAACATACGCAATACAAATAACTGTAATTTTTGCAATTTTTTACTCGTTTAAAACTTGTATTAATTTTGAATATTGTTGTATCTTGCCAATAAACGAAAATTAGATTAAAAAAACTGCAATTTTAAAAAATTTACTCACATAGATTAGATCTACAAAATGCGTAACAATATATAATACAATAATTATTACTAAGAGAAAGGTGGGGTAAATAAATAAGGTATACACACAATTGTTTTAACATAACGATAAATGTATGTCTCAACGTATATATATGTATATTTATATATACATTAATATAATAGATATAATTTTTGCATTTTTTCATCTTTAAATATATATCACACCTAGAGTTAGTTTGTTCCGCGTAGAATGATATGTATGCAACGTAACCTCAAGGCTGCTGAGGTTCCGTGGAATAAGAGATTTCATTATTTATTTCGCATCTCTTGCATCCCCCCCTTATTTGGATATCTACACTTACAACATTACCATGAAATCTTTGTGCTCCTTGTAAATGTAGGGCATCAACGCGTTTTACGGTGCATCCGTAACTTAAAAGTGCGCCTGCGCTTTTTTTACTTTTTCTTTAATATATATGTATATTTTGTCTTTTTCTACACCGAAGCGAACTTTCTTTTTAATATTAAATTGATTTTCAAACACTTAATGCAGTTTTGTTAACGTAAAGGGACACATTTTTGTTTGTTTGTTTGGTTGTTTTTTAACACACAACATTTATTACATTTATTGTTTTTTTTTTTTTAAATAATATAATAAAGTAAAACTGCGTTAAGAATTTTTTAAAGCACATTTAATACTCTATTTTTACCTTCGTAGAATGTATGAGCATTTTTTTTATACAAATGTTTCTTTATATTGTTGATTCAGTAGATTAGTCGTAAAAAGTTTTATTAAATTGTCAAAAGCTGGAGTCGGAATAATTTTGTGAAAAAATATATAAAGGTTTATACAAAGTATTAAAAAAACTGTTAAATGAACGTGACCTACTTCGCGGTCTACCAAAAAAATGCTCAATTTTCTACAATGGCTCTTCACAGAAACTTGTCAGTGCATTTTGGTGACATTGGATTAATTATAGATATTCCCTATATTTATCCGGCATTTCATTTTTTTTGTTAAATTCATTTTTCAATTTTCATCGAAAAAAAAAACGGTGCGTATTTATACAACGACCACGCTTAACTTTCAGTGTATATAGGCTTTGTTTCTTTCGTTAGTTAATCTATGCTTTTTACATATAGACGTGGGGGATTCTCCCAGCACACACGTAAAATATCAACACTCATGGTTTTAACAATAATATTATACTTATCATTTTTGTTTTCCGTTTCATCGATAATTCGGCATTCGAAAACACACGGAGCAGATGTTTTGGTATATTTGACAAAAAAATATGATTGCCCTCATCTCGATATATTTATCGATCATCGTATGTAAATTCTTGACGCTCGTGGCTACATCTCTATATACTTATATATTTCAACAGGTAATTTCAGATAGTATCTCATCTCGCTTAACAAGTACTAACAAGTACAAGTAGTTTTTCTTTCTTTTTTGCTTTATTTGCGAGATCTCGGCGTGTTCAACAGTTGAGCAATTAAGTTAACAAAATCACAATAAGGTTAATTCGATAAGTAACCACTTGATATAATTTTTATAACGTTTTCATGACAATGTAAATAAACATTATCAATGTTTTATTTTTTTAAATAAAATTTAATCATGTCGATGTGATTTTTACTTCACTTTTGTGTCAACTCGTATGCGCAAAAAAATATATTACGTAAAATTAATGCAATTTTAAACAATTTCTTGATAAACAATGGTTGAATTTTACAAACGTAGAAAATTTTGTATAATAATAATGTTGTAAGTAAAATTAGTTTTGTACAAAAGAAATATGTGACAAAATCAAAATCACATCAATATGTTACAAGTTCGTACGTGCGTGTGTAATGCGCGAGCACGCGCCTTTGTGTGTGTGTGTGTGTGTTTATTATCGACATAATTAATAAATAACAAAATAATTATACTTATAGCAAAATTGAAGTTATACTCACTCACTCACTTGACTAAATCGTTGTGCCCGTCGACTAAAAAGTATTTATATATATATACTTGTTTTCTCATATGTCATATATATATCATATACTTTCATGTCCGACATTCGAACAGCCATATATAATTAAATATTTGTTCTCTTCTATACATATTATCATTATGCTTAAGTAACTTGACTATCGTGCGGCAAATGTGTGCGTTGAGGTATATTTATATGTATGTGTGTGTTTAGAGACATACACACACGCGAAGTGGTGCAACGGTTCCATAACAGTGCTGCGTTTTTTCGCATTACTTTTAAGCACAGAGGAATTTCACGTTACATCGCTTTGCTTTACCGATAGAGAATCCAGTGATAGCATCTTTTAAAAAAATAATTGTAGTTTTTCAATTTATATGTATATGTATATATATATATACGTATTATACATGTGTGTGTATTTTGTGAATATTCATTCATTTTTATAAATGACGATCCTCGGTCGGTAAGACATTACGATTGTGAACTGCGAAATTTACAGGTATGTAAGCGTAACGCTGTCATGTTTTAACCACTTTTTCATTAAAATCCTGATAAAAGGAAGTACCGTATTTAAATTTCGAACGATTAGATTTGATTAGGTGTAGTACTTTCTCGATAGGTACATAATCGAAGTGAGTAAAATAATTTTGTATATGATACAAAAGCGCAATTTTTGCACGAAACAACTGCAATATATATATATTGACAATAGGAAAATTTTTGTAGAAACAGTCGATAAAACAGTACATCGTGTGACCAACATTAACAATAACTTGGCGTACATTTTTTTCAATATGTATATTTATATAGGATGTCGGAAGACCCCTAGAAAGGAACTCGCAACTCGTTTATTTGTTTACATAGCTTTCGTTATCTCGCGGAGATAAACTAACGTTAAAAAAAATTGTAAGCGACATAAAAAAAATAACATTGTAACAATACATCGATCGAGCAGCGTTTTTGTTAATTTTTGAGATCATAATGTAGGTCTGTACTTACTTATGAGAGATCGGATAGCTTACCGACCGAATTTATTATATCATTTGTATAACTTTAAAATCGTAACGTAGTCGGCAACGTAATCGAAAATATAGCGAATAAAGTATTGCATCGAGTGATTTAAAAGGTATTTTAAATTCATTTACATTACCATCATTCGGTAATAATGTTTAAGAAAAATTTGGATATTGGATTCAACTCGCTGATCGATACGAAGTTCATTCTTCTAGCTCATTCTCTCTTGTTCTCTAAAATTACACATCTAACTACAGTCGCAGCTTATCATCATATATACTTTCTTTGTACGCGTGGAAACGCGGCAGTTGATGTTACTTGTATATTCCAAGCGGTTTGGCCGCGATTCACCAAGCGGAAACAAAAAAAATGCGTGTTGACTATGTTAGTAGTACATATTAACGCGATAGAAAACGTCGACGTCAACTTGTCTCCTAGCGTTAAATTACATTATTACATTTTATTACTTTCATTGTTACAATAAACCCCCAATTGGATTCGGTACGTTCGAACTTGGGAATATAAATGAAACGTTCGATGGCATTAATGTTGTTTGGTTTTTTCTTTCTATAAATTTTAGCATCAAAGCTGCACGTATATATATAATATTCCACCGGACTTGGAATCGAACGATCATATATAAGTCCTTTTATTTTTCAATGTGTGGGTTTTCGAATTGTTGATAATTATATTTAACCGTGTAAATAATTTAAACTTGCTGTGGCCTTAAGGAGAATAGAAGATCAACGATACTTTCGTCGGCCAAGGTGGATACGTCTCCGACGTTTCTATCGCCGACTGCTATTTTTCGTAAAACTCGTCGCATTATTTTACCCGAACGGGTTTTTGGTAGTCCTGGGGCATGTTGGATCACATCCGGTTGAGCGAACGGGCCGATTTTTTCACGAACTATATTATTAAATTATATTTACAGTTACATTATTATTTGTATTATTATATTATTATTATTTTCATTGGCATAAAAATCATAGTTTTAACGGATACTGTACCTTTACATTTCAGCTCATCCTGAAGCTTTTTATCAAAGACTTTTCCCTCGTTTGGTGTGACGAAACAGTAGAGGCACTGACCCTTTACAGGATGAGGTTTACTGACAACCGCTGCTTCGGCTACCGATGTATGTTCCGCAAGTACACTTTCGACCTCTGCCGTTGACATCAAGTGACCGGAAACGTTGAGCATGTCGTCAATACGTCCAGTCACCCATAAGTAACCATCCTTGTCTCGACGTGCCCCTGTTATACATTTATTTTATTTATTGGCCATTCTAATTTTTTTTTTTGAATATTAGATAATATTATGTATATGTATCATGTGACTTATACGTGTATTACGCATCCACATCCATTAGTATATGTTTGTATATATATATATGAATTTATGATTATTATAAGAAAAAACAATGAAATTAAATTAAATACGAAACCTCGCCAAATTCAATTTCTTAAGCCAACTATTTCTGTTACCAATTCTGTCAACAATTAACTAACGTTTAACCTTAATTTGATTAGTACTTGGAAGAAATATGCCGATCCATAAAATTAAAGCGCGACAGATACTTAATTCTATAGGCGATCCAACGATCGAAATAGATTTAATAACTGAGGTGGGACTATTTCGGACCAGTGTACCAACAGTATTGAAACCTAATTTCAGTTTAGAAGGATCCACTATTAAAGATATTGACGATTTACGAAGCGTAGTGATCGAAGGTAAAACACTTTTTAATAATATGATGGCAATTGTAAGTGAAATACACGCTTATACTTTTCTCAATCAATATAGGTATATTTAGAAACGTATTATATTATTTTATCTTCCATTAAGTAAAGAAACCTAATGATTTTCACGCAGCTGTAGAAACAATCAACTCGCAATACGCACCGGAAATACTAAAATCGAAATTAGATGTGGACGAACAACTAGAAATCGATTGTCTTTTAGAAACACTTGCAGCTGAACATGAATTTAATGCAACACTTGGAATCTCCATAGCGGTTTGTAAAGCTGCGGCGTTCAAAAAAGGTTTACCTCCGTACAGGTAATTAACAACGTACACAATTGTAATGAATTAGTGCAATCACTTCTAATTATTTAATTACGTTGTTAATTTTTTTTTCTACCTTTATAATAAAAGAGAAATTTCAAATTAACTGAATTATTCATGGCCTTTGGGGTTTAGATACATAGCCAACCTTTGCGACAATAAATGTATTACTTTGCCTGTACCAGTTGTCAAGTTTATGACCAGTGGATCAGATCCAAATACCGGTTTTAAGCATTTATCAATTATGCCTATTGGTATGAAAATATTAACATTACTTTACTTATTTTTAAATTAACTTTGAGATGGATACATTTTAATGCCAAATAATTAAATAACAAATTATGAAATGAAATGTATTTTTATTAAATTTATTTTATATTTCACGAACGGAGTATTAAAATTAAATATTATAATATTATTATTAATTACAATTTTGCATAATTATATTGTATATAAAATAAACGATAATAAATCATTGATATTATCAAGATCAATGGATATATATAAAACATTTAATTATTTTGTAATATATATAAAATTTTTTTAAGGTGCAACGACGTTTGCGGAATCTCTAACAATTTGCATGGATATAAAAAAGAAACTAGAATTCATGATCGAAGAAGATTGTCTACCGATTAGAATAAGCGATGCTGGAGAGTTCATTACGGAATTCGATGACAATAACGAGGCAATTTTAACTTTACAACAAGTCATAGAAAATGCAGAATGCACTGGAAAAGTTGTAGTTGCAATTGATATGGATGCATCGAATTTTTACAATATTGGTTAGTTTGCATATAATAATAATGAATATTAAAATTTAAATATTTGCAATTATTCTTTTACAAAATTTATCAACAGAGACTGGAGGATACGATCTTCAAGATTCAACGGATCCGGAAGAATCTTTTAATGCTCTCATGGATGAATACGTTAAAATTTTAGAAGAATGTAAAAGCATTGTTTCTTATGAAGATCCATTTTATGTCGAAGATTGGGATAGTTGGTCCGAATTGACCTCTCGATTTCCAGATCTCCAAGTAGTTGCAAATAACCTTACTGCTATGAATATATCACGTATTGATAAAGCAATTGAAAACAAAGCAGCAAATTGTCTGCAAGTGAATTTATCTCAATCGATTACCTTGACCCAGGCTCTTAATTGCATTCGCACTGCCCGATCATCGGGTTGGAATTGTCTCGTCTCCACAGGTAATTGCTACTTTTGTATTATTAGGTATAATAATTATCATTTTTCATGTCCATATTAATCGAATAATTATATACAAATCTACATTATATACATTTAAAAAAGCTCTACTTATTATTGACTAAGGACAAGGAGAAACTGAAGACTTTTTTGTTGCCGACTTTGCAATTGGTACATCAGCAGGTCAATTCAAAGCTGGTAGTTATTGCGGAAGCGTTGGTGCTTCTAAGTACAATCAAATTTTAAGAATCGAGGAGGAACTCGGCAAAGATGCCAAATACGCCGGATCAAACTACAAAAATCCACTAACAGACTAGAGTCGAGTAAAATTGATTTATATTCTAAAATATATTATCATAGTATTGTATTGGAATTATTCGTAGTTTTTTTATTATTATTTGGGAAACGTCGTATTTCAATTTGGAGAAGTATTAACCTATTATTTATCTTATTATGTATTTAAATATTTTTTACAATCTAATATATAAAATAAATATTTTGTAATGATTGGTTCAATTTATCCTTATTTTAGACGTTGATTAAAAATATAGAAGTTATTTAAATAACCTTCGAAAAGTCAAATGATAGTCAAATATGAATGTAATTTTTCTACAATTTTTGTGTGAATTATATGTATACGAAGATATTACACTTACCATCACCCGTGCAATAGAATCCATGGAATCTGTCAAAGTAGGTGCTTTGGAAACGTTCATGGTTACCGTATAACGTTCTCATCATGCCAGGCCAAGGCCTACGGAACACAAGGTAACCTTCACCCTCGCCTTCTATTACATGACCATCTTCATCCAGTAGTTCTGGTTGCACGCCGAAGAATGGAAAAGTCTGTAGAATTATGGTATACCGATTATAATCCAAGTTAAGCTTTTAGTCAAATTACATCTTGAAACGAGAGATATGTGCATTATGAATTTAGACACTTGTTATTTATCCGATTTATAACGTCCAACTGAGTAAATAAGTGGTTTTATGACTAATTGAGTTTAATCAATTAAAAATAAAATGATTGAATTGATAATCCGATTTATATTTGTGTATGTGTGAAAAATTAGTAAGAGACATTTTCAATTAAAATACTAAACATTTACACTTATGTGATTAATATTAAAAGAAGAGCAATTTTTCAAAATAACAACCAACTTGGATGTAGAGAAAAATATTGAAAAATTTGTATATAAACTTACGGCTGATCCTGGTTTCATTGGTGTTGCACCAGGTAAAGGTGTGATAACGTGGCCACCAGTTTCAGTTTGCCAAAATGTGTCTGCTATGCTACATTTGCCATGACCCACCAGATTGTAAAACCATAACCAGGCTTCGGAATTTATAGGTTCGCCAACAGAACCGAGAACCTGTACATACGTTATCCAATAATTATGCAGTTTTTCTTTTTATTGCAATCTTGTAAGATTAACAATTAAAGTACCTTGAGAGTGCTTAAATCGTGTTTTTTGACGAGTTCATCACCGAATTTCATAAGGGAACGAATTGCCGTTGGCGCAGTATAAAATTGATTGACTTTGTACTTATCGATCACAGACCAATATCTATCGTTTGACGGATGGAATGGAGTACCTTCAAACTGCAATTAATTTAAAATAGAGACTGCTCGATAAAAATTTAGCACTATGCAGTGAGAAATATGAGCAGTACACAAGTGAACAATTTAATAAATTGATTTACATGGATAGAAAAAATAAATAAATAAAATTGATATTTGTAAATAAATTACCAGAACTGATGTGGCACCGTTAGCTAATGGCCCATAAACTACATAGGTGTGTCCAGTTATCCAGCCTATATCAGCAGTACACCAGTAAACATCACCGGGATGATAATCGAAGACATATTTGAACGTTGTTGCTGCATATATCAAATAACCAGCTGTTGTGTGTAATACGCCTTTAGGCTTCCCTGTTGATCCGCTAAAGATAATACAATTTTATAAAACATTAAATTTTAACACTTTATAATTAAATCCTAATTAAATATATATAGTAATTATTCGCAATATTACAGTTGAGATATTGATGAAAATATTTTTTATAGTTATTTGAATGTTTATTATATTTAAATTGAAAGTTAATTACCTAGTATATAAAATAAATAATGGGTCTTCCGCGGCCATCCAGACTGGATAACAACTTGCTTCGGCATCTTCCATTTCGTCGTGCCACCAACAATCTCTATCATCATCCCATGGTACTTGTGGTGAATCTTCATTTGAATTTCCATTTGTAGCGCCATTTGTGTGACCTAATGTAACGTTCAATTTTTAATTACTTCTTGCCACAAGGGATATAATTGAAATAAATTCTAATGACTATTCTTGAAAACAAATTACTCCTCTACAGACAATAGCAACATTAATAACATTACTAATTAACAATTTTTTGTAAACGAAGGAAAAAAGTTTTAAAAAAAATGAGAAAAAGCTCACTTGGAACAGGTGCACTAAGCCGCCTAAGATGCGATACAACGATGCAATGTTCAACTTGATGTCCGTGTTTCTTAACTTTATCCATGGCATCGTCACAAATGGCCTTGAGAAGAAGTAATTTTTCACCACGCCAAACACCATCAGCTGTGATTAGCACTTTGGCTTTCGAATCGAGCATACGCTCGGCAAGAGAATCAGCTGAGTAACCAGCAAACTGCAATTTCATTAAATACATTTCTAACGACATTTCTAACATTTACTATACGAAATTTAACCATTTACAATTTAAATATACTTATAAATTTGCTCTAATTATACGCGATTAATAAAATCTCAATTTTCATTCAAATTAAAGTATGATAAAATATAATTTTTCATAATGATGTACGGTAAAGAATGCATCCTAACTTTTGAATAACTTTTACGCACACTCGTCTTTAAGAATTAAAGTTTCGTCTTATCTTATTTTAGTCAGGAATAATAAAATAATGATACCAAATGAAAACTTTATATCAATTCAATGTCAACTATTTTAAGTATGATTAATACAAAGAATATGTAAGGTACACGTCGACAAATATTTAAAAAACATGTTGATTAATATTGCATTACAGTCAGTACCGGAATTAACTTTTCTAATTATAACAATATTGTCCTCGTATACCTTTCCATTTATTTTATATAAAACTCAATCGGATATGGATGTATAAAACTTTAATGAATTCAACATTATTTATTGGAATAAATATTTATATTTTACAAAACATTAATATAACAGAGTAATATTGTTATCGTTATTTTTTATTATTATTGTTTTAGTAAAATATTGTGGAAAAAAAACACAGTAAAAAGATAATAAGAAATTTCTACAAACTAGAGGGTATTGATTTTACTTTACACTTGTTATGTATGTATACTTAATTGCATAGTATCTACAGTTACATCAAACTTCTCACTAAGAATGCTAAAAATAGTATTCATTTTAAAGGAATCTTCATAATTTATTTGTAAAAAAAATATTTTGTTTTACAATAAAAATATAACTATTTAAATTCTATATAAATTGGTAAGCTATGGTTATAGTTGAAAGTGTACACTAAATGTTTAGCTTTACTGTATTTTGAATAATATCATATGATAAATTTATTATAAAATAATCTTATTAAAAATTAATGTAAAAGTGGATAAAAAATGTTAAATTCAATTTATTTTATAAATCGATTCCTCAAAAAAATGTACTATGCAATTCATCTGATAGATTTGATGACTTACATGTAATATGATTTTAATTCAAAATATAGAATATCTAAAGTTTTTATAGGAAAGAAAAACCGTAAAGACCATCGAAAAATTCCTATTCGGCGAAATTTAAACTTACAACGACGCTGTGGACGGCACCGATCCTCGTACATGCGAGCATTACTATCGGCAACTCGAGAATCATAGGCATGTAAACTGCGACACGATCACCTTTTTGCACACCCTTTGATTTGAGCACATTAGCGAACCGACAAACCTCTTCGAGGAGTTTTCGATAAGTTAATCGTGAGTAATCATCCGGATCGTTTCCTTCCCTGTAAAGTAAAATTATTTATATCTGTTTAAAATTTATGAGAATTGAGTAACTTAAGTTATGGTACAATATAAAGGAAACTTAAACTTTTGTTATTTTTACTTCAGGTTTTGATTGTAATGCGGAATCGGTAAAATATACAGCGAAACGTATTTTCTAAACGTAAAATTGTATGCAAATTCTTCTTGTACTTTAGTTGTATGTAAAATACAAAAGAGGAAAATCAAATACTAGACTTTTAATAGATTTTATTATAAATTTCATTTAATTACTAAAGCAAATTGGAAAATGTATTATACATTTCTGACATTTCAATTTAGACACGTGTTAGTTATAGATTACTAAACCATTTATATTACGATATATGCTTACCCTGCATCATTCATTATATTTTTATATAAAATTACATCTTTACGGTCTACTGGAATGTTGATTGAATTTTCAATGTGTATTAAGTAATACTTCATTGAAAAATCAAGTGCAATTGCTATTAAATGTGATTTGCTTTATAAACACTCAAGAATATTCATGTGGAGTTAATTCTCATCGTAAAAGTTATAAATAATTTACATTTGTTTATTCTCAAGTAGAACATAAGATTAAGTTATTTTTTACAAGTTTTAAATTGCATCACCGTATCAGAAATTGGAAAACTTTCCGATTTGTAAAATTTTAATAATATTTATGAAATACTCAATGAGTTACATTGTAAAATACCCAGTATACGCAAAAGTCACTTTAAAATTCCAGTCACTCGCGTAAGAGTAACGACTCGCGTTTACGTGTCAAAAGTCAAGCACGCGAGCGCGCTGTCAATTTTCATAATGTTTGTTCGTATAGCCGGCTTATTATTCATTCGTTTTCACGCCAGACGCTTTAGTCGAAAATTTGTAAGTTTTTTTTTTGACAAAAAAGAAAAAAAAGTACATTATAATTCCGACAAAAAATTTTTTTCTACGTGAATAAATTTTTATGCGCCAAGAATCAAAAAAATCAAATGATGCATGTTAATGATATGCAATCAAGTTTTTTTAAGATTTTTAAATGACTATCAATATCGATAAAAAAGATTTGTCATAATTTTTTGCACTCAAACATATTTCCCTTTGATCATCTTGATGAGAATCAGCTGATTAATGTAAGCAGCTGATTACGAGAGTTGCATAAATATGCAATTTACATTTTATAACGTATACATAGTTTGTACCGTTACTATCAATTACTGATAATGATATTAAAAATAGTCGTATATGTACGTACAGCAAAGAAGTGAATGGAACGTTTTGTACGTATTTGTTATGTAACTTGACCTATGACCTTAAGTAGTATACGTTGTTTGTTTCCCTTTTACTCGCGAGAATGACGTAGGTAATTTTTATTTGCTTCCAGGTAAAATTTTATATCGACCAGCTTCGTGTGGTAAATCATTCTTATATCAAAAAATTTTTTAAGAAAAATAATAAATAAATGTAAACCTCAATTATTTTTAATTCTTATAAGTTTTACTTTACATACTTATAGTCTACAAAATATTGATTAACAATTAAATGATTTGCAAAGATGATTAATTGCACCTATAATGTTAAAATATACCAAATTATATGATATAATGTAATGAAATAATAATCATAAATTATATTATGTATTATAAATAATACATTTTTGAAAATCGTGGATTAATATTAAAAATCTGAGTATACAAATTAAAAAAAAGATCAATTCTGCATGAATGTAGTTTTAAATCAGAATTAGAATTTTAAATCCAC
The DNA here is from genome assembly GCA_026168455.1 of Theocolax elegans. Taxonomy (NCBI): domain Eukaryota; kingdom Metazoa; phylum Arthropoda; class Insecta; order Hymenoptera; family Cerocephalidae; genus Theocolax; species Theocolax elegans. Next base: position 17,484,932 of record CM047425.1, on the reverse strand, counting down.
TTCACTCGGAATTGCCCGCGTACGTCGAATCGAATAAAAAAATTACATAATCAATTACGAGAATACAAGGCATACTAATTTAATATACCGATAACAAATATACTAGTTAAACGACAAGACATCAGCTTCGGTGTTTGTATCAATATTACAAAAAGCGTGTAAGAAATACATGAGGGTGTCGTGTTCAAGACGATTTGTCGGATGTAGTGACGCGTGAACGGAAAAGTTGAGTATGTAGTGCCTTATCAAAATTTTCTCTTTCTCTTTTTTTCTTGGATTATCAAAACGGGCACGCGCTTCGTTCCGGATCTCGTGTTTGGTCGTTCGATTACGTAAATTTTTTTATTGATGCGAATCCGCGGTCGAATTGCGTACGATAAACTCGGTATGATAAGATTTGAAAGGGTGAACTTGAACTTGAAATGCGTTTTCACCACGTGTGTGGGATGAAAGATGTGGTATGATTAATACAATAAATTTGATTATCGATGTTACTTGTTTTTTTTATCCTATAACGATATTGATCATTTGTAAATGCATTATTTTATTCAATACAATATTGAATAATTCTAATTTAAAACACAGAAACACTGTTTGAGGTAATTCATACGATTTGACAAGTTTAATCAATCGTTCTGCAACATTTTAATGAAATTTAACAAGTTCAGAGATTATACTTTTTCATCAACATTTTTTCACTTCCTTGTGCTATCGCAATTTTTTTTTTCGAATCGTAACTTTCCATGTAATAATGATCAATAGTTTATATTATGAAAAAATAATTACATAGTAGTAAGTAGTTGACAAACTATTGTTTATTATTAATTTCATAATTTTGTAATATATATCTTCATGGATTATCTTGACTCTAATTTTATTTAAAGAAGACAGTGTATTTCAAACTGAGTATATTGTTAAAACGTAATAAAATAGTTGTACATTCTATTTTATTATATTATTTTAGGTATACGTTTATAACTAAAAGGAAAAAACAAAATTCGTTAAAACATATTCGTGTTATCTTTTATGTTTTATTCTGTTACTTATAAATAATTTCATAAAAATAATATTGTTTCACGTAATGCCAGATTCCTTGGGTTCAAATTTCGTTATGATCCTTTGTAAATCACATTTAGGTTGTTATAAAAAAATACCGTATGCAATATATTATATTATCAAAAAATCCAATTATTCTCTTTATTCCTTTAGCGTAAACAACAAACATGGTCATTTATCTCTTCCGTAATACTATAATTTGATATACCTTTTGGTATATAAATATGTATCAAATTTTCCAAATCATCAAATATATATATAATTCAATGGAAGTATCGTAATAAATAAAAAAAACAAACAAATTCAACTATGTACGATCCATTCCCTTGCCGGTCACTCGATATACCAGAGGGATTTTCCTCTTAGCCTTGGAATACATAAGTGACCTCGACCTTTTCTTCTCACCCGCGTACGAGTCTATATCATTCTCAAGAAGGTGGAAAATTTTCCTAAGGTATGAGAAATGCGTAAAAGGGGTCTTATACATGAATTTCTCAGTTGGAAGTTCGGGGATTCATATTTAATTATGAGTGGATGTGTACAATTGTAATATGAGTAATTAACGAGAACAATATTGAACGCAATAGAGTGAGTAAACAGTGCCTCATAATTTTTTGTCCTCATGCTATTATTGCTCAACATAAATCAACAATAACTACACCTAAAACAATGCAACAAATGGGCAGAAAACGATATCGATAGTAATACTAAATAAATACTAAAATCCAAATCAAGATACTCTTATTTATTAGAGATATCCTTTTTATTTGGTAAAAATAGTTTTTCGCTTTGATAAAGTATGTATATAAAGTAATACAGCATTCAAAATGAAATAAGTTAACAAAATATTTCACGAATTTGTTGCATATACTTATACACATTTAGATGGGTGAACAAACCTAATGTTGCATAAAATAAATTTCAAGAAAATTGGCGAAGATTTAAATAATTATTTTATTGCGTTCCCTGCACAACTTTTCATCAGCTGATAGTGTACTGATTAAATATCGTTACAGACTATAAATGCATTCTAGATTGAAAAAAAGATCACAATAATCATAGCAATTTACTCATTTTCATATTGCAGAAAAGTGATAAAAGATACGTGATGTATACATCACATAGTATGTACACACATGTTATGTAAATTTTGACAAATTGTTTGCTTAATATACATTTTGGTCATATGTAAAAAATGTGTGATGCAAACTAATGATTTCTATAAACAATTAGCCGTAACACAAAACTAATTTTAATAATCGTTTATACATTATATACCTTAAACTTGCAATGATTCTGTAATACATACAAAAATGGTATAAAGTGGTTTTGTAAATGATGTAATAATTATCAAATAACATCATTAATGGAGCAGTTAATATTTTGAATCATGTGTACAAGAGAAAGAACAAAAGTGATAGAGTGAGTGTACACGCGCTAATCGTGAAAATATATATAGGTATACACATATTTATATAGAGAGAAAGAAAGAGAGAGAGAGAGAGAGAGAGCGGTAGAGCCGTCGATGAATCCGGTACACTCGTCGGACATGTATACATGAAGTAATCCCACGTGCGCGAAACTCGCACGAGGTATCGTGCCACGGGTTGTCAGCCAATAGGAGACTTCGTGCTGCGCGGCTTATTCGAAGATCTCTCTGCTGGCAATTTTTTTTCCTATGTACGTAGTTCCTACACCGTTGGTTCGTTGATTTCGGGGATTCCGAGTTTAATAGACGATTATTCTTATTTGTTTTATCAAATTTAAGAATTCAACCTTACTTATAATGTAGAATGTTTATTTATATTACATCCTCAACACTTAAGATATTGTTAATTTTAAAGTAAATTATGGATTGTGAATCAACAAAATTATGTTATCGTAATTAATATATCAGTTTTATTTATGTTGACTGTTCAACTTTAAATAATGCACCTGATATAGACCTACAACACTGTTGTTATTGATCGATAGATAATGTTTAACTAGTAGAATGTTAATAACGTATAAAGATATAAAAATTTTATATTTTATTTATAATTGACAATGGATCATGATTTCATTTTAACATATCGTCAAACTGGCAGATATTGTTTCATGATAATGTTTATTTTCACGATGAATATTTCTTGCATAATGTACATTGTGCAATAAGTAAACACAATAAGTAAAATGATAACGTACAACAATAAGAAAATAATAGATAAATAAACACTTTGTTTATTTAAAATATATAATTGTTTTATTTTTTTATAAAATAACAATAAATCAATATTTTTGAAAAATTATAAATTATAATATTCTTATTTTGTAGTGTTATATCATAAAAATTTTAAAAATTTTATTGAACATATAAAAATATATATATACACGTTTATTGTATTAACGCTTTGAAAAAAGTAAGATTACGCGTATTAATAAAAAACGCCAATAATTAACGAAGCGTTAAATATAAAAACGTATACACTTGTAAACTAGCAAGGAAAATAATGATTTAAAAATGTCTACATCATATACATTAGTAAACTAGGATGCACGTATATTGCGATTATAATTTTATGTATTTAGAGCTGTCCGAGTATTGTAGAGGGGAACAATTAATTTCATTGTCGCGTTTTCATCGTACGGATGTATTATTTCTCGTTAACAGCTGATTTTTATCTAAGTTACAAACTGCAACTACTATACGATTATTATAAAAAACATCGTTTATGTTACGCCTTATAATGAGTAATAGCAAAAATCAATATTATTTTTTATGTTGGTACATTTGATGTATCTCCTTGGAAATTGCAATAGAATTATTGTCTTTTGTAGAATAAATTAATATCCTATTAAAATTTATTTTTAATTGATTCTTGATTTAATATTATTAAATATATATGTGACTATTTAATTGAATAACTTTTAACATTGAATTAAATTATTTATATTATTTTATTAATAAACTTTAATGTAATTACCGGGAAAATAATTAATTTTTTTAAATAATATATGCAAATTTGTCAAAATTGTTTAATAACTATCATTGATTTAACATTTTATTTAATAGTACATGATTTTAATAAATTATAATATTCCATTTGGTTTAATATAACTATATTATTAGAGATTTACTATCGCTTTCAATTAAAATTGAATTAAAGATAAATAATTGTATACTCTCCTGCTGTATGTACATTAAGATAATAAATATAAGTTATAATTAGTCGATATGAATATTGAATATTATTATTTTAACTATACACGAAAAAATCGATGTAACAATTGTTATTATAAATTTAACTTGAGATTTAAAATCGAAATTTTACTCATATTGGAACAGGGTAAATGACTTGCGTCTATCACTATGTTCGCACCGATTCGATTGACATTTACATTCGAAATGAGCGTCGGTCAGTGGCTCTTGATAAAAACGTAGCGATCGCCAAGTAGTTCCACTTAAAATCGTCTCTTTTCATTCGTAGTACATTTAACTGGTGCAAGATTGTTAATCGAAGATCTTTTTAAAGAAAAATAAGTCTTTAATTTGATGTTCATGCAATGAGTGAAATGACAGCGTTAGATCAATCACATTTCAGAAAGCATAACTTTATTTATAGAGAATTAATAAGTGTATAATTTTTCATTTGTTTAGACGGTACAGTAAAATATTGATCATTGTTAATTTTTCTTTTAATAAATTATAACACAACTAAGCAATTTATTATACTTTCATTTCCTCTTCAACATTTCAATAAGAATTACATTTCTTATACTGTTATGCACATGTTTTATGAAAATCAAGAAACTAAAAATTAAAGATGAACAAACATTGTTGACGGTAAAATTTTCCAGTAATATGTAAAGAAATGAGAAACGTTTGTTAAAAATGTTTTTCCTTTAATTTATAATTATTTTCCTTCTACGTCACTTTAAACTAATTTTTACTAAAAAACAAAATAAATATTATCTATATAATTTTCGAATTACTTTAAAAATATTGTTAGTTATTAAAAAAGGGCATATAGTTATATAGAATTAAAAAGTCGCTGAAACTTATGTAACTGATGTTTTTAAAATAAACAAGCAGGTGACTTGTATGTAATGAAATATTTACATAAATTTTAACACTTTTAATATATGCCAAACAACAAATTTTTCAATTTTAAATATATTAAAGTATTCTTAAAAAGTTCTACTTTAAAATTTTAGTTAATTACAATAATTTTTTTCCGATAACTTACTTTTGCATTATTAAGGTGCTCTGGCACCACGATATTTCTTTTCAATTTCAAATTATTGAATTATATATTATTAGGTTAGATACCTTTTCTTAATTTATTACATCCAAAAAATGAACTTTGTTCAAATTTTTTATTATTAGTAAATAATATGTGAGTAATGACAACATAGTACAATTACTAATTATTTTACCATTTAAATATACAAATTCAAACTTTTCTTCTTTAATTCATACCTTTTTGTTGACATTTATAATTATAAAAGAAAACATGATTAAGTTTAGCAGGTAATATCTATTCACGTATAATACAAAAAGTAATCATTAATTTAAGTCGTCATTATAAGAAGAAAACAAAAGTCTAAACAATTGCTCTGTTTTTCATTAATGATAATGAATTTTCTTGCTTACTGCACGTATAATGTAAGATAATCATTTATAAATATACTATACTTATAAGTTATATTAACTATTTAAACAAAGTGGTATCAATTATTTATATAGAACTATTTGAATAATATATTCTGTGAAGAAAATATCAATTATCCAAGTTGCAACTTTTTTCTATTAAAATGATTACATACGAATTGTATCACAGCAAGTTGTAGTAATTTAGTATTTTACATAAACGCTTTTTATTGTTTTAAATAATTGTTAACCGATTATAATAATGCATACGTTCTATTTAGTAATTCGGAATATTATTTTTATTAAATTAAGTATTTGTTAGTAAAATTATTTAAAAACATAATTAAGTATTTATATAATCCATTTACCAATAAAATGCCACTTGATCGCCTTTGCCGCTTTTAACATTTTTGTCAAGCAAATTGAAACTTAAATTCGTTGAAGCACCATCCATCCATTTAATGTAGATGTCCCCCTCGTTTAGGTCGAAATTGTAAGAAAAGAACTTGTCTTCACTCGTTTGGGTTTCCCAATAAAATTCCTTAGCAATGTCGCCCCAAAACTGTGCTGGATTTGCTATCGATCTACAACAAAATGCATATATTAAAGTCAACAATTCTCGCTTAGCAGATTCAAAATATTTTTATGATATAAATGTAATCCTAAGAATGAATGACTCAAAACAGATAGAAAATTTACATAGATTTATGTGAAATGATGGCATTGATCAAATTTTTGTTAATTCGCGATCGACATAAAATATACGTATTGTGATTTTAAATTGAGTGATTTTATGTGTGTTAAAAATAAAAACTTGACGTGTAAGATGTATAGAAGTCACGTTTCATTTGGCATTTTCTGAATTTAACGCAATTTAAATTCTAAAAGATTTTTATGTAAAAGAACCTCGTACTTAATAAGTTGCAAAATATTAAAAAAATTTTAAAATTGGATTGCGTGAATAGTTTTTAAACTCGAAAACATTTATTATCACCTTTTTTATTTCATTTGCTATATATGTATTATCGATCAGTTTTGGTCACTAATCAGGCGTTGAATATTAGTTTGCTGTTTATAAAATACAAAAATGTCATAATTTTTTTAGGTATTCATGAACTGAAAATTCATGAAAACCAATGAAGTTTCTGTAGATTATTAATTAATACGCGATATATTCTTAAACAAATTTTCAGACTAGGTTGCTGACCAAATAAGAGGGTAAAAGCATCAGCTGATTTAGATGTGCGTGCACGTACATGTAGTAATAAGTCTACTCTAATCAACTAATTGTATTTATAAAGAATTATTTTTTTCTTCCTTTGATAAATAATTGGTAATTAACATTTAATAAATTTACAAAATTATTATTTCTATTTATATGTGCATTATACTCCATAATAGAAAGTATAATGTAAAAAAATGAAAAGTAACACTTATTTGACTAGTAAGTCTGTTTACCAATTTTTGTATTTCGTTTATCTGGTAGAATTTATACAAAACTTATCGGGTTCTTGAACAATAATTAGCTAATTTTACAGATAATAGGTAATTACTGTCCAAAGACTGACGTAGCGTTTAGGAGGTTTGTTTACGAAAATTTATTTTTTATTTAGCAAGGTAAAGTGAAAATGAAAATTGAGACCGATAATTGGATAATAGTAAATAATTATTATTTTATGATAACAATATCAATCTACTGTTTATGATGTAAACTTTCAATTTGTAATGAAATTGTGTTCATTTAAGTCTCGAATTCGTTGTAATTAACAATTAAACATTTCATGTTTTTGAGGCGCAATTTCACGAAAGTGATGGCTAATTTAATTTGCCTATATCACTGCGAAGTAGTTGAACCCGCGTTACAACAAATTCTTGTACATTGATTTTTTAATTTACTTTTTCATACTATTTATCCCATACATGTATTTATTTTTATCTCAATAAGTGAATTATCAATATTTAGATGTTAAAGCTTTGAAAATCTTTGTCCTATGGTTCTAAAAAGATACCGAAGATTTATAAACATTTGAAATCTATCCAAGTATTGGGTCTTTTACCTTATATTGTTTTATATTGAATTATCAAATAACAAAATTGTTCATACCTATTTTGAGTCACATAGTTATTATTAGCAATATGTCAATAGTTAGGTATAAAATACTCTGATAAATAGTTAGTAAAACCGTGGAGTTAATTCACATTGCATGACCAAAAATCTATTATTTCTCGAAGAAAATATACGTTCAACTTAACCTTAGAATTCGTCCGATCTACAGATTGTTTTATTAATAAACATAAAAAAGAAAGGTATAAGAAAAAAAGTGATTATTAGTTTAAATAACTTTACATAGCAATGTAACGCGTGGGCGACCGAATGTACGTATACATATAAAAGCTTCATGCGTCGTGGATAGGGTTAACTTGTGCGCGTTCTACACGTCACTGAGAATCGATACCGCATCGCCAACGTTTTCTATTTTCATCTATCGATGTGCTATCGATGTGTTATACAGATGTTTCGCAAAATTACACCTATGATCCATGGATCTACACGTGACATAGTGATTGAAAAATGTTGCCAAAATTGATTTTTTAAAACGTGACGATATGATATTGTATAGGTATATTAGAATAGTGAGTCTATTACATAATTGATAAAAATAGATGGAAATAAATAGGTAAGTATAAAGTAAATAATGCGATGATTAATCATTTATCAAAGGGGATACACTTTTTTAATTTCGTCTAATATAATTATATTAACAATTACACTGTTATTACCATTACAAATTATTATTAAGTAAAATAATTAATTGAAATATAATAATTGTGATTACTACGTATAGTAATTGAAATTTAGGTAAGAAATTAGAGACATAAATGTTAGACATTTTTTTAAATTTTTAGAGTAAATTAAAATGTAACGTGCTCGAATAAACGAGAATAATTAGGCTAAAGTTGCAATCTGAGTATACGCGAGTAAAAAAAAATTGTCACCGTGGTAAAATTTGAGTTGGCAATTTAATCAACTCTAGCAAAAAGATTAAGATTCCAAGGCTAGTTTAATTGAAGTTTTAAATGTTAGTAAATTTATTACTCATTACAGACAAGAATAATCTTATTTTATTTACATAATAACATTTTAGAATTTCCGCATATAACGAAAAATTATTTATAATTTTTTTCGGAACATTATTCAGTGGGAAAAATATCAAATGTTGTTCTATTATAAAAAAACAATATTAATACCAAAATGCATAATTATTTTAACGTTTAATATCAAGATTAAAATTCACGTATTTGCCATTATAAAATATTTTTAAACGAAAAAAAGGAAATAGCCTCTCAATAATTGCGTCACTTCCGTTCACACGCTATACCTTATTTTCCTTTTGATTAACATAACGATATAAACAAATCAGAAGTGCGCTATATAAGCGCGTGTAAGTATATCGAACATACGAAATTTTCAATGTTTGCGTTCGATTCATATAGGTTATAATACAACTGTTATGTCTTCAACACTGTTGTTGTTATCTTATTCATACATTTTTCGGAGATTTCAATTGTTAAATCGAATTTGTAATTAAGAGTGAGATTGCAGTTTGACAAGGCGGAAACGTGACATGTGCCTATACATCGTTTATTTTTATTCTTAACTTTATAATGTAGCTTTAACTTATTTATTTATTGTAAGCAAGGTAATAATATAAAATGACACTTGCTTTTTCGAAAATATTTTTTATTACCTATTGATTATTATTCCTACATTGTGAAATCGTGTGTATAAAGATTTATTAGATACATGATTTATTACATATTTACTACTGCGATTATTTAAAAAGGATAATTTAAACTATATTATACATTTTTAATTATATTTCAAAAAGTAAGAAAATTTGAAAAAAAAATTTGTTCAGTTGTTCACCAATTATCATGCTGAATTGTATAAAAGTAATTAATATAGATTACTATAATATTGATATATAAATAAATAAATAAGTAAATAGCCGAAATGCGTGAAACAAGACAATCGAATGAACATCCGATTTGACTGCACAGGAAGAAACAATATCGAAGGACCTCCAAAACTACCCCCGGCGCGAGGCCAGCGGAAATCGATCGTCATCCCCTCTATATATATTCCAGGCTGTACGTATTCTTACCTTTCGTGCATGCGCTTATACTGTTCCATACTATTGCAGTGGGCCTGCCTAGCGAGCTCCTGGCTCGGCAGGTACGTCCTGTCGGCCATCTCAAATTTCTTACTTTTTATTTATTTATTTTTAATCCTCCTCTTAGGAAACTTGCGCGGACCCGCCGATAACAAAATCCCGACTCGAGCAACTATGTAAATATATATATATATATATATATATATATATATGTATACTCTGACGTGCGACCCGTACGATAAACCGAATGAGACTAAACCGTCGTGCGCGCTGCGATCGCACGAATTGAGTGTTAGATTGTTAGAAGTGGGGAGGGGTTATAAACGGTAGGTGGGAGGTGTAGGTGGATGACGGGGTAGTTCAGTGAGATTTGAATGGATTGGCGCCTGCGTCATTTTGGGTTTCTTTCTTTCTTTTCTCTCATTTGGTGACGACTGTTTTTATTTCGTCTTTTTGACAACAAATCTCTACTTCAAATAACTATTTTGCATGTATTTATTATCCAATTTTTTGTCGGCCATGCAAATTTAATTATATAGGAATTTTTATTGATTTTGATTAACTAAACAATTTATTTGGCGTCGTTTCGATGAACGTTCTCCATCCTCATCAGGCTAAACCTTCATTACATCAAATTCAGTATACATATATTTTTTCACAAAAATACATATTTTACATGTATTTTGAATAAATTTACTCGCCTGATCTTGAAATGTCTACAGGTAAAATTATAAATTTTGTAATATATACTAATATCACAGCTGAATAGTATATAAATATCATTGCTGCATAAAATATCTGCATAAAAATTTCAATTCGATTCTTTATTCAGCAACTGAATCAATTAAAAAATATTGTCAATATTATTGATTTAACCCAAAACGGATATTAAAAATTTTACATTTGATTGTATATTTAATTTGACGGCTTGTTCAATCTTTTATATACTTAACTTAGAAGTTAAATCAATAATTCGCAATAAAGTTAGCTTAGCCTACGAAAACAGCAATATTATCGAACAAGGAAAAATCAATTCTAACATAAATTTGCACTGAACTTTAATTAACGACCTTATACAAAACCACCGAATATATCAAAATGTGTTACGTATTGAAGTACTAACAATTATGATAAACGAAAATGTTTAGATTACACATTATCATCTGATAATTCCATCAGGAAAATTATACAAGTGAATAACAGTACTTTAAGTGTAAGTGAAAATTTATCCTTCAACCACTTCGGTTTTATAGAGAACAATAATACGCTAAGAGACGTATGTATGGAAGAGGTACTGAACTAAAAAGAAGTAGGAAAAAAACATAATATCGAAGATGGGTTTAAGCTGACTGAGGACAGGTACAGAAAAAAAAGGATCGATAAACATCTGGCAACACACTGGTATCATCGTCGTGCGCGCACACCTCCTTAAGGGTCTGAAATTCGCTTTATCATTTTTGGCAAAATGTTGTAAATGTAGTTTTACTTTATTTTTCATCAAATAACTATTGCTATTAATGACATTGTATATACTATGGTCCAGTGATACTAAATAATTATTTTTGTACTACTATTTTAATATTTTCAAATATCGATTTTAAACGCATGTATGATTATTCTTTACAATGGAGTAAGCATGTAAAGAAGTATCATTTGGATGTGAGTTGGTAATGAGATTAATTAACTGAATAAATACTGATTTATAACTATTTTCTATTATATTTATTATACTATATAACAATTAATAAATATTACTATATTGGCGACTGTAATATAACTAAATTAATTAATATTTTTATCGGTCCCTTACAGTCATTATTATTGTTTTTATTTTCAGTTAGTGTTTTTATTTTTTATTTTTATTATTTTATAGATTCTTCGGGGGTGATTATAAGGTAGGGGCAATCTGACTGCCCATATAATTGACTGTAAGACACGATAAAATATTAATTAATTTACTATATAAAAAACTATTATAATGGGAATTTGGAACTATAGTATAATTGCACAATGCTATAGTATAAATCTCATTCGCGTATTCATTATATCACATTGCTTTTTCGAAAATATTTTATTACCTATGATTATTATTCCTACATTGTGAAATCGTGTGTATAAAGACTTTATTAGATACATGATTTATTACATATTTACTCCTGCGATTATTTAAAAAGGATAATTTAAACTATATTATACATTTTTAATTATATTTCAAAAGTAAGAAATTTGAAAAAAAAATTTGTTCAGTTGTTCACCAATTATCATGCTGAATTGTATAAAGTAATTAATATAGATTACTATAATATTGATATATAAATAAATAAATAAGTAAATAGCCGAAATGCGTGAAACAAGACAATCGAATGAACATCCGATTTGACTGCACAGGAAGAAACAATATCGAAGGACCTCCAAAACTACCCCCGGCGCGAGGCCAGCGGAAATCGATCGTCATCCCCTCTATATATATTCCAGGCTGTACGTATTCTTACCTTTCGTGCATGCGCTTATACTGTTCCATACTATTGCAGTGGGCCTGCCTAGCGAGCTCCTGGCTCGGCAGGTACGTCCTGTCGGCCATCTCAAATTTCTTACTTTTTATTTATTTATTTTTAATCCTCCTCTTAGGAAACTTGCGCGGACCCGCCGATAACAAAATCCCGACTCGAGCAACTATGTAAATATATATATATATATATATATATATATATGTATACTCTGACGTGCGACCCGTACGATAAACCGAATGAGACTAAACCGTCGTGCGCGCTGCGATCGCACGAATTGAGTGTTAGATTGTTAGAAGTGGGGAGGGGTTATAAACGGTAGGTGGGAGGTGTAGGTGGATGACGGGGTAGTTCAGTGAGATTTGAATGGATTGGCGCCTGCGTCATTTTGGGTTTCTTTCTTTCTTTTCTCTCATTTGGTGACGACTGTTTTTATTTCGTCTTATTGACAACAAATCTCTACTTCAAATAACTATTTTGCATGTATTTATTATCCAATTTTTTGTCGGCCATGCAAATTTAATTATATAGGAATTTTTATTGATTTTGATTAACTAAACAATTTATTTGGCGTCGTTTCGATGAACGTTCTCCATCCTCATCAGGCTAAACCTTCATTACATCAAATTCAGTATACATATATTTTTTCACAAAAATACATATTTTACATGTATTTTGAATAAATTTACTCGCCTGATCTTGAAATGTCTACAGGTAAAATTATAAATATTGTAATGTATACTAATATCACAGCTGAATAGTATATAAATATCATTGCTGCATAAAATATCTGCATAAAAATTTCAATTCGATTCTTTATTCAGCAACTGAATCAATTAAAAAATATTGTCAATATTATTGATTTAACCCAAAACGGATATTAAAAATTTTACATTTGATTGTATATTTAATACAAGGAAAAATCAATTCTAACATAAATTTGCACTGAACTTTAATTAACGACCTTATACAAAACCACCGAATATATCAAAATGTGTTACGTATTGAAGTACTAACAATTATGATAAACGAAAATGTTTAGATTACACATTATCATCTGATAATTCCATCAGGAAAAATTATACAAGTGAATAACAGTACTTTAAGTGTAAGTGAAAATTTATCCTTCAACCACTTCGGTTTTATAGAGAACAATAATACGCTAAGAGACGTATGTATGGAAGAGGTACTGAACTAAAAAGAAGTAGGAAAAAAACATAATATCGAAGATGGGTTTAAGCTGACTGAGGACAGGTACAGAAAAAAAGGATCGATAAACATCTGGCAACACACTGGTATCATCGTCGTGCGCGCACACCTCCTTAAGGGTCTGAACTTCGCTTTATCATTTTTGGCAAAATGTTGTAAATGTAGTTTTACTTTATTTTCATCAAATAACTATTGCTATTAATGACATTGTATATACTATGGTCAGTGATACTAAATAATTATTTTTTTGTACTACTATTTTAATAATTTTCAAATATCGATTTTTAAACGCATGTATAGATTATTCTTTACACTGGAGTAAGCATGTAAAGAAGTATCATTTGGAATGTGAGTTGGTAATGAGATTAATTAACTGAATAAATACTGATTTATAACTAATTTTCTATTATATTTATTATACTATATAAACAATTAATAAAATATTACTATTATGTCGACTGTAATATAACTAAATTAATTAATATTTTTATCGGTCTTACAGTCAATTATTATTGTTTTTATTTTCAGTTAGTGTTTTTATTTTTTATTTTTATTATTTTTATAGATTCTTCGGGGGTGATTATAAGTAGGGGCAATCTGACTGCCCATATAATTGACTGTAAGACCGATAAAAATATTAATTAATTTACTATATAAAAAACTATTATAATGGGAATTTTGAACTAGTAGTATAATTGCACAATGCTATAGTATAAATCTCATTCGCGTATTCATTATATCTCTATTTTTTTTACTGTCAAGTGACCTAATTGAATTTTATGAATTGTATAATTTCTCTTTGTGAAATTTACATTGTCAAGTTGTATTATACATTCAGACATTTTGACGTCACTCGCGACATCTAACTATTTTTATCTCAGTTTTTCATTATGTAAAAAATGTATATATATCAGAAAAAAATGATATATACCACTTCCCCCCTCCCCATCTTTCTCTTTCAAGAAAATGATTATTTTATATTTTTAGATCACGCATTGTATAATTTATATAAATAGTGCAATGCTATCATATATAGTTAAGAAACGAGTAATTGTAACAATGAACAAAATCGGTATAAATTAGATTAAAGGTAAGATAAATTTTCTATATAGATTCAACTTAGTGCAATTGACGCGTGTGTATAAGAAGGTATAATAATGATAACATATCCCGATATAATTGATATGATCAATATACATATAAGTAGATAGGAGCCTACTACAATAGTATGAATTCGCATTATGTTCTCTTAGAGGAGGTCAAATGGAACTAGATATTGCATTATCCAAGGATCATTCTATGGCAGTGAGAGGATATGCAGTTTATAGTATATATCTATTGTCGTCAATCTCCAATGATCACGGAATTGAATAATCAATTCAATTCAAGGTTTTGTAAGCTTTGTAAAATGACATATTGTAATTATACGTATATGTAAATCATTAAAATTTATACAGTGTATGAATATTTAAATTGATAATATTAATTAATATATCCTCGTTGTATTAATGCTGCACTTTTAATCATTTTATTACCTTAGTTTTTCAATTTGATAAAAGTGTCGGAAAACACAGTTTATTTAATAATTTAACAACTGATAGAATAATTCATTTCATTGTAATAATTCTAAATTATACGTGATAATACACTATTTTAATATTAATATTTTTGTTATCTTATTTTGTTGCGTAAATATTAAAGAAAGATCGAATTACAACAGCGTATACATAAAATAAATATTAATATAACAGTATTCTAAATTTTGCCTTTAAAATTAAATAAGCTTGAATTAAAGAAACGTTCAAGTATAAAGGATAAACAATCTTCCAATTATGGCTGAAAACAATTTGTATTTCAAACTACTGAATTATTTAAAAATATTATTCTATATCCCGCACTTTTCTCGATCGGTATTCTATCTAGTACCTTGCGTCATCTTTCGGTGAATCGAAAAAACAATCTTTGCAGCGCCAAAATTGAATATCACACAGTACGTGAATGCGACTCAAGGCAATCAATACTTATTTAAACATAAAATTATTGTTTGATTTAATCATATACGTAATAAATTTGGAAATGTTAATTTAAAATATAAAAAGTATTATTTATATCACGTCAATGAATTGAAATTACAAAAACCAAAAAATAATTGAATTTGAAGTATTTTTAGCTTAGTCAAAAAAGATTTTTTTAACTAAATGAAATATTTTATTCTTTTACACGAAAGATAAGGAATCATTATAAAAAGAAAATTATTCTAGAATACACAAATAGTAATACGTGTAGACACAACATTTCCTTTGAAAGAATATTTGTCCTCTTTTATAAAAACAAAGTTTGAAAAAATAGTGGGTATTCTACTTATAACTCGTATAGAAATTCACTAATGAACAAAAAGGAAAAGTAATCAATACTATACCGTCAATATGCCAATATTATGATGAAGAGGGGAATATGGAAATACTTATAGGATTTCATATAGGTATAAAGAAAAACAAGTGAGTGCAGAACACATTTATTAGATATCGTACATTCATTGCATTGTTATCCTAAATATGTGTACAATATAGTCGAGTGACGTAGTTTGTTTAATTTTATTTTATTTCATTTTTCTTTATTGTTAATTCTTTAGGGACATAATATTGATGTATTATCGTTTATTGATTCCTCAGCTAATTATATAACATCAGGATCAGCGTAAAGATTTTATTTCTTATATTACTTTTCATTCCCCGGATTGTGGGCGTATGTCTTTTATCGTTCACGTTTTATTTAACTTCACACTGTCACTTTTTTGTTTAGGCGTTTCATTTTGCGCACTTACAAAATATATCTGTAAATATACGTTATTTTTTATATTTTTTTTAGAGAGAGTCCGTAACATTCTGTTCGTCCCATCCCGCGTTATAAGGCAATGCAAAAACGTAAAATTAGGTCGTCTTATTATTCATACTTTTTTTTATCTTTACCTTTATCTTTCTGTACATATACACGTTGTGTCTTCTTCAAAAATGTTACTCGTATTTAATTCCTCAGTTTAACCTTTTCACAATATTCGTATGTGTCATATTGAAATTACTATTTCTCGCGCATTGGGAAGGTTTGACTGTAGGATTTTGTCTTTTATGAACGGAAATTTCTGTCATTCGTTTGCTTTTATTAAATATTAATTTAAGAATTTAATTTTTTATACATTTTTTAAAAGATTTATCAAATACAGATCGTTTTCTTATACCAACTATTAGTAAAAATTTTAACACTTTAGCATCTTGTAGGATATTAATATCCCATTGAACGTTCAAAAATCAATGTTATTATCATTATATTTACTAAAATGTAGTTAGATAAATAAAAATATATTGTATACAAAAACAGAACTATTTTTCCATATTTTCATTATTCGTTACAAGTCATTAATGAATTGTATACATATACAATAAATATATATATATATATACATGTATAATTAATTAACGACTTATAATTTATATATTTTCATATTACAAATATATGTATATAATTAAAATAAAAATAAACTAATCTAACTCGAGCATTAACAATTACACTTTTTAAGTGTCGTCGTGATAACTATTTAATTTCTAACTCAGCAATTGTTAAACTTTAATTACATCTAAAATAGATAAATGAACAGCAAACTCCGTTCAGCTCGTTTTCGCACATCCACGAGAGTTCCTTCGATTCGATATGTATATATGTATATATGTATGCGTGTGTGTGTGTATGTGTGTGTGCGTGCGTGCGTGCATGCGTGTGTTTGTAGAATAGTCGTACGGGATTTCCACTCGGTTTCTCGTGACTGTCAAAAAGTTTCGCAACGTCCATCGGCAAGGAAACTTTGGTCAAAGTACATTTGCGTCTGTATTAATACGACTGTCAATACTTCGTATCATTTTCTGATCTTTTTTTTTGTAATAATCTTTTTTTTCTTAACTTTCCTCCAAACCGTTTGATTCTATAAGGCTTACTCAAGAGCATTCGGAGTTATTATTTCTATTTTTATATTTAAACACTTCTTTCTTTTTTTATAATTACACACATATCGTCTGCCTTTTTTGACTTTTTTTTGTTTAATATACATATATAATATTTATATACGTAATACAAAAAGTGTTCGAGATAATCGAAATGTACGTGTATTTGTGTACGTGTGTGCGCATGTGTAGGTATGTAACTCTAGTTAGATTGTTTCTTATTTTATTCTTTTGTCTAATTTATGACTTTCGTCGACGTGATACGATTTAAATTAAGTCGTTATTTATGTTTGAGTTCATCTCGCATTCCCTATACAATTATAAAGGATTTTACAATTATACATGTTACATATAATACAATATTTAATTGAAAATACAAATGAAATGGTTTTTCTTATATTCACGAGGAACGGATTTTATGTTAGTAGGTTTGGTCTTATTTGTTTAAACGGTTAATGTGTATGTTTATTAATTGTTTAAATCTAGAAAAATATCACATCGAAAAATTTGTAAAATGAGTTATATGTAAGTAAATGTTGCTAATAATTTGTTTACTTCTCTTTTTTAATCAAATGAATAAGTTAATTTTCCGAGAAAGTACAGCGAAAAAATTAACAACTTATTTTATACAATGTTTTTTCACATAGTGATATAGGAAAGTAATATTTAACATTCCATTGTAAACTTATAAGTTTAAAATTTATAATTTACATTGTACAATTTCACTTCTACTGGAAATTGAGCATAGTTATAGGCTAGATATGTATTGGGAAGTATTCAGGTATGAATCATAGATTTATTATCCTGTTACTTATTGAATTGCCAGTTGCTGGCCAATTAAACATTTTATAATTGCTTTAACTTTCAATAAAAACTCTACAATATTATTAATTCCAATCTACTTATTTCTATATTTTTATCATGCACAACTCATCTGATTTATCATATTTTAACATAATTGTATCAAAGGTAATACAGATTATAAAATCAAATACCTAGTGTATAAGGTAAATCGTATTGCAAAAAAAGGAGAAAAAAATCCATTTACCATAATCTACCACACATGTTCTAATAAGAATATTTTTAGTTAGATTAGATATGATTGCCGAAATGCAAATCTATAGAATTACGATTCAATAGTAATTATTATAATTCTACATACATTTAACATCGTATTAAAAAAAACTATATAAATTTTTTTATTTTAAAATTTAATACAGACAATTGATTTGTTTGTAGTAGAGTTACATGTTTTGTATGATTGTCGAAATATTTATTACTTTCGAAAATTAGAAGTTTGACATTATAGTTTTAAAATTTTTATATCAGTTTAAATGTTTAAATGTATTTATCAGTACTCAAGTTCTGTACCCATTAAAATTTAAACTATCGATTGTTTAGTCAAATAACGACCAGACCTACTTTATTTAGAATATATATATATATATATTAGATTCATAAACTATACACTGTGTATAATGTAGGAAAGACTTTTTTGCGTCAGTTAACGTTTATATATCATTCTATAATCTACAATCGCACATTCATATATTTTATATTATTATTTATTTATTTAAGTCTTTGAAATTTCAGACCAAAGTTTATTTATTCATCTAATGTTTATTGTTATAAAAAAAGTTATTACTTTCTTAATTAGATAAATATATCGGAAGAAAACGATGCGGAATATCTTATATAGGAGAACAGTTGTAAAATTTTGTTACGTAGAAATTACGTAGAATTATTTAAAATTTTTTTTCTTTTCATTTACTCTGCGGAACCTCGAGCGAGCCTGAAATAATATGTATACCTATACACTTATTCTTCTACAAAGTTATAGAAGAAAAGTTAGTTAGTTTTTGTTTTAAAGCTTTACGCGGTATTGGCACTTTTATATACGGAAAATTAATTGATGATTTACGTGTAATTAAAAAAAAATATTCAATCTTCGAACTTTCCCTTGATTTCAGTTGTTTAATCTTGGACGAAATTGCATTTCTCTCAACGTACGTACGTATAGAACTCCAATAGGATTTCCGCTTCTCCAACTTTGACTCTTTTTTACTTTTTTATACCTTGGAAAACTTTAGCAAAACAGTTTCTAGATTCATTTCACCGATTGTCAATTGCTTAGACAGTGAATATTAATTATTACTTTATTTTCATGATTTAATTTATCTCTTTATATTCCTTTCGAAACAAAATAGCGATATTTCTGTCGCGCTTGGAATACTACAATGAAATAACAGTATGTTCTTACGTTCAAAATGTATTAATTATTTTGAACAAATTACGTACTTTCATATATTGAAAGCTTTATAGCCAAATATTACGAATAGCGTATAACCTGCAATAGTTTATATAGTTTAATTGAGCGTGTACTTAATTTATAGATATTTTTTAATTAACAGATACATTTAGTATGTTCATGAAATGATATCGACAGGATATATATAGGGATGCAGTATTGTGTTTACGATGCTGATGTTGCACCACTGGATCCACCAATAAAAAATAAATTTATTTTCAATCTATTACATACATAAGCATTTAAAAAGTTTTCTGTAATGTTATGAAATATATCACTAACTTAGATTAAATTTTGCATTTTTATTTTTATTATTAAATTATATTTTAACGATTTACATTTTTTTATACTTATAAAATGCGAATTTCGAATTTATGTAAATTTTTGGTAACTTAAGTAACTCCTATATATCCTATATATTTTTAAGTGTTTTCAACTTTGATTATTGAATAAATTACTTCGGATCTCTAGGGAGAGTTTCAAACTTGTCACGACACCAGGTGTGTATATGGGCGAGGAGATCACTTTAAATTAAATATTTTATTTAGTAATTAATCTACGGAAGATAAAAATTTACATTTCTTGTGTATATACATATATATGACCCATAAAAAATAAACTTTGCATTTACATTCTTATAAAATTTATCACATCAAAAGAAAATATAGATTTAATATATAAAAATTACTAAAAAAAACAAATTTCAATTTTCATCCACATTAAAAATTATACCAAGAAAATGAGGAAGATAATCTAAAATTTTCATTAGTTTACCATTACCAATGGAATCTGACGTTCGCAATTCATTGCATAATATGTGTATATATAACTAAAGTGAAATTAGCCCCTCTCCCATGATGCGTACGATGTAGCTCTCAGAATATAATTGCTCGAATAATTGAAAAAGCTATTTGTGCTTGTAAAATTGATCCATAAAGTGCAAATCCGCACCGTCAGTTCTTGAGGTGGGAGGTGGAGAGATGAAACTTGGTAGGTATTTTCAAGCGGAGAATAGCTGTAAAAGCATTTAACGATGAACGCGACGTACCGAATATTAAAAAGGATCAAGCTTTTCTTTTCTTTTTTGATTACTCAAACCTTTCCAAGCGCGTCAGTCATTCTTATACATTAAGGACACTTATCTTTTTTATTTTTTTTAACCGCCTTGTATAATCTTTTTTGCTTTACTATTTTCTTTATTAAAATTGATATAATAACGTGATATTAATCAAATGTATATCGTCATCTATTACAATACATATTTATCTATTTATTTTGTTCATACTTTGAGAATTATAAGATAATAATTAATAAGACTTCCACATTTTTCTGGAATTTTATTGTATATTAGGTTGATCACATTGATTATTAAAAAAGAAAATGATTGTTACGAACAATTGTCTTTTTACTTTTCGCAGATTGTCCCATTTTGCAATTGTCATATTCGATTTACCAAACAAGAAATTGATTACATATTATCGCTTATGTACCTCGTTCGTAATACTGCACAGTATTAGTCGTTTATTGCTTTCAATATATATAACATGCGAAATTTAATACTGACAGTTTCACGCCGGATTATACGTGTACCGTTTTCTCTTTCTTTCCTTCTTTTTTGATTTTACAAACAAAGACTATATCTAATTATGTAAATAATTAATAACACATCCCGACTATGTTAAATATTTATATCTTCTCGTACTATACCTCACTTTCTCATTCATATATATACGCACACTTTATAGATTTACTAGTTGAGTTTTCTATCAAGAAAGCGAAAACTGTCTTAGTACTTTTAAAATTTGTGATTTTCGAGATCAATTTTAACTTTGATATGATGATATTTAATTTTATTTTATAACAAAATAGAAATTACGATTTAGAGTGTTGTAAGCATAGGTTGTTTTGTAAATTAATGAGGGTGTTTTTAAGATTGCGACTGCTCTACTTTTTATTAATTGTTTCTTTAATGACAGTTATAAATTAATGGCGAGTTAATAAAAATAGAGTAAAAATTCAAGTAAGAATCTATAGTTTTTCCTTTAACTCGAAGAAAATCAATTTATGTAAATAATTTAAACTGTCAAATATAAGAAGGAATTTGTTCAAATGTATAATTAATGAAGGAAAGTTTAGGTATCTTGAAGTTAATAGAAATTATAATGGTATGTAGTACAGTATAAAATTGTGCATAGTTTAAAAACGATAAAACATTTTATCGAGAAGTGGAAGGAGAAATTTGATTCGAGTTCGAATTATATATTTCTATAGATATTCTATACTAGAATCATAAACGCTGATAGTTTTCTTCAGTACATTGCACAATACGATTATTCACCTTTTCTCCGTCATTTATGTATTTCTTTTTACAATAATTTGTTGATTTATCCATGTTGTCGCACTTGTTTGGTAAAACCTTTATATATTTACATTCGAATATAATTTCAATGTTTCCATTACTTTTTGGTAATACGCTTTATTATATGAGTATTTATGGAAATTACTTTCCATTTTGCATATATCATTTAGTACGTACGTGTATGTATTTATATATGTGTGTGTTTATGTATGCGTGACTGTGTGTATATATATATATGCGTATATACTATACGCACATACTCACATACATATTTATATAATATATAATAAAGGCTTTATCGTTTTTATCGTCTCGCGATATTGCTCGTGTGGTGGAGATGGTTCATTTTTACAATCTTTTATCGCAGGGAAACATCGAACCAGAAAATTTTCATTCATATATATATATGTATACATAAATGAAATTTTATTTATCTACATAAAATTAGCAAAAGGTCGCGATAATTTTCTCACTAAAGCCGTTTTGTTTTACAGAATTAAAATAGAAAATATTTTTTCTCACGTTTTTGTTTCAAGCTGTGGAAAATAAGTATTGTTCTTGGTTTCATACATATACGTGTACACTTGTGATCGATAGGTTTTGCCGTTTTAAAAGTTAACAATGTACGAGGACTCCTTTGATACAATATAGAAATGCAATGATCCTACGCCTGCGTAGGTTACAAATATTATTTCTCCAGTACATGTATATATATATGTACATATATATGGAACAAATTATATTTGGAGAAAAAATAAACAATATTTCGCAATTATTCGTTTATATAATTTGTATTATCAGGATACTTTAGTACGATTGCGCGTAATATGCTGTACACTGTGTAAATGTCTAGTAGATAAATAAATATCTCTATACTTGCTTGCAGGTACAAAAGCGGTTTTATTTTCTTCTATTTTATTTAGTTTTTCTTAATCCATGTTTATTACAGTTTATCATTTAATTATTTACTTATTTTTCTTTGATTCGCCGTTGTTTGAATACTGTTCACAAATTAGTGTTATTATTTGCTTATTCCCATTGAAAATATTTACTCGAACTCGTAACTCATTATTTCTCTCTCTCTCTGTCTCTTGCTTTTGTTAAAATTCATCACCTTTCCCCGATTCATTTTCGTTACATGCTCTATTTTTTGTTTCGTATCCCTTATATATATGCTATCTCGACCCGTTTTTATACATAGGGCATTCTTTTAGGACGGGTCGAAGGAAACAAGATTATCGTCCAAGTTCATCTTCTTTTTTTTTGTTCTATATCACAGAAAGAGAAAGTATACACAAGTTTTAGAGTTTTGCTTTATTCTTTTTTTTTCTTTCATCTGTGAGTGCGTGACATTAGATACTCGTTAAATAGAGGCAAGCGTCTTTTTGTATTATTTCTTTTTCATAAGTACACGAGTTTACGAATTTTTGATATTTCTTCTGCGATATATTACAATTGAGAGAAGCATAATTTAAGATTTATCGAAACAATACTAAATAAGTCCGTTGAAAATCACTTCACTATATATTTATGTATATGTTTCAATGTATAATAGACACTTACCTCTCTTGCCAAGGTAAACATTTGTACCCCCTTGTATAATAATAACAAATATACATCAATTATTATTTTTGTTTCTTAAGGAAAGAAGATACAATGATTGACTATTGTATTCACATGTGTAACCATCTCTTGCACACGCCCGCGTTGCTTATAATATATAAAAGCTACTCTTAAAAATTAATGATTGTTGATGCAATGATTAGAATTCATAGCAATTGACGGGAGAAATATATAACCAGTTCTTATAGATTTTTTTCTCAAGATACATTTGTTTTCTCCGATATACTCGACCTTTTGAAAATTTAATCTCTCTCTCCCTCTCTCTCTCTCTCTCTCGCTCTCTCTCTCTTTCTCTCTCATCCCCTTCCCCTCTTTCTTTGGTACTCACATATTATTATAATAAAATTTTACATCTTACAATTAATCTAGAATTATAATTTTAATATCTCTAAACCGATAATGTGTACAATTTAACGATTGCCACGCATTTAAAATTTCTTTGTTTCTATCCGCTTTTTTCTCTATTTAATAATTTTTCTTTTTTTGTGTTTATCTTTTATTTTTATATTCGTTTGGTTTAATTTCCAAGTGCCTTTATCGCGACTCGCACGATATTATGATCGATTGTCTTTTTTTAAAGATGTACATATATATATTTATATATATATGTATATATATATACTTATTACAAACAATACGAAAAAATTTTTCATCTTCAGATACGTTTTTAGGCTTTCATATATACATATATGTGTGTGTGTATATATATGTATATATTTGCTCTATCTCATCATATGTATATCCACGCTCAATAATACATACTTATTACTTCAATTAAATACATGTATATACAAATTATTAATAATTAACATCCTTTCTCGGTGATTTTATATATACAGTAAACTCCTTTTATTCGTACTATGCGTTAAACACTTATATACGATTTTTTTATATTATTTTAAATTTTTATTAAATTTTTTACCTAAAATTCATATTCTGTTCAATACACAGAAAGATAGAGAGTATGAAAAATCTGTACCAATTTAATTTTGTTCTAAAAAAGTTTAAACAGCAAATATGACCATTGAATATAATATAAAATAGATAAACTATATATATATGTACTGCATTGATAGGTAATAAATTTTGTAAATTCAAAAATTAAATTTTATTAAGTTTCATTGTGCCTATAAACTATGTAACATTTATACACATTGTTTTCGTTAAATCTATTGTAAAATTTATCATTTTATTTTACTAATAAATAATTAAACAACTTTACTTTTTTTCTGTTTATATAATATCAAAGGTAAGACTTTTCTTACGATATGTATAATTAATAAAACATTGAACCTAAAATATAATTTATCTACAGGTATGTAAAGTATAATTGATTGGTCATATGTTCCTTCGAACCTAACATATTTATACACCATCACTGTTAATACTATTTATTATTATTTTTTCTGGATTGAAATCGCTACAAAACTTGGAATTTTATCCGGAATTCACTCACCGAGTTCCAAACTGTATTGGAGTATGATACATACGAGTCTGGATCGATTGACTTTTTCCAGATTTTAATCGTGTATAACTACAATTTTCAGTGTTTTTACTCAGATTGAATTAACACATTAATTTAATTTTTCGTATTTTTGCTGCTCTCGCGCATCAATCATACACGTACAGTTACCAATGTATAGTACTACATGCGTGATAAACTGATGTCCAATATAATTTTGCTCATAAAATCACCGTTAAACCAAGTTTAATTATTTTGCAAAACTGTTGATGTAGATATCTGGAATAAACAACGCATTTTGAAAAAGGAAATTAATTGTCGCAACGTACATGTACAATTATATACACCTGTATCATTATTATAATTTTTACACAACTTCGAAAAAAATGTATTTGTATAAATCATCAATACGCATCAAAGACGTTAATCCTTATTAAGGACATGTGTTACCCTAAAACTCTATATACGTACGGGTATGTGTCACATACTCACACAGAGACATATACGAAATATGCATCTGTGTGTACATGTATATATATATACCGAAGAAAGCCATCCTCGGAGATTCGGTCGACGAACTAACTCCATAGGTGTACTTCGTAAGCTTCCAATTCTGTAGAGCGCAGCCCATCGTTACTCGGTGTCAATATGTGTGTGTGTGTGTGTGTGTGTGTACGTCAATATATGCGTATACGTGTATATACATATATATTTCTCGAATCACAATTCGCATTGGATTCGAGGATGTTATAGTCAATATAGTCAGACTCGTCCTCGTCGAGTTTTAGTCTCAAAGGATGATAGACGAGGTCTCTGGTTCAATTTGTATCTCCACAGGCTTATGACCGTCCTGAGAACAATTGGTACTGCAACAGAAAATGAGAGCGGACGGGGTGACAGAAACGTAGGGAATTGATTATTTAAGGGATATATGCTATACTTTGCGGACTGCATTCTTTTTACTTCCTTATTGGTTCCTTAACATCGTTTATTTCGAACGATCGAACCATCGATTTGTAATCGTCGATGCGAGGGTGTTATTGCGTCTGTGCGCTTCGTGTACATTTATATAATATGTATATATATATATAAGATTAGTTACCTTGGATAACACGATATATTGGATTTTTTAAACAAATATCGGAGCTACAGTGCATCTTTTTGATTTGATATATATGGTTAAATCTTTATTGGGTGTGTCGGGCTCTACTATATAGTTTTCAAGTGGATATCGTATACTCTCGAATGGTATTGATTGAAATTTAATTTAAAAAATCTTTTTCTTTTTATTTTTAACTCTTTCGAGTGGACATTGGATTATTTTAGGTGATGATTCATTCTATATTCATATAAGCGCTTCGTATACTAGAATAGCTGACTAAAGTATAACAATTAATAATTAGCCATGCGACTCGACTAAAAATATATACATAAAAATGGCGAAATTCATAACTATTTTTATGCGAATATGTATCTCTATATCTATATATAAATATATATATTTAAAAATTAACAATAAGGATAAGCTATTGATAAAACTAAACTATTGCTATTTATGTGCAGCAAGGATATACACATTCTTAAGAAATTGAGATATTTTGACAAAATTACGTTATAAGTATATATATGTCATTATTAAAATTTCAACCAGTTCCATTCACACGGGTACTTTGGATGCCCGTTCAAAAAAAGTATTCATGCAATTTTTAAAGATCGAATGCCAATATTATTTTAACGAATTTCGTTTCGAACTTACGTAATGCTATAACTTATTCGTTTTTTGGCGCATAAATAAGTGAAATATTGAAATATAAAACTATTCTATTTGTGATACATAAAATATATATAAAATTTTATTACTACATCTATAGTAAAAAATAAAATTTATATGAAAAATTATATTATGAAAATTAATATAAAATTCTACTGAATAGGGTAAAATATTTATTATTTAATGTGATTAATTCTAGTTTATATCGTTTATATCAATAATGTTCAACTCTATAAATTTTAATGGATCGCCTAATTGATATACACTCCTTATCAACATGCAGACAAGTTTAATCAATTTTATTTCATTAACGACCATAGTCAGTTACTTCCCCAAGTTTCAAACCTAAACTGTGACTTTCTAACTTTATTGACAAGCAACATTAATATTTATGCATAAAATTTTATACTCACATATATTAATATATTACTTTAAAAATTATATCAACTTATTTATAGAAATATTGATTGTACACCTTTAATATAACGTCCGAAAATAATTGCTTACAGCATGCAAAACAGGGGGATGAAATCGAACAAAGGAGCTCATTCGATATTTAAAATTGCGAGGCGCACAGGCGCAGGTCTGCATATATATTTTTTTTAACACCCTTTGAAACAGTAGCGTATGTGTCAATCAAGGCAGCAGCATTCGAAGCAAGCCATTAATATTTATATACATATCTATACAAACGTATATCAGCTGTGTATTTATTTACAGAGTATTTGACGTTTTTTTACTCGTCAATGTATAATATACGTATGCATATTTACATGTATATATCTATATGTATATGTATATAAATATATGTATGTATATATATATATTATATATATATACATTTTTATATAAATCTCATCCATAAAAACGCAACGTACCAACCACGTGCAAACGAGGGAAAATATATAGCAGAAAGTGAAATAGAGAGGCAGAGTTTTCGCATGTTTCATTGTGCGAGGATAGAGCGTAAAGGAGAGCATATAGCGCCAAGGTGTGTCACTAAACTCGATATATAAGTATATATATAAATCAACAGAATTTTTTTCAACTCAGGAGTATAACAAAGTATTTCGTATAAGGTTCAGCCCTTCTCTTTTTTTCATTTTTTTTATTTTTGTATCTCGTGTCTTTGTTTGCTGTAAAAAAATTATTCGGGACGTCAAAACAATTCCCTAAAAATTTTAATGAGAGTAGTTTTATGGATTCGCGTACTTTACTTTTTTTCTCCATATTGATATATACCTATATATATGGTCGAGGTTGTTTTCCGAGTTGTGTTTTTCTATGTTAGTTCTTTGTGACTATCCTAAGATATGTTGTACAAATTTGGGATATGTGATTGAATTACAGTTAAAGTATCTCTGAGTCAATATTTTAAAGCAATTTCTATCAATTTCATATGAATTAATTTTAAAAATTTTAGAAACAATTTTGAAAAATATGTTGAGTTTTAATTTTAACGTACATTTTCATAAATTTATTATAATAATGTTCAGAATTTTGATTGATTAGATAACTTTGAGAGACGTGAAAAATCTACACTGGTACATTTTTAATTATTCAAAATAGTATGAAAATTATTAATGTTTTAATAATACGAGTTGTATATTCTTATCAAGAAATTTAGTGAATAAAAACTTACATTTTATTAATTCTTGATAATATTAGATAACGATTCGTCTGTTCATTAAAAATAAAAAAATTCCATGTTCCAAGTGAGAATATGTTGTTTGATGATCGAGAGTGTTGTGTAGTAAAACAAAAATAATATGTTCCTTGTTAAAAATAAGGTAATTGCAAAATTTTATAGACATTTAGCAAATACAAATTGCAAAGAAATGTGAAGCTAAATAGGCAAAATGTTAATTTATGTTCCTTGAAAATAAAATATTTATTTTAATTATAAATAATAAAATAAAACTTACTGTCGCATGTTGAAAAAAAGTAATTCTCCTTATATTTTGCCATACAAATTATTATAATATAATAATTTAATGACGTGATATCATGATAATGAACACAGGATACTCAAAGTCTACAATTCAAAAATGCGTCAAACTAAAACTGTAACGTTAAGAAATTATAATACTTTTCAAGCTAATAAAATATATACAATTTTTTAAATTCTTTTAACTCATCAGCGGTGTTAAATTATACACGCAACTGAAAATTTTCAACACAATATATATTTACAAACTACAAAAATAAATGAAAAAATAAGGAACTTAATGACAGAACAAAACAGAGCACAAGAGGCATTAGAACAGTATATTTTTGCAAATTACGAGCGAGAAAACTCTGTATATACCGAATTTCAATATGTTTTTCTGTTTATTTTCATAACAATGCCTTGGAAAAGAAGGTATATTGCGAAAAATTTCAATTGCTTCTGTTTGCCTGAGGTCATACATAGTTTTGGACAAATACGAGTTTTCAGATACGTATAAACATACAAATGCAATAGAAAATTTGAATTTTATCGAATTTTTATTTAACAACTTTGAAGACATTTTTTTTTAATTTTATGCCGGTTAGTTAATAGAAATATTTATACCATTTATTTCAACAAAAACCTTAAAAATTCAGTTGAATCGAATAGTATATTAACCACGTAAAAATCCATATAATAAGAAAAATTAATATAAAATCATTATTTACCAGAACATCCCTCCAGACTCAGAAAATATTGCATTAAAATTTTTATCGCATACTTCCTTCGTCGTAGGCAAGGCAATAAACTACAAGTTAATGTAGCATCACCCAGTAAATTCAGATGGGGAAAAAAGTGGTTTGCGTCGGCCAAGCGTTAAAAACTGACATGATCTTTTTACGTTTGATACTCTCGTTTCAACGAATGATAACAGAATGAATATCGTGTGACATACATGTCATCAAATTCTCATTTAAATTGGTGTTTGATACGTTATTATACTCTGTTCGCATCAGTTTCTGATCATATTATACTTTAAAATATAATATTTTATTTATTATTAGTTTTGAGTTAATCTTGTTTCAAAGTAAGTTTTATGCTTTCATCGAGAAATTAGCGGAAAATCAGATTCTTAATAATTGAGAAGTTACAAAAAGTTCGACCGAATGGAAATTTATTTATTTTGACCTTGAACGCACGCAAGTTATGAATTGCATTTATTTTTAAATTTGTCCATTTTTGGCAAGTTTATTTTCAAATAAACATTATTTCTACCGACAAAAAAATTATATCAGCATAGAATTGACTATAAAATAATTTTTGCACAATATAGTTAAGGGTTATATATATAAAACTGTAAAATTGCTAATGCTTAAAAGGTTATTGATGATTTTTTAAACGATAATCTCTTTTATAGTAAGTAATAATTGAAAAGTAGTCAATTTTACTACCACTTTGATACAATTTATTGAAAATGATTTTCCATTGATTTATGTATGCTAAAATATTATCTCCTTTTAATTTAATAAATTACACATAAATTTTCGTTATAATATTTGTATAATATTCATAGATATACAAATATTAATTAGTTCCTGTACCGTTTTAATAAATCTGCGTACTAAATACTAATAAACATCTATTTATTTAATTAATATATTTTATATTTGATATAGGTCTTTTAAATGTAAAAAAGTCTATTATTTCTTTTTAAGAATTACTCATATGAAATATAATAATACGTAAAATGTGTTGTTTAAATAACAATTAGATGAAGTATTTTGAAATAAATAACGATGATAATATAATTACAAGTCTTTTTTAGTGAGTTTTAAATATGTAATTCTTGATGTTTTTGGACTCTATGAGCACTCAATTAAATATATAGTTATAGGCTTGTACCGTCTACGATACATGGTCTCTATCGTTTGATATAAGCATCGTTGTAAAATGTATCATATCGTAAAGAAAACATCGCATGTCTCCGTCGCTTGTTTAAGTTTGCGGTATAAATAGAGCGACGTTAAACAATTTAAAAAAGTACACGATTATTCAAAGTAAAGTACTCAACGAATATTACGCATTTCTCTGCTGTTACTTATTCATAACAATGTAAATATAAAACTTTACGTTTTATTTATAAGACCTTTTACGTTATCAAAATTTTGTATTTTTGAATACCAATACTGTATAACCAACCAAACGCAAGGCCAACGGAAAACTTTTCACACCAACTGGATAATGTTAGTATAATAGGTGTAGATGTGTGTGTGTGTGTGTGTGTGTGGGTGTTTGTGTGTGTGTGTGTGTGTGTGTGTGTGTGTGTGTGTATGTGTGTGTGTGTGTAAAAGCTTAATTAGATTTTCCGTCTCGTGTAATCAATTAATTATTTCATTTTGTTGTTAATTCTTTTGCAGAGGAACATTGAGATCCTTACACTGTAACCATGGGTCAGTGGGAAGATTGTCCCGATGGCTGCAGGAGTGATGGAGAGAGTGTTGGTGGTGGTCCATTGAGGCAGATGGGGGGTAGTTGTCTTACCATGCCGGAGCCAAATTGTTGAAGTAGCCCGACGCTCTGCTGTGATGTGGCCGATGAGTTCGAGGGCCGTCGTGAGCCTATGCTGGTCATGCTCGATGAAAAGAGATACGGGACGCTGCTGCTCGTTATCGGCATACCCCCGCCCTGCAGTTTTATTTTATTTTAGTCAATCGCATTACACTATTTCATCAGTTTATTTATTTATTTATTTCTGTAACTGTTCCTTATTCATAAAAAAATGTTTATTTTTATAATTTATGCAAATAAGTATACATTTTTTACAAACTTACGCAATGCAAATTCAAACCTAACAATTATTAAATGTATATTACGTTATTATACTATACACGGCTTTTTAAAATAGAGAGTTTACTCTTCAGCATCCAGGGAATACTACCTCTAAAACTAAAGTAAAATTATTATTATTATTGTCATTAATCATTCTTTCTCAAAAATTTGGACAGATTATAATCAATTTCTGAACGTGCTTTGGACCAATTCGTCCTAGTGGGCGCTAAGGAGTTAAATATACATTTAACAAATCCGGTTAAAGTAGAAATTTCACACACGTATACACACCGAAAGCGTACGATCCTAAAATAGCTTGTGTATGTTGCAGGTATGTATATACACATTCAAAGTAAAGTAAAGAAACGAAGAAGAAAGAAAATAAAAAAACTAACCGTGGGTGGTGAAAGATTAATGTTGGATCCACGTCGTTCCTGCGGTCCTGTGCTCGAGTGTCGTCGGATCGGCAACCCACCACCAGGTGTCCCACCCGGTGAGCTCGCGCACGAGGGTGGGATTTTAATCTTAGGCATTGTTAGGGTATTGTCCGAAAGACGGCGAGTCGTGAACGTATGAGCGACGCGCAGGAAGTTACTATCGGCATTGGACGAGGCTGAGCCACCATACCACCAGGAGCCAAGGAAGTCTGGAAACGACGTGTACGCACGTGTACAGTACATGTACATAATGACTTGCTTTTCTTAATGATCTTAAGTTTCTACACTGCTTTTTATAAACGTTTTATATTTTGTATTATGTACAGATATCTAAAGGAAATGTATAAGATGATGAAAATAAATAAAGTTGTCGTGTACGTTATAGGTGAAGGTGAACAGCATTTCTTAAATTCTATTATGTTAAACAAAATGTTTACATTGAAGATTTGGAGGTTTCATATACAATAAACATTTACTATATTATATTAATTTATTTGGTTTTTGTTTGTTATTCCCCCCCTCCCAAAAAAAAATTTTTTTTTTTTTTTGATAAATTATTAAAAAATTACCAAATATTCAACAAAAAATATAAATTTCGAAGGAAACTCTCATTTTTTATAATAATTATAAAAAACTAAAAAGCTATATAATTTTTAAATAAATAAATTATTACATTTCCGTCTTGAAAAAACTTTCATCCATTGAAAAAAATAATTAATTCTATTTAACAAATTTCATATGTATTATATTATATTAATGGGTTTTTGGTTTAATGGGTTAAATGAGTTTCTTCTTCGAAATATATATTTTTGGTTAAATATTTGGCCATTTTTAAATGATTAATCAAAAAAAAAAATTTTTTTTGGGAGGGGGGTATAACGAAAAAGTCATATATTTATATTTACAAAGATTTATTTATTTAAGATTTTTTTATTTAAGATATAAATATACAAAAAAGATTTAACTATATAATTTAACAATTTTTAGTGATAAACGTCATATTTGAAATTAGGAACTGATAAAAAACAAAATTATTTTTTATAATTGCATTATTATAGGAACTCTTATTTTATTGAAAATATGTAAATATTATTATATAGTTAATATAGTCAATTAAAATTTGAAAAGTTTATCTATTTCATTGAAGCTTTCATTCTTCACTGCATTTTGCGTACATAAACTAACGATAAAATATATTACCTATTCTAATCTTCGAGCAGTTACTACATTCTAACACGATGATAAGAAAGTTTATTGTATCGGAAAAGTTTCTCCTATCGCGTGTATATAGAACACCTTAATGATTTTGAACTACTTTAACTTCTTTCATTTAACGATATGTGTGCACTTCCATACGAACTATATTATATATTTAACTTTTATTAGATCGTAGAAGCTTGGTATTTCAAAACTGTTATTTTTAATTTAACTTTCACATAAGTAGACGTAAGTAGTATAAGAAATGAGAATACCTAATGAACTGTTGGATAATTAAACAATGAAAATTACAGGCGAGTCATAAAACGTAAATACCATAATAGATATATAAATATAAAAGCTAAAAAAAATTGTAATTTCAGTATCTTCTAAAATATTGTATTTCATGTAAATTTTCAATACATATCTATTTAAAAACTTACATTTACAACTTCGAAAATAGAAGAAGATATATTTTTAATTAATTTATCGGCACGATTAAAACAAAAAAGAAAAATACACTACTTTTATACGTTTCAAATATCAATATCTCAATTAAATTAACAACAACGTTGTATACTTACACGTCATGGAATTCTTCCTGCTCATGTTTTCCGCAGAGGCCGTCATGGACATAGAACCTGAAACGATAAAAATATAAAAATTTTGTTAGGTTTTGTTATTTAAAATTATATATACATAAATAAATACATAAAATTATATAGTCCGATACGACATACCAATTGAATTTTTTCTGACCATATCCTCAGCTGACGATGTCTTCCTTTGTTCGATACGAAGGTTTGGAATGTTGAAGGGTGGAGCGTGCATGTTGTCAGTACTGTATTGATGACGTAACGGACGGTGTCTTTCAGGACTCGGCAAAGACAGATTGTCAAGTTTCAGTTTGTTACCTTGGCTCCTTTGATTTGGAAACAAAAAATAGAATTGATGTTAACCTATATAATTTTTTATTTATAGCTTTCGTGTGTCTATGCACAAATGAA
This sequence comes from Theocolax elegans, assembly GCA_026168455.1. Taxonomy (NCBI): domain Eukaryota; kingdom Metazoa; phylum Arthropoda; class Insecta; order Hymenoptera; family Cerocephalidae; genus Theocolax; species Theocolax elegans. The sequence goes on along the minus strand of CM047425.1, from coordinate 17,450,440 downwards.
AGATTGAAAATACAATGAAAAAAATTATTCTAAAAGACTCTTTTAGAATGGAAAGAACTCTTTCAGAGTGATTTTCTTTTTTTTCCACCACCAAAATTTGGAGATAATGAATATTTAATTGTTATAAAAATATAGTAAATGTATTACTTACGCATTTTACTAATTAATTTGTAAATATAATTCTACGATAATTTAATTATGCAACAGGTGTAAGTACAGAATAAGTTTGAATTGTTTTATTTATAACGTGTGTTTTATTTATATTGTAAACATTGTTATTAAATTGAATTTTGATAACTTAATTTCTTTAAAACTTAGTTAGAAATATTCCTACTTAGAAATTGTGAAAAAAATATCATTAAATACAATCTAACTAGGTATAAATATACGAAGAACGTATAATGAAATAAAATTGTTATATACTTTTCTATATGATTCAGCATATCTTGCAGAACTTCAATGAGACTCGTGAACTGCTCGAAAGTTAAGCCAGGATTCACCGTCTGCGGAAGTAGCGATGGCATTACACGTGTCGCCATTATATTTACCGACAATCCATATTTCTTGTCGTTTAGCATTAACCTATATATGCCTGTAATATACCAAGTAAATCTATATTAAGAGAGAGAAAGAAAGTTTCATTTTAAAATTTTTATCTTGCGAAATATTTTGCATACCAAAGTTATATTTTTTCTTTTATTAAAAATTTGCTATCAGTTATCCGTTACCCGAATTAACATTATTTTGATGTATTTATCATAATTTTATATTGTGCTTAAATTCATATCACATATATATATATTTATTTATTGTATATGTAATGTTTTTCTTATCAATATTAATTACTCGTGAATCTAAAGTAGAAATTTATAAAATTTAATCCATACTTTTTTAAATATATTAAAGTAAATTAGTATTTATACGATACTTACGTACTGTAGTAATTCAAATGTCAAGTAAGTTATATTAATTATTTTTCATTTATTTACAAAATCTCGATTATTTTACTTTTTTTTTAAATTTACATTTATAATTGTTATATAAAATTAATAATAATTAAAATCAATACTGAATTAAAATATATATTAATGTTGTAAAAGATATTTTGAAATTACTTACTCACTACCCTAAAGATAATCTCTGGCTCTTGTAGTTTAACTTCCCACAGTATAGGCAACACATCGTCAATGATCTGCTGCTTTTCGAGTCGATCCAAGATATACGACAGTGCGTTCATAAGTATACGCTGGTCAGTCGTGCTTTTTTCGAATGCAAGTTTGAGTTTCGGCAAAACCGTCTTACGTATCGCTACGTCATCGAGGTACTTTGTCACGTTCGCTACCGCTACGAACGCCGCCGTCTGTTTATAATTTTTATTCATTCGTCGATTATAACAATGAAAATTACTAACTGATACAATGTACAAATACTAAATTTGTTTTTATAGTAACACTTTTTTCAGAAAGTATGCATCAAAATTAGTTACATACAAACTGATTAATATTATCCTTATTCACTTTTTAATTATGTGGATAATTTTGCTTTACATTTAAATCATTGTTCTACATTTAAATTAAATATATGAGTTAACTAAATTTATGTAATAAAATTCGATAAAGAGGTTAATATTAAAAAAAAAAATTTTCGTTAAACAAATCTATAAAATTTGAATCGAATTAGATTTAAATGAATGTATAGTTATTTCCTTAGCGAATTTAAAATTCTTTGAATATTGATAGTTGAATATCGAGTAGAATATTGGTTCTTTTGAGTTTCAAATATTCATATAATAGAAGGTAAAAATTCTTTGACGGAAAAATTTATTTTATCTAAAGTTACTTTAGTTTATTAGCTATCTACAGTTAAAACTATTGATATTTTTTTGTCCGATAGTAAATATAATTTTTAGAACGATATTTCAAAAAACAAAAAGTAAATCTAAATAATAGGTAGCTTCTTTTTTTCAGGTTCATCATTTTATTGGTATAAGTTCAATTTTAAAATATGGTAATGGCGGAGAGAATTTATGATCGAGTATTGGGTCAATACTTGCCTACATTTCATGTACCGAACTGATTGATAGCTTTAAAGGCTCCTAGACTTGTTAAATATCGGAAATCGTGCAGTGAATTACTGAGCATTGACTCAATAATCCAAAGCTACGTACATGTATATATATGTATAAATACAGATATGTTATAAGTATTCATGTAAACTGATTTTTCAGTATAGTAAAGATTTTTTAAAAGCTACACACACGTAGATATTTAAGTAACAGTGAAAAAAATTACAATAATTGTCCAATATCGATTGCGAAATATTTTTTTTAAAATAGAAAATGAAGTCATTGTACGTAGAGAACTGTGAGTATCATTAAGTTGGACGAAAATGTAGAAAAGTCATAAAAATAGGTGTACACATTTCAAATATTTGAAGTAAATTATGTATAACTTATTTTTAGAAAAAAAGACTATCCGTCATTGTTAAAGTGCACATCCATTGAATATTAACAATATGCATTGAGAGTACAAAAAATTACCTGAATCTGTATCGTGTTGTTTTCGAACGCAATGTAGAGCATCGGTAGAATATCCCTCGTTATATCTTCGGCTGGCGTTTTTTCAAGAATAATGTGGAGATTCTCGAGAAGCACTACCGAACCTTGGATTGACTTTGGCTTTGATAGCAGAACCCTGAACGTAGGCAGTATTATGTTTTTATAGTCCTCAACGCTGCTGTGTTGGATGATGTGAAGCATTGGTTGTAATACCGATGCAAATACTTCCTGAGATCTCGTTTCGTTTTGGAGGCATGGCCATATGTGTTGATACCATAATTTCTTAAAAGAAGGATAGCATTAAATTTTTAAACCGAAGAAATGTAGCTTATTACATTTGTATAGTATAGATGCTAGGTGTTGGAATGTGTCAAAAACATTAACTAGTCCGCGCAAATTTCCTGTCCTACTCTGGTAGCGCGCTCACAAGAGGAAAAACGGCAGAATGTTACTGAGGAAACTCCGTATATTTATAAGTTCTTTTGTGATGATATAACGTATTTAGTTATATTGTTCAATTATTATTAATAAAGTTCGCAAGTATCATTTTCTGTTCTTCTCGAGTTCGTCTGCGGCATTGATAAGTCATTTTACGTATACAATAAACAAAACACCAGAGTAAAAAATTTAGTTAGACACTAATCTGAGAAAAACTGTTAAGTGTTAAAATGTTTTTGACCATTTGAATCATCTTTTCAAAGAAAGTAAGTAATGTTTATTTCTAAGGTAGGAGAATGATGTAAGTAGTCCGGTATCTCAAGGACCTTCCTAATTGGTCTTCGCTAATATAAAGTCCGGGTAAAAGAAAAATTTATTCTGACATTATCGTCTAGAAAAATGTTCATTGTATTCAACTTGAATTTAATTTAATGATAGAAATAAAAAAACAGTTCAGTTGGTATATGAGAGCTTACCTCTAAACCTAAAGGCCCCAGGTTTGATTTTCTCGGATTAATTTTTTTTTTAATTTTTCAGTAATGTAAATACTACGGATCTGGGAAAAGTTGAGCATGGTTTCTAATGCGAAAAACTCCGAAACTTCATCTAGATCTATTTTCTTAGACTTTTCCCAGACTAATATCGGACTAATTTTTTACTTGGGGGAGATCCGTTATATAATTACACGAACAACTGCACATTACAACTGTCATGAACGTAGTGCGATCGGTCACCAACAAGAGTCCTGAGCACATTCTTTTGAAAATAAAAACTGGAGGGAGGAAGGGAGGAATGAAGAAACAGATGCGTCTGACATCGATTACGAGACGAACGACCGCAGATTCAGCTACTGAGGGAGCAACTATACAGAGACGCAAGGTCGTGTATTCAGACGACAGACTAGGAAGGTCGCAGCTAGATCAGTCATAACCAAGGATAAATCCAATCTTATTCTTATGATTATTCGATCGCGAAATAAATGCGGAAATCAATTTAAAATTCGTAATTAAAATCGCTAATACGTTACAAAGGGAGATGGAGTGAGGAAGATTGGTACAGCATTCCGAAGGTTAGTGTAGAGACAAGTTATGCAACTCGATTGTGTGCGCACAGTGTTACGCTGAATATGATTATATTCGACTTATTGTAAATTGTGATTATTATTCACATTTATAATGTAAATGATATTTATTTTGCATATTTATTAATATTATAAGTTTTCTTAATTGTAATGATTGCGCTAATCACTTTTCCTATTTCCAAGGTATAGATGGAAATTGTCACCCGAAACTTTTTGGAATCCATCAGTGCCGTATATAATATAAAAAAATTAAGGAAAATACATTATGCTCGTCGTATTTTGTAAAATCTCAACGTATAATAAAAAAACAATTATTCATATTTAAGTGTAAGCATATGCGATTAAAGTATAGCTATTTATTTTCGATTAATCCTGCATCTAGAATAGTAAGAAAAAATATGCCAACATAGTTTTTTCATAAAAACTAAATAAAAGTGAATGAATAACTTATAATTAAACACTGATTGATCCCTGATAGAAATCTTTACCAGTTTCAGCCAGTAGTTACATTTAAATAGAAAAAATGTTTAATTATTTATATATAATAACTAATTTTTAATTTTAAATATTCATTGCACGTGCTTTCGTCATATTATCTTTATTAATTGTTAAAATTATTTAGACATTGTTTTGATTAAATTTATGTATAAATATCAACTAAAAATGTTTACATTTGATTAACACGTTGACCAGTAAAATTGGGCAATTTCCTACCAGGGATTAACTGGAGTTCAAGAGTAAAAAGAATGGTCAGATTTTGCATTAATGTAAAATTTCTATGTTGAAAGAGATTCTAAAAAATAACTAAAACAATATTATATAAATAATGTTAAATGTTAAAGTTAAAAAATAATAATATATATATCTTATTAGTAACATAAAAAAATTGTATACAAATATTAAATATTTATTAAAATGCAATATCACATTATTTATTTAAAATTCTCTATATTTTCTCAAATAATTAACTTTATATCTACCATAAATTATTCCTAAAATATATATTTTCATTTTCAATCTACTATATAGAGAATTTTGTTAAAATATAAATTTACGAGTCATATAATAAAATGAATTATATATCAATTTTAGTATAGTCGTCGTTTTAAAATCTATAAATATTCATTTCATTGAGTTTATAAACAGTTTTTTTTAAATAAAATATTCAATACTATTTTATCAAAACAGATCACCCATTTGTTTTTACTAAACAAACTAATCTTAGTAAAGTAACATAAATTTCCTTGTTATATATAAATGTAACACGATAAGTTTCTTATATACGATCTAGTGCGTTAATTTTTCGTTGCACGATTTTAATCTTTATTATCTGACAACTACTATAATAACTATAAATCATCGTTGCAACAAGTAAAGTTAATTTATTTTCGGTTAATATGATACGTTATATGTTTAATAAGTAATCATTTTTGCGTCCGTTTAAAATCAATTATTAGTTTAGAAAAAAATTTTTTATTTTGTCTGATCGAGTACGCACGAAGAATACTAGAAAAGAAAAGATTTAAGAAAAAATACGTGACCCTCTACCTCAAGGAAGAATTTAAAATATATTGGATCGTAAAATACCGACGTATAAATGTGTTTATATATATATATATATGTATGTGTGTGTGTGTTTCGGAAACCGACCATTATGTAGGTTAGTTACACCGTTTCATGGAAGTGACTTGAATTTGAAATTGGTACTTTTATCAAGTTGTTTACTTATCTACATGACAATTTTGATTCTATAATAACTTTAAAAAAATGATGAACAATTTTTTTCTCTCTTTTTTTAAATTTCGGAAATATCAATATATATTTTGTTCTCGTAAAAATATATAATCTTCACTTCTATAGTAAAACTCCAAACAAAAACGTCCGATCACTTTACTTTAAAGAAAACAAAATTTGATCTTTTATCCTTACTCGTGGGATATAGGGCAGTACTTCTTTGAGCGTGTTTTTGTAAAAATGAGCCTTTTGCGATGTATCTTTCATGCTGATAACGTCCAGGAACTGCAAAGCGTGTACCGATGGATCGCTGAAAAAGAAATGTTATAAAAATAAATATTAATTGCCGTTAGTAAGGAAAGCAAACAATCGAAAATTTGAAACATTTATATATAAATATCATTTAGAAAAATAAATATTTTAACGTAATTTTGTATTAAATTATTTAATAAAAAAAGCGTCTAGTAAACGTGAATAATTGAATTGAAAAACGGTCGATATTGAATATTCATTAAAATATTCATTCGATAAACTGTAGATAATAAAAAAATGGAGAATTATGTAATTTGCAAGATATAATCTGTAGTTCGTGAGAATAAAATGATTAAATTCTCAACGTTGAATAATTAATTGGTATTAATTATCATTTAAAAAAATTGTAACAGTCAGGAAAATTTAAAAAAAATGGAGAAACTGGGGGATATTAATTAGTCTCTGATAATAATAAATGTAAGCTGTATATTTGCTTTTAATGTGAATTGATTTTTTATTCTCGAGGGGAAAAATGGTATGTAAATAATGAAAGCAACGAATTTTTTATTATCATTACCAATAACAATTGTTATTTCATACCATATAATATCGATTATAAAAGTATATGTAATTCAGTATTTTAATAATTAATTATAAAAAGTTATAAATACCTGTACTATGTAATATTTAAAAAAATCAATAATAGGTAGATAGAATAGGTAAATGTTACAATCGTATATCATATCTTTTATAACGAAATCTCGTAAACATGATTAACCGATACGCAAAAATAATCTTGTATATACATAAGTAGACCTTTCAGCGATTTTCTTTGATATCGATGGACGCACCCGATCACCGATAAATATCGAAAACACGGAAGGTTATAGGATGCCGTGGCTTGCCATTTGATTGGTTGTAAAATCTACCGATGACGACGATAAATCGGCATAAGCGTGGTGCTCGACTACCTTTTCCCTCTCCCTTTAACAGGCAATTTTATGACAAGGACCGTCTGGGATTTTCGAAAGTGCTTTTTTAGCGGTTTTCAATAATTTTATACAGGTTTCGATGTGGAACGAAAGATTATTTAAAAGTCTTACGAAGGAAAACTTTTTTTTTATCGATATAAATATAATGTAAGTGAATATTTCAAGATATAAATTGTTGTTTTATTTTAGAAATAAGGATCGTCTCTATGAAGATAGATTGAGTTACATGCTTCTGAAAACTAGTTGTCAATGTAAACCATAATATTTTTGATAAAAGTTCGGTAGAACCCGTGTCAAATTTTGTATATATAATTCTTGTATTGGTCTGAAAGAGATAAAAAAAATAGCTGGAAATAAAAGTCAACGACGCCTACACACGCATAATTTGCAATTTAAAGTCAGAATCATTAGCAAGTCAAACGTGGGTTCCCACCCGGGGTGGATTGTGCACCCTTTTGGCGCCCTAAATCGAGATGTACTGGCTCGAAGGCATACGGCTTTACCTGAAGTACTTGATCAGCGAAAGAACCTGAGCTGACGGTCGTTTCGACGGCTCCTTGTGCAGTAACCTCGAGACAGCCTCCTGTAGAGGCAGCGGTACTCGTGGTAGAAGCTTCTCGACTTGATTCTCTAACTGTAACATTCGATGTTATACATACATATGGGTTTCCATTATTGAATATGTGTTCTTGAAAAGGAAGGAGATGTAATTGTAAATGAAAACGTCTGGGGCGTAAGAAATGTGTCTTATAAATGGGAAGATATACATCGTAAATTCGAACATTTCTGAAAAAATAATAAAAACTTTTATTTTAAAATTAAATATACATATGCAATCAATACTACGTGATTAATTGGTTATTCATTGGGTACTTTAGTCAATGTACAACATCCAATTTATAAAAAATGTTTTATAAGCGATTTTATTTCTACAAGGGATAGAGCACATTATCAAATGGAAATTTAATAGCTCCCTTAAATTTAATCCGCTTACAGAAGGAAGCTACGGATATTACGTGGTTAAAAAGTGTTATGCAAAATCCTAATTGAAATGGTCTCTAAATTTAAATCTTAGTTGCAACATATTTTTCATTAATATTGATATTTTTATTTATAATTTGGCAAATGGGTAAATAATGTAAATGAATGCAATTAAAAGATAATTATTAATTCTTTGCTTTTTACATAACCGTTGAAATAATTTATTTTACATATTTTTAAAGTTTAAATAATTCAAATATTATTTAAAATAAAAACTATAAATTATATATCTGAAATAAAAAAAATTATATATATATATATATATTTACTAATTGTTGCCCTGTTTATTATTTAATTAGCATGTAAATAATACCGTTAATAATTTGTAATACAAATTGTAAATCGAAAAAATAATTTTGAATGTATTAATATACTAGTTGATCACTTTTTTGTCTGTAGCTTGTGACAAAATATTAATAGTATAGTTTGCTTGAATGACCGGCGAGAGTGAAATATGTATTCGAACTTTGACACGTTGAGCTCCAAAACGTCGTACGAAGTTTCCCCTGTGACTATTCAAGTGAAACTAAAGTGTCTAGGAACCAAGAGATTTGGAACGATCGATATACCCTGTAAGGTGGTATGAATAAACTTTGCACCCTCGCACTTACTCGATGTTGACCTAAATTGTTTAAGTAAAATTTATCCCTTTTTTTTAACCACATAAAACTAGTCCTGTATATAGTTTTTTAGTTTATATACTGAACTATTTTTAAAGCAACGAATAATTTGCTCAAATGTTGGAAGCATTTCATTAATGAAAGAAAATAATTTTTACTCGTAATTCATAGTTAATCATCTTACTTTTAAAATTAGATATTTACTTACTCTGAAGTTTACGAATTTACTTATTTAAATTATTTTATGAAACCCATTATTACGATAGCAAAAATTTATTTTTTTTATTCTATATCTAAATAGCTCTATAGGATATTATCAGCTATTTATATCACATTTCGCCTGATGAAAATGTAGGGGTGATACGTTTCATGTCAGAAACTTGATCATAACAACGCTACTTTTTTAAATAAGGAAAAAATTATAGAAAAATTCGAGTGTTAACAAAAATTAATAAATTTTAATATTCAATATTAAATTTATGTTAATTGGGTGTCAAAATCAATTTTTATCCTCGCTATATAGCGTAGATATACCTTATCACCCGAGCTGTAAACAAAGAATTCGATTATAAATTATAAAACATAATAGTATTTGAAACAATACGAGAAGAATTGCTATATTATTTAGAAACCATTAATCTCTGTACAAAATTCCAGATTAAAAGATAATCACGTTTTTGATAAATCCCTTACCAAAAAGAGTTGATTATATGTTATGCTTGCTTCATATTCTTGGTAAGAAAGTACTCGAGAATCCGATTGAATTTTAGTCTCAAATATTGCACAGATGTCAGTTGTCTTTGCTGATTTTTAAAATTGTAATTTATAATTTTAAAAAATTATAAATTATAATTGAATTATTTGTTTAGCTCGGTTAGTAAGGTAGGGAAGATAAACGCTAACTTTGACACCTTCTTTCTAAGTAATTTTTACAGTGGCACAAATTAATAATCTAAATTGTCGTAAAAATGCAATATACCGTACTTCATCGTATTCTAATTTCCATTTAATAAATAATACGTAGATTGATTTAGTGTAGAAAAATGGTCGAAAATATTGGCCTCCTGAGGTACGCAATTTTTATTCATTTCATAACTATTAACTAAAATAAATTCCAAAATTTTTCAGTTGATAATGTTATTTTTTAGCTTGTAAATATATTTAAGTTTCAATCTAGTTTCTACCTATAAAAACATACGAAATATCGTCAAGGTAAAAATATGACAAAACTAATCGAATCTCTACGAATATTCAAGTTTACTTATCTCGGAGAGCTGTAAACGTAGTTTGAATGGTTTGAGGTTATAGTCAATCCATTAATTGCTAAGGAAATGGGCTAAAAACCGTTTCAGTACAGGGTGTTTACTACTTATTTTTACTATTCACTACTGAGATTGAAATTTCTATATAAAATATTAGATCACTAAATAAAACAAAACAAAGTAAAACATTCCAAAATACATTGTATACGCGACCAGGAAATTTTTTTTATGTACTAAACAATAAATATCATAATTTAATAATAATTAGTTATTCACAATATACATATACATGTATATACTTCTATCGAGTTAATCTACAAATATGAACGCAGATAGACACGAATAAATATCTATTTATAACTTACCATTTCTTGCTGTTTGAGGTATTCGGAAACGTTGTGATTTGCTTGAATGAGAGGTCGTCCGTAATTGAAGATTGCGCAAATAACCATTCCCAGACTGTACATGTCGCTGTGCATACTGCCCATCTTTCTTTGCTGAACTTCGGGAGCTGCCAATTGCATTATAATATTTTCAATTTATAATTTTTATCATCATTCGTTATTGTTGCTCTTGTTATTATTATTATTATATAATAAAATGGAAATTATAATAAATTACAAATACTATTAATTATCTATCAATCTTACCAATGTAATCAAGATTCGGTTGAGTCATTTTAGGTACGCATTTGGTCCATTGAGGTAATGGAATTAGTTCCGTTACATCTCGTTGGTTTAGACTTTCTAAAATCGTATTATAATATAATTTAATACATATATACATATTAAATTGTATTGATATATTATTTAATTGAATAGTAACATAAGTAAATACATTATATGATCGTTGTCACGGTATAATATAGTTCATTATAATGAATGGCCAATTTCGTCAAAAATTATTGAATAATAAGCTTATTATTTTCCAATTTCGTGGATTAACGTAGCTAGTTTATCTTACATACTATTGAATTTAGTTCGCTTAAAATGATGTTTCCATAGATTTAACACGTTAGATGTGATAAAGCTAGACGATTTTCTCGTTTTAATTAACAGGAGACAGTGAGTCGATATAGATATATAATGAAACGTAATTATAAGTGAAAATATTAATAATCTTGCAGATAAATAGAAAAATGATATTAATTATAATAAAAGTGACGACGAAAAAGCCTTAACATTACAAATAATGATAAATTAATATTATTTTTTAATATTTTACTGAATTTATTTTTAAATATATTAATTTTAAACTGACGATAACGATCGTAAACTAATTTTAAGAACTCTTGTTATAATAAATTATATAACTGTTATTGTACAGAACATATATTTTAATTAATTATCTAATAAGAATTAGATTATTTAATGTACACTTTATACATGTTGACTGATATAAATGTAAATGAATTATCATGTCCCAAGTGGATTGTTAGTGGTTGGTTGAACGCGAGTAGGGATGAGTGGAGCTATTCATCGTTGGTCAACAGGATAAAGCTGCAATCTCGAGGACACACAAGCGATGTAAGGGTAAATTGTAGGTGGTGGTGTCGCGGAAGGAAGCAAAAAAAAATCTTGTAACTCTACTGAGAAAGGAGCTTATCTCTACGGAAAATTGTTGCGATAGAGAGGAGTGATGTAAACATTGATTTATCAAAAGGGCATATAGATAATGTACGTATTCCATTGTCTCTTACATTCTACACAGTTACAATGTGTATGTGATATTTGTATCATAGTCTACCAGTTAATTCATATTTTACTTAAAGAAAACTAATTTTTATATTTTTTTTGTTTAATTACAGTCTCATTATTAATTTTTAAGTTTACAAATTTAATTTTAGAAAAAATTAACTTTTCCAATATATAGTCGGATAATTTACAGTTTTATCCAGATTTGAGCTTTCCCAAGTAGAATCTCTTTGTTAGTTTCAAAATGCCAGCATACCAATTCTAAATAACAGATGAGCAGTCGTGTGTAACACTTTACATTTTGTACCTTGTACTACACCTTTAACAACCGAGGTGGAAATTTATTCAATGCCTTAAATAGCTAACTTTATAAATAATTTAGTACCGTTAATCATATTTTTTTTAATAACGTTATTAAGCAATTGGAAATATCACCTACAATTATACATTTTTGTGTTGTTATCGTTGAATTAGAGAAAGAAAATCAATAATAAAGAGGTCAGACTGACCTATGAACTCGAAGCCGCATAGCTTCCACGTGCCCCTGGTAGTGATCATGATGCTGCTAGGACAAACATTTCTGTGCATCATTTGGCGAGAATAATGGAGAAACGACAAGGCTTCGCTACATTGTAACAGCCCGTATTTAATCTCAAAGTCGAGCATGTCGTACTCCTTTGCGAAGTTAGGTCGACCCGAAACAGGTTGTTGATTCCCAACTTGTTGATGATGATGTGTATTGTGAATAATTCCTGCAGCTGCTGTAGCTTGAGCTGCTAACGCTGCTGCTTGCTTCTGCTCTTCGGCTGCTAAGACGTTAGCTAAACTCGCGAGAACCGGCTCGGAGACGAATGCTAACGTTTCTGGGCACTCCTCGACTGTGTGAATTACCTGCAGCGATTAATTGATTAAGTGGTTTACAACTTATTCTATATATATATCTATATAATACGACTATTGATCACCTCTAATATATACGTCTAATCGATTAGTTATATTTGTATTATTTATGATATTAATTACCGCGAAATCTATAAATGAAACATTTTCGTTATAAATAATTTATGTAGTGTTTATTAAAATATATCGATCGATATCGCTATACTTTTAAAATTGTCGACAATTATTTTACGTATATACATTTGTTCTTGTGAATAATTATCACTTCTTTAATTGCTTTCAATCTTGGAAAAGATTTATGTTCATAAATTGAATTTTATGTAAATATTACGAAAATTTTTATCACTTTTTCTGCATTCGACGTGGCAATTCACGACTGCCGATATACGAAACTAAACTTTTTAAATTCAGCTTGCGTTTATGAATTTGGAGTATAAATTCCATCGCAATAAATAAAAATTAATCAAAATTATGATTAAATCTACGATCAAGAGAAGAAACACCAATAAGAATAAGTTTCGACAACTTTAACACTGATTTTTTTTACCAGGAACTGATCTCACTTTATATTGAAACTTTCTGATTGCCAGTGACGGTATAAGAAAATTTTAAGACATGCCGAATATTAGCAAAGTTACAGTAATTTAAGCAAAAGCACTCACATTTTGTTGCACCTAGGGGTTTAGAAACTTTAAACGAGTTTTCACTAAAATCTGGATTTCTCATCTTTAAAAAGCTGATTATGTCAAACTGTTGAATGGACGTTAATCAAACTTTGTAAAAATAATCTTCAACTTAACTTTTCGAACAAACAAAAAAAAAATAGAAAAAGAAAGAAACGGAACATAAAAAATTTGTAATTAACATGAACCCAAATTAGCTATAACGTTCAAACGTTTATAAAACAAAATATCTCACCGCGAGTATAGTATTTCATTTCTGAATTTTCTTACATCATCGGATCATACCTAATTAACTGTATTTTAGTGCCGAGGAGAAAACGTTAATTACGTTTACGAACCATCAATCGCATTAACGAACTTTGTACACGGTAAAGGTGTATTTACAAAATAACGTAGTCTTCCGTATAGAACATAATATTCAACGTATTTAGGAAAGTTTTAAGGTCGCGTTGTGTACGTAGAAAGAAGGAAATGTCGGTACACTGGGAATCTGAATCGAAATCAACATTTCCCCTTCTCTCTTATACTGTTGGAAAGTAAATTATCCTCCTAAGACGCTCTGGTGTTCTACAGAAACGAATTACTGCTTTCTCAACTACAATTGAAATGGGGCTGAGGTTTCGTGCGCGAGAGTTTGAAATAGACGCGCACACCGGGAGCTGTATATACAGTTCGATAAACTATAAATTGGTAACTAAGAAATTCGGACGAATTAGAGAAGTAACAAGTTTATACATGAATAACTTTTCAATTGAGTATGCGTTTTGAACATGATCGTTTAATTTAGAAAAATTAGGTTGCCTTCGTAAATGGTTGTTGATGCTTCATTAAAACTAAGGTATACATTTTTAGTTTTATTTAAGTATGAGTGGTATTTTTTAGTCATATCAATACCAACAAAGAAATAATGAGAGTGCGTCGATATCAATAATTTCATTTTTTTTAAATTGTATAATAAATCAAGCGCATTTATCATTTTTTACATATTCCATGATTAATAAATTAAAAAATTAAAAATTAAAATTAAGTTTGCAGCTTCGCGCTTATTTTAAACTAATATTTATATCAAATTAAATAACATAATGATTTTTACATAGATTTAAACTATGTTTGAAATTTAAACTTTATTCATTACGAATTATTGTAATTATTTTATTATATTACTAAACTGTATACATTAAATCGATTCTAAATACGTGCCGTTGTAAATAAGGTGATGTCGGACTAAAGAAATGGTCATTTTTTACTTTTTTAAAAAAAGTTATTCATTTATTTTAGAATTTTATAAAAGTAAAAAACTTATTTTGTTAAACAACTGATTAAATCTTTAAAACAAAACCACGAACGTCAGGTCCTTGGGTGTATTTTAACTAATATACTCAAATTTTTCCAGATTTTTAAATCCATAATTTGATTACGATGTTTGGATTGAAAGTTTATGCCTTTTAACTAATAATTAACGATCAAAAATTGTTTACTCAATTATTATGTTAAAAATAATTTTTTCTTAATAAAATCGGAACGTCAAGCCCGTCTTTATGTTTTATGCATATAAATTTTTTCAGATGCTCAATTCAATATTTTAGATATAATTTTAGGATTGAAAGGTGCAGATTTCTGTAATTTTGGTCCGACATATAAACTTGTTTGTAACTAACACAAATATTAACAGTATTTTTATAATTTTAAATGAAAAGCTCGAAGAGCGAATTCGCAGACGCGCTTCTTATTTTAATAAACAATACCAATTTCTTAGTTGGCATTAACATTTTTATTCTATAATGTGCAAGTTTTATCATCAAACATATTTTTAATATGAATCTTACCTGTAATATTTTTGGATGTCGAAATTTTTCCAATTGTCTGACACCGACGCGCAGCATTTCTGTTATTGCTTCTTTTCTTTTAGGCTTGTGTATTTTCTCTACAGATCGTTTCTCAAATAAAAATATTGAAACTTCCTGAAACAATAAATTAATGTCAAAATTAATAAACATGTATATATATATATATATTGTTTTAATAAAGCTATAAGCAATTCGTGAACTTTTCAAAAAAAGAGAGAAATCTACAAATCCGATCTTACGAATCATATTAAATCTTACGATGCATTAATTTTCTTATTACTAAAGTCGAATAAAATTGACGGGTGTCTTTGGGTGAGAAAAAATTGAAGACGGTAAAAATTCTTGTGAGAAAAAAATGTATCGATATTATTAAAGTACACTTTAATTAAAATGGCAATGTAGACGGTAGCGACAATAAATGCAAATGAAACTAAAGGGAAGGAAAATTTTCTCGTTATTAATGTCGATAATATAGGGACGATCGAAATATTGACATTTAAACGATGAAATGCGTGCAATGGTGAAGAAAATTAAATCAGAAAAGAGAAATAGGGAAAAAAGTTTCTCTATTATTCTATTAATGTAGATTATAATTACGTGGCCTAAAAAGAATTTAATTAATTAAATTTAATATTTTTTCTGTTAGCATAAAACAACACAATATGTGTAAAAGTTGTTTAACTGCAAAAGTTGTATTATTATTGAATTGTGTAGAGATTAAAAATGCAAAACCTCTATAAATACAATTACCATTTAAAAATTATATTAAATATGTATAGTCTCAATCTATCTTTTTCATTAGTTTTCGTTAAAGTTGATAATTTATTAATACTAATATTTATTTACTACTATACAAATATAAAAAATATTTAGGATCAAGTAAAATCAAGTGACAATAATTACTTTATTATAAATGTATACAAAGTGCTTATCAATTAGTCACATATTTGTAATTAAGATAACAAGTATATTATGTTATAAGATCCCTTCGACAAACTTTTTATATAAAAAATTATGCATATAATTAATAAATCAGTTTTATCCGACTTGAAAGCCAATAACTTAAGTTCTGTAGACATCGAATTACCTATGCGACAAACCCCGGTAACCTATATGTATATATATGTCTATATATGAACGCATAAAACCATCTTTTTACAACACAAAGTTTTTCGTAATTATTAATCTGATATATTATACGACGTTTGAACAGCTGTGCGGTAGAGTTTCGGTTCATTAGGGTCATTAATAATAAAAACAGTAAGAGGATATGTACATGAGAAGATATAGAATAAAAGATTATGCAACCGGGTGCGATAATTCTTTTAATTAGGAGCTAAGAAGCGAGGAAGAATTTATAACCCACTTAATTATCTTTACTAATGCGAATAGCGCGATTAACCGGCTAGGTTGAAAAAAATTTGCATGAAAAAGTTTGGCCGAGGTTAAAATACGTATATGTATATATGTGTATATATATATATATATATAATATATTTTCGGCGTGAGAAAATTTGTTATTTTTTTAGCTTGGAAAATTAGTTTTGTTATTTTCTTTCGGTGGTAAATTTTTTTTGTGTCGCCCGAGTTTCGGGGTTATTAATTAATAGAGTTAGTGAATAAAAAAAGGAAGAGTTTTAGCTTTGCGCTTGAAAAGTTTTAATGAAATTTGGGCAAATTATGCATATTGAGCGATGCGCGCGGGTTTATAGATTTTTGTTTGTAACAGTAAATTTAAAATCTTTATTAATAGGCTCAAAATTAAAGTTTTATTTATTATTAACCGACTTAAAGTTTGTAATGGTAACTCAACATTTTTTTCTTGAGGTTGACTGCAAGAAATGTGTATAAAATTTTTAATTTAATTTAAAACTTGAATTACTTAATAATAAATTTACCAAAGACAGCGTGATAGAGAATCTATTGATGCAGTATCAGTATACAAGGAACTAATAATTAGAAAACGAAATAAAATTATTATAAAGTACATAAAAATAAATCTTTACACCAGATACAACGCATACAAACTTTTAAATTCCAAATATTTAATTCTATAATTTGTATATACCCGCAAAGTAAACATTTTACGTTTACTTTGCAAGAAAATTATTACTTTATCTTAATCAAAAGATTACAAATTCTCCCCCTTTTGAAACTTAATCTGCTGAAAGAACAATTTGCACTGTAAAAAAAGAAGAAGAATCTGTCAGACTTCACAAAATATATATACGCAAACATCCGAAACACAAACGAAAAGAAGATAACCCAAAACTCGCGTACTTTACCCTCAGCGAAGTAAGTGGCAAGAATTATTCAAGCAAATTAGACGAAGGAAATTCCCGTCACCTTTAAATCTCCGCTTAATTTTTACTATCTCAGGTTATACATATATATACTAAAGTTAAATCAATGCATTTTATTTATATTAGTATTTAATGGATGCATATTTTATGAAATATGTTGTAAAGTTTATATCTAAGTAATTCTTAATTATTTTTTGTCGCGACTAATTTAGACAGAAGGAATAAGTTCATGACATATTTTTAACATAAATTTAATACTTTCAGTTAAATATTATAAAACAATAAAATTATTCAATAATACAAATGTTTGAACTTTATTTATTACCTTACTTAATGAATCGTTAAGAAAACTTGTTTGTATTTATAGCTTGACTATATATAAATTGATTATACGTATAGTATATGTGAGATATAAGTATCAATAGCAAATAGAAAACTGTATATATAGTAAATAATTTAATCAAGGAGATATTATATTATTTAATTAAATTATTTTTATTTTAATACAGTCATATATAAGTTATAATCAAGAATTTATCTGTAGGATTATCGAAAAAGTTTTACTAAAAGGAAAGACGAAAGTTTTCTCGAGGAAAGACAAAATAGCATCGAGAAGACCCCAATGAAAATTTAACTGAAGGACTCTGGTAGTAATGTCGTGGTTTGATCGATGGTGGCTGATAATGGCACCGCAGCCTCCGGAAATGATTTGTGGGTCGAAAAATTTTTCATTGGGGTGATATGTCTATGTTCAAGGGTATAAGTAACAAACTGAACTGGTCATATTTGTTGAGGAAAACTTGGAAGAATAAGACAGCTGTAAAATTTAAATGTCGTGGACTATTCGCTTTCGATTTACTATAAGCTTAAAAGTATTTTTTGCGATTACGATTCTAATAGGGGTTAATGAGTTTTGCGGATGTTTCATATTATTTAACAAAATAAACATTTAAATAGATATAATCTAAATAATGCTTAATGTATATTTGATAGTTTAATAAATATTCTAGTATATTTTGTAGATGTGGTAAAAATGTTTATAGGATGTAAATAGTAGATCATTACAAAAATGTATATCTATATTATTAAAGTTCAATTATAGAAAATATAATGAATTATTCTTATATCAGTGTAATTGGATAATAATTAGCATTCTTAATATAATTTATGTTAGGTACGATTTAGTATTGCGTGAAAACTGCAACCGATTATACACCGATTCCAAAGATGTGTTTAATCCTTTGAGCTTCATAATCATCTCGCTTTCCTACTATTTGCATGAAAATTGCTTTTAGGCATGTTTTGGGTCGCTGACTACAAATCTATATTATTAGGCATTATCAGTTATTTAATTTTAAAATCACTAATCCAATAATAAACTTACTATTCTTTAATGATGATAAGCAATATAACATTGTATTTTCATATTTTTTAAAAATTATAGCAAATTAACGTTTATTTATTTGTATCTTTCTCATGTATAGAATATAGCATATTAGCTTAATTTAATTTAAGTAAATTAAAGGAAAACATGTTTTTATGTTCTGATGCTTATTACGCAATACAAGACCCTTGAATTTAAATAATACGATTACCAACTCACACATATTAAAATGAGCTAAAAACCGTAAAAACGTCAAATTATTATTCTAGTATAAAAGAAAAAAAGGAAAGATAATCTGAACTTTGATCCGAGCCAGTAGACGTAGCCCCCCTCATTTACGTACAAATCAAATCCCTAAAGTTTAAACGAAATTATCTACCAAGTATCCTAAAACTGTCTCCAAACTGTCATTTTTTAAAACCATTGCACGAACACTAACTACCGTATGATAAGACGGTACCCCAATTACCTGTCAGGAAACTTAAAAATCCCTGAAGGTTCATGTTATACACACGTATATGCATATATATATATATATATATATATATATATATATACACACGTGTATAATAAGTTCTTAAGGTGTAAAATAACTAGTATATATTAGAGTGACCGTTAAGCTTCAACTGATTTTCATTATAATACCTGCTGAAATATCAATACTATACAATTAAATAATAAGTTTTCCATTAGAGATAACACTTGTATTGTATATAATTTGTTAATTTTTTAAGAAATATTGGTATCTGTTTTAATGAGTTAGATATAATTTGAGCTCAAGAGAAAATATAAATATTTGATATGCAAGAATATAAATTTGTTTACACGTTCGTATGTGTTTGTGACCTTATGTATCGAATAAGTATTTGAAGTAGTTTTATACGTACGTGATGAGATTGTTCAACCCCCGTAAATATTGATTGATTATATACATAATGATTGTGAGTGAAGCCACATTTTAAAATATCTATAAGTAATGTTTCTTTTGTAATTTTTTTCTTCTCTATATATTTATGTATTTTTGAAATAGTGGAAAGAACGGAATATTTTGTGTCCCTGTCTGTAATTACCTCAATGAGAAACTTTTAAAGGCCATATAAAGGTCGACATGAAATATAATTTTTAAAAATCATATTATAGATTAAATGTTACCGTTAACATTAGTGTTATACAATGTGCACCGCTTACGGAAGATGCGCGAATGGATTTTACTACGTGTAACGTATAAAAAAGACGAGGAACGAGAAATTGCGGATTTGAACATATGGTCCTTACATTACGAATCTCGACTCTAATCATTGAGCTAGCGTTCTGCATGCACCGGTTAGATATAAGTTAACGCGTACTATCGCTTACTCTATTTTTCTTATATACACTTTCTATAATATAAGTCGCGTGGCGATGTCCGACAACTGCAATTACGTTGCTCGCTTAAAAAACCGTAAACTGCTTGGTTCAGAATTAGTTTAAAACTACGGACACATACGAACTTAATTAATTTATGAAATGTATTATTATTAATTAATAATTTTTTATTTATATTTTAATGTATAAAAGAATCTTTAACGCTAAACACGATTATCCTTGCGAACAATTAGGAATAACCATTTGAACAAAAATATTAATGAAAAACGAAATAATCACGTTGAAAAAAAAGTTTAAATCCGTTAATTTGACCCAAAATTATGAAGTACACAAATAATAATACTTTTGTTTTAAAACTTTATTATATTAAATATCAATTAAAGACAACATTGATTAAAATTTAATATTTAATAATTATAACCTACAGATTCTTCTTCATATAACCTCAATTTTTAATTATTTGTAAGTCATAAGTAAAGGAAATGAAAGATTGTAAATACATTGCACCGTCCCAGTTTCAATGAAATTTATTTACTCTTTCTAGAAGCAATTTTGGATCTTATTTGTTACATGTCCTCCAAAAAATAATAATGCTTGTTTAATCATTAGAATAAAAATTACATACTATTTATTATACATATTTAAATAACAATGTACATATATCATTGAAAAGAAAAATTCTCACCTTTCCATCACTTTTGCGGTATCCCTCTAATATCCTCCAGACGTTTTCTGGTCCTGCAGTTGCTGTCTGTTTACCGACGTCAAAGTGATTCCAAATCGGATTCGTTTCGAGGACATTGGGGGCTACGGGAGCGGAGGCAGCCCCGCTGTTACTTTTAAATTTTGCGAACATCGTGCGCGCTCCCATCCGAGCCGACGTTCGCCACTCCTGTTGATAAAAATTACATATCTTATAATTGTACGTATATTCGTACATAAATTGTCGAGATATAATAATAAAAATACAATTTTTTAATAAAATACTAATTTTCGGTATAATTGTTAAGGTCAAATTACTTATGAGAAATTTAGGAATAATAGAAATAAGTTTTAGTATAGTTTTGTGGATTACCAATAAAATTATAATGGAGAATAAAATATAATCTGAAGAAACACTCGGTTTATCTTAAATTATGATTTTTTATTCTGTATTTACTTGCTTAATCACTTCAAATGTTTGTTAGATATTTCGCGGTAAGTTTATTAGTTTTTATCTTCATCAATAAAAGAGAGAGAGGGAGAGAGAGTGAGAGAGAGTAGGGAAACATCACTTTTGTCGGTTTTCGTTATTAAGCAAACTGTAGAGGGATGGTTGATGCTAAATGATGGAACGTATTATACGGTTATATAGCTCATTCTAATGGACCTTCGTAACGAAGGCGGCGGCTGTTACAGTTTAGAGTAAATTATAAGCTTCTGGCATCAAATACGTCTTAAGTTAAACCTTCTAGTTTTTAATTTTATTATTTTATTTCGCTATTTAAATTAATCTATTTTTTGGTTATTATCTTTTTTAATACATTATTTCAATATGTATACTCGTGCAAAGATTTTGCTTTTTGCTTTATCGATGGGTAAACTAAAAACGTGAAAATTAACGTGTTGAATATAATATGGAAATACTTATGCATTATCTCACACCAAAGTAACGCAATTAGTGTATTAATACGCATAAAATACGTCAACTTCTAATTTCCCTTTGTTTTACAAACTTCGTCAAAAATGTATAGATATATGTGCATTTCTATTTATCGTTAGAGTTTCGAAAATCAACGAATTTGCAATACCCTCAATATACAGCTTGCGTTCGAAAAAGCTTTAGGTTGTTTATTATGATGGCTAAGTTTTATAATAAACCGAAGCACGTAGAGCATAACACTAAGTTACGAGAAAAGTGGAGGCGTTCCTTCTTTTTTTTGCTCTCTCTTTCGTTCTCGATAATCCACGTTTCTTCGCGTACTTTGTAACAGGCGTTGGGTATCGACCATGTCAAAAGTAGCACTTTCGAGAGACTAATATTTTTTAGTCGTCTAGTTCCTTTAGTACCAGCTAAATATTTATATCTATAGGCACTTTGGTCGAACTATTTTCTTGTTTAGATGTGGATCGAGAAAATTGAGTTACATACCTGTTAAGAAGACTTTACGGCTTCGAATTCAATTATTTTTTAAGTGAAGTTTTTCATTCTATTCTTTTTTTTCTCTCGAAAATATTGAAAATTTATTTTTTTAGTTTAACTATAGTTTAGAATTTTGTAAAGCATTTTGTTAACTAATAACTGAAGATTATATTGTAATAAACGTAGATTTTAAAAAATTTTAATTTAAAAGGTTATTTTTATTTACAATTTTCTAAATGATGATTTTTAGTACAGAATTGATATTGTAGATATAGTTTTGTTATATTGCGAATAGACAAATGTTCCCTATAAACGCATGTAATTTTTTCTAATTTAGTGATGTAGTGCAGTATTTAATAAAACGTATGTGTTTGTAGTAAAAATGGAAATTGTTGCTAATTTTTCACCGGGAATGCAAAGGTATTAATTGAAGTGACAACTTCATATGGTAAATAATACAGTAAATAGGAGTACTCGAACTTTATGAAACAAACGTAATAAAAATCGACTTATTGCTATCATCAAGCGTATTCTATGTATATATCGAAGATCGTAGAAAAATCTCCGAAAAATTGCACACAAATATTTACACAAGAGAGAAATGATAAAAAGAGCAACTCGTTTTGCAGTCTCCATCGCTCAGAAAAGTCAATATTTTTGAAAACTCTGGTAGCATCTGCCGCTTTTCACGTTTTTATAAATAATGCATTGTATAATCCTGATTTAATAATAAATTGGTATACACGACGAATCCACTACTTAATTCAGATTTCCTCGCATTAAAGAAATAGAATACCAGAAACATAAGGCTACGAGTTAAGGGAATCGATAGATGAATAGATACATAGGTATAGATTTGTATACAGTTTTATATTTGTGTTTACGCGAGAAAAAATAAATATTGTCGTGTCGCTCTAGTGGCTGTTGCAGAGATTAATCCCAGCTATGTAAATCAAATGAATTGGTGTTTATAAATTAAAATCTGCCTCTATATTACGTCTAGATTGAATTTGTAAAAGCATTTATTAGATTATTGCAACATCTATCAATTGTAATAAGGTATCAAAATTATTTAACGAGTGAAAAATGTAGAATCATTTGGTCATTTTACGTATGGATATAAAACCATTGATAATTTAATGATGTAATGAACTGAAAAATAAATTAATTTGCTTGTAATTGATTAATGTGTAAACTGTAATATTTATTGAAATTCCAAAACGGCAAATAAGCGTATATAGTATTCGAGTACACGAAGCAATATGTGAAATATTAAATTTTTTTCTAATTCATCGGTATTCGTGCTCGCTAATCGATTAAAACGCTTAAAATTGTCATATAATTAAAAAATATTTTATCTTTGTATTCTGTGCATTATTTGTTGAACAAAAAAAGAAAACTTTTATTTTTGTGAAAACGTACACAAAAAACAAAAAATTTCATTTTAAATATTTAAAAATTAAAGTGGTATAATAATAAGAATCAGAAGAAGAGGATGTTTTTCGCGTACTTCATACTTAAAATATATTACTAGCAATAGTTAAAAAAAATTCGAAATATTTCACAAGGTCGTTTTCGAACGATTCGAATTTATCAGTAACTCCAATCGTTCTTTTCAAATGAGTAAAAAACAGTATAGTAATTGTCGCCAAACGATTAAAATAGTGCATACTCAGAAAATAAAGCGAGAATTTTCATTTATGTATATGAAATTACTAAGATCCTAAAAGATGTATTTAAGAAAAATAAAGGGAAATCGCAAAATGAAGATAAAAGCAAGGGAATATTTGCTAAAGCGGAATAACATTCCCCGAAGCAAGCGAAGTAAACTGTATCTGGCATTCTTTTTGCCTTGACGAAGGACGCTCGAGTATTATTTTTTTCACTCGTCAACTCTCTCTTTCTCTTTCTCTCCTTGAGCGGCTCATTCCTTAACGAGCTCGATTTTAAATTTACCAGGGACGAGAATTCGAATTATCTCTTAGTGGATAAGTTTCTCTTTCTCCCCTTTAAGAGTACAGAGTTGGAATAAAACTTTTTCCACGAATGCGATCGGCTTTACATCGAATTATGGATTCCTCGAGTGACATAGCCTTTCCTTCTCTCTCTCTCTCTCTCTCTCTCTCTCTCTCTCTCTCTCTCTTATTCTTAAGGGTGTGGGAGATCTCTCTGAAATCGAGAGTTTTACTTCAGAGTTTTATGTAAGATACTGCGAGGGTGAAAGTAATTCTGTTTGTGAAATATGAGCTATATGCTTCTTCTTCTTACGTAAAGCAGATGTTTCAGTATGTATATATGTATATGATAGAGGTATTTTTTTACTTTTTCCTACGTTAGTTTTTATGTAATGTTTAATTTTCTTTATTTAACGTAAAAAGGGTAACATATTTTTTGACTATAATATAATTTATGATATGATATACGTAATAGTAATAATTTAATTAATAAAAGTTGTTATTATTTTTTTTGTACCTAATGTTTTCTATTGAGCAAAAACATAAAATCAAATTTTTTGACACAATATCTGAAAATAATAAATACTCGTGAAATTCTTAAATTGTGTTAATTATAATTAGTTATATTATTAAAGACTAAATTAAATTGTATCTTCACATAATTTAATGTAAAATTAATGTATACTTTTTACGATAACGCAATTTTAACTTTTAAAAGGTAAATTAATTTTCGCTCCTATATATATGTATTATCTAAGAGAGTGACACTTAAAATTATCAAGTGAGAAAATCCACTTAAACGAAGAAAATTTTTCTACTTCATCTGATACTATACTCTCGCTTTCTCTCTATTCTACTAACGAGGAAAGTCCAGGTTCTCGTTTTCAATGATCTTAATCGAACTCTGGGGAAACCATTTGTAGATTCAAAAATTACTCCTAGTGATTAATGATCAAGTTAAATCTAACAGTTATTTAACATATTAACGTTTAAGATTACTTTTAATTACTTCCCTTTATTATTTTCTTCATGCATTTATGTATTTTATTTGTTACCATAATAGAGGAAATTTTAGCGCTAACGTTGTTGGTTCTTTTTACGTGATTAACCAAACATTGTTCACAACAAATTCATAATGAGTATCAACACACAACGCAAAGCATATATATATATATATATATATATATATATATATATATATATATATATATATATATATATATATATATATATATATATATATATATATATATATATAGAAAAAGTTTGGCTATAGATTATTATCAGTACCATAAATCGAGTGATACACTGACAAAAAATTGCTCCCAAATGAATTTTATCGAAAAGTAGGATCAACAATATACTCTATCAAATTCGATATCGTTCAAAATTTAATTCCGAGATATAAATTTAAAGCGTCCTACGACACATATTACAATTTGATCTTATCAAAAAGAAGAAGAAAAAAAATTATACAACAAGGAGTATAATTTGAGAGAAGAAAAAAATCAGATATAATAGTTTAATCTGGATATACTAGGAAATTAAATTTATTTTTTGTTGCGATCTGTCTTGTACATTAACTAAGAGCGAGTTTTACCTCCATTAAAATCGAGTCCTCCATCATCTATTGTATCATAATCCCGACATGCCATCGGCACGTTTCCTTACCCTCGAAGGCGCACCCGGAAACTCATATAACCGACGCACGTTTCACCCGTCAATCAGCGATGGTATATACTATTGCTCGCGTCTCAGGGGTAGATACTATATACGAGTATAGAACGTTTGCGCTATCGGTAGATGCGTTACTTTTGATGCAGACTATATATACCCTTGACGTTTATATTGTTTCGTGCCTCACTCTTCTCGTACACCTATACAGATATAGCGAATTCGGCGTTCAGGGTTCCCTCTCTATGGGCTGTTTTACTACGATCGACGAGTTACTATAGGTTTGAAGATGCTCACGGGTTTCTACTCTATACGTGAATTTTACCTTGCCGTGCTTCCGATGCATCACAAACACGCATATATACAGCTTCTCAGTTTATTCGTTAATGCTTATCTCGGCACTTATCCTTAGTAGAAATTCAATCTTTTTTTTAGATATAAACTATCGTTACGTCTACGTAATAATAATATAATAAATATATAAATATTAGTTATGCAAAATTTTTATACTTTCTGAATGATAGATAAAATATATAAAATCAAGGAATCTACAAGCGTACCGAATTGCAACGAGATGTGCCGCTTGACCTGAGTTCGATGCGTACGATGCATCTACTTGATTTGTTTTCTATGCGTTTTGAATCTATGTTAAGCAGATTTACAAAAAGCAAAATATTCTTTTAAAATGTTATTTCTTTTTTATGTATTTACTATCCCATTATTTTAGAAGATAACTTTATTTTATATTTTTCCGTTTTTTCTACTTTATAATATCTAAATTTAAGATTATTTGTTATTTAATATTTAAAATAAATATACTTATACTTTTTCAGATTTTTTCTGTTACCGTTGAACGCATTAGAATGTTTCGCGGAAAGGGATGCCGAATTGGCATACATAAATCCGAATATTATTGTGATTCGGAGATATCGACTAAAATTATTGTTTGAAAAAAATACTTATAAATAGAAAGAAAAAGTGAGTGCGCGTGAGAGAGAGGGAAATAGAGAGAAGTACTGACCTCCTCTACCCTCTTAAAAGGACTTGGAAGATTTTCTTCTACTCTGCTTTTTATCTCCCTTATGTATGAAATATATATTTATCATTGGTGCAGTCTTTTCCACGTTCAAGGAAAATCAAGGTCAAGAACAGAGGCTTCGGGTTCGATTCTCGGTCTCTGCCGGGTGATACAAGCACCACTGGAAATATATTTTCAACATATGTGCTTTCTTTACAAAGACATCGTATGACCTCCGTCGCTGATTAGCGCCAATTTGGGAGCATACAAAGAAATACGTTATAATAACGGCAAAAACTTCAAGGGCATTTTCTATTCGTCAAGAAAGAAGATTCTTGTCTTACACATTCATTCACAAGGATCCATCAACATATTAAAAGGCCCGCATCGAGGAAGACAGCTTCGTTTCAATCACATCTCTGACTTAAGAGGAGATATTTGGGTTTGTTCTGGTCTTAAGAAGAACTGGAGACAAATTCAGATTACACTATTTATCTAGAGTTCAATTTCAAATTTCAATTTTAATTTCAAGTTAATTTCTATTTTTAATTATAATTTCAAATTTTATAAGCTAATCAAATCAATAAATATACGTTTTAAGTAAATATATATAAAAGCAATAAAAATAAAACTAATTATTTTTTCTGATGCATTAATTTTAAAAATATTACATATGAGTAGATCGACTGAGGAAACCGTTGGTTCACTTGTTAATACGAAAATAACTTAAATGGTTTATTCGAGAGATTTTTCTTATGAAATCTCGTAGTTTCGAACGGAATCAGCACTAAACACAGGATACTATTCAAATATGAGAGATTAAAATAAATATAAGGAATAAATGATAAGCGAATAAAGTTAAAATCGAAGAAGGTTATATAATATTAAAATAACTTTCAAAGAAGTAATGTTACAATCTCAGTTTACTAACTCACGTTCTCCGTTTAGGTTCGGTCATGATATTATGTGAGAGTAGAGGTTAAAACGAAAAACCGCATTTTGCATATTACAAACCGACAAAAAGGGGATCTTTCCCAGTTTTAATTATTACTATTTTCCTTTTCTTTGGAACTTAACTTACATTTTTAAAAAGTAAAATGGCTATTATTATATATATTATTTTTATTCAATTCTCCACCCAACGATTGCGAATGAAGACTGAATCGCACGTGATTGGTCGGTGCAAGTCTGCGAGGCGAGAGAATCCCAACGCCGCGCTCGGTGTATCTCGCCTCGCAGATCTTGCCTTATACATAGGCAAGAAAAGCTAACAATTACAAATACAATTTTTGTAAAAGTTAGCTTCTAATAATATGTATTTACCCGCACAAATATTTATTGAAATAATTAAAATTAAACATATTTTACAAAGCTATTTTTAATAAGAAAATAATTATGCTGTCATCTATTGTCAACCTTTGTAATTATATACTTTATTTTTATCTAAATACTGCGTGCTTCTAGTACCTTTCAACATGCTCTGATTATTCAAGTTTTTTAATTTATAAATAAAATAAATCCTGAAACAGTGTTTAATGGTTGTTTTAAGAGATTTATAATTTTTAATTACAATTGTAATTATGCTTTGTTCTCAAGTATGCAAAAATTTAAATCTGCAAGTCTTCATATTTAAAGTCAGTTTTCGATTTTTATAATAATAAAATACTGACTTTATTGTGTTATGTTACTACATACTTCTGTGATCCCAAATTACCACTTCTATTAATATTTACCAACTACTCTAATCAAATTACAAAACGCAGTATGTAAAAACGAATTTTTCGATACAGTGTGCGTAAAATTGCATTTACGCATTGTTTACATTTTTTAAAATGCGATTTGTCGCTCACTGTAACGAAAAATATTGTTTGCAACACGCGCGTTAGAAAGTTCCAACCTCGTGTAACAAAAAACTAATATAGCTAGTATTAGTTATACTAGTATAGGAAGAAATAATATTATATAAAATCAGAAATGAGCACTATACTAGGAAATTCTTTTATGTAAATAGTGAATATAACGTTGTTAGTTTATCGTTATGTTTATAACGATATCTGACTAACAGTAATTATCCAAAACTATAAAACGATTTATATTTAAGACTGAGTGATAAATTAATATCTCTAATTGACGCAACTCGTCATATATACTTGAATGGAAGATATAGTCTGTTAGACTAATTATAAACTGGTAACTCGGTGACTCCGATGAATTTCATGTCTGATGTCTTTTATAGAACAAATGTCTGTATGGGAATATCAAATTGACATATGCAAGAGAAAGAAATCTACATAAATTACATTAATATAAATCTTCGACTGTAAGTATAAGTTATGAGCAGTTCATAAACCGACAGAATCATTTTTAAATCATAAATTTCTCATTTATTAGTTGAAATGATCCCTGGGGATAAAGTAGGAATGTACTATAAACTATAGTAATATATACACCTGCGTGTGCATTTTAAATTTTAAAATAAAATATTTGATAAATCATCAAACTTGTCAAGGTTGAAAACTTGCTACATTAACGTCAATATGAATTTACTAGAAGTTGCATTTTCCTTCACGATATCATGAAATATAAGCAATATTTTATAAGTATACATATACACAAAACTGAATGCAAAAATTCACTCAGAAAATGTTGTATATGAAAGTTATAGAATTATAATGTTATTAGTGATAAGAAAAAAACCATTTCAATTATTTACTACTTATGGCTTTGAATAAACTTTCATGTAAGCGAAGCTGTAACGTGAAAATTTGTGTACGTATAGACAACTTGAATTGATTCGTTAGTTTAGAATTTAAGTAAATTTTTTAATACGATAGATTTGTCTCAGCAAACATGTAATTTCAGTGTAAATGGGCGAAAATGGCTTTTAATCTGGATCACATAAATTAAACGTCACCTCACGTACACCTGGGGCCACAGATTTCAGTAACCTGTATAAATCATAAGTTCTTATTACACCTCTAATTGTAAAATTACACACTTCAAATTTCGTTCAACCTTTTATCACGGTATCGACGTTAAATACTTTGAAAAAATATAAGTATATTTTAAAATTATTGTTTGTTTTTTTCGTTAGGATACAACTTATTAAATTACCCATAAAAATTGCAACACAAAAAATATTCCTTTGACTTATATAAATGTAAGGAACTAATCAAATGAGATATTCAAAATTTATTTCCAAAATTTCTAACTTAAAATTTTATTTAAATAAATAGACTGTCTACTATATATTATTGCTGATGGATTGTTACGATAACACCCTATAGTTTAATACTTTAACGTTACATATTTATTATGATTAAAATATAAATATACATGTATACTTTATTCTTATACATAAATTATAATTGTTGCATGTATCATAATGAATTAGAACATTAAATAAACGTATATATGTTTGTGTGTGTGTGTGTAAGTATAACTCTAGAAAAGCAATTAATCACCATAAGAGGCAGCTTCTGCACAAGAATAGCTCCAATATTTTTGAGCCCAACGTTTAATCATCCCATTTATTCCCGAAGGAAACCAAATTACTGATAAATATATCGTATAAACAAATCAATCTCTCTTTCTCACGCGTCTTCGCGTGTTCAAACGAAGAAAAATCACCATCTGGTTTGAAAAGGATAGGAAGAAAAATAAGAAAAAGAAAACCGTATAGGAAATCGTCGTGGTCACGCCTTTGGCTTCCGATGCGGCCGGTAGGAATTATCGGTGGCCTCGAAATTAGTTCGCGAATAGACCAGATGAAGGCGAAGGGGAAACTAGGTCATTTTCATATATCTAGGGTCATATGGGAGAGCGTTGCGAATTGTTATTTATTTACCGTCAATGCCTTTGGTACATAATATATGTTTATATAACGTGTTACATTCACTAGAATCTCGGCACGTGCGTATGTGTCTACGTCTTTTTCTTATTTTGTAGAGAATAATTAAAGATCCGGTTCGTGTTGACGCGCATGTCGTTTATTCAATATATAACAATAAACATTTATGCAGTGAGGAGGAAATTCTAAAAGATTTTTCTAACCATTCATACTATTTTAGTGTGGCGTAAAGACAATGACCCTAAAAAGCAATGACATTCTATATACCTATATATGCTAATTAATTCATTATTTTTTTTCTTTTTTGAAAATGAATCGTAACCATCAAAATTAAACGATTATCTTCACGAAAAGTTTTATCAACAGTATCCAAATGCTCTAAATAAAATATGCAATCCACATCCGCATATGATAAATATTAAAAAAAATCATTGGATCACTACGGCTACATCAAATTGTTATATATTTTTATAAATTTTTATATTATCGACTTTTTTCTCTGAATAGGATTTATACGTTTGCGAACGTTTCCAAAATTCTGAGGATACTGCTTAGATCAATATTTTAGATTTTATTTTTGCCAAATATGTTTTGTTTGCCAAATATTATGAACCGATAACTATCCATTCTATTTTAATTTCTTTAAAATACTATTTTCGTGTGCAATTGCAAATAATGTATTGTTTTAACAAACTAAAAGAGTTTAATTAAAAGTCTATAATTTTTTATTTAATTTCGTACATTCGTAGACGTAGTTTTTAAACAAATATATAGTTATAAATAAATATAATAGAAAAAAGAGTATAATGCTTTTAAAGTAAAAAATGTTATTAATGTATAATTAATATTTTATAATGGAGGGCAGGTACTTGCATTACTTAGTTAATTTAAGTAAACAGAGAATTTTACATAAAGTTACTTAGTTATCTCAAGGAAGTAATCAGTTTAATGTGTGTCTGACCAAAGACCGACTTTAACTACTACGCGTCAATCGTTTCTCCAGAATTTTAGAATAAGAGAATTTGTAATAAGTATAGCTGGAAAGAAAATTTCTAAAGGTGGTATTAAACATTTTAAGCATTTTACCATTAATTTTCTTACTTCGAATAGAGTTTATTTGTTTGGGCGTATACTGCATGTTGCAACAAAAAGTTTTGACAGTCATTACCCGTAGGAGTTCCTATGTAAAATTAAATCTATACAGAATTCCAAGCTAATACGTTTAACGCATGAGTGACCAGTTGAAGAGAAACCAAAATTATACACATAACTATCTACGTTTAGTTGCGTTGGTCAGTTTATACGTATATATGTCATCTGCAAACATCGTATAGTGTAACATTTCCCAATTAATACACGCGAAGTTGATTCACATCCACAATTACGTATATACATGAAATATAGTATCGCAAACATTGTTCAATATTTCATAACATTTTTAGAAAAATCGTATACGATGTCGTATTATATTTCGGATATTATCAGAAGTCATATATTTATATAACGTCAAATAATTCACGAAGGAAATAAGCAGTAACGTCATTATTTATATGTTCCAAACATCACAAGTATTGCGCGTAAAATTTAACGAGCATCACATCGTATAATGTGCAAGAATAATTAACTATTAAAGGTACATTAAATTAAGTTTTACGGTTATTAACTATACGCGTGAACTACGCGCGACCTTCTCACTTTTTTTTTAATTCGATCAACCTTCATCTTGTCTAATGAAAATTCTTATTCTCGAGTGTTGATTTTCTTTTATTCGTGTCAGTGCTGCCTTTTTTGCACCAACTTAAATGTACTTTCTTATATGGGTATATAATTGTACATAAATGTACTTATTTAATTAATTAATTATATTGAATTTACATAAGCTATTAAATGCATCTATTGATTTTAATTGGAGGTTATCTGTTAATGACGCGAAAGGAAAATTATGTATACTCAAAATTCTATATAGTATAGGGAAAAAGTCAATTTCTAACTTACGTAAGGTATGTCGTCTGGTTTTATATATATATTATTCATTCTCATAACTGATCGTTTATATTGATTATGTAGTTTCTATCGTTTAGCGTTTATTGAACTTCTCTTTACTTGAATAGATTTATATTGTTCTCAAAATAGATATATGCATATTGTTACCGATCGATTGAATTAATAGAAATATTGTGCTGTATAATAATTGATTATAATAATTGTTGTATAGTAATAAAAATAACACTAAATAGTTACAAATTGAATAATTATATGTTATATTGTGTTATATAGGTACCTCTAATGTATTAAAGAATTTATTTAGAAGTGGCGGAAAGTTGTTAAAATTATGTAATTTGAAAGAAACGGTTGTTTTCAATTGGTAATTAATAAGATGTTGATGTTATATATTACTTACAATGTTCTATAATGGCATATAACTTATGATATTATAATAGAATTATAGAGATGATAAAAGTTTATAAATAGTATTACGTAATATTTTTAAGTGAAAATTGTAATTTTTTTCTTGAAAGTCTCGAAGAGATACAAAATGATCCAGGATTTAAAAGAAAATTAAAATCGTCAAGAAGTTCTGAGATCAAGTCAAGGATTTGTCCCTGAAAATTTTGAATACAGAAATGTCAATTTTGCGTGTATAAAAAAAATAATTAAATTAATAATAAAAAATATATTACGACTTAAAAGTAAATAAGGGCAATTTTATTGATTAATAATGTGGGAGATAAATTCTTAAATAGAAATGTATTACAATATCTGAGATTGAGTCAAGGATTTTATACGACTTATATAGATAAATTAATTAAATAAATAAAAATATCCCAATACTAATTGTACTATATCTAGATGGAATGTAGAAAGATATAACTCTTTTTAATAAGTAATATCTTTATTAATTATTCATTTATACATTAACTACTCAATAATAATTTATCAACCAAATAATATAGTTTAAAGTTTTGTTCGCATTATAAATAAATAAAATAATTACAGGAAAAAATTGGCATAATAATTGTACAATCGTAAAATTCATTAAGAACATATAAAAACTCAGTGCATCGAAAGAAACCCATCGAAAATCAAATTAAAATTAAATCTTAGACATCTCATATAAAATTATATACTGAGATACGCGATAACTTTTAGTATCTTTGGTCTAACTTTCCTGCAAACACAAACATACCTCTCCAACAAATCCCAATAAAAAAATTTTTTGTTATATCATCCGGGTATATAACCTGAACGATCAACAAACTTCCGCTCAAAAAGATCATGTTCCATCAATGATAGATAAAAAAGGAAAAAGAAAAGAAGAAGAAGATGAAGGGTCGCGATCCCGTTTCCGACGTCCTCCAACATCGCATTCGCAGGTGGGAGGTGCTCGAAAGTGGAGCGCAAGGAGCAGGCGCGCCGCGTTGAAAAACCGTGGGCGAGGAGTGTATGTCGCGCTCGGGGTTGACGTCAGGGGTCAAGGCGCACCAGCCGGGAAACGCGAGCCCGGAATACATACGCCGCTACCGACGACGTCGAGGCCGTTTCGGTTTTTCGTTTTCACCTTCGCGTTATTCTCCTCTGGATGAGCTTGTTAAGATTTCTATGATTGGTATGACCAACAAGCGACGTATTTTACATAGTATAATATCAGTGACCAACCCTTTATCATCGAAACAGTCGATCTTTCAAAACCTCCAATAAAATCATACAAATAAGAGCAGTATATTACAAATATCAAATAAATCTACGTACAATTTTTTATTTGTACGTTTCATTTACGTTTACGTTTTAACCCAGAAAACGTATATGTTTTCTTTAAAAAGTTTGCGCGTATCTCCATTTTCAAAACTTGTTTAATAAATTCAAACTGACTGTCTAACTCTGAACAAAAACTTATAGTATTTTTAGTCACAAATTTAGGTTTTATTATTTGAAAGTGAAAAAAATAAATGGTTTCTTAATGCAAACAAAAAATGCAGTTAAATACGTGATACTTAAATGGTAAGTAAAAAGTTTAGTGTCTACGTGCGTGAAATAAGAAAAAACTTCAAAGAATATTTCGTGCAAAACTATATAGATGTATATATGCATATACACTCAAAAGATTTGTAAATGCCGCAAGATACTTTTTAAAGATAGAAAAATAAGTCTCTGGAAAAATGGTATTCAAGCTCGCATTTTCCACATAAACAAATATAAAATAAAAAAAAATAAATATAAATAAAGTTTGGTAAATCTAACGATTGTAATCATTAATTCTTTTTTAAAATAAGAAATGGTAAATGATATAACAATTTCAAATTAGTCATCTAAAAATTTAATTGAGTAAAATTGTATATTTTATGAAAATGCTTATTATAATATAAAATATTAAAATAATCGAAGTAATAAAGATAAAACTTTAGAGGATAGTTGTTTAAAATAACTTTTATTTTTTATAATTGATGCTAAACAATTAAAGTTATTTTAAAAATATTTAAGTACACCATCATCTCGTATTATATAGATCACTTTATAATCATATTCCCTAAGAAACCCAAAGTATCGAATAATTAATCTTTATATAGATAATAAAATAGCTTAATAAAATATTTTTATTTTATAATTATATTCAAGTATAATTTTTCTATAATTCAAAAAAATCAGTTCTTACATATAAAAAAAACTCTTAATTACATGAATTCGAGTAAAAAAAATCCATACGGTCACTAAAATCTTGAGAACAGTAATCCTCTTGAGAAAAGATTTTCTTTCCGAAACCGTATTAAAGAATTACGTGCTCGCAGTTCTTTGTCTTCTTTTTTTTTCACAGTGGAACATTTCATTGCGAGTCTTTTCAAGTGGTAAGCGGAGAATATTTCTTGTTTCTTACAAAAGTGTATACTACTCCGACGAAAATAAAAGTGGAAGAGAAAAAGCCACTTTATCTGGCCCGAAAAAAATAGTGAATTACAAATTCTTTCACTCGCATCATAAGAATTAAAATGACATTTATACATAATATATGCTGTTAACATAACGCAGTACCAACCAATGCGACTGAGCATGCAAACCAATACAAATTTCAAACTAATATCAATATCTGAAAAAATCGCTCACTTTATATATTTTTTTTGATTTACTAGAAATAAAAATAAATTTTCTAATGGTTATACTTTTCCAAATGACGCTTTCGTTTGTATATCCGTATTTATATACACTGGATTTCTCATTTTTATTGCCTCACTCCAATACCTTTTCTCTATAAAATAGCGAAAAAATTGCGTTCGCGGAGATACATATGATAATTAAAAGCTTTGGAAAAATATATAAAATAACAATCAAATATCTGAGGCGATAAAAGCAACTGTTAAACTTTATAGTATTATGTAGGTAATACAGTTAGAGACGTATATATCACGATGTTTATGTAGACCGCATATAGTTGAGAAGTGGAATATGAAGCTCGAATATACATGCAGTACATATGTATATATATATATGTATATATGTATACGTGGTTTCATGAAGGATATAGTTATGTTTTTCACATAATTGTGTTTGTATCAGCAGTTTGTCAAAAATTTGAAGGATTTGTTTGGTATTTATTTTAAATGAATTGTTCTACCATACGTGACGAATTTTCTACTATACTAATCATTATTACCAACTATTAGAAACTAATTTAAAAGTTACCAATAATTCCTGGAATTGAGAGAATTAATTTAAACATTTTGTAAACGAAATTAGTAATGAATTTCAGTTTAGAAAATGTTATATTCTAGAACAATTACAAGTTACGATTTTTTTGCACATTGGAAAGAGAGTTAATCGAGTAGTTAAAATATACTATAAAGTACATACTAAAACTTTTGAAGAGTTGAATAGAAAATAAAAGATGTGTTGAAGCAAAATATCTACTTTAAATACAAATATACACGGAGAGAAATATTTAGAAAATATTACAAAGGAGTTTGGTAAAAATTCCCAAACTCCCAAGTAATGTGGTAACAGACCGAAAAAACCGAAAAAATTACCAAACTGCTAAGTAAAATTTACAGTAAATGTAGTAAAATTTACTCTAAATGTAGTAAAATTTGTGGAGTTAGCGTACTAAATTTTACAATTAAGCTTGTAAATTTTATTAACTCTGATTTTTTCCTATACTGTTTACGAAATTCTATAAACAACAGTACAGCACGAGATACCGAAAAGAAGCGATAAATAAAATTTTTATTGGAATCGCGTCGTTCGTTTGTTTACTTTAAAAGGACGATTCGATGAAACACATGCAAGTGACGCGGTGGCGCAATGGTAAGGACTTGGATTCTCAACCCAAACTTCGCAGGTTCGATCCCGATGACATCCAGAATTTTTTTCACTAATTAAATTTCATTTAAATATTTAAAATTTCCATAACACTCGAATAATATACATAAACTCAAAAATAAATAATATGGGAGGAATAAAATTTTTTTTCTGATGTTAAAAAAAAAATTAAAATTACAATTTAGTTTGGTAAAAATTACGAGATTCGCAGTTTGTTACCACATTACTTGAGAGTTTAGGAATTTTTACCAAACTGCTTTGTAATATTTACAAATTATTTCTCTCCGTGTAGTTTCGTACATATATATTCTGATTTGTTAAGTATACAAAAATATAGCGCTATTAACTTTCAAAAGTTGGATAGTATTTTTTGATATATTTAGCGAATATGTTTGGTTTCAAATATTAAGCACTCTAGTTTTTTTTTTTTTAAAATCGGATATTTTATCGTTTATGAATTGAATATTAAAATATGTAAAACGATAAACCTTTGCGTCAACATAATAAATATAGTAAACAGTAACAAATAAAGCAATGATTTTACTAATTAATGCAATGTATATAATTGTTTAATGATTGATAAAACAATAACATATACTAAAAGTTTAAAACATACTTAGCATATTTCAAACTCTATAGACGTATCAAATGCCGGTATTTTGTTTAGAATTACAGATAGAATTTTTTGTGTGGAATTTCAAATATTGTTAAAACGTAACGAATTCGTAATAATATTTAAGAACAAAATATTTGTAAGATAAAGTATCAAATTTTTACGTTACTTATGTATAATGTACGTAAGTTTTAGAGGAAGTAGTAAGGAATCGATGTATTAATATAAAATTGAAAATAATTTTATTAGAATATGTTATAATAATTGAGCATGAATTTAAAAAATACAGATTATTAGTAGACAATAAATACGTTTCCATCTATTCTCATACAAAGACAAGAGAACTAAGCTAAACGAAACACATCACAGTCGTTTGAACTAGAAAAAAAGTAGAAGGAGAAGGAGGAAAGTTAATTTTACAGAGTCTAACCACGCAGAACACTTTCAATTTTAATTTGTAAATAAATGCCTGCAAATTGCCAGTGTCAATTCCTAAATTAGAAGCTACCAATTTCTAAAACGATTTTTCGATTATCTCTCTTATATAATTAATCCTCTCTAATCTATTTTCTTCTTTAACCTTTTTTTATCTATCACCCCTTTAATACTCTTCACTCTTTCGTTATATATCCTACACGAACTCTACACATTATCTCTCCTTTACCTAGAAACTCGCTTAATTCACCAAGTTTATCTTGTGTACCTGCGCCTCTATTGCACATTCGCTGTTTAAATTCTCTCTACGTTTGTTTGCGCAAGCTTTTTCTTCTGCTCTTCTACCTTTTTTTCCTCCCTTACGGGAATCGACTTAGGCAAATGTATCAACGAGTGTTGACATTTTGATTTATTTCTATCTGATATTTATCGTGTTCGTGTGTGTGGGTTTGTGCGTGGGTATATATGTGTATGTGTGTGTGTCTGTGCATATACTTCTAATTAATTAGTTTTAAAGTGTGTTGTTACACAATGAAAATCTTTCTTATTCTGTGTACTTTTTATCGCACTTGCGTCATTGAATGTGTTAACATTGGCGATCAGTTGGAAATCAATGTAAATTAAATAAGTGTGATTAAAACCGAAGAATATGAAGAGTATAGAATAACGTGCTGCAATTCATTTTTCATCAGTCATAATAATTTATTTATTATTTAATCTAAATAATTCACGCAATTATATAAGTCCAATGTTCTTTGGACAATATTTCTTATACTTGACTGATTAAATACAAAAATGTTAGATACGTTGTACGATAAAATTAATAAATATAGATGTTGTAAATTAGAGCCAACTCTCAAAAATAATGGTAAATTTAAAATAAGTAAGAAATAATAGTTTAATCTGGCTTAGCGCTAGAAATTGATATTACCAATCAACATATAATATTTCGAGGAAAATTACATATCTACATTACTCTAATCTCAAATCAGCAATTATTCACCAGAATCGGTATACTAAATATTCAAGTCAAGTAAAAACTTTAACGCGATTAAAAGCGTAAAGACGATATACTAGGCTTCTATTAATTATCCCTACACTTTGTATTTATATTATCATCCAACGTATAGACATGAAGCAAAAAAAAAGAGTTGAATTTTTTTCATGTACTAATAGAGAATATAAGGTATAAAATAATCAATAATTGTATATGGCATTTATGGATCATCAATATCGGAAAAAATCTAATTTTTCTCTTCAATTTTTATATAGTAAAACTTGATATTATTATCGTCTACGACAAAGCGAGCGAAATTAAAAATAAATCCGATTTTCGTAATTATAATGTATTATTTGAACACAATTATTTTTCTAATTAATATTTAATTTAATCTGCTCGTTTCTTTATTTCTTGAAATCCTAGAAATCTAGACTACCTATGTAGAAGTGAAAGTTACATTTCTTTGAAAATTACATTTAAAATAAATGTAATAAAATAAATATATATTATTATTTAGTAAAAAAAAATTGTAATTTTTGTCAATGAAAAAATAAACATCAGCGATACGTTTTTCTCAAACTCCATTCAAGGAGGAAACAAAGAGTGCTTCCTATTTCATTTAGCACGAAAATCGCAAAAAAAGGTAAAAAAGTAAAATACGAAGTAAGGACACTTCATCATTCTGACCGAAAAAGAACGTACAAGAAGAAGACATAACGTAGTGATCTGAAAGTTTTTCTTGAGTGTCAGAGTAACACTTCCTACACGGAGAGAAATTGTATTTACTTTATGATTGGTTTCTTTATTTACTTATTTATTGATAGGATACGTCTATAAATAGTATTTACAAAAAAATAAAGGTATTGTTTTTTTTTCAATTTCTTTAATTAACTATTTTAAAATATCGTTTTTCTACGATTGTTTTCATTACTTATTTTATGAAACAAGTAAATAATAAAATAAAAATATTATTTTAGGGTATAGGATTAAAAAGAGAGGCCTGCGATGGCTCGGTCGGTTAGGGCGTTGGGCTCGTAATCTGTAGGTCCCAAGTTCGATTCCCGGCCCCGGCTGATTGATAGAAGCACCACTGGGGAATGTATTTTTCAACAAGTGTTTTCCTAACAAAGACATCGTATGACCTCCGTCGCTGATTAGCACCGATTTGGGAGCATAAAAAGAGAGACGTTAAAATAATACTAAAAAAATGGATTAAAATGTAGCAGGAATGATTTATAACGACAATTAAATCAAGGTTAATGCGACTGTAGATAAAACTAGTCTTACCGAGACTTTAATAAAGTTTATCAAAATTATGTAATAACATGTGTAATTTTAACAACCTCGATACTAACCAGGAAAATATAAAGCTTTCAGATCACCGAATTGATTATTTGTATTAAGATAGTATATCGTACTTGTCAAGAATTTATTCTAGAGCAAAATATGAATTTTAATAACTTACTTAATAAACGAACTAAGTGCATCTCTCTAATTTTGGTTGATGATGCAGCTCGATTGTTGGTTTTTTGTGATTATACTAGTAAATTTGATATCTACATTACACTTCATTTGTTTTAAATTGTTTGCAAACGTCTCTTTTACATTACAAATATTAGAAACACTTTTTACAATAAACCTCATAATCACAAGTTTTAATAAACACACGTTTCGATTAATATGCGTTTATAATATACATACGCAGTATCAGTTGAACGTTACCTTGTCTAATTCGAAGTGACAAATAAATATCAAGATATTTTGAATTACTCGTAGATACATAAGATAAACGTGTTGCACGCACAATGAACGAAGACACGCGGAAACATTTAGGTGCTTAAACAGACGAAATCCTGTACAATCGGCGTGAGTAAACGCGAAACCCGCACGTATATATCCTATAGCTCTTTTGTGTGTGTGTGTGTGTGTGTGTATACATGTATAGATATATGTATATACCTAGGCTGCAAAGGTCGCGCGGCTTACCCTACTTGACCAGCTTAAGCGCGCATTAATAAAGCATAAACCGCTGGATGCTTTTACCATCCCTACGTGCCTACTTCAGAATTTCACGTAGGTACTATACTTAGGACTTTTTTTTCCACTACGTGCGGCATTACTCTTTAATCTTACGTTTCCAAAATTTATGTGATACGGTATTATTAGCTTGTTTCCGGGTGTCGTTTTGTTTATCCAAGATTTTTTTAATCAAATTTAATATTGCTTTATCGATCAATCGTGTGATAAGAAAAACATTACAATTCGTACGTAAATGTTGATAATTAGATTAAAATTGACAGTATACAATTAATTTTTGTGTATTCTACATAGCTATTTTTACAGAAATTAATAAAATATATATTTATGAAATTTTTCTGATATATATTTTCACCTTCAGAAGACGAACTTCGTGAGGGTAATATGATACACGTTATTAAAAATTTACAGCCATACCTAGCTAGTTTTTCGTATAAATGTATACATTTTTAAACTATTGAGTTATCAAGATTCTTTTTCTAAAACATATTTCGTCATAAATAATGTTACTCAAAATATTAACTTAGATACATATTTCTTTGCTATGGATATTCCTTAATAATATTATAATGATAGTAACATTTTAATTACTGATTTCGTCGTATGATTTGCAATTAGAGTATGATAAATTTCATCTTTTTGATTAACTATTACAGGTATTATTCATTAATTTTATACTTAACAAATTTTATGTGATATAAGATATTTGAAGAAAAGTGATACTTCTTAATTAACAATAATAAGAATTAATAAATCTTCTTAAACAAATT
Organism: Theocolax elegans; assembly: GCA_026168455.1. Classification (NCBI taxonomy): domain Eukaryota; kingdom Metazoa; phylum Arthropoda; class Insecta; order Hymenoptera; family Cerocephalidae; genus Theocolax; species Theocolax elegans. The sequence continues at coordinate 17,408,507 of CM047425.1, read as the reverse complement.
AATAATTAACTGTACTTGATTCAACCTCAAAGCCACTCCTTTTGTTGAACGTTCGAGAGATACAAAAAAAGAGAAACATAGAAAGAGATAGAGATAGAGGGAGGGGTGGCTAGGGGATCGAAAATTCACCTGAATCATTGAGAGAGGGATTCATTAGGTAACCACGCGTTTCACCCTAGCCATCAACATCCGTTTTTCGAGGCGACCGCACGCGTTCACCCACATTCAGATGTTTAATTTTAATTCAACTCTGTCGCCCAGAGCGACGTCGTTAAAATATGTAAACGTTTCTATCCAAGTTGCTCATCCAATTGAATCTTAAATGGGTAAAAACTACTATATATCGCTGTCTACGTATTAAAAATGTAATTTATCAATTTTCTTCGATTTGTAAAGTAAGTATATTTGATGATAAATAATTCATAATAAACATTGATTATTAATGATAAATGCATGTCGGGTTATATTGCTAAATGTTATTAATAATTATACACCAGTGTAAAGAATCATTGTGAACTGATGAAAAATATTTAAATGATCCCAAAAGCCGGACGAAAATCGGTCACTCATTCAAGTACAAACTGCACAAAATGCTGCTTAACTTTCATGATTGGCCGAGATGCGATCCCTTCATATTGCCATACTATTGTATTTAAGTTTTTTAATTTTAATAGCGATTTATAGTAGTGTATACAAATTTTCTTTTATAATGAAAAAATATATGCGATTAAACTATGTTTGCTTTTAACAATACGATAATAATGTAATAATATAATATTTTAATAAATTATATAAACGAAATTGTACAAGGTTATTGAGATTAGAATACATCCAGAGTTAAATATTAGTTGATACGTACATTCACGTTTAAAATATAATTAAAGTTTCAGAGCGCGTAGGCATGAACAGTTGATAAATTGTATTATAAATGCAAGATAAACTTTAAAAATGACATACATAAATGTGAAAGGATTGTAGCATAAATAAATACCGAAGCATTTAAAATGAATAAACATTGACTTTTACTGTGTTATCATTACTATTTGTCACATGCACAAAATATAGGTAATAATGTTTCTTAATAATAGACAACGCGAGAAAATATTTCATTAAAAAAATATGCTCAACCAATACATTCTCCAAAGTAAAAAGCGCTAAAGAACGGTAGGTCGGATTAAGTATTGGAAAAAAGGAAAAAACAATAATGGCTCGAACCACCTCATCGTAGAGTAATAAACAAGCGTTCCCCAAACGTTCTCCCCGCATCGAGTGACGCAGAGACTGGAATTCCAAAACAGTTTCCACCCACGCGGACTCTCGACATAAACAGCCGGCTAACTCAGCGCCTAACTATCCGTGCACAACGCGATATTGAAACGGTGTACGCGCCCTTTGCTGCGTTCCGCAATCCCCAAACTCGATTAATTGATCGATTGATGAATTTCTCGCGCTCGTTGACTCTAAGCCCTATGGGCGGTACCTTTGATGCCCCCCCGCGGGCTGATAAATTCCCGACGAGTTTACACACTGAAGGCGAGTTTCGTCGTTCTATATATACATCAATACTCTTACTTCCTGAGGCTTTTGCCGTTTGAGTATAGAAGTACAGATAACTGCTGCCGCTACTACTACCACCACTACAACTACTTCGATTATCAAATTTCGGGAAATAGCATACTGGTACATCCATGTGAATTTTACATACTTACTATATTAACAAGTAAACTAAGAGGAAACTGAGTGACCTTAACCAACCTATTCAATTTCATTTACTTTTTTGTTTTAATCATTCATTTTATTTCATTTATAGTATATAAATTGTTATTTATAAACTATAAAGGAACAAAATAAGCATTTATTCTTGCGGATGAAAGTTGCTGTTTCCTCGTTAAAGTTTGGACTGTAATTCATCTAAGGAATAATTGTTTTTACTCCCCAAGTGTACTCGTATGTAAAATTTTTCACCCAATCATCTTGGAAAATATCACTTTATTCAACAGTCACGATAATTTAATATTTTCTTTTCGTTGCACATCAACTTAAATATGTCTGTTTATTGACTCTATATATGTTCAAAAAATTTCAACTTTTTGGGGTGTCATACCTGATTGTTACCGGCCGAGTGGAAAACGTTAATTATTACATTTACCTAGGTATATTTACAATCATGCACTTCATTCCTCTACTCCCTCCCACTCTCACTTTCTTAACATTTTTCATACAAATATCAACAGACTCAAGACGCACTTCTCATTACTTGAAGCCCATACTTTACTATTTCAGTTCGATATCATCGCCATTACAGAAACATTTTTGACGCCCTTAGACTCCTCTGACTGCATTCGCTTACACGACTTTACATTTCATAGACATGACCGCCTGGGCAAGGAGGGGGGTGGCGTCGGGGTTTATGTCCGTAATACTCTTAAAGCTAAAGTAATTTGCCATTCTAATCCGGAATATAGTAACACGCCAGAGTACTTGGTGCTCGACGTTGTTTGTGATGCCTTTAAAATTCTTTTTTGTGTCGTTTATAGACGCCCGACAGCTGCCTATCCCATCCAACTCTTCGACGCGCTATCTGAACTTATTCCTTCTTACAGTCATGTGGTGGTTACGGGTGATTTTAATATAAATATGGCTGTGTCAGACAATGCCTCGAACTACTTACGATCACGCCTCGACGAGTTGAATTTGGGACTTGTCCCCTCTGACCCCACTCATCATGCCATTTACAGAGATCACATGACTCACACGTGGTTGGATCTCTTCATTTTGCGCGAACCCTTTCCCGACTTCGTTTATGGGAAAACTGATGCGCCTTTTGCAGCGGGACATGATGCAATCTCGTTACAGTTGAAGATCTCGTTCAAAAGGTATTCAAATGGGTTGTCTAGATCGCGTAATTTGAGAGGGATCAACCTCGACCTTTTCAACAGAACTCTTGTACCGCTTCTTTCTGGCATTCCATCGGACATTCTTTCCCAGCCCTCATTTCGCTCGGCTGACCAGGGTAACCACGCATCGTCATTCCTTCCCCTCCCCACACCCGCTCAATCATCACCATCTTTAGCTTCATCAACCATCGACCAGGCTCTAGCTTCACTCTCACATGCCATCATTTCATCTTTTGATCAGCACGCACCCCTCAAGAACAATCGCAATCGCCCGGATCATAAACCCTGGGTTTCCTCACACATACGTCACCTCATCAAGGAGAAAGTGAGGGCCTACAGGGTGGCTAGGTCCACCGGCCGAACCGCTGACATCGCACATTATAAGCAGCTTCGTAGTAAAGTCTCTAACACGCTAGACTCAGTGAAATACAAATATCTCATGAGCAAATTTAAGGACGCTGTGGATGCGAAATCGAAATGGGCGGAGATACGCAAGCTGGGGATCACGGGCTGCTGGAGGCCCTCACCGCTCTCTTTTTTCACTCTCGACCAACTCAACTCCCATTATGCTGCAGTTGCGTCTCATGCACCTTCCATTCCCATTCATTTTGTTGACTCCCTTCTCTCGTGTCCCCTTTCACCAGACTGTCCAGTTTTCTCATTCACAACGGTTACTGAACGTGCGGTCCTCAGTGCCCTGGGGCGGGCGGGCTCGCACGCTCTGGGGGTGGATGGTATTTCTGTAAGGATGCTCAGATTGGCGGGTCCGCCTGCATTGAGGCATCTTGTCGGCATTTTCGACGCCTCACTGAGGTCCGGTTACTTTCCTGACGCCTGGAAAAGGGCCATACTTTTACCTCTGGCCAAGTCTACAAAGTTGGAGTCTCTTTCGGACACGAGACCTATAGCTAAGCTCTGTGAGGCGTCGAAGCTGCTTGAGCGCGTTGTTCATAACCAACTTATGGCTTTTCTGGAGTCTAACAACCTCCTCTTTCCGCGGCAGGCCGGATTCCGCAGGGGGCACAGTACTCAGACGGCCTTGCTGGGGGTGACGGAGGATATCCGCCGTGGGATCGATAGTCGAAAAACAACAATATTAATCCTTTTCGACTTTTCAAAAGCTTTCGACACGGTCCCGCATGATCTCCTCCTTCGTAAACTCCGTGGGTTGGGCTGCTCTGACATCGTGGTTAAATGGTTTGAGTCGTATCTCCGGGGTCGTATGCAGGCTGTTGGAGACGAGAATGGCAACATGTCATCTTGGGCCTCAGTATCCACGGGTGTGCCGCAAGGCAGCGTTCTTGGGCCGTTGCTATTCTCTGTTTTCATTAACGACCTGCCAAGCGTCCTGGAGTGTTCCAAATGCATGATTTTTGCTGATGACACCCAAATTTACCACTCGTTTCCCTTTGCTGAGTTTGACCTCGCCGTGGATAGAATGTCACGGGATGCATCTGCGGTCGCCTCCTGGGCGAGAGACAATGGTCTCACTTTAAATATTGCTAAAACAAAAGTTTTATTTCTTGGTAGCCGTAATTACGTATCACGCGTGGACCTGAACACAGCTCCTAGGGTTTCTGTTGATGGGGTTGACCTTGCCTATAAGGGTGCCTCCAGGAACTTGGGATTGTGGGTGGCTCCGGCTCTTGACTGGGACAAGCACGCTTCATGTATCTCTAGACGAGTTCATGGCATCTTACATAGTCTGAGATTTTTCAGACACGCACTGTCTCGAAAGATGCGCAAGTCCCTTGTCGAGAGCTTGGTCTTCCCGCAATTCGACTACGCATGCGTCGTGTACAATGACGTCAGCGACACGCGGAACACCAGGCTCCAACGACTGTTTAACGCGTGCGTGAGATTCGTCTGGGGTAATATCCCCAGAAGGGGACACGTAACCCCTTACAGATTGCGCCTGGAATGGCTGTCTGTCCGGTCGAGAAGGGCCTACTTTGTGGGATCCCTCGCCTTCAGCATCATCGCAAATAACTCACCCTCCTACCTGCTTAGTAACTTCACCCTGACTTCTGCCTGTACCAATATCCGCTCGTCCTCCCGCTTTCCCCCCAAACCGTTGACCTATCATCCTCCACGAACCGAATCATTACATAATTCATTTCATATCGCCGCTTCCAAACTTATAAATTCCCTCCCCTCTCCCATTCCTAGCTTCCTTCCACGTAATATCCCTGCTTTTAAAAAACTATTATTTATGCACCTCCTCGACCAGGATAGACAGCATTGGGAGAGCAGGATCGTCAATGAGGGTCTCACGTGTCCTCCTACACCTGAGTTTACTTGACTTGTTTTAATTTTTTAATTTTATCTTTTATTTTATCTTCCCCTGACTGCTTTAACATTTTCCATTAGTTAGTTTATCTCTTTTACGGTCCTGCACTCACCAGCATGTTTAACTCAATTTGCACTGTAATGCATTGCTTTCTTTTCTCTATGCGACTCTATGTAATTTCTCTGAACATCTATTTATTCGCTTCAACAGTCACCATCCACCTCACTCATTCATCCATTTACCATTTATCATTTATTTATTGTGCATCCACACTCATTCCATACTGTTTGTATACTGATTGCGTCGCGTTTCTTATCTCTATTAACTTAATTTTAACTTTAGTTTTAATCTACACAACTATTGGCGCTTCAATCGCTAGAAACCCGACGAAGCCCTACTCTATTCATTCATTTTATTTTATTCATTTATTTATTTATTTATTTATTTATTTATTCACTTATCTATTTATATAGTCTGTCTATTTTGTGCGTCACGCTTCAATTATATTTTATTATATCGCACGTTATCCGAGTTTCTCTGCCGCAACTAAGCTTAAGCTACGAAGCACACATGTATTTTATTTTATTTTCTATTATTGTAATTGTTACATATTATTTTATTATACTATATTTTATTTTATTTTATTTTATTTTATTTTATATTATTTTATTTTACTTTATATTATATTCTTGCCTGCGCTGCGTTTTATTTTATTTTATTTTGTATAAATCTTGTTGACATTTTGTACTTCTTATGGGCCTATGGGGTTTCTACCCCGCTGCCCCAAATAAAAAACTAATCTAATCTAATCTAAGGTATATCGACGGTGAAGAGGAAGAACTAACGTGCTACATCGAAACTACGTTGAAGAAGGAGCTATCTCGGAGACATTTTATATTCTTAAATTTTGTAGTGCTAGCTCTGCGACATTTTAAAATGCTTTTAATAAACATTGAAAATATTTTTCGAAGCTGGAAAAATCGCGAATATTAGGAAATTGACGCGTAACTTCCCTTATTATATTAATTTGCTTCCATCGCTTGGTCGATAACAATCTGCAGGTATGTTCGCTTCCTAACTAAAAAGATGTTGGTTACTATTGTTATTTAAATAGTGAGCCCCGGGATTAAAAAGCGATTTGAGGAGTAAAAACTAATAAAATACAATTTTACTCCCCCATTTAAAGTCAACATAGTGGGTTTTTCGGGAGATTTAGGTAAAAATATCATTTAATGTAGAACATTTAATAAATTTTTTAATTACAATTTTTCAAATATTGTCATATAATTGTTTAACATAAACTTTATAAAACCCATTTTTACACGTCCATTATTTGATCACTCTATATTTTATTCATAAAAATTATTTCAGTTTTTTTTTAATCAAGTCAAATAATGTATACGTACTAAATATTAAATTGAAATAGAGCTTTACGTTATTATTGTTGCATAAATAATAATATTAAAAATACTAAAGAGATAAAAACGAAAAATAAGAATCTAAAATAAATATACTAAAAAAATTAAACGATACAATTCTTTATCGATTAATGAAATATTGGATTGCACTTGAGTTTATATTCATTAATTATTAACGATTTTAATTTTAATAACCGTTTTCCTCGCCACTGTACAATTATACGTTTTCCATTGCAATATAAACAGCATTTCGCAGTTACGGGAAAATATTTTGTTCGAACAAAAAGTGAGAAAGAAATAAATTTTAATAAAATTGATTACTTAGTAATACAAAGTATTTTTCATTTCATTTTCCATTTATATCCGTATCATGCCCCCGTCAATTTCGGCATCTATAAATACTATAGTAGATTGAACAATTAAAAATGCTACGCATATCCAAAATATTCCGTCTGGTACCGAAAATCTGCGACTCAGTGCGAGACCGTGATAAAAGTTGAAATTGAAAGCAACACTTGTAAAGGAGCTATTAGAGATATGAGCATGTGACTCACAACGGTGTTAAGATCACCACTCAGCTATTATGCTACTTCGATGTCGGTTTAGTTCTACTTGATGACTTCGTGCTTTGGTGTTGCGAACCAAAATCAAACATTGGTTGAAACAAAGGCTCGCACAAGATAAGAGATATCCAGATAACTGTGACACCAACTCAAAGGTTTATAAAAATTTTTTTTAATTATATACGTGGTTCTAAATTAAAAGAAGCAGAGGTATGATTTCAAAATATAATGAGGCATCTAAATGAAGAAGAGTAACAGAAGAGGAGAGTTTCTAAAATACTTAAAATTATATGTCGCTTCTGGATCGCGTGGGATAACTCTACATTCTATCGTGCTTGTGAAACTGTGATCAAACGATGTTGGATTCGTTTGACATCGTTTTCGCGTCGCCACAACAGTTTACCGACAGCCGCTAAACTGTGAGGAGACGAAGACATGGTGACTCGAAAACCGAGCAGATACCGGAGCATCGTGAGAGCCGAGTACTCGTGTCTTCAATAACTTTGATATATACTTCAAGTGCTCAATCACGAAACGTAGAGCATCGTGTCTTTATCTGGTGTATTCGCTTTCCTTCGCGCCTACATTACTGGCAACCGCCACATTGGCATTCGAGTTTTTGCATTTATAACACGAACTTTTTGAATGTAATTGCGGAAGAGCGATAGAGATTGATAGTTAATTTGTTTTTCAATCACAATTTCTGGGACCATTACTGTTAAGAAGGATCAATGCATCGTACATCTATGGGTACGAGACTCTCACCGCCGCTTCCTACGGTAAATACTTCATCCCCATCGATGCACTCGCACGTTTACTTGTACAATCCATTTTGGATATTGTATGAAGATAAAGGTAATTGACCTCACCTACTGTACGCCATTGTTCCCTTCAGTAACACCACCACCTGTTCGATGAAAGTGTAGGATTACCTCGAAGAAGAACATGATTTCAAAATTGCCATCTCATGTACGCAGATTTTGAATAAGTTGATTCTTTGCAGGGTAATCAAAACAATTTGTATAAAGTGTGCCAATCATTGGTTATCTTATTGTATATACGATATATAATTTTACAGTCTTTTAATCTCATAAACGATTATAAATGTCATTAGAAAGCTAAGTAGCTGCTCAACAATGTTAAATACAATAAATTTTAATATTAATGCAATATTACATTTCACACACTGTCTTTAAGAAGAATACAATAATTTTTGATAAATGTTATTTTATGTTTTGAAAAGGATGAAAAATTAAAAGACGATATATAGGTAGTAAGTAGAAGAAGATTATAAAGAATTAAGGATTATACAACATTAATTGTAAAACATTAAACTATTGCTACATAGTTGTTGTAATACCAGACTATTAAAGTCAAAAATAAATCATATTGCGCTTCTGTATCATAATTATAAATATTTCGTTTCGATAATACTAAAATCCATTTAAATCGATATGCTAACTATAGAACCATATTCTATAAGCAGTGAAAAACATTTAATGATATTGATATTGCCCAAAATAAACTTGTTACATCTGGTTTTAAAGTAATAAAAATGTAATTATTAAAGCAAGTTAACTCTTACCGCATGTCCTATGGAGATCTAAACTACATTGGATCGAATAAAGCAATTTTTTATTTTGATAGGGGAATAAGAGGAAAACAAATTTTTACAAATTATGTTTACCCACTGAAACAGCAGCCTAAATACAAAGATCTAGTAATTATAGATGATATAGTATTTACATCAGCATGTAAATGTGATTCTTCAAAACAACATTAGGAAATGTTTCCACATTACAGAGTCACTTGTGCGGTTGGACTCACTTGCCCTGCAAGACTAAATAACATAGGGAAAATTAGTTTTGCAAGACACAGAAATGCAACAACAGAAACGTTCACAACTGCTAGAGCAATGTTAACAAGATTTTGGTGAAAAATAAGGAAAAAATGTTTAAAAAAGTAATAATATTAAACAATAATATAAGCATTTAAATTTAAAGTGTTTAAAAAACATGTAAAAGAGTGATGCACTAAACAGTATACTAGTTATACTGATTAAGTTGCAAAACTCTTATTAAATATAGTATTAGGTTAATTTAGTATTAGGATATAGTGTTAAGTTCTCCGGCTCCTATGTACAGGTGCAGTGTGCACCTCTAGGATACATTTATTGTAAAATATTGTAATGTCTGGAGTTAATAATAAATAAAAATAAATAAAATTTAATTTTACGTATAATTTACTAAGCATGTAATTTTTTTGTTGTCATTTTTTCTATTTATTATATGTATAAACGTGAGTTATTAATATATTTAAAAACACTAGAGACCTGCGATGGCTCGGTCGGCAGGGCGTCGGGCTCATAATCTGGAGGCCCCAGGTTCGATTCCCGGCCCGATCGATTGATAGAAGCATCACTGGGGAATGTATTTTTCAACAAATGCTGTCCTAACAAAGACATCGTATGACCAAATCGTCGCTGATTAGCACCGATTTGGGAGCATGAAAAAGGCGACGTTAAAATAATAATAAAAAAAAATTTAAAAACGCTCTTGCTATCTATGTATATAGCTAGGAAATAAGTAACCTATGAGTAAACTCAAAACATAATAAAATCGTAAAAATCACAACAGTAAATTATATTTACAAATTTATTTTTAAATTGTCATTGCACATTTTAAGTATCAAAGTATTGCATGATAAAAGTGGTCGACTCTATTTAAATTCCTCCTGCGATAATTATTTTTAGTTATAGCTTCATTTAGGGACTTAAGATTCAACTGAAATTGAAAGTGTAATTGCTGTCACATGATATTCAATCAAGTGCCTGATTCAAGACTTACATTTCATTTAGATAGTTAGCATTCTTATGCACAATTTGTCTAGTATAAATTTAGAAGAAACTAAGAATTCTAAATATTTAACTATCTATATTAGACGCTCATTCGAATGCAAAATTTTTATTAATTTTTATCTTTTATTTTATCTACAAAGTTGAATATAATAATCGGTATATATTTCATTTTAGTACAGTATTTCGCGCTCGTAATTTTAAGAGCATTTTGAGAGTTGCCGTATACATGTCAAAATTCAAAGTATCGACGAAGTTAAATCCGTCGGAATGAAACGACGTTCGATCGTATGCAAGATCGAAACTTTAAACGCATTTTTCACAAATGACATTTTCCTAACTGGCGACCTCACCTAACTCAGTCAATTTTTTTTATTCGATATTCACGAAAATTTTTGAACACGTACAAAACAAGATTCACTTTGCCATTTTACGAAAATTGAATATCTTTCAAGATTTTGGTTATTTAAACATATTTTTAAAGAAAAAAATTTTCTTTTTTGTCATTGATACTCGAAAAAAAGTTTTATACGCAATTAAACATTTACGTGTTAAAAGGTTGAAATGGGAAAGCTCAGTATGAATTTTATATAGGCACGAATGAGTAAAAAAAGAAAAGGTATTATTTTCTACGCATATCAGGTATATGGTAAATTTTTACGGTTTTTGTGGCTACTTTGATCGATAATGTTAATTGCAAAGTTTTCTAATGGACGTTGCTTTTTGTTTTATACGATCGTTTGATGTGGTACGTTCCAATGTTTTTAATTGAAAGGTGCATATGCCAACGTACAGGGCAATGAAGAGACGAGTTTAAAAATAATATACGGTACGTTAAATCAAAATACATGATAAATGAATTATATTTTTACGAAATCTTTGTGTAAAGTTTATAATTCAATAAAATGCCCTTGGTTATATTGTTGAATATAGAACAACGAGCGGATTTAATAATCCATTCAGTTAAAATTAATTCTTATTTTTGATGTAAATAAAGTCATTGATTCTACGAGCCAAATTATTCCAAAAATTGGCGAGACTCAATTTCTCAGTCCCAGAAAGTGGTCCTTTGAGGAACGAAGCTTTCCTTCGGAGAATGTTATGAAACTTTAAGATTATGGAAGATTATAAAAAGTACTATTTGAAAATTGTTAATAATTAAAGTAAAATGAAACTAAAAGTTAAATGAAAAATTGTGTTTCGCCCCAGTACTGCCTTATATTATATTAATTAACGAGCAAATATCTAACATTTTATATTACATGGCCTTATAAAAATGTAATGTACATTTCACGTGAAATGTTAGAATATTATATATTTAAATTAATTCTTAATTTGCTCAAATTGATTAAAATTATGTATTCTTCTGATTATTACACATTACGGTTATATTTTATTTGCAGTTAGATTTATTTACGTTACAAAAACTTGACATTATCCATATACGAACTCATTAAAAAGTCACAATTACGATTTGCCCAGTACAACATTAATTCTATAATTAAATATACGTAATTATTGCTACCACCCTATATGTATATATATATTATCAGCACATTATATTTGACGGATGATAAAAGTCCTTACCTAATGGAAACTCCGAACGAGGGAAGAAAAATAAAAAAAAAACGCTCGCCTGTAAAAACCCAACAGAACAAAAAGGTGAGCGGAAGCCATGGAAAAAAGTGAGTGCAATAGAAAGAAGGAAAATAAAAGTTTAAAGGCGCGAAAATGAGTGGTACAGAAAAGGGGAGGGAGGGGGGAGTTATAAGGGCAGTAGAAAATGGAAAGGAGAAGGTCAGCGCAGTTTCCCGACGGAAATACGATTCTTGATGGAGACGTTTCCGCTCTCACGTTCGGGCTCCTCTCGATCCGCATCCTTCCTTCCTTCGACCTTCCTTCCGCCTCGCCGCGATTCTACGATTAGTCGTGATTTTGTACAAAATCTACTCTGTCCATTTTTTTGTTTTTCCTACTTGACAAGTGTCGTTTGACTTCTGATTTGTTTTCTGAAGGTTCTTATTTTACAATTTTAGCCTGATTTTTGCACACCCACACACACCCACATATACACACACGCACACACGCACAACATGCTTACCCCTGCGCGCGCACGTGGTTTTATACGAGTGACTAAAGTGGAAATAAAGTTTTAGTGGCCGAATGTTTTGAGAATGTTATTCTCTACTTTGTTGTAACTGTAGCGTCATAGAATTTAAATGCACGTATCTACGTGAGAATATTATCCATTTGTCGTTTGGTGAATTTAGCTTTTGTATCGAAACTTTTATTATAAATAATTAGTTTAATATGTAATTATATGTAGATTAAATTTTTACTACATTTAAACTTATCAAACATTATTTAATAAGTTGTCAAATACATTATTACGCTTTTTCTTATAAAGCTGTAAACAGTAAAACTTTAAATAAATTATATAATTAATTTATTTAAAAATTAAAAAAAAAAATAGTAAAAGCAACATTTTATTCAAATGTTGAATTTCTTCTTTACGCCCAATTTCCCTTGGTAAATGATGCATCTTAAATCGAAAATAGAGCGATAACCATCACCTATCAATCACCCTGATTAAATTTCGGATAAAAAATGGGAAAGTATAGAAATTGCTTCGCCGCTCTCACGCGTGCGCGTGCCATCTGATTTCTGTGGCGGTATCTCTGGAATTCAATTAACCGCGAACATCCTGTTTACACGTCTTAGTACCTGGATAACGTTGTAATCGGTAAATATGCAAACTGACGATTTACGCCTAATATACCCGTGTTAAAAATCGTTTAAATTGGGAATTTTCGGTACACGGAAATCGAATTCGTACGAGGAATAAACTCTGGTGATTGAATCGTTTCGTAAGTAATTTAACTCGATTAGATCATCGATATAAAACTCGACGATTGGTATAGAGTATTTTCCGTGCATTCCTTATAAGGTGAGTATTTTGAGAATACTTTTAGTATTTTCAGATAATGGTGGGCAGTGTTGGGCTATTCAATATTTAATTCTTTGAAATACATGTATTTTAGAAAGTATATTTAATTACTTTGTTTCTAAATAGAAGTATTTTAATACGTATTTAAAATACAAATATTTTAAATATTGTATTTTAAATACTGCATTTAAACGTTTGCATTTTCGAAAAAGAGTATTTCTAATATGAAATACTAAATTATTGCCCATCTCTGATGGTTGGTGTTACGGGGTAGCAGGTAATTTATAATTATAATAATACTCGAAAGTTTGGTTCTAAGTTTAACTCATTTAAAATTTTAAATTCAAAATTCAAGAGACAATGTTTTTTTAATTATTGGTACGCGGCCATTTGGAAGTTCTAATAAATATAACTGCGCACGAACTTGCGACTTATGTACCAGCACTTAATGTGAATCACTTTTCTTTATCTACGTGATAATATACCTATATTGTATATATACAATGATATTAGTGCACAGAGGAAACATTATTATAAAAAGAATCTTAACGTTTCGTGTAAATATTGCAGTGTAAAAATTTTAAAACAAAATAAGTGCTCAAAACTTTTTAAATTAATTCTTAAGTTTTATACAAAAATGTGGACAAAAATTGTAATAACGAGCAAACGTCTTCATTTTATCCAGAACATTTGGGTAATTTTTATTCAACTTTTCTCTCCGTGTTTATATTAATAAACAATCAATGATGTTTGTATAACATTGACAAGTGTATAGATAAACCTATTATCGATATCGTGTAATCATAATAAACCAATTTTAGCATATAAGGCTCATAGAACAATTTATCTATTTTAGGGAATAAATTAAAATCGAAATAAGTCAGAACTTTGCTGGTAAACATGCGCTTTGAAATTCATACGAAAATTAGTTTTTGGACCATCATGGGTAAAAAGAAAAATTTTTTATTCTCGACGTCTTAACTCGATAAGAAGTTGAAAGAGCTCGACTCTAAAGCTCACCGTTATAAATTTTATTCTTTACTCACACTTCAACTGCTGAGCTACCGGCTCGGTCCTCCTTTCTCAGTTAAGTTTTTGATAAAAAAGTATTCATCCTTCAGTAAATAGATACATATCATTGATATTTAAAATAATTTATAAAATTATTTTATTTATTTATTTATTTATTTATTACTATATTTATTGGTACCGCAGGAATAAGCTACAAAGATGATTGACTCTTTATCATCAATAAATATAATTTTTATCCAGTAATACAAACTCATCAAGAGGTGTAAAAAGAGGGACTCATCCTATCGTAATTATATCATTTGGCTGATTTGGGGTTTTCATTTATTACCAACGGTAATCTTTCTATACAATTTGAAATTATTTCCCGCCCTTACTAATACTAATTATTTTCTTTCACCGCGTCGATTAATGTAGAAAAGCAGAAGTCATTTTTACGTTAGAAACAAATCAGGCCTAACTAATTGGCATGACGCCTGTGACGTTGGTAGAGTGGTGGACTCGCATCCGGAGAACTCGGATACGATTTCCACACTCAGTCAATTCATGCAAGCACCACTGGAGAATGTAATTTCAACATGTGCTTTCTTCACAAAAGAAATTGTATGAGCTCCGTCGCTGATTAGCACTGAGCTGGCACCATAAAAAGAACGACGTTAAAAATAATATTAAAAACTCTTGAACCGTTATAGATAATTATAGTTCCTTTCTTATATATTTTTTATGTTAAAGTGACGTTTGATAAATGTATACATATCTGTTTTAATGAAATTATATGCTTGTTATAATTGTGTACCTAATCTTCATATATATTTTTTGATATAATTAAATGTATTAGTTTAATACATGTTAATTAATCGCTAAGAAATTCCAGCAATTAAATGTTAGCATCATACATGCTTAATTCATTTTAATAATTCTTTTGTTTATTGAGTCTGCTAGTTTATCGCATTTATACAACGTTCCGCATGCTAACTCCCGGAAACGTAACTATAAATACAAATTTTACAATATTTTCGGTAAAACGAAACGCGCCTGCAGCGTACTAAAAGCTTATCGATTAAAATAACATAAATGTAGAGTTTTCATTAGTAACTACAACACATGTCTGTTGAAAATAATAATTGGAAGGGTAACACGCGCCAGAGGATTCCTCAACATTAGCTTCTTTTGCTGCGTATTACCCAACATTGCCAAAGGGTGGAATTATTGAAGCCTGTTGAGGGATTTTCCGGCGCGTATTATACTTCAAAAACGATGGGTGAAAGGCGGTAGAAGTTACCATTGATACATTTTCAGCTGAGTACATTAAACAAAATTTATCGGTAAAATTATCAAATTAACAACTAATTTTTATACTGCAAATGCAAAATATCCACTCCAATCTTACTCATCGTGCCACAGAAATAGAGAGCTTTCAAAAACTTAGCCATTATTTCGGTTTGTTATTGTGTGATTTTTGAAATTTAAAGTACAATTTGAACTTGTATATTCTAAGGCGAAAAATCAATATAGTACGATATTGTGTACACACACTCACACAAGCGCGCGGCAGCACACGCACACGCATACACATACACTTACGCATGCACGCACACGCGCACGCACACATACACATTCATAAATATAGATACATACATATGCATACGCATGTAAAAGTAAACCATGTAATTAAGTAAATTGAAATGTATATATATATATACACCACACACACGCACATACAGACATATCTCGAACGTACGTTAATTAATTATCTTGAATTACTTCATACAGGTGAAATAAATAAGTTTTCGATTGGTTCGATAAATTCATTTACAAGTTAGCAATATAATTTGGTGGTGGAGCTATAATAAATGGTTTTATAAATAGTAATATTTATACGCTTATTCTCTGAGAAATATATGGCCAAATAAAAATTACTATATTTTACAGCACGCATTTATAATAGTAATTATTAATACTGTTCATAACAAAAATTCTATCAGATCTATCCTACACAGGGAGAAAAATATTGTACTAAAAATTACTGTATGATTGAGTAATTCAGAGACAGATTTAACGAGCCTTAAAAATTACATTGTTGTATAATAAAACTTAAAGTCAATTTTTCAAAATATATATATGTATGTACCTATATGGGATATTCCACGTGATGTGGTCCGATCAAAATTTTAAAATGCACTAAATTATGGGTACACATTGCAAATGTTTTTCAGAATACAGAAAAAAATTTTTAGGTACTGGAATCTATTTGCTCAAAAGTTATTCTAACCTCAAAAAATGAATTTTTCCAAGTTTTTTCAACACCAGCTGGGTTTACCACTATTTAACTCAAAATCTATCAACTTTTACTGTAGAGCATTATGTGTAACATTCGTTGCTAATTATGTCTAGAATTTATTCTTCTGGGTTAGAATTTCTAATCTCAAGGTCAATGTTACATAAACTACATGTGAATATTTAACTTAAAAAAAGTGTAAGTACGACACAATTGATTTTCTTATCCAAATGTATAAAAGAAAGCTTGGAGCAATACCTTTCAAATGGTCTGTAGCATTTTTATGGCCTTCAATTCTGTAAAAAGTTATGATAATTTAAAGAAACACGAAATTTTTTTAAAAATTTAAATGGGAATTACCATGTTAATATTTGTGAATTTTTTCTCTTTCTTTAAATTAATATAATTTTTTACAGAATTGAAGACCATAAAAATGCTACAGACCATTTGAAGGTATTGCTTCAATCTTTTTTTTAGACTTTTGTAATAGAAATTCTAACCTAAAAGAATAAATTCTAGACATAATTAGCAACGAATGTTACACATAATGTTCTACAGTAAAAGTTGATAGATTTTGAGTTAAATAGAGGTAAACCAAGCTGGTGTTGAAAATAACTTGGAAAAATTCACTTTTCGAGGTTAGAATTACTTCTGAGCAAATAGATTCCAATACCTAAACATTTTTTTCTGTATTCTGATAAATATTTGCAATGTGTACCCATAATTTAGTACATTTTAAAATTTTGATCGAACCACTTCACGTGAAATATCCCATATATATACTAAACTTTATTGTAAATTATACGAATTTTTGCCATTTGCCAAATCCGTCACTTGATTACTCAATGATTTACATAGTAATTTTCACTACAACATTTTTCTCCGTGTAGACGTAATAAAAGTAATAATAGTAATAATTTACATTGCTGAAAATATAATTATAAGACTAACTGCAAAAAGGGATACCGTTATCTTAGGTAAATAAAAATATTTTACACACAATCACGCATAAAAGTATATTTAATAAAATATTTTATCTAGATCGAATGACAAGTATCTGGTGTTGCATCATCACACTCCCTAAAAATCAAATACCCAACAAAAAATACAATTAACCGTTTGTACAAAAAGAAAACGATATCGCCCCCGTCACTCAAACTCACGCGCAACAGATATGCCTAAAAAAAAAAGAAAAAAGAAAAAAGAAAAAACGAGGGCGTCGGCCGTTATCTCCTATATACCGAATTTTCACCGACCAACTCATTTCCTTTCCCTATACCAATAGCATTAAAAGAGAAATCCGTCCAAGGGATTCGCTTTGGCAAAATGACGTAACCCATATATTTATTCCCTTTTTCCAGCTCCGTAGCTTTCCCCTTATGCGAGCTTACACCTTTCATGCGTACAAGTGTGTGCATGTGTGAGTATATGTGGCTGCGCGCGTCTGCGTGTGCGTACGCGTGTGCGCACGCTTTTTTTTCTCTCTATGGGTAGAACTCGCTCGCCCGGAAAAAGCACCCTCGAATCGAAAATCGAAATGTGGACCGTCAGTGTACGTACGGTGAGTTTCAAGTGTATGTATGTGTACACATATACGGCTGAACGGTTCGCTAGGTTAATGCTAAAATACTGTAGGAGGCTTAAAGCAACAAGTTTCCTTTTTTTATTTTATTTTTTTAATATGGAAATTGTAGATTTCTTCTACAGTTGAAACTTGCTGAATTGAAAATAAGACTGTTGCGTACATATATTGTATTATTCTTTTAAGATTTGTGTATTAAAGATATGTAATATATGATAATAAACTTGTAATATTAATTTACAAGCGTCAGTTACATATTACCTTTAAAGTGTTTATCGATACCGATGTAAACTCAAAATTACTGATAAAAGAAAACGAAGATTTTCCTTTGATACTTCAAGAAAAGATGAATGTAAATAATGTAAGTGTGTGTTTCAAAACAACCATTTTATTTGGTATCAATTTTTTTGGTATATGTACGTCAGCAATACGTTTCACTTTTTTTTTAAATTATTGATTTATTACAGGAAGGCGCAGTTGGCAGATTAAAAAAGTTGATGCCGAGTCGCCATTTTTCAAAACATATAGGAAAACGTAGAGGTATATATACTTGAAAGTTCATAACTTGTTTTTAACACGATATGTATACACAGGAGTAAGTTTCTCTTAACTTCGGTACGTACTTGGAATTAGTGCGATATCTATTTTTAAAAAATATTTTTAAGAGATATTTTAAAAAACATATAGATCAAATTGCTAACATTAATTATTCTTTTAGTATTTTAATATTTCTATAATAGTCGTAACGAAGTTGATTAATTTTCTAGGTTTTAGATCTCTAGCATTTTATATAATTTTCGCGCAATTTATTTGTAAATTAAGTAAGATTCTATTTAACTGTTCCCGATTTGTAGGAATATTTTGATCAACCGCCTCTGAATATAACCAACTGTACAAACACACCAACTGTCATATACTTTGAAAAACTAATCTCCTTGAAAATGGTGTCAACAGCCCCCTAAAAAATATTAATAACAATCCGAGGAATATAACAACACTACACCGGAGGCACTATTTTTCCAAGCGATTTGGTATAAAACGGCCCATATACTCGCCCCACGACCCCCGCTTTCCACGAATGCCTTTCCATTCATCTGGTTCTCTTCGTCTCCTTGCACGATGGACACAAAAGCTAAAGGCGACAGAAATCGTTTCCCATATATGCGCCTAAGATTGATTTTCAATCTCTGCCACGACTGATTCAAGAGGACTTGCTTTCACTACTTCTCTGGCCTCGTTTCTCGAAAAATCGTCGTGAATATAAGGGGAGCTTGAATTTTCGGTACAACTGTCAAAATATTATCCCCTTGACTTTCAATCTTAGTCGATTTTTTTACCTACTATAAGCTTCGTATCAAAAACTGAGCTTGGGTATTAGAAAAGGACACGGAATAAACGTATTAAAATTTTTTCTATATTAATTAACATAAAAATAACAATAAACTTACTTTTTAAATTATACTTAAAATATGACAAATAATAAGTAGAAAATTGGAAAATATAGTATACAGCTAATGTAACTATGTTTATTTGATATTTATACATCATGAAATTAGTAAATTAGAGTTACCTACAGAGAACGTACTATTTAGTTCAA
Organism: Theocolax elegans; assembly: GCA_026168455.1. Lineage (NCBI taxonomy): Eukaryota > Metazoa > Arthropoda > Insecta > Hymenoptera > Cerocephalidae > Theocolax > Theocolax elegans. The sequence continues at coordinate 17,389,052 of CM047425.1, read as the reverse complement.
AATTAATTATTAGATTAAAATTTAAGTAAAATCATGAGAACACTGCCCTCCGCTTTTGCGCACACATTAAGTTTCACAATGATCCATGCACGTATTTTCGAGAAAAAATGTTAGAAAAATTAAAGGCGTCGGGTATGATTATATACAAAAAATTTCAAAATAATTGTCGAATATGTGTAGACGGATCATTGAGAACTTTTATGTGATGATGGATTGCGCACAAGCGGAGAACAGTGTTTTTAAACTTCAATTTTAAAACTATTTGTATTATTAAATAAAATTGTTAATTTAATATTTAACAAAAATACTAAAAGACAATTATACATTACAGGATCTTTCAGATCACATAATATTTTAAGTTAATTAACGTAAACCTTTTTTCTATATTTTTAGTAAATATTACATGACAACTCGAGTTCATGCTTTTACAGTAGAACTCCCTGATTAGTTTAAGTTTGAAATGGGAGTTGAAGGAAAGCGAAGAACTTGTGGGTTTCATCTTGTAAAATTTTCGTTATTTTAAAGTGAATGCGCTGAATATGTTTAAATTTGAAAAAACAAGTTTTAACAGCATTCCATAACCAGTTTTAAAAAAGGAAATTATATTTGGTTATGACTGATAGTATCCTGGTCTGTACACAGTATAACCTGCAATAAAGCTCGTAAAATGTAACATAAAAACTATAAAACCAATCGTCGTAAAAAACGATGTAGAAATGCGGTACGTGTAATTTTTCTTTGTTATATGGAAAAAAAAGTTTAAAATATTATTTCAGTAATCTAAAAAAAAAAAAATATATGTGCTACAAAATCTGGGGAACTTTGTTAATTGAAGTTACGTGTTTACTGTAAAACTGAATTTGGTATAAGGGTATATTCAATTTTCGTATGTTATACAAAAAAAAAGAGCAGTAATAAAATTATTATTATAATGAATTTTGAAATAGTTTAATTAAATAAATTGCATTTTTTTCAAACGTAATGCATTTAATTTTATACTTTTTTAAATACAATTTTTATACTCATTAAACTATATTTTATAATATTCTTACCAAGTTTTAAGTATAAGAGTACACGTGTGTAAAAATTAACGAAATAGCAACATTATACAAACTTAATTATAACAAAATATACTCTTATTAAATTAATATTTAATTTAATAAGACTACTATTCCACTTCATTGTTAATTTTTTCATTTCGTCTTTTCTATCTATTCTACAAAATTTAAATTTAAAATGAAATTATGATAAGACTTTTATAATACAATTAATTTACTAAATCTTTCATTATTATACAATTTGATACATCATTAAATAACTTGTGCTTTATAATTTCACCGCGCAGTTAACTATAAATAAACAAAATAATTAAAAATTGAATTGTTCATTTAGAAGCATTTATTAGAATAAAAACCAATTCCAATACAAGTATTAATTTATAAAGTTTCGATTTACAAACATATTGGTTTTACAGTTATTTTCGATTTTGTGCGGTTTCGACGTATAATGCACATTTGATTTTTATATTTTTTTTCCCACTCTGTCTTTATTAATTGAAACTATAGATAAATATCACATTTTAATAAACGGAAAAGATTAAATAAAAATTATATAAATAATTAAGTGAATTTTATTAAAGAATCAATTAGAACCATTATTTAATAAATGTGCGAATTGTCTTAATTAATTATTCAATTAAATAATCGAATATAATTTTTAATTAGTTTAGGCGAGTAACTCATAACGGCCTTGTACACACTGCATATTAGTTTTTTTTCTCGTTACATATCGAGTGGATAACAAAAGAAAAAAAAAGCGAGTTTCATAAATAAAAAAAAAAAGACTAGCCTACTTTGCAAGTAAATTAAAATTATATCTCCTATTTTCATATTCTAATTGGTGTTGTTTACAGTTAAACAAACATTTACATTTTTGAACAAAATAATATAAAAATAAAATATACTGTATAACGCGTATTAATGTTAAAAATAAAAGAAATGAGAAACATTTATTTATAATCTGATTATTACGTCTGTATTGTGCAGATCTGATTAAAACAACACGAATATATCTTGAAAATCCTTAGGAATACACCACATCGCAATATAATCACGCCCATTTTGTCAAACCGAAGATCGAGAGAGTTTCCCACAAGGCAAAGAGGAAAAAAAATAATCTCACCTATACAAGTGGGAAAGGACGACATGTAATCCGATGATTAATACACGTGATCAATAACAGAAAACAGAAGGAAGATAGAAAAAAAAGAAGTCGTCCTACAAACACAGAGGCTAATTCCTTAGGTAGCAAGAGTCGTCGATTCATCACTGTAGTTAATCGCTTTTTTTCGCGCGTAAATTGAATGGAAAATTCGGTCTATGTAACTAAATTTATCTTAGCGTAGGTGGTTCGAAATTAAGAGGTATACGAGTCAATGGTGAAAATTCGTGATTGTTAGTTTGTACACACACACACAGACACACAGAGACACACACGCACATACGCACACATGATGTTACAGGGAGAAAAAAATTTGGTGAGAAAAGTAAGTAGAGGAGATCAGTATAGGGTCGAACGAATACGGCTCGAGGCGATACTGTACGTGGTAATGTAATCACATTGACGCAAGGAGTTTTTGCCTATAGGGAACGATCGTGGTAAGTGAATTTTGAATATCATATGGATGAATCGATTGATATATGTACGAACTGGGGTATTAAAATTATATCTCCTATTTCATATTCTAATTGGTGTTGTTTACAGTTAAACAAACATTTTACATTTTTGAACAAAATAATTTAAAAATAAAATATACTGTATAACGCGTATTAATGTTAAAAATAAAAGAAATGAGAAACATTTATTTATAATCTGATTATACACTGAGAAAAGGATTTGTTAACTGTTAATAAATCTAATTTTGGATACGGGCAAATAAGAAAATTGTAACGATGAATATAGGTTATGTTGTGGTTAACATGCGTTTGTTAACAGTTAATAAATCGGCTGTTGAACAAAATAAATTTTGATTTACTTTTCAAAAAAATTATATTCCAATATAATCACGCCCATTTGTCAAACCGAAGATCGAGAGAGTTTCCCACAAGGCAAAGAGGAAAAAAAAATAATCTCACCTATACAAGTGGGAAAGGACGACAATGTAATCCGATGATTAATACACGTGATCAATACAGAAAACAGAAGGAGATAGAAAAAAAAGAAGTCGTCCTACAAACACAGAGGCTAATTCCTTAGGTAGCAAGAGTCGTCGATTCATCACTGTAGTTAATCGCTTTTTTTCGCGCGTAAATTGAATGGAAAATTCGGTCTATGTAACTAAATTTATCTTAGCGTAGGTGGTTCGAAATTAAGAGGTATACGAGTCAATGGTGAAAATTCGTGATTGTTAGTTTGTACACACACACACAGACACACAGAGACACACACGCACATACGCACACATGATGTTACAGGGAGAAAAAAATTTGGTGAGAAAAGTAAGTAGAGGAGATCAGTATAGGGTCGAACGAATACGGCTCGAGGCGATACTGTACGTGGTAATGTAATCACATTGACGCAAGGAGTTTTTGCCTATAGGGAACGATCGTGGTAAGTGAATTTTGAATATCATATGGATGAATCGATTGATATATGTACGAACTGGGGTTGCTAACCCTTTCTCTCATTACCGTAATATCATTAATTGATTATTTTTTTTATGTTCGTATATGCTGCATAAAATTAATGTATAAATGCCTATATACATTCATTTTGGCGTTTGAATATTTACATAGCAATTAAATTAAAGTAATTATAGGCACAATATGAATTAAAATTACCATATATTTTTCAGTAAATATACTCGCACTTATATTTATAGAAAATATTAAGAAACCATATTATACAAAAATGTTATTATCGATGAAAACAGTTGACTTGCACGTATGTATATATTATTTTAAACGTTTCAAATCCGTATAATGCTATCTCAATAAAATGTGAGTTATACGTATATTGCTGCATAGTAATAAACATCCTTGTCTCAGAATATTTGATAGATGACATTCGTACACAATCTACAACAAACTTGACATGGAAAATAAAATATATATAATATTCTAAAGATATATCATTTGTTACTAAAGCACACTTTCGACTTCAAGATACTTATGTAAAGCAGAAAAAAAGCAATATTCTATCAACTCGAAGCATCAATTGAATTAGTACTAAATGATTATTATACATTCCTCTCTTAATACCAACTTTACGTCAGATAATTCACAACTTAAGCGATTCAATAAATAAATTAAATTGCATCTTAATTTAATCGTTTCAACGTAAATTTTAACAAAAACGGTCACTTTTATAATTTTTGAAAAAAAAAAAGGTTTTAATACCTAAACTCCAAATTTGAAGGTATATAGGAACTAAAAGCAATTTCCTTATTAGTCGTTTGATTTGACAATTAGCATACCCGTTTTGTATTGTTGTAGAAATTGCACCCTTATATATAACTCGTCACTGAATTAGCCCCTTAAAAGGTCATTGAAAGTGCAACCAACGCATCGCCGAGTAGGAAAATCACGAATGGAAACGGTATACCGAGGTAAAACCCTATTATATAGTTGAAACGTAATAAGCGTAAAGTCGTAACGACAAAGGCCTGAAAATTAATGATAAACTCGGGCAGGAGAATACAACAAAACCAAATGACAAGAACGCTCAGTTTTCGTTAATTACTGTTATACTTTGAATTAAAGGAACGTTTTATATTATTTTCTTGTACGATTGTGCCAGCAAAAGGGAAATAAAAATAAGTGAAATAATTGGACAATAAAATAATACAATACTCTACGTAAATAATACATTTATTCATTATTATATTTTAATTAAAGCTTTTAAGTACACGTTGTAAGTAATAAATAAAAAAAATATAAACATTTTTTATAATTTGCCTTGAAACCATCACGCGCGAGGCTGAGAGAAGAAAAGAAACACAACAATATGGATAGGTATGTATATATATATATAGATTGTGGATATTCGGTAGGTGAAAAACTGGAAAAATCTCGAATAATAAGACAAAGGGGTGTCGGAAAAAGGGCACGGGGCGCGTCTACGTAGAATGAAGCAGAAGAAAACGAGGATCACGAACGTTGAAGAAATCTGAACGTTTTAGAGGTAGGAAATCCGCAAGGGAAACGGGCACGTGTAAAAGTTATATATCGAAAAAAGAAGGAATTTAGATTTTAATTCGGATTCATTCGTTTGCGTGCGTATGTACGTTGTGAGCTACAGGTTTACATTCCCTCAGGTGCTTAACATAAATTGCGCAAGCAAACTTTTATTATAACAAACGTCCACGATTTTTAATTTCGAAACAATTTGCGTTTTTTACATTTCTTACTTCTTACTCTTACTTTCTCTTTGTGTGCCAGATAAACGGGAACCAGATAATTAGGAAATTTTTGAGATAGTTTACCGTAGTTTATATTGTTTAATTACCTGAAACTACACGTTCATATGAATGTTACATGATCTGAATTAAAATAACATTATCGAAAAGCTGTTAAAGCTTAATTTGTAAACCCTGAAATACATATACTCGAGAAAATTAACAAAAACATCTTTTCCGGTAAATAGCCCAAGATATCTACATAATTCGAAATCTCGAATAATCCCATCTTTCGCAAAAGGAAACGAAGAAAAGAGGGTTCTCTCTTCGCTTGGTACATTAACGCGATTGTCATTGGGCGTGTGCCTCAGCAACAGCTGTCTCTTTTTTTCAGAGGGTAGAGGGGCTGCCGTACAATATTATCGCTTTCCTGCTCGAGGGGGAGGGGTGGAGACTACGATCAATTGACCGCGCGGCCCGATGCCATAACCACAAGCCTTCGCGTAACTTCGCACAATGATCGAACCTGTGTGCTTATACACACACACACGTGCGCGCGCGCGCAAACGCACACGTTCACGCGGGTCGATGCGAGATGACGAAATCCTATATGAGGAATTCTGACGAAGCGTAATTTTTGGGTAGGAACGTGTACACATACACCTTTTAATTATTTTTCACGAATACTGTTATTTTAGTATTGTGATTTTCGATCGCTATTGGGTAAATTTGATTTTTAGTTGTTTATTCTAGCGTTCTCTCAAACTGAACTGAACTGTTACCAAAAATAACGTAAAATACGTTATACAGATAGATAATTATTTGTTATTAATTTATAACTGTGAACAAAAAAGCGACCTTCAACAAAATGACAGTATTTATTATAGAATTTCATATTAACGTTATAATTTATATCAACGTATTCAATTTCTTAACCTGAATTTTAAACAATCTATACTGCATAAACGAATATTGAACGAGGTTATAAATCTTGGTCAAACTCATTTTTATAAACCAAATTTACGTCATTCTTAACGTCATTCTAATCGATTTTTCAAATAAATGTTATAGTTACCAAAACATGTGTACGATTTAATTAAAATATAAAGTAAGAAGAAATTATGCATTATTCAAAATTAATATTATTCACTGCGAAAGCAGAACTAATGACAAAAAATATATAAAATCCTTTAAACTATTAGATAAACAAGAATACAAATTGCGCTGTCCTATTTCGACCTAAAATAAACTTCTGATTAGATAGTAACATGAAATATTCGTTCCCTATTTAATACAAAAACAAAAAAAGGAAAATAGAGTATATAAAAGCTGATATCACTCTTTATTAAAGAATCAGAACATTTTTATTTTTTAGCAACCAAACTAATATTTTCCTTTTTGTTAAATAAACAATTAAAACACGATTAAATGGTGTAACAAATTAAATTTAATAAATCGAATAGATGAGTTTAAAGTTTTAGATTTTTGTTACGTCTATTACGTTAAAAATATACGAATAATCAATTAAGACATATACTTATAATTATAAATTAATAATGGTAATGATATATGTATATGTATAGCAGTAATTAGTTATATCAATATCATGAAACTTTTATTAGCTTTAGTAACGATTATATACATATATACATATAAGCGATATTATTAAATATATTATAAATCTTTGCTGAAGCATTGACGCGTGGAATTTAATCTTGTTCACTAAGGATCGGGGTGATTAATAAAATTTTCAAACGGTAGGACCAAGAATTGTGATACGTATAATTATTCAATGAGTTTAATAATCGGTTATTGCACTACGGTATTTACTCAAGTATTAAAGGATATTTTGATTAAAAGGTTTAATTTTGTAGGAAGACTAATTATTTATTATATTTTGATATTCATTTCAAATGAATGTTAAGTAGGTATCGAATAAAGTATCAATCAAGTATTCAAGTGCTTCATAAGTTGGACCGAAAATACGAGATATTAAATTAATGAGGTTTCCATTTTTCCTCGTGATTTTGATTTTACTATGCATAACACGTTTCATATTTTCAATATATATTTTAATTAAATATTTTAAATTTAATTTCTAATTCAAATAAATATTTAATTAACATTCTAAGATTTAAGTCTATCTTTTTAGTATTTTTTTTGTAAGAAAATTAGATTGAATTGTATTTGATATTTAAATTTAAATAGATAATCAGTTAAATAATAGATGTTGATGTTTTAAAACAACAACATAAAAATGAAAGGATTCTCCTTTTTTAATTCCTTTAAATTTGTATTAAACACTTTTTCGTTCGAGTGTCTGGATTATTCAAAATTAAATATTCATGTTAAAAGTCTGTTTCGTTGTCGATTTAAATTATTCATGACATTTTCTAGTAAACAATTAAATATTAAAGCATTAATTAACAGATTTTTAATTTACGTTTGTACGAATTATGAATAACAATATCATTTTACGCTGTGCATAACAATATTTTATCATTTTAATCATATCCAAACATAAATAATTTTTATTACATCAAATATAATTATATTTTTCAAGAATAAAGTATAAAAATAATAATAAACGATTAACATCGATAAAAAAACTCAAAATGGTTTTAAGAACATATATATATTCCACACACGAAGTCTGATTTATTCAACAAAAGTTGAAACACCCGCCACGTTCGTATAACAATACGCGCACAAGTTGCACCAAACCGCAAAAAAAGAGAAGGAGCTGAAAAGAAAAAGCGGAAGGAAAGAGTTTGCCGAAGCCAAACCACGTACGCTCGTACTCGCATGCCTCATTACTTCAGAGTGAGATTGCCGGCAGGTCTTTGCATTTTCCTTCCTTGAAAGTTGTTTCTTTTTCTATAAGAACGACGCGTAAAATTACGACTACTTTTAGTCAAGGACCATAATTTCTTTGTTTTCAGATGATTGTTTTCGAAATCAATTGCTTTTTTACTATTTTAGAATCAAAATATATTTAAATTATTGGTATACCTATGAAATATAGTTATTTTAAATAAATTTTTATTTTGTAGAATGGCGTATAATATCAGGGGCAAATTGAAGAATACAAAGTAATATTTGCGAATATATTGTGATAACATTAAAATAATCTTTGATACATTTATAGTGCAATGATTTGCAATGTATTGTTTTATCAACGATAAGATATATTGAACATTTCTAACGCAATAAGAATATTGTTATGACTAAAGAGTATAGTAATATATATGAATAGTTCTGCAATCAATCGATTTTCTTACTATTTTATAGATATATATTATAAATCCCATGAATGTATACTCGGCAATTTTTATCATAAATGAAAGAAAAGACTATATCAGAGCCGGTAAGACTTTTGGTGTCAGGGCGTAAAAAGTAACTCGATATGATTTAAGCCGATTAAAAAAAATTTATTTTTTTCAATTTGTTCGACGAAATGAAAAAAGAGCGTCATAATTCCATTTTTCATAAATTCCAATATGTTCTATTCACTGGATACAGCTATACAATTTAAATGTCAATTGCTCGTATATTTCAATTAAAAATATTTTACATTTTCATTATTTTAATATACACTTTTAAATTGTTATTATTTATTTATTTCAATACATTGAATCAAATATGATCCCTTCTATTTAGGTTGAACGAAATTATTGAAATATTCGTAACTTTCTATCGGATTTGTAATAAAAGTGAATCCTCGGACATAAGCAAACGATCCGGGAGAAAACTTGACAGATATATATTTTTTGTAAATGGTTCGATATTCATCAGCGTCTAAAAGGGAGGTTAATCGTTTCTTTATTCAAAATAGGGACATCGCCGTGAAAATGACTTTCGGGAGAGAAATTGAATTATAAGAACCGAGCGTACCCTCAACTTTATCATTCCTACCTTAATTTTCCAATGTATATATTTCGCTTAGAAGAAAAAAACTTTTTATCCGACGAATTCGGGTGTCGTTTCTAATTACGAATGCTTCGAGAATCCGGTAAAGTTGAAACGAACCTCTTTCAAAATGTTTTAGACTGGAATTTCGCGAGTAGAAGAAAATGAAAGTCCAATTAAAGTAGTTTAATGGATGAAATTCCAGGCAAGAATGTTTGGTTCTGAACGGAGTAGAAGAGTGCAAAAGGGTGAAAGGTTTTGTCAAAACGTGTAATATTAAAAGGGATTTGGTATTCTCCGTCTAATTTGATTAACTTTACGTGTATTTAATTACACAGTGCATTAAAATAATGCCTAAGGTTTGTTGTCATACTTTTATTTTCATTTTTTTGTTTCATTTTAATCAAAGCCTGCAATTATAACCTAAGTATTTAATACGTTTGTTGTTACATTTATTCATTATATTAATAATCCCAGGATTCTTTTTTATAAAATCTTGCAATTAGTTCAATGTTTATTTACATTTCATAATCCTTAATTAAGCACTTTCCGGTCTATTTATAGTAATAAACAACATTAAGAGGATGCTCTAAACTAATAACAAATTATTGACACACGCACGCACACACATATACATATATATACATACCTATATGTATTGCGGTAATTAATAAATTATTATTAACTGATTTCGAGGATTAATGAATAAATAAATATACAAACAAAATAAATCATTCCAAAATTAATAATGTCAAATAATATTGCTTACATTGAAATATAACGAGTTGCCAATTAAATTTTTAACATTTCATTGTTATACTTATTTTTATTTTTATATTGATTTGAAATATTACTTTATACAAAAATTAGATACAGCAATTGTTATACGATAAAAATAAGTTCACTATATATTTAATTTACTTGGACGATTAATACAGGAAGTCTATATAGATTTAATATACAAAAAAACGGGTTTATCCCATGATAAAAAAAGACCGGTTGCTGTATAAGAGAAAGAAAGAATTTTTAACGCCTGTAATATAATCACTAAAATTTCCTTCGTCCCACGGGTTTTCCACCCACTTCCGAGGTTGAATAAAGCCTTCCTTCTTCACTTCTCTTTTGCACGGAACTCGCGTCTTATTCTTTTGAGGTCTATACAGTATATAGCTCTTTGAGTCGAGCGATGGGTACTCGAAATAAATTCCATCCTTACACGATAAATTAGTTGGTCTTTATATTTTAAATTAACGGATTATTCGACCATTCGTGACCTTTTTTTTGTTTATAATCGAGTTTTCGAGTTAATTTTAGCTTGTGTGGGTTGTATATACCTATTGGTAGTTTTGAAAATTGGATTTTCCTCGGTATATGTATATTTTGTTCGGTAGGTATTAATTTTCAGATTGTTTGTGAAATTATTTCACATTTAAAATAATATTTTGACGTGATTCTTTATAATAATTATGTTATTAATTATGTACGTAATAATTATTATAAAAAATAATATTTAATAAGCGTAAATATAAAAAAATGTCTATATATAAATTTGTATCATCATTGTCAAGTATATATAAATAATTTGTTTCACTTAGTTTGTTTATACGAATACCGTGTCGGTTGTTAGAAAACAATGATGTCACAATAACGCATATTTATCCACACTTTAATAAATTCAAAATTTACAAAGTTTTGTAAAGTTTAAATTGCAATATAATAAGATATACATTTATTTTTGTAATTAGCATTATAAAATAGTAAGTAAATAAAATACGTAAAATAATGAGTTTAAAAATAAATTTAATACAATTTAATAATAATAAGTACTTAATTTAGGTGCTCCAACACACATATACATATATATATTTAGACTAAGTGCAAGGAATATTGTGACCCGCTACCATAGGCGTTCGGGTTCGTTGCGCACAGACACTAGACGGCTGTGTACCAAAGCCGTCTTGCTTTATAAAGTTTTATATAGTAAGTCACTATCGCACTTGCTCGAAATGTTTGAGTAGTGACAATCCACTTGGCCGGCTAGAAGGGCTACCTGGAACCTGTTGGTTCCACGGGTGCAGACTGATGTGGGTTAGAAGTCATTCCGTATCCAAGGTGCGCATCTGTGGAATTCCCTTCTGGCTGACATCAAATGCGCACCTTCACTTGCGTACGTTAAAAATGCAGTTCAGGCACATTTACTCAATCTTTAATAAGCGCTTGCTCATTTATATTAACCAACAGACTTACAGTGATAGTATTAATATTATATGTAAAATTTTTATTTTTACTTATTTATCCATTTAATATTTATTTATATAGTGCGCGCTAAACAACGTAAATATTATATATTGCATTTCGGTGTTGTAAATTTATTGTATTTTAGTATTTATATGTATTCCTTATCTGTGCTTTGCTTTAATAAAGTATTATTATTATCGTTGTTGTTATTGCTATTGTTATTAACTAAAAAAAATTGAATTAAATTTTCGTTATGTAAATTTATCCACCTTTTGATTTATGAAATAAAAATTGAAATTGCATTATTAAATCCAACAACAAGGATATTATGTCACTAAAATTAATAAATCAATTAAACGTCACACTAGATTACGTGAATCTTACAAATACCTCTTAAAACTGAACAAAATTGCGTGAATATATTTATACGACACATAATGAAATAAAACCGATGATTTTTAATATGAACATTGGTCAAAACCACGACGTGTCAATCAAAACCGAGGCCTATGCAAATGAGCATAAACCAACGGTGGTGACGAACGCATCTCTCTGTCTCTCTCTCTCTCTCTCTCTCTCCCTCTCTTCTCTTGACTACGTAATTGTAGACTCGCGGTTCGAGTCGCGAATTAAATCTCCCGCGAATGGACGGTTATGCAGATTAAATGTAGGGTCGGCCAAGTAGTAACACCCATGAATTACTCTGAGGGAGACCACCCACGTGTTTGTCGTATGGTAATGTGTCCCCTTCAGGTTTATTTTATTATGGTTTCCAAAGATGTGTGTATATGTCTGTATGTGTATACATCTATATGCGTGGATATTGATTCTAATTCTAGTTGAGACGTCGTATAACTATGTCGTAAGATTGCGTACGATTCAACAGTTGAAATAAGATTGAATAGGCTTGTAAAAAAGTTTGTTTTATTTATCAATTTAACAATTTATCTTTTGCGTTTCTATACATAGATAACGGTAATGATAGATAGAATATTCAGTATTTGCAAACTTTAAAAATACTTAATAATCATATATATATGATTGTTAAATATTTTTAAAGTTTGCAAATTTCTGAATAATCTATCTATCATTACCTTTATCTATGTATAGAAACACAAAAGATAAATTGTTAAATTGATAAATAAAATATGTATATATATATGTTACTTAATTATTATTCTCACTTTTAATATATTAACGGTCATTCAATGATATATAAAGAGCGACGCATTATAGAAATACTACTACGAAGCATATATGCATACATATAATAATTGTGACGAAACAGTAAGTACTGTAAATACAATTATTTGAGTATACCGAGACAAATTTCTAATAATTTTTACCTTGCAAGCATGGTAAAAGTGGGACAAATTGCTTTTTCTGGAAATATTTACCTAGTTTTCACATAAAAATTACGTATATGCAAGGATAAATTTTACTACGCAGCAGGGTAAAATTTATCAGAAAAATAGTTCGTCCCACGATTACCATGCACACAGAGTACAAATTATTAAAAATTTGTCTCGGTATATTATTGTAAAAAGTAGTAAAAGGAAATATTTTTTAAGCTAATATACGTATAGTCTGAACAGGATGGAAAGTATCCGTCGAAGCCATCGTTGCCAATTAAAAATTATGCTTAGTTCAACTATTGTTGTCAACTTTTTTCAAATTATACTTCATGGACTCTAATCGAAATTAAATAATAGCTCATGTATGTCGATGAATAAAACATAATATTCAATTGTTAATTACTTGAACATATCATATGCTAAAGATAAATGCAGTCAAGAGCGCAGAAACTGTTACAGTTAGATTGAGTAAGAAATACAAAGAATTCTTTAAAATATACACCATTCTCGTTTTCATCCTCGCACTCGTAGAAACAGACTCATGGGAATCGTAAGAAGAACGTAAGAGAAGGCTGTTAACAATTCAGCCAGTCGTTGTATATTGCACAAACCCACAAAATTGAATAATCTTGATTTATACTTGCGTCTTTTTGGTCATTTATTTCTTTATACAATTTTTTTTACACTATGTATTGAATTCAATGAGGTAAGAAATTCTTAGAGTTTAATTATTGAACTTTTAGTGTTTATAAAGTATGAATATTTTACGTTGATAAGTTATAGTATCTAAATATATTATTTTTTTATTAATTATAAAAAAATACATAATTTGAGTAAAATTAATTTACAATTACATTTACACTATACTATGAATTTCTTAAATTCAACTTAAACTTACTTACATTCGACTTATCTAATACATATTTAATTCAATGTACAATTTTAACGTCTGTATTTTAAGTAATTTTTAGTGATAAAATTCAATCCTTTAATAATCTACCAATTTCGTTCTAACAAGGGAAAATACAAACAACAAATAAAATCAGATAAACATTAATAAAGACGTTCAAATGAAAATTGTTGTGCATGAACATGAGGTTGTATAAAATCGAATGGATACAATTTTTAGCACGATGCCGGATGAACCATTGATAGGTATTAACGATTCGATTAGTTCAACGCTTTCTATGGTTTTTCCTTTTTTCATTAAAGTCGCGAGTAAGCGGCTTTTGTTGTAAAAAGATCTCGTTAGCCACGGGCGAATTAATCATTCGAGTTATCGAGAGTAAGGAAAAAATAGAATTGGTTACAAAACGGGATCGAGTAGGGCAAAAAATAGGGGACTTGAAAGGATTAAGCTGCAGGATATAAAAAATAAAGAGAAATGTATAACGAGGAAAGAAGAAATACGAGCTGCAAAGTTGCAAGCATGAATTTATTGACCGCAATTAAGGCGCTCTTGATCCTCAAAAGTTAAGTTCGCGAAAAAGTCTTGTGATTTATGTCTGCGCTCCCGAGTTTCGTTGGATTTTATTGCCGGTAGTAGTCTTTATTTACTGGTTAACCAAGCTCCATTTTAACGCTATTTTTAAATGCACCAAAGAACTTTCGGTCAGGGATTAAAAATTTTCATTTTAAAGTTTACGATGCCGGTTTAATAGTTGGAATGACACTGTTTTAGGGCTCATTCAAATTAAGGTTATGGGTCATTATGAAAGTACTCTTATTTTTAGGGAAAACAAAGCCATTTATTTTGTATGTATTTATCTTAAGGAACTATTTCAACTATTTTAATTTGTGTTATAGAAACATTACAAAATGAACACAATAAGTATCGATACCTTTTGGTTTTAATAATGTACAATATAAAAGTTAAATTCATTTTATAAGTATACGGGTATCGGTATGCAAAAAGTATAATTTTTTAATATTTTCTTAAGTTTCTTTTTACGCCCGATCGATTAAATAACAGATCGGGTAATCAACAAAGTTTTCGAATATTTGACATAGTATATTTCTTTACAATTTTAATGTATAGTTCATAAAATGAAGCTTAGCGTTTTTTTATATCAAACAAAAACTAATAATCTGCAAATGTTTATATTTATAAAAATATTTATGGTTTTTCATATAGTATAATCAATTTGATTTGTCTGACATTTTAAATTTAATATTATAAATAATAATATTTTTTTATTTAAATTGTTGATATTATTTTACTGGTTTAGGGAAATTCAAAATTTTTTGAAAACATAAACATTCCAGTATACGCCCGTCAGAGGCTCATAAAAAATGTATGCTAACTAAAATAGTGACCTCTGAAATATTGAAATTCCTTGTAATATCGAAAAAACCTATTTCTTATGAAAAAATAGTAAAATTTTATAGCGTAATATGGAATATTAAAATATTGTTTAATTAAGTAACGTAAATATTATAATGGTTAATGTATAATGTATAATAAATTAAAAAAAATTAGTACCATGAAATAGCTGACTGATAATTGGCTATTACAAAAGCAGGATAGATTTAAAATAAGGTATATATTTTTTCATTTTTATTCGAATGTGTACTACTTATATGAGCTCTGCAATATACTATAAATTTTATTCTTATGTTTCTTTCGTTATTTTCAACTATATTAAAAATAATTATTTATATTATATACACTGCATGTTATAAATGTGATATCCAATTATTGATTTTAATATTTACGTATCTATTGGTTGTATAATTATATTTTTTTCATATATATTAATTTGACGACAATGGTATGGATAAACTAGGAAAAACATGACTTAATAAGTAAAGGAGAACAAACGATGAATAATATATAAACTTTCTCTTATTTTCAATCTGGAATTTTTAAAAAAAAAATTTTTTTAAATTGAATACAAAATTCTTAGAAACATCAGAGATTAATCCAAAACCAACGAAAACTTAAATAGAAAAAAAGTAAAAGATTATATATTGCTATTTCAAATTTATTTTACACGAATAACTTTACATTTAGTCGTCTTCCACTTAATAAACAACCGTGATGTCAAATCAGTATACTGAAAAATAAAAGAAAGCAGAAACGCGACCCGCATTAAATCGGTGAGCGGAGTGCATCGCTTAAAGTTGCATAAACAGCAAACCGAAAAGCCAACAAAATGTTCAGCCGAATTAAACCGTATACCTTTATTGCACTTAAGCTAACATTTTTTTCGCAAACTTCCGCGCCGTATATAATTTTCCACTCGACCTAAGCTTGGGTTTCGGCTGCATCCGACATTTTCCCTCTGGAAAAAACTAGATTAAAAAAAATGCTCCCGACGAAAAAATAGCTTGAAAGCCCTAAAACAGGAAGAAAATGAGACGCGCCTCTCAGCAAAAGGTAAAATCAATGCCCGCAAGGAAAAACGTAACGAAATTGAAGGGAGGAGCGTAACTCGAAGCAAAACACAAAATCACGCGGCTTTCACCCTAATCCCGAAAAAATTGCTCTCCTCCTGTGCACACACAAGAGAAAAAAAAACATACGTGCGGGTTTGACTCATCTTTTAATTTTCTCTATACTACCGTAAATGAGTTTTTGGATAAATTCTGGTATATATATATATATACGTATATTTGAAGAAAAATAATTGCAAAAATGCGCTCAATTTCGTGAAATCTCATTTATAAAAAATTCTTTGATTATGATACTTAAATCTCCGTTATTATTTTGTTTTATTATTACAGTAGTGTATTTACATATTTTTAATTTGGTTTGTTTAATCTTTAAGAATAATAGTTAAAATCGAAATATTAGTTGAAGAGATCTATGCATTTGGACAATAATTAAAAACTTTTATACGAATCAATTAAATAATAAAACGGTACGTACTTAACGGTTTAATCTAATATTCATTTTATTTTAAAGCGAATTTTATACTTTCTGAGTACTCAGTATTTATAATTCTCGTACAAGTCTTGTTATTTCTGTATTAATTAAAACCATATCTGTTGACTAATTCAAAGATAACAAATACAGTTATATATTAAATTTTACATAAAAAGTGTACGGACAATTATAATTAAATATTAAAATATTTAAATTACCATAGGATATTGTATTTTTTAAAAGCAGCTTATCCTTTCGTTAAATAGTTCATCTCGAATTTAATTAGTGCAATTTATTAGACAAAATTATTAGATAAATCAACTAAAAAGAACCTTCAATATCTAATTATTTTACGCATTTACATTTTTATTCCTTTTAAATTATATTTTTAACAATATTAATCAACTCTATACTTGCCTAACTTATAAAAATAGTATTATTTTAAATAAAAAAGCGTTTTTATTTACCCTAGGCATAAAGTGATCTTTCCAAAGATTCATAACAAAAAGGACGTATCTAAAAGAGACACTCGGCCTTTATAATACATAAACCCACACATTTTGGTCAATCTTATATTCGTGCTAGTTGGTCGTTCATTAGCTTCTCGTTGAGCTTTTGTTATCATTCACATACCTCTATTCTCCTTTTTATATTATTTACAAAGCTTCTTTGTTCATAATCGTGAGAGCGGAATCGTTATTGTTTATCATTGCGCAGTACCGTCGATTTTGAATCCTTCACCGTTATTTTTTATGTGAGAGAAATTACTCTGTTTTCAACGATCGACTGAAGATTTTATAGTCTACTACAATTTCAATTGTCCGACTGTTTTTTTTAGATTTTAGTTGACCCAGTTTTGAACATTTAAACGAAGTGAGGAATATGAACATGCCGGACGTTTCATATATTAGACTTGATATTGAGTAACACTAATAATAAACCAGATACCATGTCACAAAAAATATAACATAGATAAAACATAAAATTTAAATTAATTAATTTAAAATTGTTAGTTTTTAATCATGTTTAAACATAATTGGTGTTAATTCTATAAAATAAATCGATAATTTTATTATTTCAATGGTTTAAACTATTAATATTAATATTTTTATTGTATATAGTAATATACTATATGATAGTATACATTTATAGATAAACGGAAGATATAATATTTCTTCTCTTAATCATTTTAAATTGAATTATCAATGCTATGCTCATTTTCATAGAAACTGGGTTAAGTAATTATAATAAATGAAGCAGAAAATTATAAAAAGGTATATATAGAAACATTTATACTTTGTACCTTTCTTTTTCAATCAAACGTGGTTATTATTATTAACTGCTCGGTATGAATAAAATTTCAATTCTTTAAATAAATACTTGTAAATTTTTTTGTAATATTTTAATCACGTTTGACCATATAGGTACACGCAAAAATATTGTGCTTTAACTTATTCTTAAACGCGATTTTTCATTCACATAATTTATATTATTCGTTTTGTTTCATTACAGACATTATTTCAACAAGAATTAAATAGTTGCATCATATTTTAATAAATATTTTTCATCATTAATTTATCATAAGTTATTGTACCTACACAATAATTTTATAGCAAGGAAAAAATAAGATATCATTTTAAAAATAAATAATTACAATTAAATTGTTACTTTTTCTATATAATTCATTTAAAAGATTCAATGAAGATTTACGTAGAATAAGTATAGTGATATACTCCCATTCTAATTAATATAATAAAATTTTTAATTTTAAGTGAAAAATAGACTGTAGCTACTAAAATAACTATATAATTTATTTTAAGAATTAAGATTATCGTTTCTATAAAATATTTAAATATAATTTGCATTTAACTTATTTATTATATAAGTAATGAATATTTTAATTATTAAATGTATAGTTAAAGTTTAGTTGAAGTTATTTTTCAAAGTATATTAATTTAAATTTACATAACTTCTGAATATCAATTTTATATTTAAAATTTAAAAACAGTTTCACTGAAATTATTTTCATTTTGAGATCGTATTTCTTTTTAATTACATTGCTTGGTATAAGTTACTACTGTAACACATGAAAAAGAAGCGAAAAAAGGTGGATGATGGGATTCAAACATATGGACCTTGAATTACGAATCTCGTACTCAAACCATCGAGGTTACATCCGCGATGCTGTGCACCGCTTAGATTAGTCGACGATTCTTATCGTTCACTCTACCCTTCTCGTTTACATAAGTCGGTCGACGATGCCCGTGTCGCTACATAACCTACACATCCAGATGCTTACGTTCTGCAGTAAAGTAATTTTTTTATTACATATATAGCTAAACTAATTAATGTAGATACAAAAATGAAATGCAGAAAACGAAAAAGATACAAAAGAGCAGTAAATTTAATTATAAAACTGAATATGTACATTTGATTCTTGATGACGTAAAATTAAACAGTAAACACAGTATCGTTATACCAACATTAACAGTTAATGAGCATGGTAATAGTAGTGCGATGGCAGTAGTACTATAAGCATCAGAGCTAATTTGGGAAATCTTTGTTTTCTCGATAGATATTACTTTTTAAACTGTTACATGTGTTTAATATTCTAGAAATGCCGCATAAAAAATTGTATATAAATATAAAGTTTGATGAAAGTTGATATAAACGTGTCCAAAAGACTTTCCCAAACTTGAGAAAATAAATAAACGTGTATCAAGTTTAGATGACCTTAAAATAATGTCTTAGAAAAGTTTAAACAGTATTTTTGAATGTATAAATTTTGGATTTATAAAAAAATTTTAATCTTAGATTTGAACATCCAATCTTCTACTTATTCTTCTACATTAGCAAGTGATAGAGCTAGTTTATTATTAATGTTGTAATATTTAATTTTGGTTACAAAGACGAATTAAAACATGCTCCTTAATTTATAAAATGAATTAAACTTATTGAAATATACATATAAGCAATAAAATAGCTTAATTAGTTGTATACCTGATAGTACCTAAGACATTCTTTTAAGTTTATCTAATCTTGATAAAAATGTTTAATTAATATTTTTCCAACTTTGGGAAAGTTTCATTGGACACGATGTTATCCAATTGTTATCCAAATCCTTATCTAAAATTGAAATAAAGCTTTTTATTTTTACGTGGGAACGTATATTTCTTAATAAAGTTAAAAACAAGAAGTTTTTTTATAAGAATTTCAATTAATAGTGCTTTAGGGTATGTCAGTAGTACCTGCAGTTATTTGAATTAATATATGTTTTTATTTATATCGAAAAGTCATTAATATAATTTACGTGACTCGTTTAAACCATCAACTCAATTAATAACATATGAACCAATTTAATATTACCAATTAGAAACTAAAAGCAAACTTTCAACTATTTACGAAAATTCAAAAACAATCTGTCACTATGTCCTTCTCTTTTACTCTTCTATCCATCCGACAAAATAAAAAAAAAGCTAAATGAAATCGAATTCAACTCCGGACAACTCCGATTAAGGTTAAATTTTGTTTATACAGCCCGATTAAGTGGTAAAGGTCCCAGTTTGGTCAGGCACTCGATGAAGAATCCAATACATTAACATAAACTATTGTTGGCTACGGTCGCTTCCGGAGCGACGAGTAAATCGTCCATCAGACACATAATAGAAAGACCCTAAACCACCCACGCACTTTTTTTCCCCTCCAAACTCTCCCTTTCATTCGATTTTTCTTCTTTTTTTTCGAGCTCTAACGATTTTTTTCCTCTTCGGCTTTGTGAAAAACGCTTACTCGATGAGGGAAAATTCTCGTAATTGAGCTTTTCTTTAAGAGCTGTTGACGTCGGCAATTAATGCCCTGTACTATATATACGCATAGATATACACATATTAAACAATCATCATTACACCTATTTATATGTAAATGATTGACCACTTTGTCCATTTCAATATTGCGCAGATATATTTAACGATAACTCGAGATTACATTTTATTTAAAACATCTCACGTATTTTCAAAATAGCGCAACAAAATTATTAGACAATACATTTTTACCAGTATACATGTTCTTTGAACAATGTAAAACTTCGAAAAAAAAATGCTTAAAATTCCACCGAGGTATTTTAATATATTATAAAATGTGTTGCGAGAAAATAAAGAAATACAGATATACATACGTACGTCTATCAATTTTATTCTATAAATAATTCAACCTCGGAAATTCGAAATTATGCGTAACTTTTCGTCTATCAACTGGTCGAGTTTTCTTTGTTAAGTAACTTCCATTGTTTATCAAAATCTTTATTCATTTTCTGAATACATTATGCAAAACGGTCGGGGTAGAGCGAGTGCGTGATAATAATAAAGTTTATTATCTACCTCTCCACCACCCCCTCTACCTTCGCTTTGCCTCTACATAATTATAAGTTTGGCGATAAATTGTAACGCATACATGAACTAATACTAACTAGTGTAAAGTTAGATTTAGCGACACGATTTAAGTATTGATCATTGGGAGAGCAAAGATTTTCAGATCGTCTTGGATTGGTTAGTATTAAATTTAATACTTAGCACTGTAATAATAAACATTTTGAAGAAAATAACTATGCGTAATTAAATATACGAGACGAAATCTAAACGAAACGACATAAGGTTTTATATTTACTTTTAATAAAGAGAGAAAACTGACGCTAAAATCTTGATGTTTATTCAATTGAGGACTTTCATGATTACATTAGAGTTTAATATGAAAAATTAGGTATATTAGGCAATTACTAAACTCGTATATAGAAAGTAATTGTATATACTAACACCTCAAAAAAAATCCATACATTTTGAAGCATACCTTACAATTATCAAAACCTACCTATGCACGAACCTCGGAAATAAGTATACCTTCCTGTCAGAAAATCACCGATTTGTTAAAAAAATTTCCCGCGTAAATTCAATAATTCTTTTCTACACCCACCCCAAAAATGCCACCATAAATAAATCCATCGCCGCCCCCCTCCTCCATTTAACCTCCCTCATTCCCATCTCTATTTCTCTTTCTATCACTCAGCCGAGCGAGCATTCGATTTTTCGTACATATATATGTACACACACACAAGCTCGTCCCCTTCCTTCTTCCTTTTTTCCCCTTCAATTCTCACGCTCGCTTCAACTTCCATTGTCACGTTCTCGAGTGCTTTGCTCTATCTACAATTTTTTGCCCTCTGAAATCTCTAATTTTCAATCGGTTGTATAGTTTCTCTTCGCGGGCATTTTTCTTTTCGTTTGGTATGTTATAAGCTTCGTGTCAAGGTTATAGGAATGTATCTATAGGCTAAAATTTATTATTATTTTATAGTTTTCGAAACTAATTTCTTTCGGTATAGATTTTATCACTTAGTAGAGTGATTAATAATTCGTTAGACAATAGTATTTTGCACTTAAAATATTTTGAGAATATTGGATCTACATAAATATTTACTCGAATAGTAAGAAGTAAATTTATGTTTATCTAAGAAAATGCAATATATTTGTGAGCATATTCGGAAGCTAAATAAACGCGTTGTAGATATGAGAAAATATATTTGTACAACAAAATTCACGAATAATAATAAACATTTTTTGAAATTGAATTTTTACAGTCTTCACTTTAGAAATACCTTAATTTATTTACTAGTTAATTAATATCTTAAATTAGTAATATTTTTTAAAATATTGTATAAAATAGAACATTATACAAAGTCTTGAATTTGCAATTAAGTAATTGTCAACTACCCATGAAAATAATTATGGAATCTATAAATTATAGCGTCTTCCTAATGAACGGTCAATTCCATCAATAATTTTCTTTCGTTTATAATAAAAACGACAAAGAAACCTTTCTTTGTTATACTATAATATAAAATCACCTCCTTATACAAGTGATATTCCAGTATTGATAGAACATTCGTTCAAACTGAATAATATTAATATAATATTCGTGTCCTTCTCGTAAATTCAAAATTTTCTATTATAATAAAATAATTTAAATGTATGTATGATACGTGTATTTATAATTAAAATTCTCACTTTCTTGATAATACCTCTTTTCTTTGTTTATTAAATAAATTTTAAATAAAATTTACCGATAATTTAATTACATTATTTACATTTCATTATTTTGATTGCTATAAATAAAAACTTTAAAATCACACGTAGAAATTCGTTTCGAATATATATTGTAAATTTCGCACGGATTAATTAATTTTGACGCGAGTTATATACTGAATTTTCGAGTTTACCGATTCACATGTTCGAACAATTATATTCACATACAACTTGACATTTGATAGTTTAGTTAAACAAAATCTAATTATTATTGTATATATGTGTATATATTGAATAACGAAAGAAAAAATAAATTAAAAGAAAATAAGAGGCATATCGATGTATAAAAGCCGATTGATAAACAAGATGAAACGTAGTGAGGCAACCACTAATTACTACATGGAATCTCTTGTATGTGCGTTTAAGACACTCCTCCGGAAAAGCTTTTCATTCACTCTGCCATTCACCGAAGCGAGTTTCGTTGTTCCGCGTACACCCTCTAATTAAGGAACCCTCGATCACGTGTGCGTGCCCGTTTAAGATTTAACGTTACTAGAGACAGTCAGAGAGAGAGAGAGAGAGAGAGAGAGAGGGACAAAGTGAGAGAGAGAGGCAGAGGGAAATAGAGAGAAAGAGTAAAAGACTATTTTTGATATAATAAATTTTATACTATTTACTCTTCAGATTATGCAGATTTTAAGATTTGATATATAATTGTTTTTTTATTTTATATTGCTTTATTAGTTGGTTTTTGCTGAAAATTTATTCTAATTATATTAAATTTGATTTTAGAACATTTAATATTGATTTGATTAAATATACAGCATACATTTATTTTAACTCGCGTATATGATTATTATTAAATTATATTTAAATAATTATGTATCTATACATTGATACAGTTATCTATATATTAATACTTTCATTTATAATATTATACAAGTTAATTTAATTTATAAATTTAATTGATTAAATAAGATATTAATCCATAAAGAATTGTTCACTCCTAAAATAAGTCCATTTTTATAAACAATTTATTGACACCGCTGATGTTGAATTTTTAGTTTAGCACACAATATACAAAATAAAAGTTTCTAATGAAATATGATAAAAGAAATAACTATATATGTGTAAACTTACATACAGACGCAATACAAAAATGATAATGAAATTAACACAATTATGCCAAGAATAATAATAGTAATTCACACTAAAATTTGTGAACTTGAAATCCAACACTTCGAAGTAATTGAATTAACTTATCGATTCTTATTTACATTATTTACGTGTGAATTTAATTTCATAATTAACTTAAATTCGCATTCTTTAGTAGTAAGTTCGAAAAGTTGAATAATATCGATAAAACATAGTAACTTCGTTATTCATGTAAAACTAAACAAATAGTGAGATCTCCATTACAAAAATATTTTTCAGCAATAGTATAATTTTTAAAGCTATTTGTTCACGACGAACCATCAGTCTTTTTGTATTCTTTACTTTTACCTTACAATTTCGTTTTATCGATTTAGAAGTTTTTTTCTTTCTCCCTTCGAATAAGGACAACAAAAAACTTGCCTAATTATTTATCGAGATATTAATTTTCAATTATATACAAACGTCCGGTTGATCCCTTTTTTCTATTTTGTGTGCATATATATATATATATATATATAGTCTAACGTCACACTATTTACGCTCCCAACTTGGTGCTAATCAACGGCGGAGGCATGCGATGTCCTTTTATAAGAAAAGCACTAGTTCAAAAAATTCTTTCTCAGTGGCGTTTGTTAGTCGGCAAACATTGGGAATTGAACCGAACACCTGTGGGTACGAGACATCGCAGGTCTCACTTCCTCTTTATCATAATGTGATCCTCAAGATTTTCATTTACAAATAATACATTTTCGGTTGTGCAAATATCAACCTGTGCGAGAACTAAATCACGTTTATATTGTATGAAAAAAATTTTTGCTTAATCCGTCTAATTATCATTTAAAACAAAGCAAAAGAGTTGAGTACACACACTCGGGACTTGTGACTATGTAAATTTCCGAGCTTTCTTGTGAAACCAAACAACGAGAGTGTAAACACGAACAGATATCTACAAATAATGTTAAAAATATAACAATAAAACCAAGAGTTAAAATAAAAGTAATGTTTATACACAGCACTTTTCTTTTAAATAATAATCTAAACAACATTTATTTATTAAAAGAGAATTAAAGGAAGTCGTATCGTAAAAATAAGAAAAAGTTTCCTAGGTGATATCGTTTTTCCTGATGTTCTCTCACAGAGAGTGTATAAGTACACATCAGGCTTGCTCTCTGTATCTCGCGTTGGCTTTT
Organism: Theocolax elegans; assembly: GCA_026168455.1. Taxonomy (NCBI): domain Eukaryota; kingdom Metazoa; phylum Arthropoda; class Insecta; order Hymenoptera; family Cerocephalidae; genus Theocolax; species Theocolax elegans. The sequence goes on along the minus strand of CM047425.1, from coordinate 17,363,868 downwards.
TAGTGAAAATGTTATACCGTCTATTATGATAAGGTTCCAAGAAAATCATCATTGTTTAACGTCAAACTGGATAATGGAATAAGTTGTGAAAGCAACATAAATTCGAGGCAATTATCATGCTTTTCTATATTTTATACATACATACACTTTCACATTGTTTATCAAAATTATTATTCAGTCATTATTAAATTAATCTTATATTCACAAAGTCTTTAGATATATTATAATACTTTAAGTATTGATCTATATATTTATTGTTTATTTACATTTATCTAAGTTAATTTTCCTTGCTTCTTTTTAATTAATTATTAAATTAAACGTTTTCAGTTACCTTTTCCAACATTTTTCCATTTTTTAGTAGCCGCAATTAAATTTTTTTACGGTTGGTATATGTAAACTTTGGTGTATTTTTAATTTTCATGTAGGTTGGATTATAACTGATGGACATTCTTTTAATACCCCGCTCATATTTTTAATTTTCATATTACAGCCTTGAGCTTGAAAAAGTGAATAATTGTTCAATTATGTAAACTCTTTGAATAAAATTAAAAAAATCGTAGTATGTAGTAAAAGAAGAAATAGAAATTTTTGTATTAAGTTAACTTAGTTTAAGTTGCATTCTTGCAAATCAATCATTGTATTGACGAGTATAATTCATAAATCATTGTAATACACACGATAAAAGTAAGTAAAAATTTTATTTTGCCTGTTTAAGACTTTCAAAACGATTATCTTTTTAAAGTATCTGCACGAATCGATAAAAATGTGCAGTTTAAACAAATCACATAACGTATTGAAACTATGAATCCGTTCAAATGTTCAATAAACCTAATGAAAAGTTCGATAAATAGCCAATTTCCTCGGTTTCATTTCAAGAATTCAGTTAAGAAGAACGATATTTTAAACGAATTATTGATGAGACAACATTGAATTCTTTGACACTACTCTTATAAAGAATGTACTGAAACAATTTACGATCGACAGAGAAAACATTTTCTTCCCTCCAATTTATCGATACTATAGGTACTTGCAAGCTCTCGTAAAAATACTGAAATACGTTCAGTTCGGTAAACACCCACTATACAGATGTTACATATAACAATTTCATTTTTTGGCAAAATGAGTACCCATCCATCCGCACAATTTTATTTTTACACTTGTGTAAAGTTTAATTCTAGAAACGGCGATCTCAACGATAAATTTGTATGAAATAACCACGAGAGTGCATATAAAAATTATAGGTCCGTAACATTCCGAGCTCCTCATTTTTATCGTCCGGAACAAGATCTCTCGCCTCCCGCAACAATCTCACCTAAAATATTCATTGAACCAGTCAACTCCGTATAGCAAACAAAGAACTAGGATAGAGAAAGATCTCTACGCCCCCCTCTCTCTCTCTGTCTGTCTCTCTCTCTCTCTCTCTTTCTTCCTCTCGCGGCTTCGAAATGTACGTTTCCCAACGTCGTTTTTCACGGATATTGCGCTTTACAGGAAAATGGAATTTCTCCTACCGCGAGAGAATTAATACGCGTAATTTCTCGTGCAAAAAATAACAGAGAGGAAATCTTTGCCTATTAAGAGAAAATAAACTAACGTCATATATTTATTGTTTATTTACATTTATCTAAGTTAATTTTCCTTGCTTCTTTTTAATTAATTATTAAATTAAACGTTTTCAGTTACCTTTTCCAACATTTTTCCATTTTTTAGTAGCCGCAATTAAATTTTTTTACGGTTGGTATATGTAAACTTTGGTGTATTTTTAATTTTCATGTAGGTTGGATTATAACTGATGGACATTCTTTTAATACCCCGCTCATATTTTTAATTTTCATATTACAGCCTTGAGCTTGAAAAAGTGAATAATTGTTCAATTATGTAAACTTTTGAATAAAATTAAAAAAAAAACCGTAGTGTGTAGTAAAAGGAGAAATAGAAATTTTTGTATTAAGTTAACTTAGTTTAAGTTGCATTCTTGCGAATCAATCATTGTATTGACGAGTATAATTCATAAATCATTGTAATACACACGATAAAAGTAAGTAAAAATTTTATTTTGCCTGTTTAAGACTTTCAAAACGATTATCTTTTTAAAGTATCTGCACGAATCGATAAAAATGTGCAGTTTAAACAAATCACATAACGTATTGAAACTATGAATCCGTTCAAATGTTCAATAAACCTAATGAAAAGTTCGATAAATAGCCAATTTCCTCGGTTTCATTTCAAGAATTCAGTTAAGAAGAACGATATTTTAAACGAATTATTGATGAGACAACATTGAATTCTTTGACACTACTCTTATAAAGAATGTACTGAAACAATTTACGATCGACAGAGAAAACATTTTCTTCCCTCCAATTTATCGATACTATAGGTACTTGCAAGCTCTCGTAAAAATACTGAAATACGTTCAGTTCGGTAAACACCCACTATACAGATGTTACATATAACAATTTCATTTTTTTGGCAAAATGAGTACACAATCTCACCTAAAATATTCATTGAACCAGTCAACTCCGTATAGCAAACAAAGAACTAGGATAGAGAAAGATCTCTACGCCCCCCTCTCTCTGTCTCTCTCTCTCTCTTTCTTCCTCTCGCGGCTTCGAAATGTACGTTTCCCAACGTCGTTTTTCACGGATATTGCGCTTTACAGGAAAATGGAATTTCTCCTACCGCGAGAGAATTAATACGCGTAATTTCTCGTGCAAAAAATAACAGAGAGGAAATCTTTGCCTATTAAGAGAAAATAAACTAACGTCATATATTTTAGGCTATCGATGTCAGTTATTGGTAAAATAGCCATTTGATTAAAAGTTAATCGTTTTTTTGAGTCAATTTAAATTTGCAATTAAAAATTCGAACGGGTAATAGTTATATTAACGTTGAGTTGGGCAATCACAGTTTTCGATTAAACAACATATTAGAATTTTAAATTAATTATGAATTTGAGGTACTACATTTACATACATTTTTTTATTAAAATCCAAACTCATTATTATGCGACTTAGATAATGATTAAACATACATTTTAATAGTTTATTAAGAACCTAATAATAATTATTATTATTCAAATTGTAATGGAGCATGTTTACAATAATCTTTTTTAAATTAAATGTTTTTAATGAGTATATACTTTCAGTTTAAACATCAATAATAACATCATTTCAATCGTGATATTGATTTTTACAAAATTAATTGTATATTTCACACTATAGCTATACAAAATAAAAATGTACTTTACAAAATAAATATAGTTATATTATGTATTAATATTAATAAGAAAAATTAAACAATAACGTAATATTTGTCACTAAAAAAAGTGAATAATGTTTGTATGTATATATCATGTCAAATAAAGTAACTTTTGCGACTGACCATTTTATAAATGTGCGTTTTAATAAAAATTGGGGTGAAAAGCTCAATTATTTTTATGTAACGAGAAAACTCGAGTGTATTTATTAAAAACTTGTCGGCCGTGTACATAGTTTCTATATACATTTTTTTTCTCTCACGCGCGAGCGTTCTGAATTATTGGAATACACTTTTGTCTCGTCGACGCGTCGTTCCATATAAATAGACCCTTTTGAAAAGTTTCTTTGACACTCGTCGATCGAAATAAAGAAAAGGGGTTATGTGGAGTTCATTAAGTAATTACATGAATATAAACATTTTATTGTTGTGCTTTCATTTTTTACATAACAAAATTATCGTGCGATACCTACGTAAAATTACGTGAAATTAAAAATAGAACGGTTTTTTAAAATAATTACTTTGAGCGAATGAATATTCAAAACAGTTTTCTATTATTGGTATTGACTATCGTTATTTTCTGTATTAATCAAGCTAAATTTGTTATTTTTATTTATGTACATGACTAGCGTCACTCTGTTATATACTATAACCTATATGTTACATATGCTCTTTTATTAAGTGCAGTTAAGGTAGAGATTATGCAATTTACGAAAAAAAAATAACAAGCGCAACATTAAATGTTATTATTCGTAATGCTCACATCCGCTCAAATAGTGTATAAAAGGCAATGCTTTAAAAATTTAACTTGTTAAAAGGTAAAAATGTCATTCGGAAATCGATAAACGATACTAAAACACATGTATGATATGTTTAATTCGTCATTTGCGATACTAAAACACAGTTATAATAAATTTAATTCGTCGTTTACGATATCGACGCGCGTACTTTTATTCGTAACTTTATTACTACTCGTATTTAGTAAGATTCTCGAATTCTAGTTAGTCAAATACGCGAAATAGAAAAGAAATACACTTGTTAACGAGATTACTACAATTTACTCAAGTGAAATTGAGTCAATTGTATATGAAACAAAAAAAAATCGATGTATCGCGTATCTGCTAAAAATAACACACTTACGATTAAAATAAAAATTGTGTGAAGCGTTAAATATAAATGAGAAACATTTTATTTTCTAACTTGAATGAAAAACGTGAAAATAGTGTAAATAAAGTTGTAAAATAAGATGATGTTATTACTTGGAAAAAAAGAATTCATAGTCAGTACTCATCTTTATCTTTAATCGTCTCTCATTTTTTTTCGCGCAAACGCGCGCATAAATATAAAAGCTTTAAAAACTTAAATTTCCATTTTTAATACCTAGCCGAGTTATCTATGAAAATAATTCTTGAAAAACTCACAAATTACATTTATTCTTTTGACTAATTTTTCTCCTTTCAAGAAGACATAAAAACTTCAATAGTGCTTTTTATTACTCCACATTGATATAAATGAATATAAATACGTATTTTATTTATTTTACCTTTTATAATTGTAAGCACGATGGAAAGTTACTTTCACTTTTCCACGAGACCCGAAAATTTATCACTTCATTAATTATAAATAGCACTTATTTTTACACCCGTGTTTTTTCTTCCCCGTTTTCGTCGATATGATAAGAAATACAATACTCGATATATTTTTGAATTTTTCTTTATGTGAACTGAACGTTAGATGAAGTATAGTTTGATAAAAAAAAGTCCTGATAAATTATATCGTAGGCATTTGTAGGCATTTGAAGCGATGAATTTTTAATCCATCAAACGTAATTTTTCATGTTAATGTGAAAAAGGTTGAACGTTAAAATCTTCACTTAGAAAAATAATTGCTTCAATCAAGTGGAATCTACTAGAAAATTCTTAGTAAATGTTCACATCAAGTAGATTTAATGGAAATTAATTATTTTCCACTGTATATACGTACATTCAACTAGATTCCACTTGGTTTAAGTGATTACTTTTTTGCAAGAGTGCAAATGCACCGATATACAAACCACTAAAATATTTGCACTTACAAAAACTCAAATCAAGGTATTCATTCGTATAAATGACGAATATATTAATTAAAACTATCATATAGACTTAATAGATTGACTGAGCTTTCGTGAAATTAACGTGGTAGATTGACGCGTTGGAAAATTTAAAAAGCTATGAGAGGACAGATCGTAGAAATGCACTAGGACATAAATATCCCGGAGACAACGATATCTGCGGTACACAATAAACCTCTTTGACTGGTAATGTATACCCACGACAGAAAACAGAAGAATAGAATAATTGAAACATCGGCGAATAGAAAAGAGAAAAAAAAATAAAAGAAAATAAAAAAAAGCGAGGAGAGAATGGTAATAGGTACAGCCGTAGCCGAGTGTATAAGCCTTTAACCAACACACGAACCGAGGATGTTAGTTCGCAACCAGTTGCACACACAACTCCCTCACCTGTTGCCCGCGTCCGCTCGTTCCCGCCTCGTGCTCCCGGCGACGTCGGACTCGTCGGTACAATAATATTCTCTCACCCCAGCAATATCATCTCCTCGAGACACCGTTTACCCGGGAGGATGTATGGATAGGGAAGAGGAGGGGGGGAGGGGTTGGAGGCAGCGGCGGCGGTGGTACTGGTGGTGGTGGTCGTGGTGTGGTGGTATTAAGGGATATTTAAATGGATGTGGGATGGGAGGCGCCACACAGACACACCACACACTCGCGAGTTTTGAGGGGGTTAACCACACAACGGCGCGACGCGAACTGACTCGCGCTAGCCAGGATCGCTTCGTGTTATCCTGTAAACAGGACGAGGTAGGAATCTCTCCCACTCTCCACTCGCTTTCTCTCCCTCTCTCCCTCTCTCTCCCTCTCTCTCTCTCTCTCTCCCCGTCTCTCTCTGTCAATTTCACCTTTTTCCTGTGTGTATTCCTCTCCCCTACTCCCTGCCCTTTGGTTGTAGCCGTTGCGCACGCGCTGCTTTTGGCCAGGGTGTGTAGGCCTCCGAGAGGGGGTTGGCGGTGGAAGTCGATCCGGTGCGTCTGGGCTGCAGGTGGCGTTTCGGGGCCGCCGAGAGGCGCCTCTCTCCTGTCAACCGGCTCGACTACCCTGCATCAATACACCCCCTACTATTAATACTACTACTACACCTACCTACCTATCTACCTTCCTGCCTACCCTCTCCTACACACTCCCTCGAGAGTAGGGGCACATCTTCCAGATACATTTTTTCCTTTTTCTCCTTTTTCCTCCTCCTCTTCCTCCCCCTCCTCCTCCTCCACCTCTTTTTCTTCTTTTTGAAGCAGGGGAGGTTGACTATTTTCGGAGAGGACGAAAATATACTTGTTGAATATGCTCGTGAGGGTATGGGGGTCGAATTTTAAATTTATAACTGCTATGATTGTCGGCTTTTACGTATCATTTTCTTTCTTCATTCCTGTGATTTTTCTTTGGACATAACAAGATTTAGATGTTGGGGTCATATGATATTAAGACGTTTTAATTATCATTCACCTGTATTTACACGCACTAGAGTTTTGGTCTAATAGCCAGTTATTCTCAAACGAGCGTAATGACCTTTTTCCATCGTGTACAGAGAAATATAATTTCAAATTTTAAAGGGGCGCTGCATAAAGTTTGGTCATAATGATACAAAACCTACATTAACAAACTCGTTTGACTCAAATACGGGTAAAAACTTATTTGTCTATCATTGAAATACTTTTTTAATACCAGAATGTATGAATATATTTCGATGTAAATACCTGTAATCGAATACTACTTAACTTATTTAAAATAAAATTAGTCAAAATCAAAACTTGCATTTTAAGATGTACGTACGTTTTCCGTACTTTAAAAAAATGTATTGATTTTTCAACAACTTTAAGAGGATTGAAACTTGATAAAAGATTAAGGTTTTCCATCACGATAAAAAAAAAAGTAACTAATGGAGCAAAAGAATAATATTGTTGGTACACGTTTTGTTAACAATTTTCAATTCACATTTAATTTACCTGAAAGTCTGTTTTATTAATGTACTTTAAGTTAACACGTTTTTCTGATAAACATTGCATTTTTTTCTTTAATCCATTTTCATCGATTCTCAAATATGTTGAAAAATAGTGGGAAATAAATTGTTTATTAAGTATTTATACCGGATAAATATAATATTTCATTTTTAAGATACGTAATAACATGTATAATCTTTTACTACGGAAATTATGAACATAAAATTAAGAGTATAATATTTTTAATTTATCGCGTCAAAATATTTAAAAAAAATACACAGAAATATCATTATTTGCAAACTTGGTATTTGTAATATTCATATACAAATTATTTATTTATAAATATAAATTACTCACACTTTGATTCTAAAACAGTTTAAAACATTAACTAAATAACTACATTACGCGCGATGCGTGTATAACGTACCTTATATGATTCGCATAATATAATTTATTGGCTAATTATGATTAACTTTATATTAAATAATATTTGAATTTAATCTAATACAAACTATACGGATTTAGCTGGATTTGTTTTTAAATATGCATATTGAAATCAGCCATTTGACAGTCATATTATCTCTAATGACCAATTTCTAATCTACTAATTGTTTAATTTATTTATGTATGAATTTGTATGTATATACGTATATACAAAAATAAAGTAATATGTTATATCTAATAAATTTCACGTATACAATTACACCATTTTATGACATCAAGGATAAAGAGACGTATGAGTAAAAACTTAGATACAAGCACATTTTGAAAGAAACAGTAGCGCTTTAAAAAAATTTAATTTTTCTTTAACTTAAATGAGCAGCAGCCTCGAACTACTTTTCAAAATATTTTATTCTGTTATGCATAATCAACGTACATGCAGGATGGGAACAATTTTTTTATAATCCTATTTTTTTTAACAGTTTTACTTCGGTGAACTCACTAAATTAAATTTCTGGTCAGTACGAGTATCTTTTGTGCATTCCCTCTATACACAACCCGTCGTTACCAAGAAAATTAATTAGTTTACAACCCTTTGAACCTTAATTATCACGCGTTTAGATAAATATATTAAATTAACAAACGCGTTACTTTCAGTTTTTAATACTCTAACGCTCATCATTTATAAACTTTCTACTTATAACCTCTTACGTTTTCTACTTTTTTGTTGTCATATGTTAATGGAACAATTTTGTTCGAGTTAATACGGATGGAAAAAAAAATAGATAAGTAAAATAATGGTCGTAATAAAATAGGTATATACTTTAAAATTTAATATTATCTGTGAGTTATAAAAATAAATTTAGTGATATAAATAGTTGTAGGAAGTTCATAAAAATTCAATAATAAAAGAGTATTTCTGGAACATTGAAACTAGATACGAGTTAGGTAATGAGACATGCTTTTAATGTGCGCATATAGTTATGCAGGTACTTATGGTTTTTTCCGAATTTTAGTTTTTTATTTTTATGTTTTAATTTACAAAATAATTGTAGCATGATTTTTATTAACGTTTATTCATTAGTTACCAATAATCGTAACATATTTATTTCGTATTCGATTTGATTTAAATCTTTTATAATTGTGAATTTATATTGAATCTTGCAAATGACTCGTACAGTTTGAATTTTAGATATACTTCCTATGATTCTTATATATGTTCAATTTATAACATATTTTATATTCAAAATTTATTTTAATGTAACAAAGTTCAAAATAAAATCAATTTATTAAAAAAAAAAGATTAATCTTTTTTACTGCACTTAAAATGGCGAATATTGCTACAATTCAATTGAAAAAGGATTTAATCAAGGATTTCTTAGTCTTTTTCGGTAACAAAATATCTTCCTTTTAAAATTACATTTCTTTCAATCGTGTAAAAGAAAGTGATAAAAAAATTGTTCGCTATTACTAAAGTGCAAGTTAAAAAATAAGTTAATTTTATATTTTATGATTATGAATTACTTTTGATTAACTTATAAATAATTAATGACTATAAGAGAAAAATTAAAGATATTTATATAATTATTCATATACATTGGTATTTTAAAAGTTTTAGAGACTCTTACTTTTCATAACCATATATGCATTTATATAATAAAAAAGATAAACCGGGATAAACAAAACAATATATTTAATCCTTAGTAAAATAAAATTAATAATTGGCGTGTAATATATTATTAATATTAATGTTTTCTGGTATAGAAATTCAATCAATTGAAATAATCGAGTGTTAAAAGATGTTCGAAGTTCTTAAGGTCTGGCAAATAGGAATTTTCTCGGTAGCTTAAATTACTTCATTGAATTTAATTCAAATTATACATGCTAAATTCCTACATGCTCTATTTAAACGTAAGATAATTAAAGGATTCCTACTCTTTTTTGACATATAATAGTGGTTTGTTCAACGGCGGACAAATTGAAAAGTTAAGGTCTTTGCCAAAGAAATGTCTTATTTTATTTAAACTGTACTTGAAGTCTGTATAATTGATAAATCTGTTTGAATTTTACCGAAAATAATTGTTATAACATATGTATATGTTTATTACGTATATTCTTCATTTTACTGTAGCACCTTCGACACGAAAACTACAAAAGAAACTTGTTAATATTCGTATCGAAAATGCAAATGAATCAGCGAATTCCATTCACATCAAAAACAAATTTGCACAATTCCAAAATTATAACCAAATGCTCATATGTATTATTAAACAAAAGAAAATTCGCATTAAGTAATTTCTATTCATAAAGTAATAAATTGAAAATTTGAATAAAACGGCAAATCAACATAATAAGCAAAAAAATCACGAGAAAAAAAAACGAAAAAAGAAATACGAGATCCGAGTTAATATCGATAAAAATTTACGTGTTGCGTATATATCCATTGAAGATATACCCAAGCCCGCACTCAACGTTTATTTACATAAACCGCCGATATACTCGAAATTCAACCACGAGTAGTCACGTATACACAAACCATCCGAATGCAAACGAAGGGCCCGATTACTTTTTTATTTTTAATTCAATGTTAAGAGATCGAAAATGGAGATAAACAAATATTGACTTAACGGTTGATTTTCTCTCGCTTTCACCTTTATTAGCTTACCTGCGCGACCGAATTCGCGATATTGCGATGTTTTAATGGTCAAGGGTGGCTCTGGAATAGTTTTTTCTTTCGGTAGTCGTGTTGCGAAACTCGGACTTTTTTGTTATCAAGGATTTTACGACTCGAACTCTGATGGTGTCGCGCGATTTTTTTATTTTACTCGTTTTTTTGGGGAGCAAAAGTATTAAATCACGCCTCGGGTTTGGTTTTATCATTTGTATTAGGATTTTGAAAATTTTAGACTGCATTATAATTCAATGCTTACAACAAAGAAACAATGTTCGTTATATTTTAAAATAATAATGAATATTATTAATAGACTATTATTAAAAACAAATATTTTTTATACTATTGAAATCATATTACTGTATATCGATTTAGTTTTTATAATAATTGAGCTATTTTTATAATCACTGTAAAAATATGTGTATATCGTACTATACGTTTTAATTTTAATATTATTAATCCTATGAAACTCAAAATAGCAATTTTTCTGCTAGAAAAAATTTACAAAGTATTTGCGTAATGTATGGGGGCATGTAAAAAGGTTAATAGGATTAACAAAACCTTCTTGAAAAATAACTTTTTTTCTTCTTTTTCTCATTTATTTTTTACTTTTTAAACGAATATACCTGTGTATGTGTAGCAATGTGAGAGAAAAACTTTTTCACAATTTGTATCTTACTGTATAAAAACTTTTAAAATTACACGGTCTTAATGAACATTTAACCTTCAATATCTTTTTTCTTTTCTTGTTGCTGAAATAATACGATTTATAATACAATGTTTTAATCGGTATGAAAATTGCACAATAAAATCTAATAATATCGAATATAGTTGCAAAGCAACTATTAACTTTTTATAATGTACACAATGGTTACTTAAATATAGTAATTCAATATTTTTTATATGATTTATAATTATAGTTCAATTTTATAACGTATCAATACAGTTATAATGTATAATAGTTTAGTTACATGCTAACTGCATTATATTCCAACTTTGATTCATGATTTAAGGTAAAAACTGTTTGTAGATTGTCAATGTGACGTCAAATCATATTCAGCGCAAAGAGAATTATTGCGACAATCAATCTCAATTTAAGGTGAAATAAGGTAATTTTTGATCATTGAATAGCCATTTGTTATACTTTAAAATGTTTAAACAGACACTCTGATGCATTCAATAAAAAATTTTGATTATTCTCGCATATACTCTATTACTTTAAGGTTGTTTTTATAATGCTTATAATAAATAAATAAAGTTTTTTTCTCTTTAATTTATAATATTTATATTTATTTAAACATTAATTCTTATATAAAATGCATCATTTATTAAAAATTTTCAAAGATTTATGAAATATTTACGCACAATAATTATTAAATGATTAAATTAAACGGAAACTAACTGTCCAATAAAATAAAGAATTTTAAAATAAAAAATATACAAAATCAAAAAATTACAATAGAGAAACACGAAACATTCAAGAAACAAATGAGTGTCATATGAAATGGACTATAGAAATAAAGTTAATAACCGAAACATTGTCTTAAGATAAATATAAATACATATATGTGTGTGTGTACCACCAAAAGTAAAAAAGACGGTTAGCACTAATAAACTTTACAATATTGTGTACTTCATTAATTATAGTATTGCCACATATGGAATCATAACACAGGGATCCACTAGCAAAACTACTTATACCAAAGCATTGGATGATGTATGCAATAAATTCTTGCAACTAGTTAAATAATTAAAGAATGTAATCTACCATTATATTAATATGTTTGTAAATTTCGATTAAAGTTAAGAAAGAAGTGAAAAAAAGTAATTACAAGTATATTATTTTGACAGTCTTAATATGAAGTATTGAAAACATGAGTTTTAGAAAAGTAAATATTTAATAAAATGTTACGTAATTTTAAATACATTTTATTTTCTTATAAATTATGTAGAATCTAGTTGACCCTGTTGTACTGGTCGTAGAGAAATAGATTTGAGAGTTTAGTTTTAAATTTGGTTTGTTTAAATCAGCCTGTCAACAGTCATAAATTGATCCCGGCAACATATTGCAGAACCTTTGCAACTTGTTGTTGTAAGATTTTTTCTGCAATTGTTATTTGTAGCCTGTAAATAAATGAATACATATATAAGTAATATTCAGATATATCAAGATCGAAATGTTAAAGTTATGCTATACAGTAAATATTTAAACCAAGCAGTGATGACAATGAGAAATAATTTATAGAATAATGCAATCTGAGTATACTTACAAAATAACCATAACCAAATAAAATATTTTCGGAACTTTAAAAATGAGAATAATCGACAAATTAAGTAATAATTGCTAATATATATATACATATATTTAAATATTCAATGTAAATTATATTTGGTAATTAATAATAATCCTTAAAATAATATAAATGTATAAAAGGGAAAATAAATCGTTGTAATCCAAAGAATAAAATCAATGAGTCATAATTCATTGATGTGGAGAAACGTAAGCGGTATAAAAATAAGGTATGATTTCCGTCTATAAAAAGCGAAATAATTAATATCCGTTTCACGTAACTCGATATTTTCTCAACGACCCATCGATACGAAATAAAGGTAAAAAAAGATGAAACCTATTATACCCCCTTTAGGCGATGGAGGTTTGCATTGTTTATAGTCGTGTACTTGCGGGTATACTCTTACGGAATTGAACATTCTCGGGATGTACCATCGGTATACGGAGGACTTGGCGTTATAATGGATCGGGAATATAGGGAATTCCCTTGCGCACTTTTTGCTAGAACGCTCGTGATGAAATTTTCAAATTAATACTGGCGGATTGTACGCGCGAAAAAATGAGACTTGGTATTCGAAATATGCATTCCCTGTATTCTTCCCTCATTTGCAGGCTTTTTCTTTTATTTTGAATTTATTTGTTTCAAGGTTCGTGTTAAATTATTTTTATCGCTTTTTGTGCCAGAGTGCGCGCGAAATAGACGGTGATTCTTTTACGCATAAACTTTTGGGAAGGTCGTTAGCGATTACGTTATATACAATTCGATTAACGTTCAGAATTTAATTGGAGGAGATGTGTTGTAAAAAAACGTGGTTAGATTGTTTATTATATAATTCTATTTAATATTAATCGTATTTCTTTGTCGGCATTCAATTTCACCATTTTAGAATAATTAATTAACAATATTAGTATAAAATCGTTATTAATTAATGGATTTTAATTAATTTTGTACCCACACTGTGAAAATTGCAGGTCAAATGGGAATCATAGTTTTCTTAAAAATATATTATTAATATTATATTCTCATGAGATTATAAGATACGATAATTAAACTAATGATTAAAATTTTACGTATAAATACATCTAAAATTCATGTTTATGTAATTAAATACATATTTGTGTGTGGGGTACAAATTTGATAATTCGATGTATCAAAGGTTTAATTAAAAAATTTTACGTATATACTCACTTTTTTATTTATTATATTTTAGTAATTAAATACTATCAAGCCTTTAAAAAAATTGATTACCCGTTAAATAACATATATGAATAATTTGACGAATAAAATAAGGATGGAAAATAAAATTTATAATTATATTATTGATGGTATTTCTCTATGCACATTATAACTTCTCGAATGATTAATATTATTCCTGATTTCGTATATCTATCTGTGTCTACTTTCAATTTTATTTTCATTTGGAGTTGTGGAAACAATTAATTATTCATTAATATGCATTGTTCATAAAAGAAAGACAGAGCGGAATAATCCTGAAACTGTACAACGTTAATATAACATTCATATATATAAATGTATATATATAAATATGGGATAGTGATACCCAAGCAAAAAAGTTAATAATTTCCGATTGTTTAACAAACTAATTCCGATTCAAATACATATCTATAATAGACAAATTGACACTATGTATATAGAGGAACTATATATATATAGTAATCGGCTAAATCTCGACGCACTCAAATATCCATATATACCCGAGGCAATTTTGATTTGCAAACCATCATACTCGAAACCTCGTCGACGTATCTACGTACACATATATATCGAAAACGTTAGCCGGATATTTCACGCGGCTCGTCGTAAAGAATCATCAATAGATTCCACAAATTGTGCAATTTCCTCACCACGATACAAGTATAAACTTTGTACGACGTTGTATGTACCTAATATGTATATGTGTGCGTGTTTGCGTGTTTGCGTGTTTGTGTGTGTACATGTAAACGACTTTATCGGCTTTATACGGGTCAAAGATTTTTTCTTACCTTATAATATATTTTCCGCTCCCAATACCGAATATCACGGATAATTTTATATACACGTTTCTAATCGGATAGACGAGAAAATAATCGCGCGCGGACGCGCGCTACTACGAGCGCTTGAATAACTCGTATAATTTAGTTAGCCAGGTTTAATAAGCGTATACCATCCTAGTTATATATATATATATATATATATTTATATACGTATATACCACGTGCCCTATCTCTTTCAAATGTATTTGCGGACCCTGTTATTCATGTAGTTTTCTCCGTGTTTCCATGTATACTATCTGTACATAGATACATTTTCTTCATTCTTTTCCTTTTCGCAAAAGTTGCATCGTGATGGAACAATTAAAGAGTATGTGATTTTTTTAATATCATATGGGTACTACTTTTTTTTCTGAAAAAATTATAAAGCATTTTTTGCACTTGAATATAGTTATTATACACTATAAAGCGAATAGATATCTTACTATTAATATAAAATATTTAATAATGTTTATCCAACTACGTCACACTAATGCAAACAAATAAAACAACGTATATAAAAATAAAAATGTGATTATTTTAAAGTAAGTATGCACTTGAATCAGCAATACGGTATAGTTTTCAGTACGTTCGTGTGCATTTACATCTCATCATAGTTTATAGACTTTCTTCTTCTGACACTTGCATTTAACCGCAATGCAGTGAAAATCCAAACCAAAGAAAATCATATACAATACCGACGTAATCTACATTTAAAATGTCCAAAAATCATAAATTTCGCATACGTGGAATTATGATCTTTTCTCGCGTATTGTATCGTGGTTTTAAAAAGACAGGAAAATTTGCATTTTGTATGATTTTTATTGTTGTGTGTACATTTTGACACAGATATATATATATATATATATATGTATACATATAAAATGAAGAAATCATTGATGTCCGGTGCGAATTTTCACTGGACAATATATATTAAAATATATATACGTGCATTTCACCAGTAAATCGTAAAGGGTTTGCCCTTGCGGCTAAGTCAACTATTTATTTATCTGGACGCTTCGTTTTCGTTTCCGTTGCTTAACTTTGGCATTACTTTCCTAAATGAAAACAAATCTTTTGCATGATATTCCAGTGTTTTCAGTTCAAATTAAAGATAATACAAATTATAAAATAAGATAATTGCCAAGCTTGAGATAAGAATATCTCATATAGTCCTTCTATTATTAACATACGTACGTTTATTGTTTAATCCTCTTTTTCACTTATTAATTTCGAAATTTTGAAACAAATTTACTTTAAAATTCATAATCTTAAACATTTACATTTGCACAAATTATATTCAAATATCTAATGCAAATTCGGTTTCCACTAAGACATAGTAAAGCAGGTTAAATCTGTTTTAGAGGGTTTAAAATCATATGCAACATAATTGTTTCAATTTGTGTTTTGAGTACTTCAATCGAAAGCATTAATAAAATTATACGAGTAATAATAATGTTATATCATTTTTTATTTTCTTAAATTACAAATATATCCATTAGTACTAAAAGTTATGTACATAAATCAAATTACTGTACTAATTTTAAGTATCTTAAGTCCATGATAATAATTTAATTAAAGCTCCATATAACACAGCGTATATTAAATGATAAATTGTGTCAAATTGATAATTAAATTGAAAAATTTCTTACAAAACCAAATCACTACGGATATCTTAAATATTCGTATAATTCATGATCGAAATGTGTATACATATATCAGTGCATCTACCTAAATTTCATGCTCATTGAATTTTCGTTCACTCGCACGTACATGCGTTAACCACATTTAAATCGATGTAATTTCAGTGGTTTATTTTCCAGGTATAGACACGCCAGAAGGTAACATAATTAGTGCGCTTTCAAAATTCATCGAATGGAAATACCCGTCATTTCATGATCATGTCGTGTACTATTTAACGGGAAAGAAGTGTCTTTTTCTACCAAGTTTATAACGTGCACACCCATATTAATTAATGATTTTATCTTTAGTAAATTTAATTTTTCAATTCGGATGGCGCGTATTTAATTAATTATATTAATTGATTATCAGACTCGTGAATTAGTTTCTCATTCATTGCAGATCAAGTAAAAAAGTATCAAATACCATGAACTTTGTTACAATTAATTGTTATGCATTTAAAATTATTGACACGTATCATATTACGTAACGTATTAGAAACTTTAAAAATTTTGGTAAGAGATAAGTCTACTAAATATTTCATCCATGGTAAGTCATTATTTCTTTTCGCTTTTGGGTTACCAAGAAAGAATCGTTTAACGGTTCCGGTAAATAAAATTTTTATAAAAATCAAATGTATATATCTATCTGCACAGTATTTTATACTATATGAAAAAATGTAGTTTTAAATAAACCAAAAAAAACAAACTTTTGTGTTCAAATTAAAAATTTTATGAAGATACGTTCATACCAAATTAATGAAACACTTTAAAAGAAGGTTTTCTGCGGATTGAGTTATAAACAAGACGTACAAAAAGTTTATCGTGTATATATACATTACTAGAGTTGGTCTAGATAGTAATTATAATTAATTAAAAGTTGCAAAGAAAAATATAATTAACTTATGCTTTGATCAAATATCTACAGAATTTTCACTATTTGTAGTTATGAACAATACTTTCTGTTTCTGGTCGCAATAGTGCAGCTATTTTAGCTGTATATGCACTAATCGTAAAAACGAGTAGAACGACAAAATAGTTAAAATCTTGTAAAAATATAGTTTCACTGTTTACATTAATGAATATTCATTTGTAGAATAAGTGAATTAGTTCTATATGTGAAGATTGTTGGTATTTGTTGAGCAATTAAGTTGGCGACGTTTCGATACATAGTAAACTTCATACTGTTTTTAGAGTTATGTTTAATTAGCGAACATACGAAAAATAGAAAATGCGACTAATTATTAAGCATAATTCTAGATACAGTTTGAAGATGTGACATAGGGTATATCCTGACAAGTAGGGTGAGAAACCATCGAACAGTTGCCAACTTGATTTTATTACTCAACAAATATCAATAATCGTCACAAATAAAATATAATTCTTAGGCAAAAATTCTTTTTCATAGTAAGTGAATTAATATTATTAAGATCGATACATTTAATTCAATTATTTACATATTCATAAAACCCTATTTTTATAATAATAGTAAAAAAATACGTACTTTTGTCTTTTAAGATGGTAGTAAAAAGAATCCAACATCAATGCAAAATAAATAACCCGTAAATAATACCCAACGTCTGATCTAATCATTATCTATACTACTTAAAAATCCAATCCGAAAAAAAAACAAATCTGTAATTGAATTAGTTTTTTACATTTACTACCGCGATAAAAATAAA
The DNA here is from genome assembly GCA_026168455.1 of Theocolax elegans. Classification (NCBI taxonomy): domain Eukaryota; kingdom Metazoa; phylum Arthropoda; class Insecta; order Hymenoptera; family Cerocephalidae; genus Theocolax; species Theocolax elegans. The sequence goes on along the minus strand of CM047425.1, from coordinate 17,345,769 downwards.
AAGGAGATAGTAATACCAAGTTTCTTTCGATTGTATAAAGTCTTAACTTAGAAAATAGAGCAATAATACTTTGATCGAATACGAGGTTGTTTCTGATTTCGATGTAGATAAAAATTTCCTCCTTTTTTTTCTTGTTTTATCAATAGTAATTGTAGTAGTGTACTTAAATATCAGTTTCTAAAGTAAATTTCAAATAATATGAATAAACTTGAATGAAATGACATACCAATGCAAACTCAACGGTCAATAACTGCCGCGCACAGTGAGGAATATATACCTACGCGATGAGGGCAATGTTGCAGGGGAATACCCAATAGCTGAAGATGCGCAAGTACGAAATTCATTAAACGTAAGTGATGCAAATTCCGTTAAATTAACCTACTCGATTTTGCCGTTATACGTTGTTTTATTAGTTCAAAAAGATATTTCGATTATTATTACAACGTAATAACAGTTAATTAATTAGTTTTTGTTTCAAAAACATATGCATCGTTATGTTTATTCAGAATAATTACTATTATATTTACAGCATCGATGATTTTGGGAATAGTGAAATAATAAATTATTAAAAATTTATATCGATATCTGCATATATTAGTCAAATAGACTGTACTACGTAAACTGAGTTTACTCTCGGTAAAGATTGCTACGAAACCGAGTTCTAAATGTGAATAAGCAATTATAAAATAGTGTGTTGACAAGGTTATCACTTTAAAAACTCACTTTTCAACGCATGAACTTTAATGATTGTTTATGTTGGAAAATGTTGAAAATAGTCGGGATTTAAGATAACTTACAGACAATTAGATCCATGAATTATCTTTCGAAATTACATACATACAATTTCAACTTCACAATTACAGTTTAAGATCGCAGTAAATTTCAATCTCTATTTATCGTAATAATAAAACTGCGATTCACATAGCACACGCGCCCTGTAATTTATATTTAATTACAAAAGTTATAGAAATATAAACTTGCAGCATTGCATACAGGTATACGTGAATAACGAAAATACTTATTCATTTATTGGAAATACCTAATATGTTAAAGGATCATTTTCTGAAAAAAACGTATTGTTTAGTAAGTTCCTGCTATTTACAAACGAAATCAAATGGATGTTTAACAAGAGCCAAGGCTAAAAAATGATGAACATATACAAAAAAGTGTATTATTCGCAAAGTTAAGAATAAAGAAAAAGTACAATAGAATAATGATGCAGAACAATTGGATGAAAATTAAGCAACATGATGATGAGTATAGTAGTGCGTCGGTCAATCGCGACTGAAACGTTTACCTTGACATTAATAAACCATTTATTTACCCAGGCTTGGTAAGTATACATCGAGGATCTCGTAGACGCACCTGCGCGTAGCTGCTGCTCCTGCTGCTCCTGCTTGGCTTTCCCCCGATTTCCCTAATTCTCAGTTAACCATCCGGGACAAGGTCGACTCACCCCACCTCTCTCTCTCTACCTCTCTCAGTGTCTCTCGCACTATAGCTCTATTGCGCGCGCGCAAGCAAGCACAACTGTATTAAGGATCCCCCTCGTGTGTGCGTTTCGATCGCGAGATACGAACCGATCGGGTAAGTTAATGGCACTGGAATTTTCGGAATACATTACTTGCTTATTGATACACGTTATTTTACATTAGAAGATTATTTTTTTAGTTTTATTCTCAACACTTTTTCCGAACATTCATTTTTTATTAAACAACATGGAATGTTAAGTCTAAGTATTTTTAATCTCTAGTAATTGAAAGTTTCATTATGCTTATTGGAATATCGATGGCAATGTTATAATACAATGTCTTTATGAGTGGAGCAACGTACAAATTGTAGAAAAATAATTAAACTTCCTATAATTATTTAGTACTATAACAATCAAAATTAGTTAATCTTGAAATTAAATTACACTATGAAACGACTCTGTTTGACTTGTTAGTTTTAAATTTTCGATTGTAAAATTTGAAATGTTAAAACAATAAGTAAAACATTTTTAATAGTTTAGACCACCCACTTTTCTTGAGTTACTTTTGAAGGATTGTCTCGAAGCGTCAGAATATAAACCATTATAAAATAATAAACGGAAATTGAGGGATCATTTTCAGGTAACCTTTTTATTATACCTATATGTTAAATTTAAATTTATAATTTAGAATAAATAAAAATATGACTCAACTATTAAACATTAATTTTTATTTTCTCCATTCAAAATTGAGTTGTTTTGTAAAATGCAAATAGATTTTCTTATCTTTACTTCTCGCGTAAAAAAATAAAGTTTGGCAAAGGTTTTGATATATTAAAAAGATATATTAAAAAGATGATAATTTAGAGTATGAAACTATGCAAGTGCGTTAAAAATATTGTAAATTAAATAGGAGTACGTAAATAGAGTTGAAGACAAAACTTGAATAAACACTTTAGTTGGGAAAAGCCAACCTTCCTAATGCATTTTTTAAACGTAAACTTCGTTACATGCGATCGTACAATATTTAATATAATATTGAAGCTTGTTTTCAAACTTTGACGATATAATTTTGTTAATACTCCCTGGGCACTATAGATTCAAGGTTTGTTTAATGTTCGTACTTTTTTTTTATTATAGAACAGATTATAATCGCTATCACTGTAGTAGTTATAAAAAAGGAGAATCCAAAATTTAAGACTTTCAACGAGCAAATGATTTTATTTAATTAATACCGCTATTTCGACCTTTTATTACTCGTTAGGAACGTCCTCAACGCAACGTTACAATTAAAAGTTTTTGCATACTTATGTTAATAACATTTAATTTTTAATTATAATTATGCATGTATTAAGAAACTATAATGATTAATAACGTCGAGAATATTAGTTATGTATAATTATTTTTGCTGAAATAAAAAATAAAAAGTATTAATATTTTTTACGACGGTGTTTTGAATAAATGATACTTCTATTAAGATTTACTGTATCGATTACTGAATGCCTGGAAATAAAAATAAAACCTTTTAAATCGAGTTTTTTCTTTATGTTGTTATTTGTTTTTATATAAAATAATCTACTTTTAATACTAAAATATAAAATATTCATATTAAAATTTAACAAACGAAATCTTATATTATTTGCAGAATATCGTATATATTGGATAAACTATCAAGACAAAATACCCATAAATCAACAAGTAAATCGCAGTCCTTCCTATAAATATTGTTAAAATTCAAACGTCGATTATAATAATCGACGTATATTTGCAGTATGCATAATCTAAATCTCGAAAGAAATGAACCATTTTAAAGTAAGTGACGAGTATAGTGTAATAAATATCAAGTATTTCCTTGTACCTTTGATTACGGAATCCAAGTGAAACCAGGATATACCCAAAGTATCGGACTTAACTCGTAGTTGCACAGCCTGCTCGTATAGACGCATATAGATGTACAACATATAGACATACGCGTGTCTGACTCTTGCGCGTGTTCACACCTGGGAATTATACGCGGATATGATCCACACTATTCGTAGGAGGAGGGATGAGGGCCGTGAGATTGGCCAGGCATCGAGATATATACCTAGATGACTACATACGCTATATACGTGCATCCTGTATGGAGGATATAATTGTCGCGATCGATTCGAGGTGTCGGAGGCTTTTCGCGCAAGATTTGCATTTTCGAGGGAAACTGTGACTGCAGTCGTAAAGCTATACGTGTACAACCTCGGGCAGATGTTCGGTCAAAGCTGTATCAAGTGATTTTACACGCTCGTTTCCGTGATGAAGACGCAGTTTCACATTTTTACGATCTTTCTTTTTTTTTTCTCTCGATTGTAAACCTTTCTTTAATACATAACTAACCGTTCTCAATATTTTATCAGTTTCATATTCACGATAATAAAATAATTTTATACAACTTTTGATTCGTCTCTCTTCTGCAGTGCGTATTCCCGATGAAAATCGTAATCAACTGTTTTAATTTATTCTACGTAATAATTCCATAAGAGAAGAGAAAAAGTAGATCAAATATCTCTTATTATATGATCTACCTAACAATGTTTTAATTGAATCAATTTAAAAAATAATAATGTCTTATAAAATCATTTCGAATAATTATATAACTATATACCTTACGTAATTATACGATAAATCAATTTGACGGAAGTATAGATTACCAAGATTTGTATGTATAGGGGTAAGACACGTTGTATCATCCGTTCTGTCGATGAAGTACCCCAGAAATTCAAGACGCACGTCAAGTATGAAAACCCGATGACTGATTAATCAATCAGTTGACAATTACATACCCCATGCAATATGCATACATCCTCGAGGCGATTGAATCGTTAACGACTGTATCCTAACTATCTGGACAGTTACATTGGTTACTCTAATACTAATATATTTTACACTGTAAAAGCCTATTAAATTAATATTATATTAAGTGTTTCTAATCGTTTAATTCTTTCTACATTACAATTTTATTGCAATCTTCTGTACTAGTATTAAAAGTATAAAATAGTTACGTATTGACAATGCGTAATTTTTTTTTTAATATAATATCCTTGAACTAGGAGATGTCTCAATTGTGTGTTAATGACGTATTTTGTAATTAGACATAATTAAACGCTTACTCAACTTTAATTAGCGAGTGCAAAAACGCCAAAAGAAACGATAGAATATATAGAAAATCCTTATAACTCTTTCAGGATTTAAACTTTCATATAAGTTACAATGTCACGAAAACTTTGGGTAAAAAGTTTTAAAGATCATATCCGTTAATTTTCACATTTCTCGAAGACGTCGAAGTGAAACGACACTTTACCCTCGTTTAATTTTTTTGCGTTCTGATTACTTCTTCTAACGCGATCCTTAATTTAACGTAATTATACTTATTTCTAAAAAATGTGTACGTTAACAAGTATGCTTAAAAACTTAATATTATCTTTTAAATTAATTTTCATGTAAGCACGTACATTTAAATGCATTATACTTTGAACACAAAACTATCCGTAATGTATACTAATACAAATAAAAGTATATTTAAGTACAACATCGTGTTGCACGGCATACAATGTGCGATACTAGTATTATTACATTTATTATGAGATACTTTGTAAAATTTAAAATAAATATATATAATTTATTTGAATCGACTTTTTTTATTCCAAGTAAAAATAAATGCAATCAAAACTCTTCTGCCTATTCGTGTATCAACAATGAAATTACTTTATTATTAAAGTATTTTAATGGTTTTCTCTTTTTTTATATATATAGGTATCAAAAGGCGCGATAGCGCCTGACGCAAGTATAGCGCGAGAGCCATTATAGACAGCTAATTTAACCCCTCAGATTTTGTATTCATTATTTTGATTATTACATTAATAATATATGTATAATCGATCAAACCCCACATTCCCTATTTAATTATCTTCACTCAACATTAAATTTTGTGTAAATTCATCGACACATACTAGAGAAAAATCAAGTGAAAGAAATTGCTTGTTGATTTCCTTTAACTCGATTTTTGCTATTTCCGTGTTTTATTGTCTCTTCCCTTTTTATATATATATGTCTATATAATTAGTTTCCAGCCCGGGACAGAGCGCGTACAGATGTAAAACCTCGTGTCAGACTCTGAAAAATTCAGCGCGAGGGCGCTACTGCGCTCAGTTTACTTGCAGCAGTTGCAGTTGTCATGTTTTGTGGTTATATTTTTTTTATTAAGTACTGCTAAATTTTCAAATTCTAAAATTAATCGGGGGGCCTTTGGATATATATATATATATATAATATGACATTCCCGTATCTGCAAAAAAAATATTACGTAACACATAGGAGCAGGGGATCACATTTACTTACACGGGAGAGAAAGAGAGATAGAGTGAAGTGAGAGATAATCAAGTCAAACGTCAACCTGCGTGTACATTACAGCGTGCAAAAAGTGTTACAGATAAAACAAGTATTTCTGTGTAAAGAAAAATAGCATCTCACTAATAAGATGAGTAAATAAACGATAAAAAGGAGAAAGTCTGAAGAGAGATAGAATATTTAATGAAATGGAACTTAATTACAATGAACAAATGGAACAAATAAAAACTAGCGAACAAAACTCAGATGTTAAGAAACGTAATAATGGAATTCATTGCATTAAGTTTAATAAGGATGAATGTATTTTTCAGTTTGCAATATATGATGATGACGAACATATAAAAACATATACATATTTTAATGAAAATAATAAGGGAACATTTGGAGTTTTGGATATTCCATTGGCCATAGATTTGCATCAAGTAGTTAAAGAAACACCTTTGGATAATATTGTTTGTAAATACTCCAATATTTGTAAGAAATCTTAAGTTACCCTTAGACACGTATCACAAACGAAAAAGCAATATGATGTTTTGAAATCTTATTTGGAAGATGTTTGTAATTGTTCTGTGGATGTGCATTATTCTTATACTATTGTTTTATAACATTTCTGAAATGCAAAGATTTTGAAACTAATATCTACTTTAACATAATTGTTTATGTATTTTATAACTTAACAAAAGAAAATGCTATTGAAGTAAAATTTGACTTAAATAGCTTTGATGATATTGACAATACTAACATGAAGCAGCATTTAGAATCTTTTTTCGAATGTTTTAAAACTTTAACACTAAAAGAAGCATTTATTCAAATAATTGAACAAGATAATGCACCTATATGGAATGGAAGTTGGAAAAATATGATACAATATTAAATTTAAGTGTAAGTATTTTTAAACTAAAGACTTTAAAACGGAAAAAAAATTATTTATTCATTTACTTCTCTTTTAGGATTTATCAGATTTTGAAAGCTCAGACGATGATATTAGCCAGATGAGCACTCCAAAAAAGAAACAAACAAAACAAGCGGTGAAGAAACCTTCATATACTAAAATGAAAAAAGCAACAGTTAATAAATTACAAACTAACAAAAAGTCACAAGGTAAAAATGATGGCTCGACTGAACAGTATAGTCAAGGAAATTCTTAAACAAATATGAATGTTAAACAAACACAGAAAACTAACAAGAAAAAGAAAAAAAAACTTCAAGATACAATGAGACAAACAAAACTAAACTTTACATTAGAGAAGAATGCAAATGAAAAAAATGTTACTGGTGATAATAGTGCAATAAGCGCTACTATTCATATTGTGAATAAAAAAAGCGTAGAACAATTAAAGCAAGTCAACACATCCAAAGGAGAATCAAATAGTGAAATGGATAAAACAGATGAAATTAATAAAGTTAATTCAAAAGGTAAACCGCAAAAACAGCAATTAGCTAGCAAGCTATAGTTAATTTAAATAAGACTATTGACATGAAAAGGAAATCAATAACAAAAATAAATACCTTTAGAAGACCACATAGTATAATTAACAAACGAATCAAGCAACCTATCATAACAAGTACACCACTTCATGTGCAAACTAATAAATTATTTCAACCAACTGCAAATGATAATTTGGACATCAGTGAAATAAGTAAAAGAGAATCTGTAAATACCAATAATCATAATAGCAGTAGTAGTAGTACCAGAAACCTAAGACTTTCTCGTAATTAAAAAAATTGTATAAATTGAAAATTGTTAATATTATTTAATTATGGTTGCAAAACACCAATATATTAAGTATATGATGGAATGTGCATCCAATAATTAAACACGCACATTATTTTTGTACAATATACAATAACATTCTAATATTTTTCATCCAAAATAATTGAATAAACAATAATTTTTTTCATAATAACATTGTAATATTTTTCATCCAAAATAATTGAATAAACAATTATTTAACTTCTAAGAAAGGAAATAAGGATATTTATTTACAAAATTTTTCTTATTAAAAATAATAAATTATATTTTTTAATGTCTTTACACTTTCTTAACAAATATATTATATTAAAATTGTTCATCAACATTCTTCAATGAACTAATAATGCACAGTCTATTTTGTTTTTAACTTGTCGGAAGCACTTCATCTCTGAAGGCAAGAGCAGAAACTACTTTTTGGTGTCCTTGATATTCTCTCTTCACAGTTCCTGTTGCTATATTCCATAATCTTGCAACACCATCCGACAAAGCAGTAAAAATGTATTGCGAATCAGCACTGAAAGCTACATCCCAAACCCATCATTTAGCTTCATTGTAGAACTTGCACCTTGAAAAAGTCTGTTGTTTTCCAAACTTTGGCAGTCTTATCTGCTGAAGTAGTAACAAGAAGTGTACTATCAGGACTAAACTTACATCTAAGTGCATATCCTCTATGTGCATTTAATTTAAGCCTAGGATTTAATTTTGTAGGTTCTTCACCGATACCACCGGTAAGTGTCCATATAAAACAATGACCTCTGTTGTTAACAGCAGCCATATAAGTCCCAACTGCATCAACTGCTATGTCTTGAATAGAAGCTTCTGCTTCAGGTATTAATTGCTCATTATGGTCTGACCTTAGATCCCACAAATGTATAACTCCACTTTTTGCTTGATACGTTTGATGACTGGGCTCCAGAATCTAAATTGTTAAATAAATAATTTTATTAACAAATAATTATATTATTTTTAACTTCTCTAAAATAATTTATTCAAATAATTAATAAACATTTCCTAAATTTTTTTTACTATTTTTATTTAAATCTTGATACTTACAAATGTAGTAAAAATAAAAAATTTAAATAATTATTATACTGTACCTGTGAAAACTGTACCAAGAATTTGACAAACTTTTAAATTATCAACATTAAACATAACCAATAATTGTCACTGACAGGTTCTGATGCTACGCGCACGTTTCGCGGCAAATTAGATGATTGACGACCGTGTAAGATAAAAGATGACCGTTTAAGATAATAATGTAAAAATAACTAGATCACGCGTGTCTCACTCACTCTTTCGTTTTCCCCTATAGCTCTGTCTCAACTTTTTTGAGTAGACATATATAAAAAAAATTTGGAACAAAAGTTATCTTTAATTCTTATTCCCTCCCTGGTGGAAATTCAAAAATATTTTATAGTCACCAAAGTAGTTTATAGGTATAAAATATAGAAATCATAATATTTTGTAGAAAATGTCGATTAAATACCTATATTTTATTGGTATAAAATAATTATACTATATTAAATAGCCAAAAAATAGACACAAAATATGCTATTAAATTTAACACTAGTTTTTATATCTATAAAAAAGCTATAAAAAATATTTGTAAAAATAACCTAAAATTTAATTTTTAAAATTCATAAAATTAAAAATATGTATTGTCAATATACATTTCATGTATAATTATTTACTTAAATAAACTGTTAAAATTTGTTCTTATATATACAAACACTATTTTTAATAGGTAGAAACTAGGTATAAATAATAGCTTAAAAATAGAACTATTAAATACCTAGAAACTTTCTATATTATTTTTAAATAATTAGTTTGAATTTAAAAATTAGTATTATTTATTTATTTATTTTTAAATAAATTTATATTAGAAGAATGCCCTTTTACATATAGTAGCAAAATAATATATTATGTTTTAGGGTATAAATAAGTATTATGAAAGTATTCATATGCTTTTAAGAAATTATAATAATATAGAAAAAATGAAGAAGATATCTCTTTGGTAGACATCGTCAAGATCAAGACCACCACTATTTAAATTAGTTAATTACTGCCTAACATCTTATGTATATAGATCAAAGAATAAATAACAATTATTAAGATATTAATATAGGGATGATCTGTATATACAAGTTCCAAACATTTGTATATATATAAGCGTTGCGTTAGCTTAGTGGATAGAGCGTTTGCGTTTGGTGCGTGCGTTGCGGGGTTCGATTCCCGGTTAGGGCAAAAATTTTTTCAGCGTTTTTCTGCGTCAAATATATGTAATTAGTGTAAATATATAAACTAAAACAATATAAATATACCTATAAGTTAATTAAAAATAATAATAAGGTTCGCGAAAGAAAAATTATTTTCAATTTTTTTTTTGGTTATGTATATATAAATACTTTTTAATTTGTACTTATACTTTGTAAAAATACTTTTTAATCTAATTGCTCAATTTATGAGATAGGTAAATTATTTTATATTAATAAAAAATTGTTTATAACTATAACGTAATAACGTTTAAGTAATTTATAAGCCTGAAAAATATAAGAACAAACTTATAACTATTTTATAGGTAGAAAATGCCGAATCCCAATAGACCATATTTAATGTGTTATTTAGGGACCAAAAAACGTTACACATATAGAAATAAAATAGCTATTTTTTATACCCAGAATATTGGTAGTACAGTATAAAAAATTCCTAGTTTATCGGTAAAAAATTGTTCTTCTTTTTTCTACTTATACAATAGCTTAATTTTTTTTTTATTAAGAATTTACTAAGTAAATATCCGATAAAAGAAATTTCTGCAATAGAAAGTATTGAAATCAAAACACCTTCCAAGAAGGTGTCAATATTCGCAAGTATTTTATTCCAATCACACTTTTTAAATTGCAATCTATTAAATAAATATCTTTAATTCATATTCCCATACTTTTCTACTTATACAATAGCTTAAATTTTTTATTTAAAAGTAATTACGTAACTTATAACTTATATGCACTTATAAAGTTTCTTAAGTGTGTTCCTTTTGACGAATAAAAAATTTGGAACAAAAGTTATCTTTAATTCTTATTCCCTTCTTTTTTCTACTTACACAATAGCTTAATTTTTTTTTTATTAAGAATTTACTAAGTAAATATCCGATAAAAGAAATTTCTGCAATAGAAAGTATTGAAATCAAAACACCTTCCAAGAAGGTGTCAATATTCGCAAGTATTTTATTCCAATCACACTTTTTAAATTGCAATCTATTAAATAAATATCTTTTTTATATTTAAAAGTAATTACGTAACTTATAACTTATATGCACTTATAAAGTTTCATAAGTGTGTTCCTTTTGACGAATAAAAAATTTGGAACAAAAGGGTCAGTAATAAAAAACAATTAGAAATTAAAAGACTCATCATTTTCTACCTATTGTTATTTTAATTGGACATTTTATATATTTTTCCATATATATTTTTCCATATATATTTTTCCATAAGTAGTTTTTGCAATAGAAAGTATTGAAACAAAGCGGTATAATCGACAAGTATTTTTTACCATACCATAAATTATTTCAATTAAACATTTTTATTTTTATGTGTTACATAAACTCCTCAAAAAGTTTCTACAATTGAAAGTACTGAAATCAAAATGGAATCGCCAAGTATTGTATCTACGCATCAATGTCTGGGAAGAGATTTAAAAATTTTTCGTCGTTTAAATTTGTTGAAACTTCTCTAACTTGTTTCAAGGAGTTCACATTTGAACCGTGATGATTATTTATCAAATCCTCATTATTGCCAAGATATATATTTATTATGTCAAAATCTTCATCCATTTTCATAGTTGGAGAAATAAGTAAACAATTTTATAATATATTTATTTACATAAAATTAACTTCTTCAAAACTAATAAAACAGAAATTTATTTATCTCATTTTATTGCTTTTAAATAAAATAATACTTGCACCACCGTTGGTTAAGTCTACTGATATGTATTTACGAACGCAAAATTTTATGTACAGTCAAGATAAAAAATAATTAGGGAATGCGAAATTTGATCGAGAATATATTTAAAATGCAATAATATAAAAATAATGAAAAAATATTATTTGAGAGGTTAAATTAGCTGTCTTTTAATTTCAATTTGAAAATATGTATTCATTTTTTGATGTGTTAATTAATTTATTAATGCCTGTAGCTATGTACAGACCTCATGGGAATCATTACAAGTCATTTATACAAATTTTACCTCTTATCTTATACCTTGACCTTTAGAGGGCCGGTGTTATGAAAATTTGGCAATCGCATTATTCTATAAATGTGTATCTATTTATTGATTTATATAAAAAAATTGATTTTTTTTCGCCTTTAAGCTATTACAGGTCCTCTAAAGATTAAAGTATTTATAAAAGCCCTTGATACATATGATAAATATATGCAATATGCATTCTGACATTCTTAAATAAGAACCCAAATCAACGTGTGGTGCAAGTATTATTTTATTTAAAAGCAATAAAATGAGATAAATAAATTTCTGTTTTATTAGTTTTGAAGAAGTTAATTTTATGTAAATAAATATATTATAAAATTGTTTACTTATTTCTCCAACTATGAAAATGGATGAAGATTTTGACATAATAAATATATATCTTGGCAATAATGAGGATTTGATAAATAATCATCACGGTTCAAATGTGAACTCCTTGAAACAAGTTAGAGAAGTTTCAACAAATTTAAACGACGAAAAATTTTTAAATCTCTTCCCAGACATTGATGCGTAGATACAATACTTGGCGATTCCATTTTGATTTCAGTACTTTCAATTGTAGAAACTTTTTGAGGAGTTTATGTAACACATAAAAATAAAAATGTTTAATTGAAATAATTTATGGTATGGTAAAAAATACTTGTCGATTATACCGCTTTGTTTCAATACTTTCTATTGCAAAAACTACTTATGGAAAAATATATATGGAAAAATATATATGGAAAAATATATAAAATGTCCAATTAAAATAACAATAGGTAGAAAATGATGAGTCTTTTAATTTCTAATTGTTTTTTATTACTGACCCTTTTGTTCCAAATTTTTTATTCGTCAAAAGGAACACACTTATGAAACTTTATAAGTGCATATAAGTTATAAGTTACGTAATTACTTTTAAATATAAAAAAGATATTTATTTAATAGATTGCAATTTAAAAAGTGTGATTGGAATAAAATACTTGCGAATATTGACACCTTCTTGGAAGGTGTTTTGATTTCAATACTTTCTATTGCAGAAATTTCTTTTATCGGATATTTACTTAGTAAATTCTTAATAAAAAAAAAATTAAGCTATTGTGTAAGTAGAAAAAAGAAGGGAATAAGAATTAAAGATAACTTTTGTTCCAAATTTTTTATTCGTCAAAAGGAACACACTTAAGAAACTTTATAAGTGCATATAAGTTATAAGTTACGTAATTACTTTTAAATAAAAAATTTAAGCTATTGTATAAGTAGAAAAGTATGGGAATATGAATTAAAGATATTTATTTAATAGATTGCAATTTAAAAAGTGTGATTGGAATAAAATACTTGCGAATATTGACACCTTCTTGGAAGGTGTTTTGATTTCAATACTTTCTATTGCAGAAATTTCTTTTATCGGATATTTACTTAGTAAATTCTTAATAAAAAAAAAATTAAGCTATTGTATAAGTAGAAAAAAGAATATATATGTACACATTCGTATATAGCCAGTACAATCAATTTTACCACTTTTTTTATTTTATCATCGGCAGTTATTGCGAGAAAATCTTGTTTTTATGTCGCTTGTTGCTTTTTTCCCTCGTCTCTCACTTTTTTAACAAAATTGAATTTGTTTACACTACGATTGTTTACTTATTTGTATAATAATTAAATAAAAAAGCGTTGCTCTGCAATACTGTCTTACAATTAATGTTTAACGTTTGAATTCTGGAAATCGTTTAATTTTACTGACACGTATTGATTTTGTAACGTATCGAATATATCGAAAATAGCGACTTATTATTATTCAAATACGATCGCTGTAACGAATTTGAAGTATTAAATGTATTGAAGCTGCATTAAATGTATCAATCGATACATAATAAGTGTAATTTATAATTTTCGTAATCTAATTTTATATAGTTCGAAAAAGGTTATTTCTACATGATGGCTATATATGATTTTTCAAAAAAATTCGGGATACGAAACGTCAATTTTCGTAGAAGTAAAAATGACATTTTAAAATTTTTGGAAAAATTGTCTGCAATTTTATTTAGTTATTTGTACGGTAGTAGTAAATTTATAAAATGAACTTTACGAAAAAATATCATATAAAAATGAACTACATTTTATTACATATTTTATGTTGATTTTATTTTATATTTTTATTAAAATTATTCTTCATGCAGAATGCAATTATAATAATCAAATTTTGAAGATGTATAAAGTTACTAAATTGTTTAGAAAAAAAAATAAAAATTTACAATAAACAAAAAAAAGGTAACAGAAGGATTTAGACTGAAGCAATATCGAGTAAGCTATCGCGTGAAACATTATTCATGAAAACTAAAGCTGAAAAATTCGTCAGCGTAAAATCAATAGTAACCGCAAGTTACACGCTCAAATACGTTTACAATCTTCCCCTCTCCGAAAAGAAAGAAAAATATAAATGAACGATTCATGCAATTTCGAAAAATATACACCTATTAAATATTGTACGTAAAACTCTTGAACAAAGTTATATAAACCGAAATCATGATGAATCAATTATAAGCCAAGCGAGTTCGACATTCCCTCGAACGAAACGTATATAAGACGTCTTCTATCATTTCGTTCAAGATGATCTTAACGGATAATCTACCACGAATCTATCACCCTTATAACATCACCCGTACAAATTACGAATCTCACTCAGAAAACTACTATACGCCTGAGGAAAAAAAAAGACGAAAGACCTAAGACGGAAATGACGAAGATCCATTCCTCGGGGACGGATGATCGCGGCTAATCCCAAGATAATCCTTTTGCTCGCGCAATGTTATACCAAGAGGTGTGCGCACTTAATTTTAACACACACACTCGCGAGCGCGCACACACACACATGCGCACAGATGCGAATACTCACATTTACGTACATGTGAAATATTCAAAATTGGTATTGAGCTACTCACCCTCGTATACATATCCCTGGCTACGGCTTGTATCCATTCATTTTTCTTTCTTATCTTGTACGAGCAAAACGCCACCACAAAAATTCTTTGACTTCCAAATTTATGTTAGTATATGTGTGAAGAGACGTACGCGTTCTAATTTTATTTCTCTGCAAATGAACTATAAATTGTAAATAACATTATGTACACTATAATTAATATTATATGTTTTCGTGCTTTTAGTAATTTGTAATTAGATATAAATATAATCGTGTTTATAAATAGTATCTTCTAATTCGATCAGTATGTAATATTTAAATGATTCCTCTGTATGTCTATCCATATATTCCGTGTATATAAATCTGAGTTTGGACGGATGAGAGTGGGTGAGGAATTTCTTAGAAAAAACGGCATTTCCATTCATTACGCTATTGAAAATAAATCGAAGGAAAGAAGGCTTACTCTTTCTTCGTCTCTCTCTCTCTCTCTCTCTCATCTCCTCTTTTGATAAGAAATAGCGTCGCACTTCTTCGACCTTCCTTACGAAGCTTTGAGCGAGCTTTTCATTTGTTGTCCTCGTTATCTCACTGACGGGCCTCGTTCTTTTCTCTTCCTTATCCAACGTAAAAAGGAAGGAAGATGAGGAGGAGAAGACTTGGAAGTATAGAAACGTTTTTCGCCTCGTGATAGCCGGATTACTCTTTTTCTTTCTGATTGACACGAGCTGTCTTTGATGCTTTTCTTCGCCCGGTTCCATTCGCTATATACCGAGGGCTCTAATTATGCCGTTTGACGGGAGGTTATTTCGTATAGCTGCCGAGGCACTTAAGGGAACGCGATAAGACGCCGTAAGATCGTGAGATCGGATCACCGACGCGATAATAAATTTAACAAATCCCGAATTGTCTCTCTCTCTCTCTCTCTCATTAAGTTTTATAATCTCCTTCCAAATGTATCAACAAAATACTAAGGACAAAATTGATGATTAAACCTTTTTTTATACTTACCATTTACACGTTACAATCACTAATCCATTTTTTAATATAAACGATAAAACCCTTTATTTAACGATAGTACTATATTTAAATATTTTAATCAGGTAATTGATACTAAATTTTTTATTATATAGATTATGTTCGAAGTAATCATGGAGAATTAAATACGTTAGATATGTCTACATAAAAGGAGCAGAGAAAGCATAAAAAATGAATAAAAACAAAGGTTAAAAAATTTCAGTATTATTTCACTTTACTACTCATGTGTAAATACTTAGACTGAAATCACGAATAGAAGTTACTAAAAAAATTTATTGTCATGAAAAATGCATTATAATACAAAAATTATAATCATATTTGTGTTATTTACCAATAGAAATTACAAAGATAAATATTTGCTACAACAACAATAACTAAATCCATAAACGAATATTACCGTGATTGTTATGCAATTTTTAAAAAACATATTAATCAGTAAAAATGATAAATTATTTCTTAGGACATAGCAAGTTAAACATTATAAATATAAGGTTCTTTTGTTCGTAGTGTCTCGGTTAAATACCTATATACAGAACGCAATAAATCCTTTACTTTATTCTACAAACATGTCGCGTTTGCAGGTCACGTATTTATTCAATGCGGTTTAACAAAATAAATTTTATTTACACATTTGCGATAGCTACTGTAGGAAATTACATTTGTTGGTGAAATATTAATTTATAACACAAAATTCTAATTTCTTTCTTTTAAATGTATACAAGACGTATACGTATAATTGACGGCGTCGCTCAAAAATATGAAAACTTAATTGATATTCCAAATAAAATAAATAATAATAACTATTTCTCATTACAAATAGAATAGGGAGATTTTATAAAACCAAAATTCTCGCAATAAAAAGTAAACAATATATAAGGTAAATATTTTATATCGTTGCACATATAAATATATCTGCAGTGCGTCAAATTCTATGATTTACATAATTTAACGTAAATAATTTACGTATCTGACGACAATCAACAATCAATGTTTCAATGATTTAAATAATTGTTAAACATCAGTAAATACAAACCATTACTCTACAGGATGACCTTTTTTAAAATGTAGTATACATCGATGTTAAATTTTCCATTTATCAATGTGCATTTTATGTGTGTACACACGTATTCAATGTTAAATTTATTAGAAATCAAATTTACCGCTCTACAAAAACTTAAATAGTATACCCAAAGTAATAAATAAATTATCATTTTATTTTTACATTACCTTGGGGAAAATTTCAGTTACATTGAAAACACCTAATTTAATCTCGTATACATATATACCTAGACATACACATAACTTTACCAAACCACAAACAAGAAACTTCATATAGACTCGGCGACTTAAATATTTACTCAATTTCTGTATGTATAGCTGGTATAATTTTTTTTTGTTATTAAAGTCTATAAGAATTTGCCCTAAGGAATTTTACATAATATAAATTCGCATTGCCGACTTTTGAGCAACTAACGACATAAGATGAAAAAGTTACTCTTTATACATATTCTCTTTTCCGCGGGTTCACAAACTTTTACACATATATCGTATAATGCCTGATGTGGCACTCTTTTTCAAATAATTTTTACACGTATAAAGTATATAAGTAAATGTTTATTTATTAATTTCTAGTAGAAATTTGTATTCCATCTAATAAGTATTAAAAAACTTATTTTAGTAGAATGGGCAAAAAATGTCCTACCAAAAAATGCTTCTGTTACATTCACTTTTAGCTATTTCTTAGTTTGTAAACATATAGATCAATGCGGTGTGCTTTTAAATGTGTATTAAAACTGTATAAGTTGAACTGTAATAAAATCGTGTTTATCTTTGTAAATATATTGCAAATATAACATAAATTAGTTATCTATTAGAATTACGTATTTTATTACTCGGAGAAAGCTGGAAACTTTAGTTGAAATATTTTGAGGTTGTGGTCATTTTATTAAATGCTAATAAAATAGATGGAAAAGCGTTTCATCAAATATATTTACTAGCAATTTTGAATACATAGATTTTTTATTCAAATATCTACTAGAAAATTAATTTTTTCATGCGATGCAACGTATTTATCACTCAAACTTACGTTATTTGTTATTAGTTTTTCATATATTTTATAAGTTTATAGTTATTTAAAGAACTACCTGTTCATGCTAAACAGAGGAATTGGGTTTACTTACAAATTTCTTATTTCTATACATTAATAACAATATATTATGAAGATTTATAGTAAAATATTGGTTTAGTAATAGAATATAGTATTTTGGAAATATAAAACTTTTTTATATATAAATATATAATATATATACCTAACATAGTCACAGATTTTTAGAGTTCTCTTAACAATTTAAGAAGACGATAAAACTATATTCATGTGAGTTAATCATAAATAAAATTATTATTTAATTACATCCACAATGATGCTAATTAGAATGTCGATGGGAATATGTTATTCACAGTGCGATAATTTACATCTTATTATATTATAAATCGTATACCCATTACGAACAGGTTCTAAGCCAGAATTAAGTTATTTGCAGTAAATGCGCTAATATACTGTTAATTAGGAGGTTGTTGGAACTAAAATTACGATAGCTACTCCAGACTTGTATAAAAGCGTTATTTTGAAGTACTTTAATTTTAAACGTGTAAAAGATATAGTTTCTATGAAAAATAATTTATTATAAAAAATAATAAATATACAATGCATATTGTATTTTTTTCGTTACGTGCAGTGCAAAACATAAATAGATATATTAAAGATATATTAAATTACAAAACTAAAGAATTCATATTACATGAATTTATTATTCAAAAAATTATTTATTCTTGTAATTTAAATAAATTATATTGTCATTTAATTTAAATAGTAAAATTGTGTAATATAGTGTGCATATATTCTGTTGATATATTATTTTATAAGAATTTAAGTAACCAAAACGTTAAAGTAAATAATGACAAATTTTGTACAAAAGTAAATTTTTCTTTGCGATACTCCCTTTTCACAAACTTATATATCGTTAAAAATTTATCAAATTAAAAAAATTTTGCACAATTGCTATTATTAATTTTATTTTTCATACCACGAGAGCAATTCGTTACAATTATGTAAGTTACAATATATTATAAAATTGTCATACAGTACAATTTTTTCAATTTTTTATTAAACAATCCAACATGAGAATAAAAGTTAAAAAACGCTTGACGGACATGACTTACTTAATAATAACATGCTCGTAAAGAGATTAGCAAGCATATATAACTACATCTCGACAAAAGAAAAAGACACTTCATATTCACATCCATGAAAATTCGATAATTACCTTAGAAACCATCCATAAACTTTATACCATATAAATATACTTATTTATGAATTTAATAGCAGTTATTTATAGACCAAGTTAATATACTACTGTGTGTTGTTAGTCCATAAACGTGCTATCAGACGATGTCTTCGACGCCGTCGAATTCAACCCCGATGTATATATATATATGTATATATATATATATATATGGTACCAACCTGTTGTCCGTCGTAAGGAGCAGCAGTTACAACCCACCGATAACAGTCAACAATAATATAAAATATCCCTTAGGATCCATTCAACGACGCGTTTATTCTTATCTATACCGATCGATCCCCCTCATAGGAATGATTTTTTTGTTACCCTATACATAGTCTACATATGTATATCTGATAACGAGCATATACTTTTTAACGTCATTGGCTTACCTATAGAATAATAAAGTTTTCGTGTAAAAGAGCAATATTTTATATCCAGCTAATTTTTAATTTGCTTTACGGTACGTTGTTTCTAAGCTTTAAATATACTATCTGTTTTCCACTGTAACTCATCTTACTTTGTTTGGAAAATTATATTTCTTTTAATATTTCCATATTTGCATTGATAAATACAAGATTTGGTACAAGAAGTTTCATAAAAACAGTATTGGATACAGTTGTAAAATTTATATTATTTTATTACATAAATAGTTAAAAACTTGCAACAGTCATAATCGATATCGTTTATGTACGATTAAGTCAATAAGAACCATTTAGATAAGACATTATAATGAAATTATGAATTCTAAACGAAACCGAATTCGTATGTGTGTAATCGACCTATTTTACTTCATATTATTATTGTTTCTCTTGCCCTTTAACCGATTCGATAAACTGTATCCGACACTATACGACGTACATTAAAATTTTATTAAAATTATCGAGCGTCACCGATTATTTCATTTATATACACTAGAAAATATATCGATAATGAACTCTATAACTATACAAACATATATTATAAAAATTGACTGTCTGACCATATTGACTGCAATTCCACTGATTTTCAATTTCACGAGGTTCTGTGTCGTATTAAAAAGTTTATTAATCTTGTCATATCCGATGCATACATCGTTAGAGAATTTTATATTCGATACATATTATAAAGTTTCTACACGAAAAATATGGACTTACTTGCACGTTTTATTAGAACAAAATAACTTGAAAGTAAATTAATTAACGAATTCTTTTTCAAGATTTGATGAATTAAAGTAGATGATTTAATTGTTATCTCATTAATGGTCTGTATAAATTATTTACAGTAGAAGAACAAAGTGTACCACATACTCGAATTTGTCTAACAAATGTATACTTAACATTTTTCTATCATAATAATATTGAGCACAAATAAGACCTGCAGTATCTATTGATATGTATGAATTGGTTAAAGAAATTCCATCTATTGAAGATTAAAATTTTTTTTTTCTATTACTGCAAATTCTTGTATTGTTTCGACTGCGTAGTAACCACGTCACGTATATCAATCGGTGACCTTCAATTTTTTTTATAACTTGTTGGGTTTTCTCATTAGGCAAATCCCGGTAACACTTTTTATGTAAGTTTTTTTTTGTATTAAAATCTCTTTGTGTCAGGAATAGGTACCCCATTAATGAAGTTTTTCTCTTTCATTTATTTCTTCTTTTTTTCGGAAATGAATTATATTTTGAAAGACATTGCAAGGTTATATACCCGTTACGAAATGTACGTGCATTTACAGATATAATTGAGGTGTGTTCGTACGAACGTGTAGGTAATTTTAACGGCATTGATTGCCGAAAAGATACGTTAATAAATTTTAATGACGAAAATTAACGGCCTCCGAGATAATATCCAAGTTTTATTGGTTCATTAAATTGTTAATATCATATTATTGTGCAAAAAAAAGTTTGTAATAAAATTTTTAACATAGTGTTGATGCGCGTAAACCAATAAGTATAATCTGTTTATCTCGGGGTTTTTTTTTATTAATACGAAATTGATCAATCAATTTTCTGTTTGAAATAAGCATTTTCCAAGCCATTAAGCATTTCATAAAGAAATTACGGATTTATGATACACATAATGGCACTAACTCTGTTTGCTCTATTATATTTGAAGATATTCAAATTAATTGGATTATGGTAAATCAATGTTATAATAAACCAAGTTCGTACACTAATCGAAATCAAATTTCATATAAAATTTGATCGTGTTTATACTTGCACATGACTTTTATATGTATATAGTGGTTATTATTTTTCCTTTCTTTTTGAGGTTAAGTAAATAATATCGTTTTTATATCCTCGATGTATTATTTATTATCGATTAGGTAATATTTACTTCGTATAGTCAACGTAGACCAGTTTATTAAAAAATCACTTATATTCTTCTCTTACATAACAATTTCATTTAATTAACAAATGTATTTATTTTTGTAAGGTATATAAATGTAAAAATACAAATTTGACTATTAAATCAAGTGTAACTCATAGTTGTACTTACCTTCCGAATGGTAAGAACAAAAGGTAAAGATAAAAGTCTTTTACACAAATCGCATCCGGACTTGGATGACCTAGTCCAGCGATATCAATGCAGAGTCGCTCGGAGTACGAAAGAAACCGTTCAAAGTAAAATCCATGAAAAGCCATGTGACCTTTTCCTACCCGACTCTTCTTAGCAAGGTATGTATGTACATATAGATTTCCTATACGAAAAATGCATCCAGTTTCATTTCCTGAGGAAGGAGATCTCGAAACTCTTATTTCCTTATGTATATAGAATCCTTGGTATAATAATACGCATACTTGTATCTACTTATACTCACGCACATACATTCGTATGTCACCGGTGCCTCGTGCTTTACTCATATTGCATGTGAATTTTGTTATATTTTGTGAACAATTGAATTAGATAATATGGAGAATAAAAATTTCAAATTCCTATTTCATTACTAATATTAACATAATTTTCACGTGTCATTAATAACAAAAATATACTAAAGATCATAAAATGTATATCTATATTCACCAATTACTAAATTAATCAGCAGCATAATTGTTTCTATTATAGGAAATATCCTTTCAAATTATAATAAATGATTTTCATAATTTAATCATTTTATCCAATAATTATTTAATTGATTTATTAATTAATATATTGATTAATAATTAATATATTTATTAATTACTTGATTTCGTTGTAATACTTAAACATTCGCTAATATTATGTAACACTTTCAAATTTAATTTGATTAGAGTGTTTAATATAATTACAACCAATGGAAATTTAAACGACATTGACTTAATATATATTTCCAACTAGATATATCAAGGGATAGGTACATAGTCAATTTATAAGGATATAACTATTACTTGCTATAAATGCATTAATCAATGTAGTATTATAATTTTTAATAATGATAATAAATTACTAACTTGATTCAGATATTTTAAATTACCTAAGAATTTTAATTAACAATAATTTATTTTCAATCAATATCGAAATAAATGTGAAATAAAAAAATCATAACAATATCTACAACGGGTTGTATACCTTAATTAACAAATATAATTATTTTGTAAAACACATAGATATTGAGCAACACGATATTGAAAGCTATTAGTATATACATAGCGTACGTCAGATTGATTTACTTAACGAAATCATCGATATCTCTTATTTAAAATTATGCCTAAGTAATCATGTAAAAATAATTGATATAATTTAATATAAACATGATTTTAATGGTATGATTATCGACGTATACAAAATCAATAAGCTTTCTGTTATTGTCGGATTATACGGTTTACAATTAATTAAGCAACATATGTTTCCATTTAAAATGTTATTAATTTTAATGCGTTTTAGCAGTAAAATCTGGATGAGTCCGTTTACATAATGTACTCGAAAAAAAAATTTTCAATTACTATAATTATACGTGTATGTACGACACGAGTAATTGGTTCTCTAAATTTATGTATATACGATCTATACGTTACAATATTATTTTGGCAAATAAGCGATTATTAATTGTTTAATTAAATAGTAAATGCCAACGTAAGAAAAAAACAATGTAATACATAATTACTATCTCATTCTCTCTTTCTCTTATTAATTTCGATTAGTGATTTTCAAGTAAATTTCATTGAAAATAAAAATAATAATAAATCATAATATGACAAAGATTATATTTAAATATATCATATTTTTTACAATACGTGGAAAAAGCAATGCTATAATACCAGTTGCAACGTAGTATAAACATCGCCAAAAGTAGACAACACAATAACAAGAAAATTCAAATCCGGTATATCTGTATACAAGGCAAGTATCCTTTGAAATCCATCCCGATATCCCGAACCGATTTTCCAAGATATCGAAGTAAGTGTGGGAAGGAAAAGGGAAGATAAAACGTGAGAGAAAGAGAGAGAGTGAGAGAGAGTGAGTGGGGGAGGGGGAGGGAAGGTAGAAAGGGAGGAAAGAAAGGAGCGATCGCGTAGATCCAGGAGCCGGCGGGTACACGCGGCCACCCACGCGCGATCCTTGCGCCGACCTACTGGCCGATACTCTCGGAAATCGGGTCAAGGGTGCCGGTAGGTGGGGGTGGAGAGACACGCGTATCCTTCCCCCTTTTCCGCGCAAGCTGCGACCTTCGCCGATTTTATACGCACCTGCAGCCCCCGCGGGCTCGAGTGACCAGCGATCCCTGGAGTTATATCTTTCTGTCTCTTTCACTCTCTTTCGTTTTTCGTTTACACATGGAAACACGAATGTGTCATTTTAGGATTGTGTAATCAAACGACACGTTTATTACCTTGGGTCTTTTTCTTTTTTCAAGTGCTTTACTTTGTTTGCCGTTGAGGTTTGCGACTTGTCGTTTATAGGATTGTCATTCTTAAACTTAAGGTTGGACACATTTTATTGTTTTCTGCATAACCATGCAAAAAGGTGACTTATTTGTTTTTGTACTTCGTGACGAGACATTTCAATTTCGAATTTAGATCTTACATTTCGGAAATGATGTTTGTATCGTAATTGTTATTGCTATTATTAATCGATTATTATTAATGCACGTTAGAAATACAAATTTTTACTTTTGTTAAAATATATTTGTTGAAACTAACTATGATTTTATGGTTTTCTATTCAGTTTATATCTACTCGCTCGTTCTTTCATGATAATTATTTAAATAACCGATCAGGCAAGTATTAACGGATTCGATTATGTATTTAACCAATAGTATTGGATTAATTGACTATCGGAAACGATAAAAAGATATGTATCTTAAAAGTCTGAGATTTACACGAATATTATTAAAATGAATTATTTATCAAAACTATGCAGTTACTATTTAAAATAATTGTATAACTCCTGAAAATTCCAAATACTTAATTGAACAAAAAATTATGTATGATGCTAAACATTTTTGTAGTTTATTTTTCTTTGCTATTTAGATCCTGTAAAATCCAATAAATGTGTTCAATAAATGTTCAGAAAAACAATATTCTTCGAATTTGTAACAGATTTTCATTTAAACTTTTTGCATTTTACATTGCATAATACAAACACATATTCTACCTTTTCCATTAAAAATTAATCGAAAATAGATATATATATATACATATTTCAGATTTAATATAAATTAATTATTACCTACTGAATTAATCAACAATTTACCATTGAAGTTTAATTAAGAACCCAAAGTAATATAGTTTAAACAATAAAAAAATAATGTGGGGTATATCACCACCTTATAGTAAATTCCATTACGTCGTATCAACGTTGAAATATTGATAATGATATATATAGATATATAACAGAGGATGTACTGTCCAAGATAATTCAAAAACTTGACACCGCAATTAAGAAATAAATCGAGAAATTATGCAACAACCGGCGATCATGGAGACAACCTAATTAGCCTGAAGAAAGCACGGTACTTTGCAAAATTTAAATTCGTCCAGCATGGAAAACGTTTACCCCATTAGAAAGACTTTTGCAAACTACGATAAAATGCTCCCTTTTGTCCCTTTTCACGGGTTCATTGAGAAAGGAGAGTCTACCTGACACTCGTTAACGTCAATACCCTTGTAATGAATCTTGCAGTACGATACCTTTTTTCTATCTACTTCTCTTTTTTTACCAACTAGTTTATTAACATTTAGTATAGTTTAATTGATTTTTAGTATTCGTTTTTTACTTGTTATATTATTATGTTAAATTAGAAGATTGGTTTATTGTTTAAAGATTTTTGTAAATGAAAATAAATATTTTCTAAATTATGAAGAAATAAAAAAATACTTATTATTTATCATTCATTAAAGTTTAGAGAGATTAATTAAATTACTACTAATTAATAAATTATTACAATTTTTGTAAAAAAACAAACTATAGTGTTTTTATTAATAAATTAATAACTTTAGTATATACCTGTTTAAATTACACCTTTTTTAAAGTGTATGTAAAAATGTCAATTTCAGGATTTACAAGAGAATATTATACATGCGGTAAACAAGTTTTAAAATTTCAAAAGAGATAAAAGTTGAAATAGTAAATGGAAATTATTATATATATATTTTCTGAAAGTTTATATTCACATGAAATTGAATTATTATTATTATTCGTGAGAATGACTATTTTATTTCATCGAAATAAATATAATTTTGGAAAATTAAAATAAAAAGTGAAGGTTTTAATTTCCTTAATTAAATATTGAGATATTTATTGGAATATTAACTATATCATTTAAAAGTTTCAAGGTAAATTTCTAAAGGTTTATTAAAAACGGATATTATAAAATATCAGCCTAAGGGTATAAAATGATAATTCGTGTATTTTATACGGATTTATTAAATAATTGTTTTTAAAATACTTTTAAGTGGTAAAATAAACTAACTATTTTAATGTATTCTATTTATAATAAATTTAACTTTTGTAAACATATAAATAAACTGACTAGATTTATATTTGTAAAGGTTAAATGCATTATTTTAAAGATTATTATTAATTTACTTCTGCTTTCACGGGTAACGTATATATGTATATGTACACAATGGTATTAAATAATTATCTACTTTTACATTTGTGTTTGCTTTCTGTTAGTAAATACATATAAATTTCTTTTATTGTGAAATTAATTGACGATATTTTCTTGCATTGGTTCGTATTCCATACACGATGAAGTGGAATTCCTTTTATTGTTGTTTAACTTCTTTGGTATAGAGATCTCTTTTATAAGTCTAATGATGGAAAAAAATATAATTAATTGTATATATATGACTATTCTGTCATTTTCTTCCAACTCCTTAGCAAATTTTGCAATTTCAAATATTGTGTTTATCGTACATGATTGAAAATTATCACCCATAACACTTTCTGTTGATATTACCCATTATTTTAATATTTAGAAATGTAATACTTAATTTATTTTACATTATTCTATGAAACTAAAAAAATTGTTTTACTCAAAAGTGAATCTTAATGAACACTATCTAATAAAATTGTTATTTTATCGTAAATAAAAATTTTTATTGAGTAGAAAATCTTACCTGTAATATTGTATTTATCCAGTATAATATTAAGAGTCGATCTCATTATAATTTTCATTCTATTTTAAGAGCTGTAATGATCTAACATTAGCTGTCCGATCAAGTAAAAGTACTTAACCATTGCGAGTCAGAAGATTTTGCACACTATTGACCAAACATCGGGCCTGGTAGACCGCTTTTCTTCGTGTATCAGATCGATCTGCGGCTCGTTGTGGATAAGAAACTCATCTGCTTTTACGTTTTCTAATCACCATTAAATAAGGATTCAGATTTCTGACGTTAGATTACTTAAAAACGAGTGAAAGTGTTTAGAATGAGTATGTATTATTATTTATTTATTATTGTGTTGAACTTGCGTTAATTTTTCATTTGATTTATGTAATTTAGATTTACGATAAATAAAAATAAACCAGCTCTGGAACTCATATATATTTTATTGTTACTTTATTTAAACAAATAACGCGAGTATATTACAATGTGATCAAATCGAAAGAATATTGTGGCTATTTGCAAAAATTGTTGCAGATAGTAGACAGATCTAACCAATCGCAACTTTATTTTTTTAAGAATTTTATAGAAACACAAATAAATTAAGTTAATTGACTTGAAGTGCCCTTGCAATTTATTATTTTTATTTCTATATTCTCTGTCTCTGTAACGCTAAAACTATCTGTTTAGCGTGAAATTTTATTAGGTGGAAGGTTTTTAATATTGACATTAAATTAGGTTACAGTTACAATAATAATGTTTGACATTATAATCAGGTCTTGGATTTATTTATTTATTGCTTATTTACGAATCGACTATATTACTTATAGATCCTCGATTTATTGCCGTTTTGGCATGAATTTTCGTTCATTCTACCCTAAGATTTTTTGAATGTAAACTATAATTGATATTTACATTGTATACATCCATATAAAAAGAAAGGTATCTCTCATGGAAAAAAGTGCAATATTTTATCTTGATATAATATTTCTAATAGAATAAAATTTTGATAAATTGAATTGATCTACAATGTTGATATATTAATAAAAATGGTCTATTTCTATTTGGGATTACATACCATGATCCTTGTTACTATGATACCGTATATTCGAGAGAGGGTTAACGTCCTGAGTAACTTAAACAGAGGTTCGTACTCGGGCTGTTCAAAGGACCCAATATCCGCGATTAGATAGTTGAGATGCACGTAAACAAACATTCCTTATACACCAATGGCTCTTTGTAAATGGGCTCCAATTTGTCTATATTATTGAACATTTCCGCTTCAAGAGAATACTGCAATTTCAACCACTCGAAAGGAATATCGTATAGAGAATTCATTCATCCTTGGAATTAATATATAAGAGCACAAAAACTGGGTTATATAGTTCAATATAACTACAGTATTTTCAAAATAATAGAGAGCGCATATCTATATATAATTGTTAAATTCATTCAACAAAATATAATATTATATGTTAAACCCAACTACAGAGGTATTAGATTGTTTAAATAATACATCTTTCTATAAGTAACAATAGATATTTCAAAAACATGCACTAGTAAATTATAACGCTATCCTTCTAATAATTATATTGTTCTTTTAACTACTTGATTAGAGGTA
The DNA here is from genome assembly GCA_026168455.1 of Theocolax elegans. Taxonomy (NCBI): domain Eukaryota; kingdom Metazoa; phylum Arthropoda; class Insecta; order Hymenoptera; family Cerocephalidae; genus Theocolax; species Theocolax elegans. The sequence goes on along the minus strand of CM047425.1, from coordinate 17,317,502 downwards.
TCAGAAACTAATATTTATATCGAAAATACTAAAATTCACCCTGAGAACTACAGTCTTTATAATAAATAACAAAAGAAAAATATTAAAGAAAAAGTTTAACATCTATCGGATTGGTGAAATTCCGATTTTCATTAGCGTCAAAGGAACAATTTCTCACAATGTCAGCGTAACATTCGTAATTGGATGTAATAAGACCAAATAGAATTGTAACGAAGAAACAGCGTGGGGATATAAAGAAAAAAGCTCCCGTTTATGCGCGTTGAATTTACAAATAGCCAAAGAAACGGGGGACTTTTTTTCGAGGAGAAAAAATTTTAACTGAGCGAGGGTTATGTGATTTTTCTTATTCGTGATTCTCCCCACACTCGGTTTGTATACATGTATATATGCAACGTGGTTGTTTGCATTTCACGCACGTGAAAATACGTTTTGCGGAAGGGAAATGGGATGCGGTATTAGAGAGAAAACTCAAGATTTTGGTAGGTAACTGATTTCATTTTAATAGCTTGTATTATGTATACAATACCTATATAACTAAGATCAATTTTTTTTAATATAAAATATTTATTTAAATCGTTTTTTTTTGGCAACTTATTTTGCTTAAAAAATAAACAAAATTAAATAAATGTATCGTGCAATTTACATGCAAGATTACAATGCAACTAACTAAAGTGTGTAAGCCATTATTCAACAAATTTTTGAATAACCATATAAATATAAAAATAGTCACCCTGCGCTGCTAAATATTTCATGAATCACTTTTGAACCATGAAATATTACACCTATACTTATATACGTATGTAATAATTCATTCATAACATTCGTTAAAAGGAAAAAGAGAATGATTCCCCCTTTTAACATTATACCGTAAGCATATTTTATGAGAGTTTCTTTTTTAAACCTTTTAAAAATATTTATGTATATATACATATATACTACGTGATTGAAAAGTACGCATGTTTCTAAAGTTTTAAGTACTTAATGCATTACTTTCTTATGCAGAGTAATTGTATTTTTTATCTGATTTGGCAATTAGGTACCGTAACTACGATTAAAAAACTTAATTTTTATACCAATAACTTGATGTTTATGCTCTATATATTATGTTGTGTATAGTTGTTGAATATTTAATAAAATATAAGTTTCTTCCATAAAAATTCTAAAAGTATTTAGTAAAAGGATGCAGATCGTAATTTCTAAATATCTGTTTAAAATTTAGTACGTACGCTTCTAAAAACTACGAAGTTAGAAAATAAAATTAACTTCTTGTCATAATTAACATTACACTCACATTTAAGTATAAAACGAAAAAGGATTACAATTGTTTGATATTAAAAAGAAGGATAATACGTAATCTGAAATGATAACACATTACAAAATTGCAATTAGTGTATTAAATGTAACAAATTTGACATGAACACACAGCTATTTTCACTATCATTAATTAAGCTCTAATTACAAGAACTTCGTTAAAATATAAAATCGTTTTGCATATTTGTAATAATTAATAATGGAGTCACCTTAATTAACAATAAAACAATCCAAAATCCTCACAGTTACAGATAATATAATATTTCCATATTATGTATATACACATATAACAGTAGATTATCAAGCTAATGAAAACAAAAAGCATTCGAAACGTGCATGCCGAGGAAAAAAAAAAGAGCACGCGGCATATACTTAACTCCTTGACAAAGCTAATAAACTGACTGTGAGTTCCCTCTGGAAAAACGAGCGTAACAGCTGAAAAATACATGAGAGGGGAAAAGTAGCCCGACTTCGTAGACGTAATAATTCTTTAGGTTGCGAGGGAGAAGAAGAGGTGCGAGTGCGTTTTGCGACCCATGCCGTTGATCACTGTCTCTTGCACTATTCATTCTTGTGAGGTTCGTTCTCGCCTCTCCCTTCTTTCTTTCTTGCTTATTCGAACCAGTGTACGTATACACCCATCTCACTTTTCTTTTATTTTTCACTTTGAGCTTTCAGGGGGATTATTTGCCAATGCAAGAATTTCATTTCGACGTTGGACCCCTCTTGATGTATACCTACCTACCTCTATATATAGATATATCATTTCACTTGTGAAAAAAATCAATTTTTCGATAGATTTCTTGTTTGCTACTGTGGATGAGAAAAAAATTTCATTATACTAAATTTCGGAATAAACGGTTATAAAAGAATTTACAATCTTCTCTGGCTATAGATAAATTAAAATAATCATAAATAATAAAATATTTTATGTGAAATATTAGAAATTAAAAATAGACTTTAATATAATTACACACATTACAAACGTTCAGTTAGAATATTAAGCGAAAAGTAATAATATACAATAATTCTATTTGTGTATATTTATACAGATTATCATCACGATAATTAATAAGATATATATTAAATTAAATGTTAAATGTAATTTATAATTTATTATTCAACACATTACAGTAAATAACAAATGTATTTGAAAACAAACAATCATAAATTTCCAATAAAAAGAATCGAATCATTCATACAATTCCATTAGTGCCACTTAAATACGTCCAAACCATTCAAAAAGTATGCAGCCTACCTATATAATTACATTATTATTACATTAAACGATAAAATTAATTTAATCAAATAGTATTGGCACGCATTCGAATTGTGTATACCATTATGTATGTGTGTCCGATGTTGTCTATCTCACAATATTGCTACGATCAATTCAATTATGACCGTGTTTATTAATATCAATCATTATTACGATCAAGCGCGATAAATTTGTCAAGTTCATTACTCTTACCCTTTATTGTATAAATAATTTATGTCCAACTTTAGGTGCATCCCCTATATATATTGACAGTTCGTTATGTTAGTGATTTCCACATTTTTTGTCAATGATGAAATGTGCGGTTCATAAACAAATCGAAATTATAGCCGTATTATCATCTGATGCGGTTTGAAAAGTATTGATTCTAATCGATGCATTAATGACATTATACTTTGTAGTTCAATTGTTTATTTTTCAAGTATTTTTAATGGATTCGACAATTTTTTTTTCAAAGATGTACGCTTGAAAAACAAGATCTACGTAAAAAGTAAATTCAATCAATTGAAATGACACTTAATTTAATATCAATTCGATATATACAGAGTAATTTTATTTTAATTAACTGATTACTCACGCTTATATTATTATTACAATATAAGATATATATTAATCCAACGTGTTACTTTAGTTTAAATAATAGAAAAGAAATAAAATATAAATAAAATAAATTAATCAGTTCTAAACCGACCGTCATAGAGTTCGGACGTATTTAGAGAGCGCTGTTAGTAAACACATGGTACGCGAGTGCAAAAGAAAATTTTCATTTTCGGTATACTAAAGGTCCAATAAGTTATTGCGCTAAGTGAAACAATTAAACAAATTAGAGTTGCACTTCGGTGCAACTCTAAAAGTAAAGGCCAAAATGGCTTCGGGAAGTGAAAGTAAAGTGCAACCTACATATCAAATTATGCTTCAGTAACGGAAAAAGATCAGTTCCCTAACAGAAATCAGGCTATAGTTCTAGATAGTAAAGAAAGTATCCCATTAAAAGATTATGTTTACGCAATCGGAAAAATTACAGATCCTGCTAATATACGTTTCGCTTCAAGAATTTCAAACGGTAGAATATGTATATTCCTCGCAAGCAAGGAAATAGCTGAAAATATTGTAAACAAAAATAAACATGTAATCTTAGGCGATACACGTCTCGAAATACGGCTATTAATAAACAAACACAAGAGAATAATATTATCTAACGTTTGCCCTTCTATACCACATGTACTTCTTCAAGAAACTATAGACAAACTAAATATCCGTCGAACGTCCCCGATTTCATTTTTAAAAGGAGGATTTGACGAAATAGGATTCGCTCATGTACAAAGCTTTAGAAGACAAATGTATATCCATGCTGAGGATGTAGAAAAATTACCCGAAAACATTCAAATTACATCGGATAATACAAATTTCTATATTTATCTTTCAACTGACATATTAAAATGTTTTATTTGCAAGTTAGATGGACATATTGCAAAAAACTGCCCTACAAGTAAACAGCCAACAGAAGTCAACTTTCCAGCTATCGAAAATACTAATCCATTAAATAAGTTTCCAGAACAACAGAACACAACACAAAACCTAACATATCCAAGTCCCACGATTTCAAATATAACAAAAGCAAAACAACAACAAATTAATATCAGAGACTCTATAGAAACCGAAAAGATAATAGACACAGAAGACCCTATAGATATAGAACAAATAATTAATGATATAGTAGAGGAAAAAAATGAAATGTCTATGCCTAATAAAATAATAAACTTAAAAAGAACAAGTTCAGTCATTTCTAGTAATTCTAGTTCTAACCTAGAAAACGAGAAGGTAAACAATATAAATGATCAAAGTAAAATAATTCAGAAAACTAATTCTAAGAAAAAGATTAAAAAAACAGATCAAGCTAATCTAGAAGATATGTTAGACCCATTAAAAAAGTACCTGGATGAATCTAACCAAATAATGAACTTCATGCAATTTAAAAGCTTTCTTGAAAATATACAAAATACCAAACAACCAAAACTTATAGCTTTAGAATATCACGAAGATATAAATGAAATTATAAATTTAATGGAAGACCTATACAAAATGTTAGAACATAAAAACATTAAACAACGTTTCACAAGAACTATTAACAAACTAAAAAAGGTTACATCTAATAAGGAAAAAACAGACTCATCAAACATATCCGATTCGGAAGAATAATTACCCACAAAATAAATAAATTAATAATGGCTAAGATCATTCAGTGGAACATAAATGGTCTCAACTACCATCTGGAATTCCTTCAGAAATTAATAGATGAAGAAAACCCTGATTTAATATGTATCCAGGAGACCAATTTTAAAAATCAATCCTATGTAAAGCTTAAACACTATAATGTTATTTACAGAAATAGACAAAATTCTGAAATTTCTAGTGGAGGGGTGGCAATTTACGCCAAAAAAAATATATACTACTCAGAAGTTAATCTTAAATCTAACATAGAAGCTATAGCTATTACAATACATATTGACTCCAAAATTATATGTTTATGTAATATATACTTACCAAATGCATATGCACTAGAAAATAACGAAATTGATAAATTAATAATACAATTACCTAAACCATTTATAATATGTGGTGACTTCAACAGCCACAATACACTTTGGGGTTGTACAAAAATCGACAGTAGAGGTAAGATAATTGAAAAAATAATACTTAATCAAGATATTACATTATTAAATAATAAAACACCAACACACTTTAATCAAGCCAACGCCACCTTTAGTGCAATAGATTTATCCTTTTGCCACCCGTCAATTTCCAACGAAATTAATTGGGCAGTATGTTCTAACCTATACAATAGCGATCATTTCCCTATTTTCATTTTATTGGAAAATACCGGAGTAAATGAACCTATTATCCAAAAAAGATATAAATATAATAAGGCTGATTGGCAAACTTACCAAGCCATCATTGAAAATAAAATAGAAGAGTTAATATCCAATAACCAATTAGAAGTAAAAGAAATTAATGACTTATTATCGGGTTTTGAAAAAATAATAATAGAAGCTGCAGACCAATCCATTCCAATAACATCTAATAAATTTGAAAATAAATATGTTCCATGGTGGAATCATGAATGTGAGCAGGCAATTAAAGAAACTAAACATGCATTTAATAAATACAAAAGAAAAAAAACCGAAGATCTTCAAACAGAATATAAATTAAAAAGATCAATTTCTAGAAAGATTATTAAAAATAGCAAGAGGAAAGCATGGATCACCTTTATCTCATCTTTAAAAAACAATATATCAAGTGATGAAGCATGGAAAAAAATTAGAGCTATAAATGGTAAAAAAAGCAAAACCATATTAACAGGCATCACAAAACAAAATAATGAAATTACAACAAAAAGTGAAGAAATGGCTAATTTATTAGCAGAAAACTTTCAAAAAAACTCAAGTAATTCAAACTTTGACACAGAATTTCTAAATTACAAGAAACACATAGAGAATAAAAAATTAAATATAAATGAAATTATATGTACAAAAGAGTCAGAATACTTAAATGATAACATAACTTACACAGAAATGATAAACGTTTTAAAAAAATGCAAAAATTCAAGCGCAGGTCCAGACAATATCCCAAATATTTTAATAAAAAACTTGCCTAAGAAAGCCTTAAAATATCTATTATCTATATATAATATTATATGGGAAAAGAATGTATTCCCAAAAAGTTGGTTACAAGCTATAGTTATACCGTTACCCAAACCGGGAAAAAATAAACACGCTGTGGATGGATATAGACCGATAACCCTCATTTGCTGCCTTTGCAAAATACTGGAAAAAATTGTTAATAAAAGAATCAGATGGTTTCTAGAGAAAAATAAATTATTAGCTAATAACCAATATGGGTTTAGACAATTCAGATCTACGAACGATGCCTTACTTACACTTGAATCTAGCATAAATCAAGCCTTCAAAAAAAAACTTCATGTAGCAACCGTATCTCTAGATATGGAAAAAGCTTATGACATGATCTGGAAACACCGCATAATTACGACGTTAGCTAAATACCAAATAGGAGGCAATACTATTAAATTTATAAACAACTTTCTAAAAAATAGATTTATCAAAGTAAGAGTAAATGGAGAATATTCTGATAGCTACATGATCGAAAATGGAGTCCCTCAAGGGTCAGCGTTAAGTGTAACATTATTTTTATTAGCGATAAATGACATCACACAAATCATTAACAAGCCTATAAAAGCTACTTTATTTGCAGACGATCTCACTATATTTGTAGAAGGAAAAAATCTCCAAACCTCCAAAATTCTTCTACAGGACACACTCAACAAACTAATTGACTTCTGTAAAACAACTGGATTCAAATTTTCTCATAACAAATCAACAGTTATTATTTTTTCAAAGAAAAACTTAGACTATGATCAATTTGACCTTTTTATTGAAAATCACAAATTAAATATAACTGACAATATTAAAATATTAGGTCTAACGTTCGATTCAAAACTAAAATGGACAACACACTTAAAGATACTAAAAAATGAGTGTATACATCGTTTAAATCTATTAAAAACCATAGCATCAAAAAATTGGGGAGCGGAAATAAATATACTAACTAACTCATATATATCCATTATAAGGTCGAAATTAGATTATGGTTCAATAATTTACAACTCGGCATCAATAAACACATTAAAATTAATTGATCCTATCCATAATACAGCTGCTAGAATCATCACCGGAGCTTTTCGAACAAGTCCATGCGCAGCAATACTAAGCGAAGCACAATTGATACCATTAGAAACTAGACGAGAACAACTAAGTATATTTTATGCCTTTTCTATTGCAACCACACCAGAAAACCCAGTTTATAAAGTAACATTCAACAATAACTACAGTAAACTGTATAAACCGAATGAAAACAACAAACCATTCAGCGTTAGAATTATAGATTATTTATCTAGAAACCAAATAGATCCAAAAAAAGTGTTCCCGCGAGAAGAATATAAATTTCCTCCATGGCGCTACGTAAACCCAGAAATAATTGATAAACTATCATCATGCAACAAAAATAAAGTAAACAAAGAAACAATAACAAACACAATTAAGGATATTGAAGAAAATCACAAAAACTATCTACATATATACACAGATGGATCTAAATCTAAGAAAGGAGTCGGGTGTGCATTTATTTCGGCACTAAAAAATTCGTTTTTTAAACTACCAAATGAATACTCTTTTTTTTCGGCAAAGATCTATGCAATACTACAAGCAATTTTATACGCCAAGGATTCCAAAATAAAACAAATTCTAATTTTCACCGACTCAAATAGTGCATTAAATGCAATTAAAAACTCTCAAACAAATAACAACATAGTAAAAATAATCATTAATGAAATATACCTATTAAAGAATTTAAACCAGGTCGAAGTTAAATTCATGTGGATTCCATCACACTCAGACATTTTAGGAAACAACCTAGTGGATCATATTGCGAAAAGCATAGCAGAATCAAATAAAGAAACAAAGGATATTTCCATATATTTTAAAGAAATTAATTACAGTGCATTACGTAAATCTAATGAAGAATGGAATAAAAAGTGGAAAATGGGTAATAGTCTAAAAATACAGGAAATTGAACAAGATTTCTTCTCTAAAAATAAAACAACTAACTTAGACAGAAAAAATCAAGTAATAATTACGAGATTAAAAATAGGCCATACAAACCTGACTCATAAACATTTAATTACAAAAGAAGAACCAGAAATGTGTAAAAACTGTAACATATTACAAACAGTAACACACATACTGGAAGACTGCCCTACATATGAAGAGACAAGAGAAAAAGTGAAATTACCAAGATGTTTGAAAGAGATGTTTATCAACGAAGATAAGTGTAAAAAAACTATAGAATACCTAAAAGAAATTAAAATGTACTCATCAATCTAATATAAGTTTACTCAAATTGTAATTTATTGTATATTAAAACTTTTGTATAAATGTGGTCATTAATGACCAATCATGGTTAATATGACCTTAAATTTAAATAAATAAATAAATAAATAAAATAAATTAATATTGCGTGCACTTGACATTTTGCCATACATGCCCGAAGGCTTGTTACAATCCTTCAATTTTTCCATTTCCTTCATCTTTCAATATTTAGTGATTTGTTACTTTACGCCGATTTTTAATAGTAAATACATTTTGTTGATCTATTTTACCAATATTTCGATATCATGGATTGTATAACAATATTAAACTTATCTTATTTCATTGCCATTGGAATTTTATAATATTTAATGTTGCATATTTTATATTAAATTGTATATGTACGTATATACATATATATGCGTTATTAAATATAAATGTTGTAAATGGAGTTATATTCGTGTCGTTTCGATGAATTAAAAATGTGTATATAAATGTTTTATTAATGTTTTTTTTTGCATTATAAATGCTAGTGACCGGAGAATATTAAAACTTTAATAATTTCAAAGTATTATTTTTAGAATAAAATAATACTTTACTGCTGACCCAATTTTGAGGATTTATTTTTGTTATATATCTATATACACCCACGTATTTATCCTCATATGTATTTGAAGAGCAAAACACACTTTTTTCAAATTTGTATACTTGTCTACATAATACTTACGTATTTTTACCTTTTAATTTGCAAAAATCTTTAACTTCATTCGCTGATAATGTATATGTTATCGGTAAATTATAATCCACATCAATTTTATAAATTTTTATAATTCAATAAGACAAATTTATAGTTTTGATCGCATATATAACTATACTTTAACGGAGAATAATATTGTATACAAAATTACTGTATATTTTTTAATAATGATGATACAGACTGAAATACTAAAGAATACTACACATTATGAAGTACAATTTGATACAAGTATATTTACTAAGCTTTACTATGATTCTTGTGAATTATGTTATAATTTCTATGCTACATATTACTTTACAGTAAAAAAATATTTTTGATCGTGCCTTCATTATTAAACAATGAGAATCATTTTTGATAGATTAATTTCTATTGTTTTTAATCTAAAATAATAAACATTTTTAAATATAACGAAAATAAGTAAAATCAAATCTAATATCAATTTTTATATAAAGCAAAGAAAAAAAGTCGTCGAAGTATAAACAAGACGGGTATCATATCGCGTATATCGATTTATCCTTTTTTACCTATCTTATGTCTTTTGTTTATACACTCCTGCGGAAAATTGAAATGCCCATAAGTGTATATACATGTGTGTGTGTGTGTGTGTGTGTGTGTGTAAAACCAGCTGTATATAGAAAACAAATATTTGACATTGACGCATCGGAAATCATACATTATATCAAACCCGTAATCCGTAATACTTTAAGTGGACGTGTAAAATTTTGATTATTCCAAAAAATGTTAAAATACCAATAAACCAGAGAATATATAAATTTAAATCATCTATTACACTACTTTCGTATACATTTTCTGACTAAAGGATCACTGCAAATACGATATCTATAAATACTTAAGAACCTAATGAAAAGTATGTGTAAAATATGCAAATATCAATAATTCTGAAATCAAATGAAACATATATATGCATAGTATTACATTATATATTATATAATATATTAAACATAGTATATATTACATTAGTACTTAGGCAAGACTCAGAAATGTTACAGGATTTACTCTTAATTTTGAATTTCCCGCTGTGTATTGTTACGTGTCACTTCTGTTCTGTCGGTATACCAAAAATTATACTCAAGTTAGGTAAAACAGGAAACTTTTTACAGTTTGTATTTAGACACGAAAACAATCTTATTCATTTAAATTTATTTTTATTTATAACTTTTGTTTCGGTTGTTAGACAACAATTACATTTATTCAAAAAATAATTATAATATCGATGTTAAGTCTGGTATATGTACGAATGTGCATTGTAATTTATAAAAAACATATTTATTACATTTTTTAATATCGTGGGTTCTATGCTATTACTGTATTCTGTTAGGGTAAATCACCAATGTCTGCGGACGTGTGTTTAGCTTTGCCTATATGTCGTTATGAACACGCAATTATCGATATGGAGAAGAAGAGAGGGGAACACGGCCAACTGCGAGATATAAACGTTCTGAATTCGTATTTTCGGAGTGCTCGGACCTGGAGTTTTAACCGAACGACAGTTCAAACTTGAAGATCATTAAAAATTTCAAAATTTTATTGGCATAGTAGTTGGACAGTTCAATTAAAAAAGACTAGGCATCAGTTGACAAAAATGAATTATGATAAGCCTCTACGACCAGAATTACGATTGTCTGTAGTATTAAAGTAAGTTTATGTTATTTATCTGTATATGGAAATGGTCTTTTATTAAACCTCTAAAATTTCACATAATTATCTTTATTGTTTTTTAGTTGATGGTAGTACAGTAAAAATGTATTCTTATTTTTTTGGATTGGAAGAACCAGTTATTATAAATAAACTCTTGAATTGTGCACCTGTTTATTTAATACGTTACGGGCAATCTATTTAAAATTTCCTGAAGGTGGTCGGTTGTCTATTGCAGCAAATTTGTGTAGTCAATGCAATTTTCCTCGTTCTCTAGGTGCAATTGATGGTACTGGTATACGAATTAAAGCATTACCTCATGTTGGAAACAAATACTTCAACTTTAAAAAAATGTTTAGTGTCGTAATAATGGGGATTTGTAATTCCTTTAAACGTTTTATTTGGGTTTACTTAGGTGATTTTAGCAAGATACTTTTTTATGTTTTCTACCTTTAATGAATAAATTAGTAACATAATACTTTTGTAAGAGATTTGAATGATGCTGCGATTTTCCAATTTGGTAATCTTGGAAGATTATTGGATGCTTATTAAACACAGTGCTGATTTTTCACTTATGCCATACTTGATGAGACCATTTGCGAGAGGTAACAACTACGGTGATCGTGAAAAAATTTTTAATTACCGTCTGTCTCCAACTCAGAAGATAATAGTATATGCATATGGCACCTTGCAAAAGAAGAATAGAAATTAAAAAAAACCAAAAAATTTGTTATCTTTGTTATTGTTTTACACAATTTTTTCATAACAGATGAAATCAGTAGCGAAGAAAACAGGTATTATCAAGACCATGGTGGAGCAGTATATAAAAATGTTGACGTCCAAATAAACGTAGAAGATACACACGAATATTTGGATAATGCTATGTCAATGAGAAATACATTAGCGGATTATTTTATAACAAAAGCCAGAGCAGTCTCGTAGTAGGAAGAATATATCACAAACTTGATTATAGTTTGAATTGAATATTGTTTGTTTATTAAAATATTAAAAATTCATTATATGGATGAGTCTAAAGTAACTCGTGTGAAGATGAATCGTGCTAAGATAAATTAATAAATAATATGCAATGATTAAAGTTAATACTAAATAAATTAAATATTTTTTAATCAAATTCAGCATTAAAATCCCCAGTTAAAGTGTAAAAAAGCTTTGGTATAAAGTAAAAATTAAAATCAATATACAATGATAATTATTGATAATACGCGATAAACAAATCTGACAGCTAATAAGAGTTATTATCAACAGGTAAATAATCAGTAACTTGAATATTCATATATTATTGCAAACTGAATGACGGCGCCTTATACTCGCACGCCCTGGTCCTTCATCTAGCGACTTTGATTTTTCTTTTGATCGCCTCGTCAATCGGTAATACAAAACACAATTTGATACTAGAATTATCAGTATTCATATTACCACTGAACCTCACAGCAATTGTTAACAGTAGACACACTCACTGGTTATTGGCAGTGGATTCGCTCTCGCCGAAAATTATAACAATGGTTAGCAGTGAAGATTATCGCAATAACCTCACAATAACGGTTAGCAGTAAATACTGTCGCCGAACCTCACAAAAATTAGCTACTATTGCCTTACCGTAAACTAATAAACACTTTGTGTTTCACTAAACAAGCCTACAGGACCACTCACACACACAGTTAGCCTCTTTTCCCCGCAATAATCTATAAACGTCTTTAGTGTTAACGCACTGGACTGCTGTAAGCAACTGCTGATTTTTATTAATTTTGTGAGTACTTTTTTTCTTTAAAGCAGCAGCTGTCTGTTATCAAGCGTTGAATTTTATTTGATGTATAAATCGTAGCCAATTATAATGCTGATTTTTTTCAGTATAAATTTAGATCAAATATCATGTTTTTAAAGAAAAATATTGTGGGACATTACCCTAGGAAAAAGTGATTTTGACCGATCGCTTTCTTTTGTTACTACAGTAATGCAAATTTGGGAACATTTTGCTAATAATTTACCACCATATGTAAATGGTAAAATATATGATTAATATTTATTATATAATTAACAATTATCAATTCCTTTTGAGTGAATAACATATTTCTTTTTATATTTTATAGACGATTACATCAAAAAGATATGGAGACAACATTTGCCTAGGAGATAAATATACGCTAAATTAAATTTGAAATTGAGTCTTATGCTCTTTTTACTTTGTCATCTGCAACAAAGGAAAAATACTTCTCCAGAAATTGATGAAAATATGTATGATGTTAGTGATTTTCCAGATATTAGACTTATTGGAATCAATAATAATGATTGACCATATATAAATGGTAATAATGCCTTGATTGAAAATGAAGAAGACTGGCCAGTAGAGTTTTTAGAAACTTAAGTTATTGAATTGATGCATCATTATGTATGGAGATCTAATACCCATTACCTAACTACTCGAATGAAAAGTGTACAATTTCAAAATCTAATATATCAGCAACTACATCTACTACGATCACTGTACTAATAATTTATGTAACACCCTTGCTACACCTTCTATCACGATTGGTATTAATGTGACCAGTACTGTGACTTCATCGTATTTATCACCTTCTTACACTGACACTACTACAAGGAAAATTTTAAAAGCACCTTCTTCAACAATCACAAAAACTAATCCTACTGTTGCTTCAGTATTAAATAATGATATAAATTTGACATTCGAAAGAATGTATCTAAAACTGTACAGAAGAAAACCGGCATTATAATTAAATTATTAGCAAAATATTCTCGAATTCGCATTGCCGTACAAACAAAAAAAGCGATCGGTCAAAATCGCTTTTTCCTAGAGTAGTGAGTATTGTCCCACAATCTTTTTTCTTTGAAAACAAAATAGGCAATGGAATCGTTAATTAAATCTTGTAATTCTTCCTTGTTATAAGATTTCATATTTGCTGTATGCAGCTTCAAATTTCAAACTTTATTGTAGTATACTTTTGAACCTTATTATAGAATACTCATTATAGAATATAATGTAACGTACTTATTGCTAGAACAGAAAACAATTACATGACGATTGATGAACATATTTAGTGGCTATTTTGTTTTTTTTTTTAATAAATTGAATATCAGAAAAGATTGAAGATTATTTTTAAATTAATAATTTAATAAACAATTTATATAGTTAATTAATTTCAAAATAACGTTAAATTTTATCTGACAAATTGAACTATTTATAAACATTCAAAATTGCCGCGCTATTTCGTTCGTCGACCGTCATTAAATTGTTTTTTATTGTAATAATAAGTAGATTATTTCATATTTTATATTTTATAGAAGTGTTTGATTACTATATATTCCAATTAATATAATTTATGAAGCGATCATTGAAGCTGTTAGGACCAAACCCTATTTATACGATAAATCCTACATCGTTTATACAAAAAAGATTGGTACTTAAAGGGGTTTTTGGAAATTGCTGGTTGGGTGAATAATGTCTTTGAGTAACATTGTTAAGTACAATAATAGTTAAAATTATAAAAGTAAATAGCATAAAGTTTCATGATTAAATTTGCATAGTGCAACTAAATCTTGTATAAAAACAACTTATAATATTTTAGGTGTAAATGTCAAACAAATAAGGCAAAATTCTATATTATTTTCTTTTCTTGAAACTTGTATATTTAATTAAAATAGAAAAGATAAATAATCAATGACTAAAATACTATGTTGTTAATTTTCAGAATGCGGTAAAATTCCATGCGCCCTGCAGAACATTTGTATTTCACAGTTGGCAATGCCCCCCCCTCTCTTCTTCTCTATGTCGATGACTACATGTACATAACGCATAGATGCAAAGCTACACGTCTGCAGCTGCATATATTGGGAACCTACCCTTATTTACTAGTATAGTGTAGAAACTGTGAAATGAATATAAAACCTACTATAGTTTTTAAATGTCTATATAACGTACATATTTAAGGATTAAGTTAGCTATATACAAGGCTTACGCGCCCATACCTGCGTCGGGCACTGTCGCGCCCTTTGATATAGTTGCTATGTCGTCTGGAGGTCGTTTTATCAATATAGCTAGTGTACTTGGCAGAGGACTAATGCAATACATAAATTCAGATAATAACAAAAGGTATAAAATTTGAAATACGTATATCTCCCAACTCTTTCTTTGTTTATGTTTCCCTCTTCAGTCTCAAAAACTATTTACGAACTGCCTACCGGGTAGTATTCAAATCATTACGTACACCTCGCGTTCGCTATGATCCATGTTGTCATGTTTATTTACATTTATACTTACATATAGACGTATACCCATCTATATCAATATGATATTATATTATTTACTTTATTTTATGTAACGATTATTTCTTTTTGTTCCAGTCTTAACGAAGAGGACAATGAGTCTTGTATCCCCGTACCAAATACTACATTACTAGATGTAAGTTACAACTTATTTTTTTTTGTCTGACAAATATTTATACAAATATATTATAAGTTGTAACTTACAAAACCTCAAAAGTATTTCACATGTATATGCTGAATATAAGTCAATCTATTTTATTGGTTATAATTTCTGTTTGATACAGGGGTGCATGACATTTAGCCTACCTGGATTAAGTTACGTATCGCATGAGGTCAGTCTACGACAATGTGCGCGGTAAATGCGCGCGAATTTAAATTTGGTTACCATGAAGAAAATATGTACAAAATGTTTATAAAGTTTTTATTAATATAAATGCTCATAAAAATTTTGATACAAATTAAAAACCAGTTTTTTAATCATAAGGATTAAATTAATTAATGTATAATATATAAAATGTACAATGTTTATTTAAATATATTATAGGTAATTTAAGAATTAATAAAAAAAATATTAATCAGAATAAAAAAAAGTCTCAATATATACGCGCATCTTAACAGTCACGGCTATCGTGATCGCATCACCGGTCAAGTATTACTGATATTTAAACTGTGCCCCATCAGGGAGCTTGTTTAGCATCTTCCAGCCCTCTTTCGGGTTTCCCTTACACTACGTACTATATGGATAAAAAGCTGAAGTGGTAACACACGGGGCTTGATATCGCTGTCGGTATTGAAATCTGTAAAAAATGTTATTGCGATTTAATATACCATTTACAACAGTATTTTTTTTGTCACATACTTTTCGTTTTCATTACAAAATATCAATACATTTTCACGCTACCGTGTTACAGCAAATAAAAATCAGTTAAAGATTTCAATTGGTTTTATGCACGTACATAATTTACAACTAGCATTTTATTTGTAGTTTCGTGTAAAATAATTTAGTATTGAATATAACTGTAATTCTAAAAAAATTACTTTACAATTATATACATGTATGTATACATTATATATAATTATTAAATTATTATTTTAATTATTAAAAAATATTTACGTATATTTCACTATTTTAATTTATCTGCATTCAACAATTCATAAGTAAAGATATAAGTTTACATAAAAATTACATAAAAGAAAATAAGAAGAAGATTATTAGGCCAAAAGAAATAATAAATTTTTCATATCAAATTTTGGTTAAAATTTTTTCAATTTCTTATTTTTTCATATCTTTGCTCCAAATTAAGCAATTTGAGCTTCTTTTTTTCCAAACCATATCTACTTGAACTCATCTTTCTTCTGGTTTCTGGTTTGAGTGCCTATCTCTAATTTTTTCCGAGTTGTAAGCGATCAAATAGGAAGTAATTTTTACTGATATTATTATTGGATGTCGAATAACTCCTGTAAAAGTAGCCATTGGCAAGAGATAACTTGGCTTTCTTCACATTTTTGTATTACAAAAGGCATACCAAAATTAGGATAAGATCCGTTTCCCGGAGGTCAAGTACTCCCCTTGTTAGTCGGTAAATATGTCTATATTTTTACTATTGTGCAACAGAGCAACATCCATTGTATCCAAATAAAAATTGACGCCTTGTTAATTATACTTCTAGTTTTAGTTAACTTTAACTCTTCGCATACACATGCGCTTCCCACAGAAATACATTTTTCATTTTTACTACCGTGGGTAAAAATTTTGTACGAGTCTGTATTATCAAATTGGCGTTTAAATTCCATATTTGGGTTTTTGTTTTTCTTAAGATCGAGTCCTAATTCAATGTTAGTTTTGATTTGAATTATACAAACTATAATGGTTATTGTTGAAATAATGCAGTTAATTAGTTCAATAGTTTTTATTAGTAACATAATAAAGAGCTTATACTTAAGTGAGTTAATGTATGAAACATAGTGCTTCTCTAACACTCGACCAAGCAGGAGTGAGTCCGGTGGAGAAGGGTAGGGATACGCATATCGTACAGTGTGCTTTAGGCGCGTTTACAGATTAACTATGCGATACGATGTAAATGTATCTAAAGCTCTGGTTTTCAATAGTTATTTACGCTAATAAGGTGATAAATACAGGTAACGCTTTTAATGCAGTCAAATAATATTTTCTTTTTTTTTGTCATTTCTCATTTTACTAATGAGGTTTTAACACTAAATGTTTTTAATAAGAAATTAGTACAAAGGACTTTAGTTCTATGTTGTATCATCATAAGTTTAGCTTCATCCAGTAATATATTTGTCGGAGTACTAATTCTTGATCCGATAGCCATTCTAATGTAATCTATTCTAGCTTGTCTCTTCAATTTTTTTGGGTTGGGAAGTAGATAAACGAACCATGGTTGATTATGGACCTGACATAGCTCTTATAAAAAGTTATAAGAGTTTCTGGATGAGCACCCCACCGAATACCTTTGAGAAATCTTAATATGTTTAACGCTCTATTACATTTTTCTTGAATGTAGTTTATATGTTCCCTAAAATTTAGTTGATAGTCAAAATAAGTACCTAGAAACTTAACTCAATTTGAATTAATTATTATTTTATCGGATATGGTTATAAAATTATCACCAGGGTTGATGCCAACTCTGTTAAAATGTATATATTTAGTTTTCTCAGGTGAAATATTAAATCCTAGTAATTTAAGTATTTCTGATATTGTAGCTAGAGCGTTTTCGAGTATAGATTTGGTATACTCGAGGTTGTCAGTGATGGAGTAGATGACAACTTCATCTGCAAACTGTAAGATATTGATGTTGTCATATGCTTATTAATATATCACTATGGACGTCATTAAAAGCGTTACTTATATCTAAAAATACAGCGATAGCATGATTCTTTTTGGTTAAAGTTATTTCTATGTCAAGTTTAAGTGTCGTAAGGTTAGGACCCAAGCAGGGCACATTTTTTTAATTGAGTTTTCAATGTTACTACTTTTGGAAATATAATTATCGCAACTATATGTATTATTATTTTTAATCCACTTGTTTTTAAATAGTTTGGCAATATTCCATGTATATTTTAAGTTAACGTTTAAATTGATTATTTCTACAAATTTAATAAGAGAATCTTTTTTTTTAATTTAAAAGTTTTTTTTTGCTAATGCTATTTGTTTTTTAGATTCTATCAAATCATGGATATTATTGGTGAATTCCCATTTTTTTAATGCTGCCTGCCTGAGTCTTTTAATCCTGTCACAGTTACTGTCCCATCATTTTACTGGGTTACGTCTATTGTTATTATTATTATTTTTAATTTTTTTGTTCGGTGTACATTTATTAATAGCTGTTGTAATTGTTTCAATGAAAACTTCGTACTTATTTAAAGGAGATAGGTTATCGTAATCAAGGTTTAAAAATTTTGCATATTTATTATTTAGTATTTCGTTAAATGAATCCCAATTTGTTCTTTAGGATTGTAATTTAAATGTGACTTTGTAACGTTTCCTTTGAGTCTACCAATAAGCGACATACTCATCGTTGAGGCTCGGAACGTCTTGTGAGGCTCAGGATTCCTGGATAACCGTAAAGCGTTGAGGGATCGGAAGCCGCTCCGATTTCGGCAAAGGACGAAAAGACGAAAATCAACTGCCCAAGGCCGGAAGAACCAGCATTGGAGATACAGGCGACATCAGCGACTATGTATGTATGTGCAAGTGTGAATGCGGAATAGCGCGGAGTTACATTCAGCCGAATAATTATAATCTTATTTTATTAAACTAATATGACTAAATTATTTACTTCTTATTTAATCAATATAATATTTATAATACAATATTTGTACAACGACCTTAATCGTCACTCACTCCCAATAAAATGAAAGTTGTGCATAAGTTTAATTTGTTAATATTCGTCGATCAATAAAGAGAAGAAAAAAAAGAAATAATAATAAATCCTAGTAAAGTAGAGAGTTACATTATAACTTTGCTATAACGATATTTATCTGTATCTATTTCAGACAGATCCCAAGCTGTCGTTTGAGACTACTATTTTTAATAAATAAGCTATATTCAGCGTAGAAAATACTAAGTCAATGATACTTTTGCTATTGGATGCAAAATTAACATGAGTATAGGTGTTAGAGTTATGTAAGAACAATTCATTTTTTTCAACTTGACTTAATAACCTATCTCCGTTAATATCAGTATTAACACAGTTCCAAACTACGTTATGGGAATTGAAATCGTCTAATAATATACATCTTTTATTGATTTCTCTATTACTTATTAGTTTATTCCATTCGCTGTCAGTTAAAATAATTTGAGGAGGTTTGTAACAGACTATTATTAAGATCGGTTGTTTTATATTGGTGATTTTAATTCCGCATATTTCGGTTTCTTAGTTATCATTATGTATATTATTAATTGCATTGTAAAAAATAGATTTACGAATTAATAAGACAATTCCGCCGCCAGTAGTGTACGTTCGATCTTTACGAAAAGTATTAAAGCCAAGAAAGTTAAAGTTATCATCAGCTTTGAGCCATGTCTCTACACAAACAGGAATGTCTAGGTTTGATATTATTTTGGCTATTTCTTCTTTTTTATTGCAGACACTTCTCGAATTCCAATATCTAATACGTATTTAGTTCGGATAAGTTAAGTCATTATTATGATTCATGCTACACTGAAGAAAGATTTATTCTTCTTGAGTTTCGGAGACATTGGCTTCCGAGGTGTCTTCGTCCTCCGTTGAGTGATGATGATATAATAAACAGTTTACTGTCCTTGTAATTCGTTTCTTAATATCAGTTCTAGTAATGTTAGTGTATATTTCTTGAAGCATAATGGCTAAAGCTTCTTTGTTATCAACATATTTAGTTGATAGGCTTGGAACGTCAGAGTATTTTATTTTATGTATCCGAGATAAAATTGATTAGTTCTTGTTTAGAAAGTACGAATGTATCTAACTTAGTTGGAACGATTAGTTCGTAGGCCGTTTCAATCTGTTTTTGTAGATAATTGGGTGGTTCTTTTTGATGTGTGAGTTTTTTCTTTTTACATGCTTTTTTAGTTTCAGGTTTTAAATTGCTTAGATTTATTTTCTCTGTATTGAGTTTGTCGTTTTCCACAGATTCAGAGCTTATGGATGCAACTCTTTTACCTTTTTTTAATGTTTTACTGCCACTTGGTTGCTTAAATAGCTCTGTGCCATTAAAATTCAAAGAAGATTGAGTATTAATATCGTTGCTACCTTCTATGTCAATCCTTTCGTCACAGACGATGTTTATATTCTTGTCGGGATTTTCCGTGGGAGTTGTCAAATTGTTTACATTCTCAGGAGTTTGTGTATGTGTAGTGGGACAATATCTAGCTGTGTGCCCTTCAAGGTTACAAACAAAACAAGTAATTTTGTCTGTGGAGACGTATATGTGATGTAAACTATCATCATAGTTAAGTGTAAATTCTTTCGGTAACTTATTAATGTCCTGATGGTCTACGAAAAACTGACGCCTAAAGCTCACTATCTGTGTGAAACCCGGATCATCCAAGCCAATTCGAATAAAACTCAAATTAGATCTAGGGTGGACATCGTACTCCCGAAGTTTATTAATAATTTCATCGTGTGGAATAGAAACATGTACATTAAAAAGAATAACTCTTTTTGATTTATTTACATAAGGCCGCATTCTCAATACTTGACCCTTAATTACAATGGAATTGTTGTGTCCTGCCTTGTTAGATCTTCAACTAGTTTTTTACTGTTTAAATAGCAGCAGAAACGATTAAGGGAAATTTTGGAAGCAGCTATTATATTAGTTGGTTCGGTTTTGGTGGCGATGGCTTTCAAATATGTTTTAATTTCAATACCTTCAATAGTGTCAATCACGATAGCTTGATTTTTTTTTGGGGAACAAACTGTTACTCACTACTTTACTGAAAGATGTTACTTTATTTTGATTATTTATTGGCATGGTGATTACACTTGTATCTTGTTTGCTGAGTGCATTATACTTTGATTTATTATCTTGAGAATTATTCATTTTGTAACTATACTGTATCTTTAGCGTGAAATTCTTTTATTCTTATACAATAAGAATAAACACTGACTTGCCGCGTCGTATGCACAAATCACAACACACAACAGAGCGAGCAGAGAAACACGTCTTACTCTCACGACCGCTCGTACTGTACTGACGTATCTGTTTTATATTTAGAAATGCAATAAATCATAATTAAAATAAAACCGAGCAAGCGAGGTACCTGTGGCTAGTATTTTAATTAAGTTTTGCAGTCCAAACACCTACAAATTTTTTTTAGTAAACTATCAAACACAATTCAAAATGTAATTGCAAGGGGAAAAGTAAAAAGTAGTTAAGTGGAAGAAATGGATAATGGAGATTAACGTTAGAAAAATGCGAAGTTCAAAAAATATTAAAAAACATAATAAGGGATAAACCGATTATATGCGTGTGTATGTTTGCGCGCGCGTGCACGTGCGCATACGTGTGTATGTAAACACAACAAGCAATATGAAAAATTAATAAGGTTAGAAAAAGAATAAGAAAGACCCAGGATTGAAGCTGACTAACAAAGAGAAATGGATTCAGGAAAATAAGAGGACAATGGTACAAAAAGGAGTCATAAACGGAAAGTAACAAAGGTAAATAAAACTAACGACTTGTTTGAATATTATAATATGTAAATTGTAAAATGTAAATGAGACTAATGTATAAAATTATAACATTGTACTGGTAGTTAAATAGGTTTATTTATAGCTTTGTACCTACAATGTGAGAATGAAAATTGTCGGGACTAATTGTAAACAGTTCACAATGTAATTCTATACAAGGAAATAAAGACTATACTATACTCTACTATTAATAAAAGCTTTATTTATAAAATTAATGAAAGCTTTAAAAATATTTTGTATATATTTTTTATGCAGTACCCGATGTCAAAATTCGCGTGAGTAGTATGTGGGGGACTGTAGGGACAAGATGGCGACCAAGATGGCGAAGGTGGTGGGAGGTAGGAAAACTTCCACTCTGTTTAATTCAAAAATTTTGGCGGTATATTGTAGGTGAGGAGGAGAGGAGTAAGCGGGGGTCTCATGGAGGGGATGTATTGCATTTTTCCTTATTCCTAATGTATTTTTGAAACCTTGATGGAGGGGATTGGCGACACTTGTCTGCCGTATTGAAAGAATATTGGAAAAGTCTCGTGGTGTATAATTAATGGGTGTATGGTGCCAGGAGGAGGGTGGAGGGAGTGACCGAGTCTCATTATAGAGTATGTGTGGGCCTGAAGGTATATGGATACACTATTATAAACAGAGGGACCACGCTGTGAGCTCGGAGACACGGGTGTTGTCTAGGTCAATGCGTAAATGTAATTTTCGTATATTTTCAGGTAGATGTATAAAGGAGAGAAAGAGAGAGATTGTCAAACGTATAATAGGTTATACGTATTATATTTTAATTGGATATCTCAATGAATATTTAAAATATTAATAATTAGGATATATAAGTAAGTGCATAGGTGTGATAAATGAATAGATTATTTATTGTGTTAAAATAATTTATTTATGAATAATACTAAATTTTTGTACATTTTATAATATTTACATATCATTTACTTAACTGTTAGTTTTAAAATGATTTGAGAAATGATAGAATTAATATGTAGTGTTATTAGTTCGTTAAATATTACATCGAAATAATGTTCAATAAATTCTTTACTGAGATTTTCTAATATTTTATTTTTCATGTTTAACGCTTGTGAACCGATGTAATGTTTAATAAAAATATCAATTCGTGTTAATACAGTATTTTCGGAGAAACTCTGATATATTTCTTGAATTATATTAGAATCGATGCACGCTAATACTTTGACTATTCCGTCAAATGAAGTATGTTGTAGAACGATAGCTGGTGCATATATTTTCGGTTTTTTTTGTCGACGAAGGTGAAAACTAATTCTCCTTATTTGATGTTTGTAGATCGGTATCCATTTCGATATTTTCATGATCTAGAATAATAGCTTTTGAACCATATGTAATAGTAAAATTTACTGACACTCCATGGAAAGAAATTTTGTTTTGTGTAGTAGAAGTATCGTCACTATCGAAATACGTTGTCATATCTTTAAATAATAATTTGAAACTTTCCCAGGCTTCTAGTGTAAATACAATGCCATAGAACGATTGGTTTATAATTTTAACTGAACATTTAAAATTATTATTTTTATCACAGTTGAATCCAACGATGACTTTTTTTGTACAGGAACTATTTAGTGGATAAACCCGCGAGTATATGAAATAACTTGTGGCTTCTTCTCTTGAATTGTATGACGCCATCTTAATCTGTTTCTGTTTTATTGAGACTGATGCTGTATGTTCACCACTATTCATTTTAAACGTTGATTATTTAACGCAGTTAAATATGGAAATGAAAAAGAGAAGTGTTTCACGTAACGATTCTTTGTATTATAATGTATAACTCGATTTTCTGTTTCTTAAATACTGCAAACAAGTACAGTTACGAGAGTAGTAGAAGGGCGCGAGTGAAGATAACATGAGTATGAAGTGAAAATACATAACCAATACGTACATGATATAGATTTCTAATGAGTCAGAGGTGTATGAAAGTTGTGAGTAGGTAATTAGGTGGAAATAGAAAACTCATTATAACCTTTTACCTAACGTTCTACTCATTAATTGGTGAAGCACGCTTAAAGAATCGTTAGAACTTTTTACACTCATCACTAAGGGCTTTTTAATGAAATGCAAGTAGATATGAAAATATTCATTAACTAAACATTAAGAAACTAAATTTTCATGAATATATACCGTAAGGTACCCAATTGTTGATCATGAACCAATTTCTGATCAGTGTATTATTTCAATAAAATAATAAGATTTACATAAATCTAAACGTTGCTACGCACAATTTGAAGGTTAAACAATCAATAATTGGTTAGTAGACTTAAATAGAAAGTGGTAAATGTACCAAAAATTTACTGATCAGAGATTGGTACTTCTCGCTTTTTTTTCTTAGATTGTTGCTTACTTTAAAAATGGCAGCTATTTTGTTTTTCTGAGATGGCTAAAAGGAAGTTTAATACTTATACTTTCTGTGTGTTAAGTAATTTATACAATTAATATAATAAAGATAAAGTTATTTTATGCAATACAGATATTAATGATCACACATTGGTAGGTGACCCGATAAAGTATGAGTTTTATAGACGCCAAATACAGTGTATGTAAAAATAGCAGTTACAAGTGGGAAAAATAGGTTAGTTTAAATAACTCTATTGTAAATCTATTTATTCACAATATATCAAAAATATACAATTGTTATAAAAAATGGGTTAATTATATAACGGTCATTACAAAGCGTTTTAGTTTACCAGATTTTTCCTATATATACGCACCGAGTATCGCGTACTTGTCGTAAATTATAACTTTGTATTAAAATTATAACATTGTACTGGTAGTTAAATAGGTTTATTTATAGCTTTGTACCTACAATGTGAGAATGAAAATTGTCGGGACTAATTGTAAACAGTTCACAATGTAATTCTATACAAGGAAATAAAGACTATACTATACTCTACTATTAATAAAAGCTTTATTTATAAAATTAATGAAAGCTTTAAAAATATTTTGTATATATTTTTTATGCAGTACCCGATGTCAAAATTCGCGTGAGTAGTATGTGGGGGACTGTAGGGACAAGATGGCGACCAAGATGGCGAAGGTGGTGGGAGGTAGGAAAACTTCCACTCTGTTTAATTCAAAAATTTTGGCGGTATATTGTAGGTGAGGAGGAGAGGAGTAAGCGGGGGTCTCATGGAGGGGATGTATTGCATTTTTCCTTATTCCTAATGTATTTTTGAAACCTTGATGGAGGGGATTGGCGACACTTGTCTGCCGTATTGAAAGAATATTGGAAAAGTCTCGTGGTGTATAATTAATGGGTGTATGGTGCCAGGAGGAGGGTGGAGGGAGTGACCGAGTCTCATTATAGAGTATGTGTGGGCCTGAAGGTATATGGATACACTATTTATAAACAGAGGGACCACGCTGTGAGCTCGGAGACACGGGTGTTGTCTAGGTCAATGCGTAATGTAATTTTCGTATATTTTCAGGTAGATGTATAAAGGAGAGAAAGAGAGAGATTGTCAAACGTATAATAGGTTATACGTATTATATTTTAATTGGATATCTCAATGAATATTTAAAATATTAATAATTAGGATATATAAGTAAGTGCATAGGTGTGATAAATGAATAGATTATTTATTGTGTTAAAATAATTTATTTATGAATAATACTAAATTTTTGTACATTTATAATATTTACATATCATTTACTTAACTGTTAGTTTTAAAATGATTTGAGAAATGATAGAATTAATATGTAGTGTTATTAGTTCGTTAAATATTACATCGAAATAATGTTCAATAAATTCTTTACTGAGATTTTCTAATATTTTATTTTTCATGTTTAACGCTTGTGAACCGATGTAATGTTTAATAAAAATATCAATTCGTGTTAATACAGTATTTTCGGAGAAACTCTGATATATTTCTTGAATTATATTAGAATCGATGCACGCTAATACTTTGACTATTCCGTCAAATGAAGTATGTTGTAGAACGATAGCTGGTGCATATATTTTCGGTTTTTTTTTGTCGACGAAGGTGAAAACTAATTCTCCTTATTTGATGTTTGTAGATCGGTATCCATTTCGATATTTTCATGATCTAGAATAATAGCTTTTGAACCATATGTAATAGTAAAATTTACTGACACTCCATGGAAAGAAATTTTGTTTTGTGTAGTAGAAGTATCGTCACTATCGAAATACGTTGTCATATCTTTAAATAATAATTTGAAACTTTCCCAGGCTTCTAGTGTAAATACAATGCCATAGAACGATTGGTTTATAATTTTAACTGAACATTTAAAATTATTATTTTTATCACAGTTGAATCCAACGATGACTTTTTTTGTACAGGAACTATTTAGTGGATAAACCCGCGAGTATATGAAATAACTTGTGGCTTCTTCTCTTGAATTGTATGACGCCATCTTAATCTGTTTCTGTTTTATTGAGACTGATGCTGTATGTTCACCACTATTCATTTTAAACGTTGATTATTTAACGCAGTTAAATATGGAAATGAAAAAGAGAAGTGTTTCACGTAACGATTCTTTGTATTATAATGTATAACTCGATTTTCTGTTTCTTAAATACTGCAAACAAGTACAGTTACGAGAGTAGTAGAAGGGCGCGAGTGAAGATAACATGAGTATGAAGTGAAAATACATAACCAATACGTACATGATATAGATTTCTAATGAGTCAGAGGTGTATGAAAGTTGTGAGTAGGTAATTAGGTGGAAATAGAAAACTCATTATAACCTTTTACCTAACGTTCTACTCATTAATTGGTGAAGCACGCTTAAAGAATCGTTAGAACTTTTTACACTCATCACTAAGGGCTTTTTAATGAAATGCAAGTAGATATGAAAATATTCATTAACTAAACATTAAGAAACTAAATTTTCATGAATATATACCGTAAGGTACCCAATTGTTGATCATGAACCAATTTCTGATCAGTGTATTATTTCAATAAAATAATAAGATTTACATAAATCTAAACGTTGCTACGCACAATTTGAAGGTTAAACAATCAATAATTGGTTAGTAGACTTAAATAGAAAGTGGTAAATGTACCAAAAATTTACTGATCAGAGATTGGTACTTCTCGCTTTTTTTTCTTAGATTGTTGCTTACTTTAAAAATGGCAGCTATTTTGTTTTTCTGAGATGGCTAAAAGGAAGTTTAATACTTATACTTTCTGTGTTTTAGTAATTAAAACGTATTAATAAATAATAGGATTGAGTGAGGGATCCAACACACTAGGATAAATAATCACAGTAGGTTAAGATGATAAAGTTGAGTTTATTGATAATCACCAAAAACCAGCATTAAAAAACCCCAGTTAAAGTGGGGAAAAAGCCTTAGTTTAAATCTATTGTACAATTCTATTATAATATTCACAACAAGTTAATCAATAAAAGATGTTATAAACAATGCAGGTTAATTATTATAATTTGGTCAATAAAATAGCGACTTTATAGACTACCTGATGATCATCATTCTAACTATAATAAACGCACGCGAGATCTCGCTGGTACTTAGCCTAATAGTCGTCGTCGTTGTTTGTCAGTAGGAGCTGCTGCGCGGCCCGTGAAGTGGTCCTTTAGTCAGACCGGAGCTCGGCGCGATCACGGCCGACTTTCCGGGAGACGGTGGTGCTAGGCCTCTTTGGGAATGATAGAACTCGGCTCGATCACACAGTTGGTGTTGACACAAATTTCCAAACGCTACCGGCTCTCACTGAGCTCCCCAGTAAGCGTTTTCCGCGGTTGTCCAGATGAGCGAGTTGGTGGACCCGGCAGCCACGGCCACGAGATATTCGTGTAAAGCGGACCACAAGACCGCACACGCCAGCACAGTCAAAAGAATTACTATAAGGTTTCAACACGAGTGCACACTAGCAGAAAGAACGTCCACGAGGCTACAGAACGAGAGTGTCGTTCGATCGCTAATTCGAGAGTGCCCGTTTTTCCTCACACGCCCTCGCTTGACACCGAGTCTCAATTATCCTTGAGAGGGCGTATACCTTGGTTTTCTGTAGTTTTTCTCACCTATTGGTTAACGGACTCGCAGAGGGAGGTCCGTGCATGTGTGCAAGATGAGAGAAGTGGGCCTAATGAGCTTAGCCTTCCGTGGGGAATTTCCAGTCGTTCGGGCGGACACAGCTTTATTGTTTTATTGTTGAAGTTGAATCTTACAAAGAGTCTAGTCATTTTATAACACTAAGGGACGCTCGTATACAATATACATACATTTTTTTACATGACTACGTGACGAATCGTTAAATTTTAGGATATAATATGTTATATTGAACTGCCGCTTATATATAGAGTTCGCACGAGCGAACATTCTGCATGCGTCAAAATATATACAATTATTAGTCTTTTTAACATAAAATTATTGTATGAACGTACAGATTTGCCTTAATTGATCAACAATTGGGTATGTGACGGTACCGAAATAATATGTATTTTTACAACTGCTATATAGAAGTTCTTGTAATTAAATACATTTTTCTTTAACTTTAAGTAGTATTACGCATTTATCTATTAATTTTTCATGTTATGTATATTTATCGTGTAAAAAAATTGATGCAAGATTGTTTTAATAGTTTGACATATACATCTTATGAACAATATCAGCAGTAATTGTAAATAATGTTTAAAGTGAATAATGGTTTCTATATTTTAAAAAATTTTTAAATATTTGTCTCTAATATAGAAAGTTAATGTGAAATATATTAAGTTTAGAATATTAATAAGCTATATTGGTTAGCATGTAAAAATACACAAAAATGATTAAAAAATTGAACATTAACGATTAAGAAATTTATGTGTATAAATTTTAGTTGAAAATCATGCTTCATAGTTTGTATCTTATATTTTTAAGGTGGGTTTCTTATATTTCACACTTTTAACTATAAATCTGTTCAATTTTCTAGCGTCAATTTTTTTACATAGAGTTTATAGTAAAATTTAAACGAGAAATAAATTAATAATAAAATTTTATATAATTATACGTATATATATATTAAATCTAAAATGGCACAAATCTTATAATATTTAAATATAATCTGTTTAGATATTAAGGAAGAATCATCCGAAGAAAAAATAGATAACTTAATGAATGAGCAAGATGGTGCAGGAGTATCGTTTGAAGGAGAGCCCACAGAGATATTTGGTAAATTAATATCCTCATAAACTTCTCCCATACTTGATAGTACATTCAAAATTTTCTTCATGAAAATAACGATAAAAAATTTATTAAGTAATATAAAAATTATTATTATAAACACGTAAAATTCCACAAATAACTCTTATAAGAGTTATAAATTTACAGTAACTTATAACTTAAAAATGTTTAAGCTTTTATTTATGTAGAAAAAAAATAACAAAAAATAATAATATGTAAATTAAATATTTTCAAAACTTGAACAAAATTCTACACAGCAAGAAGCAGATGCACATAGTAGTTATTTACCGTCAACATCTAACGAAATAATGGTTTCTATTATTTTAAAAATTTTTAAATTTTGTCTATATATAGAAAGTTAAGGTGAAAATATAAGTTTAGAATATAATAAGCCTATCTTGTTAGCATGTAAAAATACACAAAATGATTAAAAAATTGAACATTAACGGATTAAGCAATTTATGTGTATAATTTTAGTTGAACATCATTGCTTCATAGTTTGTATCTTATACTTTTGAGGTTGGGTTTCTTATATTTCACACTTTTAACTATAATCTGTTCAATTTTCTAGCGTCAATTTTTTTACATAGAGTTTATAGTAAAATTTAAACGAGAAACTAAATTAATTAATAAAATTTTATATAATTATACGTATATAATATTAAATCTAAAATGGCACAAATCTTCTAATTATTTAAATATAATCTGTTTAGATATTAAGGAAGAATCATCGAAGAAAAAATAGATAACTTAATGAATGAGCAAGATGGTGCAGGAGTATCGTTTGAAGGAGAGCCCACAGAGATATTTGGTAAATTAATATCCTCATAAACTTCTCCCATACTTGATAGTACATTCAAAATTTTCTTCATGAAAATAACGATAAAAAATTTATTAAGTAATATAAAAATTATTATTATAAACACGTAAAATTCCACAAATAACTCTTATAAGAGTTATAAATTTACAGTAACTTATAACTTAAAAATGTTTAAGCTTTTATTTATGTAGAAAAAAAATAACAAAAAATAATAATATGTAAATTAAATATTTTCAAAACTTGAACAAAATTCTACACAGCAAGAAGCAGATGCACATAGTAGTTATTTACCGTCAACATCTAACGAAAATGCTGCAATAACATCTATCGAAGAAGAAAATGCAGAAGTCTCCAATGATGAAAACATAAAATCGGCAAAGTCGCAGAAGGAAATAAGTGAGTGTTTTAATATTTTATTCCTGGTATGACGAATTAAAAAGAAACAATTATATTTTTAATTTTCAAAATGAAATTACCAAATATTGTAAGACAGATGTGGATATTTTAAGAAAATCATGCTCTGAATTTAGGAAAAGTTTTATAAAAGTCGGGGATACATGTCCATTTGCAGAAGCAACGACCATAGCTAATGCGTGTTCACGTATTTTTAGAAAAAAATTTTTAAAACCTAATCAGATAGGTATTATTCCAACCGGTGGTTATCGAAAAAAAATAAACACTCTCGCGAATCTTTAGAGTGGTTAATTTGGCAAGAAAAAGAGACCGGTCATAATATCATACACGCCGGTAAAGACCCTGAGTATAGGTTGCGTGAAAATATTCTTGTTGATGGATATTTTGAAGATACTGATGCTAAACAATACGTTTATCAATACCATGGTATTAAATGTTACAAAGGCGACAAACCCAACGAGATTTCAGAAGCTTACGGAGATACTTTAGAACAGCGTTATTGTCAAACAATAAATACTTCGAATCGTATAAGATCATTCGGATATATATTAGTCGAAATTTGGGGATGCGAATTTAAACAATTTCAAAATGCAAATTCTGATTGCTTACCTTATATATATAATTCTGCACTAATTTTGAAAGATTGTTTAAACCCAAGAGATGCGTTTTATGGTGGACGTACTGACAAAATGGTGAAAGCATATCATATGTTGACATTTGTTCGTTATACCCTTACATTTGCAAAGTGGGTAAATTTCCCATAAGTCACCCTGATATTTTCGTTGGTGATAAATGTCGCGTATTAACAGATAATGGTTTTAATATTGATAAAGTCGAGGGTTTAATCAAATGTCGTGTTTTACCACCAAGGAACTTACTTTTACCGATATTACCTGTTAGAATGCACAAAAAATTAATGTTTCCTTTATGTCGATCGTGTTGCGAAACATTATCACAAACCGATTGTAAGCATGAAAATATTAGCGATCGCGAGTTTACGGGAACTTGGGTATCAGACGAATTAAAAAAAGCAGTAAAATCTGGATATATTATTGCAGAGATTTATGAGATATGGCAATATAATGTAAAGCAATTCAAACATAACGATAATAATGAAAATGGCTTATTTAAAAATTATATCAACACATTTTTAAAACTTACAGCAAGCTAGTGGTTGGCATGTCGAATATACTGATGAAGAATCCCGTAATCAGTACATAAAAGAGTACGAAAATGCAGAAGATATTTTATTAGAAAAAAATAAAATAGAATCAAATCCGGGTATGCGTTTTTAGCGCAATTAGCTTTAAATTCTTTTTGGGGTAAATTCGGTCAACGGGATAATATGGGTACAACAGAAATTATTAGAGATGGTAAAAGATTGAATGAGATTCTTGAAAGCTACGATAAAGAGTTAACTAGTGTTTTAACTGTGAGTCAAAACATTTTTTACATAAATTGGAAATACCAAGATGAAGATCATAACCCATCCCCTATAACTAATGTTGCTATAGCTGCTTACACAACAGCTCAAGCTCGTTTGAAATTACACAGTTATTTAGAAAAATTAAACGATAAAGTTTTATATTATGACACAAATTCTTGTATTTACATCAACAGAAATAGTCCGCAAGAGTACAAAGTACCGACAGGTCGATTACTAGAAGATATGACCAATGAGTTAGAAGTTGAGGCCTGCGATGGCTCGGTCGGTAGGGCGTCGGGCTCGTAATCTGGAGGTCCCAGGTTTGATTCCCGGCCCCGGCCGATTGATACAAGCACCACTGACGAATGTATTTTCAACAAGTGCTTTCTTCACCAAGACATCGTATGACCTCCGTTGCTGATTAGCACCGGTTTGGGAGCATAAAAAGAGCGACGTTAAAATAATAAAAAATGAGTAAGAAGTTTATGGGAAAAATAGTTATATATCTAAATTCGTGTCAGCAGGCCCTAAATTTTACTCTTATAGTAAATAGTGAAAACATGATACACGAAGTTTGCAAATGTAAGGGTATAGCGTTAAACTTATCAACTACGGAAAATATAAATTATGAAAAAATAAAATCACTTGTATTAAACGCAGAAACAGTGATCGAATGTAAGTTTAATACAATACGCCGTACACCATTTCACGACGTTGTAACAAAAGAGGAAAGTAAAAAATGTAAAGCAAATAATTTAAAAAGACGTTACGTAAATGAATATACGTCATATCCTTAAGGATACAAGAAAATGCGAAAATTGTAAATATGTAAATTTAGTTATAATTATAAATGTAGTATAATGAAAAAAATATTTAATAAAGTAGTACCAATAAAAATTATGCCTTTTGTGTTACAGATGATAACGGATGGAGTATATTTAATAATGAATGTTGTACAAATTGTAACATACGCGAGTGTACATATTTCCCTCAAGATAAAAATAGTTTAGAAGGGTTAGCATGGCATAAGGCTTTGCATACGCTTATTATTTTAAAGGCAAATAGTTATAAGAGCGAAAAATGTAATAGTAAATACGTCGAAATGTTAAACGTGTTAAAAAAATTACGAAACTTTCCAATGTACATATATCTTTGTTATATCGCCTCCGATCCGTGCGGACGCAGAGACCTCTAACGCTATGGCTTGCTACGTTATGAATGTGTTGGTGGCCCTGAAAACGGCCGTTTGATGGTGGTGTTGCCAGATTAATGGCTGGCCGCGTGTGATCGCTGCGGAGAACGGGCCTTCGGGCGGTAATGCAGTCTTCTTAAAGCACGCCGCCTGCTGGCGTCTCGACACCGGGGAGCGACCGAGTGGACAAAGGCCGCTTCCGGGGCGCAGGTGGTTCCGGGAGATTAAACAACCGACGTTTCGAGGCTGCTAACCTCCGCGGGTCGCGCAGCTCCGTTAGGATAGTCCTCGTCTTCTCAGGTCGGTTGCGTGGTGTCTCGGCCACAGGGGAGTGGGCAAGAGGAGGCCGTGGTGGTGGCGGCCGGGTTGCCTTCCGTGTGGTAATTTCGCCCTCGATCGAACCACGAGCCGTCGTCAGAAGAGGGGTGGAGGTCCAAGATTGGCTCGTTTCTGCGACTCCGGCTCGCGCGTCAGTATTTATGTGGTAGGGCGGAGCGGTTCCGCGGCGCTGCTGCTATCGCCGCGAGTGGGGGCGCGCGGTCGCGAGCGGTGGGGGAGAGCGGCGCGCTCTTGACCAAGAGAGGGGGTCCCGCTGGCCCAAGTACGGCAGGTTGTTGAGTCCAGGAGTGGGTACGGCCGATTGATACAAGCACCACTGACGAATGTATTTTCAACAAGTGCTTTCTTCACCAAGACATCGTATGACCTCCGTTGCTGATTAGCACCGGTTTGGGAGCATAAAAAGAGCGACGTTAAAATAATAAAAAATGAGTAAGAAGTTTATGGGAAAAATAGTTATATATCTAAATTCGTGTCAGCAGGCCCTAAATTTTACTCTTATAGTAAATAGTGAAAACATGATACACGAAGTTTGCAAATGTAAGGGTATAGCGTTAAACTTATCAACTACGGAAAATATAAATTATGAAAAAATAAAATCACTTGTATTAAACGCAGAAACAGTGATCGAATGTAAGTTTAATACAATACGCCGTACACCATTTCACGACGTTGTAACAAAAGAGGAAAGTAAAAAATGTAAAGCAAATAATTTAAAAAGACGTTACGTAAATGAATATACGTCATATCCTTAAGGATACAAGAAAATGCGAAAATTGTAAATATGTAAATTTAGTTATAATTATAAATGTAGTATAATGAAAAAAATATTAATTATGTATTTTGTCTGTATTTACACTGTACTGATACACAACAATTATTTCGCTTACTTATATATTTATTAACTCACCTTGAATTGCAAATGTCACATTTTTCTTTGTCATTTTCTATTGGATTACCTTCATTCTCAGTTGCTGTTGAATTATCTATAACATTTTTCTGCGTATGAGTTGATTCCAGAGCCACTTGAATCTGATCATCTCCTGCAAATATATGTAAAAATTTTAAATGACCTTTTTTTCAATTAATTATATATTAAAACTATTTTACAAACCAATTTCTTGAGATAGATGGATTATTTGCAAATATTCGATCAGTTAAATTATCATCTAAGTTTAAATCTAAATTATTTCCACATGTGTTGGAATCAGTCTTACAAATATCTAAATCGGTTAGATATAAATCACTTGATTCTTCGGTGACAATTCCACTGTCGTAACAAGCTGAATTACCTTCATTCATAGATGCTGTTAAATTATCTATAACATTTTTCTCTCATAATATATCCACTTTTGACTATCTTTTTTGCATTTTTCTTATTGTCTTTATTCTTTTTATTTTTACTTTTGGCCATACTTAACAAATAAAATTCCTGTAAAATAAAAATACTTAAGTATAAAAAAATAGTAAACTGAACAGAGTAATGTACAGCAAAATTTAGGTTAGCTTGTATTTTTTTATACTATTGAAACAAACACGTTATTTCATAAACTTACTTGTACTTATTTCAGAAACAATCCAATAAATATACGTTTGAAATATATTAACGTTAAATATACACTTAAAAAATAACCGACACATGAATGTGTTGGTGGCCCTGAAAAGGCCGTTTGATGGTGGTGTTGCCAGATTAATGGCTGGCCGCGTGTGATCGCTGCGGAGAACGGGCCTTCGGGCGGTAATGCAGTCTTCTTAAAGCACGCCGCCTGCTGGCGTCTCGACACCGGGGAGCGACCGAGTGGACAAAGGCCGCTTCCGGGGCGCAGGTGGTTCCGGGAGATTAAACAACCGACGTTTCGAGGCTGCTAACCTCCGCGGGTCGCGCAGCTCCGTTAGGATAGTCCTCGTCTTCTCAGGTCGGTTGCGTGGTGTCTCGGCCACAGGGGAGTGGGCAAGAGGAGGCCGTGGTGGTGGCGGCCGGGTTGCCTTCCGTGTGGTAATTTCGCCCTCGATCGAACCACGAGCCGTCGTCAGAAGAGGGGTGGAGGTCCAAGATTGGCTCGTTTCTGCGACTCCGACTTGCGCGTCAGTATTTATGTGGTAGGGCGGAGCGGCTCCGCGGCGCTGCTGCTATCGCCGCGAGTGGGGGCGCGCGGTCGCGAGCGGTGGGGGAGAGCGGCGCGCTCTTGACCAAGAGAGGGGGTCCCGCTGGCCCAAGTGCGGCAGGTTGTTGAGTCCAGGAGTGGGTACGGAAAGGAGAGGGGAAATAATTTACACGGGGATTAGATTCAATGTCCTTTATTCACTGCGAGCCTGTCGATCGCGTCGACACCGGCTCTGGTTTGAGACAGCCTCTGCGGTCCCGATGTGCGCTTTTATATAGTCGCGTCTTACAGTGGGGGTAGAATCATGCGCAAGGTGCTATGTGTATATACATATGTATATATATATATACGGGTAACATCTTATCAATTAAATTTTGAATGTTGTTGGGAAATTTGAGCGATATGTGATATGCTACTGTGTGACGGTGATGATTGTGTACGTAAGGTAAACGTCCCTGTTAATAAACGATTTTGTCGTGTCTTTATATATTAACATTGATTTTAATTATTTAAAAGTTTTTAAACA
This sequence comes from Theocolax elegans, assembly GCA_026168455.1. Taxonomy (NCBI): domain Eukaryota; kingdom Metazoa; phylum Arthropoda; class Insecta; order Hymenoptera; family Cerocephalidae; genus Theocolax; species Theocolax elegans. The sequence continues at coordinate 17,281,573 of CM047425.1, read as the reverse complement.
ATAAAATTGTGTAATACATTTTAGGCTGATAAGTTCTGAACAAGATAGAATTGAAATAATTATAATTGATTAGACAAAATAAAAATTATTAATAAATTATTGAAAAGGCAATGTGTACCCTCTATTAAACAATTTTTTAAACACGTCCAGGTGTTTAATAATTTGTGTCCCTATTATTAAACATCATGATGATGTGTATACCGGCGTTTAATAATTATTGTCCCGATTATTAACGGTATTAATAAATATGAGATAAATAGGAAGTAAAAAGGATAATAAATACATAATTTCATTAATATAAATGTCTCTATATTTAATAAATAAAATATAAATTATAAATTGTAAATACCATATATATTTATTTATTTAAACAAAATAATCAATAATAAGATTTATTTTTCATTAAGTTATTTCTTTTTTTATTCTTTTTTGTACAAGTACCATTTTTTCTTGAAGTTTCCTTTTTTCTTCTAATAATTTCTTTTTTTCTTCTTGTAATATTTTTTTTTCAGCAGCTTTTTCTTCTCTTTTTTCTGTTTTCTTCTCGCAAAATTTTCCTTTCTGCCATTTGTGTTTCTTTAAGTCTTTTCTTATTTCCTTCTCTTTCTGTATGCTCCACCATTTATCAGATGTACCTACTGCAGGTAACTTTTGGCTATTATTGCTTTTTTCCAATAAAATTCTTTTTTCTTGGATAGGTATTCAACAGGTAGTGTGAAAGTATCTGCAAAGTTGCATTTAAACAGTCTTTCTGAAAAAAATATTAATTATGTATTTTGTCTGTATTTACACTGTACTGATACACAACAATTATTTCGCTTACTTATATATTTATTAACTCACCTTGAATTGCAAATGTCACATTATTTCTTTGTCATTTTCTATTGGATTACCTTCATTCTCAGTTGCTGTTGAATTATCTATAACATTTTTCTGCGTATGAGTTGATTCCAGAGCCACTTGAATCTGATCATCTCCTGCAAATATATGTAAAAATTTTAAATGACCTTTTTCAATTAATATATTATATTAAAACTATTTTACAAACCAATTTCTTGAGATAGATGGATATTATTTGCAAATATTCGATCAGTTAAATTATCATCTAAGTTTAAATCTAAATTATTTCCACATGTGTTGGAATCAGTCTTACAAATATCTAAATCGGTTAGATATAAATCACTTGATTCTTCGGTGACAATTCCACTGTCGTAACAAGCTGAATTACCTTCATTCATAGATGCTGTTAAATTATCTATAACATTTTTCTCTCATAATATATCCACTTTTGACTATCTTTTTTGCATTTTTCTTATTGTCTTTATTCTTTTTATTTTTACTTTTGGCCATACTTAACAAATAAAATTCCTGTAAAATAAAAATACTTAAGTATAAAAAATATGTAAACTGAACAGAGTAATGTACAGCAAAATTTAGGTTAGCTTGTATTTTTTTATACTATTGAAACAAACACGTTATTTCATAAACTTACTTGTACTTATTTCAGAAACAATCCAATAAATATACGTTTGAAATATATTAACGTTAAATATACACTTAAAAAATAACCGACACGGTGGCGGAGTGGCGGAAATGCACCTCGGCCGGTCATGAAAGTTAAGCAGCACCGAGCGCGGTTGGCACTTGGATGGGTGACCGTTCTCGGGCTTAGCTTAAATGATCGGTTAGGTGTTTTTTCACATTCCACAACGTGAGCGGGAGGTGTGAGGCATTCGGTTTCGGTGTTAAAGTCTACGCAATGTGACCTTGCCACCCAAACAGAATTGTTCTCGAATACCCGCCCTTCTCGGAGGAGGTTTTCCTAAATGGCATTTATCCCAACGGGTTTGGCCACAGGTTTTCCCTCTCTCCACGGGCATAACCCCGGGCTAATGCGAGAAGGTTGGGGTAAAGAGGGGGTAAAATTGGAAATGGAATAAAGGTGTAGGGGATACGTAAAAACCTGTAAAAAGGTGTACGTGGAAACTACCAAAATTTTATTATTATACACTTAAAAAATAAACACAAACTGCAAATCTTTTCTTACCCGACACGTGTTTAATAGTTACGGACAGTCATAGAATAAAGCGAACGTACGTATTAAACGTCCGTTCCGATCATTCCGATCGTTTAATAAGTAGGGACAAGGATTGAATAGATGTACATAGATTTTGAACAGGAATTTACTTATATAAAAATAATAAATAATAAAATAAACAGTAATTAATAAATTCTAAATGCTTCAAACCTTTATTTAAACTAAGTCTGATCTGTGAAAAACTAAAAACTTAAGAATGATTTTTAACTGAATGAGACGATTTGGTTAGGACTATTGTTCGTATTTATATATAAACAGATATATAAATAAATCGGATATATAATTATAATGAATAATATGATAACGTGACAGTGACAAGTTTGTGAAATCTAAACAATGTATTGCTGAATAATAATAATAATAATGTGATACTTTTATAGTAATCCTTCAGATTAGTATTATATTCTTGTAAGGGATGTAAAACTAAAATTTCAGCATTATAAATGTTTTAAAAATTAATTTTTTACATTATAAAATAATATTTGTATTTTTTAGCAGCTTACAGGGGATTAGATGGATACTGAAACAAGTGGAGATACTTTCTACCACTCCAAGGTAAGTGCACAAATTTTTTTTGCAATGATCATGCTACTAGATTCATCGTTATATAGGCAACAAATATACATTTCTATTAATATTTCGGGCACTTTTCCCGGATATTTTGACCATAAGTGATCTTAATGATTTAGACCCACTCTGGAAATTTTTAGGCAGTTTCTGACTATAAAAAGACATCTTTTTAGACAGTATTAGGTTACCAGAGTCCGGAGAGACTTGCTGATTTTCACTATTTAAGGTTTTTAATGGCTTACAAGAGTGTGACAGCATACATTTATGTCTTTAAAAGTATTTTTAATGAAAAGTTCGGAAATTTTACAAAAAAGTCATACTTATGTTTTTAGTGAAAAATGCATCTCCTGGGAGCTAAAGATTCATGAAAATGGGCATATAATGCAAAAAGTGCTAAATGTCAACTTTGACTCTCTGTAACTTAAAATAATGGCCCAGAAAAAATCTGAAAAAATTAAGGAGAACTACTGGATACCTCTAAAACATATTCCCACAGTTATAGCAATATTTATTTTTTTCATCTTCGATGTCACAGAGAACCACCCATATATATATATATATATTAATATATATATCTATATACGGGTAACATCTTATCAATTAAATTTTGAATGTTGTTGGGAAATTTGAGCGATATGTGATATGCTAGTGTGTGACGGTGAGATTGTGTACGTAAGGTAAACGTCCCTGTTAATAAACGATTTTGTCGTGTCTTATATATTACATTGATTTTTAATTATTTACAAGTTTTTAAACAATAAAATTGTGTAATACATTTTAGGCTGATAAGTTCTGAACAAGATAGAATTGAAATAATTATAATTGATTAGACAAAATAAAAATTATTAATAAATTATTGAAAAGGCAATGTGTACCCTCTATTAAACAATTTTTTAAACACGTCCAGGTGTTTAATAATTTGAATCCCTATTATTAAACGTCATGATGATGTGTATACCGGCGTTTAATAATTATTGTCCCGATTATTAAACGGTATTAATAAATATGAGATAAATAGGAAGTAAAAAGGATAATAAATACATAATTTCATTAATATTGTTAGGTCGTATTCTCTTCAACATGAACAGAACACGTAATTTTTTGATATAATTTTTATAGTTTAAATTTGTTTTATTTATAATTTTTTATGAATAATTGAAATATGTAAAATGTAATGGAGGAGGAAAAGGAATGAATTAAAACACATACAATTGAGCCGTTTAAACATTCATTTATTTGGCTCGAATGGGGAAAAGCCTCGCGGCATAAAACCCCTTGAATTACAAGCTGTTAATTAGATAAAATATGTTAAGTGAAGGTGCGAGTTATATGTATGTATTTGTGTGTATGAGTGTAATGTTGAATCGATCTAGGGATCGATTGCGTGTGAATTCACGTTAGGAGGAGGCGAACTCGACTCCGTGAACCGGCCACGTGTTGCGATAGCTTAAAACGTGAATAGGAGAAGACTGGCTTCGATCCTTGTGATTGGCGAGGACGCGCAATCAATAATGTGATGATCAGTCACACTATTAGCTGATTGCAGCAAGGCTGAGTTCAGCAAGAGATCACGCTAGAGATCTGTATTCGCGACGTAATCGCCGAAATCGCGTTAATTATATATAGAATTAAGAAAAATCTTTACCAGTCAAATTATAATTGTATTTATGCATGTCGATGGTAGTGATTTATATTCATTTAGCGCCTGCACTTGGACTCGTTGTAAAAATTTTAAATGACCTTTTTCAATTAATATATTATATTAAAACTATTTTACAAACCAATTTCTTGAGATAGATGGATATTATTTGCAAATATTCGATCAGTTAAATTATCATCTAAGTTTAAATCTAAATTATTTCCACATGTGTTGGAATCAGTCTTACAAATATCTAAATCGGTTAGATAAAATCACTTGATTCTTCGGTGACAATTCCACTGTCGTAACAAGCTGAATTACCTTCATTCATAGATGCTGTTAAATTATCTATAACATTTTTCTCTCATAATATATCCACTTTGACTATCTTTTTGCATTTTCTTATTGTCTTTATTCTTTTTATTTTTACTTTTGGCCATACTTAACAAATAAAATTCCTGTAAAATAAAAATACTTAAGTATAAAAAATATGTAAACTGAACAGAGTAATGTACAGCAAAATTTAGGTTAGCTTGTATTTTTTTATACTATTGAAACAAACACGTTATTTCATAAACTTACTTGTACTTATTTCAGAAACAATCCAATAAATATACGTTTGAAATATATTAACGTTAAATATACACTTAAAAAAATAACCGACACGGTGGCGGAGTGGCGGAAATGCACCTCGGCCGGTCATGAAAGTTAAGCAGCACCGAGCGCGGTTGGCACTTGATGGGTGACCGTTCTCGGGCTTAGCTTAAATGATCGGTTAGGTGTTTTTTCACATTCCACAACGTGAGCGGGAGGTGTGAGGCATTCGGTTTCGGTGTTAAAGTCTACGCAATGTGACCTTGCCACCCAAACAGAATTGTTCTCGAATACACCGCCCTTCTCGGAGGAGGTTTTCCTAAATGGCATTTATCCCAACGGGTTTGGCCACAGGTTTTCCCTCTCTCCACGGGCATAACCCCGGGCTAATGCGAGAAGGGGGGTAAAGAGGGGGTAAAATTGGAAATGGAATAAAGGTGTAGGGGATACGTAAAAACCTGTAAAAAGGTGTACGTGGAAACTACCAAAATTTTATTATTATACACTTAAAAAATAAACACAAACTGCAAATCTTTTCTTACCCGACACGTGTTTAATAGTTACGGACAGTCATAGAATAAAGCGAACGTACGTATTAAACGTCCGTTCCGATCATTCCGATCGTTTAATAAGTAGGGACAAGGATTGAATAGATGTACATAGATTTTGAACAGGAATTTACTTATATAAAAATAATAAATAATAAAATAAACAAGTAATTAATAAATTCTAAATGCTTCAAACCTTTATTTAAACTAAGTCTGATCTGTGAAAAACTAAAAACTTAAGAATGATTTTTAACTGAATGAGACGATTTGGTTAGGACTATTGTTCGTATTTATATAAACAAATATATAAACAAAGATATATTGAAGGAAGTAATAAAATAGGAAAAAAAAAAGGTAAGAAACCCAATTTATTTACCTAATTAAATTTAATAGATAAATAAAAACAAAAAAAGAAAATTGACTGTGAGTATTAAATTTAATAAATATTTGATTTAAGTTTGAACCCTGTATTAGGGTTGAGGGTGAAGAAAAAAAAGGAACAAGAGAAAAATTTGGGGTATGTTAACTAATTTAATTATAAGTAAATTGATCATTAGATTTTATTACTTGTTATTACTCCATTCACAATTAACGTAATAAAAACTGGAGGTCCCACCGAGATCACTCTCTTAAATTTGATCTCACACAGTTATTATTTTTTTCCTTTCAATCTGTTGTTCAGCAATTGATGATATGGTTTGATTTGAAAATTTAAAAAATAAATGAATATTTCAGCCTGACAACAAAATTTAATTAATTAATAACTATTATTTATTTTTCTTTGAATCACTATCGTATTTTTATAATAAATTGAAGATTTTATTTTTTTTTATAATTTAACAAATTATAATAGTTTACTATTGATTTAATTTACTTTTACACACGTACATATTTTTTTTCAATACTGTTATAAATGGAAAAAAATTAGAGAAAAAATTATTAACTATTTTATTATTAAATATATTTATTATACAGTAATACACTGTATAGCTTTACAGTAGCTGAAAGCAGGTAATGCATCAGCCGCTGTTTCATTTTGGAAAATTTAACCCATAAGAATCTTCCATTTGAAAATTTTATTAATATTATATAACTTTATTTGACTTCTGGTTTTATTTTATTTTTTTTTTACTTTGCATAAATTTTTTATTTTATAATATAATGATGATGTTAGCTAAGGAAAACTATTATTAATATAACCATTTAAATTTTATCATCAATTTATTTTCAAATTTAATAAGACAATTATCGATCAGTTAAAGGTTTATGTATAGGTTCCATAGGAATTTTATCCCATTCTTTTTATTGATATTAAACCTGATTATGCTGAGGGCGACCAATGTTTGATAGCAGGTATTGCGCAAGTACTGTCTCCTTAGTTTAACAAATAATACCCAAAATTATTAATTGAACAATTAAGTTTTTAATGGTTTATTAGAAGAAATTTATATATAGAATTAAGAAAAATCTTTACCAGTCAAATTTATAATTGTATTGTATGTCGATGGTACACTTAAAAAATAAACACAAACTGCAAATCTTTTCTTACCCGACACGTGTTTAATAGTTACGGACAGTCATAGAATAAAGCGAACGTACGTATTAAACGTCCGTTCCGATCATTCCGATCGTTTAATAAGTAGGGACAAGGATTGAATAGATGTACATAGATTTTGAACAGGAATTTACTTATATAAAAATAATAAATAATAAAATAAACAGTAATTAATAAATTCTAAATGCTTCAAACCTTTATTTAAACTAAGTCTGATCTGTGAAAAACTAAAAACTTAAGAATGATTTTTAACTGAATGAGACGATTTGGTTAGGACTATTGTTCGTATTTATATATAAACAAATATATAAACAAAGATATATAATTGAAGGAAGTAATAAAATAGGAAAAAAAAAAGGTAAGAAACCCAATTTATTTACCTAATTAAATTTAATAGATATTAAATAAAACAAAAAAAGAAAATTGACTGTGAGATATTAAATTTAATAAAATATTTGATTTTAAGTTTGAACCCTGTATTAGGGTTGAGGGTGAAGAAAAAAAAGGAACACATGAGAAAAATTTGGGGTATGTTAACTAATTTAATTATAAGTAAATGTATCATTAGATTTTATTACTTGTTATTACTCCATTCACAATTAACGTAATAAAACTGGATGGTCCCACCGAGATCACTCTCTTAAATTTGATCTCACCACAGTTATTATTTTTTTCCTTTCAATCTGTCGTTCAGCCATTGATGATATGGTTTAATTTGAAAATTTAAATAAATAAATGAATATTTCAGCCTGACAACAAAATTTAATAATTAATAACTATATTTTATTTTCTTTTGAATCACTATCTATTTTTTTTAATAAATGAAGATTTTATTTTTTTTTTATAATTTAACAAATGTAATAGTTTACTATTGATTTAATTTACTTTTACACACGTACATATTTTTTTTTCAATATGTTATAAATGGAAAAAAATTAGAGGAAAAAATTATTAACTATTTTATTATTAAATATATTTATTATACAGTAATACACTGTATAGCTTTACAGTAGCTGAAAGCAGGTAATGCATCAGCCGCTGTTTCATTTTGGAAATTTAACCCATACGAATCTTCCATTTGAAATTTTATTAATATTATATAACTTTTATTGACTTTCGGTTTTATTTTATTTTTTTTTTACTTTTACATAAATTTTTTTATTTTTATAATATAATGATGATGTTAGCTAAGGAAACTATTATTTAATATAACCATTTAAATTTTATCATCAATTTATTTTCAAATTTTAATAAGACAATTATCGATCAGTTAAAGGTTTATGTATAGGTTCCTATAGGAATTTTATCCCATTCTTTTTATTGATATTAAACCGATTATGCTGAGGGCGACCAATGTTTGATAGCAGGTATTGCGCAAGTACTGTCTCCTTAGCTTTAACAAAATAATACCCAAATTATTAATTGAACAATTAAGTTTTTAATGGTTATTAGAAGAAATTTATATATAGAATTAAGAAAAATCTTTACCAGTCAAATTTATAATTGTATTTATGCATGTCGATGGTAGTTGATTTATATCATTTAGCGCCTGCACTTGGACTCGTTCTAAAAACTTTACAATTTTTTTTCTATTCCATTAATCACCTAAGATACATATAAATATTAAATAAGCTATCTATCCTACCCATTTAACAAGTTGAATTTTGAATTCTCGAGATATCTTAATTAAAACCCATCTAAATAAGTAAAACTTGAAATCCATATATATGGATATACATCTCCATGCTAGAAGCGTTCTCTATATTCTCGGGAGCTTCTGAAGGACGTGTTTTAAATAATTAACTTGTACAAACCAAAAAAGTTATTACATTACCTTCTAAGGAAGGGATCTTTCTAGACTTGCCATTCAATTATTCAATTATTTAAAGGAAATAAGTATAAATATATCAAACACTAACCAAAGATATAATTTGGCCTATATTTATTTAAATATGCAATTTTGATTGAATTTTCTTCCCAATATGAGTTTAAAATTATTAATTATTATAAAACTTACAAGAAAAATTGCACAATTCTTTCAGAATATCAAAACTTAAACTTAACTTGCTTGGCTTGTCGACAGTACAGTTTGCTGAGACACAATAATGTTCGACTCATGTATTTTTCTATTAGGTACATGAAGTCCACATATATATTAATTGTCAAATTATAATCAGTGTATTAAATAAATATCTAATTATCTAAATAAAATAATATTTTTTGTTATATTTGAGCGCATCAAATCCGAAAGCTCTAAAACAAAAACGCCCTAAGGTTGGACAAGTGCTCATAACTCCTTATAAAAACCACAACGTACTCACGGTCATTGTTAAGAATAAATATTACGATGCATTACAACCTACAGTTATAAAAAAATGTTTAAGTAATGTAAAAATTACATTGTTGAACAAAAATTTAATATCAATTCGAATAAGTCGGAGAGGGGATTTTGCCGACTCTCTTGAACCCGGCTTATTAACCGAAATACTAACAAAAAGATTTACAAGGACACCCATTAAAGTTACAATATGTTACGGACAGGTAGAATTACCCACGCCAGAGCAAAGGAAGAACATCATTAGTACACTACATACCAGATCAGTCAGATCAATCAACCAGACATACCAGAAAATAAGAGAAAGATACTATTGACCGAGAATGCGTAACGACGTATTGGACTATATAAGGATATGTCAAAGCTGTCAAGAGAAAAAGATTGATAGATTAAAAACAAAAGAACCCATGATAATCACAGACACACCTGTCGAAGCTTTCGATAAAGTAAGCATAGACACGGTAGGCAAATTGAGAACAACACCAAGCGGAAATATCCACTTATTAACCATGCAATGTAACCTAACAAAATACTTAATTGCTATACCTATTAAGGACCTAAGGGCCACCACAATTGCAGATGCGTTGGTGAAACACCTTATTTGCCAATATGGTACTCCCCGTGCTATCTTATCAGACAGACATAAAAGTTTTTTATCGGACATAGTAGAAGAGATGTTACGAATTATTAAAATAAATCATGTAACCACGTCCGGTTACAGGCCACAAACTAATGGGTCACTTGAACGTAGCCATATCCCGCTTGTAAATTTTATTAGACAATATTCTGACAAATTTGATGATTGGGACAGGTTAGCCCACTTTGCGACATTTACATACAATACAAGCGAACACAAGTCCACCAAATTCACACTTTTCGAACTTGTTTTCGGTCGTAGAGCGCGTTTTCCATTATACATACCAGATGAGGAAAGATTAAGGACTTACAATATGTTTTTAAGGGATTTAATGGTTAGGCTAAATGAAATGAAAATTTTAGCGGGACAAAATCAAATTGAAGCTAAACTTAAATCAAAGGAAAGATACGATCAAACAGCTACACATCTTGACCTGAAGATAGGTGATTTAGTTAGTGTAATTAATGAAAAACGTAATAATAAAGCCAGCCTTTATTATAATACACCTTACAAGGTAGTCGAGATTAGAGAGCGGTAGAATATTATATTAGAAAGACCAAATAGTACACGTATATGTAAACATAGAAACAAATTAAAATTGGCCCCTATGCGAGCAGATTCAGATTAAATTGGTATACTATTCACGTGCCAGTTATATGTATATGTATACGTATGAGTAGGGCGCGTAAGATATTGAAATTTACCAAATAAAACTATCATATATATTTTATTATTACATTACAAATAAATTATCATCAAATTGTTGGAACACAGATTGCTTGTAAAGTATTCAATTTAGTTTTTAAGTAAATATTAATAGTATTTTATTTTTATTAGAAAATTTTTACATTTGATCATACATTTAAAATGCACACCAAATTCATTATGTCCCTTCCTATAATCATTACATTACCATTGAATAAGACAAACGTGACGAGAGGACACTTAAATTTTGAAATTAATAAAATACCTTCAAACCCGGGTCTCTATTATGAAAGAATCGACACTGTAAAACTTAAAAGAGCCAACTGTCAAATAGCCATAACTCTCGAAATAGACAAATTCAAATCATTATAATCATTACTGTTCTAATTCTCTGCAGAAAAGCCATTGTACAAAGAAGGAAGAGAGAAAAATTATTAAGAAAAACGTAACGATGATGCTACAGAATGTAGTGGGAAGGCAATCAGACAAATCCGAAGACGACATAGACCTAGTGCCAGCATCGAACCAAGCCCTTAACGCACAGCCAGCTGCGACCCGACCTACTCCTTTTCCTAATCAACAGTGTGTCTCACACAGTTAAAACTCCTTACCTAAAATACGTATAAAATCTCATACCTACAAACTCATACATACATACATTTCAGCATGGAATCCCAAAAACAAATCTATGAATTAAGACTGACCTATGGCAAAAACCCACCAACGAGCAAAATTATAGAAGAATATGAGACATTTGACCAAATCATACACCTAAGACAATCAAATAATATAGAAAATGAAACAAGAACATTCACCATAAATTACGCTAACAAAGAATCCTTCAAAAAAGGGCTACAGTACTATAGGACCCAGAAAAACTATAAGATGGGACAAAGAGAGACTGAAAGGGAAAGATTATTTTGCCAACTCCCTAAATCAAACAACGATTACGAAACTGAGGACAATTTTTTTGAACATTTTGCTCAGTTCGGATTAATGGACTATCACCAGTTCTTAAATACTCCAGAAGGAATACTAATGCACGCATATGTTCAATACTCAACTATCGAAGAATCCGAAAATGCTTTAAAAAAACTCACTACCCATATACAAGGCAAAGTTTTCGAATAAAAAGACCATTCCAAAGAAACTCTTGAAAAACGGTCAGATCAAAACACGATTACACAAGGAATGTCAAAGAGAAATCACTTTAGACATATATGAAGATCATAAAATCACATGCCAAAAGCAAAGAGCATGGAAGGAAAGAAAAGAGGAAAAGAAAACCTGGCCAATTCATACTTACTGCGGGAAACAAATCTCACAATCACATAAATGGTGTATTAAAAACATTACACCCACAAAGAAACTTAAAACGTCAAAAACTGACTAAAACCTATCCTAATAGTATTATACCACATTTTGACTTACCTAACATCAAGTTACCATTATTTGAATTATAACCAAACCTATTACAAACAAAATAAGATACTAACTTAATAATCAAAATTTTAAGTATGTCAAAAGCTATTAATCTATTTTTACATTTGTTTCAGAAAATGGCTTGTAATCAAAACATTGCTAACTCAGAGTCCATTCATTTAATGGAGGTAGTCACCGTAAAAAAATCCGGGCCATATATCCTTATTATATATTATGCGAACCCAGAAGAAGTACCCAACATGGTTATCGCAAATTTTTTCCAATCCAAGGGTTGCAAGCAGTGCACCAATGAAATTCTCCCTGACGGGAAGGGCCGGATTTTTGTGGAATTTAAAGACAAAAGACTCACAAACGAAATAAAAACGCAGGTACTGAAATTACAAAAAAAAACATGCAAGAGAGGAAATGTATACCAAAATCCTGTAAAATAATCAAAATCAATTCCAAAAACAAAATAAAAATATTAAGCAACTATCATTGGTGGGGATACACCCAATAACCAATCAACCAGAAGGACTGGCCATTTTGTATGAAAAGGAGGAAACGGGAAAGAAACTATTGGACATTATCTCTCGATTAGGTTGCGTTATAAGATACGATTTTATCACCCAGGGCCAATATAATACTTTAGAGGTTATATTCGAAGACCTAAGAGAACTAACAAAAATAGTTGCTGCACTGGGCCCATATATACAATCACCACAAGATACTCAGGCAGCTAAGCCGGAGAGGAACTAAGACTGCAAAGTTCACAAACCCTAACTGACCGCCTGGAGGAAGAAACCAGAGAGGAACAAGAAGAGACCCGAGAACCCTATAACTGAGGATCAATTGTAATGAGTTCACCCATGTAAATCATGGGTGAACTCATTACACTTTGACTCGCATGAGAGAATCTGTGTACAAAGATGAGAGTTCACTGGTTCCGTGGAAGATATGTCGAAGGAAAGGACTGGCTGAATCACTTGGCAAATTGTAATATCAGAAATTTCGATTATCGCACACCTAAGGAAAATGATGGAGATATAAGTGCCTTACTAAACTTCTTCAAAATGGCCCCAATTGAAACATTACAACTAATGGCTTTCGATACACCATCATATATAGATGATCTCCAAGGGCTACATTTATAAAATATATACAAAATTGATAAAATTTTTTTTATGTATCTTAAGCGTTTGGCCAAATGTATAATTACAAATAATTTTTTTTCTCATGTAAATTATAATATATGTATATATATATATATATATATAAATTGATCAATCGGTACTTATGCCGACAAATTCTTACGGGAAATGGGAATTGTGCTTACTTTGGGGTAATTATGCCGACGTCAGCATAATTCCACCGAAAATTCAACCATGTATCCGTATTTATGCCGACACACAAAAAATCGGAAAATTATCTTTGTGAGCCCCGCTTTGACGTTATAATATTAATGAAAGATTGAAGTTATAACGTCTTTCGAGGTGCCTCCGGCCTCCGGCACCTCGAAAGACGTTATAACTTCAATCCTTCATTAATATTATAAGGTCAAAGTGTGCTTTTTTACCGGTGAGGGGTATTTAGGTATTTGGGTTATTGGTTTTTTATGCATTATTCTGTCAATTAATATTCTCCCCCTTATATCTGAGTCGTTACATATGTTTTATAACCTCAAAACACCAAGATAACACGAAGTGTCACCATAAGTACCGATACTGGTGTTTATATATATATATATGGGGTTTGGTGTATATGTATGATACACCGTTCACGCAGCCCCACACGTCCGCGTTGCCAGGTCGAGAGGATGAGGTGCGAGGTAAGAATCTAAAACAAGTCTTACCTTAATAATTGCTTTATTAGGCTATCGTCCGCAACATGTGGACTCATGCGTCGAATGTTCAGACGCGATTTACTGTACACGACTTTTCTCCGCAGCTCTTGCTGGCTGCCCGATGTAGGCTATATGCGTGAACGCTGTATCTGTGTGTCTCTCACTCACGGAGTGGGAGGAGGCGAAGCGAGCGAGCGAGCAAAGCCGCCTGCGAGCGGCATTGGGAATTGGACCACTCGAGACAACGGTCGTGTATACAAGCCTGTGAATAAACCGTGTTCTACCTAAGGTTGATCTCGCCATTCTTATTCATACCAAATACCTCATTCCTTGGCTACGCGGACGTAGGCTGCGTGTATATACATAGGTATACAAACTCTGAGGATAGACCTACACGACAGCGCTAGTTACGCCCTCTGGTTGCGGTAAATCTACAGGGCCGCCTGCCCACAGTACTCCCCCCTAAATGACGACCTGCATGAAATGCATCTTAGGTCGGTGTTTTGATTACTCATAATCAAAGCTGTTTAATATAAGGAAAAGAGGGTGGTTCGAGGACAATGAGGTATCGTGCAACTTAATACTAAAATAAAACACAGTAATTAACGTTAACAGAAGAAAATAGAATATTTATTAAAAGACAAAATACTGGCATTAAAAAACCCCAGATTAAGTGGGGAAAAAGCCTTAGTATTATTTAATTGATTATAATAAGTATAAATCGACATGAGAAAGATAAACATTAACTTGATAATTAAACTATTGGTAATTACATTATAAAATAACCGTTTAAAAACAACTTCGGAAACTTAATGTGAATTATCCTTAAATTATACCTATTCAAGCGGTACCGCTGTCGCCAATGAATCCGAAGGCGCTACTCGTGGGCCGCTGGTCCTCGCTGTGTTACGGTGGTTCGTCGCTCAGGAGATCCGTCACTTTGGATAACGTCCTGAGCGAGTGTCGACTTCGGGTTCCCCTCTTGGAACTTACCGAAAGCCGGCCACAAGGAAACTAGTTCCGTAAACCTGGGGTTAGCAGTTGTACAACTATCGCCGACCCCTGCCCAATTTGGGGTTAGCAGCTGCACAACTATCGCCTAACCCAATCACAACGTGAAGCTATTCTCGCTTCAAACCAACCTGGAACCACCTGCTCACAGACACAAGGACCAGCACAAACGGCCCCACACAATATCGTTAGCACTCGCGATGCACTCCGTACGACACACTCAGACGCCCGACCAAAAACATCGGTCGACTCCCGTAGGTATTACCAGAAGCTTCCACCGACGCACGAACCGATCACCTCGAACGCACGAGCGTAATTGCCGAATGACGTTCAAGTCGCAACTCAATCGTCCTAACTGCACCAGAAAGAAGGGTGGGGGCGCAATGCCCTTTTGGACCCCGTACGTACTAATATACGAAGTATATCGACGACCTTTCATACCTCGGAACTCATGATGCTACCTATGGTCAAAACCTGAGCGGGATTTCCCGGGTGACGCGCCACTGATGTTTATTAGCGGTAATAAAACCATCCGTGCAAGAATACCGAAATATAAACGAGAGACATTAATTGTTCACGAATTGGAAAATCCCGAAGCCCGCTTGTACCTGCCTGTTTAAGCATGTCCTAACTCGAATTGAGCGAAACCTTGCACATTTTAATGAAAATATTATTATTACGTTCAAAAATACGCGGCGCGCCGAACTATAGACGATATAGAAAATAAATATACTATTTCCCGTGATTCAAAGCGCATATTGGCGCGAACAGTCGGTATTGACATTAGTGAGGTCCTGTTTTCTGTTTAAACATTTATTTACATTTATTTTATGACTACGCTATTACGCGCGCCAAAACGTAAAATCGAAACAATCCTCGTTAACCACGCATTTCTGATGTTGCATAAACTGCCGCAAATTCCATTTCGGGATTACTAATTTACAGTTTTTTAACTTTACGTTGCACTCTTTGGTGCGTCTCATTACGTTCTGTTTAAATTCTGGATTTAACACTTTCGTGCACATCTTACCTAATTTATTTACAATACTTAATCTCTTCAACGGTGAATTCATTAATTTATTAAGCATGTGATTAATTTGGACGAAATAATCGAGTTTTAGTTCCTCGAGAGAGCTGTGCAGCGACAGATCGATAGGTTCGGAGATCGCTATGCCGGAGAAATCGCAATATTTTGCTGCCGTGGTGCAGCTAACAATTTTCTGTATCGCATTTTTCACAAATACATTGTTACTTAAGTCTAAATACTTTATGCGCACGCATCTTATAGATTCCTCTGGTTAATGAACGTGTCCTGCATTTCTTGCACGTGTGTAAACTTAAACGTTAACGTTTCAATAACATTGTTTTTATTACATATTTCTTCCATAATTGTTGAAAGATGTACAAAGTTATCAATACTTGCGCAATCAATTATTTGTAATTCTCTAACCTGTCTATTTTCGCGGATAAACTTTCGCTGTGCTGACGTTGATAACATCCTACAACCCAGAAGTTTTAGAAACGTTAACTGTTTTGATGCTCGTGTAATTGATTCGCCCTAAATTTATCGTTATTTACGATTGCTAATGATTTACAAGTCGCAAACTCTTTAAGGACGGTGTCACACAAATTGCTCGTGCCTTTCAGGCTTAACTCTTGTACATTAAAGTATGATGCAATCTTTTTTAACATGATTATCGATATTTCCCTACTGTTAAATGCTAATCCACGCAACCTGCGTCTATGACCTACTTCTACTGGTTCAGTACCGTACCTGTACTGATTTTCAGCTATTCGCATCATCACCGGTACAGGTACAGCTCTGCCGCAACTTTCAAAATTGATGCTGACGAATTTGAAAACCTTTGAACCAAAAATCATTTTATTAATACCGTCGTCGGATTTATATCGGTCTATATTCGCGTCAAAAGCTACCTCATTGCCGTGTAAAATTGTACTGAAATAAGACGCGTGGTAAAGCGTAAAAAATTCTGCCGCCGTTAATCGCGAAGTTACGCTGCTAGCTAACGCTAAATTGCCGAAAATTTTGGTAAAATATTCTTCCGATTTGAAATCTTTGCTTTTGTTTGTCTTCAGCTCTTTTATATCGTAAACTTGGTCGGGTTTTACTTTAATTTTATCCGTGTGACCTTTATCATCCCTAATAATTAACTTATGTAAGCACGATGCTGCCTGTATCCTGAACGACGTTGTTAACGTTTTACACTCTATAACAAATGTGGTTTTGCTATTTTTACACATTATTTGCTTACTTCCGAACTGGTTTGACTCGATTTCTAAGCCTATTATACATTTTACGATCGCGGGCCTTTTAAAGTAGCGAAACATGTCATACGCGAATAAACGAAGCACGGGTTTCCCCTGCACGAACAAGACAGGGTGGTGAGTGTCTACATTGATGTCTTGAGGTACCGATCCACGTAACATTTTTCGCTGTAACGGTCTTCTGCGCCCATCGAACCTTTCTTTGGCCTCTCTCTCTCATACTCCTTGGCGTACAGTTCGACCGTGAAGCAATCATGCCTGGCCTCATTTGCCGTCGCCTCCGCCTTGTATTGGCTTACTTCTTGGAGCAGCTGTCTGAATTGGAGTTATGACGCTTTCCTGTTAATTAATTATTACATTTAGTCAGTCTCATTTACATTTATCAGTTTCTTTCTTAAGAGTTTTTTTTCTTAAAACAGTCTGAACATGACGTTTTTTCTTATTTTTACAGTAGATAAGCGTGGCTCTATACAGTCTATGTTTTCAGTCTTTCTGTTTCTTTTTAGAATACTAGGAATGAATTTTTTCTTTTTTATCACAGTTGGTGGCAAATTTGCAAGCGGTTCCGCATTTCTTTCGATCAAATCAAACATTACATTTCGCGGTTGATTCGTCTTCGCGTTCTCTACTAAAATTTTATCTTTTACTAAACTTTTATTTATATTTCGCATGATATCCGCTGAGTTGCGTGAGGCAGTATTTATACCGAAGTTAATGGAGTTTTCTCCATCCGTTAAAATATCATCTGATGCTCTCACATCATGGTAACAAGCTGTACTGTCGTTGGCCTTTTTTTTGCGTGTTAACTGCTGATTGTTCGTTAACACTATTCTCTTTATCCGCTTCTGCGTGAATTTGCGCTGTGATAATTACAATATTTGCGCTATTGCCAATGACAGTATCGCTTTGGTTACTAAAATTCCTGACGGTATTGTCATCGTCACCATTAATATATTTATTCTGTTTACTAACATCATTTTGACTATTGTTAATGTTATTTTGATTATTTTTTATATTGTCTGTCACTTCTGTGCGAATGAAATATGCTGGCTTTAAGTGCTCGGCATCTTCTACTACTACATTTTGACCATTTCTTTCGATCGTAAAAGTACGTCCGTTTGCGGATCTATCAATTACCCAATGTGGTCCCGTATACGGTCTTTCTAACGCTGGTTTAATACATTTAGTTAATTATAAAACGTGTGTGTAGGATTTCAAGTCTTTGTACACGAATGGGTGCGATTTATTTTTGTGTTTTACCGGTACGACCTTAACTCTTCGCATGTAATCGCAGAATTCGTTCAAAAATTCCGCTATTCTCGGCTTTGAATTCGTCGAAGACGCATAATTCTCCCGGAATGCGCAGAGATTTTCCGAATACAAAATCTGCTGGACACGCGTCCGTTTCTAATCTAACGCGCGTTCTGAGACCTAGTAGTACCGTCGGAAGTACTCTTGCCCAATCTGCTTTATCTGTGTGGCACATTATCGCCGCTTCGAGGTCGCGGTGCCATCATTCTACCATACCGTTAGACGCTGGGTGACACGGTGTAGTATGAATTCTTTTTATGCCCGTTAAGAGGACGCCGAACAGGCATGCTTACCGACATTTATGGATTCAAACTTTACAACGGGAGTTTTTATTTTTTTTGTAATTTTATGAGTTGTCCCCACTAGGTTTTGATAAAAGCTAGCGGGGACAACTCATAATATTTTAAAAAATTAAAAATTCGCGTTGTAAAGTTTGAATCTGTAAAAGTCAGTAAGCATGCCTGTTCGGCGTCCTCTTAATTGCAATAATTCATTGAATAACCTAGACTCGAATTGTTTCCCCTGGTCAGAGGTTATATTAACTGGTGCGCCATAACGCGCTATCCAATTATCGCAAAACGCTCGCGCCACTGTTGCTGCCGAGGTTTCGTACAAGGGGATCGCCTCAGGCCACCTCGAGAATGTACCAGATCTATATGTATATGCATAAATCTTTCGTCTGGTGCAATAAACTGCTCTGGCATAAACTTATTATGTAACAAAATACAGTTTTTACACCAGCGTTTGATATCTTTGCTTATCGCCGGGCAAACATAGTACTGCCTAATCATCCTATCGGTTGCTATGGCGCTCGGATGTGCCGAATCGTGAAATAATTTAATGATTTCTTTGCGCAAGGCTTTCGGAACGTAAGGCTGCAACGAATCGCCTGACGTATCGCAGTAGAAGTCTAAATGCTTACTCCCACACGTTAATTTCTTTAATTTCAACGAGAGTGTTGGATTATTAAGAATCTCTTTTAACTCATCGTCTTTTATTTGCTCTTCACGCTATTTTTCGAGGCTAAACACGGTCGGAAACATAAACTCGTCTACGTGAGTCTCTTTATCGGCAACGTTTTTATCGACGGACGAATTAGCATCATTCTGTGTGATTTGAGTGTGATCAGTACTCCCGTCAACGCGTGATAAACTATCCGCCACCGAATTATCGTCGCCTTTAATATACTCGATTCGCGTGTCAAACTGGCTGATATATGCCAACTGACGCTCACGTCTGACCAGAGCTTTATCTGTATTTTGTTTTAACGCGTAAGTTAACGGTTTATGGTCCGTCAGAATAAGAAAGTAAAATTATCCGAACTTTTCATTAAAAATACTTTTAAAGTCATAAATGTATGCTGTCACACTCTTGTAAGCCATTTAAACCTTAAATAGTGAAAATCAGCAATTCTGCTCCGGACTCTGGTAACCTAATACTGTCTAAAAGATGTCTTTTTTAGTCAGAAACTGCCTAAAAATTTCCAGAGTGGGTCTAAATCATTAAGATCACTTATGGTTAAAAATCCGGGAAAAGTGCCCGAAATATTAACATAAATGTATATTTGTTGCCTTATAACGATGAATCTATTACCATGATCAATGCAAAAAAATTTATGCACTTACCTTGGAATGGTAGAAAAGTATCTCCACTTGTTTCAGTATCCATCTAATCCCCTGTAAGCTGCTAAAAATACAAATATTATTATACAATTATAAAAAATTATATTTTAAACATTTATAATGCTGGATTTTTAGTTTTAAACCCTTACAAGAATTTTAATACTAAACTGAAAGATTACTATAAAAGTATGCAAAATTTAGTGTGGTAAATATGTTTTTGTTGGCCCAAAAACTACACCAAATAAAAAATAATAGAACAATTATGTATTTTTATAATTATAAATATCTACATAATATCTTAAATTTGATATTTAGACAGAAAAGTAATTATACACATTTCTACGGAAATGTTGAAGAGTACAATCATTTCAAGTGTATATTCAAACTCAATGTAATTCTAAAATCGTCATGAAAACGTCATGATGAAAGATGTAAAATTTTCTGTTCCTTTTTTTTTTTTAAACCTCTTGTTATTTCGCAATCTTTTTTTATAATTATTTTAGCGTAGAATGCCTTATGAGTTTTCCGACAATAAGCTATGCGATGAGATATATCATCAACTAAATATTTATTATTTCATGAGCTCAGTTTTGTAGTAGCATGTTTTCTCAATAATGTTGCAGTAATTTTTGTAGGTCTTTCTACACTGAGAAAATTTTCGGAGCTATACTGTAAGTGCTAGTACGACAGAGTTTTGGGCAGATGCTGTACAAAAATTGTGCACCAGACATCCAAATGTGGCGCTAGTGTCGCTCAAACAGCGAAAAATCCTCACTTTTGGGTAGCAGCAGTACAAAAATTAATAGAGTTGCTGCCCGAAAGGTTACGTACGGCAGCTAACTTGAGCAAATATAACGGGTGCCCAAAAATTCTCTCAGTGTAGTTTTGTGAATTTAGTGTGACATTCATCTCACAGGCTTTTCATTGCCTCATGCGCATTTATATGTCTAAAATCTTTAACTCTTTAAAAATTAAATTTAAATCTTTGGAATCAGTAACAGCATACGGAAATGAAATATTCTTTGCAATACTAGCTAGTAATCGATTATCAATGATATACTTGTGGCATTCAAGATCCACTTCATCTAAGTAGATAGAACAATCTATGCCATCAATTTTCTTTCCTTGATCTACCATACGATATCGATATTTTAAGCACTGTTTTTGATCATCTTTTGTAAGCAACTGAAAATATTCATCTTATTCATTTACTACATTCCTATTATGAAAATCAACTTCTTTTAGACGATCTATTTCTCCCGGGCGTCTCCGACTGAAAACCAGAACTAATATAGCGGTTGCTTCAACTAATGCAATGTAATTTTCTATTGAAAATTTTTGCCAGATGTTTTAGAAGTACTTTCTTTTTTGCTCGTTGATATTTGTTAAATGTTCGAATATCTTCCGTTGTGGGTAAATCATTCAACTGCGTTCCATACCTACGAGATTCATTAACCGTTATTGTTGCTTTAGTTTCAATGATTGCTGCGTATTCGTCGTTAAATATAGCTTTAAAACTTTTCAACCATTCTTGGTTTTTCATCCTCTGATTTCTCAAAACGAGCTCTCAAGATTACAAACAGCCTTCTCATCAACAAGCTAAAGGTGTTTCCATTATAGGCATTACCTAATGTTTCACAATTTTCTTGATACCTACATAAACTTTTGATAGCAGTAAAAGTTTTATTCCAATAGCATCCCCTAAAGATAGTTATTAATTCTTTTATATTAGAATCTATTTCTTGAATTTTCAACAATAACTTTGCCAATAACCTCATATGGCCTCTTACAAGAATTTGTTGATCTTGTTTCATATACTTCTCCGCAATTTTGTTACCGTAAAGTATTATAAGTTGGTCATGACGAGCTTATAACCCAATTTGATCAGTGGTCAATTTTAGAAGAATAAAATCTTTCAAGCGCTGACTAGCATCTGGATGGTGTTCGCCTATTTCTCTTCTTGACGCTCGTACAGTTTCTCGACTTACATTTGTTTGTATAAGACCATGATTATCCTTTACATTCAGGACACATTATTTTAACATACAGTTGACTACGAGATCTATTTTCGTTACAATTTTTTTTATTTGCCAAATCGCATTCTTCATTTGTATCTGCGACTAAAATTGTTTCAGTAATTATATCCTGACAATTCATTTTAGTGGGAACCCCTTTATCGCAATCTTACTTTGTAGAAATATCTTCATTTTTACATAGGTTTGCGTGAATCTCTTCATCGAGAGTTCTGTTGTCGATTAAATTTTCGTTGCTAAAATCTCCATTTGTAAAGCTTTAGAGTTGTACTGGTTACTTTTTTTCTTATGTAGGTGTGGTATAGGTTTACCTCTATTTTTAGCAAGTCTTCTAATGGGGATCATTATACATTGAGGATTCAAAGTACGATTATTATTCCAGTATGCATTGCCTGAGTTTCGCAGTATTCGAAATAATTCGCGTCACTTGTCTGACTTCACAGGTTCATTTTTAATTATTATAATACTTCTTTTATCACTATGCATTTTTAGTAAATGTTGATCTATGCGAGAGAATAATTGATGACAATAACAGTAGCAATTTTTTTCTTGCACCTTTTCCCTCCTTCACTAGCTTTAGGACTGGTTAATTCAGTAACGCGTATAGAGTTACTTTGTTTAACTTCAGAAGTGTAAGAATTATCATTTATCGATTTATCTTAAATGCAAATCCCTAATACAGAAGCACTAGATTATTAAATAATTAATCAAACTATAAAATTTCAAGTCTATACACCAAAGACACCTTACAAAATTTCTGCATCGAAAATGCACTATTTTCCGTATTTTTCCGTACAGAAATTTTGTAAGGTGTCCTTAACGTATGGGCCTGTAGTTTCATAGATGGATTAATTATCCAATTAACTAAATAATTGTAATAATTAAGTTTTTTTGCTCCGTCGATAACCTATTAGGTGTACCACCTCCTTAAGGAGCATAAATTAAATAAAACTGCTGATATGTTAATACTAGAACATGTTAGTTATGTGTACCAAGGCGCGCGTATATAGGTATATAAAGCTGTTCAAATTCCACGAGTACGAATTATTATTATTTTTTTGTAATAAAAAAGTATATCTTTTGTAATGTAAAAAGTAAGAAATACGTATACTTTATAATAATTGATGTCATAATTATATATTTTTCAATTTTTTAAAACTTATATTTTTATTTACTTTATAATTAGTTTAAAATATATAGCAAATATTTTCTTTACTCAATGAACAATTTTATAGCCAAATATTTTACAGAATAAAATTTTATATTTGTGCGATCATGTGATGTATTATCAAAATAAAATTATTTTAATTATTAAAGCTATTAATAGTAGCTATGTATAATATATGTTGCACATACATCAAAGCTAATTGATATTTCGTATAATTGTCAATTTAATTGAATTTTTATTTATAAGCTTTATATTTATATACATGTGTACCTAACAGATATGACTTAGTTTAAATTTAATTTCTTAGGTTGGCTTACGAAAAGTCGAGACGATTCAAAGCAAGCTCATTGCAGGATTTGCAATAAAAATTATAGAGCACATCATCAAGACTTGATGCGGCATAAAGAAACGTCTGCACATATTAACCTTTAGAGGGCCGGAATACGCCTCTAGGCGTAAGGGGTCTGACTGACCAAATCGCAACTTAGTTTGGCTCTAACTCAGGGACCTTAGACCACATTCCTATAGAAAATGTGATTTTCAAATTTTTTAAAACCCGGCCCTCTAAAGGTTAAAGGGATGCAAAGTTTTAATATAAAACAAAAGAAAATAACAAGTATGTGTAATGCTAATGAAGAAGGTAAAATTAAAGATTTAAAAATGGCAACATACGTAGCATGTCTCTGCAGTCCTAAAAGTTCCGATCATTTGTGTAAGATTCTAAATAATTTAAAAATAAAAGATTTTAATTTACAATTGCACCGTACAAAATGCGCTAATTTATTGAAATTTGTAATAGCGCCTAATATGCTGAAAGAGTTGGTAGAAGACGTGGGAAACATGCCTTACTGATTGATCGTCGAGCCTTATTTTTCGGGGTCTTATTTTTTGGGGCCTTCTTTTTGGGGGCCTTATTTTTCGGGCTTGGTTTTTTGGGGCCTTATTTTAATTTTGGAACTCAATATTTTTTGGTCTCAACATTATGGGTCTTAAAAATTTTTGTTTTATAATTTGTTCTGAAAAGTTTTGGGACTTAATATTGTTGGGCCTCAAATTTTTCGGTCTTAAAAAATTTTGTTCTATAATTTACATATAAGTACAAAATCTTCTATATGGCATTTTGTCAATAGTAACTTCTTTTTAGTATGTTATTTAGTCATTTTTAAACAAAAAAAAACATTTTATTTTTTTTTTCTTCAGTACACTTACAACTCGACTTATAGCGTCAATTGTTGAGCGCCCTTTTCGAAAACCGAACTGATTGTCGGACAGATCACCTGCCTGTGCAACGGCTGCTTGTAGCCTGGCACAAATGACCCGCTCGAATAGCTTCCCAGCTATATCCAACAAACGAGGTGGCCGGGACAAGGAAGGGTTCTCCGGTGGTTGCTCCCTTTTGCGAGAAGCACCAGCCTCTGTACCTTCCACCGTGCTAGGAAGCATTCTAATTTAAAACATGCACTAAATGTGTCCACAAAAATTTGTTCTTATTAAGAACAAACTCCACCAAGGTGTCTATTTTCTCACGCAGACGGAGGAAAGCTCTGTCAGCGTCACTCGACATCCCAGTCGAGGGCAGGTCACACGTAGCATTGGTGCTACAGAGGCCGAGTGGCCAACCTCCGCAGCACTTTATAGGTGTGAGTTTGGTCCCCCCCAAAATCCGTGGGACCAGTACTGACCACCGTCAAAGTAGGTATTAAATTACGTTAGATACTTTAACTTTTTAATCTGAAGAAAAATTATTATAAATAATTGATACAATTTTATGTGCAAAATAGAAATATATTTTATATTATTAAATTCATAAATCTTGCCATTTTTGACGACTAAAATATCATTAATTTTATAATTAACCATTTTTGCTCTTTGGTTCCAGAAAACTACACTAATCTAAAAAATAAAAAAAAATAAATGAAATATGTAAATATATATATGTATATATATAAGGTCATATCGAACTCAAAAATGTGCAATTTTCTTTAATATTTTTTGCGAAAAAAATGATAAATTTTCTAAAAATCGGCTCCGTCAAGCTCTTATTATTTTCTCTCTTATTAGTTTCAACAATATACGTGAATTTTTTCAGATTTTTAAATTATGACTTTGAATATGATTTATTTGTTGAAGAAATTACTCTTTTTTTACTTTAAATTACTAACACATCATTGTTTGCTTTATTATAATTAAAAAAAATTATTGTTTCTTAAAGTCGAACCGTTTAAGTCTCTTCAAATGTTTTAACCGATTCACTGGTACGGCTTTTTTTAGCTTTCGTCCCAATACTGGTAGACCATTTTTTTTGACGAAAATGCACAATATTTGGTATATAGGAGTTTTTCACGTCGCTGAATCGATTTTGAGGGTTGTTTTTTTAATTCAACCCTCCCAAGTGGTTGTTTTACAAAAATACAGGTTGAAAATGGATTTTGGTCATTTTTTAAATATCGATGAAATTACGTTATTTTTTATAAAATAGTAAAAAGTATATTATTTATAGTTTCATACCCATCAGGGGGTAGATTTTAGGGGTTGGAGATGGAAATTTCAAAATTTTGAAACAATAACTTTTTTATACCAGGATTTTCCGTTTATATTATCTATTAGAATTTCACATACGTACCTTTAGGGGTAACCATTCGGAATCAGCCATTTTGATTTTTCCAAATCTGACTTCAGAATCTGATTCAGCATACCTAAAAACCCTATTATATAAAGTTTGGATTCAAACCGCTGTCAAAATCAGATAAATCTAATTTGTACATATATGATACATTACCAGTATTGGGACGAAAATAATTTGTACATATATGATGCAATACCAGTGAATCGGTTAATGTTGCTCCATGAATTTTTTTTAAGTTTTAAATCAACATTCAAAATATAATTTTTATGTTGAAAAAAGTAGATTCCTGTAATGTGAGTCCGACATGCTCTTAAGGACATGTCAGACCCAAATTACAGGGATCTACCTTTTCCAACCCAAAAGTTTTGTTCAAAAAAAGTCATTTAAAAATCTAAAAAAATTCATGAAGTAAGATTAAAACATTTGGGGAGGCTTGACGATTTGTTTTTTTAAAGAAAAATAATTTGTTTTAATTATAATTAAGTAAATATTGCTGTGTCGGTAATTTTCAATAGAAAAATAGCACTAATTCCAATTCAAAAAACATATTGAAATTCTTAATTAAAAAATTTGAAAAAATACACATTTATTGTTTAAAGTAAATCTGACGACCTGACGGTTTTCAATATTTAAAAATTAATGTTCACTTACACTATTAGAATTAGAATCGGAAAGCTTAATTTCTCGTTTAAATAAGTTGTCTTTTGTTTTAATTGTTTTAAAACTTCCGATATCTAAAACTTTTCTGATAACATCTGCAAGTATAAAATAATTATATGAATATAAAACATTAAAAACGAAAATAATATTAGGCAAAAAATTAGCCCTTAAAATTATTTTTATTGTTTTATTAAAATTTTCACTACCCTCATAAAAAGTGACCATTTCAGTCGAGTGTCGAAAATATCATTTACTTACCAACAATTGTATCTTTTGATAATAAATGTAATTCCTTAAAATCTGTAAAGTTATACATAACTGTTGGAATGTCACCTGCTTCACATTCTTCAACCTCGGAATTAGCTCTTAGAATTATTTCAAACTTATTATTTGATTTACTATATTTTTTATTAGTTAAAGTAAAATCTACTTTTTTGAACTTGTAAACTTTATCAGTCTGCAACAAAAATAAAAATAATAACTATAAACTTTTCTATAATTAACAGGGTTGCAGATATTTAAATCAATTTTATTTTTAATTCATACTTAATTAAAAAATCCGTTTGATTTTTTAATTAAAAAGAGTGTAGATACAAAAAATAAATATGATTTGTCATTTCTAATTGTTTTTATTAAAATTACCCTTAGTAGAAATCTGACCATAAATGTAACGTTTTTTAAGCCAAAAAATGGCCAAGTGTCATAAAATGCCCAATAAATGCTCAATTAATGGTAAAATTAGAGTTTTATTTAACCTTCAAATGGTAAATTTCTACTATAGGGTTACTCTGATAACTAACAAGAAGGGGTTCCAACATTCGGATAACGGATCTTGTTGTAACTTTGAGAACTGTTTTTTGGTACCTAAATATGAAATAATTCATATAAAATTCAATCTCATAGGGTGTTTTACGTAAGTTATGCGTAATTAATGAAAAATAGAAAACAAAATATGCTTATGTAATAACTTAAAAGCAATTAGAGATAGGCAATCATCCATAAATTCGTGAAAAAGCCGAGATTAATTAGATGCGATTAAAAAAAACAGAAGATGAAATATCTCAATTTGGTTAGAAGTTATGGAAGAAATAAGAATTAGACGAATTTTTTGCCTAAAAGTCCAAGATCAAGAGCTGACAAAGATAAAACGATGGAGTCAATGGCTGACGCTGAGAAGTCGGTGCCGCATATAGAAGAAAATAAAAATCCAGAGCAAATGTGAGTTATGTATATATATATTTGATTAGCTGAGGTCATCTTTTTATATTTATTATTATTTGAATGTTGTTATCATTTGAATGAAAAAGTCATTGAACTACCAAACGTTTTTTGATTATACAAAAAAGGATGCGGATAAAATAGGGATTTGCCTATTATGTGAAAAAAATAACGTTTTAAGAGAAATTAAGATGAAGAACAGCAACACTTCAGGGCGAAAATATCATTTGAATAAAAATCATAAAAAAGAATATGAACAATTATTTGGATCGTCAATAATAAACAAGGACAAAGACAGCGCTTCAAAGCAAAATACAATGGACAAATATACTAGCGTAAGATTGCATTAGACTATCACACACTAATGTACGATACCGCGCGTAATAAAATAAAACTATTTTGCTGAGAAAAAATAAGCGCATACAAAATATTATCCTACGCCTCTCAAACCACATCATTATACATATACACCTCTATTATAACAAAGATACGATGTTTTTTCTTCTAGAGTATATACTGCGTACGCGATTTCACGCATGAACTTGTTCATTATTTTCGTGCTTTTAAGTTACAATATTATCGTATTAAAATGATTATATACAAAATTATTACTAAAGGAACTTTCTCGATCCTGTATACGGTTTATCATCTTGTTACTTAATCTACATTTACTATTACTATATTTTTAAAATGAATAAGTTGTGCGTAGAAGTAGTTTTCTTTCTAACTTTTTCATGTGAGAATATAGTTTTGATTAAGAAATCATTTTTTTACAGAATTAATTGGGACAGAACGATTTCTACGTGGTTGTCGTACAAAAATTTACCCTTAAATTTTTTTGATGATGAGACCACGCAACATTTTTTTGCCTGCTTAAATAAAAATGTAACAATGCTAAGAAGAAATGCAATGAAGGACAAAATTATTTGTAAATTTGATAAAATGAAAGCGAATCTTAAACAGCTGTTACAAAGAAACAACTCAACATTTTGTTTTTCTATTGATGCATGGTCTGAGCGAAATGGACAATCCTACTATGGTATCACTATCCATTTTTTAGATGACGACTGGAATTATCATTCTCTTATACTCGACTTTGTTGCATCTGAGGGAAAGCATACAGGTAAAGATATTGCTAAAATATTTTTTGATGTTCTCAAAGAATATAATATTCAAAATAAGGTGCAGGGAATAACTGTAGACAACGCATCTGCCAACACGACATTCATACGTGAACTTGACGTATTAATGAAAAGAGAAAATATTAATTTTAATGTTAAAAATTTTGTGGTTAATGGTTGATCAATATGTTAGCGAATATATACCACAACCGTAGAGAATTCACTCTTTTTTATGTACACGTGTGGTATTTGACGTGAAGAAATTGATTTCTTTAAACATTACCATAATTGTAATTTTATTCTATTAATATGCAAATAGCATTATGTGTATATAATTACTCACTTGTCAAATGTATGTACAAGTTATTTAATAATTTATTATTTTTAATAATTAAATTTATTAATTATTATTAAGTAATGCATATAACAGAAATCTAAGGAAAAAATATAAAAAAGATCCATTATACATAAATCATCAAAAGTGCAGTGTATTATCGAAGTAATTGAAATAGAATATAAAAGAAACGAAAAGAGTCATCAGAGACCAGCTATTCATACTCAATTCCCACGACACAAGACGAAACAAAGGAATAAACGTACACCTGTTGATCGGCGAATACAAAATTAATCTCGAAGTAGCAGCAGCTGCAACACTATCCGAAAGTACATACCTAATTACTATAAGAAAATAAGTAACGATTGTTTTGGGCTTGGAAAATAGTGGGAAACCTCCTTCTACCAATCGACCGTAATTCGCTTAATATACACTCGTTACCAGGGCTTCTTGAAGCCCTCAAAAGCTTTCATTTATTTCGTTTTTTCACAGTCAGTGTCATCGTTTCGAACTTCTAATGGACATAATCGATACAGTGCTTTCCTTGATCAAGAGTGCTATCAATGATGAAATTTGTACATAAATGTGTAATTTTAATATATTTTTGTTTATTTATATATTTACAAATTATGAAATCTGATGGAAACATATTTTTTCAAATAAAATTATTGATAATTTATTTTTTCGTTATTGAAACCAATAAACTTATTTGTAAACCTTATTGCTTACTACGTGTACATATTGCATTAATCCCAAGCTTGTGAGATTAACTCATGCGGACGCTTTTAATAATACAGTATTATTATCTTTTACACTTTAATTCAATTAGAAATATACCTTTGATGAAAAAGATTAAAAAAACTGTAGTACATGACATTTTATTTAAATCTATCAATAAATTAAAAATATTAAGTATTTATATTAAAAATTTGTACACTAATAGATTAATAATTTTTTAAGCACCAAAAGATTAAAGTAGATGCTCATTCCCTCAGGTGAAGGTTACTCTAGAAATGAATACAAAATTTTTCGCCCTGTTCATATTGAAGAATTATTTTAAATTACACGTTTTTTTTTACTTTTAAATTTAATTTATATTTGTATCAGGCCAAAATAATTGTACAGATTTTAATCTTATACGATATTAAACTAAATATAAGGGTAATAAAATGCATGCAGAGAATAAACTAACCGAAGAAGTAAAGTATGGCCACCTTTCATTTAGGTAAATAGTGAATTATCTCTCCCTTCCCAAAAAGTTGAAGTTTATTTACATTCAATCAATAAATAATAACATAAAATGTGATTATTAGTTCTTATTTGAATGAAGAAATGCATTATTTTGTATTTGTTATGTCAGCACAATTACACGGGTTATTGAGTTGTAGATGGTTATTTGTATATATATATTTTATGTAATTTTTCATCCATTTTCTGAAAAAATAACATTATCTTTTTTTGGGAGGGAGGGGGTAATATCGAAACAAGTTCTAACGACCAATTAATCATAAATTATTTTTGTATAATTTTGAAAATATTTTAAATTATAAATAAATAATTTTATTTTACAAGTAACTATTATTCGAATGTATTTTATTAATTCTTGCTGGACAACAAATCGACTGGTTCAAATAAATAATATGAAATACTTTCAAAAATAATTTATATAATACGATTCTGCAGTAATAGATTATATTTCTTAGAAATTCGAAATTATCTTTATTTAGAGTTAATCTCTTTTTCAAACTTTCACTAGAGACATTTCAATTAAGATTAATTACGTGATAGATTTGAGATGTACATGTATGTGAAGTAACCTTGGATCATTTGATATATGCACTCTTTTCACAGCGTCGATCATTTTATAAGATTCATATACGATACATATAAAATTTCATATATATGATTGTTTTTTCATTAATAATCTCTTTGTTGATATAATAAACTAGTAGTAAATTTTAGTGCGTAATGAATATTAAAAAATTAAAAGATACTTATAATTTTATTGTTAAATTAAAGTTCTCTAGCTCAAGTATTCACCACTTACTTGTAATTTTGAATTTTAGTATATAAAATTTATTACTTTAAAATCGTGGACTTGTTTGTACAATCATTTTAACTTTTAATTGTAAAAATCAATAAAACATTAAAATTCTTTTAATAGATGTATAATAGATTTTGAAAGAAAACTATCTGTATGAATAAAATATATATAACTATAAAATAATGTATCCGATACTGAGATAAAAATTAATAAAATTCATTAAACTATTATACGCAATAAAATATAATTCTTACATCAATCTAAATTATACTTTAAACAAATACAACAAATATATAATATAAGAAACCTTTCAACATTATAAATTAGTATACAACGTACGGTTAATAAATTAATTATATACTATATTTTATCTCGCAATTTCAATACTCATTGGAATACATAAAAAAACATAATATCGACTAATAAATGATCTTAATCAAGTCTGCATGAAAATCTAAATGATTCACGAGTGAAAATTTGTAACAATACACAATGTAGAGATAAGTAAAAAAAAGTCCACTATTTTTTTTTAATCGCGACTTTAATTGACCGGTTTCGCAATACTGCAAAACGGGCCAATGTCGAGAATGCGCGCGAATCGCGACCTTTTTCTCCAACGTAATCGTAGGATTACGCCGCTTTATTATATACCGATTGCGTAAATCGAGTGAGCGAGTGGGTTTTATAGATGTATGCACACACACGCGAGAACTTTTCCGTTCTAGCTTTCTACGATCTGTGCTTCCCGGTTAAACTAGTTTTCTATCATTTTCTGAAATTTCATTAATATTCTATTACTTATCTGTTTGATATTATATTAGTTCATGTGACTGGATTTTATAGTAAATTTTCTTTTCTCTCGTACGTTCCTATAAGAAAGGATGACTAGTCTGGATTAGTGCGAGTTTCCGAATATTGTAGGAAAATTCATTAGTCGTAGATCTGTAAAAAAATATATGCACTCAAAGAAACGGTATATAAAAATTTCTGTATAGCGTAGTATTGTAAATGCATATACATAAATTATGACAATTTTTATTAGGTTTTATAGTACAAATATTGAAATATATAGAGATATTTTTTATACCCTTTTTCTCAGTGTATGAATGTTGATAAATCTATGATTTAATTTTCATACGTAAACTCTAGTTTAAATAAATATACATACTTAAAAGATAAAGACCAATTTCAAACAATTAAAAAAGAAGAAAAATGAATTATTTAGTTAATTGTTATTATTATACAATACAATATAACGCATACAATAATAATAAGATAAATATAATTTATTAAAAGACAATTATTGTTTACATCTGTCTTGGATGATATAATTGATAGCATTATGTTTGCAATTCACACCTGCAGCTTCAAACGCACTTATAACATTTTTATATACTTATATTGAATTGGGTATGCGTGTGTGCGCGAGTATGTACTCGATCTAATTACCAGCAATTAATACTGACAACAGAATGAAAATGGGATCATTATCCTGCAAAGAATGGGCTTTTTCTCATAAAAATAAGAAAATTGGTATGCTTGTATATTATAGATATAAAAATGATTTATTAAAAAAATATTACCACAATCCAACATTCTTCAATTATTTTTCTATTATAATATATATAATAATTATTAGAAAAAGGAAGGTCAAATTTACGTAAGTAATTTTTAGTCTCGCAAAGAAACAAATTTAAATTCAATAGAATTGATTTTTGATCAAAGTTGATTTTATGACAATTTCAAGTTATATAAATTCATTTTTTTTTTATAATTATTCTTGAAATATATGTATCTACTACGGTTGTAATTCTTACCAATATATTCTTATGAAACTTTGTTTAACAAAAAGCTAATTCTATATGTAAAAGTAAATAAGATTACTCAACAAATAATTTAAATGAATAATATACGTTTATAAATAACAGTACATATGTATGAGTGTTATTTATTCAGTCTTAGTGAATTATATCATAATACCAATTAAAACGATATTGCTCTATCTTAATATAAATTACGAGTTTAATTGATATTTAAATATTCAATCCGTTTCCAAACATTAAATGTAATATATAATTAGCAAAATTATTTTGCATCGCCTATACAATGCTAGATATATGTTATACATACATATCAAATCTCTTTTGCTGTATAATTTAAAAAGGATACAGTAAGCTTAAATAAAGGAATCTATATAATAATTCTATATTAATATTATTGTTGATTGTAATTAACAATTTCTTTTATTTTGTAACTTTTATTCGTTTAGGATAGCAATTGTATATAGTAAAATAATAATCATATGCAAATTTTTGATCGTAGCCAAAATAAATTTGATTGATTCTAAATTGTGTATTCTACGAGATAAATACCAAATCTCGTACGTAAATTTTCTCCACAAGTTCACGACAGGTTAACACAAACCAAATTGCAAATTATTCGCCTCGCGTCATTCAAATAAAGCTGCAATATTTACCGATGAGATGATAAAAGTTGATCTTTAAAACTTACTATCATGTACATGTATAACTTTGAGACTGCAATAAATCGATCAGTATAGATAGCGACCTTCGTACGCATATAAACCGATGATACCTCGGTTGATTTTTCCCAGGCGTTCGCGGTTCCTATAAGGAAAGTTCAGGGCAAAGAGAGATCGATCGATGCGTCGCGTCTTAAAGCCGCCGTTTACGGGGTTTAAAAATCGGTGACTATTACCAACTATAATCGGGTCAGAGACTCGTTTCTCACATACAATAAATATTTTTATCGTATACATGCGTCTGTATACATATAGACACATAATTAACTAATTGTTTCTTGACTATTGTTGCAATTTATTTAGAGTGAATATATCGGTTAAGGGATGTGGAATTCAATTGTAGCGATACAATTCGTTACGATGTATAAGGCGAAATCTAATCTGCTCTACGTGAATCAGAGTTTCGATCTACAGTCTTATTTTTGTATAGCCATTATTTATCGCAGACAAACGTAAATTATACATTTTTTATATATTCTAAATTATCGTTCCAAAATTTATTTCGATTCTTATCTAACCTTTTAACGTTACACATGACACTAAATATTTTCTGAAACTCTTACAATATTGGATACGAGTTGAAAGTTATTTCCCTTTTTCGTTACACACGTAAACAACAAAAAGTGATTATTATTCTATTTAGATAAACAGTGAAAGTCGTGAAGTTATAATGTACTTTTTCTTGTTTGAATAATACGGAAAAATATACGCATACATACAACATTTTGAAAGTTTAAAAATAATATGATTTTCAACGTGTCACAAGAAATCAATAGCAATTATATTATTACGTTATAGAAACTTTAATTGAAATGTTAATATAATTAGTAAAGAAATAATAGAATTTTATTTACCCCCTTCGTTCGTTTAACGTACGTACCATCTATCAAAATATAATTGAATAAATTTCGTAATAAGTACACAGGGAAAACAAAGTTGAATTGGAAAAGTTTATCACTTATAGAAAAAACGAGATTGATTTTTTTTTCGTCGAATTTACTGTAAATACATTTCTTCTGAATACGCATATAAATAAATAAAATTGAATCGATCGTACATATATAACGATAATAATTCAAGGTCTTGCAAAGTTTTGATCTCGTTGTATAAGCGAAGCCTTAGTTTATCCCTTGTTTGTTACAGAATTTGATGTAATGCAGGAAATGATTAGAACATCCGTTTTGTTTCGGGCGTAACTTCTTCCAGTTTAAGCTCGTATGCGCGAACACTAAGATTAAATATTATATGATCGACGAGTACTAAATTTTAATTATCTTTATCTAACTTTTTTAAAATATACGTTATAATAAGCACAATGAAGATGAGAGCTTTCATTTTATTACTAAACAAGTAAAAAGCGTGCAAACGTGCAGTTTTCACTTCTCTGGAGAATTTATTACTCTTGAGCACGTGTCATTTTTCAGAAGTGTTTAAAAATTTTCTCTAAAATTAATTGGAAAGGATGATACTCGATGTTAGTGAACAAACGATATTAAATTTTATTCGGCGACGTTTCGTTGGATTTACTCCATCCTCAGCAGGTCTTTATTATTTAAAAAATTTTTTAATTGACATCATTTTACACGGAATTCTTAAAACTTCTTTAAAATTACTTACTATAGGTCAAATTTAAAAAAACATAATTTTTATTCTTATAACATCTCTGATGCGTCGTTCTGAAATTGAAAAACAAGAGAATATAGGGGAGAGGCGGCTATGCGTGGCACCTTAAGTTTAAAACTATATTACAATAATAATTTAAATCATTCTTCACTTTAAAAAAATGAAAATAGTTAAAAAGATTCTTAAATTTATAATTACATTTTTAAAAATTACTATTTTTATATTTAAAATTAGTTATAAAATTGTAAAGACAAGCGTGTGAAATGACTACTCATGCCCCGCTAGGGGGCATGGATGTCAGTGCGGTGGGGCATGAATAGCACACTCAACTTCTGTATTTTTAATGAATGCAATAAAATAAGAGGTATTATATTTTAAATGTAATTTAAAATAAATTTAGTAAATGTAGGCATTTAATTTTTTCATTCTAATTAATGATAAGACAGATAAAATTTTTAACTTTAAATTTAACACTTTATTATATCATTTAGTTAATTTAATCAGTCTTACAAATCACATTTGACGTTTTATAATTATATTAGAATACAATTCATAAATACATTTAATAATAATGCACATTTTCAGGAAAAGGGACTTGGTATATAGGATATATATTATTAATAGAAGATTCAGCTGCTATGTTATCGACTTGTAAAATTACATTATAATTTTCTGAAGGAACGCGGTCAATAACAGGAATTTCTAAAACTTGGCCAAGTAAAGACTCATCTACGTTTGTAGCATTCTCATAACTTACAGATCTTAATGGTCTTCTATTATTTTCCACTTTAATTCTCTTATTCAAAATTTTATTAGTTATTATTTTTGGCTTAGATTTTTTATCATTGGGTTTTTTCTCTAGGTTTTTCAATTTTTGATCTAATAGAGTTTCTTTATACTTTGTACTTGTGATAATTGCAGCTTTGCCTTTCTTTGAAACTTTTTTAGTCGCAACATCTTGACCACTAATCTTCTCTACTGAATTGCTTGTCAGATTATCTTTTAATGTTAACGATGCACCATCAATTAATTGAGTATGAAAGGGTTCCTGAATGGGGAAAGTAGTTGCTTCAGCTTAATGCTGATAAGTTAAAAATTCTTGAAAAGATGTAGATTGACTAGTGGGAGTTAAAGCTAAACAAGAACTCTGTTAAAAAAGATAATGAAATAATAGCGTACAAATAAAACTTTTTAATTTACAAATAATAATTTATATTAGTTACCAATAAATTCAACAGAGGCTTAGCCTGTTCAATATATGAAATTGGAATTTTAATTTCATTATTCACATTATTAAAATGATTTTGATCAAGTATATTATTTTTAAATGTAATTGCCCATCATTCCAACGAAGAACGTGGTTTTTCTTTTTATAATTCCGCACCA
Source organism: Theocolax elegans (assembly GCA_026168455.1). Taxonomy (NCBI): domain Eukaryota; kingdom Metazoa; phylum Arthropoda; class Insecta; order Hymenoptera; family Cerocephalidae; genus Theocolax; species Theocolax elegans. Next base: position 17,244,642 of record CM047425.1, on the reverse strand, counting down.
TTGAATACGTATCTTAAGAACTATATATTTAAACAATTAAATTACTTAAATACTGCAGGATATCTACCTATTACTATACTACATTTTTATGATCTGAAAGAGGTTATAAACTCATCAGCTGATCGATATATTAGTTTGTGAAATTATAGTGCCGTGTGCTACGCATGCCCCGCAGGGGTGCCACGCATGCCCCCCCCAATTATTACTTCTTAAGCAATTAATATTCGTTTAAATTAATGTTTTAAACAAAAACACAGTCAGGCAAGAAAGTCTCTATTAAAAACTACAAGATAATTATGTTCTTTTTTAAAAATTATTAAGTTTTTTATATATATTATTTGTATATAAAATGAAACTTGCATCACTTTTCAATCAATAATTTCAAATGCGTATTAATTTATTTAGAATAATGTTTTTAACATTTTTTTCAAGAGGAAAATAGAATAATGTAATATTTTAAAATTCCTTAAGTGTCTGCACTGAAACATGTAAAATTCAAATAAATATTTGAGGTGTCAAGTATAATGTACTTTTTCTTGTTTGAATAATACGGAAAAATATACGCATACATACAACATTTTGAAAGTTTAAAAATAATATGATTTTCAACGTGTCACAAGAAATCAATAGCAATTATATTATTACGTTATAGAAACTTTAATTGAAATGTTAATATAATTAGTAAAGAAATAATAGAATTTTATTTACCCCCTTCGTTCGTTTAACGTACGTACCATCTATCAAAATATAATTGAATAAATTTCGTAATAAGTACACAGGGAAAACAAAGTTGAATTGGAAAAGTTTATCACTTATAGAAAAAACGAGATTGATTTTTTTTTCGTCGAATTTACTGTAAATACATTTCTTCTGAATACGCATATAAATAAATAAAATTGAATCGATCGTACATATATAACGATAATAATTCAAGGTCTTGCAAAGTTTTGATCTCGTTGTATAAGCGAAGCCTTAGTTTATCCCTTGTTTGTTACAGAATTTGATGTAATGCAGGAAATGATTAGAACATCCGTTTTGTTTCGGGCGTAACTTCTTCAGTTTAAGCTCGTATGCGCGAACACTAAGAATTACAAATATTATATGATCGACGAGTACTAAATTTAATTATCTTCTATCTAACTTTTTTTAAAATATACGTTATAATAAGCACATATGAAGATGAGAGCTTTCATTTTTATTACTAAACAAGTAAAAAGCGTGCAAACGTGCAGTTTTCACTTTCTCTGGAGGAACTTATTACTCTTGAGCACGTGTCATTTTCAGAAGTGTTTAAAAATTTTCTCTAAAATTAATTGGAAAGGATGATACTCGATGTTAGTGAACAAACGATATAAATTTTATTCGGCGACCGTTGCGTTGGATTTACTCCATCCTCAGCAGGTCTTTATTATTTAAAAAATTTTTAATTGACATCATTTTACCGGAAGTCTTAAAACTTCTTTAAAATTACTTACTATAGGTCAAATTTAAAAAAACATAATTTTTATCTTAGAACATCTCTGATATATTTCTCTAAATCAGTTAAATAGAAAATCACTGCCAGTTCATTGACACGTAGCTTCCTCAAAAGCATGATTTGAGCATTCAAAAATTTTATTAAAAAATATATATTGCTCAATTACTTCGATAATCACATATACCTTTTAGCTAAAAAAATATAGGACTTCTAAAATTTCATGTGGATTGAAAGCTTTTTATGCCCAAAAGCGTTTGCCGTAAAAAACTCATTTTTTCGGTTTTAATTTTCATCAAAAACTATACATAAAATTGCCTGAAGTTTTTACAGCACATAGCTAGTATTATGTTCCATCACCATGATTTTTTTTACTACATTCGACTGACTAGTTACAGAGTTATAACAAATTGAAAAAAGCCATTTGTTTTTAATAAGTTGAAATCTAATAGAGATAATTTGAAAAATAACCAATACGAGAGCAAAGATTTTTTATTCTATACAAAGTACATTTAATCTGATTAAAAAATATCATTTGCAACATTTAAAATTGAAAATTGGTTATAAAAACCAAAAGCAAATCTTTGATCAAAAAACCAATTTTTTTCCCGAATTCGAAAATTGAAAAGAAAACTTCATGACCAAGATGAGTGATATTGATATCGATATAATAATTTGAAGAATATGTCGGTATATGTACCGTCACATACCCAATTGTTGATCATGAACCAATTTCTGATCAGTGTATTATTTCAATAAAATAATAAGATTTACATAAATCTAAACGTTGCTACGCACAATTTGAAGGTTAAACAATCAATAATTGTTTAGTAGACTTAAATAGAAAGTGGTATATGTACCGAAAATTTACTGATCAGAAATTGGTACTTCCCGCTTTTTTTCTTAGATTGTTGCGTACTTTAAAAATAGCACCTATTTTATTTTTCTGAGATGGCTAAAAGGAAGTTTAATACTTATACTTTCTGTATCCGTCTAAATATATACAATTATTAGCTTTTTTAACATAAAATTATTCTATGAACGTACAGATTTACCTTAATTGATCAACAATTGGGTATGTGACGGTATATACAAATATACGCACACTTACAATCATACGAACATTTTCTAAAAGCACATGTTTTGAACTTTAAAAATGTCAAATCATATTCCTAATATGTTTTTGGCAAATCAAGAAATTTTACTATTACAAAACTTTCTCTAAGAGGAAGCAAAAGCAATATACATTTTGTTTTTCCAATTATTTATCGTTTTATATTATAAACTATGATTATTAAGTACTATGAATATTAAGTACAGATAATTTGTAAGTTACTCTAAAAACTATTTTAATGTATGTGATAAAATCCGTGAAATGTTAAACTAAAAATATAGACTTGACTCACACTTCTATCCGGTGAATGATATTCGACGAGAAAAAACTGGATGGTACTATGAATATTCGATTAATCGTATGTTACAAACCTAAGTTCAAGAGAACTACGATGTATATATAGGTATATACACATATATAAGCGAGAAGCGTTCGTGCTGCATAGGGCTCTTAACTACATACACGTTCATTTTGCGAAATGAGTTGTAAAAACGGCATTAGGAAATGTCCCACTCGGTCAAGTTAATCTTTCACGTTCTACTTTTTTCTATATATAAACTGTACGAGTTAACGTCCGTGCAATTAATTTACATAATCACGTGCGTGTAAATGATATTTGTAGGTGTACGATAGAAGCGTAAGTAAGAATTAAAACTACGTATCAACGAGATGGAAAAGCCACTCTAGATTGCATCAAAAGTATCTTCTTACTAGTATAAGTCGTTGTTCTTTAAGTTACGTGTAGAAATGGGATTAGCTGTTGATAAAAATTATTTCGTTAAATTCTTTTATTTTTGAATGATTGATCAAACACTTTTGTTTTAAATTATCCATAATATTTGTTTTTAAATTTTTACGTGATTGTATAATTGATACGTGAAATGTAAAATTTGATATAAATAGTGTAGTTGCGAGTTAAAAAAATTTTTTTTTGAAAATACATAATTAAAATAATTATGCGATAAATTTTTGGTGAAAAAATTGTATTGTATGTACGTTCTAATTAATTGCTAAATAATGAAAACATAAAATTAAAACTTTCTGCTAGTATTAAATTATCCTACGAAATGTGCTTAATTTTGAGAAAAATAGAAACGAATCATAATATCAACCGTTAAACAAATATTTTATAAATAAATTTATATTTTAGTAGTTTAAAAAGTAATAATTCATCTCCTATTTTGATACCACGAACTCGAATTTTCATTAAAGCAATCACGATTTTAAATTATATTTTCAATTAGGTCTACGTATATACTAAAATGGTAATTTCATCGGCCAGCGAGTCCTTGGTACGCAATAGGCCGCCTCTCCCCTACAAATATTTCTCTAAAATCATTTCAATAAGAAAATCACTGCCAGTCATTGACACGTAGCTTCCTCAAAAGCATGATTTGAGCATTCAAAAATTTTATTAAAAAATATTATATTGCTCAATTACTTCGATAATCACATATACCTTTAGCTAAAAAAATATAGGACTTCTAAAATTTCATGTGGATTGAAAGCTTTTTATGCCCAAAAGCGTTTGCCGTAAAAAACTCATTTTTTTCGGTTTTAATTTTTCATCAAAAACTAATACATAAAATTGCCTGAAGTTTTTACAGCACATAGCTAGTATTATGTTCCATCACCATGATTTTTTTTACTACATTCGACTGACTAGTTACAGAGTTATAACAAATTGAAAAAAGCCATTTGTTTTTAATAAGTTGAAATCTAATAGAGATAATTTGAAAAATAACCAATACGAGAGCAAAGATTTTTTTATTCTATACAAAGTACATTTAATCTGATTAAAAAATATCATTTGCAACATTTAAAATTGAAAATTGGTTATAAAAACCAAAAGCAAATCTTTGATCAAAAAACCAATTTTTTTCCCGAATTCGAAAATTGAAAAGAAAACTTCATGACCAAGATGAGTGATATTGATATCGATATAATAATTTGAAGAATATGTCGGTATATGTACCGTCACATACCCAATTGTTGATCATGAACCAATTTCTGATCAGTGTATTATTTCAATAAAATAATAAGATTTACATAAATCTAAACGTTGCTACGCACAATTTGAAGGTTAAACAATCAATAATTGTTTAGTAGACTTAAATAGAAAGTGGTATATGTACCGAAAATTTACTGATCAGAAATTGGTACTTCCCGCTTTTTTTTCTTAGATTGTTGCGTACTTTAAAAATAGCACCTATTTTATTTTTCTGAGATGGCTAAAAGGAAGTTTAATACTTATACTTTCTGTATCCGTCTAAATATATACAATTATTAGCTTTTTTAACATAAAATTATTCTATGAACGTACAGATTTACCTTAATTGATCAACAATTGGGTATGTGACGGTATATACAAATATACGCACACTTACAATCATACGAACATTTTCTAAAAGCACATGTTTTGAACTTTAAAAATGTCAAATCATATTCCTAATATGTTTTTGGCAAATCAAGAAATTTTACTATTACAAAACTTTCTCTAAGAGGAAGCAAAAGCAATATACATTTTGTTTTTCCAATTATTTATCGTTTTATATTATAAACTATGATTATTAAGTACTATGAATATTAAGTACAGATAATTTGTAAGTTACTCTAAAAACTATTTTAATGTATGTGATAAAATCCGTGAAATGTTAAACTAAAAATATAGACTTGACTCACACTTCTATCCGGTGAATGATATTCGACGAGAAAAAACTGGATGGTACTATGAATATTCGATTAATCGTATGTTACAAACCTAAGTTCAAGAGAACTACGATGTATATATAGGTATATACACATATATAAGCGAGAAGCGTTCGTGCTGCATAGGGCTCTTAACTACATACACGTTCATTTTGCGAAATGAGTTGTAAAAACGGCATTAGGAAATGTCCCACTCGGTCAAGTTAATCTTTCACGTTCTACTTTTTTCTATATATAAACTGTACGAGTTAACGTCCGTGCAATTAATTTACATAATCACGTGCGTGTAAATGATATTTGTAGGTGTACGATAGAAGCGTAAGTAAGAATTAAAACTACGTATCAACGAGATGGAAAAGCCACTCTAGATTGCATCAAAAGTATCTTCTTACTAGTATAAGTCGTTGTTCTTTAAGTTACGTGTAGAAATGGGATTAGCTGTTGATAAAAATTATTTCGTTAAATTCTTTTATTTTTGAATGATTGATCAAACACTTTTGTTTTAAATTATCCATAATATTTGTTTTTAAAATTTTTACGTGATTGTATAATTGATACGTGAAATGTAAAATTGATATAAATAGTGTAGTTGCGAGTTAAAAAAATTTTTTTTGAAAATACATAATTAAAATAATTATGCGATAAATTTTTTGGTGAAAAAAATTGTATTGTATGTACGTTCTAATTAATTGCTAAATAATGAAAACATAAAATTAAAAACTTTCTGCTAGTATTAAATTATCCTACGAAATGTGCTTAATTTTGAGAAAAATAGAAACGAATCATAATATCAACCGTTAAACAAATATTTTATAAATAAATTTATATTTAGTAGTTTAAAAAGTAATAATTCATCTCCTATTTGATACCACGAACTCGAATTTTCATTAAGCAATCACGATTTTAAATTATATTTTCAATTAGGTCTACGTATATACTAAAATGGTAATTTCATCGGCCAGCGAGTCCTTGGTACAATGCGAAAATGTAATCCTATACTTAGTTGTCGAATCGTGCACCTGGATATATCAATATAATGTCTCTAACCTTGAAAGGAAAAATTAGCCCCTGTCAGATGTTTATTTACAAAAAGGTGTAAGAATTTTAAAAAGCTCAGACTACAGTTAGAATCTCTAGGGAAATTTACAATATCGATTGTGTTAGTTTGCGTGCAGCGTTTTTTTACGTATGGTTGTTTCTGCTTACAAGGGAAGCACTTGACCTCCATGGGGAAACAAATTTCATTGAAATCCTGGAAAATACTTACGATTTCTTAGCCAAAATGAAAAAAACCATATCTCATTCAGAAATAGAATAATTTAACTTTTTCGAAAAATCTAGGAAAATAAAGAAGTTTACATCAATTGATGTAACTTAAGTTATATTCAAACTATAATCATTATTTTAAATAAAAATAAGAAAGCTTCTGAACTTATGATTTTTTTAAATAGCTCAAAGGGTTTCAAATTTATCTACATTTGAAGAATATGCACTTTTACGTTAATTTTTAACAAAATGCTTAGTTTTTATTCTTTTTTTTTAATATTTCTTTGATTAAGTATAACTTTTCAAATGTTTAAAATATTTTACCGAACAAAGTTAATGTTAAAACTCTTGATTTGAGTGTTTTTGTCGCTTTGATTGCTAATTAAAAGTTAAGCTTATTTCATGGTTTTAAACAAATTCATTTAAATACTATAGCTTGCATTATAGACACGCACATATTCAGACAAGCGCACGCTCACGCACACAGACGCGAGTAGGAGTGTGAATTTTTTTTTAACGTCGCTCTGCTTATGCTCCCAACTTGGTGCTAATCAACGATGAAGGTCATATTACGATGTCTTTAAGAAAAAAGAATTTGTTAAAAATACATTCCCCAACGGTGGTTGAATCAATCGACAGAGACGGGGAATCGAACCCGGGATCTCTACGGATACGAGTCTACCACTCTACCGACGAAGTCATCGCAGGCTTGGGTGTGAAATTATTCAGCTATAACTCGCCTCTGCGAATTTTTTTCAAAGGTTCAATTTAAATTTATTAGTTATTTAATCTACCCGTCCTCAGATTATTACTCATATATTTCCTATCAATTTATCTTCATTCTGCACTAACAAGGAGAGGTCATGGCCTTTGGATCACGGATCTTATCCAAACTTAGGACTTGTTTTGTAATATAAAATATAAAAAAGCTAGAATTTTAGAATCCCATGGGCATTTTTATTAAAGTTATACGTAATTAAACAACTAAATAGAAATATTCGAACCAAAGTTTAAAAGAAGGTTTGGATCGAGTAATTGTAAAATAATATGATATGCTACGTATAAATAAGTACAAATGCAAACAATAAATTTTTAACAACAAAACTTTGTAATCCTGTCTTTCTTTATAACTGTCGACAAATCTCACTTCAAGATTTATCTAAACAAAACAGTTGACAATTTTACAATTGTTAAAGTATATAGAGTAAAGCTAACGTACATAGAAAAATACCATACCCAAATCGTTTATGATTAAGTTCTTAAATTAATTTCCATTATTAAATTAATTTTATAAAGAATTTCTATAAAGAACAACAATGGTATTAATAGTTATTTAATGAAATACGTTTGTAAATTAATATAATTTTATTCAAGGAAAACGATTATAAACAATTGTCATATGATATTGATGTACAATAAATTGCATACTGCATATGTTAATAAGGGGTCATGTGAGTCATTTTAATTTCTTTCGACAGTGTTTGCATTCATAAATATTTAGTTTGCACTTGATAATCGCAAATGAGAAAACATTTTTTCTGTGAATTCCCATTTGACAAAATGACATATCTCGCACTTATTTCAATTCGGTTTTCAATACGTACGACTTTAAAGTCTGAATTCCTTATCACACGGGTCGGTAAATATATATGTAAAGCAAAATATATGTATGATATTTCAATTTTGCGATCAAATTTTGCTAAAAACATTAATAATTTTATTTTCATCGCTGAGTTTCGATTTTTACTTACCCAATGAATTTTCCATGTAGGTGTACGATAGAAGCGTAAGTAAGAATTAAAACTACGTATCAACGAGATGGAAAAGCCACTCTAGATTGCATCAAAAGTATCTTCTACTAGTATAAGTCGTTGTTCTTTAAGTTACGTGTAGAAATGGGATTAGCTGTTGATAAAAATTATTTCGTTAAATTCTTTATTTTTGAATGATTGATCAAACACTTTTGTTTTAAATTATCCATAATATTTGTTTTTAAATTTTTACGTGATTGTATAATTGATACGTGAAATGTAAAATTTGATATAAATAGTGTAGTTGCGAGTTAAAAAATTTTTTTTTGAAAATACATAATTAAATAATTATGCGATAAATTTTTGGTGAAAAAATTGTATTGTATGTACGTTCTAATTAATTGCTAAATAATGAAAACATAAAATTAAAACTTTCTGCTAGTAATCCTACGAAATGTGCTTAATTTTGAGAAAATAGAAACGAATCATAATATCAACCGTTAAACAAATATTTTATAAATAAATTTATATTTTAGTAGTTTAAAAAGTAATAATTCATCTCCTATTTTGATACCACGAACTCGAATTTTCATTAAAGCAATCACGATTTTAAATTATATTTTCAATTAGGTCTACGTATATACTAAAATGGTAATTTCATCGGCCAGCGAGTCCTTGGTACATGCGAAAATGTAATCCTATACTTAGTTGTCGAATCGTGCACCTGGATATATCAATATAATGTCTCTAACCTTGAAAGGAAAAATTAGCCCCTGTCAGATGTTTATTTACAAAAAGGTGTAAGAATTTTAAAAAGCTCAGACTACAGTTAGAATCTCTAGGGAAATTTACAATATCGATTGTGTTAGTTTGCGTGCAGCGTTTTTTTTACGTATGGTTGTTTCTGCTTACAAGGGAAGCACTTGACCTCCATGGGGAAACAAATTTCATTGAAATCCTGGAAAATACTTACGATTTCTTAGCCAAAATGAAAAAAACCATATCTCATTCAGAAATAGAATAATTTAACTTTTTCGAAAATCTAGGAAAATAAAGAAGTTTACATCAATTGATGTAACTTAAGTTATATTCAAACTATAATCATTATTTTAAATAAAAATAAGAAAGCTTCTGAACTTATGATTTTTTTAAATAGCTCAAAGGGTTTCAAATTTATCTACATTTGAAGAATATGCACTTTTACGTTAATTTTTAACAAAATGCTTAGTTTTTATTCTTTTTTTTTAATATTTCTTTGATTAAGTATAACTTTTCAAATGTTTAAAATATTTTACCGAACAAAGTTAATGTTAAAACTCTTGATTTGAGTGTTTTTGTCGCTTTTGATTGCTAATTAAAAGTTAAGCTTATTTCATGGTTTTAAACAAATTCATTTAAATACTATAGCTTGCATTATAGACACGCACATATTCAGACAAGCGCACGCTCACGCACACAGACGCGAGTAGGAGTGTGAATTTTTTTTTAACGTCGCTCTGCTTATGCTCCCAACTTGGTGCTAATCAACGATGAAGGTCATATTACGATGTCTTTAAGAAAAAAGAATTTGTTAAAAATACATTCCCCAACGGTGGTTGAATCAATCGACAGAGACGGGGAATCGAACCCGGGATCTCTACGGATACGAGTCTACCACTCTACCGACGAAGTCATCGCAGGCTTGGGTGTGAAATTATTCAGCTATAACTCGCCTCTGCGAATTTTTTTCAAAGGTTCAATTTAAATTTATTAGTTATTTAATCTACCCGTCCTCAGATTATTACTCATATATTTCCTATCAATTTATCTTCATTCTGCACTAACAAGGAGAGGTCATGGCCTTTGGATCACGGATCTTATCCAAACTTTAGGACTTGTTTTGTAATATAAAAATATAAAAAAGCTAGAATTTTAGAATCCCATGGGCATTTTTATTAAAGTTATACGTAATTAAACAACTAAATAGAAATATTCGAACCAAAGTTTAAAAGAAGGTTTGGATCGAGTAATTGTAAAATAATATGATATGCTACGTATAAATAAGTACAAATGCAAACAATAAATTTTTAACAACAAAACTTTGTAATCCTGTCTTTCTTTATAACTGTCGACAAATCTCACTTCAAGATTTATCTAAACAAAACAGTTGACAATTTTACAATTGTTAAAGTATATAGAGTAAAGCTAACGTACATAGAAAAATACCATACCCAAATCGTTTATGATTAAGTTCTTAAATTAATTTCCATTATTAAATTAATTTTATAAGAATTTCTATAAAGAACAACAATGGGTATTAATATTTATTTAATGAAATACGTTTTGTAAATTAATATAATTTTATTCAAGTAAAACGATTATAAACAATTGTCTATGAATATTGATGTACAATAAATTGCATACTGCATATGTTTAATAAGGGGTCAATGTGAGTCATTTTAATTTCTTTTCGACAGTGTTTGCATTCATAAATATTTAGTTTGCACTTGATAATCGCAAATGAGAAAACATTTTTTTTCTGTGAATTCCCATTTGACAAAATGAACATAATCTCGCACTTATTTCAATTCGGTTTTCAATACTTACGACTTTAAAGTCTGAATTCCTTATCACACGGGTCGGTAAATATATATGTAAATCAAAATATATGTATGATATTTCAATTTTGCGATCAAATTTGCTAAAAACATTAATAATTTTATTTTCATCGTCTGAGTTTCGATTTTTACTTACCCAATGAATTGACAAGTATGTGGTGAAAGAGCTAATTTTATTCCAATATAAGCGAAAACAATGAGAAAAATGTTTCATTAAAAGAAAGAACTGGAAACATTTTTTACTTATTGCTAATTAAAATATCTATTTCATACTTAAGAAATAAAATCTGTGTCTACTGGGTAACTTACGTACCTTTCTTGCAGAATTAATCAAAGTAATTATAGACATTTACTCAATTTTATGTATACATTATCTCAAGAAACTATACTAATTTGTTCATTTAATGGAAGTTTTATTTTTTTTCTAAATTCATATCAGTTTACGTCAATATTCCTTACACATTTATTTAAAAACGTTATTAACTAATAAAAAGTACAAGCTACAATTTGCACGTTGATGGAATTATAAAATATGATCGTTAAGTATAAAAATCAATAAAAGATTACACAATGACATTTATGGGTTGGATTAATTAATATATGTCATAAAATTTTTGTAAAATAAATATTAATTCAGATCAATTATGATTATAGATATAAGGTAATAACTAACGAGGATAATCGGTGAAGTTTAATTAAATAATAACATAATTAAATTATTACTCTACATAACTAGAATATTTTACTGCATTGTTGTGTAAAAATGAAGTATCAAAAAGAAAGTTTAACATACCTACATATATAGATATAAATAAATAAAAATAATTATTATATGTAAATAAAATATTACTAGCTTATTAAGCTTTTATAAATAATAATAATATTAATTTTTTTACACAAGTTAGCCTTGAATTAAATGTATATTTAAGTAATAATAAAAACACACGCACAAAATATACGCACGATTTCTATGTCATAAAAATATTTTTATTTTATGGTGATATTATACTTTATAAAAGAACATCAAGTTATTAGAAATCACTTATAAATATTTGTCTGGAAATTCACACGTATAATGTAACAAAATATGCGTAGAGTGAATGAGTCGATAGTTAAAGTTTATTTTTATATACATATGCCTTACTTATAGATATACAAGTATATATGTATATATTGTATGTGCGTGTGTACGTATGTATATATATTCGTACGCGTGTGTGTTGAATAAAATATTTAATAATTATTAATATTCGAGCAGTAATACAAAAAATGTTGTAATTACATAAATCTTATATCTAACATAATACATTAACCATCTCCAATTTACACATAGTTATAAAGATAATTCACTAATTAAATATCTTCACTAATTCCAGACGATAAATTGAATACTCCTTATCATTGCGCATCAAAGAATAAAAAGCATTTTCCTATTATCCACGTAATAAAAAATCATCCTATGTAGACAAATAGATTAATGAAAAATGACCATTATTTCGATCGAGTGATATATTTATATATATTATACGTATACATAATATATAAGACTGGATGAAATCCAAGTTATAAAAATAAAACAAAACATACGTAACAAGAGTGCCAAATAAAAAGATCCACTAAACAATAATGAATCCCCCATCAGTTGCAAATCATCCAAGGCTTTCGCATTCTCTTTCTCTATATACCTTTTTTTACCGCGACTATAATTCTCCCCGGTCGCGGGGGCCACGAGTAGTCGATAAGACTTAGAGGCACGATCGGTCTTCCGCGCGGCAGTTGAAGATCCGCCGCGACTATAGTCGGAGCTTTCGCGACTCCGTTTTATTACCAACTATTCACTACATCTACGAGGGTGTGTTGTATTTTTCTATATTTTCAGTATACTTTACTCTTTTTCCTTTCGTTTTTTTTATAGTGACATACTTGGAATTTTCTTTTTTATTTTTCATACGCACAAACGTTCTATTTACGGTCGAATTGGTGTTACTCTGTCAGCTAATACATTCTTTTACGTAATTTTCTTTGAAAACAGTTTTTCTGATAATTTTCGATATAATTAATCGTAAGAACTCACTTACGTATACACACACACACAGACAATTCTATTTAAGGGTTGCTTAGACTTATAAAATCGAATTTCAACCTGTTTTTAGCACGCTTATTCGTCCAAGTTTATTCTAAATGCATATTTGGCATTTCTACGAATGCGGATATACTTAATTAACCACACTATCAGTTATAGATTTTTTAAAAATAGAGTGAAATCTTTCCTACTTAAAACTTAAACATTTATAAAACGTTTTTATTCAAAAACTAGCTGTTCGATCTAAAATAGACAATAACTCGGTAATCAATTGTCAAACATTTTTTTCAACTAACATCGAAATACTTGGCATCTGCTAGGGCTTGTAGTATATGCTTGTATAAATACTGTTCGATTTTTTATTCAAAGATTTCAATTCCTTTTTTTCGTACAAAATTTTTTTTCCTCCAATACTCAATATCAAAATTAAATTTTTTTAAAGCGATAAGAATGATGTGAAATTTGCAATGAATGGAGTGCACGAAAAAACATGTTATTGTTTTTTTTGCGTGTTTCTTTGACATTTTCAATGCTCTACAAAATCTTTTCTCAAGTCTACTTTAAAATTCCTTTCAATAATACAATAACAGATGTAAAACATTACAGATATATGAATGGATCACCACAAATTTTTTCATTAAAGAATTTTTCACGTAAGAAAAGTAATGCATCGAAATTAGAATAGTATTTTTTAATTATTTTCGTGAATTAGTGTTCCATAAGAGATTGATCAAACGTTTGTGATTCGTTAAAAGCAAATATACGAATTATAATCGAAATTAATTGATATATCAAACGAACGTAACAACGTATTAGTAATTGAAATATAGTCTATCGAAAAAATTATGCAACTTTCTAGAATACATTTGTGTTTCTAATCAATCGAAGATAATGACAATACTCATTAAAGTTAAAGAAACGTAAATTTTATAAACTGTCTCAATTCACTGAAATAACCAATCACTGTTTTTTCATTTGCGTAAAAAGAACAGAAGAAACCGAATAAACTCTTTCACAAGACACGGGATACCGCGTATAAGGTCATTACGGTAGCAATTTTTAAGTATAATCAATACAGTAGGTTTATCGAGCGCTATTCATAATGACTACTACTACGGTGGAAGCGCCTCAAGAAAACAGAACTTCGCAAGAAATTGGCAGAAGAAATGCTGTACCAGTTATTTACACAAGGGGCACCCACTATGAAATTGGTTTGGATATCGTGAGTATACGATACTTATAATAATTATTGTATATTATTATTTTAATTTACAATTGCTTAAAATACTAACCCAAGTTAATTTAAACTGTATAAGTTAATTATTGTTTTAATAATAATGTTAACATTAAGGATCATTTTATTATTTGCATTTTAATTATTATTTTTTATATATTAAATAGATTTGCGTCTGGAGTTCGTGCGTTATAAAACTAATACTAACCCAAGTTAATTTAAACTGTATAAGTTAATATTGTTTAATAATAATGTAACATAAGGATCATTTTTATTATTTGCATTTTAATTATTATTTTTTATATATTAAATAGATTTGCGTCTGGAGTTCGTGCGTTATAAAACTAAGTATAATAAATTTAAATTATTTGAATACATACGTATGTATAGTAAATGCCACAATTAATAAATCGATCTCGTCGATAACTAACCCAATCTACGTGATTAAAATTCACTGAATCCCTAAATTGTCATTACACATTTGATTTCGTTCGAATTCTCGCGAATTACTTCACGCAATTGAATATTTATTAAGTTTAAATAATAATTATGTAACTAAATTATTGACTTCTGTTGCAATCCTATAAGATCAAGCAAAACTCATGAAATGTCAAATTTAAATTAACAATTTTAAGAAATTAGATTACATTTTCATAAAACAATCCATTAGAAACTTATTTTGTGTTGTACCATTTTATTACGTGTACGTTAAATAAAATCCACCAGCACAATTATAAATATATTTATTTAAAATGTAATATGCGGATATTTAGAGACCGTTAAAACTCAACCACACCTGTAATATCGAAACGTATATAAAAAGAATAATTCTAATAATTAATGAACTCTATCATAAATAATATCGAGTTAATTGAGCAATCATATACATACAATTATAATAACAAATTTACAAATTATCATAATGCATTCTATAAAAATATTTAATATACACATTATCAAAAAATGCAACAATGATAATTAAAAAAATGAAATCAAATTGTTAAACAATGCTTGAGAATTGTCAATCTTCGAGTACGAAAGATTAGTTTCTTATACGCATTTGTATAAGTATATAAATTGATTGTAAAATTACGAATAGCATAAATCGCTTAAAATGTGAAATCTTATGCAACGAGATTGGCAATGTCATGTTTACGGCTTCTGAAACGTGTTAATCGTTAAGTATGTAATAAGTGACTTAATTGCGATCATGGGTGTTCATCCTAACGAGTGGAGGTTAATAATCTCAATAAAATTTCTGTAATATTATTAATTATATTTATTATAAAACAATATTCAATTATATATCAAGCAGTCTTTTTTATTGTAAATTATTAACAAATAGGATTCACTTATAAGATAGATAATTCTGATGTAATATGTTGTAATGCATTAGTTTATAATATATTGTAAAAAAATATTAAGTAATAATTTATGTAAACAATCTATAAGTATATATATATATAGATTAGTCGCTATATTTATTAATATGAAGTTTAAATGATTTAAACGATTTGTAATAAAGAATATACATATAGTTTTTTTATTGCAATGTATTATATTTAAAGTTGTAATACATTAACGCAGTTAAATTATTTATTTATTTATTTATTAGGTTATCGAGTAGAGCACATTACATATCTTCATTTTTGCTTAATTTTTGTTTTGGGTGTGCCTTGTAAAATTTGTTATTAATAATAATTGACAATATCGAAGAATAATGTACATATAGTTTTTACTAAATGGTAAGGCTTATATTAAAAAAAATTAAATTATTATGTATTGTTCTGTATTGCTACCAGTGTCATACGTGCACGATAAATTTTAGTTGTGTATTGCTTTTTGACTGTACATTTCTTTTTTTATTACAATTTAATTAAGTGCAATAATTTTTTTTTACAATTTTGAAAAAGTGTTATTAATAAATATATTCCTAGCAGAAATCATCGTTGGGAAATCAATAAAATGAAAAAAATACCTCTAAATGAATTAGCATTACAATTCCACAGGAGCAATTTAATAATTTTACCGTATTCTATACTTTTTTTTAGTGAAAATCATAATAGATTGTCATATTATAATGTCACATTGTCACTATTATCTTTTAGTTATCAATATAATTCATGAAAACTATAACTATCATTTAACTTTGTAATTACTGAAACTAATAAATTTGTTGAATTATTATACTTTACTAGATTATTATTATTATAAAAGATCGTAAAAATTGATACTACGATGGCAGAAAGCTTTTACCTATATTTTCATTAAAATTTCCAAGTACCATTAAGAAAAAAAGAAGAAAAGGTATTTTCTGATATTGCATTATAATTATCAACGATACAAAGATGTTTTTTTTAATTCATTAGAGCCACTAGAACAATACGTACATAAATAAAAACTACACACTTACGTAGAAAAAAGTGCTTTCTATACTATCAATTACGACTATCGTAGTCGATTAATCATTCCTGTAGTCGCATATCGTATTTGGATCTAATGCACGATTTTTTTTTCATTCCCCACACGTATATGCAATATTGAAACTGATTCTCAGGTTCAGGTTCAACATCGATCGCATGTATCGACGAATTCTTAGTATTATTTAACATGTATGCAATACTACATCTTATTGTATACTGCAAAGCCACTCCTTCGCCCTCGAAACGAACACGTTTCTAAATATACATGTATCGATTGGTAGAACCTTTTGATCGTGTTGCACAGGTTCGTGAGATAAAAGACCCTTGGGTTAAAAAATAAGGAAATTTGCATTTTACTTATGCAAAAATGTAGTTTTTCGATAACGTATCGATTAGTTAAAAGGTATGAAGCAGAAAATAAAAGTCCATTTAGTACTTAACTATTTTAATTATTTGTCAAACGAGACTTTATTAATTAGTTCTTAAAAAATTGAAACAATTTTGGATAATTTATATATTAAATAATAAAGAAAATCAATTAATAATTAACACTGGAGTTTAGATAAAACATTACATACATTAATTTTTACATATAATATTTGGATATTTTTTTAATAACATTCCTGATAATTAATGCAACTTGAAAATCTTAAAGCATTAAGTCATGTGATTAGTTTCTTTTTTTGGTAAATACTTATTTATTTTACACAACAAAATTTTATTTTACTTGTCACAAAAAAATAAATAAAAAACTATTTATTCTTAGTCACTTTGTAATTACAAAAACATTGAAATGTAAAATAAAACGTACTCGTTAAAAGAAAGAGGTAATATAGCATACGATCAATTAAAAGTATAAAAATGTAAAATTCTAATCAAGTGCAATTCTTCACCTCCACAAACCTATTATTTTCACGTCGTCAAACTCATTTAGAGATATCGATAGTTGTGTGTGTATGTAAGGTGACGATTTAATGAAGCAAATGCTGCAGTAAGACCTTAATAAATGGCAATAAATTGTACACAAGTATATTATTTATAGATATACAAAATCAGCTTCTAATAGTACAGTAGCAGTATAAACTATAAACTTGTAGTTTTTCTTGCACATCTGACGATGATTCAATTTTGATTATCAACATTATGTTGGGTTAATATGCCACTTTTTCCAATAACTTCCAAGAAAATTTCACAATCTTGATGCACGCAATTCAAACTCATCGCTACTTGTCATAAAATGTAATTTTCATATTATTGTCATGGAAAAATTATATCATCGACCCTTTACGCATGGATTTGCTTTTCTATGTACACACACAAGCACACAGATATATATATATATAAACGTGTGTGTGTAATATAAATCGAATGACTAATTAGGTTTTGAGGTGCATGCACTTAAGTATATACATGTTATTTAATTAAGTATGAAATATATATATATATATATATATATATATATATATATTTATATACGTTATATCTGCCCTGAATTCCAGAATATTAATTAACAGACTATATATTTTAAATATGTTAATATGCGCAATACGCATTAGGACGGGATATATACATTTGTTTAACTCACATTTTAGCAATATCAATTAGTATGCGTTTGTTTATTATATTTTTTATACGTTTTTATTATTTAATTCACAATCATTATCTATACGTATAATTAAATGATAAATCAAAAGCATATATACAAGACTAATTTATATCATTCTGTTGTGCAAACCTAAGTACGATGAAGTAAAAAAAAAATTAAATTTAGTAAAGAATGTGCTTTGTTACGAATATTGTCTATAGAAAATTTGATTGGAAAAATCATGTATACATCAGTATAAAAAGAGATATATATATATACACACACATATGTATACATATACATATGTATTAAATAAACTAATTATTTAATATCACAACATATGCCATATGCAAAAAAACTCCGCCTTGTCACATTGCATGAAATCGAATGTAAATCAAAGGATGACATATTGTACAATAACTATAATAATGAAGTAATAGAAGTTTGCGCTTAAATAACCCACGTATCTATTAAAACTAGATTTTTTATATATGTGCGATATAGATAATGATTCACTTTAATTTATCGCGAGAATATAAAAAATAATTTACCAGCATATACTGTGACGATTGATCAGTAAAGCATAAGAGATGTTATACAAAATCGACATTGAAAAATCATTTATCAAAATATGTATCTCATTAACACTCGTCCACTATTATTTTTTTTTATCTTTACTCTTCTACATCAACTGTACCTATAGTTGATCGATAAAAATCAAAAATTATTCTACGTTATGTTAATTCGAACAGGGTGGTTCATTAAATCGAGTCATAGAGCTGATACATGACATCGATAATAGAATTTTTATTTCTCATTGTCATATAATTTTATACGTATCTAGAACACATATGTATATATTTTTAACGCCTTTCTAAATGTGTTAACTTTTTTTACAATTGTAGATTAAACGTATTACGCGCGAGATTAAAATTTTTTGACTCGATCGCTTAATCCTTCGAGATTGTATTGAGATTGTGTAACGCTGAGTTTATACACGCAGTACGTAAATAAAAATACATTTTCGATTTTCGCAATGATCGTAATAATTATACTTTAACAAAAATTATTAGATAATTCGTGTACCTCTTTTTAAAAATGTAATGATAGTATGAAACAATGTCTGCATGTCAGCACGTGTACGTATGCATGACAAGTAATTCAATTACCGTAATTTTATTCTTTACGCAGGGACGGACATTCGGTAAGCTGATTCAAGACTACGTTGAACATTACAAGCCTTTAAATGAGTCCTACTTGCCAGTTTATGAAACACCAGAAGGTCGCAAAATCTATGAAGAGACACTCGCTTGTGTTAGAGAACAGTATCCTGAATATTTACGTGAAATCGAAGGTACCGCTGATGGTTCTAATGTTCCTTTTTACAAGGTACGTTCTATATAATATATTATAAAATACATTGGCCATTAAATCTGTTAAAATAAGAAAGACAATCATTTTAACAATAAAACCATACAAATTATTAATATTTTATTTCGTCTAAACTTTGATTTAGGTAATTATTAGTAACAAAATAAACGAAATATGTAAATTAGGGATAGATTATCACTTATTATAATAATTAGTAATTTATTGAGAATGATTTTTATTTTTTTAATATAATTATTTACTATGTTTAACAAATATAAAACGATAAACAGTGAATGAAAGATCAAAAAATGAATCACAAATAATAAACATCCGAGTTATATGTAAAAATTTTAAAAAACTTTATAGATCTGAGATTATCAAGACAATAATTTTACGGCAATTAAATTGTACGTATAACGATAATCGCAGAAAATGATTGTTCTAAAAAATATTTGTCATCGACGATTAAAAATTATTATATATCGACTATGACAATAGAAAACGAACAACTTATGCTCGTAGTCGATGTAATAAAAAAAATTGAATAATAAAAATGTATGTAAATTTTAAATAAAAATTTTAACTACTTTAATCTACATACAAGTATGATAAATCTTAGATACACTAAGATAATATACAATTCATATGTAGGACAATTATATCTCGATATTACAATATCATACATTATTTTTCTCTCTTTCTTTTTTTTTACAATCGAACAATAATAGATACTACTTATATTCATTACTTTATGCAATTAGTACCTATTAACTTTATAATGAAACAGGACATTAAAATAGCTATTGGAAATATTCCCTGATGTATGTTCAATTCAATCAAATACATATATATATAGAACACTATGTTTAAATTTTCAACGAAGAATTAAAGAACAATTATTTTCATCTATAACTGATTTATTATCCGTATATATATAATTGCACGACGATGAAAAAAAAATTATATCGTTGGAATTTTACATTACAATCCCCACATAATACAATTTCAAATTGTAGTAGTATAGCAATTATCGTGACAAATTATTTAGCTATGTATGTATATATATAACGATTTCTTCGAATGCGCGCTAAAATTTTCATTAGAATCATCAAAAATGTTTATTATCTTGTACGTAAAAGGTGAATAAAAGTTACTCGTATACTTGGAATATGTACCTATTTTTATTCTTCTTAGTTATTTCTGATGCATTTGGATGATATCTTGCCGAACGTCGCAGATAATGGAACGCAAGGAAATTCACAGCCGGTTGGTTGTTCCTCTATTATCTGCAATCAACCAGGACAGGTACATAAGATTATGCATATACCTTATTAACAGATTATTCATTTGAACAAAGGAAATTATAGTCGGAATATTGCGTAAAGGAACTTTACGTTCATCGTATGCGAGTTCACATTTTTATTTTATTTATTTTTATAAATAAATGTGAACGTTTTCGTAGTGTTATAATATCACTGTACAGCAATATTACGAATTAATATAATGTAAAAAAATAATATTTCGATTAAATAAATAAAAAATTGAATTGTAGGAAATTATGGGACACAACGAAGATGCGCTAAGTGAAACTTTGAATCATTGGTATATCGTAGACGCTCATGTCGTTGAACCGGGACTCCCTGAACAGAAATTCGCATCTTTGAGTTATGCCGGATTTTTGCCTGGTTACACAATGGGTTATAATCAATATGGGCTTGTTTATTGTGTCAACACTCTCAGCGCAAAAACTTTGCGATCTGGAAAAACCCGTAAGTCAAGCTATATTTTATGAACTTTTTCATTATTGTTAATTTAAAATTCTCCAATTAATTGTACGCGCAAAACAATTGAAAAGAAAATAATAGATTTAATTTGAAATTACGCATTTCGAATATATTAGTATATAAGTAAACTAATATAATTTGACTCGATTGTTTAACAGCAAGATATTTCTTGGCACGTGCCTTGCTGGGAGCAGAAAATTACGTCCAAGTGCAAGAAATATTAAGAAATGAAGGATACGGTGCTGCCGAGGGTTTCTCTGTTAATATGACCTTTTTGTTACAAGAAGGTGATCGGATGTTCCACAATGCCGAAATTGGGCCTGTTGAATCGGGCGGTTCGCGATCTCAACTTAGTATTCTTACAGCCAGTCCTGGCGAATATTTATTCCATTGTAATATGTAAGTTTTAATACTTTGATACTCATATATGTTACATTTATTTTTAAAAGGAATTTCGTTATGCTAAGCAAATTTTATCTAGCATTATGTATTATTTAAAATATTAAATGATGAACATATTTTTTATACAGGTACCAGAGACTAAAAGTACCTGAAGTCGAAGGTTTGATAATCGATAGCAGTATTCACAGGACCCAAGCGATAAACAGGCATCCACCGCCTAAAGATGTGTACGACGTAATAGACATCCTTAGCGATCAAACAGATGATGATTACAGAGTCTACCAAGATATACGTTCAAATGACGTTGTCAAAACTATAGCCACAGGTAAACTTTGAGACACATTGATTTTTTACTTATTTGAAAATAGAATCATAAAAAAATATTTTGTTTTAGGAATTTTCGATTGCAATGCAAGAACTTGGTCTATTTATACTGATAAGCCAAATTGGAATAAACCCATAATAGTTCTTCCAATTATTTTCAAAGAAACTGATGCAACGTGCTATTGGAATGGAAAAGCCAATGGAAAAGTCAATGGAAAAGTTAATGGAAAAATAAATGGAAATGTAAACGGAAAAGTTAATGGAAAGGTGAATGGAACTGCGAATGGAAAAAGTAATGGTTCTTAAAATTAAGTTATTAATTCACCACTTACTTGTGTCTTATAACAATACTCAAAATTAAGCTTGATACTTTGACTATATAAATATGCATTTTTTGTTTATATTATAATAAAACGCTCGTGCCTTAAATGTAAATTATTTCAGACGAGTTACATGTGATTTGTAAAAAATAAATGTTATGAAAATTTATTATAAAAAACATGATTTATTGGTTTATCATCTATTACCTGAATAATTCATATTTTACGTTATACAAATTTTAAAACTGATTAAATAATTCTATAAAAAAAAGTTCAATATTATAATTAATGCATCACTTCTTATAAGTTTTTCATGAAATTTAAAAAAATATTTATAAAAGTTACGAGTAACTATAGCGAAATCAGAACGATGATCTCGCTGTTACATTTTAATTGTAAAAAATAAAATTATACTACCAGCAAATATACAGTTTCTAAAATACAGTACACACAAAAGTTTAATGGTTTCGCCGAACATTTTCGAATTTAAAATGCGAAAACCTCAACGACAGAATGTCGGAACGACGACCTTCGGGCGCTTTTGCGATTTCATCTCGGTAAAAAATTCCTTAATATCTTCTTCTCGTACAACTTTTTTATTTTCGACAAACTTTTGAAGGTATTGTTTTAGATTTTCCTTCATGTTATTATATTCCTCAATAGCGTTCAACTGTTGTACGTGGCCAAGTGAGGCGAGCGCCTTCATTCCCTTTTCGTACTGCGTTTCACTTTTAGCTACTTTACCGGCTTCTTCGTATACTTGGACACTGTCCAATGGATCGAGTAAGTATAATATTTCTTGCTCCTCATAAATCTATAAATGATATGTATTATTTTAAAATAATAATGTCTTTGCAATAGAATCTTAAAAAAACAACTTAAAATATTATTTTAACAAAATAAAATTTACCTTTTTGCATTTATCACATGTGCACAAAGAAGACCGCCAACCTTCAATCCAAAAACAACTTCCTTCCTTTTTAAGAACATCATCTTCTGGTAAATTACAACTACTCTTATTTTCTGTGACATCAATTTTTTCATCCGAACTAGACTGTGGTTTTTTAGTTTTAGAAACTAAAAGAATATATACAAAAATGAATATTTAATTAAATTATATCATTAATATATTATGCTAACTTACCAGAATATTTAGTAGCGTATCGCCATAAAAATTCATGAGATTTCATGCAACCTTGACAAATCATTTCACTGTAATCATCATCACCAGGTAAGTTATCATTATTTCCTAGATGCTGTAAATAACATTTTAAATTAAGATAAAACTTAATATTTATTTTTAATTTCAATTTATTATGGTTTATCATAAAATATAAATAATGATCCCACCCTTGAATGATACCAATCTTCGCAAACAATACATTGAATCATCTCATCACTCTCAGTTTCATCTGGGTCTGGATAAGGTCTTGCACAAATACAGTAGACACCATCATAATTTTGGTTGTACTTGTTTTCTGGATTTTCAGGTGATTTAGTCTAAATAATGTTACACAATAAATTTAATGAAAATTTATAGATGTTTTTGTAATTAAAAGAACATTAACAGAAGACTAACCGACTCAAGACTACAGGCTTTGTCACCAAATTTAGAATTACCACAATCACACCTTACATGTCTCTTTGTGTAAAGTTCAACAAGGTCATGCCCTTCATGACAATGTAATGAACAAGCAAAGCAAACAGCTGCCCTTGTTTCTTTACTGCAACAAGTTTTGCAGGCATATAATGCTTGGCGTATGTATCCCTGTAACAATTTCAGTACATATGTTATTGGATCTTAATTAGTGAAAGTTCATTTTAAATATAGTTTTATTGTTATATTAATCACCACTATCTTATAAAAGGTAAAAAAAAAATTAGTAAATAAAGTAATAACCCAAAAATTATATTAAATATAATTAATGTTCAAAATTCAAATCATGCAACTGATTAAAAGATTAGAGATTAAACAATTACACGAAAATACATATAAAATTTCGACTTAATTAGTTCTTTCAACAATTGAAAAACTAACTTTATATTAAACATATTCATACATGTGTGCAAATCTGACAAAGTATAATATAAAAACATTACAGGTTATGTTTCGCGAAACAATTTAAAAGTAAACAAAAACACAATTTACTTTCTAAGCCGCAACAGAAAGACACAATCAATCAATTCGTCAGATAATAACATTTAAAAAAACTTAGAAAAAAAATAAATAACGAAGAACTGATAACTAAATTCATGATACCGATACAAAAATCAAACGTTTATTGAAAATATTATTAAATAGTAAAATTTAAAGAAAAAACATTTTAAGGTCAAAAAATAAGTTAATAAAATAAAACATTCAACTAGGATCCAATGGTTTTTCACTTGAATGAAAACGAGAAAACAGCATTGTAGGTTATGTGTACCTTGCTGTAAGTGCAGTTCTGATCATCCGAGGCACCAAGAACCGCATCTACATCTGCTTCAAGAGCATTTTCTTCTTGGAGAACATCGACCATCGTTACAGAGTTTTCTTCATCTTCCAATATACTACCCGTTGGCTTTTCATTGCTCATCTTGATAATAATGACGACGCTTCCCTTGAGATCTTTAATAAACTTACAGACTTTTCTTAATTGATGATAATATTTAATTATTCAATGCACCTCTTGAGATTTTGATATTCTGCACCGTAATTTGGTTGTCGAGGTCGAGGAAAATAATGGATGAAGATGAAGAAGAACCCGAGACGGTGGGGTCGTGGCGCGCGTCGAATAGTCGATTACGATTATTCTGTCGAAAGGTTCCCGCGAAATTTTGCCCTGTTGCCGCGTTTTGTCGTTTGACTAGCAACACTGTACCATCATGTATTTTGGCTTATCCAAAGTTTGCTTGCATTATTGCTATGATTCTTAATTGGGAAAATAATATTTAATCTTACTTTATAAGTAAAAGAATAAAATTAATCACTCAAAAGATATTTTAATTACAAATAGAATGAAATTTCATTTGAATTTGACAGATGCTACTGGCGCGACATCTACCGTTAATTTTACGCGCGTTCTCAAAAATTTTATACATACATTTGTTTTGAACAACTATATATTATTGTAGTTTGTATACATTATCTAAGAAGTGTTGATTTCCCGAAATTAAAATTCGTAGTAAAATATATTATTTTAATTTACAATTGTTACATTACTTGAATTTGAAAAATTCTATCAAATAGGTTCATTAAAAAGTAAATATATTAAAAAATTGTTGATAAAGATATATTTTAAAAAATTGAAAGTATTATTTTTCAATTTCTTGAGGTCTAGGTAGGTTTTTATTTTAAATAAATAAAACACCCATTTTTACGGCATTTTAATGAAAAATTTTATTATTCTCAGACCTAAAGATGTTGACAAAATGTAACGATAAATGGGTTATTTATTTACATAAACTAAAAAAACCTATCTGTACTTCAAGAAATTGAAAAATAATACTTCTAACTTTAAATCAATATGTGCTTACTTCACAAAGAAGACCATAGATGATTAGCACCAAATTAGGAGCATAAAAAGAGCTAGGTGAAATAAAAAAAAGTGATAATCAACATTGCAGGATGAAAAACAAGTATTATCATTATCAAGATATTTATTTACTAATGATGTTTTTAAAGTTTGCATTTTAATTTTTAATTTATTAAAATATACGAACATAAGGGAATAATAAACATTATAGTAGACATATAAAAAATATTTGTGACTTTATTTCTTCAAGCTTCTTATCACTATTTGACACAAAAGATATTTTAAAGTAGTTTCGAAAAATCATTTACAAATATTAAAAACAATTCACATAAATTAATATGAAAAGCAAGATAAATTATTGAAACTCATACGTTTTCAAGTTTTAATTGGTTTGTTTGACATGGAATGGAGTATAAAATAAAAAACAGGTCAATTTACAAAAAATTTAAATACGCTCTGTATTTACACGTAAAATAAACGATAATTAGCTAAGTGACTTAAGTGTAAAAACTATTGCGATGATCTCGATGTGATTTCGAACAGTGCGCTCGTCGCTCCGTGAACGCTGCCATTCTTGTCGAGGATATTGTAGCACCTTTAGAAACCTAAAAATTAAATAAATTAATTAGTTATAATAATGGGCAAAATGGTATAATATTTATTATGTATTTCCTTATAGAATATTACCTTGAACCACGGAGAAGCCAAGGACATTTCAGCACTTGCTCGATCTTCGCTCCTCAAGCAAAGTAACCTGCTGAGTAAATCCTTGGCTTCGTTTGATATCATCTCGAAGTATTCATCAGGAAAACAGTAATCACATTTTAGAATATTTGTCGTAGTCTCTTCGACGGAATCATCCAAGAAAGGAGAAAGACCACTGAAAAAATAATATAATTGTGATAATTATTAGATAAGATCAAATAACAATTTTAGTCAAAATATTTAGTAGATATACTAGATAAGATGTTAATTTTCAAAATAACTATCAAAATATAGTGTGTTAAACAAAATGTTATCTTTTAAACGTAGAAATAGATAAAAATAATAAACATACCTAAGTAATACGTAAATAAAAACGCCGGCTG
Source organism: Theocolax elegans (assembly GCA_026168455.1). NCBI lineage: Eukaryota > Metazoa > Arthropoda > Insecta > Hymenoptera > Cerocephalidae > Theocolax > Theocolax elegans. The sequence goes on along the minus strand of CM047425.1, from coordinate 17,217,602 downwards.
CCCACATATCGGTGTAAGGTCCAGCCGGCCTTCCGAGGACGGATTCAGGTGCTGCAAATTCGAGATCCGTGGGTGGTACAACCTCGTCAACAGGACCGCGTACCGCTTCTCCTAGGTCAATCAACTTTACGATACCCGTTTCTTGGTCAACTAGCACGTTTTCTGGTTTGAGGTCAAGATGAGCTTTATCACTATGATGTAACCATTGAAGTGCTGATAAAAGTTGGTTTGCGAATTTACTCGCCATGCTTTCCGTATATTCACTTTTTTTACTTAGATAGCTAAATAACGTTGGACCTCGAACACTGCAAATTAAAGTTCATAAATATAAACTGATTAATTTCGTTAATGTATGTATATATATATACAGTACCGACCATAAGTTTATGATCACCTGTAAATTTTCCATTTAAATGTGTATATTTTATCTAATGTTTAACAATCCATTGCATTTGAAGAAAATATCCTACAATAATTTTTAAAAAAGCAAAATATAGGTATTTTCTTCATCTTTAAGCTGATATCTCTCAGAATTACCTGTATTAATTTTCGAAAAAACTGAAACTGAGTAAACAATACTTTTCTGTTTTAGAAAAAAAATTTACATTATTTTGAATGCGAGAGGTTTTTAAATTTTATTCAAAATCAATATTATGCTTTTTCTAAAAATGATTCTACGATATTTTCTTCGAAAGTTTAGATTGTTAAACATTAGATAAAATACACACATTTAAATACAAAATTTACAAGTGATCCTAAACTTATGGTCGGTACAGTATATATATATATACATATGTGTGTGTGAAATAACGTACAGTTCTAAAACAATCGTATCGACTCCCAACTGCGGTGCGTTTTCAAAAAGTGCAAATGCTCTAACGATATTCCCATGGTGTGTGGATGCTAATAGATCATATTCCGCGCGTGTTAGCGATCTCGACTGTTTCTGCCGGGGTGTTTGTTTAAGAGCAACTTCTTGGCCAGTTCCACGATCTCGAGCGCGCCGTACCATTGCAAATCTTCCTTTACCAATTTCATCAAGTTCCAGATACCTACAAATATATCCATACATATTATATATTTGATAGATTTTTATACTCTTAAATTTTCCTAATTAGTTGACAAATTTGAAACATTTAAAAGTTTAATTTTACATACCTAGCAACAAACTGTTCAGCTTCCCAGGCAGTGCCATCACCTAGTGGTAAGTTAACTACAGGTGATGCAGATGTTAAGCTACCATTTTTCCCAACTACTCGAAAACTATAACTAGCACCAGGCAGCAGATCCAACACCACCGGTGGATTTTCTATATCCTCAAGGGCTGTGGTCCAATTTGTCGAGGGCATCGATCGGTATTCGACATCGCATTTTCCTATTTCTTGCCCTTCCCAATCGACTTCAATACGCGTCGAGTCAAGTACTCGTGCCCATGTCGTTCCTGTTCCTCCTGCAAAATAAATTAATTTTTAAGTGCATATTCGTATAAATCATTATATTTTTGTATTTTTGGTTTATTTACATTTTAATTGAATAGTAGATTTAAAAAAATGGTACCTACCACTGACAGTAAGGTATATCCTCGCAGAGCAGGAGCCATTTTCACATTGAATATTACAACAATAAGCCCCAGAATCGGTTGGTCTGCATCTTGTTATTTCCAAATAAAAGAAACCAGCACTTTGACGTAGTCTATACCTCTCACTTTCTTGAATATCTTTATCTTGGCCTTCCCTCCGCCAACCTACTATAGCACCTTCAGCCTGTAAATATTTAATAAGATACCAGTTCAAAGAAATGCATTATACATACACTTTGTATAAAATCAGAAAAAAAACGTATATTTTAAACATGACCGACAGTGTTCATTATTCTTTATTATCATCAGTCGGTAAAGCTATAAAAAGTCGATAAGAAAAAAATAAAATAATTAAAATAATATACCTGAGAAATTTGAACAGCGAGCCTCGCAATTTCTCCAGAATTGGCTTTGATAGGTGTAGGTGCACTCGAAATGCATGGAGGTGGCATCAAGCTTTTACATGTCGTACTAATTCCAATTTCCGTATTGGTCCTATCTGCATTGTGTTTACGTGGTCTAAAAGACCACGCACGGCTGACCGATGAGTTGGGTATCAGACTCGCTGGTATCCAATGTTCCTGTTTTGCGTTTTCGGCTAGTGTAACCACAAGCCCGTTACCCTCGAGTCGTCTAACCACTACCTCGTCACCAGCTCGTAATGCACCCCAGTCTGCGGTCAACCTGACCCGAGCACCTGGCGCAACCTGTCAAGAGTGAGAGAGCTTTCGTTATCGATCGATTGACCTTATTTATATTTCCGTAATATTCTTTTTGTTTAAAGATGAAATTTTGGCAATTTTTGAGAGTTACCGACGGTTGGTAAACAAATTCATTAGTTTAGTATCGTTTCAATAGTCATTGATTTTTAGCAGAATACATCAATATAGCTATTGTATTGTTTATTCCACTAAGTTAATGTTAAAATATGCCAAAATTTTTACACACAATATCCAATAATTTTTTTATTTTCTCTTTACTCTTTTACGTCATCGATATATTAAAACATCGCGTATAACATACACTGAGAAAAATTTGCTAGCATAAATTATTGTTTTAATGGTAAAAGGAGGATAGACTTGCACAATTATAAAAATTGCTATTAATAATGGTAAAAATTACCATATTAATGGTAAAGATTGTGATTATTAAGTATTAAGTAATTTTTCCAAAATGGTGACATTTTTCACGGTTATTAATATCTATTTTCATACTTGTGCAAGTCTGTCCTCCGTTAACCATTACAAATAGTAATTTTAACTAAAAAATTTTTCTCAGTGTAAATATAAACAGTTAAAATAAATTTTTTTTAAATTACGTTACAATCAGCTAAAATCAAATAAAGCACTTAGAAAAAAATTTAATTTAACGAAATATAATTATACATACATTCATCATAATAAATCAATGATCGTAGTTAAAAATGAACCAAAGAAGAAAAAGAAAATCAGTATTCGTTTTTAAAAGAAAAACTATCTACAAACAAACACCAATAAAAAAACCTTCACCATATCTATCTACCTTTAGAAAGCAGTACAAAATAATAAGAAAAAAATAAATAAAACAGAAGCGAAATAAAGACATAATGTCACCTATCAATATCCAATCGCACTCTCACCGGTTAGTCGTAAGAAATTCTTCATGTAGACCTTAGTAGTGAACATGCTTCCAGTTTCATGCTGAGCACAACATGCTTCGAGAATCCATCCAGCACCGGTCGTGAGTATATATATACGTATATATATTGAGATCATTGCTTTTAACACGACGGTAGGATTTTTTCATTCATATTTTCAGAGGTATAAATTAACATATTTACAGTAGAAAAAAATGATAGTAGCATAGAGTGGTGATAGTATAGCAGTTGTAGGAATGACATTTTTTGTATGGTTTCTCTCTGGTCGGAACAATTTCGTTGAATGTAATTTACGTGTAATTAGTATTGATTGACTATTAAACATTTTCAAAGATTAATATTAAAATATAAAGAAAACAAACTGAAACGTTGTAAATATTCGCAGTTAATAAAATAATAATGACAATGCATTGATAAAATTAAAATTGCGTTGTTCCTAAGTTTTATCATATATTTTTTTATTATTTTTACACTTGTACATTTTGTATTGATAGTTTATATCTGATTTACGTCTACTGCACACGTACAACTAAAAATAAGTTAATAAATAATATACTTTATTGGTAATGGTAAAATAATTAAATTAATAAATAAATATTAAATAATCTATATCTATTATGGCATGATAAAATATGGCACTTGAATGTAATTGATATTGAAAATAATTAAAAATTTAACATAACTGGAATGTCTAGTTAAAACAATATAACACGATAGAGATTACTGTCAAATTAATCGACCAGCCAGAGAAAATACCATCACAGTGTTAATACAATTGAACACGTTTCTCCATAATGATAAATCCTGAGTCCATTGTTTTGTGTGTATAGAGATAATAACAAATTCACTGTATAGAGTTTGTAGACTCGTTCCTATATTGAACATTTCGATCCTTTATATTTATATCAGCCAGTGCATTTAACGCTTATATAGCTGTGCAACATCGTACCACACCGTCAATCGGCGTAATTAGTTTACATTTGTTGTTGTTGTTGTTGCTCTTGTTGTTGTATATAAATATATATTATGTATATATGTCTAGACGTAAAAGTACGGAGGTTTGTCGGTGCCACGACATAAGGCAAGGCAATAGAGAGCAGTTATAGACAGACATCAAGAGAAAAATGAAGAAGCGGAAGTTGTCTCCCTCTGCTGTAATTAAGAAGTTTTTTTGTTTTAAAAGGTAGATAGGACGCGATCAGGTTTCAGTTTTTTTAAACTTTTTATTACACACCCCGCGATATTGTGTTAATTTCTCTGAAAATGTTTGACGACTACTAGGTTTATAAATAAGACAATACATGAAGAATTGGGCTTTTGAAGATTGTAAGGTCACAATTTGCAGGTTTTTAAGGTAAACGTTTTATACATAAAAGGTATACTATGTGTAATCATTGTACGATTTTTTATTCTCTTTCCGAGGAAAAAATGCATACTACTTTACTATATTTATTTTAATATTGACTTAGAATCTGAATGAATATTTTCCTTAAATTGTGATTGGAAAGCTTATACTATACAGAATATAAAAAATGTAATCAACATTTTTTACTTTAACTGAAAAAATTAATCAAAATTATGAGTTAAATTTAGGTACTATGGTAAAAAGAAAAACTAGTGTATTACCACTTTAAAATTAAATCAACGATATTTTTTTCAAGTATAACCAATGAATGACTGATAAAATGAATTGACAATACCGTTGAGAGTACTTAATCATTTATATATATACCTTTAAGTTATAAGTAAAACAAAAAGGATAAGTATTATAAAAATTATAACGGAAAATTAGTATATATAAAATGCACTATTCCAAAATAGACATAGAATTACAAAAAAAATTAAGGGACGTGTATATTTTTTGCATAGATTTTTTTTCTCTTTTTCGAACATTACTGTCCTACTTAGTACAGTTTTTATGACGACTTTCTTACTCAGTAAGAGTTACGTGTCAGTTGGTTTTATGATACCCCTTTTATTGTCTCCTCGAACTTTTAGATTGTCCTGCAAAAATACGCTTCTTTTTTTGTCACAGGCGCAATTCTTAATGCAGTTTAAACAGAACGTTAAAAATCAGAGACAAAAGTTATTTTTCTACTGAAAAAGGGATATTAAAGGAACTGGGTCGGAAAGCTTATCTTTCTTCATTTTTTCCTTACTTACTGAAATGAGATACATGTTGCTCTATTTTAACTGCTCACGAATATACAATGTTAAAAGAAATTACTTTAAGCAATTACTTTAGTTATATTAGGTAATTTTAATTATTTTAAAGTAATAAGCTTTCATGTGTGTTAGTAATTAAAAAATTAATTATTAAAGATATAATGTTATACTATAATACTACTCATGTAAATGAGAAAACTAAAAACCACTTCGGAATCATCGAATCGTTTTGACAGAATATTCTTTCATGTAAAAATCATGGTTTGTTGAATAAATGAAATAAAAAAGAAAAAAAAAGAATATTCTTTACAATCGACGTAACTAAGTAACTAAATACATTTTCTATTACTAAAACATAAACAACTAAATAAGTGGAGCATAGATAAACTTAAAAAAAAATAGACTAAATTGATGAAATCTCTTACAATGATTTCATCATTTTCAAATACTTGCAATCCTTAACCAAGTATAAATATAAACGCTGATTAACTACATCAAATGAAAAAAGTATACTGGTATCTTTTCAGAGAAATACAAAGGCAATCGGAAAGTTGTACACCATAACGAGACCAAAAGTATGAAAATTATTTTCTGTATTATATTTTACAATCATGGAAAATGCATATGTTTCATTTTTTGTTTAAATGGTAGATTAAATAGATATATAGATATTTGCTAATATTATAACTATTAGAGTTCAAATTGTATGAAAATATTAATACAACAGATTGTAACAACATAAGTCGACTGCACCTCAAAAAATCGAAAATTAATTAAATAAATAACTAACTACAAACTATTAATGCATTAACTCGAAATGTTCTTTTATCATTACATCAATGCAATAAAATGTATTAATATCTTCTACGTTTAAGTATCATAACATATGAATACCCTGAAACTCAAAAACTGAAACCACTTTGTCAAAAACTAGACGTGACATTGTCCATGATTGCCTTTATCAATGTCGAATCTCGTTAATATATGTGTATGTTTTTGTATATGTGTAAGTGTACATGTGCTCACCGGTACGGCGCCGACGCGCACTGGCGAGCGAGCTCGCAGTGTATTTCGAAATCCCTCGAGGAAATTGAGCTTGCTTTTGGTAGGACTTGGAGTTCTCGGTGCTTCGTTTCCGCCACCATCCAATGGACCACCGGTACGCGAACGATGCATCGGTTGGGCTTTCCTTGGACTCGAATCCTTGCTTCCTGAGTTGGTTGACAGATGCGTGCGGGTACTTGGTTCCGGTGTTGTGCCGCGGCTGCATGCCAGCAAATTATAAATGAATCGTAGTAAAAACACAGTACCCAATTACGAATTCTTTTGTCATTTCCTTTTCCTCGATACCTGTTTACTTTTTTATCAAGTTATTCTGTTTTGCGATTATTTGTGACGGTGCTTTTAATTGTTTTCAGATGTCACAAAGTTTTCAGAAAAAAATAAAGAAAACACTAAATGATGTAGAAATTCGATTGTTAATGAATAAAATTACTATACTTTAATTGTAAAAACACTGACAAATTTCAATTGTTTGTTTATTAATTAGAATGATACTTTATAAGAAATCAATTTTAAAGTGAATTTCAAAAAACCTTAATTTCTTTATAATTTCAAGATAACTTTAAAATAATTATATCAACAGTGTAACGCAATTTTCTTTTTTTGATTAAAAATAATAACCATAACATAATTAAATTTAAAGAAGTATTAAAAAAAGATTTAACAATTAAACCTTATAATTATAAAAAAGTAGTTAATATATTAAATGACAATATCAATAAATGCACCGTCGTCTCTCTAATTTGTAAATATTTATATTACTGAGACATGGAATATTATTATTACTATTTTAAATCCACTTGTGAATAACAAAATATTTAATTATATTGTAACAAATGACTCCAAATTTATAAATAAATTTAGTAGAATACCAATAATGATTTCCTTAATTCATGCCTCAGCTATATTAATAATGATTCTTAAATTATATACACATTTTATAATATAATCAGTACAGAAAACAACAACTTATGTACATTAAAATTAACACCAAAACATTCGTCGACATAATATAATAATTGACGCTCATATTGAACAAAACAGAATAACTTCAATAATTATATAATATGTATCCCAAAACCATTGGTTAGTAGTAAAGCATTGATCCGTCGATGACCGTCAATCAACGTTTGGTACTGCGTTTTTATAAAAACAAAAAATAACAAGCAGTTAATGATAAAACGTGTGCTCGAAGTGTTTAGTGCTATCGTGAAGTTAAAGACTAATACAGACAAAAAAGATAAAGTAAAAAAAGTGTAATATCATTATAGCCACTCGGGTGCAGGTGTAATTTCAACACAAAAACAAAAAACACTGGTGACGAGAGAAGAAGAAGAATAATAATAAGGCACTTCCGGCATAAAGGAAAATAGGAACGTATTATCGAAGGGGAATCAGACTACGCGATAAAGATTTCTTGGTCAATTTAAGATTTATTCTAAACAAAGTATTACGCTTACGAGTCCATTATAAGGTAATGTTTTTTTGTTTGCTTTCCGTTGCTGCATCATTTTGTTCCGAGTAATACGTATTCCTTCCTTCACTTTAAATCCTCAATATTTACAATGTTTAAACACATTCTCGCCGAGGTGCGCGAGTAGCGCAGCGCGTGTTGGTTGGTTTTTATAAACGTTATTAAAATTATTATAAATATATCGTACACTTTTTCATCGTCATACCACAGCGCACGCATCCCTTAGTAGACATATGATATTCTTCACTTATTATTTTTGTTCACTCGGGGTAGCGTGTCGAACCACTGTATTTCTATATTACTTAGTTTCTGGCTTTTCTTCTCGGTGTGTATTTGTTTATTTATATTTGTATGTGTGTGACTATATATACATATAAATATATTATAATGTATATAAATATATACATATATACACACACACATATACATACATATACACATAAATGTGTATATATATACATAACTATATGTATACGACCATAGCAATACGTACTTAATGTAATGTTATACATACACGTATGTATAATTTATGCACATTGGAACGGATTATTACGCGTTCAAAGGCTCCGATTAAAAAAGAGAGACAGATAGAGACTGTGTGGATAATGAGAGCTATGTTAAAGATTCTTTCTCATTGTATGGCAATGAGAACAATACTTATTACTTGTTTATTTCTTAAAGTTTTTTAATCTTTTTTTCTCGCGTTTCAAATTCGATTAAAGAGACAGACGTGTACTATTAATTTTTTTATCGGAAGAAGCCAGAGATTACGCGCAAAGGCAAATCCTGGCGTAAAGAAATGCCTGAAAATCATTGAAAATTGTCTTTTGTTTCAAAAAATAAAAATGAAAATTTATCATCAAAAAATAAAAGAATCTGCTGTCGCCATCAAGCAAAGTCTCGTAAATGCAAATTACTTTCAAAGCTTTTCAGTTGCATTCTTTCGCCAGGGGATCGGAGCAAAGGACAATTTTATTTATTTTTTCTTCTTCTTTCTAAACCAGGGGATGGCTTTTATTTTTGGGTACGGATTATATATATGTATATATAGAGATTCAAAAATTGGAGTGGGGGAGGTGTCAGAAAGTATTTTGAATGGTTTCGAAAAAGAAACATAGAGAAGAGTGAGTCTTGTGTCATCTATGTATAAAAAAAATCACCAACTTGTCTCCGAAACAGGTGACAAAATGGGACGAGGGAATTTTCGATTTTTTGCAAAGGGAACCAGGCGACTACTCTTGCCGTCGCTTACAGCGGTATTCATATATATCGTTATCTTTATATAAAATATACAAAAATATGTCGGAACGACGACTATTCACAGACCGAGCGTTAGAGACTAGAATGTAGTCGAGTAATTATGAGAGCTGTCTTAACTTTTTTGCTTGTTTTATGGAGTGTTAATCCTTAATTGTTATTATTAATAATTATTTTAATCTTAAGTGAATGTGGATTACCAATAAGTATTTAGTTTTATATGGCGCTCGGAAAGGCATCATCCTTTATTGCTACCCAAAAGTTTCAAGCGGGAAATGGATAAGCCGTAGGTATGATTTATTTATATTTTTTATTAGTATTCGATTCCCAGTCGATATAAATTTAGTGTTCCGAAAATTAAATTATTGTCATGCATCTGTTATACGATCTTAGGAAAATACTTAGATAGAAAAAATATATTTCTGAAAAAATATTATTTCGAACGCTGTAATTGTACATTCGTTCATAAAATAATGTGTAGAGTGGATTTCGCGAGCTAATAGATGCAAAATATATATTTAGATACCGTGCGTCATTATTGAAGTGTATCGACAAAAATATACTTCTGCCGCAACGATCATCCGTATCTTGAAAGCTCATTTAAAAGAAACCCTCACTCTTTTCACAGGTGCATTTTAATGCGTTCATTTAATTTTCCATGGCCGTATAAAACAAAATACCTATTGACATATCCATTCTTAATCATTTGGTTCTGTCGTGTGAGTTAGAGAATATTAATATTATTAGAAGAAGGGAGTGGTTTTTTGGGTTAACCGTTTCGAATTTTGTGGGGTTCATTTTTTTAGGTGAGCCAGCTTACAGTGGGTCTTTGGTAAGTTCCTTTTGGTAGGCGATGGGCGACTGAATCGCCTTGAGGAAGTCGCGTTGCGTCTGCAATATAGAAGTGATGGTATCGACCCATTCTTGACGCCTTAACGGATTACCCGATGTGCCGCTAGTCGTCGAACTCTCGTCGTTCGGGATAGGACAGCAGTAGCACACGAAAACTGGCCCAGGTTTACGCGTATCCGTCGAACGGATAATGAACTTCTCGGGATCATCCGGCGAGTCTTCGAGACTCATTTTATTTACCTGCAAATTATTTAAATATATAATTAAACTAAAAATTGTAATGAATTTGAAATTGATGCTTATGTCGTTATTACATCAAATGTATTACTTTAAAAGTAATATACATATATATGTCATTTGAAATTTTTCATTTATTACCTGAATATGAGCCTTATAAATGTAGGCGGGGTTTGTAAATTGCGTCTTTTTACCGACTGCCTCACTAAAGATAATATTTTGTTCGAAGAGGAACACTTGCCACTCCCTACCTCGACTTGGCAGCGATGAAAGCTCAGCAACCATTAAAGGTCCATGGAGCAAAAGTTTACCTTGTGCAGTGATTTTTCCCTGAAAACATAACATACTTAATATCCAGTTTTACTTAAAAACACTTTAATCACGATAACTTTTTTATGGGGATTGTCGTAGCTGAACATTTGAACAAAAAACGTCATAAGGAATTCTTATGACTAATTGATTAATAATTATTAAATATATAAATATGATTACCTATAAATAAAGCACATTATGTTATACATATAGCAATATGCTAAATGTACAACAAATTAAAATAAAAGAAAGTTCACGTGGGTTTTTATCAATGACGATAGTATAAAAATACAGTTACGTATATGATTCAAAATTGTTGTTATTTTATTTATAATTACTTGCGTATTTTAGTTATTATTTATAGCTTTTATGAGATTATAATGAGTGGAACTATATTTTTAATATTTACGATTAAAATAATAAATAAAATCTAAAAATGTTAAATGTACATCATTTTGCCAGTTATAGTTAAGTAAATATAATTTTTAAGTGATATAATCTACACGTCTAATATATTTACGTATAAGATATAAGTATATTGATTTAATTTAAACTTAAAAGTAAAATTTTTTACTAAAGTTTCAAGTAAAATTTGAACAATGTGACACTTAAAAACACTATAGACAATTAACACGAGGTTAGGAAAAATATGATCCCATTCGCATGAACATAAAAAGATACGGCTTGCCATTCAGTAAAATAAAAAAAGTAACTCGTTAACGAGCTATGAAAACGTACATCGAAACCCTGCAATCTCCCTACATCCATCATATCGTTGGCCGCCTTAGGAATGACTCGCATCACATGAGCAGCCGCCCTTAAACCTTCAATTTCAGAAAGTCGACGCGTACGTTCGGTCAGTCTCAGAGCTTCGCGTAACAGTAGTTGGTATTTTGTGATCCTCTGTACTGGTTTTATGAGTAGGTCACACAGTTGCAACCGATGACCTAATTTCTGTCTAAGCTCCTGCAAAATGCGTAAAAAGTAAAATTTTTAATACACCTCTATTTTTAACATTTACGAGGTAACTCTATGGTAGTAGTTAAGTACAAACGAATTAGTTGGTATATGCGAGCTTACCTCGAAATAAGTGTCGATGTACTCGGATACGATGTATTCCGAGACCGGCTTGTTTTGGCAATAAACGACATACATGTGTAACTTCCTCTCGTAACGTTTGAATAGAGGACCAAGTTCCTCGGGTTTTTCAAGGCAGTGCTCCAGTGATTTCAAGAAGGTACTGCAATTTTTATTGAAGGCATTTATTAAATAGGATGTACGATAGTTTAAGCGTAATATAATTTACAAACGAAATTAGAGTAAATTACTAATTTATACATATTCAACGTGAGATAATACAAGTTCTAATTTTAAATAAATATTTTTCTTTAACTAAATGTCAAATGATCAAAATTATATTACAATTTATTAATTAATGTAAAATTTGCGTACAATATTAAATTAACTTTTAGGATTTCACTCAGGCTTTAACATAGACTATAGTGAACTAGTTGACAATGAAACACGCGAATTCGGATTTCGCGTGAAACAATGACTTAAATTAATTAGGAAAAGTTATCTTGCGTAAGGAAGTCTACCCTACAGAAAATCTAAATAAAAAATACTTTCACAATGTTACGTTGACATCGATTTTAACATAAAGTAAAATAAATTTTGAAGTATAAATCTTTACTAATTTTTTTTATAAAAAATCAAATATTTTCCTACATATATTTTCGTTTGTAATCGAGATTTTTAAATAGATACTATACTCTTAACTGTGTACAAAGATAGTTATATATTTTAATCGTAAAAATAGCTCTTATTTAGTTCTAAAAAATATTCTATTATATCCTTGATTACATAGAACAATAAAGGGCTCCATTAACAAAAATAATAATTATATTAAAACCAAAAAAGATTTAGTTAATGTTCACCCAGTTAAAGTGAATAAAAATAATAATATTACTTATAATGAATAGAATAATATTAAAAGAATTAACTCACTCCCGATGCCATTCGAAAATGGCTTCGATATTTCCAAATACCATCTTGTCCTTGCCAGCCTTAAGATCATCCGGCAGGGGAATGTCGGTATTAGAATCTCGCATAAGAGCCATATAGCCCTCAACGATCTGTCGTAGATCATTGACATAATCACGCTCGGTTTCGACGAGCTCACGAATAACAAACTGCCGTTTATTAAGCGCATGAACTTCAGGATCTTCACCAGTTGACGAAGGAGGTTCTTCAGTTTCAGTCGAAACACCAGCTAAAGATATTCCAAGACTCGTTGATTCCATCGATGAAGTCGTCGTCGTCGCTGAAATCGATTTAACTGGAGTACGTGCTGATTGAATTCCTACGCTACTACTTCCGCTGCTATTTCGTTCGCGGTTCTCTGTGTGTTGTTCCTGTTGATTATTCATAATAAGATTAGTTTGTGGTTGAGTTCGTTGGTTATATCGTTGACTTATCATATTGTTCGTTTATTGAGTTTAATCTATTAAACATTGTAATCGCTGCAATTGAATACTATGAACTAATTAATAACTGTTATAAAATTATATATCTTATATAATCAAAACATCTTACAAATATAACTTCGAGACCGTATATCGTGTATTAAAAATGATGAAACAAATCGAATACAAAAATTCGATGTTATCAAATTTTCAACTTTTATACTGAATATTTTAAAAACTTTTTAAATTTAAAATTCATACATAAATCATACAGAATTTTGATTATTTTGAAGTAAATTATGTATTACAAATTGGAACTATAATATCTTTCCATTTATAAATGTACGATTTCACTAGATCTATTTTCTTATTAAAATTTTATTGATAATTATTAAAAATTATCATTCACAAACAATTTTAATTGTTAAATTCATGTTTTTATTTTAGGAATATTTATTTATTAACAAATTAGCTAAATTTTTATGATAAGAAAAATATAAATTAAATGCTTATATAGAAACTCTGCAGTTAAGTGCAAAATTACCATTCAAATATTAGTAAGATAACATATTCGTCTAACCACTTTCTTTTTTCTCCAGTGAGTGAATAGACCGATTATAATAAGTATTGAGGAATAATAGATATTGGATTTCAGTTTAACAAAATTTTTAAATAAAGATGCCTTAAATTTAATATTATACCTTAAATCGAGATAAATCTCCAATTACCGACGTCATTCAATTTAATTAACGCAATTATTCGAAGTTAATAGAAAATAATAAAATCAATTACTTTTTGAAACAAAAATGAAAGAACCACTCGGACTTTAAGTTACAATCAAAATACATTTGACGGATTTACATTCCCGAATCAAACTGAAACTATAAATAAAACAGTGACACTATTGAAGCACAACTTGAATATACTCACTTCATAAGCACACAGGTAACAATGTAAAAACTGTACGAAACAATCAAGCATACGTGCGAAACCGGGCGCTCCCATTTTTCGTTATCGCGCAGCGTAAAGTAAAATACCTCGAGGAAGTAACAAAAAACGTCACCAAGTATGCAACACTTACCATTCGTTCCTTGACAATCTGCTCGATCTCGGCGAGGTCGGCGCTGGTGGCCCCGTCGAGTGGCTTAATCGTGCCCTCCGTCGTCTGTTGACATATATATATATATACACATAGATACATGTATACACGTTAAAGAAGACATTTTTTAGTCACATTTCGCGATTTATCACCATTGGCTTATCGTTGTTTCATTTTTTCTTGGGAAGGGGGGGATTAGGTAATTCTTTTTATCTGTACAAATATATGAAGTTTATTTTGAGGAACGAGAAGTTTATTTAAATATAAGTTTTGAGTTTTCGATGGTTCTTAATTGATGTAACAAGGTTAAAATTTTAAATATTATCACTTTAAACTAAATTAATATCAATCATATATTTTGATGTATTTTGCAATAAGTTATGAGACTTTTTATTTATTTATTCGCGACATCTTAACATATGTGAATAGTATCGAGGAAGAACAAAAATTTAATTAAAGTAGTTCTTGCCTTATATACCGACGTTTTAAAAAGTAATTATTATTTTAGGTTCTATCAACATTATATATCAATGATGTTATATCGATTTATATAGATTATATAAATCATGATTTTTCCATTTGTACCTCTATTTGATATATAATGTTGATAGAACTTCAAATAATAATTACTTTTTAAAATCTCTATATATAAGGCAAGAACCACCTTAAGAAAAAAAATACTAACCAGCTTGCCCGGTAACTCATCAGCGACTGCAGGAGTGGTTCCTAACATTGGTTCCGTAATCGGCTTCATCGGTGGTGGTAGTTCAAATTGCTCATCTTCACCGTCTTCAGCACCGTTTTGTTCCGAATGCGAAGCTCCAGTACCAACGCTACGAGCGTCTTCGCTATCCTCAGCTCCGGACGCTGCCGCAACTTCTTCTTCACCGCTGCTTTGACGAGATGTCGTAGCTGCGGGTACAGTTGGAGCTGGATGAATTGGTGGCTTTTCACTCGAGCTTGGGAGCTTGAAAAGTTTATCGAGACCACTTTTTTTCGTACTTGCGGGTAAAGGTGGTGGAGGTGGTGGTGGCGGCCGATCCGAGGTCGCTGACGATTTGTCCACCTTACTTTGACTTAATTTTCGAAGTGGCGGAGGCAGCCACTTTCTCCTAAAATTTATAAAACATATTTTATATAGTCATATTATAATTCTATTTTTAACGAAATAAAGTACAGAAAATTTCAGTTTTAACCAGCAAGTATTATGCACACGTTGTATAAATATTTTCTTTCTTATAAAATATACATATAAAATATTGTTAGATGATACTAAAGTATTTTGGAATTTTATTATTATTTTTAGATTATTTTTAACATTCAAGAGGATGTCAGACTCAGAAAATGGTCATTTTTAATGTTTTGTTATAAAAAAAATAAATTGTTGAAAATATCCTAAACGCCATACGTACCCTTAGGCATATTTTAAACAGTATACTCAAATTTTTTCCGATTTTTAAATCTGTAATTTAATTCTGATTTTTGCGTTGTATATTGATGCCTTTTTAGATCAATAATTACCGACCGAAAATTATTTATTCAATTATTATTAACAAATTTAGTTTTTCTTAAAAAATCAAAAAGTCATGCCCTCGCTTTTGTTTTAAACTACCTATATTCATTTTTTCAGATTTTTAATTCAATATTTCCAACATAATTCTTATGTTGTAAGGTGTAGATCCCTGTAACTTGGGTACGTCATCTCGTTAAAATCAAGTAAAGTAAATACAAATATTGTATTGATTTACAATTTTTATATTAATTTTTTTCATTTCTGGTTATATCTTCTACTACTATTTTATGTAAAATATGTTTATAAAATGAAAAAAACTTAATCACAATCCGACTCTAATTAAAGTTTGTCGAAGTTTTACTTCGTTTTAATAAAAAATTAATTTAATTTTTACATTATAGCAAGGATTTTTATGTAATACCTTTTATTTATATTAAATTAATGTATAACAAATATTAATAACATTAATAATCCACAAATTATAAAATATTTAAAATATTTAAAGATTTAGTAAATATATAATGGCTTTTCAAAATAAACGCGACTAATACTGTGAAAAAAAAAGAAAATTTGTCTGCGAACGTATCTGTGAAATATATTGTTTTCAAAACATTCATACACTGTCGATCTCTATTTTCCATACATATCCAATACGAAATATAATATTCCGTAAATTGAGAAGTTACTGCACTTTATAAAATAATATTTCTTGTTTATATATATCAAGATAAGTAATCGATCAATTTCAAATATTAGAAGAGAAATTTCAACGGGATATTAAACGGAATTCTCATACACAACGTTGAAACAAGATAAACCAGGAGCAGGTAAACCGAGGAATAACGCACCGATTTAATCGTATTACGGAAGCAGTACCGCAAAGGGTCAGGTGTCCTGTCCCCGGACATTAGATTACACCAACGTCGATTGCTCGAAAGCATTTTGTTAGAGTACCGGAAATATGACCTACTTAGATTTTGGTTCGAATTTGTGCTATTATTGTTACAATGGTACAAATTATTGCTATTGGAACACTATTAAGATATACATTTTTGTTGATTGGAAACAAACAGTTCGAGATGTATATGGTAAAAAATTGAAGTGATAAATTTTTTCTTAGGTAATTTATTATTTATTTATTTACTAAGGCCAAGTTTGTATGCAATCCAAATATAATTGAAAATCTTTATTCAATTTAAGCACTGCGGAAAAATAAAAATAAAGAAAAAATGTAGTGTAAAAGCAACGTTAGCTATATCCGAGAACTTCCTAGTAAAATTCAACTAAAATGAACTGCAATACTTTAACACCCTAGCCAACTCATAAAATTCCTCGACTCTATTAAAGCTCTCGACCATATTTCAACTCTCGTAAAGTTTCGCTTCGTTCGTCTTAGGAAAGTATACATACGGTACCGAACATATACCAAATCAACTTTAACTTATACTTTTCTCACATCTTTTCGTTCATGTTTTGATTTCACTGATAAGAAAGAGACAAAAAAATGTTTTTCATTTAAAACTAAAACTTTTTACCTTTAGCGAATTTTATAGACATTGCCTTCGTTTGAAAATATTTTGAAAGAGATAACTTTTATACCTCAAGATCGCAACTTTTCTTTATATATTTGGCAATATATTTTCTTTTATTATTGAAAATTCAGGAGTGAATTATTTGAGAAAAGATTTCTTACATCAACATTTAAAAAATTTTGATTTAAAATATAATTTTGTAATTGAAAGAGATATTAGTAGTTGTAGGCTAGCATCGTTGATAAAAAAAAAGATGTGTAAACTTGAGAAGTGTATATATATCATCAAAGGAATGCGATTTATCCCTATAGAATAAGAAAAAGTCCCTTATTAAACTTAGTATTGTGGTAATTGGAACTAATACCCAACAGGTCACAACCCACGCGGCGTTACGTTCGCTATGCGCATGAAAATCGCAAGTCCAAGTTTTCCGCGTGACAAGAGTGCCAAGTGCGCAGAGTCGATGTATGCCCACTTCGTCTAAAATGGTCGTGAAGACCGACGTATATAATTGTTCGATGTGAATTATGACGTAGAAAAATTAATGAACGGTGTGTTTTATTTCATCGCGGTATAAAGTTAAGGATGACGGAAGTAAGGGTTGTTGATATTATTTTTTAAAATGAATATTAATTACAAAATTAGGTTTTGAAAGTTGAAAAGTGATATTTATTGTTTAAAATTTTACTATCAAAATGTGTATTTATTAACAAAATAAAAATATATTTTATTATTAATTTAAACAACTGATTTTAACAGATTTGAACATATGTAAGACTTCTTTTATAACTGAATTCATGCAACTCTCCTAACATATATATGTACATATATAAAAAGCTATAGTTTATTTCATAAAGAAAATAGTACAGTTTGCCAAGTTGAAGCCTATTAAATAAAAAGAAAATTAAATGAAATAAAATAAAATTGAAACGTATACTAAGATATTTTTTATTATTGTTGTTATTATTATTAAATTTTTGACCGATATTTAATTACTCGAGAACTTGATAGGGTTTACAATAATTTCTTTAGGTAATAATTAAAATACATCTTATAAATAATATTGAATTATTTTTTAAGTACTAAATAAAATTATCCATTTGAGTATGTTTCATTAATACGCAATAATTATGTTTTATATGTGTAGTAGTATTTTAAACTAAACTTGAATTTATATAAACATTACTATGAATAATCGAATATTTTAATTAAAAACGACAAAGTTAATTGTTCACCTTAAACTGCAAATATTTGCGTCGTCTGATTCGTCAAGAAATATAAGAGGAAAATGCTCGTATCGATCGCACTTAGAGTACGATGGGCACTTTGGAAATGACTTTTTTTCGTCTTTCAGTCCTGTTTTCTTTTCTTCCGGTTTGCGCGAGATGAAGATCCATGGACAAAGCAAGAGATTGCACGGAAGAAGAGCTTTTATTTGGATTCCCTTTTATAACTGCGTTACGCGATACCCCTCTATTTTTCTTATTTTTTTTATGACCCTGGATAATTTTGAGGTGAAGTGTTCTTTAATCGCGTTTCAGGTGTTAAATCTTTATCATTAATTAAAGGTTTTTCATTAGTAACTATTTATTTATTGAATAAATAATTTTTTTATAATAATATCAACGAATAATGACTTTATGATTATTACGTAAAAAAAGTCCGGAAATACGATAAAGAAATTTAGGATTTTTTCGTAAAACTAGCTCCACCTTAACCGCCATTTATAAATAAACGAACTTTAATTGCCGACGTCCCGTCCAATTTGGCATAAAAGATAACTTCTCGACCCTCGTGTGAATTATATTCTCAAGTTATAGTAGCGTCTTTTCAGGTCTCGGTTTTTCTCGAACTTGCAATTTCATTTTAAAGTCAAAGCAGTCTTTTTCATTTCACCGACGTCGAGTAAAATCGAGGTCGAGCTTTAAGACTAGAGTTTCGTTTTATCGACGATTACGCGTGAATTTGAATTATTAATATTTTCTACCCTGCGAAACGAATCACTGCAAATTTAGGGTGGATTAAGAAACTGAAATTGGGTCAAATGTCGAATGTTATATATACTGTCTTTTTGTACTGGAATTATCAAGATTTTAATAATGATATACTCGTGCTAAGCATCAGGAAGTATATTCTTGAATTGTGATTATTTTATGAAAATACAAGTATATCTTTTTTTAAATTAAATGCAATTCTTCAAACATATACATATAATTTATAAAACTTCTTACATTTATTGCAATATGTGTATGATAATAAATTTATTTTTATTATAAAGTAAACGATATTAAATTTGTTTTAAATACTGTTTGTAAAACAATTTTAACTAAAGGTATGATATCATAATATATTCTCCGTTCTATAGTAAATACAAAATTTCCTAAAGAAATATTCGTCTGAAAATATTTTACGTTATCGTTTGCACTTTATTAAAATTTATCGTATTTGTGTACTTATTTGAAATTATCTTACGTATTCATAGAATTAATAGTTTATACGACAAGTCAGGAAATAAAAGTAAAATTTTGTTTTATATTTTAAGGAAAGCACCCTCCAAGATTTATAAATTTTTCATGCCTATATAAAAAATACATAGTAGACATTTTCAAGTCGTATGTTAAAAATATTATGTCATGTTTAGTGTACAAAGAAAATAAGGTTATACTACTAAAGCTTTAGAAAAAAAATAACGTTAGTTTGACGTTCGAGAAATATTAAAATAGTGACTTTTAAACATATCGACAGCTTTTAAAATATTAATACCAAGAGATTAGTTTGGAAAAAAATAAACATAACTGATAATTTTGATATGCAGTCAAAGCATCAAAAGAATGTGCGTGTTGCTTGTGACACGAATAGGATGCATTTTTTTAAGCGTAAATAATTTCGAGTGAAATATTCATTTACAAATAATACACGATCGTATCAAAATAGTGAATATAATAAAAATCAAAATTTAAAATCAATGATGTAGTGTATACTTTATAAATGCAATATGTAAAATTCATTATTCTTTACATTTACTAAAATTCATAAATTTACAAATCAAACGTGAAACAAATATTAGAGCCTATTATCATAAAACTGCAGCTCAGAGACATCTTGAAAATGTATCAGAAACCTGCCGCTAAACTGATCGTACTTCACCCTTTTGTACACCAGATAAGAAAAGCTAACCTCAAGGGTTCCTTCAAAAATTCAATAAGATACTTTTTAAAAATAGTATCTGGGCTAGCTTAACGAAGATAAAAAAGAAGGAATCTACATGTATAAAGGTGATCTTTCGACTTACGTGTTAAAGCCACGTCTCTTGTTGCCCGGTGAGCTTGTGTTTGCAGATCCGCATCCGTCACCTCCTATGATTTCTAAAACAGAGAAGAATACAAAATTTTTAAAATACCTATCTCTCTCACTCTATTTCAGTTTATAAATTTGTATACGAAAAAGTTACAGAATATTTGATGTTTATGAATTATTCTTATATTTACAAATATATAGTATTAATTTTGCTCAAGCAGTATACCATTCTCAAATAGTGTATATATTTGTATAGTTATAACTATAGTTATATATTCCGCTGTAAATCACATGTATGAGAATTAAACGAAGTATGGTTAGCATCAATTCTAGTAATGATTTTTCCCTTCCGTGGTATATGGTTAGTATTTAAATAAACTTGTTTTTTGTCAAAGTGTAAATGTCTTTTTTGTCCTTAATCTCTGGAGAATTTAGCGTTTTCACTGTATATTTTTTGTTTAATTGTGTTCAGCGTGGCATGTCTTATAAAACATATATGCTACGAATATTAGCGCAAATATCGTTAATTCATGATAGTCTAGGATTTGAGAGTCATTTTGTAACGATATTTTATCTCTGCGGGAACTTGACGTTTTCGTATATTTTTTAGATTGTACAATTCAAATTCGTGGTTTTGTGATTTACACTTAATGTCATTTTAATATTCAGCTCATTTTTGGTTAAATCAACCTGCTTTAGTAGTATTTTCGGGAAATTGCTCTTATTTATTTGCGACAGTAAATTTTTATTAATGAAAGAATGATAATACTAATATTTTATTTGTTTTCTATAATATATTTAGCAGTTTGTAATTATGAGTATTTTCTATTGTATTTTTACATGACTTTCCGACAAAATTGCAAGTTGTTTTAATGGAAAAGACGGTAATGAAAGTATATCGTTAAAAAATTTGTCAGCAATCGGAAGGGTTTACATTAATTCGTACAGCGGATGCATGCTTTATCGATCTATTAAACCAGTTGAGCAATTGGGGCAAGTGAATATGATTTGACCAAGGTGGGATGCACATTTTCTTTATTGCTTTGATAATTTGGTTTATTTAATTAGATTTTTTGGATTGACAATTCTCTTTCCTCTTTTTAATTGTTTGTGTGCTTAATATTTAACATACATGTATTTGCTCATAAAAATAATTGAAATTCTATTTTACTTCATCAAGCTCGATAAATTTATATAATTTTACATTAAATGTATATAATAAATTAATTTACTAAAATAAATAAAAATAAATTTGTATTTTTAAAAAAATTATAATTAAACGTTAACTAATTTTTAGCAATTGTTAAATAACTTAAATAACTATAATTAAACAACCACACTAATGACACTTTTTATGTTAATAATAAAACAAACAAACAAGTGTAAAAAAAGAACGCAATCAATGTTTACCTGCATATGGCACTACTTAATCGAATTACCATGAAAACTGACTTTCGAGAAGTTCACAACTCGCTTATAATATTTCAAGTGTATACAATCAAAAAGCTGAGATTTGAATGACCAAAGTTCAAGTGTTTGAATTTATATGAGAATTATGATACTCGCCGGTTCACATCGATCGTCTACAATTTAAGCTAAAATAGAATTTTTCATAATAAAACTATGAAATAAAAGTTTTATGCCACAAATTATAATTTTACAGTTTAATGATACTGTAAGAAAAAATTGTATTATATAAATAATAATAATAATTATAATTTACCAAAGCATTTACTTTTCTCAACTCATAGAATCAGAATAAAAATCAATGTAAATATTTGATCCGCGTTTGTATGTGACATAAGTTTCAACAAACAAGAGTAAAACTGAATCGTAGAAAATATTTACATGAATGTTTACTCGGATAATCTTGATTCTTTCTATTATTAAAAAAGACAATGCGTAAATAACATATCAAAATAATGTTGACTTTAGCTTTAAATAAAATGAAATCAATAAAAATTTTTAATAATATATATTATGAATACTAATGTACTTATAATACTATATTAAATTGGAATAAAGATTAATGGTTTATATTGTTCATAAGTGAATAAAAAATATAAGCAATAAAATTTAAAACAGTTTCAAAGATTTTAAAACGGTAATATTGTACCTTACTCGTACATATCCATCAACTCTTAATTTCACTTATAGGGAAATTCAATAAGAAATTCCCCACGAGAGGAAAAATCTATAATAGAGTAGAACGAGAGAAATACAGTATATGATCAGCGTATGAAACGAAAATAATTTGGAAAGATCGCACACAAAGGAGGATAAAAAACGAACCAATAATAATCCTCACTGGGATGGATATATTCATCCAGTGTGTCTTTAGAAATTCTACGAACCGAAAGAGAAAATCCATGATTAGAGTATATGCGTTCGCTTCTTTGAAGAAGCAAATTTTCTCAACTTCGATAATTTAATAACTGAGGGACAATGCGGAATTCTTTCGATTCTTTCGTATACACTATCTTTTTGTTCTCTCTCTCTCGCTCGCTCGCTCGCTCGCTTTCTGTTTCTCTTTTTCTGCAACGGATAACTTCATTATTTTTCTCGCCGGGTTGTCCCATTACTTTTCTCTTTGTCGAATTTCGTTAGCTTCTTTTCCCTGCCTGTTATAACTTTTCCCAAGGTTCGCAAGATGCCGAGATGAATATATTATTTGCTTCGTCGAGTCGAATTCTTTTTGCGAATTTCGTTATTATAATTATTATTTAGGGTACTTATTTAACGTATTGAATTTTTAACAGCTTATTTCTGATTATATACCGTAAGATTTAATTTAGAGAAAAAATTACCATTAAAGCACTATATCAATAATATCGTGTTATTCTATAACACAATTTATTTAATTCTATGTTTAATAAACTTGCTAACAATGTAATAATAATAAAAATAATTTAATAACTAAATCTACGTTACTTCGTAGAGATACTTTATAATACAGTTTTTATTTTATAGGTAAAATATTTTTATTTTTCAATTTTTAATTTTATTAATACGTCATGATAAATAATTGAAACTTTACAATTTTCTACAAGAATAGTTACTAAAAAAATACATAAAATAAACTATTATAAGGTTATCAAGCTATATAAATTTGTAATCAGAAAAATTCATGTAGCTATATAATGTATAAATTAAAGGATAGATTAAAATGTGGATAATAAATATATACCCGAGCATAAAAAACCAATAATTATCTTTATTAAAAGAATTTTTATATTAAAAAGTAAAATATAATTAAATTTCCTTTGAGTTGATAAAATCCAATAGTTATATTTATCAGAGTCTTTTATATTTTTAAAATGCAAAATAATTGCGGTGTTGCATATACATGTATACAATTAATACGTGTATTGAAGTTAAAATTTTTCAACGAACATTATTTAGAATTGTAAATTGTAAAAACTGAATGTTAAAAATTAAAAGACTGTAATACTGTACAAAATGACGCTCTTATAACAAACTAAAAATTGGAAAACATATAATATAGATTGCAACGCTAGCTTCGATGTATTCTTAATATAATTGTGTGAATACACAAATGGCAAATCTGCATTAAAATGTAAACCTTTCCTATAAATTGATTTCCTACAAATCTTTACCTATAGCTAATAATGATAAAACTCGCATGCTTTTTGTTTAATCGCGTTGCATGTTCGCAGAGGTGAAAAAAAGAAGGATTGTGAAGGAAAAGGGGGCATGAAAAAAGATAAAGTCAAAGACCTGAGTCGTTTCCTCTGGGATGGTGTGACCCGAACGTATACACAACTCGATCGACGTCCAACTACGCTCCCTGGAGACTCTCAACTTCAGGTTTTCAATTGAACTTGATAAGAGTAGGAAATAATGACACTTGCGTCTATGTCATTAGAAATTAATCGAGGTTTTCTCTTGTGTGGTTACAAACATTGTTTGTTATGGCTTGTTTGTCCATTTATGGTTGCCAGAATTATATCTCTCAATTATGTCATCATAGTCAGTTTCTTAATTTTTATACCTTGAAATAAAGTATACAAGCCATCTGTTTTAAATATATATTTACCCAAAAGAGAATTCATTTTATATTGATTTATATGCCGATTTACTATATTTAACAATACCTCCTAAATAGTCGAATAAAGATTTTTAAATGAGAGTAACGAATTTCTCAATTTTTCACAATTTAAGGTTTAAAACATTTTGTTTTCTATTACTAACGATAAAATTCTTTCTACACTTACAAATATAAAACCAATAATTTATCTATAAAAAAGTATTTTAAAAAGAATATTCAATGCAATCTAATAATAATTATAATAGTAAAAAGGAAAAAAAAATTCTTATCTACGTTAATTTTCCTATAAGTACGTAAAGGCCAAGTTTATCGTTACAGGGTTAAAATATATAGGGAGACATTGAAAAAAATTATTGAATATTAAAGTTCATTATGATGTCACGATACATATTCTATGCTTTTAATAGTATGACATCATCAACGTTATTATTAATAAACTAATGCATCTTCTTTAACATTCAAGGTTATAAAAAACTTTTGCATTGAAAGCGCATTATACACTATAATCTACGATGATTAAAATAAAGAAAAAATAATCTACGGTACGTTAGGTAGTAAAAAAATGACGCACGTATTATTATTTTACACGGTGGAGCAGATATTTTGTTCCTCATTATTATTTTTACTAATATAGAAAATATTGTATGATAATTATACATTTATTAAATTTTTAGTAATATTATTACCGAATTTGTAAAATTAAGTTGTGTATTCTCGACATGACTAAGTCCTAACGAAATAAAATTACATATAACGAGAATGCTATTATTCAAATTAAAATCTACTCTATATAATGAATATAACCAAGAGACCATGAAATTTATTTTTATAATAATTTCTATACTAGACTTGCTTATTACGTCTAAATATAAAAATATTTCTTCAGTATACATATTATCTTGTAATTTTTATGATTGTACTATTTATTTTTTATAAAGAGATTTACTTTATAAACACAACCAACTAAATTCTAATTCTTAAAGAAGTAAGTAAATAGAGAAATCTGATCACACCACTAAAGCAATAAACAAAAAAAATGGTTTTACACCCTTTCTAAAAGCCACATTAGTCGTTACAAAGTGAAAAACAAAAGAAGACAGTGCAGCGGAAGTAACGCAATAATAACAAAGAATACTAGGGAAAAATCGCGAGGTAGGATAAGGGAAAAAGAAAAAAAACCGATCGCAACGGGGGGGTTGCTCTTATTTTTAGCGATGCCCAAGCGAAGAAGCAAAGAGAAAAATAGGGTGAAAGAAGCAAAGGTGAGAGGTCGCAATCTAACGCCCCTTTTCTCTTTCTCTTTTGACGGCTATTTTTTCTCTAGTTAATGGCTCTTTCTCTCTTTCTCGGTTGTTGTTACTTGAATTTTCTCTCAGCCACACTTTAATTGCAGGCTTGCAAAAAATTTCAGGGTAATTATGCGTGAACGTCTCCTTCTCTTTTTCTTGGCAATTAAAATTCAGTAATTCTTAGGGTATCTTTACTTTCGACTTAAATTGTGGGCATACGTTTTAAATTTATGTCATTACAGACAGTTTCAAAGATATTTGTATGAAAAATTAAATCTATACTACTGGAATTGTCCTTTTTTCCTTAACAACCTTTGAGTATAAGAAAATACCCCCTTTAAGAGTAGATCGAGTTAATCAAATGAATCATATTCTGAGGTTTGATGTCATTGTAAATTCTATAACGTAATAAACTAAGTGCAATTTAATATGACACCGTACTTTGAAGTAGGACAGCGGTGGTCATTTCTGCACTTGCGGTATCCCGGTTAATTTAACCATGACAGTATGCTAAAAGTTATAATTAAATCTCGTAATATTTCCGAAATTATAGCGCAACTTACAAATTTTTATAGTATTGTACAAATTTAGCATAATTTGCTTAACAAAGTTTAAAATGCTGTAACGACAAAGAATATTACGCAATGTGAAAAGAGACAATGTATCAAAACTAACAAATCCGAGTTGTCAAAACGATGCGCGCCACACAAGATCAATAAACCCGCGAGTCCTAAAGCTCTCATATGGCGTGCGCAAAGATGAGGAAAAAGAAACGTATAGACATCTCTTAGGTACCACCATCTACTTATACCTACGTCTTACCTCTGAATAGGATAAGAAACGCGTCGTTAATTTAGCAGTTTAATTGCTTGACGAGCGCCGAATAATATACTCGTATAAAAATTCTCTTTTATTTTGCAACAGTGCGAATCCCGTGCACTTGATACACGATTCCCATCTATAGAGGTTTTTTTCTTTTCACGCTACCTATTATTTACAAGTTTCGCAAATACATTTGTTATTTAGGTTACCAGGGCACATGAAACAGCCATTTAAGGTTTTTTTCGCACGCAAATATATGTTGATTTATATTTCTATTGCAGTCATGATTCAATTATTAATTTTTCATTTAAATTAAAAAATAATTCTTGTAAAATATTTGCTTTTTATTTCTTGTTTTTATTTAGTTTAATGCATTATTATATACTAACTTATGTGTTTTAATTTGATAAACTGCAGAATGCATATTCTAAAAAATGTTAAATGTACAATGTTAAGTACCAGAATATGCGAGCGTTCGGCAATTGTTATCCGATTTTATAAATGTTGATGAAAAATGGCAGATCCATCTCCAAAACATATACATTTATATTCCAGACATAATCGAATTCTCAATACTTACAAGCATATATTCTATTAATAATAATTGCCAGTGGCAGCTCAGAATTGATTATAAGGTCTGAATAAGATGAACACAAATTCATACACAAAGGAAAGTTTGGGATTCACGGTTGTACATGTATCTATGGAGAAGCCTCCACGCAACTGTACATATAACTTTGCACTCAAGTGAATAGACAAATAGCACGTTGTTCTCGGTTAACAGATCGGATACATTCGGAAAAATAATACGTCATTGCAACGGATATACACATACGAACACACACACACACACACACACACGAAGAAAATTTTGTAGTAAAACACGGTAAACCTAGAATACACTAGTGATTAGCGAAAATTTAACATAAAAAGTCATATTATTTTTAATTAATGAAACAGTTACAATTTTATCCTATACGGTAATTTTAATCAGAAATTTTTTTTTCATATAAGTATATATCGTGATCAGATATCATAAATATAATGGGGGTGACACAAATAATCAGAAGTTTTGTACTTTATGAATCTTGTTTAATTGATGCATAAAATTATGATTAATTTTATTATTTTGAATATATCTACACACATATACTACCTTATGTTAAATTAATTTTACTAATATCATAATGCAAAGGTATAGAATAAAAATGTACAATTAAAGAAAGTGCATAAGTTTTCAGCGAGTCAATTGTCTTGCAAAATTTACTCAACAATTACACATATACAGGGAGTACCAAGCGTCAACAAAAAGTTCACGACATTATAGCTAAGCTTTCCCTAACTAGCATGTAAAATGATTCTGTATGATTTTTCAACCATAATATTACATTGTCATATGGGAGTCCTTCGTGTTTAAAAAACATTCTGCTCAATACTTCCAAAGTTCTAGGAAATTTCATTTTTTAAACTAGGAAGCTTAGTTGAGCATGTTAATTTCTTACAAGTGCTTTTAGAGTGTACACACATATACACAAATCAATTGTTTTGAATGAGAATATATAAATTTTTTTAACACGTAAATGTTATATTAAATAGCACAACATGTATATATGATTGAAATAAAGAATATTAGTATATATTAACTAAAAAGCAATTATTTTTTTATTTAAACATAACATTTATAAATTCACGTTACTAAATAGTATGATAACAAGTTTTAAATGATTGTAATTAAAAAGCTTTTATTTACTCGCTAACTAATCCTTCTTCATCTAGTTTCAAGCATTTATTATCGACCACTTCATTCGATTTCTGCCCTTCATTACGAGAAAGCGAGTTGTAGAGTATCGCACGCTAGAAACGCAGTCTGCTCGTAATTTCCCCTGTTGCGCGCCCTTAATTTCTCACGTGTACAGGCCTTAAGAAATTGGTTTTTAACAAGCTGCAAATAATCTACATTGCTCGATGACATTTACTGATTTTTTCTTTCATTTTTAAAAGTTAGTAAAAGGTTATGCATAATTATAATCAGTACGCATATATTAAATTATATAATATTGCTGAGTTGATATTAATTGATTTCAATGTATCACTGTATGTATTATCGGTAAATACTATATAGAAAAGTACTTTTTGGTGTACAAGACTAGGTAGTATTTTACATTAAAGGAAAATACATTATCAATAACATTCTCATCATAAATATTAAAATTAATTATCTAGGATTTATAATTGCTGTTTAATGATCCTTTGTTAACTAAACTTGATAATCAACAACCGAACTTTTATCGTTTTATAAATAATTTTTTAGTATACACATCATGCATATATTCACGTATTAAAGTATAGTAATTATCAATTTCAACAATTTTTATTCGAGTGTTAATGTTAATTCTCAATCAATATTCTAAGCATCTGTCTCTGATGAAATTTTAATAAAGCTAATTCACATCGTTAGATATGTGATAGATATCGGCTATACCGACAACTATTTTCGGCTTTTTTGGCCCAATAAATATCAAAAACTAATCAAGTGAGTATCTATAACGAGTATTTTTTAATTGAATATTCTTACGAAGGGTTATCAAATGTGTGACGTGTGGACACGCGAGGTTCACTTACATAGTTAAGGAAATGTGTATGTCTCTACACTAATTAAATTTTCTTTCACCATCTAAGTATTAAAAATATTTTTAACTATATGTATAAAAATTTTAATTATACTTTTCGTTGCATTTAATTTTCAATTTATACTGTGCGAAGCATCTTCAGAACTATATAATATTTAATTAGCAAACACGTGTAAACGGAAACAAAATGTGGACATATAATTTTTGTACTTTATATGTTCAGATTTTATGTATGTGCATCATATTATTTTTTTTTCGTTTTAATACCTTTATGTATTTTATATTTTACATTACCGAGCTTGCTGAATACGAATTAAAGTTTTCCTTGCGCAAATTTAGCATCGTATATGGTCGCCATGTAGAAATAAATTATAATAAATTTAAATATAAAATATATATGCATGAAAATATGTATACTTATATTAGAAAATTTTATATTACAATTTCGATACAGTTTTTTATATCTACATCATTGAATAGTACATGAAACAATATTTGTGAACTACTGAACTACCAGTTATATTTATTAATTTAAAATATCCTGCAATTAGTATATTACCACCCATGAATTTCCTACCTACAGCAAATGAATTGCTCGAACGATTTTTAAAATTAAAGAATAATAAATGCTGGAAAGCATGTCGTAATTACTTTTTACGCATCAATCAATAGTGTTATTTTCGCACAGGACATATTTTTGTATCAATTGTGACAAATCCTCCGATTATATAGATTTAATAATTAATTCGCAATAATAATAGGCAACTACTTGGAATATATACTCTTGTCAATAAAACCATCGGCGAAAGTGTCTGCTATTGAAATCTTATTGAAAAATCAATATATACTTTTAGCACGTGTGTTACAGATACTCGTTTAAAACTTACGTATTTTTATAGTATATCAAACATAAGTTTGCTGTCTAATGAATTGTAAAATAACGACGTTGTTATGAAGGGTAATAATGTGTAACTTATAATACAAATCCGTCTTGCACGCGCGTAATAAATCAGTATAGAAATATTATTTCCACTCGTTCACCTTATATACGTAGATTTTCTAATTATAATTATATTAACGGTATCAATTTATATATTGATTCCAAATAATCATATTTTTAAATATCTGTCAGTGTATGAAGTTTTAATTAGATATCTGTAAACTAACTTTTTTTTTTATTTAAATCAAGGATTTTAAATCTATTTGTCAAAATATATATTTGCAATTATATTATGAATTATAATAGTGTCGTATATTTCTAGCTAAATATAACATTTTCCATAAAAATGGTTAACATAAAAATATTTTGAATTATTGTAAGGCAAATATTAAATTCATACTGCTATTCGCAATTGAACTCAAAGAATGTTAACCTCGATGAACTAGATTAATCAACGAATTGAAAGCTTCTGTTTCGTGTTGTTTTAATTGCAGACTTCACTTTTTAATTATTCCATACATATATATGATATCAAACCTTTTTACATTAGAAACCGTAGCGATATATAAAGTGAAAAATAGGTTTTGTTTACATATGTAAAATAATTATTAATAACTTCTCTTATCTTAAAATAGCGAAAGAAAAAGTCTATTTTTTCAAACGTTACTAGAAAATAACAAAAAATGTGTAAAAACAACATTTCTCTAAATCACTTTGTTTATCTACACTAAAAATACTATATATGATATACCAAACCCGCCCAACCCCTTTAAAACGTATACCAAGTATATAACGCCCTAAATCCACGTACCTGAAACATAAGTATTTCCCGTCAAAATAATGAATTTGAAGTTTGCCATTTCATACGCGACGATAATGAACCAACTGTCGCAAATCTAGGTTAACTTTGTACAAAAAAAAATACAATTCAAACAACTTTTCGTAGAGCATGAATTAATTCCACAGATCGTTCGTCTAAACGAAAATTCTTCACACTCTAATATTTACTGAATAAATCCGCAAGGCCGCAAGACAAGATTTTCTTTCTCCTTCTCTCTCTCTTAATCTTATTCTTTACCCCCTACGCGTTCTCATCTCATTAATAATCAATTTATATTTAAACCGTATAGCCTTCGGGTATGCACAAAAAGTTGGCAGTGGAAAAACAAATAATCGAATATACTCGCGTGTACGTATGCTAGACAACTGAACAAAATCGTTGATTTCTTCTTCTTTTTTTCGTTTCCTTTTGGAAATATGTGTGAAAATTTACTTGAGTACTCTAAGTATAGATATTCATGTTGATTGTCGGTGTTAACTAGACGTATGTAGGTTTATGAACAAGATGTGGGAAGCATTTTATTTATATACTCTATAAGAATATATGACATGTTTATATATGTCTTTTTCATTCATATTTTTTGTTTGACTAAAAATTTATAAGACTTAAAAGTGTTAATTCAGTTTGTAAATCACACAAAAAAGTCAGACATTCAAATTTACACTTACATTTTTTACGTGTACTATAGTTAATAATTTATTGCATAAGCTCAATTGAATATCTAACAGTATAGTAAAAATTCGAAGTGTATGAAATTTTTATTTTATTTAATATGCTTCATGTATATTATTGAAGTACTTATAAATATAAATATATGTAATTAATATACCTTAAAGAAATTTCGTCTACCAAATCCAGCATAACGATTGTATCATACATAAAATGAAGTCACGAAAGAAAAAAAAAAGAAAAATTCCACGGTGTAGCAGTTTTGAATATCAAGCTCCCAATTTTTCATGCCTATTAAAACTTCCTCCTCGAAAAAGGATAAACATAACAGATATATACGAAGCGTTAAAACGTGCGAGCGAGTATATCCGGTCTTTGGCGAGGTAAGACTCTTAAGAAACCCCCACTATCCTCTTTTTTCCGTCTCCAACACTCCCACTCTTCAATTCTTATTTGCGGCACGCGTGTTTCGACTTTGAAATAATGTGAGCGCTCTTCTCTCCACCTATTTCCCTCCTTATACGTTTTCCTTTTCGTTCTTATACATTTCAGATATATATACATATATATACGTTCATTCATTCTCTCTATTCTAATTTCTCGCTTCTTTATAATGCGTTAAAAATTATTATAATTAACAGTTTATTCAGTTATTTATACATAAATAACATAATTTTAAATGATTAATTGCAAATAATTTTACATATAATTTAAATTTATTAGGCGCACTATCAAAATTCTTTTGAAAATATAATATTTTTACAATTTTTTTTTTCTATATTGATATGTTAAAACCTTTTTTAATGCAAATAAATTATTGACATTGAAAAATCACGTTGAAAAGGTATTTCGAATGTTATTCGCGCATAGTTAACATTTTCTGTCAATTGAACTGTATGAATGGGCGTATTGATTTAAACATTTCAGTATTGCGCAAGAAACTTACAATAAAGTATTTTCTGAGACACATGTTTCTAATTGAAATGATTTACGCAACGTAATTTTAAAAAGTTTTATTGGTCAATCAGCGCTTGTACGAAGGACGTTCAATCTATTTAAGCGTAAAAATGCAACTATTTAAATTTTTTTTCTATTAAAAAATTAAAACTATTATTTTATTTTTAATAAGGATATAAAAATTATATCACGCAGTAAATCTAAATATAATGCATAATTAGTAAACAAGGCAATAAAAGTGTTAATTTATTTTAATCATTCGTTCTACATGTCTATAATTTCATTAAATTATTAAAACTAAAAGTTTAAGTCAACTAAAGTAATCGTGATATTAAAGTCTTCTTTTTAAAATAAATGTAAATTGCCATTTCGTAAAAGAGACAAAAATCAGGCTAAAAAACATATACGACATCTGAGAATTAAGTTTCAACTCGCTTTGACCACTGTGATTATAAGTCTTCATCGCAAAAGTAGAATTGCGTGACTTTTGTGGGTATTAAATTTGATTAATTCCTTATACTTTTCAAACCCACATGATTAATTGTAATAAAACATTTTATTAAAACCGAAATCGTAATACCATTAATTTTGCGTATTACATTAAAATATTAAATTTAGTAACAATATCAGATTAAACGTACATATTATGAATTAGCAGAGTCGATAAAGGTGATTGTAAAGCATTTGAAAAGCTGGCTTTGTATACAATTGCTCCGATTAAAATTATTTAAAACAAATTTATCAATTATAGTAAGTTTCATGTTGTATATTACGCGGTTTTAACAATTAAGAATAAAATATTTAAACATAACATTTATATGATTATGTTTAGCTTCCTGTGACTAATCGACCTTGACTAATATACCTTTTTTTTTCTTTGAGCACTTACATTATTGCGTGTGCACGTGTCGTGTTTACGTTTAAAATTATTAAACATCTTTCTTACATAAAAAAAATTAAGGTATAGGGTAAATCTACAGCGAAAATCAGCAGACGCTACTATAAAAAATATCATCACACGAAAGCAAATAATAAAAATATACGAAAAGTTTTCTGAAAATTCTGCGTTAGCCAAGTACTGTACAAACAGGCGTGGACCAAAGATAGTCGCCGAGCAATCCGGAAATAGCGCGACGAACCCGAAAACTGCCGAATAATAACGACACTAATAATAGGGATATGATATGATAAATTCGATTTATCGAGGGCACAAAAGTAAAATCAAAATCGTAATATAATTATTAATTATAAAGAATAGTCGTATTTTATTTTATTTTTTTTTATAATTGTATACCTTTACATAAAACTGTTTGAATATGTATTAATTAAATTAACAGTTAAAATACGATTTATGACATGATTAAAT
Organism: Theocolax elegans; assembly: GCA_026168455.1. Taxonomy (NCBI): domain Eukaryota; kingdom Metazoa; phylum Arthropoda; class Insecta; order Hymenoptera; family Cerocephalidae; genus Theocolax; species Theocolax elegans. Next base: position 17,183,538 of record CM047425.1, on the reverse strand, counting down.
ATTAAATATTAAAATGATGAAACCATCCAAATTATATATATGTATGTAAAGAGAGAATGAGAGAGAGAGAGAGAGAGCAGATATGGATGAAAAAGATTGAACAGATTCTCTTCTAAAAAATAAGCGTAAAGAAGAAGAGATAAGAACTAATCGATAATGTACAAACTTTAATTAATTTTGGTACACAACAAATTATGTGATGCTGCCTAATAATACTATTGTGCTGCCTAATATACTTGGCTTATAATTAGTACGTATCATTGATAATTACAATAATACATTACATATTCAAATTAATATTATAACACCGAAAATTTGATCCCATAAAATCCACCCAAAGTTATATCGAATAACGGTTATATAGGCACTTCTTGAATCATAAATCACATTTGCGAACCGGTAAGAGAAAAGTAAAAAAATGACGTTCACACCCAAAACGACCTGTAATCCGTCCATTAGGATACAGAATAAAACAAAAAAATTTATGTTAAAAGCGTGTCCACGTCAATAGTATAATAGTGAGAGAAGGAAAGAGATGCATCATATTTTACTATCGCACACGGGGATACTGCTTTTTATTCGTTTCATTCAAAACCATTGAGCGTCATCCGCAGAAATCTCCGCATCGTGTGTGCGGAGTGCTTTTATTATATATGTGAACATTTTCTCCGGGTCGCGTGCCAAAATTTTCGGGTTGACGCAGTATACTGGCACACGCACATGTATATACATAAAAACACGTAGACACAATGTTTTAAATTTAATAATCGAGTGGGTATCTTTATGACGATGTGTAATTATGTACTAATCGAAGAGACGTTATACAGGAATTTTATGCATTTTATCTTTTACAATCATGATCCTTCTTTTGCTTCTTTATGATTTTTTCATGTAACAATTTTTAATAAAATAACTAAATTAACAATTTTTATCTTTAAATATTCAGAGAATGTGTGCTAAACTTTTTTTACAGCATTAGCACCAACAATTATTTGAGAGAATACTTTTACTAACAATTAAATATATATATATGGATTAACATTGATGTATATTGAACCTGCATTATTATCTCGGTTAAAAAAAAGCCAAAATTACGTTTGGCGCAGATAACTCGTAGATTTAGGCCTACCGTGAAAACTATACTTATACAACTCCAAACTTGTGTTATAGACACATATTTCATCAGAAACTTGAAATAAGATACTAAAAATAAACGCAACTTCGTTCGAAACTAGAAATCACTTGGGGTCTTAAAGGGTTTTAACACGAGCTTCCAACTTTTTCAAACTTAAATCTGATGCCAATCACAAGTTGTTATTAAAAAATTTCAAAGACTATATATAATAGCTTTTTAAAATTAATACTTTATTACTATGTATATAAATATTGTTACGTGGGGTATCTCGGATGTCTACAGCGAAGAAGGAAAATAGAATAGTTTTCGTTTCCGCGACAATATATATTTCCAATTTGTATAAAATAATTATCAGTTTAAATAATTCCACGATTTATGTACATGAATCATCAATTCCGATAAATGTTTAGTGTCGATGACATCGTCAACTATATGGGTACTTAACAATGCAAATATTCAAAACAATTTTGTCGTTTATTATGCTGTTAATTGACATCATTGCGAGTTAACTGAGGATAACTAGTTTCTCAAAAGTAGTTTAACGTCTTTTTAATAACCTTTCCTAGGCATAAATCTTTGTAAAGAAGGTGAGTATGGACTTTAAATGGTCTTTGTATAACAACGTCTTAATAGAGTTAATTAAAATGCGCATTTTTAGAAATTGATACAGTGGCTTTGTACGTGTTAGTTTCACTTGACTGGCTTTATATACATTTATTATCATAAAAAAGATTTTTTAAAGAGGCAATTGGTATATTAGCATTTGTATCGTAATAATTAATTCGCATTGAAATTTATTCATTTGAGGTTAAGATTTTTCAATATCATACTTATGATATATTTATAATGTAACACTAAAAATGACGTTTTTATTTCTTTACTGTAAATATCATTAGCGAATTGAACAAAATTGCATGATGAGTAGTAATTAGGTAACTATATCTTTATGCATATATCATTAGCTGAATTTATTATGCAGATTAGCCTTTTGAGATTAGATGCAATTATCTCTACTAATAATTAACCAATATACCTAAATATATTAAAAATGTTTTTCCATATTTATTATTAAAAACTCCTAAATCTATAAAATAATTAAATAAAGTAATAAATTTGAGAATGAACATATAAGAGTTTTTATAAGTTCGTTCAAAGAAATTATAATTTTTTTGACTAATATGAATTGAGAGTAAAAATATATACATTTTTTATACGGCTAGCAAAATCTTAAGAGATATACCGCGAGAAAAATGTTGCAAGTTTCCAACATTTTCAATAATGAATATGTTAACCTCGAGACGACTATACACATTTTGGCACAAATACGTATAATCTCGTGACTTCGACATTTTACTTGGAGATACACGTGGGTCATCTTTTTTCATCTATCAAGTCATGTATGAACAAAGTTAAGAAGTAAAAAAAAAATTAGATATAGCAATCTTAACACGTGCCGAAATTGATAATTCTTACTGATTTGTTTAAAGTATTTTGATATAGTGTTTCGTAATGCAAAATACACATTCGGTAACTTTGGAATATTTCAATGAATTGTAAGATGATGGTTTTATCGAATTAATCATCGAGTATTAATTATACTTGATTAAATAAAACAATTAAGAATAATCGTTAAAATGATACCAATACTACTAAGGAAAGAAATAATTAATTGTTTATTGAATATCATTTGTTAGTTTAACATTATGATGTCATCAGAAAGCAATTTTTCAGTTGATAAGTGCCATTATTTATTAATGCGAATAGCAATTGTCAATTACTTATAGTTCCTATTTCATCACAATAAAATATTTAATGAAATATTCATATTGCTATTATCAATAAATTTATTTAATAGATAACTACTTATTTAATGTGCAAATATCTAATTTTGTTTATATAATTATTATTAATAAAAAATATTTGTGTCTACAATCTTTGTCATCTTATTTAACAGCTCTCAGAAAATGAAGCAATGTAAAGTAATTTCATTGTAAAAAGTCACTGTCATTTTACACACTTTGTTACATAAATTGTACTTATGCATATAAAATAAAGCTTCATACATAAATTTAAATTGAAATATTAGTTTGTAGACAAATATTACTTATTACATGTATCGATAATAACTGATAACACATTTCAGGTATTACAAACGCTCGAATAATTTTTTGAACTGTTAATTAATGGAAGAAACAAAAAGGAGATGAAACGTCTTTTACATGAATATGATTCATATGTTTGCTACGTTAGTATAATATTACATCAGTTAATGAGAAATTTTACGTAAAGCTTTGATTTTTGTTTTAAAAATCGGAAAATATGTATATAAGTTAAAATTGGATAATTGTATATCAATATTGAAAACGTGTAAGAAATAATTTGCGTTATAATTTGTTTCAATAATTCAGTCAAATGATTCGCAATTAATTAAAACGTGAAAATGATAATTGTATAATAATATACCTATATGATAATATATCGTATAATGATGATACATAAATATGAATTAAATTGTTATACGTATCTCTTCTTTAATAAATTCTTTAAAAATTCAACCTACTGTCAAATTATAAAAAGACAATTAATATGAACAATCATTGATAGAAAGTAAAAGTAGACAATTATATTTTGATAAATTAGGTAACATCGGTTCGCTACCCAAACTCATCAATTTACCTGACGCATCTCGGGGCAACGATCGAGTTCTCCTAGACGCGCTCGCTTGCTTCTTGCATGCTTGGGACATGTCGACCAAAACAAGAGAGGCCAAAACTTCACCTAATTCGAATTAAACACGACTTTGGTATATATACATGTATACACTTCTATAAACTTAGTATATCCTCGTCGGCCATTTTTCGACACGCTCGAAAGGTTTTGTGGAGTTGGGTCAAATATTTAGATTAAACCACTCGTTCTTCCTCGTCATTGTTTACACTTTAATGTTCTCTTTCTCACCATGATGCACTATCGATGAATTATCACACTAAAAATTTTACACAACCTTTTTTTTTAAATATTCAATTTTTCTAAAATGCACTGTCGAACTATTATTTTCTTTTCTACAGAAATAGCCGTTTTTTTTCTCTGTCGTTACGCTTTACGAACGAACCAACATGATATCTATTTTTGTCGTAGTCGAATAAAAATCTTAGTTGCGTAAAGTATTTTATATTTTTAAATATGCGTGAAATTTTGAGACGTGTATAATGCGGATTTTTGTGTTAATATTAGTTTCTTTGGATTATTACTTAGAGTGAAAAATTTTTGACGGTACGCAGTGAGATTTTTGTGGTATATTATTAAAAGTGATTGTTAGTTAGTTTTACGATTGTGATATATTGAATATATTGATATACTGAAGTGTATATATTGTATAATGTGAAATATAGGTTTTTTTTAAATAGAAAATACGCTATACTTTCTAGATGACTTTAATCAATTCAATTTTTCTAAATAACTTTTATACAATGAATGTAAAAATATAATATTTGTATCAAGTGCCATATCTAAAAATGTGTATGACGCATGAAGCATTAAAAAAAATTAAGAATCGAAAATAAATACTCGAAAACCCACAATTATATTTAAATGTACTATGCGTCATTATTATACTTCTACGTCTGAGAGTGTATAAATAAAAAAAGAATATTGATCGGACATCTTGATTACAAATCTATGAGTACGACTTGTTCAATAAAATTTAAAAATAATAGCTGTAAATTAATATTTAATTAATAAATTCAGAATAGAGGAAAGACTGATTATTCTTAAGGGATTCAATTAATTATTTGTGCTACTAAAAATTGTAAAGTTGAAAAAAAAAAAACAAATGTTATTTGCACGTGTATGTACAATACAAATACAACGTTTCAATAAATATTCACCACAAACAAGGAAAAAAATTTAAAAAATGTACTTCAACTTCTAATAATACTACCAAACAAATTCACTTCACCATACCTTCAAAAGTTCCAAATTTGAAAACATATAGGCGAATTAAATGGTTAATAATAACTTATTTTATACGATATACCCTAAAATAAAGATATAACTCGTGCGAGGCTACTCCGCGGTACCGCGACAATAGCCGAACTGCCACGGATCGAACGTTTGTTCGTTTCTTAGCGCTGGCAGCACGCACACGCTTACGCATCTATAACATATGCGTATCGTGGCCTTCGAACGGTGAAAACCCGACGTGACGCGGTGTGGTTTATAAATATTGTTAAATAACGCCTTTGGCTCTCTTAGAAAGAAAGAGAAGAGGAAGAGGTACCTTCTTGTCGGAAGAGGCCGCCACCGAAAGGAGCTTTTCGATTTATGCACCCGAAGAGCTTGACGTTTACGATCCACGGAGCTTTTTACGGTCAAGTGCGGGCGCGTATCATACGGGCCACTCGTGATTCTATTATTACGGTGTTAGTTTTATTTTTTCAGATTCTTTTTTTTTATTATCTTTCGATAACTTTTTCTTCTAAATTAATCGATCATTTTATCATTTAAAATTGAAGATTTAAGTTTTATTTTTATTTTCCAAATGTGCACTGTAAATCTGTTTGTTTAGTAAACGTTTTAGAATCTATTGGATCACTGTTAAGTGGAAGTTACTTAATATGGTCAGACGTAATTAGATTTCTCTTTATAACAAATGATTAGATACTAGTTTAATTTAAACGCATTTTCTAGTAATTTGTATTTTTATTATGAAACGATTATTATTGTAATATCAAGTATTACAATTTCGTAGACTTCGTATATTAACTGTATCGAAATAAATAATATTTTTTCTTCGAATGCAGTTAAACGAATACTGACAGGATTCATTTAAGTGTATCATAATAAAATAAACGTATATGTAAATGTATGATATCAAATATGAAAACATAAATTGTATACCAATATACAACTAAACAATATCTAAGAAAGAGAGAGAGAAAGAAGGAAGGAGTGAAGGAGGGAGAAGGCTGAAATGTTTCCAATTACCTCTCTATATACACAGTAAAGCTTGACAAGTTCAACGTGTTCCGTCAGTGTCTTTCAATCAGGTATAACTAACGCTAAGCTTCCAATGTTTAGCCAATCAGTTCTACAATCAGTGAAAATTGTTATCGAGTACATTTGATCAACTAATTCAATCAGTATATTCTACGTGAGTTTGTTGCCTATTTATAAAATACAAAAGTCAAGTGGATCAATAATGAAGTTTTCATTTGTCGAAAAATAATCACTGTCTACTTATAATCATAATTAGAAAATAAATTAATGAGCTTCTAATTATTTAAATGGACTTTATTTTATGCGTAGAACTATGTTATGATTAGTTGGTATTATTTAAGAAATTGTACTATACCTTCGCTATGTCATTTTATTACGTATTAATTCTGATAGAATTATGCAAAAAAAAATTTAACGAAAAAGTCACTTATAAAGCAATTTGCTGTAGTTAACACTTGAAAAGAAGAAAACAAAACAAATATCACACCCTATATAAACAATGTCAATTGAAAATTAGGATTCTCATCAAACACAAAATATATATCTACTCACTAACCGAATCACAAGTTTACTTTACCCACCGTAAACTCGCCACAGTTTCTCTCGTTACATTTCATTGAGCACGAACGCCGTATCTATTATTAGCCAAATAAATAATTAAGAAACGTGCGAGTTTCCCCGATTTTCGAATAAAAGACGCTGCGAGAACCGGCCATCCTTACGAACTTCCATATCAAATAAAAAGAAAAATATTTTTAAATCTTGTCAAGGCGTCGCCGTTGCTAAATTAAGCACAAACGTAAAAATAAGCGACCGATGAAATTTGTTGCAGTTATATAGGAGGTATAAGCGTGTGCGCTCGTATGTCTGTGCGTGCGTGTGTGGTAAACGACATACGTGCGTGTCAAACTTTTAATTCGATAATGTATATCAAATTATATATTTTTCTCTTACGCGGTTATTCACATTATTCTCGGTTTTTTTTAGTATCGATAGGTTTTCTTTCACATTGTCGTTTTCTTTAAGTATATACTAAATGTGTGTGTCAGTATTTATGCAAGTGCTTGCACAATCGATATTTACTGTTTGTTGGTTTAATTTCTTTATATTAATACGATTATTAAGTATATTGGTATGTGGCTTTTGTATTTACTGAATTATTTTAAGTTTGCAAATGCGTGTAACATGGATAATTTATAATTATAGTATCAATCGTAATATGAAAATAATAACTGCACATATTTTAATTAGATGATACATGTGTTTAAAATGATTACAATATTATCAAACAGTGTTGACATGTTTTAAAATATTATTGCAAAAACAATTATCATTACATGAAGCAATAAATTTAATTCATTCAGTAGCTTAATATATTATTTATTATAAGTCATACAAAAATTATTTAAATTGTAATTGAAATAATTTAATACTACTGATGAATAAAAAAATTGCGAGTATAATTTAAATTACCAAAATGTTACAATAAATATTGTTTATACAAACGTAACAAAAATATTTAGGTATTTTTAGTCAACGAAGTTTCAATGTAATTTAATGGTCATTTAATTCAAGAAAATGGTATCTAAATCTTCAAAATATCATCGTACATAAAAATAAATTTTAAAAACAAACAAATAATACCTAAGATTAAGTTCATAAATTTCGTCACTCAAATAAACTATAAGTTACGACTACATTCGAACTTCTGCATATTTACTTCGAAATTTCCACATCTTCAACGTATAAGGATATATATATATATATATATATATATATATATATATATATATGAATATGTATACATTGCCAGACCAAAATTTAGCACCAAAAATGAACACTCTTATAACAATCGAGACAAAAATAAAATAAACGAAATTATGTATATGCATTATAAAAAAGAAATGTCCCATTCTATCCTAAGAATTGTCCAATGAAGAAACACGTGCTATCGAGCATCAATATAAGAGAGCATTTTTTAAATAAATCGACCCATATAATATAAGACACCTTATAATGTATTTGCCCGGAAGGGCCAAGCAACTAAGGGCGAAACACCCTAAGTCGTATACATCCAAGAGGTGATACGCTTTCTCCCTCTCTCTCTCTCTCTCTCTCTTTCTATCTCGGAGGCTGCGATCTGGTCAAGGACGCTGACGCCGCCCGCGTATTGATCGAGTGTGCGGGCACATACCGCGTGAGAGTCGTGCGTGCGCGCTTGTTTTTTGGCGCGCTGAGGTTTTCGCATATCACACACTAGAGTCGTCGACGCGAGAGTGCGACAGAAGCGCAATATATATATATATATATATAGGTATATAGGTGTGTGCGTGTGTAGATTGCAGGGTCGATGCGTGGCTAGCCACTTTGACGGTCAGGAATTTCAGTGAGAGGGGACAAAGGTGCTTGGATTTTTATGAGCCTTGTATGTATATATATATACATGTGTGTGAGTGTGTGAGTTGATGGTTTACGTTTGTCTCGAGAGGACTTTCAGTAGCTTTTTTCTGTATGCATTATGGATGGCTCCTTTTTATTTTGACATTTAGGGAGTGTTTCGCAGAGATAAGTACTGGCATTTCATTTGTACATTATTGCGCTAACGTGTAAGTGGAATGCTAGTAATCTTTTATTTTCAACCGACGATCAAAGGCGATAAATATTTGTATGCATATTAAAACATAATTTCACATTAATTGCAGTAAAATATCGGTAATTATAAAAAATATGATCACTTGTTCGAAAAGAAAAGAAGTACATTGAAAATAAGATTTCCGTGCTGTAAAATACAAATACCACTAAATTCTACAAATCTGTAGCACAATGCAAGTTGCGAAACAAACTGAACAAAACAGTCTGTACCGTTGAAAAGAACAAATATATAATGTATTCGTGTGAAACATCAGAGATAAAGAAACCGATTACAAGTGCATATACACTCAAATGCACACAGATACACACATACAGACAGACAGGTATCGATCTATATACGCCTAACAAATAATATACTTACAAAAGAGCTATAAAAAGGCAAACTGAAAATTCAAAGGTGAAGAACGAGCGAGTCGGAAGATCGAGATTTCTTTTTCTTTATACCGAAAGAGACGCGCAGCAAACCTCCCTCAGAGGAGAAAAAGTTGAAAGGGCAAAAAAAAAGAGAAAGAAAGAGGAAGTAATTCCTTTCGTGACGCACGACTACGTGACTCAACTTTTCAATTGATCGAGCGAGGATGTGCCTCGAGGAATTACGCGATCGTCGATGGTATAATTCATGTGATCTCCCTATGCGCGTCGTTATTCAAAAACGCGACTAGATTTTCTCGATTTTATCATTTATTTTTCTATGAGTGATATTCTCTCTCAGTAACGGAAATTATTTCACGAATATAATGGAAATTATTTCATTTCTTTTTATTTTTCATTGTTTACTCAAGTTTTAAGTTGTAGGGAAATTCCTTTAAATAATTTAATAAATTTAGTGGTAGATATGAAAGTTGAAAAAATCCAACTAAAATACGATTACGTTTAATTCGAATTTACTATCACATAAAATCCTTAGGCACTCATCCAAAGTATAGAAAAAAGCCACATCTCTCACAGTTTTTTTGTAATAACTAAGGCAATCCAAGTTCGATTTGAGAAGATGTATCGAGCAAACGTGTTCTGAAACGCTCGTCAATAATTCGATAGCGTGTGTTTATATCTCACTTATAAAAGTGAATATAGTTACAAACTAAGTGACAAATAATTATTTGACGTAAAAGTATAGTTTCTGAAGAAAATAATCGTTTAAACAATTTTAGTTAGTGATATGACATTTGTCAACAAAATCCAACCTTCAGCATTCTACCCCAGTAACTTTAACGTAAGAGATCTATAGTAACTATATTATTGATTCGATCGAAGATTTAATCAACGATAACTACATAACATGCCTCGAAAATATATGCAGCCATAATAAAATTAAATTAAAGGACTATTATTAGAATATCAGGTCAAATGTTCAAATACACCTCCTTAATGATATCATAATATAGTAGCATTTCAAAGCAAGCTTAAGTAATCCTGATCAGTGATGTGTATAACCACACATCAGACAAGTGTTGCGTGTGTGTGTGGATAAAAAAAAGAACACGAAAACTTAAATAAATTATAATTCTGCTCACTGACTTTATTTTCGCATGGATGTTACTAAATATTTTATTCGTCAACAAATCGGCCACTAAGTTACATTGTGCTGTTCTACCTATAATAAAGAAAATCAATAATCTCTTCTATCTGCATCTAATACAAGTAAATCAAACGTCATTTCGGTTGAATAATCCAATAAACGCAAAGTCCTCTATTGATACAATTATACAAGTTATCATTTCTGTTGCAACAACTGATTGTCTTAGTGAGATTCTGAAGGTATCATAGTTCTATTATGGCAAAACCAATATAAAACATAAATAAATAGAAATGAGAAGTGAACAAATCAGGGAATAAAATCAAAAGTAAAATTCCTTTTTAATTTTTGTAAATAATTAACGTCACTTAAATAAATAACTAAAAGTAGACTCCCACCGTTTTTGTTACATGTTAACAAGCTTATTTTAATCTCGAATTCACAGATAAGCAAAACAGAATGCAGAATTCTTAACACATTATCCAATCACTATTTCCTTTACTGACTTAGAAGAACATTCAAAATAAAGTTGCTATGATAATATCCCAAAATATAATACTGAGCAAGGTAAAACTAAAGGTTCGATATAATTTAAGTTCTACTGCCAAAATATCGCAAGCCTTTTATTTATTGATATACGTAAGATTTACTTGACTCGAGAAATAATGGAAACCATAAGATCCATTAATCATTCTCTTTCCTCGTCTCTTGCCCGAGTAGATTTAATCAACGATCCTAAATGTGAGACCAAAATGTAAATCATATATAATAGCAACGCATGCTCTACTGAACCAGAAGGTAAGTTTTTATAAAAAGATTGAAACAATGTTTATAAAATAAATCTAATGCTATGTCGTACAGTATATACAATAATATTAGTTCTTAATGTAAGTTTTCAGTACAAAACTTTGATTAAAGATTTTGAAATCTAATAAATAAAATGACTAAGGTTACTAAAACGTAACAATAATTGCATTCTAATAAAGATTATATTTAAGAAAAACATGCATATAACATCTTGTGTATTTTAGCTATCGACAAATATATTGCTTATATGTTATCATCGTCAAATATCTTTATCAGTATAACGTCATAATCTTTATCTTTACAAGAAATTTGGATTAAATGTTAGAGTAGTCTATTTTAAAGTATATTTTATTAATTTAAAATTACATAGAATTTTTATACCGTTAAATAAATAATCGCTGCATAACCTTAGAGTATATTAAATAAATAATTATTTTTACGTACATCAATTATAATTTACTATACGTGTAATGCATAATTTAAGTGTAATAAATAAATAATAAAGATGTTTGAACGCAACGTGAAATAAAAGATAATTAATTAATTACGTGTTGCATTTTACGTCTAATTCTTAGCGAAGATAATGAACGTATCTTATCTCATTAGATGCTTATCGGTTATTAAGAAATTAATCGATGTAATGAAAATAGTTTCTGGAAACAGTTAGAATCAGATACAAGTTTTCAGATAATCCAATTGTTAACTATATATATATATATATATATATATATATATATATAGTAATTTGTATCTCCGACTTTAATGTAGAAAGCTGATCCTATCAGCATTTAAAATTGTTACATTTATTTTATTAAAGTTTCAATCAAATTGTTAATATATTAATAATTAAATTATGTCTGCACTTAATGCAATATATAAAAAAATTGTTTGCGGTAAACACTATTAATGAATAAATATTTGTAAATATTAGAATGATTGTATACAAAAGGGAATCTTTAAATATAGTAATTCAAAAATATAGTATATTCAAAAATAAGAAAAAGCTAAAAAAAAATAATATAGATAATCACTCACCGTCATCGGCGTTGATGGAAGCTTGCTGAGCAACGGCAGTTTGTGAGCCTGTTGAGGGAGCTATCGGTGGCTTCCTCGAAGGTGAAGTTTTGCACGTTGCCGCGGGCGGCTGCTTCAATGCAGCAGTAGGTACCAGGCCCTCAGCTGGTGGCTCCGACTGTCCGGGTGTCGATGCCAATCGTACAAGGGTCCATTCGCCATTTCCTCCAGGACCACCCCCGTTTTCCAGCACTTCGACTTGCTGACCTTTGCTTACGCTCAACTCGCGCGAACCTGGTGCAGCTGAGTGATCCGCTACCACCCAAGTCATTTCTGCTACGCCGGTCTACAAAAATAAATAGATTCATTTATTCGCTAAATTGTACATCTCTTTGATTTTCTACTTTATTATTTTAGGTAAGAATTTTAGGTTTATGTTTCTATTTCTTGGACGTATCGATCTTTTCCTGCACTGAGAAAAATTTGCTATAGTATAATTTACTATTTTAATGGTAAAAGGAGGCCAGACATACACAATTATAAAAATTTTGAAAAAAATACTATTAGAAACATTCGTTTTCTATTTCAATTTTTCTAAATATAAATCACAATTTTTATGATAATTTTATGAAACTTTGACTTTTTGATTTGTATTATTGTTTATTTCTACGAGGATAAATTAACCAACAGAAATCGATCGTGAATACATTTTAACTATTTATGAGATATTCATTTAAATAAATTAAATGTGACTATTGACATATTCTAACGAACGAAACGTTCAGAAAACTACTTTATGGCGAGTAAAAAAAATTAATATCTTCGCAGTCAGTGAATCATTTATTTTACGTGCAAACTGGTAAAAGAGTAAGCCTGGAAGAATTCAAGTGTAAAGGGTTGATAAACTACATCAACGTCGAGATATTATATATATAGTCAAGTCACATTTTTCCTTTTTATTACGTCAATTTGAAATGAATATCTTGTAGTTGTCAGCAATAAACTTGAGAGAGAAAAATTTCAAGTATACATTCGTTAATTTTGATTAATGAATACGAAAATAAAATAAATATTGTAAATTTTTTTAACACAATTTTTTAAACGAAATTACAAAATAAAATTAAACAAAACATTAAAATGCAGTATAATAAAAGAATCATCTGAACTAAAAATGATATTACGGAACAAGCTCGATTCAAAATCCAAGTTCCTAACGAGTTAACCAGAAAAACGTGGAAAAGACTTGGTCTTATTACTTTAACGGGAGTAACTTCATTTCCCTTAACGTGGTACGAATAACCAAGTGGTACGTACGTAGCCCCGCCTTGATTATAATTGGGTGCGTGAAACTTCGCGTAAACACGAGGGACGATTAATCTAAATTAATCGTAGGGGTGGAGTTACTCGAAGGAAGGACATCCCGACCCGGTAGATAAGAAGATAATCGCTGTGCGACGTACGGCTTGAGTTAAAGGTTACAAGATTGTTGGGGAGACTAGGTATATAACTTGACTGAGAGATTTCTGCCGAATTATTGTTTTGATCCTGTGAAAATTACCAGGTGAGATTATCTTCAATAGCATTTTTACTTTTTACCTTTTTCATATCACTTGATTAACTTTCTATTTTTTCACAACGCTGTCATTTGATACTTCAATTAGGTTTAATTGAATTATTACATCTACCTATTACCCTTATTTTAAACCAAATTTAAAAACCGTATCAATAAACTATATACTGTTCATAATACAGTGTGATTTATGAAAATATTTAGATTGTTAAACAAACTTTATAATTATTTACTCTTATTGTAAATTTAAAATTTCGTCTAAAGCCCGAGAATCAAGAATAAAGTTATAAACTAGGCCACTCACCTTACAGTGACAAGTTTAAATGGAATATTCATTATAATATAATGCTAACTAAAAATGTTATTTCAGGATAAATTTAATAGACGATTTTAATGAACGAACTAATTATTAATTAATATAACATCGTTCCGATGCTTGTATTTATTGCCATTTTTTTAAACCTAAATAAAATAAAGTTTTAGTACAAGTATAAAATGCTTTGGAAATAACTATATTGTTAAGTGCAATTTATATATTGTTAATTGTTGATTCTAATTTAGTAATTTTCTAGTTCCTAAGTAAGTATGAACCAGAATTTTTAATTAGAAAATGAGAAAGTTGAATGAAACTTTTCTTCGCAATTAAAACTTATTGTGAGACTTAGCATAATGTATAAAACTTTTTTTTTCTTTTGCAGTGTTAAATATTTATAGGTTTGATCTTCACAAAATTTAAATTGTAAGTACAGCATACACTTAATTTTTTGTTGGAAATAAATAGTTGGGATAAACTCTTTTACAAAGTAAATTTTTTAAAGGAAACTTTCTTATCATATTCTAAAGTTTATTTTACTTTTTGCTATATTAAGAATGGAAATTTGACGTAAATGGAACATGATCAAAATAAGATATTATTTCGTATAGAGGGTAATATTAATATTTTAGCACTTTCAAAGTTTAAAGCAAAAAATAGCATCAACTTATTATAAATTTATCAAAGTAATGAGCACTTATAACATTTAATGGTATAAAAGTTTAAAATTAAAATGAAGCAAATACGTCTCGTACAGAGTGAAGTTCTAAACAAGTCCGCCTCAAACTCCAAGCGTACCTTTGATTTGAATTCGTAAAAAAAGTAACAACAACAAAGTTAAAATAAACGTATCAATTCGGACAGAACAATATATTTCCTCGACCCAAAGAAAATCTAGTCGAATTAAAACTAAAACCAAGGGAAAGGAATTACGAATTCGTCCAAGTGCATCGAATCACAACGGGTGTAAATCTGCCGTCCCAAAAAGGAAAAAATAAATAAAAATCCCGAGTCTTACGCGATCAACAACTAAGACCGGACAGAGAAATAGAGTAACGCTTGGCTTTCAATTAACGGAAGAGGAAAGGCAGCGCACCGGCTTATTGCAGGAAATATCGGATTCCGATTTGGCCCCATTGTCTTGGTGGCCAGAGGAATATGCGCCCGACCGATAAGCCGGACGAACGTCCCATTGTATTGTGTCGCGTACTGAAATGTCCCGTACAACTCGAAATTGTCATTGTGTATCGATTGGCCCCATTTTCAAAGGGAGATGAGGGGGAATCGAGTTCGTTTGACGGGCCAACGCGTACGGACATCGGTATTTTAAGTGTTTTATTTATATATTTTATCTCTTGCTTATATATGTCTTATCCGTATTTTTCTACATTTTACATTTTGGGGGTGCTTTTTTACAATCAACTTAAAGTCGTTATGATTTAATTATTTTCTAATAATTATATATATATATATGTGACATGTCATCATGCAGTAATAAGTTTGCTCGATTAAATAATTTCAAACGTATACAGAAAATGTTTCTTCAGATACTATTTTAAGTAAGCTTAATAACCCAAATATATACATGCATATGTATAATTCGAATCCAGTTACCCCAAGCATACGTACAACCCAGTTTTACCGGTTTAATTAACCTAATTGACATATACTGAACTTCCGTGTGCTACACTCTCTCCCTCCCTCTCTCGCCCTCTCTCTTTCGAGTCATTCGTAAATTTAAGACTTATCGTCGATTTCACGATTATCGACCATACCTCGAAGCGCGTGTTCGACTCCCGAGGTGGTCAATTATGCGACGATCAGTCGCGATAATTGCGATCCCGGTTGCAGACTTCAATAAATTCGGAACGTTCGAATTAATTATGGAAGCGAAAATTATACTGGTTGCCCCATCGTTAGTAACTTAAACTACCTGTGCTTATATTATTTCCATTGTACGAAAACAGTTGGGTTTTAGTATTCGAATTCACCAAGTAATTTGCTTGGAATTATTTTTTTATTTAATTGCGGTTAGTAGCGTATCTTCATTGTTTTAGTTTACGGTAAATAATTCATTCCAATTTAGATTTACACATATACTCTTTTCAGTGGATTCTATTTTAATAATGTAGAGTGACACTTAGTTTGGTAAACTTAAGTATATAAGTATTCTATTTAATATACTACATATTTAATACAATACTATAAGCAAGTTAATTAAAACACTAATCGATTTATACATAATTTATGTATTAACGGGGTGTAATTTTTTCAAAACAATAAGTCTCTCTATTTGAGTATAAATACACGAGAAAGTAAATTATACTTTATTTTAATTAAATAAACATCCTTAATAAAAATTAACTACATAAAAAATTAACTACATGAAAAATTAACTTAAAATATATAAACTATACTTAAATTTTATGTTAAAATTAAGAATATTATGTGGATATATAAGTTTGAATTATGAAATCAAAATTTTTTGCAAAAAAATTATATTCGTAAAAATTATATTCAACGTTATGAAAACAAATTTTATGTACAAGGGTAACGTAACTTTGAAGTAAAATAGAATATTTTTAATATTTATTATTAGATAAATTATTTGAATAATTATCAATTTCACTTGTTGACCTTTACTAATTAATGTGCATAAATAAATTAAATATTGCTTTTGGGATTAATTCGCTAAGGTATCCATTTGATGTAAATGTTGTTAATAAAAGTTACATTCTTATAAAAATTTTTTAATAATTATAAAGTTTCATTTATCTTAATACAACATTACATTTCCATATAGCCGTTATAAACATTTTATTACACATTTTAAATCTATTACATATATATTTCAATTTACTATATATTAATGAAAATATAATAATGGTATTCTATCATTTTCATGAAAAACAATGTTTAAATTGCTTTGAAGGAAAAGCGATAATTAGCACAATAGTATAAGTGAGAATGCTACATTATTCAAATGAAGTCTCTAATTGCGCATAATAGTAGAAATGCTTTCATTACTATTATCGTATTCTCTGCTTTTAAGGTTATGCTACACCTCATTTTACACTGTACTCACTACGCTAAACGTCAAAATTCCTCTTCGTAATACGCAAGCATAACTTACACGCCTCTCATTCGTTCAAACAAAAACGAGATTTTTTTAAGTTATAAATAAACTAAGTGAAAGATACTTTAGATTTTATCGCATTAAATTTTGATATTTGACCCAGGTATAAGAATAAAAGACTTTATATATCTACTTTCTTTAATTTTACAATAACCATCTACCGAATGAACGTCTCTTCCATTTGAAAAACACTTCATACTAAATAAAATATAATTACCTTTTGGAAGAACATATCAAGAGAAAAATAAAGTATTTTTTTGGAGAAGGAAAGAAGCACACAATCCAAAGTGAACTATTTGTCACCAAGTCATCACACAAAAGAACGTAGAAACTAAACCGACAAAGCTCTTCCGTCACTCATCGTCGAGCAAACGAACGAAGGTAAAAAAATAAAAATATATACATAACAGAGAGACCCTGACAACTTCCAAGCGAGAACTGCGCCCAACGCGACCTGATAAAAATAAGAGCTTTACAACAAGAAAGGATGAGAAAAGTCACCGATTGGAAAGTTCGACGCGCGCCTTCGACACCACGTGCATCGTACAAGGGGAAGAGACAGAGAGAGAAAGAGATGGAAGGGTCTATACAGTACAGAGCCTAGAAATAAAGTCAATCGAATTTCAAGAGGACGTGTGTCATAATTCATACATATTGAGATCTGTTTTTTGTTCGATTTATATATAGATACCTGCTTCTTTTGATTTACTTTCTCAATGTAAGTCAGTTAAAATCAACCTGAATTACTGTAATTGGTGATATTTCAGAGTTAATTTTTATAACTGTAATAAATAAAATTATATAAATACCTTTATGACTTTAATTCTTTAATTTTTATATGCGGATAGTTACGAAATATTATTGTTGATACAGTATACGCAAAATGCGATTTTATGTACTTTTTAAAAAATTAGATTTACATCCCTGCATCAAAAAATATTGTTCAATACACGCATGAAAGATGATTTTTAACTCGCTCGAGTAAAACTCTCACTCGTTTGAAAATCAACACTTTCACACTAGTAACGAACAGTACTACTTATTTAATTATGTAACGTTTTATTTATTTCATTTAAATTTAAAACTTTTTATGGTTTACTTTTTAAGATTTGTGTGTAATAAAATTTCAAAAAAGGGTTTGCATTTTTTGTACCAAATTTAAATTTTTGTAAGATTTTATAATATATTGTGTATATTACTAGACATCCTTATCAAAGTATGTTAAATTTTATTTTACCTTATAATTAAATAAAACTTTAAGAAGAATTATAAGCGACATTTTAATAAGTAATGACAAAAATTTCAAAATACCAAAGCAAGTTTACTTAATTTCTTTCCCTAAAGTATACTTCGATGTTTTAAATTGATTGGAATAAATTATTTAGTGATCTTACTTGCCTCGATTAGTAATATAATCTACTAAACTGTTTTTTCAGGTCTTTAATGCTAACACATTTTTATGTTACCTCGAATGTATAAAAAATTATTAGTAATCGGTAGTAATATTAATAATTAGAGTAATAATTAACAAAGAACCACATGAATGTATATATGGCACACTAACAAATCAGAATCAAATAATTTACATGCATATATGAAACCATTAACTTCCACATGACCGCACTAAAATTTAAATAACCCATTTATTTTCATACCATAATTCTACATATTCGCGTTTGCAGATTCTTGAAATTTTGACATTACTCGATTCTATATAGGATTAAATGTACTTGAGATCATGTGTATGTGTGAGTATGGATGTTTGCGTGCACACGTTTCTATGTCAATGTTGCAGCAATATACTTGCTGGACTGGAATAGGGTCGATAAGCTGGTCAAGAGGAAGCTGAAAGAGAAGGAGAGAGGAAAAATCCAAGCGAGAAGGAGGGAGAAAGAAAGAAAAGGTACAAAAAAGGGGAAAAGAGTTTGCGATTTATTAGGACAATGGAAAATCCAGTTGTACCGACCAGAATTGATGTAGTTGAGAGGTTTCTTTCATATATGTTCTTCAATATGTTTTAGAATTTAATTGATATGATTTTACATCGTAATTAAATTAGTTTATGGATTAATTAATCCAGATTGTGAGTATAATGCTGAATTTTTATGAATATGCTTTTATACACACATACACATATCTCAGCTTATATTTTGTATATCAATCATTACAAAAAAGTATTAAAAATTAGTTTAATCTTTTATTTCACCATTAATTTTAGAGTAATTTAATCAATCCTTTTAATTATGTCCGTTCACAAAAATGAAAATTTCACTAAAAAATTCTATATCTCAGTAATTTCGTAAATAAGAAATCGAAGAAAAAAGGTAACGCATTTTTTTACGAGGCACGAACGTAAAAACCCGCGACCGAATTACAGTATGTGTGGAAAGATAAATTCATCCGCCCGTAGCCGCAGTAAATTTTTCGGGTATGTGCAAAAATAAAAGGGACAAAGAAAAAACTGTAGTTATAAAAAGATGTACAAAAAAATGAAAATAAAAAAAGTGAACGAAACACACAGTCGGATACATATAAAAAAAGCAAGCGATCGAAGAGAGACAAAGTGCACGGGAGAACGAAAGAAACGAGAGAGGTACAAGGGTGTCTTTGAATTCTCGAACCAACGGAGCGATACCCAATATATTACTTATACCCGAATAACTTTTGGACGCGACGCGCGTCAAAACCGAACCGCCTAAATAACTAAAAGAGTGGTATAAAGTGAGAGAGACGGAGAGAAAGATAGAGCCCTATGGTCCGGAAAATCCGGTGGAAAAAAATATGTTTGTGTAAGGTAGGAAGGAAATGTCTTGTCTAAGTGAAATTTTTTTACGACATTCATTAGATATGTGTCATATTGGACATTTTTTTTAGTTTTCTGGAGTTTAAATGAAGAACTGATTCAAATAATGTTATTTAAAATATTTGTAAGGTTTTCTTTCTAATTGTTTTAGTAATTATGTTTGTAGATCGAATCGTTAGTGTTGCAATGTATATTTGTATCTGGAAAATAGTAATAAAAGAATAATATATGTAGACGGAAAAACTCTAAGAAGTAGGTATATAGTAAAAGATAAAAGATAAGTAGGTATATATATCGTACACGATACATCGGCTATCGAAGGGTTAACTGATGCTGACCTAAAAATTAAAGTAATATAAAGACTATTATTAATTTATTAATAAAATATGAAGCAATCACACATGGCAATGTAAATAATTAAATTTTACCCTCGTTTATACAGATGAAATTTTATTTTCTTTCTCTTTCCTTCAAATGTAGTAAACGATAAAATAAAAAAAGCGCATATATGATTCAGAGCTATATACAAATCGCAAAATAAAAAGATGCGCCCGATTTTAGATTCATTTTACAGTCGACGTGATTCTTCTTCATATTTTTTTCTTCAACGTTAAAAGAAAAAAGTCGTTTTTATAACTTTTCACGTTGAGATAAAGGATTTTTACGATTTTGGCAAGGCCTCCGAACAAATTCAGTTGATTTTACATAAAGAATAAATATACATTTGATATGTAGCATTACAATTGAAGAAAAATTATGGTTAGATTAATTCCATGTATGTTTCCTTTTCGTTTAAGTTGTTCTTTTACTCTCATTTCATCCCATAAAAAATATTATTAATTACGAAAAAATAATCCTTGATGGTTATTAATAATTTCTTTGACTATTTCAAGGCAGTTTACTAAAACATTAATCCAAGACAAACGATTATTTAGTGAAATTGAATTAGGGGTCAGTTAAACCATTTGCGTGACTCCTTCGAGTGAATAATATCGTTTGACTAAACCGATGAGTAATTATAGGCACGAGGAAACGAGCCGATTAGGAAATACCAACGAAAGAAAGGAAGTGCATGTCTGGGCCAGCGATAAATTGAAGCGAGAACCCACATAACTCGATGCCAAGAGATCTTATTTTCTCCTCGTTATATACGTTTTTCAAGTTGCTCTTGAATTTTAGATTTGCTGGTTTGGACACTTTTTACGAAATTGAATTCGAGAAATACTTTTTCGATAAAATTCAAGAAAATTAGATTATAATGGCTTGGATGTTCAGATAACTTTAACTGTCTTAGATATTGATTTTTAATTAATGTATTAATGTATTAATGTATTAATGCATGAATGCATTAATGCAATTATTACTTAAATATTTAAAATTTAAATACTTTTAAAATTATGGTGATTATAAATTATTTAATACATTGATGAATTTTATGTATTAATTGGTGTATTAATAATATTATTTAATCTTAATATAAGAAAATCTATAAATGTATGCGTATATTTCGATATTAATAATCGGTTGCATACATTCTATTTTCTAAAATCAGATAATCGGATAAAAATATTTTATATAAAACTATGCTTTTTAATTCATTACTGATACAAAGTGCAAAAATTTAAATGTATTATTCTTCCAAGCAATTAGAAATGCTCGAGTAATTTTCCTTCCTCTCTGATAGAAATGTTCGAATGCACTTTAATGTACCGGGTGAAAATTCGCCCTGGAAATTCGAAGAGGTTTGAAGAGAAAGAGGCAGCCGATTGAGTTATTACAACCGGATTTTTCCTCGAGCCAATAAATTCATTAACAATCACCGTGGAAAAGCAAAAAGGAAAAGTTAATGCAATTACTTAGCTTATACGGTAAATGTAAATCTTACAATTTTTTTAAAGTTACTTGGCAGATTCGTAAGACATACATTTTATTTAATGTTGTATATTTGATATTACTTTCTAAATTCCTCGAGTAAAAAAGAAAAAATCATTTTAATAAAATTTAGAGAATGTTACTTCATCAAATATTAACAAAATTAAAATCTTCGTAAAAATTCGTATTTTCATTAGTCTACGTAAAATATTTCGGGTAAAAAGTATATGATTATTTATTATATTTCTAACAATAAAATGATCGCGTGAATAATCGACAATTAGTATTACTGATTTTTCTATCGCGCTTTGTGTCATAATATTTTTAGTTCAATAATTTTATACAACGATTTATATTTTATTTCGAAGATATGCAATTTAATAATTAGAAATTAAATATTATTTGAGTTTAAGATAAATAATAAAATCTTCTATTGATTAGCAGAAATCCTGCTTAATATTGAAAACTAGATGATTAATTCTTCACACAATATATACTACTATTAATAAGTAACTGAGTAATAAAGCTACAATTAAATTATAATAATGCCAAAGTTTGATTTTTAATTATAAAACCTCGAAATATTTACCCTAATTTTAAGAGATATTAATTAAACTTATCCTTTCAATCAGAAAAGTATACTTTTCGACTAATTGTAAGTACACACCTAAATCATCAAATATTCATCCTTACACGTAGAAAATGCACGGTTAAACGACAAACCCGTTAATCTCGTAAGAAAAAGCAATGACGGAATCGCGTGTGTCCTTCGACGTCGTCACGTAGGTTTCGATACGTGTTTTTATCTCGAGGCGATAAGGGAAACGAGCTTGGACGACAAATCGTTTCTCACTGTGCGTATACCCTGTATAAACAAGATATATACGCTACGGCCTTTACAGACACGCACACACACGCATGCATACACTCTTTTTCTCTCATCGTGTATCGATGGTCATTTCCCACTCTTTTACTTCTATTTTTTATCATTGGGAATGTAAGGTAGTTGATAATTTAATTTTATGTTATAAGCCGGTTTGACAACGGTTTAGTGGTATGTGCAATTTTTATATGGATGATGATTATAATATTTAAGACCTTTAGCGGGGCGTTGAGTGGGATTGACAAATGTATAATTCATAGTTATGATGGATTTTTACATTCTAGCAGTAATTTAAAGACGCGTTGAACCTATAAAATAGGCATCCTACTCATTTTTCTATAAATAAAGAAAATGATTATTTTAGAAAAATATTTTTAATTCCTTATAATAATATATTTGAAATTGTTGAATTTTAAATAGTCAGACTTTTAAATTAATCATTTGAATTTTTAGTATTTTAAGCATTATTAACAGGTTGGAAGGTATAAATCCTGTAATTTGGAAATAATATTTTATCCTTTATATGAAAACATTTAATAATAGTACAAATCTGTAAAATTTTTCCAATCTTCATTTAACCAAACTTTAACCAAAAAGTATTACAATTTCCAATCTTTATCTTAGCATCACCAAACTACATATAAAAACCATTAATAATTAAGAATCTCGGAAATTCCTCATCATCTAGAATACTACAGTTAAAATTTTATTTCACGCATTACTATCATGTATCTATAGGTACATTACACATACACACCGATCTTATTATTTAGCTAACGTCTTTCTAACTTTGTCGGTACGAAAATACAAGGAATAAGGAATACAAGCTCAGATAACCTTAGCAAAGACAACTCTCTCACGTCTTCCGATACGGTTCTTTCCCACTCCATTTCTCGAGCGCGAATCGATTGGTATATAGGAAAGCGGTTATTTTCATTTTATATCGCGTCATTTACTCTCTTTCTTTCTTGGCCTTTTATCACCTATATAACCATAATCAGCTGAACAGACTCGTCTTCTCGATTCGTTGTTTTAAGACACTGGCTTTTCTCCTTTCGAATAATCAGAATTTTAACCTTCGCAGAATTCAGTGACATATATATTGTATATAGCGATAAAAAATAGGTGAACATAATAATTAAACTTTTATTCAATGTATTTTTCATATTCGTTTATTACTTTAATAAATAGTAGAAACTATCTTATAAGTAAACTTAGCTTCAAGAAAATATTGGTATTTCCACAAATATTTAATTTCATAGTTCTCTCGATATTTTCGATTATCTCCTCTCCAATATATATATATATCGTTGTCTTGTTCGCAATTTCAACAAATTAAAAAGACAAACCGAATGACTGTATAGTAAATAGGTCAAACTTCATACGAACTTTTAATTCCCACGTATATATTATTATTAAATGTTTTTCTTTATCGATAGACTTAGCGCTTCTCTAGATTCGCTATTTAAAGTGAAAAAGTAAGCTCATCGTAATTTTCGGAATATGACGAATGATTAAATCAAATGTGAGAAATATTAATATATAAAATTGTTTACCCTGAGGATCGAAAAAGTGAGAAAGAAAAGTAGGATGTGCCCAAAATAACACCAATAATTTTCTCATCTCATTCATAAGAAAATATTTGTTGAGAGAATCGCGAATATTCCCGCTTTAAATTTAACTTGTAACCGAAACGGTTCAAAATTATACACAATCTGTAAATACATGTATACATACACGTACACATTACCACATACAAATACAATTAAATGTATTTAACAATATGATTATAGTTTGGAATACTAATTAAATTTGTTTATGTCCTAAAGAATATGCGAAATGAAAGTAGGCTGCGATCCGAAAATACCGAGAACAATTTTATAAAATCAAACGAGATACAAGCTACAACCTTTGATCTTCATACATTAAAATTTATTTTTGCTTTTCATCAATTTCATGGCAATGGGCAATATTTCGGTTAATCTTAAACTAAAGAAAAATGAAAACAATTTATTAACGTATATGCGTTAAAGCCAGTGTACAACGTTTAGTTTTTTATTGCATAAATAAATCTTGAAATCATAAGAAAAATTAATTGTTTATTTAACGTTTAACAAATATAACATTACAAATGAGTAACGTCAAACAAATACTATTTAATTCATGTTTTATTTACGATTGATAAAAAATTAACTGCTTAAATTTAATCTATATATTTTATAAAGAATGTTGATCGATTTTGAGTTAGTTGGTAAAAATTAATCTTTGTAATCGAATTTTATGCACGTCAAAGCTTTACTATTTTTGTTTTAAATTTAGCTTAATAAATTTATATTATATCAAATAAATGTATGCGCACGCGTGCATGTAGAAACATTGTTAAATGTTGGTTGTAGAAATACGAAATAAAAACATTTCACGTCTTTGAAAATTACACTATTTCAACGTAATTGAACTCAGGCGAGTTCGAATAACCATTCGTACACTTCAATTGCTACAGACGAAATCTCGAGTTTCGGTGGTGATAAAAAAAGTATCAAACTTTTTTTATTCCATCACTGATGTACGTTATATAAGCGGGATAGACAATAGAATTGTTCTTTTTACGAACGTTAAATATTAGTTCTTTATAGAAGTCTCAATAAACTGATATTTTTATAAATAATCTTATTATTTTTTTAAACGGTTAACTATTAAAATAATACTTATTTCAAATCAACGAACAATTATTTATGTAATAAAAATATTGTTTAATTCATTGAAAAGATTATTCTTTAGAATTATAATATTAAAATGTCGAGTGATGGGGATTATTATTCTTTAATTTCCCAAATACTTGAATCTCAAGAATAGAATATAAATCTACATTTAAAAAAAGTAAATAAACGTTGTATAATTAAATCCAGAGAGATTCTATTTACAATTCACGAATTAAAACGTCATAGATATAGATATACATATCAACCTTTTCTTCTTTTAACAATGTGAAAATAGAAAAAAAGCACGAGGTTGCGGTCGGACGATTTACATTATGCTTCTACTGATTCACTAGTAGAAACGTACCCGAGTTTAGTCAGACAACTCGTGGGTTGTTACCACTTGATTTAAGTATATAACCTACTACTACTCTTCTTTTTCTTGACTTTTCTCCCTTTTAAGCTAATAAAGGAGTTAAATATTTTTCACTGGTTTTCACGCACTCTTAATGGAAAAATTGCATGTTCTCGATCTCACGTGTACTTAGTGTACATACACGATCAATCCATTCTACTTTTTTTTTAATATACGTGAAAGATTATTTTTAACCATTAGTGAAAAATTACTAAAATTAAAAAGAACATCGTATTGATTTCATATTATTTATAAATGATTTATTTAAAGGAAACGATAACATTGTGTTTTTTTCGGTTGTTTTTTTATGTAAACAAGAGTATATAATTATCGATTAAGTTTTAATGAGGGATAAAGTAAAGTTGAAATATTTAATGATATTATTATTTTATACAAGTTTTTCTAATAACTTACTTTGAATAATAGTTTACTTAAACGATAATAAAAAATATATCGTTAACTCAATTATTACTGTACTTGGTACGATACGGACAAAGAAAGTAAATATTGCAGTTCCAATTTTGTAGTGAATTTATCCATAATAGTTTCAATATTGCACTCTAAAAAAATAAATTAGATATGGAAATACGATAAGGAGAACAAAATGGGTATTCAAAGAATCTTCTCAGTTAGAGTAATTTATCTATTAGAGCAACCACTATTAACAATTGTATAACAATTGTAAAGACATACATTAGAGACCACTTCTTATTCATATTAAATATTGTATTATTATATTTGACGGATAGCAAGATTATTATAGAAAAATCATACTACAGTATTGAAACAGGTGTAATTTCGGCCATTTACATACAACAAGTATAATTTTTTTAATAAATAAAAGTGGATAGTACATTTTATTTGAGAAACAACGTGATTTTGTAATTAAAAGAAATAAACATTACTATACTACATATTTCATCTATATGTGTAGCTAAACACAATGTTAAGATTTATTTATAACTTTCTCTTACGTAAAATAATATTTTTTGCAATGCAATAGTCATTAAAACAAATATATATATATATACAGTATAGTGACTATTATATTCTATTTCGAGACGATATATTTGTGTGTATCATACAAATATGATAAGAGAGTGGCGATACTAATCAAATATGTATACAGTCGTATTGATTTTGACTCGAAATATTAATACACTTTCTCCGCATTTAGTAATTCTTAAAAATTCACAATGTTTCCTATATACAGTAGTATTATATTTATAGTCACGTATTTAGGGCATAGCAAGTAAAATACCAAAAAATCTATTAAAATTATTATACGATCATCTGTCTAAACGAATTGAAAGGCACATTTTTTTTCTTTACTATAGTTGAGGTGACTACAAGATCGACTGCAGATTATGGTAATGCCTTGGTTCGCGCGCTTGTAAATGGGCCATTCTTATCAAACTCGACAATGAACTAAAATTGGGTCAGTATTAAAGGTATTTAGGCTGCAAAATGCTTCTTAATGAGACATCCCTGTGAATTCACTAATTTCTCTTTAAAATTGACTTTGAAAATTTTGAAATTTAATAATATACGAGAAGGATGTCTCTCGATTTTCCAACCTCGTTATGTGATATATTTTCTATAAAATTATATAGGTTAGTCATTTTGTATGCTAATCGCTTTTGCTGAAATTTAAGCTTGTTTGTACTTTGTATATATGGATGACGAAAACGAGATCGCTATAGACAATACAAAATCATTTTGTTTTTATATATTATTTTATAACAATATATTGTAATATTTAGAAATAATCTATACTAATACCGAGAAAGTAATATACATGAATTTTAATCCTAAATATATACAATTTTAGTATTAACACTTGCATTAAAATCTTTTACATAATAAAACATTAAATAAAAATAATTATTTAAATAATTTACAATAAAATGTGATAACTTACATTTTAATGTCCTATAACAATTCGAATAATTTATCTCACTAGACTATATTTTCCTAAAAACATTCAAAATTTTCTTTAACAATGAACACTCCCAAGAGAAATTATCACGAGTCTACTAGGTTACGATGAAAAATGAGCTTGAGAATTAGATAAAAAAAAGTTGAGTTAATGGGGTGAAAAGCGTATATAAATGTCCACTGGACCTCTTTGACCTCAAAAGGAAAACGCAATCTATTAAAAAAAATTTTACGAATTTGAATATTACAATTTTTAGTAGCCAACTATGACCGATTTTTATTTTATACGATAATAATACATTTTCGGCCATTAATACGTACTAAGAAATGCAGTATCGTACATGATTAACAAATAAAAATGCTAAACTAAAATCTTTCATTGTTTTTAAACAAAACTAAATAAATCGTAAAATAAAGAAAATTAATATACCCGAATTTCCTTATTTTTTGTATTACATTCGCTTGTACTTTTAGTAAATATCCCCTACAAACCCAAATTTTTCATCTAAAAATAACTTGGTCTTTTGAATGAAACAATCGTGGCATAGGTAAAGTCCTCCTGAAACCTCGGTCACCCCAATCGTGACAAAAGAGGAATCCATTTAAAATTCTTTTGCGCTATCGCGCTGAACCAGCCGCATCGAGTAAACTATTCCCTCCCCATCCCTATATATTCATCTGATAAAGGATCCAAAAAATTTAATAGATTTAAAAAAATCTTTGAATGTATATATAAACACATAATTATGGTAATGAAAAAATAGATATTCCAGCATTTTTATTACATATAGTAATAATTTTCTGATGAAAATAACCGTGAAATTCGTAGTAAATGCGAACGAGATAACTTTATAAAAAAGTGACAGGATGGTAAGTGGTATATATATACATATATATATATATTCATAAGATATATGTTCTAGAGCGTGTCACTAGTGGTAGATTTGTAACTTTTAATAATATTATTTGCATTCATAATTAAGATTTGATTGATTTTAGATTGTTTGAAAAAGATTTAATTGTTGGTTGTTATTCTCGAATTATTAAGAAAAAAATGTATATGTAGTTTAGATATTTCGAATATTTTTGATATTTTTTTGGCTTACAATATACAGTTGATATTTACTAAAAACAGAAACTGATTTATGCATGCAATAAAATAACAATAATACATTTATACTAAAATTCTAATTTGTTTTAATTGATCCGTTTTGATATGAATTAATGATAATATTTCGTTAATTTTAACCAAATCTTTTTATACTAATACTTGGAAATTATCATTGAATGAATATTATATACATAAAACTAGTAAGCTTTATGCGGACGATTTTGAAATGGAAAATGAATTGGATTAAGCAATCAATGAAATATTTGACTCCTTAACTTCAAGTTACAGCAATATATTCAAAGTACTATAATTTCATTAATTTTTAGTTAATAATAATAAATATCTGTTACGAAACATAAAGACATTCACAGATATTGACAATGTCTTTGATTACTACACCATTTGCATAAAGAACCCAAAATTTGAATAAATTATGCACTTTTGTATTTTATTAAAATATAAGCATTCTCTCAAATCGTATCTACGTGGGTATGTAAAGTTGTGACGGGTACCCTCAATAATACTCCATTTAATAAATAATGCAAATTGTATCCCAAAGGGAAAAGAAAGAGCATGTCCTATAAAAATCTAGTCCTCCCATCATGTCATATCGCATCAACAAAGCTATATAGGAAAAAAGAGAATGAGAAAAAGAAACGTTCTCGGGGAAGGTAGAAAATCCTGTAAAGAGTTTTTTCAAAAGAAAATCCCGAAATCCAGGGAAGAGAGTGAGAGAGGGCGACAAGGACAACCGGCACCGCCTATCCCTGGCCGCCGCTCGATAAAACTGGTTCCCGAAGGAGCCCCCACCTGGTAGGGAGGGGGAGCCATGGAGAGAGAGAGAGAGAGAAAGACAGAGAGAGAGAGAGAGAGAGAGATTCAGAGGGAACACCAGAGAGAGCGAGAGAGACAGACAGATACATACATACATACATGTACGTGCGTGTGTGCGTGTGCGTTTGTGTGAATGTGAGTGAGAGAGAGAGAGAGAGAGAGCGAAATATAGAGCGCACTTGTACCTGGGAGAGGGAGGGCTGGAGTTTTAGGAGCCGCGCGTGGAACGAGCCCGGCGTGTCGATCGTGTGCTGCCGTGCAAGGGCCGGGTGCGGGGGCGTCACCGAACTCTGTCGGAACCATGGTAGTGAAATCTTCCTCTTGGCCTTCTGGGCTAT
The DNA here is from genome assembly GCA_026168455.1 of Theocolax elegans. Taxonomy (NCBI): domain Eukaryota; kingdom Metazoa; phylum Arthropoda; class Insecta; order Hymenoptera; family Cerocephalidae; genus Theocolax; species Theocolax elegans. The sequence goes on along the minus strand of CM047425.1, from coordinate 17,153,507 downwards.
CGAAGCCGGTTTACCGACCGGCGATGTCATCCTTTCTTTTCCTCTACCTCTTAATATTCTACAGAGATAACTCGTTCTCTTTATCTCTTTTAAATATTACGATTCTCGGGGATGGCTCCGATGGCCTCCCCGAGTAAAAGCCCGGTTCATCCTCGCATTAATGTGCACATACACTCGCGTCGCGCGCACCCGCAATCAGTGTTTATTTCTATATGTATTATTGTAGGAGACGGAAAAAAAGAAGAGAAGAGTAGTGTAGAAAAAAGGAGGAGGATAGAAAAAAAGAGAGAGAGAGGTACGAAAAGCTGGAGAGTCCGGCCGCGAGACCCGAGAGCCGCGTCCGTACTGGCGACCCAAGTACGCGCGCGCGCGCGATTTCGACGCCGCGCGCTCTACACGCATATAGACATATCCCCCACTCACCCTACCTCCTCTACCTACTCTCTGGGGTACACGCGCGTTCGAGATCTTCTTGTATTCGAGCAGGGGTAGGGGGACCCGGAGGCACCACGACCAAGCGGGACTCGGGAGGTAAAACTAGCCCTTTTCCAATTGTCTGCATATATATTTATGTTAAACAGAGGGGACTAGAGGAGAGATTTTATACATCTCTGATTTTCCGGAACACGCGACATCTGCATCTTATCTATCTATCTATGCGCATCTATGTCATTTTTATACAATGTATTACTTTTCTTGCAGAACCATTTGATTTTACATAGTATCGACTTTTTATTAATGGATATAAATTGACATTTTCTACGCGATCTTTTAATTGCATATTAGAAATTTAGATAACAGTTCTTACAAACAGCTTAGTATTATTACAAATACCAGCTACTGTTAATTACTGATAATAGAGTAACGTACCTCAGATAATGTTATTTTATAATCAAGATAATAATTTTCAATTTAAAACATCGGAATGCAAATACGTATGGAACATACATAGTAAATGATTATATAGCATCTTGTTTTTTGTATATACTGCTATTGTTGTTATTATTAATCTAATGAATTGTATAGTATAATGAAAAAACTATCTTCTTTCTGTTAATCTAACTGTGCATTTATATATATTCGCGTAACATCTTTATAATTTATTAGAATAATTATAATAATGTAAAAATAATCCAATTATAAAAATTTAATATTGCAAAAATGTTAATTTTAATCAATTGAAATTTTCGAGATACATCAGCTATCACGTTTGATAATATTGATTACATTTGTAATGGGCTGACCAAACGTGTACCATACTACTACCAGTCTATATTGACACTCTTACATATAGATTGAATTATAGATCCCCTCAAACATTTGTACCGATGTGTAATAAAAATATTAATAGCACACTATGCTGAAAATTATTATTTCCGTAAGGAATAATTATTACAATCTGTACAATTTCTTATGGAAATTAAGTTATTTCAGTATAATTTTAATTCATAATTATGATTAAGATATATTCTTTTAATAACTCTTGTAGTGTACACATTTAAATAACTAATAAATAATTGAATTATTTTTTCAAAAGTATGCAATTTTATTCCTTTTTTCATATTTTCAATAAAAACGCTAGTTTACAGGATTCCATACACAACTAAACACTTTGATAATAAATAAAACTGGAGAACTATATTTGACTTTGTAAGATATTCGATTCTATATTATTTATTTAACACAGGAACCAATATAAATAATCTACATTTTAATCTAACTTTATTCAAACAAGTTTGATTAAATAAATACGAAAGAAAATCTGGTTAAAAGAACTTGCCCGAGGCAACTTATCTTGCTTTCATTTTTTTTCTAAACCTAATAATGAAAAATATGGAAAAATTTCTCATCGAGAAGAATATATAGTGGACTAATATAAATTTTTGGACATTAGAAACTTGTTAAAAAAATTGATTAAAAACTTTTGTAAAATGTGAGATCAATTTGATACATTTTTTTGTTCTTTTCATAAATTAATATAAATGATAGATTACCGAATAGTTTCTATTTTTAAAATATTGCCAATAGGCAACTATAAAAATTATTCTGAATAAATTATAAATAATTAGAAAAAAATAATAATAAATTCTATTTGTAAATGATTTAAGTAATTAGTAGTTCGTAATAATATTCTTACTGATGTGTAGGTATGAATTAAACGTTTGATTGTTATATATTTTGTTGTGTGTACGTAGACATCAACAATTTGATTGATAACATTAAGACGAAAAAATGTTCCAATTAAATGGGAAAATTTGAGGATGCTGAGTAACCGTGTAATAAAACTATATGTAAAATGAACTCTCTGAACCAAATAATATGCATAAATACACTTCGTACCCTCGTACACCTAACTAAATCATCTCTTAAACATACACATTTCTGAATCAGGATACTCTACACGCATCTCTGTTTATAATTTCTCGTGACTCAGCAATACTTCTCAATTTCTCTCTCTCTCTCTCTCTCCCTTCCCGTCTATCTCTGTTCCTGAAACACGCGTATTCCACGGCGATTCACCCCGTGCTCGGTCACAACGCATGCGCGAACACCTGAACCCCACTTTCTATCTTACCCCTTAATCCCTCTGACGTAAGTATACCTATATATGGAGAGACGGAGAGGGAGGAACGAAGAGAGGGAGGGAAGCGAAATTCCAGGGGTGAGTTGGGATTGATTGAGCCGACCAGGTGGACGGCCTGGGAGAATGCGAGGCGCCTCTATATGAACTCTGGGATATACCGGAATTCCTGTGCGCGCTATTGCCCATCCGTTTATACTTTTATCTTGTCTTTTACTCGTGTGGCTTCATCGATTTGGTATGATACTTTCGAAATAGATTTAATCCTTGATTTTTTACGAATAAATTAAGATACTCGTACATTTTTTTTAAATATTTCCTTTATGTATTATCAAGCTATTTATTCTCTCGAATTATTGTTATTATAAATTTATATATTTTATTTTTTATTATTCAGATGTCATGTTATTAAATAAATAACATTTTATGAAAAATTATTCTTTTATTTGAAATGGTTATAAATCATTAATTTAATTGACTATTTGCTTGTATTTGCATAGACTGACCAATTCTCTTGATGCATTTTTCTCTTTTTTGCAAAATAACTCAGCAACAGTGTCAATTATAAATAATAAATATCTTGGTTAATATTTCACTAACTTGTTTCATACATATACGTCGTTGATATTTTATAAAGAAATTATTTAAAATATTTTTTTATAGTTTGCGAACACTAAAAAACAGCTAAAATGGGTTTTAATTGAATTAACTGATTTGAAATTGCTAATATTAACACGCCAAACCAACATGCTTACCGACATTATAGGGTCAATGTTTATTAAAAGTAGCCCCGTTAGTTATTATTAAAATACAATTTCGATGAAAAGATGAAATACCAGTTTATACTTTTGATTGTTATTGATCAAATAAGTTTCGCATAATTTTCACATTTATTTAAAAAAAACTAAATCTAAATATGTGAGCACTAGATAATTTAATAATACGTTATTATGTAAATTATAGACCTTCAAAAAGTTTACATGAGAAAACACACGCAATTAATATGTACACCTGAAAGTTTGTATAATACTATTCAATTATCCAATGCCTCTACATACGGATTTTACATAAGAAAGTAAATTTTATTAAATAATTGAAATTATCAACACATTTTGTTCCATCGGTAACAAAGCAGGTAAGAAGATGTCAAGCAAAATTAATAATTCAAATTGTCCGTTCTTAAAATTATAGACTGAGAAGTACTGTTTCAACAAAAATTAATATTCTTAAGGCGACTGGTACAATAGTTAATGAGAAATTTTTAAATATTTTAGTTATTTAATACTGAAATTTTAGAATATTTAAAACATTTAATCTCATTAACAGCTTCACTAATCATTTTCAAAATTTACTCAATAGTAATTTACATCATAAAAAGGGCATTATGTATGGGTTTGCTTAAATTTGGATATAATATATTAATATTTATAAAAGCATAACGAGTGACATGCTCTTAACAAACTTCAGTAATGAAGGCATTTCTTAACAATAAATTTTCTTGTTTGTTTTATGTTTCGTTTATTAATAATACCTCTAGCTTAAAGATTATAACGATCCAATTCTTTATAAAAACTATAAAAAAATCTTACCTTATCGGAATCAGTAGTATTAGTAGATCCAAACGAAGCAAGTGAGTTCCGGTCGAGATTCTCAACGCTATCGTCGAGCGAAGCACACTCCTCGAGATCCCTACTAGAACGTTGACTCGAGCTCTTCTTCGCTGGGCTCTTAGGCATGCTTAAACTGAAGTACGTTTCCTGGATTACCTCACGGAGACGCTTAACCCATAGTTGTTTTGATTCGAGCGAGTTCGCACGAAGCACGACGCGCGTGTCGCTCGTCGGTGCTCGACCAGTCCATACCGCGAACTTGCACTCATCACCCTCAATGTGCTCGGTGACTCCAAGCTCCGACGTCATCAACCGGCTCTTATAGATGTACTTTACCTAGAATAACAAAAAGAAGAAAATAAATCTATTTAGTAAGAATATATGAAGTTCTTTCAGTAACAATTATTGATTTTAATGGTAATTTTAATAATAAATAATTAGTGGAGAATGTTTTGATGAATCGAGTTTATGGATCATCATTATAACAGTTGTTTTAAATACTCGAATGAAAAATATTATCTTTAATTTCTATATTTATAAGTTACTGAAGATTAACTTTATATTATGATTGTAAAATTTCGATATATTTTATAAAATAATTATTGTTTATTATGCTTAAAAATGTAACATAATTCTCAAAAATGTAATTTAACAAGTGCGTACCTTGCCAGCTGAATCCTTAACTTCCTTGCTGAAGAGTAAGTACAATTCAAACAGGAAAATGTGTCTCTCTCTACCTTTTCTGATTAATTGTTTGGGATCCCAGACTGTAAAGGGGTCCTGTAAAACTACATCGCCGAGTGTATCTATCCTGACATCGCAGCCTTCTAGAAGACTCAAGTGTAAGGCATCGTTTGCTTTTTTAGGCACATTCAGCATCACTTCAAGACCATCTTTGATTTCGCCTTGACCTTCCTGGCAGCACGCCTAAACAGATAATTTTTTTGTTTAAATATTCTGGTTATAAATTAAAGTATTCATTCATCGTGGAAACAAAAAAATTAAATAATTAATTGCAACCTCTGACCAAAAGTATTTTTTATTAAATCTTGGTTCTGGATAAAAATGAATAAAATTGTGACTCAATATTTATAAAACAACATAAATCAGTGAGTGGTAGTGAATAAAACATACCTGTAGGTCTTTGAGTAGAAGCTGATATTTTGTTATTCTCTGCACTGGCTTGATTAAATAAGCAGCAATCGGATGTTCTACTCTGTGCTTCCTCTGTAAATCTTCAAACCAGGTGCCACCATGCGTAACTAATAACTGATTACTTTCGGGTTTATTCTTGCAATAAGTCACATACATATCAAATTTGGCAGCCTGTTAAAATGTAAATTGTACATACATTGATAAACATAATAACAAAATAATTTAATAAAACATAGTTTAATAATTTACGAATAAAATTATACACAGCATTTTATTATAGTTTAAATTTGTACGCACTATAAAAAATAATAAATGCTTATTTATATTTTTTTAGATATAAAATAATTAAGATTTATTATTAAGGTTATTTTTCAACAAAACTATTTATAATTACCCATGTAACGAAACAATGACCGACGTCTTCCGGCATTGTTTCATATTTTTCCAATTCGCGAAGGAAAATATCGCAGTGAAATCGATGAATTTCTTCCATATTGCTAAATATTATTTGTTCACGTCCTTGAAGACCCTGAGGTACGTTACCCTTACCAACTCTCGATTCTTCGAGGAAACATCTAATGCAAGTTTCTAAATCCTTAACATAAGTTCTCTCAGTTTGCAAAAGCTCAGCCATAATAAATCTGTAAGTAATTTAATTATTAAGAATCATAATTTTCTGTTTTTATAACATTTATAAAGTTAAAAATTCTTATTTTTACTCTTTTCGTCTAGCAGATCTACGTTTCTCCTCATTTAATTCCTTTAAGTCTTTTCCCTTTATCTTTTCTTCCAGCAAAGGATCCGAATTTCTATCTATTGTAATTTCCTTTGGACCCTCATCTGACTGAATTTCTAGATCATCTTCTATAGTCGTCTTGTAACAATCCAATCGCATACTGAAGTCTTTGTATCGTTGGTCTACCTCGGCGACCGACTGTTTGATTGCGGCTGCGTGAGCATGACCTTTCTCAACGAGATTATCAGCTAGCTGTATTAATAATTTCACTCTTTCGCGTGTTTCCTGAAAAATATATCAATATATTTCTTCGTAAAACAGATAAATTCTTAATATTTTCTACATTTCAGCGATATTTTATAAACATATTGTCAATACAAAAATATAATGAATTTATACAGTAAATAAAATATTTAATTACAAAGTAAGCATAACAACGATAATTAAAAAAAGATATATTGTACAAATTTTCGATAATATTAAATATAATAATTACAATTTTCTTTTCGATTTCAGTTTTGTATGATACTGTAAAAATCAATTTTACGATTTTTATTCTAAAATATATTTACTATTTTCAATTATAAATTTTAATAAAGAAATGAAAAATACTGAAATATTTTTATTTTATAGAGAAATAATAACGTTATTGTTAATTACAAATTTATAAAAATTTTCATAAAGAATAAGTTGAGAATTTTTCATTTATTGCAATATAACTTTTTTCATATAATGAAATAATTTTTTTGTCGATGTTATTTATTCATAAATTCTGTAAATCACCTTAGCTGCTCCTTTGAACTCGTTATGTTCGTGAAGTAGCTGCTCGTTTTCTGCCCGATTTCTGCCTGCGTTGGCATGAGTCGCGAGGTATAACTCGCCAGTCTCGCTGATCCACTCCAGCGCCTGTTTGGCGCTGCGCTCGAATAGTACAAATTGATGGCATTGGTCCAGGCGTTTCTTACGCTGCGTCCAGTATTCAAGGACTTTGTTCTCCTTACTTAAGAGTTCCTCTAGTATACCTTGAATGAAAATATAATATTGTGATAAAGATTATGAATTACATATTTTCGTACATAACATGAAATTGAAAAATTATTAAATGCGAATTTTAAATTTTTAAATAAAATCTAATATTCTGAAATATTCTATAAGAGGCCTGCGATGTCTTGGTCGGAAAAGCAATGGGTTCGTAACTCGATGATCCGAGTTCGATTAATACAAGCACCACTGTTGAATTTATTTCGCAAATGCTTTGTTAGCAAACACATCACATGCCTCCGTCGCTAATCACCACCGGTTTTAAAGCATAAAAAGTGTGACATAAATAAAAAAATATATTTTATAATTTCAAGTAAAATGCAAAAATACTACATTATTATAGAACTTTTTTAATGTTATCATACTTACATTTGACTTTGTTTTCAGAGGTAATGCCGGTAGTTTGGTAGCTGTAAAATTGCAAACTGCGATTCGTATATTTAAGGAATGTCTCGGCAGTCCTCCTTACAAGAGTACAAGCCTTTAAAAATGCCTCTTTTTGTTCTTGATGTTTGCTCACAAGCGTCGGAACTTGAATTGCCTTTTCACCACCAACACACCAATCTTCATCCCGTTTATACTCTCGTTCTAAACTATCGAGAACTGAACGCACCTGCAAATATTGATAAAATTTATCACATCAAATTAGTTGCTTTATTATCTTATTGAATAATATACTTTTCATATAGAAGTTAATATAGAAAAAAACATATTTTACCAAATAAAAGACAATAATTTTTAAAATGAACATAAAATATCTCAAAATAAAATTAATTAGATCATCAAATTACATAAAATAACTGATACATTAATCGATAATCATAATTAAAGTCTTTTTCATTACTGAAAGTATAAATTTATATTGCACAAGTAAAATAAAATAAACACTCGCCATAAGTTTAGCAATCACATTAATATGTAATTAATTGTTATAACATTTAAAATAACATAAGAATTAATCTATAATATCTCAGTATACACTAAATAAATGTACCACTTGTTTTATGTACACTGTCATACGATGTTCGTTGACATGAATAGAACACTTAAGATTATGCTTTACAGACAATAATAATAAAAGAAACTTGCTCTCACCTGCTCCGCGGTCTTATAGAAGTTTATGCTCGCGGTGACGAGTTTGTGTCGCTCTTCCGCACACGTCACAAGTTGTTGCCACCTCTTCGTCACGTCTTCAGCAACGTCACGAATACTTTTCGGATCATAATGGTTAGCGCTCACCAATGCATCAGCCCGATGTTTTACCTGAAATGGTTACGATTTTTTTGTAAAATCCGAAGTGCATGTTGAATGGAAGTATCAGTTAATTTAAAATTGGGTCAGCGAAAATATACTTCCGATGCAAAACTTAGTTAAGTGTTAAGAAAAATAAAGTTATGTGAAGTAATATGAACAATTTTTTTTTATCTGTATATATCAAATAATCTATTATATGTTTAATAACGCAATTAAGTAGTTCAAACACTCATAACTCCATTTTAATATTTTGAATTATGCGATAAGAATTATTATGTTTACAAATAGTTTTTAAAAATATTCGGATTGTATTTATATACTTCGACGTTATATTAATTGAATGATTAATAATAATAACAAATTTCATTGCATATTGTCCGTAATATAATGCGACCGTTCTAGAATTTTGAAAATTAAAATTTGGTCTGGAATTTTGCGAATATTTCGATCTTGATAGGCGAAATAGAAATCAGCGAATGTTACTGCTATCGTGATTTGTCAAACGTCAGCGCGCGTAGTGCAACTTAATCATCTAATCAATATATAATATTCAACGTATTTTATGCGACTTACATTTCTTAAATCAATAAAGTATTTTTGCAATATGAAATTTAAACATAGTAACTCGAATTACTTGATACAGTTGCAATAACGCATTTTTTCTTTTAAGAATAAACGTTCATCTATTCGCTTCAAGGCACACAATCAATCGTCTCATTGAAAATTTGATTTGAATTTTCAGATACATTTGAAGCTATCTCATTAGTTGTTTCTTTCAAGACTAATCAAATTCACGCTTGCAAGCAGACCGATCTACATTTATTATTTTCTCTTCAAAATAACGAACCTGTACAGCCGACGTGTGCGTCTTCTCGATGTCAACTTGAAACTGCTCGTGTTCATGCCTAAGCTGCTCGGCGTCTTGTAGATTCTCTGGTATTCTTAAGGAAGCAAGTAACATCGCTTCACCGTTCCTGATCCAACTGGCAACGTGAGTCGCATCTTGTTGTAGTTTGACTAGTTGTGCTGTCTGCTCAAGTCGAACGCGTCGCATTTCGGCGAGATCCTCGGCATCCATCTCACGCTCATTAAGAAATTCGAGAAGAACCTGGACACGGTTCGCTGCGGTATGTTGCCCATCAGCCATTATGCATACGCCAGCTTGATCGAGAACCTGTGTTTGGTAAAGGTAATTCCTCTTGAGCGCACGAAGGCGAACAGGGGGTGTTAAGCTTATATTTTTAATTTGTTTTTTTTTTCAGAATTACGAACACTTAATACACACGACAGTTGAACTTGTTTTGTTGTATGTTGCATTCGATCGCGCTATTTTTTTTTTATTTTAGAATACCGTTAGGACGTATCATCCAATTGATAAATTGTTCATATTCTGTAAATTTACTACCAAAATTATTAAAACTTGTATGGTAGTGAAATTATTATAAAGAAGTAATTTAATTCTAAATTTTTTAACTGTCAGAAGTATATAGTATTATGTACTATAAACATTAAGCGTTAACATTTATTTAATAATTAATATATTTTTAAATTTAGAGAGTATGGGATTATAAAATTATCAGTTAATTATAATATATATATTCTTTATATTGAGCATAATCAAGTAAAATTATACTAAAACTTATACTTTAAATATACTTCTATTCTCAATTTGAAAATTGAAATATTTTCTTTTAACATTTTTTCGGTAATTCAGAAAATTGAAAAAACGTACAATATAACATGCAAAAATAGCATACACGGTTTACATTTAAATCTTATTGTATTGAAATCCTTTTAACACAATAGCAAAAGACGTTAATGGATTTAAAAAATATCCATTCATTATTACCAATTAAGACTCTTGATTTATAAAACAACTATTAATTGTATGAAAATATTTATACGCATAATAAAGAATAGACGGCATTACAAAATTTCAATGACATAAGTAAAAACCTAAATGTCAAACGGAACAAACCTGCGCGAGTTCTTGACCTTGTTGTAGAACTTGAAAAGCAGTGTTTTGCATGTGTGCAACACCATCGTTGTGAACACGTAAAAGTTGTTCAGGTGAACCTTCGCGGGGTGGATTTTGAAGTTCTTGAGCCCACATTTCTAACTGACCACTTGCTTCTAATGCATCACGTTCAAATACACGAAGACGAAGGCATAATTCTAATCGTAACTTACGTGTAGCCCAGAGATCCTCAAGTTCTTGACGCAAACCTGACAACCTGTCTAGTGCTGCTTCAACTGCTACTATCTGCAATATTCCGTAAAAAATATTTTAATTGCTACGCTCGCAAAAAAATCACAATAAATAAATAATGTTAAAATAACTGTATTCTTAATATTTTGATAAATCAATTATATCACAATAGATAAAAAAATCTATTACATATATGTCTTATATTTGCAATGTTCTTAGAAATTGAAAATATATATTTATTTAATAATATAAAACAAACTTACATTTAATAACATTAATTAGTATATAAATATACATATCATTACGTTATGCAACAAAAGAAAACTAAAAATTCGCCAAGAAGATTACTTAATACAAGACCAACAACTATTCTATACACAAAAGCTTTCAAAAGCTTTAAAGAAAAGAATAGTAGGAAAAAGAAGAATAAGATTTGATATACATACAGAGCCAGTAGTGTCAGGCATTTCGGTCGACTCTCTTAGTTCTTGTAGCAACGTTTCGCCTTGAGCGATAGTCGAGGCACACGCCTCAAGACAGGAAGTCCGATGTTGAGCGCATTGCTCAAGTAGCCTCTCGGCAGTTTCGAGGTTCTCGGCGACCTCGTCCTGTTGAAGTTCCTGACGCAATTCGTCGACCCATCCTGAAAGCTAAATTAAGGATTACACAAATAAATATGTTTTTAATATTGATGCGTTTGCTTACATGTTTCGAGTTCTTTATCATGCACTTGATTACGCATTTTTTACATTAGTAGATAAATAATATTTTGTTATTTTCTGCGTTCAAAAGAAAATAAAATAATATGAATAATTTACTGCGATATTTATTTGATTTTATTAAAGTGTATATTGCAATTAAACAAATATCTAAGGATCTAGTAAAAATTGTATTTACTTTATTGATACGTATGTTAAATATGATTTTTTTAAATATGAACAAATATGAGTGAACAATGGAACATTTCGCTAATACTGTAAAATGTATTATCGAGTAAATAAAAAATAAAAATGACGTACTATACTTGTTTATTTAAATGTGGGTAAAACAATTGTATGCTTACAATACGTAGATTATCCTTTAAATCATAAAATTATTAGTTTATAAAAATTTTGAATAACTATCTTGTATAATAATTTAAAAATGAGAATTTTCAACAAATACCTACAAACAGGTAAATTGACTTAATAGTTTAAAAAGAGTTACTACTTATATAAAAGTAATACGTTTAAATTTATTTATACAGAATAACAAATACTAAAAAAGTATGTTAAAAAAATGCAAATTAATTATTAATTATTTTTAAAAAATGTATTATTTACGAATTAACAAAAAATAACAACAAATAGATTCTGTTAAAATTTATAATTGATAAATCATTTTTCAACATACTCTTTATTTCGCAGAGTATTTTAAAGTAAATGTTAAAGGAAAAATTACACACCTCTTTCTCATGCGTATAAAAGACTACAGCTAGGTCGAGCCTACGTCGGCGCTGTTCCACCCTCGCGGCGAAGCTACTGACATGGGCTTCGAGCTCCTGAGCCACAGCATAAATTTCATCTGGTGCACATTCTCCTGTATGAGCGAGCTCTTCAGCCGCGGTCAGCAGCTTCGAAGCGTTCGTATAGGTGTTTTGCGCGACGTTCTCGAAGTGCTCGTGGCTCTTTTGATACACTCGAGCTTTTTGTAAATTACGGCCTACTCCTGTATTTTTTCGTATGAACACTTCTCCGTGATTAGTAAGCCAATCTAGTACCTGTTTCACGTCGTCTTGGAATAATCTGTTCGAAAAAAAATATTGGATTACTGATTAAAATTCTTTATCAAATTATATACGGAAAAAAAGATAATATAAAATAACATTATCAATATCCTATATATTTTCCAATATATGAAAACTACAAAAAAGTTGCTATCTCACCTGAGAGCCAATCGTTGATGTAGCTTAATCTTCCTTGCGTGCCATCGAGCTTCGAGTGCCCGATGGTGGCCCAATATCTGATGTATAACCGCGAGCACGTGTGATGCACCTTCACTATAATCCGCCGCTGGATTCCCACTCATACCTCCTCGACCATCCATCGTATGACCATCTTGACTCTGTATGAATTTGCGTATCGGTAGAAAAATAAAAATTAGATAAATTGTGCGTTGGTCTAACAACTTTAACTTAGCAATCAAAAATACGACTTTAAATTTCTAATTACATATATGTATTCTAATTTTAATTATTATTGTCCCTGTTTTTTTGTGTTTTCTCTGAATTTTATTATACTATAATTAAAAAAAACTTTTATCATTTAAATTTAAATTTTAATTTTAAAGCTTATTCTTTTTTATTTTATATGTGATACCGATTTGAAAGTTGTACCCTTTTCTGTATTTATAATAGTAAGTAATAATTTAATTTACCATTGCACAATCTTTCGTAGAACCAACCAAATGAATAATAAAATCTGCTTAATACTTATATAATTCCGTTGTTATTATTGCTATCAGTCTCTTTTATAATTAAATAAAACCCTACATATTAAGAGAATCTCAATAATACAAAAAAAGTATTTTTAATTAAAAGTTCAAACTTTACCAGTATTCATTTAATAACCTACCACATAATTATCCAATCTAAGCTATTTATCACAATTTAAAACAAGGACAACAAATTTAATAATTTACACTTTAAAAAAATTAGAATAATGAATATACGCATAACGTATAAACTGTATATAGAAAACACGCTTGATGTGCCAGATATACTACCAACTAAGATGTGCTTCAACAATATTAAATATTACTACGATGGAAAATGGTTATTAATTAAACAGAATAGGAAAAGTTATTGCTGAGTTTTTCAATTACTTGCAAGCATTACGATTCAGATCGTTAAAAAAAAGAAAATGTATGCAATATACAAATGGAAGAGTGTGCTTAAGAAAAAGAGATCGGGGCACCTTTTTTAATATTATTATATAACTTCAAATTGAAAATGAATCTCAATTTTATTAGTATAATTAGTTTTGCCATGTTATTTATACGAATAAAAGTAAATTATTGTTAATAAATGACATGAGTATTACTACAACAGTAAATTTTAAGCAAGGCACAATTATTATATATTATAGCAAAAATATATCATAACGCTTTAATAATTTTAATGATAATTGTTGAGGTATTTAATAGTTGGTTAAATTAAGGTATTTTATATTAAATTGGATTCACTACATCGTTTAATCTATAGATTCACAGCCATTAAATAATTCTAGAATTTACTTTACTAAACGACAAATAAAATTAAATTGAAGTGTTGTTTGACTCAAATTACTCAAAAAGAAATGTTATAGTACACGTGACATTTGAAACTGAAAAATGTCAAAAATAAATTTAAATTACCCTTTCACGTAGAAATAGCAATGTTGAAATAATTTATTGATTTTAATTTATAAACTTTTAAGCGGAAGTACATAACCACATCTATATATAATAATTATAGCTTTATCCCTGATTAATGTTAAATACCTTAACAATATCTAATACGCAAAAAAACGACAAACATTTCTCCCCCTTGTTCGTTAGATATATGTAGCAGACGCCACTCCAAAAACCCCCGAAGGCTTAGGTATACGTGCAACGTCAAGCGTGAACTCGTGGGAGTATGTGTACTCATACACACGCACACTCACGCAGACACGCACACACACACATACACACACACAAACATTCAAATAAACGTGTATCGACGCAACGCAATCTAAAGTGCCACACGGGGTGTAAAGGCAAACAGGGTCGTGCGCACACAAAGGCACACAAAGAGAAAAGCCACACATGCTGGGAGGACGTACGTGTTTTCTTGTCGCGTGGTCTATCCCTTGGGGTTGGTTACAGACTTGCACGAGGTGGTCCAGCTGGTAAAGAAGCTTCTTACTGGTACTATGAACCTGGCCGACCGAAATTCCGCAATCGTTAAATTCAATTTACCGCGCGTATGTGTCTGTGTTTGTAGGCGTATATAAGTGAGTGAGTGAATATGTAGCGAGGCTCACCGACACCTTCTATAAACCGCCGGCTAATCCGGAAGGTATGGATAATTCGTTTTCTCGTGATCGGTTACGATGATGCTTTGAGAATTTGAGATTTAAAGTTTCATGTTCTACAAGTGATATTTAAGAGGATATTTTATTTGAATACATTCATTAAACATAAAAATTGTTAAACATGTGTATCAAAATATCATAAGTTGTAAAACATAAATTTCTTATCTCGAATTCTCATACTTAATCCTACGTAATTCTGAGCAATTATTTTTGTTTCTTATTTATAGTAATTTAAGTTACAGGTATTATCATTTGTAATTTACCACGTTTAATATCAAACATATTACAAAGCATACATTAATGAAACATTAAACAATAACTCAGAATTCTGGGTGAGCTACTAAGTTTGTTTAGATCGTCCTGAAATATGGTAGTTTAGTCTCATATGACGCATACAGTTATTTCCTCCTCCTAATGTTCGAGCAAAGTAGATATCCGGCGTTTTACCCAGGCACCATGTTAGCATTAACGTCTCGTTATTTAATTGCTGGCTAAAAACTATATTGTTTTTTTTTAATATATAAAAAATCATAATCAAGTAATGCCTCGTACATAATCATCACGAAAGCTGTCCGAGACAATGGTTGCGCTCGCGCTGTGACAAACTTGCAACATCTTGCCTAGTCCGCTCAATAGTGATTGATATGCATTATATACCTGTTGGAATGTAATTTTTTAATGATTATTGGCCGCTTTTTATGATATTGGATAATTTTTTGACTTTCATCTAATTTATTCTTTAGTTATTGAAATTAATATATTTGCTTCTAATTAGTGCAAAATTTCAAATTTAAATCTTTTTAATATATTTTCGCAAAATTAAATTGCGAATTATTTTACCTATGTTTACATTTTAATATACAAAAATCAAGAAATTACCAATTTATAAATAATAACTTTAAAGCATACCAAAAACCCAAGACGAAAAGTATAAAAACTGACAGTACAATTGCAAACTGTACAATCTACATTTTAAGACAATATTAACAAAAACTTTTTAAGCAACATAAAAATGTAAATGGATATGAAATTGATATTGTATAAATAAAAATTAAATATTAATAAAAAATCTAAATAAAAAATTGAAGCTGATAATATAAAATATAAGCATAAAAAAGAGTTATTAATTATAAAATTGTAGTGCTTATGTAAATTTTGTCCATTCTGAAATGAAATGAAAATTTCTGCTTCCTATACAATGAATAATTATGGTATATTTAAAATTGCATATTTGTTTATATATTTCCATTCAAATATTCAAATATATCTGGACCGATATATACATATTTATTACAATGTTTGTACCAAATTGCGTTTTTCAGGGAATATTCCTACGACCGATGTGTAATATATTTTCGTTATTTACAATGTCGAAAACCAACAATTTATTATAATCTAATATTGATTAGCGTTTCTTTGTTTTGTATATATTTACATATGGTATGCAAGTTATGTAGAATTGAAAAAATTTTAATTTTAATGTTGTACAATTTACAAATTGAAAACAGATAATTAAAGTCGTAGGATGATATTTCCTACTTGTACAAAACTAATTTAACAACATTGTCACCAATAATATAGCAATCACGATTTATATATCCAATATTGTAAAGTTACGAAACTTTATTACTCATCATTCTTACAGAGAAAAATAATTTAGTATTATGACTAATATTAACATAAAATCAGTGTTAAATTAATATTCTATAAAATGTTGTATAAATTGTTTAAAAAGTTGCATATTATTGTAATAATGGTACTAGAAGAAGAAACAATCAAATTTTGATATAACTAATCTCAAAATCGTTTCAAACTGTTACACGTTTCTCCTTACCTCGGTGTAAGCTTGGCACATTGCTTCGTAAAGCGTCTGATGCTGCCTGATGTACGACTCGAGTACAGTGATTTCGCCAGGCAAATTGGTAGCATCACAAGCTTGGCTCCATCCAGCGACACTGTCAACGTATTGCTCGGCCTTGTGATGGAATACAACACTTAATCCGAGGACAGCTGTGCGTTCGTCGAGGCCAGCAGCAAACTCCTTCCAAGCGCGATCGAGTCGACCAGCGACGGCACGCACGTGACCAGCTGCATAATGTTGACTTTCGAGTAGTCGACCTGCCATCGTCAGGATTTTGTTGATGTTCACGTACATATTCATTGAATTCATGGCGAAATGTTTGTGTTCCTCTTGTAGACTTTTTGCTGTATTAAATACACGTTGAATTTTGAATTTACGAGTTAAATGTGTAAGTAAAGCTTTAAACGTGATAGTTGATTCTATTGAATTTTCGAAAATTTTCTTTTTGTACAAACGTGAATAAGAAGAATTTATAAAATTATTACATTATCAATACTTGCGGTATTGACACACAGATTGTATGGATAGGTTATATTTTCGACTAAATATTTTATTTAGTACGAATAAAAAACTTCAAATTTTTGAGATAATGAAACTATATAGAACAGAGAGCAATCCGTAATTTCATTTTTACTAAATAAATTAATTACGTTTGCAAATTTAATTTAAATGCAATAGAAACAAAACAATAATTTAAAATTTTTAAATAAAAGAATTATCTTAGATTTTTAAGATTTCTAATAAAAAATTATATAAATGTAATATTATTGTAAGTAACTTTTCGTATACTTTTTTAATTTCATTTATTTTCAATGAAAATAGTAATAAAATGTTAAAATGTACCTACATTTAAATTTGATCCTATCACTAAACTTTCTTTAGATTAGTAATTTTATATTAGTAAATTTTAAATTTGCATTCATATTTGTTTGAGTAAAAATAATATAATTATTTTCCATAACACACATTAAATTACATAGAAACATAAAATGTAATCTTGTATAAGACATGAACAAAGAAACATAAATGATTAATTAAATTATAAATTATCTTCTATTATTAATTTTTAAATTATTTTGTCAAAGAAATTATATCTATTATTAATGAAAACCACGGAACAATTTATTTTACTACATATAAAGAATAAAAGCTCCCTCAAAAAATAAGATTTAAAATCTATTATTTTAGTGTTCAACAAAATATTTACAAAAATAAAGAGAATTGATCAATAACATACCCAGTTGATAAGATCTTCCAATTTCCACATAATTAGCTAAAAAGTTTTCACGATTATGACATATCCATTCGAACATTTTCTCACAATCCTGCTCGAATAGCCTGAGTTGGAAGCATTGTTCAAGTTTGATCTTTTTGATGTGCCATAGTTGAAGCAGGTGTTGCTGAGCTGCATTGACTGAATCGAGGTGCTGTATTACAAGGTTAGCAACATCACGTCCATCTGAATCTGGGCCGCCGCTTGCTCCAGACTCGATGCTACCACCTTCGCCGCTTCCGTTTATGTTTATGTTGAACCTCTGTAGGAGTCGATTACCGAGTACCCCAATTTCTACAAAAATTAAATTTTATTTTTTGATGAGGTTTTCAATTTTTATTATAGTACGGTTTTATCGAATTAATAAATGTAAAGTTGCAAGGATAAATGTATATCGTATACCCTAAATTGTAATATTATTTTGTTTACTAAATTTAAGACGATTATATAAAATAAGTATGACTGATAACTTTAAAGCAAAACATAAAAGTTTGAGGTGTATAAGAAATCATGACAATTGAAGTGTATATACGTTTTATTTAATTGATCCTAAAAACTTATAATGCTGAATGTATTTCTCTTTTAAAAACCATTTGAAACTTTTAAAACATATCGTAACATAAATATAAATTGCAATGAGATATTTTATATGAACTTGAATTTGGGAAATGTAAATTGAGAAATAATCTTTTGATATAATTGCTTAAAGTTTATAAATCGGAAATTACTAACGGGACAATTCTTCAAATAAAAATGTGGAAAAGAAGAAGCTTTTTTCTAGCTTATATAATTTCTACCAAATTATCTACTCTTAAATATCCAATTCAATATTACATTAAAGCACGCGTTAAAGCATAAATAATAAATTATCTACGTAAAAGATATTGTGCATTAAATTCGTAGTTAACGTACCTTCAACTGGAACTTTCATAATTTTCTTTTTCATTTCGTTGTGGAGATCGATGCCATGTTTCGCGCCTCCAACATCATCAGCAAAATCATTACGACTGAGATCCTCTTGCAAATCGTCGAGTCTATCTAGTAAATCAGTAGCCTGCCAAGTGAAATCCTCTACAGCTAATCGAATGTCAATCCACTGGGCATGGTCATACTGAAGAGAGCCGTCTAAATCTGAAGTTAGCTGCGAGGGGTCTATATTTCTAGCTAGCGCTTCTAAATTAACAGTATTTATCTGAAAAATTTAATTATACAAAAATAGACTTTTAGGCTTTTTAAGGTACAACAATTTAATGTTTATTAAATTAACAATAGTAAGTAAAGTATTAATATATAAATACTACGAAAGTAAAAGATGTTATTGTGAGAAAGTTAAATATTTTTATCATTATTACTTTTCAAAATGCAAAGAAAAAATAAATATCACTTTACTAGAACAGTGTAATGACTTAATTGACATTTCTGAAAGTTTCTTATATAAGTAATTAAATAAACTTCTTAATCTATCGATCAAAGAAATTGATTAAATTTTCACAATTGATTAAAAAGCAACTTGAACGTCCTAAAAACAACTAAACTTTACGTTAAGAACCAAATACAAAGATATTTAACCGTGTGTAATTATTTTATTGTTTTAAAGTTCGATTTAATACTTATTATTATGACGCAGTATAAACTTCCACATCCAATATTAATAACTAAGAAAACATCTTACGAAAAGTAAACTCGAATCAACTGAAATCATTTAACCAGTTTATCTCGCTTTAAAAATATTATTTAACTCCACCTTGCAAAGCCGGAAAAAAAAGATATTGAGCAAATTTTTACAAATTTCTTCCAAGCAGCCAAGCACGCGCATTGATTGTCACAAAGAGATAAAAATGAACGAATATATATATGTGTGTGTATATATATATTCGATATCAAGCTGAGGGTCGCCAATTTTTTTTCTTCCTCACATGTGTGTCGGTGTGATGCTCCAACGAATCGAGTATATCTACAGGTATATTATTTTGTGCGCACGCGGGCTAGGAAAACTAGGACACAGGCTTATTCACTGAGACTGCACTATTAGTGCATAGAGAGTAAGAGAGCGACAGAAAGAGAGAGAAAGAGAGAGGGAGGGAGAAAGAGAGATAAAGAGAGATGCGCGAGGTTGTACACTACACGTGGGTTGTTTGCGCATCGATTGTTCCCATTTACCTCAAAGTTGTACTTCTTCTGTTTGGCCAACGAAGTCCTTTGTTTCTGCCAAAAGTTCTCCGGTTTTATCAGGAAGGCTACGTAGACCGAGTGGTGAAAATGGTCGTGCAGTACCTAAGAACGAATTCCTTTTATTACTATGTATTTGAATTTATTTCATGTCTTTCATACTGCATGGGCAATAGCCACATCTCTAATCGACTTAAGAACTTGAGCGTTGTATAATTTTCGATGCTTAATCAATTATCGTATCTTAAATTTTGGAAATAATAAAGATATACAATTAATATAGCATCAAAAACATTAAGTAATAATTTAAGAACGATTATACGACGAGAAAGCATTTTTATAATTACAGTATACAATTAATTTCTTCTCAGAAATATGAATACACCTGAGAATTTTCTTAATTAAGAAATTCGCAAAATGTACATACTGTTTATAAAAATAGACGTAATCTTAATTTTTAAATATTACACAAGATTCAAAATAATATGTTTTATAATGTAATACATGTGAGAAATAAAAGTTTTTGTTACTTTCAATCTCTCGACATTTTTTGAAGCACATATTTTTCAAAAATTTCATATATATTTATTTCCCTGAGGTGAGAAAGTGATATGTACGGATTTAAAATCCGAGATTTTTTACGAAAATATATTCTACTTTTGTATGTTAAATAATTTATATAGTAAATTTCTTCAAATAAAAAAATATCTCATTTAATTTCGTCTTCTGTATGAAAATAAAAATATAAATAAGACTTGTTTCAGTAAAACAGCACAAAAAATGTAGAACTCTACTCGAAAATAATAATTCGAGCGTTCATTTTCCGCAAGAGATTATATAAATGTAAATACAAATATCGCGATATATCTGTAAAAAATTAAATGCATATATGATATTATATACAAATATGACCTATTCATACATTTTATAAAAAAGCTATATATAAATGAATTTCAAATTTTGTTAATGGATCATACGGTTTCCTATTTCCATCTAAAATATCATAAAATTTGTTTGACTATATGGGTATATATGCACAAGAACATCTAATAATCCTATTTATGGGTTGATCATAAATAAATGCATATACATTGGAATAAATTATATATACGTTGGTGTTCAATATACATTATCTATGTATACAAAAGATATATAAATCATTTTAATGACTATGCCAATATATACCCGTTAACTGTACTAATTTAATTAAACACTCTTTTTATTATTGCATTGTTTGATGTGACAATATTATGTTGAGATAAGATAAAAAAAGACTTTTCGTTTCTAAATTGAGAGTGAGCTTTATATTTTAGTCACGTAACGGATTAGTTATACTAGAGTCGAATTAGAATGTAGTCTGTTTCAAAAAAAGAACGTATTAAACAAAATTTTATATATTGATAGTTAGATGTAAAAGTTTAATTTTATACAAATGATTTGAGCTTTTAAACATTTTCGTTTAATTTCGTATAATTTAAGGCAAATTTATGTAAAAAAAGGAAACGCTTAGTGTGTTTATTAGTAATAATGGTTAATCTAAAAATGAAAAAGAAAAACTAACCTTAAGTATCGGTTTGACCGAATCCCAAGTGGCACCACGCATATCAACGACAATGGTAAATCTTAAACCACGATCATCATCGTTTGGGATAGCCATAAGATACTGCAAAAGTCTGCGATAGTCTTCGGGTTTGGCGCGTTCTCGCCTTGGCGTCGTCGGGAACAAAAGTAGAAGGCCCCCGCGCCGGTCGCGTCCACCCGGCATTATAGCCAGGCGCTCCTGGAGCAGGGGCAGGACTTCAGCGGCACGGATAATATCCATTTTGGCTAATAGCGGCCGCAGGTTATCCATATTTATTGTCACTTGCTATCACTCAGATCTACCGAGAGAGCAAATTATATTTTTATACAAAAAATTGATCAATTTATTATTGTGGTATTCAATGTAAATAAAAATGTAAAATATCATATTGAAAGGAAAATAATGTTAAAAGTGATAAATATTGTACTGAAAAAAAAGTAAAGACTGTCGTCAATCTTTCTATTGCTGTTCTACGATGTGTAAAAATTGAAACGTACAGAGTGATCTAATTTGCCCTGTCATTCGTATAAGTAGAGAGTATCGATAATTAATATCTGGCACGCAAGGTTTAACAGTAATCGCTACTGTTAAATTAACTGTTATTATCCTACGTGAACACACAAAGTATACTTAGCTCATGATTTATGTGATTCGAAATTTAAAGAAACTTTACATCCTGTTTATTGAAACTATAATATACTTTGAATTAACTTATATGAATTAACTTATAAACACACTCAGTTAACGATAAAGTTATGTATAAAAGGTTTTTATTTTTGCGTTTCTTATACATGTAGATAAATTTTCATAAAAGTGTTTCATTTTTTTTATAAAATTTCAAATATTTAACAAAAACTATTAAAATTATATTTTAATTTTTTCTTCATATTTAAGTATTGGATTAAGCTATACAAGAAAATGATTAAAATCGTAAATGAATGAAAACTTTCTTTACGTCTACCGTAAGCTCCTTCATCCAATCTAAAAATACAATAGTGAAATTGAAGACATGGTATTCAAGTGACAATCAAATTTCCCGATACTCAAAACATAAATTTTAAAAGTAACGGTCACAGAATAATTTAGAATTCATCACTAATATGTGTAAAATTGTGTTGAATCGACAAGGGAGAAAGAGTATCGAAGAAACAACAAACCAGACTTTTAAACTCCCGGTTGAAAAGCACTTAACTCGCAGCTTAAGAGAGCAATTCCCGAGCTGTAATCGAACAACGCGGTAAAGCAAACTCAATTACTCATACTATAGATGCATGTGTATATGTAGAAAACTATTTCTCTACATTCACTAAAACTTTCAGTCAAACCTTTTGCGATTCTATTTTTTTTCCAAATAGTATGAAAAGAAGAGTAAAAATGGGGTTACGTGGTCCGCCACGTTCGATATATAAAGAAACTCTCCCTTTTCTAACCATTCAAGAGATAATCTATTGTTGGGTGTCCCTTTCGTACGTAGCAAGAAAAAATTTCAATGGAATAGAATTGTCGCGATCGTCGTCATCGACGTTGTGCCAACTTAATTTTTTAAAGCTACAACGGACGTTTCGATTATTGACTGTCGTTCTTTGATTATTTTACGCGTGACTTATCTTCGTCGCTTGTTTTGTTATTGATATATCGAATAGAGTCATTTTTTCCATATAATTGGTACGAGTATGTAAAATATATTTTTTAACTTACAAGTAGTTTAAAGTCAGAAAATTAAATATTAGTAGAAAATAACGATGAATCTGTAATTGACAAAAGTTCAAACAGAAAAAGTTTTGATGTTTTATAAAATTACTGATCGACAGTTTAGTACATTCTGTATTGACTTACATATAAACTTCAAATTTATAAACGAATGAACGATTTGAACATTTTTTAAACTAATATTTACGTACAATTATATTTTCTTTTTCACGATAGATAAGTTAAATAGATACATTAGTCAGGAATTGGTTAGTACAGTGTACATAGGTACACAGACTAATGTTAGCTTTACATTATGTGTTCTGGCATATATTTACATATACCTTTTATGATGCATTTACATGGTTGTAAATCTGACGTGTGTAAATTTGACACTTTCTTATCTCAAAGATTTCAGAAAGTTCATCTTAGATTTTGAAGACTGACCTTCATTGTTAATTTTTTATAGTATACTCTATTATAGTAGAAAATTGTCGAACCACTTGAACTAAATTGATGTGTTACAATTTAAACAGTGTGTCTCAATTGTTCTCAATTGTATGTGAACTAAAAATTTGCACCAAATAAACGTATTTTTAGTAATAAATTTTTGTAAATTTATTCAGTTAGAATTTCGTTTTTTATATATCTGCGAACGGAAAAAGTATCTACGTGGTTTTATACATATTTTAAATTTGTAATTTGTCTCCTGCAGTTTTAGAAATGAGGAGATTTAGTTTTATATTAAAGTGTACTTTTAATGAGTGTCACACTTTTTAATTTGAATTTAATGTAGATGAAAAATCAGTGAAATAAGTTACATAATGATACCGTATGTACAGCTGCAAGAATTGGCTTTTTACAAATGATAAATGCTTTTCTATATTATTAATAGTCCATTTATATTTATTTTTGTTAACACAAAAATATTAAATACTTGCAATTTATCTAGGAAGTTTTTAATGATACTATTTAAAGTAAATAAAAAATATTAAAAAAACTTGTAATTAATACAATGATGAATTTACTACAATAACTGAACGTAATGAATATTTGTTATAATATTTATATAACATTATTGTGAAGAAAATTTCATATTTACTCAAGATAACAAATATATTTCACATTATCTAATGTAATTTTTGCGGTGCAACGAAAATCAATAGCGTAAACTATGCGTTTTGCGTGAGCGAAACGGCATAGCGAATGATTAATAACTTTCGCTTTCTCTTAAAAGTCAGAACCGTTGATTCCGCGTATGTATGTATGTGTACACAAACAAACACACACATACACACACACACATAATTTTCCTTTTTATTTAAATCAATAGAAAGAAAAAAAGGCGCAACAACAATAACGGGCGACATCTAATCGACCCTCGTTATTTTTCAACGTCACTAGCTCTTCGTTAGTCTTCACGTTAATCGAACTTATTTCTCACAATATAATCGTTACTGAAATTAGGACTTTTTAATATTTTAAATTATGGTCATTAAGAGTTTTATTTCTTAAACAAATAATTGTTTGAAGAATTGTTGAACAAAATACTTTTTTTACAACTTATATTGTACTTATGTATTCTAATATTCTAAATATTTTTATGAAAAAAATTAAAATAGCTGCTGTTGTCTTAGTCAATGTATAACCAATATAGACTTTAGAATATAAAATTCAATTTTAATTAAAAAATGAGCCAAGTGCGCCCTGTTTTTTTAGCACATTGCTATTTATTTGCAGTACAGAAAATACGTGGAAAACATGTAGCAAATTTACTTTTTGATGAGGATGAAAAGAAATTACGAGTAATAATCAAAGTACCGAAACAACGTTATAACCATGAGAGTATTCTAATTCTATTATATTTTCACGACAATAATTCGCAAGCCCAATTTCTTTTCGCTCATAGAAAATTTCTCTATTGCTGAATAAATTCCCATTCAAGATTTTTCTAAAAGTCTTATTATTACGCTGGGTGCATTATACATAGACTACATTGAACACGATTTCAATATAAAAGTGTATGTGGGATTAAATCAATTTTATTTTTGTTGATTTGTTACATTTATATTTTCAAATTTATTTTTTATAATTTTTTATCGAAATCTTCATGGAATGCTATAATAAATTAATTATTATAGCATTGCATGAAGTGTTATCATATACTTTTTTATTCATTGCACAGTATTTTCTGACAATAGATTCCCATATATATATATATATATATATATATCTACTTAGAATCATATTTGCGTGTAGCTATAAAACGAAAGAATTAGGTCAAATTCATTTTTATTTTATAAGCTAATAAAAAATTGATATATCTAAAGGAGTGTATTATCATAATAATTAGGTCCTTTACCACAATTTACCCCAAATAATCAATTTTCAAAATTCAAAATAATTTCCTGTATAATGAAAATATAAATTCTTTAATACTCAATTAAAAATCGCGTGATGTCACGGTATTATGTACATCGACGATGTAATATAATAAATATCATATTTATATAAATATGTATATATATATGTGTGTGTGTGTATAGTCACGTTATAATGACTTTCTAAAAAAGTTCATTGCATAAAATGATTTCGTGTACGCGGATCCAAAGTTAAAGACAAGGAGTATCAGACAAAAGAGACACAGCTGAGCGAAAAAAAGTGTTACGGATAAAGCTCTATACTCATCGGGGATCCCCAGAATTTGAAGACGACGGCGCCTCCTTGATGCGCGTCTTAACGAAAGAGAAAAATCAACAAAATGGAGGCACAGTACACGAGAGCCGCATAAAAATTCGAGAATAAGACCGGATCGGGAACGTGGAGATTATGATCATAGGAACCCCTCTCTAGGGAGCTTTGAACATCGACGTTGAAATAGATGCGCGTGAGCCGTTTGTTTGTACGTGCCCTATTTGGGTTTTATTAATAATTTTACAATCCCCCTTATATATTGGTCTAGAAAATGTATTTATTTGAGGAAGTCGATTTCAAGTATTTGCAGAGCTGTCCTTTTTTTACGGTGATCAAAGGGATTTCATGTTTTCACGTCTGGTTGAGCATGGTAAACGAGGAACGTATTTGCGTCATTTCGTTATATTTGAGTAATTGGGTTTAATTATTTTCACTGTTAATTAAAGATTTGATTAGATTGATTCATCAAATTATTGCGAAATTTGAAAATTGTATTGATATTGAAATTTTTACAAATTAGGTAATGTCACAGAACTTTAATATTTCAAAATATAATTAATACTATTAAGATTATAACTATCATAATTCATCTGTATCTATTCAAAACGAAATTTAATTTATGAAAAAAATCAAATACCCATATTTGAACGTAAATCTTATACGCTATGTTTATCAATATTATTATTGCGAAACTAATAATATATAGAATATAAGTTTTAATTAAAATTTTCATTTTGCAATGAAAATGAAATCAACGACGGCTCTCAACGACTGTTCGTTAGGGCCAACAAACTTCAATGCTGTCAGAGCGTTAAATGCCATTATCACTCGTACAGGAACAATATTTCCGACAGTACGTCGGAGTTTCAGTTCCTACCAGTATTGAGAGCAAAAATGTTGTACTCAGGCTTTAGGCACTGGTAAAGATTTTATATACGAAATAAGTAAAATTTTCAATTTTATATACACTAATTTTTTAAAGAGATACAATTTTATATTATACATCTATACATCTATATTCAAAGAATTATTATAGTAGCGTAAAATCTAAATAATTTACATTTTAATTAGTATCTGGTTAATTAACAAAATGGTGTATAATTAAATTTTCTTGTAATACAAAATTTTAATCTATATAAACAAAAACAATTTGATCTATTAATCATGTGACACAATTATAATAATACTTTGTTACAAAACTATGTCAATTTTATAAAATTATTTATTTTATAGGAAGTATAAATTTTATTGTCAAAGTTTTTTTCTCTGTCGTGAAACTGTAATCTTCTATTTCTCCATCGTTTGGAGCATTCATAAGAAAAAAATAATGATATTCTATTGTACTCTTTTATAGCCATTTACTACCGAGCAACAAAAATGTGCGAAGTGTAAACGAAATTCAGTACTTGTTTTGTTCTTACTAAAAATTGATAGAACTAAGTGATAGTCGTCCCTTTGTTATTTTTTGTCATTGCTATTATAATTTATTATAATATATAAACTGTTTTTATTCCTCTTAATACTTTAATACACCCACGACATTGTTAAAAAAAATCAATGCAAATATCTCACAGTAATTAAAAACTTCTTTCGCATTAGCACTTCTAACAGAGATGCATAGACATATAATTATAATAAAGAAGTGCCATTCAACATGCATAACAACAGACATTTCCAATCGATAATTCGAGTAATTACATTTTCATTCTCTCATTCAAACGCATGCCTCTGCATAAGCAAAACACTACTACTATGTGTGTACTCCATTCAACAAAAAAATATTTATAAAAGAGACGGATCAGACTTCTAAACTAATTAATAATACAACAAAAACTGATAAAAATAAATGTTACTTAACAAAACGATTTTAGACTTTTAAATAATGCGAACTAATACAAAAGAAAGTAAAGTAAAATTTATTTACGCCTATTCAGTAAATTTTCTGATCATATATTGAAATAATTCGCAGTAATTTTATAAATTTTACTTAAGTTACCTGAAGCATAAAATTTGTAGGTTCTTTTATTGATTATTATTTTATTATTGAATTCATTAAGAACTAAACTATTTGTAAGTACACTGAGAAAAATTTTTTAGTAAAATACTATTTTAATGGTAAAAGAAGGACAGACTTACACAATTATAAAAATTACTATTAATAATGGCAAAAACCTTTATAGGTAACAATATATAACATCTTTTAAAATCAATCTTTTTCTATAAGCATCATTATGTCTGCGAAGTAAAATGTAATATTATTCAATAATCTAGACTCTAAGAAATTTGATTATTTTGCACATTGCTACTCAACTTTTGATTCGTCAGAAAAATAAACAAGTATTACCTAGTGAGTGAATTATGTAAATTTTAAAACCGAAAAATTAGTATTAGAATACAAACTACTATTATTTTATTTCAATAATTTTTATCGTTTGTGTAAAGTAGTATAGAATACTACATTGCGAACAGTACAGTCATTTTTTTAAAATAATAAAATTGCAAGTACAAATTGCAAATATTGTACTCCAATTAGAAACTTTAGAGTTAATAAACATAACAGTACCAAATATGATGAAGAGTTTCAATATAATAATGTACTTTACTTAAGAAATGAGGTAAAGTTTACGATAAATTTAGTAAATTTTATTCAACTGCTCGGTAAATTTTACTTGATTTTTTTTCCGTAAAAAGAAGTAGATTAATATTTCGTCTGGGCATCGTATCTGATCTGCGGGGAATCATTGTGAGTGTATACATCGGCGTATACATACTCACGGCGCGCGCATGGTGGAAGAATCAATCGCTCGAGTAGGGGGTGAGGGGAAGTAAGCAAAAGATGCAAGCGCGTGCTACAGATTTAGGATTTCTAAAGTGCATATAGGGAGACGTATTTATCTTTTGGCTTGTGAACTTTATAACATAAATTGACTAGATTCTATATTACAAAGTATAAATAACTTTTTTTTTATACATATTAAAGTTATATTATATAAAGTTATTATTATATTCGATTATTGTTATATAGATATTTTCAACTTGAATATATTTGAGTAGAATATACGTATCCGTAAATCGAAATCAAATATATTTTATATGATTTTTAATATTTGGATTATTAAAGTCGTTATCTGCAGAATCGATAGTTATATGAAATGCAGTGAAATCCTCTCTCTATCCACATGTGTGATATATAACGCATGAGATTTATTTATTAAAATGGCATTAGTAAAACAACATGAATTACTCCTACACAAATACTAACATAAATAAATATATATATATATATATATATATATATAAACCATGTTTGATCAAATAGACAATATTTATTTAAAATTACAAAATTTTGATAATATAAAAATAATCGTAAACAATAGTAAAAACTTATTTAATAATTAAAATTAGTCTACCCGCATATTGTTCAAAGCGCTTGGAAACAAAAATAAAGTAAAATAGCGAAATGCAGGGTTTTTCGCGAAACAGAATGTCTCGATTGTAAAGAAAACTTATTTCTATGTAAAGAATATGGAGCTCTCTCGGGTTATATGCATCGTGCACTTAAGTGTAATGGATTTCCTTTTATATTAAAAAGATTACACGCAAATGGAATGTTCTGCATGACTAAAGATTCTATTTTTGTTAATGTTAGATGAAAATAAAATGTATACAACAGTGAAAATCAAAAGTAACTATTCTGTAACGTTGCAAAATGAAATCAAACAGCATACAAATTATATTATGAGAAAGGTAAGAAATTTTGTTTTACGTTTAAAAGCTGCTATTAATTATTCAAAATACTGTACAAGATCATTGATAATTTTGAAAGCAAAGCTATGTGAACGCGAGTTTAATGCAAATAAATAGTAGGGGTGTCTTTTTTATCAGAAGGAAGAAGAGGATGAGGATGAGGTGGAGGAGGAGGAGGACGAGGGCGGGGATTTTATTAATTTGGTTTGCCGACGGCGATTCACGCGACGGATTTATTGGCTATTGTGGTGATTGATCGGTTTCTCAAGAGGGCCGGTAGCTTCTTTGTACTTCGCGGTGACGGATGCAACGCGGAATACGAATAAAATTTCAACGTCTTTTACTTTCTTTCTTTCTCATTTTTTTCTCTGTTTTTTAAGTGTCCTTCAGCTTTGGAAATTTAAAACTCTGCGAATCGTTTTGATTAAATAATTGTATTTAAAATAATTTTATATTCAAATGTTGATTTATTGACACACATATTAAATTTCAAAAAATAGATATTTTAAGTGCCAGTTTTTAGTAAAAGCTTCTGCTATTCGGGCAATAGATATATTTGATCATTGGAAATTCAATCAAACTGTTATTTCGTATTTGCTTTTAAAAATCACAGTTTCGACAATTTCTCAATATATTAAAAAATATAGAAAGATATGCAGTATTTAGATTTTACAATTATCATGACTATTTGAAATAAAAACTATGAAGTGTGATAACTATAAAAATAATGAGGCTCATTATTTGGCAGGAAAAATGTTTAAATTAATATTAACTCATATACTTGTACGTAGTTCATATTTTTTTAAGAAGTTTACGAAGAATGTGACTATTAAGTTTAACCCGTTTTTTATGCTAACTACTGCAATATTAAATTTTGATTAAATTACTTATATATAACTTTGAATAGACTTATAAATATACTTGAAACAAGGTTGAAACTATAAATGTGTCGTTCAAAATCTGGTTATTTAGAGATGCTACATATAATACAAGTATATATACGCAGATATACTTTCCTTGTTAGTAACTTTCCGTTTTAATTATCTCTTGATAAATAAATAAATTCAACTATACGCACCTGTACAATATAACGTTAACATTTTTAATTAATTCTTAATTAAAGAAATTGTAAATAAATTTTTTTTTAATATACCTGTTACAGTTTTAAAATTTTCTCATATACGTATAAGTACCGTGGAATATTTATTTCAATATTCATCTGCCAGTTTCATTCATTTAGGTCACTAAAAAAAATTTAAATGTTTTATGTGGCAGATTTTAAGATTTTATTTTTTGTTAAAGGGATTTTAACTTGCAGTTTCTAAATGATGAAAAAAATAAAAATTTTTATTTAGCAAACACCGATTATTTGCTATCAAATCATATTTTCGTCGCGCAGTGAAACAAAATATATTAAGTACCTATATTGAAGATGAAAGTAGACACGCGTGATTATGGTTAATTTTTATTATGACCCATAGGCGTTGAAAAGATAAAATTGCCGAATGAAAGTGAATGATTGTTTGAGATTATACATGCACGTATCGAATTGAGAAGACTCCGCATTAGTCAACAATGGTAGGCTTTTAAGGAACTAATTGATTTGTGCTTAACGCGAAAATTTGAGGTTATGAACTGTTTGTGAGTAAACAAAGTTTATTTTTATGTATAATGCTGTTATTGTTTGAAATTATATTAATGAAATCACAACTTATATTTCATTTATTGAATAATAGTACTATTAATAATATTATAATGATTAATTTTTTGTATTATACATAATTTTATATTATACATATCTTATAATACATTTGAATAATGTATAATAGAGTGATTTTAAATATTATATTAATACTGTAGATTAAATGTTTTATTTATTAAAAAAAAGAAATAAAGTTTAAAAGATTAATTACATGCTTCCACTAAATGTTAAAATAAAAATTAGTTGCTATATTTGAAACAATAAATATTAGATTATTAATATTATTAACACTATTTTATTTATTAATGCAAGAATGCAACAAAATTTAAAGATTCACACATTAGATTCATTTCAAATACCTTTGTACACACTATATACACTTCTGTACACTTTCTTACTATATTGTGAGATTTACAACTTTATCTGATTTGTTTCAAATTAAGTAAGAGTTATATAAAATATAGAGAAGCTTTCTAGTTTCTATAAGATTATAAATATTGATTTTTTTTTTCTAATTTTTCATAATAAATTTTGTTACAAATAACTTAAAAAAAAAGTACACAGAGTATTTTCACTTTTACAGTATGCAGTCACAGTAATACTATGATAATGCTTTAATTTTATTGAAATAAACAATTCATACAATTTTCTAGTTTGCAATCCCAAACTTCTATGATAAATCTAAAAGTAGACATCAATTGTAGATAATTATACAACTCCCGTATAAAACTGCAATTTTGAAATTTTTATATAAAAAGAAATGTACATATATATAATAGACAGTTAAATAGACAAGCAAACTTTCCTTCGTGTAATGCAAGAATTAAGTGAAAAACATTTTACGACCCAAAGAACAACTGCAATGAATGAAAATAAATACTTAGGTTAAATATATATTATTTAAGAATATTTTACTTGCGCTCATAAATTTAACTGTATTAAAAAATTCAGTAGCAGAACTATATTGCTGTTATTATTACTCTTACTCTGTACTTTTTTTAAATACATATAATAATTATTAAATGGGATTTTTAAATGTTTTATATTTAATGCACATGATGGTAAAACTGTATTCGTAATATTATAGTATTGAACATAGTATGAAATAGTTTTAAATTTAATATATTAATATTATTGTCATTAATTAATTTCTTTAACATTTTTGAGCAAGGATAAGTTTATTTATATGAATAACATTTTATCCATATAATTGAAAGTACAATTTAAGAAGTAATTACAAAAATACTGAATTGTGACTAAGTAAAATACAGTAAACATTAAGAATTATGAGTTTATAAAAAGTATAATTTGCTTACATACAATATCATAGTATATAAATTGCAATTATTATACTATGACCAGATGTAACTATATTATATTAATTACTAGTTAAATTTTACTTATGTATAATTATTACAAAATACAATTAATAGTAAATAATTTTAAAAACAAACTACACAAATAAAGTTATACATTTGTGTAATACAATGACTTTAGGTATTGATAGGAATTGTATTAATTCTTTGAAGCTTAACAATTAAAAAAAATATACATTTAAATACAATGTTTCTATTAGGAAAGTTAAGTTTTGGTATTAACTGTACATTCAGTTGAAAAATCAAGTCTTTGTTCCTCACAATTTTCATTATTAAACTGGCAAACTTTTACTTTAACTTATCACAACATATGACTGTTAATATTTAGACATTGCACTTTTTTCCATGGATTCCATAAAATGTGGATAGTAACAATTGACACTGTCAAGACAATAGATTCACACAGAAATTGTTTTAAAAATAGTTAGATAAAAGGCTATAGATACATAGACAGAGGTATGGGATATTTCGAAAAACTCGACATACATCAGAATAATATGCAAGAAGAGCTGTAGAAAAGAAAAGCGAATGAGTGAATATTGAGTGCAGTGTAGACAGATACGCGTACGTACCCTATGCGTAAAATTGGGAAAGCTATTCGGTTGACCGTAAAGTCAGCCGAAGGAACGTCGAATATCAGTCTCGAGGACGCGAAAGATTCGCAGCACTCCATAGTTACACACGACATCAAAACACAAGCGCGGATATATAAAACGCGGCGGGCGAGGTACCGTTACGTTATTACACACGCATAATGGAAAACGCGGTACGAAGCCTACACTTTACCAACACTAATATATAAACAGTAGGCACAAACGTACACACACACACACACATACAAACACACACGTACACTCGCGCGCTCGTTCAACATATACGGCAAAATAGAATTAAAACGCCCTGAGGAAGACGCCTAAGAGTTAGAAAGATTATCGAATTTCGTAAGGGCTCTCTCTCTCAACGTCGCGCGCGTACATGTATATATATATATATATCTGTGTTTGAGAGAGAGAGAGGATAGACAGAGAGATAGAAAAGGGGAGATATATTGCACTAGAAATCGTACCTCGCACAACGATGGAACGTCGCTGGAGGCGTCGCTCGGACATCGTCGTCCCCGTCGCTCGGCGACCTCTGGCAGCATCCGGCAGCATGTGTACGGACAGGGGGTCCGGACTCCGGGTACGCGACGTTACACTCGGGACTCCCTCACCGCGTCTCTGGTGCGCTCTAACCAATATTGCCAGAAAGGGGGGGGAGCGAAGGAGGGGGATCGGTCTGCGACTGCGTGAGGATTTTCCCCGTGTGGTGTGTAGTACCCTGTGCTGTGCCGTACGAATGTACGATATATACTATATAGTGTGCTGTGCGGCCTGTGCGCCCGTGCGCCCGTGCGCCGTGCGCCGTGCGGGGTATGTAGCGGAAGACTTCCGCCGGGGGGCTTCGCGGGGGAGGGGAATTTCTGTATGCTATGCTATATACGAGTCTCCCAGCAATGCCAGTACACTGCACTCGCGGCGGGTTGGCGGGTAGATGCGACACTAGAGACATCTCCCGGGCAAATACCTATTTGGCTTGCCCTTCTTTTTGCGTTCGATTTTTCACTACTGTTGGGAATATTACTCACCAACTACGTATGCGCCTCTTTTATCCCCTACCTCACCGAGAATATCGATTTTTTATATTTTATAATTATATTATTTTATTTCACCAGTTTCACCCAACTTACCATTATTTTTTATTTTATTTTTATTATTCATTTTTCACGAAATATATAGAATAGATGCTCGGCATAGAAAATATTTTCACTTTGTCTTCCCGTACTTATACTTTCTTTCTTTTTTTTTGTACTTTGTTTTGAAGACGGTTATACATTTTTAAATCAGGATTTTGGGGAAAATCTAATTGACCAAACATTATTATTAATTTTAATTAATTCGTCGAACAATTTTTCGATTAGTTAAGGATTAGTTAAAATATATATAGCTAAAGCGTATTTTGCGAAATTCGATTCAATAATTCAGAATTCTAGAAAGTTATGCGCATGCGTGATTAACCTGTGGCGGGAATGACACAATAATTTAAATCACTTTCTTTCGCGTTTCGGATTCGAAAAGTTTCTTGAATAGATAATCTATGTAAATTAATTTTTATTATGATTATATTGTAATAACTTTTTATTACATTTCTTATTATTTTATTCATGTCACTCTTATAGTTACAAACATAATATGTGAAACAGTTTCCTTCATTGATTTACATTGTAAACAGTAGGATTTTTAGTAGCTGGAGAATATTTGTAAATAATGAATTTCGAACTTTTATTTTCTATGTAATATCGTTCGTTTCCTGAAATTAAAAGTAATGCAAGCTTGTCACAATAGTTTAACAATTATTGAAAAAAGGTTATAATAATGTTTTTATATATTTTTATTTGTTAATACAATAATAACTCTTACCATATATATATATATATATATATATATATATATATATATATATATATATTGCACTTATACTATACATTACTTTTTATTTACATTAAATTATATTTACACCTAAAGTGAAAATTAACTGCAAATCATTTTCTTCTATCTTTAAACTTAATATAAAATTCATTAATTATTGTATAAGGCATGTGCAATTATATTTATAATTCTTTTTTTTACTCAAATTGAATCATATTTTCCATTATAATTATACTTTCTGCAAATCCAGCAAAACTTCGTGCACAAATTTAGCAAAGGGCAAAGACATTTGACTTTGCAAACTGATAGAAGCGCCATCTCCGGACTAAAATAAACTTGTATTTGTATATATATATGTATATGTACAGTTCCACAAATTATTTGTGACGCAAAATGTTTTGATTAGAACATTACATTTTGTTGACTACCATTTAAATATCTATATTGATTTGTATTATAATGCAAAAATTATATTATATGTTGTAAGCTGTAGGTATAAAACGTATATTGATAAAAATTTTCATATGCTGAGATCGGAGCAGTGGGGAGAAATAAGCCGCTAGGCGGTGATAAACTCGGATTCTTCTGCAAGCTAATTTCACAATGAATTTCATTTTCAATGCATTCCTCTTTTTTAATACCAAATGCATTGTCTATACATACGTATTACAGTATTTTATTAAGTTCTATTTGTGGTATTGATGTGATTTAGGCTTACTTTTTATTATTATTATATAATAATGTTAAAGGGATGTCAGACCCAGAAAATGGTAATTTTGTAATTTTTTTTATAAACAAATGAATAAAGTTTTTAAAAAACGCCGAAGCCCTTAGGCATGTTTTAAATAATATACCCTAATTTTCTCAGATTTTTAAATCCATAATATGATCACGATGGGTTGAAAGATTATGCTTTTTTTCAACTAATAATTACCGACTAAACATTGTTTACTTAATTATTATTTAAGTGATGTTTTTTCATTAAAAAAATCAAAACGTCAAGCCCTTCCTTATATTTTCAGCTATCCGTATAAATTTTTTCAGATTTTTAATGCAACATTTTAGATATAATTTTTGGGACAAAAGGTGCAGATTCCTGTAATTTGGGTCTGGCATCTCGTTAAATTGAAATTATATAAATTTATAAAGTTTAAAATAATAAATGTTAATAAAAATAATAAACTATACTTTAATTTCATGTAAGCTTTTATTTATTTTATTATTAGATTGTATAATAAGTAACTTAATGAAATATCGTGTACAATTTTTATTTTGATTAATTTATAAATTTTGTTAATTAATATGTTTTATAACTATATTATACATAAGTATATGAACGTTCAAGTAAATTTTCTTTAATCTGTAGTTATCATATGAAAAGAGAATGTCCATAAATAGGAGAATAAGTTATTTACTTTTAATTATACAAATTTATTTTCAAAAGCAGAAAATTTGGGGAAGTATATATAACAAAGGTAACAACCATATGGTTAACCAACAATGTTTCTTATTTTTGACATAGATAATGTATGTATGTACGTATTCCATGAGCATAGTCTTTTACGTTTTAATTTAAATAATATTATTATAAAATATTTTAAATCTAACGAAATTGAAACAATGAAGTTATTTAATTATAGAAGGTGAAATATTACTAATTAATTTTGTAACATTTTTCGTATATTATAAATGAAATTTACCTCTTTTTATGTGTAAATGTTTTATTTAATATAGATAATTAAAAAAAATTATTTGAAATATTAATATACAACTGTCGGCACAAAGTAATTTTTAATAAATATAATTTAATGAAATACTTTGTGCAATTAAAAATGTAAGATATAATAAGTATCATAAAAAAGATATTCAATTAATATTTAGTAAAAATTATATCTGTCAATAATATAAATAACAATAATGTTCTACAATTATAAAACAAAAGGTTTTAAATTTCGCGGGAATATAAAAACGAAGGAACGGTAATAGTTCGGTATCAGTGTGATATGGGCTTGAGGAGTGGGTGCGTACGAGGAGCAGGAGAAACACGCAGTCCGCCATGTTGCTTGCTACACGCGCTATGGGTGGCCGCTTGTGTCAGACGAACCAGCAGCAGCAGCAGCACCAGCACCAGCAGCAGCAGCAGAGCATCTCACTTCTGTAATGACTGCCGTCTGGCGTTGTCGCGTCGCGTAATCATCCGGCAATCACGTCGTCGCGTAAGATGCCACGGTGACTTCGTGGGTGCGAAAACATTATTATTGTTTACCACCGATTGTCATGTCGCAGTGATTATTTCGCGTGTGTTTTTCCCGAGGGTTCTCGATTACTATAGCAGGGTGGTTTATCGCGGCCACTGCCAAAAACCGTAGCCTTGTCGAATAACGATGATGCGGGACCTGTCAATCCTGCGCGAGTAAGCGACTCTGTAAAATGTTTGGGAAAGTGCCACCTACGAATAATACACCTGGACCACCCAAGGGTCGCATCAAACCATCCGGAACGTGCCTACCTTGTTTTACAGTAGAAGATGGCGTGCCAGAAGATAAGGCCAAACCATGGAAACCTAAGGAAAATGGTGATTCCATCATTTCGGAGATACCTTGTAACTTGCAACCATCGGAGGTCACAAGGCCTTACAGGATGGATACTGTGAATTCAACCATGGAGATTCAACATCGATCGTCTAGTTCTTCAATGTCAAATGTTATTCACAAGTGTTCACCATCTAATCCTGGTGCTACGAGGACTTCCAGCAACAGTGCTTCCAAATCCCCTAAAAGTCTTCAAAGTGGCACTTTCAACATGGATTCAGTTACTACCTATCAAGATGTCTTTAAAGCAACCAAAAAATCTTTGTCATCCAATTCACAATCCATGTGTGCAAATAAACTATTAGTCAGAGATCAAACTAAAAGGACGAGTAACGCAGATGTGGATGAAGTGGATGCTGCACCACTTCCAGATTCTAGATTGGAGTTCCCAAAAAAGAATCAACACTCGGAGATTAGTATGTCTCAAGAATTTAGTACCTCCACACCGTCCAAAGATACCAAGTACGATGACAAAGAGAATATGCCTACTGAACTACAATCGTTGCCAAGGAGTTATAAAGACAGAGAAAAGTGTAAAGACTCCTGGAAACCTACGGAGCTTGATAACAACTTTCCAGGATGTAACTATGCAGGAGAATGTATGCAGGACAAACGCAGAACAGGAGCCTCGTGTCAAGCACTCAGGCACGCAGTGGCATCCTTGAATCGGCTCGATGACTTCTTCCTTGAGAAAATTGGTGCTGGTTTCTTTTCCGAGGTCTTCAAGGTATGTGCATTGAATTCTTAATCAATAGCTCAAGTTTTCTGTCTACATTACTCATCTCACCAATTACTTTGTAACACTGTTATACCTGTTTTAAACTATTTTTATGATTTTGTTACCAAATTTCTTTTGTTTATATAAACAATTAGTTTTCTTGCAATATTAAAAAATAAACAAAATTATGTATTTATTTAAATTAAAATTATTTTAAAATAAACTTACAAATTACATGTATTAAAAATGTCCTAACATATAAATATATAATTATATATTTATATATACATATATGAATTATAGATTACATTGCATATCAATATCAAATTGTTTAATTACAATCAGTGGTTTACATTTGATTAGTCAACACAAAAAGACAACTACTTAGATATAGGTAATAAAACAATAATAC
Organism: Theocolax elegans; assembly: GCA_026168455.1. NCBI lineage: Eukaryota > Metazoa > Arthropoda > Insecta > Hymenoptera > Cerocephalidae > Theocolax > Theocolax elegans. The sequence goes on along the minus strand of CM047425.1, from coordinate 17,114,545 downwards.
AAAACTAGTGTAATTTAAAGTTTTGTATATGCATGTGTCTGATCTATTCTTTAGCTATAATAATGGTAATTCTTTACAGTTAAATTATTTAAATCTACAGTATGCAATATACTAGTCTAATTTAATAAAACAAATTATTACTTTATAATATTATTTTGGTTAAAAAAAAATTTTAATTAAATAAATACTATCAACATTGTCACAGTGGTATCAATACATTTTTGAAACTCTATGTACGCCCTTGCAATATGGTAAACAAAATTAAACTAATTGCATAAGTAAATAATTAAATTCAAAAACCTTGCGGGAAATTCATAAAACTTTCCATGTATTATATATATTTAATCTCAATTAAATCATCTGTTTACATAAGTTTCTGGAAAAGAATTCATAAAAATTCTACTTATAAAAATTCAACCAAAATTGCTTTAGACTTTCCTCCCATATCTCCGCAGTCACTTTTTTTTATTACCCATAAAAATATTTGATCTTGGTCTTATACACGAGGTAAGTGAAAAATACAAATTCCAAGATTTTCTATAGTGATGACTTGCGGGGCCTCACGTTCACTGTATACGCTGGCTATTTTTATGACGGAAGGCCCAAGTATCTTACATTCGCGGCACGTCTCCAAGATCCGTAGATTTATCGTTTTCAAAGGGGGGAAAAGGGCGATTTATTTTTTTTGTTTCTTTGAGAGAAGGGTAAAAAGGATGTACCTACCTACTTATTTTTTTTTCGAGGATGAATCATAACATCTTTTTTGTTTTCTCATTGTTTTCTTTACAACGATTTAGAGAATCAGTGTTGTCAACTGAATTCAATTGAATGATTTTGTATATATATATATAAAAAGCGTGAACGGTTTTTCGAATTTTAATTATCGTTGACAACCGTAAATGTTTTAACTTTACTTCACGGAATTAATTAATACACGCATGAAAATTGTTACGTATCAAATTGAAAGTATATTGCTCTTATTAGTAATTTATTTTTATTTTAATTATTGAAATTTCAACTAACATAACGGACACTTTCATAAATATTCATACGTTATAAAGATTTTAGCAGGAACAAATAAAAATTCCGGATAATTATTTATTAAGAGACGTTTGATTAAATTAATTAAAACTTGAATTAAGCAAGACACGTAAGGCAACAAAAATATAATAAGCTATCAAAAATAAATAAATTAATATTAATAACAATATATAATTGCGCTACGTGGATACACGTAATTAACTATTTTTTATGTAAAAATTCATTTATATCGATTGCCGACGTAAATGCAATGAAGGTCTTTTTTCAATTTCCTTACTCAATCTTGCAGTTATCCTCCTTAACGATTCTCTTTTTACTATAAATGCAAATGAATTACGAGGATACTTGAAGACTAAATTTATAAAATTGTTGTTTTTCAACAGCAAACGTAATCTTATACTTTTTTCAAATGCATAGAATCGAAACAGTTTGAACAATTATACAGTAAACAAACTAATTTTATTTATAATATCACTTTGAGGAGATTGAGAAATTATAGTTTTGTTTTATTCCACTTTATTAATCAACACATTATAAATTATACGTCAAGCTCCTTTACTAACATTTTCAAACGCTCCTGCGACAACAATTTGTGATTTCACTTGGCGAAAGGGGAAGTTTCTATATACTTTCCATTTGATTAATAAGGATTAATTTATGACACTTTTTTCTCGAACAAAATAATTTGTAGTATATTTTTTTTTAAAATACGCAATAAAATTATTATAGTCTGCGAATTGTATTGATTAAGTTTACTTCCTAACACTTCACACCTTTGTACCGATATACCTATGGCTATAATGTGTATATATGTACCCACACTATATAACATTTTCTCGTTTATAAACGATATCTCGGTCGTCGATTAATTACTAGGTAGATTAGATAAGTTGGCGAATATTTCATACATGTCATAAAAGAATGTTAAGCTGCGCTATTATACCCCAGAAACCACCGAGATATAACTTTTCCGCTCTAAATTTTTTTTTCACCTTGGCATTAAATGTGTATGTATTTATTAAGTCGTATTTTTATTTGCTTTGACAATGTACGTACATACGTTTTTTATATATCAAATATTTTTTCTAAATGATCAATCAATCTAGCTTATATAAAAATATCTATATCATATGTAATCATAAAAACAAATATTAAAAATTTTTAAATAATATATACATTCTTTAATTGATTCTTGTTTTATCGATTAAGAATTCTTGGTTTGATTAATTTATATTTTATTTTATTCTATTTGAACTTCTGGAATGTAGTGTAATTATCTATATTTATTAAACAATGTTCTGATTTTTCATTCTAAAATCAATGCAACTTTTATAAAATAGTAATTTACTAAAAATACAGACAAAATCCATTGACCTAAAAATTCACTGTAAAATTAGAAAAAATATGCAAGTGCTTACCTAAAATTTACCGCACAAATTTTTAAAAAATGTTTAATATACTAATTTTACTAGAAATTTAAAACAAACCCCGGAAATTGACTATCATTATAAATGCATGACCTCATGAATTAAAAAAAATGCAAGTCTAGCCCTTGAAACAGAAAGAACTGTTTAAATTTCACGAGGACGGACGTAGACAGGCCTTCTTCTTTATTTTTTCCACGGCAGAGTATTACGATACTCAGCGTTCATATTACGTAAATCAACTTGTACCACCAACGACGGAATCTCGTTACTGCACACCTGATTTCGCGGAAAATCTGACCTGACGAGGGAAAACAAGATTGGCAAATCGATGCGGCGTGTTTTTTTTTCACTCCGGCACGTACGAAAAAGATTGGCTTTTCGTGTCCAGCTTTTCTCGGAAACTATTCTATTGGATTTTTTTTTCAAGCTCTTTCCTTACTTTTTATGGGAAACTTTTATATCGTAAGAAAATCCGCGATTTCGAATTTCATTGGATTTTCAATAAAGAGAGCTAAATTTTTACGAGAAAACGTTTAGGAAGTAATGATTTTTATTATATGTTTTGTAAGAAAGTCAATATGCGTGTGTGCGTGCGTGTACGTGTGTGTATGTATAGTTTGTATTAAAATTTTGTTATATTTTGTAGAGAAATGTATATAAAGTAAAAGAAAATCCTAAAAGTTTTAAATTAAATTAAAAAACAAATGCTAATAATATTTCTATAATATTTATTAATTATATTTGATTATTGTAAGTGTAAAGCTTTCTTATATTTCTTATATATTACTAATCATTATCATACATTTAATATTTAACCAAATTTTCTCTCTCAATCATCCTATTACATCACTCAGTCAATTAAACGGTAATAAAATCAAAGAAAATATCAACGATACAAAAATACCTACACTTTCGTATATCGAATTCATAATATTTTCTTACACCATTTTATTTAAAACTCATACCGATACACATGAAAATAAATCTCATTTAAATTTAGCTCAGTACACTGAGAAAAAAATTTTGTTGAATCAAAGAAGGCTTCACTGATTCAATGAAATCCCTTCTTTGCGGAGTTTCAACTTAATATTTATTTGAAATAAAAAAATATAATATTTGATTTTAAAAAATATTTTATTGTACCAAAGCAGAAATAAGCAAACTTAAATAAACATTTTATTGCGTGATTTGTGTATTTTATTACAATTATATAATGTTTTTTCCGATAAATGCAATATCCATTTGATTGAAATCAATATTTAATTGATTCTGTTCAATATTTCATTGGAATTACAATATACTGAATTAATGCCTTAAAATATTTTATTGAATTAATCGAATACGACTTCGAGTTAAATGCGTAATTTATTAGTTTAACGAAATACACCATTAATTCACTTCAAAATTTAATTGGGATTACAATATAATGAACTAATGCCTTGAAATATTTTTTGAATTAATCGAATACGACTTTGAGTTAAATGCGTAATTTATTAGTTTAACGAAAAACACCATTGATTCTGTTCAATATTTCATTGGGATTACAATATACTGAATTAATGCCTTAAAATATTTTATTGAATTAATCTAATACGACTTTGAGTTAAATGCGTAAATTATTAGTTTAAAGCAGTACAGCTTTGGATATACTTAATATTTAATTAGGAATCTTTAGTTAGGAATATATTATATTGAAAGCGCCTCCAAATATTTAATTAAAAATACCGCATACTGAATTGATTCAAATGCTTATTTCATTGCCATTGTAATGTACTGTTTCGATTCAATCAAATATTTTATTGAATTAATGAAATATTTCATTGCCTAAAATCTAAAATAAAAAAATATTAATTTATAAATGTTGTTTATTATTAATTTCATATATATATATATATATATATATATATATATATATATATATATATATATATATTATTTTTTATTCTTATACGAAATTTTATCATTGATATTAACTGAACCATACATTTTCCTAACCGCTTGATAATCCTAATCGCTTAATAATCCTAATCGCACATAGAACGCATTAAAACATTTACCGCACGCATTACATGTATATGTGTATATAGTACAAACGCAATACTATATACACTTGTACTCCTTAAGCGCACTTATATACGAATCGAAGGATATATTGTGCACTTGCAGGTTTACATCGCGATACAATATTATTACCAATGGTAAAAATTTGTTGACGCCATCTGTCGGTCATCAGTTAAATTAAATTTAGTTAATGGAACCATTTTATTGAGTCAATTATTTCGTTAGTCGTATCGATGAAATTGCTTTTGTGAATCAATGAAATGATTTATTTAATCCAACAAAAATCATTTTAATACAAACAAATAATTATTTTGTTGACTTAATGAAACCATTATATTGATCGGATATTTTCCTGTTGTTGAATCAAAGATTAAAATATTTTTGAAATAAATACATATTTTATTCAATTAACAATATAAAGTAATTGAATCAATTAAATATTTGGTTGAATTATGCATTTTTCATAAATATATTTAATGAAACCATTTTATTGAGTCAATTATTTCGTTAGTCGTATCAATGAAATAGCTTTTGTGAATCAATGAAATGATTTATTTAATCCAACGAAAATCATTTTAATACATACAAATAATTATTTTGTTGACTTAATGAAACCATTATATTCATCGGATATTTTCCTGTTGTTGAATCAAAGATTAAAATATTTTTGAAATAAATACATATTTTATTCAATTAACAAAGTAAAGTAATTGAATCAATTAAATATTGAGTTGTAACTAATGGTCAGTTTTTTACATTTTATGAATGTTTTTAAAAAAACCGTTTTATTAATTTTACTATGCATGAGTTTGAGTCAACAAAATATTTTTTCAATTTAATATATTATATTGTTTGAAAGCATCTTTTTTTAAATCAACAAAATGAAATGTAAACTTAAAGAAATGTTCTCTTCGTTTAATGAAATATTTGATGAACAGTTTCAAAGAAATTATTTCTATAAAGTAATGAAATGGTTTCTTAAATTTAAAGAAGATTGTGTTGAAACAATCAAATATTATTTTGGAAGAATATAAGATTTGACAATTATCCTCCAAAGAAATATTTCTTTGAAGTATAAAAATATTCCTTCTACTTAAACATATATTTCCTTGGTTCAATTAAATATTTCAAAATGAAATGCATTTCTTTGAATTAATGAAACTTTTTTTGAATCAAAAAAATTTTTTTCTCAGTGTACATATTCTTAGGCTTTTTTTCTTTGCAACAAGGAAACACACGAACTTTTACAAATATTTTTTGGGTGCGATTTTTAAAAACAATTATGAATAAGCATGTATAAAATTCAAACCTCTTAAATTTTAGAACGTTAAGTATTAAAAAATAGTGCGTTTTATGTTGCTGCGCTAGCAAATAGCAGCACGTACTGAAAATGCAAACGCAAACGGTTTGTTCGTACTTTTTTCGACACAAAGAAGTGAGAATTTTGCTTACGTAAGGTGTGAGAAAGATGTCTATTAAAGCAATTTTTTAAATGGAAGTTAGGGTATAGTTTGAATACAATACATTATAAAAGTATCAATATTATAAATAAAATCAAAATCTATAAAATTGTTTTCATTATAAATTATCTGTTAAAAGAAATCATGAATTAAAACGATTTCATACATGTGAACCTTACATATAAGAATGAGTAATTTAATTGTATAGTACAAGGCATTGAAGGATCTTCTTATAAATTTTCTTTAATTTTGGCAAAAATGCGTTTTTAATATAAAAAAGATATTAAATTATATGGTAAAAATATAATTTTAAAAGTATATCAATGATGATTCATATATTATACAATCATTCGTATATAATTTAAATTATTTAAAAAAATTAAAATTATTAAAACAAAGTTTGGCATTAGATTTAATTACCAGCGTTTTTATTGTTGAGTAGATTAATTAAGTAATAAAAATTTATTAGTTTAATTAGATTGAATAACAGTAAAAAATAAAGTTTTTCCAGCTGAAGAAGCCCAATATGCGTCGTTTAATCTCATCAAAATTCAAATAATACGACAGTTCCAAAGTTATTTACCAGCAAACTTTCACTTAGATACGAATATGCTGAAGTTGTAAGAAAATCTGATACTATATTTCTGTCAGAATTGTCAAATCGATTTTACAATAATAATGATTTTAAGGTATTTCTTATCCAACGTTTTGAATAAAACTTTGTCTCTCGTTCGGATTTAAACTCAATATTTTTATAAAAATGATATTTGTTGTATAATTACAAAATCTAATTTGATTCTTAACTTCTCAACTCAAATTCTCAACTTCTGAATTTTTATTAATTCTACTAAATTAACTAAAACAAAAATGCGATAAAATATGAATACTAATATGAGTAAATTATTTATTTTTAGAATATTATTTTTACATTTCAACATCCAGTCAATTCGCACCAACTTAAAAAAAATGTTAAAATATTGAAACTCGTCGTTTTAAAATTAGAAATTCAACACGAAATGCAACGCACTCATACACACATATATACAGACGCAATACTCGGGGTTATTGTCACTATATCTCGGCGCCGGGAGATCGAGTTCCGCTCGCGGTTTGCCGATGCGCGAATAAAGCGCACACGCGAAAACCTTGGTAAGGGAGGGCGACGATCGGTCGCCGTTAAAAATAGGTCAAAAGGAAGTTGAGGTGACTATCATACGAGGTTCAAATTGTTCCTTATATCTTTATCTGCATTCTTTTCATCATTTTATTGATGCTTGTTAAAAAAATTTGCATAGACTATTAAAAGACAATATTAGTGATTACGTGCCATTTTTAAGGTATTTATGATTCAGGCCAAAGTCATTTTATTCGAAACAATGCTTCTTTGACTCTTTCAATATTTCTTGCGATGAGGTAAACGCCAACGTTATGGTACGTAAATATGGATTCTGAAGTGACCTGTGAGGAAAAGGATATTGGAAAAAATACATTTAATTTTTTGAGTTTGAATAAAAAATTGTATGTAAATAAGTCTCACAAATAAGAGTAGCAGTTCCCAAAAGTAAACAAAGACGTAGCGCCGATTTAGGACTATAGTTTAGAAACGTTCAAATAAAATGTCGGAACGTCATGACATGCGGGGAAACACAGTTTGCGAATTTTCGTTCCCCTCGTGGCCATCTAAACATAGATTCGCCGATCTTGGAAAATTTCGCCTGCGCGACTGCAATACGATCTGGGTCGAGGCCCTTTTTCCAAACCCACGTGTTACGTTTGATTCCCTCAGGTTTTCCTCGTATAAATTCGCAGCAATGATAACACAGGATAACTTTAACTCTTTGTTTGTTCGAATTGAAAAAAATTGTATTTTGAGATTAAAATCTGTAAGTATACATATTATGTGTACAAAATATATATTACAACAATAAATGAAATTATAAAGACAAAGACTGGTATATAGGTATGTTTATTTAAATATAAAGTATATAATTATAATATGTATACATTTTATATTTACACGTCAAATTGATAAAGTAAAATTGATTAATATTATATTATATAAGAAAAAGTCAGTCATTGTTTGAAAACCGGAATACAATATTATTATCTTTCCAATAGATAACAAATCGACAAATGTAAATAACATTACGAAAAATTCATTTTATTTTATTTGTACTGTCCAAGAGCGCTATTGTACTTTTTTATCTGTTACTACTTCGATAATATTTAGATGCAACGTTAAGAAGCATTTATCTTAAGATATTTACTTAAATATTGTCTATCAATCATTTTTATCCCTCGCATTATATTCTATATAACCTATCTGTTTTTAATAATATATTTTTTTAAATACACATAAATTTTGTTAGTCTGATCAATAAAATATTGCATTTTTGATTATGAGGTCGCAATTGATGTGAATCAATGTACAAATTTATAGTTTGAATGAATGAATTAAAATACGTATAGTAAAATATGCCGACGCACGCGTAATACTCCGAAATTCTAGGCCGCCGCAAGTATTTTTCTGAGCACGTGTCTATCGCATTTAACCGCTAATCCAGCATCCGACAAAAGTGTCACGATCAACGTCGTGACTTCTTCTTTCGTTTTTCCTCAATTTTACTGCAATTAGTAAAATTCATAATAGCGTAATATATGTTCATCAATTCCAGTACGATTCTTCACCTTTATTATAACAAATCATTTATTTCGTAACATGTATACGAAGAAAGGAAACTAACGATGAATTTAACTAAGGCTAAAACGAATACTCCACACAATATACTTATGCGTATATATATATGTTTTTTTATTAACATCTAGCTCAATATCGAATAGCTAGTAAACCGAACGGTGTATATATATTTTTACTCCGGTTGCACGCAAAAATAGCCAACACCAACGCCGAAACTCTGTTTACGCGAAATTTCTTGCAAATAAAATATATCAGCTAGAAGGAAAATAAAGCCGGTTATCGCAAGTGACACTCGAGACATCCTTGTTGGCTCGTGTCGAGGTTTTGCGATTTTGACTCACTCCCTCAACTATGCTATGACAATCACGCGCGCGTGCGCATGTATGTGTGTGTGTGTGTGCATGTGTACGCGCGCGTGGAAGTGTATATATACTTACATAACTTAAAATTATTCATCGATTTGAGATTTTGCTAACTATAATTGAACTTTTAAATCGTAGAAAAGGACGACAATGTAGATACTATATGTATTAATAGCTTTGTTATTTGTTATTTGTAAATTATTAACTTCCGAATGATTATTAAATCTATATTTATTAACATTTGTTACACGAAAAACTGTAATAAATAGTTAATGTGTATCAACAACTTATCTTTTTAGTTGAAAATTGATGTCCAACAATTTTAAAGTAAAGTACATTTTATAGTAAATGCACATAAAATATCAGCTTGTCAATTCCAATTGTATAAGGAGAACAAAAATTGTAATCGTTGAATCAATGTTTTATTTAACAATTTCCGTATTTGGTATACATGCCTACATAACAAAAGAGACGACCATAGTAAATCAAAATTTACGTGATATCCTCCGTGAAAAACTTACCAGTTCAATTTTCACGCGAAAAAGGTCGTTTCGAAGTTGAAAAGAAAAAAAAGTGAACTGTTGGACTGCGCATAATAATGCGGGAGAACCGGCCGGTACGTCCTTGAGTCAGCCTTGACTCCTTCGACGCGCTTCGATTTCGATGGTCATACACCTCACGGAAGCAAATTTTTTTTTGTTTTTTTTTTGCGATTGATTGACTAGATTAGAATAGTCGTAGCCAATTGTACGTTATAACAAGATTTTTGAAGATTATTTTCATTGTTCTTAATATAGCTTCTTAGTTTAAAATTTTGAATTCATACCTATGTAGATTTTAAATCTATACATATAAACTATGTTAATTATTATTGAATTTTAATAATATAACTAACTGAGTGCACATACTTTCATTTTTAATTACGAAAATTCGAGACATTTTATCTTTTAAAACCGTCAATTAAAAAGTAATTAATACAGTAACTCTTTCTAAACGGTACGCCCTAATTAAGTTATATTACCATATATCTTTCTCTAAAAAATAATTACTATTCCAAAAATGTTATCATTAAAGTGAAAAAAATTTCCGAAAAAATCTGGCTATACACACTTATACTGATTTGAATAAGTACAAACGGAGCATGAGAGACAAAAGCTATACGAGAAGAAGGAGAAATGGTAGCTCTCGCATCTCTTGCTCATAACCCGCGCATGTTCTATTTTCGAATCTTCGATGGAGTATATAGTATACAAAGTCTCTCCCCTGTGATCAGGGAAAAGAAAAACAAAGGTCGGAGTGTGAAGATGCTCTCGGAGAAAGACGAGAATCCATTGAGGACGTAATATGATCGCGTTCCCGTTCTTTCTCTTTCTGCGACGCACTTTCAAAATTCACATTGGGAATTCGAGTTCTCCTTTTACTTATTGCCAATGAAACGTATATATACGATTATTTCCTGTAGTATTATTGATAATTAAATTTATCATATAATACGATGATTGTACGAGATTGATTGCACATACGTAAGAGATGTTACACATACTTTACTATTGTGTGTTGAGGTTAGGATATCGCTTTAACTATTTCACATATTGTACGTAAAATCTATAGCGTTTAAATTTTTCTATTTTACGGATAAATGTTATTTTTTTTTAGAATAACATGTACAATTTGCATCGCTCGATTTGCGCATTCAATCGTAACAGTCAGATTTATTAAAACTTTTGTCATTAAATTTGCAAAAATCTAGAGAAAATTTCTAGATATTCGGAAGACACGTGTCGTACACGTTAGCTGTAACGGTACTTGGACTATTAATTATTCACTTTGTTGACGACTAAGTTTATAAATGACTCGAGTATCTGGTCTAAAAAGCATACTTTATAAATAGCCCGATTTCTACTAGGCTTGTATACATTTTAAAAAATTCATACGACAGAGAAAAGAGGATGGTATTTAAAGAAAGCCCGAAAGTGCAGCAAGCAATTTTCGTTATCGACGTATGTGCAGACATCGAAATCGAGAAAGTTTTATACACTACTTAACCTTCTTTTTGAGCGTTTATATACCTATAGTGTATATGCGTAAGAAGTCTTGTATCAGAAAGACTGAAATTTCGTTTTTTAAATTTACGATTTTTTTAGCGCAATCTATTTTTAACCATTAGATGTAATTATAATTACGAAAAAAATATTTTTGTAAACATAGATGTGTCAAATTGTTAATAAAACTTTAATAAATAGACGTTATTAGTATAATGAAAACACTTAGTGTTACACATTAAAAAAGAATAGAATAATACGAAAATTTTCTTGCTTAACAACTTTTATAACAATTAATTAAAAAACTCAAATAAACTTCAGTAATTTAACATTTAAAATATAACATTATTGTGCAATTGTAATTGTAAACACAAAATTTTCTACTTAAGCTGAAGACTAATTTACTCTTTAGGAAAAACATAAACACAGAAAACATTACCAAATTAACATTGTAAACATACATTGATAAACGGAAGCCCATATTGTAAAATACCTTTAAATACGATTTCTCTATGTTGCAATGTCAAAATAATTAATCACCGAGGGCTTATCAACTATACCTACTTTTATGTAAACGTATCTTTCAAAACTTTCAGTTTTATTACGCGAACAACCCGCACTATAGACGTAATAAATCAAACGCTTACAACAAAAACATCAAAATAAATAAATTTTGTAAAAAAAGAGAATTTTGAGAGATGCGGAAACACGTGTATAAAACCACAAAATCGTCCAAAATTATTAACGAATTTTTGTAACTTCTTAAATCACTTAGTAACTACTCGTATTCGTATACGAAATAATCAGCTCGTAAAAGATACGAGTCGTTTAATTAAGTTAAAAATTAAGTGAAAGATATACGAAACTCATCTATATACATATATATACATGCATATAAGAGTGAAAATGACGAGTTATTCAATCGCTTGGCGGCTCATGCAAACACGAGGATTATGATTTTCTCTAGCGAGAGAAAGAGATGCGTTTTGGCAGAAAGTCGCTTGACGCAACGGCACCAAAGTTGCACAATGTTATTTTACTCTAGCGCCTCTGCTGTATACTCGTGACGAATCTCACAGAGGATGAGAGAACCTTTTATATGCGCGCATTATATTCGAATATTATTTTTTTTTCTTTTATTCGTTCTTTGTGGTCTAGGGAGTTAATTTTCACTTGTATATACTGAAAACAACAAAAATTTTTCACTATACAGTTTTAAGAGTATAATATACATTATGTTAGATGTTCGTACGTTAATATTTGCTTTCGCGGCTCAAGGTTTTATGTAATTTCTTTCGGAGAATGTTAAGTTTGTTAAGAAGGAATTTGCATGTACGAAAATAGAGTTAGATAATTAGTATACTAGCTTTATGAATGTAAGTTTACCGTTACTCGATTAATTATTATAATTCAACTTGGAAATAAAAGATTTCTTTTATATTTTCGTGTAATAATTTTCTATAATCATTTAATAAATTAATGCACACATATTTGTTTAATTTTTAAATTTATTCAAATACCTCTCTCGAAGAAGTTATAAGTATGAATAATTATTTCATTAAAATTAATTTGATGCGTTAAATATATACGCAATTAAAAATAAAAATAAAAATATAAACCTTCCATAAATGCGTACATTATAGGTAATGTCCATTTAACATAAAATAAATATAAGTGACTATTAGTAGTTCATAAATATGCCAAATTATTAATTTCAAGTAGTCAAATTAATGTAGTAAAATGAATAATTATGTTATAGGAATATATAAAAACACTGACAAAAAATATTTTTTGTTTTTAACATCTCGTGACGATGATACATTAATATAAAGAACAACATAAAATTCTTATATTCAAATAAAAATGAAAATTCCTTAAAGATTAAAAATACATTTAAATACATGAATTTAAAAATACTCGCAATAATAATATACAATATTGATTATTAAATAATCGATTACTCCATGCCAATTTGTTAAATATTTATTTCCGGTTGTTTGAAGACTGGTCAAAAAAACAAGTACCTTGACGCATTGCATCAAAATGAAAATAAAAGTTAATTTAAATATTAGACACGGAATGTACACATGTATAGGCGTATATACTCTTTTTTAAGCATATTAGATTATCGGTTTATTGATTTATACAACAACCCGCGAGATAACGGAAAATATTTTACCATTCGTAACCTACCATTTATTACTGCAGTTTTAAGAACTTTGCTCTAGACGTCTTTTTTTTTTCTTTAACAAGTGAATAATAGAATTAAACGAGGGACTGGCAAACCAATGGGTTTAAATTTTTATGCTTTCTGAGCAAGTGAGTCATATAAAAAAATGGAAAATTAAACTTAGTTCTATAATGAAAGAACTATATACTCCTTCATTATTCCAGAAAAGTAACATAAGTGAAATTATTAGCTCAATTCATTTGGAGCCGGTTTTTTATTGAATGATTTAACTATAACATTCTAAATAATTGAATTAAGAAAATAATGTGTTTAAATTATACCTATATATTAATTATACGTATGGAATATATGTAGAATGCGTTAACCATAATCTTGTAGTAAGAATCATATTTTGTTATTGGGTTATTAATTATTCAATAATAGTTCGTTTAATTATAAATATTTTATTATAACTGTAATTTTCCATTTTTACTTATTTAGATTCAGGATTTATTTTTTATATAAAGATTCTTTTATACAAATAAACAAAAGAAACTAAGTGTTATAGTTGTAAAAACAATACAACTTATAAAGAGATGTAATGTATCAATATACTTTTGCAGTCACATTAACTTTTACGGGTACTTGAACAAAACATTACTATAAATTACCGTATAAAAAGGTATCCGCATAATTATTTTCATTGTGTAACGTCAAACGCGTGCGCGCGTGCACAGCTTTCGATTGGAAAAGAGAAAAACTGTCGGTTTAATCGCTTAAACAATAAAATTACACCTTGTAAAAATTGGTTGCAATAGCCAGAAGAGAGAGAAAGAAAGAAAGAAAAAGATGAAGAGAAGGAGTGAACGATATGCATATAAAAGCCTTACGCGTTCCCTCATCGTATTTTTCAAGCCAGGGAGTGAAAGGATGACTTCCTACGTAAATCGACGTTTCCTGCAATCTCCAGATTGCATTCCACTCTCTATTCTCGTGCGAACCGAAATTTTGTATTATGAGAAACGTTTTCGATAAACAATCTTTTTGTATATTTGGTTAAGATTTTGATTACATAACGAATTTGGTCAAATTAGCTTATTACGATAATTTAAGTAACATGCACCGGCGAAATTTAAAAGAAAAAATAAATAATTACCGTTCCATTCATTCCGGTTTAACATAGAAATAATATAATCATATAATTTATTGGTTCTCTCCAACAAAATCACAATAAATACTCCCACATCTTATTTCAACATCAACTTAAGCAATTCACTATTTTCTTTTTTTCCTAACAATTAAAAACATATTTAACCAAACGATGGCTACGACTATATAAACAGTTGGGTAAAAAAAAGCGAAGATTCGTGCAGGTTCATAAAAACACAAGTATGCGTAGAAAATCTCGTTGGCTGGCGTTTTCGTCTTTCGATGCCAATGGAATTTCACTAGTATGCGCTATTAGCGCGACCATTTTTATTTTTAAACGACACTTTGTTACAATCCGTAAAATTTTGATACATTGGCGAATAATATCGTATGCTTACGCGTTCATTCCATGACTATGCTATTTTTATTGGTGCTCAAATGCTCCGGATACTTGCGAAATAATCTTATATTGCGTTGCATAAGGGATAAATCGTGAGGTAACTATTAATAACATTCGACAAAATTTATAACGATGATTTATTGGTATCTAATTGAATCCTATATCAAAGACAAATATTCAAGGCATTCCTAATTATACATTAGCAAACTGCATAAATAAATTTACATGCATGATGGCCATCACTTTTACAGTACTCATATAGTTTATAATAATATAGGTTTTGCCTTTAATTTTTCTTTCTCAAATAGTTTTTATTTCGATCAACATCTCGTTTTTAAGCAATATATAAATGCATTTTAAATCTCTTCAAGAAGGCATGTATTTAAAATCCTTTGGGATTTTTGCTTTACTTTGTTTTCTATATTCGTCCGTATATAAATATTATCCTGGGAGAATTTTTTTCAGGTCACCGATTAGGTATCTAAATATAGATACAAACGAATCAGATGGATTTTAAAAATTGAAAGTAGTAACTACACTTAGTAAAGAAGTTTTGAAAAATGAACATAACAGAGAAAGCATCTGCTAAGGTTACCTTTTTATTTCCACCGTTCTACTAAATTTATTCGTAATCTCACAGTGAAGAATTATGTCAATTGATTATGTGGATATTTTTATGTCATTATTATGTAATATACCATCTGTAACGTATACTGATAAATTTCAAAATTATACGTTAAATTTTAAGCTATTACTCATTACACATTTTAGACTTAAATACGCTGCTTTTACACGTTTAGTACTTTTCAAACATACGTACGATCTTTGTAATACAGGATGTAATCGCGTATATAAATATAAATATATAAGACTCGAAGTCCGCTGTATATGAGAAATAATTGAATATATTTGTCTCTGTAAAGTTGGTTACTAAATTACGTAATGCAGCTCTCAATTTTCTTTAATAATAAATGAATCATCCACTTTAACGATTTAGCTAAAAAGATTAACCAAACGACAAAAAGAAAGAAACAAACAAAAGTATATATATATAAAAGTAAAACGCGCGACAAAAATATGCCTATGAAAAAATAAACGAGGTGGCGATAAATTTGAAAAGCCGCGTGGGATCGGAGACGCAGTTACGCGATCATCGGTCGTCCCATCATCGAAACCCGATCGTAACGGTAGCCGTGGTAGTATACGTATAGACAAGACGACCTTGCCCGCTCGCATTTCCTCGTGAAAAGTACAGAGCGGCAACAACGTGTAGCAGCAGCTGAGAGACGAGAAAGCCGGTCACGCAGTGTTGGCCATGGAGTGCGCTCGGCCACTCTCTAATGAGCCTCTTCCACCACCTCTCCATTATACGCACACGTACACCTGTATATACCTATATATCTGTGTATACGACTTGAGACTTTCTGTATATATGCTTATGCATCTTCTGTGTTTCTTTACGCGCGGACTGATAAGTCTCGAAGATCTTCTAGATTGCATGCTCTGTGTAGTTTCAACGATCGAACTGCTATATCTACGTTATTTCTCGGACTTTGTAGAATGAGCTTTCACCCTAACTTCTTTGATTTGAAATTCAGATTTACATACGTTGTGATTTGTTATTTAGACTGCACGTGGATTTTTGTTTAATACGATCCTTATTATTTTGTAAATTTATGATTTTTAGGAAGCGTGAAGGTTTTCCTTCGATTTGAATAAACTATGCGGTTTTTGTTTAATCTGCTTTTATTCAGTTGGAAATTACCTGGAATTATTTATCTACAATTTACTTATTCTACCGTGGGAAATTTACGTGTATTTTTATACGTGTATGAAAAATTAGTTTATTTATCAGGTTATTCGTATAAATTGGCCATTTTTCACGTGTTATACGTATATCACAATTTGAATTTTTCCTATTTTTTACTTTCCTAATGTATATTAATGCGCAGAAAAAATATAATAAAATAGTTTTCTGCATACAACTTGATAATAACTTGATAAGTAACTTATTAAAAATATTCCCCGTGTCAAAAATGTAAATTTAAAATAAATATAAAATTGAAATAATGTTAAACGTTGGAATTTCGTATAGCGTTGAAATATATAGATAACGAATTCATGCAATAATGTGGTAAGTTGTCAACGCTGGAAGCCAAGTTTAACAATTATATACAGATTATTATTACATTTAGAAATGATGTTCATATTTTTATAAAGTATTTCTAGATTTGGCAACTACGACAGTAAACAAAACTTTTTTGATGATTCACCAACTCGAATAATTTTTCAGTGTGATAAATATTGTTCCACTTTAATTTTAATATCTTAATTTTTTAATATCCTAATATAACTACAAAATATTGAGTCAAATTGTAGTAATTTAATCCAAGATTTAGTATAGTTATTATAAAATATTATTCTTGCTTTACCTACTACCATACTTTTTATCTCGAAAGATATAATTGCAAGAATCTTATATATATTGTTGAACTTCACGGTCAAATTATCCTTTAATAAGTAGTTAAATTCTAGCTACACCACTAACTACCCTAATTATGCACTGCCCATGACTGCTTTAGTTTGGATTATATACACGATGTTAAAACTCTTAGTTGTGTTTACCAGGTAAGAACTAACTTATAACCAGCAAAATTAAGATCTTGGAAGATCTCTTTAATCTCTCGGATATACTTATTAAATATGAAACAACCGTTTTGTTTCCAACCCACATAAAATCGTATGGATCGTAATCGTTATTATAGGTCATCTATTGTTAATTTAATTGATGAACCGCAAATTGTACGTGACTAATCGTTTTACGAGATTATAAAATCTAACAGTTTATAGGGGTATTGAATAAGTATTTTTTTTCTCTTTGTAAGGAAAACAGCTTGAGTTTGTTTTTCAAAATTAAGCCATAAGTTATACGAGGATTAACCGATACGATCTCCTTTCTGTCTACCTGTTCGAGAGTCATAAAATGTCCAATATTATTAAAAAATAACACATCAGAATTACTAATTTAAGTCAAAGTTTATTATTTAGTATTGCATAACATCCTTTAACACTGGGAAACGGTTAAATAGTTTTTGCTTACTTGTTAGCCAATCATTGTTATTTTACATGTACTCTCAAAAGTTTCGCAGCATTACGAATCGATATAGCTAAAAATAGTAATCACAAAATTAAACAAAATGACAACCATTGTAAAAAAAATCACGTAAAAAGGTGTGTTCCTATAATTTCAATAATCATCCAATTACCACAATCTTCGAGCTACTCCTTTCCGGCACTATAAGCTCAAGTCGCCTTGTTTTTTTTCGCGGTTCGCCGGATTAATCGTCGTTCTCAGACGTTTAACTCGTTAATCGACGTCCACAAAGTTCAAGGGCTTCAAAGACTCTCCTATTGTCTTTAGGCATAGTCACTCTTTTTACGCGCTTTCAACGCCGACAAAAAATGGGAGCGTCTTTGGTACATACCATGACGTAAGGCAGGAAGTTTTTAGATTTTCTTACAACGATGATATAGAACATTGAAATGGTAGATTGATTGTTGCATAGTTCAGTGATTTTTATATGTGTATATGTGAGTAGGCTCTCATATGTCGGGCCAACGAGTTAGACTAACGGGATTGTTCTTCTTTTTATGCGAAAAAATATTTAGCGCGTGATGTATCTTATATATTTGCTAGATTATGTTACGGAATCTTATTCTTTTTTTCTTCATTCTTGCATGAATGATACTACTTCTTAAGCTCCAATCAAGTGTTTTTAGAAGAATTGAGGTTCGGTAAATTGAGATGCGTAATGCTTGACACTATAGTAAGTAATACACGTATCGGTGCGTATTGAATAGTATTTTATATAATTTGCAGAATGTTTTCATTCAAAATTCTATTCATTATTGTTTCAAATTTTAATTTCGATAAAACAATAGTTTCATATTTCATGCATATTTTACGTCTATAAGATTCTTCATCAAGTTGATCGATATAACAATTTAAAATATATAAAACTTATACAAGTTATTGTAAGAAATAAGTTTTCGTGTTAGCTTAATTAAAAGACTAAAACTTGAAAAGTGATTTTCTCAAAACAATTAGAAATGTCATAAAAGCGACACAAAGTTTTATTACTATAAGTAACTTTACTTCTTTTTCCAACTACGTTCGTTTCAAATGAAGTTCTGTACTTCGTATATCCATTTAAAAGATAAACCTCTAAGGCTAATATTAGACAATGTTCATTTAAAAAGAATAATTTATAGTTATGAAATCAATCTTCTCTTCTCTTTAGAAATATGCGTTTGAAAAAAAATGAGTACGAGATGAAAGAGGATTTACACAATTCTATTCCCCGAAACAAATTCGAAATTATACATAGATCGAATTTTGACTCAATTGCGTTACGTCAACAAAAGAACTATGGAAAGTGAAAAACCCACGCGATTTGCATAGACGAGACAAAAAATTCTTCAGACTCGTATAGGCATTTAGATATATACGGTTAGTTTGTTTGCACCCAGCGGGTTTTCCATGCTCGTAATTATTATCAGCTCGTCGTATCCGCGGTTCCGTTAAAATCGGCCTTGCATCTAGAAAATACGAACGCGGCTGCGCTTTTCCTACCGGCGTTGCTCGCAGTCAAATTTATTTTCTCCATTTCCTATTTTCACTTTTCTACCGCGCTTTGTATATAAATGGACGACTTTGTAGATGCGCTTAGTACGATCTTGGTTTTTGATACTTTATTTTCTTTCCTTTTTCTGATAATAGATTTTACGAATTACTATGCGTATACATATTTGTCACTTAGTGAAATTACCTGCAAGTACATTTTCCACTAACATCGAATGAAATTTTTCAGTAATTAAAGAAATACTACTTTTAAATCAATTTTACTAGACTATATATAAATATTTGATGGATTATTAAAAATTATGATTGGTATCGCAATTTAACAATTGAAATTTAATATAATATGTCATACAACAATTTTTCTTTTTATTTTCAAATGATTTCACATCGCTTCTGATAAAAACAAATAGTTTGTTATAAAAAAATCTATCAATTTATAAAACTTATCTAACGTAATATTTCGCGTAAACATTTATTGAACGAACAAATAAAATCAATTCCCAAGAAAAAATCTATAACACCTACTCCAAATACTTTCTAATATATATACAAAAAAACAAAATCGTAAGATCGAGATATATATAGATTAAAATCTTGGTGTAAGTACTTACTCCTCCTAAATCTCTACGCACAATGTTTTTTTTTGCTCAGCGAAGTGGAAATAAGAAAGAAGAAAAAAGATTAGGGTAAGATAGAGTGAGATAAAAACGCAACTTTTATATATATACGAGCTACCCGATAAATCATGCGACGAACAATAAGACGATCAAGGTTCTTGCGCCGACTTCCGGTAAATGCTCGGAGGCGCTGTTTTCGCGCGTTCGAGCATCGGTTTTAGAAATCTCTCACTCATGAAAGTGCACATATACGTATATATGCTCTCTCGCAAGCATTCATGTTTATAATAACATCGAGCGTTTTCCAATTCCTGCTCAATTCCAAGCCTTTAGGACTTATGCAGGAATATTAATAAGGATGTTACGTTAGCGGAAGAAAATTGGTTTATTGTTTTAACATTGAACATTGTAAATAAATTAGGCTTTTTTGCCTCCACTTAATGTTGTAAATTATTATTTAGTTTGATTTTGGACAAATTTTAATTAAATCTAATTATATCGAATTAATAAATTTTTAATTATTACACTTGCTGAGTTTATCTTGAAAATATTTAACATATTTTATGAATATTAACTTTGCAATCGGTCAATATTTATGTAGAAATTAAATCAATGAATTCTAACGTATGAATATCATTAGTACTTTGATTCCACAATTTATTATCATTGCATATAATAACATGGGATCAAAGCAGTTTAATATAGTCTGTTTTATGAAAGTCTTAAACAACACACTTATATACAAAAAATATTCAGAAGCATCATGCATTAGATGAAAATTCAATACCCAGAGGCAAACTCAAACTTCCTCGTTCAATGTTCTTCATTTTCTAACGTTACACGCGGAAGAAATTTGTTTTAATTTTTAAATTGTAATTTCAGTACATTGTGTACCATATAGTTATGTTATGTATATTATATCGTACAATCATATATAAGCTTTAATTGTCACCCTTAGTTTGAAATAATAATTATATTTTATTTCATTTTATTATTTTATTTTTTAACTGTATATAACATTATGCACAAAAAACACCATTATTTATAAAGAACAATTTAAGCAAAAAATGATTTCTCGAGTTTCTTAAATATCTGTTTCAATTATATTAAAAAATACGGTAAAAGAAACTTAATAGTCACACTTTTATGAGAGAAAATAATTTTATAACTCAAATAATCCGGGAGGTCCAATTAAAAGAGTACAACCGTCGACCCAAACATGGTCCCACAGAGTTGGAGACAAAAAAGAAAACATTTTGTTCTCGGTCAGCAGTGGAAAAGGGACAAAGATAGCGCAGTGATGTTGTTCCCTTATCGCGAGTGTTGATCCCGTAGCGGTGCAAAACTTGCTTCTAACCTCGGGACCGTTAACCCTGCACCGGCGATTTACTCGCTGGTATGCCAAGGTTATGTTGGAGCCTCTTTCTCGAGCTCATTGTAAACCGATTTTTCATACACGGACATCTTTTTTTTTCATTGTTCTTGTCGACGAACTATATGAATGTGTAAGGTACCTCTTAGATATGTACGAAAACGTCTATCGAGTGAAACTATCGATGAAAATGATTTATCCGTCATCAATTTTTTTCTAGATTGATTATTCGTTAATGGGGTTAGTAAGGTTGATTTCTTAACAAGATTGGATATTCGAAAAAGGTCCTCATTTAATTATGATATTTTATACTGATATAGAACCGCAGACGATTGCAACCGTTTAGATATAATCATGCATTTACAAAAATCATGGTTTTTTAATTTTTATGTAGAGCGTATATTTAATAAGATTTAAAGGAAAATTATAGTTTTAATTGTACAATTTTTAAATAGCTTATAACAATTGATGAATAATATTTACCTAAATAAACATTTATAAGAAATAAAAAATCTATTAAACACTTAATAAAAATTTATCTATATAGTTGCGATAGTCTTTCTAAAAAATTTATAAATGCATATTCTGCATGAGTCATCGTTGACTCACAGTACTATTGAGTAGGTTATTAATATAATAATACAGAATGTATCACTGCTTTAGATACGAATTATTTAAAAGTTGAGAGAAATTGGTTAAACAAATTGTTTACTGTGCTGTAACGATATATAATAAACAATACCTTCGAATTCCATCCGTTATAATAAAAATACACAACAAAGACTAAAACGATACTTCCGTTGCTGTAACCTGCTTTACACATTCATTAAAAAAAATTCCTTTCCGTAGCGAAAACGAATGATTCGAGTAACCTTAGGATCCCGAGGGTGAAAAACGAACATTCGTTATCGTCTTAGGTCAGCTAATCGCTTTTACGACGATCCGTCAAGAATTTACTTTGAAGGGTATTTTTGTGCTTCTTAGATATCGGAACAACGGGATGGAATGCGGTTGCTTTTATTTCGTACTTAAAAGAGTAGAATGGAATGTCTCTTATCAGAAGACGTGGAAGTATATATAAATGCAAAAATACCAAAGTTGTTACGTGTTTAGAGTAACTTATAAGAGTTTTCATTTTTCTTGTTTTTTTTTGTTTAATTAAGCAATCACTGGGTTTTACACGTGCAATAATATTTTTAAATTAAATATATGCTTAAGCAGTACATATATTTTTAAATGATTAATAGTTTTCCTAATAAAAATTAAAACTTTTTTTAGGCATATATTAGCCACTTTTAAAAAATCAGATAAAAGCAAATTTAAAAGTAAAATAATGGCCAAGGCTATTTAAGGATAATTTAAATTAAATTTTATTTATTATGAAAAATATGAAAAAGTAAATACAGAGAACCCGGGCTTGTTTTGTCTCTACCATAGCTGACTAACATTGAACTCGGCGGAAGAATAAACAGAACGCTGTTAAATAATATATAAAAAACTGAAAAAGTAAATAAGTTAGATTTTATTATATTTGAATCTTATATCTTCCATGTCATACAAGGAAAAATTCTTAGTTTGTAAGTTTTAATTTATCAATCAATAATTAATAATATAGACAGCTGAATTGCTAAGGAAATATTTGGAATTTACCCATAGCAAACGTCAATCAAATTTAATACCGTAAAATTTACCTTCCTTCTTTCCCTATGTATGTATATATAAATATATAAACACACATACACATACACACACAATGAGACTCAAAGTTTTAACGCGTTTCGGAAGTTGTTACTTCCCCAACCATAATTATATTACAAAGTTAATCGGCAACATCAGTTGGTCAGCTGTTTCCGATGCGAATGATTTAGGGAAATTTAATTGACATTTTTATTACGCAATTACCCTCTAAGAGAGAATTGAGGGCGAATATAAACTTAAACTTTCTAAATAAGAAAAATCACACTTTTCATCAAACGTATGTATATGTACATGCGTATATTTAATTCTGTATGAGTAAG
The DNA here is from genome assembly GCA_026168455.1 of Theocolax elegans. NCBI lineage: Eukaryota > Metazoa > Arthropoda > Insecta > Hymenoptera > Cerocephalidae > Theocolax > Theocolax elegans. The sequence continues at coordinate 17,091,086 of CM047425.1, read as the reverse complement.
CTCTTTTGTAACGCTCTCTTCATAATTTTTATAAGACAAAAACGAAGATTCACAAACGAGTGTGTCTTTATCGAAAAAATTATTATCCTTTCAATAATTAGCGGATAACCTAATAGCTTCTATATATATTATAAAATTGAAGAATAGGAGCAAGAAACAAAATCAATTATGTTTTTACGGTTTTTACGTTAATTATAACAATACTATACAAATTTTCATACAAATATTTTCATCACTCGAAAGTGTAATTTTTTAACGAAACTTTCGAAAATCGTCGTGCAATATAATCAGAATGATTTAACATATGTAAAAATAGTGATGCTCGTTGTTGATAATTATAAATTTTCAGACAAATTTTATTTATATGTGAATACGATCAAAGAAAATTATATGATAGTTGATTATTAACAGATGTTCATATAGGTTTCTTGATTTGAAATTATTTCGGTCAATGGGTTTTGGTGTCGGTGAACATAAATTTCAATTTGTCGAGTCTTATAATCAATGGTATATTTTAAAATTTATTGCTTTATTGGTAATGAGTTTTGTTATTTGTTTACGTATGTGTATGTTTATGATTGAATACAATTGGTAGATAGCATTATGCAATCGATAATTGAATTTATCTTTTTATTTATGTTTAAGGAAAAACGTTTAGTATATTGTGCAATCTTATATTCCAAATCAACAAATATTGTTAAATGTTTGCACAGTTAGAATTTTATAAAAAAATTAATCGAGTGTTAATCAGTAAAAGATATTTGTTACATAAAAAGATTTATTATATATTCAAAAGTTATAATTTAATAATTATAAAATTTTTATTCACTTAAAAATAACTAATATTACACCCAATATATAAATATTTTCATAAAGAGACATAAAGGAATGATAATTTTCTCTCAAAAGTTTATTAAGTAACAATTTATAAAAGAAAAATCGACATTTCCAAGATAATAAAAAGCACTTTCTTCCATTATGAAATATTCTGTATCAACTTAAAACACTTTCTGAGCTTAATATCAAAGCTGCAGAAAAAACTCGATAATCGCGTGCGCTAAACATATTTTCAAAATGACCGTAACGTAAAAGAAGTAAACAGAAGCCAAGCTGAAACTTTTATGAAAATTACCCTCTTGTGCATTATAAGTATCCGGTGGCTTAGAAACCTGAGTAAGAAAACGGTTGAGCTTACTGTCTTTATTATCCACTTAAAAGCCGAGAGTTGCGCTTTCACAATCTATAACTTCAGAAAATTAGCGCTAAATGATGGACGATCTGACGTTAATTAAAAGATACGACAAAGTAAACAAAAGGTTAATATCCTACAGAGGTTATACTGAAAAAGAAATATAACTTTACTTGAGGGTCTTAACCTTGATGATTTTCAACGCCCCGTTATTTCGTGATTCCAATCTTTTACAGTTATGTAAATAATAAGTGAAATTAATTTTTTTAAATCATAATTTTTTTTTATGTGAAAGTATACGTACAACACCGAGCTAGTTGTTTTCTTTTTGAAACATTGGTTACCAAATTTTTCTCTTAAATAATCTTTGAATACTTAAAACCCAAGCAAACAACTTTTTACGAAAAACAAAAATATTAAAAATAACATAGAATATAACTCTTAGCGTTAAAAGGTCGTTGAATACGTGATATGGAAAAAAAGAAAGAAAAAACGCATCCGGAGGTTATTGAAATAAGAACCGCTCATTCGATCTTAATATCCGTGTAATATTCCGTGGTGCAGTACATGTAAATCAAGCCATTTTAAGTAGTAACGCCTGACTATCCGGATGTTTGAATCCTCCTTTCTCTTCTACTTTTTCCGTATTCTTTTTTCAATTTTTAACGAAATTCTGTATATATACATTTTTTCGTTTCACTTTTCATTTTTTGATCAGTTTTATCTTCTTAAATTGAATTTTTGTGGTAACATTGATTAGGTCTTTCCTTTTTAGAATAAAATTATGGGTTGATAAATATAATTATTTACATACTCATCCCAACAATTTACTTTTAATTAGTATTTATTATCCATAAAGCGCAACTTATTTACAAGAAAAAAAATCTCTTCCAATTATGTCACACACGCGTCCCCCTGTGCGCGCATTCTAATTACAATGCTCGATCCACTTATGATTCTTTCGCGTGCTTTTGCATTTGATTTGACGAGCTCGGAGTATTTTACTTGCAGGATTCCTTTAGTTATGTAGTTGCTTTCTCTACCATTTGCACGCTAATTTCGGCCGTGAAAATGCGTGTTTTTTATCACGCAGCTTCTTCTGTTATTAATCGTACGGGAACGTATTAAGATGAAGGTTAATCATTTTATATATTTTTGATTTTATAAAAATACATGTGATCTAAAATCACAGTTTCAGTCGATAGAATATCTTGAAAATAAATTGTATACCAACTTATAAGCGAAAAAAACAATCGACAAAACTACTTTTCATTGAATTTCTAGTTGAAGCTTTGTTAATACGGTAAAATTGTAGAAAGTTTAAGCGAAAATACAAGTGAGAAAATATTACACTATTTCAGTCTCACCAATAAATATCTATTCTGCCTATGCAAACGTTGACTTTTTTTATTTACTTTGCTTTAAAAATATGATATATTGTTTTTAAAGCTAATAATAATTTAAAGGATTTTTTTAATTTAACAAACACGTTGGTATTCTTTTCACTTTGTCCATTTTGAAAAACTAAAGAAGGTCGCCGTAAATGAACAAATTTTTTTCATTCTCTTTTACTAGAATAGGTTTTCTAAAGCAAAATAAAAGAGGATGGTTCAAAAGGTCTACTTGATTTAATTGACCTGCCTTTTGCCTAATTTAGATAAAAATTCAAACGACGTGTTGCAATCAAAAGCGGTAGATAGTTAACCAATTAGTCGGCAAGGTTTCACGTATAGGTAGATGAACATGAATGTTTGAATCTCTTTGTATTCTGACAATCAATTTTTTCATTTTTTATAGAAACTCATGATTGCAAAAGCTAGTATCAGTTTTCAGTGTTATTATTATTAAATTATTATGAAATTGTATAGAATATGTTGATATGGTAATAATAAAATATGAAATAACACAAACTTTTAATAACAAACAAAATGTTAGGACTACCAGGTTCTGATAACAATATTCTTATGTAACTATAGTATACAATTACGATAAGAGTTTATATAAACTGGTATAACTATATTATCTTTCATTATAAGAAATTTTTCTGTACTTATTATTATTTGTTATATTCATAATGTAAATAAACAGAAATAAATATATATGTTCAAACACGTGTGGTTCTTATTCTAACTTTATTAAATAATTTATATATGTTGCCAACTTGAAAACATTCTAATTATATTTTATTATATATGAAATTTGTTAAGTTCACGTAAACGTTTAATATGAATTTTGATAAATTTTGGATAATATTAGATTTTGTTTTTTAAAAATTAATACACTAAAAAGCGTTTAATAAACATTTATCTTTAACATTTTCAGTTTGTAGTAAAATTTTTTTTATAAATTATGCATAACCTTGAAAAACTAGAAATGTATATTCAATAATTAAAGAATGTTACAAAACGATGATATTACATGACTACACGGAGAGAAATATTTAGAAAATATTACAAGGATTTTTTTAATTTAACAAACACGTTGGTATTCTTTTCACTTTGTCCATTTTGAAAAACTAAAGAAGGTCGCCGTAAATGAACAAATTTTTTTCATTCTCTTTTACTAGAATAGGTTTTCTAAAGCAAAATAAAAGAGGATGGTTCAAAAGGTCTACTTGATTTAATTGACCTGCCTTTTGCCTAATTTAGATAAAAATTCAAACGACGTGTTGCAATCAAAAGCGGTAGATAGTTAACCAATTAGTCGGCAAGGTTTCACGTATAGGTAGATGAACATGAATGTTTGAATCTCTTTGTATTCTGACAATCAATTTTTTCATTTTTTATAGAAACTCATGATTGCAAAAGCTAGTATCAGTTTTCAGTGTTATTATTATTAAATTATTATGAAATTGTATAGAATATGTTGATATGGTAATAATAAAATATGAAATAACACAAACTTTTAATAACAAACAAAATGTTAGGACTACCAGGTTCTGATAACAATATTCTTATGTAACTATAGTATACAATTACGATAAGAGTTTATATAAACTGGTATAACTATATTATCTTTCATTATAAGAAATTTTTCTGTACTTATTATTATTTGTTATATTCATAATGTAAATAAACAGAAATAAATATATATGTTCAAACACGTGTGGTTCTTATTCTAACTTTATTAAATAATTTATATATGTTGCCAACTTGAAAACATTCTAATTATATTTTATTATATATGAAATTTGTTAAGTTCACGTAAACGTTTAATATGAATTTTGATAAATTTTGGATAATATTAGATTTTGTTTTTTAAAAATTAATACACTAAAAAGCGTTTAATAAACATTTATCTTTAACATTTTCAGTTTGTAGTAAAATTTTTTTTATAAATTATGCATAACCTTGAAAAACTAGAAATGTATATTCAATAATTAAAGAATGTTACAAAACGATGATATTACATGACTAGACATGAAACAAAATAACCTTCTTTTCACAATTTTTCCATCCTGCAATCCAATCGATCGATCTTACAGATTATCAACCGAAGCATCGAAAAACGAGCTCAAGGAATTTTGCCCCGGGTAAGTCCAAAAAAATTCGGATTCCTCGCTGTTTATCCCGAGATCGTTTGGCTGTCGCCCAAGAATCCCCTGCCAAACGGAATATCCGGGGGAAGTTCGCGTGATCTTTCGCGCTTCTTGGCTTTCGGCTCTGACGACGATTTTTTATTCTTTTTCTTTTGCTTTTGTGGATTTGTTTTCGTTTATTTCGAAGTTGCGGGTTTTGTTTACTTGGGTAGTTTCTGTTTTTATTAACGATTTTCGAACTGATGACAATAGATGCGGTATTTTAGTGAATGGCATTGATGGGTTAGATTCTTGGAGAAATGTTTTTTTTTCATTATTATTTTCCAAAACCTGAAATAAAATATATAACTTAAAATTTTTTTCAATTTATTTTCTTGTAGCAAATATTAACTATATATATATATATATATATATATATATACATATTTCTCAATATTAGTAGGAGATAAACGATTTAAATAACTTCTATAAATTGGCCATTAATTGCCAAATATTTAGTATAATAGCGCATAAAATATATCTACTGTATCTTTTTTCTCACTGCATAATAAGTGTTACATTATTCATGCGAAAATGTAAGACCAGCAATTTACAAATGCCCGCATTTTCTGCTACTTTCACACAACCCAAAATTTCAATTAAGATAGTTTCCCATGATGACACAATAGTGAATTTCACTTTTTTTTTTACTACATATTTATATATATATATATATATATATATATATACATATACGTAAAGTACGATGTAGATGCACAATGATCTTAATTATAAGCTAAATTATATATATTAAAATATGTTTCTTTTTTTACATAAAATTTTAATTATTCGCTCTTGTTTTGATGTGTGGTACTTTCTAATTTTTAAGCTACTCTCGAATTTTATATTTTCTATTTTTTAGAGCATAGGTGTTGGATGAATATTGAGTTTATTAGAAAAGATATATTTAATTTAATATTACATGTTTAAATGATATTATTTAAGCAAATAAATAAAAGTACATCTGTTTTCATATCTTGTTTACGATGCTGATTAATGGGTTCTTTTATAACTAACTCTTCGAACACAAATCACGCACATCTTACACCTTTTTTTTTGACAGAATATAACCAAGTCTCGAATTTATTACTCACAACAACTTATCAATTTTCACTCTGCGAAACGTTTTCAATTTCCACCGCACTTTCACTATTGGTAAGAACGATCGGTTTCAAAAATCTTTATAAAAGTATACGTAAATCGATTGGATAATTATACTCTGAAAATCTTAAGCGAAATTTCTTAGGTTTTGCAACCTTCCTTTTTCCCTTCGATTTTCAATACACGTAGTGTATATATGTATATAAATATATTTGCCGGTTACAACAATGAGAGCCCTCTCATGTTTTCTCTCCACGCATTCCTCGACTTTCGCGATGCGCCGAAAAATCGCACAATGGTAAAAGTCGAAAAAAAAAGAAGAACAAGGTGGGAGGGCACTTTCATCGCGACGTCACCCGCGGGATTTCCCTCTTAATTGTATTTGAAGGAGGGAGATTTCTATGGTATTATACCAGCGTCGTCATCCAGATGCCAGAGTATTTTACACGTTAACCTGACGTGATTTCTATGTGCGTGTGTGAGACGTGATTTTCTCATGTGTATGAGAATTCACAACGTTTGCATTCTCAGGTGATTAAATGTATCTTTGAATTTTAAGTTTTACGTACGTATCTGCATCTAAATGTCACTGTTTTTTTTATATACGCAAAACGATCTATTTATATAGTATTATCTTTGAGGTTCAAAGATCATTGAACTTCGTGTTTACATGTGATTTATAAAGTTACTTTTTGTTTGTTCCCGAGTTATACCGATGTTACAAAGAAAATTTTAATCACCTGTGGTTTTTATCAGGAGTGATTAATTTTATACTTACATTGAATACGAGATAATATTTATACATGAATATAAATAAGTGAAGGACGTAAAAATTAAATAGTAGTTTCGAATCCCTTTAAATTCCATTTATAAAATTATTGCATTTAATGCAAGAGGCTCGTTCATTTCAATTAATAGTTTTATAATTTATTATTCAGTGTATTAAATTAACTGACCAATTTTAAACATCGGAAACGATTTATCAACTTGATAAAGACGTTCAGAACCTACAAAATATCTGACGCATATTAATATACATCACTCGTATGTGCTCACCGTATACATTACATCCTTTGCCAACAAATCAAATAGTTATAAACGTGATTTTAAAATTATACCACCGATTTTTTAATTTCTCATAGTATACGTAAGCATAATCAAAAATACGATGTATTTTGGATAATTATGCGAACATTTATTGCATATAGTTCAAAATATATGTGCTACCAAATATACTAGCCACTTAACTTATATAAATAAGCGAACCTATCCATTTATCAACATAGATAACTACCTCCAATCAAATTAGCAACACGCTGATATCTTATTAAACCTTAATCATCAAGTAAAAAGAACAGATGTAGAGGAATCGCCCCGGAAATTGTGCCGAAAAGTCACAAGAAAATCTCTTTTTACTCGATGAATCGGCGTTTCTCACTTTTCCACCACTATGGGCAATTTAATACAAGGACGTAGCGATTCGCGCTCCCGATGACTTAGCACTAAACTCGTGCAAATACATCTAACTCATGCGGTTTTTATTTTGATTTCCAGGTCACCCACAAAGTGACGGGGCAGGTGATGGTCCTGAAAATGAACCAACTTCCGGCGAATCGACCAAATATGCTCAAGGAGGTGCAGCTAATGAACAAGCTTAGCCATCCGAATATTCTTAGGTGAGTGATATTTTATTTTTATGCACTTAGAATTCTTGGCTTCTATTTTATTAATATTCGTCTTAAGTGTTGCGAGTGTAAACTTGAATTAAAACGTCAATTGCTATTATTTAATTGTGTTATAACAATAATTTGCATATATAGATTTATACAATTAAAAATAAAATTTAAACAAAGGAATAATCAAAATTATTAATAACGTAGAATACTTGTTAGTTAATATTATTATAAAGTATATATAAAGGGGTAATCACGAAGTGCAACGCGTGGAAAAAGTAAAGGCGCGCGGATCAGTGAATAAGCAGTCAAATTTAATTTTAAGTTTACTTCGGTAAAAATAAGTTATGACATAGTGTAGGAGACTTTACGGGTCTAGTAAAGTTGAAAAAAGTGCACAATAATCGATAAAACTACAAACACTTTTTTTCGATTTTTAAAAATTGTTAATACAGCTTTCTCGGTTTACAACATTCTGCGCTCTACGTTTATGTTCTCTTTTGATCATTATTACATATTTTTTGTATACATATTTAATTAATTGGCTAAGTTGTAGGTAATTCCTAACTGAATGAAATTAAATTCATTTAATCTAAATTAGTCAAAGATGAAATCTTGTTTTACTTATTACTTAGATTGAAGTGATGTTCTATTCATTCAATACTTCACTTAGAATTTATATAATATGTATATCGAATTTTTACATGGAATTACTTTTTGTTTATTAACAAGACAGTAATCATAGCCAAAACTATGTAAATAATTATAATTTGCTAAAAACCGTAATAAACATTTAATTTTATAGATTTGTATCTTAAAATGTTTGTATAATAATGAATTATTCAATAATAAAGTAAGGAAAACTAATGTGTAAAAATTAATGTAGAAACATGTAAAGAACATATAAATTTCAGGATGAAAATCGCTGCCAAAATACGTGCAGTATTACACACAGCTAAATATCTCTTTAATGTCTTTCTAGACTAAAAGTTTAGAAATTTGTCATACAATATGAAATATGTCTTATCATATTCTTCTGTAATTCTAACAAGAAGTACAGATTGTATTCTTATAAATTTCGAGCAGTATTGTCAAAATGATAAATGCACCTTATAAACGGTGTATTATAATTAAAGATTTCACTTTAATATTTCAATATATGTGTGTGATATAAACCTTTTTTTAAAACATTATTTTCGCATCATTTAATTTCGATATTAAAAAACAGTTTCATTATAATATCCAATGACGTAAGTTTTAGCAACAAATCTAGTTCGTGATGTCTCATAAAGTTCGTAATCAGGTCTCACTTCTTGATTAGGTAGCGGTTCGTGTCTCTAGCTGTTTCGTGCTTTGTTTTACAATTCAACGAAGACTTTCGTAATATTCGTTTTCTTTGACAAACGCAATTTGCTTACTCGAGATTATAATTATATACGAAATTAAATAATATTGTAATTGTCTATTATATGCTTTTAACTTATTAATTTTTTTAATTGTTCATACAATTTGGATGTTTAGTGGAATTTATTATGATAGCGATTGTGAATAACCGGAGTTCCTCATTTTTCGTTGAAAAACTTCCAAATTTTTGCAAATTAAATAAGCACAGGAGAGAAATTTTGTCTCTTTGATGATGTTTTATACTTTTAAATATTAAATTTATATTTTGTTATTGTTTTTTATAAACTTTGCCAAATAATCTTTGAATAGTATTCTTTGTTAGATTGTTTTAAATAATTCATAATTTTTGCGCATTCGTTACAATATTATAGTGAAATTAATAAATAATATTATTAAAAGTAGTGTTATTTACAAATGTACCAATTTTCAATTATGATCCTGAATAAGATCAACAAGAAGTTTTAAATTCATTATTCGTACCTTTTATTAACCGAGAATTAACGATAAGCAGTAATCCGCATAAAACGTATCCAATTACTACATTTAATCCCAGCATATGAAACCATCAATATTCCACTTACATTATAATTTCCTCCTTTAACGGAAGATAAAACGGGAAGAAAAAAATAAAAGACTTAAGAGGTACACGTTTAATTGAGAACGAATTCTAATCAGCAACCTAATTATACATTTTCACAGACACACAAAAAAAGCGAACGAAACAATCGAAAGTGGTCCACGAAAACTTTCGCTACAGCAAAATCGGTGAAATAGAGCAATCGATGCACAAAAACGCGCGGTTCGTTACTATACACTTAATCCTCTCTCATACAAAATAAAAATAAAAACAAGCCGACTATAATTAAACAATAAATTACGAACGTCTTAACGCGCGCGAGGAAAAAAAAGAGAAAGAGTAGCACGTGTTCATGTGGCAAAAAGAGAAAACTTGTGGAATAAACGATTTCACGCTCATTGCTATACGCTGTCGACAAGGAAAAATGTGACGATAAGGGTGTATTAAAAATTCAATTGATTAATAATGAGATTCCTTTAGATCGATCTGTGACTTTACATTCTACAACCAATCGATTTTTTTTAATCAACGTCTTGTTACAACAATTTTATACAACTGAATATTTAGTGAAATATAATACCAATCAGTTTGTATCTTAATAATAACTTTGTAAATTACATGTAACTTCTTTTAATCAAATAGTATTAAATATGCTATTATACATTTATTTCTATATCTCTGTAACACCCAGATTAGATTATTGAAGAAAAACATCTTATACAAATCAGGAAGTTGGAGTAATTTTATTTTTATCAACAGAAATAAATGCGTAATACATATTGTTTATATTTTGAAAAAGAAATTGAGTTGTTTAACACAAGTGCAATACATGTAAAATTTATTTATTTTACTACCTGCTACCCAACAAAGTTAGCCAATTTTCTTGTATGACGCTTTGTTGTGTGTATAATTAATATTAAGCTCTAAAAGTTACATAATTTACGAAATATAAACTTGATAAAATTTTGGTTTTCTGTAATATTTCTTTGTGATAGTATCAAGTGTTTTAAATACAAATTGCATTGTATAATAAAAAAAGACGTTTTTTGAAATAGTGATTGGTGAGTTAAAAAGGCATGACATTCTGGGGTAAGAAGAATTTAATTCAATTTTATTTTTAACCATGAAATGTACGAAAATGTATAAACTTTTTTCAATGTCAAAATAATTATAAGATCATTGTTCTTTGGTGCGTTTTTCTACTTTTTTTAAATCATCAATTTTCGTTTATAAATATCTTAACTAGTAAAAAGTGTAATATTAGATGATTAAATTTTTATAAATTGTATTCTATTTTAGACCAATATAGATTTACTATTTACGAATGATTATACAATAATTTTTTTCATTAATTAGAGAATGAGTTTGATTATTCAATTAATACTTTCGTAAAAAGGTAATTTCAGAAAAACAAGATAATTAGAGTTAACCTTGATTAGTTTAATGCATTTCTAAATACTCTTAATCTATAATTTGCCAAGCTATTTTTTTCCGTCTCTAATGACTTTTATTTAGTTCACTGGAAGATATGTAACTGTACCATAGATGAAAAATTAATTCAATTGATTCATTAATTATCTTACGAGTGTACTATTACAACATTTTTTATCCAACATTAGTATTTTTTTGTTTATCATAATTATTTTTGTAAATAATCGTTATTGATATTTAAACATTTTCGTATTTCATGATCACCTCATGTTCTCAAACAATAATTATATCATACTAAAATTTTTGAAAATCACGGTTACATTTTTACGTATAAAAATGATTCGTAAAAATTCTAATACATCCTCCAATAACAATTAAGTAACAGGATTACACACGTCATCCCTTTATATATCCTTTGTATGTATACATATATATACGTACACACGACATTATCATTTTTTTCCCATCGAATATGCGCGACCTATCAAACAGCGTCGAGCGTGAATTCACAATTACATTGACGATAAAATAACAATCTTATCGAAAAGGCGATACAATCGTAACTTTTTTTCGAGCACTCATTGATGTTCTATAAAGACATCCCCATGGCTTCGAACATATATTATGCACAATCGTTGATGCTTATAAGAAATATATAAATATTCCTTCCTTCTTCGAGTTTCAACTTCCTGGTTCAGCATGTATAGTTGTATACGGACCTGCATCAACTTACAGCTAAGAGATAGGTGAAGTTTTTGATTTCGCTAAAAGTTACTTAACACTTCATATCATTAGTAAATCATACAATAAATAATTATTAACGATTTGTTCCGTGCGTATCACAACTTTTCTAATTATTTGCTATTACTTTATTCTAGATATATACATATCTTGAACTGTTATAACGGAAGCAATTGTTATTCGAACTATCTTGTATTCACTATTTCATTTTCCCTAATGGATAAACTAACCTTACCAGAGCTTGTCTCTTTAATAATAATCGCAAATAATCTCGTAAAATCAACTATTTCGTACCAAAATTTATCGATCGAAAATTTTTTAAAACTCAATAAAAACGTGAAATATATATCTGCACTGCATTTGACAGCGTACAAAGTAGGTCGAGGACCTTTGTAGATTTGACTATAACGGTACTTGAAGGTCGCTCACAAACACACACACACCCACACTCACACACACCCACACACACACACACACACACACACAAACACACAAACACACAAAAACACACCCACATCCTACACACGGAAGTAAAACTCGATTCTTCAACAATGTAACCGATCATTCGAGTTACAAGTGCAAGACATCCGTGTGAAGATGAACCTAGACCTAACGGTTTAAATGCAAGTAATAACGTTTCAACGGCTTGGATTTTTGTATTCGTTCGTTTTGTGTCCTCTCCTCGTACTAGAATCGATTGCATGATTCAAGTATGTATGTGTGTGTGTGTGTGTGTATGTGTGGTACCTGACGGGAGATTAGTTTGTTTAATTGCTGATCGATTTGATTCATCGAATTGCTTCGCAGTCTTGATTAATCGGTCGAAATGTAATTTAGAAACGTGTCATTCGACTGATTCAGTTCGATATAGTGACAGGTCGATAGGCACATTTCATTCTGTTGATATCTTCCATATATACATACAGGTGTAGATATAGGTATAGGTATAGGTATAGGTATAGGTATAGGTAGAAATTTAATGAAAGTAATAACATATGATTTATGTTGCAGTGATTATCGATTTAGTTAACGATGACTGCGGTTGATTTATATAGGTTTTTTCACTTTATTTTACCTTTATGTTGGTATTGATTTGATGCTTTTGCAAACTCTGTTTCTCATAACCTTGCATATTAAAATAAAAATACAACAAAATTTTACATTACTACTATAATGTATAATAATTACGATTCCTCAAAATTTGATTGAATTAATTTATAATTATGAATATATATTAATTTATAATCTACATTTAAAAAAATCTTGTGTAAGAGTTATAAAAAGTCGTAAAGGATAATTTTAAACATTTCCTAATTAATCAATGAAATGTTAGATATACGGTTAAATTATATAAGCGAACATAATGTAATGTAATGTTCCCATAATGTAAGGAAAATTTTGAAAAATTGTTAATAATTAAGATGGTAATGTTCCCATAATGTAAGGAAAATTTTGAAAAATTGTTAATAATTAAGATGGTAATAAATATTGCAACGATGTCTGATGTCTCGTTTCTTGTCATACAGGTTCATGGGCGTGTGCGTTCACGAGGGTCAACTTCACGCCCTGACCGAGTATATAAATGGTGGTAGCTTAGAACAGCTGATAATGGCGCGTCACACACCCCTACCACATCTGACGAGGATGAAATTAGCACGTGACACTGCATGTGGTATGGCCTACCTTCATAGCAAAGGTCTTTTCCATCGTGATTTGACCTCGAAAAATGTTCTTGTCAAGAGGGATGAGGCCAGCGGTCAACTTACTGCTGTTGTCGGCGATTTTGGTCTTGCTGCTAAAATTCCTGATCCCAGTACTGGTTACAGGTTTGTCCAATTATAATTATTCAAATTAATAGTTATATAATGAACAAAACGAGTATTGTTATAAAATGTGATGTAACGATAACGTTGTCATTTTTTACCAATTAGGATTTCGTAAATGCAAGATTGTTCTTTTAGTTTCGATCGACGCCAAATTACGCAAATACAATAATTAAATGTTTAATTTTAACATAATCAATAAAACTGTAAATTTACGAGTTCTTCAGAAGAAAGTGCTCTCCAATGTTAAAATTATATTGATTTTTATTATGTAAATATGTATCAGTTTAAAATACGTTTGGAATTAAAATATTATTTGCTGTTATTAACATTTTTGTTATTCTAAAGGTGAGTAAAAGTAGCTTTAAAAAATCGACTATTTAAAACGATATCAACTGCCAAGTATTATTTGCGTAATAAGTAAAAGTTTTAGCAGCTTACGTAGCTTTGGCAAATAAGTTTTGATACACATTCAATTTTGAAATGAATGGTTGATTTTTAATTATAATTCACCCCGGATATTATTAAAAATTATTGATAATATAGTACAATATATTTATTTAGAATATTTAGAAATAAAGTTATGTGTAAAATGATACGTAAAACTGTTATTTTAATATATTTTTAACTATATAAACTTCTGTATTTTCATACTTAGTCTTTTTACTTCCGATAGGTTGAGCACCGTTGGTAGTCCATATTGGATGTCACCGGAATGTCTGAAGGGTCAATGGTATGACCACCGTTCGGACGTTTTCTCATTTGGAATAGTGGTATGCGAACTGATCGGCAGGGTGCCAGCGGATCCGGATGTCCTACCAAGATCCGACAATTTCGGATTGGATTATCTAGCCGTTGCGGAAATATGCGCGGCTGCTGATCCGCCACCAGCTTTTCTTCAACTTGCCTTTCATTGTTGCACGGTAAACATCAATATTTTAAGTCATTGTAGTCACGCATAACGTAACTTTTTATTAAAACTTTTATCTTTCGTTTTTTATACCTATAATTGTAAGGGTTTGTGTGTTATTACTATTACTTTTATAAAACGTGTTATAACGTTCAATAATTTTAATTGAGAATCCACTTAATTTATGTATATGCTTTTTTAATTAAAACATTTGTTAATAACCGAAGTAATATATCGCTTATTCGTCAGTTTATTACCAACCAAGTGTAATACTTGGACATTCTTAAATAAAAGCTATTTTGATCAACAATAAAAAAAGTCTAAATGATAAATTTATGATCTTTACTTTCACAGTATGAACCACGTTCTCGGCCAACCTTTCCAGAAATCGTTCAAACACTCGATGGACTAATCGCCACACACGAGGACGAATCTAAAGTAAATCTCGACAAACGACAATCAGTCGATCAAGAATTAATGTCGAGTATGAACGAAATTGTTCGACAATCTAGACCTATGGGTCGTCGTACTGCTAAGCTTCGTAGCCATTCGGCAGATGCTCGTGCTTGTGCTAATTCTACGGCACCGTGTGATAAAGCTCGATGTCATTCGGCTAGACGTGTGGCTGAGCTTGCAAGTCGTAGGGATCCACATTATAGACCAATGACGGCAAATCCGTTCCATGCTTTAGGCGGAGTCAAAAAGATACTGGGGGATTTGTTTTCTAGTTGCTTAGAATTACCTTCGTTGGAGGACGTAAGCACAGAAAACAAATTTAAACCCGCCCAGAATGACAGTATTGCTAAAATTCTCGAGAGGAAGAAACCAAGCTCGGAACCTAGTAGTCCTACTGCTAGGAAAAAGTGGGAAAAAAAGGTCATTATGATAAGAATTTTCATATTATTAGTTTTTTAATATATAAATATATTTATTTGTTAATGGTAAATAAAATTTTTTTATCAAATTTATAGGTGGCAACAAAAGTAGGCGCGACGAGCCTTTTTGCACACCCTTTATTCCGAGATGGTTGGGAACCTCGACGACGGGGCAGCTGCGAATCCGGATTTTGGAGCTGCGTAGGCGAGGATCTAAGCCCTGAACCTCCAAATCGACGACACGCTTCAACATTAAGTAGTTCTGCGGCCAGTAGTCTTTTTCTCCTTGACGATCATCGGACGAGTTCCATATATACCGACTCGAGCGAAGATATAGCCAGTCTTGGGGGTGGTGATTCTGCATGTTGGGAAGATCGACTTGATCGTCTTGGACCATCCAGCAAAACCATTGCTAAGATTGTTGATTATTTTGAGCGAAAACAAGCTGGAAGTGGAAAACATGGTGAACATGGCCTTGATGTTGTCGCACCTAATCGAATTGCGTTGTTACGAGCAAGGCTCGAAGGTACGGTACCTCTGTGCAGCATCAGTGCTGCTCAGCGACTTGTCGTATGCGAAGGTGCGGTCAGGAGTAAGCTGCCTCTCTTTGATAAGAAGTGACGAGCAAGGGAGTATATCTCGAGGAATTTGGGTGGATGAGTCGAGGAGGGCGTCGAGCGAGATTTCGAGGAACGTTTTTAAATTTTTCAAATAACTGTTATTACTTAT
Organism: Theocolax elegans; assembly: GCA_026168455.1. Taxonomy (NCBI): domain Eukaryota; kingdom Metazoa; phylum Arthropoda; class Insecta; order Hymenoptera; family Cerocephalidae; genus Theocolax; species Theocolax elegans. Next base: position 17,075,056 of record CM047425.1, on the reverse strand, counting down.
TTCTAGATATTTCTAGTTATTTATTTTTTGTACATTAGACAATTGAATTTTGACGAAAAATTAAGAATATAAAAATGAAGGTTTTAAAATGATGCAGAAAATAACATCGACATTATTCATAAATAATACCTATATCAAATTAATATATCGAAAACTAGTTTTTATTTATAGTTATTATTGCTGAATTATTGCTATTATAATTTATACACTACATTCTTATTAAACTTATTACATCAAGAAATATTTGAAATTACATTAAATATAATTTCCTCTACGTTTTAAAGGAAAATGAAAAGATATTCCTCGAAATCTATCGACGTCCTATCAGCTAAAATCTAAACTCATTAAAATCGACAAGACACACTGAGTCTCTTTTTTTGAGTTATGCATACACCTCGAGTTTATACTTAAACATTCACAATGCGCGAGATACTTGTTCTTTATTTTACCTTACTGTTGATTAAAGATTGAAGACCCATATTTTTACAAGACTGTGATGTTTCTATTTTATGATCTATTACGGGTGTGTAATATATGAAGCACCTTAAGTTCTGAATTAAAAGTAAAGGTAATATAACGAATTTGATAATTCACTCGCGCTATGTGATCTTTTTGGGAATGGACATTGATCATCAGTTATGAACACTTTGTTTGGTTTGTATATACAAGACTTAGAGAAATGCATCGTTATTTAAACAAATGTCAAATGAGTAAATATATAATTTTAAACCAAACTTGCAGAATTTTAAATTAAATTACTTTATGTCTACGTAAAATCAATCACATACAAGATAAAGAAAGTGTTTATAAAAAATATTTTGACAATGTGTACTCTACATCACTTCATTGTTATGCGTTTTAAGCAGTTCCTAGTTAGGCAGCTCCGTCCTGTAGGCATTGGTGGTACTCTCGATCGTACTTTACGCACTGTATTAACATACACTGTGCAAAATATTAGTTACAAAGCTCAATAATATGATGCGTTATACTTTTGTTATTGGTTTTTGTTTTTGACTAATGTTAAAGTTGGTTCAAGAAATAAGCTCGTACTTTTAAAAAAACCTAGACTGAATTTATTTTAATCACTGTAAATATCGAACGTTAGAGAAAATTAGACACAATAATTTAGATTTGTTCGAGTTAAAACAAAAATTAATGAATGTATTTTTAGTTAATTAGTATGATAAATTTACGAGCCGAACAAGAGTCGATTAGTTAATGTATTCATGTTTTCTTCTTATTAATATAATAAGCTTATGGTAATAATTCAAGTAATCGTTAAAATTTGTCTACATAATATCTAATATATTAAAATACTGCATTTGCATAATAACTAACAATTGTAAGTTACTTAAAAACACTAACTAATCGACTATCTTAAACCCTTAATTTTAGCCGAATTCGCGATTAATTTAATGTGAGAGGTATTATTTATTACCAAAAATCAATAACAAAAGAGTATAAGGAAGTTTAATAGTTTAATGAAAATTTTTAGTTTTCGTTCATCCCTTGCCTTCCTACATCTTCCTAAGAACGTCCGTCAGTGTCAATTCAGTGTCAAATCATCGACTACGATGTTAAACAGAAATGAAAGAGAAAGTCTTCTTACCGTAGTAATATAAATGAGACCCGTACGAGGCCTAAAATACAAAAAGTAAATAAATCTATATATATATATATACATAATATAAAAAAGTAAATGCAGAAATGTTTCTCCTCCGTTGAAAGTCACATTGGAACATTTCTGAAATCCAAGTAAAATGTGTGTGACAGGTGCGTGTACTCCATATTCAAACGGTCCCAGAGGAAACGTGAATATAATATATTTTGTTGAAATAAAAAATGAGAGAACTCGTGTCCTCATGTATTTTTGTTGCTAATAAAGTGAATGAGTCCTCAATAAAGCAAATAAAAAATGAGAGAAAACGAGGAAATTGCCAAGCTGAAGAAAAGTTATATATATATAAATAATTTAATATATCTATAAATGTATATGAAACTGATCTAGTCAGTGTATAAATGAGGCGGCCTTATATTTTATATGTATACACATGAGAATATTAGTACTAACGTTTAATACGAGTTTAATGAAAAGAAAAAGAATAAGATAAAAAATGTAAAACCCGAATTGACAGTGCGATTATTAGAGAGGCACCTATACGTGTAACTTTTTGTGACGTTGTAACTGCGGAATTGTAAAATTGAATAATCATAAAAGTCTGATGCATCGTATAATGGTATGTCTTGTAAAATTCTAGAGGTTCTGAATATCTTGTTTTATCAGTACTTTTCAATGCGTTATAACTTCTATTTTTTTCTTTATTCAAATATTTCTTATGTAACTTACAATTTATATATAAAATTGTTATTTCTTTAATAATAGAAGATATAACTAAAGTAAAATTTTAAACAAACTTCCTTAAAATAACTAAAGCAATTTTATATAACGAAATTTAGAACATAAACTAATTAATAATTATAAAAGTATATGATATAGTGAAATAACAAAACTTGAAATACTGGTAAAATAAGAACTACCAAAGCCTTTGAAAGCTCCTTTGTAGCTATTCAGGAATAAATTTATAGCAATAGGTATTTTTCATTGATTTTATATGTCAATGAAAAATTTGAAAAATTATTAAAAAAAATCGTATTAAACGAAAAAAACTTATGCGTGTGTCTAAATAAAAGTACGTAAATCAATGTTCAATTAAGAGAAATAGTCGCATTATTGCGATGAAGTTTAAATGGGGGTTTAGATAATTTTTTGTCCGTTTTGGATAAATCGTCGTTGTATTGAACGAATCCGTCGCCTCGTCGTACTGTTATTCTTCTTTTTCTATACAAATTGTACCAAATTCGTATTTAGGATATACTAGAGTTTAAATAATTATTGTTTTATAATCGCTGGGATTGAACTGCTTAGTCGTTCATCTCATCCAAATAAGACTGTGCGTTTGTTGAATATAATATACGTGTATGTAAGTATGGCTTTAAATCGACTTATACATTTATTTTCTGCTCAATTCGTTTTTTTATATCGCAGTATCTTTCTTCTTTATCTACGAAAATACTGACAATTTAATTAGATAAAAATCAATTACTGAATACAGCATTTTTATATAATTTTTTGAATATTTAACTTTTAATAAACAAATCTGAAATTATATGATCTCTAAAACCGATTGTAAATCACGAAACAAATTTTGGATTTATTAAACTTTTCAGTGATTACGAAACTCTTATTTCGAAAATTTCATAATTTTACAATAAAATGTTAGGTGAATAAGAAAAATAAATATAAAAATTATTCAATTTTATAATAAATTACTGTTTGAATATTTATGTGCATGTATGAGATAAAAGTAAATCTTGAAAAATTAATTATACTAAATACTTAGAAAAAATTTGTATTTATAAAAAATTGACTAAAATTATTCGAGTTAATTTTTCAGGATTTCATTTTAATACCGAATATTTTAGTAACACGCTTAAAGGTACCTGAAAAACCAAGCATGCAAAGAACTGCGAAAAAAACCACAAGTTAAGAAACACTTAACTAAAAGCCGGACATATCGTGAGCGGGGCATATCCTAACAAAAACCATTGAGCTGATTTTTCAATAATTACAAGTAAATGTATGAGTGAAAGAATCGTGATATTTCTTAGTATGAAAATGGTGTTTCCGTCTTAGTGTGCGAATGAACGTATTTTGAATGAAAATTTATTTATTATAAGGTGGTTTGGATGTTTTCATTTAATTATACATAGATTATCATTTTTAAAATAAGATATATCTTTCATTTTCATTTCATAGATTGTTTTGCTTTTCTTCATCCTAGTATATATTATTGTCAATTTTATATCAATTAGAAATTGTAGATTGTTAAGGTTTCATATTTCATACGAGTTTGTGAAACTGAACGAGTAAAATGTTTCATATAAATCTTTGGTTTATTTTTAATCAAATAAAACATTTAATCATTTTAGAAAAAATAGAAAAAATTAATCTTGATAGTCATTTGAAACATTGAAACCTCCTTAAAAATGACAAAAATGCAACGATATTTGAATAGAAAAAGGAAAAGTAAACCAAATCATCTCTTCCATATACCATTTTGTTTTCTATATGACTATTGTCTGCAACCGTCTTCGACATATACATATATAAATTGTAAATATTCGAGAGAAAAGTGAGAATACCGTCTGAATCAAATTTACCGTGAGAATTATTATCATTGCATAAATGTAGTTTTGAAGATGATAATAAATATTATAATTCAAGTATAAAGTAAAATAAAAGTATCGTCGGTTGATCAAAGACGATGGAAATAGGAGATAACGATAATAAACAATAAAATAATCGATTAAATCAAGTATAAGTGAGTGAATGTAATTGAAGTTGGGATTTTCGGCGAAAACTATACATGAATTATATGATATTGTAAATATTCCTATACATATACAAGATTAATAAAGTTAAGGGCTCGCAATTTTTACAAAAAAAACATATATATGTATTTGTACGTATTGTTTTATTTACCTTGCCTTTACATAATGACACTTTCTATAATACTACAGATCAGAGTTAAGTAAATACTCGACGCAAAATTTTTCGAGTGCTTTTTATACTTTGACCAATATGTTGATCAAAAACAAAATATATTTCTGAGACTCATTGATAATGTGTATATAGTGTACATAGACATTTTTTTAAAGTATTCGAAGAATAGTTATATTTGAATGTTTTTTAAAAAAAGTTCTATAGGTATATACTAAATTTTAATATATTTCAGAAACAATGACAGACAATACTTTGTTTTCGATTAATTTATTGGTCAAGATATTCAAAAAATTTTGTGGTCGAATAGTTACCCAAATCTGCTACAAATTTACAGATTTTAATGTATAACTATTAAAAATAGAAACTAAAAGATTTGCAAATGTAAAACATCCAAGGAATTCATTCTTTAATGTATCCTGATATGATCAAGACAAAAGTCTTCTCAGTGCAATCAGATAATAAGAATGGATCAGTGTTGAAAAACGTTGATTGATCTATTTATTTAAAAAATGCTATGTTATTTAAACATTGCACAAAATTATCCAAGCTATTCTAAAATCGAACTTAAATTCGTCATTATTATTAAAATAAGAAAATTTAATTGTAAAAGGAAACCCGGTGAAATACTAAATCTATAAAATAAAATAATGCTGTACAGGTATCTATCTGATATTAAACAGCTAAATTTTGTACTCAATACATCCGATAATCCAGATAAAAAATCATTAACAACTTGGAGTATATCATCAACTAATTATTAAAGTTTATTATTGGCAGACGTTGAAACAACGACAAATAGCCTAATTAGGCAACAGTTATTTTAATGCTATTGTATGTGGACCATTAAATAATTAGTCTAAATTTTGTAATATTATAGGTATCAAATAATTGAAAAGAATAATATTTTGATTAATAAATTTATTAAAAAAAACAGCGACAATGATGATAATAATAAACGTTTACAATATTGAATGTGAACGAACGCAATGAAGAAATAAAGAAAAAATAATGTAAACTTAACTACATAAATATATAGACGTATACCTTAAAATGATTCTATATACAAACTTTTGTAATAAGTAAAGAACATATTCGCATCTTTGACATTATAGAAATAGAACGAAGATTTCTATTAAAGCTTTATAACATAAAGCCATTTTGCGCCTTGACTTTAAATTTTATTTTCATATGAAATATTTACATTTCGGTTTGCTAATTGAATGATAAATGTGCATTTTATGATTCAGTTCATATATGAAAATGATTACTAACTATCAATTTTGTAATATAAATATTATATGACAGACATTTTTTTCTTATAATCCAGTAATAAATATATATGACATTTGTAAAGTCGCATAACCTTTTTATCGATATTTTAATGCTGTTGACAATATAAAGATTCTAATCTCTCGTTTATAAAAAAAATATAAAGTAATCAATGAAGCTAAACGGTACATTAAATTTGTTAATGTTAATTTTCATATTTTTATGTATAACCATTTTCTTATTATTTTACGATCACGATAACTTATGCAAGTTTTGTTATATTTTAGAAACTTATACATATAAAAATGCATTTTTCTGTTTAAAAAATAATTCACCAACGTAATCGGCGCTTGGAGCTATCCAAAATAACCAATAAATTGCTATTTGAAACAAAATTTTGGTTATTTCAATCGACTTTTACGTTGACAAATATGTACACGCTAATTATGATTATGGAGATAGAGAGAATAAAAATCATTACAACGAGTGAGCAAATAATTTAAAAGTACTTACATAAATAATTGTTTAATTAACGCAACAATCATGAAGCGCGCAAAGTTTTTATAAAAATTCATGTACTTTCGCATTTTTTTATCAATTAAAAAAAATGTCACTTTAACTTTAACGATGATTCTTACACGATGATAATTCTACTAATTTTTAAAATGTAAAACAAAGAAGTCTCTTACAATGTAAGTAAATTAAAATGTCAATTATGTTAAAAAATCAGTAGAATAAATGTTCTCGCACAAAATCGAAATAAGTATAAAAAAGCAGCATCTTAATAATGTACATTTATCACCGTTCTGTTTCTCTCCTCATTAAATTGATACCTAAATCTTCTTCGGGTATCAAAGGAATATATCTCGTTCTAGGATCATTTTTTCTTTCGTAAACATAAGGGAAAACGATGGCTCTAGCTTGTGGCGTCTTCTTTTCTTCAGTTACAGGTTTTTCAGACTTATTATCCACTGAAAATTCGACCAAAGGTATGAATTTTCGATTTTCATCATTATCATCGGTGGTTGAATTAGCTTCCGTTGATTTTTCCGTTTTTTTGGACGAATCGACAATTGGCACCCAATCGTCGATTTTTGTTTCCGCAACATGAGTGTCGGTATCGTTGCTTCGCGGTGACCAAGTTGCTCCACCCTCGTTCATCCAGCCACCTTTTAATCAATAAGTAATTAAATATTAGAGTAATATCTTATTGAAAAATTGTACCAAAGTATACCAACCTTCACCCTCGTAAGATTTTTCTTTACGACTATCAGTTGGTAATGGGTGTACAGGCAACGGTACCCATTCGTCTGCCTTCTTAGTTGTCTCGGTGACCGAATTGCTCGTAGTCACTCGATAGATATTGGATTCGCTGGTTGTACTACTAACCGTTGTTGTTCGCGAGGTTGTCGTTTTTGTCACTTCCTCCTCGAATTCAATGTAGTACTTGGTACGACTGTCGTTGCTCTCACCGAGTCTCTTACGTTGCTTGTCATCGTCTCGAGAACCAAATAGGTGTCCTGTCACATTACAATACAATACCGTTTACAGGATACATCATATACTTATTTCATACCGTTGCATATTCTTAATTACGTTAAATGTTGTTGTGTATACGTAAAGTGTATTATTTACATAAATTGTTTGAAATTAGCTTTTCTATAGTATTACATGTATGACGTAATTAATCAAAATTTTACCTAAAGGCGGAAAATATTTAGGTCTATCCGATCTGCCCCCACCAATGAAACTTGGTGTATACTGCGATATGAGTGGCAATAACGTTTGTCTCGCGTATCTCTCTGCTTGAGCGAGAATCCCAACCAATCTTTCTGGTAAAAATTGTACTGTAAATCCACGTGAACTTGAAGCTTCTTCTAGAACCTCGTGTTTACGATCGCCGTTACGATCTTCCATTCTTTGATGTTCAGCTCGTGTTCCACGTGGCCTCAACACTGGTTCGGTAATTTCTGGTAATCTAAGTGACCTACCAGTTTCCTTTTTTAAACCTGGTCGAAGTACCGGCTCTTGAATTTCAGTCGTGGCTGGATTGATTTTTGAGCTGGTTGAAGGTAAACTTAACGATGGTTGTCCTAAACTTGAAAATCCACGACCACGTTCAACTGGTTCGTTGATATTGTTTTCGAGGGAATTCGAGTTACCGTCGTTTGTTAAATCCAGTAAGGACCATGGACTGGATACGCTCTGAAATTTAATATTTCTATTATTCATTGGACTGGATTATACGGATGGAATACCGATAACTATAACGTTAAAATTAACAATAACAATATTGTATTATTATTTATTGTTTCCCTTATCATTAAAATTATCACACAATAAATTTTAATTTTTTTGTCCATTAACTTTAATTACTTTCACCGCGAATAATCAGCTATTTAATTTTTTGTTTGAAATTTCTGGTTATTATTTAACGTTCGGGACAATCAAAACCAAGGCGATAGTTGTATATTGTAATTAAACTAAAAATATAATAATACAAATCTATTCGCAATAAAATAGCTAAGTATAATGACTTTCTTTAAAAAAAATTGCACGGATGTGAAAAATAATATCTCAAGACTATGAAACAGAAACGGAAACATAAATTTTCATAAAACTTAGTTTCTTTTATATATATACGTATATAAGAAACCAACAATTGAAATCTTGTAAAAGTTAAGATTTAATCGTATTTGTCCAACGGTAGTTTTTCTTTTCAACTCTTTATAAAGTGAAATTTTCTTCCGTATGAATTCATGGAACGAATATGCATCCATTCATTGTGTGATTTCCTTGAAAGTTGAAATAGAACGACAATGATGCATATAAACCGACTGTGTGAAAGACTGTCAAATTGATAAATTACTTACTTTCCAATATTGTTACTTTTTTTCATACAATAAAAATGCATACGAGAAATCTTGATATAAAATTCAATTATTTACAATCTCAAAAGAAAATGTAAATATGTACGATGAAAATATAATTGGACTCAAAATACTTGTTGCGCGCGCGTGTATGTGTATGTATCGATTTTTTTTTTGAATATTCATTGCATGAAGAGGTTACAGTTGATTTATGCAAAAACGTTGTGAATAAAAGAAGATCATCTGTCAATTGTTTATTCTATAGATGACAAATGGATTTTTTAAACCGTGAGTGAAGTGTGAGATTGCACAGTTTTTGTTTGTACAGAGGCAGGTTTTGTCATTAAAATTATCACAGTTATTGCGAAATCCGTTGTGAAGTTACGCGAAAAATATTAACATAGGAATTTTAAATTTGTACTTTAAATTTGCTATACAACTGGTTATCAATTTATTATTTTTTGAATGAGTAATTTCTTAATAAATTAAAAGATTAGTTCAATCAGTCAATAAACCTATTAATAATTTAATTGTATTAGATATATTAACAATTTTGAAAGACACGAAAATTCATTTGAATAAAATCATTTTTTTACATAATTATACATATGTTTGATAAATAACAATAACTTAACTAACACCCTATAAATAAATTAATTTAAGACAATGTAAGATACTAATTATAACTTACTACTAATTAATAATATAATAAATAGTAATTTTATTAACCTGATAATTTTTTCCGTTACTCGAGTTGTCCTGGTAATCTTTTGCAGTTGTTATTTTAACTTGTTGTTCATTAGCAATCTTGATGTTCTGTTCTTTAGTAAACGGTCCCAAGCCTTTTTGTGGCACTTCATTAGCAAAACTGTCTTTACCTTAAAAAAAATATAATTATATTATTCAAATAAATTGTTCCTAATTTAAACTGAAAATAAATTGTAATAATTAATATTTTTAATTAGAAATTGAACACTTGGTTAAAATATTTATGGTTAAGATGCATCATATTAAATCGTACAATATGACTAACTATATAGTTGAAATATTTCTCTGAATAAATATAAATGTACAAACCAATATTTCTGTCGTAATTTTGTTCCTTGGTGAACGGTCCAATTCCAGCCGGCTGTTTGACCTCCTCATTGGAAGTTTGACGTTCCTCTTGAACCCCCATGGTTACGTTCTCAAGCTCAGGTGGTATGCTACATTCTCCAGGGTAAAGCGGTAAGTAAACTGGTCGACCAGACTCAAGGACAAGCCCACGTTTACAGACAGAATATATCGCACCGTAGCTGTCGAGTACTGAGATTTTGTCGACAGCCCAGGATACAAGACCCGATGAAATCCATCCGCTATACGCTGTGTATTTTATCTGCGACATTCATATGCCAAGTTTGAATAGATGTAAAAAGAATTCTTGGTCGACTTAAATAATATTTATTCAAATCTACCAATATTTATACACATAATGTTACTTGAATGAAGCATTAGATTAACGGGATGTCGGACCTAAATTACAGGAATCTGCACCTTTCAACCCAAAAATTATATCTAAAATATTGCATTAAAAATCTGAAAAAATTTATACGGATAGCTGAAAACATAAGGAAGGGCTTGACCTTTTGATTTTTTAATGAAAAAACATTACTTAAATAATATTTGAGTAAACAGTTTTTGCTTGGTAATTATTAGTCAAAGAAAGCATAATCTTTCAACCCAAACGTCGTGATCAAATTATGGATTTAAAAATCTGGGAAAATTTGGGTATATTATTTAAAACATGCCTAAGGGCTTGACGTTCGGCGTTTTTTAAAAACTTTATTCATTCGTTTATAAAAGAAAGTACAAAATGACCATTTTCTGGGTCCGACATCCCCTTAAATCGAAAATATTATTCGAATAAGAATGTGAATAGTGTAAAGCAAAGAATAATAAATAGTGGTAATATACCTCTATGGCATCGAGACTGGATAAAGCAGGATGCGGGACTACGATTTTCTGCAACGTCGCACCAACGAGTAATTCCTCGTCATCCTTCTTCGTCATTGTGAAGGTCTCGTTTATCGAACCTTCCGCTAATAAAGTCACTTGCAGTTTACCGTAACTCTTTACTGGTCTTTCGTGTCTACTGTTAAACACCTTGACCTAATACGTGAACACAAAAGAAAATATTATAACTGTTACTTGTTTGACATTTTTTTATGTATCTAAGAGTTAATGGTTTTTTCATTTGTTTAGGATATATGTATATTTTTTATAGTATAGTATAACATGAGAAATTTTTTACCATTAATAAATCTATACACGATTTAAAAAAAAGAAGCACGATGATGATTTTTTAAAATTTTAAATATATCACTGATAAAACCGGTTTTAGTACACTGTATCGTATCTTAATTAAATCAAGATTTTTTAATGAAAAGACAATTAATCAATTCCTATATACGGCAATCGATTTAAATTACCGTAAAAGAAAGACGAGAAAGAAATGTAGCTTCTTACCTGATACTGGTGAGCACAAAACGGCTCTTCGTCACGCGTAAGTAAATAGAGTTGACCCCTTGCGCCGGATTTGTCACTATAAAATCCCATATCTCCGCAAGGTACGTTTGAATTTGCACCGCAAGGGAAACATTCGCCTCGCAATAGTCCATCGTATCCGGTTTCACAGGAGAATGCAGGGAACCGGCACTTTGGGCTTATCGAATCCGTGAACAACTTGTAAGCGCGTCGATGATTACATAGCGAACGGCCTTCTATATTGCTTGCTATTGTGCACAAATTATTTTGTTTTTTTAATTTTATTAGTTTTTTTACTATTTATTAGCTTATAAGTACTATTATACACGTAAATTTTAAATATTAATTTTTCATCAGTGATCATTTTTGATAAATGGCTTTAAAAGTGTTTTATATTTTTTACACTTATAATACTACTATTCAAATACTGGTGCAAAGTTCTTTTCAATTAAAAATAAACACAAAGATATACATAAAAATCTATTGAAACAAGATTGATGTGGGATCAAAAATATAAAAAAAAATGTCACAGGTATGACCCACTTTTGGTGGGCCTCAGTGTGGGAGGCAGAAGAGTGAGTGGAAAGGCGACACGATGCGCTTACGGCTTTCTAATCGATTGGACACTGCGTATCAATCTCGTGCACGAGAAAGTGATGTTGCCTTGAAAGTCTGCAAAAATTTACGGCTTCTTCCAAAAAATTTTTTTTACTCATTTCATTTTAAAATATTACTTCTATATCTTATTTTTGTTTATTCATTGTAATGAATTATGATAAAATTTCTAGGGGTACGAGAATTGCTGCAGAATATATTTATTTTGAAAGCTTACGGTGTTATAAAATTAATAATATTTAATATATAATAAAAATGATTGAAGGACTATTTCGATGTGTAAAATGTAAATTTAAATGTAAATGTAAACTTACACCAAATTATATCGCTGACAGCGCCAACAAAAAGATTCGAACATCCAGATTGCATTCTACCACCATTCGGATAAAAATCAACGTCACCCATTGGTTGCCAAGAACCAAGACCACCAAGGATTAATTGCTCCCCGTTACTGTGAATTACGTCAACGAATTGCGCGTCTGTTTCGTCGAGACGGGCTCGTGGATCCTGAGATTCGAACAACGGACCAGCTGGATCTAAGCCTACAATACAAAATATTAGAAGGAATGGTTACTAATAATATGAATATATTCGTTCCTAATTATTCAAATTCTATATACGTTTAGTTACGAAATTTATAATTTTATTCAATTAATAATAAAGTCAATAATTACATTTTATGGAAGACATTAAATTTATTTTTATTTAAGAAAGTTTAAACGACTAATCTTTAAATTAATTCTTGATCCATAATAATGATAATTTAATAATAAATATAAGTTGTTTAAATTTTCTATGCAATACTATTTAATAGCTATTTATCCTTTTGTATATCACGGTATTCAAACCTGCTTTAAATTCAAAACTTTTCGCAATAAAAAATGTATCAATATAATCCACCAATGAGAAACTGCTGAATAATGTTCATAAAAGTCGATAAACCTATGGTTGCAACGTCATCTATGGTAGAATTTAGTTACGAGTTTAGAACGTCGAAACGACTAGTTAACCTTGCTACCGTTTTTTCCGACCGGTTTGGGATTTTATTAGCCGCGTTATGTCAAAATCGGGTTTTCCACTGAGATTACATGAACGTTCTTTAAATAATTATAAATTAATAATTTCAAATATTATTAATAATAATAATTTGCATTATGTCAGTTTCTAAAACAGATATTTAACCAATGTGTTTGTTTATACATCTCGATGCGAGTTTCGCTTAATTAAGCATATTTACCATTTCCTGAAATTAATTTCATAATAATTTAATAATAAAAAGATTCAACATAATTAATATGAAAGTATTTTTCGGTTAAAAAATATCAGTAATTTAAAAAAAAGAGTAATGAAAATTTTTGCAATAAAATTAATAAACAGTGAAATTAGTGAAAATTACTCATTTCAACGAAACAATTTTTGTGTATGCTCAGGTATATTGTACGTTAAATTAATTCCTCGAATTGATATAGCAAGGATTATTTGCCGTAAATCTACACGAATCACGAATTATTTCTTTGCTGCTTATCAAGCCGTAGCAATAGTTGAACGTTCGCACGCATATCGGTACGTATGTATATGTATGTATTATTTATACGACAAGATTCTTAAACTAATGCCGTATAGCAGAGTGAGTAAGGTATCTAGTTTTCTCTTGAGTTTAAGGAAACGTTTGACGCAAGATTCTTTTCCTTTTTTCTCTCTTTAGAAAGTAATACAAAAATTGTCCAGAACTTTGGGCATTTTTGTGTAGATTTGAATAATATAGTATATATAACGCAATTGGTCGTTTAGAATTCTAATTTATACATGCACATTTTTTTAATAATTATACGATCCAGGAAGTAATAACCAAACAACGATCTATAATGATCGTGAAATTGAAAGTACATTTTATAAAGTTTCAATGCAGACCTTGTTTTATTAAAGATATTTCCTTATAAATAAAAGAAGATTAATTACATTTACAATGGTTACAGAAATTAAATTTTTTTTCGTTTGTTGTTACCTTTATGCATGTACAGATATAGCGGAAGTAAATAATGTTTTTTTTTAACGAATATTTCATTTTTTTTCATTGTTTACTGTTGAATGATTAATTTGATAACCTAATAGGGTAATTATATTTCTATAATTGTTTAGATACGAGTTGATTAAGAGATATTTGTTTTTATAATAGAAGAATTACATTTTTATTATGAAAAAGTCGTAAAAGTTTATTATAATAACGATTAATTAAAAGAAACGAAAATATATCAATATTCATTGATTAACGTATATGCTCTAACACTAATAACATTCAAAAATTGTAATTATATACACAGCTATAAAATTATCAAATTGAAATAGTGTTAAATAAAATAATAATAACAGTTACCAGTGATTCGAGAAACATTGCCAAGTTCAGCACCAGCGAATCCGGCCACATGAGCCCCGAGGCTGAATCCGATTAGATGTACTTTGTCAAGGGGCACATTCAAGCTTCTTACGAGTTTAGCCAATTGACGTCCTACGAGTCTTGTATTTGCAGCTGCTCTTACGTAATTTGGTACCGCACTACCCGGACCCCAGTCCACGCAAACTGTCGATATATTGCGAAATTTCGAGTTTGCAATTTTTTTACATACACAAACATGGACGGTCTTTGCAATTACTTTACATGGGTATATCTGATTATTTTAAAATCGTCATAATCAGTTTAATTTTATTGTGACTGACTATATACTAAGGTTATTATTCGTAAAAGTTATACAACAGAATATCGATAAATGCATACATATTACGTTAGTATATAGGTAATTATTAAAAAATAGGAAAAATGAGACACGTATAATATTTTGAAAAGTAAAACTATACCTATGTTGCATTCGATCACAGCCATGAGAGCAGACCGCATTTCGTACACCCAGACATGGTCACAGCTGGATCCAAAACCATGTACGATCACTTTAGTTGGTAATTCAGGATCTATTGCATTCGTTGCCTTTTCACTTATATTATCAGCCGGAACTTCCATCGGAATTGAACGAGCTTTTCTGCTCCCGTATACGAAGAATCTTAAAATATAAAATTTTCATATTGGATATACATTTATATGTGCGTATATACTTTGAAATGTTAGTGGAGTTCAAATTGTAAAAGTAACTTGGAAGGATACCAAATAATTATTTTGAATAAGATTAAAAAATTTATTCAGAAAAATATTTGCTCAGACACCTAAAAAATACTACAAATGTGATAAAAGGAAATGCACATATATTTGGTAAAACTTGTAAATAATCAAATATGCAACTAAATATTGAATTAACAACTAAGATGTAAAGTAGTAAATATTGCAATATTTTTGCACCTTGTCATAAGGATAATAAATTATTAACATAAAATAATATTAATTTTTGTACGTAATAAATTATAAAAAAAACGTATAGTTGGTAACTAAAAAGATTATATTAAATAATTTATTTTAAATTGTTACCCTCGAATAGAAAACAACGGTATATGAAAAAGCAAAGTATTATTAATCACTTAAATATTTTTTGTCGTAATTTAAAACCGTATGTTGTATTTCACAGTATAATCCAAGCGGTTAACAGTTAGACGTACCGATGGTAAGCTATAAAAACATCGTCATCGTTCACGGATGTATCTTAAAAGTTCTTTTTAATTTCAAATACATACTAATGGCTTAATTTTTAACGACGTTTAAGTAAAGTTTTAAGGGAACGGTTGAATTTACCCGAAACGTATAGAATTATTTAATGAATAAAATTAAATGTTATTACTTAAAAACGTTCTTTTCCTTTTATACGTTTATGATGATGAAAGGTACACCACAAAGAAAAACGTAGTGAATTAGTGCGTTTGAATGCTTTTCGTAACCTAAATGCAAAGTTTTAAAATTAACATATACTCTTATGAATGTTAATTATCATTTTGAATGGTTATAGACATACTAATTTAAGAGCATAAAAACGCCGAAAAGATTAGACCGAAACTAAATTAGCACTTTACAAGTGTCGAAGAAACAAATTACTTTGGTGCAGTCATAAATATTCAGTTTGACACATATCTATAGGTATATAAGTGCCAGAATAAAAAAGTATACACTTGAAGAATATCTTATCGTTTATTTCACGATTCTCTTTTTACTGGAATACAGTGGTATATTTTTCCGTGGCTTGAAATGTCAATAATTTGTTGAAAACGGTTTATTAATAATTGTTTTGAAAGTTAATATACAAAACAAGTTTACTAAAATGTCTATATTATTAAAAAACAAGATAAAAATAATATTTTATGCGATGATTAATCAGTGATCAGCTATTAAAAAATAAATCTAAACTATTACCTGGTACCAACATCCTTGGGCGGTGAAGGTAACATTTCGAGGTAGCTGAAAGGACCGGTATCCTCGAAGCAACCGACATCTTCGTAACAGACTCGGGAAACTTCCCGTTTACTTCTGTGCCTTTTGTGTCTTTTTGATTCCCATTCACTCACCGAACGCAGGACTGACTGGAATATGATTGCGTCGTAACGTTCATCCTGGGATTCGTCGACCAATCTAAGCTCATCGGACGCCCCGACATTATATACTATATATGTAACAAAAATTAACGATTATTAATCTTTATGATTTATAATATGTGGAAACAAAGATATTTGTAATGTTCTTAAAGAAATTCTATCAACTTTCAATAATTATTAATATATTTAACAATATAATAATTCATGAATCATATTATCGTTATTTTATAAGCATATGATCGAAAAATGTATTTTTTTAATAATATACTGATTACAGTAAAAATAATTTTTCAACATATAAATGGAGAAAATACTAACAAATAGAAACGATTCGCTTCGGCGTCCTGGATTTTGTTACAGCTTTGGCAAATATTGTCTTTTACAAAAATATAAAAGAACCCATAGCTAATAAATTTTCTATTTCTTAAACCTGCAATTACTTTCCCACAATAAGTAAAAATTATTAAACTTGTTTTTCTGAATGTTATGATGCAGACTTTATTTTAAAGGTTTTAAAATCTTTCAATAAAAATTCACTGATTGCGACTAATTAAAGATAAATATGCTTTCTTCTAAATTATACTTTAATCGCATGCAAATATTGTACAAGATCCTACGAAGTTATATTAACTATATGGATTCCTTCATATTCATGAATACGAAATATTTTGTAAAGTTACAACAAGAAGCTGGACTCGAAGTCTGGAAGTCGCGTAAAAAATTTTTTTATCTAAAATTTATATAAAATTCATATGTCTGGACTGTTATAATAGGGAAACATTTATATTAAACATTTGTATAAAGTTTCGACTTAAAAGAGCGTATTGTATCGGTTTATATTATATCATACAATTTATATAAAGTGTATTGCCTGAAAAAACGTTTTGTTGATTGTTAATGCTCTCCATATGCTTTTATTGAATTTCAACTTCTATATCGACCTGAAGGAGGCTAATAGTACGAAGGATGATAAAATGATCAAAAAAGCTTATTAAAAGCAGAATTCCTGTGGGAATTTTATCATCTTTCTTACTATTGGCCTCCTTTAGATCGATACAGAAGTTGAAATTCGATAGTATGTTTTCTTGACCATATGTGTTTATTTAGTTTTATCAAGATCATAATTAATTTACTCTATCTGCTTGATCTATCTATACAGATTTCCGTATTAGATTAATTAATTTAACATATACGTATACGAATTTGATACAATTCAATTTAATTAAAGTCGAAAAATCAAAGTAACCAGTCGCAACGATTTTGAGCACGTTATACATTTCAAGTATAATTTTTAATTCGATGTAATTAAAATTTTGTAACGCTTCTCGTACGTTATGCATACCAATTTTAGTTTTAACATTTATTTCCTAGTAAGAAGGAACTTTGCTTATTATTTTTAAATAAATTGCAGATTAATATAGAATACATAACGGCCCTTCAAGTTACGAAATACAGTTTTAAAACTGTTTAAAATCCAAGAAGATAATAATGGAAGCACGTTAAACCCATATAAAATTGTAACGAAACGAAATTATGATCCCTAACCAATGATCGATACCGATCCATCAATCACGATAATACCATCAAGCGTGTATATATAGAATCTAAATCTCCCTAGCTGCATCGGAGTAGGCGGAGTCGCAGGTGTATAGGCTCAACCGTGATTTAGGCAGTGTGCAATGGAGGTAGCCTTGTATAACGGCTCATTCGGGCCGTTATCGCAATTAACATAACACCCGAATGAGAATAACCCGAGGCTAGGCAATCACGGCCCACCGATAAAATCCTACTAACCGAGTAACCATTTGTAGATGTACATATAAACAAGCGCACACCGCCCTATTTTCGTATATAAGGATTACATCAAAGGCTACACAATTGTTAGCTTTACAGGATTTCATGTTTTATTCGATGGATTTAATATGCTTCTCTAGTTGTCTATATTAGATTGATGTACTACCCACCACGCTAATCAATTAATGCGTATTATGTGATGCATGTTATATGTATATTACATATATACATGGAGGTGATTATAGTTTTATTGTTTGTTTATTAAATAATTATTGGAATACCGATTAAGGGCATAAAAAATTATTTTCTATCATATCTTTATACTTGCTCTTAACAACTATTACCTAAAATAAAATCGTAAAAATAGTGACCAGCTTGGAACTGGATCCGCAAACCATGACTTGCAATTCAGGCATTTAATTACCGCGGTTATTTTTTTTCAAACTTACAGTTGTTTTTGATGATTTTATAGATTACAGATGATTTTTTCTTCAAATATTGCTCCACCAAGTTTTACATCTTTAATACATCATATTTTAAACGAATTTTTTATTTAATAGAGTATGGATGTATATTAATGTAAATGCACCACATTTAAATTATTTGAATGCAATTGATAAATCGCATAAAATTTGGGATTTTTGATCTTCGACCGATTTTTTAATCCTATACATACTTATATGCTATATTAATTTCCCAAAAATATCTTAGAAAAAATAAACTCAACTCGATAAAAATATAATCTCACGTATCAGGTTAAAGTTGTGAGTAAATAAATTATGAACAATAATTATTATACCGTATTTTGTCGATTATTTTATATTTATAAAAGAAAAGTTCTCTTCCTTTAATTTATCTTATTGCGTTATCCAACCCACGATTTAACAAAAATTCCAATTACATATACCTTCACACTTAACTTTCTACCGGTTCGAAAACATCAGAGATCCTTCAGCAACATCCGTAAATCAAAATTACATCCGCGAGAAGAAAAAAAAGAAATAAAAATAAATGTCACCGAGTATATAAACTCTTACACCGACATACGTGAGCTTTTATGTAAATAGGAAGAGAAAGACTAAGTACAATTACGTGCACGCAAGTGTTGATAATACTAAACATTTAACGTTGTGGTATATAGGGAATTTAAATGATCTGCATTCTCTAATCTGATTTCTATGTATACCTATACTACCCCAAATTGGTCATCGTTTTTGATGACGTTACGACACCGTGGTGAAACTTATTTCTTTTTGCTCGACCTTTTTTTGGATGATGCTTGTATCGTTTTCCTTTTTCGATTGCGAAATTGTAGGTTTGGTGTTTATGCAATCGGTGCAAAAAGAAAGTTATATGATTGTTACTTTCGTTGGGTGATAACGAACAATTTTGCAAATTTTAATAAGTAAAAACGATTGCTAACAATCGTAGAATTATTCGTTGTATTTATAGTTATATTGCGAATTGGCTATTGATTTTGGTTTTGCTACCAATGTATTTTGACAATTTTTACAAGAAATTTCTACAATGGGTGAATTAGAAATCGAATCAGTTACATTAGGGAATTTATAATGTCAGTGCTCATGCACAATCCTTTGGTAAAAGTTGAAGGAATATTTTCTTCGTAACATCCAAGAAAAATAATCAACCATATAGTACGTAATTAACCCAAATTTCAGTGTGACATTTGCTTAATTTCCGTCCTCTATATAAAAGTAATACGTAGACATTTAATTAAACCCTACTTGACTTTCTTTTAAACTACAAACACGTTATCATATACATAAAAAAAATAACTTAAATACAACGAAAAAATTGTAGACTACGTTTGCGATCCAATTCCCAGCGCCCCGAAAAATACAAATACAAAAAGTTGAAGAAGGAGTTCTTCATTGCAATTCCGCACTTAAATATATAAAAATTCGCGCTAATGTGTATAACTGTACACTTGTATAAATTCAGTTTTTGTTCAAATGAATACCGGGTTGGTATCGTAAGAATGCAACTCCCCCGCAGAAAAACTAATCTCGACAATAATAATAGTAATAACAATCCGCGCGACATTACGATCACAAAGATATAAATAACGAACTAACGAAACATTATTCAAACGCGTAATTATCATTTCGCGTGGAATAGTAGGTACACGGTATAAGAAAAACGCGTCTCTCTTGGATCTATGTCGCAACAACTAGTTCAATCACCTCATAATTTTTATACAAAAAGGAGCAGTTAGAAGAAAAATGTTGGATAGTCTCGTCAATTTTATACACTTACCAGAGTTTCATGGCACGCGCCCCTGATACCTACATTTTGACTAAATGTACACTTTTTTGCGAATTAATCGTGAGAATCAAGTAAATAAGTTTTTAAAAAACGTTTTATTTAAAGTAATGTGCTTATTATTAAATATTTTTAAGCAAAATTCATCACAAGTTTTAAAATTTTAATATTTTTAACAAAGTTATATTGAAACATACACATTACTGCCGTAAGTTGCATTCCATGTGCAGAAATTGGAAACGTGATATTAACTAACTAAATTTAAGTTTAAGCAACTGTCACAGATTACTTCTATTGAATATTACGCGAGGTATAAACTAAAATTTAGGGTAATTTTATAATAAATTATTGTTAATTAACAATATTGTGAATGAATAATTGAAGAATTAACCTTTGTAATGGTTAAGGTTTTGTACCAAAATGATATTAATTTATTCATTTAAAATTTTCAAAACAATAAGGAAACTAACTTGAAGCATTTAGAAACTTAAATATTCCGGATACGTCTAGGTGTATATAACTAAACTTTCTTCACAATATGGCGCAAGAAACATTGTAAAATATGTATAAATAAATTAGTTTTCCACCTTAATTTGTAATAATCCTAGTAAAATGACGTACTTTAATTCTTTTTTTTTAAGAGAAAATTGAGGCATTTATTTAAATGTATACTATATGTATATAATAATATATAGGGTGTGTGAATACACACACACGCACATACACACAAACATAGAGAGAGAGAGAGAGAGAGAGAGAGAGAGAGAGATGAAGGTCAGGTGAAACCGTATACTTAACTTTGGAAGCAAATAATTTTGTTATAACTTTAAAAGTAAATTATTAGTTATTAAACTGTGTATTAAAAGAAAATCTGAAGAAGCGTATGTGTGTAATATATAAAAGTAGATAAAATGTTATAATCAGGTTTATATGTCCCGATAAATATATTTTATGCTAATAAAATATAAATTATTTTAAATTTCACTGTGATCGCCGGTAATAGTATAGATATAAAATTAACGTTCTAAAATGCTTCGTGTACACACACACAATCTTATTGTTCGTAATTTTCTATTTGAAAAACTAATACAGAAAATTAGCGTTTTCTTGTCCCAATTTTCATTTTTAAGATATCCAATATGCTCTGTTTTTTTAATGTATAAAATTGTAATAATGTATTGATCAAACGGTTTCTATGCGCAAATTGTTCCTCTCAGCTGACCGTCAACATTTAATTTGCGTTGACATGCAAATTGCACGTGTTCGTGTATATAAATTTGAATATACGTGAATATAAATATAAAAAATAAACCTCGTGTTTCTACATAACTGCAACTAAATGAATACGTATAAATGCATAATCGGAGCAACTGTCAATTAAGAAACTAATAAAAGTTGCATATATATATCTATGTACTTAACCAAAAATGTACGTACATTTGAAAAATTTCACGGTCTACTAATCAATGTTATCTGAGTATATACGATACACGATACGCTTGTATAGCAAAAAATAGACGAAGATATAGTAAATGTTTCACGCAAAATCCTGATTACGCATTGAGGCACAATATCAAGTTTTACGTTGTGCGAAGAACTTACGACCCAATTTAACGCACCGTGTGACAAAAAGAGGGTACCCGTTTTTGCGAGATCGCTGCAAAATTCCAACTGCACAATCGAATAGATTCTCTTAAATCTTGATACTCTAATTCCGATCGATGTCAGACATCGATGATCTTTTTTTTTTCATTCGTTTTCAGCGCGTTAAACTACCAGTACATTCATTTTGCATTTGCCTGTCGGGTTTTATGCGAATGAGAACGATTATCGATTCAACGGATTATTATTTTTTTATGGAGAATGATTAGATGATCTTTTAACGAACTTCGTACACTCAATTAGTTTAATAATTTAAGTATCAGTTTTATTCGAATGATTAATTTATTTTGCAATAATTACATCATGTTATTAAAAAAAGTATATTTAATTTTTGGATGTATTTATTTGATAGCAGATTAACGAATACATAATATTAAAACTAAAATATTAATAAAATGTTTAGCCATTTAAAAAACGAAATATAATGTTTCTCTAACTAATAACAGCGATGACCTATAGATATAGATTATCTTTTGCATATTCATTTCATAACAATCATAAATTTTTTTATGGTTTATTTTAATTAGACACATATTTTCTATTGTCTCGCTAAGATTATTACATCATTTGCAAAGCTATAAACAGCCACAGTTCTTTTAGTCTTAATAATTACCTTTCAAGTAATATAAATTACTTTTACATGGATTTGGTACACTTAGAATAATTTTTTAATTGTTATTATTGAAGAAATGAAATATTTATTAATTTCATAATTATCCGCACTATTATGGATTTTAAATTATAATTACAGGAAGACTGTGCAACTGGAATTCATCGTAAAGATAAAAGTTAGCTAAAAAAATTTCCCAGAAAACTTGCAAAGTGTGTAAATAAGAGAATAAAACTAAATCTTTTGTTTCGTTACATTATTACTCGTGGTAGTATACAAAATAACCATGAATTAACTAGATTTAACGTTATACCTTCATAAAATAATATTTTACGCGCGCCTACTACAATAACCATAGCATTCCATACGAAAGTTAAAAAAAAATTTCGCAATACTTCGGCTCGTAAATGATAAAAACATGAATATGGCTACGAAGGTAAAAGTTAAAATTTTACTTTCATCGAAAATTAAACTAACACACCTTTCAATATGATTCACGATTTGATTTGGATCAATCTACAATGTGTGAATCATCGTTTGACTTTCTATATACACAAGATCCGCACTGTAAATCACGCAACATTTACTTCATCTGTGATCTGCAAATTAATTTAAGGTGAATTTGTTGCGTTAAAAATGTTGAAATTGTTGTAGTAAAAGTTTTCTCGAGTTTTCTTGGGTGAAAATCGTTGAAAGTCGATAAAAGCATTAAGTACACCAAATAAAATACATTTTTTATTGTTTAATTTAGAAATAGGCAGTTGTTCGATCTATTATATATATATATATATATATATAATAAAATAATATAAAAATATTAAATTAATATCAGTAGTTACGCATATTAACATTTGTGAAAAATCACTTTTATTGGATGGAATACCTTATCGTTACCATTGAAGCGAAATCAATTAATTATTATATTTCTTTATAAAAATGTACAATTTTATGAATCAACCTAAATACAGAAATTCTAGAAGTTGAATATTACGTCTTTGTGCAAAGTTATTACATTTAGAAAACTTCCAAAAACTGTTTTCATTAAAAATTATATATTTTCAAAGCAAACACTTCTTAAAGCAATGTAACTATTTGCAGAAGAAATGACATTTTGTTAATTAAATGTAATTAACCTATTTTGTTTTGCTGATAACAATTAGGTATGCAATTTTAATAAAGAATGTTATTATGATGTCTTCCATTTACATTATTAATTACAAAATGTTGAATAAATGTGAAGTTTAACAATTTTCACACCAAATACATATATTTACTTGTATCATGGTTTATCAGCATAGATATTTTTTAACAGGTATAACATTGGAAAAAAAACGTTAAAATGCATTCCAAGCTATCGGTGTAAGTATACGAAAGTTTCTGGAAGTAAGTTATTCCTTACTTAGCTAAACATTTTCTTTCACATATTTGAAAGATAAAAAGAAAGTTTAATACTTTGAATGTATCTTTCATGTTATATATTAAACATCAATTTACTCGAATAATCAATATTTATTTTTTTACCAAATATACGTATATATATGTTTATATAGTATTTTTCTTTTAAACTATCGTCGCTTAATTGATAAACTACTTTACTGAAAAAAATTAAGATGATTAAAGTAACAGCCGTTCGAAACGTTGATTAATTCTATAAGCGATATCATTAGATGCATTTCAGTAGATGCGTTTAAATCTACTTTTACACGTATGCGCACGCGTACTCACATATATAATCATTTGTGTCAAAATAGTTTTGCATTTAATATTTTTTTAATCCTCGTGTTTAACAGGTTATATTTTCGAAATATAGTTCGCTCGCAATTCGTTAAATGGAAAGTATATAAAATGTATTTTTTATTATCTACTATATATATATATATATATATATTACTTTTGACATACACTGCCAGTCACTTACTTTTACCCCCGCTGGAGCAAAATAGGATAAAGTTTAAAGTTTTGTAACTTTGAAAGAGATCATCGTACAAAAACCAGTCGGAGACCATTTGAAAGCTTATTTTAATACCTTTCGATTCGCCTAAGTCACTTATAAAAAATACTATTTTTTGAAACTATTAAATGGCAATAAACTAATTTCAAAAAAAAAATTTTTGTACACCTTTTTTAATTCAATGTAGTTTTCAAAAGATTGACGAAACCAAAAAGTTATCCAGATAGATTTTTAGCTTTTTTCAACAGCTTTCGACTGGTATTTTCATTTTTGTAACTTTATTTTAAACAAAGTTACGGTAGTTTTTGCTCGAAAATAGCCTTTTTTTTTTAAATCTAAATATATTAAAAACTTTTATAGATACAAAAAAATGATAAAGAGAAAAAATGTCACTTTTATATCGTAGAATACGAAAATGTTTTAAGTAAGAGCAAACAAAAAAATTTTTTATTAACTGTATTTTTTATCTCTGCAGGTTGATTTTTTTCAAAGATGATTGTACTTAAAAAAAATACAGGTAATAAAAAATTTTTTTGTTTGCTCTTAAAACATTTTCGTATTCTACGATATAAAAGTGACATTTTTTCTCTTTATCATTTTTTTGTATCTATACAAGTTTTTAATATATTTAGATTTAAAAAAAAAAGGCTATTTTCGAGCAAAAACTACCGTAACTTTGTTTAAAATAAAGTTACAAAAATGAAAAAAAAACCAGTCGAAAGCTGTTGAAAAAAGCTAAAAATCTATCTGGATAACTTTTTGGTTTCGTCAATCTTTTGAAAACTACATTGAATTCAAAAAGGTGTCCAAAAATTTTTTTTTTGAAACTAGTTTATTGCCATTTAATAGTTTCAACAAATAGTATTTTTTATAAGTGACTTAGGCCAATCGAAAGGTATTAAAATAAGCTTTCAAATGGTCTCCGACTGGTTTTTGTATGATGATCTCTTTCAAAGATACAAAACTTTAAACTTTATCCTATTTTGCTCCAGGGGGGGTAAAAGTAAGTGACTGGCAGTGTACTTCAATTATTATAATTATAATTTTAAATATAATGTTAAATGAGCTTTATTGTAAATTTTATTGCAGGATAAAAGTAACATCTTTGTGATTTTCAACAAAAATATTTATTATAAAATTATTGCTTTTAATGTATGTATAGTGACTATTATCAAACAATTTATATTTAATACACGTTTATCTGAAGGTAAGATGTAATTACATTAAGTAAGTTAATTATAAATAATAATATTACTTGGTATTTATATAATAACTCATACTTAAGTTTTTATAATAAATTTTTTTTGAAATTGAAAAACAGTTATTTGTATCAAATTTTCGAAGGAATTTATGTACGACGGTAACATTCGATTAATATATATATCTATAATACATCTCGATATTACCTAATTCACATGGCACGATTGCGGTGTTCGTTTTTCTATATAGTAATACTTATATAGTATAATCATACTCAACTCTCGTTACTACTTCTACGAAAGAGTGATGAAAGTATATACCTCGATCTACTTTTTATTATTTTTTTTTTCATTTCAAATCAATTATAATAAACAACGGTTTCTGTCAGCAGCTAAACGCCATATGGAGACGCATTACAGATACAATTTTTAATGCCTTTCCCATCAATTAATTGTGGAGGTCTTTCAAATATATATATATATGTATTACGGTAAATTTTTTTTTCCTTTTGATTAATGACTTTCAAGGCCATCTCCGTAACATCTTTATTACGGTTGTTTCCGATAAAACAGTACACAAAATGCTGAGTGTATTTATTTATTATTATTCGTTACATTAACTTTGCACACACACACACACACACACACACACACACACACACACACACACACATGCTCGCGCAAGGATATATAGTATTAATATCTTTGTGCAAGTCACATCCATGATTATTGACCGATTCTTAATTTCTTTATAATGATACTATTTTTTTTGTATTTATGTATGCGTAAATTAAACGCGCAGTTTAACGCTAATTCTATTTAATAATACTTAAAGGTAGATGATAAAACTATATAGTGACTTTCTTATACGTATGTATGTGTATATGCGTACGAATATGCATACTGTGTGTATATATAGTGGAACATTTTTATACTTTTACTTCCAATGATGATATAGCATTATATATGAGTTAGAAATTTATTTTTATTATTATTATAACTATTCTTAATACCGTAACTAAGTACATGTTCCGTAATAGGCGTGCACTTTCATTAATTACCCGCTGGACGTCTTGTGACGGTATATATAAAGGAATCGAATTAATTTCGTTGTCACATCGTGTAGACTTTACGTCTCCAAATTTTTTTACGAATTATTTTATTTATATATTTATATAATTTGTTAGCTATATATAGTTGACGCGTATCTTAGTTGTATACTTTATTTTAATTGAATGTCAAGGCGGGTTTAAATGATTTTTTATAATAGTTACATATATTCATGTAGTATATGTATTGAAAGACTGCTTTATTATATAAACATTACCTATATAAAATATCTTTTTTCATATATTTGCACGATTGAAATGAGTTCGTGAACTAAAAAATAAATTTTATGAGCTATTATTTATAAATACTATATATATTAATTTTTATTTTTGAATTGACAAGAATATATTTATTTTATGAAAAAGTCATTAATAGGTAATCAACAGTTTATTTCACTATCTTATATATAGATTAGATGTATTTAGGCTAAACGATGTATCACTTTAAATACATCATTAAACATTATAATTATATACAATATATATGCATGTGTGTATGTATAAATGTATATATAAGATATGCAACAAAAACCGGACCGTTTTTCCTGAAATATTTAATCACAGTTATACGTATATAAAATCCAAAAAATTGAATAAAACTAATATCCAGCTGTAAAACAAGCATAAACAAACGTAATCCCGTTAGGTAGCACAAAAATCCGTGATGTACATAAAAGCATCACGTGACTTTCCGTTGGAACAATAAAAAGAGGAAAAAGGGAACGAAGTAAATATGACCAATCGAAAAGTGAATCAGGGCAAAGGTGCGTCTGCACCATCAGTCTGATCTATGCGTCATATCATCCGGGATGTATACCGAGTAAGTAATACGTATGTATGTATAAAGAAAGAAACGCTTGTAGAATACCGCGTGCCACGGTAATGTAACGGTATATTACGCATCCTATATAGACGCTATCCTATACGAGAAAGGACAATGGGTTCTCGTTTCTTTTACACGCGTATACTGTCCGCGAAACTTAACATTTTTTTCCATTCAAATTAACGATCCTGAACTCGTTCGCGCGGTCTTCTTGTTTCTTTATTTTTCTTCTTTATTTCGATGCAAAATAAGTGGACTAAATACAGGTGAAAGTGCTTCGACATTTTGAGTAGTTTCTTGCGACGCGGTTTCGATTGACGATTCGATTATACCATCTGTATAACATTGATTGAGTTATTTTTCCAATGTGCGACGATTTAAGTACTTTGGTTATATCGACTTATTTGTTTTGGTTTACCGGCCAATGGATAGATCTACCGATTCGTTATCGCTCT
Source organism: Theocolax elegans (assembly GCA_026168455.1). Taxonomy (NCBI): domain Eukaryota; kingdom Metazoa; phylum Arthropoda; class Insecta; order Hymenoptera; family Cerocephalidae; genus Theocolax; species Theocolax elegans. The sequence continues at coordinate 17,046,805 of CM047425.1, read as the reverse complement.
CATTAGCGGGTATGCACTGTAAAACCTGTTCTTCAATAGCATTGCCGATAAATATTCCTCTCTATATTTATTTAAGGAAAGAGAATACGTTGTCAATATCAAAATTCACTCTTTTTATATTATACACATTCATTTACATTGGGTTTCTTTTGTTTTAACTTTATTGTTCTAAATACATGTGGGTCAAGTCGATCTTGAATTTCAAATTACAATTATATACATACACCTAAATTATAGATTACGATCATTTAATTCTTATTTTACACAAACTATTAATTAAGTAGAAATTTAGACGTTTTCATGGTGAAATTGATATTAAGTTATTTATTATGAATTTGTCTACACATATAGTTAAATTTATATTTTTAGATAAACTGAATTTTGTCACATTGTACTTAAATATAAGTTGTGCCTTATTTTTTATACAGTACGATAATACAAGTTAATATTAAATAAGTTTGTTAATTATGGCCTAGAAATGTGAAGTTGAATAAATTAAAAATTTTAAATACTTTTTTTACAATATAGAGAATTATAGCTCACTACACTAAACTATCAAGAAAAACATCATTTATATTGATACAATCTCTTAAAAATTGAGAATATTTAAGAACGTTGTCTGAAAAGATGAGAAATAAATATCTAAATAACTTTAAGTATTTACGTAATAACCGATCCTAATTAATAAAATATTCCACCAATGCTCCATAATGAATGTGTTTTAAGAAGAGAAATTGTCGAGTTGCAAAAAAACGTCACGATCAAAACATCGAAGCATTACGACACTCGATCGTTGTCCACCTGCGAAGAAAGAGCCGGAAGAAAAAGCGCAGCAAGTCACAAGAGGCGGTTACTCAAAACTTATGGGTAAGTTTTGCCAGTGCGTTAAAGCAACGGGAATTGTACGAGTAACAAACGTGTCGAAGAAGAAAAATTGGACTTCCTCTATACCGTGAAATTCTTCTGTATAAGTGAGAATTTAGGATACAGGAGAAAGGTGATGATGAATCGAGTATTGAATTGGTAATGATATATTGGCGAACATTAATAATAATCGCGAGTTGTTATTTATGGATCTGAATTTGGAAGAATTTCATTTTTTATACATTTATTAAATGGTCGGTTTGACCGGAAAATCCAAGAATTCGTACTTGGAGATTATTTCAAGTTTAGTAACGAACGGTGTACAGCAAGCTCTCATCCGTAAATCCCTTTTTATTATTTGTATGCTAAATACATAATGCTTGCTAAATTGTTTCTTCGAATTTGATTAAAATTGATAATTATATTTACTGTTCCAGTTGCTTGCTACTGATCATTTAATCATTAAAAATAATAATTTACAAAATATAACAATACATTAAGCTCTAATACAACATAATTCATTCAACTACTTTTTATATTTAAATTTTGGATTTCCACCCCACTTATAATAAGAATTTTACTGTGTTTGAAATACATTGTAAGATTTGAATAACTTATTTTACATATTCGACAGAAATTAAAATTTCCGCGTCTTAAAAGTATTTGCATGACTCTTAAACGCAAAGATCAACGTTAGGTATTAGAATTTACACATCAGAGAAAGTTTTCTGTTGAGTATTATAATTATTTTCATTGAGGCTACTGTATATAATCAAATTGTCGTAGCTAACTTTTAATGTATATTATTTTACTTTGATTAACCTGTACTATATTGGAAGCAATTTATATTAATAACTTCTTTAATCATTTTTTGTCAACGTTAAAGAAGGTTACGTGTTATCAATATAAAGATTTGTTTTGTTTAATGTTTTGTATATATACTTCACTATAAAAATAAATAAGTAAATAATTTATATTTATATACATATGTGTGTGTGTGATCGATCAATCTTCTTTAAATTTCCAATCGACAAAAATTACCGGTTGATATCGAACTGAAATTATGGAAGCCTCCGTTCATGTATACCTATAATAAGACATTTTCCACTTTACCCGGTAATATAAAAAGGCTCAATTACATTATTATATATGTATATAGCGCCCGTAATTTCGTCATTGAACGTCAACGTTGACGGCCTTGAAAAGCGAAATGTGAATTCGCGGTCCACTTACTTCGCGTTCGAAAGGACTTTTGCAAAATACCAGCTTTTTTACGATTTTCTATACTGCTGAGGATTCACGCGTATACTGTACCCGTTATTTTTTCTTTTCACTTCATACAAGAAAAATTTAATTTTCGATATACTTGATGGTGCAGTGATATATGATATTTTAATTGTGTGAAACTGCTCAATTTTCTTATAAGGTTTTTTAGGTGTATCATAAATTGAAATTCGGAATTTCTTAGTTTTAGAATGTTTTTGCGCATTATAATATTTTGTAAAAGTATTATTTAATTAATAAATAAATAAACTTAGGTTTATTTAATAATATTTATTATTTTTAATGATTGCTTTTTTATATTCTCCTCTATTAATTAAAAGATGTAACAGAACAATAAATCTATTTTCTAAAAAGAAAACTTATTTTATTATAATAAAAAAAATTTTCTCTGCAAATTATTATATTGACATATAAGCTTGTCTTTATCAGTAATCAAATGGCCTTACATGAACATTCTAATTAATCTTCAGTTTTTAGTTTAGTTTACATAATGTATTAAATAAAAGAGTATTATAGTTTAGTTTATAAAATTTAAATCGAGTAAAATTAAGTCGATAAACTTAATTAAGCGCGTGAAAAATATTATTTAGATTATCAAGTGTCACATTAATTTACATAGATAATTAAATATATTTAAAAATTATTAAATTAAGAGATCTGTATATAAAGTCTTTTAAACCTCTTTCAACATTGAAATTTAAATGTAATATTGTTAATATCAGTTAATAATTTGTTGTATACACTTTGATGTTCATTTAACTTATCTCAGATTGTTATTAATATAATTCATTTTTATAATTATAATTAATAGTATAATTTACTGGAACATGTAGCCAGTATTATAGCAACGTCTTACAATCTGCAAACAAATAAAGCTCACGTATATAAGTTAAAGAGCAAAAATATAATTTTCTTGAATTAATTGTATGTAATTTAATATTTCATAACTGTATGAAATTAATACAAGAAATCTCACGTATCACAACAAGATTAAAATAAACCGTTCTCTTTTTTCATCTTATCTACGTCAACCATAAGTCCCATCCAAAAATCTCGGTTTAATTATAATTAAGAAGTTGAAGAATGAATCTTCTTAAAAGCGCAATATATTTTTCCGGTTATATAGACGTGGGAAGGAAAACAAGACGAAATCATGGGATGACACAGTTTCCACTAACCTGACGAGGTGATTGAACTTTCAGACGCATCAAAACGCGTGACCTGTTGGTGATTCGTGTTTCTCGTATAATGGGAAATGAGTGTAGTGTCTGGGTTACCGATTGAACGCCTTTTTTTTTGTTTTTACAGTTTATCCATCGGTGAATAGAACTGTATTATGTGGGTTTCTTCCTATATAGATAATGTAATACGGCGAATTTAGGTTGTTAATCAATCCGAATGAATTGACGAAACGAATATTAATGATTATTTTTAATATTTATAAAAGTTTTGCAGCTTGTACGTGGCTAACGAACAAACGTTTCATTATTCCGTGTATACGGAAATTGAATACGTGAAATATGCAGTTGAGTAGTTCTAAATTAAGGATACAATAATGAAAAAAAAAATTATCGAAATGTCTAATTTAAATGCTTGTTTAAATTGAAACACTTATCGATTGTTTTAAAAATACTTACTGAATATCAATGTTAATTTCATTAATCAATTTACTTCGCATACAGTCATGAATCATAGCGAAATATGACTTTACATCAAATTAAGACTTACACTTAAACATGCACCGAAAAATGTTTCATATCTGCATGATTAATTAGTTTTCTCTTCATTTTAATGTGACGACAGTGAAAGAAACAAATTAATTTTTTTTACCACCTTATGTTTTATGGATAACCTGAAAATTAAGTGGTCCATCCTTTTTTTTTGATAGCCCGGGTATGAAATTTTACTGTTTGCGAAAACTGCGTGAAAGTAGTTCACTGATTATATCGCGTAGATAATAATAAGTATACTTTAAATGACTACATCAACTATAATATTCATTTTTGCAACCGTTAAAACATTTCCATTGTTTCATATCAATAATTATTATTGAATATTATCTTTTTAAGTAATTTGTAATTGTTTGTAAGATACTAAACAGTATACAAATTATCACGTGTCAAATTAACATAAAAAAATTGCTTGTTTTTAAAATATATCCTATTAAGTAAGAGGAGGTAATGCATTTAACCCACATTATGTAAAAAGAAGATCAATTTCGCAAAACCTTTGTGAATATTTTCTCGACTCTTCCCACAATGATTAAAGAAAAGAAAAAGAAAATAAAGTGTCATGTATGCCTTGAAGAAGCGTATCCTTTAAATTTTCTCATACGCTTGTATAATACTCGTTACTAATGCAATGCTGCGTCATAAGCTTAGATGTCCAAGTTGGTTATAAATTTACGATAAGGATCACTAGTTTGTTCTTTCTGTGGACTTTGTGAATTTATGCCTTTTGTGTGGGTTATTTAACTGTTGATGTTTAGGTCATTAGGTTAAGTATCTCGTGAATGCATATATAGATAATGCAATTTTATTTTCGTTTTTCGAGGGATATGTATATATATATTTTCTTTTTATTTTCTGTTGTTGATTACATTATTCAATTATTATATTTACGTTTGTTAATTACATTTTAGGTTTTTAGCACACTCTGCGTCCTACATATTTGGAAATTCATATGTATACGGAGACTCGGATTTTATGAATGCAATCGAGGATTACGTATATATAAATACTTGTTTTCGATTATTTAAAAGACGTTTTATGGAATTTATATGCATGATCTTATTTATTAAGAATACCGATATTTTTAGGCATCTATGCTGTATACACAATTTTTAGACGATAAAAGACGATTTACGTAAATACATAAATTGAAACTGTGTAAGATGACTTATGTTTTCTCTGCACTTTTGGGTCTTGTCTCAATTATTAAGAAATTCTTATTATTATTTAACATTGCAATAAAATTGAGTAAAAAGTATTATTTATTGGGTCAGTTACAAATCATTAGCAATATACCGTTTAAGAGTTTATTAAAACATAGTTTTCTGAATGATTTATTATAGTGATAAAATTTACATTTTTCACAGTATTTGAGATATCATAATTATTATATTTTTTTCAATGCATTTCTCGGACATGCGATTATAAATTTTCATTTGAATAAAATGTGAAAAATACAAATAGTATACTTGAGTAACGATGAGTATGATTTTTACAATGCACTCGTGTAGAGAATAAAATATCATTCATTAATCAAAGAATATCTTCACTTTAATAATGGAAAATAACATCTATCTAATCATCATCTTTATAAAGGATTTATTTTTACTCGTAAGGCAACAAGTTAATATCACTTTCCCTACTGCGGCTCTTATAATAAAGAAGTATGCACATATCTTTCGAATAATCGCATACTTTGACCACTAACATCCCTCCAATCGTCGTCAACGTGATTATGAAAAAATAGCTGTATATGTAAGAAAAGCACTGTTATTTTCACTTTGACTTGCGGTAAACTCCCTAATATCTTGATAAATCACTGAGCGAAAGTCCTTACGAGTTTTCTAACAGTTCACAAAGTGGATTTAAGAGAGAGAATGTGTATATGTATTATTCCATCTCGTTCTCCGATTTTCTGCGTTCTTTCTTTTTTTCCTCTTTATACTTTTTAACGCCATGGATAATTGCGTTAGAAACGTGCACTGTAATAGGTATGGGAAAACTTGCTATAGGTGAGAGGTATCTACAACCTGATGAAAAATTTTTATTGTCGTTAGACGCATAGTTGCGCTCTTTTTTTTCGTAATCGCGTTATGACTTTTTATTTTAATGATTTTCGCGGAAATTGTGCGTGACTTTTAAAATACAATAGTTTAAGTAATTAGTTGAATCAGCGGATGGTCATTATACATAGTTCAGAAAAAGTTTAGCATTTATGTATGCGTATTAAATTTTTTTAGTATTTAATGAAAAATTTTTTGTTATAAATTGCAATTATCTTTTACTTGAATTTCATTCCTAATTAAAACTAAATTATTTCTTGTCCGTATCTATATCTATGTATAGTTAAAAATAAAAAAACATTCAAACATTTTAAAAGTTGCATTTAACATAATATTTCATCAATAAAAACGCATGCACTAACTTTTTACGCGCTCAAACGCGTAAAAACCCAAATTCCCATTTACGAATTTATCAGCTCCTAAATGTACTTTCCATTTCAAAAAATAGAGCTATTTAAATAAACGAATGTATACCTGTAAATTGTCGAATGTCTGTTTTTTTTGCGCGCAAACTTGCGAGTATTATGCATTTCAGGGTGCGGCTGGCGAGTTAAAAACTATATAGCCACCTGCAATTTTCAAATTGATCGGTAGCGCTGATTGCCGACTGGTTACATTTTAAGTACGTTCCCTCTACTTTCTTCGATTTACTTGCATGGACGCGCGTAACTCCGGGTGTTGAAACAGAGTTTGAACGATGATTTTATACGAATTATATATTGTTACGCGCGAACGATGATATAATAATTGATCAATTTATTTACACTATATAGATGTGTGAATATATATGTATATATAGGTTAAAATAATAAATTATTCCACTTTTCCACAAGTGTGTCGAAAATAGTTATTGAATACTTGCAGGTTGACAGTTTTATTACTATTGTAAATATGACTCTATAAATATGATTTTGTATGGTTTATATACATATATAGGATGTAGAATAATTGTGTAATATTTTTGTGTAAATATTTAAATTACTTTAATGTAATGTTCAAAAGTATATTAAACTTATTGCGCAAAAGTAATTTTCCGGTGGGTTCTTTATATTTATATTATTTTGCAATATTGATATTTATACAATAAGTAACTCTTAATTAATATAAATAATAATAATTCATTATTAATGTATAAAAAGTGTTACTCGCCTTATGAAACATATACATTGTCTCGTCAGTTATCACCCAGATTTTACTTGTTTAAAAATTAATTGATTTCTTAATTTTGAATTTTAAAAACAAATATGTTCGGATATTTTGTCAAATGGTATGGTTCCTTTGTTTCCAGTTTAAGTTCATTATTATTTAAAATTTGAAAAATATATATTGCTAAGAAACCTATAACAGAATGATTAAAAACAGTCATCTCTTTCATAATTCCCAGATTTCCTTAATAGTTAAAAAATAATTTTCCAAAGTAGTGTACTCCATTAGAAGTAATCATATCCATCTTATGCTAGTCATCAAAAATTAATTACAATAACAGAAATATCAACTATAATCTCAAAATACCGTCATACATATCTAAACTCTCAGGATTATCATACGCGCATTTATATTTGAATATAGTTTTGGTATTAAGGTCAGGAAAGGTTGAGGATCGCCACCTCCAACCGATGATAGACGACGCGATCGCGAGCAAGTATATTTATATACATACATATACATATACGTGTACATATATATATGTATATATGTATATATATATATGTATATGTATATGTATATACATGTAGTGGGAATAGAATTTCCAGTTGGCGCGATGTCTCGAGAATTTCTAAGCCGGCTCTAGCGCGTCGTCCTCGAAACTTTCTCCGGCGCGAGTCGCAGCCGTGTATACCATCAGCCAGTGGATTCGTTTCCCATATCCGGCGTCGAATCTCTCGCTAAAAGTACTTGTATGTTATACTGGTTTCGACGCTTTGATATATGTGTATACTTGAAGTATAGAGGGAAAAAAATCGATCGAGGGAGTTTTAATTTACGTATACAGATCGGTTTACAGAGAAAGGTGAGGATACTGCGTGTCATTTCTGCGTAAGATCAATTATTGGAGTGTAAAGACATTAATGGTGATTATGGTTATAATTTTTTTTTTGCAATTCTATGCATAAAACTCGTGCGTGGAATACAATATTACCGTAAATTTGATTTTGTTGCACTTGTGTGTTTTCTTTACAATGCGTAAAAAGTAGGAGGAGCGAAGAACCACACCTGTGCAAAAAAGCGAACTTTACAGTTTAAATATTTCATTTTCTAATAAGTTTACGCACTGCAGGTGGATTCGTATGAAATTTCTTGCACTCGCACAACTATAGTGAACAAGTTTACTTTGCGTACTTGCGTTGCATAATATACCATTTTATAGGCGTAGAACACTTGTTGTGGATCACCGTGGTGAAATTAGAGACTACTCACTACTTATGTACTGCACACACATAATTCTCATACAATATAGATGTCAGATGTTATGTGCATATCACTTATTTTCTGATATAACAATACATTTGGACTAATTCATAAAAAAAAATTTATTTAAATTTATCAAAAACATTGAATTTTAGGATACAAGTTAAATCATTTCATCGAAGTATAATAATAACAATAATAACAACAACAATAATAATAATAAAATAATAATAATATTGATCATGATAATAATAAAAATCCGATCATGTCTTTCATTTCTGAACTACTTTTCATTATAATCAATAGTTAGACGAAACTCTCTAAATACAACGAGATCAATATGAAAATTTATTAGATTACATGACTTTACAAATTTCAAAGCCGAAAAGATAGATTTTCTAATTCGTTCGACAACAATGCAGAAAAAGTTATAGGTATATGCACATGCAGAAAGATCAAAGTTACAAAGATGTATCCAGAAACTGCAATATTCATGCAGCTTGAAAAACAATAACGACTTTACAATTTCAGGTAACTGGGTTAAAGTATTGTTATTAACCAGGACAGTGTCGGTAATTGGCAACCTTCCGGTTCTATTGGCTTTTCCCACGGGATACAATCTTGCTCATATGTATATACCTATATGTATATGTTATGCATGTTTCCTTCCGACCCACTTTTTTTGACAATTCTACCAGATTTGTTTATAATAGAATTTTTTTCTTTACCTCTCATTGATTCGCTAATTAAATATTATTTTTCTTAAATAATTGGGTTAATTATATTGTCTGAAAAATTATAAGCATTATCGTTCCGCATATGTTGATTTTGTGTATATTTTCCAAAAAGCGTAATATCTCTTTATTTATTATCTCTTTTTATATTAAAATCATTAGTTCATCGGATTTCACTTCAGAAAATTAAAATTTAATTACCTGTGTAACTACAAACTGTAATTTTATGCACAAGTATAAATAATATACCGAATTACTACTAATACGTCAGTTAAAGGAAATACCGAAGAAATAACTAGTTTTCACTATTTTAATATCTAAAAATTTAACGTTAAAGTAGGGAAAAGTGTATTTAAAATTATGGGTACCAAAATTTCCCGTAAAATTATTATAACTTTAAGACACTTTGTTCAGGATAAAATCAACAACAAAGATATAAAAAACTAATTTTTGTCAACAAATTTTCCTCTACACAATTTTTCCTAATTATTTCCGCCATTTACGAATTTGAATTATAACCATTAATACATATACATATACATATATATATATACATCATTCATTTAAACTTGATAAATAGTTAGAGTAAATTTCGAAATGTGTAAAATATTTAATCTGGCAATACCTGGTAATCACCTTCGTGACAATAAAAAACAAAAGGAAGCGGTTTGATGATCAGTCAACGTGTCGGATTTTACCTTGCTTGAAAACAATGGAAAATTGAGCAACGCGTACCGCACGAAATGACGATCTAATAAGTCATAACGGCGCAGGTGGAGTAAGGAAATTATTGTTTTACATGGCTTTTTTCATGTTGATACTCTTCTTGATTTTTTTATTTTTTTCGTTTTGTGGTCGTCGAGACTTTCTGTTTGTTTTGAGAAAGCCGCTTCTAAGAGTATAGTAATTTGTGTGACGTTAATTTTTAGCTTCTTAGGTAATAATCTTGAGTAAAAGTAAAATCCGAGTATAGAATTTTGTATAATGAATAGATATTCATTATGATTAATTATTTTTTTTATTGTTTTCTTTTATTATTATTTTAACGTTGCTCTTTTTTTATACCCCTCAAGTTGATGCTAATCAACGACAGAGGTCATTCGATGTTTTTGTTAAGAAAACACTTGTTAAAAATACATTTTCCAGTGGTGCTTACATCGACCGGCAGAGACCAGGAATCGAACCCGCGAGGACCTCCGGTTACGAGTCCACCACTCACCGACCCAGCTATCGCAAGCTTTACTTTGAGAATAATGTCTACTTTTCAAAAATTAAAATTAATACTTTATGATTGAATATCAGTTGTGAAACTTTATTTTCAGGTAATTAATAAAATATTTGAAAAATATATAAATCATTAATTTAATTGAATATAAAAAATTTGAAATATTTCACCAAAAACGCATTAAATAAGAACTTTTTTTCATGTCTCATAAAAGTTCGAAGCTTACGGCCCATAAAAACGATTTCTCTTCAACCGATCAGAGAAGTCAGGTTCGATGCACTTGGACGCGCTCGTGGGATTATTGATTCGTTAATCAGGCTAACACGACTCCCTTTTCGACCTGTATTCTTTTTAGTAAATATATGTATACAAGTTTAACGGAGACGTAAAGTTCGATTCTGCATGAGATGCTTTTCGGACTACTGGTTTTTGTGTTATAAAAATTGTATTGGTTTTATAATTTACTCCGTCGGTTCGTTGATTGTTATGGTTTTCTTAGCTCAGTCCTGTACTGTTATGAATATAATGCTGTTGTTTTAAGAATTATTGAAGAGGTAGGAAAAACATCTGTTATGTCACAAAAATTTTTATGATCGTCTTTCTTTTTATTAAATTTCGTTATATAAATTGTATTAATGTAAATATATTAATTTTGTATTAATTTATTAAACACAACAAAGATATCTTTCATTAACGTGTTTTTATATCAATTTGAATGAAATATTATATGTGTAAAAGTAAAATTGTGAGTAATCTAAATTTCAGGTACATATAACAACACAGAACCCGGATTTACTATTTTGGGTACAAGGAAGTAATTCTGACCTGCTTGACGTCTGACTTGGTAATAATTACTTCTGCAAGTGCATTTTTTTACTACAACACCACATACGAAACTTCATTAATATAATTTTTAATTACTATAATCCTTTTAATACATATCGTAAATGATGTATATAACAGTTCTAAACTATATGTTTGTATATAAATACTTCCTCGTCTATTATTATACTATATATTTCATTTATTAAAAAAAATTTTTACAATTAATATCTGATTTTATAACACATATCATAATATACAAAACATATAGAGATGCCATTAATGTAAAACAGAATTGAAAAGTTTATAATACGGCAACCGCATTTTTGAATGATGTTAAATACGTAACTTTACTATAATGATAAATCAATGATCGCATGTACACTTGACAAGTTCTATGTGAAGTTACGAAATCAGTAGTCGATAGAAAACACGGAAGTCGTATACACGTGTATATGCACTTGGATGGTGCTTCAAAATAACAGGAGCAAGATCATCCAACGTAAGCAGGAACTAAGAGAAATCTACTTAAGCATCAAGTCATATATTTTCAACACGTAAAATTTTAAATAAAATAATATAGTTCCGATTTTTCATACACCTTTAACGATCGATTTGTTCAGATACCATTTAGAAAGCCTTTCAATAGTATTTTCTTATAAATTACTTTAGTTTACTATCAGTTTGAAATAGTTGAAAAATTAAGCTTTCGTTCAGTATGTCGTATAGTTGATATTTTCAAATAGTTTAAACTTATTAATAAGTAATTATTCATTTATTCATTGATAGAAAGAGAAAATTGTAATTGAAATTGGGTTTATTCTTAACGCAAATCATTGTCTACCCGCATTCACATCCATGTTTTGCTTCTTATTATACCGCTCAGAAAATCATCATTCGATTTTCTTTTATCAATCATCTAAGATCAATTAATTTTGATTCCACGTAACTGGATTCAATTTTATTTACTTTCTCGAAGAAGAGAAAGCTTTATGGCCGTTGTCAAAAAAGACTCTCCGACGTCACCACCTCCTCTTTTAAATCAAATTATTTGAACAAAAAAATTTACACATATGCGAATAACATAACTTACATAGTAAGATGAAAAATATAATTTAGTATGTCAAAGTCAAATGAAAAATATAAATCTCCGTACACATGAGAAAGTAAAATTATCAGCGTTTCTCCATAAAATGATAAAACCTAATGCAGATCGCGGTGTCATTTTTATTTACATATTTAAAAATTACTAATGCATATATCGATATTTTATGTATATTTAGAGGAGAAAATATAAGAAAAACTGAAGAGGAAGCGTTTTGTATAACGTGCATAGGATACATTTGTGTGTACGTATACGTGTGTATCTCACCTCATGATTTTTCGCGTTGTAAGATTCATTCGATTGCGCACGAAGATAATGGACGTGATCGCTTTCACTGTATACGTGTGGGTTGCGGTCGTCAATCGCAAGAGGAAAAGGTTCGACCGCGAATGTTGCAAAAAACGGGTGTACTGTTTTTAGAAATGCAAGGATTTGTTGCTTTTGTAATATCTGACCATGTGTTGAATTTCTTATATTTGTAGCAGATCGTTTTCACGATAATATTCTTTTGTTACTGGACATGTGTACATTCTATGCGTGTAAGACTTTTTGCGGTTAGATGTTGTAAGAGACTAATCTACGAAGGCAATTGTTATTTTTATTGGTATTTAAGAATATGAAAACGTTTTTTGTTGGTGAAACCTTAATGAAAAGGGATAGCGCGCTTTTCTAGTTAGATTAGCAAAAATTTACTACGAAAGTATCTTTTAAGTGGCTGATAAAGTAGATGACGATATTTTGATTGCTCACTAGAATTTTCTGACGCATCCTATTTAATAAAACAGATGTCCCTATATGAAACATCCAAATTATTGTATCAACTCTATTCCCCTCTCAATTCAGCTAATATTTAAATTGCCAGACAGACTGAGTCAATTGAATTGCTGGAAATAATATTTCTCAATTATCAATGGCACTCTAGTAATATTATCATACACTTTTATTCAACTAATCGAATATTCGTCAATAATTACGTAAAACACCAATTTTTCACAATCTGCATTTCATTGCAATAACTATTTATCACGTTTGTAAATTGCTCCTATCATTCGGTTATCGCATAACAGCATAGTATTTATTTCAACGAATAAAACATAGTAATTATTTAACAATTAAATCAATTATAATCGATCCGCTAATGTAAATAAAATTGAGAAAATGTATTTAATACAGAATAGTAAAGTAAAATAAATTTTATTAACCTCTAATAATTAAATATACTAATAGAGTCGTACTAATAATAAATATAAATTTGAAACAATCAATTCCCTCAATTTCTTTGAGAAATAAAATAATTCCTTTATAAAACTATATAAACTTATCCTATCTGGTTGTAAGAAAAAAAAATAGAAAAATAATAAATATTCAAAAATTATGGATGCGTAAGTACTTCCATATTCTAAAAATTCAGAAAGTCAGTTTGAAATTGTGAGATTTATGATGATGTTAAGGAACGTGTAAGATTCAGACCGTGTAAATATGAAAATATACATGTCTAGAATCAGTTGAATGTATGGTAGAAAACTGTTATTATATATATACATCTCGACGTGATCTTTATTCAGTTCCGAAGAGGCGATGCAATCGTTAAATCATTCAAAATATACAATTTCATTAGTTTATTTATTACTAAATGTGCATATATACAAATTCCTTAACAGATTTACGCGTAAGACGTTAAATGACCGTTTAAAAATATGAAATTTTAATAGTAATTATTAATTATATTTAATAATTGGGATCGGAAGCTAATGAAGAAAAGACGCTGAATGAAGCGTTGTAGCAATATCTATACAGTTATATTTTTAACAATAGTTCGTCAAGTGCAAATGTTTGAAAGCGGAAACGTAAAACTACTATCCACCATCAATCAGTAACGCAATGTAAGTATGTACGTTGATTGTATTGTTATTTTCTGACTTATCTATTGATTATTTGACAACAATCGTTATTAATGATCGAGTACTTAGTTTCGTAATTGTATACTTAAATAATGCATAGATTATAATTTTTGAATGTAATAAGACGTACAGAGGAGAGGGATGTACACGGTTTAAAAGAAAAAAGAAATAAGAAAATTTATTTTATAATATTCAATTATTAATGATTGTCTCCTTGTATGTAAGCGCAATTTATAATATAACTTTCAATTTATTACTTATTATTATTTCCTTCTCTATGGAGTTTAATCACTGAATTAATCTTATACTTTTTATGTAATGGATCGTCAAATTTTTGCGAAAAATAAATAGTAAATTAAAACAAACGCCACGTAATACGTTATGTAAAAATAGTATCTAAAATACGATCAACAATTCATAAACAGTATACTAATTACATGCATAAAATACCGTTGAATAGAGTACAATCACCTATATATATTGCAGTACTTGCAGATATAAACATTTTTACGTAAGTTTATATATTTACACCAACCATCCATTAAATAATATATCAACAGTGCAATTACTTATGCCATGCTGCATAAAATAGAAAATAAAATAATTTTAATTTTATTTATATTTAGGACACAAGAGCAGCTTTAACCAAAGTGTTTCCCGTAAAATTATAGACTCATAGATAATTTTATCCGCCGGCTAATATGTCCGAATGCACCTGACATTTCGAGTAGTCGTTATATTGTGAAAGTACTATTACAAAAAGGAAAACTAATCGAGTGGTCGAAAATTATCCCATACAGGTATACACACACACACACACACAGACACACAGATACACATATACACAACACACACACATATACATATATATATACACACATTGAACAAGTTTTTACACGTTTAATGATGTATTTTATTTTTATTGGATGCCTCCATTTACACGTAACATTTCAAACTTTTATACATCTACACACCGACTATTACACATTTACATCTTCTATACGTGAAATTGCGGTGTTGACTGACGCACTTTGCGTTTTCAATTGCCAACTGTCTGAGTATAGAATCAATTTTGTGGATAAGTAATTAATTGTTTTGGCACTATTTGATGGTAATATTTATTACGAATATAGCTTCCTTATAAACGATGTGAACTTTTTTAGAAATGCATAGTCAATTACATTTGTATTAATAAAGCATAGTGAAAGTCAGCGTAATATTAAAATCGATATTGCACTTATGGATTATCTTTTAATGCTATAATGATTAATTGCAGAGTAATAATAAAAAAATAATACCTAATTGTTTACTAAAATTGGTATTTTTTCATTTGTAATTTAGTTAATTCCCGTATACATGTGTGAATGTTTTACTTTATATACTAAACTATATGACAATTCTTTGAAAAAATTATTTGTACTTTAATAGTTTTCATATTAATTTCTAAACTAATTTTATTAAAGAAACAATTACAAAGCATTATTTTTTAAAAAGGACATTAATTTAAAAAAAAATAATTTCTATACATTTAGTAGTCGTTATTCTCCATTTGAAATGAATCCGTTATTTGTAATTAGATTCATTGTAAGACGTTGGACAATAAAAATTTTTAATTGAAATCGTAGTTATAAAGAACATTGTTTAGAAGTAACAATATATTGGTTATCGTAATATTCATCTGAAATAACGTGGATGTATAATAACTTCATTAGGAGTGATAATTTTAGAATAAAGTTACAAGGTACATTATATATTGTTACATATTTATAACAGCGTTGCATAATATATCAACAAACTTTGCACATTTATTAACGATATTACGTAACTGCCCAAGATAATTCGATAATCGAGCAATGTGCGAATTTCATAATTGACCAGTTTTCGTTAAATGTCTAAGTAAAGTTATTACCAATTATAATTCAAACGAAAGCAATAAAATAATTTAAAAATAAATGATACAATTTATCGTTTATCTCTGTAGAAAAGTCAAAGCTAAATATATATTCATAATAAATTGATAAATGAAAGTTTCGTGATTTGCACGAGTATTCGGATAGAACCGATTGAGAAAGAAAATGCGAATAAAAAGTAAACAAATCGGAAGTAAATTTTTGAAACGGTATATAAGTACCTGTATCCTCGGTTCAACTCGTTTCAAAACACCGCGATATACTTATACATACGTCATTCGAAAGTCGAGAAAGAAAGAGAAAAAGAGAAAGAGAGGGAGAAAGAGACTTACCAAGCAGACTCGAGAAGTGTACGATCCAGAGGCCAAGTGCAATTTTACCGATCATCTCCTTGTCCAAATCACACAAATCTCCGCATCTCAGACAAAATCGATTGTTATTTAAAGAGAAAAAGAGACAAAAATAAGGGCGCAACTACACAAGTGTAATATATTTTAAATCACACAATATGTTTAATACAACGAACCGGTCACTATATTACTTCCACATTTTTGAGAAGGCGCGGACTATACGCGCCGATTTTTAACCGTTTGTATTAAACGCTCCTTGTACAAGAGTCGTACGGTGACTGGCGTATAAGAGAGAGTCGCGATCGACCGAGTGTGCCTCGTGGCCTACTATAACAGAACCAACTCCCACCAGGTAGGCCGCACGCGACCGGTGAGCAACGGGAGAACCGATCCTCTTCTGTTGTTTTGGTTGATCATTCAATTTTTTTTATTTTTCAGATGGATTACGATTTCTTTTTTTGCGGTATGGGTGATACATGTGAATAACGTCGCTTATACTGTATTTAACCACAACATAAATATACCGCGATGAATAAGTATGCAGTTTCGAATAGTAAAAAATGTTATCAAAATTATAAAAATACTTATATTTTATTTCGTAAGCTTCAACAAATACTAGTACTTTATTGTTAGGAATTTCTATATAAAAAAAGTTGAATTTTTGAATATTTAGTAAAAAAAGTATTATTCAGCTGATATAGAAATTAATAGTTTTATTGTTCAAATAATTTATTAGACAGTTAAAGTATATGTGGATTAAAAGTTATTCTTAAATTTCAAGGCATTACTTAACAATTGACAAGGAAATCGTAAGGCGCTTCGGTGTGCCCGACTATATAGGTATAATGTGTGAGATATAGTCCTTTCTTTTTTTTTCTTTCTTCCTTGCATGTAGCCCCTTTCAATTCTTGATAACTGTTAAATTAAAATTCACAATTTTTCTTATTCGCGCAATGTAAGTAAGTAAATGAACGAACGGAGATCGTGACGCTTCTTGCATAGAGTCGAGTCGCACCGGAACCACGCAACCTGAGTGTCTGGTAAACGACTGGAGAACAATGGATGGATGATTCTCGAACGCGATATATAAAGATTTGTATAGCGGTATATCCTATATTTTTTCGTTTTTATATTTGAATAGCGAATGGCGCTGATTAATACGTACGCGCGAAATTCTTTTATCTTATTTCAAAAGGATTAACGTAAATAGGAAAATATTTTTTGATAGCACATTTATATAACGATAGGACTAAGAACACGTCATGTAAAAGAAAAACCAATCGTGGCATACGCCGTAAAACGAAAAATCGAAAATTTAACAAAACAATATGCACATCTATTTATATATAGGATCTCAATATTCACAAGTGAAAGAATGGTTAAAACTAAAATTTATGCGTAACAAACGAGGTCAAGTGCACCATCAAAATATTGCATAAATCATTTTGTGTTGTAAGTTCAAACCCACTTTACAACAAAACGCATCGCGTTTAATACAGTAAAAGTACTTATACTCTTGTCTCATGGTAACTCTCAGAACCCCATGAAAAAATAATAAAAAAAGCACACAAAGATCTTAAAGAAAAAGACGCCGGTAGAGTACAGGTCGTAATTGTAATTGGAGTTTCGCGGTTCCAGGATAACAATAACCTGCAAGTCCATCCCGTCATGTTTGCTGTTATTCGACCTAAATGCTACAACTCGAGAAAAAAGACAAACAAACAAACTGTATCAGTCAATTAAGATAAGAGGGGTCTCTAACAATTTCACGATTAATCGTGCAATTCTTAGAGGAGTGCGTTTTGTGGGTACAATTGTATGGGCCACATAATATGTATTATGTTATTTTCTTGGTCTGTTGTGAAAGATGTTACGTTTAATGTTATTTACTTATTAAATAGTGCTGGACTTTTAATTTAAAGAATTTAGATATACATCAACAAGTAATTACATATATTTGTTTAAATTAATTTAATTAAAATAATTTTGACAAAGTAAAGACAATATAAAAAGGAGCATGTGAGTACGTAATGTGTATCGATACATTTTAAACTTAAAGTTTACTTGATATATAGATATTTATACATTTATAAATATTAAAATTGTAGATTATTGATCAATTAATATTCCCACGAAACTGATGAGAATGTAAGATGTCAAAAAATTTGATACAACAGTTACATGTAGTCTGACGAACATCAGTACTTAATTTGCGTTCTTTAAAAATTAATAAAAATTCTAGTTCATTTTTTACTAATATTTTAAAGGAAAGTACAATAAAGTTTTCTAACGAAGTACCTCTAAATATAATTAACCACAGGTTAATAAAATAAATAATTAATTAAAAGTTTGAGAGTATTCTATTTGCACAATTTAAATAAGCTCAAAGATATTAACAACCAATCGTTAACGAGTGAAAATTCATTTAGTGAAAGTGAGCTTATAATAATAATAACAATAATAATAATAATAATAATGTAATATTTCTTTAGCTCATAAATTCGTGTAGAAGAACAAATATAATATAAAAATTATCAGGTTTTTTTTTCAATCCACATATTATAACGTTAAATTAAAATATATGTTAACCATTATTTTCGCAAACTTCGATTTCACTTCGGAAAATATGTGTACTGCGTGCATAACTTATAAATATAGTTACATTTCAATATATGCTTTTATAACAAGTCGTCAAGGTTAGACTTTACGTCTATATGTCTTTTAAACTTTCAAGTTTGCAATGGTAAGAAACTTGTTAAATTTCATTAGAAATCCAATAGGAAATTGAACAATTTCGTTGTAAACTAAATTACTTTGGGAATTTTTAATAGTATTGCCATGTACGCGAAAATGTATAAATAAACAATTTATCGACTGTTTTGAGTTGTACGAGACACTAATTTTATTGGTAAAAGTAGTTTGCCTCGCATACACTTCCGATTGGCATTCCTTGGCTGCCAATATAAACCGATCCTGCTAAGTGATTCACTGTCAAACGAAACGGTTAGTATATGCATGTAAATAAGTAGCCGCGTATTAATGACAATGCGAAGTGTAGTTTCCATTCACTCTCTTTTTGTTTATTGTTAATTCATTAGTTTTTAAAAAATTTTAATGAATTAAGTTTAGCTGTAAGAATGAAAATCTCAGTTCCGATGATCAATTGATAAAAATCATTAAACGTTCTGTAAATCTAGTTAAAAAAAATGTGTTCTCGCGAAATATATTTCAACCTACAAGAAAATTAACTAAAAACAAAAGCTGCATATCAAACTTGTTACCGTCCTAGTTTAATCACGACACTTACGTCTATATAGACAATCACATCGAGATCTAACCCATAATTTCTGAAAGCACGGAAACTCTCAAGCGAAAGCGAAAATTGCGTCTCACTATAGACGAGGTGACCGGAGAATTTTCCTATATATATATGAGACTCTCGCAATATCTTTGTATACATATATACATATATATATAGCTGGCCATACCTGCAGCGTTTCACCGAGATCGAAAGTATACCGCTCGCGCGCGCGCGGATGCGTCGCGGAAGTTGATGTTAGAATTTCGACACGCAGAAATTAATCGGTTATATTCTAGACACGAACTACTGATCTGCGAGTAATGGTTGTATTATTATTTCTCTAGCTTGACGCTATGCCGATGATTAAAATTACTGTTTACTTGCGGGTTTTCTATCGTATGTCTATATCGTACTATATACATATATACGTTCCGCAAGAGAATTTTAACGAGTGGATGCGAATGAGTTAATATATTTTTTTTCGAGCTATTTGAACATTGCTATTTTATGATTAGTTTATTAAAATATTCGATACTTTTTATAATGTAAATTATACGGATCCATCGAATCATCATTAAAAAGCTTATTTGTTTATCAATTTCCTTTTCTTATACATGTTTTTGAATTTAAACTACAAAAACATCAAGCGTCATTAAAAAATTTATTTTTAATAATTATTTGAATAATATATTTATTCTTAAGCTTTTATTTCTTATATACATGCGGTTCAATTGTGAAAATAATTCATTGTCATTTTGTTTTAAAGGAACTACTAAACTATGCAATGTTTTTTTAAATCATATAGTATTTTATCATATTCCAAACAACTAGTATTGAGATATTAAACTCGTGTTGACTGAAACATCAACCGCAGTGCATTACGCACATAAAGTGTGCAAAATCGGGTCTGTCACTCGAACGAAATGGGAAAAGAGAGGAAATAGCTTTACGCACGCGTGTTGAAATTAGCTACTTGTGGTGATGAAAATTGAAAATGTTTTTCGCATAAAATGTTAAACAAAATTAAGTTATGCGATTACAAAATTTTAGAACGTTGTAAATTAATTTCACCAAATAACTCTATTCAACGCGCATCGAATAATGAAATAAAAATTATATAACAAAATAATATATGTATATCTATATAGACGCACATGTAAAACTAATAATAAAAGGAAAATCCATAGGTAGTTACATGTACAACCTTGAAAAGTATATATAAAAGAGGTAACAAAAGAAGGTAATCGGTTCGTGTATACACTTTCACCGATTTTTGCAATTGCGCGAGCGAAAAAATCCACCGGATGAACTTTCGTACTCGACGAAAGTGTCCATGCGGGCGAAAGTGATATGTATGTATATACATATAAAGACGTATGTGTGGTAATCGCCCATTTCATTGTCGCGGAAACGGAAGGATTCGCATTTATTTTAACGACGCCTGAGCAAATTAGAGGATGATTAGCACAAAGAGGCCATAATTGTTCGCACGTGCGTGACTCGAGAGAAATTTTGAATGCCGGAAATCTAATTAGTTCTCATTGGCTTTATATGTGTGTAAATGCGAGAAGGGAGTTTTCATTATATACTTGTAGGAATATCTTTGTATGTGTGTGTTTGTGTGTGTGTGCACATGCACACACTCTCACATATATATCTAGGATTTATGCTGTGATAGATGTAAGTAACGACTTATTTATACTTCTTGATATATCGTGAGCTTTTATTATTCATTTATTTCCGATAAAATATTATCGACGATATACCTAGGTATACGGAACTTGGATTTGGTAGATTGATTTTCTTCGTGTAGGTTTATGGGTAGGAAGTATTTTCTTATAATTATAATAAATTGTTTGGTCGGAGATGGGATAAATTTACGTGGAGCTCGTTACAGAGGTACATACATGTGATGATAATTTTTTTTCTTATTTCTGTTGGTTGCAATTTTATATAATTTTTAGTTTACGTAAGTGTAATCCATATATTATTACAAATTTATATAGTTTTTATTCGCATCTTGTCTTTTATATATAGATGTGACAGCAATGTTATTTATATTACAAAATGATGAACATTATTTTTGAAGAGCAATTAAATGGTTGAATATCACTTGTTTGACCTATAATAATTTTTCGTCAAATATAATGGCATTAAATTGAGAAAATGTTATTATTACACGGACAGAAATTTTGTATTAAAAATTACTATATAGTTTCAAGAAATCATATATAGACTGACAAATTGGGGAAAATTACTATAGTTTATATTAAAATTTACAAAACTTATCGTAAATATTACAAGAATTATAATAAATTTTATTATAAACTATAGTAATTTTTAATCTCAACTTTTTCTCAGTGTATATCTATCGATACTATTAAAAGATTTCTGTCAGAATAGAATAAGTCCATGGATGAATCCAATATATGAAACAATGCGTGTCTCACCATATATACCTATATATTATTTATTTTATCCTCTGGTGTAAATCAAAGTTAAATAATTGTTCTTTTTTTAAATAAAAACTATTTTTTTATAATATTTTAATAATTTAAATAATAATGTTTAAATAATTGAGATTAAAGAAGTTTAGATTATAATCATCGATATATATTATGTTTTCAAATCGAGTCAATAACATTTATATATTATAACAACAATTCAAACTAAATTAAATTAAAAATCAAAATTAACTTTAAAAATGATTACTTCTTATAAACTAGGGTAAGTGTATCAGTTACGGATATCTAACCAGGTATTACATTTTTATACGCATTTACAAGTCTAATAATTGATGTTTGTCGTCAGCTGCTTAAAGGTGTTAGTAAGTGGCACACTATAAATGTAAATCATTTTCATCTTTAAATCATACAACTTATGTTATCCTTTAGAATAAATTATCACCTTACATTAAGAAGAAGAAACTATCACATATATGATATTCTCGAAATATTCAAAAAACAGTAAAATGATGTTAAATGTCGAAAAAAATTTTTCTGAAAAAATATAATCAAACTATACGAAAATAATAATAATTAATATATTTATTATTATAAATATATAATATATACGAGAACCATTGCGAAATATATATGTTGGGAGTATTAAAAAGGCGACGTTAGACAGAAAATTAGATTACAAGTATCTTCAGTTGCTTATCTGCTAGTTACGCTTGAATTACGCAACTTGAGTTTCTGTATTAAACAATGTTCTTTAATTATAAACATATAGCGGTGAATACTTTGTTAGTGTTTATATGAATATTATTAGTGAATTTTATTTTTTTACAATTGTTTTATGCAGAGGATAATATCTATTTTCAATATTTTTATACTAAACTTAAATAAACTTGGGCTTGGTTTGTATATATAATAGGGAATTTTATAGGATATCCGTTTTTGTTTTATAATTTTTGTGGAAAAATTCGAACTTTCTTATCAAATTTATCTTTTCCCGTTTCATTTAGAAATATAATGATACATTATTATCAAGAAAATTATATTAAAATCTTCTCTAAAAATATAGAGAAAACTAAAATAGACGCTAAGTCGATATATAATTAAAAATCCATTTAATGTTAGTTTATGATAATTTATTCATAGAGATTATTAGACAAAAATCGATTTCTTTTTTCCACTAGTAAATTAGTCAAGCCAATCGTTTAATTAGGAATTTTATATACAATATTTCTTATGATGATTGTTTACGTACTTCGAAAATTATTGGAAAAAAAGCTTTGAACTAAACCAATCATGATAATGTTAGCAATATTGAATTTATCGATGCAGTTGATCTTCTATTTATTAATTAAAAAACCGTCATACGAGGCTAGCACAAAATTGCAATAAAATGTTTTGCCGATATTTAGAATTTTATATTAAAGCTGAACCCTAAACCGCACATATTCTTATTTTAAAATTCATAATAAGTTTATATTGCTACTGCAGGTTATATTAATATATTTTATAATAAGTACTCTGTAAATTATATAGAATATTCATTTTGTTAATTCAAACAAGAAGAGTACTTGAACTCAAGGAAATGAAATTTTTTTAAACTGGAATATAATTCATCGGCCAAAATAAAAAGACTCGTCTCGGGGCTTTGTCAACATAATTTTTTAATTAAAGTTATTTTAGCAAACAAAAGTTTGTGTTATAGCCTTTGATTTGAGATTTTTTCTCGTTTTCGACTATTATATGTCCCTTTTCCCATAGATTTTTCAAAAGCGTCAACTTTGACCCTATAAAACTCATTGAACAAAACCCCGAGATATGAGTCTCTGTATTTTAGTCGAATACTTGATCATATTCACTGTTATAGTACTATTATAGTTACGCAGTTTTGAAAAATATTAAATGTACTTAAGTACTATAAAAATTTAAGGTTTTTAAAATATTAATGAGTAAATGCAATATAAGATGAAGTATACTACTAATTTTTAAAATACAGCTAATTGGAGAAAATTGTAGCTACTGTAGTTAACAAATTGGAGAATATGTAGTTTAATCAAGGAATATTACATTCCTTAATTATACTGTCTCTACAGATAATAAAAGTTACTAGATTAATTACAATCACGATCGCTGAATATAAAATCTATGCTTTATTTTTCTATGTATTTCCTCAATAACTTTGATCTTCCTCTATATTGAATAATATGTTTCACAGACTTCACCGTCCGAACGATAGATATTTTAATGTCCCATCGAATCTGCATAAATATTTGCATTGATTGGATATAAAAAAATGATGTACATGATTTATTTGTTTAGAAAGCTTATCACTAGAACTTTCACATGGTTTACTCTTAAAAAATAATATAATCAATATTGCAATTATGTTTACACTTTGAGTTTAACAAAATTTAATAATATATACTCATGTGTAGTCATATGTGATTCGTGTATAAAACAGATTGTGCAATCGAATCAAACTTTGAGAAAGTATATTTTCGTTCATCCGTTTGCGCGCAGAGGCGAAAGTATTTTTACCAGGAAAATCTTTCTTTTTAAACTCTTTGATGACAGTTGAGTCAGCCGTTTATACGCTATATCTATATAAAATATGATTAAAAATTTTGCTTCTATTTTATGACGTCAGTCAGCTAGTTAATTGAATTTACGTAATAAGTGAAGAGATATCTTTTAACTACGGAAGTTAAATATTTTAAAAAAAAATAATTATCAAGTGACTAATTGTACACTAATATTCATATACAGTTTTTACTGTTAGTAACTATGCAACATATATTTTTTTTACTGTTTTTCATTGTCAATTATTTTTCATATATGCATTAATTCTACCTTGATAAAATATAACAGGAAGACAAGTATCTCTAATTTATAAGGATATTCGAGATGAAAACTATAATAAAAATTGTAAATATTAAATTTCTACTTTTATGTAAATCTAAAAAGTATACTGTTACACGAGGTTTTATATTATACTTATATAACATAATAATATTATTAATAATCTTAATTTCTATAAAAAATAATAGACTTTTTTGGAACATTTACATTACAAAATATAGTTTTTATAGTTCAAATTTTGTAATTAACCGAGTAATTAATTGCTGTTTCCACAGTAAATCTTTAAAGTTATTAATTTTTATATATATTAACTGTTTAACAACCTTGTTTGTAAAATATATAGCGATACAAATTCACTATCAAATTTTCCATTGCGTGCAACAAATCTTAACAACTAATCTAAAGATGAAATCTTTCCACTCGCAGCTGTATGTAAATTTGAATCTTATTTCCTCTCAAAGGAATAAGAAAGCGGATGCGCGCGAACGTCCAAAATGTATCATTCGAAAGTGGTCCATCGTTTTTTTTTGGATACTTTCTTCTCGAGGCCACTAAGAAGTTCAAGGCCGTCTTAGTCCTCCGAACTTATAATATACATTAGAAAATTTCTGATTAATTTTTTTTCTATATTTAAAAACGATATTGTATTGTATTGCATAAGTACACTTGTTTATATTCTTCTGTATCATAAATTTGCAACTAAATCGGTATTACATTTAACATTATATTATATATGTGTTGAATGTAATATATTATGTACTTTTTTATTAGAATTTATAATATTGCATAATTATACATATTATATTGCATTGTTTAAAAATTTACTAATATATTTGTTAACATATTATACAGTCCAACTTGAATAGCTTCTATACTTTTTTATTATAGAGTCTTAAAAGTTCCATGCAGTGTAGTTATATATATATATATATATATATATATATATATATATACTTATAAAATAGGAAATGGTAAGAGTATAAAATAATGTACACTTTTATATTGAATATAATTAGCAATTAAACTATTTATTATCACATAATTGTTTGTCAGATCAAACTGACACTTTGCGACTATAAAATGATCTTGAAGACTTATTTACATATATATTGACCTCTTTTAGTGTTAAAAATTAAATAATCAAAAGAAGTTGTCAGTATTTACAAAATATTAAACATATAATTACTTCTTTTTATATTTAAGGTAACGATTTTCATCAAAGTCGTCTTCAATTTCTTCATCGAGTTTTACTTTAGTTTTAGGTTTACGTTTTTGCAACCTTTTATTTCGTTCTTCGTCTGACAACGTAGATAGATCCAAAGGAAGTCTGATAACTCCAATAGGTTTATGGTATTGAATGTTTATTGAACTGCCATCTGGTAATTGTAATATAGTTGGGTAAGTTCGTAAATATATATTTCTGTGTTTCTTTGTTATTGCAGCTGTCCAGCAGCTAATATGTCTTGAAGATAATGCAATTGTTTGCGACGTTTTTAGAAATAATGATATTTTTGATGCCATTCTGTAAAAATATACATTTATAAATTAATTTAAATGTTTCTAGCTTATTTTTAAATATGCACAAAAAAAGTTTGTAATTTTTAGTTAAATTTAAATATTATTTAATAATTGTACAAGAACAAAAAGTAAACAGTTCAATTGTAGAAGCTACAATTATATAAAAAATGCAATGGTTTAATCAGTTAGAATGTACTATAATTTTAAAATGGTCTAATTTTCAAATAAAAGCCACAATATCATAGATTAAAAATAATCAAGCGAGTAATCTACTTTTATATCGAAGAAAATAATATTAATAAATTGCACACTGCATTACTTAATGCAAAGTATTTAATTTAAAATGGAATGAATAGATAAAAGTAAAGTATAAGTATCTTTTTTATTTTAATAAAAATTATTTTCTAAATTGTAAAATTCATGAAAAACTTGAATAGGTTATGTAAGATTGATGGAGAAGAAACTATGTAACCTTAACAGGTTAGAAAAAATTAATCGCGTATTCAGATTCTTAATTTTTAAACTAAACTCTAAATTACTTGCGTTAAAAAATTAATTGAACTATCACTTACTTTAGACAACAAAACTACCATTAATAACAAAAGAAACTGTCCGTACAAAACAATATAGGTTTACTTTACTAACTTTTCTGCGCATGCGCAATGCTAACTATCGAAATTTGTGAGAGATAAGGCAGAGATTCATGATATATCGATGTATAAAAAAATTCAAATATATGAGTAACATTGAATTGAATCTAATTTGTAAAATAAATATTATTACCTTAATTCAGGCTTCACGTTGCATACAAAATATTTTGTACGTTTTTTTACGAGAACGTATAACGACTGGTCATTTATAACAAGATGGAGATCTTTCGGATTAATAATATAATGTTTCCTTATAGAAAAATAGTCTATATAAAATATAAATTCGGTTTACGCCTTATCGATGATTTAACGATGAAGATTATTTAATCCTATAAAGATGAAAATTCACGCAGAAACGTCGCAATCAATATTTCCATCTTGACGATTTACGTGACATGTTCCTGGTATCGTAATATAATCACTTCGATCCCTGTGAAAATCGATTTTTTTTGCATTGTTGCAGTGTTTTACTTATTTAACTTACATTTTAACTTAAATAAACTAATAAAGATTTTTTATAATTTTGCAAGATCTTATTCATTTATACAATAAATTATGACAATAAAGGCTAAATATAATGTTTTGAGTCCAAAAATTATAATTAAAAAATTTTTGTAAATATTTACAACTCCGTACTGTGCAATAAATTAATACATAAAAAATATTTAAAAATATAATTATAATTATTCAACAAAATAAATAAAGTCTTGAAAATTATCAGAAATCTTATATACTTATTATATACTAATTCTTTTAACTAACAGGTTCCTTTTCTACCATGCAAGTTAGAAAAGTATCCAGCAAGTTAAAAGATAAAAGCATTTCTTAAAATCCTAATTTATATAGACTTTATGATGTACGCAATATTGTAAAACCCTTTGAAAAGATGATCAATTTCATTGCATGCAACATGCGGCTTTGTAGAACACCACAACAAAATGATTGATAATTGTTTTGTTGTAATAAAATGCAATCCATCGATGAGACTACGTATTTGATTATATATATGAATTTTTATCAATAAAAAAAGGAAATTTTATTAATGAGAATCATTTTATTTCAAAAAAAGGAATGTAGGTAGGATAGGTGAAGAGAGATCTTTTGAGATCATTTTATTTTTGATTATATAATTCTAACAATGGTCTAATAATTATGATCCTCTTAATTCAATAATGAGATGAAACTGATTTTTTGTTTAATGTAGCATTTGTTACATAACTAGTTAATATCAAAGTAGTTAAACAATTTGTAAACTCTATCATTATTGAGTAACATAAATAGATTAACTCGTTAATAAATTAACAAACAATTATACTATAACAACTATAATTCGAGATTTTAAAACTTGACTACACAAAAAAATATTATAATTAATCTCGAATTAACTAAAAAAAATATTTACATAAGTTATTGCGTTCATGTACTAAAGATTAGAAGTATGTGATACACTAGGCATTATACAATCTAATGTTTAACAACGGTGAATATATTTATATATATTTTTTTATAAAATCTGTATCTTACTCAAAATTGTTAAATTTAAAGCTCTCTCTATATATGTAACAATAATTTTAATTTTTAGCCGTTAATACTTAATACTTAATCAACTTTCGTTATTAAAATGTAATTGTATATTACAAATTAAATTTAAAATAAGTTATAAAAACAAAAAGAAAATAATACAATTTATAATTATAATAATGGCTAAAAATTAATAATATAATATAAAAAAAATATTACATAAACATTAAATATAAAATACTATAGAATAAACTTGATTCTACGTCTAAAATGTGAGAATTTTTTCTAATTCGATAATACGTAAATTCTACAAGATCCGCTAATCGAATTCTTTTAAACGCTATTTTGTCAACGAGTGGCATTGCACCATCTTGTTATAAAAAATTTAGCACTTTTTCCATTCTTAATCTTTCGTGTAAAGAACACAAAATGTTATACTGTTTTTTTCTTAAGTACAAAGCTTCCTTACGAAAGCTAATATAATTTATATCGATCAAGACGATGCAATGAAATAATTGCTTCATGTGCTGGTTAGATTCGGCCCTTCAGGTCAACCACCTTTTCGTTCGTGTCTCTGTAAATTGAAAACTCTTGCTCCACCTCAAAGTTTTTAAGTACGATTTCTTGCAAGCAAATTTTATGAGGTAATATTAGCAAAGCTTTTTATAAATGATTACAATTTCCAAAACTTTTTTCATGCACTTACATCTACTTCAGTTTTTAAAAAATTATATAAAGTCATGTGCATTAAGTTTTTAGTAATTATGAAAATGTATATTGTATGTAAAATAATATTTTTCCTTTGTATAATTTTTTTTAAACTATTAATATAAGCATGCTTGTATTCTACTATTATATGCTAAATTATATTTAAATTAGGTACATTACATTATATATTACGTAAATGCATAGGATAAATCAACTAATTACTACTTTATTTGATTGAATGCTTAATTTATTATATTAATATCAATTAATACTTCTTTTACTTGAGATTCTGTATTTACATAAATACAATAAACAATTAAGAAATAAATAAATTAAATAAATAAATTTACATTGCAAAATCTAAAATATATAATAAACATATGAAATAAATAAACTTTACCATGTAAGCAGTAATTAGATATTTAACCTAAGAATTTCCTAATTGAAACCTATAATAAAATCATGCACATCTAAATTACGAGTTCTGTAATCCTACACCAACTCCTTTACTCGAAAAAGCTTATGGATTATTTATGTTCGTAAAGCAAGTGCCCATAACCAATGTATTGTTTCGCATTTTAAGCATCGTCACTTGATGCGATTTTTTCATACCTGTACAGAACATAGTGCTGTATAATGAAAAATACATCAAATGCAACTGAGAAAAATCCTAGACCGAATTTCGTTGGGTCTCCAAAAATACTTTCCCAGTCATCTAAAATGAAGAAAAATATATTTATTTTTGTTACGTTTAAGTTTTCTAACTGTATACAGCTAATTTTAGTTTATTTGTATCATACTTTTAAATTGTAAATAAATTTGTATTTACCACTTTCTTGATTTTTTTTTAATTTTTAACTAGTAACAAACACATTTAAACATTAATTGTTCAAATGTAATCAAATTCGTTGAAAAAAATAGAAAACAGGTGTATAATGAATACAGTATGATACGAAAATAAACCCAAAACATATGTACTTATAAATAAATGAATAATCTATGGTAATTTACCGTAATTGTATGCGTTCAATATCATTTGAAGCATAGAAAGAATACCGCCGGTAAAATCTAAAAATATATTTCCTATGCTCCATCCAACCGTCGATTGTCTCTTATAGTTATAAAAAGCTTGCGGCACGTATTTGATGAGGGTAATTGCAAGTTTCACGTAGCTGCAATAGTAGAGGAAGTCCAGCCATTGAATCACGTGCAATATCGAGAGTATTATAGATATCAGGATGAAAGTTGAAAATATACCATGAATTATGCGTGCTGTTATCGATACTCTTTGGGTGCCAATCTGAAAAATTAAATAAACAACTGTAAATTTTTCGAATTTACATACGATTGAACTTTTATTTAAAATTAATTAAACTTAAACTTATTATAATCTTGTGGAATAAAAATTAATTTGAAATGATACAAGTTTATCGGTTGCCCTTGATTTTGAAGTGCGGAGAAAAGTAAGAAAAAGTCGTACAAGGAAAACGCAATTTGAAAATTAAACTGTATATTATGTTTACAAAGTAATGACAGATTATTTAAAAAGATCGATTAAAAATAATATTGTTATTATAAAATTTTATTTATTTTTTTAACAGAATATAGATTTTATTATAAAAAATAATATTATATATCTTACCTCATAAATGAAACATTGGCATATCGTAACTAGCGTTGCGCATACTGCATGAAGTGAGAAGAAAATATCGTTTACTTGAACTGGATTCAAACCTTTTGGATACCTACTAAAGTATTCTTGCTGTAAAAAAAATATTATGTATTTCATTTGTGACATTTGTCGAATAATAGAAATAATAAAATAATTAATACAAAGTACTAAGGAAAATCGATAATCTTTGCTATACTAAGTTATGATCATTGTTTTATAATAATTAAAATATGTATATTTAGGTATCAACTGTCTAAATAAATAATAATAATAAATTAATATAGTATTTTAATTTTAATTTTTGTAATTGATTAAAACAGTAATTTTTTTAATTGCCGTTAAGTAATTTTTAATTAATAGTAAAAACGAAAGGTGTAATATACCTCAATTTCCGGTATCCAATAGAGTCCGCAATTAAACAACGCGTACATAATAAATCCAACGATGTTGAGAGACAAGTAATCGAAGTTTAATCCAACAACACTTTTTCTCTTGTAATTGCTGTAGATTTGCGGGTAAAAACTTATACTCCATGCTAGAAAGTATATCCATCCAACGATGGCACTTATGAGGTACAAAGTTTCAGACCTTTCTACTGTCACTCGTACGAAAGCTTCGGAGTAACTGAAAGAAATAAAGTTCTTCAATGTTTAATTGTTTCAAATTTTCATATTTAACGAGCAATCGTTAAAAATAATTAAAAATAAACCGTTTACTAATTATGATGCTATTCTTGGCTTTGAATAATTTTACATATGAGTAATTAAAAATACTTGTTAATAATTTTAATAAAAAAAGCAATCAATTTTTTTCATTTAACTCACTTTAAATTTTCTAACGCTTTTAGCTGATCGCGAGGTATAATAATAATCTTATAAGTCATTATGTCAATTAATCCACTTATCAATAGAAAAAAAAACACCAACGAAACGTTTAGCACATGATTAAAAAATGGGAAAAATCTCCCAAATTGTATATGAGTATGAAGAAATCACAGTAAAAGTACGGAACTAACACGTTTGAAATCTCGGCA
The DNA here is from genome assembly GCA_026168455.1 of Theocolax elegans. Lineage (NCBI taxonomy): Eukaryota > Metazoa > Arthropoda > Insecta > Hymenoptera > Cerocephalidae > Theocolax > Theocolax elegans. Next base: position 17,014,687 of record CM047425.1, on the reverse strand, counting down.
CTAACTAAACTATACGGAAACTCCAAGTACCTACTACCAAGATGTTCGAGCGTGGGGAAGGTCGTAGGTTATCGGGTCTTTAAATTACACACTATTCCGTGTGAAGATCTAGCGACAAACCATTTAAGTCGGTTTAATACAAAAGCTTCCGATCCATTAGGTCAAAATTATCAAGGATCAACAAGAGGGATGGAAGGGATTCCAAATTTTCCTCTTCAGGGGTGGGGTGCGTATCGAAATTTTCCATTTGTTGATTCACTGTATTGATTTTGGAAAAAGTCGTATCGTCGACCTGGTTCGATATGGAAATTTTCTTCTAGCTTGTTTATTGATTTTAATGAATTTAAGTTTTATGTAAGTGGATTAATGTATATAGGTACTTCATTTTGGTGTTGCGTTTGATAGCAGTTTGATTATTAAGTAGCGCGAGGATCGGATGTTGCGATGATTATAATTATTCTATAAAGGCAATCAAACTATTTTTTTTAATATTGTGCTTAACAAATTTATGATAAAATACTTTATTTTTTATAAAACTATCAAAAATACATAGCTTCTTTTTTTTTTACTTTTTTTCTACATTTTTATTAATAATTATAAATTATTGCTTTGAAATTTTTTTACAACTAAAATTTAATGTTTTTCCTTATTTTTTGTTTGGATTAATCTTTATAATTAAATAATTATATAATCATTAATTAATTTTTAAATAATTTATTATCAATACAAATTTCTGAATTTATTTAAATATTTAATAAGATATATTTAATTATATAACTTATATATTTAAAATATTTTCACAAGATCATCTAATTAGCCTTGCCTTGAAAATTAATCTAATAGACAAATCAATTTTTAATTTATTGTTTGTGGATTTTCCTTGTTATGAAATTCTGTATAAAATATATTTTCATATTTAACATTTTTAATGAGTATCGTTAAAACTGGAGCAAATTAGCAAACAAAAAGTAATGCAATTAATTTCCACGATTTCGAGAAAATATCTTTAATTTCGATATTTTCAATGTAAATAAAGATTGTGTATCTGTTTAAGTATTCCTTAATGACACTTAATTAGTTGGAATATTGCGTTGCGTTTTAATATAATCACTCACAAATAATTATAAAAAAAATTTACAGTATTTCAAAGAACAGTGTAATATAAATTTTATTATAAAAAATAATGTTACATGCATTACACTTATCTGTATTTATGCTTATCTATAATTTGTTTTCACATATTTATGAAGAAATAAAATAATGAAGTTCAATTTTAATAAGCATCTAATAATACCTACATATATATATATATGTATATTATAGTAGAATAACTTCCAATCATTATGTTAATTAAATAAATTTAGACTTAATAAATGCGTGAGTTTGGATAAGGAGAGTATATGCAACTATTCAGAGCATGAAGATAAGGTTACAAAGGAAAATTTATATTCAGACTGATAATTCATTATATGTACTTGCAATTGACTAGACTCGATAAGCTTCTAATATACAACTATTTAAAATTTTAAGGTAGGTACTTGTGAACATCAAAAAATCTATTTTTTAGAAAAACTTACTCTGATAGATCAGCTCCAGTAATATTCGTACTAACTACAGAATAACCTGGTTGAAGTCCAAGAACTTCAATGGTCCAGTTAAATTCATTTTTCTTTGCAACAAAATGAGCTGGCTCTGTTCTAACTAGATCATTATGCTGAGACTCAAATAATATTTCAGTATCTTCCGTTCGATTTTGTATTCTGAAATTCAAACAAAATTAATTTAATTAAAGTAAAGATTTATAATAGAACTAAATGTCTAATAAAGTATCAAATACCAATTATGAATCTATATTATAAAAAACATATTATAAAAAAATTGTTCAAAATAAATAAGCAATATATGCTAGATAGAATATATTTATATATGCCAAGCAGTTATTTATTTGCCAAATTATAAATAAACAAATTATTGCTATACAGGTACCTATTTACAATTTTACTTTTAGTTTAGTATTAAAACAAAGATTAGTTCCTTAAAATTAAGAAAGCAAAATATTCCAAGATTTGATAGCAAATGTCACAACACACTGTAATAAATAAAAAGTGTATGTGATAACAGATGACAGATGTGAGTAATTTTCTTGCACAACATTGTACTATTTATCTATAAAGTATTTCATGACCATCTTGCATGCATTGGATACTTACGTTGAATATAAATAAAAATGACTGCGATTATTGACGAGAACCCTTATATCTTGCTCGGATACACGAAATTCCCCTTTCACATTGGCTGCTACTGAAATGTTACACAATATTCTCATTAGTTATCAGAAGCTTGTAAACACAAGAATTTAAATTAATCAATTCAATTACCCAAAAGCAGCAGTGTCAGAAACAAAGATACGGAAGTGTCCATTTTGCTAAGTGTTCTGTAAACAAAAGAAATATAAGTTAAAAGAAATATATAATTAAGAATGTAAATATTGTAAGTTTGTTTAAAGTAAAAGTGAGATATCAAGATGTTTTGCTTATCATACACTAATTTATAAACCTTTGATTTTGTTTCAATTACATTGTACTTTATAATTTTACCAAAAAAACAAGTAAACTGTACAGAATTTTTGTTTAGGAAATTGGAGAATGTCAGATAACAAAACTACACATTGCAAAAGTATTTGCACTTGATACCAGTAGACTATGCGTCTGTTTCAAAGCTAACATAGATAACAAATCAAAATAAAGGCAAAATCACTTGAAATGAAAAAAATAATAAGAAACCATGCTAAAATTGCAAGAGAAAGTTAACCTCAAAATAAGAAAACTCAGTACCGAATGAAATAAATTAATTTTATCCAAATTTCTAAAATAAACATGTGTCAACGATGGATAAACGATCATAATTACTAATGTTTACAACAAGGTGATTCACACAAAAGATAAGAAAGCTAACCTCAAAATGGTTTGTAGAATGTTGAATTAATTCACATCTTGGTACAAAGTATAAAAATATGCATGTGCAGTTACTTATTTCACCGAAGATTTAATAAACAAGAGATAATTAATACTCTCATGTTTATCTAGAGAATATTGACACTTTCTATCTGTATTTTCATCTGCTTTCACGCACTATTGTTGCGGTCTCTTTATATTTTGCACACAGACACGCACTGATCGCGGTGGTTGCACAGCAGACGACTTGCATGTCACATCTGTTCAATGGTGTATGTGTGTGTCTGTATACCATAAACCAGATGACACAACACAAGTATATATGTATATATATAGGTTTAGATAAAGTGAATCGAATTGGGTAAACAAGATAATATAGGAATTTACGGAAATTTGCTGGATTAATTACAGTTTCTTAATCAAATAGTGAGTACGCGAGAAAAAATATAATTTTTCCAAATACGTTTTCAAATATTTACAGTAATTACGAAAGAATAAACGGTAATAAAATATTAAATTAATAATGTACTTATACGTCGTATTAGTATACTATATTAAGTAATGAAACCTGAAATAAAATAAATTATACACTAAAAATAATTTTATTTGTAAATGTAATTTAATTATGCAATAAAAAAAGGTTAAATTATTACATTAAAATTGATAAGCACATTATCAATAAAAAAATCAAGGCCAGATCGACAACATTCGAAATAACTGAATTACCGAGTAAACAAATAGACCTTAAAGTCTTAAAATACCTGTACGAAATGTACCTATATAAAGTACTTTGAAAAATCGAGTTTATTGCTTAACTACAATGTAGAACGGACTAATTAATCAGATTTCTTGGATAGTTACGTGTTACGTTTGCATGATCTGTATATACAGACTATTAACATAAATTGCAATGCATTGTTGCGTGTAATCACAACCACCTACACCTATATCTGCACATGTATATATACATATAGGCATATTTATACACATAAACATCTGTGACACTCGTACATAACTATGTATAGGCAATCTTTTTTTACATGTCGGTACATATAAAGTGGACAAAAAAACTCGTCACGTAATCTTTAACAAATGATCACGCGCGTTATTGTTTTTTGTGTTTGGTTTCATTCTTATACGTTTATACTGCTAATACCTAGGTTTTATTTTTCACTACATTTTCACTTGTGCGAAGTGTTGCACGTATTTAGAATCGAACACGTGCGAGATATTAAATGTGGTATTTTAATGTCAGGGAATTCTCTTTTTATTAGAATATATATAAGTATAATACAATTAATTAAATACATTTGGTTATTAACATTATTTAATACATCACGGTTTAACATTTTTTAAATTATATATTTATTTAAGGAAAACCTTCGTAACGTGGAAACTATAAAATTAAGAATTTATAGAAATTATCTCTAATCGATGCTCAATTATCTGTATAGAACTGCGAAACTTGTTAACATCATAACTATCCGCTATTGAATTGCATTTAACATTTGCATGCGTGTAGTGTATTCACTTCTCTGCAGTAGCATTTTTTTTTATTTCTTATTTCGGTATCCATCAAATAAAAGACGAGACCGTTCCCGTGCGCAAATGCGGCGATTGACCTGCTATCACGACAGGTTTCAGTCGGCTGGTTTTTTTGCAAAAAAAGGAGGGGCATGAGAAAATGCTGGTGGGAATGATCGAGAAAGAATGTTTTTGGAGATTGTAATATGCAAGAAGTGGTCCTATAATTTTTATCGTATCACCGTATATTAAAATCACATAAAATAAAAAAAAAAAGTAAATAATTATAAAACTTGTTTAAGATAACATGTTTTGATTATTCTTTATTTCATATATAATTTTATGAGCCGTTTCCCTTTAATTTTTTTGTAAATATGTATAGTTTACCCTCAAAATTCCAAATGAATCATTGAGTTCGTTTGAGAAAAATTTGATCTGTAATAATAATATCGCAACAGATAACTTTAGCTCATATTATAAATTCACATTATAATAATATGTACTTAGTGAAGAGCATTATTTTGATGCGGTTTGTTTCAAACGAGATTCTCTCAGTATGTAGGATATGAAAAATATAACAACTTTACTAAATCGCTCACAACACATAAATATTTTTTTACAAATTTATCATGTTGATTTCCCAACATTAAGTCAACGTACTATATATAATCAAATCACATTTAGATAAAGGCGAATTCTTTGGCGTGTAAATACCATGTAATATATATATATATATATATATATATATATATATACATATATATAGGGAGTGCCTTCCGAGTTGATACTCGAAGAAAGCGAAAGAAAAAAAAGGGTAACGAGTATCCTCGAGGTAAATTTTCCGTTAGGAAGAAATGTCTTCCGCTTTCGGCGGAATTTATCATCCACGTGTCGTGGAAGCTTTTTGACTCACGATCTACGATCCGCGCTTATGGTTTCGCAAAGAAAAGAGGCCGCGTGCGCCCGAGCTCGAGGAAGGAGAAAAAGTAAGTATCACGCGCTTGTAATATCGCGCACGATTCTCCAACGTTTCCGTTCAACGTCCGGTACTACTGATTACCTTCCCTGAAAATGACTCTTCGAAGATTGGTTGAAATTCCTCTATTTACTGCTTCTCTATATATCTCCTCGTGTACTTAAAAAATGTCAATTACCTTTTTTCGATTATTTTTACCTATATATATACAATTCAAATTGATGTACCTGGGGTAGGTATTTTTAGTGATTGGTTCGATTTATAATAATAACTATTTTTATAATTCACTGTGTGAAAATGAGTAAAAAGTAAAAGTGTCTATATTGTATACACGAAAGAAGAATAAATCGTCTTTCTATAGTTATTACTCTAATAGTTTAAAACAAATTTCACTTTCACCGGTATCATTAACCACGTTGAAACGTGTCTTATAGCACCCTCTAAGGTAAGCAAAAAGTCAGTATGGTATTCCTATAGTCGTAAAGCTATATACCAAAATTTCTCGCAGTTTCTCCCCTTTTATATATACGTCGGTAAATTTTCCTCAGGACCCTTAAAGACTCGCTGGCGAATTCCAAGTTAATTCTTTAGGCGATGGGGAGAGGGGTAGGGGGAGACGATTTTTAACGTAACAGCCGGTACCGTATTATTGCACGAAGGGCCTTGGCTTTGAGTTACATCTTATACATATATATACACATATACATATATATAGGGAGTGCCTTCCGAGTTGATACTCGAAGAAAGCGAAAGAAAAAAAAGGGTAACGAGTATCCTCGAGGTAAATTTTCCGTTAGGAAGAAATGTCTTCCGCTTTCGGCGGAATTTATCATCCACGTGTCGTGGAAGCTTTTTGACTCACGATCTACGATCCGCGCTTATGGTTTCGCAAAGAAAAGAGGCCGCGTGCGCCCGAGCTCGAGGAAGGAGAAAAAGTAAGTATCACGCGCTTGTAATATCGCGCACGATTCTCCAACGTTTCCGTTCAACGTCCGGTACTACTGATTACCTTCCCTGAAAATGACTCTTCGAAGATTGGTTGAAATTCCTCTATTTACTGCTTCTCTATATATCTCCTCGTGTACTTAAAAAATGTCAATTACCTTTTTTCGATTATTTTTACCTATATATATACAATTCAAATTGATGTACCTGGGGTAGGTATTTTTAGTGATTGGTTCGATTTATAATAATAACTATTTTTATAATTCACTGTGTGAAAATGAGTAAAAAGTAAAAGTGTCTATATTGTATACACGAAAGAAGAATAAATCGTCTTTCTATAGTTATTACTCTAATAGTTTAAAACAAATTTCACTTTCACCGGTATCATTAACCACGTTGAAACGTGTCTTATAGCACCCTCTAAGGTAAGCAAAAAGTCAGTATGGTATTCCTATAGTCGTAAAGCTATATACCAAAATTTCTCGCAGTTTCTCCCCTTTTATATATACGTCGGTAAATTTTCCTCAGGACCCTTAAAGACTCGCTGGCGAATTCCAAGTTAATTCTTTAGGCGATGGGGAGAGGGGTAGGGGAGACGATTTTTAACGTAACAGCCGGTACCGTATTATTGCACGAAGGGCCTTGGCTTTGAGTTACATCTTATACATATATATACACATACATACATACACACATATATATATATATATATATATATGGGTGTGTGCGTATACGCCGCAATATCTCGGTTGTATACGTGGAAAGGCTCTCGCGCCTCGTTAGTGCATTAATAATGCCACGGAAATTGCGAGCTCGCCCTTTCGGAAATTTCTGTTTAAACGGATAATTTAATTACCGCGACGCTGGATATATATATACACCTTGCCTCGATCGCTTTATGTTGTATATATATTTATTTATTTATTTTTCGATTCATTTTTCGTCGGTTATTGGTGGGAAGTTATTTTACTTCTTTATGTGATAAAGTGGGATATGTAATTATTATTTTTTTCGAGCTTGTACAGGTATAGGTACGCGATGGACTATTAATAATTTTTATATGAATAACGAATTCAATTATATTTCCGAATACTACAACGGTTCTTTTAAAATGTAAATTTAATTATTAGGTTCTATTGTCAAATGTATATATGTGCGTATTAGTTTATTTTATTATTTTACAGTATTATTTTATTTCTTATGTAAATTTTAAAATAAAATTGTAATAGTAACCGAAAAAGAATGCACTTTTCAATGGTAATATAATAAGTATTTAAAAGTATTGTTAAGCAATAAAAAATATTTTTTATCTATTCGATGTTCTTTTAATACTTATTCATATTCGTTAAGTCCACGTAAAGATATGACACTCGAAGCAGGATGTAATTAGAATGAGTGTTATAAATATCTTGATGAAAATCAAACTTAAACTATACGATTTATTATGTAATATTTTGTAAATAACAAACTGAAAAAGCAAGGCAACGTTCTTATCAAAGAAAACTATAGTCAATCCTAATCAATAATCATATCCAAATTAATTGAAAAAAATTTCAATTCCAATTACTAAAATAAGTACCGGATTTCCCTTAAAATTGATTAACCAAACATCGTTATCAGCCACGCACATAACTATACGTATATATGTATATATGTATATGTATGTATTTATGCTCATTAAAACTGATCAATCATAGTGCCGAAGATTTTGATAATGATCAAGCAAGATGTTCTCATCGGTCATAAACCGCTTGCCGGTTTATCTTGAAATTTCCTCCTCCCGCGGCGTATGAGCTAATCACGTGCGACTTGAGATAAGCTGCGTCTCGTGTGAGCTTTTGCTATGTCGCTTATGTATATTATATCGAAAGAGAGAGAGAGAGAGAGAGAGAGAGATAGGGACAACTTTAATGTTACTGCGAGAATCATGATATCAAAGGAAAATAGCACCCGCAAGCGATTTCCTGTCTATATACATTGAGCTTGCGTCAAAATTAACTTTTAAGGAAAGTGTATGTTTCAATTATTTGCTTGATATCGTTTAGTTTTATGTTAGTGCGGGTGTTAATACTTTATTTTACATCTTCCTTGTTTCAATATTGGTTTTAAAGAAGAGATTTCCTTTAAATTTGACGAAATTAAAAATATACCTTTACGTTATGGTTGTGCAAATTTTTTTAATGCTCAGTTTATTATATAATCAATCTTTTATATTAACCTGTAGTAAGTAAAAACTTGTGTTTACTAATTATTTACATAAATTAAGAAGTAGGGTTTTTAACGTATAAATCATATATTATAAATATAAACAATAAAAATGTTGCATAAGCTGAATTGTTAACAACACATTGCTCATTGTTAGAAGCACAATCGTCATTATGTATAAAGTATATTATTTTTGTAATTTTAATAAGCAAAATTAATGCGTGTGCAAGTACTCATTACGTTCTTTTAAAACTTGTACGTACGTTAATAGTCGTAAATAATCATTATGTTACTTATTGTTTTATTTAATTTTAACAATCACTTCATTATATAAAATTGTAATTATTTACAATTTAATATTTATATACTTTTGAAAAAAAAGTTACTATTTAAGAAATTATTTATGATTTAATCAATACAATCAAGGATATATCAGTTTTATTTCCTTCTTAATTGACACTTGAATCTTGAATACTTAATCAAGTGAAATGTGTGTGCGAATTTGTAAAAGGAGTTATTAAGGTTAGAGGTGTTTTAGCCTACTTTTTGTTAATTCGACGTTCCCGATTTTGTTAGTAATAGACTAAAAATGTTACAACAGTGATATTTATAGCGTGTGTATACGCGAGGCTCGTGTGAACCTATTGTATAATCCAATTTCAAACAATTTAGAACAATGCATTACTCAATGGACTTTCAATTGTATGATAATTGATGTTAATAATAAAACAATGATTAATAACGTATAAATATCTTCGAGTACTCGGTAAAAATAAAACATTTATTTTTTTCTCAATTTGAATTTCTTTACGTACGATATATATTTTCATGGCGCGGAAACGTATAAGGATACTTTCCTATACAGCCTAAAACTGATCAAATGCAACATGTGCATTCAGAAAAATCATTTGGAATTCCGATCGGGCCCGGTTTTATCATGCTCGCGCACCTTGGCACATATCATTCAAGGTCGCAGTCAGCTGAATCGTGTATTATATATATGTATACATATATATACCTCCCTCGCGGTTTGAATCGATCAAGATAGATCAAGACTATATGTATGTATATTTTTTGTCTTTTCCATGTGATATAAAATACAAGAAGATTGGTCAATTATTAAAGTAAAGATATAGGAGCCAATTTGTGGTTTTAATTCTAGGATGAATTTTTTCGATGTGCTTGTTCCGTGGAATGCGGTATATTGAGATTAAACACATGATCTAATAAAACTTTTTCTCTCTCTCTCTCTTAATTAAAGTTGTTATTATATTTAAGGAATTTTCTGAGTTTATCGGATTCTTTCACGATAATTAAGCCGTATCTTGATATTTACATGTTTATATATATGTATCCATATGTACGGGTGTATGGTATAGGAAATAGTAAGAAATATTTTCTATAAAAATATTTAATTTCCGTTATACTTATATATACCTCGTATTTGTCTATGTATTAAACAATAAAATTTCTATATAAAATAGTAAGAAATAAAATTATTTGATAAAAAAAGAATTGAAAAATATATATGAGAAGTAAATTTATATAAAATTTTGACGATGAAATATGATTTTCGTTTGCATGCATAACAATTATTACACTTAGGTATCTTACACATATAGCAAAAAAACGTGTTTTACGTCTAACAGCTGATGCATTGTTTAAGTATAATTAGTTAAAGCATTTTAAATATAAATGTGACAGTGTTTTACTTAACTCAATCAATTATTATATGACTCAATGAAGTCTCAATGGAATTCCCACTGTTATTATGGTGATTAAAATTTTAATACGAATCAAGATACAAATTGATATAATTTGGAAAATCCCGTTTGAAATTTATTTCTGCGTGTCGCTTTGAGAAATGTACAAAGTAAAAGTCTGCATTTGGCATTTGTAAAAAATAATATAAATATGTTATTTAATAGCATGTATACATGAACAGACAGGAAATATTGATTTTAACAAATTGTATTGCACGTGGTATTTGTAGCCACGTAAATTCTACAGTGATAATATTGTATTAAATATCATTCGCTACAATACTTACGTTTGGCTGCTGATGTTTCTTCGATTAACATTTTTATACCAATTTTATAGAAAAGTATCATTGCGCTATACGTTTGCGTATATATATTAAAATTAAAATTCCTGCTTAACTTATTATACTTTTGTCGATAAGATAACCTGATGTACAGTGTAAATACCAAAAAGAAGATAAGACGAATGTAACAATAAATATATTAATATATATGATACTAACCGAACCAAACAATTAAATGTACTCCTAACTTTAAAACGTTGTTATAAAATATAGAATGGATTTTCAAAGAATATGGCCATATGTCACTGATACACAACTCAACCTCATTTTCACCAACAAATAGCGCTACACGAAACGCCTATTTTCACCCAATTCTCTGCTATTACATATGTGAATCACGAGCATCGTAAAAATAACAATAATGCATTCTAATGAAAAGACCGACTGCGACTTCTATACTCATATACCTGTCACTCATATTCCATTTGACAATAAATATGTCAGAATAAAAAGAAAAGAAATAATCTATCCTGTTCTAAGAATTGTTTAAAACAATTTGTTTTTTTTTTCGTTTCATATTATAATACCCACCTTATATATATATGTATTGTAACAACCAAACACTGATATTTTCGTAAAATATTCCTGATCACGAAGTTGACGTTAATTTCCTTGACAATAGTTTATCAGAATGGATCGTTTCGACTTGTCTCGCTTTGAATTTTCCCGCCAGATTTGTCAGCGAAGAGGCTAAGGCCTCTTTCGTATTTTGTCGAGGACTCAACATTGAACGTACAATCACCAGACCTTGGAATGTTGAAGAAAGCTTGTTAATATATTAGTATTTATATTTATGTATATAGGTATTAGTATGTACTTTTACTTTCGATTCTAATGCGCGCTGACGTTTGAGAGGTGTGGTATACCTATACCTTTACTATTGTCGTTGTATACAAGGAATTTATAAACGATAAATATTATTGATTTAATTATTATGCGCCAGGGACGATTTTGCAAAACTTATTTTTCTAGTTTACTTCAAATATATTAAATAATAATAATAATAATAATTTATTGTACATATTATTTATTATAAATTCGATTATTTGTTGCAGTAGTATTTTTCCTCGTAGGAAATATTTATTCTTTTAAGAAAACCTTTATTATATTTTAAATAAAATAAATTAAAATAATTTTTTCAGCTAGGACGTTTAAATGAAAATAAATTTTATATTGTTAATAGTCACATTATCTATGATGTACGAGACAGGTTATGTAAAAATTATTTCTAACAAATATATTAAAATTTATTATCTAAATTGTAAAACAATGAAAATTAAAAATAATTTTTTTACGCACACCATTTATTACTACCGTTCTTGCATTATTATATTCATTATTACTGTAATAAAATGGCTTTCGTCATAAATTTTTATTTCTCTAGATAATTTAACAATACAATGTACGACTACTATAAAAAAATGTAGCTAACTACTGTTGATCTCCTACATAATGTTCTGCTACAAATCGATCGTCATGCAATTTTTCCTAATTCTTTATACGCGAATGTGAAGTAGGTATGTGTTACGATAACAAATCGTTATCTAATAAAATTGATTATACCTATTGTAATTTTTTACCGCTTTACAAGCGCAATCGAAAATAACAGGCTTTTAATGAATTATTACGAAATTTGTGTAGTATTGGAATTTTTTTCGTATTGATATTATAGATGTACATAGTAATGTAGGAGAGAATTTGATTGCTAGGGAAAATTATTATTTCTTTTAAAATAAACATTTAGTTTCTTATATTTTCCTTTTTACAGTTGATTAATTATTCGAGTCACTTTATACTGTCAGTCGGTTATATTTTATCTGTATGTGAGAATTATGAATAATAAATATCGAATGAATCACGTCAAAGGATTTTAATGTTTTCAATGTACATCACATAATTCGTGAAATGATGTTTTTGAAAATTTTTTTCATTTTTACGATCAAAATTTAAACATTTGTTTGTAAGCGTTTGATAAAACATGCGTGAAAAGATTTTATGTTAGAAAGTATTAACATTACTAAATCTTATTAAAAAAAATTCTCTCCTTAAAAAAAAAAAAGAAATGAAAAAGTTCAGAAGGAACTGTACTGCCACAAAAGTTCCGTACCATTATTTTCCCCAACACTAAACACCAAAACAACAACAGGAACAACAAAAAGTCACTAAAAACGAATTGTTAATAAGAATCCTCAATCCATCCTTGAAACGATACTTGAAAACCGACGGTTAATCATCGTTCACTCGCGAGACTCACGATAATGACACGGCCACAGTAGCGCTAACCGACTTTATAAATTTCGACGGGCAGTTTCTCGTCGCACCGGTTCCCCTTCCTTTATATATTCCATTTCTCGTGGCTTGGGTTGATTTTCATGCTGTACATACACGCGTGTGAGTATATATATTTTTTCTTCACGCACTAATGAATGAGGCAGTTAATGAATGAATTCTCTTGATGAATGTGTATTTTCTAGTTGCGTAATCAGGTTCTCTGATTGCTGTATATCAGAAGTGTATAAGAGATCCAACTAAATTCAAGTTTTAGGAAAAGTTTTTAATTGGAACATGCGTACTATGTCGTACAAATTGTGTGATATACAAATAACGTATGAAAATAATCGAAAACATACTCCGTGTATATAAAAGAAAAATCAATGCTTCACATTTTTCTGTGGTGGTTGAAAGAACATTCTACCTTTTGATATTAAAAAAGTATATTATGTTTTATCCACTTTACTACAATAAAAATGATAAATGATTATTACTTAGACTCTAATGTTTTATTTAGATTTGCATGCTTATCACACTGTATCGTTTATCTTTACGTAGAAAATGATGCAATAAAATTTACTGTCGCAATTCCGGTATTCTCCGTATATTCTAGGATATTACCGATAATATTAGAGTTCACTATATAATTTTGACCGGTACAATACAATCCGGAATAGGAAACCATCTTTACCATAAGTCACGATGACTATATTATACTGTAAAAATGTTTTCTTCATGTAAAAATTTTAATATTAGTTAACAAAAATTTTATGTTAAAAATTATAGGTAGTAATGAACAAAAGATTGTTGCCTTATTTTTATCAAGTCATACTCACCAGAACCTTCTACACCTTTTATCGCAAGAGTGTGTAAAATAAATTTATTTAAAATTCCAATACGAAAGAATTTTAATCTGAAAATATATTACTATATATAATTTCAGTATATCTCAAATGTTTCATTGTATGATTCAACAAAAAAATTTTTTACTTTGTCATTTAGCACGTGAAATAAAACTATATACGTAATCCACTGTAAATAAAATGTTATAATATCTAACTAGGACACGCACGTTATTGCAATGTATTTTGCTAATATAATGAAAAAAATATATGTATAGTTAAGGATATTAATTCGCAAAACACGCGAATGTTATGCGACGTCATCATTTACGATGGAGAAGCAAATATAACTATATGATGATGACAAAGCAAAATTGGTTCACTCGGTCGATAATTAATTTTGTAATAGTTTCTCAAGTACTTTTTTCTCTTGCTCTCTCTCTCTCTCTTTCTCTACAGATGATATGTAGTTCTCAAGTGCATTTTATAAATTGGTCGACTTGACGAGATCAATTTATTTACTAATTGTGACCGCATATTTCTTTATATTGTTGTAGTTCAGTCCAAATTTGTGGTATATTTAGAATTATTAGTCTGTAAATTTATTATTATATTTTTAAATAATTTTTTCAGTTTCATCCATTATGTTTACAAATGTAACTAATTATAATCATTCATATACAAAATATTTTATTTAAATTATTATTACAAAAATACGTCAAATTAAAATTTTATATTGTCTTATTTATAACAATTTGACAAATGATAATTGATTTCAGTTTGAAAAGAGTAAAGCAAACGAAAACATACCGTTAAGTAAAATTACTCAACATCTTCTATTTCGAAGTTTTTAAGTATAAACATGATATTACATCAGAATAGTAAGACGATTAATCTGATATTTTTACAATTGTTTTAATGGGATTTTGTGGAGATTAGATAACGAGAATTCAATTACCCGAGGTGATCGATTTGTTTATGCATAGTTACGTTGACTTAGAATCAACCGGTTTTATTCACCACGTTATTTTTTATTTCCGTATGATATCCATATGCACGAGGTTTATGATGATTACATATGTTTATCTGTATCATTTGGTTTTACTCTATTAATATATGATTAAGTACAATCGATTTTTATTATTCCAAAATGATGACGTTGCTTCAGCTTCGATATAATGATTGGGTTAAGAAGCTTGAAGTAATAGTTAATGTGTTTAACTGAATTATGGGTTTGATGTCATTGTATCAATTGGTTAACTACAAGTTTGTTTGATAATACATATTAACGTTTACTCAGATTAGGATGTACAAGAACGTTTGAGTTTTTCGTATTTAATTTTTATAATTGAATATTCAAATTATATGAAATATATTGTAATGAAAATAATAATAATAAATCGTTTTTTCGCTAAATAAGGACAATTATTTTTCTATAAATATTTCTTGAAATAATCGAACTATCTTCATTTTAGATACATTTTTTGTGATTACAAATTGTCAATGACCACAAAGAAAAATTAATAAAAAAATCATTTATTCCCAGGAATTTTTTTTTAAATCAAAACTTACATCAAATCTAATCAAACTTATCATTATTAAACATTATAATCGTAACATCAAAGCTTCCAAATTTCAACGAAACAATGCATATCAAGATGTAGGTATATTTTTTATTTAATCATAACAGGAAATGTTACAATTGCTGGGCATTAAGGTAATTAGAGTTGCAAGTACGAATATGTAGACGTGTGATAAATTTATAATTTTTACTGATGTAGCAGTGTTTTACCAAATTCAGAACGATTATCAATCATGAATTGGCCTCGTGTTCGATGACATCAGGTTTGTGTGGTAAACATTTCTGGTCAAAAATAAACTTTAATAGTCCTGTACGTTACTTATATTCTTAAAACCAATTAAATTGATATTATTTGTCGGAAATTCAAGTTGTTGTGTCTGATATAATATACTATGTTATAAGCATCTGTAAATTAATCTTTTGTATATATAATAACAATTTAATGTTCCTCATTAAAATTTTAGTAATATACGAATTCCACGAATTTTTTCCATTTTTTAAATAATTACTATTATCATAAAAATCTAAAATTCTTATGAAATTTAATTAAACTCTGCTTATTAATAATTATTTTAATATTTTGATAATAATGTTATTCTTCTTAATTTATTATTTACAATTTTTTAAGCTGTAATACAAAAAATACTCATGAGTAAAGTAAACTTCTTAATACAATATAAATTAATTCCAAATTTTAAGGGTAAAGTTAGGTTGAAAAAAATTTTTTTTTGTTTTTCACCGTATTAATCTAAAACTTTTCTGGTATAATAGTAATAAAAATATTAATTCTTCAGGAAAATTTTTATAATGTAAAGTTACACATTTACTTTGAATTATATTCACACAAAATTACAAATGAATCCAAAAATTGATGAAATGTAAGGAGCATTTCATGCTAGACACTTATTTTGTCACATTTAACTGCAAAACTTTGATTGATACGATTCTGTCTTGTTGAAATGTTCTACTCACCCTGCACATACAATTTATGTAAGTCTTCAAAAAAACTATACCTATAACTGAAGAAAAAAAAAGAATACATCGTCCCGTCATAATTTTATTTAAAACCCACATTATCGATTCCGTCGATCCTCCGACACAATAGACCACAACGTGAAGTGCCATTTCACGCGCTTGACGAAAATGCATTTTTCAATACTAGTTTTCAATAAAAAGTCAACGATAAAACGAGGCGCGCCCCTGGATTTGCATTCCTGCGGCGTTGAATTATTAAAAAAAGAAGGAAAAAAAACATACATATACACACACAACGTGCCATCGATTCATTTATATCCGAGGCGCCGAGCTTTTGAATAATAAAAACTGGACCACTTGGCAGGGGGTGAAAAAAAAACCGAAGCTCGAAGTTTTGCAAGCAAAGAGTCATATGAATAAACGGTTGTGCGCATGAAATTTTTATTTACTTTTTTCGACATCTGGTACCTGCGATATTGTCAATGACACTGGACTGTCCCAAGTATATATACGTATATATCGATACAGACACGGTTTCTGCGGTTAGTTTTATATTTGACTTTTCTTGTTTGTTTTTGTTATTGTATTGAAGTTTTGGTAAAAATTTTATAAGTATATGGGTACAAGCCGATGGTATACATTATTAAGTGGGTCAAGAATGTAAACGGAATAATACCAAGTTTAAATATTGGTTAAATATTAATTGTGTAAAGTAATCTGTTGGGTTATTAAAATGTCGGAAATCAGGTAATAACAAGGTTCGGTATTTTTTTCATTTATTCGACCTTTTTAAATTAAGTCATATAATCTTATACTATAGTTTTTATGTTAAATTTTTTTAAATTATTGACTTTTTTGCTTGTGTTGTAGCTTACTCGTATAAATAACAAATTCAACAAATAAATTAAATATTAATAACAATTCTAATTTATAATTTTCCCGCCCGTATCACCCGAATAAAATAGTCTTTCTCTACAACTATATACATATGTACATAGAATACACAAATACAAAGTCGCCAAGACCAATAATTAAGCAATCTAGAGACTTTTCATTAATCTGAAGCGTAATTATTGTAAAAAGAAAATAGGTATACGATGTTTCCAAGAACATTTCCCTCAATAAGAGAAATTGACCGATCGGACTGTATAGTGCCACGATAAATTGGGAGGCTTGCTCGAGTAAACGGCGCGTTTCTCGATGGCTCTAATGGATTGGTTAAGGGTTTAATTGAAATCTTTCCTGCTCGGCCGATCGGTTCTATTGTAACCGTAAGCTTTGTGATTGCTTTAAAACTTTTGGGCTTGCCTTGTTTTTTCGATAGTTCAAGTAAATACTTGCAATCGACCGGAGTATCGACTATATTTCTTATACAAAGCTTAGTCGATCGGTTAAAAAGGCTCTCTTTATTATATACAATATTATTTACGTAATAAGAATTTTTAATTTTTATAATTAAATTTAATTATAACGTAAATATAATTATCATAACAAACAATTATTATTTATAATATATAATTGTCACGATTATTAATTGTTAAATTATTATAAAAAAGTAAACCAAATGCTATTTTAATAGATAATAATAATAAAATACCCTAGATAAAAATTAATTTGGCACATTTGTATAAATATATCTGATATAGGTTAACTAGCAACTACTCTAAATTTCTTCATCTACGATACATGGGTACGTTAACCTAGTTATACAATAACAACGTAGTAAACATATCAATAAAATATTCGTCTCGTTGAAGAACCTGAAGAAACTATAAAGAGAACGAACTTAACATGCACGACAAATTTTACATCGCGGATCTTATCAATCTAAAGTTCAAAAATTTACGATGCGAAAACGCGCTCGAAAATCAGTCCGAATTCTATGTGGGTGTCTACGTATGTACGTCTACGTATACATAACTTAGAAAGAAATAATGAAAAAAAAAGTCTGGCACGCGAAAGAGAGACGAGCAATGAATCAAAACGCGCAAGGCATTCGGTTTAATAGTTGATTGAACGAATTGGCTACAACTTGAGCCAATAAATTCTTTTAGTCTTTACTCGCATATATTTGCGACTTCTATATAAGAGAGTTCGTTGCCCAATTTCTTTTATCTTATGTATTCTCCTTCGTGAATATTTACGACTACTTTTCTATATGTATCTACATTCGTATAATCTGAGCGTTGATGAATTTCTATGTTTTCTTTATTAAAATCGATAAAATAATTTTTTGCTCAAGAATATAGTTTTAAATATAGTTGGTTTATAGAGTAAAGAAAGAGAGCGTAAGATTTATATTTTTTACGTTACTTTACTTTGAATAATAAAATTTTTTATGTATGTGAAATTTATATAAGTATGCTAATATTGTTTCTTTTGTTTTCAATGAAGGTATGGTAATTTTATTTCGTGTATAAATCTTTTTTATACGAAGATTATCGTGATACATTTTTTAATCTGTAAGAATATTCCGTTATAAATTATATAATAATTGCATCAAGTTTAATAACTAAAAATAATATAAGATAATTATGGAATACTTGCGCAACAATTAATCTTGAAATAAAAATTGTTAATTTCGTCAGTTTAAAAATAAAACGGTAAATATACTTGAATCTGCTTTTAGCCAGTATAATCACAAACTTTTCATTGTGCAAAAATATTTACAATTTGATTTGTTGATTCTTTTTTTTACAAAATAATTTGTCGATTATGCTGTTGGAATGAAAAAGAAAACACCATTAGCAAGCAGTAAAACAGTTTATAATTAAAAGTACGAATATAAGCTAATTATGCAAACCTTGGATATTTATAAAACTTCATGACGAGTGGTAAACCGCAATGCTGGTTTACTAAGAAACGATGACGTATAGTACTTGTGATTGTTCATAACTTACCATTAATAAAGTCCGAGGGTTAGCAAATTTTCTGACCTCACATTAGTTAATTATTCGTATATCATCTAGAAAACCAAAATTTACTTTGTTGTAAATATTGAAAAATTATAAAAAAAAGTAAAAATCTAATATACTGATTTAAAAAAAACAGTACTAATAGAATAGACGAAAAATAATTAATGAGAAAAATGATTGCTTTATCGATCTAGATAAATTAAAATTAGAAAAATGGGAAATATAATTAGGAATGTAAAGGGTAAATATAAATGAGATAATCACAAAATGTATATATAATCTTTATATATATAATATATTTATATATATATATATATTATTTATATAGTTTTTTACAAGGCACAGGTAGCTTATACACTTATTTTTTTCTTTTTATCGCTCTGTACATCACACGTATCGAGACGCACACGCATAACTATTGCTTTTTACAATCAACCCCATGGACACACACACACGAGATAATGACAATATGATTTTCTCGCCGTGGCTCCCTTTTTATTTTCTCACTTCCTTCTTCGCTATTTATATATATATATCCCGTCCTACCCCCCTCTCTTCCGCATATCTCATCCACTTTTATATCTCGTTCATTTATACTTATATTAGTCGCAGGCAATTATCATACAAACGATAAGAACTTTTTTTTGTTATTTATTACTTTATAAAAAAATTTTTTGTCACCTATGTTTATTTGTATCTTTCTTCTGTTTATTACCTTTGATCGTACCGCGCACTTCTTATTTGCATACAATTTCGTTTTATTTAATATAAAACTAATTGTATTTCTTTTTCAAATTTTAAACCAAAGTGAATTATTTTATATACGTTATTATGGTGGTAGGTGGGTGATATATTATCTCGATAAAAATCTTCATACTGTACGTAACAAGTTCATAAGTAAAAATGACTTAAGAAGACATTTACGCACGCACATAAAGCGCATAAAGATGCAGTTACATAACCTTAAAAGTGCTTCTTGATAATAGAAAAGTTAACTGCGCGTTGCTGGTGATTTTGAATATACATAGCTTAAAATATGTGGTTGACGGAAATTGTTATTTTTGTTAATTTGTTACTTTGTTTTTTTTTTTAGTTTTCTTTGGGATAATGTTGTTACTCTATGAAACATTACATATATATATATATATATATATATATATATATATATATATATATATATATATATATATATTATGTGGAAGCAGAAAAAACATTTTTTTTATAAATTAAATATTTAACAGTTTATGCGACATAACAGTACAAATTAACAATAATCATAAATATATAAAAAAATAAAGATAATTATTAAATATACAAAAAAACATTCAATAATAAGTATATGCACTTGTAATAATGAAATAAGTTGTTACAAAAATATGCAATAAAAAATTGCAGTTTTATCATAAATAGAATGAAAGTCTTGTTTAACGAAATCTTCAATTTACAGTTAGGTATACTGTGGAGATCAAGAGCAAGTCAAGATAAGAATGTCCTCGAACAATCGTGCACGACATCAAAATCCGCGACCATATAAAAAGTGTTGCTCATCGAGGAAAACGACGGAAATGCGGTCCCTGGGCCATACACGAGTTAAACGAGTTTTTCTCGCACGTTTATTGGGACAGTCGAGCGAACTCTAGGTGTGCTTCTGACCTCGACGTTTCGTAACGGTACTCGCAATTTACTCCCTCTCTCCTTCTCTCTCCTCACTCTCCTCTCTCTCTCTCTTTCTCCCTCTCTCAGACTTCTTCCATTACCGGCAAATCCATTACGCACGCGACATCCTTATCTCATTTTCGCGGTTGATCTCGTGCGAATTAGGGAATTCGATCGAGTTCGATTTTCTCACTTGGAATTTCGATGTATAAATTAAACTTTTTCTGATTTTGTAGATATTGTTAGTTATACGTTTTTATTATTTGCTAATAATTTTTATATTAATTTTATTAATTTATTTAATACAAAAATATGAATAACCTCAAGACTATAACTGGTATTATTAGTCTTTGAGTATAGTCAGGATTTATAGTTCCTAAGTGAATTATAATTCACTATAAAGTATATAATCTCGATTTCTTAATTAATTGTTCAAAGGAATTCAGCATCAGCAAAGAAATTAAATTTTTAATGTGAATTATCTTATCGTGACGATATTGCAATCTATCTTTATTTGTTAATGAAATAAATCTTATAAATACAAAATGCACGTCATGGTATCACTAAAACGAATTAGATATTATCATTTCATAAGTAAAATGAATTATAAAATCTTCGATTATGAATTTTTCCAAAAATAATATTGGCTACATTACTTATGATTCTCTTGTTTAAGTGTTTCAAATATTACAGTACTACTTTTCGTGAAGCTTTTATCAGTACTTAAAATTACTATCAATGAAAATACGAAATTTTACTTGTAAACAAATTATATATCCATCCACAAATGAAAAAACTGACAGAGGTTCATAAAACAAAGAAAAACAATTGCCCTCTCATTTTTTACGTTACAATTTAACATTCTCAACAAATGCGTGTAAATTTGTCGTATCATTTCGATGGTTCGAAACAAAAAGAGATTCTGTTCATATATATAGCACGCAAAGCTTTTCGGCCTTGCGCGGTTTTCGCGAGACTCGAAATTATGATTAATGCGAGCAGACATCCGCAGTAATTTAGAAAATTGCACTCGCAAAAACACGACTGCGGTCTAACTTTGTGCCCACTTGCTTACATTACTTGTTTTTTTCTCTTTTTTATTTTATACGTAGATATATATAACATATTGGTTGATCCATGGTGAGGTTGTTGAATCTTTTGCCAGAAAACGTTTACGGATGAGATTTATATACGATGAGGTAAAGTTAGAAATGATTGGTTTGCATGAGTTATTGTATAGCTTTTGGTAGTGTGATTTAAAGCTAGCTATTACTTTTATTGAGAATATTCATGAATTTTAAAGGTTTATATGTATGTTTTATTCTTATGGCTGAATTATCGTACAGTGACATTGTTTATTATACTTATAAGTTTATTTGTAGTTTTATAAATTGTAAACATTGTTTATTTTATTCGTTTAAAATTATTACTTTTTTAAAAAAAAATTGTGGAAAGTGTATTTAGAACATTAAAAACTTATCGATAACTGAACTTACTATTTTAAATAATTATTCATATAAAATTAATTTGTCGGTAATAAATAAAAGTTATTTCTTACGTAACACAGTTTGTTATTAACACAAAATCATGACGTAACCAAAGAGAAATACCAACAATAGTAAAAAGTAAACTCATTTTTCAATAATCACTTTGTACCAGTCGCGATTCACCGGAAATGATTTTTTCTTTTTCTTTTTTCAAGTATCTCTTATCGATGAGTGACTCGACGAACTTCACATAATTTCAATCTTTTCGCCGCGTATATCGATTCCTTTGCCTGCGAAAAAGCATCACTCACTCATTCAGATCGAAACAAAGAGAGATTGGCTTTGATTGACCGGTGATTGAAAACTTGTTCTCGTTTTTTTTTCGCATTTGAATTCTTCAACTTGAGTAGAATTGCGTGGGAGAATGTGCGTGTCCTCGTTGTTCGTATATGATTTTCAAGTTGATCGAGATATCCGGTAGATTTATATTTTTTTTAGATTTTACCGAAGCTATTTATTTATATAACACGGATTTTTCGTAGACGAAAATACTTCAGTTTGATATTCAAATTTGTTTTAAATAATATTCATCTATAGATTTTGATAAAAAAATTTGTTGAAAAGTCGTTTACGGTATACGTTTTATTTTTCGGTTTACCATAAAAATAATTAATTTAATAATGACTACAAATTCTGATTAAATATAGTTAAAAATTGTGTTCTTTATAATTTACTCATCAAACCAAAAAAATATTCTGTACAGTTCGCAATAAGATTAAAAATCATTTTTAATAAAATAATGACACAAATTTTATTTGTTTATTTGTTTGAACTGTATCTGTGAATAACAATATCTTTTTATTATTTTAACCAACCTAAACATTCGTACAGAATTCGTATTGTTTCCTTTACGCGAATCGAATTCAAGATAGATTTTACCATTCACGGAAATCGTTCGCAGAGGCGATTAAACGCTTGTTTGCCTAAATAGAGATTTTACGTGCCGTGGTAGCAAATCGATCGAGCGCATCGATAACAATACCAGTGTGCCAAAAGGATTAATTTCTCGAGCTCGAGCGCATTGTTGTGCTGACCACGTGGAAAACCGCCTGACTATTGTCGTATCGTATACCCAGTTTAGACGAATGATGGGCTTTGTTATTGATACTACATATGTATTTGTGAGTGTGTGTGTGTGTGTGTGTGTATACACATACATATGTGTATATATATATGTATGTCATTTCCACGGTAATACTTAATTTTTTCGGATTTATAATTCAGAAATTGAAAATAATTGTTTATAATTTATTGTGCAACGTTATAGCATTATGAGATTATTTCATAAACATTTTTAAAATTATTAAATTGTAATGTTTTTTAATTATCAATGTCTCACTCATTGTATTTTGTGAAAATTAATCGAAATTATTTTCGCTCGCTGGTTTTTTTAATTTGCACACTTAATCGTATGTTTTTGTGACCGAGTTAATAACAATAAAAATAACAGAGGAAATTGTTTTGCTATTCAAAAGATGACCGAAAAATCTTGGTTATCTAGACCATAATTTATATTCAGATTCCCATAAATATTGCGGACGCACAGACGCACACGCGTATAAGAAGCAACCGTAACCGTAATATATAAGTTCACGAACGTCGCAAGTTTAGTACAGACGGTGTTAAAAAGACGTTGAAGACTCGTTGACCCGATTCCTAAGTCGGTGCTCTTTGATTCTCCCGCGTGCGAGTGGCAAAGAAACCAAGACGTACAGTATATGGCGAAGAAAAGCCTGAGAGAAAAAAGAAGGGGGTGAGAAAAGGCTAACCCTCGTTCGATCGTGCACGTGTGGAACGATCTGAATTTATCCGTGCGATATTCCCTTCTTTTGAGAACGACTATTTTTAGCTCTCTCCTTCTCCTTCTTACCTCTCGTTAGTCGGGTCTTGAGACTGAAGATGCGTTTATATAAAGAGACGTGACGTCTTTTGTCATATCACTATTGAAATAAGATTTTTTATTTTTTATCTTTCTCATTCTTTTTTCTCGGCCCACGTGAAAAAATAATCCCAGTTTTAAAAATATATATATATATTTTATTACGGTAAAAGTTTTAATATAAGATGGTAAATGTATGATCCCTAGTGAGGCGGTTAGTTATGTCTGCCTTTATATTTTGAAGTAAAGGTCTTGTAAAAAATTACATGGAGATAATTATTGGATAAATATTAAAAAACTTGTAAATAATATTATAAAAATTTATATAAAATATTATGTAACTGCAATTCAGTTATTAAAATTAGTTTAAAGTAACAACATTATCGGTACGAAAACTTTAAAAATAAATTCGAAATAATGTAATAACATTTCACCACATAACTTTGGTATAATAAATATTTCGACTGTTTACGATAACTCGTTGATTGCAAAAAATAAAGCTTAGTAATTTTAATGCGCATCGTGTCACCGTGAAATCGCATTTTATCCATAAATAGACTTAGGAGCCTTCTTACAAGCAAAAGAAGCGAGCGGTACGACTAAAGTAAACGGAGGACTAAAAGACGCGACGATGCATAGAATAAACAGAGCCCTGGGTGTAGAATTGATTGGCCTTAGACAAGAGTATATGTATATATAATGGCGATTGCTTTTGATCGCGTACAGTTTGTGTATGTTCTTGTGTTAAAACAGCGATATTGGCTTCTCGAGTATTTTTTTTTTCGTAGGTGAAAAATCTTTGACAAGATGTAACAAAATTGTTGCGTGAAATTTCGATTGCAAAAATATATGTATATATATTTGTGTATATATTTATTCATTATAGTATGGAAATTAAGATATTTAAAAAGAATGTTATTTTTTTATCGTAAATGTACGCAACAATTTTGATAACTTCAATTTTAACCCCAACTTTTTTCTTTTTAATGTTATATCTTTCGCATATGAACGAATTAATAAACGTTAAATTGTTCACTTTCTACACGCTGACGCTTCTTAAATTATTACAAAGATACCTTATAATTGTACAATACGATGTCAATGATACAATATAGACTTCGTGTTGGATGCAATAATTTGTTGTCACATGTTGATTAAAAAAATGTTGGTGAAATTAATTTACAGTATTGATTCAAATTCTTCATTGGAAATGTTTTCTTTTTTTTATAATTATTATTGGTAACTTCGAGAAAACAAAGTGAATCTTATTTTTTTACATGCAAATTTTAACTTGCAGCCTTGGTTTAAATACACGGAGAGAATTTTCTTACAAAATTTACCGTGAAAACATGGTAAATCTGAAAGAATTGATCAGCAACCTAAAACTTACCGTGACAGCACTGTCAATAGTGTAACTTCTTCATTACAAATATGATGACTTTGTAAGTTAAGTTTTTCCAAAGAGCTGACATGTTCCTGGTTTACCACGTGATTGCGGTAAGTTATATTAGAAAATTATCTTCGTGTCGAATAAATAATCAGTACGATATTCTAGCTTTTATCTAATAATTTCGATTTTTTCCCTTTATACATGAACCCAACAATGTACAAAATGCATTGTTTTAATACACACTTTTCATCAAAGCGCCCGGCTCTTTTTCGTTCTCGAATTTTATTATTGCTTATTTGCTTGCTTTCAGATTGACGAGGCAAAAAGAGGACGAGCTTTCTTTCCAAAGTATTTTTGCGCGGTATAGTCATTCAGCTTTGTGAATTAAAGGATTTTATACAATTTTTACCCAAACTCAAATCAATTTGAATTGTTCAAATTAAGATTGTTGACTTATTTCATACCAAATTATTATAAACTATGATATACTTATTAAATTTAAAAATGATAAAGTCTCGAGAATGTACAGGATTAGTTTCCATTTACCTAAAATAAGTATATTTGAACAAATGAGAAGACATCAAAAATTTGTAATAGGTTAATTTACGAAACTGAATGTTCTCATTGTTAGTTTTGTAGACGAATGAGGATAAGAGCAAAGAATCCCATTGAATAGCGAATTTTTCTTTCGCGACGAGAGTATAAACGGGTGCGCGCGATGCAAGTAGATAAAGACGACTCCGATCAGACAGACGCGCCGAACGAAATCCCGGATCTCGCTTCGGCTTTAAATTAATCACAGTTACAGCAATTTACATATCGCGTCTATTGTCTGGAGATGAAAGGAAATCCTCTCTTTCTCTCACACTTTCCTTCTCTTCCTCTGTCTCTCTCTCTCTCTCTCTCTCTTTTTTCCTTTCGGTTCTTTTTTTTCTTTTCTACTTGCTATCGGTGGGTTTGCGCGCTCATCGTTTTTCTTCCCTCTGTGTCATCTCGTCAAGAAGAAATCTAATAGACACTTTGAAACGCTCGAGGAGAATTACTTTCTGCCCCGGGGCGGAGTAATTGGTGATTTTCCATCGACTTGAATCGCGTTGTTGCTTTCGCCTCGTACGAACGCGCGAGCTCATCGATTTCCATTACCCGCTCTGATTACTGATGATATATATATATATATATATATATATATATATGTATATATAAATGCATTTTTTTCGTTTCCTCGGTGAAAAAACCCTCTGCTTTCTATTTACCAAAGGGAGATAGGAATTGAATGGTTTATAAAAAACAAATACTGTACGTGCATAAGATCCCTTTCAAAGTGTCTATCAGAAAATCACTTTTGGAAAGAATAGAAAGCCATCACAGCTATATACTTTTGCTTTCGTCGAAAACTTACGCTACGTCATCTACGAATGTATTGCGTTAGATCACTTCCTTAATATCGTTACCCTTCGGGATTACCTCTACGTATATTCTTTCTCTCTCTCTCTCTCTCTCTCTCTCTCTCGTTTTCTCTCCCGCAGACGGGGGCAAACACTATACTAGCACAGCTCACAGAATCTGCACTAAAGCAAGAACTCGCGGCCGCAGATTAAGGTCATAACTCATCGCGCTTTCGTCCTAAAGCTTACATAATAAATCAAGGTTCCCGCCTTTACTCATACACAACCACACACAACCACTCATACATCCTTCTTTCGCACCACTCTTCTTTTTTTATTTTCTTCATTTTCTCTTCCCTAACCTAGACCCACTCCCACCCATTTTGCGCGTAGCATGTAATAAACGTTAAATTATCCCTCGCTCTTGTTTTGCGCGCTCGCGCGCGCGCGTGATATGGTCTAACCCATAATTATTTATATATCGTATATTTCGTTAAACCTTATCTTCGTTAGATTTATTATTCCTATGTCCTTATTTTTATATACTTGTTACTTTTCTTCTGTCCCGCGTATTCTTTATTATTGGATTCTTTTGTTCCTCCAGCCTTCTCATTTATCAAAGGTATTTTGGATTACCAGTTTTTTTTTCGAATTTTGAAGATTTCCGTTTATACGTACGAGGTGTACATTTATACCATTCTTTCATTAGATCCTGATTTTAAAAATTAACCATATAATATAATTACCGTTTAATCGTCGTAATGGATCGATGAAAATAATAATACGATTAATTAGCTGATGATATTTCTCTTTTTATTGTTAATTTTTGAAAGGTTGTTTAATGAATTTGCACTTTTAGCCAACAATATACGCAATTAAATTATTAATTAAATTCCTGCTAATTGACAAGCTTGATATCAGGGTATATCTGATGAAACAAATGGTGTACTTGAGCTCTCAGTACCATAGTGAGCAATCATCAAAATTCGAATAAATTATCGTAACAACTCCTTTTATGAGAATAATGCAATCTTGCATTGGGATATCTATTGTATAGTAATTAGCCGTATTGCCTAGAAGCTACGTCGGTATAAAAACCTACATCGAAAATGCTCGTGCCGAGAGAAATTGGACAGTCCCGTATTATAAAGATCGACTGTAGTTGTAATTAAGGTTTTCATGATGATTATATTCATGTTTACACTAATATATATGTATATATCGATCTCACACGGCGCATCGTTTATTTTCCATAGTAGAAAAATTATGATCACCATACGTATGAATATATAGGCTAGAATTCGCATCGCAAATCATGTCTATAAGCATCCTATAAAAATTATTCATAAAAGCATTTTGTTGTACAAATGTAACTGTCAGCAACATTTTTTACGCAAGAAATTAATTTTCTTGCATTTACATTATTTTCATATCTTAAAATATATTATGTGTATGTATATGTGTGTGTGTGTGTGTGTGGTGTGAGTGTGTGTATATATATATTAAACATTCTCGAAAAAGACAACTAAATCGGGAATTCTGACAGTTACTTAAAGTCTTGAGTGACTTGAGATTTGCAAACAACATCCGCGAAAGCTTCAACAGATTGGTACACATCAGTTTGCGCAATCTTGCGGATACTCAACCAGCCTGATGAACAAAGGACATCTGCTGAATTAGCAGAACTGTCCAATACAGTGACGTCGAATTTCACTCGGGACGCGCTAGAGGCTAAATGGGATCATCTATGCAGACGCGTTCGAATCTTCTCCCCTATGTATATATGTATATATTTATATGAATGTGTATACAGCCTCGCGAGATCTTGGTATTTCGCAACGTCACTGGATCTCATCGTTTCCTCACCTGGACGAGGGAAGTCCAACCTCACACTCGTCGATTACTATTGCTCGAGGTATCGCGCGTTGTCGTCGATCGCGTTCGTTTTTAAAATCACCTGAATACAGCTAGCAAAAGCCCCACGGCTGAAAGAATCAGGTAGGGTGATTGGTTACGGAAACTGCTTGCGTCGTCCATACATTGCCCTGGAAAAAAATTTAGATTAACGCGATTTTCTTTCAGTTTTATTTTCGATTAATCATTTTTATGTATTTATTGCACATTTTTTTCAATTTATTCTGACAGTATATGGGTGCATGTATTAATAATTTCAAATTAATAATTTGTAAACAAGATTTTTATAATTAATAATTTAATTTTTAATAACAACTTATGTATCATTTTTAACGTTTATTTAAGAAACCATTTCAACATTCCCGTTTGACGAGTTGAATAGTACAATTATTTTAATTTGAAGTCTTGGTATTGTAAAATATCTCTAGTGTTTTAAGAATAAATCGACTTAAGAAAATAATTCTTCTACAATACTTATCAAATTGACAATCTCTCTGGTTTTAATAATAATTTACGTTACATGAATAAGTAACATGTTTGCTTTCTTACACTAAGCTTTTATCGATTATTGATTTTATTTTTATTTGTACGTTTATTTTTATAATTCTATTATCATATAATTTCAAACTCTTCTATATAGAGAATAAAATTGTTTTTAGCTACTTAATAATGAAGATAAATTAATAAGATGATACAATTTAGATAATATTTATTTGATAATTTGACAAAATATTATAAATAAATAAGTTAAATAAATTAGTATGAAAAACAAATGGTTAGATAATAAAATCATGAGATACAGGTAGAACGTATAATTTTCGAGGAATTTGCATTAATCTGTAGGTAGATACGTTCGAAGAGCAGATAATTAATTCGTAAATTCGTAAATTGATTAGTATAAATGGGTTAAATAATATGTTATAATGTCAGGTGATAAGGTGGGAGAATAGTGGTAATTAACCGTAAATAGAGTAGGGAACGGGAAAGCTATTAGATTGGAGGTATCGATCACGTGACATAGCTAATTAGAATAGAAAGGATCACTCACCGATGCTAGTCGCGTTGAACGCGAGTAACGGCGGAGGCGGTGGTACACCCCTCTGGCATGCTATCGGACTAGCAGTAAGACTGACGACGCCACCGTTCTCCCGGTACATGAAGCATAACCTCCGGGTGTTCCGGTACGGTTGAGCTCTTGAACCCTCCGGTCCTGGCCAGGTGACTTGGGTGCGTCGGGAAAGCGGTGTCGCTATCACGAATTGTGTGCCTTCGGCATCGAACCACCTCCCGTGGCACGAGTACGCTGTGAACAGAATCGATATCACACGGGGTCAGAGGCTGCATGTGTGCATGCGTCTCTCGGTCTCTGTGCTCTGATGGATCTTACTGCCGGCGCGAGTGCAATTATCGCCACCGGATGCTGGGATATAAGCTCGGTTGTATATCATACCATGACTTTATAGGGCTACCTACCCACCGAGAGGAGGAGAAGTGTTGGGCTAACTGCTCGTCAACTTGGGATTGCTTGGGATTAGATCCTACGGCTTCGCGCTCAGTTGCCTCGACCACGCCAAAAACCGAGGGGTTGCTCACCATTTTTCCCGATGGAATTTCAAAAACTTCCCGGATTAACGCTCGATCGTCGTAATAGCCCACTGGTTACCTTATTACTTCATTTATAAGATTATAATTATAGTTTATCGTCGAGGGAACTCTCTAGTGTCTTAAATAAATGGTCAAGTTTACACCAAATTTTACCATTTTCTTCTACGTAAAATGTGAAATTATTTCCTTAATTTATCGTGCATCAAATTACCCTTCGAATTTAATGCACCAATTCTTTATACATAATTTATAAAGTTATAATATCTTTACGTGAACTACTGACCTATGTATCAGATTTCTCAATTAGGATTTATCAAAGTTAAATAAATGAATAATCAAAATAAATATAATTGTTAAACTAAGTTTATCTTTATATAAAATACAAAATTCATGCAGTTCAAAGTTTTATTTCTGGTAGAATGACGCAAATCTTTCTTTGGCACAGTAAATTACCTGTTTCTAAGTGGAACAGTTGCCTTAAACTTTTCTTATGAATTTGGTAAATGTAAATTGCAGTCAATTTGCATTTATTTTCAGATCAATTTAACGTGTTAAATGATAAGTTTCTCGGTATATAGTGAAATAATTTATTAGCATGCAGGCTGAAGATAATTTTTGTAATTAAAATACTATTTGTATAATATAATTTTTATAATATGATAACATTATTGAAAAAGATTGGCAATTAGTAATTAATGTATAAAAGATTAAACACCTCTGGAATAATTAATGTTGGTTTAAAATATAGATATTAAGCGCCTTTGAGTAAGCTATCCACAAAGTAACCACCGGATTCCATAACAAAAATTGGACATATTAATTTAAGGACCAACATAACGCAAGCTATTCCGAATATTCATTGATTATAGAGCTTCCCAATTAGGTGGATAGTTTAGGTTCAACGGTACTTTCGTTAGCCTTAGCCCCTTTAGCGAGTCGAACATACCGGAATCTCCAGCACCCAGTGAAAGCGAAGCAAGTTTCCCTTAATTAACCGATATTGCAACGTCGTATCTTGTTAAAGATGCCGATCGGTATCTCAAATATCAAAACCTACCTGTGATGAAGTCTTCGTCTACGCAGTCACTTTGAAACTCCATCCGATCAGCGGTCGAACATCCCACGGTCAGGGTCGTTATATCGGAGTTACATCTTGGCCGTTCCTCTTTTATTTCCTCCCGTTTCCTTCGCCGATCCTCGTACCCTTGGTAATCATCTTCCTCGTCCATATCAGTATCTTCAACGTCGTCTTCGTCCTCTTCGATTTCACGTCTCAAACGTATAAGATCAGGCAATGTCAGGAAGGTAGGTAAAATACGTTTTTTAGGTGGCTCTTCCAGATCTTCGATATATTCACCGAAATAATCGCCGTTCGACACGTCCTCCAAATTATCCTCTTCCGAACTTACGGGATGCTTTGTCCAGACTCGGCGGGTCTGCGTAAACTCGTCCATGTCTACTTGGAAGTCTTCTAAATTTGCTTCTCGTTTTGATCGGTATTTCCCTGCGAGTAAACACGTGCAATATAATGTTATTTCCGAAATTTTTATTTTATATTTGAAAACATTTTTTTTAAATCTGCACACATTTGCATATAAACATACGTTTTAAGGGGGTTCCATACTCAATTTTTGATGTTTAATTAATAAAAAAGTAGAACAGTATGTGAAAAAATAAGAGAAGAGGCGCCTTCGTTTATTGACAATCTAACTGTGTGCTGAATTTTAGATTAAAATATTATTGCGTTTTCGAGAAAAGTCTTACCAAAAATATCAAATTTTTTCACCTCGTTGAGGTTAGGTTCACATTTTTGGTAAGACTTTTCTCAAAAACGCAATATAATTTTAATCTGAAATTCAGCACACAGTTAGATTATTAATAAACGAAGGCGCCTCTTCTCTTATTTTTTCACATACTGTTTTATTTACAAATTTATTACTAATAATCGCGATTGTCGGTAAGGTAGCGAGGATAAATATTGACTATGGCACCCCGTTAAACAAGTCGTTTTAGCAATAAAAATAATATTTTTTTTTTATTTAACGTTTTAAAAATCTTAAATTGATACGACATCATATGAAATGATTTGCATATAAATATATAAATGTGAATGAATCGTAATTAATAACAAGAATCTCATCGTACCTCTAGAAAACGATCGAACTTGCTGCCTCCGTATTCTCGTCCATAATTCATCGGTCATCAACTGTTCCTCGACATCAGCTTCAGGGTCCCTGCTGTTAATCTGCTGCTGTTGGTTACCCGATCTTACTTGTCTTCTTGGCTGTTCATGTACGTAGTACTGATTGTTTCCACGACGATTCTCTAGGTCAAATTCAAGTTTACGTTCCTGTCCATGTCGCAGTCTCTCACCCTTGTAACCTTTGCGACCTATCGTCACTGAATTTTTCTTTTGTGTGTGTGCGTTCAGACCGGTGACAGTAAATTTTCCAAGATAGGGGCATTGACGTGGTTCTGGAGAGCTCGCTAAAATAAAAAAAGGATTTATTTATATACCATTGATTATAAGGTACAACTTAAAATTTGAAATAAAACTATGTAGGAACTTTCTCAACTATTTTTCGTGCGATATAATTAAATTATTTATTTATTTCTGAATTGTACAAACTACATCTAATAGATTTCTAATATATCAAAGATTTTAATATTTAAAGCTTTGAAAGGATTTGAAAGTACAAAGTTTTGAGACATCAGAGTCTGGGAAGTAAACTGTATTCGTAGAAGTCAGCATTTTGAAAAGAAAACGTTTATTTACAGTATCATCAATATCTTTTTCTACTTTTCCGATATATTTTCATCGTACCATGAAGTTCGATAGTTCGAAGATTTGATACTTTATTCTCAGTAACTTTTCCAAGTTTATCAATGAAGTTTCTGTAAGTCAAAAATTCGAAGCTGAACTTATAAATTCAAAATGCCTATACTCTATTAATTCTATATTTGAATGTCTTTTTCGTCATCCTACATTCTGATCCATTTTTATAATATATTACTTACAATCTAATCGTAAAAAACTTTTTTTATTAACTCGAAGAAAATATCGAACACAACTCGAGAAATAAATCTTGATTAAAGAAAAAAAGAAGGAATCTTCAATAGTGATTTGAAACGTCGATACTTTAAAAAATGAAGAAAAGTTGAACAAAAAGTGAGATAAAGACACAAGGATATAGATAAAACCTCTGAATTTGTTGGACTGGTGGAGAAAGAGTTGGAATATACAAAAGTTTTTTTCCTCTGGTCCAACAAACAAGTTTGAGGAACGAATCCGTTTGGATCGACAATGACGCCGCGGGCCATTCAGTTCTCTTCTCCCATTTGAAAAAGAACCTAATTATCGTATCAGGCGGATCTAGGTACGCCCCGTACCGCACGCGACTCGTGACGGGGTGAATTTCCTCGGGAATCGAAAATGAAAGGGGTGGCAAAAATGGTCGTACTCGACAATGCCTGCGAAACGAGGGGTTCGCTAGACAATGTAACTTTTAAAGTAGGAAGCATACTCCTATTCTTTTATTTCTTCTATTTTGTGACCGCAGGATTTTCT
The DNA here is from genome assembly GCA_026168455.1 of Theocolax elegans. Classification (NCBI taxonomy): domain Eukaryota; kingdom Metazoa; phylum Arthropoda; class Insecta; order Hymenoptera; family Cerocephalidae; genus Theocolax; species Theocolax elegans. The sequence continues at coordinate 16,980,450 of CM047425.1, read as the reverse complement.
TTTTTTCGATTTCAATGAAGAGTACGATTTTTCATCATTTCGATCACTTTTTCATCTCAGTATAGAGCTTAATTAGTGGATTGTTCAATGTCCGCATAGAGGTATTGCTATTATTTAAACTATTCTGGATTTTTATTCATTAACTTTTTCCCATGGATTTTTACAATGATATAATATATATATATATATATACCTATCACTGTTGACTGTACTTGTATACATATTTGTGTTTACTATTAAAACATTTGTTATCGCAGTTTGATTGAATTTTTTTTCACTTTTGATAAGCTCTCTGCATTTCTATTAAAAGGTAAATGATTTTATCTAACGATTGTTATTGATTTACCGGAAATCAATACATCATTTATATTTATTATTCTATAATTTTTGTGAGCATTTATGCACTTCTCTTTTTTATAAGTAACAATCTTTTTAGCAAATTTATTCAAAAATATATACTTTTAATTTCATTATCTCATTGTTGTTCGTATTGCTGATTATTTGTTGACTAATGTGTGCATTTTCTTCCACGATTGTATCGAATTAATCTGTCTAATTAATTATTTTTAACCTCTAAAAGCATATAAATTTTCAAATACTGAGATATTTTTAAATTTGAAACGAATACTTGCCTTATATTTATGCTTTATCAATATTTAAACGAATCCATCAATTGTAAGATAATCCAAGCTTTTATAAAAATTACATTAATTATGCATACATCAGTCAGAAATTAATAATCAGTATCGCAGGTTCTATCCCGACTGTGTAATAAAATCCACAATCTCCGTTGCTTCTTCATTTTTTTTACTAAATAAAGAAGCCTTCGAAAACCAGCTTATACAATTGATTCTCTTTCGGCAGACGAAGTGTACACATTCGCGAAGAAAAAAAAAATTTCACCGTGCTTCATCGAACTCGAGAAAGGGAGATCCAGTCACGCATTCTAATTTCTCTTTCAAGGGGGTAGTAATAAAAAGAAAAGAACCGTCGAAAGGGACTACGGGGTAAATAAACAACAAAGCGAAGAGTCAAGTATGTGGAGAGTAAAATCGACCCCGAGGATATAAACTATATAACGAGACGCATCTGACGATTTGCCTCAGGGTCCGCGAGCTTTTGAAACTTGGCGACAGTTCTTGGCTCATTTTTTTTATTATCGTTTCTTTTGCTTGGATTCATCTTTTTCTTTTACCTCCTCCTAATTTTAACTTGGTTATATATTCTTTAAATATTTTACAGAAGATTTTTCATCACTTGCGTATTGATCAGGTATAGAATTTAAAAGTAATAATTATAAAATACCATTGATCTTTAATAATTTAAATTTTTTATTTTAACCTTTATTTCATGTTATAAATTTTAGGATGAAATATATAATATGATGTAGAGTCATTTTTCACTATTTTTACTAGTGCTCTTAGATTGAAGGAAACAATTCAATGTTGTTCACGTTTCCTATTGAACGCCATAAAATCCTTCGAGTACAGGATATTTTGAGGCAATGAAAAAAATAAAAGAAAAACTATGTTTTCAGTATATTTTTTATATGGATCGTATATTCTAGCCATAAAAATAGAATAGTGAAATTCAGTTTCATTACTCATAACCTTCCTTTCCGACAACATAAATTCTTTGTTTTGTTTAAATATATATTATAAATAATAATTAACTAATTTTTTCTTAGATCTTTACGATTTCTATCCGAACTTTGATGAATTTTTTTAATTAATGAAAATTAATAACAACGTATTAACGTTTTAATAGAAATGTACATAGTCATACTTTTGTATTTTCAAAATTATTAAAAAAAATCAGAAAAAACGTACATGTTTAGTACAGCAGCGTATAAAAAGGAAAGTAATTTGACAGTCTGTCTTTCGCAGAAAGAGTAGTATACGAGCAAAAGTCAACCCGCACACGCACATATCGATTGCAGAGGAGCTCGCGAACAGCACCACCAGACCGCAAAAATCTCGTTATTTTTATGGTTAATTAGAGGCGAGAGCCTTACGCGCGCTCACAGCTTGACGACTCAGCGGCCCGTCAAAGGGAGAAAAGGTAAGGTTTGGGGAGGTGTTCGGGCACCCTCCCAAGACGACGTCGACGTCCCCGACGACGACTTGATTTTTCCGGCTCATTAGGCGATTTCCGAAGTCCCTACCCACCTTCAACTTCGTCCCTCAGCTTCTTCGGTCTCCCCTTTTATATACCGGGTATACCTTTTTTCTTCTCTTCTCGCTATATTGACCTCTCCTGCAGTCTTTGGCCTTTCGAACGTGATTTTTTTTTACGGACTCGTTTGTCCAATTTTTCTTTGGCTTCGTATACATGTATATAGAGGTCTTGAATATTTTTCCTTGGAATTTGCTTTTACCTGGTTTTTTTTTATTAATTTATAATATTTATTTATGTAATATATTTTGATTTACCTGATTAATTTAGTACGTTTTGTAAGCGTCTTCTATGTACTTTTTTTACCTAATATTATTATAAATGCTCTTATATAAATGATATTTATGTATCTACTTTTGAAGTTCATTACGAGAGGATTATAAATTAATGGAAATTAAAGTAATATAATAATCGTTCATAAATCATAATTATGGAATACTAGTACGAATTAGTTTTAATAAAATAATTTACTCTAATTAATCAGATTTTAAGATTTGATTTTGCTTAAATGTACATACATTGAAAACGTAAATTATTTATTATTTTAAAAATATGTTTTAATAATTATATCATAAGAAAAATAAAAATAAGTGTATATTAAATCTATTTATTATTTACAAAACCAACAATAAATAACAATATTTATATCTTCAAATTCTATAAAAATATCAGGGTACGTAAGTGTCAATCTCAGCAGTATACTTTTCATGGTAAGCTAAATGTATTTAAGCATCCAACCATCGACCAGACCATTAATATTCTCCAAAAATGTAGTCTATATCTCCTCTTCTACTTCCTATTGACACATTTCCCTCTCATCTTTTCATCCGTAAAGGGGATGGGAAGAAAAAAAAACATGCGGAAAACTGTAAGGGCCATCAGGCAAATAGTTTTCTGCCTGATACTAAGGGTCGATAAGTCACTTTCCTTCCTTCTGGTTCTTTTTTTTAAATGATTAGGCACGTTTAGATCCACGCACAAAAAAAGGTAAAGCCGATACAGTTTTAATGGTCGTCTAACTTCTAACCTCGAAATGCCCTTTTTTGCCACGTATTTTTTTCTATTTACCGATGATAATACAAAAAATTTATGCTGATTCGGGTATCTGTGATACGTCGTTTATCATTACTAAATTCTACAAGTGGTGCGAAGAAAAATTATACTGAATAGGAGAGCGTTTTCTTACGGCATGGCTTGATTTATGCGGTTTTTTAATCGAATTATCTTATCGAAAGTTGATTTCCTGTCGTTCGTTGGATAACCGTTAGCGCGTGGAATTTCGTACAATCTTGTTTCAACTTGGTTCGAAAGACTAACAGAGTTACTTGGTAATGAGTCGAGCAATAAAAAGTACTTTATCTTTACAAACTTAAAGGTTGCAGATTAAGTTTATCCTGGGGAATTAATTTACTTATAAAATTTTATCATTATCGGTAATTTAGTTTTGAATAAAAATATACTTACTTACCAAGTAATGAAATAATCAACTTCTTAATACAATTTCAACGAATAATATATAAATAATGTAAAAAAAGTGTATTATTTATTTAATTGTAAATATGTTTCCTTTGTCTTGAAATTGATCAACTTGAAAAGAGTTTAATTGGTAAGCAGCTTTATAAATGGCAAGTAATATATTTGAAGGAGCTGTATATACAGAAATAACTCTTGAGATTTTCGAGATTTTAAAATGAATTATTTACTTTAGTATTCCGAGCAGATATCCTGTCAGACTGCAGAAATGTATATATGTGTGTGTATGTATGTCTATACAAAAACATGTTTTTCATATATTACCGCAATAACTAAATATAATTAGTGATTATAATAACTAAAATTATCACGTTATAAATTGTAATTTTCATTACCTACAAATGAAAGATAGCAAGGTTTCAAATAAGCTTGACCTGATTTTTACTGTACATTATTTTACCCCACACGTACATATATATATATCTATGTCTATATATATATATATATATATGTATATTGCATGATTGTTATTGATTTATAATAAATATTTAAAAATACATAATATTGCCCATTCTGCAATATCAATTGTTTACATTTGGTTGTTCAATCAACGTAATAACACGCAAAATGATTTTGATTATTTAAACAATGAAAAAGCTAAGAATTAAACACAAAAATGTTTATTACTAGCTTTTAAGAAAGAAAAAGAAATAGGATTAAAAAAAACGAAAAATCGTAGAATAAAATCGACGGTACCATTGTAAATTGTGAAATGAAAGCTGTAAGGTAGGGTATACCCGACATGCATTGCTGTTTGTCGAGTCACTCTCGTACGGGCGTCGCTCGACAAACTCAATTACTTAACGAACAAACACTCTCACACACACCTGTCCTATATCAACGTATATAGCTTAAAAACTAAAATTCACTATACATATATATGTAACTATATATACAGTAACTTCAAAAAGCTTCACTTTTCAATTTCCTTGAAGCAACCCCATATAGGATTTTATAGTCGAGGGAGTCTTAAGCAGTTCGCGTGATAATTTCACGTGTATGTCAAGACGATAGTTGGGTGTGAAATCTGACGAGGTTCATTTTACGAATATCTATAAGAGCGCTTCGCATTGTAAAATAAAACTTGATGTTTTCAAATAAGGATACGATTTTTGAGTAACATTCTAAAGGTTGAATATTGTTGTTATTAATAATTTGTAACTGATTAAAGTAAATAATCAAACTTGAAATCGCCAAGTAAAAATAACGAAAGTAATTAAAAAAAAATAGAATTTTAATCCTTTAAACCGCTTTAAATGGCGAGTATAAAAAATTATAAAATTTTATTTTATCAAAAATAAAAATAAAAAAAAAAGGGAACCATCATCGTTTTTCATCTACCGTAGTTCAATTTAAATGCAAGCAAATACTTTTGACAGCGCACGTATGAAATTCCCTGACGGCAAAATCCCGAGCAATTACTCGAAAGGTGGAAGCTAAATTTTCTGCAGACCGAGCGGATATATAGAACCGAGGGGATGCGGGTGCACCGCAAAAGTTCGTCGAAGGTAAAAGCGAGACTACCCCCTTCCTCGGGGTGTATCGACTTTCGCCCTCATACGTATCAAGCGATTTCTTCTTTCTATAGGAGAAGGAAAGTTTACAAAAAAAGTTACTTTTAAAAGATCTTTTTTCTTCGTAAAAAAAGAAGGGATTGTCTTTTAATTAATGATCATAGATATATTATTAAATCGTCTTAGTCCCATAAAAAATTTTCTTAACCACATTTCTTGTCAAGATCAATTGCTTCGTACAAACGTGAATTTATTTGTATAATCGAAGAGTTATAATTAATGTATGTGTGTACAAGGAGAAAAATGTTTATTAAAATTCACTAAACTCTCCGGTAAAGAGAGAACAAACCATGCTAAGTTATTATTTATAATAAATTTTGCCACTAGGTATAGTATTTTTTCTTATTTAGGAAGATCTGTTGTTTTCTAGTAAATTTTAATGAACATTATTATTGTTGAGGAAATCGGGGATTGACAGCAACAACAAAATAAAAAGAAATAATATTCTCTTTTATCTTCTTTATTAAAACACTTTCGTATTATAAAAAAAAAACTATAAGCTCTCCTTACTGTACAAGGTACAAGGTACTAAACGACTGACTAGCGCTCGTAGCGCTAGGATCCTCGAAGGGCCTAAGAGTGGGGATGGAGCGAAACGGGTAGGGCGCACGTATATTCTCTCACTCCCTCCCGACCATCTCGTTTCTCGTCTCCTTTTCTCATCGTTAATTCTTTCCTGTAAACAAACAAAAAAAAATATTAAGATATGATTAGTGCAAAATTTTACTAACTAAGTAATTGTGAATCTCATGCGACAACGGTTTTGTAAATATGTCAGCTATTTGTTCGGACGATTTTATCCATTTTATTTTAATCAACCCATCCTTAACACACTGCTTAATGAAATGTCTTTTTATATCAATTATATGTCTAAGTTTATTTCCTCCGTCAGTCTCTGCTCCTACAATCGCAGCCTTGTTGTCGCATCTTAAGATCATAGGTATTGGAGGTTGTTCTATTATTAATTTTAATGAGTTATATAGTGATAACATCTCTCTGCTTGTATCACTCATCACTGTATATTCGGCTTCAAATGTTGATAGAGCTACATAAGGCTGTTTGTGAGTTCTCCATGCTACTGCATCCCCAAATATTTGTATTATATACCCACATGTAGTTAATCCATTTTTGCAGTCTCCAAAACTTGCGTCTGAGAAAGCCTGAATCTCATCACTCTCGCTTTTATATATTAATTTCAAGTCTTTAGTTCCTTTTAAATACCTAAATATCCTTTTTATCATCAACCATTCGTTTTTGGATGGATTATTTTGATGTCTGCTTAGTACATTTACTGTATAAGAAATATCAGGCCTAGTTGCTCCGGCCAGGTACAGTAAACTTCCAACTATTTCGCGATAGTTTTTATAAATTAATGACTCGTCCTCTTTGTTCTCATCTTCTGTATTATTTTCTCTCATTTTCCTCTCGATATTCATTACTTGAGATGTAACCATCGGAGTTCTCTGCGGTTTACATTTTTCAAAACCAAATTTCAATAGTATTTTATTGACATACTTTTCTTGATCTAATTTCAAAGTTTTCATTTCTCTATTTCTTTCTATGTTTATACCTAAGAATTCTTTTGGCTCACCTAAGTTTGACATTTCAAATTTATTACTTAATTCTTTGATCACCTCATCTTGTTTATTTCTATCATTACTCGCAATTAATATATCATCTACATATAATAACAGTATTAAAATTTTCTCATCTTTCTTCCAAATAAATAGACATGGTTCTAGTTCTGAATTTACTAGTCCTAATTTTATTACGACATTGGTAAATTCAACATTCCATCTTTTTGGACTTATCTTTAAACCATACATGGCTCTGTTTATTTTACATACTTTTGCCATTTTCTCATCTTGATTACAATTTACACCTTCTGGAATTTCCATGAAGACTTCATCTTCTATTTTACCATTCAAAAACGCAGTTTTCACATCTAATTGTTGTAAATCCAGGTTATATTTGTTTACAATAACTAAAACTGTTCTTACCAATGGCAGTCTTGAGACTGGAGCATAAGTTTCACTTATTTCATATTTATTAGTATCTTTAAACCCGCGAATTACTAGACGAGCTTTATATCTAGTTCCTTGAGCCTCTTCTTTTCTCTTGAAAACCCATCTTGAGTCTATTATATTTAATTTTTCATTTTCTTTTCTCTTGATTGGTCTTTTTATAATAGTCCATACATTATTTTTCTGCATAGAATTCAACTCTTCATTTATTGCTTTTTCCCATAATTCTTTTTCTTTTGATTGTATAGCTTCTTTATAACTGCATGGATCTAAATTTGTTGATGCCATTAAAGCATGTAATTTCTCGTCATTTTCTTTATTTTGATTTTCTTTATTCTTATCTTCTTCGTTATCTTTATTTCTGTTACTCATTGGTTCTTCTTCATTTTCATTACTTAATTTTATCATTTTACGTGGCCTGCCTCTTTTCTTTTTAATGTCTCCCTCCGATTTTAAAAACTCTTCATTATTTGGCTCATCTATTGGTTCTTTATCTGTGTCAAAATCATAGAACCATTTATTCTTATTTATCTCTTCACTCATTACTGGATAGTTTTGTATATCATTTTTCTTGTACTTATCACCATATACAATTTTCTCGTTAAAGCGCACATCTCTGCTTTCATAGTATTTTCCTTCTTCTGGTTTTAAGAATTGATAACCTGTAGGAGTATATCCTACTAAAATAACTCGTTTTCCTTCTGCTCTCATCTTTGGGCCAGTTTTCCTCTGAACTTTAATATATGCTACACATCCAAATCGTTTAAGTTGATTAATATCGAAGTGATATTCAGGAGTAAATTTTTGTATCGGTATATTCATATCGATTGATCTATGTGGAGTCCGATTATAAGCATATACTGCTGCTGACAATGCTAAATCCCACATATACTCCGGTAACCCAGAGTCATACATATATGTTCTTATCTTCTTTTGAATTGTCTGATTAAATCTTTCAGATACTCCATTAAGTTCAGGTGTGTCAGGTGGTGATAATTGAAGTTCTGCTCCTATCTTCTTTAAAACTTCTATCGTGTACCCACCTATATATTCTCTTCCTTGATCAGTCCTTAAATAACACACCTTCGCATCGTAGCTTAGAAGATTTCTTGCACTTCTTACAAATTTTTCAAAGCAATATCCAACTTCATTTTTGGTTTTCATTGGATATGCCATTGCCAGTCTTGAATAGTCGTCTATAAATACTGAGATAAATCTGTATCCTTTTGGATATGCAGCTGGTGTAATCGGTCCCATAATATCAGAATGAATAACTTGTAACGGTTTGTTTGTTCTGCTTCTTGAACCTTTAAATGGTAATTTATTAAATTTCGATATCTGACATACTTCACAATCACGTATAGACTCATCGAATTTCACATCTTTTAGACTTTTAATTTCGGGAAACTTATTTTGTAAATATTTGAGGTACGTCAAAGAGGCATGGCCGAATCTTACATGCCACAACATGGCTTGATTTATTTTATTAAATACTTCATCATCATTTCTAATTATAGACTCGTCTTGTGTTATTTCATTATCTGGTAATTCGTCTACTTTGTTAAATTCTCTATCACTTATGGAGGTATCGAAGTTGAATTTATCGTATTTTTCTTTATCCTCATAATTTTCTTTTAACTCTATCCTTTTCTCATCATTGTTTACTTCACTTAATTTGATATCTTCAATGTTCGCATCTTTTGTAACGCTTCTCGTTAGATATTTTTTAGATTGTACCATTTTTCCAGTTAAATTCGCCATTTGAATTTTATTGTTGGAAATATTTGTTTGTTTATTAACTTCTAAATTTACAAACCAGTAGGGACTTTTATATATACCTGATAAAATTGTTTCTTTTGAAATCGGATCAAATATAGTTATTTTCTCTACATCTAAATATATTGCTAAACCCATTTCAGCAAACCTTCTTAATGATAGTAAATTTTCTTTTAAAGCTTCTGCAAAAATAACTTTATCTAGTTTTAACGTTTTACCTGTTTTTAATTCGATTTCAATTTCGCCTGCTCCCTCCGTTTTTAAATTCGCCTCTTTATTTTTATTTGCACATAATATCTCCCCCTTTTTTGTATTATCAAATAGCTTAAAAATATTTATTGTTTTTGATAAATGTTCAGTAGATCCTGAGTCAGCAATAAACTCAGAGACCACTTTATTATTACTAGATATTTTAAATTTATTTATATAAAAGCTTTTACCATCAATATTTTCCCTTTTATTTGAATTATTCTCACCTTTATTTTTACAATTTTCTTCATTAGTAGTATTGGTGACAGCATCTTCGGTGTTTTTCTTCTTGTGTTGTCGATTTTTGTTGTAGTTTTTATAGTGGTTGCTTCTACCTCTTGAATTTGTATATTTGCCCCTTTTATATTCGAAATTACTCTCATCTTTTATTTTTCGTTTCATAACTCGCCCTTGACTCATACCTCGATAATTTCCCCGGACATAATTTTTATTAAAATTAAACTTACTTATCAGCTTTCCTCTTCCTCTTCCTCTTGGAGGATAACTGATGGATGGTAGTCCGCAATCAAAGGATTTGTGGCCAAACATATTACATTTATAGCATTTTGGGCCTTTTCCTTTGTTTGGGCAGTTAACTCCAATATGACCCAGATCATGACACTCGAAACATCTTGTTTTAGAGATATCAGCCATGTTGGCCGCTCTCATTTCATTCACATCTTCCTTATTATCATTTCTTGTAGACTCATCCTGTAGCAAAAGTAATTTTAATTTTTCATAAGAAGTACTTGTACCATTTGTATTTTGAGAAATAAAATTTACAGTTTGAATAGAAGGAACAGATAATATAATCGCGTTATAAAACGCATCTCTTTTTTCTTCATCTGATAAAGGATTGGCACCTGGTGAATTTTCATAGTTTCTTACAGTATCTTCAAATCTTTCACAAAATTCTGCAGCTTTTTCTTTACCGATAATGTACTTCATAGTAAACAGTTGTTTTCTTACAGTATGAGATGATACATTAGTTTCACATCGTTTTATTTCTTTTAGTTTATTCAAAATTAATAACGGATCTTTAAGCTGCATAATTTTAGCGTAATAATTCGAATCTAAATGATTAATTAGAATGTCTCTAACTTTAAATTTTTGATCATCAAAGGTTTTCTCATCTATTTTATTACTATCAAAATTCTCATCTATTATATGCAATAGATCATAAGATCTTAATTCACTTGAAAAATAATCGTAAAAATGTTCAAATTTAATTTGCTGGTTTAGTTTATATTCTCTTTTCATTCCTACATTTTTATTAACTATTTCTAATTTTAATGTATCTTTATCCAATATTATTTTATTTTCATTTTCAGTTACTTTACTTCCTATTATATTTGAACCTTTAAATATTCTTTTACCAGCTGTTTTTATATTTTCTTTTATTTTATTTAATTCACCAGTTGCCAGATTTTTATTTTCAATACCTTTAGATCTTACCTCTTCTTCTTTACTTGTTTCACTCATCTCATCTGTTTCGTCGGTGTCATTGCTTGTTTTTGTTTGCATGTTCTTTGCATCTTTTATTACATTTCTTAACTCCACAACTGTGTCTTTGATTTCCTTAAATTGTTTGACATAGTCTTCTTGCACCAGTCTTTTTAATTCTTTTACTTTTCCTATTTCTTTTCTCTCATCTTTTCTTTCATTTTTACTTCTTCTATGTCTTTTCTCAAATTTCCTAACTGTATTTGTGTGTCACTTACTACACAACACAACTTGTTTATAGAGGATATCAATTCTGTTACCTTGCCCTCTTGTTTTTCTAAACGCATCTCCACTGTAGTAAAATTATAATTAGTATTTATATCCGGTTCTAGAATCGAGTTAGTTTTACTCTTTTTGAATTCAATTTGTTCATATTTATTTATTTCACTCTTACCAGCCTTTACTGCATCCTTGACCATTTGTAATGTTATTTCTTCCTTTTCTTTGCTCTTCTTCTTTTCTTTCTCTTCTTCTTGTCTCTTCTTCTTTTCTTTCACTTCTTCCGCTTCTTTACTCTCCTTCACCTCGTTCTCCTCTTCCATCGCATCATCATCTCCTCCTTCTCTGGTACCAGCATCCTCTTCCTTTTCTTCGCTCACAATTACAAAGGTTGTATTGCAGTCTTCCGTTGTTTCTGCTGGCTGGTCTTTTAAAAGTTTATCCTCTACTTCTCTATCGAGATTTTCCCAAGGGAATTCTCCCAACTCGTGTTTGTCTGTAAATTTCATTTAAGAATTATTAGAATAATTTGTTTTGTTTTTAACAGAAACTAATCTTATTATCTTTGGATTGGACACAAATCCTCAGATGTATAAGATTGATGATTAAAAATTAGAATCCGAACACAAGATTCCTCTTTAAAAACATCTTAGTCAAACCATGCATGTATACTGAACACAAGCATACACATACAATTCAACTTCGGGAATTATTATTATCTATTTTGTTTTATATTTAATTTTTTTTTTATATTAAATATGTTTTATTATATAGATGTTATTAAACTTATTATTTAGAATAAGTTTATCAATCAATTTATTAATTATTCAGTTGCAACTAATATTTTATTATCTGGATTTTATGATTATTAACTAGTTAAAATTATATTTATAAATTATTTAAACGGTCGTTATTAATTTGTATACTTATCTCATCTTCTTTATATGTATACACATCTTCAACTCACCAATTACATATTCTTCGCCTGTTTGTATTGTGACCGTGACGGTATCATCAATGATCAGTAAGTTGGCTTTCTGTCCAGTGTGTATCTCATCCAACTTTAAAATTTCCGTCAATTTATTCCAGAGTTGTTTTGTTAGGTTTTCTGTAAATAAATGTTAGTTAGTTTTATTTTATTATATATCTATATATATATACATATATGTACACCCGCACATATATATACACGCATATATACATTTACTCGTTATTATACACATCTATAATATATCTTTTTCTCCTCTTTTTTTTTTTTATATTTTAAGATCGATCAAAAGGAAAACAATAAATTTTTCAATATATATATATATATACTTGACATCATCTCACAATAGTCTAATTATCGCTTCTTTATTAATTAAATTTATTTAAAAACTATCTCTGTGTTATATTAAAAATTTCATTTTATTGTTTATACATTTCATAATTATGATTAATAATTTTTCTTTTAATTTAAACTAGTCTTTTATTTTGTTTTCTACTCGTCGTTTATACTTTTTCGTTTATGTACATATGTATGCACACACATCCTTACATGCATGATTAACTTTAGTAGTTATATGTGTATATAGATATACATATATACGCCTCTATTTACTTGTTAAATTCGAAAAATAATCTTTTTTTCGGTATGTACACACATATATATAGGCGTCCCCATATACATGGTTCAACCGATCGAATTACCAAGAACTGTTTGTACGTTAGCTTGCGCGTTTGTTATTGTTCTATCTCTCTCTTACTTGGTTCTTCGCGCGTGTTGCTACGCGCGCCAAGGCCATCACTCCCGATTTCAACTAAAACTTCTTTTGTTTAACGGTTTTTTTTTTTTTTATATTTATAACACCCGCCATTTTGATTTTTCCTTATCTCTTTTTTTTTTTTATAATTCTTTTCTTTTCTATTCAACATAAAATTATTATATCTCATCTTCTAAAAAAAATTTTATTTTTAATTTCATCTCTTTTATTTATTTGCTTATCGTTTGTTTGTTTAACGGTTTTTCATTTTACGGTAGATTTCTTTTATTTTATATATGATTGTTTAATGCCCGTATTTTATTTATCTTCAATTTTACTCACTCACTTTCACTTATTAACAAGAAAATATACCACTCTTACCTTTCTCCTCTTCTCTCACTCTCTTTCCCTCGTCCTTATTCATTTTCCTTTTTGACTCCTCTGCTTACAAGAACTATAACTTTTCCTTCTCACCTTTTCTTTTTTTTAATTTAAACTCGTCAGGAATTTTTGCGCAGTGAAGCGTGTATGGCACTACACCGCTGTGCCCGTAACCTGTTGAGGAAATCGGGGATTGACAGCAACAACAAAATAAAAAGAAATAATATTCTCTTTTATCTTCTTTATTAAAACACTTTCGTATTATAAAAAAAAAACTATAAGCTCTCCTTACTGTACAAGGTACAAGGTACTAAACGACTGACTAGCGCTCGTAGCGCTAGGATCCTCGAAGGGCCTAAGAGTGGGGATGGAGCGAAACGGGTAGGGCGCACGTATATTCTCTCAATTATGAAGAATAATAATTTTCAAGAGATGTTATAAATATATACATATCAATATTTTCATGTAATAATAACATAGGAAAGGTATTTGAAAACGTCGACTACATTAGAAAAACGATTTCATTTCCTTCGACTGTACTTAATGATTTATTCTATATATAAAATTCAATTCAGCCTTGAATTTTAAACACTGAATATCAAGATATAGTAAATTGTATCACTAACATTTATATGTACAAAGTATAATTCAATGCTACGAGCAACCAAAAATTTTAAGTCGAATGTGTGCTCGACTGAAAGCAAAAGGGCCTGAGCGTTTGAGTTTAATAAAAAAAAGGGTAGGTACTCGAGCTCATCGTCCTCTTAAAAAGCTTGGAGAGGGTGATAGAGATAACCGAGCATTGCCGCACGATATGCGCTCAGTCATCTGACCCGTGTCAAGTTCAAAGACGCAGCTTTGCTCCTTCGCGGATTCTAGGATACACCCCTTGACTTTCCCTTAGTTCTCTTCTCGCTTAGTATCAACTTCAGTCTCTTTGCTTCTCGTACGTTTTTGTATTTATGTTTTTCATTTATAATAACGGATTTATGTTTAAGTAAAATTAAAGAAAATTGTGCGCGATTTTTTTTCTTTTGTAAATTTTATTATACTGTCGTTTAGATAGAGTTCATTATATATAACAAGAATACATGAGTATCTTTTAACATTTCTTTCTTCTTACGTGCACCGTAATCTATAAGCTCTAGCCTTACAAAAAAGAATCTTCTTTTATAAGTACATAAGTCCAGGGCGTTTAAGGAGATTAAATTTCAACTAACCTTTAAAAACCCATAAAAATAAAAGATTTGAGATCCCGTCAGCAGATAGAACAATTACTTAAAAATTTGTGACGACTTTAACTTAACTCTCAAGGTAATTAAAATTTATTTGAAACTCAAACCATCTTAATATTTGCAAAAGTTATAAGTATGTATAAAATTGAAGAACGGAATAAAGTAATTCACGCTATCGAGTTTGTTGAAGAAAATTTCACTTCGGCATCGTGAAATTTTTACTTCGCTTCTTTCTATATATACTATTTGTGATATTTTTTCTTTTTTTCCCCATACTGTACCGAAAAATGCGTGGTTCGATAAAAAGAGCTCCTGCGATCTGGAAATTATGTCTTTGCTTTGGTGTGTTTCGATGCCGACTTCGCATGAAATTCAAACGAATGTCGTGCCATCCTACCATTTCCAGGGCACTGCGTTCGGATAAATTGATCAAGAAGATCGAATCGTTTTCTTCTTTTTTGTATATATCCTGTTTCATGATAATTCTTTTTTCGGTTTGAAAGTTGGTAAATTTTTCAAAGGAGCTATTAATTTTTTTGGTATTTAGTGGTTTAGTATATATTTTACATTGTTTCACTTTATCAATCGTAACATGATAGTAAATTATTTTAGGTAAATTAAAATATTTCATTACGAAATTTTTATATAAATTAAAACCCAAAAAATTATTTCTTACCAGCAACCAATAATTATAAAAAAAACAAGCAAAAGCGTGCTATATACACAATATACGTCAAAATCACTTTCCTAGCCGTCCGATAACAAGATTGGAAGAGAAAGGGAAAGGAAAAGAGAAAGAGAAAGTAACAAGTAACGAATGATATAATGCCACACGTCTCGATATCGGGACAAAGGCGACAGGGTGCAAAAGTCAACCGATCAGAGTCCGTTTATTAACGGGAGCCTTAGGTCTCGCTCGAGTGACGCAGGAGAAAAGTGGCGAACTTCCTCGGGTTCACCCTGGGATATCGCGTCAATCAAGCATCATCGAAACCCCACCTCCTTATATACAGCCTATATAAAGCCAACTCGATTCTCCCCTTCAGCGGTGGCGCGTGTCAGATCGAGACTTAGCCAAATTGTTCTCGGCTCACCCAGGATTGCTGAGGTAATGCTCCTTAATGGTACAATTCTTACTATTTCTACTTTTCCTTTTCTTTTTCTATTTCTTTTTTTTGGTATATGGATGTTTCTGTTTTTATTAAGTTTACTAAGATTTATCCTATTTACCATGTATGCGGTAATGTCATTAAATGTTATACCCTAGGAAAAATTAAGAAATTTAATTTTTTGGTCTGGGAGTGCTTATAGAGTTTTAATACTAGGTATTTAAAATGTACAAAATTAAAGTATCTATAACTTAGACGCATTGAAAATGTTTTAAAATTATTTTTGTCTACGAAGATAGAGTGTGCCTCTCCGATCAATTAATAAAATTCAGTCGAACCGACAAAAATTATAGGAATCAATCGATAACCAGAAGGAAACCGCTATAAATACGTATAAAATAATACGTATAACTCATACGATACGGCGAAAAGCTATTTTATGAAATTGAACACCTATAAAATTCCTAGAATGTTACAGCTTCTTGGGCATTTTTCTTGCGCGTTGACTACTTGATGAATAGTTTAAAATCTTCAAATCTAAGAAATGTTTGAAAAATATGAGAAAAATCGTTTTATTACTTAGTAAGAAATAGTTACGTTATTAACTAGTACATAGTTATTACTCATTTATCACACCTATATAGAAATTACTATTAAGTGTTTTTTATTTCTATACTAGAGAACAAGTGGTTTAGTTACTAGACGCGTTTTTTTATAATTCCACAAAATCGATTTATGTACTTTATTTCGAAATGTAACGTTCTTATGACAGAATGTATTCAGACAAAATGTTCGTCTCAAAAATTTAAACTATTTAAAGATAGGTATATAATATTGGTGAAAACAAAGAAATTCGTTAAATAGAAAATTAATGAAGGGAGAAGGAAAGATAATTGCAGTTTGACTGAACAACAGAGCGAATAAACGATAGTCGCATGTCCATGTTGGCTCTCGCTTTTTTCGATACACGGCCGGCTAGTTGTGGATCGTGCGCGCGATCTTCAGTTTTACACGAAATAACGCAATACGCATGCGCGCGTATCCCACAGTCCCGTACGTAGGAATTTGAAGTATATAGAACACGGCGCAAATGACGACTTGCATTAACTGCCGGAAAGGACAAAACTGACAATGCGAACGCGAAACGCGAGAAACACAAAGTATATAAAGATCGTGCCCGACATGTAAAAGTGATGCTTTTACATAAATTGCAGAAACTTGCACGAGACGCGGGACAGGGGAGCTCAACCCCCTAGTTACTTCTTATTGATGTACATACTTGGAAATTATAAACTTGACTATATTTATCAGAATGCAATCTATACAATTTGCATATGCAAAAGATATATTTAAAAAATCGTATGTCACTATACATAAAGAATATGTACATAATATTTTTCAAATTGTGCAAAAAATTTTAGGTCAAAAAATTAATATGCACCAAAGTTATGCAAGTTTAACGAAATAATTATTGTTTCTTTTATTCAGTTTGGACCTTTGATCTTAAATACTTCAGACTAGGTAAACTTTTTGTATTGCATATTAAGAGAGAAAAAGTTTTTACTAATTTTTAGTAATGTGATTGGCTGTCAAGAGATTTTGTCAATTTTGATTTTGGTCTGTGCGATACTATCAATTTGCCCCATATTCAATCAAAATATTCTTTGTAGCTCAGACAAAAATTAGCAACCAAACAAATTACTTCAAATTAAGTAATTGTAAAGATGATAAAATATTCTATTCAGTATTTAAAAATATTTTCCCATTTAATGTGTAATACAAAAAGTTTATCTATTTTGACGTATTTACGATTCAAAGGTGTTGAAAAATAGAAAAAAGAAAACAAATTTTTTTTAACTTGCATAACTTTGTTGTATATTCATTTTTTGACCTAAAACTTTTTTGCGCATTCTGGAACATTTTTTCGTTTACATCTAAAATTTTGGGCTATTTTAAACTTATGACTTTTACACTTGATATGAAATCACCCATATGTATAAAAAATCCTCCATATGTACAAATTTCGTAAGATGACGATTCTTCCTATTCAATAAGGCTTTGAGTGGCTTGACGTTTTTCGTATTGAAAGAGATTTTTTCACTTTTAGATACACCCATATCTGCGTCCTGTTATATGCGATTGGCTCAAGTTTCTTATATTGTAGAGGGTGATGTGAGTGATATATTTATTGGTTCTGGATATAGGTGATGGGATAGTGACTTAAAATCCTAAAATATGTAATATTAAGAAATGTATTGCTATCACATTTCACAAAAATAATCTCAAATTCTATTTGTATAATCATTATTAATTACAAAAGTTTCGTGATATATAGACTTTTAAAACAAAAGTATTTTTATAACACAATTAAAAAAAAGTAAATAATTTGAGTCTTACCATTTCCGAATTTGTGGGATTACACGAAGATTATATTTCGGGTCAATAATGACTCAAATAATCCTACAGAAACCGATATTTAACGATGTAATTGTGACTTAAACGCAGTAGCCGGGTCGAAGATATTAGTGTTACCGATAAGCTAATCTCTTTAGACGATACGCCCGAGGAAAATATCATAAAGACCTCATCAGAGGGCTTTGATTTTCTACACACTGAGAAAAATGGTGTATTAAAAATTACTAAACTTGAAAGAAAAATTACTATATTTTATGGGAACAGTGGAATGTACTCAAATGATGAGGATTTTTACAATATATTTAGCAAAAATTATAATTTGAATAATAAAACTTAGTACCATTTTCGTATATAAATTCTTATTTATACGTTTAAAAATTACTATATTATATGATAAAATTAAGTGATTTACAATTTTACTATGTTATATAAGAATTTTTCCTACGTAACATAACAAATTTTCCCAATCAGTATAACAACTTTTACTATATAATATAGTAAATTTTCTTATAAGTTACGTTTGCTATAAAATATAGTAAAAATTGATATTGAAAGAAACAAAATTCTTCACAGATGAAAACAAAGGAGAATCAACGTCCCGAGTACGTAACCCCAAATACTTTAAACTTGAAACTCTTGATACTTATGATTAATAAATCGTGATTCCATATCATTTTGTTAATATAACTATATATTCTATTTGATTTTATTCTTTGGGGATCGTACATATACTTATTACACGTTAATGTTAAACAAACAAACCGCTACTGTTTTGAAATGTTTCGTGTAACATATAAGGACGATTCGAATTTACCAAACCAAAGTGTTCAAATGGCGCAGTCGGTAAGGTACAGGACTTCTACCCCAAAGGGTCGTCGGTTCGAATCCGCGGATCTCCAGCTTTTTTTCTAACGTAAATATATTTATTAAATCTTTAATATCTCATAAATGTAAATAATACAATAATAGACTTATCCCCAATGTGTAGTAAAAAATAGAATATTTATTTTTCGTCTTTATCTTGTCGTTAGAAAAATTACTATGTTAAATATTAAAAATTAGTACAATAAAAGTGTGTCTCATCTTTCCAATATAATATAGTAATTTTTACCACGATTTTAGTAATTTTTCCTACAATACTTTTCTCAGTGCATATATAGTATAAAACTTGACAACGTGACGCCTAATAAGTTTACGATTGTCGCGGTTTGAAGAAAGTTTTGCAAGGCAGGCAATTTTAAAATCGCATAATCGTGGGGAAAGGGGAGCTTACATAGAGTTTTCCTTTGTGTGTGACAAACCCGATAAACTTTCCCTACGGAGAGTTTGCATATACGTTTTACACTATGGCCATTGTTGAACAAGTTTTTGTTTTCCTTCGCTTAATAGGTTTGCTTTTTAATAAAAGGAAAATTTATTTTAAATGTAAATTGTAAAGTTTTTGGATTTTCATATAAGTAATTGTAATTTTACATTAAGGAGATGTCCGACTCAAAAATAGTCATTTTCAATATTTTTTATTGTTATTATTAAAAAAAGAATGAACTTTTTAAAAAATCCTGTCCATCAGGCCGTCAGGTATGTTTTCAACAATAAACCCAAATTTTTCAGATTTTTAAATCGATATTTCAATTACGATGTTTGAGTTGAAAATGTATGCTTCACTAATAATTGCCGACTCAAAATTGTTTATTCAATTATTATAAAAAATATTCTTATTTTCTTAAAAAATCGATCCGTCATCAGGCCCTTTGTTATGTTTTAAACTATCCTTATGAATTTTTTCAGATTTTTAATTCAATATTTTAGTGATTGATTGAAACCAATGACCCATTGGTGGGTTCAAAGGTGTAGATTCTTGCAATTCGGGTCTGACATCCCATCAATTTTTATTTTTATGCCATTGTGCAAATTAATTTTTTTTATGAAACGTGCTTTTTGCTATAATAATATAAAAATAGAAAAATACTGCATTATTTAACATTGATTAGGATCAATTTTGGGTCCGGTCGTAATTCATCACTTGATTAAGACGTATTTGGTATGAAACGAGTGGTTAGGTCCGGTTTGAATTCGGATTACGGTCAAATTAGTTAACCACCAGGTTTGGTATATTTTTTAAAAATAGGTTTCTTATAATAATTATTATAATATAATGAGTTTCTTTTGCTTATTCAATATTATTTGAATATTACCACTTTCGGGTAAAAAACTTCAATTTTATCTAAATTTATATAAAATTTAAGTTGGTCTGATTATTATATGAGATTTTATTTGAGATTGAGACCAGCTTCAATAAGACTTGAATGTTAAGATTGGATCAAGTTAAGTAAACGTCAAGTTAAAAATATTTGTTTACGTTAAAACAAACAAATTTTTAAAGTAAACAATACGTAATTATAAACTTCTTTTGTTGAAATATAATTAAATTATAATAACAAGTTTAATTATAATATATTATTATTCGTACAAATATTATTGAAATATGATAATCCGGCATAAGGCGGATTGTACACCTAAAAATTAAACACATTATTTTTGTACACCGTACAGATAATTATTATTATTATAAATAATAATAAAGATATTTAGATATTATTTACGTACGAAGTAGAAAAATAATGTTATAATGCTTGGGTTCATAATCCAATCTATGCTGACAATACCAAGCTGTATGTAAATGCGGAATTAAAATATTTTAATGTCACAACATATACTAATTAAATATTATTAATAAATATGTCTTATTAATAGTCAGTAACGATGTGAAAAAGCAGCTTTTCGATATACAAGAAATTATTATGACCATATATTTAGTTAAACGTTGGAATTTTAGTTTTTAAATTAACTTCATATTATTGACTTTCATGACGATGACTTGGATCTCAAATTCTTATGATCCAGTTCATTATTTACTAAAGAAACTGAAAGAATTAACTAAGAGAACATTTTTTCGTGCTTTACCAAACTTCCTGACTGGAACATGAAGGCTAACTTTTTAAAAATATTTTTTTGGCAGTATAATGTTTATAATCAAAACTTAAATTGTTTGTCTGTATTTTATTATATAATAGATGTAAATAATTAAATTTTTATAATATAATATAATTAAGTTAAAAATAATTTATATTTTTCGAGTCTTCAAATTAATAAATTAATTCACTAATGAAGATTAACTAGTTCAGTATAGTGGAGAGGCCATTTTCATTTTATCGGAATTAAGCATAATAGATCTGTACTGGAATACGATTTGTGTTTTCAAAAAATTATAAAAATAGCACACCAAGGATATGTAGATGTATTAAACAAACGTAGATATCAAAGGTTAAAGTATTCTCAGTGAGAAGAAATTTGGAAACAAATAGTGAAGACGGGTAGGAAGGTGGAAAGATAAAACGCAGAGAGCTTCTTTCGTATAGTGCGCACCGGGCCGAGAAAAAGGGGATGCGAAACAGTCAACGGCAAAGTAGTTTCGCGAGATCCGCGGGGACGTGACTCGAGGAGAAGGTGCATTATAAGCGTGCGACGAGATCTAAAGTCGATTTCCATGGCATCCTCGTCTTTCACTCTTCTTATTTTTTACTTTCCAACCTCTTCTTATTTTATCCGATTCGGACAAAAGTGTCTTACGATTTTTGAGCTAATCGATTTTGCGTTGTCACTTGAAAATATTTTAGTCACTTATATGCTCACAATTAAAAATTACTATTTTATAATTTGGATTACTTAGGCTATATTTATCGTATGAAAGTTAACCTACTTGTATACAAATTAATTAATATATATATTAAAGGCAATAATAAAATAAAAATTATTTTAGTTGTATACCTGTGGTGATTTTATTTCATACAATAAAATATTATCGTTAGTTAAATTAAATTTTATCCTTTCTTTCACAATAAAAGGAAATTTAATTCTTCGTTTCATTAACTAGACTAAAAATTAAATCTGAAACCTGTGTAAGAGAAATTGGTATAGGTATATCGTTAACTATTCACAATCTAATTTAATAAATTAAACGAGACTTGGCAACTACTGAAATCCAAAATTAAACTCTTAATTACCGAATTGAAAATCTAGCCTAAAAGGTAAAACTAAAAAAAATCAAAACAAATCGTCGAAAATTTTTTACCTTCCCGAAACTTTTTTTTTTACTTTTCCTAGGGACTCCTTGTTTCTGCTACTCTCTTCACCGAGGACTTTCGATTAGGCGGTCTAGCGGAGCGGAGCCAGTCTTAAAACTCAGAGTTTTCTCTTTTCTCTCTCTCGCTCTTGGATAAACTGCATTAAAGTATTTAAGAAGAAAAAAAGGCAAAAAGAAGGAGAGAGGGAAAATCAGGTAGCTTCGTATAGATCGAGAACGAGGTAAAGGAAGAAGCAGGGAGGGGGTTAATCCACGGAAGTAAGCCGAAATAAATGCGTGATTGGGTGGAGGCCACGTCGGAACTTTTCGAAGAGAAATTTATTGTTATTTAGCCGCGCGAGTGCGGGTTTTTGAAGTTTGATAAGGCAAGGGAGGGAGAGGAGTGCTCAAATTATTTGCGGTACGGTGGGCACTAAGGCTTAGCTTGGTGATCCTACCAGCTAACTGCCTTCGGATGTTACTTTATTTTCCTTGGATCCACCTTTATCAGGTTTTTTATAAAACTTTTCTTCTTTGTTAATTTTATTAGATGCGATGAATCGCCTTTTTTGTTCAGATAGGGCTATTTAGAGTATCTTAAATTTTTGTCATCATTAGTATCGTCGTTTGGAATAAAATTTAATTATTTAAATTTTCCAAAAATAAGAATGTGGATATTGACTTTTTAAAATTATTTTTAGTTAGCTATGCAGATGTGTATCGGACATTTAGTTATTATTCAAATCAATCGATTTGTTTATACAATTGATCAGTTAGAATGTTAATTATTACATGACTTTAATGAACAATTTAGGGTAATTTAATGATTACGTTGATGAAATTTCCGAGTTGATATAGCACCTAATGCGAAATACGATGGATAAATATTAATTTATTGAGTGCTGAGCTATATTTAAGTACTGTTTATTTTACGTATAATAAAAGTATCGCAAGCAATAAAAAATTACGTTGAATATATATGTTTATAAATAATTGTGAACGTACATTTTATTATGTGTACAGTCAAAGAAGTAAGCATTAAAATAAATGATTCGCCAATGACCACAGCACGTAATTGAGAATGAAAGAGTTATATAGGTACTCGATCCGATGGAACGTACAACTATAAAATTTATTTATTCAAAGGACTATTTGCGCGGTCGAGTTCTCTCTCGCTCTCTCGGACGAGGTTCGTTATTCCAGGTACGAGAACGACATAAGCAAATACCTGGCCGCGTGTAAGCTGTCGCACGCTTGTGCGCGGTTAATCGGGGATGATTTTAATGAAATTTGCCGATACGCGCGGTTACCATGTATATGCCTGTAATTGACGCGCACTGGAATGAAATGACCCGTGGATTCACGGGTTTAGTTTCGATTAACTATATACTCGTTGGTTGTGTCACTCCCATTCGGATCTCTATCTCTTTCTTTCTCATTTAACTATTTTATGAAGTGTTGATCAATCCAATGGTATCACCATCGATTCGATTATGAATATTTCTTTAAATTTATACTGGCATATTTATTTTCCACGTAATTAATTATTCTTTCAACTAGAACATACAAGGAGTCTCACACTATGTTCGTTTAGAAACTCTTCAATTATTTAGCAAACTTTGAAAAACATTTATATTCCGAAAAAAAATTAACGTTTTGCGTAATCACATAAAAAAAAACTCACGATATGATAAAACGAAATATCCTTTTTATATCAATGAAAAACCCCCCGGCATAACGAGGATACACACGTACACACCTACCCGTACACATATTAAGAAAAGAAACTACCGTAGCCTTATTAAGCGACACCCGATGTTAATGAAACAGCCCCGGTCTGCCTGCCTTGTCAACCAAATAATTTCTGCGAAAAGGAGAGAGGGTGGGGGTGGGGGAGGCGAGCAAACCAAGCCTCTAGGCCTTTCACAAAAGTGTCTCGCGCTTTCTTTCCTCCCATCGTGATCTTTCCGGCTTGGCCTTTCAAACTCGTTGCCTTTTCTTCGTAAACTCTCACTCTGCCTCTCTTCCTTTCGTTTGTGCTTCCTACGGTCTTCTTTTTTTTCTATTTCCCCTTCCTGAGTACGTGTCGCGCGTGTGCGTCGTTCACGCTCGGATGCACGAATTAATTCGTCTGAAAGGGGGATGGCGGGGTTTAGGAGACACGCGCTCTGATTTCTAATGTATATAATACGCTTGCCAAAAATTGTGTGTGGAGAATCGTTTCTTTTCAGGATATTTTTTCAGGTTTGAAATGTTCCTTTCACCACAGTTACACGGTTACATGAATATTATGCTGCGGGGTGGATGACATTGGTACAATTTTTGAATGTTTAAAATAATTATTTCAAATGCAAGGATGTATATACATATAATAAAACAATTTATTTAAAGCGCCAGACGATACTTGATAAATGTATAATTAAATTAATAAATGCTCGAAAAATATTACTTTCATATTGTACTTTTAATAAGTCGGTCATCAATTATTTTACCTTTTATCCTTTCTATATTATTATTATAAAGTAATGATGCTGTTAAAAATTTTCTGCAGTATTTTACAGTAAATTAAAATTAACTGGAAAATGGAAATTCATATTAAAGAGTGTATATAAATACTTATATGTAATGTGGTGAATGTCGCAACAAAGGTATTGAAGATAATTGAAAGGTGCAAATAATTAGATATTTTTATTTCTCTATACACTAATAAGTTCAATTTCATTAGATTTTCAAATAGTACATATTTATTTTCTTAAACATTAAAATATTTTGCACAAAAGTGAAAATAATGACAATTAGTTAAATTGCTTACGTAATACAACACGATTATAGAAAAATTTGAATGAAGCGCCGAAAATTATCTCACTAAACCCATAAAGAATTAAATTAGAAATTCCCCATTTCTATTTTAAAAAAGAACAAGGTTTGAATAATAAGTAAAAGACAAGAATATATACATATGTGCGTGTGTGTGTGTGTGGGTGTATACCTATATGAAATTCACGTATCTTTCTATACGCGCGATTCCCCAAGCGACGAAAGGACGCGAAAGTTCTTTCGTTGCAAGTACCGATGAATAACGCACGAAGCAAACATTGCGACAATCATACATACATGAGCGAGAGGGGAGGATGAGGATAGGAAGTAAGTTTCCGTCTCTCCGAGCCAAGAGAAAGAATATAAACCTTTCCTGTGCTCGCGCGAGTCGCCCTTTACGAAACTGCAAGATGTGCACACTCGATTCCAACTTGCCTACCTGTAAGGCGATGCAGCAATTGCTGCGGCAACGTCAGCAGATATATAGTCTCTCTCTCTCTCTTTTTCTCTCTCGCTCTCTCTTTCTCTTTCTCTTTCTTTCCTTTTATTCTCTCTTTTTTCGACCTTCTGAAAGAGCTCTTTTCCGATTTGGACAAGCCACTGAATCGAAGGGCTATAATATAGCTGGTGTTAAATTTGTGAAAACAACCTACGTGATTTACTAACAATATTGGATATTTCGTGGTTAATTTTTTCTGTAAAAATTATATTGTACGTTTTAATGTTAATTTATGAATTAACCATGCTTTTGTATTCAGATTTTTTGAAAAATCCCTTTTATTAATTATACAAGTTCTAAAAATATAAAAAATAATAAACATATTTGTACAAAAATCTTTGCATGAAAGTATAATAATACCATTTTTATAAAAATATTCAATAATATAAAATAAAATATCAAATAAAAATATCAGTCAAGATTATTATATTTTAAACAAGGTTTAATTAGTAATATTAGTTTCCCTGAAGAAGGGACTAAACAACTTTTCTTTAGTATTTCGGAGAATAAGAAAATGTCGCGGACGTTTTTATCGGGTTTTAATTAATCTGCGTTTTTTTCTTTCACAAGGGATGATGAAGTTCTTTGAAGTCGACCAGCAAAATTAAAGTTTAATTGCTGGAAGCTTGGGAAGGTTTGGTTATCTTTCGAGTTGTGCGTATAAGGATTTATTGAAAATGTTAGATCGTCGCTTTGAAGTTTTCGATCATTCGAGTACACACTTCGATTCAAGTTGCTGATTTAAAGAATCTGGTGTTGCTCTAAGAGTTTAAATTTCAAATTGATTCTAAGTGAATTTTTCTTTATTAATTTTTCTTTTACCTCCGCACGTTAATATTGTTTTTATAATGAATATACCAATAAATAACTAACGATTTTGCTCATTAATATTACAAACTATATTATATTTTAATTAAATTTATAGTGTAAAACGTTATTACTTACAATATGCAGAAGGAAACAATAACAATTTATTTAGTAAAACGTTGAATTAACGTAACCAATGAAATTTCATATAAACTTACACACCGAATACTCACAATACTTAAAATAATTATTCAACCAGGAATTCTTAGGTAAACTATAGAAAACGTTATCAGTAATCGGTAGGAAAAGTGTCGGGGGCACATACCACCACTGTTCCACAAGTAAATACACACGCGCGCGCAGGTGCATACACATACACACACACTCACATATTTATTCAAGGTTCAAGTTTTCTCGGGCGCGAATCGAAAAAGCTTTTGCATTGCGTATGTACGAGGTTGCGCTCCCCGTACCGAAGCGAATATCCAACTCCTCGCGGGAATTGGCAATTTGTTTGCAAATTTCTCTGGGAAACGGTGGGTCTCTTGATTTGCGCGCTCCTGCATCGCTTGATGCACACTATACCGTACGAAGAAAACCTCGAAACGGAGAAGAGAGAGAGAGAGAGAGAGAGAGAGAGAGAGAGAAATTACTCGAGTATATACCCACGCGCTTTCTCCATTCTCTAACGAAATTTTTCTTAGTTATTGTTATATAATTGCCTTGGATGCTTTGGCGCATCCCTTACAAATTATACATGTATATAGGTATATATATACAAATTATAATTTACGTATTTTAGTTGAGATTAGAATAATTTAGTATTTGACTAATTGCGTTTCGTTCGTAAACTTAATAAATAAATGAGGTTTTCTACAAAAGATGACTTTTCTAATTTCCTCTTAACGGGGTGCTAAAGCCAAGTTTTATCCTTCCAACTTTACCGACCTCGAAAATCATATAGAATTAGTTATAATTAAAAAAGGAAGTCAATTTACGTAAATATATAGGAGAACAGTCTCCTTCTTTTATCAATAATTGATTTGTCATTTAAATTTGAAGCAAAAATATGGTCTAGTTTTCGAGAAAACCTTTACCAAAAATCTTGACATGCCTTTTAATTAGACGAGCATATAGCCTCAAATTATACGAAATTATCATAAATTTTGGTAAGGGATTACTCGAAAACCAATCAATATTTTTATTTCAAATTCTAAACTGAGGTATATTATTAATACAAGAAGGGGACTGTTTTTTGTCTTTTTTTTAATTATAACTCACTTTCTATGACTTTTAAGGCTGATAAGGTAGGGAGGATAAAACTTGACTTTGGTACCCCTTTAAATCATTAATTTAATTTGGGTTTTCAATGAATTTTTTTGTTGTTAATCGATTAAAAATTAATAAATAGCAAATTAGCTTAAATAATATGTTGTGAGAATAATTACACCAATCGTTTAGTTTAAGCCAACAAGAAAGTGTCGAAAATCCATACACATATCTATACTTTAGAGTATAGAACCTCTCTCTTTCTTTCTCTCTTTCTCTCGTCACGTATATCTCTAACGATATAACCATCGAGGGAGAAAAGTAGTCGAGCAAATTTTCTCAGGCACCTGGCCTCTTCCGGCTTTTTCTTTTCTATATAGAAACCCCGTCCGAGAAACCCCGCGGACCGGAAGCCGATCGTCTTCCTTCCTCTCTCTTCTTTCTCTCGATCCGATAAACGAGGCGACAATGCGATTTATCGGAATTTTTTTGCCATCGGAAAGGACCTCTTTGGCAGCCGGCCGAGAGGGCGCGCGGAATCGCTGATGGAGAATCGGCGATTTTTCACCGAGGGAATCCCCCATGTAACGTACTGTTCACTCGGGAAGTAACTGCTTAGACAATTTTGCCAAATGTCTCTTGAGAGGTAGGGTACTTTCTTTTTTTTTCCTTTTGTCTCTTTTTATTTTTTTCCCCTTTCTATTCGTTGTTTTCGGGAATGTGATTGGGAATACGGTATGTTTCGGAAAATAGGGAAAATTCTTGGATACGAAATCATTCTTATTCTTTGACGTATACGATATCGATTTGTTTTCTTTATTTCTTTGGTGTAATGGGAAAAGCGTGTAGTAATTTTTTAACGCGCTTTGAAATGTATTGATGTATTCTATTTCTCTCTTCTAGGTTATTTTTTTTTATGCGGCTACGTTGTAAATTGTGGGTGGTATTGACATTTATCGAAAAAAAATGTCGACGTTGCTTTGATTTATGTTGTACAGAGTGAATTTCTAAATAATGTTACTCTGTTGGGTATTATTTATTTTAAATAAACAATATTTTATAATACACTATGTAAATGTAATACTTTCTAAACAAAAGATCGATCGTACCATAATTCAACAAATTAATTTATTACTTAGCGAAAAAAATCTTACTATTTATCACCGTCTGTACACGTAAAACTCAAGTATATTGAAAAAATTGTCACTATGAAGCCCAAAACTACTATTTCAATCTCATAACAAAAATAAATTCAATTCCCGGTAGCGCGAACGCAATCTAAAACTTAATTAAAAAACGAGCCAAAAAACCCGTATGACAAATAATGGATAATCAATTTTCAACATTACCGTTATAACCAAGTTTCCCGCATTACGAAATGAATCACGTTCGGTTTTCAACCTCTCCCACTCTTCCTTTCAAATATTATCGGAACGACGAAGACGCCGGAATTGGCGCCAGTGGCAAATTAATCCAAGTCAATTACCAGCCTCGATAATCGCCGTCGTAGCTTTTCATCCTATGAACGCTATGTACATAGGTATACATCTGCCTGTCTTTCGACTCGAAAATCCAGGTCATCGACGTTACGTCCAATAGTAACCAACTCCCCACCCCTTTCTCTTGATATATAACCTATCTATCAATTTGTTCCGTTGTATATAGCTGCGCTTGGCATGTATTGCAATTTCTCGGTTCTTTTGATCAAATTCGAGTTACTTTTCGATTCTTGGGTTTCACTATTTTTTGCCGCGTATTACAGTACACTTTTATTTATATTAAGACTTTTGTAAGTTTAAATAATAATATTAATTATTACACGGAGACGAATTTTCAAGTAAAAGTTAATGTATAATAGGTTACACCTCTGGGTCATACATGTTTTATATGGAAATTAAAAATAAAATTCGTCATCTTTCAATGCGTCAATATAAAACTTATACTATCAATGATATAAAAATTTTCCACTCGTGTTGTGCGAATACGTGATACTTTCAAGATATATAATTACGAATGGAAATAATGCAACAATGTAATGAAATCGTGCTGTGTAGGTCGACGGTAACCTGTCTATCGACGTATCTGTTTCCCCGCAATTCATGTTCACAAAAAACACAAACGCGGGAAATTCCATTCATCCTTGATAAAACAAATGTGATGCAGTCAGACAAAACCTACTACATAAAACAATAAAGTTTACAAGTGTGTTCCTAATTTACTATAAAATATAGTAAATTTGACTCCAAGTATTTGCTGCAAATTTTATTAAAGAAATTTTCCACCGTGTTTACAGTTTTGGTTAAATGTAGTTTTGAATTTTAGATTGCAATAACTGATTTTAGATACATTCTTGCGTCAACATTTGTAATAATTCTGTAGTTTATTCAATAAATATTTATCTTGGCTTCGACTTTTCCATCTAAAAATCCGTGGGGGTTTTTACGACAATGCAAGTGCACTTGTTATACGTGTAGATCGTGCGTTTCACTTTATTTAACATTTTACTCACTCATCCCATTTTCTATTTAGGTATATTGTCTCACCTACAATTAATTAGTATTGATTTAGTTATTTAAATTCAACAAGTTAAGCTGTTTAAGTCGTATCTATTTTTCTTAATGGTAATTGTACAAAGCATTCAATGAAATGATCAGATTTTACAAAGTGGTCAAGATAAAATCGACTGCTAATGTTTGAAGCTACTAAAGCAATAAAGTTACATTGTTAATTTTAAAAAGTTTAACCGCTTGCAACTGAATTAGTTCATATTGGGAGCTCCATGCACATTTCATCACTGAGAAGAAAATCGGTTTAGCAAGTCGATCCCAAGATAGCTTACTTTAAACGCAGACCGATCGAGTCATAAATAACTATCGCTCAATCCAAGCCTTAAACTGTCGGGGTACCAAAAGAGACACAAAGGCAACTCTCGTAGAGGGATCCGTAATCTGGAGAAATTCGATTATCGAGCTGTCAAAGGATTGAACGTTAGTTCACTGGGTCATATTTCGGGTCTGTCGGGCGGACATTTCGAGATGTCATGGATAGGATGACGAGTTGCGAATTGTCCGAGTCAATCGGTGCTCTTCGCTTGTCTCAGTATTATGCTTCTACTTGAGTCAACAACGAAATAATTATTATGGATTAATACTGTATTTTTGGGTAATATTTGATTGAGAGATTTTCCAGGTAGTTTAGTTTTATACCAATAAATTGTTATCTATTTATACAATTTAATGCGCGTATTGATTTAATATAAAGTTGTTTCGTACAGACTATAATTTGTACCGTTTACGATAGCACAATTTTTAGTTTTATTCATAGCTTAAAAATATAAAGTTTATTAAAGAATATTGGAGTACGTTGAAACCGTCAAGTATCACTTAATAATATATTAACATAATGTGAACTTTGGTCCAATTTTTAATTTAATTAATTAAATATGTGACAAAAATTTTTTTACACAATAAATTTAAAAAATGCTAGTATACGTATAAGTGTTATATAATTGTAATGTAACTTGATAGGTGTTGTAAGATTTTAAAAAATAATTTTAATCTGTTAATAAGCCCGCAGTACTGTAAATTTTGAAATTGTTACATTTTATTGCGCGTCAGTGAATAGAATGTAATTAGCAAGTTTAGTTTTTTATCAAGAACTGGAAAATTTGATATTAATACAAGAAAGAAATATCAGTTATTATGTAGAAATGGACAATTTCTACTTATAACTATTAAAAATAATAGGAAAGAAAGAGAAGAAAAATGCATTACTTCCGGTTCTCATTGACAGTTTCGACTATACATCTCCGAAAAAATGACGGCAGATTTGCAGTAGAAATTCGAGAAGCTCCCACATAGAGAGGGGAGAGTAAGATAAGTGACATGTTGAGGGATTGCCGCGAGATTGCGGCGTCACGGATCTCGGTGTCTCCTGTATCGATTTTCGTTTCTTCCTCTCGTTTGTCGGTATGGCCTGGGTTGATCGGCTCGAAAAACAGATAAACTTTTCCCCGGAGATGAGGGAAAATTTGACTGTAAACCGACGGGAGCAGTCGGAGCTGAGGTATGTGCATCCAAACAGAACATGTGCGCGTTTGGTCAGGAATTATATTTAACGCACTATTATTTCTTTTTTAGGGTTCAATTATTATTATTGTATTTTATATGTTTTTGTTATTCTGAACCATTTACAAAGAGGAGCTTATAAAATAATATTTTTTAATGATAAAATACGTAATGTTCAATAGATAATTGAATATAAAATGCAAAAGTGTTATTATTTATCTTTTTACGTTACATTAAAATAAAAATAACTTTGCAAATAAGTTACAAAAATATATAAATGTATTTTAAACAAAGAAGATCAAAAAAGCAATAAAACTATAATTTCTTATGGGAGAACAGGAGCAGAAATTTTGGAAACGAGTTTGTTATCAACGCGGTTACGCTCACGTTCATAATAGACACACGGTACATAACGGAGGGAAGTTGCCGACACCACGATGTATCTTCCCTAAGTGTGAATCCCCCTCTTTTTCTGGTTGGAAGGCGCGGCTTTGACGCGGTCCCGAGTCGATATATATACGTGCTCTTAATGATGCGACGTTAAGTGATGCTCGGGTAACGAGCCGACACGCGGAAATCGACGTTTCTCGGTAAGTTACAAATTGACAATTGCTTTTCACTGTTGATGCGACTTCTTTTTTTCTTCCCTTTTCGCATGATTGTTAGTGTTTATCAAAGCACGGTACAAGTTCCTTCTTTTTGAGTGATTTGTAAGCGAGCAAATGATTAAAGTGAATTAATAACGAAGGTTTTATTCATTTTATGTGTTTTCTAATTAGTGACAATCAAGCATTACATGATTTTTACATTACATGATATTACTAGAGAAAAATATACTTTTTAATACTTATATTTTTATAATTTATCAGAATATAATAAATTTAAGAATACTATTTTTCGGAATGTCCTACAGAGCCCTTTTAAATTAATGAAATAAAAAATGTATTAAATTCAAATATTACTATCAACTATAGAATATCTAAATTAAATTACTTAAAACTCAAAAAGTTATACAATTTATCACAGCTTATAGAAAAAATTCTCAAAATTCAAGCCAGAAAAATTAATAAAACCGAGGAAAAATACTTTCAAGAAAACTTGAGACTCAATCGACTCGACTTCCTGCGAAAAAAAGAAAGAAGAGTTTTACCTAGCAGTTGGAGATTGCCAGAGGGGTAGCGAAAAAAAAATCGCTTGGAATTCTGCGCGCCATATGCTCAACCCTCACCCCTCCCATCGACGTCTATTTTTCGGCGTCCGTTTGACGACAACCGTACGAAATTCAAATTTACGCGTTGTGCTTGTTTTTTTTGCCACTACCCCCCAAAACTTATATGAAAAATGAGTTTGCTGCCAACTCTCCCTAGGCTGCTTCCGTACGCACTTTTCTACGGAAAATGGCTTAATTGGAAAGAACCTGTCTATCCCCTGATTTTATGTTCGGCACAAGAGGTGGTTAGAATTATTAAAAATCTTATTCTTTATGGAAAATTCTATTTTTGGTCTGATAAAGCTTTTCCATTATTTTCAAAGAGCTTATATTGATAACTTTTAGGTACTTTCAAGTCATTACATTACAAGATTACATTATATGTGTATATTATTGTGCGTATATTATATTATATAGGTAACATTATTGTAAACAATAATATTTTCATTGATTTAGCAATAACTATTATAATAAATACATATCAGATAATATATAATAAAAATATGTACTATTCAAACATATATACTTTTGTTCACAAAATAATACAGGTAACAATGAAACTATGCAATAAGTAATTAATATTGAATTATGGTGAAAAATAATTAATTAAAAATATATCTTTTTAATTATTCCTATAAACCAATAGAGGTATATTTTCACAAATTTTACATTGATTAAAAACAGATATTTGATGATGAAAAGTAAATATTTGTTTTATCAAATATTGACAATACATGTACACGAAGCTTTTGATTATTTTTCAATTTTCTATATTTTATATTATTATACATTTATAACAAAAAAATCGATTAATTGTTTATTTATGAATATAATGTTATATAACTCAATTGAGTAATTTAAATACGAAAGGAAATTAAATAACATCTTTAAAAAGCAAAATTGATTATTTTTCTCGTTATTAAATTATGTATGCAATTAATGAATTCTGTAGATTCCATCAAATATCAAATTTACTTCACGTACAAAGCATCGAACTACTGGATTGTTATAACATTTATTAATTAAATACGAGGAATGAATGCTAATAAAGCCATCGATTATTGTTGTACTTTTTATTAAAACTGATTAAAAATTTTTAATTTTGATAAAGATGAGGTATTTTTTTTAAATAAAGAAAATTTGTAGAACTTTATCGTTTGTAAGAATAAAAATTTTTTCCATCGTTGACTAAGCCCTTCTTTATCAGCTTATAAACTCAAGGAACTGATCGAGCGTTGCATTCGACGATGCGAAACTTCGTCGTGTAATGCATAATCGCTAGAGCAAACAAAATTTGTTGACCGCTTGAAAATTTTGACTTTAATCTAGACACGCGATCTCACTTTCTTCTTGAGTTTAACCTAGAAAAAAATTTCTCTCACAAAGGATTCAAAATTAATTGCCTTTGATGCGAAGATTTTGAAAATATTTGTCTCTTTCTTTTTACCTGTTTCAAGCTGAATTATCCATAAACTTTTTCATTTTTGAAATTTAATCCTAAATTCCCAAAGTCTTACCATATAATAGGATTATCGCCTTTTACCGAAGTTTTTTAAAATTTTAGTAGCTCGACCCGATAAACTTTTCATAGGCTTATTAGATTACTTTTATTTTTTGTTAACTGTGAGTGCTTTAACTAACGGCATGGTTTTATTGAAATTTCATTTTTTATAGATTATATAATCCTGCGGCTATCGGATATATCCTTTTTATTTTTAATACTTTACGAATAACTTTTGTCTTCGGTGTTTTTTTTTAACTTTATCTGATACTTACGATTACCTCTTATTGGAATTCCGAGGTTTTTCAAAACTTTTTACGTTTAAGGTTAAATTATATAACACGCTATAGAAAATAATATTTTGCGATTAAACTATTTGCGTGCGGAATAAATTTGAACTTTAAGAACATATTATAAGTTGCTCGTATTAGTTTTAAGGGTGGAAAATATTTTTTTGAAACCAACAAATATTTATTAGTTTCCAATAAATATTATTGTTTACAACTATTCAAACCAATATTTTATTGAATACACTAAAATTTTTTCCTTGTATTATTAACTTATATTTCAGTATTCAATTTTATTATCAAAAGTATTAATTACTTAAGTTGATGAATTGATTAAAAACACAAATAGGAAGGACACGCACACGCACACGCATACCCACACACATACATCGTACTTCATGTTCAACATTACGTATAATTTAACAATGTATGCAAATCGCATAAATCAATAAAACTTGTACAAGCCCACCATATATCATCAAATTAATTAAAATATCACTGAACGGATACAATAAAAGATTAAACGAATGGTAAATGAAATTTTAGACAGATTTTCCCGATAGCACAAAAAAGAAGTTATAAATCGGTGTTTTATTATTAACTGAGCAAATGCCCTTAGTACCTGTAAACAAAAAAGAAAAGAAAATAAGGACGTACGAATTCTGTATTCGAAGGAAGGTAGGTGAGCAATTTTATGGTCCGCCTGTGCCTGCCGGCTTTGGTCCGATATTTTATTTTACATCGCGTAATAATCCCACTTTACTGCCGCCCGTCGATCACATTATTATTCCTCGTAAGCTTCTTCGGATCAAGAAGGATGAAAATAAAATTCGAGTGCTCTTGATAACACTTTACCACCCCTCTTCCCTCCCCCTCCCCACCGCACTCCCTACGAATCGCCATTTTTATTTTTCTAATGTTCCATAGTGATTAAAGTATCTTAATTTTGCCAAAACTAGCGGTCTTGGAGTATGTTACTCTTTTGGAGTCAATAATATTAAGAAGGGTTCATGTGTTTGCTTGTGAATTTTATAATAGGGAAACTTCCTTACGTCCTCGAATTATTTAATAAATGAAACGTACGAACAATAACTCAACAACGTTTTAAATTAATAAACTAATCAATATCGAACTGTTCAATCAAATAGATCAGTAGTAAAATAATCCATAAATATGACGAATATAGGAAAGGTAATGAGAGAAATGCTCGTATAAACCTGCAATTCGTTACTCGCAAATTCTTGGAGCGCGAACGCAAGTACACTTTGGTTAATCCGCTTTCTCAGAGCAAAAGGAAAGTCGAAAGATTAATCCTCGTATACGCAAAAAGAGGGGTAATAGAAGAAAAAAAGGAACCAGCGGGTTGTGCTAAACCGATTTAACGGGCGAAACGCGAATGGAAATAACGCATGCCACCCAATTAGTATACTTCTTTTTTCTATTCTGACTCTTTGTGCGATACGGCTTTCTTTAATGTAGTTTGATTTGGAAGATCCATAAGATTGAGAACTGGTATGTCACTTGAGTACTTGGTTTTTTTTACAAATCTGTAGTTTATAAGACAATTGGAAACAAAAAGTAATGAATTGATGTTACTGCTATATATGCTTTATATTAATACTATAAGCACAATTTTTTTTATAAAATTAACGACCACTTTATTAATTATATTTATAAGTAAATATAAAGCAAAGTTTCCCGTTATCGCAATCATAAAAGCAATTAAAAAATGTACATTCAATAGTTTTAAACGTAATTAAAATCATAGATTGAAAAAGTCAATAGTTTTGTAGATTTAATTTCTGTTTGAATTTATAAAATCATCAATTACTAAGAACTCTTATATTAATTAATAAAAAAAAGAGAAA
Organism: Theocolax elegans; assembly: GCA_026168455.1. Classification (NCBI taxonomy): domain Eukaryota; kingdom Metazoa; phylum Arthropoda; class Insecta; order Hymenoptera; family Cerocephalidae; genus Theocolax; species Theocolax elegans. The sequence continues at coordinate 16,944,067 of CM047425.1, read as the reverse complement.
GAAGAGTTCGAAGTACTAAATTGTATTCTTTACAGGGAAAGTTTTAGCATATTAAACTTTCCAAGTTTTCAGAGTTGATTATTAAGCTTATTTTCTTTCTGTTAGTGTTGAAAGGATAAAATGTCAGTTATTCGACTTGCTACCTTAATTAAATTATATTTCTATCAAAATCTTATAAGAATTATTATAGAAGTGTATAAGTAGTAAATTGAGATTTGTTGTGGAAGTAGGATAAAATATAATAACTTATGTCTGACTATACGCAGGTAGTACTACTTATTAAACAGTAATCAAAAATAAGTAAATGCTTTAGCAAAATTATATTTATATAAATATATATCCAATAATAATAAAGAATATAAAAAAAATATTTGGGTGTTTATGAATAGTTAAGTATTTTTTTAAATATTGCTAGACAGTGGCGTTATAAGTTATGAGATAGCTACTTTTGCGCTCAAAGTAGTCAAAATAATGAAAACCATATTATTTTATAGTTTTAAATAGAAAGTTTTTTCTGTATAAAACATTATATTGTATGTATATATCACTTTTTCTATATTAAAAGTTAAATATGTAAATCACTCAAGACATGTTCAGGAAATTCTCTCAAAACGTAAATAAAAATTATATAAAATTAAATACAGATATTTTGTTTTAAAACGTATGTAATGAAATAAATTTTATTTAAAAAATAATAAATATTTTACCTAATTATATCTGTAATCCCACAATTAACAATTCTCAATCGGCAAACTTGAAAATTTATTACTTTTCTCTATTTCTTTTTTCAAATTTTTGATCGATTTTTCAATTCTCTCAAAGGGAGACAGAGAATGACTGGAAAGTTTGTAGGAAATACGCCCACTTCTTGTACGTGGTTGGTAAAGGAATATGCGCGTACTTACAACGTACCGGGCAGCGCGCACATTTATGTAAATGTCGTGGCTAGGAGGGAGTGAAAGAGAAAACTTGACCTGCGTATTTATAGTGTATACGCGTTGATTTAAAAATATAATGTATTCACACAGTGACCGCATCTTTTCTCTATGCAAGTGCGTGTAAAGAAAAATACGCGTGCGCGACCTTCTTACTCGGAAGACGACACAGTGTAACGCAATATTTATTTTTTATTATAAAGTTGATATTTCACTTTGTCGGATTTTTTTGCACGTATCAGTAAAATAACAATTAAATATAATTATAAAAATATATGTCGAGAAGTTGAATATTTTGCATAGAGAAAAATATAATTAGTTGAATGTTTAAAATATAATTTATATAATCATAAAGTAATTTGAAGATTACTTTTAAATGAAAATGGATATTGTAAATCTTTTAGTTTAGTTGACAGCTCATTTAAAATTTTTTTTCTTGTAAATTAGGGGGTGTACGCTTCAAACAATGCATGAAAAACGAAAGAAAATCAAGCATCTGTGAAAAAAGTAAAAATGAACGGTGTATGTATTTTACGATTATATAATTATATATAATGTTGTGTAACAGTGATTAAATTATAATTAAAATTAAATTCGTTATTAAAAATTTTCTGTAGTTTCTCTCGTATCTAAATACAAAATCTAATTTTACTTATTGTAAGGAATAAAATTATAATTTTGATTTTATATAAAAATGTGTTTAACTTTTGGAAGAATTATTTTAATTTTGAAACTGTCAGTTACTGCATTATTTAAAATTTACAATATTAATTGAGTTTATATTTATTTTATTTTCTAAATTTATCACTCTCTAATATTTATACATCTTTTTCATTAGTATAGTAGATCAAAATAAAATATTCCCCAACAGTTTTAAATTATGTTTATTTAGGCTTCTAGGCCGTGATTAAGAATTATAAATTAACAATTTAAATAGAATATCATTACATTTCACGTGGATTTTCGTACTTTTTTCATTGTTCCTTATATTTTTCGCTGATCAAACCGCATGTCCAGGCAAAAAATTTACCATAAATTCATATAACATCTTTTCAGTCTTGTGTATATTATTCTTGAGACTTGTGTTCATTCTTGCGCTGCCTTTCCTTCTACTTTCGTTAGTTTGATATATATAGGAAGAAGATATACACATACATACACATAATACATATAATGCACATACACCTATACGGGTAGGTGCGTGTGTGTATGTGTACGTTTCTTTTTACTCGGTTGTACGATCCCCGAGTATTCCTTCTTTCTCCCTCTCACTCTCTCGAGGTATTTTTTTCACCCGACGACTGCGTGAATGGAATAATAGGGAGTTGGTTTTGCAAAGTTTCGCAGACGGAAGTGCGCTGGGGAATTTCGAACGAAATAAAAGCCTTTTTGTATTTTCCATGTGAAATTTATGACGGTAAATTTACGTTATTCTCTTTGTATCACTCTCTCTCTCTCTCTTTCTCTTTCTATCTCTCTTTCTCTCTCTCTCTCTCTCTCTCTACCCCCCACTTCATATTTTTTTTCCTTTATTGAATGTTTCAGTTAAAGCTTGGGGTAATATTGAAAATTAAATTTTATTCCCGAAACTTCTGAATTATTAAATGCGCGTACTTTTTTCCCTCCCCTCAAGCCAATGGCCGATGGATATATTTTTTTGTTAATGACGTTTAGTCGCATTAATAGTTGCTATTTTTAAAGTAAGCAACAATCTAAGAAAAAAAAGCGGGAAGTACCAATTTCTGATCAGTAAATTTTCGGTACATATACCACTTCTATTTAAGTCTACTAACCAATTATTGATTGTTTAACCTTCAAATTGTGCGTAGCAACGTTTAGATTTATGTAAATCTTATTATTTTATTGAAATAATACACTGATCAGAAATTGGTTCATGATCAACAATTGGGTATGTGACGGTAACTGACGGTTTGAATTTTAAAGAATTCAGTGGCACTTAATTCAGCAGTTAATTGAAAATTTATATATTTTTCGTGGTATATGCGTATGTTAATTGTTAAATAATTAATATTTCAATGATGATAAAATATGTTAATTATTTCATTATAGTGTTTAATTTTGAAACTGTCAGTTACTGCATTATTTAAAATTTACAATATTAATTGAGTTTATATTTATTTTATTTTCTAAATTTATCACTCTCTAATATTTATACATCTTTTTCATTAGTATAGTAGATCAAAATAAAATATTCCCCAACAGTTTTAAATTATGTTTATTTAGGCTTCTAGACCGTGATTAAGAATTATAAATTAACAATTTAAATAGAATATCATTACATTTCACGTGGATTTTCGTACTTTTTTCATTGTTCCTTATATTTTTCGCTGATCAAACCGCATGTCCAGGCAAAAAATTTACCATAAATCATATAACATCTTTTCAGTCTTGTGTATATTATCTTGAGACTTGTGTTCATTCTTGCGCTGCCTTTCCTTCTACTTTCGTTAGTTTGATATATATAGGAAGAAGATATACACATACATACACATAATACATATAATGCACATACACCTATACGGGTAGGTGCGTGTGTGTATGTGTACGTTTCTTTTTACTCGGTTGTACGATCCCCGAGTATTCCTTCTTTCTCCCTCTCACTCTCTCGAGGTATTTTTTTCACCCGACGACTGCGTGAATGGAATAATAGGGAGTTGGTTTTGCAAAGTTTCGCAGACGGAAGTGCGCTGGGGAATTTCGAACGAAATAAAAGCCTTTTTGTATTTTCCATGTGAAATTTATGACGGTAAATTTTACGTTATTCTCTTTGTATCACTCTCTCTCTCTCTCTTCTCTTTCTATCTCTCTTTCTCTCTCTCTCTCTCTCTCTCTACCCCCCACTTCATATTTTTTTCCTTTATTGAATGTTTCAGTTAAAGCTTGGGGTAATATTGAAAATTAAATTTTATTCCCGAAACTTCTGAATTATTAAATGCGCGTACTTTTTTCCCTCCCCTCAAGCCAATGGCCGATGGATATATTTTTTTTGTTAATGACGTTTTTAGTCGCATTAACTGACGGTTTGAATTTTAAAGAATTCAGTGGCACTTAATTCAGCGTTAAAGTTAATTGAAAATTTATATATTTTTCGTGGTATATGCGTATGTTAATTGTTAAATAATTAATATTTCAATGATGATAAAATATGTTAATTATTTCATTATAGTGTATGATTTTGAAGTTATCACAAATATTATATTTTCGATATTATATTATTTTATGTTTCTGTGCTAATATATCCAATCATGAATTTTCGTTAATGGTATTAATTTCCAAATTAAACGTAGATCAATTACAAGTTTAATGTATAATTTAATTATATTCTGTTGCAAAATTCATTCAACTCTCTTGCGGTTTCATCTGACAGGAATGTCAGTAGTTTCATAAAATTATGTGACGACATTTTAAACTTTGAGCTAGGGATCAGTTGTTACTATATATGTGTAATTATTTATTATTTAAAAAGTAATCAAAATAACCATTGTTCTTAATGAATTTTTTTGAAATAGTTATTTGTATTTTATCCTTAAGGACTTTTTGATTAACAATGTAAATACCTTCTTTGAATTCTATTCAAAATAAGTATAAAAAAAATTTAAAACTATTTTAGATCACCAGATAAATATTTGACTCTATGGTTATTATGTATAATTATAATAAATGCAACTAATATACAGATACTCATACCGATTACATCCTAATATATTTGTAATTCTAATACAATGTATGCATAAGTATGAAATAAATGCAATATCGTACATGATATTAATAAATAAGAAAAAATATAAAACAAAGGGCGATAAGCAAAATAATCTCTGAGGAAGAAATACTCGTTTGATGTTTGCACAATATTCCCTTTGTGAAAAAATTCGATGCGCTATTAATAAGAATAAAAATATCAATTACCTAAGTAGATTACACTTTATTACTCTTTATTGATTTCCACGTCAGTTTTGATAATTTATTAGACGAGACCGGGCCAGAGTAATCCCTCAAACCAGGCTCCAGTTCTCTATCTACTTCTCTCTCATTCTCTCGTAGAGTTCATACGCGCACACGGTGAGAACATAATTTATAAATGATATTCTCGGTCACGCTATGAATAGAATTTCAATGCACGATACTCGTAAAATTTGTAGGTTACAAGCGCCGTCGCTCACTCAATAAAACATCTGGCTTATCGCAAGCAAATAAATATTCTTCGTGTATAGTCAAACCAACCCCCTCCCTATTTTTTACCTCTTCCTCTCTATACATACAGTTTTTATCTAAAGATAATTTTGTTGTACCTGAAAATCGGTGCGATTTTTCACATTCGCGTTCGGTATCGCTTTGTTTTATTCGGACTTTGTTGCTAGATTTTTATTTTCAAATTGTTATCGTACGTATTGTATTTTATCAAAAGATATTCGACTAAAAATAGCAGTTATATTTAATAAATATATATATGTTTGCCCTTGTTTCATGATAATTAGGTATTACTTAATCATTTTTATCAACGTAAAAATAAAATTAGCCTGATTCAAATTGATAATTATAATTATAATAAATAATTAAAGTACTTTGCTATTTGGAGACTTCAATACTTCTGCAGTATATATAATACATCAGATTAAAATTGAATACAAAACTCAATAATGTATTTACACTTCTATTTATCTTTTTTATACATATATATTCTGCTCATTGCAGGAAAACAAATTAGAAATTTATTTGCAATATAATTAAAAATCATTATCTACCCCAGTAACCAAAAATGATATTAATTAACAATAAAATTCCCTGAAATGATACGTGACTGACCCTATTTTACTTATAAAATATGTTCCATAGTAACAAGTAGGAAACGTGAAAGATCTACATGGAGAGAAATATTGTTCTAAAAATTAGTATGGACAATTGAACGGAAGGCACAGACTTGATCTATCATAATTTTTTATATAATTATAGCGAAAATCACTATGGGTATTGTATCTTTTGCTACTTGATGTATGAAAAATTACTATATTTGTATTAAAATTTACTATGTTGCATAGCAATTTTTAGTGCGGCGCGAGTCTGTCCTTCCTAACCAACACACTATACTAATGTATCGTACAGTTGTACTGATATTTACAATAAGGTTTCTTTCAGTGTAAAAATTAAGCAATTGTAGGAATAAAGCATTAAAAATAGCGTGGTGATATAAAATAATTTATCTACTATCTAAAAGAAAAAACGCTGCTAATTCATTGGCACATAGCTCCCTTAAAATTTATGATGTATTATACTAAAATTTAAAATTTAATTAATCCTAACAAAATTATCCCTTTTAAAATTGTTTATGTTTCGCACTAATTTTATTAGTATAATTGAAGATAAATTCTTTTAAACAAAAATAACATTTTATATGATTTATAATTTATATTATTTAATTATTAAAAATTACCTTTAATTTCCTTCATCTGTAATATAATTCTATATGCGTTTTTCAACATTATTATTAAATAGAATATTTTATACAGAGCTGGGCAAGTATTCGTCCGCAACTTTCGTCGAACACTTTTTAAAATTGCTTTAAGTCACTTAAACATCGTTTAATTTTAGAGATATCAATATTTTTTATATTATCTCTATTTTTATTTTATTTGTAAAAAATTGTTTCGCTCTGATTTTATATGTACATATGTTATATGTCAATTATTTTTTTAAAATAAACATTTTCAAATCTCTATACAAATTCTTTTAAATTTACAAAATTATTATTCTTTTATTTAAAAACATTTACATGAGTTTATATCAGATATCAAAAATTTTATCCAATAATATATAATCCTCAATTACTAAAATAATCACAAATTTTTTATCTACAAAAATTTAGGGATCCTTGTTACCGTAAATACTACCTTTTCCTAAAATTATAAAGTGGATGGAAAGCTTTTGCCATAAAAAATTCATTTATTCGGTTTTAATTTTTTTTATCAGAAGCTAATCGATATATACAGTCACTATTATATTCTATCAGCATTATTTATCTTCAGCACATTCAACTAATTAGTTTCGCAGTTATAACAAATTGAAAAAAAAACATTTTTTTAATAATATAGAGATCTAATAGAGATAATTTGAAAAGCTCGAATCGAGAGCAAAGATTCTTTTATTCTCTAAATTGTACATTTGATCTGATTAAAAAAAATATCATCTGCAACATTCAAACAAAAGCGAGTTAATAGATCGAAAAACGATTGTTTTCCTGAATTCAGAAAAAGGAGAGAAAATTACATGCTCTAAGTGCAGTGTTATTTACCGAGCTGTTGAAGAAATACAGCGGTATTCGCATATACACCTGCACACACCTGCACTACACACTTTTGGATTTTAGATAGTTCAAAACATACTTCTAACATGTTCCTAACAAATCGAAAAATTTGATTACTACTAAGCATCCTCTAGGTGGAAGCGAAACTATCGGGGAATACGCCTTTTCTTCACAAATAGTATTGAAGCAAGAAATAGGAAGGAATTAAAAGTGAAAAAAGAAAAAAAGGAAAGAAACGTTGAAGAGTAAAGTGAGTCGTTGGACAGATGGATTGCAAGGCGTCACGTTGACTTTAATTGCCTGAGAGAGAAACCTCGTTATTACTAGGTGTCCGCGTATACGTAAAACTTGCGCGGCTTGTACTCGCAATTTCAGAACACGGTCCTCTATGAATTTTATTTTATACGAACATTCTTTTTCATGAAGGTTTTATAACGCAAAGTCGTTTAGATATTAGCTGATACAGTGCGTAAGGCAAGTGCACAAAGATTAAGACCGGTATATCGAGAATGGACTCTCGGATTGCCCGCGTAAAAAAAATTCTTTTAAACAAAAATAACATTTTATATGATTTATAATTTATATTATTTAATTATTAAAAATTACCTTTAATTTCCTTCATCTGTAATATAATTCTATATGCGTTTTTCAACATTATTATTAAATAGAATATTTTATACAGAGCTGGGCAAGTATTCGTCCGCAACTTTCGTCGAACACTTTTTAAAATTGCTTTAAGTCACTTAAACATCGTTTAATTTTAGAGATATCAATATTTTTTATATTATCTCTATTTTTATTTTATTTGTAAAAAATTGTTTCGCTCTGATTTTATATGTACATATGTTATATGTCAATTATTTTTTTAAAATAAACATTTTCAAATCTCTATACAAATTCTTTTAAATTTACAAAATTATTATTCTTTTATTTAAAAACATTTACATGAGTTTATATCAGATATCAAAATTTTATCCAATAATATATAATCCTCAATTACTAAAATAATCACAAATTTTTTATCTACAAAAATTTAGGGATCCTTGTTACCGTAAATACTACCTTTTCCTAAAATTATAAAGTGGATGGAAAGCTTTTGCCATAAAAAATTCATTTATTCGGTTTTAATTTTTTTTATCAGAAGCTAATCGATATATATAGTCACTATTATATTCTATCAGCATTATTTATCTTCAGCACATTCAACTAATTAGTTTCGCAGTTATAACAAATTGAAAAAAACCATTTTTTTAATAATATAGAGATCTAATAGAGATAATTTGAAAAGCTCGAATCGAGAGCAAAGATTCTTTTATTCTCTAAATTGTACATTTGATCTGATTAAAAAAAATATCATCTGCAACATTCAAACAAAAGCGAGTTAATAGATCGAAAAACGATTGTTTTCCTGAATTCAGAAAAAGGAGAGAAAATTACATGCTCTAAGTGCAGTGTTATTTACCGAGCTGTTGAAGAAATACAGCGGTATTCGCATATACACCTGCACACACCTGCACACACACTTTTGGATTTTAGATAGTTCAAAACATACTTCTAACATGTTCCTAACAAATCGAAAAATTTGATTACTACTAAGCATCCTCTAGGTGGAAGCGAAACTATCGGGGAATACGCCTTTTCTTCACAAATAGTATTGAAGCAAGAAATAGGAAGGAATTAAAAGTGAAAAAAGAAAAAAAGGAAAGAAACGTTGAAGAGTAAAGTGAGTCGTTGGACAGATGGATTGCAAGGCGTCACGTTGACTTTAATTGCCTGAGAGAGAAACCTCGTTATTACTAGGTGTCCGCGTATACGTAAAACTTGCGCGGCTTGTACTCGCAATTTCAGAACACGGTCCTCTATGAATTTTTATTTTATACGAACATTCTTTTTCATGAAGGTTTTTATAACGCAAAGTCGTTTAGATATTAGCTGATACAGTGCGTAAGGCAAGTGCACAAAGATTAAGACCGGTATATCGAGAATGGACTCTCGGATTGGTAATAAAAATATCTAACACTTTTGTCGTAATTTTCCACACGAATATATATCAGAAAACCTTTTCGCGTATTTGCGGTTTTACTTTTGTCGCAATAGCTAAGAGAATCCTAGGGATAAAAAAGTACGTAGTAGTGGTTTATACAAGGAAAAAAAAGTGCTCGAAGAATGCATGTGTTTGAGTGAGATGGGACGGTAAGCCGAGAAGAATTTCTCAATGCTTATCTTTTTCGCGTGCTGGGTCTTTGTTAAAAAACGTCGCGACGAGAAAAAAGATTTTTCTTCTCAACTCTCGCGAATTTTATCCCTTTTCATCTTTTGTAAGCACGATGAATTTCTTTGACTCACGTACGGCGTTTGTTATAATGGACGATGCGTGAGATGATTTTTTTCTTCGTATTGTTTAACAGTATTGATCTCCTTTTGTTGCATTGCTGTATAAAATGATTTATTTTTCATTCTAGTAACTCTGATAGACGCTAGAACGACAACAATACACTTCAATGAATCAGATATGTGCATATAATAATGCTCGGGAATCAGATAGTGTAAATAAGTAAAATAAACATATTGTATTACGAACAAAGGAAAACAACAACTAAATAACAGATTTTTAGAGTCGACGAAACAAAGGACCAAAGGAAAAAAGAAGAATCAAGAGTGAAAGGAGTCTATTTCGAAACGATCGTTTCCTGTCACGCGCGTACGAGGATCCAATAATTCCCAAAGGAATTACAATTTGCGCTTTCGGATCGAATTCGACGTCGAGTGTCCTTTAAGAGTTACGTAACGGGTGTTGCCCGCGGAATGAGAGTCAAAGTTTTGATGAGGTTTCCCGGGGGTCGATCTTCCTCTCGATTTTCGGGATGAAGAGGGCCTCTCTCCTACCGATTTCTTATTCGAAAGGCAAATGGGGGTAAGCGGGCCAATTACCGATATCTTGGGGATTCGAGTTGTTCTTGTTACTTGTAATGGCTGCTTTATTACGTTTTAATCTATCTAGTTTCTTTGATGAGTTTCTTACTCTGTTGAAGCTCGTTATTATAATTCTTGGCGAAAATTGGATAGGAACGTATGTGTCGATAATGTTGCCAGTTTGCATTTCCTCTCCTTGCTGGATTCATAACATAATTTTCAGGATGTTACAGCCTGTTTTTTATTTTTATTACTTACTCTCTGGTAGTACCTATAATTTATAGGCATCGAAAATATTTGAAATTTATAAGATAGGATTATATGCCTCTCGGATCGATTAATCAAATTCTTATAAACCGACAAAATTTAAACAAATAAATTGATAAACGGAAGAAAACCGCTTTAATACTTATAAGTTTTACAATAGAGCGAAAAGCCATATTATGAAATTTCTACATTTGTACGTGTCGCCTATGTGTAGCTTGCATGTAGATATTGTAAATATATTTAGTGTACCTGAGATATTTATGAGTGCACTCTATAAACAATCTCAAATACACTAAATTTTATAATATCTACACATAAGCTACTATGAGTGTTGAGGTAGAAAAAAGAAAGTATCCACACGCTTATAATATACATATTCGTTATACATTGGCAGATATCACATGTATAAACCATCAATCCCACACGAACCAAACACGGAATGTACATGCATTTCTAATATGGGATCGGCACAAGATACATGCATGATACATGTTTTAAAAACATGTCGTACACCACGTTTTTTATATGTGTATTACATGTAATTTTTTTTTACACGGGTGGTAATAAAAAATATCTAACACTTTTGTCGTAATTTCCACACGAATATATATCACAAAAACCTTTTTGCGTATTTGAGTTTTGACATTTGCGGTTTTACTTTTGTCGCAATAGCTAGAGAATCCTAGGGATAAAAAAGTACGTAGTAGTGGTTTATACAAGGAAAAAAAGTGCTCGAAGAATGCATTGTGTTTTGAGTGGAGTGGCGAGGTAAGCCGAGAAGAATTTCTCAAGTTATCTTTTTCGCGTGCTGGGTCTTTGTTAAAAAACGTCGCGACGAGAAAAAAGATTTTTCTTCTCAACTCTCGCGAATTTTATCCCTTTTCATCTTTTGTAAGCACGATGAATTTCTTTGACTCACGTACGGCGTTTGTTATAATGGATGATGCGTGAGATGATTTTTTTCTTATATTGTTTAACAGTATTGATCTCCTTTTGTTGCATTGTTGCATAAAATGATTTATTTTTCATTCTAGTAACTCTGATAGACGCTAGAACAACAACAATACACTTCAATAAATCAGATATGTGCATATAATAATGCTCGGGAATCAGATAGTGTAAATAAGTAAAATAAACATATTGTATTACGAACAAAGGAAAACAACAACTAAATAACAGATTTTTAGAGTCGACGAAACAAAGGACCAAAGGAAAAAAGAAGAATCAAGAGTGAAAGGAGTCTATTTCGGAAACGATCGTTTCCTGTCACGCGCGTACGAGGATCCAATAATTCCCAAAGGAATTACAATTTGCGCTTTCGGATCGAATTCGACGTCGAGTGTCCTTTAAGAGTTACGTAACGGGTGTTGCCCGCGGAATGAGAGTCAAAGTTTTGATGAGGTTTCCCGGGGTCGATCTTCCTCTCGATTTTCGGATGAAGAGGGCCTCTCTCCTACCGATTTCTTATTCGAAAGGCAAATGGGGGTAAGCGGGCCAATTACCGATATCTTTGGGGATTCGAGTTGTTCTTGTTACTTGTAATGGCTGCTTTATTACGTTTTAATCTATCTAGTTTCTTTGATGAGTTTCTTACTCTGTTGAAGCTCGTTATTATAATTCTTGGCGAAAATTGGATAGGAACGTATGTGTCGATAATGTTGCCAGTTTGCATTTCCTCTCCTTGCTGGATTCATAACATAATTTTCAGGATGTTACAGCCTGTTTTTTATTTTTATTACTTACTCTCTGGTAGTACCTATAATTTATAGGCATCGAAAATATTTGAAATTTATAAGATAGGATTATATGCCTCTCGGATCGATTAATCAAATTCTTATAAACCGACAAAATTTAAACAAATAAATTGATAAACGGAAGAAAACCGCTTTAATACTTATAAGTTTTACAATAGAGCGAAAAGCCATATTATGAAATTGAACGCGGCTTACTTAATTTATAGAATATCGCCGCTTCTTGGGCAATTTTTCTGCGGACATTTTTCCTGCGCGTTAACTCCTTGATCAATAAATTAAAATCCTTCAATTTAAAAACAGCTCGAAAAATATAAAAAAAAACTGTTTCATCACATTCGTAGAGATAACGGTTCAAGTAAAAATTACAATGTTATTGAGTAATCTAGAGACAAACTTGATAAATTATAAAAATTATTATTTTTGATAGGTGAAATTTGCTACAGATTTTTACTGTTCACTAGTTTATTATATACCCAGGAAAAGACTCGAATCTTCTCGTTTTTTACCAGGCTAATTTATTGACGATCGATGTCTGGAAAAACTAAAATGTGGCCTTAAACAAAGAAAATAAAGAATGCTAAGTTGTCAAAACAAAATTTACACAAGGTTTATCTAATATTTTATTTCTTCGATTAGTTGTAATTACACATGCACGTGTGTATCCTCTGTTTTTTGACAAATCTTCAAAGTCGCACGTTTATATCCACCCGTATAACATACCTACCGTATCCTTTTCGTTATTCCCCACCATCTATTTTCCGTAGTGGAAGCCCCCTAAATCCGCGCGTTTAACAGGAACTTTACCCCGAGTTTTTACGGTACAGGCAAATCGAGTGGAACGCGTTCGATTCTCTCTACCCTGCGACGTGTTTTTCCTTCGTATACCAACGATCTGTGGCTCTGTTTTCGGGTACTTCACGGGTTGTTTGTCTCTGTATATGTCTCGAGGTTATTTTCACATGAAATCGAACTCACTTAATAATTCGTTCGAGTTTATACTGTTAATCGTAAATGTGGAAGTTTATATACCTTCATTTGGTCGAGAACCGTTCATTATTTAATGCTACTATTTTTATGCATCGCGCAGAGTCGCTAATGAGATTAATTTTCTATTATTTCGAACAACTGGATATATTAGTAGAATCGATTATTGTAGTTATGCGTGTTTATTTATTCAATAGTTTGAGTAACATTTGTCGATAAGGAAGTCGATAGTTTTTGTTATTTTAAAAGTTGTATGACGAAATGTTACTCCTGCAGCTTTGCTCTGTGTTAATTATGCATGTATAGATATATATTTAGTGTATCTTATATAATGCAATTAAAAGTTTAGAATATTTATAATCAGTTTTATTTTTCATTTTTATAAAGATTTTGAGTTACAAGATGACAAAAGTGCAGAAAGCAAATTATTATAGAAATATTAAATTTTTCATGTAGTATAACATTCCAGTCATTTAGATGGAAATCTAAATTTGTGGCTTTACTCTATCTAATACTTTCTAGGAGATTAGAGTCATAAAAAGAAAATTAAATTTTGACCTGCTGTTGACGTTGAGTTGACGCGAAATTATGCAGTATATAAAGATTAAATAAATATATCATTTTTTGTTATTAACGCAACGATATAAATGTCTAATTAGCTTCTTCCTTCCTTACTATTATAAAAGAGACTTTATGAACGACTATATACATGTGTAACCTACGTTTAAACCCATTCGTCGTTTGATCGATGTAAAAACAAAAATTTTCATTCGGAAAAAGATTCATCGTAAAAAAAAACTTGAGTGAGAAAGTTCCTACTTATCCTTTTTTGTAGGAATCCTTTGTTGTCGCCGACAAAGTACGACCCAGGCAAAAAAATCAGGAAAAAGAACGTAACAGTCGTCGCCGAGTATAAAGTATTGGAATGGATACTCACTGACTAGGGTGACGTAGGGGATACTATGTTGCTGGTAGTGAGGTGGACTGCAGGCCTCCTCTGCTCTGGAGACGGTGCTTCCGGTCTGCAGTTCAACGACGTGGCCATCCCTTTTGTAAAAGGCCATGCACATGTACCCACTTTGACTGTGAAAAGAGAAAATATAAAGTTCGAAATACAATTCTTCGTTTCACGGTTGCAGTTGCACTTTTTATTTCGGAAAACGTAACTTTACTTTCAGTTTTAAGATTTATTGTACACTTTGCGATACGAAATATACAATAATTGACAGTGTTTAGTGAAATAAGTTACATTTACTTCACAATTAATTGTACATAAGTTTTTGATCGATCCAAAACTGCTGAGAATGCGACTAACTGTATGCGTAATTTGATTAAACAAACGAGTAAATATTTCTTGGTAACAAAAACAATGAGTTACGTAAAAGCATCAAAATTAATAAATAATTTTTTAATTTAAACTTTTTAATTTATTGAGCTAAAACTTTTATTACATTCAAAATGCCCGACACAACAGAATAATTAAAGATACAATTTAGTTTATTAAAACGATGGGTAGAAAAGTGACGGATGCAAAGGAAAATGTCAAAAATGCATTAAATTCCATATATACATGTAAAGTCCTATTAAGTTAGAATATATTAACTCAAACTCACAACAATTTTCTATATTAATATAACTTTTCACTTTGATTGGCATTTAGAATAGTCCGCGTTCCACGTATATACATCTGCATTATTCGGACTTTTGAGAACGAAACGCAAAGTTGCGATCGTATTATTTTAACTTTTTGAACTGTCATAAATGTATGTCTTTTTTTACGAATTATGAAATGTATAAATTTCAAAATATTTCGTGGTACATAGAAAAACGAATATTACCAATGAAAAGAAAGACAATAGAAAAAAAGAAATTTGTGTACATACCACGTATATAGAAAAAAAATATGCTACAACAGTTGAGCTACAAAAATCAATTTTTGGTTTCTGAAACCGAATCAAACTTTCTTCGATAAAAGCGTTTCTGTTGAATTTTACATGTAACAATACAAACCATTGTGAATTAGTTAACTAAATTGTAAAATTTTATCAAAGAAAAGTAACATACTACGCGTAAAAGAAAAAATGTAGTGTTTAATCTATCAATTAAATTTTACGGATGTGCTATTATACCACAAATTCAAATTTTAATGTTGTTATCGTATCATCAAAGCTTTGTTATTATAAATTTAAATTACAGGTAACGCAAGTAACGCAAACAAATTATTATTTATTCATCCGCGAAACATCGACTAATTGTTATTTCACGTGTATTTGTTAAAATAACAAAATAATGGTGAATTTGAAAACGATCGTGGAAAGCCAGTCGACCAAAATGTGTATTTGTTAAGTTACACATTGTGGTTATTTTCATTTTGTAGAAGATTGAAACTCAATGTGATAAAAAAGTACATTAATATATACATATATGTATGTACATAGGTGTATGTACGTATATAGGATATACAACAGTAACGAGTTTCATCGTCAACCCTCGATCAAAATTTGAGGTTTTAAATCTGTCAGGTACCGATGAGAAAATAACGATATTTCATTTTTGGGATACATACTTAGTTTCCGATAGGGGATGCGAAGATTTGGTATATAAGGCAATACTTGAGTGATAGAAGAAACAAAATGTGTAGATCAATATGTTCATTAGCCGTTGTCATGAGAATGTATACGTATATTGATTTAGTCATAATAAGAAATTAAGAAAACTTAATTTCCTGTGTTTAAAGAGTTTCGTGAGTTACAATACGCACAATTTAAAACAAAGCTTGAATTGTTAAAGTATTTCGAATAATGAAATATTTAAAATCAGACTTGAAAACATCAATATTTACTAAAATTACATAAATATATGAGTAGGTGTGTAGTGTACTTACCATCCAACAGTGAAGTGAGCAACGATTATGAAGATATTCTGCTCGGCATCAGCTACTTTGACACTGTTGCAAAGTATCTTGACGTTATGCTCATCCTGCCCAGGAAGATTAAGAAAGTCGGGAGTTTCGGAGCTTCTGGCGCTTCCATTCGACCTAACGGTATGGAGTGAGGCATTGCTCATGTGGAAAGTATAAGATCTCGTGAGGTCAAGGGTATGCCAGGTAAGACTCGCTTTCCCCGTTAACCATGTGGGAAACCAACATTTGCCTGGTGATGATGCTGCAACATGTTAATAATCAAAAATAAATATTTAAATATTTTTTTTATTGATATTCAAGTACAAAATATTAAAGTTTCAGTACAATTGTTAAAAAATTTTAAGCGATTTATCACTGCAATTTGAACACTTAACAGAAATTTTTATTAAATTTAAATTCGTGCATCAATTACTGAATATTCCGCTTTATTTATATATTTTTGTTATCTTAAAATATAAATAAAAATAAATTAAATGACCGATACAACATACAAATGATTTAATTGGCAACGAAGTAAAAGAATAAAATTAAAAAGAATAAAAGTTATGGAAGCCAATACACTAAATTGACCTAGGAAATTCAGATCGCAATTTTCTTGTACGAGGGAGTCTCTATAGGAAAATAGAACGCGAGTCATTGAAATCAGCGTAGGGACCGGAGCTCATCCATCATAATACTGGATGGCCACATTTCATCCGCGTGACGTTATTCCGAGTTTGCTCGGGTGAATGGGCGACGATCCTCGAGTCGGAAAGCCATGAATCGCTTATCGCACCTTCTGGCCTATCCTACTACTACTACATATTATTATTACTACTACTACTATCATCCGTCGAACTATTGAATTACGCGCCTCCGTTCCCCGGTTCAGATAACTTTCTGGACGATGAGCTGGCACCCTTGTTGACTCAATGATCGCGTGGGTTAGAAATTTTCACTTGGTGTTGCGCGCTACTAGATAATAATACCAATATCCGAGATACTGCCACGTTATTTCATACGTCATTCTAGTTTTTCAAAAAATTTTTATTATTTATAACCGTATATTAATTTATTATTCACTGGTGTGAGAGTATTAACAAAGAAAATGCGATGATATTTTGTCCGTAAATTATGTAGCAATTAATCGACTGTAATTTAAAAAAAATTATTTTTACAATTATTTGGTAATTGTAAAAATTGTTATTGGTATATGATAGTGTTACACATTTCATATATACGCAGCCATAAGATTCAATTTTAAAGTATTTTAAAGGTTACAGTGTTTATGCTATAAGAGTTATTAAACGTAATGAATATGTTAATATAAATTCGCAGGAAGATATTAAATTAATTAAATTAATATTGAACAATTAATCGAATTCTAATACACGAACATTTTTAAAATATGATTTTAAGCATCCTGCAGAAAATTAAGAATTATGATTGCTATAAATATCGTATAATGGGCGAGTTATACGTTCAATTGAACAAATGGTCATCTGTACAGTATCAAGCGTACCACATAAACGTTCGGTTTAATTACTTTAAGATAACTTCATCAAAAATTCGTTGATATATGACTTTGAACGATAGAGGCAATAGTTGAACATTAATTCGAGTTTCAAATTGAAACTTTTGGACAATCTTCGTAAATTATCGATAACTGATACTTTTTTAAATTCAGTAATTATTACATTTACTTGATATTTTATTTGTGTAAATTATTTATTAAAATAACAATTTATTTGCAAAGACAATAAATAATATTATCTTTGCGTCTGCTCTAGTATTAGTTCTTTAGCAATTTATCAGAGCTTGGCAACTCGCGTACAAACTATCGACTATCTCTCTTGTAGTTACTAAGTAAAAACTCGCATATATTTAGATGTTCAGAATCAACTACATTATGATATTACAACTATTGTAAATTCTACAATACGATAATTATTATGGAAGTGTGTATTAAATATAAATAATAATTTAACGTGTGAGTGTATTAAATATATTATTTATTTTATTTTAACGAGTACCGTGAAAACAGTTGAAACTAAAATTGAAAAAAAAATTTCACCAATTTTGTTACTAAATAAACATTGGTATAATATGAAACGATTTTAGTTCAAATTAGTTGAAAAACAAAAATTATTCCCAAAAATAATTACCCAACCCAAAAACATGGAAAGTTACATTAAATAGATATTTAACAAACAATAGGTAAATACGCCGAATTTCAACACACAGCTTTAAAAAAAAGAGATTCCTTTATGTATTTAACTATGAGAGAACTCTAGAAAATTCTCGAATAAAATCCTCGCATCGAAATAGCGTAAAAAAAATACGTTTCAATCGAGCCCCGAGGCCGGCAACGCGCGTACTCTCATCCCTCCTCGAATTCCACGATCCGTAGCGTTGGTACGCGTTCGAATTTTATTGGCGCAGTCCCCCGCGCGCGCGACTTTATCGCGGACAAAGTGTCCTGGCAGATGAGGACGATAAAAAATTGCCGGATCGCGCGAGATTCCCGCGATTTTCCACTTTCTCGTATACATCTATCCTGTGTATGCGATGCAGTAAAAATTTCATCAGACGCTTCCGGTTCCTCGAGCTTTATGCATTCGCGAGCCTTTTTTTTACAAGCGGGGCAATCGCAAATTTTCGCGCTTTGACGCGAGATCGTTTTCTATCTTTCCTTCGGAAGGAAAGGGGATAGTAATTGGAAAAGATTTTTTTTATGTAGATTGCAGGTATATTTTTGGATTTGATCATTATTTCAGCTGGGTTAAATATACTAATGATTATATAGAGGACCAGGTAATCCAATTTTGTTATAAAATGTTTAAAATAAACTACAAAAGCTAATGTATTTATATACTTTTATAAGTCGAAAAATGATTTATTTATTACAATCAATTTTTTAAAAAATATTTTTTATAAATATTATTAATTCATATACGTTTTATTTAATGAAAAGAACACTAAACCCCAAAAGTTATTTTTATTTTCAACACGAAAAAAAATAAATTAAATGACCGATACAACATACAAATGATTTAATTGGCAACGAAGTAAAAGAATAAAATTAAAAAGAATAAAAGTTATGGAAGCCAATACACTAAATTGACCTAGGAAATTCAGATCGCAATTTTCTTGTACGAGGGAGTCTCTATAGGAAAATAGAACGCGAGTCATTGAAATCAGCGTAGGGACCGGAGCTCATCCATCATAATACTGGATGGCCACATTTCATCCGCGTGACGTTATTCCGAGTTTGCTCGGGTGAATGGGCGACGATCCTCGAGTCGGAAAGCCATGAATCGCTTATCGCACCTTCTGGCCTATCCTACTACTACTACATATTATTATTACTACTACTACTATCATCCGTCGAACTATTGAATTACGCGCCTCCGTTCCCCGGTTCAGATAACTTTCTGGACGATGAGCTGGCACCCTTGTTGACTCAATGATCGCGTGGGTTAGAAATTTTCACTTGGTGTTGCGCGCTACTAGATAATAATACCAATATCCGAGATACTGCCACGTTATTTCATACGTCATTCTAGTTTTTCAAAAATTTTTATTATTTATAACCGTATATTAATTTATTATTCACTGGTGTGAGAGTATTAACAAAGAAAATGCGATGATATTTTGTCCGTAAATTATGTAGCAATTAATCGACTGTAATTTAAAAAAAATTATTTTTACAATTATTTGGTAATTGTAAAAATTGTTATTGGTATATGATAGTGTTACACATTTCATATATACGCAGCCATAAGATTCAATTTTAAAGTATTTTAAAGGTTACAGTGTTTATGCTATAAGAGTTATTAAACGTAATGAATATGTTAATATAAATTCGCAGGAAGATATTAAATTAATTAAATTAATATTGAACAATTAATCGAATTCTAATACACGAACATTTTTAAAATATGATTTTAAGCATCCTGCAGAAAATTAAGAATTATGATTGCTATAAATATCGTATAATGGGCGAGTTATACGTTCAATTGAACAAATGGTCATCTGTACAGTATCAAGCGTACCACATAAACGTTCGGTTTAATTACTTTAAGATAACTTCATCAAAAATTCGTTGATATATGACTTTGAACGATAGAGGCAATAGTTGAACATTAATTCGAGTTTCAAATTGAAACTTTTGGACAATCTTCGTAAATTATCGATAACTGATACTTTTTTAAATTCAGTAATTATTACATTTACTTGATATTTTATTTGTGTAAATTATTTATTAAAATAACAATTTATTTGCAAAGACAATAAATAATATTATCTTTGCGTCTGCTCTAGTATTAGTTCTTTAGCAATTTATCAGAGCTTGGCAACTCGCGTACAAACTATCGACTATCTCTCTTGTAGTTACTAAGTAAAAACTCGCATATATTTAGATGTTCAGAATCAACTACATTATGATATTACAACTATTGTAAATTCTACAATACGATAATTATTATGGAAGTGTGTATTAAATATAAATAATAATTTAACGTGTGAGTGTATTAAATATATTATTTATTTTATTTTAACGAGTACCGTGAAAACAGTTGAAACTAAAATTGAAAAAAAAATTTCACCAATTTTGTTACTAAATAAACATTGGTATAATATGAACGATTTTAGTTCAAATTAGTTGAAAAACAAAAATTATTCCCAAAAATAATTACCCAACCCAAAAACATGGAAAGTTACATTAAATAGATATTTAACAAACAAATAGGTAAATACGCCGAATTTCAACACACAGCTTTAAAAAAAGAGATTCCTTTATGTATTTAACTATGAGAGAACTCTAGAAAATTCTCGAATAAAATCCTCGCATCGAAATAGCGTAAAAAAAATACGTTTCAATCGAGCCCCGAGGCCGGCAACGCGCGTACTCTCATCCCTCCTCGAATTCCACGATCCGTAGCGTTGGTACGCGTTCGAATTTTATTGGCGCAGTCCCCCGCGCGCGCGACTTTATCGCGGACAAAGTGTCCTGGCAGATGAGGACGATAAAAAATTGCCGGATCGCGCGAGATTCCCGCGATTTTCCACTTTCTCGTATACATCTATCCTGTGTATGCGATGCAGTAAAAATTTCATCAGACGCTTCCGGTTCCTCGAGCTTTATGCATTCGCGAGCCTTTTTTTTACAAGCGGGGCAATCGCAAATTTTCGCGCTTTGACGCGAGATCGTTTTCTATCTTTCCTTCGGAAGGAAAGGGGATAGTAATTGGAAAAGATTTTTTTTTATGTAGATTGCAGGTATATTTTTGGATTTGATCATTATTTCAGCTGGGTTAAATATACTAATGATTATATAGAGGACCAGGTAATCCAATTTTGTTATAAAATGTTTAAAATAAACTACAAAAGCTAATGTATTTATATACTTTTATAAGTCGAAAAATGATTTATTTATTACAATCAATTTTTTAAAAAATATTTTTTATAAATATTATTAATTCATATACGTTTTATTTAATGAAAAGAACACTAAACCCCAAAAGTTATTTTTATTTTCAACACGAAAAAAAACAAATACTTAAAATCGAAATAATCGCACTTGAGCTAACTTTGCAAAAAAAACATTTGTGAATAATCATTATTTCACGCTCGTTTCAGGTCGAACCAATTCAAAATCCACACTTCACAACCCCATCAATCTTGGGAATCCTCGTAGGAAGTTTTCTCAAAAGTGTACCCATATAGAGTAACCTCGTAGAAAGCTTAAACTCATAAACCTAGGAACGAATTTTCAGACGATAAAAATCCAGTTGTTACAGATTCGGCAAAAGTCGCCTCTGGTATTTGCGGTCGCGAGTTTTTGCTTCAGAGGACGTAAAATTTGTGGTGACGAAGACACGAGTATAGTACGTATGTGTGTATCGTGGTACACCCGGTTTATGGGACGTAAAAAGCATTGTTATCGAGGCGCCAGGAAAGAATGAGAATAATTCAGGAGCCCCCTATAGGTCGATAACTTGCGAGCGAGTCGTCCACAAGTTTTCTTGGCTTCGATATATGTATATATGTATACCTATACGTGCGGATGTGAACGCATACTACGGTGGGCGAGCGAGAAATTGATGAAGGTGCCTAGATAGACTGATGGGAAGAAAGTGGATGTAGTTTATTGATAGGACGAAATGGCTCCAACTACTCGCGAGTACGTTCGAGGTGACTATAGAATTTTTTATGTTAAAATGCAAGTGATGCGTGGTGTTGTTGATTCTGAATGACAAGTTACACGATGAGGTAGATAGATTGAATGCAAACTTTTAAATGATAATTCTATAATATGCTGTATAGTCACTTTCCTTCTTAAATATCGATTGGTCCATAGATTTTGAAAAAAAATCAAGATTATCAACAATGGCTGTAAGACTCAATTAATAACGCTTTAGTAAAGTTTATAAATGCGTATATATATAGTTTCAGTTTAAAAGGCTGTTGGAAAAATTGGAAAAGCGTAAAAGATTGTATTAAATATTTGATTTGATAGTTATAAATAACAGTAAAAGCAAAAGAGGCTAGGAGTAACGCAAATTACATGATAAGTAAGCAACATTGATTTGAAAGACATTAAGAGTTTTTATTTTGTATTAAATAAGAAAAAATAAGGAAATAGGAAAAGCAAAAAGGTTTTCAAGAAACTAATATTGCATCAATTTGCATTTAATACAACAATAAAAGAGACTCGCAAATTATTTAAAACCCATTTAATCTTATTTACGTGAGTTAAAAGGAAAACTATATGGAGATAAGTATACCGAAACAAAATTAATCAAAAGTATACGGAATACAGTAAAGTGAGAAAAGGCGGAGGCACGTAAAGAAAAAAGACCAAGTTGACAATAGTGTACGGAAAAGAAAAGTGTAGAGTAAGTAAAGTAGAGAAGGGTATATAAGATACCCGAAGTACGACAGATACAAATTCCCAAGCTCGTAAAAATCGTATACTGAAACTGACTCTCTCTCTCTCCCTCTCTTTTCCTCTTTCACTCGTAAGGGCGCTAATTCACACCTTAACGCTGACGATAAAATCGTAAAAAAGTGTATATAAGCTACTACCCCGGTTGTCTTTATCGTTTCTACCTCCAGCTTCTCCACCTCTTTTCCCCTTGTCGTCTTTAGTCACTGTTTTCGTTTTCCTTTCGTTGTCCTCGGTGCGAATTTCCCTTGAGTTTCCTCGCGCGTCGTAAAGCAGTAACGAAGGCACATGCATAAATAACAAGACGGACGAGAATATCGAAATCCCGGGACAGACAACATGTCTCCTCTTTCTAATTTACGCTACTGAATAAAAGATAATTTTCTGACTCGAGGTATATGAAAATCGGGATGCTACCGGTACCAATTAATTTTACGCGACAAATAAATTATAATTAATTTAAATTTGGTATATGTATACCTATAATGAAGAATTTAAAGTAATGCATTGTAATAAATGAGAAAGAAAAGTATTTTGAAAGGTAGAGAATTAGAAGAAATAGGAGATAAACGTACAGAGTGAGAAAAGGAATGAAGAATCCGACTGGGAGCGTAGAGAGTTTAGTACCAAGTCGATACCAATTATCGTTCTCCAATGACCGGAAACTCACAACTGCGAATGTGCAAATAGCGTAGATATGGAAATTTATGCAAACATCCGCGTCCCTCCGTGCGTGCACTTATGTTGAATTCAAAGCACGTATAATAAACTAGAATTAGGTGTAAAATATTCGCTTTCCGAGGCTTTTCTACATTCAAAATGTTTCCCAACCTCGGTTTCTTGAGTCACCGCGAATTTAAATAAGAAGTAACTTTAAATACTGAACAAATTCGAGTTGTAAAGGTTAACTTAGTTTCTTTGTGATTTACGTTATACGTAAAATTTAAAACCGTACGGCTAAACGCTTGGACGCTTGATCCCTAAGTATATTGAATTAAATATTCTAATTATACTTAAGTGTACGATTAATTATTTACTTTAAGTATCATCTACATAAAAAGGTATTTTAAAATAATATTTAGTTAAATCCCTCCGTTAATTAATGAAAAAAAATGAACTTAGTATCAAAAATAAAAACACCGAACATCCACCTAAAAAAGAGAAAGCAACAATAATCTCACCCAAAAGATCCCAACAATGTACATTAAAAAAAAAACGAACGAACGTTGGCTCACACAACGTTTCGCTCTACATACACCGTATCATTGCTCGAGTTTTCCAAGTCTCAAAATAATACAGTATAGAAAGCTAAAAAAAAGCGGGAGACCGGCACATGCTACGCTAGCTGAACCAATCAGGATCCTAGAAAAAGATCGAGAGACGTAAAAAAAAAGCCCAATCGAGGTATCGTTGTATGGTAAATGTATCTGTACGCGTTTCGTACGCGCATGTATAAATGCATAGAAAACGTTCGTTACGTTTCCATTGAAAAATTCCATGCATCGAGAAGTTCTTATGAACTTGTACGTTCCAGCGCTTTTCTACGTTGGATAAAAGTCGTTTTGCAGATGAGCACGTAACAACAAGCAAATTTCGCTTGTCCTCTTATTATTTTATTTATTTTTTGCTCTTTAGTTTCTTTGCCATTTACTCAGTGGTAAAAAAATGAGGTACTTGTGTTTAGGTTTTTTTAGTAACTATACGAATGATATTTTTTTATTTTTTACTGTTGGCTTCCTTTTTTTTTATTAAATTATACGTTTTTTTAACGAGTTGATCGTCGTTTATTTAGATTATGTAATTTTCGTCGCTAATTTTTGGGTATTTACACTACTTAAGAATATAAGATAATTTTTATAATTATTTAATACTTCTTTTTTTAATTTATTTGTCATTTTTACTTAAATATGAGTTTTTTTTAATTATTTTAAATTTAGTAGACATGTGAAAATATATTAAAGCTGACGTGAAAAACAATTTTAGTTTTTAGTTTCGCTGTACACCTACTGACCAGTTTATATACTATAGACAATGAAAATAAAATTATATAAAAGATGGAAAACAAAGTTAAATTCTAGAAAAATCAACATTCAAATATTTTTTCAGCAGATCAATCTGTTATTTTAAAAAAGTAATATATTTAGTCGGTAAATACTGTATTACATTGTTTTCAAAATTTACTTAAAATTTATTTACGGTACCATAATTGTTTATTATATTTGTAACTACGAGAATATCAAAATTATTTATTCCAGATACGGAATGAATAAAATTTTAACTTTGTAACAACTTTTCCGATTTTAATTTTTTATTTTTTACAATGAAAGACAATTTAGTGAATTCAATAAAATATTTCACTCAAAACTCCTAAAAAATATTTGTTTTAAACAAATATAGTTTATTAAAATGGAAAAAATTGAATTTGAAGAAAGATAAATTATAAACTAGAAAATATTTATTATTTGTTTAGAAGTATGCAACGTGATTTATTATTAAATTTATTAAATTATATATTTATTGTGAATAACTAACAAGCTTTTTTCAACAATGACGATAGTTGGACAACAGTATAAAAACAGAAGAATAATTAAAAGTAATATCGATTCGGAAAATGTAGTAGTATTAGAAGAGTGATGTTGCATACCTTTAGTAAGGGTCATCGTTCTAGAACCCTCAAGAGGACTGAACAATCCGTTGCAAGTAGCATCACCGCTCTGAGCGACCTTGTAGATTTCGGGTGAACCCTCGGGAATCGGTCCAGCTGCGGCCGAAACGATTTCGTGGTCGAGGACACTGCCGATACCAAGAGCCACAGCAGCAGCTCTATTCAGTCCTGCCACATTTTGGCCACCTCGTTCGTATACGAAACATCGATACCGATCTTCATTGCTTAGAGAATGACCGTTATGCAATCGTCCAACCAAATATCGGTTGCTACCTTCTTTCCATGTTGCTAGGCACTCGAGTTCCTCCACTGTAAATCAATCGTACATTGTCTTTTAGTTTCCTCATTTTCTTTTATAAATAGGTAAAACAACTGTATATGATGTGCTGTGTAGTGCAGTTAGAAGGTTTAATATTAAACAGTTTATTATTCAGTATGAAATAATTAACAATAACGAGTAAATAGGGCGCATTAGACATTGTATATAAAACACGATTTTATTACGTGTCTTACTAACCTCATTGAACCAGCATTCAATAGAATTTAATATACATATATTGCGTGAAAATGTGGAATATACAGTTTGATTAATATATTATATTTTATTTTATTATAACAAATGGTGATAAAACGCTCAGTGAAAATATTAATTTATAATTAGACTGCGGAAGTTTATGTAAAATAACATTTTTCTTATTGCAGAAAATTTAATATTTTGTATATTCTTAGCCAATTTTCATTTGTACGTGTATTAAATATAGAAGAAAAAATAATTTTTAAATTTTTCATTTAATCATTTATTCATATTTTGGGTATTTTGAAAAATGCTATTTTGCATAAACTTTCGCAGTATACTTATAATTCATATTAAAACTCGTTTTTATGTTGAATTTAATATATTGGCAACCAAATACATAATAGAAAAATAAATACTGTACAGTAATTAATAATTTTATTTAAATAATGTGTCACATATACCAGTAGAAAATAACTTAATATGTACAAAATGACTCAATATCATAATACGTTGAGACATTATATCTATTAAATTTCCCAACTGAAGATTTTTTCAAATTTTTATTTTCTTTTTTAGATTTTTTCTTTATCTCGCGGAAAAGTGAACAAAGAAATAGAAAAACACACATATACGCACACATAGATTCACATAGTCAGCCCCTTAAACTTCCTTTGTAACTTCGTAAGAGGGGAGAGAGAAAGAGAGAGTTTGCGTTTTTTATTTCCTTTTGCCTTGCTTATCGCACGTACCTCGAGTCAGAACTAAAATAATCGGAGATCCCGAGGGTTGGGAAATAGGTGCGTCAAAGTCGCTCGATAACAACCAGAGAAAACCAAGAGAAAGCGAGCGAGAAAGAGAGAGAGAAAGAGAGACGGAGAGAGAGAGAGAGAGAGAGAGAGGGGGAGAGGGAGAAATAGAAAGAGAAACTGCTATGCTACGGTCTTTTACGCTCATTTCCTATGTATCAGATGGATAACGTGGTATGCGGAGAGAAGAGGGGGCATCGATCGGCAAAATTTATACCGGGAAAAAATTTACTCGGGCATGATAAAGTACTTTTCGCGAGATTTATTTAACTTCGGAAAAGTATATCTGAGTCCCTTTCGATGCTTTTTTTTCTTTACCTCGCGCTTTACCTCGTATATATATATGTATATAAAAGATGTATGACGCTCAGCTGGTACTTTTAAACTGATGATTAAGGAAGATTAAGTGCGCACACCACTGGATGGTTCTTATTATTTTTTTTTTTTTCGAGTGGTGTTTCGATCATTATATATCATTGTAAATGTGAATAAAACTCATATAATACTTTTTTTTGTCGTATGGGTTCTGGATTAATATACAAATCATTCGGATTTACGCAAACGGTGTTCTAAAAATTCACAAGCGATTATATAAAAATTTGTATAATAATTGGTTGAAAAAAGATAAATTTATATCATTGGAGTTTATTGTACGATTTTAAGCTAGACGTGTTTGCATTGCACGGGTAATTTTAGGATTTATACAGGTAATCGTAGAAATGCTTTTATCAATTTTATATCTACTTTTATATTTAATTTCCAATTCTGATAAATATTTAATAACTCATTTTAGCGCTCATATCGTAATTTATTATTCATGTATATGAATTATCAATTTTATTTATATTTTTTACAAAATTTGTTCGTTTTAGTAACTTATTTAATAATTTCAATAATATTAATATTATGTTTTTATATCGTTTAAAAACATAACAATTTCAATACAAATTAATAATTTGAAATAAATATTTATTTCTAAAGGTGCTTAAATATTATATAAAATTTTGAAAACACAAAGATTTCGTGTAAATTTTATTAAACAATATCCAGCATAAAGGTATAGAAAATTCAAGTTTATTTGATCATAAAAATTGTATAAAACGAACATAATATCTTTTACAACGTTCAATAAATGTTTGCACGAATTTTTCAAAATTCATATTTTACCTTTACCAAAACTTTAACCGAAAAATTTTAACAAATTAATTCATTTAACGTAATATTGTATATAAAATTTTATAAATTGTTCGAATACACATGTATGTATACATGTTTGGTGCCACTGCGCGAATAAAACAATTATTAAAATGATCGAGAGTAGAGGTAACAAAAAAAGTAAAGAATGTTCTTTTCTTTTTCCTTGGCATTATACATTCTTTATTCTAGAGAGCAGTGTATACAAGGCAGTTTAAAATTTTTGCTCAAAAATAACGCAGAAAGAAAAGTTTTATTAAACCAAAAGAAACGGGGCATTCCGTGCACGTGAAGCCGGCGGAATAAAATTTCATAAAGCCCAAGCACGTGTCATAAGCGATTCCAGAAACGGGATATCTTGCCTCTTTCTTTCTTTCTTTCTCTTTCTTATTCTTTCTATTTTGCTTCTTCTTTGGTACTCCTCTTTTGACAACAAATGTAATCAAAAATGAAAACCAAACTTTTTTGGTAAAATTTTAACGGTAGTGCATCTTTTAGCTCAGCAGTAAACAGTTGTGAATTATAACTTCGAATTACAGTTTACGTATACCATTTCCTATAGTTATAAGATGAAGAATTTTGATTTTAATTTCCGTATATACGTCATAGATATACTTTTACATTTACATTTTAATCGAAATGTGATTCTGATTAAATTTTAATATTAAGCAAAAACTAAAAAACTAAATATATATTTACTATTATTGTAACTAAAATTGACCAAATATTTAATGTACTCCCTTAACTTTCTAATTTTCTTTAAATTCAATTATCTTCAAATCATCACTCTTAAAATTCCAATGAGAATCTCAGTGTGAGAAAACAAGATGAAGCTCAATTAAGTTACGAAAAAAAGGGAGCGTTCGACACAGGTATAAAGGGAGGCTAGGAACAATTATCGTGGTTACCCGCAAAGAAGCACCAGAACAAAGTCGCGCGTGTACTGGCCGATGGTATCGTTAAGCCGACCGTAGCGAATCTCGTTCCGTGGGTGCATCCTGCGGGAACCTTTTTTGGTTGGTATACACATTGAGTTTCTTTCTTCAGAGCAGGAAAAAGTTACCTCGACGTTACTTTGGCTTTCTCAATTTGCAGTTCCGATGGTTTTGTCGTTTTTTTTGTTTTTCTTTACTTTTCTGAGGGGAATTTTGAAAGTATGATGCTGGCAGCGTTTGGTTTAAAAAGTAACTAAAAATGGTGGATCATTTTAGTAACAGTATAAATAGTAAACTGACTAATTTACTAAGAACTTAAATATTTGTGTTCAATATTGACTATTTAACAATTTATTTTCAAGAATATACATATAGTTTATAAAAGATGTGTGAAGAATATAATAATAATACTGTGAATAAATATTTTAATAAATATAATTTTTATTTCATATTTATATTGAGCCTAAATAAATACTCATCCATTTGATGTCAGTGTTAAAATTTGTATAAGTTATACATGCTATCACCGCTAAGTTAGTAACATATAAAAATTGGTGGTTTATCTAAAAGCCTTCCTAAAACTGTTAATGCACTTTTGTCATTATAGCAAATTTTTTATGAATCGATTAGTTTTTACTGTCACCAAATTACTAACCATGCAAAGAATTCTTATTTTATAAAGCGCACTTTATTTTACATGAGGCCTACATTCATGAAGAATATTGTATTTTATCGAAATTTATATTCTTTTATATTACAATAACTTTTATAAATTGTTTATACAAAGAAATACATTTCACGAATAAAATGTAAATTTCGGTATAATTTAATTAATATTATATTACAAGTTGAAAACTTAATTTTTTCAATGTCATATATTTTAATAAAATCAATTTTTTTATACATTTTTAAAACGTTCATTCTTTTATAGTTATCGATAAAATAAGCTGAAATTTTATACGTACATATTGTTTTTAATATTTATATATTGACGTCATAAATTTAAAAAAATTGAATTATAAATATATATTAAACATAAACTTTTAAATTTTCGTTGGTACATGTGCTTCATTAATAAAACAAAAATTTCACTGGATCCTATCCAAGTATCATGTAGCATGATATTTTTGTAATTAAACATAAATTTTGCAAGCAACGCAGGTAATTTGGAAATTCATATTACGAATTAAATTTTACATTAATTTTAAATTTTTGAAAACGAAGGATTTAAATCTGTCCGTCAGGCGAAAAAAAAAGAAAGAAAATTTTTATCCGAGTAATTCAATTCTTTTTTTACATATACAGTACGTTGATAAATTTTACTCTGTGGAAAAGTTTAATCATACAGTTATAGGAGTAACATTACGTGTATCTGTAAGTGTATTATCCGCCCAGTACTAACAGTAAGTACCTTTAAAATAGTTTATACCGAAGAAATGCCTAGGTATAACCCAACCCTCGAGTAAAAGAAGAAATACGAGAATAAAAAAAATAAAGACTATAAAGTTTAAAGTTCCTTTTTCGTTAAGAAGTTACGCGTCTATTCCGTTTTGGAGAAGTCAAAAAAATTCGCAGCTCTAAATTCAAATGGGAAAGGCGCGCGAAATTTTTGTTAAATAATCCCTACAGCTCTTTCTGAATTAAGTTAACCGATTTTTTCTCCCTAGAAAAAAAAACGGAGGAGGAACCTACGACAAAAAAAGAATGAAAGAAAAAAAATAATAAAATAACGGACGACCTTAACTCGAGCCCCTTAAACTATAAAACTACCTTGAGCACATTCTTTCCACCCTTCGCTTTCTCCCGATGATATCTAAATCACATCTCGAGAAAAAGTTCCGCCGAGGTTACCTCCTACCAACTACTTTTGCCGGTGCGCACTTCTTTGCCGAGAAAGAGGGGTGCCGACTTTTTTTTTTGCTACTCTCACTTACGAGTCCAGCAATTTGCGAGAGCGAAAAACGTGACGCGAGCTTTTGCACACTCGCGAGCTTGCAAGCTTCGAAGGCGGAAGAGCATTTTTTTCTAAGTTTCTTGCTTCCTCCTGTTTCTTGGTTTTTTTTTGAAAGGGGTGGAAAGGATTATTTTTTTCGACGAGCGACTTCGTTAATTGAAGGTTTTTGAAAGTAAATCCCTAATGGTCATAGTAGCATAATTTGAGATACTTACATTTTTTTTGTTGTACAACAGTTTTTTTCAGTAAACTACTAAAAGTTTCGCAAAGTTGAAATTAAAGATGTTAATGTTTATTTTTAAATTAAAAAATATTTCATGATTTTATGTAGCATATTAATATCAATACTGAAGTTTGTAATTATTATAATTAGAGAATATTGGTGATATGATTTGATAACCAATGATAGTATTATTTGGTTTAACATACAATTATTTACCGTTTAAAATAGATTATTTTTATTAAGCTGAATTTATTTTCTCAATATACAAAATAATATTATGCTTTTAACAATTAACTATGTAATTTAATTTTAAAATTTAAAGATTTATTTAGTTAATTGATAGCCTAGTGATGTTTCAACGTTACCTAAAGTAAGAAGGAACTGATTGAACGGTGAAAATTTATTGCGATTGAGAAATGGTAACAGGAAGTTCGGTACTTCGCGAAGTGAAGAATTAAGATTAACTACTTCATCGATAGGATCAAATATAAATAACATAGCTATTTTTTAAATTAAAAGTTACGTGCACGTGCGCTCGTGCATACATCCATATGGGCTATTGGTTTTTTCTCAATTTTTTTTTTCGTCAAAATATAATTTCCTCAATTCTTGTTTCCACTTTTCAAACTCGATAATAATATCATTTTCTTTTAAACATTTTTTGAAGATTGATATTTAGTAATTTAACAAAAGGAAATAAAATTTATTAGCAATATTAATTAACTAACATGAACAATAAAGAACCCACAACGATTTGATTGTAAATGAAATTCGTTAATAAGAAATATTTAATCGTGGATTACTGTAAAATTAATTAAATTAGTGCTAGTCATAATAGTATTTATTCAATAATTTCAATTATTACAAATATTCATTTGAGCTGTTCCGTTAATATTCATTTAGTGTGAAATTAAATTACACATGAATTGTATTATTTTAAGTTATACGAAGAAAAAGAGTTTTAAACAAAAAACATATACGGCGTTATATTGTCATGTCAAAAGCCAAAAAGGGACAAGTATTGAGTGGGTTCAATAAAATTCACAATAATGTAATTAATCAGTGTCTGTATGAATTGCTGACGTTCAGTTTCCATCTTCCTCTGTTAGTAGAAAATAAAAAAAATCAATACCGAGCTCTCAGTACACACGACGAAATCAATATTTGAAGTTCGCTCGGTGAAAAACAGTTTTCCACCTCCAATTAAATTATCAAGTGGATGACAAAATTGAGGTCAGTATCACTCTGTAATATGCAGAAAAAAAATTTTTTTTTCAATCACCCCAAGCAGAATATCAATTAAAAAATTAATTTCGTCAACACTTATATATGTATACGCGATATCGAGTTATGTATTCTCGATTGCTTATTTATATCGACACCAATTCGTCACATAGTATTTCAATTATTGATATGAAAATCTGATGTTCATTTTCAATTTTCGCAGAATCTATCACGCCTACTTCGTACCGTTCGATGATTTTAATTAGTCTTTCAAGACAAATGAGTATAAATTTTTCAATGTTGTCGTGATTTTGTTTATGTTTACTTTTTCTAATGAGTTAACATTAATTATTACATTCGCGTACAGAAATTTCGTTCTAATAATATTGGATAGCTTTAACGTAGCTGTTATGTAAATTATTCAATGTTGGGACGTCCGTACTTTATATTCGAAAAATATGATTTCATTACATTTGAAATCAGCGACCCGAGAATTTTCCGAATGGAATTTTTCATACAAATCTGACGATATTCAACTTTTCTCTATATATTCGCCTATTTTCAGTATTCGAATTTTAAATTCAGATATTCTACGATGGAAAATAATTATTTTTCCTTGTGCTTCCTAAGTGCTTTCTTCAATTTGTATATTATAACGCAAAATTATCGGTGATGAATATACAAAATATCTAGTGCTAGTACGCAAAGAGTTTTCAAATAGTATAACATCTTTAATTATTATGGTATCTTTATATTTTGTTTATATATATTTACTTAATGGCTTATTATATATTTAAATATAAAAGAAAATTATCTGAATAATTTTTTTACAGCTCGATGAAAGATAATATGAATGTGTATTCAGTACAGCATTGTCTGTGCGTTAATTATTTAGAAAATTAACAAAAATAATTAATTTTAGAGTAATGCTGAATTTATACTTTTTGAATTAAAATGTACTAATGAAATAAATAATTATTATAAGCAATCGAACAATTTTTTAAACTATTATTTAACCGAAGAATAAGATTTTTATTCGCGTTTGTTTTGACATTGTAAATATTTGTTTTGACTATAGTAGGTTTTTCGAATCTTAGACATAAGTTGGTTACATATTTATGTGTATATGTAACTGTGTATTGGAAAACATATAAAATACCTAAGAATTTATAGAAAATAATGGCCAATACACAGTATGATCAAGTATTAAGAGTATACCATTGTTATGTTGTCCATAATGACTTTACTCTTTTAAACTTACCTATATCAATTTTATTATTTTATTAAAAAGCGTTATTATAAAAGATAGTTATTCATTATTTATGATCTATAATAGAAAATGTATTTACTTTAAATTTATTTAAGTTGAATTTTCTAAATAAATGTTAAAAGTTGCATAAAAACGTAAAAGAAAGTATAGAGTAAAATAATACAGGTGCACTCAAGTTAACTAAACGTAAGTTAAAGTACACGAAATTACCAGTCAATTAAGTAAGTGTTTACCGAGCCTCGATTACCCAGTGATTTGTAAATCGAATCGTCGAACGTTCGAGTCGTCGCACGTCAATTTTCTCCCACGGGAGTATAAAGTTTTCGCATGCGCTCGTGTATACGTATATACTTTGGTTTTTCAAGATCGTATGCGCTTGTTTTTCAACGCCTCTACCGAATTAACGGGGTTGAAAAGCTGTTTTTAAAAATATGAGATAGCCGATGCACTCGCAAGAGTATTTTCTCCGTGGTCTACCTCGTAATCTCCTACGAGCAACTTGGAATCGTAAAACTTTGCTTCCGGAAATTGTAAGTTTTCAGATTAATAGAAACTCGGATGTGACATTTTTCATACGCAAGATTGTCGATTTCACATATACGATAATGCCACTGATTAATGATGTTTCAGTTTATATGCCTTATTTTTGATCAAGTTTAATAGGCATTTGAAAAATTTTCTTTTACAATTTTTCAATATAGTTCATTGTTAATTAATTGTTCATTCTTAATATTTCATTCTTACTTTATTGCAATAAAAAGTTATTTAAAAATGACCTAGTTATTAAAATTACAATAAATTTTTATCAATGTTTAATTTTTTTTCGTTACATTTGATAATAAGAATAAAAGAAACGAATGTCTTTTGTAAATTTTGTACAATATTTTATAATAAAAGTATCAATGGATATCAATGATTTTAATATTTCATAGAAAAAATGAACAATCTGAACTATATTAAAAAATACATTCTTAAGAAACGATAAATGTTTAACAAGTAATAAAATTTATTCTTGAGTATTAAAATTTAATATCACGAACGGAGTTATATCAAACTTTTCATTCATAAATAAACATACAGTTTATATATTTTAGGAATGTATTTATAACATCAGTTATAGAAAATATTGTAGAAAACGACAACATTTTACTATAAATAGACATTTATTTACGCTTATAGAAACAAATGATTTATGTATCATGAAATATTTTTATAACTTTTATACATAAATTCAATAATTCGAATTTTGAATAGAAATATTAAATATTAAACACATTTCTATATGTACAATCAATGCTATAAGATTCATGAAAAGTGTTTTTAAGTATAACAATAATTACAATATGCCAATAAAAAAATACATTTGTTTCTCAAAATAAGCACTGGTTCAATGGATATACATATATAACACGTTATAGAATAAAGTAGGAAATAAAAATGTTGCCGCATAGAGTAATTAATTAAAATTAGGCCATATTCCATTTTAGTGTAGGGAAACAACAAAATATAATAGACTTACCAGTGCTTTCAGAAGCAGGTACATCAGGGCAGGCTTGATACCTGAACAGAAGCCGACTCTCGTCAGTGCAGGTGTCAACGTTACTTTGCGGGCTGGAACACCTGCCGTGGCCTCGGTTATACGTGAAGGTCATCGGCCCATGAAAAGGACAGGGTACCGAGGTCGCTTCCTCGCGAAACA
Organism: Theocolax elegans; assembly: GCA_026168455.1. Lineage (NCBI taxonomy): Eukaryota > Metazoa > Arthropoda > Insecta > Hymenoptera > Cerocephalidae > Theocolax > Theocolax elegans. The sequence continues at coordinate 16,908,557 of CM047425.1, read as the reverse complement.
TCGAGAAGAGCAACGCGTCGCCGGTTATGTATGAGCATAGCGACGACAGGCTGTTGCGGCCATGGCAGTAGGCTGAAATCAGACATTCGTGCACGTCACTCACTTGACTTGTCGGCCTCGACGGATTGATCATTAAAGGGAGGCTAGCTTGCCTCGCGTTTGCTCTACCAACTGATTTATGACGTTGCTACGCTGATTAAATGTTGACTCTTTTTTTTACCCTTTCCTCTTCTTTTACTCGACTATTTTATCTCGATTGAATGATTAAACATGAATTTTTAATACACTTCTCAATGACGTTTTATCAATTCTAAATTAATAATTTATGCTATTTATAATTCAATAAAATTCTGATACGGAACTTATTGAAATATTGAAACATTAAGTAATTATATTATATTATTAATTATAACGATGTAAAATATTCATGCTTACCACATTTTCAATATGTATAATTAAATAATATTTCATTATTATTGGAGTTGCGTAAAAGAACGTATAAGATTAATTGTTTATTTATGTCCGTAGTCTAAATTAGATAATTTTAATTAACTTACTGAAAGAATTAGAACGTAATAGGTACATTTAATAATTTATATCGTCTAACATAAAATTCCATTAGCTAAGACTGCATAATCAGATATGCAAAGATATGTCTGACTATTTATATGGAATACTACTTACTTGAAGGGGACAAGCCAGCGTTAAGCATGTACAAACAATTTGTAGGTTTTTGAACCACAAATTTAATTGAAATATTATATATTTCTAGTATTTTAGGATATAATAATACTTACAAAAGTCAGTATTTGAAGACAGATTAGACCTAGAAATTCTCATTCTTTACTTTAGTTATACGTATTTTACTTTACTACTTATTTTACCCATCGTCGCACTCTATCTCCTGACCAGATCATCGGATCGAGGTGTGTTGTTGTTCATTTTTGAGCCAATTAAATTACTTATCGTCTGAGTGGAACAGAATTTCAAAAATGTTAACACAAAAAAGAAATGGTTCCAAAATAGCTGATTTTTATGGAATTTTTCAAATTTTTGACATACCTTTGGAGTCAATTTTTTGATCTCATTTCGATGATCTGGTCTGGAGATAGAGTGCGACTATGGGTAAAATAGGTAGTAAAGTAAAGTACGTATAACTAAAGTAGAAATGAAAAATTCTAGGGCTAATCCGGATTCAAATGCTCATTTTTGTAAGTATTATTATATCCTAAAATATTAGAAATATATAATATTTCAATTAAATTTTGTATTCTAAAAACCTACAAATTTTTTTACATGCTTAACACTGGCTTGTCCCCTTAAATTAATTTTGTACATCATCTTATTTCACCATAAAAACGTTCTTAATTTATTAAGTATAAACGATTCTGAGAAGGAATTATTTAAATCATATTAATTATTAAATAATGATAAGTAAAATAATGGTTACCCTGAATGGTATCGAATTCTCATTAACGAAAATCATGATCAAGTCGAAAAGTTACTTCCCTCGTACACAATATATCATATATTGCCATGAAAATAGCTTGAAGAAATAGTTAAAAATTATAAAAACGCTCGTCTGATACTTGCGAAACGTTTTATCGATAATAAAAGCCATAAATCACTTGTCGAAGAGAGAAAACGAAAGCAGAGACAGGTTTTTAATCATTTAAGAAACTCGATACTTCGCATCGTTAATCACGCATGAATCATCATTTTGCAGAGGGAAAGCAGCCCTCAATTCACGATACCTGTCAGTCTTATATGTTATATAACTTTTACCAAAAATTCTTAACACTCATTTGTATAATGAATGGCTTGCAATAATTCGTCTGTGTGGTTTTATTTTTCACTATTCTTCGATACTACTCTAATTATGTTTATATTTTTCATTTGTTTCCGTGACTATTAAGTTTTTATTTTCATTTAAATATTATTACTCTGAATCTGTAATTAACGACGTGTCAATGTAAATTACTTTATATTATTAAAACTTTTATACAAACAAAGCAATATATTGTTAATGTTTAACACTTAATTTATTTTCTTAACAATATCCTCAAGGTATATAAATTAGAATATTGGTAACACATTCTGAATGAAATTGAAAAAAGGAAATATAAAACTAATATGTAAAATGATCTTTAAAAAATCACTACAACACCGTAAATTGAAAATGTAAAATTTGATTTGATTCAGTATGTACGACACGTATATATAGGAATATAAAGGTAAATATTAAAATTTCACTAAAATTTAAAAAAAAAATTGATTTAATTTATACACGGTAATAAAACAAACTTCACGTGAATATACCGATTTTAAATATATAGTATGCAACGCATTTTATATTAAAATATCCAATAAAATTTCTGTAAAAAATAGAAAGAAATTTTTAAACTTAATACACATTTTTTATTCGTCTGCACAAACACCAACGAGTTACTTGCAAAATTCAAAGGTCTCTATAGAAAGTAGAGTCAGCAATCTTTAAAATCGAATACTCAAAATAAAATTTCTTGTACATATGTGGGTGTTTGTGTGTGTGTGTGTGTTTAAAACAAAATTTCATTTAAATATAAGCAAAACAAAATATCGATGATATCCATCGATTTGGGCGTAATTTAAAAACCGCAGGATGGTAACCTCGAAAAAGTGCAATGTTGTGTTTCTCGCACCCTCTTTCTACCTCCCTTCGATGCAGCAGCTGTCGCGCGGCTTTTTCCATCCTATAGTATATGTGTACGTCTGCGGTATGACGCCGGGCAGATTAAAAGCCGATAAAAAAAGGAAAGAACGGAGACTTTGACAAATCGTCCAAAAATGCACCAGACGAGGAGCTGGATAACGGACTTGGGTTACGTTCCTCTTCGATCCTCATATTTTTCCGATCTTTTTTCTCTTTTGTTTTAGCTTTTCTTCATTACGGTTCATAATGGAGTACATTGTTTTTGCACCAAGGGTTTTTAGAGATAATTAATGTTAGCAATTTTGAGTTCATTTGAGCTTGTTCGATATCATATTAACTGCACAGTAACTTATGTGCCGCAAGTACATTGAATATTATTTTTTAAATATATTGATAAATTATGCTTTTTTATATGTGTAAAATGTTATATATAATGTTAATCATTCATAAGTAATCGTTTATGTTTGCTTGATTTCATTAATTAATTCCTGACGAAAATTAAACTATGTATGGAACATGTTTTTGATCTGAAATTGGTCTTCTGGCCTAAAACGGTCGATAAACTCGTAGTACATTCACAAGTAATGATTTTTAAAAAAAAATGTACATTTATATTATAACAATATCTCTTTTAATCATACTTTCGGTAAACGAATGGGACATATGAAATAATTGATTTTGAAATAATTATAATCGGCTACATGATTTGATTTGATCTACTAATTATTACAAAATTAACTGTCTTCTATTGTCAATTAACTTATTAAATTAGTTTGATGATATATTCTGCAGGAAATGAAAAAGCAAATCTATCAAAACGTCAAATATAATTGACAACAATATGATTCAACGATCATTTGGATGAAAGAGTAATGCATTTAATTAATACGGTATACAAAATTTATTAAATTTTTCATTACTCAAAGTAGAAAAGAAATACGCTTTGCAAAATTCTCATATACACAATTATTTTAATCTATCTTCTTTAAACATCTTCAGACATTAAGATTGGAAATCAGATTAATCAAATGTAAACTTCGTTTATTTAAAAATACTAAAAAACTTGAGTAGTAGAGATTTTTAATTATATTTTATGTAAAACAAAATGTAACAAAAGTAGTAATTCGGATGACTATTCGTGAAAATTTTAAATTAAAAAATTGACTAAAACAAGATATTCTAGATAATTAATTTAACACGAGAAATTATTATTTTTTCTTAGTATACACAACAATTGGGTTGTTATTTAATAATTGATGGTGTTAATACGTATTATCTACAAAAAATATAAGCAATATACAAATATTTATATCGTAAAATATTTTCTTGCTCATTATAAATTATCTACCGGCGAAAGAAATATTTAAAATTGGTCAAAAAAATTAAAAATTTTGAATGTTTAAAATTTATTATCGAAATTTTTTACACTTAAAACATTTTTTCTACCTCGAAATTCCTCACTATAGTCACGTATAGGATACGAAAACTCGTATATTAAACGGGAGGGCGACTGACAAACGACCGGTACGAAAAAATCGATGGGAAATTTCACGTCGACCGAGTAAAGATTTACGGTGAAGTCCTGTATGCATATAAGAGGGTCTTGCTCTCTCAAATCGAAAGAATTCGCAATCCGCGCGAAATTCCATCTCGTAAAAATTTCGCGGCTCGAGAATATGTATATATCTGGCATACTTATATCGATGTCGAGAAGTTTATAAACGTAGAAGTTGAGCTTAGTTTTGGAAAGCGGAACGTATACCACGGACTCGCGGACTCTGAATTATACCCGTTTGTAAGAGAAGACCGATGGAAGTTATTCGAATTTTGCTTGGGAATAAATAAAGATTTGGATTATTTAAGATGCGAGATTTGGAATTTTAATAAATCAGATTGTAATGTGTATAAGTGGTGGGTTAGATTTATCATTTTTAGTATTGCATAGATCCACATAAAAATTATTCATAACTATAATTTTATTATTTTAAACATACAAGGATGCATTTAAAATCACATATCTCGTAACTCAATTGCGTATAGGAATTTAGGAATTCAAACTAAAATGTCGAATCAAATGTGCTTGAGAAAACATGATATCGATTATAATTGGATTAAATTTACGCGATTGGTATGTCTACTCTAATTCTGTTTTAGTTTAATGAAGAGCCAATAAATAACTTCGAAATCAAAATTTTGGAACCTAAACTTTTTTTCGATAGAGTAAACTTTATTTGTCAAATACATTTTCAGAATTTAAAACGTACTTAAATAACCTGATTAACAATATTTGAAACTTTCGAGAAAATTATAATTGTAGCGTAGTTTAACTATAAATGTTACTCTTAATCGTTACCGAATATTTAAAAAGTTATTGAGTACTTAAATCTAACAGTCGCGACAGTTAATGTCGTACAAGACGTTCAATATTTAATTTTATTCGAGCAAATCAAATCCAAATAGAGCTCGAAACAAAATATTAAACAAAGCCACTTGGCAACATAAACATTCTTGCTTTAAGCTATATATATTACGAGTTCATAATTAAATATGTAATTAACCACAATGCACATAAGGTATTAAAATAAACCGTATATACATATGTGCATACACCACGGTGCAACGTAGCGTATCAACATTTTTATTACTCATCCGGTTACAAAATTCACTATTACTGTAATACGTCAAAAGAAAATTGTTAAAAAAAGAAAAAAAAAAGGAAAACTGAAGTGTAAAATTTTCATAATGCACCAAAGTAACAGCACTAATACAAAAACACCTGAGAAATTAGAACGCTTGGTCATTACATATTTTAAAATTACCGTACATACGACCTATAAATTAGCTGTTTAATTTAAAGTTATATACGAATTTAGCGGTTTGTATCGCGTGCCTGACAAATGACCTCGCGTTTATCGTTTTCTTCCTGAATGCATTAAACAATGGCAATACATAACCATTTAAATTCCATTTCCGCGATGAATAAAAAGTACCCATAGGTAGGGAGGGGAGGTGTTTCGTTAAAAAAAAGTACTAGGAGAGAAGAAGACAGGTGAACACGAACATTGTGCATTCAGAAGTTAATTTGAGAAGGCAACCGTCATAACGATGTTTTTATCTCGCGCGAAATGGTTTTACAATGCATCTCTCTCTCTCTCTCTCACTCTCTCTCACACACACATCTCTCTCTTTTTCTGTTTTGCCTTTTAGAATCTCGCTGTGGTTGGTTATATCCACCCTTCTCCGTTTTTTTCCCAGCGTATAATATACACTGGTCTAGTTTTGACCTCGTTTCGTCATATTCTATACTCGGTTTAACGTGTATGTAACTGGTTTCTTTATTTCTCGTTTTTTACTCTTTATATCCGAGGCTTCTTTTTGTTGAAGGGTATGTATCTTTTTGAATATGTTACGCTTCTTTTTTTCCTTTTTAAGTTGGATTATTAATGTGGATACGTAAATCTATTTACAGAAGACGGGCGGACTTAATTTGCATTTTATTTTGTTGATTTAATTTTATTGTTAGCTCCTTTGATTAATTACTTTTGGCTTACGAGGTATACATTTTTTTTCGGGGGATGATTTTATGTGAAAAATTAAAATTTTATACAATCAAAGTTGTTGAAGTGCTGGACAATATTTTAATTATTTGTGTAATAATGCATAATAATAATTATTAGGATTAACTGATATTAATTCGTTCGATTTAATCGACTGTAATGAATAGAAAATATAATGCTGTGATTTTAAGCACAAAGCATATATCGTTATACCTATATATATATATATATATATATATATATATATATACGTTATAATTTCACTTCAAAAGGTTAACTATTTTATAAAATGAAATATTTAATAATAATAATTAACGTAACTGTCGATTCATAATGTGTGTAAAAGCTTTTTTCGTGTGTGAAATTGTAAACTCTAATTGAGCCCAAATAATTATTGGTTTACTTTTCACAACGGAAAAGTAATAATTATGTATAATTAATGAAAAAAACTACCTCGCTCTTAGAAAAGTGAATTAATATTTTATTATTTAATTAAGAAAAGCTTTCAGTTTAAATAAATGAAATTGTTACTCAATCCAGATTTATATATTAATGTTTAGGAATATATTGATTACACACACACACACACACATACACACGTATATGTACATATTAAAGGCATTGAATTGGATAGTTTTAAAATACACTTGATTAAAACTGTAAAAATCGTCTCTTCGTTTTATGACATTTTTTTATTTCTATAGAAAAAGCAAAAAAATATAATTATCTTTAGGTTCGAATCGATTCTCTTATTAATCGTACCTCAAGAGTTCCATTTCAATGAGTTTTAATTACGCTGCGGTACATAAAAATAAAAGTTTCAAGTAAGTTAAAATTAAATTTCGATTTTATTAATATGCTATAAAAATGTCTCCCCCATTAGCAAGTCTAAAAGTTTGCGCTGAATGACGCGCCTCGGTCAACGAGGTCGTTAACTTTCCCTGCTAAAATAATCACGCCCACATATCCGAAACGAACGAGCGTGGAGCTTCGATCCGTCAAAAGCTTCTCTGCCTAGTCCCCCTCTTCCACCTCCTATCCCCCTTTACCTCACTGTGCGACAAGAACGGAGCTTTTAATTAACGATCCGCCCCCTAATTAAGGGACAACCAAGACTGGCTTGGAGTGAACAACTTCATGAATTTTCATTTTTACAGTCTTCCGTGAGACTTACAAAAATTATTCAACTTTCCCTTTGGAAGTTGGTTTTAGGGCTATTTTATTTGTTGAAAAGATAAAGAGTCTTTTTATTATTAAAGAGTGTCTCTCTATATTACAAAAAAAGTTTCATCGTCACCACTGTGGCCGCTGTTACAGTGAGCACCCCTTCTCTTCAAATTTTTTCATTATAACAGAGGGATTCCTTATATGCACGCTTGACTCCATCGATTTGGCCATCTTTATTTTCAATTAAAAATTAGAAAAAAACAATTGTTCCATCGCAAGATAAATTGTTTAAAACAAAATATCATTATAATTGTTGAAATTATTTGAATATACAAGAAGGATCGAAACATAATGCTTGTATTTTCTACATTTGTGCATATAGCAAAACTAAGCGATGGAAAGAAATCGTTAGTGGGATAAACAAAAGTTAAATTTCATTTTTAAAGTTTGATTCAGAGAGCTTACTGATAGAAGTAAACTTTAAATCTTTGAATTGTACTTACTCTCTTTGTATTGCAGTACATTGGAGTGTTTCTCGTGAATGACAACGCAGCGATAGCAAGATTTCCTGAAACAGAAAAGAGAAACTTTAGACAGTCTGGCATTTTTGTACACGTTTTGAAAGAATCCACCAATTTCTGCATCTCTCGCATATTCGTGCCGGTATTTTTCTTTTTATTATTGCATTATAAGCTAATTGGAATAGTATGATTAAATTATTAATTTTGAAAAAGGTATTGATATTTATTTAGATATTTTGTCTACAATACAATCTTATATAGTTATTACTACGAACTTTAAATAGGTACTGAGATGGTGATATCATAGCTCTAAAAATTATGTTTTTTACAAGAGTGTAATCATTTTTCTGTTAACGATAATATTACTGTACGAAATAAGTATTGTTACTTTGTACACAAATATATAAACGAAGCACAATAAAATTATAAATAAAAAAATACATTAAAAAAAAGAAGAAAAAAGATTAGTCAACGCGATGCCATCTGTCCAGTATATTCTATCCAGTCCCTTGAAAAGGATGGAAAATGAAAACGTTTTACAAAACTGGGACGCGAAAAGCCCTTTTCGAAGTCTCGCGTAAACAAATGACCTTTCTATTTCCGCCTCTACCGTTGAATTCGCGCCGCTTGTCCCGATGAAAACGTACAATCGACCTTTCCGGTTCTTCTTTCATTGCTAGCAATTTTGTTTGCGGTACGATAAAATCGATTCCGTTATCTCCCTCTCTCTTTTTCTTTTTCTCTCTTTCTCACTCTTTCTACGAATCTCTATTTCATTCTTGCTTTTCGACAATTTTTTTTTACAGTCTCACTTTCTTCCACCCACTGTCACCTTTTGTTCTACCTGATACGTACATTTTTTTGTTAGATAGAATTGTTAAAGTAAATCGATGCTTTTTCGATTTTCGTTACAAAACGAATTCACGGAGACGGAAGGTCATAGGTCATTCGATGCAAAACTTGTGAATAATAAAATTCAATTGTTGATTTTCCATGGTGACTTGCTTGCTTTTGAAGTTGGCTGGATTACCTTGTTTTTTCTTTCTTTATGTCTGTATTGTTATATTGATATATTTTAATAAATTATTGTTGGATAGTTCAGTTATAATATCGATGTTAGTCTTTTTTTATTTAAAATATGATAAAGTTTTAAAAAATTTGAAACTTTTACTACTGGTTTAAAATTTACTTGGTAACATTCTTGCAGAACATACCTCAAAGGAAACCTGAGTTGAAAAAGAACAATTTTTCATTTTAGATGTTATTGCTAGTACTACTTTACGTTTCATAAAGTTAAAGCTTATGATATAGGTGAACAAAAATTTTATTTGTTTTTAGAGTGTAAATAAATATTTTAAAAATTGAACATTCTATTATTATTTGTATCAAGCTTCTAATACAATCTTCTGATTTTATCTTTTATGTACAAATGAGAGACTATCATAAATTATCGATAGTAAATAAGTCGATTGCTTTTGTTGATTGATTACCGCGAATAAATATTAATTATGAGGAAAAAAAATATTACAAAATTATTAAATAAATCTTGTAGAGGTCAAGAAAATAATAATTAAAATATAATCGAAGAATCTTACATCAAGTTTTAGGAAAATTAACAAAGAAAGTCAAGTATATACATTATACGCAGAGACCAGAAGATGAATTTACAAAGTACAGGCGTGTTCGCGCGCGCGTCGTATGCACGTCAACCAAAACAACGTTCAACGACAAATAAACACTCTTCTCTACTCACGACAGCTGCATCGTCGACTTTGTCCCTACATCTGCATCGCTCCTATAAACTATATATGCATGTACATACACGTAGTAGGCAAGTACCATCGACGTATAATGAAATTCGGCGGTTGTGCACCGAAGAGAGAGAGAGAGAGAAAGAGAGAGCCAGTGAGAGGGAGGATCAGGGAGAGGAAGAGAGAGAGAGAGAGAGAGATGGATTGAGAAGACTTGAATGAGCTCCTCGCTTCCCTGGGAATCAATTATCCAGATTAACGTATGTCTCTCTTTCTCCCTGTATGTGCAGTAGAAGGAGGGTTAGAATTCAATTGAAATTGCGCGAGCGACGTTGGGAAAAGTGTGCATCGGCGCTCTCTTGTTTCGAGTACATTGGCTTTTTCAACCGCTTGAGAGAAAGAGAACCAGTCGAATAACAGAAAGAGAAAGAGAGAGAGAGAGAAGGTTAAAATCCTACTTCGTCGAGTTGAAGATTTCAGAGGCTTCTACGAGTTACCTTCTCTTTTTATATGTGTACACATTCGTGTCTGTAGTCTTAGACTTGGTGATTCTTTACTCAAGCATAACTATCACTTGTAGATATTCCTCTTTCATCTTTCCTGTTAACATCTTTCTAATTGTCTATAAATATTGATGAAATATTTTTAATTTATTTTTCTTTCAGAAATTTGTAAATGTTTGTATGTATATTTATGGAATTAAATTTAGGACGACACTTTTACCAACTTTATGGATAACTATTTTATACCTAAATTGAATAATTGTTTTTTTTTTCGTTAGTTAAAAATCATACATCTTATGTAAGATGTCACAGTATGAAAATGAAACTGTATAAAGTAACGTTTTTTCGATCAGCTTAAATGTCAGTATTTTACAGTCAACTTTAATAAATAATATTTTCTTTTATAAAACTAAAATAACGTTTGAGTTGATTGATTGATTACAACTGATATTGAAACAAATCTTTTAAAATAAAAATATGATATTTTTGTTACAAACTCTATACATATTGTATATAGATCAACAAAAAAGGAACCAAACTATAAATTCATGTGGTTTAAAAAAATATATGTATAAAATGTAACATATTGTAATCGAAGCTTTCTTTTGATTTAGTCAAAATTGTACATTCCGTTTAGGATATTATATTTGTTTTGAGATGTATAGCTTTTTTTTGTTGTATTCCGTATAAAATTACAGAACTGTATAACTTAGTACGCAACTTATGCTAAATATTTAAAAAATTGTAGTAAAAATTAATAGACTTTAGTGACTGTTACTATACAGTACAGTTATTTATTACATTTTGACAATCTGTAATTTCATTACTAGATAGTTTTGTAATTTTTATTAGAACTTTTTTCAGTAAGTAACTAACTTTTTTTTCAGTGTATAATATGTTCCGTAAGCTAGAAAAATGTTAGTAAACATTACCATAAGAAAAAATGAATCGATTATAAAAATAATCCGTAAATGTCTAATACTTTCTGATATAAATTTCAACGAAACCCTAGATTCATTGTTTACAAATTCGAAACCCATACCCAAGTGGCATAAATAACATCCGTGAATCACCTTATATATCGCTACGACGTAAATTTTCCGTCGAAACGAAGGAACGTCGAAACACACACCGGTGTAAAATACAAAAAAGGAGAGCAAGAGAACCTGGAACACACCGAGAAATCAAGAGATATATCAAGTAGATCAAGTCAACGTTGGGTCAGGCGATACAAAAAGTACACGATTATATGCAAAATTTCAATAGTTGGCTTCCACTTCAACCAGTTCTATCGAATTACTTTTTCGCCTACTCTCTATTTTCCTCGGTAAAAATAAGTAAGTCAGTATCAGGTGTAAGGTCGAGAGAGAAAGATTAGATTTGTAATCAAGTGGTAAAAATCGATTTTGTTTGAAATTACGGGAATAAATTAATATTTTCATGCATCGTTGCCTTAACGATCAATCTTGGATAGCTACAGATCATTTAAAAAGTAGTATTTTTTGTCGCGTTAAATTTTTATTTTACTCTTTTGCTTATTGATGAATTCATATGAGCGACGCTGATTCTTTTACTTTCAAATACGAATTATCTGCTGAGTTATTAAGAGTTTTTAATAAAGTGCGTGTTTTAATTGATTTTTTTATCATTGCATAATATTATTGGTTGATAATTTTAATAATCACGCATATTTAATTCGATCGTTATACTACTTGAATAAATCTAACAAAATTATTACCTTAGTTTCTTTAACGTTACAATATATGTAAGTTTGAAATAAAGTGGCAACTAACGATGGATTAAATATATTTTACATAGTTATTAAATAAAACCAAACTTGAATATTTTTTATTATTCTACCTTATTTAAAAAAATGTTCAATTTCTTTTAAACTTAAACTGTAAAAATTATATAATACAATATTAATACATACAGGCTTCTATTATGTATATGATTTTATTATTATTTTATCCTTTAAAAACCGATAGAATAGTTTAACATAATCGTTAATAGGGTAAAAATAGCAAACCAAATCTAAAGCGACGAAAATATAGATAAACTACTAAATCATTCTTATGAAGTTTCAAACATTTAAAAACTTATCTTCAAAACATTAGAATATAAATGAACAAACCGAAATAAACATCCGAGTCTCATCAATATTCACTCGTCAAATAACTTTTAAAACCACCTTCGAAGAAGTTTAAAATCCAGTGACATACAACGTAATAAATCAAAATCAATGAGAGATCGGCCACGATAAATCTGTAAAATTGAAAAAGATAACGTCACCGGTGGGTGTGTGTATATATATATATATAAGAGAACGTCACCTTTGATAAATTCTCGATAAAAGATGGGTGTCTACAAAAAAGCGTTGCAAAAATTCTCATCGCGACGAGCAATATATATAAAAATCAGCGAGAGGAAGATGTACATTGGTGTGGTAAGACGCGCGGCGATTACTCGTCTTTGGTGAAAAATCTTTGGACGATCGTTCGCTTTGTGCGTCACGCGGTAGAACAACAGGAGCTGGTTTTAATCCCCCGAGGGGGCGCTGAATTTCCAGTCGAATGAGTCCAGGGTTCTCTGATGCTGCCTGTTTTTCACGACAGAAAAGGGACGATCTCTCGATGTTCTGCTTTATCGGTGCTTGATGGATTTTGTCGTTTTAGGAAAAGGTATACGCTCGAAATTGATCCAAGCTAGTTTCGAACGTTTTTATTAAGAATTTTGTTGTTTAATCGACTGTCACGTTATTTTGTTAAATTAAATTATTTTATTTTTGGAGTAATATATTTTTGTTATCTTCTTTTTACTCATTTTGTATTTATAATTGCTTATATGACAATCATTTAAGATAATAAAAATCTTTTGTAATTTTACCAAGCATGAATTTATTCCTACAGTTAGAAGGAGACGTTATATGTAAAATAAAAGTACACATTGTTACTATTTCTTTTGCTCCACGAGTGATAAATGAAATTTCTGTAACAAATGTTTTTCTCATACGATCCCGTTTTATTGATAAGAATTTGAGGTAAAAGCGATCGGGTAAAAGTTTACTTACTCGTCTACTAAGAGAAACTTGTCGCCCTCGTTGTGAAGGCAGGTTCCTTTACTCGAGAGGATGTTTTTCGATATGAGTATTGATTGACGAACGCCACTTTGAAACCACGTGCCTTCCCAACGGGTTGGAAATGTGCATTCTGAAATATAAAAAATATCATCATTACTATAATAATTTATAATATTATTTATATTATTACATAATACTAATTATATAATTACAATTATACAATTAATCAATAAATTGATTTTGCTTAAACTGTAATCAAGAGTTTTAAATAAAGAATGTTAAGTAAACGCGTAAATATATTTGAATAAGTATGATTATAATAAGTAATTTACTACACTGCATTAACAACGTAACAATTCGAATATAATATTTGTCTAACAAATATATATGAATAAAGTATTAAATCAATAGTGTAATTGTTTCTTTAATTTCTGTTTATTTATAATTTAATTAATAATCGATAATCGATAGGAAAGAATGTTAAAATAAACAACGATACAAAGATATCATAATATAAATACAAACTACAACTTTCATGGCAATAGACTTTATCGACAACATTTTTCACCAGTAACGTCAATAAAGTTCCATTGCTCCATATTTTTCTATTTCCTCAGGTTTCGACGCTATGGAATTCTCATAGGACTTTGTGTCATTTTTGGAGGGAATTTTTTTTCCCGGCATCGGAACATTCGTTTCAAACAAAGAAAGACAAAGGGGGAAGAATACAAGCAAAATGAGAATTCGTCAGATGATTTCGTGCAACCCTGAGGATGCATTCGTTGAATTCTTGACAAGACGTTCTACGATCACGTGATTTTCATCAATGAACAGAAAGAATTTCTCATAAGTTTTCTGTTCTACGGTTAATGTCGATCAAATTGGGACTGTTATAATAATAACTATAGCGATTCATTTTTTTAAAGATGTAGATGTGACGTAAATGCCTATCACATTAGAATTAGTCGAGATTCGTTTAAACAATCATTGTCTCTTGTTTATACGTAATGTATATATATATACAATGATTATTTTTCTTAAAAATAATTTAATCGTTACAAGTTAAATAAAACCATTTTCTCCGAAACAATATCATTTTAAATATTTAAAAGAGAATAAATACTGATTCCTTTTTCGATATTGAACAACTGCATTGAAAGAATTTTACTAATTACATTCCATGAAAGTCAACAACAAAACTTCAAAACAATAAACAGAAAATCCCGTTAAAAGTCAATTCAAGAACCGAAATTCCATCCGCCTCCTGTACCTAAAACGATAAATGCCCGAGTACATCCCGAAAAAATCAATCCGGCATCCCCGAAAATGGAAAAGAAGGCGTTCGCACGCGTATACGTCACATGGACTGACAGCAACCGGCCAAAAGGAAGCCTGTGAGATTTTTCAATCGAGTCTCTGGTATATAGATACGCTCGATATGCAAATTAAAGCTCGACCGCGCGTATTTTTGGGTACAGCCTCTCTCTTTCTCTTTCACTCTTCTATACACTGTAACTCAGCCTTATTCCCGTTCTCGATATTTACGAACTTGGTGGACGGCGGTTCGAGGGCTACTGTCGGATTAGGATTCAATGATATTTCTTCGTTTTTTTTACATATATCTCGTTCAAATTTCGGTGGCGATCGGTTTTGCTTATAGAGTTATGGGTATTAATTGAGAGATTTGATTTGGTGGTGTTTGAACAGAAAGTATTTTTTTAGGGATTTAAATTTGGAGTTAAACGTTTCGTTTTAGTCACTGTGAAAGCATAGTATATCCTTTATTCACATTGTAAAATATAATATAAGGATTATTTTATAGAAAGATGTAGTTTTTGAAAATGTAAACCATGGTGTATTTTAATTTGACATTTGTACGATTTTTAATATTTTTCTATTTGTAGTGTTAAATCAAATAGATCAAATTAACAACTTTGTAATAACATACGTTCCTGTATGAAGATAAAGTTAAAGTAAAAATTATAAAGCTAAATCGATTGTTTTATGTAAATAATACATTTTTTTATACAATTACAACCTTTTTTTTTACACACGATTTGATACGAAAATGAACTGCAAAAACTTTATAAAAATATAATAATATAAAATAAAAAATACATACAAAATAATTTAAAATAACACGAAAGAATCCACCTCGAATCATCTACATCGAAACAAGAAAAAATTGCAAAAAAAAACGAGGAATCCGAGCCACCAATTCGTTACCTGAAAACTGCGAACGTCGTTACAAAAATTCGCGCTAAAAAAGATTTGTAGCTCGAAACGAAGTTCGAAAATGCAGTTTCCCTCGGTGCGCAATAAACTGCACGTATACTCGTCCGCTCGTTTCGAAAGGGAAGTGGCCTTCTCTCTCTCTCTCTCTCTCTCTCTCTTTCTCTCTCTCTCTCTTGCTCTCGATATTTCGGCAAATCGACACGAGGTAGTTCCGTCATTTCGGTAGGAAAGGAATCGACCGATAGCGAGAGGGGACTCGAGCGATTAGTCCAGTTGTAGAACGAAATCAATACAAGCGACCTTTCAGTTATGCGGGGATTCGACGGCGCGCCACATATTTATTTATTCTACTGCGGTTGCTGGTCGCGTGTATATTTATTTCTTCTTCGTGCGGTGCATTTAATTTTTTAGGATTAGATGTTGGGATGTATATTGTATTAAATCTATATTTCGCTATTCCAATTTTTAGGATTAGGAAAAGTGTAAGTGAGAAAAGCTTTTAAGAAGATGAATCTTTAAGTTATTTTGAAATATTGAATTTCATTTAGGATTTTTATTTATATTTTTATCAATTATGTTTAATTATTAAGTTGATATTAATTAAATACAAATCACTCTAATGAAATCGGCAGAGCTGTCAAATATTGATGTATTCGTAAAAGTTTTTAATATTTTAGCAATAACTAAGAGTATTATAAACAAAACCATTAATGATACCGACACAAATTGTACCTGACCTCTAAGAAGGAAATAAGATTGCAGGAATTAGTTCAATAAGACTTGGAGTCAAAAATAAAAAATCTAAATTAAAAAGAGCTTTTCAGAAAATGAAAAATTTTCATAATAGTCTATATACAGTAAGAGTTTAAATAAAATTACGTGTACTACTTTACGTAGTATTATCATAATTCATATCATAAAAAACGTAAAATATAATAACGTAAAAAAGCTTTTTTTTTTATCTAAACTAGCTCACCGAATGTAAAGTGAAAAGAAAAAATTATTTTTTGTTACTACAATTTAGAAAGTATATACACTTGTTTCGCTTTTTATTTTCAGAAGCAAAGTTAATACCGTTGTTTTACTGTGGTTTTCCCCGTTTTAGTCGACGTAACATATAGGGCGGCATAGTGTTCCTCTTGGTTGCAGAAAACGGGAAGAGGATTTCGTTTTGACTTCGAAAAGAAAAATGTAGCCGCGCGTCGTAAAATTTTTATGGTTGAGGATGCGAAATTCAGACCAGGTTATTTTTTCGTTACGTTCGAGGAAAAGTTTCGTTAACTTTACAAGAGGTCTCCATTAGTTTTTCTCGATATTCAATCGGATAAAATGATCCAACTTTTAGGTGTGTAAGGCTAAGTGTAATGAAATCAAATTAGAAATGTATTGCAACACTCGGTAATATTGGTTTTTAATATACCCAGGAAAGAATGTTCTTGAAAAGCAGATGATTCTAATAGAAGTTTAATAAATATAAAGTTAGCTAGTTTACAGAAATTCAACATTATTCAGGGACACCAACTTTTTATGTTAATGAAAAAATATACATATTGTACTATTACTGAACTTTTAATAATCTTCAAAGCTTTAAGGGATTCAAAATGGCATTAATTTTATAAATGCATTGATCTAAAACCATCAACAATATAAAGTTTTTAATTTAATTTACACAGTTTGTTAGTGTAATATGAACAACCTATTAAAGAAATATAACTATTACTAAAAAATTATGAACGCTTTAGATTGACGATGCAAACTTTTTTCTTTTAAGGCAGAGCTTTCTACAACTTTAAGTACTTAAATTATTTTCATTCTCTAAACCTCTTTTCTTTCTAGATTTTCGACAAAGTCTCATGGTCTTATCTGTAAGAAGCGATGGAAAAATTTCCGAGTCAGGTGTTCCTGATTTTAGGTCAAACATTGGTATCCTAAAGTTTTAATCGACTTACCGTCAGCATTGAAATTCGTTAAATGGAATAATAAAGAAATAATATCATTAATTAATGATATTCATTTTATTTGAATATAAATATATGGATAGTAGTTTCGCGACAAGAGAGTGTACGTCAAAATTTAATGTATGTTGAATAAATTAAAAACAAGTATTTTAATATAATAAAATTGTGAGATAAATATTAATACTATTAACGTTAATGGATTACGGTAGATTAAGATAGATTATAGTTATAATAACGTAGTGGAAAAAAAGTTGGAAACTACAAAAAAGATACTTGTCGTACGAAATAATATAAATAATCATTTACGAATCAATATTGATCCATTAAATCTTGGATGATCATTAACCCGAAATAAAGAAAAACCTTAACAAGGTAAAATCCAAGAAATACCAATCATCGTAATACAAAGAATGTTAACTCGTCAAGCAAACAAAACGTCGGTTGCTCATAAAACGTGCCGTTCAAACTGGTCCCTCAAGAGTCATTAGTATCGAGTCTCGTGGTCGCATTCTGATGCAAATTTTTCGAGCTCACTCGCTGTCATCCCGTTAATAACGTCGAGCATTATTGCGGCGTGCACGAACCACTAACACAACCAACCCTTAGTAATCGATTCCACGAGCTTTTTCGCATGTGAATTGACCCACATTCCAAAGTCTCCCTTTTTTTTACCTCGTCGGTTTTCTCTGTATGTGTGTACAGGAAATGGCGATTAGTTAGTTGCTCGGTGAATTATGCGACTCGGATTTTCCTTTCGCGACGAATTCATTGCTTTGATCGTTATAAAACATTTGGGATTTACCGGTCGAAATCTGTTAGTTATCTTTTTTTACTCTTTCTCTTTCTCAGTTGTATTTTTTTCTCACTTTTCCTCGTATATGAATACTTTTTTTTTAATCGGAATGCGCTGGGGTGTATGATTTATCGGGATGCATTGCTGGGTCAATTGAAAAATTTTGTTTTTTTTATACGTATTCGAACGCGTGAGTTATTTTTCAATTTTATAAAATATGTGCAGGCAATGCTCGTAACGATCGATTTTGTTGGTTTTATATTGGGTTAGTAGATATACTTTCGATTAGTTTGAGAACGTAAATTTATAATGAATTCAATTTATGATGTTGCATCTTTATGATCATTACTTTGCCGGATAAACATTTTGTCCCCTATATTGATGATAAAAAATTGTTTAAATAAAATGTTCATCAGCATGGGAATTAATTAAATGATAACATTGCCATTAAATTAGATAATTAAAATATATACTATACTAGTTAAAATTAAGATTCAATTAATATAATTATATTATTTATAAGTATATACACAGAAGTGATTTTTTTAACAAAAAAGAATGAAATTGGAACTATGTAGCACAATATTTCTGCGTTAAGTTTATATGTGTTGAATAATATTATTTATTATTTCCATATATGCAATGCAAAGTATGTAAAATTTGTAGGCGAGTTTTGTGTTGCGCACGAATATTATATAGAGTATAGAATTTTGAAATTATGTAAAATCCTACTGTGCACATAGATTGTTTTTCTGCAGAAATTTTCTAAATTTATACGTATAAATCTGTTAGTAAATGAAATAATTATGTAATAAATAATTTGTACATGTGCAGGAACATTCAAACGGAATGAATAAAAATCAGGAATTCAAATAATCCATGTGGAAAAAATATTTTTAGTAAAACATTTTTAGTAAATATTTTTTTCGAGTTAGTAGCTGATGCAAATCGTCCTCGTGTAAATAAGAACTGCATACTGTCGAGTAAACAAGAAAAAAAGAATAAGTTTGAACGAACACCTAAAGCACTCAAAGTTTGTCTGCGTTTCATCCACTCGACCAGTTATCATTGCCTTGACTCACCGACGTAAACTCGAACAATGAAGTTGGTGCACAGAAGGAGCGAGAGAGGAAAAAAAGGCTTGCGTAATTAAATTCTGTCGAGAAGGGGCCCTTCGCGTGTTGGACGCGAGACTCGAACTGGGTTCCCGTGACCCTCGTAAACCTCGTGGCAAATTTGAGAGACACGCTTGGTACTATTACAAGGGCGCAAAAGTTAAATTTTTATTTTCTTGGCGCAGTTTTATTTTCCAAGCCTTGCCGTTGCGTTTCTTTGATCCCCCATCACCCCTTGCTCGTTTTAATCCGACGCGTTTTCGCTTCTCGCTATATTAAGGGGCTGTAAAAACGCACGTGAGACCGCCCGATCTGCAAAATTATTTAACTTTGTATTCCACCTGCATCCTTGCTAAATATATGTAGATTATTCTTGCTACCAGTTTCCTTGATACTAGTTACTCTAAAGTGCTTTTCATTTTTAAACTAAATTTCAAGCTTCCTGTGTGTTTATCATTGTTTTTCTATTGAAGATTTTGGCTCTGGTACATAAGAAACATGTTTTAACTATTTTAAAACGTAATTATAATATTTAGGAAGTAAAGCGAGAAATATCTACATGAAATTAAGAAAAAAAATCATATATCTTGTATATGCTGTATCAATAACATAATAAATAAAATCTGTTTACTATTTATTATTAACAAAAGAATAGTAAATATCAAATAAGAGTTTATTCAATCTTTCCGAAGCACATTAATTTTTGCATTGTGTATACTAATACAGCATCCCTATTTATGAAATGAATGAATTTCTAATTTATTTCACAAATAACAGAAAAAGTCCTAAAATACAATTTTGAGCAGGCTAGAACCGGGAACTCCAATCTTTTCGGAGCTGGAACGTTAGCAGTTTCGCCACCGAGGATCTTAGCTTTTCTTTTCATTGAAATTTCTATTAATATACAATTTTCAAACCAAGTGTAGGATGTGTCACATCAATTTAGTAAAATAGTAATAAATATGTGCACATAATTAGTAAGGAATGCTTACTATATATATATATATATTCAAACCTGCAAAGTATTTAACAACACCGTTCCGGAAACCTCCATTTCTTCAAAGTCCAGTCTAGTACCAAACTTAAACTGCACTTTGCACACATAAAAGTGACCGAAAAATAGGTCGACGACTCCCCCCCCCCCCGTTTCCTCCTCGCCTCATCCTGTTCTCCACCCCTTTTGTTTTCGAAACGTGCCCTTTAATTTTGCAACCCTCTCATTTTCCACCGACTTAGTTCTTGCTTTTTCCGCGAGTTCTCGCGGGGGTATTATTTTCCTCACCCTACTCCGTCAACCCCTTAACGAGAAGCCGCAAAGCTTCGTAATTTACCCCTCGGTTCTCGTGACGCCAAAATTTCTTGATTAAGACAGCACGCGATTATTCGGCTCGATGGAACGCGCTATTTTTCATCTGGTCTGGGCGGCCAAAGCAATAACGGCGCTTTGTATAAGAAAAATAGAAAAAAAAGAATATAGAAGACCGAATATACTGGTAAGCGAGATAATCGGAGAAATGGTAATGTAAGCTTGATACTCTCTGGGTCTTGCTCGAATGATTTATCTCAGGCTGGTCTTGTCGCTTTTAATTTCGTTGGAGGGAACTTGGACGAATACAAGGGTTGATTGATGCTGCAATAATTATGGAATTCATAAGTTTTTGAGGGAGGTTATATACTTGCGGTTAGATTATTTTCTCCAGGTTTTAAATGTTTATTGCTTTTCTTTTATTCGGTGCATATTTCTTGGTTAGACGGGGTTGCCTTTTTAATTTTAAAGAATTTATGATATTCATGATTTGCGTTTTTTTAGCGTTCAGTACGTTCGCGATAATGAATGGATCATTTTTTAATAGACTATATTAATTTTATAATGTTAAAACGTTATTATTACTTGACGCCAAATTTTATAAAAATATTCATTTATAATTTTATACATTAAATATATTATAACAATATCGAAGAATTTTAAAATAAAGATTTATGAATTATTAAGTTACTTTATTACTATATGATTAAAATTGGAAAATTTTTGTTAATTTCATCATGTGTTTTAGTATATAAAATTGTTGAACATTAAAATAATCTTTGAAAATAAATGGTTTTACGTTTTTTCATGTAATCAAAATAATTATTAATTGTAAATAATAATTGTATAGTTAGTACGTACCTGAAAACCAAATTATTGAAACATAATTTATTAAAAATTAATTTTTTTACTAAAAAATAATAACAAATATCAGATATTCAAGTTGCGATATTTTTAATACTTCAATAACTGAAAGAATTGCGTTAACTGTCCATTTGAACCAAAACAAAAATATTTCCAGTTTCATTATTCAGAGGTTCAACTCTTAAATATTTAAATAGAATAGCTACACAAATTACGAGGAGTAATTATATTTAAAATAGAGGAGATAAACGTAGGGAAAAAAACCTTTTCTTGCCAAGACAGAAATATGCCACTTAAGTTTTATACATCCGGCAAATGATGCTAATTTTACCGAAGCATATTACTTTTTTTTATTGCTCGCTACCTTATTAAAATCCTTTCTTACTTGAGTATCGAAACTATATACCTTTATTTTATCGGTCCGCCGTAAAGTGGGAAAACAACTCGTAGAAATCCGATTATATGAATTTAAAATGCACTTCATTTTCTATTTGTATCGTGTTGCTGTATTGGCCACATTCTTCTGCGTTAATAATTAATTGAAACAAAGCGAAAATAAGCATCGTAATTTTTAAATTTTATGCGGATGAAATACCTTATCGGCATCAAATTTATACAATAATCTGAAAAAACATCCTATATAAAGAACAAATAATTTTGTATTAATCGTATAAAAGTTTATATCTTTACATTTTCAGTTTATATTTGAACTTAATTCCAAGCTTTAATCATTGAAATTTATTGAATTGTTGAATATATTGTTAATATTTAATTAATTGTATTTACTTATTTGCTGCATACACCTTAATATTATTTCAATATTAATTAACATGACAATTAATTTTATTAATTTTATCAATTTATGCAAGTAATTAATAAGTAAAATTTAATAAGTCGACGTTAAATTAAAATTTATGTACACGTGTATATGTGTTGATAATAGACACTTTCATTGATTAAATTATTAAATTAATCAACGCAAGACGCTTTATTCAATTTTATAAACTAGTGACAGCTTAAAATTTAAATTAGTAATTGCGAGAAAAGTACTTATTCTTTTATTGAAAAAAGTATTTGCATAGAATATACAAATATTAAGAAATAAAATGTGATTCTCTACAAAGTTCGAGCGTTATATTTTCATCATGTTGTTTGAAATTAATTTAGTTCTGGTTCATACGAAGAATAAAAAAATACTATATTTATTCACATGACTGAAATTCTTAAATATCATGTCCATCAAGTTTTTTAAATTATAAATTGTAATGATATATTTTTGTAATTATTAATGTTACAATTACAAATTAATGTTTGTTTACCTAAATACAAGATAATCAGTTTTAGAAGTAGACTAGAGGTAGGTTAAAAAAAATAATAAAAATGTTTAACCAAACTATCTATCCTCTAGCATCAGAATTCCACTTCTCTAGAAGCATTCAAACACCACCTACGGCGGTAACAAAAAAAGTAGAGGAGAGATAACCAAAAACCGAAAAAAAATCGCATTCCCACAATCCCTGTCTACCTTAATTGCAACTCACCCCTCATATACAGAGTAAAAAAAAAGGGCTAACGAATTCGACAATCAACGCTATCAATTTCACCGATGGCCTCTCGATGTTGCGCGATTTTCGCGTAATCTCGTGCACCCACTGATTTCATCGGATGATCGCGATACTGCAAAACAATTTCGCGGAGGGAGTTTTTTTTACCCCTCGCGGAATTTCCCTGATGACAAGTCGCGCGTGTACAGGTTTTTTTGGGGGGTGTGAAAAAGGGCGCGTAATGTCGAGAAGGGAACTGGAAAAATGGTACGGTTGGAATTTTTATTGTCGCATTGGAGGTAGAGGGGCTGGAATTTTTTCGTGACAGGCTTTTCGAAAATCTCGTACGCGGCTTTGTCAATCGGTGATTACTCGGTGGATGAAATTTGTATTAATTCGTAGTTGTAATACTTTTTCGTAAATTGGTATTTTTATTTTTTATAGAGGATTTTCAGACAAAAGTAATTTTGAATTAGCTTGTTTTTAATTTGGACGTCTAAGGATATCATTATAAGAATAATTTTACTTAACGATTCTTGGTGTTATTCGAAAAAAAAATCTAGAATACGATTATACCTTATAATTAAACTATTATTTTTCCGATTAAATATCTGACACTGTTAAATTACACTGCTATTAACATATATTTACATTTGCAAGTGAAATTTAATTTTGTACAAAGATAAGATTCAATCATCAAACATTATAAATAGAATGTAGTGAATCAATAGCAATTGTTACCAATGTTGACTCGATACATTTGCATGAATCATAAGGAATTCCAATCAATCTTTATAATTTTGAGATGAGATACTGAATTCTCAAATCTTTTTCTTAAATAAATAAGCGTTTTAACATATTGATAACCAAATACGTCTCGGTGAGTGTTTAATAAATCAAACGTCATTGACCAAGGATACATTGAAATCCTTTTAGAATCATATACACTTTTGGTAATTAAATTTTAAATTGGTCAACCGTGTATTTATTTACTTAGTTAATAAAAAACATGGTTATATAAATAACATACTTGTAATCGATAAAATATTCAGATTTCGGCGAGTACAAAGTAAGTACATGCTGGGTTGGAAACTTGGCAAAAGATAAAAAAGTTAACTGCGTATGTGTATTTCTTAACGTTAAATTGCCGTGTTGAAATTATTTAGTACACGCTCTCCATTTAACTGAATGTAAAGGAATATACCGTCTCTGTTGTACATCCATTTGCAATCCCATAATAATTGTCACTCGATTTTGTCAAACTAACGGCATTTCACGAGGAAACTTTAGTAATCTCAAGATCGCTAAAGCACAATAACTTGGCAATCGGATCTATTCTGTGTAGAAGCCGACAATCACAATGAACCTAGGGTATTTTCTATACAACCCGAAGATTCGACACGCGACCAAGTGCGTGGATATTGCTACGATATTTGATTAGTACGCTTCAACCAACTGTGTAACTTCATGTAGCTCAGAGCTAAGCGAGAGATTGAGATATAGAGGCCGGAAAGGGCGTTGGCACGCGTTACTCCCTTTCCATCCTCTCTCCCTCCCCCCCCCCCCCCTTCTCTCGCTCTCTCTCTCTTTCTCACTCTAACGTCTAATGAAATAAGCGCTAAGACGCTAAGGCGCCGAGGTAATGCGAATCGAATTGGCCGCGATGAGCGACGGAAATGGCGCGTCATCCGTCTTGAAGATTTGATTTTAGTTGTTGGCTCGAGGATACGTTATACATTGTTGCGCTAACTTGGGATTTCTCGCGTCGCTTCGTGTATACATAATGGTTTTTGTATTATTACTATGTCCATCATATATTTTTTAAAAAGCCTATCTTTTATATCAATTTTTTTTCATCATTATTCATTTTAATGTTTGCATGAACGTCTGTTTATTTTATTTGCGAAATTTCTGTGTATTTTAGTATATTTTACTTAAATAAATATATAACTGTCACATTGTTGTATGCTATTATATTCCATTGCATTTAATATTTATGCAATTTTCAATCGTATTGTATTTACTAATATAGATATATTGTGGTACAATTTGTTGTAATGTATAATTTATTAACAATAGTTTCGTGAACACTGTAAGTAAATTCATGTTTCTTCAGCCCGTTATCATAGATTGAACGATAATGTTTATTTTCTAGAAATTTATTAAATCATCAAGCTCCTAGAATATGAATGTGTGAGTAAGATATATATAAACATTATAAACATTCTATAAAGGTATAAACATGTACCTGCACATTACATTTCCGATATTTAACATCTAAAATCTAATAGAAACATAAATAATAATAATAATAATAATATCTAAATCTAGTCAAACAATACAATTAATCTAATAAAACAGCGCAAACATTATAAAATGTAACCATGATTTGTATAATTTTTAGTAATATTTTATATTTCATATATACTTTACAATAATTACATTATCACATTTTTCTTAAAAAAACAATTATAGTCATGCTCACTATTTTCTCATAATATTTAATTAATTGTTGCCACAATGTAATTGTTTGTATAACTAACAGTTTTAGTTATTTTAGGTATAGGTATTTATTGCGGCTTTTGTACTTAATTTTGAAGTGTTATATAATTTTTATTTTTTGATCAAAATTCAAGTTTAAGTTTCATCTATGAAATATAAGTATAAATCAAGTTAGTCATGCAAACTTGTTAATTAATTAGTTTGACAATCTCGTTAATTAACTTTATTAATTTACCAAAAAACGTGTAGGTAATGTCAGAGCAAAAAGTAATGTCTATTTTGTATATATATACATATATGATGAATACATTAAGCTGAATAACATATTACAATCCCGAAAACTAGATCAGTTTAGTCTCCATGGTAATTTACATTGGATGAAATTCTCGTCATGAATGGAGCCGAAGATAACATGTACTTCAAGTGAAGTTCTCCAAGTTCTCAAGCAATCAAACTATATTCTCAGTAGAATTCTACTGGAACCGTAAGAGTGATTTTGAGTAATTATCCCTTGTTTTTATTGGTATTAAATATCCATTCGTTTCAATATATATAAATTTTAAATAATAATTAAAATTAAAATTCTTGAATAATTTTTACCATTCGTATGTTTTTTTTTCCTCAAATTTTTATCATGTATTAATAACTGTAAATTATAATAAAATCTAATATTAATATTAATATTTCTATGTAGCATTAAATAAATGAAACGTGATTTCAAACGCCACAGTGTAATTGACTACTTAATTCGAGCTTTTCTTAGCTGTAAAAAATTTCACGTATTCGCGAAAAGCTCACGGTGACACTTTTGAAAGTCGATGCTCGCATGGGTAGCCAAGGCATATCTTCCTTTCTACGTTCACGATCGCTTCAGTCTACCACCAACAGCTGTCAGACCACGAAAGTTCGGAACGGGCATGCGAAAGTTGATATCGCCGAGCTTGCGGCTTTTCGTACGCGCGCGTTGTGGTTTTGTTCTTGCATCCTCTACTGCAAGATGGAAGAGACTATCGCGATACGTTTTTCGTTCTTTTGCTGTTGATGCGACTCTTGGATAACGTTAAAGTTTGATTCTGAGCTTTTTCAAGCTTCACAACAGTTGGGTATTGATTTTTTGAATTTTGAATTCGAATGCTGTTTTGTTGCTTCTGTGAATGGGTAGAACAAAGTTGGCCAGACAGATACTTTTTTTTGTTGTTGTTTTGTTAAATTGGGTGAATTTAGTTTTTAGCTGTCAAGAAGATTTAAACTTTTGTTGGATTCAATTTTAGAATTTCGAATTCATTTATTCATTTATAAGCAAGACCAAAATAATTTTATCTATACGAATTTTTTTACAATAATAATAAATACCTTTAATTAAATTTCAACTAACATTTAGAATAATTTTGTTTATAAAATCGACAGTCTATTCATTTAAATGTGATCAGTTTTCAAATAATCGCGTATGTTCTGCACTTACGACTTCATAATTCAAAATCCATTTTCCAATCTCGAGACAATCCACATCAAGTTCTCATTTATAGCACACAAAAAATGCATGTGCAACAAATCGAATGACATCAGCACCCACAACGATTGAACAGATGCCATGGATGCAGAGAAAAAAGAAAGTCGCTTACTCTCGAGTATTTGCGATTGGTTCGGTCCTATCTTCGTTCCTAGCTTACTCTCAATAACTTTCGGACTTGTCCTTTCTCGCGAGTTGCAGATATGTATATATGTATAATTCGATCGGTCTTGTGTGTTTCCTCTCCCTATCCCCCCTCCTCCCACTCTCTCACTGTCTCTCTCTCTCTTTCTCTTTAGCTCTACTGGGTGAATAAATCAAAAACTGAATTACGTCTGGTGGCGCCTGGGAAATTGACGCGGGATTCGCGGTAATGCATCCAAAGCTGAGAATGAAATACCGTCCATGAGATAAAGACGCGAGCGGGTTTCGTTAGGTTGCGACTTTTTGATCGACCGTAGGGTGACTTTTTCGATTCGTTCTGAGATTTATGAGCCGGGTTTAATATGAATACGAGTGTAAAATTTTTTATTGGTTTATTAAGTGGGGTATCATGCGGCGATGGTGTTCTCCGATATTCAACTCGGATCATGTAGATTATTTGTAGTGATTTTTTAGAATTGACATTTTTATTATTTATCGGATAATAATTAGTAATCATCTTTTAGTAGAATCAAAGGTAATTCTTGGGGGATTAATTTTTTTCATTTTCAAATATTGTAGATTAGTTTAAATATTTAAAGTTGCATTTACGTAAAAATGTTCATATTCAAACATTTTATTGACATAAATATCAAATTCAGTGTAAGATGTAAATGATAAATAAAACAGTACACTAAAAAGAATGTTCTAATGAACTTTCCAATACGGGATGTGAAAATCGTGAAAATGCGAATTCGTCAGCATCACTCAAGAAAATCCTTGTGTTTCTCGACTACCAAGAAAGACTTTAGCCTCCGTGATTTTTGTAAACGTTGGTGTAAAACACTTGGGATTGCCATCGGAAACCCGAACGAACCAACGGAAAAACCAGAAGGTGGGAGATAGTGGAAAATGTCCGTAAAAAGAAAGGCGGGGTAAAAAGGGAAGGCAGGGTGGTTGAAGGCGATGCAACCAGACAGATGGAAAAGTAGAAAAATAGATAAATAGCGAAAGACGAAGGAAAGAGAGTACCGAACCCAAGGAAACCCGGAAAAGAAGCGAACGAAAGATAACAAAGTACGTGAATGGGCAAGAAATATCCTTTCACCGAAAATTTATGTGTGGATACTTTTTTGGCACTTTTTACAAATATACCCTTTTCTCCTTGAGGACGAAACGCTGGCAAAAAAATTCTTAGCTACAGAACTTGCTTTTCATATCTAGGTATGCCAACGAGAAACAAAAGTTATGAAAAAAAAAATTTAAGGTATCGAAAGGAGATTATAGTATTAAATAAAATTGCATCGTACCAAATTTTGTTGTTCACATTTTTCATTTTACAATAAAAATTTATTATACGTAAATGTTAGCATAAACTTTTTATTGACTCATTATTTTTACATGTCTATAGCTCAATAATTGTTTTGTAAAATATATTTTATATTTTGTTATTGATATTGCATGCAAATTTTTAAGTGTCAGAAGAAAATAAATATGATAAACAACTCGTTTTTCTACGGTAAACCTTTTTATCTAAATTAAAACCTCTTGTTACACCATGATATATTTATAAGAATATTGAATATAATAGTATTAACAAATTTGAAAATAATGATGAATATTTTGCAACGGCTGACTTAAACGTATATTTACACTACTTGAGTTATTGAGATTGAAAGATTAAAGAATCATAATAACATCTTAAACAATGCGGAAAATAAGTAATAAAATATATTTTTGAAATAAGAACGTAGTGGTAAAGGAATTGGATTTTACGGTTAGTTTTAAAAAAAAATTACGACACGCATCATAGAAGCACATTCGCAATCTCCTAGAAGCCCGAAAAACCAAGCGTAAAATAACGGGAAAGGAAGAGCGACAGACGTAGACGAAGAAGGTTGCTTCGTTCGACTTGTGAAAAATCGCTACGCGACTCGGCTTGTACACGTGTACGTAAGGAAAAAGAAATTGCGGTGCTGGTGGGTACGAAAAACAGCGCGAGATTAGGGAAAAGGAGGAGGCGCCCTTCGGACTCTGGATGATTGCCGGCCAATCTTTTTGCTCGGCAAACGAGTCTTTAAGTCGAATTTCATGTGATTTCTCCCAGCAAACCGACGATTTTCTTACATCCCCTCTCTCTCTTTCTCTCTCTCTCCTTCTCCTTCTCGCTTTCGCAGTTACTCGCCATTTAGTTCGTGGCTATTTGAGGAGATTTTTTTTTCATTTTTTTAAAGCTCTGCAATTACAGTTAAGAAAATAGTATTGATAACGTTGGTTAACGTTAGTATAATGTCAACTATTGATTTATTTATCAAAAGAGTTTAATGCAACAAATATCAGTAAATATATTAATTAAATTAATTAAATATATGTGTATTCTATATTTATGACAAAATAACACATTATTTAATTAACATATGTATATACTTCCGGCAACATTTTATTTATATTGACTATTTATTAATAATTTAATTTAAATCTTCATTAATGGATATTTATTGATACAAATATTTTTTTGCTTTTAGATTTTGTGATGTGTTTGGAATAAAGACCTCCCTGCTAGACGATATGTGATTTTCTTGACAATATTGTGCACATAAACATTCAGGAACTTTAACTATGGAGATTCATGGGAGTGATACAACTGTGTTGTAATAATCGGATCGACATATATTCTATAACCGACAGATGTCTTTTTTATATCCTTATAATATAGATCAAAGTAATTTATAGCTTTAGTTTCTCTAGCTTGCAATTTTGTCATTTTTGTATCCTTTTTGTTCATCGATTTTTTATACGGTATATAAATATCCTTTGAAAATTATTAATCGTTTTTATCTTTTTTTATTATTAAAATTGTCGAACAGTATTTTGCAATAATACATTCAATATATTATGGATGTAAAAATAATTTTGTCGAATTTTGCATTTTACGAGCTCCATATTGAATTTACGAATTTGAATTTTGGAAAGTCATATAAGTTTATAACCGGAGATTTACAATAATTTCTAAAAAATGAAATATCATTCTCTTCTTTTCGAATTTTATAGAATCCTTAATAATATTTGGAATCACACTTTATTGAATTTTAAGTAACTTTATGAAATTATTTTAAGTATCCAAACTGCAGTATAATATTATATGTTGAAATTTTAATTTAGCCGCTCTTCCCAGAGCATATCTACTTCTCTCGTTTATGTCAATTAGACATACCCATAGAGAAATATGCCATTAATTAGTAAAAGTCATTAAAGATGATTTTGAAAAAATTTCTGTCTTCAATTATATTTGAAAAAAATTGTAATTTATTCTTTTTGCGTATACAAGTCGATTTCTATACATTTGATATCAGCAGATAACGTATTGACTGTATTGATTGCATAAGATGAAAATGCATACAAATCCACGTGTCACGGTATGACTGACACTTTGCAGGAAAAATGAAAATGTGAACGACCTGAAAATTATCCAAGTGCTGTCATCTATACATACATACTCGACAGACGGCAATCCTCAAATGAAATTCATGAAAGTACCGTCGATACGTTAAATAAAAGCACGTTGGTCATCGTGAAAAAATATTGCTTAATAAGATTACTTTGTTTAAAATAAGCGTAACGTATGATATAAACTTACAATAATATTTATGTGATTGCTATAGTCTTAAATTTTCATATAATCAAAATATTCGGCACGCTATCACCGTTAGCAAACTCTGCACTGATACACACGTATGATTCGACAGTTTCCTTTCTTAATTAATGATAATAAATATGTATATTATTAATCACAAATGATTAATCTACTTAGTAACAAGTTTTATTGCTCTACGAAAATCTTTTAATCACCACTATCAATCAACCAACATTTATTATCCAAAAACCTAAATCGATTTATAAACTTTTCTATAAAAAATTCTATTTAACCTAAATATCCAGTAGAAACCGAAGTGTCGCATAAAAGCATAAAACTTTTTACCATTTCAATCCTCTCGAAATTAAAACGCCTCTACATGTCAGCAATGAAGATAAGAGTCAACGCTCCGTGTCATAAGTTTGTAGGTAGTGGGGACTGTACCGATTATCGGTTGCAGATAACCAGCATAGCTAAACTGCCTTACGTATATATATATATAGCGACTTTTGCCGCGCCGATGACGATGTCACGGATTGAAATGGCGCGTAAAATGTCCGGCTAGCAGCTCCCATGGGAGAAATATCCGTTTTCCATCTTGTTTACTTACTCTATCTTAACTTCGAATTTCCCTCTCTTCCTCTCTCTCTCCCTTTCTCTCTCTCTCTTTCTCTCGATTTTATAGGGTACTTTTATTGACACCAAGTAAATTCATATGAGTCAATCTTGCATTTTTATTTTGTTGGCAGATTACTTTTTTTTATTACTTTGTTTTGTATACGTGGTAGTGAAAATATGCATGTGCGTAAGCAAATTAACGACCACACACACACACACACACACACACACAGAAACACTCTATACAATATTTACTAATAATTCACATACGTTAAAAAAATAAAAATGTTTAAAAAAGTATATTAATCTAAAAAAATGTGAATTATCTATATCAAAACAAATTACTTGGTTTGATATTATTCATGTTTATTTTCGTTTGATATAATCCATAAATGGTTAATACCCAGCTTTTTCCTATCGACACGACACACTTTTACTAAACGTTTCTTTTTGCGTCTGCATGAGATGCGTTGGCATAATTGATTGGAAGCTTCAAAGAGTGAACGCGGAAATAATCCGACACCTTGATACAGCACTTTGTCGTTGAGGTGGCCGGCTAAAAGCCGGTGAAAATGACCGATATCGGATTTCTATGGCGAGAGGACTCGAGATCGACGTCTGAAGTGTTTGAGATGATCGAGTCACGTGCGTTCAAAGGAGATGCGCACTTCTAGGGATAAACGAGAGTGCGGATTAGCGATGTACATTTTTTTTATCGACAAACTTTTTTATATGTTTTATGGATAAAACGATTAGTTTGCTTCCTGCTTTTTTTTTAATTTTAAATCGAAACGTGCCATTTCTTTTTAAATTAACAGAAATTTTGGATTAATATAAAAACATAATTAATAGAGATTTAATAAATTTAAATGGTACGATAAAGATACTTGATTGTTGATATTTAACTATTATGATTTGATACAAATAACATACTCAATAATGGTAAGAACACTAACATTTTTACTAAAAATAAAGAAAAGAAACTTTTGAATGGTAGATAAAGTTAAACTTATGAGACATTATCCTCTTATTATCGCAAAGTTCATAATTTCACCGAGGTTTCCTATCAAACTTTAAGTAAGACATTGAACAATTTGTTTTCGTTGGAAAGAAAAACATAATCCGACTCCCTGACATTTATGCAAATTATAATTAATCAAATTTAAAAAAGTGAATAATATTCATTCATTCTTAAACAAGATATTTTTAAAATTGTACATTATTTTATAGGTGAATGTATATTTATGCATACGTATTTTAATTATTAATTGAAATATTAAAAGTTCCGTTTCTTTTAGTAATTTTTATAGACTTTTAATAATACTTAATAATTAATAACAAATTGTTTCTTAAAATATTTGTCATAGTTTAAATCATTTTTCTGCATTAGTAATAATTATAAATCTGAAAATCAACTAAAACAAAAATTAATTTGAAAATTAAATCTTTAATTAAGAATTAAACCCGATATTTCAATTCTATTACGCATATATACCCGAACGAAAAAATTAGAATACAAACTCTTACACGGAGAGAAATCGTGACAACATTTTGAATCGCGATAGAGTGTAAACTCGTGTACGGGATTGCTATCCTTTCCCCCTCTATATGCAATCATGCAAAACCGTTCAGTCGTACTACTTTCTCCGTTTCTCTCTTTATTTATCTCACTCTCTCTTTTTTTCGAGCCTCCCCTAAAGTTTCGCACCTTGTCCGCTTATTCCTATTTTCTTTCCCTCACTCTCACTTCATCTTTCTCTTCCCTTCAAAGAATCTCTGATCTTTTTCTTGGTGTAAGCTTTTCTTGCTTTACCACAGACCCATGAATTTTGCAGCGTCTTCGCGGACTTTGCGCAGGATTACATCGTCGGATTTTCCAAGAAGGACGCGTTGGATTTTACCTTGGGTAAATAAATATTTTAAACATTAATATTTAATGTTGTTGTTTTCGGATTAAGTCGAGTAGTTATAGGTACTTGAGATGAAAACGTTGATGGATTATATAGGTTGAAGCTTCTTGAATAATTTACTTGTTATAGGTACTTACTATTCAATTATTTATAATCACTGTAAATATAGTTGTTAATAAGTAATGGATTATTTTGTCAATACAAGTTTGATTGTTTAAAGGGTAAAATTGTAGATTTTTATTTAAAAATTGTTATTTATTAAACTATTATAGTCAGAAATCAATTCAATAACAGTTGATATCTTTTTATTATCATAGATATTCTGCCAATATTGAAAACTTTCAATATCTATATTTTCTAGATTCTACTCTTACCCAAGAAAGTGAAGCACTGTTTTTAGATTTTCTACATCTTTATTCTGAAATTTTCAAATTTTCGATACTGTATATTATTAATAATATCAATAATTTTTTGTTTTAATAATCTAATTAAAACATTAATTTTACTTACTTCCAAACGTTTTTCTTTATTATTTGTATAATAGAATGAAGACATATCACGAAAAGTAAGGTACTTATTATAATAGTTATTTGCATGAACATACCAGACGAAAACTTAAATAGACTCTACACAACCTAACTATTATAATTAGATTGAAAATATCATATTATTCAACGAAATACTTACTTAAAAAGTCGTAAAAAATTATTCAATTGGTCAAGTAACTTTCCTAATATTTCTAGATTCAATCAATAGCCACAAGAAAAGGGTAATCAAGAACAAAAAAATTTAATAAAAAACATACGTACACCATTAAACACGGTTGATAATAGACATGCACAACAAAAAAAATTATTACCCAACGAAGCTTTTAATTCACTGCAGCTTATGCATTTTCTAAAAGGCGGCCTTTTTGAGCGATAAAAAGAGAAAGAGAGAGAGAAGGAAGGAGAGAAAGAGAAAAAAGACACATTGTTGCCCAGCCGCAAGTCGCTCAGCTCGTCGAATAAATCACGAGTCGCAACCAAGGGACCTATGAATAGTGCAGTGTCTTCTCTCACGGTGGAGATTTCGACGGATTTCACGCTGATTCCCCATCCTCCTCGGGAAGTTGGCTCAAAGGCGACCGCGATTTCGCGCTCGCGCGGATGAATAACTCATGAGAGCCGTCCGCTTTTTCTCGGCCCTGACACTCGTTACTCCCCGGCTTGTCACCGTACCAAAGAGAATGACGTTCAAAAAAAAAAAAGAAAATATGTGGATCGACCAAGTATATAGATATATTCGCAAGAGTGTTTGGTAATAACTACTAGGAAAAGTAGCTTTCCAACTTTAAATCTATACTAGTATGTTAGTTATACTCAATGTACACAGTACAGCAAAAGTTCCTTCTGTAAGATCATCAACATCTGATAGTATGTTATATACGATTTCTTACAATACTTTACTACTAGTGAAAAAAAGTATTGAAATCAAGTGAAATCGGTCAGTATAAAGTCCGACGCTATGTACTGTCATTATAAAGAAAAAATGTCACTTCGATGATCTACTAAATATATAACTATATGCACACGAATTCAAGGACTTATAACTATACGAGTTCTAGTAAATAAATAAATACATCAAGTTCGTGTGCGTAGAACGCCCGTGCATTTTTTTCTCTCCTCGGCAAGCAACAACGACGTTAACATCATTGCATATTTGACACAATAGAATAAACGGAAGCAAAATATTGCCAGGAGCTCGGCTACACACAAGCGAGCGAATTTCATTATTTACGATCCGCGATAAATACAAACGTGTGTACGAGTCTGCGTGTAGGGGGGCTTAGTTAATGTTTTCGTCCTCGCGCGAAAATCGTATAAATTTTATATCGTCATACCGCATCCATCGATGCCTACATAACCTTCGCGCATTCGTTACGCGGTAATGCATGCATTTTAACGCGAACACTTTTATTATGCGCGCATGAAAAAAAAAAGAACCGATGAAAATAATAAAACTGTAAAAAAAATTTCAAACGAGGTCCAAAATAACGTCGGGAAATTATATTTCGCGGCTGTTTAAAAGCGTATGCGCCATTATTCCAATGATGTAAAAAATAGAATGAGAGAGAGAGAGAGAGAGGGGGGGGGAGAGGAAGAGGGAGAGGGGGAAAGAGAGAACGATGTATAGAAGGGAAAGCTTTTGCGCCTGATAAACTCGAGTCGGTAATAATCAACTCTCTCGAACATCGACAATTTTATCAATTTTCGTGGGTTAAAAAAATTTTCGTACGCTCGACGGAAATCGATTGATTAAAATTCAATTTTCGATGGCGTAGTTCGCAAAATTTTCGACGCAAAAAGATATTTAATTCAAATAAATATTCATTTCGATACACTTAAACGCTTATTTATGGAGGGAGGTGGGAGGAGAAGGCGGATGTATCCAATTACGTATACAATTTTAACGACTATTTAAACAACACTTTTTTCGGATGGGCTTTTAACACTATTTTATTATTAATTTCAATTATAATTTTTTTGAAATGTAACAGCTTAATCGATATTTCCAAAGCACAACAATTTACGCATTATGTGTATAACTTTTTTCATTTTGTAAATTGTTTAAGTATCGAGTTATAATATGTAATAATAATCATAAAATCATCAATTACGTTAATATATATTATTAAGGCAATTATTCAGTTATTTACTAGGAAGCACAGCAAAAATTCTAATAAATGTTTCTTATAATTATTACAATAATATATATTTACATACTAAAATATTTTTTATTTTTTCGACCTTTCGTCTGATTCTTATTTCAATTTTATTTGAATACAAAAATCTGTAAATAAGTTTACGTCTTGCACGTTTATGGGCTATATATTCTTAGGTATGCGTGTATATTAGTATTTTTTATTCCCTACTACTGGCATGATAATATATTATACTCAAATTTTTAAATCTTGTTGTTACATTAGCATGTTCTTGGCACGCCAGACTTTAAAACTATAGGTATGCGTTTGTCTGTGCATGTGTGTAACCGTATGTGAGGGAGTAAATGAATACCACGTGCTTTGCATTCAAAACTAGTTTTTATTCTTTGACGTTGCGAGTCAACAGGCTATAGAAATACCTTTGAATAAAAAAGATATATAAATTAACGAAAATAAAAACAAAGTTAAGGTTTTCTTTATCTTGCATTTTGCTAATAAAATCAAAAATCAATGACTCTTTGTAAATGTCAATTAAAATTATGAGGGTCTAGCAAAGGAAAGAAAAAAAAAGAACGAACGAAGGGGTGAAAATTTTTCGTGGAATTACTTTTCCTTAGCACGCGATGTAACTATGCGCGATGAGAGGGAAAAGAACTATACACACACACACACACACACATATATATATACTATCCCGTAGTTTAATTCGCTCGGTAGAAACGTTCTTAGCTTTTCTCGTTCCGGGCAAATGGGCAGATCCGTTTGTCGGTGATGGTTTTACTGCACCCTGCATACGCATCACCGGGGATTCCCTACGATGGAGAGAATCGAGAAGGAGAAAAAAGGTATGGAGAAAGAGAGAAAATTTCCGCCCTGAACTTCAAGAAAATTACAGTTCGCGAAAGAGCGAGAGAGTGAGCAAGAGAGAGAGAGAGAACCTTAAAAATTCTTTTTAAAGTGTCTGGGCGAGAGCGATTTTAGGGGCTCGCTCAGCGAGAAAAATGTTTAGTCATTTATTAAAGGTAATGCGCGCGGTTTTCACGATCCTCGAACTCTTACTACATTCAAACGTATTCCCAGTTGATCCACGTGCTAAAATGGTATATACTTAACAGTTTCAAACTATAAATTTTATTAATCTATTACGCGAGAATAATGTTCTTTCTATTTATTATTTTTATTGAAATAAAAATGTGACCTATAATCCGTGTGAATTTCAATCTTTCCTTAATTCATATTAATAGATGATGTTATCGCTCAATAATTTTATACTATTAAGCGATATACGTATGCCAAGACTGTCGATCTCCTTGAGTCAAGGTATAAAAAGAAAAGTTATTAAATTACTATATTTTCACATTGACTTGGGAATATAAAGCAAGATTAAACATTTCTAAATAATTGTTATAATTTATAATGTAAAAATGTGGTCATGAAGTATGAAAACCAACATTAAGAAAAAATAAGTGCAAAAAAATATACTGCAAAAACTGCTTTCAATTGAAACTTTTCTCGGTACGTCCTTTAATTGCTGGCAGATCTTCGATATGACACTCGTACAAAGCAAGGCTTCATTAATCGCAACCACGTCGTGATTGCACCCATCATTGAAATATCTGTCGTCGCATAGAGTTGCTTTTTTTAATGTAGGTCATATTGTACATCGTTGAAGAAAAGAGTTTTTTCAAGTACTTTGATCTTCAATGCGCAATAGGGAGTAAAAGAATTTTTTTATACAAAAAACCAAACATTTTTCTATTTCTCTAGTTTCTTAATACAAATGTGCGCGATATACTCAGAATAGAATTAATATTAACTTAATAATCAACATCCTTGTGAAAACGTAAATGTGTTTCCTTTTTATAAATAATGTGATTATAGTCATACAAATAATTATTTTGATAAATTTTAAAATCAAATAAATGCGGAATGTCGATAATTTATGGTACTAATTAAATATGAAATTATGTTAATTAATAAGCAATATGCATGATATTTCAAATAAACCTGATGTATGTTTAATGAAAAATTAAATTATTCGTTACGTAAGTACTTGTTTACTAACATTATTCGTAAATATAATTATTTATTACAATTACAAACTTGGCTTTCCCGTGGTTTGCATTCTTAATTATAATTTTACAATTTATTTTCGTACAATGCACATTTTGTTGAAATTTATTTTAGTACCGAATTTATAACTGAAACCGTTATTTATTACCGAAACAATAAATTATATTAATTACAGTTTATCTCTTATTTAAAACGAAGTATAATGTAATATTTAAAATATTTTTTTAAACCTGCGGGTTTTAAGATACGAGTGGAGTATTGAAATAATAGTCAAATAGTTTGCACGATAAATACTTTGATCGGAAGAATGAAATCAATTAAACGCATATATTCATTAAAAAAATCCTGGCATCGTCGAGTGAACTAACAGAAGAAAATTAAGTAGTTTAGGTGACCCGCAAATAAGATACGCTCGATAATTTCTTTTTCCTAATCCAAAGAGATCGTCGAAAAACTTTTCGTTTAGCCGGTAGCTAGCTGGACTCCAAACTGATCGTTCTGTAAAGTTCTTTGCAAAGTCCATGTCTTTCTCTCCTTCTCTTATTCTTACACCCCTAAAGTCTCTCTCTCTCTCTCTCTCTCTCTCTCTCTCACTTCTTCTCTCGATAGCCCGAAACCAATCGAGCAGAATGTAGAAGTCGGCTTAGGGCTCGACGTAATCTTATTTCGGGTTAGCCTAATCCGCTTCCATAAAGCTCTTCTACCCGAGGGTGCGGGGTCTCTCTCCCTCGCCCTCCCCCTCTCTTTCTATCTTTGTCTTGCGAACGTCATTCTTATATGTGCATGCACGGTTCTTCTCTTTCCCGGACACTTTGTTCAGGAGTTGGGGATTTCGCGAAAATTGCTGGCGATGAATTTCTCGATGCCTCCCCGTATGTGGAATCGGATTGTCAGGCTTCTCTTTCCGGAATTGTGGATACTCTACCGGATTTTGCAATATGTTATGGTTCTCATAGAGACTCGCTAAGATTATTTTCTAACTACTATTTTCAAAAAAATCAGATCGTTTACCCAACTTTATAATGCATTTCTTTTCAATTTTAAATTATCTAATAGTTTCCAAACATTCATGACACTGCAGTTTCAACTTCAGTGTACAAACAATTATTTATTTTAGTTAAAAGTTGGATTAAACAGTACAAAACTTTAAATAACATAAATTATACATCACGATTTAAGATCAAGATTTTTTTAAATTAGTATACATTCGTATTTCAATCATAATGAAATTGATTTTACGAGGGAAAAGTGGAAATAAAGACAAATATATTGTACGAAAATCTTTTAGCCTTTATAGATTTCCTTGCACCAGGCGAAATCCTCGCGATTTTTTCCCTTCAATTCTTTAACTTTCCTTTCATTCGAGATGTAGAAAAAGAAGATGCTTATAAGGCAGACAGAACAGAGAAAAGTAGTAAGTTGTCTCGCCAGAGTAAGCGAAAGAGAAGTAACAAAAAAAAGAGAAGAAAACGAGAAAGGGGAAAACAGGGAGAGTAATAGAAAGAGTTTCTCTGTTACCAACCCTTCGCGCGCGTCGCGTTTCCTTTCATGCGCTTCATGCTACAGACTCGATTCGTTTTCCATCCTCTTTATTTGCTTCCTTTTCATCCATGCGTGTAAAGAATTTTACGGGACGGTCAGCATTCTTTAATCAACTTGCTTGACGAATTCCTATAATTTGTCGTACGTTTATTTATTTATTTTGATTACAATTTTATCGAGATTTCGAAAGTGTTATTACTTCAATTTGATTAATTTGATAAATTAAAAATATAACACTGTAATTGCACACATACACTTGCAAAGAAATTTTAAGTTTATAAATGTATTCGAACACTATGTTTAATTGGTGCGTTTAATTATAGATTTAATATATTTATTATACAATAAATAATTAATCATATGAAAAGTAATATAATACTTGGAAAAGCTTCATCAACTAATTATATATATCGATTTAATCAAGATATTTCCAATTATTTGCTTATAAACCCACTCTAAACTGATAAGAAAGAAAAGTACGTGAATCGTAGCGTTTCGAAAAAAGGTAAAGAAAAAGAAAAAAATATTTATTCGAGGAAAAAGAATGCTTTCCAGAGCATTTCTCTCTATTTTCTCCTCTCGAAACTGGTAGGGATGTTTTTACGTCCCCCCTCCCTCTTCTACGAAGCTCAAACGGATGATGTATGCGCGATATACACCGGCTGCTTTGCTTGGATAATGTCCCACCCCCAATGGGAGGGTAACCGCCGTAAAGCGCGCAAGGGAAAAGGGTCTTTGGCCGAAAGTTTATGCAGTACGAAAGGAGAAAGAGACGGGAGTCTTATTCGATTAGGTCTCGCGACTTGTTGAAGGGCGCGTCGTAAACGCGCTGGGAACCGTTATTGTCTTCCGCGTTGCGATCGCCTTTTCCGCGTTACGATTTTGATTGGTTGACTCTTTTTTTCTTTTACGTCCACATTTTTCTTAGTCATTGCTTTTATTCGAATTTGTTTCGATTTTTTTAAATTTACATTTAATGTGTCTATTTTAATTTATTATTTATCATTTTTTTAGACTCAAGTTCGTTTTTATATATTGAGAAATAAATAAGTGAATAATGACATTTGTCTACCTAGAAATATTTCGTTCGTTGTATCATTTATTTAATTGAAATGTAAATTCATTGTAATTATAGAATTAACGGAAATTGAAGAAGCTGTTAAAAATCGTACGAAAATGTTGCTGATTTTGGATAGAAATAAATTCAAATTAGTTATGTAAATTATTGCTCGTTATAAACAAGTTTGTGCGTTTACTTTTTGAATTACTTTTTTCATTTTATATTTAGGAAATCTCGAAAACGCGATTAAAACTAATTAACTTGAAATAAAATGTCGTAACAACTTTAAAATTTATCGATGAGCCCTTCAGACTTACGGGAAATTTTCTATTCTTATTCCGGACTTGGAAGACATACTTCACTGAAGAGTTGTTAAAACTTTGAAGTAAATTTAACTTTTATCGGATAACTCACCTAGTGAATGCAAAATTAATGCCAACTAAATTCGATTATTTCCATACACAAAAATTATATTTATTGAAACCAGATAATTAGATACTCAAAATAAATCATTGACGTAACATTTTGACACACTCTTATCTAATTATTTAAATTTTTAAATATCAAGATTTTACGGTGAGATAAACTTAAACAATTGGAGATTCCCGTTACGCTGCGGAAAAAAATAACAATTAAGTATATTTTTCGCATAGTGAGCAAAGCGATGAAAAATAGTATAGGTAAAGAATCTCGTTTCAAAACGCCCCGCGACTTTTTTTTCTCCCCTTTGCTCTTTGCTTCAGGCTTTTTCGTTGTAGCGAGATTTGCCTTTCAGATTTTTATCGGATTCCTGGGGTTTGGCTTTTCTTTCCTTTCTCTTTTTTCGTAATGATGAAGGCGCGCGCGCGCGCACCAAGAGATTCCGAGGGATGATATGAAAAATTTTATAAAAAGCTTCTGATTTAATGACGGATTTTGCGACGGGAATCAAAGACTTTTCGCTTCATTTTTCATATAACCATTCGAGCGAATGGAATTTTTCAAAAATTTTTTAATTCTGTAGTGCATTATTTACGTTGTAGCATAATAAAAAAATTTAATATCTTGATTTAAAATCATATCGGTCAACAATCTCTGAAGAATCTTATTTAAAAAAAAACATTATGCTAAAAGAACTTTTAATTATATTATATATATATATGTATATTAATAATAAAGTTAAACAACAGGAGCGACAATAACAGATAAAATTTAACAATTGAATTGGACGGAAAGAGCATATAAATCGCAACGCCATCGAGGCAACGCTAAGTTAATTCTCGTATATACATCAGTTAATTTTAGGAGATTAAAATTTCCGAGTATTCCAACCCCAATATGACATTCGTTTTTCTCAATTTATTTTTCAGTGTATATATACCTGGAAAAACTTTAATTCGCAGATTAGTCTGACCCGTAAATAGTCGCAAATTTTGCATGTTCTTCTTGTGAGTTTATGTGTTTGTTCAGAGGATTCTTTTTTTTACATTTGCTACCGGATTCTGCATCTCTTTTTTGGAGGATAGCTCTATACGAGTCTGCTAAAGAGAGTTGGGATTTGAATTTTCGTTGCTCTCACGTTTTTATGGTAGCTGGGGGTAGCATGCGCACTGGTTCTTTTTTTTTACGCGACTCTTTTGGATGTCAATTTTTTTTTGCAAGTGACGGCTTTGTTCGGGTTGGAATACCGAAGGTTTTATTACGCAATGAAGAACGTTGCAACGCATCATTTAAACACCCTTGGACAAAATGAAAAGCCCGTTGTATTTATCTCTACATATTTATATTAAAATGATTTACTTTTTTTCGTTTCAATTATCTGGATTTAAGAAGATTTACGAGGTAAAAGATTTTAATTAATTTATGTATTATATACAGTTATTATCCAATGTTTATGTAAATCGGAAAGTTTTTAATTCCGAATCGTTACACGAAATTATTTAAAATAACTTATAATTTTAACTGGCACCTCAATATGAACAAATAATTAAATTATTTAAAAGATTATCAATATACTATAGGTAAGTACTTAATAAAAAAATTTACGTTTATTAATATAAAAAGCGATACAGCAACAATGTATCAGAAATATAACGTTCGTATAAGCAAATTGGAACATAGTGTAATTATCAACATGACATAACGTAATTATAATCGAAATGTGAAATATTGAAAAAACTTTATGCAGAAAAAAATATCTGAAATAGAGATTATACTTTATTCGGGATATAATGGTATATTAATAACT
Organism: Theocolax elegans; assembly: GCA_026168455.1. NCBI lineage: Eukaryota > Metazoa > Arthropoda > Insecta > Hymenoptera > Cerocephalidae > Theocolax > Theocolax elegans. The sequence continues at coordinate 16,865,551 of CM047425.1, read as the reverse complement.
ACCATCACGGGACATCGACGTGCACATTCTCCAAGCTCCCGATAGGTACTGGTTGGTCAGTATTTCCGACGAGTTTCGCGACTCCCGCGACTCCCTCGGGGAGAACAAGCGCTTATCGAGTTCGAGTTGCACTTTTCCTTCGGTCAAGTATCTGACGGCTTTTCCCTAGGAATTATATCGTCCGGGTGGCTAGGAAATTTTACGAAAAACGTGTTGGATGAATATTTATTTGGAAAGTTTCGCAATCTCCGCGGAGTCGTTAGTTTATTTGCATTTCGATGCCGTACGAGGAGGACTGTAGCACGTTTAATCTACCACAACTTTTTATCCTTCCTGGGTGCGTCAGCGATGGCCCTGATGAATTGGTCGACTGGTTCGTATTTTTTTTAGCTTTCTCTCTCAATTTCTCTCTCTCTCTCTCTCTCTCTCTCTCGTAGTGAAAAGTTAGGGTTGAATTAATTGATTGAAAGAAAAAAAATTTATGCGGTTCTGTTTCACCTATATAGTACGAGATTACTTTAGAATTATGTTCGTTCTGGTTATGATCTGAGATTGTTTTTTTTCTTTGCATTGAGTGGATACTTTTAAATAAACATTGTCAATTACAATAATTAATAACAAATGAGAATTTTAAATAAAATTCCAATAATCTGATAATAACAATAATGAGTCAAATAGATTAATTAATTTCACAATTTGTCTTAAAAAAAAATTTTGTCAGTTTGTATTTTAAAGAAAATCTTGAAAATAAATAAATACAAAACCATGAATTGGTCACCTAGCATCGTAATACACTTACAAGTAAAAAGGAAAAAAATATATAGAATGAAGTTAAAATAAAGTTTCATAAAGTTCGTGTCTAATTCCCAGTGTAGGTAATTCCCTTATACCAGTTTTCTTTTCTTTCCATTGGCTCGGGCAGAGACAAAACGCAATCGTTATTATACCGTTGTTATTACATCTTTGAGCTCGCGCCGCTTCGGCTAACTAGCAAACCTCGTCCCGGATCACGCGCATACACGGATATTTCCGCACCGTCAGCGGCACTCCTCCATTTCCGCTCTCGTTTGCAACCTTCTCTTTTCCCTTCCAACCCTCACCACCGTCTTAGCATCTTACGTGCTTTCCTAGACGAAGTGCAAAGTGGTGGGGAAAACAGCTTTTAAAATTTTACTGGTTAATCGTACTTATTGTGTGCTATTTATGTATCCTCAATTTCAATTTTTCGCACCAACGTAAGATAGAAAAATATTATTTTACCATTGTACGGATGATTTGCTGCATATCGAGGTATACACCCAAAACATAGTAACTGATAATAATCTAGTTTCGGGAAAATATTTAAAGAATATTTTTTTCATAGACGTTTTCGATTACCACTCAGTAGTGTAGTTTCGATCTCGAGTTCGATAGCTTTTGTGTTAACCAGATTTTTCCCTTTTTAAACCTTCTCTTTATCAGCACTTTTTGATTCGCGTGCCGTCATCGAGTTTCGAGCAGCAGCAGCCTCAACGCTTCGAGATAAACGAGCGCGAACTAAACGGGGGATATATAGACGAGCAAAAAAAAAGAAGGAGGGCAACCTTCCACAAAATCATCAAGCGTGAAAAAGACGTTACCACGGCGATTTATTGCGCTGAAATCTTCTCTCCTCGTGTTTCTACTCTCTCTTTCTCTCTCGCTCGCTCGCTCATCTTTTTAACTTCATACAATAAACGATTTATCGCTTGGATTTTGGAACTTTATATTTGCCACAATCGAGCTAATGCGAATTATCAATTATCGATAGTTCGGTATTTCAAAAGAGCGAAACCGTTCTGTTTCAGTATATTTGTGATTAATTAGGAGTTTCAATGGATCGGATACGAAGAGACTAACCATATAATTCTTAGTGGTATTATTTATAGTAGTATTGTATATTATACTAATTTGATGTAGAATTCTAATGTAAAAATATAAATAAATACAAACATTTTTTAAAATAAAGGTGTGATAAAAAATATATTTCATTAAATAACTGAAAATCCTTATCAGTCTATTATAGATTTTTTAATGTGAAATCAAATAAAATCAATGTCACAAATAATTGCGTGACATTACAGGTCGAATATTTACAACTATATTAATATTCTAACTTCTTTAAGATTTAAAACCAAGAACGGAAGAAAGAAAGAAAATGTAGACCACCGTAAAAAATGTTGGGAATATTGAAGATAAACTAGTGAAGTAAACTAATTTATACAACGAATGATAGAATCGGGTAATGTCGGAACAAAAGAAAAGAAGTAAGTAGAAAGCAGCCTGTTTAGCGACGTCACTGGGTTTGGATAAAAAGCGAGAAACCCTCATCTCATTCTTCGGAGGATACTGCAGAGAGATCGCGTAATTAAAGCTCGCGGCTAGATTAACCTAAAGCGCGCAAGCAGACAGATGTTCGTCTCTCTCGCTCTCTTTCTCTCCCTCTCCCTCTCTCTTACTCTTCTCGACCAGGAATAACGATAATTACCAGGGGCCGCGCGCAGTCCCTGGTTATTTGCATACATATACATACGACGGGTACAATTAGCCGCGAGCTCGCGTATAAATGCGAGTCGAGGAAAATTCCTAGGAGAAGAGGAAAAGGGTAGGAGAGGGAGGGACAGAGAAAAATACGGGATCTATGCACGGAGAGGGCCCGCAAATACGTTTCCTAAGTAGTGCTCAAAAATTTACGGGGTTGAATTTTCGGATGAGCTCGAAACTTATAAATTCACTTGTTTTCGTCTCTACATGTAAAATAATTCGTTTGATTATTGTTACTCCTAGTTTGAAGTTACGCTTTAAATTTTAGAAACATCGTGTAGATTATTCATTTAGTAATATTAAACATTTTATTGATTTTAATTTACGTGAATTCTTAATGACAAAATATCATTATTCTTTTCTGTTACCTGTAATGTAGAGATGAAGTAGATGTAGGTATATACCTAGTAATATAAACATTTCCTTAATAAACACGATTGGTGTAGTCATTACGCTATCGTACTTGTGCATCAAAAATGTTTCCGAGAGGGGGGAAACATCAAATGAAGAGTAAGAAACCATGACGATACCACAATAGACACTAGAAAAGTTAATGACACATCTGGCTCTGTAATTTTTGTCCAGATATGCCGTAAGAATTAACTGTCAAAGTCGGAGTTTGAAGAATAAGTGGATGGTTTAATTATAGAAGGCGATGCAGCACTGACGCAAAGTGAATTAGTCAGGCGAATTTGTAATTAAGAAAGAGGTGCGCAGGAAGATTATACTGTATAAAGAAATTCTTATGCTAATCAGTTTGGAATTTTTATATCTCCTAGAAATTATTATCCTTATATAATTAATGACAAATTTCTGATGGTTGTAATTAATTTTTTATTAATTTGCAATTCCTAGCGTCTTATAATAGAAATCCAAATTTTACATTTTAAATTTAAATTTTGTAAAGAAAACTATTAACATTTTATTATTACAATTAAATAATACGATTAAAGACTATTAATTGTATTCTCGTACTTTTGTACGTCACTTAATTTTCTGATAATCCAAATTAAAAAATTAAATGAAAAATAATTAACTACGTAAAGTGTACAGAATTTACAAATATAAATACAAACTATAAAAATTTATAATTTTTTTTTAAAGAATAATTTATATATCTTCGAAGATGGAAACAAGTAAGTGCAATGCAACATTAAACGCGCTAGATGCGATGAAACAAAACCAATCCGGAATAATAAATGTTTCTAAAAGGAAACTGAAGGAGAAATAAAAGACATCAAAGATAAGCGGATATACAAATGGAATAGCAAAAATAAAACAAAATTTAAGAAATAGAGGAAAAAAAATAATAATATGAATAAAAGTTAATTTATATAAAATTTTTAAAATATGAGGATGCGGAAATATAAATTTATCATCGACTATATTCTTCGTTTTGTTGTAAAAACAAAACAACAACTACAATAACAGTAACAACAATGAATAAATCAAAAATAACTTGTACATTTGATTTATTTTATGTACGAAATACATTAAAACGTATAGGGAACGTAGAGATTTATATTTCTGTATTTTACGAAAAAATGAATATCGTAACACATATTTCACGCGGAACAACTAATAGAATAATTGGAGTATTTCAAAAGAATAAAAATAATCGGCTAATTAAATCTAAGAGTTCTAAAATCCAACTTAACTAAAGAGATCAGAGTTAAAAGGAAATGAAACATTAACGTCGCGTAATTAAAATGTATATGTGAAGAAAAAAATGAATATAATAAGACTAGGTGTGAAAAAGCGTATGAAAAATTGTGAAGGTAAATAATTAAAATGTGCAACTGGACTGTACGTAATTAAGAAACGACTGAAAAAAACGATATATACGTCTTGTTAAACAAAACTAACGAAACTAGCGAAATAGATCGATGTGTATATATACACATATATGCCTACGAAAAAAAAGACGAAACTTTACTGGAGGAAAAAAAGTTAATAGATAAAAAAAAGCGCCAGATGTTGCCGGTGAAAAGCGGAGGGGAGCGAAGAGAAAACGGAACGGACATTTCGCTAACGAGCATCCAGATAAAACGGTGTAACGTCGACGCCTGGGGATTAATTGAATAATTAAAACGTGCAATTATGCGTCGGTGCGCTCAGCCGGCCTTGAAATTCATCCGTATACTGGTAAAATTGGAGCGTCGGGATTGATAAGAAACGCCGATAAAAGAAAATCCTTGCAATGAGAGTTTTATCGATTCACCAAAAAAATTCAAGTTGCTAATTAACTGCCTTTTTTTTTACTAACGGAATATTTCCAAAACTTAATTTGCACCGAGCTCGTTAAATTTTCTTTTTTAGAACGGTAAGGAGAGGAAATTAGGTTCGAGGATGTCGCGAGATTTGAGACGTTCAAGGATTTGGAAAGTAGGTTCTCTTAGAAGGATTTAAATGCGTTTGTAACTTTAATGAATGTGTGACTTTTATCTCGAGACTGACAAGTATGGCATTTATTAAATTCGAATGAGATTTTATTTGAATGGTGTGCAAAAAATACTTTTTGAGGTAGTTTTCTTTTTGTTTGTTTTCCTACGGAAAATAATTAATTAAGATAGTATATAATTTAATTATACAAAGTGAGATAATTTGTATAGCTAACGATAAATTAAAAAATTTATAAAACATCTTAATTAAACAATTTTGTTTTTTAAATGTTAAAAAATATATTTAGTTTTGAATGACCTTATTATTTTAATATTTTAGAATATTCTAAAATGATTGTTAGTTTTTATAAATCTATCAGAGATAAACAGCACTAATGGTCCAATTAACGAACACTAAAAACAATTATTTATAATTTGTTTGTGCCATTGTATAAAAAAACCTTTTCCAGTATAAACAGAATTAGGCAAATTATAGCAAATGCTACCTTGGGACTCGTTATATAAATAACTTTCTTGAACAAGCAAATTTTTGAGCGAATCCATTAAAACGTCCTTACATCAAGTAAATACTCCTTATTTTCATGAAAATAATTTGCTTTAATACTCCCAAAGTAGTGATTACCGAACTTGTAAACTTTAACAAGTTGGTGTTGGTCTTTTAAGGAATATAAATTACGTTTAAGAAAATTGCTAAGAAATAAAAATAATTTAAATTAATATTTCCATTAAATACCTTATTTCTATATATAAAACCATTTATTTTATTGATCATTAAATATTTAGTTTCATCGATAGTTTATAATATTTCATAATGAATGAAATATAATTCTATTACTTACGCATTCGGTGGTTATAGAATGAACTTTCGAAAGATTCCTTACCTGAAATCAGAAAAAGAATTGGATTAATTAATAGACGAAATAATAATTGCATGAATTTAAAAAGTAAAATAAAGTACCAACGTGAAGGACGAGAAATAGATATTTTTGAATAATCGTTTATATGTATACACACAATGCAATAAAGGATATTTTCATTTTCACGTGGAATCGTCGTTCCTTTATGTAAAGCTTTATAACTTCGACATCATTGTTACGCGCGACACAAGCCCCGAAACTCGTCGGAGATAAAATAGACTGGAGTCAGTTATTCGCATAGTATAGATCCTATTATTGTTAGTTATCTTAATAGTCATCCACAGAGGCAAAAGAGCTTGCGAATCACATTTTCTCAATCTCCCCTTCATTTCTCTCTCTCTCTCTCTCTCTCTCTCGCTTTCTCTCTTACCTCTCCTCTCCTCTCCTTTTCAAATATGGACGCAGGACTTTCATTTTTTCTTTCCTTATACCGAGTTCATTTCACTTATCGCTTACCCTTGGGAGAAAAAGAGAGAGGCTTAGTTATATACTTCAGAAGAGAGCGAGAGAGAGAGAAAGAGAGAGAGAGAGAGAGAGAGAAAGATCTTACGAAGAAAAGAAAAGGGTCGTTATTGACATATCCAGAAATCCTTGTAATAATGTTTCTCCTACAAATTAGCTATTGGAAGGAAATAAAAGAAGGATTCTGTTGCCTATATATTATGCTTACGTTTCTTCTTCTTCTTTTTCTTCTTACGCTTCTTCTTTTCCTCCATTTATTTAGTGTTACGCGGTTTACAATTGTTTACCTATAATACAACTGTAATATTTCGTTCGACTAAAAATTAGGTGTAGAGATAAATTTGACGACTCGAAACATTTATTCATTAAAGTTGAAATAAAAATAATGAATAACGAAATAATGATTCGAATAAATGTCTAATTAAACTAAATATAAATACTCATCCCCTGTCAATATCTCCGAAAAGCAATTTCCGGACATTATTTGTATTTGTTAATATCCTAACTCGAATAACCGATCATACATCATCATTTGTAACTCAGCATCAATCTAGTAACCGTAGCTTTAACCATATACAGAACATTTATCGGAATAATGTACATCAACCCTACCTCCTCTCCTCCTCCCCTTCCTCCTCGTGCACCTCCTCGACCGGTCTTCTATATATCTGACAAATATCAGCTAATATATTATTTATGCCGTGGAAGTTAGCCTGTATGCTCGATAAACAAACAGGTCAATCAGTCATTCAATCCGGTTAGTATAGTAAGTATAGTAAGAGAGAGAGAGGCCAAAAAAAAGGAAAGAAAAGAGAAAAGTCTCTGCGACGACTCCATTTCACTTAACGTAGATTCCCTAAGGAACTTACGATTGATACATCGTTCTTGGGCTTTATTTCCCGTCTGGTAAATTCGGCACTCGAGTCCCATGAGGCCCTTATAAGGGTGAATTTTAAGGCGCGACGGTATACCTACCACTTCGATTGACCCATTTCGTATAGCTATTCTTGATTTATGGGATGCGGCTCGAACGATAAATCTTGGCTAGGTGTATCGAGGCGTAAAAGCCAGCTGGATTACCGATCGCTACTTTGATTTGTAAGCATTTTCCTTTCAAACTCTTTTCGCGCGATCTTTCGTCGCGGTTCCTATTCCCTCGTCGACTTTTCCTTTTCAGTCTATTGTTTTTAGAGTTCAATACTCCGTTAATATGCTCTTTCATTTTTATAAATTACGAGTGATGATATTCTTTCAATGATTGTTTCTTCTATTATTCTCAACATTTTTCTAATAACACGCCTATAATTAGAGTTAATATGTAAGTTTAAAGACTTTTATTTTAACATCAGTTACAGTATTCGTCATGTGATATACTACGTCTTTAGTATTCTATTAAATAAAAGATTTGGAATTCTTCCGAAAAAAACGTTTGGTATGCAAAGACATTGTTGCATGAAAATATCCTCTCTTGGGTGACCTAAAAATTTCATCCTTTCAGCGTTGACATCCGTATTTGAAATACTTGCAGAAATTAGAATATTCTAATTGTATAGAAATATGATCAGCATGTAAATATTCAAAAAAGTTCTAATAGGCTAAAAAAACGCTAATAGAACAATATGAAATTAGTTAATACAATATATAAAAAACTATTTTTGATAAGTCGATATAATGTTGCGTAATCGATAATCTCAACATTCATTACTCAATTTTCCTTTCAAATAACAAATAATTTAATCACCACGCGTTATGAAAAAGAAATCCCTCATCATTCCATTATAGAAAAATTATATGATCATCGTGAATCCCTATTCTCCCTTTCCCTAAAAAAAAAAAATACTGTCATGCACGGGCCAATCGAAAATCCATCTAAGCGCACAAAAATAACCATGTCCAATGATCAATTTTTCACAAGAGAACCGAATATTCTTACACATCGAAAAGCACACCGAAAGACACGCATACCATAGTATCATGAAAACGTTAACAGAAACATCGATTTTTTTGTCACTGGTCTGACAGTCCTTTTCATTCGAGTCGTGTTCATTCTCACCCCGTTCGATGCTAAGCGATATATCGGACACAAAGGGCTGAAAAGCCTCGGCACTCCCACATATCTGAGAGAGGTAAAAAAAAGAAACTATATGGCACGCGAGAGAAACAAGAGGAAAAAAGAAAAAAAAGGAAATATACACCGATATGTCCGCCATAGGAATGACGAATGAAATTCTTGCTAGTATAGGCTCTTCAGTTTTCAGATTGGCCGGTGGCAATATTCCCGAGGTAATCGAGAGGAAGGATGATAGCCCATTGGCTTTATGACGGATCAGCCGGTCTCGTTGAGCGTTTCACGTTTAATTTAAAGGAGAAGAGAAAAAATGAGCTTCGTGCTGGGCATTTTCGTTATTACGATAATTAATGGCTTTTTTTTTTAATTTTTCGGTTATGCTTAGGAATTCTCGTTGAGTTATACGTTTATTTTTGTAAGCTTCTTGGATAATTTTGAAAAATGAGTTCATATTTCTTCTTTTCTTAATTATATGGGAAAATTATATTTTAACGTTACTCTAATCACAGCAAAACTTGCAACTGTAGAACATTTCGATTTGCAAATAATTTAACTAGGATACATTTGACATCCATTGCCCAAAATTAATTACGCTAAAGTTTTACATAATAATGATATTACAAATGAACTAGCCATTTTGTTGATATTGCACTCAATATCTGATATTATTAGCAGTACCGAAATATTTCCACACCCTCAATTATTATCAATAACACTATCAAACTCCCGTCATTTTCATTGAACGTCAATAAGTTCAATCCTGATACGCAATCGCCGTAATAGCAATCATTATCCTAATTGTAGGGATCAACATCGTAACCAATATTAAGTGATTTTAGTATACTTATATTATTTAGTATACCACTAAATCATTGAACAAATTCTATTATTTAAATTGTAAAAACTGTGTAACATTATCCTACAACAGTTATTTTTATATTAATTAAAATGATATATATCTTTAATTTGTAAAAATATTTCATTAATATTTTTGTTGTTTATCGTACAACAATAAACAATAAACCATAAACAATAAAATAATTGATGAATTTTTGGCAAATAATAATTAGTATTTTGTTACAGATTTTATTTATTTTTCAATCTCGTTTAGATAAAAATAAATATTCCGCTTTTTATTCTATAAATAAAATATGTTGTGAATGATTGCAGTTTTTATAGGTTATAATTGGATTATAAAGGTAATCAATTTGAATATTTTTATATTCAATATCTACCAGAATACAATAAGTTTATGAAAAAGAAATATTAAAAAGAGGTATTACCTTACCGGTACATATCTTAGGCGTATTTAACATTTTAATGAATTTGTTTATGCTTTTAGTCACTTTTCTTAAAATATTCTAATTGATAATTGTTTACATTTGTTTCTAAAACTGAGTAGAAAGACACAGCCTTAGAAATAATGCACAATATCTCTTTTATTTTGACTAACTCTCACTTTTTCACATTGAAGTTTTATAGTTAAAGTTGAAGTTAAAGGGCGTAAAATTTAATGTATTTAAGAACAACTGAATAACAAGTAGGTTAACTTAAGCAACAACGTATCCAGTAGAATATTGAATCTATTGAATATTTTTCTCTGGTAATAGTCGTTCGAAGTGAATACCCAATAACCCAATAAAATAAACAGCCAATCAATCAAATCGCACGAGCCGAAAATTTATATTCCTTCGGTGGCAGTAAACTCAAAATTACCGAAGCAAACCATAAATCCAACGAGCGTAAAAGCATGTAAAAAATTCAGGGTCCGTTACGCAAGTTGGCAAATCAAACCAGAAAGTCTATTTCATATTACATGCCCTAAGGCCTTTACCGGTAATCCCATAGCTGAAACGGGTTGGCCCTTTCGACGCTGTATTCGCTTGTCATTATGCGCTTACGCGCGATCGTTGAATGATATACGCTCGAAAGTGCGTGGGAGCAGCTTTGCCTTGAGTCGACTTACAGTTTCAAATGGAGGTGGAGAGGATTTGCGTACAGATTCGACGAAAAGAAGATTTTTGCATTATTAATTTGTCAAAGAGCTCCTGGGCTTCTCCTAATTATACGGGCGAATTAAACCTTTTCGTTGGATAATTGACCGTTGCGTCGATGCTTTTACTTGCCTCCGGGTTATTCCAAGTTACACTATTTTTAATTATTCAAACTCGAGACAGTGAGATGATACGCTTTTATTTTTCCTCCTGAGATTATTCAATCGTTGGGGGATGAAAGGGAGACTCGATTTAGAGGGGTTAACGATATAATCTAATGTAACTACTTTAGATTAGAGATGCCGATTGTACATCGTTCAGCCTTTCGAATAATCTTAGGGATAAGTGTATAACGACTCTTTTGAAACCATCTCCTTCCTACTTTAATTGTCATTTGAACTTGATTTATACAAAAAAATATAATAAGATCAATCATAGAAATATACATAATTGTAGATTTTTCAATAAAATTTATTTTTAAATAATAGTTAATAACCATTGCAAAATAGAATTACTGTTACATTTCATAATGTATATAGTTGTCAATTCGAAAAAACTTATTTTCGATAAGCTTTCCGACGATCTTTTCACTTCCTTCATCGCGAAGATGAACATGTAAAAGGTATCTCATCCTCTCGACAATACTCGAAATTTCGGGATTTCAATAATTTATATAAAAGAGCAAGAAGATAACGATTAAGTACTGTAAAAAGGCTGATATAACAGAACTGATAACATGCGCAGGAAGCAGAGTGAGAGAGAGGTAGATGGAAATGTTTTAACCGAAATTCCCTGAATAATTCAAGTGCCGGGAAAAGTATCGTACCCACCTCGCCAGTTTATTGCTTTGAATTATTGAAAGCCAGCAGCTACGGTTGACGCGATTTAAGTTAAGCAGCTCTCGCCTGCGCGCGCGCGCCCGCGTTTTCGCTCGCGTACTCCTTTGCTACTTCACTTACGCGAGACTTTTAGTGCGACTTTTATAGTGTTGCGAGGCGCTGAGCATTGGAATAGTTGCTTTAACGTTGATTTTCTTCTTTCCTTTTTCTTTCTACTCGGCGATGAGCTTTCACGATTTTTTTTTTAATTTGACCGACTGTCTTTTGCGGCAGGATTAAAGATTAATCAAGCGAAAGATATTGGAGGTTCACTTCTTTTTCTTTTCGAAGGTTAAGTGGATTAGTTTTAATCTCTTATATGTATCAATTGTACTACCGAGTGTGAGGAATCTTATGATATATCTGGTTTTTTATATGTATATTTATATGAGAAAACGTGAGCTTGAACTTTCGTACGTTAATCTGATTTGCAGGGCGAAGCCGTGTGATCTCGATATATAAATTTCGATTCGGATAATTCAAAAGTACGTTGGTAAAACAACATATACATATTCAATACAGTCTTGTAACAATAATTATTCAACGGTTGTCCCATGAACCATTTAAAGTGAATCCATTTTTCCTCATGAAAGATTCACACGTCCGAAAGTAAGGGTGAGACAGGGGGAGGGGGTGGGCCGATTTGACAATTTTACCCCTTGAAGAATTTACCGTCGAGATCCTCGGCTCGTCAATAAATTATAAGAAAAGTCTGTCCTCTCTGTCCCGCCGCATTCAAAATCAACGCGTCCAGTGGGGGTAAATAAGAAATAAAAATCCGTCGCACTAGTAAGAATGTACGAGAGGGAGAGAGAGAGAGAGATAGCGAGAGAGTAAGAGAGAGAGAGAGAGAGAGAACGAGAGACCGGCCGTTGGTAGTGAAAGAGACTCCTTTAACGAAGTTTTCAAGGGGCTACGTTAAAAGGCTTTTAGGAGCTTTTAAAGAGTTTTAACCCCGCGTGTCACGCGATACTCATCGTCGCTCCGATATTCTCGAGGGCTCGATCGATCCGCACTCCCGAATAATATAACTGGCAGTTTGTATTTTCCCAACGTCCTATAAGGATGAATTCTCTCATTCCTATACCTCTCTTGTGGATTTTCGTTTGCACGATTCTTTACTTTCTCCACGAGATTTTCGTCCGCGCATACTGTCGCTTCCAACTGAAAAATTTTTTCGTTTTGTTTTTTTTATCTTCGTAACATCAATTAAATCTTATTTTTAAACTTTTTATCGACTCTTTGTCAAAATTAATAAATAAACGTTTTTTTCACAACGATACAATTATTTTTCCGCTATAGTATAAATAAATAGAATTACTAAATAAATGTTGTAACACACGGAGTGAAGCGTAAAGGTATATAACCGATAAATACGCTATAAATAACCGATAAAACGAAAAGAAAAGCAATCCAAGGTATAGATTTAAAAAAAACCATTAAAATTTTCAGTCGCAAGGTAACCGATCGTTTCAACTCCCAATATAATTCACTAAATAGGAAACTATATTACTTCCAAGCCAACTTCCCCACATTTCGGAGCTACTGCGTTTATTTCCTCCCGCCCCCAGAAAAGTAATTAACCTTGCTCACGAAGAAGAGAATAAAAAAACTGGAAAAGAAAAAGGGAACCCGGTTGAAATTAGAAATATTGAAATATCGATATATCTGCCCTTGCCCCGTACATACGTATATGTATACATATATACGTGTATATACATATATATATATATATATGTATACACACACACACATATATATGTATATAGTTGAAAAAGAAAGTAAAAAAAACGATGCGTCCGCGCGCGATAAACGGGCTGAGCGAATTCCAATATTTTATTTCCCTATACCCCACGTGAGAGATACGCTTCTCACCCTCGGAGAAAAACTACGTCTGTGTATTATACACGTAGCTACTTCGTCTACCCTCGAGAAAATAAATAACGTCCCCTTTCGAGTGGGTGGTGGTATGAGTCTGATTTCTCTTATACATACACACATACCTAGATATATATATATACACATATATATGGTTGGATTAAAAAAGGTACACATACCATATATACATATACTATGACGGGTTTCTCGCAATTTTCGAATGATTAAAAGGTTCGGTTGAAGTTTATTTTTCTTTAATTTTTTGCAATGATTGTTTGTAAGATCAGTTACTTGTTTAATTGTTAAATAATATTTTTTAAGCAGTTCTCACTCATTCAAGTTTAACTGATAAAACAATTCAAATTATTTAAACAAACAGAATGTTTAAAACAATAAACTATAAACGTTCAAAATTAGAATTATAATAAAAAAACCCTCGAAATTATAATTTTATTAAGCTATCCAATGAGAATAATAATTACGAACAACATTTTTTTCACCGTAACCTGCGTAAAATGTAGTACACTTATGGTAATAGTAATCGCTACACGTATGTTATACTGCGCACACATACACATAGGTACATTAACAATGTTACATAAAACGAGTGCAGCGTATCCGTTAAAGCAATTTTTTCATTTTACTATCTTTTTAACATACTTATATATTCTCTCACAATTTACGCGTGAAATTTGTACGTCGATGCATGTCCCGGTTAATTTTAAGGGAACCTATTCCAAAACCTTAAGCGTTACCATGGGGAATGGGTTTGGTTTAACGTATGCTGAGTGTACTTAAAAATTAAAAGCGCTGCCAACGGTTCGAGCTCTATACGCTCTAGATGCGGGAGTAAACATGATAAACAGCTCGTCGATTGGGTTTGTTTAACGATCTTATTACGCTATAAATTTCTTGGAGCCAACGCCGTATAGTATTTCGACCGGTATACCTAAAATTTTTGGTTGTTAAAACGATACTGCTACACGCTTTTTTATTTGGCGCGTAAATAAAGTTTGACTCGTAAATCTTTTGGGTGTATTAATCAGTGGATACGAGGAAGAATAAATTTATTGTTATCTTATAATATATGTTTCTTGTTTTTATTTCTGTTATCTCTATATAATTTTAATTTTTTTTAATATAATTTTTTTTAATTAAACTTTTACTACATTCTACATAATATATAATTGAATAAAAAAATTATTTTATATAGGTGATGGAATTATTTTTAACCGTCGATCAATTGCTGAGACATTTAGTAATGAGTCATCAAATTGTATCCAAGTTTGTTTTAATGCTTAACACGTGTTTAACATCATATTTTTGAGTTTAAAAGGAGTCAAGCTTTCATTGGGGAACTTTTATATTTCTGTGTGTAAACTTGTTAATCTTCAATTCTTTTTTATTATTTTTTGTTGAATTAACGTACTTTCTTCTCTTTTTTTTCATAACCGTGATTTGCACTGGATACATTTGTAAACTGCATAATCTAGTGTACTTTTGTATTGATGTGTAAATACTTTGTAAGTTTTCGTTTATTGATACTGGTATACTTTCCATTGATGTAAAATATTAATTCATTCGATCAATTAACAATGTATTATTATTCAATGTAAGTAAATACGTATATATAAATAATTAATATAATATCAGTGTCGAATGTACAAAACTAAATACATTTTATCCATTTATTTGTATCAATAATTTTACAAACTTAATTTGATTAATATTTTAATTTCGTTTTCTCCGCGTTGAGTAATTCTTTTTCGTTAAAAGAAATTTCATCTATTTTTAATACACCCTATACTTATTAATTTGAATGAATCTAGCGAAAAGAAAGATATAATGAACGTATTGTTTAGTGGACTCAATTTTCCTACCTCTCTACCATAATTGAGGTAATTACGTTCCACGTTTACAGTGTCAATTGATTTCCTTCACCATAATGGAACTAGACAATCATTACTTTGTAATTACCGCGACCCATCTAAAATTCTATTATAACCAATTGATACATCGAGGACTCGCATATAAAAAGTAATCGATTGAAATAAAGAAATAAGTATCTTGTCAGCTAAAACGAAAAGAAGAAGTAAAAGGAAAGAGTTACAATTACAAACAATATTTGAGTAGAAATCAGTTACATTGTCAGGAACGCTTTATCTCATTATCTTTCACAGCGTGTTTTCCCGGTCCCCTTACATCTGTCGGGGACCCTCGAAATTTCATCGATACTCGCCGGGCGCATTAATCCGCGGGCGACTCGAGTTGTGCAAGTGCACGCGTAAACACATGTGATCTCCCTACGGTTTCGGTCTTGTACTATACGTATACCATGACACATAGGGAAATATTTTTCATTAATCTGATTATATATCGCTGTGCCACTGGCTGTACATCCTCTTACAAGCTGTAATCCGTAGACGAAGGGGACGTAACTCTCTGCAGCTTGTCTTGTGTGGGTGGAATGAGTTTTATTCGAGAACGATTGCAATCTCCCTACGTTAGTGATATTTTTTTTGTAACCTTATATTTTTTGGACTACTGTTATTTGGAATATTGTTAAGTAGCGAAGTAATAGTAAAACCTGATTCAATTGAGAATCAATTCCCAATCAATTGCTATTGCTGTGACAGAGTCGAAGATTCTGTAGGAAGTGTACGATTGAACCATAAGGTGACGCAACATAGCAAATTCAACGGTTCACTCGAAAGCAACGCAGCTTAGAGAGTAAACGCATCAAAGTTCAGATACGATCAGTTAACTACCTCAAAAACGTCTTGCGAGGCGTCCGAGCGATAAATCACTCGAGCGATAGCCAAGGCGGATGTCAACCACCTCCCAATGCGGGTACCGCTAAGTATCTTACAAGATTCTCTCTCTCTCTCTCTCTCTCTCTCTCTCTCACTGTGTCTCGCAGTGTGCAGCCTCGGGTAATAAGGGAGAGCCAACGGCGGCGGTTCCTACTACCCCGGAATCGAAGAAAATTAAGGGGGCGCGCGCGGGCACGATTATTAACGGGAGATTTACGAGGTGCCCGTAATCGAGCCTCTGGGCTAACGGTTGAGGTTGGGGTGTGGACCTATACAGTATCGCGAGTTGCCTTGCCTTCGTAATAAAGACCTTACTTACCTCGACCTAATGTTATTTCTACTTCTCTACCAAAGATCATTTTCTTTTCTAACCTATTTCGAGCCGAGCATGATAAATATTCCGTAGTGCACGGTAATTCTTATTGCGCGCACTTTCTTTCACAACCTCGTGATTTAGAATATCATCTGCATCCTTTACGCGTTAGATTAAATATTAATATATTAGTTAAAATTATTAAAATTTTGATTTAACCACATACATTACCCGTCTATAGGTAATCCCGTAGATTACGATAGGTACACGTATTTAGGGTGTACGTCAATGCTCTTTGTATAACTATACGTATTAGATTATTATTATACAATCACGACCATTATTATCCAATACTATATGTACGTGCGCGTGAGTCAATGTACCTTTACTTGTCTCGTCTATGATTGTGCCTGTGTGTAAGTAATATCCATTTGTTATTGAAGAACCGCGCACATATGTTAAAATATATAGATTAACAAATTACCGGAGAATTATGCGCGCGTACACACACTATCACACACCGATATATATGAAATATGAATATAATATTTAATATAATATCCAATAGGTAATATCCAATGCGCATGTTTGGACGTAAACATTATTAGGTAATTAAATTATAGAGAATATGAGCGAGCGGACAATAGTACATACATTATTGGATTAATAGATAATTGTACGTTACTGATGATTGTCAGTGTATACGTACACCGCATTTCTTCTCTTACCACACGTATAATTAATACATTACATTTTAGTTCGTGCAATGGATGTTGGTGAATGTGAATTAATGATTATTATTATGTCGTCTACGTGCGTATTATTCCTCCTCTTACCTTGTTGGTGTGCACTCGGAAACACACATGCATTTATATACACGCGTGCCGTAAATAGTGTAAAATTCGCGGACTACGACGATTATGCGCCGAGTAGGCTAAATTTCGTACAGGGTACTTGTTTTATTAGATCTATGCGAGTATGACCCGACCGAGCACCTTGTTTCACGTGATTTTCAACTCAAAAACTCGTTTACCGGATAATGTTGTAAATAATCCTCGCTGAACTTAGGGTATACACCTGGTCATTTTTTCATTTTTATTTCCAATTTTAAAGTGTTATAAAACATTTTAGTTTAATTTATGAGTTATTCGGTAATGCAAGAGAATTTTTTTTCTTATAGTGTCATTTTTCAATTGATTGACAAATGTAGTCTTTTTTTGCATAATTGGACAATGTAGAATTAAGATTGGAGAAGAGACATTTTGACTTATTCACAAAATAGAGTGTGTAATAATAATATCAACAAAAATAATTACGTATTTATACGATTGAATAGTATAGTAAAACGTACGAGGTTTAATTTATTTACCAAGTTATAGTTTAAGGCAATCATCCTTGTAATTCTCATTATATATGTATACGTATATATATATATAAAAGCACCTTAAACTCATGCTAGATTAATGCATTACTAGCGTAAAGTTTAGTCAATCCGATTATTACTTTCCAATTAGAAATATTAATACTGTTTAATGTAATATATATTGTATGCTAACAAGAGAGAAAATAGTGTATATATATATACCTGTACGCATATAAAAATATTGTATTAAAAATTATTTTATTACAAAAATTAGTAATAAATATAATACAAATAATTCTTATATTGGAAGTCATTACGCCCATTGCTAAACAATATACTAGTTTTAAATAGGATATTTTCTCCGTGTACCGATACGATATATCTTTTAAAAATTAAGACTTTCTTGATTAAAACTACATTAATTTATTGATATTACCGTTATGTAAATATTATATGAATCCTTCGACTAAAATATCTATATAAATATAACAGTGAATCATTGCAAGTTTTATTGACTATATCGACGATGCACTTTCTCTCATTGTGGATAATAAAAAAAGTGTTTTAAGCTTTGTTAATTGTTTGCATATTTTTTCAGAATGTTTTATATACATATATATTTACACACGTACACGTAAACGAGGGTGGTAACACATAGAGAGTATCATAATTTTTATGATCCGAAACCCCTCTTAAAACGTACGGCACAAGCGTTTTAAGCTAAACTGAAATTGCGTTTACAAATTCAATTGCCACCATTGCGTTTCTGCGTTTTATTGGGCTGTAAATTAGAGATTTCGTTTGTGCCGTAAATACTCGGCTGTAAATATTGGCGATGCTTCTTTTTAAACCCAATTTATGTTAATGACTAAAAATGAATTACACCCCGGAGGTTTGAGCGTCCTCGTTCGTTTTGTTAATTAACTCGAATTTTATTATTTTTATACGTTTGCGTAGACCTGTATTAATGTCATACATACAAATTATGTGTCTATATTTCCCGCGAATGATGAGATACATTGTTAAAATTTATTAAGATGGTGTATTTTGTGGTCCTGCATTGCGTAAAAAAATAATTTTTACTAGAATTTTTTGGTGTTTCAATTATGTTAATATTAATATGGAGACCAAAAGTTTATTAAATTTCTTCAACATTTGGAATAATACGCTACACATTTTACACGTAAACAAAAATGAATAGAGGATCATCGAAAATTTGTAGAATATTGTACGATTAGCATGTCTCGTTTATCTTAATTAAAATGTACAACCAATGATTTTGAAAAAAAAGAAGCGTCGAAACGAGATGGTTTCCCGAATTACGCAAATTCATCATTCCTCTTGAAACAGAAGCTCTTCCGACAGGGATAAAAGAAGCGGAGGTGCGAGTCGAAGCTTTTGGGTCATAAATAATAACCAGGAAGCCGGTGTAAAAGAAAAAAGAAACGCGTCAAGAGTTGCGCGACTTTGCACCCCGAGCTTTTTCACTCCCTAATTTATTGCGCGGCTCGTCATCTCCCTTTACGCTTGCTTCCGGCCTACGAACCTGGAAGACATTCCCGAGCACATCGCTCTAGTTAGTACTCGTCTTTCTCTTCTCCTTTTTTTCCAAGCTGTCTTTTTCGGATGTTTTGAAACGTGTTCTCTTTCGTCTGACATTAGTTTGTTCACGTGGTGTTCTTTTTTCTTTTGAGACGTGTTTTGGATAATTAGATTTATTGTGTTTATGTTTGATTATCATAGTAATTATCAGGTGACACTTAGCTTTACGTTAAGTAAAATATAAATAAATTATTCTAATTTAATTGGATTGCACTCACAATATTTCATTATTTCAATTTGATTTTGATTTATTAGTGACTACTGTCTTCGATTATTATATTATTATATTATATTATTGATTTATACGAATTAAGATGCTATTAATCATAAAAATTTCATATATAATCTACGTAATTGGATTGATGTAAGTTTTCAATAATTTCTTAAAGAGTCGTACATTTATAAATACATATTGTCACGTTGAATATGTCTAGTCATCGGTATCGTATAACATTTATTTTAATACTTAAACGTATTTAAATTATTATTAATTTAATTATTATATAACTATTATTATATATTATTATTATTATATATATTATTATATATATTATTATTATTATATAATTATTATATAACGTATTAACATTATTTCTAGTAAATAGCTTTTCATTTGTTTCTTCAATGTTTACTTGAAAATTGAACAAAAATATGTAAACAAATGAAAATGATTAAAAATATTTATAAAAAGATGACAAACTTAAAAAATTAAATGCTGAATTTACCATAGGTTATTTTTTTGCTCGTGACACGCGTCTCGTCGCTCACTCAGCACGTGCGCGAAGACGACACGAGGATAAAGCTACTCGCGCGTTCGAGTAACATATGGTCTATTAGGACTAATAATAGTCGGGCCACCACCTTGCGCGTTCGCCCGAAAGAGACGATGATGATCCCGACTGCGAGGCTGTTACTTTTTACGACGCACACCCGCGTAGTTTATAAATCGCCCGATTCATCGGACTTTCCTTTGTACTCTTTTCTTTTCGTACGGTGTACATATTTTCCGTGATCGTATGTCTTTTCACATTTATTTTAGTATTTTAGATTTGGATAAGACGATGTGACGTGTAATAATTTAAAGAAATTTTATATAAACGGGATAGAAATATTATTATTTTGTAAAGTAACTATATATTTCTTTTTTACACTAAATTCAATTTAAGTTTACTTTTGTATTTATAAATAAACTTTAATTAAAATATGGTTTATTTATTATATTCTTTTGCAGTTTTTGATATCAGTTCACCCTTTAAAGAATATATTTATTGACATAAAAAACAATAAAATTATTTATTTAATTATATATTATAATAAAATATTCAAATTGTCGATTTGCTGATGACTCAGTTTTGTCAATTGTTAAAAAATGATAAATTATTGTTATATATTATACGTTGAACGTAGTCAATAACATAAATTTAACTTCGTATAAATACTATAATGGATATAGTGAATTCAGATGTTATTCAATTAAATATCGCCACAGAATTGATCCAATTTTATATAAATAAACAATGATTCTTAAATATTTTATTTATGTTTACGTATAAATAAATTAAAATTATTATTTAAGACTATAGTCACGTAACTATCGTACCGTTCGCGTACTCATTTATTTTTATGTCGTCTTTTGTATACGCTGCGCTTGTGTTTGTAAATGTATTTAAAATGATGTCGACCCGTCATTGTTGCATCAAGTCTTATATCGGTGTTGTGGTTTTATTTATTTTACAAACTGACTGATGGAAACTTTGTATATTTTTAGATTACACGTTCAAATATAGTTATTTATGCACTTAGGGAGTAAAATAGGCGTTTATTCCCGCAAATAAATGTTGCTGCACGAGTTTTAGAGAGGTCAGTAATCTATCTAAAGGAATAATCGTATTTTAATCCCGAAGTTTATATAAAACTTTTCATACAAACTTTATTTGACATCAGCGATAATTTAATGTTCTTTTTTTGTATATCAATTAAATTTTCCTATTTTTATTATATTTTTTTAGTTCTATATGTGCTCTATATATTGCACGTCTAAACTAATAAAATGTTGGTTACTATTTGAATAGTAGCAGCAGCCTAAAAAGACATTTTCGAGACTGAAAAGTGACTTTTACTCCCTAGGGAATAAAATACAATTATATAGGATGTTCAAGTGGACTATATGGATGGTTTGGGTAAAACTGTATTTTTTAATTATTCTCTTGCATTTTAATTTGGCAATTTTATTATTTTTTTATTTTTACCATCCGAGTGAAACATATAGGTCGATGCACAAAGAATGTATTATTTCAATACTTATATAAAAGTTACACCTATATATAGTATAAAATGTAAAATAATTAAAGACGGCTCTAAATTATTTAGCTTCGCATCCGCTCCACAAAATTAAATAAAAAAAAATATCTTCAATTATTCGTAATACTCTCATGAAATAAAGTTTCAATCTACTTGTATAACATTATTTCCCAACATAAGCATCGCACGAGCTCGAAAAATGTAAAAAAAAAGTGACTATCGTTGGTTATAAGAAACAAGCAATGCAATAATAGCCATTCCAAGTGTAAAATCATGTATGCCGCTCGCGCTAAAGCCCCCAAAAGACAGTTAGAACCAAAAGAGAGATATTAATCTATCGCGCCCGAGAGACGCGTCGCAAGAATAGAACACAGGGGTTTACGCCTCTTTCCAGCCGCTCGTTTTCCTTTATAGCGTCTCGTAGTCGAGCTTGTATCTCGGGGGCTAATTAAGTCCTGATTCGAAATTAAATTCTCGTTTCGCCGTTTCTTTAGGGAGGAAGAAAGAGAGTGAGGGAGTGGTGGGGGGTGGAGAACGGGAGGAGGGGGGAGGGTGGCAAAGGAGGGGTTTCCCTACTTTTACCCGAGCTCGTTTCCTTCCCATTGTTACTTAATGCGCGTACGCGAGGTATGTTATTTAAAGGTAATAACGGGGAGAAAAGAGAAAGAGGAGAAAGAGCCAAAGATTGATGGAGCGTATTGCGATTTACTTTGGTACGTGAGAAAAAGAGATTGACTTACTTTTCATCCTCCTCCTTATTTTTTAAAGAAATGTTTTTTTGTTAAAAATCTCGTTTAAAATATTTTGGTTTCTGAGGAGGTACACTTTTGTATGCAAATTCTCACAAATTTACGTATACTACATTTATTTATACGATTCTGATCCTCCGTTCAGCCGTTTAAGACGTATACATGTCCATATATTCGAATCTCGTTGGCTCGTTGAACCGTTTGACGGCTCGAGAAGCGAGACTCGTGTAAATCAGTTGCCGTTTGCACGCTCCAGTTTGACGTGAATGGATCGACTATACTGTGGCGAGACTCTCGACTATCTTGTTCCGTCGTAATGAAACGAGCCGCGAGATAAATAATAAGTTCAGAGGACGAATGCGCGTTCATTAGCGACGTTTGCGCGCGAAGAGCGCTTCAAGTCAGTCAGTCATCGCTCTCTGAAACTTGCCGGATGTATACGACCAACTTGTACACTAAGATTGATGACGATTTTCGGCACCGAGTGACTCACGTATCATCTTCTCTTTTCATCTTTCCCTTTCGTACTTTAGAGAAGTGTTTTTATTATAAATTCTTATACTCCTTGAATATTCTTTTACGAGATGCGCTTCGTTTTGATGTTTAGAAACTTTGTGTAACACGATACCTCTATTTCTTTAGCCGTTATTGGATTCATTACAGAAAATTAGTTGGATGTATGTTTTACGTGTTTCAAATACATATTTCATTAAAATAACGTAGTAGAAATGTTTCGACTCAATTAGTAATTATTTCTATGGTTTCAATAATTCGGTAACGAAAATTTAAATTTACATTATAACATAAATAAAAATGTGTGTTTTTAGCGGTTAGCATGAAAATTTTTACACACTTCAACGGTAATAAACATGTTTTTACCGTGTTAGATTTTTTATTTATTCATTCTCAATTTATCAAATCGTCATTTTTAATATTTTTTATAAACAAAAGAATAAATTTTTAAAAAAATCCTAAACGCTATGCCCTTGGGCATGTTTTAAACAGTATACATAAATTTTTTCAGAGATTTAAATCTGTAATTAATTATAATTTTTGCGTTGTAAATTTATGTATTTTTAGATCAATAATTACCGACCGAAAATTGTTTATACAATTATTATTAATAAATTTAGTTTTTCTTAAAAAATCAAAACGTCATGCCCTTGCTTTTGTTTTAAACTACCCATATGAATTTTTTCAGATTTTTAATTCGATATTTCCAACATAATTCTTATGTTGAAAAGTGTAGATTCCTGTAACTTGGGTCCGACATCCCGTTAATATGATGACTATAAATCTACACTTGAACATGTTACTTTTTAGTAACTGACAACTTGCATGCTTAAAAACTTGTCAATATACACTATCTGCTTTTAAAAAATTGATCTGTAGCTCTGTCCTACTTGGTTTGAATATTAGCATCGAAGTTTTTTTACGTGTAAAAATAATTGAAAGATTAATCTTCACGTTGTTTCTACATTCTTTGTTAATCTTCCGATTATAAATTAATAATAATAAAGTTGCTATGCCAACGTATAACAAATAAAAAAACCTACAAAACAACCGAGTGACCGTAGTGTATATAGTCGTTAAGTACAATATACCTGTATGTATATATAGAGCGAATAAACTAATAAATTACTTAGACCTGTGCAGGTTGAACCAATCAACAAGGAGGTGGAGAGTGTATAGTATACGCAATATTCACGAAAATTAGGCACGCCTGCGTCGGTACACTGGTTAGCTTCTGCGTGGTGTGCGCGTCGGAAAGAGAAACAGAGGCCCGGAGGCACCAACACTACGCCGGCTCGTCCTAAACGTCCGTGAAAATTATGTGCGTCTCTCGTGTAACACGCGCAGAGCGACACCTTCGTTAAACCAACCTACCCACCTCTTCCTCCTCCTCCTCCTCCTCTCCTTTCCGTTAGGTATGTAATCCCGGGCACCCGCTCGATATTCCTAAGACTCCAGGGGCAAACACAAACAAACTGAGAGAGTACAAACACAGGATGCAGACGCTTCTATTTCTATGCAGACGTGCGTTTATGGCAGCGCGAATACACGTTCTGCGGTGCATTATTAAATAAATCCTTAGGTTTCTCTTAAGATACGAAGAGGCGACTGGATTACCAGGTATAAACCATTTACTTCATTTTTTTTCATTTAGTCTGCGCATCCTCTTGATAAGTCGGTCTTTTCATTAGTTTCAAATTCAGTTACATTTTTTTTTTCATTTAATTTAATAACTTGGCATATTTCAAGAAAATAATTATTCATTTAAACTTCGTTACGTTTAGGATATCTCAGTCGCTTGTTTAATAAATTTCGAATGCGCTTAATGTTTTCGAAGTGATAAATGGTGAGCTGGAATGTTGCTTTCATTTTTGCTGAGATATTTATGTTAAGATTGTACTCTCTGATACAATGATTATACATGAAAATTCTTTACCGATTATATATAATTATATTTAAATTAACAAATAACGTGTTTAACATAACGATAATTGTCTATTTTATTCTAAACTATATTCTCGAGTGATCTTGAATAAGAAATTTAAAAATCACAGTGGCGATAGCTTTGTATAAAAATGTAACATGCCGTTTCCCTATAACTCGAAATGTTAGTACAACTTCTCGAATGGGTAAAAAGCTTGCTCGAAACATTTCGATGCTATATAAAACCGAGAAAACGTAGACATAAATTTTTAATATTTAAAATTCACACACCAAAAGAACTGAACCATTCTTTCGAACGGCATGCATGGAAAAATTAAATTTAACGACACCTAAAACATTACGACGACCCAAAAATATTCGCGAATGTATGTGTAGGCGTATACCTAGTACTATATATTTGGGTCAAGTGCAAACGTCCGTAAGGGTTTTGGTGTGTCGTATTTCCGAGATAGAAAATCCCCAACGAAAATTTCATCTACATCTCCCTC
Source organism: Theocolax elegans (assembly GCA_026168455.1). Taxonomy (NCBI): domain Eukaryota; kingdom Metazoa; phylum Arthropoda; class Insecta; order Hymenoptera; family Cerocephalidae; genus Theocolax; species Theocolax elegans. The sequence goes on along the minus strand of CM047425.1, from coordinate 16,840,304 downwards.
TCTCTCTCTCTCTCTCTCTCTCTCTCTTTCTCTATCTCTCTGGGTATGAGTTTGAAAGGTCAGTGGAAAAGCGCATCGCACCGCTCCAAAATGAAAAGCTTAAATATTAACTCCATGAGATCTGGTAAGTTTTCGGGTATATGAGATTTGAAATGGTTCGGTGTATCGAAAGAGCAACGATGGAAAATACGAGTTAAATGGCTTATGCGATGACATTATTCCGTAATTTTTAAATTTTAGTCAACTGTTGAAATTTCACGTTTTACAAAATTTATTAAGTACGTTCTATTACCACTATTTCTTAAAAAAATGATTAACCTACATTTTTACTAAATACTCGAATATTACACAGTAGTTTACCTTTACGTACATAAAGATTATTTATTATTTATAAATATATATTTTTAAGAAATTAAAAATATGTGCGATAACGACAATTACAGTTTAAGTATTAACCTGTCAAACTTTTTATTCTATTTATTCTTTGGTATATACTCGCTGTGCGAAATTTTCATTCGTTATAAAAATATTTGTGAAAGCTTTTTCGTATATATAACAAATAGAACTAAAAACGTATTCTACTGTTAAATTCGTTAGCCGTTATAAAAATAATAACAGTCCAGAAGTGTTTCTGAATTCATCGAAAATAATCAAATACCTAAAAATAACGATTTTCCAACGTTTATTCAATTTATAAAAAAAATGAGTAATAAAAATAAGAATACGATTTTCTTTCTTTAGAATATGATTTTTATAATGTGTTAGGCTGTAATTATTTTAAAACATTAAACCGTAAAACTTTCCATGTTATGGGTAAAAATAAAATATAAAGTTATAATTGTTTTTATAATTTTAACAATTGTAAGGGAAAAAACAAAAAATATATATTTAAAAACTTTCACAATATAGAAATTTCATATTCCTTAGAAAGAGGAATACTTAAAGAAAAAGTATATATACACACATACATATATATATGTATACATGTGTATGCCGAGAAAAGTTAAATAGAAGTTAAAATGTTATAAAACATTTGAAAGTTCGATAACGTTCACAATAACTAGTCCAAACATTACCCTTGACTCTTAAATGTAAGCTTATCTTAAATAGAGTCAGAGTACCAAAATGGCTAGCGAAACCCGAAAAACAAAAGCGGCCAAGGAAGTAATATAAAAAAAGAGCAACCACGTAATGTCCATTCGAACCAGAGCGCAAAATAAAGCGAACAAGAAAGAAAGGGAATAAAAAACGAACACGCTCGAAACGAGATTTCTCGGAATCGCCTTTAAAAGTGCGCACGGTTTTGCAAAAAAAAAGGCGCACACATTGCGGGCGAGAGACCGGAAACGCCGTTATTACGCCACCTTCGCCCTCTTTATTTTCCCTCTGCCACTACCCTCTTCCCTCTCCCTCCCTTTGCCGTGCGAATTACCTCGGCCGACTCGATCTCAACTCGAATCACTTACAGCGACTGGGTTGACTTTCCATCGCTCTCGTGCGCGTGATCGCTTCTTTCTTTTTTCCCTACATTCTCTCTCTCTCTCTCTCTCTCTCTCTCTCTCTCTCTCTCTCTCTCTTGCCCTCCCTCTCTCTTTCTTTCGTTTTTTCACTTCTTCTTTTCTTCTTCTTCTTGTTCTTGTTCTTCCTGTTATACACCCGAGGTTCTCGTGTCTCGAGAAAGTCGCTCGCGCGGTTTTTCTTCTTGCGTGAAAAAGCGAAGCACGTAATCCTTTCTCGCCCGGGCGGCTAAAAATAATATAAGAATGTTTTCGCTGCGCCACCGCCGCCGCCGACGCCAACGTTGCCTCTCTCTTATTCCTTGCGTCTACATGGTGTTGGGTAGTTTTTCGCCTGTCGTTCGTTTAATTCTCTGGGGTAGGGGGCTTCGGGGTGGAATGGTTAGATTCGTTAGTTTTGTTTGTTTAATTGGAAATTGACTTCTTTTAATCTACAGGGAATTACCCTTTGGTTGTATCATTTCTTTTTCTACATTTATTGTAATTTTCGGTCACGCTTTTTAGTTGAACTTGTTATGGGTACCTCTTACTATTCTAACAGTTTATAGCTCATTTTTTTAAATTTATTTTTGTTACTTATTAATCTATTTGATTTGAGTATATAGGCACTGGAAAATGTTTGTGGGAACAATTACCAAATAGCAATATACAATTTTTTTTTGAAAATATTTATAATATTTACTATATTATTTATAATTAATAACTATAGAACTTTTATTAGAAATTTTGTGGAATAACTATAACTAACTACACGGAAAGAAAACACTTGCATAAGTGACAAACATTCTATTGTAAAAAGGCATTAAAATTTAATGAATTCCACATTTTTTTAATATTTTAAAGGGAAACATATCATGATTAAATAAAAATATGAATGTATAAACGCTAAGATGATTACAATATTTTTTGACTTTACGTAACATTATATTGATGCAGATTTTTAAAGAATTTCTGGTAAAAACGATAAGAACTCCGTCACCTTCATTTTGTGAAATGAGACTATCTGATCCAAAATTCTATATCCATCTGGAGCATGTTTTTTCCGTCAAGATAAGTAAAAGAAATGTGTTCTAGAGTTTGCAAAAAATAGAGGAGATCTGTTTAATTTAATATATGAAATCAATGATATAATCTATATTTAAAACAGTATATAAAACTTATTTAATCAAAATTTTAATCAACTACATTTATTAAACCAAACTATTCATAATTTTGTAGAATTAACTTTAAATACATATATAAAAACAGATGCGAGTAGTATCTAATACTTGTATATTAAAAAGTATAAACGGTCGCTTTTTTGTCTTATAATGATCTAAAACTTTTGTGGTATATTTGCAGTAAAAATAAAATCTTTTTTGGAAACTTTTAAGAAGAAATAATGATTTTAACCAAAGTTATATAGAAAAATATCTTAATATTAATGCTTGGTACCAAATGGTCCTTGGGTCACATTAATTTTGAAATTTATATGAAATTTTTTGTTAATTCTTTCAAGTAATTGTTTAAATGTACATAGTTTTCTTTTATTTCAACAACTTTTTGATTATTAGAAAAAAATACTTTATTAAAACATATAATTAGTTCATAATACTGTTTTTTTGCATGATAAATTATTTTTTTAATATTATGATGTTTCTTTATGAACAAAAAAACTGCTGAAATAAAGAAAAGTTAGTGTGAAGTTGTAGCAATTATTTATAAGAATATTCACTAAAAATGTTCAATGAATCCAACAATTGATGAGCTGCAAAGAGCAATTTTGATTATTATATACTATTGTAATTTCAGACATTTAACTGCCTATCTTTGGTTAAAATGTTTCTATCTTGTTAAAATATTTCAATAATTTTTATATTTATACTACAAATATGCTAAAAAGTCAAATCGTTAGGTTGAAATATAAACAGAATTCTTTACATTTTTCCAATCTAACTCTACCCTTAAAAAAGGAAATAAAAGACAACAATATTTTATTAAACCTTCAAATGTTACAGCTATTTGGACATCAATGTAATATAATCGATATAGTAACGTATCTAAAAAGAAGTAAAAGCACGAAAGGTTAAAATTTAACCAAAGAACCAAGTCATTCTAACAAGAAATGTGTTTTAAAACAACGTTTACGTTTGATTTATCTTCTTAAACAACTTTCAACCCCGTACCGAAATGAAATTCTACAACGGTAATTTATTTACGCCCTAACATAATCCCGCTGTTAATTTCTCAAGCAACTCCACAAACTTTTCTCCTCCGTATACGGTATACCTCTCGTTATTTTTTTCTCCTCGTCTTTTTTTTCGGCGCTCTATGCCAAACTCATCGCAAGGCTACCCGCAGAGGTAAAAGGAAAAAAGGAGATCGCGAGTCCCTATACGCGTCTTTCACTTGGCTCGCTGGGCGATTAGTTAAGCTCCTAATCGTCCCGGACGAAAGCGAAATTAAAAAGGAAAAAACTAGAGAAGGAAAGAGGGCTGGGTGGCAAACAAAAAGCAACTGTGACAGAGCTAAATAAGAAACGCGCACCCTTGAAGGAGCTCTTTAAAGTCTGCGTCATTCTGTCTCTCAACTACTACCATCCTCTCCCCCGTCACCAGTTTGCTTTTCTTTTTTTTTTATTTGCACCGAATAAGGCAACAAAAAAAAAACGAGAGCCAACCAAGTCAGATTCCCCGGAATGCCGAGTTTCTTTTTAATTACGAAGTAGAGAAAAGTATTTCTCTGTTTAATTCACCTAAGTAAGAAAGATTTTATGAGAATTTTTATACCAAATGTTTACTGTTTACCTTGGTAAAGCATTCATAAACATTTTAAATATATCTGTGTATACATTTTTTGTTGTTTCTATTTTAAATTTATGATTTTTTTATTGAGTGCAAAGGTTTAATTAATTAAAATTTATTTTAAAAAAGTAGGTATACGTTCGTTCTATAAAAACGCTACATTAAAAATCGTCTACTTCGTCACTGTGTTTTAGTTAGCTTCGAATAGTATAGAAAAAACTTATGGACTCATTTGTTGGATTCCAAGGAATGTAAACCTTTTTCGAGCTGCCTGTCTCCGAAAGAAACAATATAAAGAATAAGATAAATTCGAAGTCATTCGTAAGAGCTTCGTAATTAATTTCGTTACTCGAATGAGTTAATCATTCTATTTTCGTTTAGTTTTCGACGTACATTACATATAGAAAAAAATTGAAGAAATTAATTCGTTAAATAGTATTTACAATACAAACATTGGTATTTATTTTCAAGTGATTTTATTTATTTGATTGGAACTTACAATAATAGATATTTTTACTTTTTTCATAAATTTTAGGTATATTACCTATCGACTAATTACATCTTGGGATATGACAAATAAACATTAAAACAACGTAAATATATTCTTCGATGTATTAAAAAAAAAATTGTCTCCTTCTATCTCTTCATAACATATTTAAGATGCACTAGGGCATTTTTTCGAGAGGTAAAGCAGCCGAGTCCTTTATCTCCAAGAGATGCGTTTCTCTCGCGGATATGCGCGGCGCAGTTTGTCACAGTCAAGCACTCGCTAAGTATGCGAGCCCATTTGTCTCAGCTGGGCGAGAGCTTCCATTCCGGCTTGGCGTCATTCCGCAAACGGAATTCGGCTCGCGGGTATTTCCACTCTAGCAAGAGTGAGGGAGAGAGAGAGAGGGAGGGGGGATGGGTGAAAGAGAGAGAGAGAGAGAGAGGGAAAGAGAAGGAGAGTCGGAGAATACAAGGTTCTACCCTCCACCTATCGACTTTGCCGAATTTTCCTCTTATTTCACGAGTCGATAGATGGCGAGACGGGTCGACCTGTAAAAAAGCTCGATGCGCTATCGGATCGATAGGCTTTTACACGAGGAGTTACAATTGACTGACAATTTATTTAAATAGAGAATGCTTTTATCTTTTGTCTTCATATGTACCATATTTAAAAAAAAATTTGTTTTTCTAAGTATAACAATAATAAACAATGTTGATGATAATTATTATCATCATTACTATAATTGTTACTATTTCTTCTAAATATTTGTGTGTATATATATCTTCTTATTTATTTCTGTATGCATAACTAAATAAGCGTCTGTATATTAATAGAATTGTGGAGGCAATTGATAATCGATTAAGCGATGACATTTTGAAGAGTATGCGTTGCGTTAATCGGATCAAATTAACTGAATTAGACTACACGATCTTGCTAACTCTAAAATTTTAGTATACCTTTTTTTTAAATAAATCTTTTACACAATTGCATTTGTTGGTATAATAACTGGACTCATTTAAATACACATTTTTTTTAATCTAACACTGTAATATATTAAATAATAATCGTACATTGGCAGAAAAATAATATAATAAGACTTTGTAAAGATAACGAATCTTTATAAAATTCTAATAAAATCTCAGTGTTATTAAAATATATTATCGACCAAATAGCAGTATTATACTAAATCTATAAATACCGTAAATTCTACTGAAACTCAATCTAAGCACTAAAATATTCTTCGTGATTTCTGCATTTCATTTGATAATGCGATTTAATTATTCAGTTAAAAAAAAAGAGGATGAAAGAATTACTGGTAATTGGCAAAATTTATATACAACAGAGTATATATAAAGTTGTTCTATTTTAGCTCGTCAACGAGCTTTCATCCCTGGATGAATATTTTTAACTTATAATTCCGGTTTTATGATGCTGTAAGTAAGCTTAAATTCTTAAATCCTCACGGATTCTGTTTTTGTTTTTCTCTCTACTTTCCATGATGACCTACCTTCTACACTGTTTATTTTAGAATCTCCTAACCGCAAAAGCTAAGTATCCACACCCAGGATTATTTAAAGCTCGTAAATGCGTATCCATCATACGATATAAACGACTCCCATTAAATAATGTATACACAATATTTGTATTCACGTGAGTTTGAATAATTGAGGATTAAATTTCTCTTAGGTAGAAATTTTTATAATTGAACACATTTCAAGTGCACAGTTGGTTAAAAAAATTGATCGGATACCAATTTTGTATTAGTTGTAGTAAATAGTATTAGTAAAAGATATTAAAATTTCCTTATTAGTGTTGCCAAATGGTTGCCAAAAAACGTATACAAATTACACGCTGATTTAAATTTGAAGTTTTATTAAAAAATAAGTCTATAATCAATAATTAAACATAAGTAGAAGAAATATTTAGAAATATGTGGAAAAAGAAGAAAAATCAGTGAACGCAATTACTATGCGTCCAACAATTCTGTGTGGTCGAGGAGTTTTCTCGGTCACGTCAGAAAGGGATGAAACCTAAACTAGTAGCAACTGTGAAGTGTCTCGAGGAACACGTCCGTTGTCGCACTTACAACGGAAATTCAAACATTAGCGAGGAAACTCCTGATCCTCCTTCCAAGTCAAAGGTAGTGGGGTTTCAAAATTACTGAGGAAAGAAAAACAGATTAATTACGTCCATCACTCATGAGAATTCTCGGTAACTACTGGTGGTGCAACCACCAGGCGTCAACTATGCGCAACTCGCATTTGTCTGGTGCGTTGTGTGCACCTTTGTTCGCGTTACGAAAATGAGGCAAAGACGGAGAGGTGTGAGTCGTGTAAAACTACCTATAGCTACCGCGAGACTTTTCTGCGGATATATACTACACGTATACCCCGCACCCTTTTCCCTCGTCTCCTTCTTGGTTTATTGATCGTATCATTAATTACCTCGCTTATTAAGTTTCAATAGAAATTTTGTTAATTGATTTTATTAATTAACAAGGTATAATCACTCATTTACCGAGCGAAATAATCTCACTCAACAGTTTCGTTCATTTTTCACGATATGTATATCTTATACGTCATTTTGAATTTTAAATTTAACTTTGAATCATTATCTTTCCGTATTCGGTTTGACACGTTTATTTTCTTCTACCACTTAGATCTTGCATATCGGTTTTTTCTTTTCTCTCTCACTCCTTTTTTTAACATTTTCTCGAGCATCTTGTGTCTTAACGAGAGGTTGGAAAATTTTCCGCCTCGCTCTTTTGACTGTTCGACTTTGGTACAGAATACCCGGAAGTGAATTGTACTTTAAGGGCTTCAAGTTCCATGAGTCTTCCAGACTCCGAGGGTTAATTCACTCGAGAGAAATTTCAAGGCAAAGGATCGACGCAGCGTCTATTTCTCGACGATTTTCGTGATAATTTTCAAGTTCCGGGAAGGGGCTAAAAATATCTCAATTTTATTTGGAGTTTCGTTGTTTAAACTTTGTCATTGTTTAAATTCGAGGAATAATTTCACGATGTAGTTTAAATATCTTAATTACGTAAGATTATTTACCGTTAATAGTAAAATAGGAAATTATTGCGTAACATTTTAAACCGACAAGGTACGTTTGGTAATAACGCGAATTGAAGTTGCTATTACAAGTTGCGTTCAAAAATAAATGCAACTGTAAATCCGATTATAGTATTAAATTTAACAAAGAAAAAAAAATAGGAAGAAGGTCGGTATACAGCTAAAGCCTATTTCGTCAACCCTAAAGGTTTTCTCGTATTTTAAGGGAAAAGTTGCTTTATGCGAATTAAATGACGTAAACACAACACATTGCACTCAGTGCCCTGAAAAGGGACAAGGGAATTTAATTTATTATACCTCGGACAAGAGTGGCTCGTGTAAGCTCCGCTTAAAGAAGATAAGAGGGTGTAAGTGGAAGAGGAATTTAGACTAACACATCGTTCTAGCACAAGCGGGCTCATTACCATAAGTAGATTGATGAAAATTACGTTAATATTATAATAATAGTATAGTAAATTAGAATGCGGAGATCGAGTAACAACAACAACAATACAGTCGGCTACTTATAGTTCCGAGAGTGTTTTGATATAATTTTGAAAGAATTTTATATTCTAAACAGCTATGTTTATTTAATAATAGGCCTTACTGTAATTACCTACATAAGTGATTCATACAAAACTCTAATGTAATAAAAATTTTGGATGCATCTGGAACCGAAATTGCATTTTTTGGGTTGACAATCGAACTGTCCGGTGATAAACCTTATCAGTATAAAAGCTCCGTGAATAATATCCTCAAATAATCCTTGATACAACGCGTCACGGTACGTCATTCGGCATAATATTTAACACGTAGTCCATCATAAGGTTAGTCTTCCCTTTAGAGTCCTTTTTCATCAAATCCTTGAGTATATTTTTTTACATAAACTTTAAATAGTTTCTAGAATGGTGCATTATATAAACGTTATATTTAAAATTTACTTCAAGTATTTACTTTAAGAAACTTTAGTATACTTGGTTATACGTAAGAGAAGCAATATAAATATAGTACTGCAATTAAATATTAACAATCAATGTATTAAATATATTATAATGTTAAAAATTTATATTTATGAATATGTTAACGATATTATCTTAAATTATAATGCTCTTTTTTATACCAATATAGTAATTTTCCAGCGAAAAACATATTTTAATATTTAATAAAACATTTTTCTTTTAGTGAGCACTCAAAACCTCAAGAGAGGAGAATAATGAAATATCTATAGGAATATGTATATTAAATAAATCGTATTAAAACATTTTTTGTGTTTTTTAAGTAACCTAAATTTAGAATCACCAATAAGAATAACGTTTAGATTAAAAACATTTAGGATAATTAAAATCTCCTTCAATGTTAGTAAGAGGCCTGATCAGATTTTAAAGCTCAAAAGTTCTCCACTTACGAATATTATTAAAATTATGAATTTTCTATCGATAATATTTGGAAAGTTTAGTTACAATCACTAAATCGTCTCGCTTCGTGTGCACAAACGCACTGAATAAACACCCAACAAAATTATTACACAACACCCCGATTATTACGCAATACCCTCCTTTTCGAAAAAAAAAGAATAGCTCGAAAGCTCCTTAGAACGAAACAATTTGAACGCGAGACGCGTTATTACACTCGTCGGATAGGTATATAAGAGTATAAGCTCGAGAAAGAAAAAAAAGGTAACAAATTCCAGCTAATAAGCGACAAAGTCCCCACGACAATTAAAACTCGCAAGCAACGTCGTCTGATAAGCCGATTACGGAAACAAGGCAGCGTTGCGCGCGAATTCGACACGTGGATATGGGTATGTATGAAATACCCATATATACATACGCGTATATGTGCAGTACACGTACGAAGGGGGAATACCGTCGTAGGAAACGATACGTCGCACCGTCTTCGATAAGCTCAGGTCACTCGACACCAGGGTATACCAGACTTACACGCGAGTTCGCCATTAAAATTCGATCAGATAATCTTATTTGCTCTACGATTAGGCCGAATATTCTTCTCCGAGGGTGTGGGTGGACAGGAGGACGCGCATAAATTACAGGACGATTAACATTTTCACTTGTAATGCTTCGCGGGATCCCTGCTAGAAATCAGAAAATTAAAAATCGGCAAATAATAGGTTATTAACTAAATAAACGTATTTTATAGGTACTTCTGCTAGGTTGTTACCACTGTTAAATGAAACGCTTTTTCCTCTTTAATTCGCCCATTTCTTAGATTCAAAACAACTAATGATTACGATATGTTCATTTAAGTCCTTGTTTCAACCCATAAAAGATCGGATTATTTGATAAAATGGACACCGAAACTATACCTATTTCCTAACTATTTAAATGACACTTTAAATAGATTTGGAAAATAAATTGGAAATATTGTAAATCTGAATGATACTTTAAAATGACTGGTTTAAATGCAGAATTAAGAGTAAATTAGTATTAGTATTCGAGTAAACGATCCAATTTGATTAAAAATTTGGAGTTTTAAGTACATGTATGGCCAGAAGGTGAAGTGAAAATATTTGGAGGTTACGGCAATCTATTAAATCGACGAACGCAGTGGGAAAAAGCGTTTCATGTAACCTATTAACTGACTACTTTTAATTCCTAATTTTTAGTTCACATTTCCAGCAGGGATGCGGTGGTTCTCATTCTCTTCCTCCTTTTTTTTATTATTGTTTTTCTCTTCGACGTTTCAATGTACTGACACGTTGAACGTATACCGGGAATTAATTTTTTTCTATACCACGGTTTAATGTTTATGGACGATTGAATTTTTCTTGATTTTTTTTTCCTCTTAACAAGACTGCGATAAACCGTACATTTAATATTTATACGCGTACGTTGTAGAGTTTGTGCGGCCGCTCTACGTAAAAATTGGAAAATATACAAAGAATAGGAAACTGAAAAATCAATTCATCCTTAAATGCGCACCAAAAAAATTGTACCGCACAGAAAAAAAAGCACTAACAAATTTTCAAACCAATAAAATTTCAATAACACGAGCACTAAAATCTCCATAATCCAGGTAAAGTAAGGTATATAAAATTAAAGATTCATCATCGTAAGGTAGTAAAAAATAATGACAATACTTGCAAGTGTGCATGTATATGTACATATACACAGATATAACCAGGTAGAGGGAGAACCGGTGTACCGTGCGGTATGTATATATATGCGGCGTTACACATTTTATGCAAGCGTTGGTACTTTATTCAAGAGCATTAGCATAAAGTCGCACTCACCTGGCGCGCGCGAGCTGAAGGCCCGAGCGCTTCCCGCGATGATTAGAATCAGCAGAGGCGCCTGTAATAAGCCCGTACCACGGGAGGACGGCATCTTTCTTCCGTGGCCGGTATATTCACTCCTCCTCCTCATCCGCAGCTCGGGGTAGTACGCCTTCTAACCGACGCCCCTCATCACCCGTCTGTGAACAAATTATAAGCGGCGAGCGATGAGTCTCTTGGTTTCTTGTATGGAAACGAAGATCTACCTATGCTAATGTCCATGTCGAACCTACGTTACGACCTACTTGTTTTTTTTTTATTTTTCCTCTTTTTCTTAGACCTATGATTTATCGTTCCTTTTTTAATCGTAAATTATGGGATTTTCTTTAAAGAAGGTGCAGAGACCGTGGTTAAAATATATGTGTAGTTTTCAACATGTTATTATTTTTTTTATTTCGATATTATCGAATTGTAATATATCATCAAATTTGTATGGATGCTAGCATTTTTTTTTACTTCGTACCGTTCTATTATTTTGAAAACAAAAAGATTAAAATAAAAAAATTACAATAAAAGTTTCCATAATACGCGTGTAATGTAAAACCGAAAATTCATATAACCTTTGTACCTTATATTCGTAAAAAACACATTGACTTACAGCCAATGTAAAAAGTACCATCCAATTACACTGACAGGGAAAGAACAGACAAAAACGTATTTACCATAAGCCAAGTCGAATTAAGCACGGCATCGCAGAAAAATATATCTACATTCACATTATAGTACCCTCAATCAATTTAGTACAACATCAAACGGAAAGTCAGTCTGGGTAAAAAAGAAAGTAAGAAATTCTCCTTACGAAGGAACAACCCTTGCTTATAGGTCTTATCACTCCCAGAGGGTCTCGAGCCTCGTAATTCTGGCGCGTCCCAGAAAGAATAAAATGTTAACGAGGCTGCAGTTGATTGCAAAGACGCGAGCAAGAGACCGAGAGAGGGGGGTAGGAGAAGGGCGAAGGTTGAGAGAGGCTGACTTAAATTGATAGTGTCTTTGGGAATGCTACGGCCTTTGACGACTCGCCGGCCGGTACGGGCTAATTGCCGCTCGACGCCCTGGTAATGATGACCCGCGGGGGAGTAAAGATGCTGAGAAACTCAGAAGAATGCGGGAAATAGAGACTTGAATGCTTTGAGCCGGGTGCAACCGTTCCTATAGAAAAGGATAGAAGAATTAACGGTAATTAGTTCTATGCTGATTAGTATTTGGCATCGTAAAGTGTAAATTTATAGCGGTCTTGTTGTACATCAATATATATATATATTTTACTACACTTTTACTTCTGTGTGACGAGACAGGATTTCATTATGCTTAGATTAATTGGCATTGGCATTTTGGACAGTGATAAAACGCATATACCTAATCATTCATCAAAATGTTCTATTCTATAATTAATTAAATTTTAAAAATGTATAGCTGAACTTTGTAATTTTTATATACATAATTTTACACATGCATATTAAATCGAATTTAATTCAATTATATAATAATTAAGTTTGTTTTAAATACATTAAGCCGGAAAATATTTCTATAACGCTAAATGAGAAGAAAAAAGTATAATACATATCTTTTTACATTTTCTTTTTTCATTAAAATTTAATTAATAGTTAAACCATTTTTAGAAAATCATTAAAATTTTATAAAAGTCAAAGACAAAGATAAGAACAACAATGCGAAAAAAAAATCGCCTATAAACAAGTGTAATATAAATTCCAAAGAAAAAAACTTTCCAGAATAATCTGCACTAGAAAGTATTGCACATTATGGATCCACCACACTACACTAATAATTGCAGTAGTTGTATTTAAGAAAGTAAATATAGCACTACCAATAAATTGTAGATTAATTTTGACAATACGAATACTCCCGCGCACACTACGTCTGAGCTAGGTCACGTATCAGAGGTGCTCATCGCGCCCGACGTGAGAGCAACGACTGAACAGCTGAATAAAACTCCCGGCGTGATTGACTCCAGCTTATCCCCACTCTATACCCATTTCCCTTTCCTAAAACGAGTCGCGTGCGCAGCTGAATGAACGGAGAGCCGCTGTCTATATTGAATTTTCTCCCACTCTGCAGGATTTCCTAGCTAATTTCCTAGGTACACGTGTTTCTCTGTTCTCGTGTTTATTTATTTAGGCTTTTTTATCATCCTTTCTTATTTACTTTGTATCAAATAAAAAATTAATTTTTTTACTAATATTAATATTTAAATATTTATTGTACGTGCAATTTGTGTCATGGAAGGGATGTTGATGAACTAATACAGTATATTTTTAATTGGCGACGTTTCGATGGAACTTCTCCATCCTTAATAGGCTATACCTTTTTTTACTTATAATGATTAGTTCTGTACATACATTTATGTCTAACATCAGTACCTACAATTTTCAACAAAACGCACACATGATGTGTATAAACGTTGGACTGACTCGACCGTGACTCTTTTTTACATTTTTGTTTTGTTTTTAGATAATTAATAACACTTAGTAGAAAACACATTAGTGTCAAGTTGATATTCGACAAATATTTGTTACTGGTCTTTGCGTATATATGATGAACATTATTTAAACGCGTATATATCCTACAGTTGATATATATTATTTTTCATCCCACCTAGTATACACATGGACACAGGTACTGTCCAAAACATCATTATTCTACATTTCTCATTACACAATCATAATCGCAATCACATTGTTTGACGTAAGTAAACAAATCGGTTAATCTACCCCAAACAATAGAATCGGTACATATTCTATTTCTAACCTTGTATTTATCCTTAACAAAAATAAAATCCCCTAATCCATTAGTCACACAATTCTCAATTCAACTATAACTATAACTATGTATATAGTATAGAACATGAACAAATATCTCAAACCCACGAGGTTATTTCCAGTTCTCTGGTCCAGGGATAGAATACGAGCTGATCGATTCCGCATATTACGGTGCCTCGTACAACCGATAAACGCCCCGTGGTCGATTAATTCTACGCTCGGACTTAGCACCGCTCTACCAAATGATTTTTGGATAATTGCACGGCATTTTTCTCGCTTACGCACTCATTAAATTAATAGCTAACGGTCTTTCGAAAAGAGGAGGGGGTCAGGGGAGGGGGGTTGAACGCCACAGTTCTGTAATTATCTGAGCTTACACTCCTCCTAAATTGTTATTCTCAACCTTTTATTTTATCCCGTACCTATACCTCTTTAGTCAATGTGCGGTGTTTCGAATTGTATATACATGTATACATTATTGCGTAAAATTTGTTAAATTTAATTTGTCACGAGATTTAAAACATTTTTGGAAATATTTTTACGTTTCACTGCGTAAGGAGAACTTCTTCAATATACATCTAGTAAAATTTTTAATTTAAAATTAGGATTAATGCTCATATGGACATGTATTTCATATTCATATTTTTGATTAACTCTTTCATGATATATGTTTCAATGTTGGGGAAAAGTTATGAATCATTGTGGTACCTTTTTGTGCGTTAAAGCTAATTTAAGTCTGTTATATTATTTTTATAGTGACCTACATACTAATATCAATTAAATTTAGTAATAGGATTATGCATAATATTTGATATTTGGTAGATAATTATGTAATATGTGGTATTAATAAAGATTAATTACTAATAGCATTTTAATTATTTTTATTCATTTATATTGTATTATATTTTATATTTATTATAAATATTTGAATATAATTTAACGACGGACATTTTTTTTATAAATTATAAATTGTTAAATTTTCAATTTTTTCCCCTGTATTTAAACTATATAGGAACACTACTTTTTTAAGCTGTATTTGTAAACAAATCTATATATTTTAAAAAAAACTTTAAGGAGATACGCCGAAGCCAACTTTAACCCCCCTCTACCTTACCAACCGAGCTAATAAATAAATAATGTTTATTATATAATGCCCGTTTCATATTTTTGGTAAGAGATTTCTCAAAAAACCAATTGAATTTTAATTTCAAATTTTAGATACATATCAATCGTCATATATTTTTCAAAAATAATCAAATTTTATAAATTATAATTAATATCTTTGTTTATCTCGATTGGTAAAATGGAAAAGATAAGAGTTGACTTTGGCACTCCGATAATCGCAATAATAAATGTTTGTCAAATTAATAATTACGTTCATCAATAAATTATAATTGCTGTCGAGATATTATTGTATAAATTAAAGATACAGAGCTGAAACATTTGTATACTTTATTTACCTAGAATAATCTCTGCAAAACTTTTATCAATATATCTATCTAATTTTAAAATTTTTAAAATAATAACGCAATAGCAACAAACTCTAATAAATAAGGATATTTTGAATTTACTAAATTTATCGATGGATAATACATTTAGTACAAATAAATTCAAAATACCGTATTGTTAAAAGATATAGAACCCCTTTAATAAACCCTTAGTTTTTAACCTTCGAAAAGATTCAAAAAAAGAGAAAAAAGCTCACCGTAATCCGATAACCCAGCAAATAAGGATTTCCAACACAATAAGCGATATAAACGTCAAATAGCGTACCAGGGACAAAAGTTCGCGGGTCGGATTAAAAGACGTTACTCCCTTCTTCTCTTCATTTTTTTTATCGTGGGTAGCTCAATGGGATTAAATAAGCCCGAAAAGAAGAACGCGCCTACGCTCGGGAAGATCCCCGACAATGGCCCGTCGCCGGGCTGGAAGTGCTTCCGCGCACGATTTTTCATTCTCGAAAGCCGTCGCGAAGGGGGTGGCGACGTCGGGCTTCATCGATCTGTGTCGAGAGGATAGGAGGGGGGGGGGAGGGGGAGGAGGGAGGAGGGGTAGATGGGTGGTACTAGTGGCAAGACTTTTACCTGTTGATAAACCGCCGAGGGGTTGCGATCGTTGACTCGGTTCTCTTTTTCCGGTTGCGGGTTTAATGACACGCGGTTCGATGCTCCTTGGATGGAGCTGTGTGGGATGCTTTTCGATTGAGTTGTTTAGGTGGTAGGGTTCATATTTTTATACATATTCAGATATGTTATCCTATATTTTACAATATTCTTTTATATTAAATCAATGAAAAAAGTGATGCATCGATGCGTGTTTGTGAGGTACGTTTTAAATAAATGCACTGCTTATCAAAAAGTATACGAAACAATTTTCAATTCACGCTTACATGATAACTGTAACTGTATATACATTATTCAAAAAGTCAAATGTATAAAATTGTATATTTTTCTAACATTTAACAATATTTTCGTAATATTGGCATCTTTATTAAGTATTTTACAAAACCAAGATTGTACCACCGTATATATGTATACGTTTTGAATTAAAAAACCGATCAATTTTATTATTTATTAAATAGTAATTTGTATATAAGAGTAATTTTTTTAAAAATCGGTTCAATAACTTTCTCGCTATGTTCTAAACTATACTTGATATGTATTTTTTAGAATTAGAATAGAATAATTTGAAGCTAGTAGTTGGATGGTAAAGCTTAGATTTCTCTGTGAAATGTGAATGGGCAGTATACGGGAATCCCGTAATAATAACGGTCAATTAAAGTAACACTAAAATTTAGTCGAACGAGACGTATAAGGAAAGAAAAACGCCTTCTTCTTCGGTAAGGAAAATTTGTATCGCACGTAAAACCTAGGAAGAAAGAAGCTCCCGAGGAGAAAAGCTCATATCGCTCGGGAACCTCTCGCGTGCATAGACACACATACACGCAGCCATAAAAGGCGAGAAAATACGTAAAGGAGGGTTGGGGTAGCGGGTGAAAAATGGGGAAGGACAGGCGCGCTCGCCCGGGGCTCTCCTCGGGTTACCATTATGCTAAACCGCAAATGGAGTCCTGCGATCGAGTGTCTCTCGGCAAAGCGACGGCACAATGGCCCCGGAGGCTCTCCGTGGTGTAACGTTACTCAGAAATGAAATTTCTTCTCGCGACGGCTCGATTGCGCGGGCGGCGAGTTGCTTTCCCTCTCTCTCTCTCGCTCTTTCTCTCTCTATCTCCCTCTATCCATCCCTCTATCTCTCTTTATTTCTCTAACACCTACGGATGGCGATAAAGGAATAATAAAGATAAATTCGAGAAGATATGGAGGAGCTCATTTTCGGGGGTTTCTTGAACTTTCGTGTGCTCTAATTTTGTTGAGAGGTTGCCTGAATATTTCTTATATTTTTTCCTCTTACAGGTAGCTTTCATTCGATATTTGAAGATTATGAGATGAACAGGTAATAGTTTATTTTACGTTATTTAGAGTGGTTTTCTTTATTTCTCCAGGAATTTAGAAAATATGAGATTTATATGTGTTTTTCTTATAATCTCTACATTAGTATCCTTAAAAATTATTGAGCTTATTTATACGTTTAATGTAATTTACAAAATACACCATATTTTTTAAAAAACAAACCATTTATTTTCTGTATCTTATTATTTATTGTTTTTTCCTAAATATACTTTCGGTAATTACATTACCATAATACTTTATGAATTCAAACAGTGATTGTAATTAAATGATAATAAATCGCGTGTATTAGATGCGAAAATTTCATCTTAAAATTTGCTCGAAAATCTTGAGCGAGTAAACGCAACAACCTCGACGGATTTTCAGTATAATATTATTATACCTGTTAAATGCAAAACAGCCGCGTGTAATTTGTCTAAATGCAGCATCTCTACATTGAGCATCACCGACGCAAAGTACGCTAGTTAACGTGTAAAATTTTCGTAGCAACAACTCAATTTCCTATATGGCGGATCGTCCGCAATACCAAAGTCACCATCCACGTTGAACTCGCGAGTGTTTCTTTTTATACACCCCTGCGAACCTCAAGGTCGTCTTTCCATATTTAGAAGGAAAAGGGAAAAACTCGCCGGTTTCCCACTTTCCGTCGAAAATTGCGTTTAGCTGTTTTCTTTTGTCGAGAATTCACAATGATATTGTTATTCTTGTTTCGTTTTTTTTTCTCTCGAGCATTGTCGTGTGCTACCCGAGGACGCTCACTCCATGAAACTTTCATCGTGAAAAATTTTCGGATGAGCTTCTCTCTACCACCATGCAATATTTATAAGTTTATCTTTTTTTTTACTGTTCCAAGTGTATATACGAGTAATATTTGGAGATAATTCCATTTAATAGTTTCTCTGATAGAAAGGAATGATTTGCGGCGAATGTGCTATTCACTTTTCAGTAAATATGTACATCGCAGCAATTGTGGAATATTCGGTAGTGGTAAATACGAGAATAATCTTTAGTTTCTTCGTTAACAAAAACTTATTTTTATACCGTAACAACAATTCTTGTAAAAATTCATCAAAATCTTTTTTCTCCCAAATTAAGATATAATCACATTGAATAATTAAGTATTATCGTACTCGTGATCGCTCGTACACTGAAAAAAAAATAAAGCAGAATTTGCTTGAGAGCCAAGCAATATCTACCGTGGTGACTCCGGTAAATGAGACAAAGTTGTTATTCCTTTAGAAGCCAAGCAATTTCTACTTGGGCCTATCAAGCAATACATACTCGACATTAAGAAAGAGATAGACCTAGAATATATATGTATTTTAAAATTGTTAAAAAAGAAGAAGAGGGTAAACATTTTAAGATAGTTGAAAGTAAAGGAAATTATTATATGTTTAATTATTGAAATTAACTTTTACAACTATACAGTCAATAATATATACGAAAAACGTACAGTCAAAAAGTAAGGTTATGTCTTACTCGGAAGCAAAATGCGAATATACCGGAGACCCAAGCAGAAACTGCTTTGTAGCCTAGCACAAATTACTTTTGTTATCAAAAGTAGAAGTCTCTTCGCTGTTTACGGCGGATTCTGCTTTATTTTTTTTTCAGTGTACGAGTATAATGTTAGATATTTTAAAATACTTTCTCTTCAGAAAATGTCTTGATCAGGACAAAAATAGAGTCATTCCACGAATAAGCGTGTTTATTCGTTTAAATATTACTGATGCAGACGTGCAAAATTTATTTGAGTAGATTCCGTGTGCGCTCAACTCTTACTCCTTGCAATCAAGGAAAAAATATATCAAGTCAAAATTTTATTCGTATATATTATTTAAAACTTATGATATTTATATCATATTTTTATCAAGATTATGGAAATAATTTAGGATGTCGCAATAGGTTATATTCAATGGATTCGTAACTTATATTTTATCCGAACACATAATCTTGCTTTCGATTAATATTTTCGATAGCAAATGTAAAATTAAAATGAAGAATAGGATGCGACGAAAAACTAAGGATATTTTGTGTATAGAAAGTATGTACATATACAAGTGTAGAGAGTATGAATAAATGTATATTTCATTTTACCTAAAATTTTGAGTATCAAAATAAAATAGAATATCAAAACTTTAATTTTCATTAGTAGTGATGTTAAATTTAATTACAATTAAAAATTTATCGAGTTTAGTTGCTCTTGCTTTACAGCTATGTAATCGATTAGCTTATTTGTTAATGCACATATTTGATGATATTAATGCTTTTACTATTCAACACTTGACTATGCATTATTCAAAGAGCCTTTATTTATTCTCTTCGTTAAATGATTTAAATATACCACACGTATTAGTATATTTTCTACTTGAGTAAATTAAATAAATATATATACGTATTTTTTGCAGGAGAAGAAAATAACGTCCACGATCTTCTTTTAATTACATCAACTCATTTTTTTCACAGCCAATCAATCTAATAGCATTAGTATGAAAGAACAATCCAAGATACACACATAACAATCTTAACGAAATCCAGGGGAGACAGTGTCGAAAATACTTGTTTCTCGTGTGCAAGTAAGCGCGAAATAAAAGAGTCAGGGACGCAGATAAAACCCAGGCTTTCTCTCTCTCTCTCTCTCTCTCATTTTCTCCTTCTTTTTCTTCCCCTTGTGAAAAGTGCGAAGGAAGCGCTCGCTCGCGCGTCAGGCCGAAGTTAGCCGCGGGCGAAACTTGTTTGAAACTTTAATGGACAATCCTGACGCACACCCGGGGAACAATCATCGCGCGCTCGCGTAACGCTGAAACCCCCTGGGCCTAGAGAATGAAATATGGGCACACACGTCGAATTTCTTTCTCAAGTTACTCGATACCTCCCCACCATTTGAATTTTCTTTGGTATGCGAATGTAGGGATATAACTTTTCGAATAGAGGATTTCCCTTCTTCAACTTTTTTTAATTCCACTTGGTCATTTTTCTTTTACTTTTCATTTTACTTATAATTGGTTCGGGAGAGCTACGACGCGAATGATATCGAGGTATTTTTTTAACAAATGAACAGCTAATTACTTATTTTGATAATCGTTGTAATTTCCTTCCTGTTGATATTATCAGTATACGTATATAATGCTCTCAGTTTGTTCATTATTAATTGATGTACTGACAATGACAATGCAATATTCTAAACAGTGATCAATCCAGAAAAAAACAAACAAATACAGCGGAGTCTGTTAAATTGATAATTATCACAACTGCACTCGGTATATTTGATCAGTGACGGCTTAAGTAAACAGACAATGTGTAGAATTACATAGTTCTAAATCTCGAAATCCCATAATTTACTGTCAATGCAAATATTCGCAAAAGATTGTATGTGTATACTCCCATTTTTCTTATTTCGACAATTTAAAAAAACATACACCTCGCACGTACCATCACGTGATAACTGGAAAATTCTCAGTATCCTCTCGCGAGAGTCTTAGAATACGAAAGTGCTCCATCGGCAAGTACAACTCGATTTTCCCGGGGATCATCGTGAGTCGCGAGGCACCTGAGGGGGCCCTTGTTAACCGCTCGGCAAACTGAGTTAACGTTTTCTTGCCGCGTGCGCGCTCGCGTTTCGTTAGTATGCGATCCCGGAGGGAGGACAAGTCGTATTTATGATCCTCGCGCAAATGGATTCGCTTTTCCATCGCGTTTTATTCTAATGCGGGTTAATTTGCTATTTTGATTCCGTGGCACGGAGAGGGAAATGAGAAGGATTAGCGTATTCTTTCTTTTAAATATATACCTATATAGTAAACTGTATCACAAGTTAGTTTGGTTCACCTGGTCATCGTAGTTGTTTCTCTTTCGAATATCTTGCAGCTGGGAACTAGATCGTTATAATTATTTCATCTCAATTTTAAACAAGTCTCTGGATACGACGTTTTTTTTTTAAATAAATTGAGTTTTTTTCGCTCTCTTTTTTCGTTCATATTCTTTTACATTTCCGTTATATTTATTCAACATTTGAAGCGTACTGCAGAATCTGCTTAACCGTTAAATAATGTATATCCAACCTTGGAATATTTTTCTTCCACTCGAGTTAATAAATATACCTCGAAAAAAAAAGAAACGATCCCACAACCTTTTTCTCTCCTCCTGATCTAACCTTAAAGATTCGCGGTTATTTCCAAATTCCACGTGAAACCCATAAGGCAGCAAAAATGTTGAACCCTGCACCTCCCACCACCGGAATGAACTTCACTAGCAATCAATAAAAGCTTAGTAGAAGAGTCCGTTCAAATATTCAGGCATTTGGGATATTAACGACTTGAGAAGGATAACGCGAAATGTACGGGACGTTCATTAAGCTACCAGCCACGAATTTTGCCAACTTTCTCGCGGATTTCCTGAGGTACGGTAAAAAGTATTTGACGGAAAAGCAAAGTTTACGGATTATACACTAGTTCTTTAAAAAAAAAAACGAAAAGTCGTAATTATAGGTGTAAGGTTTTGACGTTGTTTGAGAAATGTGTGCTATAATTAATTAGCATTCTACAATGCAAGAAATTATATTATATTATCGTGAACGAACGTTTGGTTGGAAAACCTGAATCCGAATGCGATGGAAACTTTGTACGTTCATTATCGAATCGAACTATTTAAACATTAATTTGGAAATTTGCTTTGTACACATATATTAATTTGATCTGCGTAGTTTGAAAATTAATGTACCTTTTGTTTACGACTAATGCTTTATCACGTTTGTAGCATTTATAATGTATCACATGTATAAGAACAAAAAACTAAAAGCATTTTATACTATCGAAAATTTGTTTTAAATTTTAACTACCCAAGTAATGTAATTAAATAATTTAATAACTACATGACTTATTGTCGATAGAGGGATTATACTAAGCGATTTTGATGACCAAATATGTAAGTCGTCCAAGAATGGTAGTAAAATTTATACAAAGTTGGAGGTCATAAAAATCGGCGAGGTGCTTCCATTGTAAGGCATAAGTAACTCTCTTGTTTTTCTAGCAATGATAAAAGGTTGGAGTTCATTTTGGTCCTATTGTAAGGTAGCAAACCGACCCTTAAAAAAAAGACCAGTATGAACTAGTTGAAGCTCGCAATAACACAATGGCACAACGAGTACGTGGCTTCTTCTCCTCCTCCACCCGGTTTTCCTGTTAAAGTTTCGCTGCTAATTACATTCCGCGCTACAACTTCTTTCCATGGCGGGCTCTGCTTTCGGCCTATCTGCTCCGATCTCGAGATGATTTAGCGCAAACGAGGTCTTTAGCTCTCGTGTTTTGTACGGCCGAGACATTGGGATTTCGCTCCTCCCACTGGCATTCTCCCTCGTATTCTCCATTATTTTATGCTGTTCTCTACCCATTGTTATTAATATGAATTTTCACGTTAATTGCTTCGCATTGTTGCGCGATCGAAAAGAAGTACTGTGCAAATGTTGCTTTATATTTCCGTTCTTGCATTTTCCCTTTTTTTTTCAACAATTGTTATCGCTTTTCACGGAGGTTACGTGATTTACCACTTGGTGGCGGTGTTACCGACTCGCAATTGCATAACATTTCGCAATATGATATATGCATTCAGCATTATTTATTTTATATTTTTATTGGTAGTTCGGTCGATTGTATTTTTTAGACCAAAAGATTTCTACAACTTTTCCAACTACGGTTTGAATTATTTCACGGCAATATGCGTTTTGCATTATAAACATTATAAAAACAATATAAAAAAATTGCTTGTACAGTATACTGTACACGCTCGAAGCGAATAGTTTAGTATTACTAAAATTCATTTTATATCAGATCAAAGTGACATTCCTTTGTCAGATATAAAGTAGTGAAATTGTTATATTTTATCAACATCGCATCAAACCGTATCACTTTACATCCTCTACTTTTGCGTAGTTTTACAACATTTTCGCGCCGTTAGCGTGAGTAAGAAAACGCCCAAGTCGACGGGAGGAATGGAGAAAAAGCTCAGGGGTTGTCTCTCCCGGCAGATATCTGGCACTCAGGCGAAACTTGGAAGAGGTTGTAACTCGCCTGGAGGCTATGTATGAAAGTACAGTTGGTATCGCATACCTCAGGGGAAAAGAGAGAGAGAACGAGAGAGAGAGAGAGAGAGAGAGAGACTGAGAGGGAGAGAGGGAGAGAGGGGGGAGAGGGAGAGAGTAGAAAACGACAGTAGTTCTCGCACGACTTGCACGAGGGAGACTTGAGGTAGAAGAGAAAGAATGATCGCACCGCGGTAGGGTCGTTGAGTTTCAGCCTGGAATGAACCAAGTCGCAAGCTGTCCAAGTGCAACTTCGGATTACCGAAATCAACTAACTCGGAGAATGCGCTCGAGCAAGACAAAGAGAGAGAATGAAAAATAGAAAGAACTTGGGAATATATGTATGCAGACGAATAAAGAGAGATAGGGAGGAAGAGAGAGAGAGAGAGAGAGAGAGAGAGAGAGAGAGAGAGAGAGAGAGATGAAAAAGCGACAAAGCAAACTGAGGGGAAAGGGAAAGAGATTGGACTATGGCCAGGTTAAATTGTCGTGAGAATAGACTTTGTCCGCAGTACACTGGTCACTGCGTCGTACGTACATATCTACTTCCTTTTTTTCCTTCGTGTTTGTACAATATGCAAATATTATACGCGTACAAATGGGTTCAGAACATATTTCATATGTACTATCGACATATCGCACCCCCATCGGCTAATATACAATTATTAACTTTAATAAAATTAATTATCAATTTTATAATGACGTGAACTGATAATATTTACACTTATCATTATCATATATTTTCTTATAGTTTCGAACGTAATTAGTTTACTTTTGCAAATGATTGAATAATATATTCTTCATTAATATTAATGACTGAAAGTGTGGCATCGAAAATAAGAGCAACAGTTCGAAGAAGATTCGTATTTGATTAAAAAAATTGGCACCCGCGAAAATAAGGGACCATTTTCTAGGAGGAAATTGGTCGATTCCCGGGTCATCTCCTCGCACGGGAAGCATTCAATTAACGGTAAACATTTGAAGGTTGCTCTCTATCAGAAGTCAATCGTTCATCGAGGAAACTGGACGTCACCCAATACGAGAGTTGGGAGAGATCGTCCATCGTGTTTATCGGTCGCGCGAGGCGAATCCTTATCTCGCCGTAGGGCTTAATCTTGGGATTCCCCGCGAGTATCTCGTTACTCGGTCCGTCCGGGATTTGACAGACCGAGGCTCTCTGGGGAGTTTGCGCGACGCGCTGACGTCTTCTTTGCTCGTGGGCTCTGCAACTCTTTACCTATAAATCTTCCTCTCGGAGTTTCCTCTCCCGCTTTTACTCGACTTTTCTTCCTTCCTCCTCGCTGACTTTATTTCTTTCCCTCGCGGACACCGGCCTTTCTTCCCCCTCTATACTCCAGTTTTGTTTCTTCCTTTTCCACTATACCGCAACCCACTTTTTCGCTTGCTCGCCTCCTCTAGGCCAAGATCCAGAAGACGCGCACCCATTGTGGTTTTATTAGGCGAGAGGGAAATCGAGCGTTCACTTTTTACCTACCTCTCTCTCGTTCGCTACTGAAATATTGGGGTCGAACATTCGTTTTTCGTACGGGTATTCCTGAATTAAAGGATACCGAGTGATCATTTTGGTTTCGTCGGTTGTGCTATTGCTACGATCCTTCGACTTCGCTTACCAGGGACATTTGTTTACCCATCTGGATCTAAACTAATTGTCTGGTTTTATCGGTTGCGTAATTCTACTTGCTGCGGTGAGCGGTGTAACTGAACCGTTTAAAATTTACCTTCTCAACTGTTGTTTAATGCTATTTCGGTAATCTACGATTTTAAAATTAAAACATGTTAAAATGTACTTTTGTTCCTTCCTTCTTTGCGAACCCTTCTTAATAAAATAACTAATTCAGTTTTGAATAATCGGTATAAAGCATATTATAATGTATGCACAAAGTTATACGCGAAAGAAGAAATTTATCCGCGTGTATACAAATGACTTTAATTCATCTTCCTAGTGTTTTATTACATAGATTTTTTACTGCTGCGTACAATAGATTCCCATTTACTTAGTAATCGATCGAATTTATAAACGTACAGGAATGACAATTAACAGTAAAATAACTTATGAATATTATACAATCATCTTTGAAATTATCTCGTCCTGCTTCACCATTGATCTACATCTTCAAGTCGGAAAGTTGCATTAAAAGAGGTAATTCCTTTGAAAAGAGTGCTATCGATCCAACCTACTATCCCCCAGTTCGATTTGACGGCTCGGAGCTTCCTGTCCTTCGTTCGACTTATAAACCGTCATATCCAACAGATATATACAGAGAGACAATAAACAAGCTCGACTCGTATCCTATAGGGTATATCGAGTTGGTGTCGGTATCCTATTCGTAGCAACTTTTTTCGTATGTCGTAGTGTCTCGAAACCGCAGAGGTATCGGTATAAGCGGATTTTCTCAGCCTTGCCGATCGAAAGTATCACCCACTTTTCGAATTACGACCAATAGGGCGTGGTCTGCATTTATCATGCAACCTCGATATTGCGTCCTCGATCTTGACCACTATGTCAATCGCTCGAGGGTTCCCCATTTCATTTGTTTGTATATTGGTTTCATTGCCATTCTTAAACATTGACTTTTAACGGAATGAAGGAACGGATTTGCTTGCACAGAGCGTATTGTACGAAAATGTAAAATATTTTTTGGGACAATGGACCAATTGTTACTTTTAACAATTTTCAATGATTTTTAGTTACTTTATTAGGTTCTAAACATTGCATTAAATCCATGTATACATATGATAATAACTATATTTAAACGCGTATCGCTGTTTTATCAAAAGAAAACGAAGAGAAAAAGTTTGTATTACTATTGTATCAAAATAAAATTCCCATACATCCGATCGTTCATTCACATTTGAACTAAAATTTTCCATCGAAAATATGCAGAATATCTTTCGTTTTACTTCTTTTAGAATCCTCAATGTCATTTTCGTTTTCCGAGTATACACTTTTATACCGTAGCTTTCACATCTCGATATTCGATTCGGATTTGGTAGTGCCTTGAACCCGAGCCTTTTCTCATCGTACAGAATAGACCGTGACTTTTGGCTTTTTGTTTTCGGCAGTGGGATATCGTTTTCCGTGCACCGCGAGGAATCGCAACGCTACGAGGATGATAATGCATACTTTAGTACCTAATAAAAATACGAGATGTCGAATTGAAACATTGGCGACTCGGATGCTACAAAGGCTTTTATGAGACTTGGAAAAAAGTACGTTTCTGTACTTTACAGGATATATATATATATATATATATTTCACGCAAACTTGAAGATTTTTACTGTGCAAAAATTTGTGTGATATCAAGAAAGCGGAACCTATGGAGATATAGCGCGAAAACAAACAAACGAGATTGTCGCATTGATTATAAAGTATATTACAAAATACAAAAACAATAAGTAATCTCTATCAAAATATTTTATATAACGTAATACAAGAAAATTTTATACACCCGGCTTAGAATGATACCACTGCTAAATTTCGTACTGTTTATATTAAAAAATATTAGTGAAAAGTAGAAAAAAAAGTCCAAAAAAATATTAGCCATAGTTGGAGTAAACATCTCGTAACACCTACGTTCACACTGAAAACGCGTTATACGACGCACAAATGCGCAGTGCGCTTTTTCGCCATTCCCTGTTTTTCTCGCGCTTTTATATCTTGATTTTATGGGGCCGAGAGTTCAGTCGGGTCGCGGCGCAATAGAATTCTACGCTTCCTCCCGAGTCTCCCACCCCCTTTGGCGTCGTCCATCGTTTCACGTCCCAATGCCTGCCGCATTCTTCCGTCTCTGAGAGACTCGTGGACGCAGTTCTCTCTCTCTCTCGATCTCTACTTCTCTCGCTCTGTTTTATAATACGAAAACCCGCGGGCTTGGCATCGCGGTAAGCCGATTTTATGGGGTTCTCATGCTGCGAGACCCAAACACACCGACCTGCTGACTCTGATGAAAAGCTGACGTCCTGCTTTCCTACGTGTGTACTCGACAGAGAGAAAGAATGGGAGCGAGTGAGAGAGAAAGATCCTCTCGAGGGGTAAAAAAGCTCTCCATAAAAGGGAGATTGTGAAAGTAGCTACACGCGCGAGCTGTAAATATCATACAACAACGATAGCTTCTTTCTCCTTTTTACCCTATGATTAATATTAATAGATCATTCATGATTGAGATCATGTTGTTTTCCATGTAAGTATGTACAATCTACATATGTGAAATTTAAATTCGTTCTTTTACATAATAGTAAGTTTTTGAAATTGTGGAACAATGTCGTGTTCGCTAGTATTTAATTTTGTTATAACACGTCGAGTTAACGCAAAGTAGTTTCTCTTTGTCATTCGATGCTCTTGGAAGAATACTTATAATATTGTCTTTTCAGGATATTTTTTCTACCTTATTCTTTTGTATTGAATTGCGTATTACCCACGTTCAATAAGTTCAAATCCTTACTCCCTATGTGTTTTTGAAAAGATGACCGAGTTTAATGTGGGCAGCGCCTTTGTCGTACCGTCTCGTTTCCGAACGAAATCAATGATACAACCGAGGAGTGTATCGAGTCATGGAATAACGCTTGTGTCTTTAATGTTTGACAGTGAAATTGAATATATATATTCATCGCTGGCGCGTGCTTTGTATGCTATGATGTTCAAACCACGTTTCTTTAAGTTTAGATACTAATGCTTAGTTTATTTTTAAAACTTTACATTTTTATTCAATTTTAATTTTTTTTAACAAATTTAGTAATTTTATATTGTTTGTTTTTATACTCACAACTACTTTTTAATAGATGAAGGAGAATTTCGTTATTACACACCTGAAACATAAAAATACATTTGTTCATCAATATTTATTTGTTATTTTGTTAATAAGTTTAAAGTTTATACATGCAACCTTTATCAAATTCTAATTATATTTATTTTCATTACAGTTAATATACGATTGTTATTTGATATTATTTTATTTTTATTGCACTTTAAAGATATATTTGATAAGGTAAATGAAATTTTTATGTAGTAATAAATTTGATAAATGGTTTAACTTAATCAAACATGGATCAACGTTTGTGTAACATATACTTCAAGAACTGTAAATATATTACTAACGATTTAAAAAGGGTAGATTGTTACTATTTACATGACTTAGTAATATGACTATCAGTCACGGTAGAACAAGAAATTGAGGTAAAGGAAAAACAAAATTATAGAAGAAAAATATTGACTTGTAAATTATGTAGAAAACAAAATTCTTGTATTCATTTCTTCGATCAGTCTTTTCTAAAGTAAAAATGTAAAATATAACAAGTTCGCTATATTATTGGTATATTTTTTTATTGTTCGTCAGTTTACCATACTCTCATGGGCTTTTCCGTTGGTTCGCGTACGTGCCATGGAATAAAAGACGGATGATTTTCAACGAAAATTTTGACGAAGTGGATTTCCCCCGGCTTTTTACGTATACTCTCTTGACTATGAGAGCACGTTAATTAATGCACTTTTTGTTCGCATTTTGGGTGCGTGCTTGCACCTCTTTTTCTGCGAATGTTTGCCTTCGGTCGAAAATTCAAATTTTTTTAATACCGCTTGTACTTAAGCTTTGTAATCATTAGTGAATTTAATTGAAGTTAATGAGAAGCCAGTTATCCTATTTGAAATTTATCCGATGATCGTGGCTTTCATAAAGAATATGTATATTCGCCTTTTCCTTTTATTATACATTATTGTTCTACATCATTCGTTAATTGATACGATAATAATTTATGTTGCGGGATTATAATTTGATATGATAATAATCAAAATACAAGAGTTGATATTGATAATGCATTTTTTTTCTCTTTTATCTACCTAACGAATCAAGTTCAAACATTTGATGCAAATGATCAAGTTTTAATATGAATCAGAATATCGAATGTCACGTTTTCAACCACGTCATGAATGTCAAAATTGACACTTTTCAATGAAAATCGGTGTTCGAGTTTATACGGCCTCGTATCCAAATAATTTATCGCAAATGTTTCAAACAGTTGAATAATTTGCCAATTATGAACTCATCGGTTTTTAATTAATTTTTTTAATTGCATTTTACATAGAATTTTTCGAATTTAAATCGGTTATACCTAATATTTATACGAGTTTTATAAAAATTACTTTTATTACATTAATACTCAACCAACATTCTGTGACTGCTGTTATATTACAATTTCATTTAGGCCCTTTAAACTATAAGGGGAATATTTTATTTTTGATCAAACAATTAATAATAAAACTTAATACTACAAATAATTTAATATGTACCGCGAATTATTGGAAATATATAATATCATTAAAATAAAAATGTAAAAAAGTCTCAGTAGAGAGAAAATAATGATTATTATTATAATATGAGGTAATAAATAAATTGTTGATCGAAATGTTTATAAAGGTGCAAAACTAATCATCTGCAGTCAACTCTTGCACGGAACTGTTATTAATCTAAAATCAGATGTATCCTTTATACGAAATTGAATTTGATTTACAGGGATTGCGGGTAAATCGAATATCCCCAGGTAAAAATAGAATGAGAAAATATATCGCACCGAGAAAGGGAACATTGTCAGTAACGAAATTAGTGATACAGCGAACTCAGCGTTTAATAATTACGGTCAGGCGTATTTCGCGTGTCGAGCGATTATCAAGGATTATCTCGCAAAAACAATAAGCTCCAGGATTTTGCTGCGAGAGTAGTGAGCCCCCCAGTTTAATTGTGTATCGCTGCGCGGAATGAAGAAAGAGCTTGCGAAATTGAAGCTCAGCATTTTTCAACTTATTTGTTGAACCTCTACGTACGTCGAACTAGAGTGTATTTTAAAAACTTATTTTATGTTTCCTCAGAATCGTAAATTGTACATCGGTGTCTTTAGAATATTTATTCATTTGGCATATGCGATTTTGTTGGTTAAAGTGGAAAGATTAATATGAATATTGTGTTTTATAATGTACTTAATAATATTTATTCAGTATCAAATTTGTATTATCAAAAACGAAGTTTAATCTCTATTATTTTATAATGGATTATTTTTGAAAACCATGATAGATTAGCAAAATGACATTGAATTCAAGTCACAGATAATTTCAAATCAAATTTGATTCAATGTAAAAAAAAGTTTGTATGTATGGCGAGAGTAAAAAAAAAAGATTAATAGTAGTGAAAAAATGTAGGATCGAAGCGTTGACGACCATTTTAACGTACATCCGCAACGAAAAGGCCTCGTAAACTCTACTCACAAATGCAAATATCGATGATCGTGGCTGCGAATCCTGTCATTACATCGAACGACTGCTTCCCCGGAAAAAGCGCAAGAGATAACGCGAGGACGGGAACAATCGCGAGTGAGAGAGAAAGAAAGCTCGGACACAATACCATCCAGTTGTAAAGCCATTCGCGAGCTCGTTGACGCAAGCCAATTCTATCGAGACAACGAAGAGTCAACAGGCCGATTATCGAGTCTCACCCGAAAATGGCTTTTTGCATTATACGCCGGTGGCCTCATTGATTTTTGGCACAGCACAACGTTGGCTTTATCAATTGCGGCCTCGCGCGGGTTCGTTCATTAACGTTTACGGGATTTCGGATGCGGAGATTGTCTTTTGCATTTGACCTACTTATAACCCTTGCTGTTTACCCTCGGCTCGGCTTACCCGAAGGTGTGAAATGCATTTTTCCTGGGTTATTAACTTGTGGTTCCCTCGAATAGTACACGCGAATCTATTGTTCTTACAGTCTATTGTTTGTTTACTTGTTCACCGCGGTTTTGGATTTCTGGTTTTGGATTGCTAATGCTCATTTTACTCTTATTTTCATTTAAATTCTATTCTCTTGATGAGCCCAGTTTTCTTTGTTACGATCTGTGTTACACCACTCATTTCGATATGGAATAAATTAATTATCAGGAATTGTAATAAATATGAGATTTAACAATTTTAAAAAAATATACATGTATGTATACGTCGGATCTAAATAGAAGGTGTTTCTTTGATAGCATTCAGTTTTTTCAGGTAGCATTTCGCAAAGACACCGTGCCAACCATCACTCAATTCCTCGAGACCCTATCGCTCTTCTTGCATGCAAGTTTTCTATCAACGCGCGCTTGGGAATCGCGTTTCTCAACCCATTTTTCACTCTCACGAAAGGAGAGAAACTTGTGTCTCGTATCAACGGTACACACACGCCTGACCTCTATAGCCTTCGTTCTTCCTAACTCACTCGAGGAAAGCCCTCGACATTTAAACGGCACGCGCAGCGTCGCCGTTACAAATGAAGAGAACCCGAGTCCTGTCTCCCACCCCTCAATGTTATTTATTTCCTTGAGCATGGAAGAGAATGAGAGAGGGAGAGAGAGAACGAAAGTTTCCACTTGATACGGCTGTCACCAAAGACTTGCAGTCGGAGGTGTCATTTTACGAACGTCTAAGATCGTGAGGGCGATTTTCAAACTTTCGTTTCCTGGTTCAAAGTTTGATGCATACATGTTGTTTAAATTTCTGGGTTACACGGATTATGGATAAAGTGTGATTATATCAGTTAAAACGTCGATATTGTTGGTATTGGTTTTGAATAAATTTAGATAAGACCACTACTGCTTTAGTTTTGAAGCTCTTGTTCATCATGATCTTGATTTTGTCGTGAAAATATTGACAATTGTAGGTACATTTATCGGATAATATCGTCAGATCATATAGCAGTAACTTTTCAAAATGAGTAGGTCTATATGATTATAAATAAATGAATAATATTAATTTTGTTTATAAAAAACATTTGGCTTATAAAAAACTGTATTAATCGTTCTCGATAATCGTTATCTTTTCAACCAGTTTTGAAACGTTGTTGTCGAAAAATGAAGTAAATATTAAATTATTTAAAATAACTTCTCGACGATAATATTTATCTACAATTATAGATATAACAAATGTTAAATATATGTCACCTCTAAACTGTTGGTAAACAATTTAATTCATTATGCAAAATCGTGTTAGATCGTCGAAAAAAGATTAAAAAAGTGATTGATGAGTGGGAAGAAAAACGGTACAGCACGCCAAGTCTCCAGTAAAATAATGTACATTAATTTCAACTAAAAATAGTAATACAAACCCTAAAGTATATTTACATTTTCAGTGGTAGAGCTGATATACACATATTAAAAATCCCAGTGTGAAGTATATTTAAAAATTGAAAAATATTTCCCACGTAGATCGCGGAATAATCAGTAAATTTTGATAAAACGAGGATATACCGAATCAGATAAGCGTAATGAACAAGTTAATCGAAACCTGTAATTCATGTCGATACAATTTTTCTTGGTCGATGTAGAACGTATAGTCGCTCGTGTAATCGGATCGTCATCGTGCGGTTGACGTTTACGCGACGTGCCTTGATCGATCAGTTGCGTACGCAACTTTGCGTTTCACCGAAGCATTAGAAGGCTACGAAGGAAGAAAAAATATAGCCTAGGACATCGGGAACGACGGGGTTGAGCTCTTTATACCTAACGGAGGGAAGGTTATACCGATAGCATCGCAAACGCTTAAAGGCTCGGAACCGATCCGGAGGATTCCTGCTTTATCGGTGAGTCAGGATTAAAATTAACAGTACACATTGCCTGGATACGAGGAATTTTCTCGTAAAATTTACCGTGAAATTCCCGTATAGTAATCCTCGAAAAGTATGGGCGAATTCGCATCGGCGCGATAAACTAACGCTTGCTGATCAAGATTTATGTGAAATAATATTATTTTTTATCGCGAATCACGTTAATTTTTGCCTCCTACAACATTTACTTTCTAACCCGCGCCTCTTCTCTTTTTCTCCGGTTTATCGAGAATTTTAGGGTGTACTGTACGCGAAATTATCTTGATGTATTTTTACACCAGTTTGAGGGGGTTTTATGAACTGCGCTTTCGTCGTATTGAGCTAGTGATTATTTTTTAAATTTACCTTTATTATGGACTTTTTATATTTCGAGATAAAGTATACGCATGTATTATATTGTAAGAAATTAAATATGATATACTGAATTATACTCCTACTTTGGCGGAAATTTAAAATTGAATCAAATATTACATTTCTTTATTTTCGATCAAGTAATTCATTATCACACATTGTCATAATTATTATAAAAAGCTCAATGCGGATTCATTCTAATACCAATTTTAATACAATCTTAACGCATACTTGGGACGCAACAATTAATACGTATGTACTAATGCATGTATACATATGACCACTTAAGTATACGATCGCGTATATTATCGCATCACATTGAATAATTGAACGAGTGTTTTAGTATAAATACGGTCAGAATTAATAGTTGAATATTAGTTAACCTAGAATATTTCGATTAATCGTGATGTGCGATCAGTACAAAAGGTGGAAGGTAAAATCGAGGGGTAGATACGAAACGTCTTATCGGCTTATCGCAATGTCTCGATTGCTCGAAAGAATTGTCGGGACACGGTGTACCGACGCGCGCTTGCTTGCTTGCAAGCACACGAGAAAGCTTTCGTGCTTTATTTCGGCGTCCGCGTGTTTTTCTCGAATTTATGAGGGCCGAGAACTGCCCGAACCCCTGGAAGATCTGTGTGCTCGATTTAACTCTTGTTAAGAAGTTCTCTCTGGGTCTTATGCCTTTTTATTTATCGCTCTTAAAAATAAGAGGGCGTTTCTTTTTACGTATTTTTGTTATAGATTTTGTTTATCTCTCTATGAGTTTAAAAAAAGATTTTTTTAATTGATGTTTGCAAATATTTTCAAATGTTGTAGACAAAATATTTGACTTACTATCTAGTAATTTTTTTGTACAAATATTTTGTATTTTAATATTGATTTTTTATAAAAATTAACAACCTTATGAAGAGTATTGAACTAAACAAATTATTGTATTGCAACACAAATTAATTTTTTGTAATTCGTGTATTTATTAAGTACAGCATCATACCATTACCATAAAAGAGTCGTATGTTTCAAGTTATTTTGAAATATAAACCTCTCGATAAAAAGTTTATGCATGTAATACCGATATTCTGATGATAATAACGGACCTTAAAATATTTAACATAAAATTATTGTCATTTCTTCAACAAACTGTATTAAAAATATTATACCTTGGTAGTAAAAAAAATAATAAACGATATTTAGCAAAAATAAATGATTCAGCAATCTGATTAAAAAATGTTTCAAGGTAGAAAAACGATTATCCTTTAAGAATTTTGAAATTCCGGACGTCAGCATAGTATTGTAGACAGACATTCGTCCTGTAGCTTTATTAACAATATGAAGGGAGTAATAAAGCGCATATTTCATAAGGGAAGAGAGAAGGCATGCCTCTAAAATATCTCATTACTTAAGATCATCCAATTCTTCATCCAACCAATATAAAGCACTCAGCGACGGTTTTTCAAGAGAACCGCCCAGCGCAAAAGCTGGAACGGCCAAAAGACTTCAAGGAGATGGAGCGGCCCAGGTGGTGGTGTTATAAAGTCCCTCTCTCTCTCTCTCTCTCTCTGCCTCACGCATACACCCGCGCGCGTGGGCGCGAACACACTCACACACACAGTCCACAAGGTCACGGAGCAATTTTAATATGCAATTTCACGCTCCCAGGACCAGGAAGATATGAAACGGGGTGCGAGGTACGGCTCGCTCGCATCTATCGTTTTCACTAAGCAAGAATTCACGCTTCCAGGATCTCGCCGTCGTCTTTTCCGGGTATATACGCTCCAAGGGGGAATACGAGCCGTATATACACATATTAATGACGCGCACACGTTGACACGCACAAACACCCCAAACGTACACATAGGGAAATGTGCGAGCACATATTTGCGTGTGTGGATACGGAGGATGTCTTGACGCGGGTATCATTTCATGCGGAGGCTACAGATGTTACATTACACTGAATGTGTATATACCTACTATCTCCCTTATTAATGGTGTTTCAATTGTTACATTTTAGATAATTATTCACTTATTTCATCCTGCATATTTATTTACATTCATACGAGTCATTTAAATATTTTACTTATCGGCGAGATATTATTATATTGTTTTATATACTTTATATAGTAATTTGATAATTATAGACGATTCATTTAAAATATTCTATTCAAATAAAGTATATGAAAAATCTGAATATTTTTAATTCGTAATCATACTTAATGTAAA
The DNA here is from genome assembly GCA_026168455.1 of Theocolax elegans. Lineage (NCBI taxonomy): Eukaryota > Metazoa > Arthropoda > Insecta > Hymenoptera > Cerocephalidae > Theocolax > Theocolax elegans. Next base: position 16,804,643 of record CM047425.1, on the reverse strand, counting down.
TCCGTATTTAGCACTATAGAAGAAATAAATTATATCAGAACAATTCAAAATTGAAGTAAAGCTTTTATTGGATACGTATATCGCGTGTCTTCTCTCACGATTAATCAATGATTCAGCGTGGATTAATAATATTCAATACAAAAGAATACTTTTATTTATTATTTAAACATTTTTATAAATTAATTAATTGCGCTAATATTATCTTTTATTATATTCAAAAAGTCTGCACACTTTGCTACTTGCACTCATATTAGAAGCAATGATTTATTAAGAGATGTAACAGTTGTACAAAATGGATTTTATAAACAGAACAACAGTAAATTATCCGCATATTTACTCAAATGATAAACGAGCCTACGAAAATACGGCAAAATTTTAGTTAGCGGTAAGTTTCTCAACTTGCGCCAATGTAATAAATGGAATTTCTAATAAATATCTAATCACGTTTTTTTAATAAAGAATCTAATCTTTAAAGATTATTGAACGAACTATACGAAGAAGTTAATCTATGCGCAACTTTGATTTCCAATTTTCAAGGAAACCATCACACAGACAGACAAAGACGTGTAAAGTAAGAAGAACTAAAGAGAGGTGAGTTACAGGAAAGAGAAAAAAAATCGCGTAATCCGCAAGACGGACTTGGTCTGACTTCCTGTAGGACAGAGTAGAAGCTCGGAGCTTCAACGAAGAATAAGAAGAACGAGGCCCGAGGGCGCGAACCTAATTGTACTCGGCTCACGCTCCGCTTTCTCCTCGTTCTCTCGTCGTCTTTCACCCTCTTATCTTGCTTCACTCACCCCCCCCCCCCCCCCCAGTCCTCTCTTCCTAACTTCCCCCACTCTCTCTACTCGTCCTATCTCCTCTACTCTCGCGAAAACTCGAACATTCCCTTGCTTCGCTCCTGAGACTTTTCTTCTTCATCGACGTTTTATTATTATGCTTTAATACCTATTGTTTTTACCTCGATGTTGTGTAAACACTGCGCCAAGCTAACGAATTTTCTTTGATTTTCGAATTCTTTTTTATTATTTTGTTAAATTGTTATTCATTAGTTAGCCAGTTTAATTGTAAATTTAGTATTGGTGTATAATCATTTCAAATATTCGATGACTAGACGCGGCGAGAGCTTGAATTAGGATTGTCTCATTTATACGTTCAATTTTTAAATATTTTTCTTATTTATTATATGAGCAGATATTTTAAGAAGGTTTACAATAGATATCCGCTTACATAATTTATATTTGCATTACTCTGAGATAAGAACATGGTACAGGGGTTAATTATAGACTTTATCAATATTTCTACCGAAATGACCAATTGTGATGAAAAGAATGTGTTGATAAATATGTACAAGCGCTATCAAAATATTTTAGGCAATCGTAAATAATAATCTGATCGAATCTATAAACTTCCCTATAACTTATGCATCCGTGCGTAAATTTACAACAAATGCTCTAGGCAAATATTATGTTCATCTTCCTTTATCTTTGTATCCAGGAAAAAGGAGTGAGAGTTTCTCTCTCGCAATTCTTCGACATACACTTGAAGAAAGCAAAGCTAGAATAAGAAGGTACGTGGATGTATGTAGCCTGCTCACGAGCATCGCATATCTCTCTCTCTCTCTCCCTCTCTCCTTTTTCTCCTCTTGAAGGAGAACAAGAAGAACAAGAGTTTCGTCTTTCTCATGGAGTTTCTTAGCTTTAGCCCGTTGTCGCGAAGGGAGCGAGGTAAAATTTTGCTGACACGTCGAAACTTCGAGTGGATGAAGCATTTTGTTCGATTGAAACGGGATGGAGAGATGAGCGCGGTACGGACGAATAAAAAGGAGGATGGAATCTAAGGACATGGAACGAGACAAAAGATACAGGTTATACTGTGTATTAAAGAGGAAAAGAATATATAGAAGAGATGTCGATTATTGACTTGACTCTGTGCGACAGACACGATTCGTGATTGTTCCAAGACTTTCGCTTTTTTACCAGACGATTGATTTTATAAAGAGATTATGTTAATACGATATTATCTAAAAGGACTTTTTTTCATATTCTACTTTAACGTTTACAGGTATTAGTGGAATTGTTTTCATTACTCCAACAAGATTCAAGTTTTTCATTTCCTTTTGAGTAAGAACATTTATTATTGATATTACGTTGAGCAAAATATTCAGTAGTTTTTAATAAATTATTAAATTGTAATATCTAAGAATTATAAGATCTAGACCATTTTCCAAAGTATTCTAATTTAATGAATTATAGTCTCTTAAAATATATGTATATAACTTAATTGTTCACGACTCTTCTTTTTTTAGAAAAACCAAGATGTTTCATCTTACTCTATCAAGATCTGACGATTAAATCTGTACAGTAAAAACGTTTTATAACTTATTAGTGATTAAAAAATTAAATGGTTATATTAAAAAAAAAATTTTAAATTATTTGAAGAGCGTGGTTTGGACACCTTGATCCTAGCAATTTATAAATAATAAAATCTCTATCCAATTAAAATACAAATTATTAGACAATTAAAAGGAAAGAGTATAATAATACGAATGAATTAGTGTTAATGAAAGACATTGTAAGACAGAAGCACGAAGGTAAGAAGACTAAACGAACAAACGAGTGTTAAAAAGGAGGCGAAAATATAAGACCGAAAAAGAATAAAGTAGCAAGGATCTCGTACCAAAGGAAAGAAAGGGATAGTATGAGAGCGTAATTAGAACTGACGATTGTACGAAGGACTTTTATCGGGCACAGACAATTATCGTAAAACACTTTGCACCCGTAGTAGGCTGCTTAATCGCAATTGCCTTTTTTTCTTTTTGGTTTTTCTTTTTTTTTGATACGCGCGTAAACGAGGCAGAAAAAGAATGCGAATACTCGGGTATGATTGGACTTAATCCCTTCGAATGCGTTCGATCTAATGAGAAGTAAGGATGTCTGTTAAGTTTTGCGAACCGAAGGTGAATCTTATGATTTTTTACTTCCGGGTAAATGGTCCTATTACGGATTACGTGCGTTTATTAACGTCTTCTTTTTTCTTCTTTATTTCGATATTACTACAATATTTGTTTTGTCAATTATATTTTAAATATCGTAACTTAATTTTCTACATTTTTTATTAAATTTTATATATAAATACTATATTTATTTTATTTGTAACAAAATTGAGATACTATCATTTAATGATTTTTAAAATCTTAAAAAATTATTCTGAGTAATATTTTACTGTAAGTAGAAATATACTATTGACAGAATTTTTTAAAGCAGTCAAGCAATTGCAGATTAGAAAAGTATAGCGACATCAAAAATTTTTGTCGTTGTTTAAAAATTTGGTCTATTTAAAAATATGCTGCATAGTGCAATAGTCATAATGGGAAAAGTAGAGAGAATCCGAGTATAATAAGTATAGCAAGAACGATAAAAAGCTGCACATCTTTTAATTTGAAATTACCATATAGAGCTGGAAATCCTCGAGCGCAATTCATCGGAATCAGAAGGTAGGTAAACTGTAAGTATAACTTTAAGTGGCGCACGAAACGGGTTTCTCCTCCCTCGCGTGATCGCTTCATATAAAAAGGATCAAGCGGTGGATCTCCGATTCTCTCATCTTTCTCTCTTCCTCTCTCCCTCGTTAAAATCTCGGTTTACATAGGCCGAGGCTCGATAAAGTGATTTGGGGAGGGGTCCTGCGCGCTATTGCGCCAAATTGTGCAGTTAGACGTCCACGCTGATTCGCCGACGTAGCAGCGCAAATCCGAACAACGAGACAGCGATACACCGAGTGAGTAAAAGAGAGAGAGAGAGAGTGAGAGGTGGAGAGAGGAGGAGAGAGAGAGGGAACAGAAAGGGTTCGATGCCTAACAAGGGATAACCTCGTTAGGACTCCATGGACCCGGCGTTGTGTGTTTTACAAGTTAGGAATTAGGTTGATTAGTAGAGAACCCGACGTCGCGTACACATATACACATACGTGTTTCTATCTTTATCTCATATTATCTACCTCTGAGACACTTTTTTTTATATTTTACTTTTTTTCGTGGGTGGAGGGAAAAAAGAGGAGTGCAGTGTCTCGGTAAGGTGGCTCACGTAGAACGCGTTTCAAGCTTGGCTGAGGAAACTTGAGGTAAGAGAAGAGTGACTTTGGAAGGTGACTAAATGTATACAACAACTGCTATTTTATTCTTCTACTTCTTGTTGATGACGAATTTTGTATACCGATTTAAGACGTTCATATTATCTTTATCTTCTACCTAGTAATCTATTATTCTTTGTTATTTTTTGTTTCAATTTATGGGTAAGTTGATAATAAATTTTGAAGGAGATATGTAGCTTAATAGCTAGTTCTCTTTCTAAATTTATAAAAAGGATTGAACATTTTTTGAACAAATTGTAAATGTATTATTATATACAAATGCTCCTAGAAAACAGAGAATGATGTATTTGAAAATAATAATTTAATGCTAAAAACATATTAGACTTGTAAAAATTATAATGCATTAAATATTTATTATAAAAAATCTGTGTTAATAGGATTTACAAAAATTATGAAATATAGTATTAAATTTTTGGTTAGTTTGGATAGAGAGCGCAACTTTAAAACTTTACCTCCTTAACATAAGATTCATATCCTCATAAACTAAGAACATTACTTCCATGCTTCATTTTTAAAAGAATCTTTGAATTTAGTTTTAAGTTATTAATTTCACTAAATCTTTATACTAGCAAATATGAAATGAGCTTTGATATAACGGTTTATAATTTCAATAAACGTTGATTTAAACAAATAAGTGAGACAGTTATCTGTAAACAATTGTGAAATAACATGTGTCTCACTCACTGAATCTTGACTAATGCACAAATCCATACTTAGATCTACATATTATTAAACTAATTGTTTAAATAAAAATTCGTTGGACAATTTCATAAATAATAAAAAAAATGATCACAAAAGATTTCTCTTAGAAGTCTCGGTACAAAAGAGTTCGTAATTCATGTAAAAACCGCATCGGTAGAAATGAATCTTCATCATCATAATGCAACACACAGTTGAATCTCATTACTCAAGGTTCCATTATTTTTTTCTCTCGACTTGGCTGTAGAGTAGTGGCATTAAATTAATTAATTTAACGCAAACAACAAAATCGTCCTCTTAAAAAGCCAAGAGAGACGTATGTTTCGGTCTCTGTGAAGTATCACGCAGGGAGACGCGCACACACCGACACACACACACACGTGCAGTCGGTGAGAGAAAACGACCCCGTCTATGCGCAGTAGCAGAAACAGGAAATTACACGTCCTTCCGAATCGTAAGTCCAAAGTGTAGGAGAGGGATTGCGCCCACGCGCTAGAGTCGACTCGTTACACAGTATACGGTAGAAATTATCAATGTCTTTCCTGTCGAATCGACTACATATATGTATAAATACGTGTGTATGAGTGCGTGTGCGTACGTGTGTGTGTGTACATAAATGGTATGCGTATACGTATATGCATGCACGTATGTGTCTCCCCATTCGCTCATTTGTATCTTCGTTAACGTTTTTATTCGAGCGGATGGAGCGAACGTGAATCGAATTCCAGAGAGCCGAGAGTCGATGAGACGAGTCGAGCGTACGCGTATTTATATGTGGTTCGTTACGTCCCTCCCTCTCGCCAGGTTGAACATTTTCATTTTTACACGCATTTGTTGAGTTCTGTATGTACAATGCTACATGTTAATTCGAGGGTATATAGTCTTGTTATTGATACTTTCAACTATTTTCTCTTTTTTTCTTCTTTTCTCTTTTCTCTGTTCTTTTTATTATTGGGTACGCACATGCAGCCATGATTATAACTAAGATTTTTGTTTTCCATTTTTTTTATTCTGCGTGGAATATATTTCTTCATGGGTCGATAACTTTTACGTAAATTGTTTTAATTGAAAATTAGGCATAATAATTATAATAAATATTCACCTGTCATGTCCAATCATAAAGTTAGTCTAATGAAATGAAATACTGGCAATGAATTAATTGGCACTCTAATTTCTTCAAGAAAATCACGACCAGACAAACATGGAGATTCACCTATCTTTGAACTTTTGAAAAACCCATCTAAACTTTTTGTATTCGTAGTCATTTGAAATGTCCCATATGCACGTAAAGGAAAAAGGGTGCGTTTAAAAAAAATAGGAGGAAACGATTGCGGGCATGATTGAAACAACGTTTCTTCTACAGGGAAAAAAGTTAGCGCTAGCTTTTTTTTCTCTTCCTCTCGCCTCCTCTCATTTCTTTTTGATTTGACGAAATTCATGAGGGGTTGTGAGAGCGCGCGATTGGATTAAACTCGGCGGAAGTGGTTTTTCATTTCTCCAGTCTGAGATGGAATTCGTTGGCATATCTCTCTCTCTCTTTCTCTCTCTTTCTCTCCCTCTCTCTCTCACTTGCACGTACTCTCTCACTCTTGAAGAAGGGTAAGAGGAATTTCTCTCGTGTCCCTCGTGGAGTTGTTTACTTCGTAACAAATTGATTTGTTTCACATTGGCGAAATATTGTTTTGCGGTCGGGTTATGCATATATATATACACCCCTTCGTTTTTTGCATTCGGACTTTTTAATTTAGACCGAATGTTATGAATGGTAATTTTACTTTATTGAATTTCTAGGGAAATTTTGTTTATATCGCTGTAAAACTTTTTTACATTTACTCTGCGTGTTATTTATTTTTTAATTTGTAATTTCTGCGCAATATAATTAATTTCCTTTGTACATAGGTTACGTTCATTATTGTCATTTTTAATTACGCGTTAACAACAATTTTTAATTTGTTGCATTACTCACAGTACAAAGAATAAAATTAAATAATTCGTAAATAATTATTTTAGGGGCATTATTTTGTTAAAAAAATTTCCATCGAATGCATAATTTAGTAGTTTAAAATGGCAATAAAACTTCTTCGATACGAATAATGGATTTTAAAACAATTAAATTTTAATTTGAAGTTTTATATTAAATTGATAATGCGTTAATAAATTAAATTTTTTTCAAATATTAATTGAAGAAAAAATTTTCATAAAATCAATTTATATTTAATTTAAATTTTTAGCGTTCACTCGAATTTCTTAAAATAAAATCTAATTATGATGAAGTGCATTATAGTATAATCCATAACATATATACATTTATGTGCGTGTATTCTTTTTTATTTTTGTTTTAAACTTAATTTAAACTATGCAATTTTCAAAATTGTTTATTATAAAAATATTTAACTGTATATTAATTATAGAATATTGTATATATATATACAATGTACAAAGAAAAATATTAATAAATTAAAAACTATGCTCTCAGTAATGAATATTTTTGGTTTTCAATTAATTAGTTTTGTATGTTTGCTAGTACTATATTTAAAAAAAATTAATATTAAACATTTCGAAAAAATGTTTAACACCCCGATCTCTACACTCTCAACAATGAAATATACAAGCCTCGAAAAGTCAAAACCAACGCGCAATTATATACGATTCCCACTCGACTCTTAAACCACGCACCGCTCTCTCCATCTCTCTGTTTCTCTCTTTCTCTCTCTCTTTCTCTTTCTCTTTCTCTTACCGGTTGAATTATTCGTGCGCAAGCGCGCGACAGTTCGGTTAGGCGAATCAAGTCCCGGTAGCGCGTTTTCGTTTAAGATTAATTATCTCGGGAACAACGTCGGACCATCCCCTACCCCCTTCTCTCTCTCTCTCTCTCCCATCCAATGTTTATATGTATACATCTATAGGCACCGTCTTCTGCTCTTTGGTTCTGGCAACTTGGACTGGCAGCCAAGTTGCCGGGCAAACCTCAGCTTCTAATAATCATCCCTGTGTGTGTGTATTTCTCTTTCTCCTCTGGGCTCGACTCCTCTGTGGACACCTAGTTTGCGAGAATTAATCCAGAGCAAGAGAGACAGAAACATCATTAGAGAGAAGAAGAGCAGGGAGAAGGGAAATGGATATATAGATCACGTTTACTATAAACGTTTTGTCTTGCGGGATAATAAAAAATATTTATTTGTTAAATCATTGCAACTTCATTCAGATATTAATCTATCACTCATTATTAATATTACAGTTACAAAAACTGATAGACCAAATTATACATATATCTTATAGAATATTTGTAATAAACTTGTAAAGATTATTATATTATTTCCACATTATCTGATTATGTAACATAAAAACTACTTTTTTCTGGCTTTCGAAAACAAATTATTGTTAAATTTATTTAATTGTTTTTATTGAAATTATTATCATTTAATTAGAGTAAACAAAATTAATTATTTTTAATTTTGTCTAGAGTGTTATCGTAATTTAGTAGTGCTAGAATATTTCAATTATGCATGTTCAATAATAAGTCGTAACTATTGTTTGTAAGGTAAAAATAACGAATTGTGACTAATAATCAATACTGCAATAGTAAATAGTGGCAGTAATTTATTTATTTGCAAGTAAGAGTTCACATAACAATTTTCCCGCACTAACAAAAAATATTACCAATCAATAAAAACGTAAATGTTCCAGCAAAGTAAAGCAAAATAAATAAATAGAACCGAAGAAATTGCGTCGACGAGGAAATCTAATGAAAAGGTTGGAGAGAAACGTAACCGTTAATGAAAACCAGTTTTACCCGCAGCTCGACTCTATAATTGACGGCTATCGGGCAAGTATTTACGAGCAAACGGCAAAGTGACACCGACTAACACCGGGAGAGATCGCGGAGGTCAGCCGCCGACTGCCGAGTAAGCTCCGAGACTTGACCTAACCTCGATCGCGACTTTAGGTCCCTATACCGACCTCCCCCCCCCTCCTCCCCCCTTCCCCCCTCGTCCTATCTACCGTCCGAAAACCGCTTAATTAATCCGCCGAAGTTGAGCCGCGCTAATTGCGACCGTTCGTTCAAAGCTCTCTCTCTCTCTCTCTTTCACTCGCGGTGGTGCGCCGAGGAGGGTAGCTTGGGAGATATTAAACAGTCCTAAATCTCACGCGGTCGTCCGTCAGAAGTTCCGACTCGGAGGATTAAACGAAAAATGTGCGTGTGTTTCTTGACTGACGATTAAATTAAGAATGTCTTGTTTGCATTATGATACCACATATCTAATTTTATATAGTTAGAATTACTAATTATTTATTAAGTGCATTAGGAAAAAGTGAGTATACACATTCTGAATTATTTATTAATAATAACTTATGAAAGAATAAGATGCATTGATTTCAATGTAAAATCAACTTAACACGGACAATTAAATATACCTTAATAATTAAAGCATAAAAGCAATCTTTCTTAAATCAATCAATCGATTTTAGAATAAATACTATATATATTTCATATACAAAAGTACAATAAAATTTTATTTAACAATTTGGCCTTTTGTATTTCACTGCAAAAATTGATCTTTTTAATGAAAATATATCCTGCTTTTAAATAATTTTAATGTTCCATTTAACAATGGTATTATAGCACTATCAATTTAATTGGCTCAAATGTTATTAAATAATCAATACTAAATGGAAAATAATGCAATTTCATTGCTCTTATTAAGTTGACTAGTTGTGTCAATTAGTGTCTATTCAACGACAATGACATAATTGTTATTCAATAACAAAAGCATCGTTTGTATACAATCTTAAAATCCTATTATGATATTTATCATTTAAAATAATAAATATACTGTTAAATACACTTATTTTATTATTGATATATACAATTTCACTAGAATATTTCTTTGAATGTACATACTTTTTCATAAATTGATTGATGATTTCGTAGCTTTCATAATATAATTTAGCAATTTAAATCTAAAATATTTATTATATATTTTATTAATCTAGTCAAAGCATTGTCATTTTAAATATTTAGAAAAGTTACTTTTACTTTATGGCAAATATCTAATATTACTTCAATATTTTATTTCAACAAAAATTGTGAAATTTCGTCAAAACATTCCTTAGAAAAGACACACATAGCTCCTCAATTAAAAATCATCGAACAACTCTATGCGAATTTCGGAGAAAACGCACTTTGCCGCATATTAACGAAGATCGAAAAGGGCTTCGTAAACCCAGCCTCTTATATCGCGCGTCAAGAGTCAAGTAAAGAGTCTGTACCAACCCTTTCCCTTACCAATTAATATTTCAATTTGAACTTTCGCGCAAGTTGGTCGAAATCGAGCCTCGATAAGACGAGATACTTGGAGGGCAAAGAAAACCGCACTCGACGATTCGGTAACGAGTTTCGACGCTCGATGGACCAGGGCCCGCCCGCTCGATAGGCCGATTTGCAACTTTGCTAAGGTTACCCCTCACCCTTGTGTCTGACTTTGTGCCTCTTTGACTTCTACGGGTATACCGAACTGAATTTATTTAACTCAGTTCAGTGTTGAGTGGATTGACGGTGAATATCGAGCACTTTTCGGTTTATATTGGTATTGGTAAAAAAAAACTAAGGGTTGTCAAAAGAGTTTTCAATGAGCTACGATTTTAAGACGGCGTTTAAATCATTATATTAAAACTGTTTGCTCACGTGTGCTTTTTTTCCTTTCAAAGAGTGTATTAAAATAACGAAATATTTTACTTGAGAAAATTTAAAATATCCAATGAAAAAGTCAAAAGAAATTCGTATACATATTTAATACATATTTTGATTGAGAAACTGTAAATTTTACAATTTTCTTCTGTGGCGTGCAGCATTATGCATTTGTATTATTTTTCGTTTTTAATTGTTTTAACTTTTGTTGATGATTTATCAATGGAGGCGTTGATAAGTCTGCCTGTACACGAGTAAAAACTAAATAAATTATTGTATCAATAATAATGGACATATATAATATTATTTTAATTCATTCGATATAAAAATGAAAATAAAAAAACTCCGAATATGCGCTATAATTGAAACTTTTCCAATCAAAATTAAAAACATTTTCCATAAAGCTAACCGTTATCTAAAGAATGCGAAGTTAATTAAATTTTCGAACGCCACCAAAACAAGAAAAATAAAAAATAAGTCAAAAAGTATTAACGAGCTTTTTCTCATTTTATCGCAATTGAAAATTTATTGATTTCCGATACAATATCAATATCAAACAGCATAGAAACGATTTATGGTTAGTTCACGATCGATAAATTCATTTATATTTTAATTTAATTATATATATATAATGACGGTAGACCAGTGGATATTTCATATCGCATCATCCTAAGTGACTATGAAATGTGAAATGTTAAAAATTCGTTTAAAGCTAGAACATAAACAATTATTTTTTCTTTTTTAAAACACGTCTAACAAAAATTCTTTTATAAGATAGAACAAAATTTGCAGTATTTAACACCTCGAGACGTTATCAAATAAGAAACTCGAAGATTCGTTAATTCAGTAGGAAGCTGGTGTTCTACTATAGCGTACCTCATCTTCTTGGAAGAAATGGTAGTTTAGGACATTGTTTCTTCCTCTCCACTTGAAACAAGTTTTAAGAGACCCTCCGTTACCCGCAAAATAATCGCATTTACTATCGTGGCGATACTCGGTCCTCGATCGTGTTCGGTATAGACTCGTTAAGTGGCCGGACTGTAAATACATTACCAGCTAGTGGTCACCGCTCGAAACTTCTCCTATTTACGGTTTTCGTGTCATCGTTTCTTTCATTACTCGTTGGTTTATTCAATTTTATCTACTTTCTCTTTGTTGCACCTTAATTTTATAATCTTTCTGAAAATTTGATTCATTTAATAAACCTCCGGATGCATAAAAATTGTATATATAAATTGGTTTAATTCATATAGTAATACCTCGTTGATAATAACTTACGATTTTTAAAAATAAAACAGATTTCTTTCAATGTTAGTACAAACTTTTAGGTACCAAAATCAAATAGTTCGCAAGATATTCAAGGTCTATATACATTTGAATAATTCAAATAAATCTAAATGGTTAATTAACGATCAAAAGATTATAAGAAAAAGATATTGTTAAGTTAAATAATGGCCATGCTGGCTCCAAAATATGCGCGAAAACTTTTTTAATTCTAAAATCCAGATGACACAAACTTTCAGCTTTTGGCGGGAAATGATAATTAAACAGTAAATTAAACCTTTAGAATATCAATCGGAATATTTCCAAGAGCTGAATGTAACTAATTAGGAATTGGGTATTATATATTGTATTTGAGAATGGAAAATTTCTGCACGAATAAATTCAAATCGAGAGCGAATTGAAATTAACCTATGTACTTTCGAACTCGAATGTTATATCTTAAACCACAGTGAGTAATAGTTACATCACAGCTTCACTCAGACAATCTTCCAATAATTCCAAGAGATAGCGTGATATAACCTAAGCTATCTAAAATCATACCGATCGTGTTAACAACCAATTTTCTCTACACTCTTATTTTGCCAGTGCTTGTATATCATAATCTGATTACGAATTAAAATGTTAACTAATAATATGTCTTTTATTATTATAAAATTAAAATATCGTGTGTTCTCTTATGCATTTAAAATTTATGTTTATAAACATAATCTGCAATTGTTGACGAAGAATTTATTTAACTTTAGAACGTTTTCAAAATTAAAAATGGGGCTTTTATGAATTGAAAAAGTATATTTATTGTTCACAGAATAAAAACTACTTTAAAAAAATTATACGCATCAAAGAGGAGGAGCGAAAAAGACGGATGCCGAATTTTGTACTCTAATCGTCGAACTAACTTCCGTGATGCAATGCACTGCTTGCATTATCGCTCACTAGATCCTTCTCCAGCCCGTACGACAATTTACAACTATTAACGAGGTAATATACTCGATTGTTATCGCTCAAGTAAAGTAAGTTGATATTTACATGTATTTAAAAAAAACTACTATTTTACGAAAAATGTAAATACATATTGACTATGTATCTAACTGAATAATACGGCATTATGCAAAATCGCAAGTCAATAAATATAAGATGTCTTCAAAAACTTTGTACGGAAAACTATACTGTTCGCGTATTTATACGCTTTAAATTTGAAAAAAAAGGCACGGTTAAGAGTAAATCATTTTGCCATCCCTTTTGTCACGTATTTACGCGCGTTTTTCTTAATATATGAGCGTTTAGAAGCATACCATAAGAAAATACGTATTTTAAGCGGCATGGCCAACACGTTGGAAGAACAAATGACAAGGGAATTCCCAAATAGAACCATAGTTCATTGTTTCACGGGATTTTCAAAGGAGTTTTATGAGCGGTAGAGTAGGCAGCCGTCGCGTCCCCGTATATACCTAGCTCTAACCATATGTTTCTCGATTGTCGACTGCTAGTGAGTTGAAACAAACAGCGATATACCGAATGGTACGCTAAAGGGAACTACACATGGAATACATCCCCACCCTAACCCTGACCAAGACCCTGATTGACAGATCTTTGACGGACGAGCGACACTTCGAGTCTAGCCAGCAACCGGGCAACTTGTACCTTTTCACAGCATTGTGTGTTGTTGATCATTTTGCGAGGTTAATTATAAACTATTGTGTGACGTGTATCTGGTGTTCGCGATTTCTGTGCGTGTGTGTGTGAATACCTGGGCAGTGCCTGCCCAATCTTTGGACATCTCAATATTAGCGTGATCGCTTGATATAACTGGACTGAACATCGCCGTTACATCCAGGTGGTCGACCGTGATCGTGTCGAATCCTGGATTGTGTTGGAACACACCGGATCGCGACGCCAGCGTACACGTAAGAGAAGGATCGCTAGTTGTGCGAGCGATTCCATTTTATGTATACATAGTCGGTTATTCTTACTATTATTATTGTTATTATTATTATTCCTAGTTTAGTAACAGTTTCCGATTGTAATAAGTTTAATGTAAGTTATTTAGTAATTATATCAGGATAAATTAGATATTTAGATATATATCAAGGCTTTTTCCCCACATCAACTGGGGTTTTTTAATGCCGATATATTTAATTTACGTTAAAATAAATTTAATTCTATTTTCACTTTAAATTGTGTATCTTTATTATCTGGCACGATCCTCCACCTATCCTAACCACCGAACTCACATAATAATTGCCTTTATATTAATTTACTTAATAATTTCTTTTCCTATTTCACGAGACTTATAAACACTATACATTTTCTGCATAAACATTTTTGAACGTGCGGTTGAAATATACGTCTAAAACTTCGAAGAATGAATAAATTATTTAATAATTTAGTACTTCTATATTTGGGTTTTATATAAAACATTAGGTTTTGTTAAATAAATGTAATAATTATCAGATTTTGCTCTTGCTTGTATATATTTGCACTCAAAATTACTGACCAACTGTTACATATAATAAAATTTTATGACAAAAATAATTTTGTTTTAAAAAGTCTTTCTATGGGATTTCTTCACTTTCATTCATTTTTATACTGTATTTACGAACTTTCCTAGAATTTTAATGCTTTATTTTCAGTATAACTTTTAGTCTCCTACGCCCTAATTCCTATAATTTGAGTTCGATATCTTTTTGTGACAAGAATAAGCAATACAAAATAATTTGTATACTTATGTCTTTTTATTTAACATTTTTAAACTTATATTATTTATTAATTCAGTTTTATATAATCAGTACGTAAAATCATCTTTATCGTGATCTTCTCTGTAATTTAGTATACTGAAAGCACTAATACTAGAAGAAGAATTCACCCATCTCACATCATCACACTCTTAGAAAAAGCTACAGAGTAAATAAGCAATCCATTACACTCGCTAATCTCGCGGACCCTATTACTGTCACAGTGAAGAATTTTGACCCACCGAAAAAGAGATGGTATTTACGTGGAACATCGTACTCACTTATTGTATAACGAAAGCGACACACACACACACATGCACACATACACACATAAATATATATATATTACTCTATACCCATAAATTCAGACTCAAGGAGCGTAGCAATAAAACGAATCCCTCGAGCTAAATTATCGTCTAATTGTGCGCTATCGATGCGCAAACGCGCGTGCCCTCCCTAATATATATATACGTGACGCGAGTTATTACAACAACATTATCGTCGTTATTTATAGTATATACAACACCCGTATGAAGTTTTACAACCACACGCTACACAGGGACATTTTTTTTGCGTGAAAATTTTTTTTATTGCACACGAAATGGCTTAATTATGTATATATATAGAAGTTTGATATTATTAAATATTTAATTTTTTTATCTGATTGGCCAACCTCGGCTGTAATTATTCATAAGGGTTAGATGATTGCTATAATCAAGATAATAATGTTTAATATGATTTTCGTTATCTTATTTCACGTTGATATTAATTGTACTCAAAGTGTGTAACGTAACTAATTGGTTTGTCGTGGGTTTAAACGAATGGATCTTTCTAAGATTATAAATTTATGCGGCAATTTAAATGCATTATAATCGCTGAATTCAGAAAAATAAATCTTTTTTAACAATTAGTATTTAATTCATCGATTGTTCTACAACTCTAAATACAATCGATAAATTAATTTCCCTTATTTTTTTGCGGTTTCTTGGGTAAATTTAAATACATCTTTTTGGTATATAACAATTGGGGTCACATAATTACATTTTCCTTTTTTTTCGACTCCTTCCCAAAGTTTGAATTATTTTTGTACAAATTTATAGAAATATTAACACTGGACAAATAAAATACAATAACTATAGCACAATTTTTACATAAATTAATTGTAACAACAGCTACTCAATTTTTAACGAAACTATAGTATTTTGTAACCGTATTATTTGCCGAATTGCATGTTTGACCATCGTCGCGCGATAGTATCTGACGCTCTACCACCGTAACCAAACGTATATTTACATATTTTCTTGGAAATAATATTAAACTATATAACTGACAATGCGTTTTGGTTACTTTTTTTAATCCCAACACATTTGATTACTATTATTACTTCATAAATGAGTCTAAGTATTTGTATTTAAGATTTACAAATCTAAATATTCTTATCGAAATCTGTATGTTGGACCAATTTTACAATGTACCAAATTCTACTAAATGATTTTAGCTATAGTATTTAATATTTTTCTCAGAGTGGAGAATATTGCTTCGTCCTCAGTTACAAACAAATTCGTTTATTAGAAGTCGTTTCTGATCTCGCATAGTACATATACCAAAAAACTACCCAATTATTGATTATGAACCAATTTCTGATCAGTATATTATTTTAATAAAATAATAAGGTTTGCATAAATCTAATCGTAGCTACTTATAATTTAAAGGTTAATCAATCAATAATTAGTTAGTAGTCTTAACTTGGAATTGGTATAAGTACCGAAAATTTACTGATCAGAAATTGGTACACTTTCCGCTTTTTTTCTTAGATTGTTGCTTATTTTAAAACTAGCAGTTATTTTATTTTTCTAAAATCGCTAAAAATTATTCTACGAACGTACAGATTTGGCTTAACTGATCACAACTGAGTATATGACGGTAAGCTCGATAAAATTGAACAACACAAAACGAGCCTGTGGGCTTAAATATAGCGTACATTTAGTGTTATAGAAGCCATAGATGAACGTTGAGAAACAAAAGCGAATCTTACATTTGAATCTACAAATTGTAAATTATTTAATGTATTTATCAACGTAAAAAAATTTATTCCTAAATTTAAATACTCCATATATTTTATTTATAAATTCTAAATTCTGAAAATATATATTATATCAAAGGCTATTAAGCATTTTAATAGAAACTGTTAGGTGAATTAAAATGTGTTAAAAATGATCATAGTCTATAACAAAAGTTATTCTCGTAAATATCTGTGACCAAATTGTTATATATAGTTACTTTCAAAGTTTCTAATTAAAGCTTCTAAAATTTTCTCTAAGATTTATGTCTATAAATAAATATTGAATTTTTGACTAACAAGTAAACATTAAATATACGATTTGCGTATACGATATACGTATAAATGGTGATCGTTTCACAGTTCTTAAACGCAGGTGTGATTCAGCAATAGAAACTGGAGTAATACCGTACCTGGAATAACAATAAAATTGATTCTACCAAAATCGAATTGAATTTACATCTGGTTTTCGTTGTCAAACGCGCGAGTCACTTGTGTTTCAAGCTTCAAATTCACTTGAGGTTCGGACGTTTAAATTCAAGAGAGCCATCATCGGTTACAATGTATATTAACCATCCTCTACCGGTCAATATATCTCCAAACATGAGTAAATGTTGTTACCGATCCAACAAGTTGCACTTTGTATGCGTATCGTTTATATGACGTACTGTTGATAAATCGCCCGTATTTTAAGAAATTTGTTTACTCGAGCGCTTCTGTTTGAAGGTATTCCCTCTTGCTAATGATTATACTACGTTATATCGATGTATTAGTGATATGACGCGCGTGCGTGTGCATGTGTGTGTATATATATTTATAGGGATTGGTAAATATCATTAGATATGTTGAAGGTTTACTTTTTCCTTTTCACTCGTACGCACGATAAATGTAATTCGGTGGTTGTTAAATATTTATATGTTTATTTACTTTAACATTCGTTTTGTAACTGTTTACTTTAGGTATTTATTTCTACAATACATTACGTTCTTTAATTCAAATTTTGATTGACTCATTCATTTTTTTTGTAGAAGTAAGGAATAAATAATACAAAATGAAGAATCTGAAAAATGAGATATGAGTTTTCTAACTATTACAGAATATAAGATAAAATTAATACCTATAGCTTCATTTTCCAAGAATGATGATATTTCAAAACTTAAAGTTCGATGACTAAGATTTTAGTGATACCCTACACAGTATCGAAGAAAATTTACGAAGGATACATATACGTATGTGTGTGTGTGACGCTGGAGCTTAATTTCACCACACTTGAGGAGAAAAAAAGAAGAAGGTGTAGAAGAAAGGGAGCGTGCGAGAGAAAAAATCCCAATCTCTAAGGTGACTAGGAGGGTGCCGGCCGGAATTAAGTCGGGTCTTTTCGCTGCAGGGCATTACGTTTTTCGCGAAAATTTATTTTCAGGGCAAACTTCGCGAGTTTTCCTCTACCTTTCTCTCTCGGTCTCTCACTCTTTCCCTGCCACCTACTCATTCTCACAGCAGCCAAGCGTAACGTCGAAAGAGCCTTTCCTCGTATTCCTCCCGTTTCTTTCTCTTTCTTACACTCACTCACTCATTCGACCTTTAGCTTCTTTCTTTCTTCCCTTCTTTTTTTTCGCTCGTTCCCTCATTTTTTTGCGGCCAGCCTGTCCCCTGTCTGTCGTTACGTCTTTCTTTCTCAAGCCCATATGCGACGTTTTCGACACTACCAACTTTTCTCGGTTTATTCGTTTCCGAGCGTCGTGTGAATTCCGGTTCCGCGATCTCAATTAACTACTTCACTTTCTTTTTCCTATTCAATGATATATTTCCTAGACTTTTAATTTGAATCTTTTTCTTTATATCTGTGAAATATGAGTTACATTTTTTATTTTTACAAGGTAATGGGATAAAGTGATATTCAATCAATATCTATATACTATGGATGATACAGTAATCTGAGAATGATCAGTTACAAGAAAGAATATTGATGATGCAAATTGTTTATCAAGATCGAATTAAGCTATTAAAAGCGCAGGTATAATACATACAATGATATTCTATCTAATACAATTGGCTGACTTAAATTTAGTTATACTACTTTAACTGACATATTGTTTTAAAATACACTAGAAGTTTTCTTTGAAGTAAAACTAGTCAATATTAAACTATGATTTTAATTACGAATTAAATTCGCATATGTTTATTTCACTATACGTAAATATCTGTATGAATTGATAAACATTGACCAATAAATGATAAACACTGTTAATTTAATTTTGTAATAAAATAACGAAAATTTTATATTTCGAATAAATATGATTTTGTTACGAACAAGAAAATATATTCCAACAATCAAATGAATTTAAACAGACTTGGTTTCAGTTTCGTATACGATGATTTCCAGTTTCTCTATCTTTTCTTATTAGGGATACTTCTTTATGTATTTGTGCAATCGAAATCTTTCCGACGTTGCCCAAAGTTGTAGAAAACTTTTTGTCGCGTGGAACCTTCAAATGGATTTTCCAGAATTTCCCGCCCCTTCCTCTTGAAATAAGGGACGGAACGAGAGGAAAATTACGAGAGCTTTTCACGCGTAAACTTTTCTTCTTTTTTTTCACCAGAATTCAAGAAAGTTATGTTTTCTTATTCGCGAAGCTGGAGGGGAATGATGTAAAGCACTGTTTATATGATTTATGGACAAGTGACAGTACTTTCTTGTCATCTTTTTCCCTTCTGTTGTCCTTAGTGATGGAATGGGAAGTCGAAGACATTCAAATGTAAGATTCGCATTGTTTTGATTTACGTGTGCCGTATACGTGATATGAATATTGATCTATTACTTGTTCTTATTGTTTATAACTTAAAACCTTTCTACATACGACACTATTTTTATATTATATTAATAACAGTTATAACGAGTTTGCAATAAAACAAGTATTTTATATATACTTGAGGTCTGCAGTGTATCAGCGATCAGTCGGCAGAGTACTGACTCGTACCCGGAGGTGCCCCCTCTGCCGATTGACCCTAGCATAAATCTGTCGTTGATTAGTACCGACATTTGAGCATAAAAAGAAAAATATGAAAAAAGATTTCTAAACTTATTATTATTTTAAAAAATGTATTTTTCTCGCAAAAGTTTACCATTAACAGTTGAGAACATACCAAACAGTCGAATAATATAAAACTCATAAATGTTAAAAATACTTAAAAATTTCATGAAAATTAAAAAAAGAAAAAACGATACAGGCTATTAGTTCTTTGGCGTACATAAATGTTACAAAGCTTCTCTGACCTATAATACCGAAAGCAACAAAAATAATTCAAATAACTGAAACCGAACTTGTGCGAACTGACCGCATTTCAAAGCGCAAACAATGGAAGACCAGGGAAATAAGACAACAAAGCGGCTTTGAAGAAGAAAAAAAGTAAAAAAGAATCGAGAGTTAGGTTGTCGGGGTAGGGTATACATATATATATATATATATATATATATATATATATATACTTACACGTATATATATATAAGAGAGTAAGAAGCCGGTTGGAAGAGATGAAACGCGATCGCGCGAGGCTCAATTCCGCCGTTGGAATTTCAATTTCGAAGTAAATCTTCGACCTTCGGTCTGCTTCGCATTTCGCGCGCGCGCATGCGCTAGGCCCTTTGTCTTCAAGACGAATTTGACTCTATCCCCTTCTTCTCCATCCCTCGTCACTCTCGGCCTCTAACGAATCGGCTTTTCATCCGCGCGTATTCCGGAATGTTGAAAGCGAGTTAGGGGGAATCGCTTACGTTTTCGAACTACAATTGGGGATTCTCAATTACTTTTTTTCCTTTTGCTTTTATTCCTAATGGTCTAATTATGTGAGTTTGGTACACGCAGTTGGTTAGCTTATTTTCTTATCGAACGATTAAAAATTGTACTTTTTTCATTTAAATTTGTAATTAATGATTACTTTTTTAGAAAACTGAAAATTTATGACGTATAAATCAATCAAGAAAAGTATTATTATAATTTTAAGATATTTAAATAATTTTGTTGATTAGATACAAAAACAATGATTCAATTATATCGTGTATAAAAGAAGTGATTTATGATAAGAAATAAGTATTATTATAGTTAAGGCGTTAAAGTTGTTACACTTCATGAAGAATAAAAATTTTTTCAATTACTGAAAGTTAATGATTTATTACTAATCTATTATAAAGATATAGTAGCTTATAAATTTGTACTCACGAAGAAGAAAATATAGACGTGTTTTGTTTTCAAATGAAGAACGATATATGTATTTATAATTAAATACATAATTTAATATTATTATTATTATTATTATTTTATTATTATATTATATTTAAGGTATAAACAGGTTTTGGAAAACACAAAATTAATTTTTTTATATACACAATAAAAGAGATAGAAACTGAAGAAACCATCAACAATATTTTAAAGGATTATACACATGGCATGGACAAATAATAATATTAAGACCTCGCGTCGTTTAAATTGACAGCGATTCAAGTTTGACTATACATTGATATTAGTTAAACTCTCCGAGCATTTTCTGGTCGTATCCAAGCGGGTTTTTCACCTTAACCGAATCAAGTCTTCTCACAGAAATAAAAAGCACGATGGACCGATCGAGGTCGGTGGCAGCACTTTCATTTTTTTCCATGAACGTTTCCTCGTTTTACTCTCGCCTCGTGACTTCATAAATGGCTGAGGATGGGGCGGGAAAAATTCAGTGGTCGATTCCAGGTAGAAGATGAGAAAGAAGACCGACTTTCCTCTCGAGTTTGCGGTAAATCGGGCTTCTGAACTAGCGGAATATCTTTATATTTATATGGGTAAGGTAGTAATAAATATATAGTTTCATTTAAAGACGGAGAAAAAAGAGAGAACGATATTGATTTAAGATAACTCTTTATAGATAATAAATTCGAAATTTTATATACGTATGCTTTTTTTTTATACAGTAATAGAATTTTAAGTTAAATCGTATATATTTAATGTATATTTTTTGTATCTGACAAATCGTTAAAAATATTGTCAAATATATATATGCGTTTTTTGTATTCACGTAAAAATAGAAATTGCAACTGCGTGATCAAATATACCGATGTAGATAATATGAAAAAAAACGTTGGTATGGTATAACTATAAGTTATCGTAGGCGAATAAATATTAAAAATACTATTCTCGTCGTAGAATGACCTCAATATAAAGGTTACTAATTAAAAAATGAGTAATAAACATGTGACACACTCGAAATAAAAAATATAGTGATCTTCTAGGTTAAAATGGCAAAATAATAGAGTTTTGAGTATATCAAGGAGACGAAACGAGCGAAGGAATGATTAATCGGTAGGAGATAGCCAGTACGGTGATAACCCTAATAAACGTGCTCGCGCTTTAAATTCACGAGCGATCGATCACCCCTCCTCCTTTCCTGGTATCTTCTCCTTCACACAAGTCACTGCAGCCCCTTGCAAGTCCCATTTCCGGGATTCGCGCGGTACCTACTAAGCGGCCTCCTTAACGCAAAACCGCTAAGGGCATAGCTCGAGGGGGTTTAGATGCGCCCAGCCGATTAAGACGTCGATAAATAATATTAATTGCCGTCCCGAGAGGACCGCAAACCCAAACGAGAAAGACCCCTCTTTTCGGCTTGGCCGTTTTGTGCGTTTAATCAATATCCTATGTAATACGGTAGGAAACCATTTCGAAAGACCACACGAATACAACCCTATACACCCCGTCTACATTTTGCGTGCGTGGATTTTGCTTGCGGTTCTTCAGGAACTTGGGGGGATGTAAATGCTTTTGTTCTTTTATGAAATTCAATTTTTTTACTTGTATTATTCTTGTACTTTTACAAATTCACACAGAATATTTCATTACTTTTGACTAATTACAACATTTCGCCATGTGTTATACGCGTAACGCTCTTTTAATAATTGGAATTTTGGAAACAATTTTTGAAGTACCACTTTTCTTAATTGTAACAACCAATACTGTTGAATTATAACATTTGGATGACACTAATGACATTTAAAAAAAAAACAAATCCTGTTACTTTAGCAAATATTATCATTTAATTTATTTAATGCTTTAAATTAAAAATATGTTTGCCAATATTCATGGAATGTTTGCTAATACTTTATTATGTACGTACGTTTGCTTAATATAATTATAGCATTATAAATTGAACACTCTGAATACGAATACTGACATACAATAAACTGAATTAAAAGAGCAACGATTGCGGATGTTTACAAATAAAAGTTAAATATTAAAATCGTGAATAATATTTATTTAAAACTGTTATTAGGAAATATTAAATTTTTTAAATCTTAATTTTTTATATGTTAATACAAATATTTTCTACTCTTTTGACACAAGTGTTTCTTTTAACAAGTTAAAGCACAGGTTTACTACCTTCACCAGATTCTCACATCATTCCAATACAATGTACTGACAAATGGCCCTGTTTCATGCTCATTTCGGTCGAAATTAACTTTCGATCGAAAGTCACAATAACCTTAGCCATCCATTTTCAAATTACTCCTACTCTTATCAAAGGCGCGCGACATAATCAAAGTCCAAAAGGTTGGGGAAAATCATGGTTCTTGTTTTACTTGACGTACACAGGCTTTTGTATCTATCTATGCATTTTTTTTTTCGAACGCGGCGCCTGTTAATGAAGTTTCACTGCAAGGGGGAAGGAGGGAGGGAGGGGGAGGGGACGGGAGTTTTATAAAATGGCGAGGGTTGGTTATTGATTTCGCGCGTGGCGACTCTCTGGTCGAGATTAAAAATTTACGGTTTTTAATCAATCTTCGTGAAAGTTTTATGGGGATTTTTTTTCTCATTCGGGTTATAGGTGAGAAACGCGCACTCCTTTTTAAGTGTAATTTTTTAAAAGGCTTTTAAACTTTTTTTTTTTGCACGCGCACCGTTTTTTATGAGCCGTAAAGGAGAATCATCTTTATTTATGCTTATTCGATTCGTTTATGATAGCGAAAAGATGAGTGTTTTATTGCGGATGCGGCGCATTTTTTTACGCCCATCCTTTACGATGCGAGAACACCGAAAAGTTGTTTTATTTTTGAATAATGCAGGATGGAGTCTTTCTTTCTTTTTTAATCCTTAAAACCGAGGATAATAAAATCTTTGTTCAAATTTTGCCTCTGTGTATGTGTATAAGTGGCCGTTTAGATGATTGGATATTAAATTCATCAAAGTACGTGTAATGCTATGAGTAATATTTCAAGCTCACTCGCATTATTTTATGGTAAGTTTTACATATGCATCAGTGAAAAAAAAATGGGAAACGTGGAAAAAAAGAGTTATGTACGTAAACCAAGACCCGTAAACTCTTATGCCTTGAACCAAGTATCAATTCGCACCGTAAAGAATGATGAATCCACTCAACTGTAAAGTTCGGGAAAATATTGTGCGCGTTATTCGATAATCCTAAATCGGCATTTTTATTAGATGAAGATTTTATGTTAAAATTTTTCGATGATCGCTCGTATGCATTTGATATATGATTGCATATTCGATAAAAAGAAATTTTTATACTGGCAGATATAAAGCATTCGTGTAGAAATATTGGTTTAAATTATGCAACATATCTTTTTTTAAATTAAATAAATATTTATTATTATCGTGACATTAAATATTATTGTAAGACACGGTGAGGTTGGACTGAAAAAAACATTTTATTTAAAATTCTAGTATGAGTATATAAATTCTGATGAAGCCATCGGTAGATTAAATACCACGATCTCATATTACATCGATATCAGTAATTTATTTTTTAAATTTACGTAAATCGAACTTGCATGCATCCATAAAAAGTAAAATGTATAAATCGCAAGATAGAAAATATTATAAAAACGAACGTATTTTCTGGTTTAAGGTAAACTTTATCTTTGCCAATATTACCCTAACGAAATTCCATCGATGCATGTGTATGTTAGACGTTGCGATGAATTAATAGTAAACGAGTAAGTATTCGACATTTACTTAATCGGCATCATTAGTCCTGAGCGCGCAAGGAAAAACACAATTCTGGCGAAGTTGGCGAACGAAAATCCAAGTGCCGTAGGAGCAGCCGGGTAACTCGTTCGATGACGCAGAAGAAAGAGAAGGTATAAGCGTATACGAATGAGAGGGAGAGAGGGAAATCACATTGAATTCCGATTGAATTTGGTACGACAAATGCCGAAGGGACCTTCGACTCCGTCGAACGGAACTGTAAGAAGAAAAGGGCAACGTCCTGTAGAGAACAGGGGAACGGTGGGAGGGCACGGGGAGAATCGAGGACGAGAGATTAAGGGTAGCTATAAGAGAAGGAAGGTGACCAAGAGAAATCGAGAAAATCGGAATATTTTTAATATAAATTAATCACGAATTTTTGTTCAAAATATTGTGAAAGGACTTTTTAAATATTTTTTAATATTTACATTATTTTAAATATCTTGTGGATTCTCTCTCATAAGAGTTTAACGGCTTCTTTAGCTCAATAATTTTGAATCGATATTAATTTGGAATTTCGGTCCTGAGATAACACTTTTTATATACCACTTACGACAAGGAAAAGTATTCTACAAATAGAATGGTTTAAAAAGATTTTCTAAATTACAAGGTCTAAGATAAAAGTATGAGTTCAATATCAGCATGTAATCAGTCAGCCCTTATATAAAATAAAGAATAACTGCAATATAATATGACACATTACGCACCTGTCAAAGTAATGATAAACCGAAAATGAAGAGTAAAAAATGTGGAAAAGTGAACGATCGTAGTTGTCGTAACAGTCAACTTCCAAAAGCTCGCAAAGTCGCGGGAAACTTGGAGAACCGATAACAAATGGTCTAGAGGGGTGGTAGGAGACACGTCGCACCCGGTAATTCCGTATGAGGTGGTAGTGAGGAAGAGAGAGGGAGATAGAAAGAGAGAAGGGGGTTAGGTTCCGCGAACTCGGAGGTCCGACAGGCTCGTAAGTCACAGGCTCAAACGAAGCGGCCAGGTATTAATTACAGTTTCAACCAAGGGGGGTCCACGCGATCACTTATCGCTGAACCTCAATACCGCAAGGGCTACGTTGTGCTGCTGGTGCTACTACTGCTGCTGCTGCTACTGCTACTGTCCCAGAATTCGAAATTTTAGCCGGCACTCTGGAATCCGACGAATCGATTATTGGCATTCTCGTGTTTCAATTTTCCCGTGGTAGGAGGCTGAATTCTCCGCGGCTTTTCGTTCTAAGACGAAACTATTAAATTTCATGGTACGATCGTTCTATTAAAAGATACATATATATATTTATACAATACACACACACACACACATACATATATATATATATATAAGTTTTTTGAAGAGTCAGATGGTACACGCAGCTTTTATAAATCAATTACGTTTGTTTTTGTTGATGCCGCATTTTTTTTATATGTATATAGGAAACGAAGCTATTTTATCCACGGGCACTCCGGACATCAATCGTGAAAATAGAGGCAATCGGCCTCGACGCTCGGGGAATTCGCGAAAAATAAATTTCGCGTTAAAAATCCATTAAGCGCGTCGCGGGCGAGGTTGCTCTGGGAGTTGCACCCAGGCAAAAACATGACGTCGAGTTAGCCCGTTACCTATACTCGATAAATAAAACCAACATAACTGGAATTAGGTGAGAGAAGAAGAGAGAGAGAAAGAATGTCTATTTGGATTTCAGGTATTGCCTCTACTATTTAACAAATCTTTGAGTTGTTTGGTTCGCTCGTTACTAAAGTTAGATGATCAAAGAAAATAATCAGAAATACACTTAAGTTGTTACATCTATATAAAAAAATTATAACTACAAAACTGTATAAATCGTATAAATTTGATAGTTACATAGTATTTTTTTTAAGGTAAGAAAAATGTTTATACTCGTATATTTACTTACATAATGAAACTATATACATAAAATGTGTGAAGACGCTAGTCTAATAAAGCTATCAAATAAAACCTATATAAATCAACATCAGTACGTTTATTTACACTCTCCAACTATCGAAAAATCAATGAATAAATCGAAATCAATGAAGAAAAACGATACCCTCGTTGCCAGAGATGCAACCGCGAGTTACGCACAAAAGGTTCATAGGACAGAAGGGCACGTGCGACCGCGAAATAAAAAAGAGGGTGGGGTGGGGGACGAACGTAGATAATCAAATTTACCCCCCTTCAAAAGTCCAGCTGACTCGCGTGGTATAATTGAACGAACGCGAAGAATCGGGATTGCGCGTGGGAAAATCAGGGGTGGATCGAGTCGCGATTCAACGGCTATCAAATTAAATTATAAGGAGAGAAAGAGAACCCCTTTGTCCAGCGTACGTCGAACGATATGTGTACGTTGATTTCTCGGGATCGCATTACGCTCTTTTTTTCTATTTCGTTGCGCTAGAGAAGAGATTTATATAACCTAATTTTATAAGTGTTCTGAACGTTAAAGGGAAAAAACAAGCAATAAAACAATAGACCATTTTTTTCTCTTCCTTCGAGATACACACGAGTTAAATTTTTTTAATGAAACTTTGGGTAATATACTTTTTATGGTTTATAGTTATATTTATAATGGCCAAATTGAGCCATTAGCTAACGTTATAAACATAAGTAATTTTAACAACTTTCCTCTCGCAATTACTTTTAATGCTCCCTTAAAAAAGTTTTCTCCAATTTTTCTTATTTATTCAAATTGCCCTTTTACCGCCACCATAAAAATTTTTTTCTAACAATATTTTTAAGTATCCTGGATTTCTTAAAATTTTGTACGAACTAATCTTAAAACAGATTGAGCTATTACTCTATTGTTTAGTGAATTGGGTGAAGTAACGTTTAATTTAATTTTTTTTTTCTTTATTAAATACTATATTTTAGTTCAATCTTCTAACTTCTATAATTCAAATTATATAATTAATTTACATAATAAATTGAAATAATATATTTTAATAATACAAAAAAAAATCAACTTTTTCATTACAAGTAATAATGTAATGTAATAAAGTAAAAAAATGAATTATAAAAATTTTATAAAATTTTTTATTTATAATAAATATATAATAATAATACTAATAATAATAATTAGCAGAATTATATGATCAATCATAGATTTCCTGGATGAAACGAAACATAAATTAAATTAAAATATGTCAAGCGATAGACTCTAAACGGAACTCGCAAACTGTCAAGAAATAAAGCGGATGTTGCTACTGCACACTAGAGCGAATCTTTCCCCCATCCTTCCAAGAGAGACAGACGTATTCTCGAATTAATTTTTAACGAAAGCAGAAAAAAGTATAAATCAATTGTCTACAAAAAGAAATTATATTTAATGTACGTGTCTTCTATTAAAAAACGATTATATATACGATTAAATAATTTATCATAAAATAAAAATAGTGCATAAATTGTAATTATCAAAAGTAGACGTCGTCCTTTATGCGTGTATTTGTTGATTACTAAATATTTACGTAAATTTATAAGATTTGAATTTGTTTACGCGGATTGTTTAAAATAAATTACTTAGTGCACTTTAAGTTGGGAAAAGTAAAGATAAATAATTACTATACCTAACATCTCTATGATGTTACATTTATATCCTCATTACCTAAGAGCTTCCGCAATTACGCCACGAATTACATGCATTCGTCTTGCACTTGGTATCTTTATTCGCATTGATCAACTTCGAAAAAGCAATCTAATCTAACCTAATCCAATCTAATCCCCGTCCATTCTTGTGTCTATTTCTCTTTGTCTGGCTAGTGTCCACGCTCGCTCTCTCTTTCTCTCTCTCTATCTCTCTCTTTCTCCCTCTCTCTCACCCCCTTTCCATCCTTCTCTCTATTTCTCTTTCTCTTTCTTTTCTTCTCCTTCTCTCTCCTCTTGACTTGATCGATTCACGAGGCACTTTACTACGTCGAAATTTTCTTCCTATTTTGTTCTACTGGGATTTCGCGGTTTTCTTTGCGTGTTTTTGACCCTTACATCAGACTAGCTCCCAAGATTTATGAATAATAATTCCTATGTTATTTATACGGTAGAATTGTCGTTGGAAAATTACGTGTCCTGATTTACATCTGCATAACGAGACAACGGGAAAGGCCAAAACAAGCGTCATCTGGTGTCCGACGTGACGAATTTTTTAAAATGTAATTGATGGTGTAAACAACGTTGTTGCAGGTTTCGTTGTTTTGTTCTAAGGGTAGAAGAATTTTCTAAATTTGTAGTTTTTATGTGCTGTGAATTTCCAAGTTATACACGTATGTATATGTCTATTTGTTTAAATTCAAAATTATGAATTAGTTGAATTCAATGTAGTATGAGAGAATATACCAAATTTGTTTTTTATTCGTTTTAAACTTGTTCTTCTAGCGAGCTGTTTTTCTTTTAGTTGTTGTTGTAACTGTGTATTGGAGTATCGCGATACCGTTAATCAATTCGCTAGAGGTAGAAACGTTTAGCTTGACAGACTAAACAAAATTCCCTTCTTTACCAGATGCTATATAAACGAACCAATCAATATAAAACGCTCGCACGCAAAATAAACATCGAGCCCCTATCCAAGAAAGTGAAACGTCAAACAGGCAATAAAAAAACGTGGTTGTACTAGCTAACTTCCTAACATGTATTTAACCACACATATTCAACTATATAAATAAACAGAAATGCGGGAAAACTGCTGAATGAAGTTTTCAATTAGTATGAAAAACAAGTTTAAGAAATACAGTCGATAAGTGTATATATATATGGCTTTAATATATATGAATATGTATACATAAATTTTATAATTATAATTTTTATTACTTTAGCATATCTTACTGTATTTTAGGACTATAAGTAAATATTTTATGATATATAGATATAAAATAATAAAAATTATTTCTAAGATAAAAATTACAATTATTACAAATTTGTATATCTCCAGCTGTAGTACAGCAAAAAAGATACTTTTAAATTAAAATTTTAAATTAAATGAAATTATTGTCGATAACTATGTATCAAAATTAGTCTGAAACACTTGGTAACAATTGAGTTTATATATACTATACGTTATACACGAAGTAAGAGAGAGAGAGAGAGAGAGAGAGAGAGAGAGAGAGAGAGACATAGAGAGAGATAGAGTAACTGAGTACGGTAGGCAGCTATTAGCACACGCGGACCCGGGAATTGATTCTCCTTGTTTGCCAGGTATACCTGAGCCGCTCCAAACCACCAAAGACGTAAGGATCTATTTGAACGATCTATCTCTATATGTCGCGACGTTGCTTCTCTTTATCGGGTTTTCTAGTTTTTCCTACCCCACGTCGACATTGATCTATTCGAATTAGGATGGCCGTGGTCACTATTTTTTCTCCTTCTTTTTTTTTATACGAACGTTGTTTGTCTCTGCCTGGTTTTGCTCACGCCTCATTCTGTTGTCTTTCAACGATCGGAAGGATACAATTTGTTCGTTCCTATAAAAATTGGATAGAACGGCATATATAGGGTTTTAAAATATATTCGTTTATTTCATTGCACATTTTATAAATAAATTGATAAGTTCGTTTCTTTTGAACCTTAATGATATTTCACCAACAATAAGACAAAGTAATATTTACGATAATCGATATTGTTTAACTATTAAAAGTGATAACTGAAACACGAGCAATAAATAAATGTTTCTTAAAACAATTAGTTACCACGAAGTTCTTAATTAAAGATTAATTTTAAAGAAATGTAGTTTTTTGCGTCAAGTCTAAAGGTTGGAAGTATTAATTATAAACAATACTTTTCCATTAATTGGTAAAAAATAATAATTTTACTTAAATACTAATTATTTGTTTAAACTCTATATATTAAATTTTAATTTAATTTTTATTTTCATTAACAAAAAATAAGATTATTATTTATGTACGCAATTTACACATGCAGGATTTTAATGTAATTTCACGGTAAATTAATCTACCAAAAATTAAAAATTAACGTATACTTTGTAACTGTAAATTATGTTAAAAGTTCTTTGTTTATATATTCCCACGGTACAAAAGAAAAAAAAATCCTTTGGTTAATATTCATATGCATAAATTTTACGTATTTCGCTTTAAAATCATACATCATCTTTGTAAATTAATGGATAAGTGCTCATATTCTTTTTATTATGCAAAATAAAATATTACAACGTTTCGGCTGTATATATCTCATGGAATAAAAAGATAAAGAAAAAAAAATTGAACCGGCTCTCGCTTCCACATAGAAAAATTAAATACGTGGAATCAAAAGTTTTTCATTTTCATCATAATCAAATATAGAAACTCGTCCTGAATTTTACTTTAAAATTTAGTAATTTCAGTTTTTTTCAAAACGTTATTATACGTTTTGAATATTAACAAACACGCATTGTCCATTTTACGTGAATAATTGCCTAAATGTAAAATGTACTATAAATATAGTCGTATATATCGTACTCAATAAAGGTGTACAACGCAAGTATTTAAAAATATAACGGAAAAAATGATGGGTAGGATCAAGATTTAAAAAAGCGTATCCAAATATTATTTACCGTGAAACATTTTGCGAGTATAAATGCATAAAATTCAGAGATGTACACCTCTCTGTCGAAGAAGGTTATAACCTATACTGTGTACCACCTTAGTTTTTATTCCTATTCGTTGTGTGGATGTGTTTTTTTTTGTTGTTGTTTATTCTCCTCTCTTTTGTTCGTAGTGTACCTATCTATCTTCCTGTCTCTGTTTTGGTTTCTCCGCGCAGTATAGTGAAGTTGGAAGCCGCCGGCGGTGGCGGCGCGGTGGCAGCGGCGAGCGTTGACAATAAATGGCTCGAGATGGTTTTTCTGTAGGGCACCGCGCGAGCGGTGATTTATTACGCCGAAACGTCGATATGGAGCGGAACGCGCGAGAGAAAACGAGCTGCAGAATTTTCTCTGTTTCGTATTCCCGGTGCGTGTAGCTTTATTTCTTTTTCTATTATTGCCTACTATACTTGGAAACTTTGATTCGCGGAGATTAGATTAGTGACTCGCGGTTTTAACTATAAATATACATATACATATGTACATGCATATCTCTATATACATATAGGTTTTTCTTTGGACGATGAATGGGGCGTTGCATGTAGGTGTTTCTATTGAGAACTGCCATGCTGAGTCTATCAAGTAATCCAATTTCGATTATCTGATAAATATGCAGTTGTTTACAAAGTATATTATTTAAATGATATAAATATTGAATTTTATATTTTCGTTATGACAGTAGCACCAGTATTTTTATTTTGATTAGTAAGTTAGGTACTCATTAAATATTAGAATAAATAACAAATATTATTTCATGCAATTTAAGTTTTCAAGTCATATTAGACAGAAAATTGAAATGAAGTTATATATTATGTATACAGGAACTTTACAAATGATTTTTTAGTAATATAATGCCCATCTAACAAAAATCGAAGCCTCGATTATATAATATAAAACTAGATAATTTTCTACCGGTTTATCAATTTCTTCAATGTAAGTATTGTAAATACATAACGACATTTTTAATCTTTTTTTTATAAAAGAATATGATTTAATAAACATTTTTTCTGTATAAATATTTAAAAAATCGTACATTATATTATTTTTGTCGGAAAGTCGAACGGAAGTAAAAAAAATCGATTCACGTGACGATAATTAAGTTATAAAATATAATACGAATAAATAAATGGTGCGGCATTAATTAAATGATGAAATTTTAAAAAACGAATAAAGGTAATTTTTGGTTAAAAAGTCACAAACCGGAAAAGTAAGAAAAATCTCGTTGACTGGTTAAACCGATCTACTTAACAAAAGTGGCATTCCAGAGGGTAAAAATTACTTAGAACAATATAGCATTAGTGCAATATAAGGATTAAGTAAGACGATTACCATATCAATGTTAAAACGGGCTATAGGTGTACGTACATACGCCGTACAATAATCCGAGTGATACGTATTCAAGAAATGCACCATCGAGGACAATTACGAAATAATTTCACGGTGATTACGCAATATAGGAGTTACACATAAAGAGAGGGTAACAGATCGGGCACGCATTCAATTAATAATTGTGCATAAATTACGAGAGTATCGCATAGCATGCGTTCTTCGGTCGTTATATAGATATATACCTACACCTATATATACACGTGTACGTGTCCTACCTAACACGCCTCGCGTCTCCAATGGGTTTCATTAAAAACTAATTTAATGAAAGATATGAAATGCACAGATGAAAAGGAGGATTTATGGGGTATAAACTGCTGTTGGCGTCAGGAGAAGGGGGTTTGAAAATGTAATGAAGGGGGTGAGAGAGGGACCGCGGGAATCATGGGTGCGAATCGAATTTGTCTTTCATCTGGAAAACCGGGCATAAAATATTCATTAAAATTTTCTCTTTTTCCTTCTCTCTCTCTTGCACACGAGCACACCATCCTCACCCTGATACTATTGATCTTTCTCATGTGTCACGGTTAAAGATACACAATAACTATGTATGTATATACATGGATTTATATTCCTGCGAGGAAATATGTCGTTTATGCTCGAGTATTCTCGGATAAGATTGATGATTATTTAATAGATCCATCGAGCATATTTTTCGGCGTATTTGTTTTGACTTTCAGTCAACCGAGAAATCTATAATGACAAATCTAGCTCGAATACGCTAATTATTATAAAAAATTTACCGTTCCGATAATTTTTTTATTTATTGTAGTTATTATAATAAACATTAGAACATTGAGCGGACTAGACGTAAAAAATGTATATTAATAAATAAATGTTAATAAAATATAGATGTTTCATAGTGATTACAAAAAAAAAAACTTAATAGATAAAACATTATTACATCGAATATAATTTATAAAAATTCTAGCGTGTATTAATATTATTTAGTAATATTATTTAAATTTTTATTTGTTGGTTATTTATAAATAGCATTTTATAGCATAAAATCTTACGAACGGTAATTCAAATACACCCTGGCAAACTCGGAATCCGTAAATACATAAATGATGTAGACGTAAATACCACGCTTTAAAGAATAGTTAAAAACTAGTAAAAAAATAGTAAAACAGTAAAATAGTAAAATTTCTGTATCGGAATTCCGACTTGATTTGAAACAATTATTCCCAGCGTGTAAAATAAAATTGTGCGGTATTCTAGAGTTTTTAATTACATTCTTAAAATAAATAAAAGTCTGAGACTACCTCGTAATTAAAAAGTAAGAAAAAAATCAAACAATCGGTAAAATGAAAATTCAAAAATGTTGTATGCAGCTCGAGAGAGAAAAGTCGACTGGCGCGTCTCATCAAAGAATAAAGGCCTGCACCTCGCGGAAAATGAACCGAAGAGGAAAACGTGGAAATTCCGTATACTCTCTAGCATCGTTTCTTCTCCCCCTTCAATCTCGGGAGCGGCGTAACTTTGTCAGCTTACGACGGCAACTTGTCACTCATCTCGACTACGCGACTGGTGGTGGTGGTGGTGGTGCTAGTACTGGTGCTGCTACCAACAAAAGAGAAGATTCCGAAAGCACATAATACAGCAGCGAAATCAGGTCGTAAATATTCCGAAGTGGGTTCGAAACGCGAGCTATACGTATACCGCTCCATTCGAGGAGCTACGAACGTAACACTCAAAGGGATAGTCGAGCGGAGAGATAAGAGATAAGGAGCAGAGTCAAGAACGTCTTTCCCTACCACCACCACCTCCTTTACCCTTTAAAGAAATTGTACTATTTATTGCATAACGATCTTAGCTTTAATTAGTTAAGAAAATTTAATTAGTCTACATTTAATTAGGATGTTGCAACCTTTTTTTTACGTCAACTTGACTTTAATAAGATGTACCTGTAACAAGATCTAACTGGAATGTTAGAAGATTAAGTCGTAAAGTTGCGTCAAAGCGTTAGGATCTTGTCATGCAAGTACCTATATACAATTTTATTTTCATATTCCTCTTTGTATTTATATTATTAGGTCAAATATATATTTAAATACAAATATTTATTTTCATTTTTGAAAATTTTTTAAATATTTTTTCTATTCTTTCTTTTTTTTTATTGTTCTTAAAGTACAAGAAGCTGAAAAACGGAATAACTTTATACACGAATAAACGCTTATTTCATCCAATTCTTCTCTCAATCAAGGCTTATACAAGATTAAGTCAAGGAGATCTCAAGCATGGGCAAGATGAAGAACTAAGAAGAATTACTCAATTTTTTTTACCGTCTTCATATCTTATACACACTAGTGATGTAGATAAATACGGTATCATTTATTATTATACAAAATGTGAAATGTAACGTCTCATTTATTAATTAATACCAAGGTCAACTACCATTTGCAATTTAATTATTAATTTTTAAATACCTTAAGTCTTAAGATTTGAAATTTTCACAGAGGCCCTACTCAGCTTGTCCAAAGAGTGTTCAAAGAGATTAATCGAAATCGGTAGAGTGAACCAAGTCAATATAAAAAGATGTCCAATGGTAATAAAAACATAAACAACGGACAATAGGAAAGATAAGAAGAAAAAATAAAATAATAAGAGTAGTTTCGTAGGAAGAAATAGGATTCCTCGAAGCAGAAGTGACGATGGCGGCATCAAGTGTGCAAGGGCGGGTACGCGAGAGGATCTACCGCTTACGATTCATCCTTAGCCCACAGTAGCTCGACAATCCGCCAAGCGAGACTCTCTGCAACCCTTAGGGGGAAAACTAGACGGAGAAAGAGAGAGATAACAAGCGGCAAACTCGCACGTACACTCGCACGCGCACACGCACACACACACACACACACACACACATACAAATAGGGAAAGGCGAGAGAATAAGTAACAGCGTGTAAGCTAGACGAAAAAAAGAGGGACTCTTCGACAGACGTTGGAGTAAGACGGAGACGAATAGAGCAGGGGTGAGAGGGAGAGAGATAGGTATATCAAGGTCCCTGGGATGCTTGTACATGGAACGGCACTTACACTATTCCCCCCCCCCTCGCCTCATCCCCTCCACTTTTGAAAGCACCGCCACCACCGCCACCACCATCACCACCACCACCTCTACCACCGCCCCTCCTCCTCTACACTTTCGTAGACGCCAAATCTCGCTCCCCCACTGGCGCGCAAATCGCACGAGCTCTTAGGACCTCTAGGGGTGGGTGTGACTCGCTCTCTAAGGCGATGTGCGGTAGAATTACACGCAATAAGGGATTCGCGCAGACGGTCGAGTTCTTTCTTCGTGATTAATTTACCGATCTGATATGCCTTGTTTCCTGATAGTTTTCAATTTTCCATCTAGTTTTACTCTTTTTTCAAACCAATTAATAAGATACCATTTTTTTTTATTTAGTTACTGTATCGCGTGCATTTAAATTTATTACAAATTATCCCAAAATGTAGTTAATGCGTCGGGACTTTTAAGCTCCTTACATTTGTACATACCAAATACATAAAATATCTGATACAACTATTTTGTGAGAATTACATAAAATACATCTATTACTCTTAATAATTGTATATACTGCAATACTATATCATATTACGTCTGAAATGATAAAGAAAAACTTTGTAATTCAACTGCTGTATTAATATTATTTTGTTTTTCTCTTCATCGTATTAATCAAGCTTGAACGAAAAAATAAGTTGCATCAAGAATTTCTTTTCTCTCTTAAAAAGCGTAATTAAGACATCTGAGTTAATCTCATACCTCTTGCGGTGAAATAAAAGGAACTGGAAGGAAGAGCCTTGTGGTGAACGCGTAACTAAAATACATATTCAAAATCCCGGGGAAACTCAGAGGTTGCCATAATGTAGAAGAGCCAGGAGAACCCAGTTCTCTAATATTTTTCACGGAAATATTAAAAATGGTAGAGTTGAAAGGAACGTTTGTGTTCTCTTCGTTTTTGCTGGGGTGGTAAAATTATTTACCTAATGCTTTTTATCGTAAATCTGACTATATACTGTACGAAAGGGAGATGTAAAAATCTTGAATACTTGAATCTCAACAGAATATTACTTTTCTTTTCTTTCCTTAAAGTAATAATTAAGAGTTTGTAATTAATTTTAGTTAATTATAACCGATACATTTTTTTTAATAAATATTTGGCCATTATTTTATTTTATTTTTTTATTAATCGTATCGGATTGTTTAATTTCGATTATTTAATA
This sequence comes from Theocolax elegans, assembly GCA_026168455.1. Classification (NCBI taxonomy): domain Eukaryota; kingdom Metazoa; phylum Arthropoda; class Insecta; order Hymenoptera; family Cerocephalidae; genus Theocolax; species Theocolax elegans. The sequence goes on along the minus strand of CM047425.1, from coordinate 16,767,826 downwards.
AGGATTTTTCACGTTTTTTATGTGAGCGATTTATTTTAATTATAGAGTAAAAATATAGACAAATAAATGATATCCATATTGTTGTCCAAAGAATTCACGTCCCAAACGAAAAGAAAAAAACACTAAATTGACGAATCGAGACAAACTTTTTCTACTCAACGATTCGGGTGACGTTCTAATTAGGCCTTCGAAATACCCGCAGAACACTCAAAACCAGAAGTATACTTTCTACCCTTACCCGTTGATGTAAATCTTTGTTTACACCGGTAGAAGTGGGTAAGCTCCCCCTCCTCCCCCCTCCTCCCTCCCCCGCTTCCCCTCTTCCTCCTCACCCTTATACCCAGTAAGTTGCATAGCCTCTCGAGAATGGACCCTACTTTTTCTTCTTTCCTTAGGGGTTATACTCCCTAGTCTTGGCCCTTTCGCCGCGGCGAACGAGATATATTGCGGATTATTTACGCGATTTTTTTTTCTTCGCCCTGTATGTACTGCTGCGATTAATTTTTCGGGTGACGGGCCGCTCGAGAGTGTGCTTTATCGATCGGATGCAATTGCGCGGAAAATTGATTTTCGTTTTTTAAGGGTATTGTTGAGATATACATCACGGTTTGTTTTATGCTTTTAAATGGGTAAGATGTAGGCTTCGCTTCTCTGCTTTTTTATATCGAAATAATGGGATTTAAAGGGTATTCGAATTTCACCAACTTAAAACAATAATTTAATTATTTTAATTGTTCGTGTCAAAAGATAAGACCATAACTAATCAGTTATTGTTAACATTTATATTTATATTGCATGTACTTTTGTTGGTTAGGTAACAAAAAGCTATAACGGGTACATTTTAAAGAATAGAAATTTGCAATAATACTGTTTTTTATATTGAAAAAAGGGATGGTAAATTAATGTCTATTTATCTACTTATAAATAAACGATCAACAAAAAATTATTCTTAAACATGACCTCCTTTTAACTACAGGCTAATTAAGGACAATTTAGTACAACGCATATTTAACGTGACTGGTACATGTACAAATGTTAGCTTACCCAAAATGTCACATTGCATTTAGGAACCACAATAGCAGCGTGAATTAACTGAACGTACCTGAAACAAAAATTGTGCAAACATTAGCATTTTAACGAATATTATAATAATGCACATGAAATATATATACATGTCGACTAGTTCTATGAGTTACGTAGGGTAGGTGTCGAGTGACCGATATAGGAGAGTATACGATTGCCAGCTCTGCGTTTGATCATAAACGTAGTGGTAAGATCGCGGGATTCGTAACACTCGGCTCTTGCAGGGCTTGCTTCTTTCGCTCATTTCTCAGATATATTATATATATAAACCAGTATAATCTGGAGCAATATAATATTTTTCGCTCAATTCAATAGTTTTAACAAATTCACTTTGTTTTGTTTTACAAGCGTAAAAGCCTGCACAAAATGTTTACCTCATACAAGCCATACATTTTATTACTCGATAGTAAAAAGCTACAACAAAAAAGCATAACTGAAAAGTTTCGTGTTTCTGTACAGGGACCGTGAATGCCAAGAAAATAATTTTGATTTTTTTTTTCGAAATACAAAAAAAAATTACATTGAATACACACGCGTAGAAAAAAAATACCGATGCAATATGTATATGTATACATACACGCGCGCATGTATATATACATAGGTATGTATGTATACATTCAGGTCGATCAAACGTACGAGTAAAGATTTTCGGTACAAAAGAATCCCATCAAAAAATACGAATCAACCACGTTCTTTTTTTTCGAGTCCACACACAAAGCTTTCGATGTCGAAAAAATATAGGTACCCGAAAAAAACCACTCAGGCGACCAAACAGAATCAAAGAATCGTCACCGAACGAAATTGCAAAATCAACCCCCTTCCATCCATTAAACTTTGATTCTCAACGTTGAATATTTCGAAACGACATTAGTGCATTCATTTACTTCGGGTATATCCCCGTAGGGCTCATGAATATTCTGCACCAACTTCGCATGGACGTTCGTCTAATTCTTTACGTTTTTTGTTTTTAACATTTGCCTGAGGACGATCGCGCGAACATTCACTTCGATGGGTCATTCGAGTGGTGAGACGTATTTACGGATCGACCACACATAAATTTCCTTCATTTTAGATTTGCATACCGTCGAATCTACGAATAAAAGATGTAGATTTACTTAGCTTTTGATTTCTTCTTGACTCAATGGATTTATTACGATTTGAAATTTCAAGATTACAACAGTTTCCTTAACGCAAGTTGCGGTTCATTTGTTTTGCCTGGAAATTGATATTAATTAAACGTTTATTTTTAACTTTTATTTAAGTAAAAAATGTTAATTTTCAAAATTTACCTACACCCGACAGCTACAAAAATAAATCGTTTTATCATAATAAATGAAGCCCTATCATGAAAAAGTATATAAAATTATTCGAACCCTATGACGATTCAAATTTCAAACGACAATTGAATTAATTTGGACAAAAGGAACCGAACATTAAAATTAATAAGAGTAGACGCGCAGGAATAAGAAGTAAAAGTTTTATCGGCAACAAAAGCTGGCGCTGTTGCTGTTGCTAAGTGAAAAAGAGCAAAAGAAGGGTAGAAGAATATATACGATGGTTTCAGCCTCGTATATGCATGAAATTCGAGCGGTTGCAGCCTGAGGGCTCGGCGTCTTGCTGCGAATGCAGTCAGGGCTCGCGGAATCAATTAAAGACGAGGTACAGAGGGGTGGCAATTTATGCGCGAAAAATTAACAAGTCAGATGTCTCTTGCTCGTTAGTTAAAACAGACACCACCAGGGGAGCGCTTTCGTATTATAACGGAAATAATGAAATGATAAGCGGCTGTTGAATTTCACGTCTTTGCATTGTGGCTCTTTAATTGACAGCTCTTTAATCGTTTTATCCAGATGTGATGAGATCTACACGTTAAATATTGATTTTTTTTTAATTTCTTAAATAATTTATGCATGATCTATTGATTATTTTATATTATTTTATATTATATTGATTATTTTATATTATTTTAGTGAAAATACGACGATGTAAATGTGTAAACTGAAATATTTTGTATGGTTTTAACAATTTTTAATACCAATGTATTATTGTGACTTAAATTTGGAATTATATCTTTAGCACGAAATGCGCATTGGATTATCGATTCATTTTTATTAGTATAATATTATGATAAATTTTATTAATTTCTGCTACTCAGTAACTAGGAGATTGTCTATTTTTAATTTTCCGATCACTACCAGGGCATATAAAACGCATAGTATCGAAAAGTACTAACGATTATTAAATTACTAACGTATTCGAATTCTCGCAATTTTCCTCCATAAGAAAATAATTTAAAAACTACTACTGTTCCTTAAAATACGCTCCAATAATCCCAAATTATGTCGGTAATATATTCTTACTACGAACCGAGCAAATGCGCATGAAAAATTATGAAAATAGAAATGTCTTTCTCTCTCTCTCTCTCTCCTTCTTTTAACCACGAATAGGAAAAATTATTCACCGAATATAAGTTTGGAAGGCCGATCGAAAATTAAACTCTCTGATGCTTGTATAATATCGACTCTTGCACACTACCCCTTTCTCCTTCGAGTTCAAGCGGATTTTCTACCTCACAAAAAGGAGAAGGAACTCGCGCGCTGTACTAAAGTTTTAATTACTTTAATTAACGCCGAAGGAATTAGGACGATGTAGCGCGATATTCTTGAATCTGATCCACGCGAAAACACAAGCCCTAGGCATGTGAAGCTGCAAAGAAAAGCAGTGACTACACGTTGACTATGGGGGAGGGGATCATCTTGCGAAAGCTTGACACTTGCAGTGGCTACGATCGAAAGCTCACTTCCCCTATCTCTTTCTCTTTATCTCTCTTTCTCTTTCTCTTGGGATACTTAATCCTTTCCCTAAGTCAAAGCTCTGAGCCTCTGGATCTTCGCCAAACTTCACCAGGTATTTTCGAATTTATCACGCTAATTTTTTCTTTTTTCGCTTTTTTTCTCTTGTTTTCGTGTACCTTCTATCCAGCTTTTCAGTATTATGCTTGTAACACTGATTAAACGATTTTATTACCTTGCTTAAATAAAGGTTATTAAAATTATTGATGAAATAAGGTATTAAACATTTAAGAAAATGATATCACTATTAAAATAGGAACGTATTAATCGATTGTATTAAATAAAAGGTAAATAACTAATGATAAATAATAATAAATAATGAAAATACTAAATACTAAAAAAATAAATAAAGTGAATTAATTACATTAAAAAACGAAAATAGTGAAATTACATTTTATTTAGAAATATACTCAGTCAGGAAGTGACTCGAGGAAAATGACTTGTGCAAGTATCAAGTTGAAGTACATTACATGTATATAATTCGATAATGATTAGTTATTGATTTTTATATTTTGGGACGAACTAATTTCGATCTACTCCTAACCGACAGTTTAAATTTGTCAAAGTAAATTGAATAATGCTTAGCACCGCTAAATGTACATCATGACGCTGCTATTTTAGAAACAGTAATTTTAATCGCTTTATATTTGTCCATATATATCTATCACAACTACCTAAATGAATGAGTGTCAATTTTATTTGTACTATTGCATTTGAAAACAAACAGATTGTAGTTTCATTGTCGTAATTCGGTAAAAATTAAGGTGTAGTAATTCCATGTGAGAAAAGTGACTAAATGTAGTTAAAGTTCACAAGATAAAACGAAGCAGTATATTTATGTACATAATCATTAAAAGTTTGTCTACCTACTTAGTTTGCCATCGACTTTTATGATATATAGATTCGTGTACATTATTCACTACATTTATATTAAACTTTTTCATCAGATAAGAAGCTACAAAGTTATAATTTAAATTTTATTTTCCAACTTCTCGAGGTGCCATTATTGATTTACAATGTTAAAAGGGATCGGCGAGAGAGCGTGTAAAATTTTGCACTAAATTTATATATACATATAATAAAAATAAAAATTTTTACACTGATGGCAGACTGATACATTGCTAATTGAATATTAATAGTTTTACGAAAATCAGTAGTTGTATGCTAGGACTTATTAACCTATTTACATTTGCAGCAAATTGCGCGTACAATGTTATTTTCTGAATGCTATAGATAAAATTTAACGTTAAATAGCATTACTATAATATTTTTATAATAATTAGAATACAGAGGATGTGTCAATTTATTAAAATAGTATATTCTAAATTTTGTATGGAATTTTTTAAAATAATATCACTATAATCCATATAATATTGATTATCTGATATCTCTGCAATTGGGTGGTTTAATACAAATAGTAAAATATGTAAATGTATACAAAATAATCGAATAACAAAAGTTTAGATAAATTACACTAAAGATTTCATTAAAGATTTACCATAGAAAACTAAACATGAATTAATTAGCGATGCATCTTAACAAATCATCGTATCTAAGTATAACAGTATCAAAGTTTCATTCGTACACGAGCCGATCACTATCACCATGAACAATTTCCGCGCAAACTCTCTTTCCTTAATCTTCGTAATTAACCTTCCCGCGCGTCTGTTACGCAACAACAAAACTTGAAGCGAATCTCTTCCGTCAAAGTTTTGCGAATGTAAAACAAGTCACGATTTGTTTTCCATTTCCATGAGTGCAGATAAATTATCAGAAAGGGTTCAGGTGTTGAGAAAAAAAAGTGTCTAACTGTCTTCAAAAAGGTATAACGATCCTCTCGTTCTTCCCCTTTTTTTACGTCTTAAGACCCGAGATTTGTGAGATTACGTTCGATGGATTCTAGCGAGTAATCTCGGGTAGTCGAGTAATGGGACGATTAATGCTTTTCCGTTCGAAGAATTGTTTTTGCGCCCTGAAAAATGAGGAGATAGGGAGATTCAAGTTTGTTGATAGTCAACTAGGCTAATCGATATGCATTCGCCGTTATTGAATTTTTTTTAAAAGACTGTAAATTTATGTTGTTTTAAATATCACGCGAACAATAAATTCTCAATAAAATTGTTCTCACTTTAAAATTAGTCTAGAGGAACGTATATGCGTATATAAAAAGCTGCATTACCGAAAGCTGAACAATTTCGATATATAGAAATATTCAAATGAAGGAAAGTAACCAAGGAACTTTTCACGGAAACATATATATATATCGTTGTTTATCTTCTTAAGCTTGAATCCCTTTCTTTCTAGATAAAAATCACATATTTTTTTTCTTACTCTTGTTCGTCGGGAAAGTCGAAAAGAAAAACAGCACCCCATTAGAATACATCCTCGATAATTATTCATAAGGCCCTAATGCCCGAAACAAAGAGAATAACATTGATACCGCGAATATTTATCTTTTTTCTCTTCGTTCCTGTTTCCCTTCGAATATCCATATATATATATATACAACCCTCATGCAAGTCAAATCCCGGAAAGAGACGTAATCCTCAAATAAGATTCTCCTTTTCATCTGTGGTCCATTCCAAGGCAATAAGCTAAAGGGAGAAAAGGAATACATATGTATGTATACACACGCGACAAAATCCCAAGGCATATACGTAGAGGGCGATGTATATACAGAGATAGAGCATCAACCTTCAGAGAAAATTGATAAAACGGGCCAAGTTCGCGAGCGAAAAGGTACAGGTGTTGGCTTGGGCTTCGCAGCCATCATTTTCCATTAGTCGTTCGCTCTTAGGAGTAGCGAACGTTGCGTAGATAACAATCCCGAAATAATGAAAATCTATCACTTCTGAAAAGCATAACACCTCGGGAGTCTCTCTACTCGTACCGAGTTGGTTCGTTCGCCCTCGTGGTCATGAATAATTCAGCGAGCGTCGGTCGAAGCCATCCATGCCTAATCTACGGGACAAGTGGAAACAATTTTCGTTTTCCCTTACTCTCGGCTACACTTCTTTATATACATATACATACATATATGTATACACACACGTGCGTACATCCATGCGTACACCTATGAAACTCGAAGGTAAAAATTGGGCATCCGGTGGAAAAACTTTTTTCGTTACGCCTTTATGTTACGTTAAAGTATTTTATTGGTATCCTCACAGCCTTTTTCGTGTTACAGATATTTATAGATGTATATTTTATTTTTACTAATATACATATATTATGTACATTTTTAAATTATTCAATATGTTTTGGGTAATACCATGAAAGAAATACTTAAGTAAATTAACATTTGAGTAAAAAATATAAACTATGATAATGCCTCCAATTATTATATATCGTAAATTTTCCGCTAGGTATAAGTTTACAATAAAATTTAACACAATACTTGTAGCATATATTAAAATAAATATTTTGTATGAGAGTTAACAAATATAAACAAATACTTTAAAATAAATGTAAACTATAAATCAAAAGTGTAATTAAATTCTAACTCTGTTAATCTCCTTAAAACTGTCATAAGCGTCGTTAATTTACTCATAATCTACTTTAATAACGTGTGTTTTAAAACTTTTGTAAATTACTATATTAAAGTATTTTTATTAATTTGTAATACCAAAGATTTAGATTGCACAATTCAGATCTTTCATTTTTTTAGCAGCAAAATTCGGCATTTTTAAACAAATATTTACTGTTAGACAATTAAGTATATTTTCATTAAAAAAAATAATACATGATAAGATCGTTGAAAATTTTTTTTCATCTTTAACCATGTACGCAGATCCAGAAAATATACTCATCAAATTTAATTTTGCCACGTAACTTAAACAGTTTTTTAATTAATTAGTTCTATAAGTATATGCATTTTATTCACGATAATAATTTATTTACTAAAATGAAATATACAACTATTCTAGGTACGATATATATGTACTGAAACCAGATTATTTACAGAAACAATAATCAAAATTTCGTATATATTTGTATTGTGTCGAAATGAAAATTCACGGATTGGAAAATAATAAGTATTTTATATATTTGCATATAATTATGCCAATTTACGTCTCATACGTACGATGAGTATCTTTAGATGTCGAATGAACTTTTCTTTAGAAGTTTAAATACACAAGTGTGATAGAATGTATTAATAATAATTACTTTATTTGGTGAATATGCCAAAACTATCACAAATCATTACTTATCAACTTAAAATTGAAAAAAAAATTATTAATTGGAATAGAAAATTTTAATTTTTAAATATTTTATTTTAAAAATTTAACTTATTTAAACATTCTGTAAAATAAATTAGTAACTAAACTTATAAAGATAAATTACTATTAAAGCTCGTTAATTATGACATATTTTCTTTGTAAGAAAATTCACTATTAAGAAATCAATTATATGCAAATTCTTTCTCCGAATTTTAAAGTTACATTACTTTGGTTAACATAATTTACTTTTTTTGGAATATATTAACGAATTTTTAATAAAAAAAAATTTTTTTTGAAAAATTTTATATTTTTACGAAAATACAGAATTGCTAATTTACTTTTTGAATAACTTATATTAAAGTTAATTACTGTCAGAATATTTTTAAGACTGTGAGTAAGTGCAATAAACTTAATTCAATAAAATTTAATTTATCAGTAGTAGAAAAGTTTTTACAATATTTTTTTAATAAACATTTTATTATTATCAGAAAAGAAAAATAAAGTGTGAATTTTCTTAAAATGAAAGAAATATTATTATTATCTTAATTCAAATAAATTTAAATTGAAAAGAAATTTCGTCTAAACAGTAAAAAGTGAATCGACGGATATAAACTCGATTTGTGTGAATTATGCAAGAAAAAAAGCGTCATCTCAATGACTCACTTTTTTCGATAGGCAGGTACCAGCTGTGCAATCTGACGGGTTCCTTGGATATATTCATCGAAGCGCCAAGGAAGAGGAGAAAAAAAATTGATTTGACATGATGCGGTATTGCGGGGGATTTTCCCCATTGGCGTACCAGTTAGAAAAGATGAATAGAGAGGGTGGAGAATAAGAGTTGGGAAAAATACACGATGTTGGAGTTTCAGATTTTTTTTGTCTGGAGAAAGAAGCACAACCCTCTACTTAGTCGAGATTTTCTCGATCTTATTCATTCTACTTTTTCAAACTTTTGCATTCACTTTTTCTACTCGGTTTGTCCATTCTGTTGTTTTTTGTATTATTATTAATGCTTTACAAGACTTTTAGAAGTTATCGTCGTAAATATAGTATTGTTTTTATTTATCATACATAGAATGTAGTACATTTGTGTAATAAAAGTCAAATTTATTTTTCACTTTTTTCTTATTAATTTTGTATAAGCGTTGTTAAAAAAATTAACAAATAATAAATAATAAAATATTGTTGAGGTAATAAATGTTGAATTAATTTAAAATCGTCTTTACTAAGAAATCTCATTTAAATGACAAACTTATAAATATAAAATAACATAATATAATACTGGAATGAATAATCGTAGAAAAGCGGTTATTCAATCAATCCTGAGAAATCAATCGAATAAATCAACAAGTTTAAATTAATAACATTTAGCAAACATAAGAAAATTAACATTTTCAGTTAAAATAGCGCCAAGACGGCAATTTCCTTAGCGTATGAATTTTCGCGAGTTTTCCGCGCTCGAGCGACGACGAAGGACAGACAGATCGAAGGAGAGAACCGAAGAACGAGACACAACGCAGATTCGAAACGAGAGTTGAAAAGCGAATTCAAGCGCGGGTTGAAGAAGGGAGGAGAAAACTGGGAACGCGTGCGTCGAGGTCTTAAGGCACGTAAGGCTTGTGCACTCCCTAGGGGCTTATACCTACCAAATTTCGAGGCGAAAGCTGGCAATTCTCAAACTCTTCGACTTACGCTTGGCTTTTCACTCTTTCGTTTCCGTTGTTTAAGTGGGTGTCCGACCTGATCGGTTAATTTTTTAAATTCTTTTTCTTTTAAATTATCCAAATTTTTCTAAGAAATTTCAAGGAAACTAAGTGTACTAGAACAGTTGTTTTACGAGTTAATTATACACTGCAAATTTTTGAGAAAAATAACAAAACATTTATTTGTTAAATAATTAATTGTCTCGTCGAGTATAGGTAAATAAAGGCTATGGTCAATTAAATGTTCCTTGAATTCAAATCGATCGATTGCATACTCAATCGTTCGTTTTAATTTATTTTTACTAAATGTTAGTTCATACAGGTGAGGACGAAGAAATGCATTTGGCCCAACAAACATTCCTAACCCAATCTTGTACTCACTATTGAATTTCAAATATCCTCGAATAATTGAAAACAAAAAATCTATATATACCCTTTGAAATCCAAGTAGCGAAAGTTCGAGTAACTAATCCGGTGTAAAAATCAAACGGCACTTTAGCCAGGAACAATGGGGGTAAACGAAAGCCAAGCCATAGGATGAAACTGTAGCAGGTCTCGAGGAAGCCTCTGCACCAACCAAGAGAGAGAGGGAGAGTTGGGGTTTGAGGAGGGGGGGGGAGGGAGAGGGATATAGTCAGCCCCAGGCGGAAAGAGAGTGGAAGCACTTGGGATTGGCGTACCAAGGCGGTATGGGGAGGTTGGCTCCGCATTGAAATTGCAAATGCGCATTATGGATATTTCCCCATAGAGGCTCGAATCCATCTCTACGTGAGTATTTCGGTGAACCCCTAAGAGAGACCGAGAGAGAGAGAGAGAGAGAGAGAGGGAGAGAGATGTGGGGTGTTTATTAGGAAAGGAGAGTCTTGTGCTTTGTACATGTGTAGCTCTGCCTAAGGGAAAAGGGTGCGAAGATAGCGTCGAACACGACACGCTCGGACGAGCTCGCTTAGCATAGGGTCAAAGTCTTCTCTCTTTCTCTCTCTTTCGCTCTCATTCTCTCTTAGACTTCTATAGCTGACGGTCGTTATGGTTTCTAGGCACGAGGTACTACGGTTATATGTGTTTAGTGATCGTTGTGATTGACTTATTTGCGCTTGGTGAGTGGGAAAATTTTGTTACATCCCAAACTCTCCTCATTTTTCTTTTTCCTTTCTCTTTTCCTTCTTATTTTCAAAGAATGTCTCGTGAGCCTTTATATCGATATATCTGGAAAACATTGGTTTCGTCTCATTTACTACCAGTCTCGTGCAAATATTGGAATAAATACAAAAAATAAATCGTCTTCTAAGAACATTTAAATGATAAGTAATAACCGCTTGATAAAATGTGTAGTAATCGTCTTATTTGCTAAACAATACTAATCAAAATAATAATAAGCAACATTAAAAGTACTTCGGCCAATAATAAAATACCTCCGACATCTATTTTTAGAAGCTACGTACATTTTCTCAATAAAATAGGAAAATTTGAAATCTCACCTGTCACAATTCGATGAATAAGAGAGTGAAATAAAAAAGTTGAAACCCGTGAGAGACTCGAAAAATCAAAATTTTCATCTCTTTTTTAGAGTATAGAAGTCGCGTGCGCGACTTTGTCTGGTGGCGCGCGAGCGCGTCACGTACGAAAGTTTACGTCGTCGCAGCGATCGTCGCAGTCTAGCGCCTCGGCGAGTGAATCCGAGATGAACGCGCTCGGCGCGTCTGGTGCAGACGTGCTAAAGACGCTCGCACCCCGACGTTTACCGTCTCTTCACTTTTGCCTTACACAACCCAACCCGAAGGAAGAGTCGTCGACGTCGTCGTCTTCGTCGTCACAGGGGCGTATCGGCTCTGCAGAGGACACGTGGTCCATTGTGTACCTTATACCAAATTCCCTTCAATGATTTTATACGTGTGAGTACGTGTATGTTTCTCCAGTTTATGATAGATTGTATTTTATTAACGGAGTGTTGATTATTCGTTAGCTGATTCATATATATAGCATTTTATTCTTAATTTAAATCTTTCTTTCTACTTACGAAAATATAAATACATATATTATTTAATATTTATTTCCCTCGTAGATAAAACATCGTGGGAAAATAATTGGAAAATATTCACTTGTAAAATCGTCGCTAATGGCTCAAAGCTAATTTTCTGTCATAAAAATTATTTTTTAAATTTTAATTAAAATTACAAAAATACGGTATTTAATTTATTTTAAATTAAAAGATCACCCTTAAAAGATTTTTGAACTTCGTCTCTTTTAGTCCGAAGTCTTTCGATCTATGTTATTTTATTATTTTATATCAATGCGTGAAATAAAATTGAATATAGAAAAATAGTTGTCGCAAACTTCAATTCATTTTATAACATATTTAATTGACATAAACAATAAAATGTCACAGTTAGTAATAATCGCTCAGAAAAGAAGCGGAGAATCGAATCTGCAAAGGATTATTTTTTAATTTACCCTAAATTAAATATCTTATACATGCAATGAAAATTAAGAATTTTATATGTTACAATTGAAACAATTTTTATGTCAGAAACCTTACAAAACTTAAAGTTTGGTCCATTAAATTCATAAAAATATAAAATGGGTTTAACCCGTACCAGTAGTGAAACTAAATATTTAGTCAACCGCCGGTACATATTTATCATCAATAAATTAATATACATTATATACATGACCTCCCTTTAGCCGAGATAAAAATATTCCACAAATTTACTTCAAAATACACCTACCCTAAACGATGTTAGCAACATAATAATTAGTAAAAATATCATCCGTCTCCTAAGCATTCGTCACTACTACTTGGAAAGGTAAAAAAAAGAAATGAGCGGAACGAAATGCAGCCGTAAGTGAACTCGTATACGATTGCCAGAGAAAGAGAGTTAGAGAAAAAAAAATTAAAAGTAAAAATGCTGTACGAGGTTACGCGCCATCCATTATACGCGTAGTTTTTACGACTCTACCACGTTTTCCTCCCCTTCTCTCTCTCTCTCTCTCTCTCTCTCGTCACACGAATTACGTCCCGTAATTAGCGTCGCAGCGTTTAAAATCCAATTCCGGTCGCGACGGAAAGCTACGTAAAGAGGAGGGGTGGTAATATTCCATGCGGTTATTATTTCATTCGCCAATAAAGGGCCGAGATTGCTAGGAAAATCCAGCTGCTGGTGAAGAAGGAAAATGGAGACAAAGTGAAGACTGCGGAAGGCAAAACTTACTAAAATATAGCAGTTATGTAAAGTTATTCTTGTACATATAATTGTCTTTTTTTCTTATTAACAATTTAAATTACAAATTATTATTATTATTATTATACGTAAATTATACTATACTGTTTAATTTATATGTAAATCCAAAAATATTCTATATTTTATAATTGTTTAAATAAGTTTTGTTGTGACATACTAAAACAATTTAATTTATATATTTGCATATTATATAGTTTTAAAAATTCAAGTATCACTATTTACACAAAAAAAAGAATTTGTGCATAAGCATACTTTCGAAAAAATAGGAACAATTTTTTTTCTTTCGCTCATCAAAAAAATTTAAAATTCAACCGCGTGCAGATAGTAAAATGTTAATGAAAGCAAGGAGTTTAGTTTAGTGAGTCAAAAAGACAATAGGGAGAGGAGAAGGTAAGAGTGTAATAAAAAGCCAAGCATAAGAAGACATAGATGGGGGATGAATAAATAATGTAGCAAATTATAAAAATGAAAAAAAAAGTAAATCGAGAATGTATAACGAGGAACAAAAGGAAACGAGTAGAGAACCCCTGATGCAAAGGAATATAAAAGACATTGAATTTTCCATATATATATATATAGAGTACTAAAGTTATATAAAAGGTAAACAAAGATTTTTGATTCAGATCCATTGTTATCGTCGCATATATATAGAACATTATACTTTTTTCCTCTATACCGGTATTACATTCATTATATGGTTAAATTAGCTAGTTTTTAATTATTTCGCCCCATTATTTATCAAATTAACGGACTCGTTTTAAAAAAATATTTAATTGTTAAATAAACAATTGTAGACAAACAAATGATTTGCAAGTTAATGAAAAGAAATAAAGTACGATAGCAAAATAAAACAATAAAGTGTATAATTTATTTAATTATATATGCAAATATCAATTACTCGTAAAGGAAAAAAAAATCAGCATCGCATTACTGAAACTAGCGCCACGCTACTTTTAACCTTTTCTTCCCCCTCCTTCTTCTCCTCCACCCAGTACGTTAGATACGATCTTGGCGAGTGCATTTGCCTTTGTGGAAAGGCAGAACTCGCACGAGGACTTTTAAAATTTTTTTTTTACCTATACCTTTCTTACTTTCTGACTTTTGTTTTTTTTTTTGCTTCTTCGTGGTAGTAGCAAATCGATGTATGACTGTAAGGAGAGAAAATTCTCTGGAACCATTTGGCGCCTTTGTGACGCCCGTTACTTTCCAGTCGATAGTCATTATGTGGCTTTTGCGGTTTTTCCTTCATGAAGATAAAAATTTTATGCTGTAAATTGTCGAACTATGCCTTTTTTATTGTAATATGCAGGGTTTATTAAGTCGTTGTAAAAAATTTTAAAGCTTGTATTTAATTTTACATAGACACACGTATGTAATTAATATGATGGTACTTAGCAAACGTTTAATTTAACGTAGAAAAGATTTTCATTTATTTTTAGTATTGAAAATATGATCGTATTTATTTTAAATTCATTTTAATTTAGTTAAATTTTTAACTCTTATAAAATATACTTTATATTGATATAAAAGTAATTCTTTAAAAGAATATTAGGAGAATAAAAATAATTATTTTATAGTAGTTTTTTAAAGCAAAACGTATTTGTTCACAATGAAAAATCATTATTTACGGAGTTATACTTTTATCGATACAAAAATAATGAAGATTCATTTGGTTGAGTTAAAAAACTTTGTTGTTAATACGAATTCTAATAAATGATTGTTACAAATCCGTGTTTGTAAATCACGTACAATTCTTACGGTTAACCGAGAAAGTGTAAAAAAAAGAGTAACGTTGCAATTAGCCAAAAATCTTTTTCCATCTATCTAAATACTCTAGTACAATTCGGTACGAAACCCCATGCACTAATACAAATATACTTTAAAAAACATTGAATAAAAACTACATTTATATGCCTTCATTCTCCATCGTGATGGTAAAATCTAAACTAATTGTATACACATTCGAATGAAAAAAGCGTGACGGATAAAAAGAAAAATTGTGCACAGTTGTGAGTATAAGCAATTTATACGCGTCGAGCAATATTTATTAACAATGGAAGTTGCGCAACCCCGCACGCATCACATTTAAATAAGCAACGACAAAAAGAACGTGAGATTTATACTACAACCGTGCGTGGTATTAACTTTGGGGAAAAAAAGAGTAAAAATAGCGAAATTTGTGGCAATCGGTTGTTTGGTAGACCGAAAGCGCGAATAAATATATTTAACATACGTGTGGGTGAGAAAGCTTCTCGCTATATTTCGTTAATGCAATTGGAATTTCGGTAGTTCTCTCATTCTCTCTCTATAACTCCCCCTCCCCCCCTCCCCCTCCCCTCCTCCTCCCACCCTCTCTCCCTCTCTTTGTCCGTCGTCGTAGCTAAACAAGATTGCCCATATTCGGAATTGGGTTTCGCGTGTTATTACAGACCTAATTACAAATCGCCATGTTAATTGTAAATAATAATATGTCGTAGTTCGCAAACTTTGGAGGCACTGCTTCTAACCGAACGTTTGACCTGTGATATACGTGCATATATATATACACACATCCATACATGTATATAACGCGTGGTAATTGAAATTGCCGCTCGCGGACCGCTTCAAAAGGATACGTTCAATCAAACCTCGGGCTAAAAATGGAAAATTTTCGTTGAGTTTTATATATGGTAGATGAATTTAAGGATAGTGACAACTAGTTTTGATTTTTTTTAATTTCAATAGAAATTTGTTGTTTCGAATATAAAAAAAATATTTTATTGAAAAAAAATGCTAGTTATAAAGGAAAGACAATGTTTTTTGAATTATAAAATCTGGTATACGTATATATCATATTATATGTATTTGTGTCAGTTTCATACGTGTATTTCCAGAAAACATGAGAAGGTTCTTTAATATATAATAATTGTATAAAAGGAGTTGAGTAATGAGAGATAATGTTTAAAGAAGTGTATAAAAGTAGATATTTTTTTCGCCTTCCGTTTTCTCTGTGAAAGTAGACGTCTTGGCTCATATATTTCTAGCTCTGTCCTGGAAATTGCATTCTACATACGAAATATCCTGGATACCAACATTAAACAAACTACACAGACACACCCATATATCTACGAGTAGACGTAGGTGTATATTAATATACCTTCTCTTTTGTACAATCATCTTATACGTGTGCATGAGCGAAGGTACACACCTAGAATGATGAGCTTTCACCAGGTCATTAATAGTTTTCCTTACTTATTTTTATAAATTACAAGTATGATAAATAATTTCGTATTTTATTAATACATCATATACCATTGTAATTATTTTTAATGTAAATTTGCAACATAAATTATAATAACCTCGTTTAAATATCTTAGAAAAATTCATATACCTATATTTTAATACATGTGAATTAATATAAGCTTATTTCGCGAATTCTCCAGTACTTCGTAAAGCATCTTTATACGTGAAACATGTTAACGTAATTTCAAAATTAATCAGTTGCATTTGGATAACGCGCAAGTATAAAAAAAGAAATTTAACTCTGTTAATACACAGAGAAAACTTGCTTTGAGTCAAATTAAATAAATATATACGTATTAAAAAAGTAGCTTTATCATATACCTGCATTAGCCACTAAAGAGCAATATAATTTCGTAAATAGCAAGGTCCGAAAAAGGAAAAAAAATTATAATTCATCTTACACTAAATTTCATCAAAGTAATGTACATAGCCCTTTTGAAAACGAGAGGAGAGAAAACGCACGCGGTGGCCGTTAGTTTTGAAACGAATGCAATCAACTCAGTGCGCGGACGAGAGAACCCGTGGAAAAGGCCGGTGCGTGAACTCTCTCTCTCTCTTTCTATATCTCTATCTCTCTCTTTCTCTCTTTCTCTTTCGCTTAAAAGCGTCAAATGGAAAGTTCTATTTAAACGTTTCGCCTGAACTCCTAACCCCTATTTGTCGTAATTTCCAAAGTTTCGGGGCCCCCTCGACTGACAAAAGCTCACGGATCTGCCGTAAAAAAAGGAGATGGTGATTCCGTTGAAAAATTCAAAGAGCTATAAGGATGGCGAAGTGAAACGTAAAGAGGCTACTTCGAATGGTTTTTCTCTTTAAGTTTAACCAAAGATTTCTGGGAAACGTGGGTTTTTTTTTTAATTTACGTTAGATGGGTTTGATTTTCTAGTTGTTTTAAAAGTACCTGTTCTGTAAGTAACTATATATTCTTACCATTTGTTGAGCAGGGCTTTTGTGTAAATTAAGTGAACGTATTTTAATTACCACATTCAATGTATATATTACGTTACTTGATATCTGTTTAACTTTAATAAAGAGTGCGCGTTATATAATCAATAAATTGATATTCTTTAAATTCGTTAGAATTTTCGATTAACGTAACAAGAGCGTAACGTAAAGCTTTAAACAAAAAAAACAAATTAGTGCGAAGATAAACGTGAAATTTGTACATGATAGTTGCTGTAATAAGTATACAAAATCAATTTTCTATTGTTTTAATAACAAAAGCTTCAAACAAATAGCGGTTATTGATATCGCATCATATACAAGAAAAAGTCAATGAAATTTCTCTCTAAAAATAACACAATTGTTTTTTTCCACGTACACATCCAAATCTCTCGTAAAAATAAAGAAACAAAAAAGGAAACATATTTCTATCCTGTTGACGTTATACTGGCACTCAGCCATAACGTTACCCTCTGATAAAAGGTATTAAATAATATATACATTTTAATTATGTTAATATTCTGTGAAACTATAAATTTGATTAAAATAAATATACCTATTTTTAAATAATGGATGATTTAAAGTAAAATTTGTAATGATTAAGTCTTTAAAGTACGCGCTTTTCAGGTGATGCGAATTGTGAACAACTGTAATTTGACGGATCGCGCGTTTACATACCGCGAAAAGAGACGCGATCGACGAGTCCTATACCGACGTTGATTGAAAAGTGTGCTCTGAACTCGGATTGCAGACAAAGTAAACTCTCTGACCTTCGAATGTAAGGCCAGCATGGATAATTTCCAGCGACATGAATATATTGAATTAAAAATATACTGTATATAGTAAGGATACTGTATAGTTTTGTATAAATTATTGCAATCATTAAAAAAAAGTAAATCGTAACACTTCTACATTTATTACCTTCATATTTCTTCTCATCACTATATTTCCACGTAGCGCATAGAAGTGATCGCAAACTTTGGTACAGTGCATCCCTCGTACAAAAGTTACAAAGTCTAGGTACAATGACCAGAGAATGAAAAATAAAGAATGTGGATACGAAAAAGCAGTTGCGTCAATTCGCCAACCCGTTCTGTATAATAAACTCTTAATCAGTAGACACGCTAATAAAAAGCCTCGAAACGGGAGCTTATTTTCTAAGCTTCGGGCGATGATAAAAAAGAGATGGAGAGAAAAAAAGAACGAGTATACTCGTCGCGCGGAAGATTGTGTAGCGCGAGCGCGCGCGAAGCGGATTAATTTTAAAACGAACAGATTATGGATGTTTTTCCCCTTCCGTCTTCTATCTTCTCTTCTCTCTCAATCTCTTTTCATTCATGATGCACGTGTACATATATATGTATATATGTATATACACTTGTTTTCTCAAAGAGCGAGATAGAGCGAGGCACACAAGATTTTTTTTTCGTTCCCTCTTCTTTCCCTTTTTTTTTGCAAATCGTTCGATCGCGGTGGAAAGAAAGGAAGAAAGCGTTTCGCTGGAAAAATTACAAAACGAAAGCACCGTTGAGGCTTTATACGGCCGTACGGTTTACTGCTCATACGTAATTATCGGACATTTCGCTTTTTCCCCTCGTCTGGTGCACGTCGAGACGCTCTTCTATCATATATTTTTCCTCCCCTCCTATATATACGTTTCCTCGTTGCTTTTTTTATTTAAGGTTGATATACCGGTCTCTCTTCACTATACTACCTTTCGCTCAATTATCCTACTGTGTAAACACCAAGAATTTTAAGAAGACACATTAAATTACGAGTAATTTTATACGTTGTTTTCTGATTACGGTATATTTATTAGCATAATATGTGAAATACATTGAGTAATGCAGAAGATAATTATAAGCAACGGTAATAAATATGAATCAGATTCACTGAAAATTGAGGAGACGAAAGGAAAATGTAAATTGTTGCTCGTATTTATCTATGTGCGTTTATGTATGTATACTCCACGACAATATTTTATTTTTATTTCACTTTCAGCGTTTCTTTTTCCTATTTCTCCTCTCGTTCGCTTTTCCGCTTAGGTGCTCTTTTTCAGGACGGGTTTAACGAACACGGCGCGCCTGAATGACCGAGCAAATTATTATTACACGAGCCTGTCGTGTTATTTTTCATTATTATCCTCTAGCGCGAATTAACTCGCGACTACGTTGTGTAGAAGCAACCAACATCATCGTAATACCGTTGTATATACGTGCATGTTGTATATACGTGCATATATACGTGCATGTATAAAAAATAAGATGTCCGAAGGTAATTCAATTAATAAGTATTGTTCCATGATTTTAAAAAGAATTTCGTTATAATTGAATACCATCGTAACATTATTTTATTCTGTGCTTTTTACGATCTAAAGTCTTTTATATTTTAGTGTTTTTTGTATTTGACGTATTTTCATTTGATGATTCCATTCGATTGTACAAGCAGCATATTTGGTACATAATAAAGCTTGAAGCAAAATTTTGATCAAGTATAAGAATATCTAACATATGATTTCTTTAAGACAAGAGAAAAACTAGATAGCTCAATGTATAGAAATGTTTAAAGCACAATATTCGGAAGATAATCTAAATACATCAAACGATTTGAGCATTAAATCCAAACTAACTGGTTTTTATACAAGAGAGTCTTAGGAAATAATCCCAAGAACATAACCCCCACCCTTGTTCTTCGTTCCGAAATCCTCATAAACTCGAACGAGCTCGGGTACCATAATTTTTGGATAAGCAGAGAGGTATTAACAGGGTTGTACGTAAACGCAACCCAGTACACCACGTAATTTTGCTTTTTCCCTTTCCTCTCTCTCTCTCTTTCTCTCTCTCTCTCCATCTCTCTCTTAGTCGTGCGTATCTAAATATATGCACGTGTACGCGCGAACCCTCGGCTGCCACTCTTGGGCTCACGTTCGTAATTGCTCGGCAGCCGCGTTTTAATAAGCGCCGGGTGGAAACCGGTGAAGTCAGTTTGAGCGAGAATAAGGGAGGTGGGAGGTTCGAGGGTACGGGAAAGGGGGAACAGAGTGACATTTTTACGGGAAATATGGAGAAAGAAGTGATATTTCGTTGAATTAGAGGACGAGAAAAGGTGGGAGAGGAACCTGAAATGAGTTTATTAAGTGGGTATTATGAGGAATTAAAACACAAGTGTCACCCGTGGAAAACGTATTAGGTGGGTAATTGAAGGAATTCTTTATGAGACCAAACAACCTGCGCTTCGTTTTATTAGTCTCCTTGTTTTATTCTTTCAGAGTTCTCTTTATTAAAAAAGTTTATTATTACAAAAAAGAAAGCCCCCGCACTTCTGGAAACGTGATTATTAAAAGTGCAAATGTTTTTTTATTTTCTCCCCCCCCCCTCTCTCTCTCTCACGTATATTTATTTTCATTTAAAAATTTGTAAATTTTTGTATTGTACAAATAAACTTATATCTATCTATCTATCCATCTCTATCTCTTTATTTCTCTTGTAAATGAATCTATTTCTATTCAACATATGCACTTTTTCCTTTCTTTTCCTTAAATAAATGTGGAATATTCGCCGTATGAATTTACCTATAAATAAGTTGACTATTCAATAAGTTAATATTAGCAGGAATTACGTCGTAAATCGGTGTTTACCTCAGAAATTGACCATTCGATATAAAATAGCTATAAAATACAGTAGGGTTTTATAGGACTCCTCAAAATGGTCAATTTCTAGCAAACTACGAACCTTCTAAATACTTACATGCGTTTTCCATCTGCGTGATATTAAAACTTTCGCGAATATATTACATTTGACAATGAAATCATATTAATTATTCGATTGATTTTATTAAAAGGAAGAATGCACTCGAAAAAAGAGAAATGTTAAAGCTTTAAATTATTATTCAAACGGGTATTATTGTTAATGATTATTCATGGCGACAATGTGACACATATTCTGCAGTATATCGAAAAGGTTTAAATGAATTTTGCTTAAAATATACAGATTTAAAGTTAATTAAATGTCTTATAATTACCAACTTCAATAGTATGGCAAAAGGAGGTTAACTTTAACGTGATCGCGATAAAGCAAATTCATTAAAAATAAATTAAAAACGTCACTTACAATTTAAAAGAATCAGCCAAAAATAACTGAATATCCATATATTTCATTAGTTTACAAATGAGAATGGTATTATAATGTACGGTCTAAGGGTATTTAAATAAAATTTCAATTCTATTTCCTTATTATCTTGATTACGTATAGATTTCCAATAATTCTTTTTCCCCTTCGTATATAGTTTTGGAAGTTATTTTTGAAACTCGAAAAAAATTCTTGACAAACCCTTTAAACACGGGAATTACACCCAAAAGTATGAGAATTGGTAATTTGAACCATGATGTTATATTAAGGTAATTGATAAATTGATCGACCTTCTCCATTTGTGAGATTTCACTATAGTTCGCGTTTTCCGCGCAATTCTGTTTATGCTTACAGCTACGCTCGTTGCGCTTCTATTCCCATTTTGGCTCGAGCAAATATTCGGACAAAGATAATGCGCTGTGGTTGACTTAACGGACTGCCAGCTATTGTTGAGCTGCGTGAGTATATATATAGGTGAAGAGTGTAATAATGTACCTTTAATTCGTTAAACATACGAGAATTATTGATCTACAACCAATTGTGGTGCACATTTTTTCATAATTACCTGTGCAAGTGTTTTGAGCTTTATTACATAATGGTTCAGTTAATATCCTTTGTTTACTCAAGATTTTGAAAGGAGATACATTACAAAGGTAAAATTTTGTCATTTAATTGATGAGATTCATAAATATCACACGATTAATGCAATAGGATAAATAGAAAACTAATATTTATTCAGTTGTTTTCACTTTCAAAATGCACGGAGTAATTTAAATTTTTTTAAATTTTTAGTATCAAACGCTTACTTAACTTCGATTGCAAATGTTTGGCTCGATAATTAAAAACAGTTTACACAAACTGCAATTTAATCTACAAATAATAAATTGTTCAAATCAATTTAAAGTAGTTAATCCCTTCGTGTTATTCCCAAGCTTAGACTTCCTTCTCTTTGCGTATTTTTTTTTCCTGCGCGTTTCATTACTGCCGAGTTTTTATACTTTCTATTTTTTCTTGAACCGGGTATTCGTTTTTTTTTCTTTAATTAATTGGTTCTATTTGTCTTTTCCTTTCTTTTTTCTTTCTCAACAGTTTGTTTAGTTCAATTTTTCTGTTCTATTTCCCGTTGCCACGATAATTGCTTCCATCTCAACTATTATTCAAGTTTACGCGAATAATATTTTATGCACGAATGTCAATATTTCTCTTATCATTATTATTACAATTAATCACCTTGCCGTAATTGAGGAGAACAACATTTTTCAGGTATACGGCCAAGAAACGAACAAAAGAAAAATAAATGTGGCGCTTATTTTTTTTTTTATTTTAAATCACTCGGTTAAATCTGTAAAAGCGACATCATTAGCCGAAAATGCAACGTAATCAATTATTCAATGTCAATTTGCTAGAGTCATGGTTTACTCGGTTCGTATGTACAGCAAATCCATATGCTTACGAATGCTCGATATAATTAACAATTTGATTAACTCCCTGTAATCTCGTTTTTCTTCTCCCTGCGTTCGGAACTAATATGAGTTACGCAGTTAAAATGCAATGATTTACGAACAATCTTTTTGAGTACTTTTGAATTTTTATTTGATTTAATTGTCGAGATGGAAGTATAACAAGTAATATACGTAAAGATTGATCACGTATCTGTATCATCAATTGTTATAATTTAATTTGCGCGGTTACGCGATCATTTTTATTTTATGAAAGGTTTATGACACGTTGTCGGATTAATATTCTATATGTTATTGTTGTTATACAAAAGTTACAATTAATTTCTAAAACATTTAACTAATGGATGACATTGATATAGAACTTTACAATAGAATTTACACTGTCTAAAATTTTTTCTAAAGATTTTCTTTTCTAAAGATCAAAGAAAAATCAAAGATTTTGACAGAACAGCAAAAGAGACAGGGACGTAGCACGTACTTTAATTTTAGAATTTGACCACACTGTTACTGCAATTTTTACCTTTGGATGCTTTTTGTGAAAATTTTTCTCCGTGTATGTATGTATTTATATACCTATATGTATGCAGAAATACTTAATTTATGAACTGAGCAACATGAATTCTCTTAAGAGATTCAAAATTGCACAAATAATACACATCCAAATTTCTTTGGCATCTTCAGATCATACATAATTCTTAATGTGACAACGAAATTCTTAAATCGATTACCACGTCCAATTAAAGCAAATGTTTTCCGTAAATAAAATTGTAATAAAATACAATATTATATTTACCATTAAAATCTGATCAATACAAATACCAACGACTGAATTATCCGAATCGATTTTTCTCTCCCACATATCATACTCATCCCCATTCTCGAAAGTTTTACCAACAAAATCATGTCTGCATCGATAAAATATTTAGTAAATGCAGTGTTCGTTCCATTATACGCATTCGCGCACGCGCACACATACACACGCACACATGTAGACTAAAAAGGCTAATTGGCCGATCCATCTTTCTCTCTCTCTTTCTGCGTATGATTAATGCGCGAAATCCGGGGAATCGTCGAATCGCGCACGGATAAACTAATTAGCGCGCGTAATCTACTCTTTCTCTCTTTCTCTCTCGCACTCTCTCATCCCTGCCGCCTCGCGTACAATATGCGCGTATCCCGCATTCGTATGTAGAGAGACGAGGTAGTACGTGTCGCTTCCTGAGTCTCTCGCGGACGAGCGCGTTTTACGCGCAGTCGTTAACGGATGCTCGTAAACTTACGGGTTTTGAAGAGTGAGCGAGGGCGAGAGAGTGAGAGAGGGGAGGGGAGGGGGGGGGGAGACTTGGTGATTTCCGCTCTTTTGTCATTTTCTACCGGCTGTATATATACACGTATATGTATATATCGAACCTATACGAACTAATTTTACGGTGCGACTCGGAGGAATATGCGGTTTTATTTGCTTTTCTTTTTCTTATATATATATATATATATATATATATATATATATATAGGGATTATTTTTTACGAGGGCGTTATATATATCTATACATATATATACACGCACACACACACATACTTGGGCACTTGGATGTTAATCATTTTGGTAGTTAACTGTTTAGGTCGTTAAATAGGGTATAGAGGTAGCTAAATACTAGGTGTTAAGATGTAAACATCTTTTTAAATAGTAAGCAAATCACCTCGTTGACTTGTCGCTAATTACTTTTTTAACTATTAATTTTATTTTCAATGACTTAAATTCAATTGACATCAATACGGTCAGTTATGGTCGAAAGAGCTGCACGTAACACAAAAAATTAAATAATAATTAATAAAACAACAAATGCTTTCACGCTACAGAGACACTTCGTGTTTTATAAAATAAGTTATTCAATACATTAATTGTAATGACATTTATTATCTCATTTTTTTTTATTTACGTTTCATCATGTGCACACTCATTATCCGTTACAACCCCATTATACATCATATGATACCAAAAATCATTTATCTCCCAAAAATAACAAACTGAAAGTTACACATCAAATTATCGTTAATGCACACATTGGATTTTTCGAAGGCGTAAGAAATATTGAACACTCGATTTTGTATATATGTGTATGAATGCGTGTATGTGTGTGTATGTGTGTGGGTGAGTGTGTTTGTGTAGATGTGTGTATATATTTGGTTAACTTTTACAGGGAGATGGGAGAAATAGGGGATTTAAGGCGCGTTTACGATCGAGCATAAATTCGCGGGCTGACGCCGTCGTTGCTGCTGTTTAACGCAATTATGATTTTAGTGTGCGCTTGCGCGTGCGAATGATTGCCGGTCCGCGAGTTCGTTCATTACTTTATCGCAAGAGCGAGGCGAACGAAGGGTGAAGAAGGGTATGGGTAGCAGTTATAAAGCGGTTTTATCAGTGTAATTATTTCGAGATTTCGAGGACCGATCGTTCGAATTGCTAGCGAGAGAGTTTCGAAATACCCTTGGTTGCGTATTTTGCGATCGTAAATTACTAACGAGTTTTAAGTATCTATATATTTAGCTAATCTTTATTTTTTTTTACCAATTTCGCGTACGCGTGTGGATGGTTTCGTTAGATGTATAAAAAAGATAGTTTATAAATATTTTTATCTAAACGTTTTGGTTTTTTATTATTATCTTTTATTACGTTATATACAGCGATTCAATAAATTTTGTATTTTCATTTCGCATTATTTTGCGCAGTGTTGCTTTTTTTTAAAGTTTCAATTATTTTATTTAATGCAAATATAGATACATTGACGAATGGCAATTAATTTCTTGTACTAATGTAGTAGCATTTAAAAATATTGTTATACTAAAATTATTTTATTTAATAAAATATATAGATTATTATATTTCATAATTATCGATTCGTAAATTTAATAAAAGTTTATTGCATCGCATCTGTTTACCACATTGGAGAAAAAAACCTTTCTAATTATAAGTTAATTTTCGGATATTGTGCTTCTTAGTTTACAACTGTTTCAATCAAGCGTGTAAAACAATATTGGAAATTGATTAACTTCTCAGTGCATTTTACTTTCTTCACATATTATAAATATATATATATATATATATATACACACCAATATTTTCGAATCGTAATTTAACAAGACTGTATCTAATTATTGATACAGTGAAATACTAATTAAAAATAAATATACTTTAAATTTTATGTATATTACCGATAATAATTTTGTTTACTCTTATAAACCGAATTAAATTAATTATACTGGTTGAAAAATATATTAGATTTATGAAGCTTAATTTTTAATTAAATGAAAGACATATATAACAATTAATAAATGTATTAGCAATGTATTTTTATGCTAAGTTTAACAAGGTTTTGGATCAAAGATCTAAAACAGGTTTGGAGTTAGAAAAAAAAGATATAAATCTTAAGAAAGAAAAATAAAAGGCTAGAGACGCCCATATAAGTCGTTTTCCAGCGGGTTGCTTCGGACAATCGAATCAATTCTTTTTCCTCATCGGCAATTCGTCGCATTGTCTTTTCCTCGAGACAGAGTCGAGAGGAAAGGGAGACACGAATTGACGCGAAAAGAAGAACTGCGGAGATTCCAAGTTGTACAGACAATCGAAGAAGAAAGCGCTCGCCGTGAAGAGCAACGTTGGAAAGAATAAATGAATATTTATGTAATAAAGGTCGCTGTTTCTACCTTTAAGCTATATACGAATCTATTTGCGTAATTATTTGTATATACTCGTTTCGTCCGTGTACACCGAGAAGAGAATTATTAAACTAGTACCACTTGGTTGAAATATATGTGGTTTACTGGGAGAAACTGGGGATTACACCAAGAACTTTTAATACTGTAAAAGTTTTATTATATCCCGCTATTAAGAAGCTTTGAATAATAATCAATTTACGAATCGAGCATTTTAAAACATTTGTACAAGTCATACCGAACCTATACCATTACTATTACATCTAAAGGACAATATACAAAATTGAGTTAAAAGTATGGTCAGTACAGTAGCTTTGCTATCGAGTGAATTAATAGTTTTGACGAGCAGCGTAATCGTCACTCAATCAAAATTAAAATGAACAGTTGCATTGAGAGGACGAACCAGATTGACGATTGTACAAGGTCCAAGTAATGAAAATAGGATCGGAAAGATTAGTCCGTATCAAGTAACCGAAGCTGTGAAATAAAACCCTTTGGAATTCAATTAACTAAAGCCCATTACGATGTACTGACCAAAAGGTCCATTTACGATTGTAGGAAGCTCACTCCTTGGAGACGCCGGTCGTCATTAAAGGCACGGAGACAGAGGGCCGGGTGGTCGCCGAATTATCGTATTAGAGACGAACAAGACAGCTAGCCGCGAGCGCAGAGAGCAAGTACGAGAACCAAACGGGCTTGCTGTATCGACGATTCCATTGCAATTGGAGGTGATGCATCCTCCGGAGCTATACCAGCCCTGCCCAAACCTTCCGGACTCGACGAGCATTTCCCGCTCGGAACGCATACAAGCGTAAGCGCGTCTATACAACGTTAAATAGCAAATGCGAACCGAGTGGGATAGGAAAATCAATGGGTTCCCCAAGATTAATGGTTATACAACGAAAAGAAATATTATATTTAAATATTCTATTGTATCGAATCGAACCACGTGGACTTGGAGATTACATCTTTTTAAGCTACTAAAACAATGATGTAAAATAATAAAACTCGAATTTTTACAGTGAATGTATTAATTGGACGTGTTTCCATCTTATAATTGAGAAATTTGAAGAGATAAGGAAAAGTTGATCTATCGAGAACAGATTAATAAGACGTAAAGTTATATAAACAAAATACATATCAGTAGAATAGATAGATAAATCTGTAAAGCCAAGTACAAACGAGAAGGCGTGTGCATACAACTTCATCCCAAAGGTGCAGCAGGATGAGCAAAGGACGACGGAGAGGTAGAGGGTGGTGTAGTGGGCGAAACACCCCGAGCCAGCGATAAGGCCGGAACACACCTAATCGCCAGGTTGGAACAATGGACGAGCGTCGTCATCTCCAGTGCGACTATTGCGAAAGTAATTGCTGCGGGAGCAGTGTTGCCCCTTCCGTCACCTACCCATACACCCACACAGGCACACCCAGACACACAGAGCCTCTGTCGTCGTGCGGTCCGACGCTTCTCTCCACGGACTCGAGCGAAGAGAAGATGAGGATAGCAAGATAGCACCGTATGGACTTGCAGGATTCC
The DNA here is from genome assembly GCA_026168455.1 of Theocolax elegans. Classification (NCBI taxonomy): domain Eukaryota; kingdom Metazoa; phylum Arthropoda; class Insecta; order Hymenoptera; family Cerocephalidae; genus Theocolax; species Theocolax elegans. The sequence goes on along the minus strand of CM047425.1, from coordinate 16,739,668 downwards.
TTTCAATCTAATCCCTCGTCTCTCACGCCCCACCCAATGGATTCTGGTTATATCTGACACTCTATCGCCCAGTGTTGCGATGGCACGAAAACGCCACGGAGAGGGGGGAATCTCATTCATAATCAGCGCCGAGAAATTTCGAAACTTCCTGGCGAAATGTAATTATTTTGAGTGTCAAATGTTTCGAATAGACGAAGAACCGTAGGATACGGTTGTATCATTTTCAGAGCTCTTCTTCATCTCATTCAGGCTTTTGCATTTGATGTACAAAATTTTCGACTCTCTGATGTCGAAGTTTCAACATTCGGCTAAGTTTAAATGTTGCATTCTCCCCTCGCGATTTAAACTTTTCGATTTGGATTCTTGTCAGCAGAGTGTCTTTATTTTGCGAATATCGCTAGGCAGCGGACTCTTCGAATGAAATATCAGATTGTAGTATTTTGTTTATGTTTCTTGTTAAATCTAACCTTCCTTGAGTTTGAGAAACTTCGGTGAAACACGCCATATTGTTCATACTTAGAGAAATCTGTAAAATTAAGTGCAATCGCAAAAAGTTAAGAATCGTACAATTTCATTCGCGTAAAAATGATTTATCACTTTGTATCATCTAATATTTTTCATATTAATTCTACTCGTTGGTTTTGTTTAACTTTTATCAATATTTACCAAACTTATTCAACTTTCTATATAGCATTTTATTTGACAAGTGTGTTCTAATTTTGTAAAACTTTACTAAACTTTGCTAATATCCGCATTGACATAGTTAGGGAAGTAATATAAGCAAATCTTGATAAAGTTATGTGTCGTTCTAGTTTAACGAAACTTACCTAAATTTTTAATATTTGTATGGTGCTTTTCTTACGTAAACTTAAGCACTATCTAATTTGTCACGCTTAACTCTTATTATTTATTGTGTTAACGGATAAATGATTAAATTTGTAAATAATAGAGAATAAATAATTGAGCAGAAACAATGAAATGCGTGAGTGATTTCGAGCGAGTAAAAAATTATTTGGAGACATTTTTTAGAATGATATATGCGTTATTACGATTGTAACGATCACGGTCGAGTAGCTCGCGATTCGATTGGTAACACCCTCTTGCATCTTTTGGTATATGGCAATAAATTTGGCAATAACAAAGCCACCGGTATCGAGCGAGTAAAATCGCATTTCATCCGCACGAAACACATAGATCGCCGTCCACTTAGAAAACGGAGTTAAACCCATTTCCGAAAACTCGAAGAAATTAAATTTATCGATTCACATCCGCAAACTCGGCGACGCGAAGATTTCCGAAGAAAAACGCTTTTCACCCATACCGCAAACTGAGGGAGCGAGCCATATCGAATGCTGCCCCCGACAGAGCTATGCTCTCTTCTCTTCCTTCTCAGTTTGGCTTAGCACGCTCGAACGCGCTTGTTCTTGGTTTATATGCTTGAGCTTCCCCTCCTCAGGGAATTGACGATTCTCGTGACTGGTCTCGATGCTTTTTTCGCGTGTCGTCGCCGGTGCACCAACATTACTCCACCCCTTTTTTTCGGTATAAATCACCAGTACCTCCTTATTCTTTTAGAGTTCTCGCGCATGTCGAATACACGATTTTGGGTTTACTCCTACGTGTATACACATCTGCACACACTCGTATTGTGTTCCGAGAGATTGGTCGCGATCCTATTCCTCGGACGGGGCTACCAAATACGAAATACGAAATACGAAATACGAAATACGAGTACGTGTATCGGGTATGGAATTTCCCCGATCGCGGTAATTGAGTTCGTTACTTCGAAATATGTAGACAATGCAATGAAAATAAAACGTCCGTTCACGGTTTGGAATAGCTCTATTCATTCTGAACCACCAATACCACGTGGAGGGGGTTACAACGTTGTATGTTAACGAGCGTTATATGCAAGATATCGCTTTTGTGATTTCTTTGGCTCTTGTTAAATTGCCCGTGTAATACCTCGGCTCTTTCTATCGGTCGATAATCAAATTATTCCATGAAAATGAACTTAGTTTCCCCAGAACTGCTCGCTTTATATTTAATGGTAAAATTGAGTTTATATTCAAACTTTCGACGAAAATGGAGATCGGTAACACTGATGAGAAATCGTTATATTTCCGATCAGCTTTACAAAATATCAAGACATTATCCTAGTACTAACAATTGCAAACTGCTTCCTTAAGGTGTGTTCAAAATATCACGTGTAATGTCATCGTCGGTTATTTAATTAATCTCTGGTAATAATAATTTCAAGATAAAAACGTATGGACCACGTATCGGGCTACACAATTTTCTTTTAACTCTGTCAAGCAAAGGAATTAAATGGTGAATAGTGTTGATAAGATTGTGCGTGGAGTTAAAGTAGAACATTGATCATACTCTGCAACAGTTGATGTGAAATAGATGATGATATTTATTTTAAAATGATAATACGTAAAATTTATACCAGTATATTTTCCTATAATGTTTGATTTAATGATCAACGTCAGTACGGTACCTACACGAACTTTATTATTCTGAGAAGATTCTCTAGAGAAAATGTAGACAAGAAATTTCATGTAAAACGAATGAATAAGAATAGTCGTAAGAATACTCTTTTAAGATTCTAATTCTCAAGGAGTAAAAGGAAAAAGAAGGTCGACCCGCATTCCGAAAAAGCTGGCTCAGCCATCTCGTAAAACCGGAAGTACATTCCTTTCGGACGGTTTACATATAACCTCCTTCGCAAGAAGCTCCTCGACAATCATTGGCGATCCTTGGTATCCCTCGTAAGAAGATCAATGGGCATCGACCACGAAATAAAATTTACGGTTATGTTTGGCCAACTCGCCCTCTCTATCTTTTGATGCAAGCCCAAACACACAGCGGGCGGCGCGCGAACTATCGATGCGTCTCACGATGCGGTCGGTGTTACGGAAAGCAGCACGCGATGCAGGCGAAGGGTGAAAGGGTTCGAGGGGTGAGGTGTTCGTTCGGTCGCGACGTGGTGGTAGCAGAGAGAACGTGCCGCCGTAAACCATCCGTTATCTTACGTTATTGCATATGACAGACGTGTCTCCGCCGTAAAGCGCCATTGCGCGAATGCCAGACAATGCAACGCGTATAGAGCTTGCGGAGAGTGAGACGAAAGAGAGGGAGGAAGAGAGAGAGAGAGAGAGAGAGAGTGAGAGAGCTGGAAAGGGATGAGGAAGCCGAGGGAGAGAGGTTTCGGAGGGTGAGACCGTCAAGACCGAGAAAAAATAGGATCGGAGAGGGTTTCGGTAGAAGATAAGATAATGAAGAGAGATGGGATGAGGATAAAGAGACAGGGAGAGATGGGAAAGAAATTGGTGTAAAGATTGCTTTAAAAATTGACGGGTTTTCTAGTTCCTGGAGGGGAATACCAATTTTTTGATCAGCATTATGCGAGTATTAATATTTTAAATTATTTTGTTCACTCTTATATTACATTGTTTAGATATACCTGAATTCTAGAGTATTTCGAATCTATTAAAAACATTTTCGTTACAAAAGATTTTTCAATTATCAAAGTTCTTGCGTACAATAAGTAAATAAACCTTTGGTCATTTGAATATATAGTATTCTATCATTGATAATTTTTTAAATATTTTGAGCAACATTTTAATGTAACGTATTCCATTCTGTAATGATTTACCCAAATAATGAAAATATTGATTCCAAGCGAGTGCAAGTTCGGAAACTAAAATTAAAAAGAAAAATCTTACAAAGCGATAATCGCGTTGCTTACCGCGAGCAGCTATAATCCAAAGACAAAGTTAACGAAGCAGCAACGGAATTCGTAAATAAAGACACTTCTCTCGAGGAATACGCATTACCCTATTAGTCACTATGACTCTCGCACTTTGCACGCAGCTTTCACGAGTGCTAAAAAAAACGATGGTAGCTGCGGGTTCTCTTTCACCGAAAAAACGAGGGTAACGAGAATAAAGATAAATGCGTACGCGTTCTCCTGGTGATTCTACGCGTATGCCTTCGTTAGACCTGTCAAGACCTTTACAATACGCCACCCCTCTTATCCGCCCACTTCCCTTATTTAGAGGTTGTTTTCTATCTCCCTCTGTCTCTCTCTCTGTCTCTCTCTCTCTCTCTCTCTCACTCTTGCCTAAGTAATGGGACGTCGAAGTGAGACAGACCGGCGCGCCATATTCCGATAATGCCGTATACTTTTCGTGGCTTGTTAATGCTGACTGACGTGGGCTTTTACGACGGTTATTTAAACGGATGATTGATGGTTTGTCGTGCGCGTAATGAGTACGCTGTTTCTCTTTTGCTCCATAAGCCTTCGGCAGTGTCTCTTTCGACGGGTGAGATGAAGTTCACTTTTTAAAATCACCACTTTTTTCGGCACATTGTCTCAGTCTTGCATTGTTTAGCTAAAGAGTTTTGTAAGGAAAAACGATAAGGGTCCTAACCCCGATGATGAACTCACTGTTATTTTCATACTGCCTAGGGTTTTTGCGGATGGTACTAATTGATTGGGATGTCGAATGTTTTTGTTCATATATGCTAGCTTGTGCAGTTTCCTCGTGTGACGCTCGTCTTTGGTGGTAAAGGACTTTTCGTTATATTTACGTTATACAGTATTTATCTCCAATATTTATACATTCTTTTCTAATTAACTTACGAATCTGCAGTATTTGTTTTACTTGGTACATCATTAAGCAGTTCGTTACTGTCGTTGGTCTTACCTGAAATCAAACAAACAAGAACAATTATTATTAGCGTTCCATGTGCAAATAAAATTTTCGCGAATAATTTGAATATTTAAACTTTACGTAACTATACGTGCGTAATGCAGGAACATATTTAAAGTGAAAATAACTTTTGGTTCGCAATGTAAACACTGCTGAATATTTATACTTAATTAAAAAGAGATATGCAATAACATTGGTATTAATATTCTTATAATTGTAAGTAAAAATATTTCTCCATGATATTAATCGTGGAATTGTTTACGTTTTTTTGTAGGAATACGTAAACGTAAACAAAATATCAACAGAATATGCGAAGGCGAAAAGAATTCCATAATTTAACTGAGAGTCGAGTAGCGTCAGTCAACGTCGCGCAGACCGGATGTACAATGACCCTTCTATTGAATCTCCCTTACCCTTTCCGAGATGCTAACGCCGTTTACTTGCGCGAATATACGGCCTCGCGAGTGGTTCACGGTATTGTACGCGATTTACAAGACGTTTCCGGGTACGCACGCGTCGTTGCGCGAATGACCGACTGCTGACGGTGCTGACCACCAGACCGATCGTCTTCCCAACACTATCCTCCAAGAATTTGCACTAGTTTACGTCGTAAGTTCAACGTTCATTTTTGTGTAAATATATCTCCCTCTCTTATTCGTAATTTTAATGTTTTTCACAAAACTATATTCTGGAACCTTTTTGATGATCCATACGTCATAACTAGTAACCGTCCCGGTCGTTAGCTACCCATGTTCGCACAAAAACTAAATGTAACTTTTTAACGCATTTTATTTGCTAATAATAAACATTGGTAAAGATGTAATAATTAATAAATAATGTTTCATAGGAAAATTACGAAAAATAAGGTAAAAGGATTTTGATTTTCCGCGCAACAGGAAATTTAATTAGAAATTTTATTCACTTTGCGGAAAAGTATGTGAGAAACACTTCACTAAAACGTTAATTGAATTTTCATAAAATAAATTTCTCGTGTTTAACAAGTTCATTATCGTGTACGATGTATTTTTTTTAAATCACTTTAAAGGCCTTATAAAATTTAAATAAAAGCAATAGCGTCGCAATTAAATTGTTGGAAATAATAAATTAAAATAATACTATAGTAATTTAAAATTACTGTGTATTTTTTAATTGGAATTGTCTTTGTATACACCAGGTACGTACATATCCCCCTGAAAATTGATACTACGGAATGTTGTGTACACAATCTCTAAAAATATCTGGTTATTTAACTTTAAACATTGTTTATATTTTAAAAAAAAAGAAAAGAAATTGTAAACATTTTCATTTGGAGCGTACAATAGAAAAAAATACAATCCTTTGTTACACCAAACAAAATGAAAATTGAAATAATGCCGTATTTCAACAATTAAATGAATAAAATTGATTAAAAATATACCACGCACATATGAGAAAAAAATATGATCCGAAAGAAACAAAAAGGGGAAGAATAACCAGATCTAATCCATACACGAACATTTTAATTCTCCGAATAATTTTCGACTAGCACTAAGTGATTTAATTAAAGTTACGTGCCGCAAACGCATTTACGGAGTTTCGAACGCGGCCGGGCGTAAAGTTCAACTTAATTAGCCCATAGCAACGATATTACCCGTTAAAGTGCCCACAACTCTTTAATGCCTCCTACCTATCCCCTACCCGCAGTAGTCATAAATATACACTCGATCTTTCGTGAAAAGTCAAATGGAGATGGATCGTAGGAGCTTTTAGCCATCGACTTCGTTAGCTGTGACACTCGAAGATGAATATATATATACAAGTATTGGAAAGCGTATTATCAAATAATGAATGTATTAGGAGAAAGGACGAAGAATCTCGACGAGAAAAATATTCAGATAACGAAATCCTTATAATTATACGAGTATCAATTTTATTCGTTTTATGAACAACAAAAACAATAATATTTACGTAATTTCTTTCGTGCAATCGATTCGTATAGATAATTGATTAATACGTCAATACTTCGGTTATTACAATTATTTAGCAATATTCAGAAAAGTATTTTTATACCTTTACACGAAAATTAAAAATTAAAAATATTACATATACGGAGAGAAAAAAATATTAATAATTACTATCCTGCTTAGTAGTGATTAATATACATGTCAAGTAATAGGGAACCATGATGCAAAAAGAAAGAAAAAAGTACTTGTTACTTGATACTTTAGTATTTAGTGCTATAGATTACAAGTAGTAAGTCAATAATTTTTCATCGTTATATCGTTATATTATATACTAATCGTGTATAGTAATCATTGCTATCTTTTTCTTTCCTTGTACACTTTATATTTCGACAGTCTGGATTTATTTTTTATTTCTCATATTTACAGATTTTTCTTTTTTCTGATTAAACTCAGTAGTTTTTTTTAATTGAAAAAACCTTGACCCTTGAAAGAAGTAAATATGCATATGTTCTTTGTATCCGGTTGTTTGTTATCGCGCCTTGAAAAAGTTTATGTATATATTTATTTCCACTACGAGCATGATTTTAAAATTAAACAAAGAGCTTATTTGTTCACATAATGCGGGCCTACAGGAGAATTTAATTTTAAACTTAAACAAACAATGGGAAAAAAATATAATTCCAACCTTTTTATTCACGTTGAAAATTTTCCCCATATCATTTTAAACGCTTGCATGAATGCAAATGCTTTTATCTCTCGTGATATACCCCAGGTAATACTAAAAAATTTCAATTAGTAATAAATTCGAATCAACGTATCAAATATATAAATTTTCCAAATTATTTCAATATTATGAGAGACAATGGTATTTCTAAAAATTTCGTTGTAATTTAATCTGCATTCTATCACTACTTGATCAATAAAATAAATACAATTAATACATAATATATATTATACTGTTATGTAAATTATTTTAAATTATATATTCTATATTAAATATTGATGACAATAGAACAAATCGTTCAAAATATTTACAATCGAGTGCCGACAATACGGTAGATCAGTTTATGTACACGGATTGATGCGGTTCGCAACTTCATTCCGCTATTAAATACGCGATCATCGGAAATTTTCGCGCTCCTTGTTTGCAATGCGAGAGAACAAAAAAAAAGAATAATGGGCGTAAGCTAATCGTTTTCAGCCGCGAGTTCCGTAGAATTAAATGCAAACCGAGCTTGAGTATTACTGGTATTTGCTTTTTTTTTATTGTTGACTAGTATCTCTGGTAAACCGTTTCTTTTTTTATTTTCATAATTGCTAAAACGCTGAGTTCAATTTTTTTTTAATCTTACGGTAAAATCTTTTGTGAACGCTTAATTAGAAATTTAATTCATTACATAGAAGTGCATGTGTAGTTTATTTAGTAAAAAAAATTTTTTAATGGACAATGTAAAGTAAATCAGTTATGAAATAATAATTTTTTTAATGGAGGTGTATTTTGTAGGTTTTTGTATTTTATTTTGTTTTGAAATTTAATTAATACTTATACAGATGCAATTGCGTTTAAAGTATGTTAAATTAATTGGTTATAAATGGAATATTTTTTCGTTCTTAATATCGAGTCAATTTCTCACAGCCAGAAATTGAAACACAAGTAGTTGAAGTATGCGAAAAACATAATTTTGTTTTATGTTAATGTACATTGTGCTTCGTATTTTATTTTATTTAATTAAACTGTTACTCTGAAGTATTTAATTAAATTAATAAAAAGAAAAAAAAGTAACGTTGTAAATTATATTAAAATATTGAAATTTGAATTATATCCAATTTCAGGTATATTCAAATAATTAAAATAATTTCTCAAGTACAAGAATTTTTTAACATTATATTTCAAAAAAAGTTTGATAATTTAATAAGTGTTCCATGGAGGCAATGAATTATATTTATCGACTGAACGAATATATTTTTTGACTATTTCGATTGACTAAAGCAAATATTATCATTGCAAGATAGTTTCGAGTTAATATAAACATTTCTTTATAAAATTATTGATATGTAGGGTAGAGTATTATATAAATATGCGGTAGTTGCTTGTTAAATATATGTATTTAATTAATGTAAAAATAAATAAGATAATTATTAAAGTTGTGGGGGGGCTTATATGTTAGAGTTTAACTAAGTCCTGGCCGTAGAAACTTTTCTCCAAGTCCGATTCCCATTAAAATAAGCCAACATTTCGGGGTGTACCTGTCTCTCTTTAAACGGTAAAGTCAAAGTACCAGGATGTCACCTCGGTGGCGTTCCTTACGGTCAGTCGGTAGGTCCGTATATAGTATAGGCGGTTTAAAGTGCGCCCTGGCACGCACGCACGACACGGAATGCGCGCGTCCTTGTGCGTCCGCAGACGGTGACGCCGCGCTCGGCATCCGCGTGCCCCGCATATCAGACCCGCAGTCTCGGGACTCCATCGCGGCCGGCCTGGACGGGAGGCTGCATCGATCGCACAGCCGGCCGGCGTGGGTGCCGCTACTGCGCGACTCTCTCTCTCTCTCTCTCTCCCTCTCTCTCCTCCTCTCTCTCTCTCTCTCCGACCTACTACACTACTACTCCTATTAGAAACAAGTGGAAGTTCAACTATTCTCTTTTTTCCTAAGAAAAGTTTCTTACATCTTTTATTCTAAATCTTACGTAGGTTCTTTTCTTGTTCCCTCTGTTTCTTTACTTTATATCATGATTTTCAAATTTTATGATATTTCTTAATACCTTAAGATTAAGTTAATAATAGAGTAGAAGTAAGAATCAAATATTTTCTCTCGTATAGGGGTAAATTTTTTGATACATTACACTAATAATACACGATTTTGAAGTTTGTAAATTTTAATGTATTTATTTACCAGCTGCTGATATTTTTTTACAAAAATTAATTATTTAACAATTTAACTAGTTGAGACTGGTGTACGTCTACTCGTGTATAAGTATGTCAGTAGATATACTGCTCGTTTGGTCAGACTATTATGTATGTATGATAATATGCAAACATATATATAGATATGTATGCGTTAATCTATGCATTATGATTAAACTATCTTGAATTTTCGACTGTTCCTTAAAATTTATATTCAGAAATGTTCCACATAATTTAGTTTGATCACGATTGCCAATCTAATTAGATCAAATACATATATTTGAATATAATTTCGTGAATATATCTATAAATTGATAGCAAGTTCAAAAAGACAACCGAAGAAAATAGTTATAAAATACCATTTTGATTTAATAATTTGTTTGTGATTATTTATAGAAGTAATAAAAACGTATTTATATTATGTATTTCAGCATAATATTTGATATCAAGGATCCAGATCAGTTCGTATACAATAGATGATTGATGTCATTGTTTTGCTGTATCAGTAAAATTTTATATCGTATCTTTGAATCACAATATGTTATTGAAATGTACAGGCGAGAGTTCCCCGACGAAACAGAAGAAATTCTCTTTCTGACAGAATCTCATGCTGTTTCCTTTGGCAAAGTCTTTGGATATTTTCAGTCGTTATTTTACAGTTTCTACGTTATACCCTTTGACGAAATTTTAAGTCGATATTCTTTTGCACAATACCGTGTACAACATCCGAACCGACTATTTGCTTTTCAATCGATTTAATAAATATGTTGTATTTTCTTCCGTGTAAACAATTTAATTACAAGTAAAGTTTTAAGTTTGCAAATTAAACGTAGCTTTAACGCTTTTATAAATGAAGTAAATTTTAATCACAAGAGTAATCAAATGTAACTTAGGGAGGTAAAACCATCAGAACGCGATAAATGATTGATCGAGGAACGTAGTCACGCGAAGAACGAAACAAGATAGCAGGTACATTCCAACTGATGAGAGAAAAAGAGAAAGAAAGTTTGCGAAGAGGAAGTGGTCAATTCGAAACTTTCTGGAACGACAAGTTGCCCAACCGTTCACAGTTTCTCACCTATGACGACTTTGACGCGTTGTTGAAGTTCGGATTCTAAACTTCAAGATTGCAGAGATTCGCTGCGCCATTTACGATCGAATCACTAAGAATTTCTTTCTAACGTTACAAATGTTTTGTAACTCTACTCAAATTGAGTTCCTCTTATAATATGTGTAAATACATTAAGGTTCTCGAGTACTTATAGTTACAATATATTTTTAAATGTTTGAATAAAAAAAATATTATAAGAAGATAATATCACATTTTTAAAAGGTTTACTGTTAAGCTGTTAGTATTTTTTTCGTTAAAACAAATACAACACAACAAATTTAAATTAACTATCAGCTATATATAATTCATCTTATAAATCAGCTTCAATAAACAACCAGATTACCTGTAAAATTAAATTGAATTGTAGTCGCAACCCAAGACAACTTACTAAAACAATATATTTATTGATCTGAAAACTTGAAATCTACAATTTCCCGAAAATCCTTCGCATGCGAAATATTAGGAGGGGTTAACCCAACTAAATATTCACCGCGAGCCGAAACCGCAATACCCAAAAGCGATAGGTATGTGTGCAGGCTAACTTCAACATCCTTATCATCCGCATTACCAACTCTACAGCCCACGATCCTTTGCATTATCGTAGAGCACACATAACCTCAAAGAAGCATATTCCGGGGAGTCGAATCTAAAATCACCTCTCTTGAGAGCCATCGAAATGTGCCCATATTCGCCCTCAAGGTGTATGGAATTTTCCATCGATGCGCGCGCACATACACATATCTGCACGGGTGCAAATAAGGTCGCGGTAGATATTTGAAGACACGAAATCGCGCATCCAAGACCTGCGGACGACGACGAATTGCCTGTGTTTGACCGATGACCGGTGATGAAGATTGATACCTTGGTCCAGGGGTTGTTTAGTTGGTAATGCGGATGATAAGGATGTTGAAGTTAGCCTGCACACATACCTATCGCTTTTGGGTATTGCGGTTTCGGCTCGCGGTGAATATTTAGTTGGGTTAACCCCTCCTAATATTTCGCATGCGAAGGATTTTCGGGAAATTGTAGATTTCAAGTTTTCAGATCAATAAATATATTGTTTTAGTAAGTTGTCTTGGGTTGCGACTACAATTCAATTTAATTTTACAGGTAATCTGGTTGTTTATTGAAGCTGATTTATAAGATGAATTATTATAGCTGATAGTTAATTTAAATTTGTTGTGTTGTATTTGTTTTAACGAAAAAATACTAACAGCTTAACAGTAAACCTTTAAAAATGTGATATTATCTTCTTATAATATTTTTTTATTCAAACATTTAAAAATATATTAAACTATAAGTACTCGAGAACCTTAATGTATTTACACTATATAAGAAACTCAATTTGAGTAGAGTTACAAAACATTTGTAACGTTAGAAAGAAATTCTTAGTGATTCGATCGTAAATGGCGCAGCGAATCTCTGCAATCTTGAAGTTTAGAATCCGAACTTCAACAACGCGTCAAAGTCGTCATAGGTGAGAAACTGTGAACGGTTGGGCAACTTGTCGTTCCAGAAAGTTTCGAATTGACCACTTCCTCTTCGCAAACTTTCTTTCTCTTTTTCTCTCATCAGTTGGAATGTACCTGCTATCTTGTTTCGTTCTTCGCGTGACTACGTTCCTCGATCAATCATTTATCGCGTTCTGATGGTTTTACCTCCCTAAGTTACATTTGATTACTCTTGTGATTAAAATTTACTTCATTTATAAAAGCGTTAAAGCTACGTTTAATTTGCAAACTTAAAACTTTACTTGTAATTAAATTGTTTACACGGAAGAAAATACAACATATTTATTAAATCGATTGAAAAGCAAATAGTCGGTTCGGATGTTGTACACGGTATTGTGCAAAAGAATATCGACTTAAAATTTCGTCAAAGGGTATAACGTAGAAACTGTAAAATAACGACTGAAAATATCCAAAGACTTTGCCAAAGGAAACAGCATGAGATTCTGTCAGAAAGAGAATTTCTTCTGTTTCGTCGGGGAACTCTCGCCTGTACATTTCAATAACATATTGTGATTCAAAGATACGATATAAAATTTTACTGATACAGCAAAACAATGACATCAATCATCTATTGTATACGAACTGATCTGGATCCTTGATATCAAATATTATGCTGAAATACATAATATAAATACGTTTTTATTACTTCTATAAATAATCACAAACAAATTATTAAATCAAAATGGTATTTTATAACTATTTTCTTCGGTTGTCTTTTTGAACTTGCTATCAATTTATAGATATATTCACGAAATTATATTCAAATATATGTATTTGATCTAATTAGATTGGCAATCGTGATCAAACTAAATTATGTGGAACATTTCTGAATATAAATTTTAAGGAACAGTCGAAAATTCAAGATAGTTTAATCATAATGCATAGATTAACGCATACATATCTATATATATGTTTGCATATTATCATACATACATAATACTGACCAAACGAGCAGTATATCTACTGACATACTTATACACGAGTAGACGTACACCAGTCTCAACTAGTTAAATTGTTAATAATTAATTTTTGTAAAAAAATATCAGCAGCTGGTAAATAAATACATTAAAATTTACAAACTTCAAAATCGTGTATTATTAGTGTAATGTATCAAAAAATTTACCCCTATACGAGAGAAAATATTGATTCTTACTTCTACTCTATTATTAACTTAATCTTAAGGTATTAAGAAATATCATAAAATTTGAAAATCATGATATAAAGTAAAGAAACAGAGGGAACAAGAAAAGAACCTACGTAAGATTTAGAATAAAAGATGTAAGAAACTTTTCTTAGGAAAAAAGAGAATAGTTGAACTTCCACTTGTTTCTAATAGGAGTTAGTGTAGTAGGTCGGAGAGAGAGAGAGAGGAGGAGAAGAGGGAGAGAGAGAGAGAGAGAGAGTCGCGCAGTAGCGGCACCCACGCCGGCCGGCTGTGCGATCGATGCAGCCTCCCGTCCAGGCCGGCCGCGATGGAGTCCCGAGACTGCGGGTCTGATATGCGGGGCACGCGGATGCCGAGCGCGGCGTCACCGTCTGCGGACGCACAAGGACGCGCGCATTCCGTGTCGTGCGTGCGTGCCAGGGCGCACTTTAAACCGCCTATACTATATACGGACCTACCGACTGACCGTAAGGAACGCCACCGAGGTGACATCCTGGTACTTTGACTTTACCGTTTAAAGAGAGACAGGTACACCCCGAAATGTTGGCTTATTTTAATGGGAATCGGACTTGGAGAAAAGTTTCTACGGCCAGGACTTAGTTAAACTCTAACATATAAGCCCCCCCACAACTTTAATAATTATCTTATTTATTTTTACATTAATTAAATACATATATTTAACAAGCAACTACCGCATATTTATATAATACTCTACCCTACATATCAATAATTTTATAAAAGAAATGTTTATATTAACTCGAAACTATCTTGCAATGATAATATTTGCTTTAGTCAATCGAAATAGTCAAAAATATATTCGTTCAGTCGATAAAATAATTCATTGCCTCCATGGAACACTTATTAAATTATCAAACTTTTTTTGAAATATAATGTTAAAAAATTCTTGTACTTGAGAAATTATTTTAATTATTTGAATATACCTGAAATTGGATATAATTCAAATTTCAATATTTTAATATAATTTACAACGTTACTTTTTTTTCTTTTTTATATTTAATTAAATACTTCAGAGTAACAGTTTAATTAAATAAAATAAAATACGAAGCACAATGTACATTAACATAAAACAAATTATGTTTTTCGCATACTTCAACTACTTGTGTTTCAATTTCTGGCTGTGAGAAATTGACTCGATATTAAGAACGAAAAAATATTCCATTTATAACCAATTAATTTAACATACTTTAAACGCAATTGCATCTGTATAAGTATTAATTAAATTTCAAACAAAATAAAATACAAAACCTACAAAATACACCTCCATTAAAAAAATTATTATTTCATAACTGATTTACTTTACATTGTCCATTAAAAAATTTTTTTTACTAAATAAACTACACATGCACTTCTATGTAATGAATTAAATTTCTAATTAAGCGTTCACAAAAGATTTTACCGTAAGATTAAAAAAAATTGAACTCAGCGTTTTAGCAATTATGAAAATAAAAAAAGAAACGGTTTACCAGAGATACTAGTCAACAATAAAAAAAAAAAATACCAGTAATACTCAAGCTCGGTTTGCATTTAATTCTACGGAACTCGCGGCTGAAAACGATTAGCTTACGCCCATTATTCTTTTTTTTGTTCTCTCGCATTGCAAACAAGGAGCGCGAAAATTTCCGATGATCGCGTATTTAATAGCGGAATGAAGTTGCGAACCGCATCAATCCGTGTACATAAACTGATCTACCGTATTGTCGGCACTCGATTGTAAATATTTTGAACGATTTGTTCTATTGTCATCAATATTTAATATAGAATATATAATTTAAAATAATTTACATAACAGTATAATATATATATATATTAATTGTATTTATTTTATTGATCAAGTAGTGATAGAATGCAGATTAAATTACAACGAAATTTTTAGAAATACCATTGTCTCTCATAATATTGAAATAATTTGGAAAATTTATATATTTGATACGTTGATTCGAATTTATTACTAATTGAAATTTTTTAGTATTACCTGGGGTATATCACGAGAGATAAAAGCATTTGCATTCATGCAAGCGTTTAAAATGATATGGGGAAAATTTTCAACGTGAATAAAAAGGTTGGAATTATATTTTTTTCCCATTGTTTGTTTAAGTTTAAAATTAAATTCTCCTGTAGGCCCGCATTATGTGAACAAATAAGCTCTTTGTTTAATTTTAAAATCATGCTCGTAGTGGAAATAAATATATCATAAACTTTTTCAAGGCGCGATAACAAACAACCGGATACAAAGAACATATGCATATTTACTTCTTTCAAGGGTCAAGGTTTTTTCAATTAAAAAAAACTACTGAGTTTAATCAGAAAAAAGAAAAATCTGTAAATATGAGAAATAAAAATAAATCCAGACTGTCGAAATATAAAGTGTACAAGGAAAGAAAAAGATAGCAATGATTACTATACACGATTAGTATATAATATAACGATATAACGATGAAAAATTATTGACTTACTACTTGTAATCTATAGCACTAAATACTAAAGTATCAAGTAACAAGTACTTTTTTCTTTCTTTTTGCATCATGGTTCCCTATTACTTGACATGTATATTAATCACTACTAAGCAGGATAGTAATTATTAATATTTTTTCTCTCCGTATATGTAATATTTTTAATTTTTAATTTTCGTGTAAAGGTATAAAAATACTTTTCTGAATATTGCTAAATAATTGTAATAACCGAAGTATTGACGTATTAATCAATTATCTATACGAATCGATTGCACGAAAGAAATTACGTAAATATTATTGTTTTTGTTGTTCATAAAACGAATAAATTGATACTCGTATAATTATAAGGATTTCGTTATCTGAATATTTTTCGTCGAGATTCTTCGTCCTTTCTCCTAATACATTCATTATTTGATAATACGCTTTCCAATACTTGTATATATATATTCATCTTCGAGTGTCACAGCTAACGAAGTCGATGGCTAAAAGCTCCTACGATCCATCTCCATTTGACTTTTCACGAAAGATCGAGTGTATATTTATGACTACTGCGGGTAGGGGATAGGTAGGAGGCATTAAAGAGTTGTGGGCACTTTAACGGGTAATATCGTTGCTATGGGCTAATTAAGTTGAACTTTACGCCCGGCCGCGTTCGAAACTCCGTAAATGCGTTTGCGGCACGTAACTTTAATTAAATCACTTAGTGCTAGTCGAAAATTATTCGGAGAATTAAAATGTTCGTGTATGGATTAGATCTGGTTATTCTTCCCCTTTTTGTTTCTTTCGGATCATATTTTTTCTCATATGTGCGTGGTATATTTTTAATCAATTTTATCATTTAATTGTTGAAATACGGCATTATTTCAATTTTCATTTTGTTTGGTGTAACAAGGATTGTATTTTTTTCTATTGTACGCTCCAAATGAAAATGTTTACAATTTCTTTTCTTTTTTTTAAAATATAAACAATGTTTAAAGTTAAATAACCAGATATTTTTAGAGATTGTGTACACACATTCCGTAGTATCAATTTTCAGGGGGATATGTACGTACCTGGTGTATACAAAGACAATTCCAATTAAAAAATACACAGTAATTTTAAATTACTATAGTATTATTTTAATTTATTATTTCCAACAATTTAATTGCGACGCTATTGCTTTTATTTAAATTTTATAAGGCCTTTAAAGTGAAATAATCACTTTAAAGGCCTTATAAAATTTAAATAAAAGCAATAGCGTCGCAATTAAATTGTTGGAAATAATAAATTAAAATAATACTATAGTAATTTAAAATTACTGTGTATTTTTTAATTGGAATTGTCTTTGTATACACCAGGTACGTACATATCCCCCTGAAAATTGATACTACGGAATGTTGTGTACACAATCTCTAAAAATATCTGGTTATTTAACTTTAAACATTGTTTATATTTTAAAAAAAAGAAAAGAAATTGTAAACATTTTCATTTGGAGCGTACAATAGAAAAAAATACAATCCTTTGTTACACCAAACAAATGAAAATTGAAATAATGCCGTATTTCAACAATTAAATGAATAAAATTGATTAAAAATATACCACGCACATATGAGAAAAAAATATGATCCGAAAGAAACAAAAGGGGAAGAATAACCAGATCTAATCCATACACGAACATTTTAATTCTCCGAATAATTTTCGACTAGCACTAAGTGATTTAATTAAAGTTACGTGCCGCAAACGCATTTACGGAGTTTCGAACGCGGCCGGGCGTAAAGTTCAACTTAATTAGCCCATAGCAACGATATTACCCGTTAAAGTGCCCACAACTCTTTAATGCCTCCTACCTATCCCCTACCCGCAGTAGTCATAAATATACACTCGATCTTTCGTGAAAAGTCAAATGGAGATGGATCGTAGGAGCTTTTAGCCATCGACTTCGTTAGCTGTGACACTCGAAGATGAATATATATATACAAGTATTGGAAAGCGTATTATCAAATAATGAATGTATTAGGAGAAAGGACGAAGAATCTCGACGAGAAAAATATTCAGATAACGAAATCCTTATAATTATACGAGTATCAATTTTATTCGTTTTATGAACAACAAAAACAATAATATTTACGTAATTTCTTTCGTGCAATCGATTCGTATAGATAATTGATTAATACGTCAATACTTCGGTTATTACAATTATTTAGCAATATTCAGAAAAGTATTTTTATACCTTTACACGAAAATTAAAAATTAAAAATATTACATATACGGAGAGAAAAAATATTAATAATTACTATCCTGCTTAGTAGTGATTAATATACATGTCAAGTAATAGGGAACCATGATGCAAAAAGAAAGAAAAAAGTACTTGTTACTTGATACTTTAGTATTTAGTGCTATAGATTACAAGTAGTAAGTCAATAATTTTTCATCGTTATATCGTTATATTATATACTAATCGTGTATAGTAATCATTGCTATCTTTTTCTTTCCTTGTACACTTTATATTTCGACAGTCTGGATTTATTTTTTATTTCTCATATTTACAGATTTTTCTTTTTTCTGATTAAACTCAGTAGTTTTTTTTAATTGAAAAAACCTTGACCCTTGAAAGAAGTAAATATGCATATGTTCTTTGTATCCGGTTGTTTGTTATCGCGCCTTGAAAAGTTTATGTATATATTTATTTCCACTACGAGCATGATTTTAAAATTAAACAAAGAGCTTATTTGTTCACATAATGCGGGCCTACAGGAGAATTTAATTTTAAACTTAAACAAACAATGGGAAAAAAATATAATTCCAACCTTTTTATTCACGTTGAAAATTTTCCCCATATCATTTTAAACGCTTGCATGAATGCAAATGCTTTTATCTCTCGTGATATACCCCAGGTAATACTAAAAAATTTCAATTAGTAATAAATTCGAATCAACGTATCAAATATATAAATTTTCCAAATTATTTCAATATTATGAGAGACAATGGTATTTCTAAAAATTTCGTTGTAATTTAATCTGCATTCTATCACTACTTGATCAATAAAATAAATACAATTAATATATAATATATATTATACTGTTATGTAAATTATTTTAAATTATATATTCTATATTAAATATTGATGACAATAGAACAAATCGTTCAAAATATTTACAATCGAGTGCCGACAATACGGTAGATCAGTTTATGTACACGGATTGATGCGGTTCGCAACTTCATTCCGCTATTAAATACGCGATCATCGGAAATTTTCGCGCTCCTTGTTTGCAATGCGAGAGAACAAAAAAAAAGAATAATGGGCGTAAGCTAATCGTTTTCAGCCGCGAGTTCCGTAGAATTAAATGCAAACCGAGCTTGAGTATTACTGGTATTTGCTTTTTTTTTATTGTTGACTAGTATCTCTGGTAAACCGTTTCTTTTTTTATTTTCATAATTGCTAAAACGCTGAGTTCAATTTTTTTTTAATCTTACGGTAAAATCTTTTGTGAACGCTTAATTAGAAATTTAATTCATTACATAGAAGTGCATGTGTAGTTTATTTAGTAAAAAAATTTTTAATGGACAATGTAAAGTAAATCAGTTATGAAATAATAATTTTTTTAATGGAGGTGTATTTTGTAGGTTTTTGTATTTTATTTTGTTTTGAAATTTAATTAATACTTATACAGATGCAATTGCGTTTAAAGTATGTTAAATTAATTGGTTATAAATGGAATATTTTTTCGTTCTTAATATCGAGTCAATTTCTCACAGCCAGAAATTGAAACACAAGTAGTTGAAGTATGCGAAAAACATAATTTTGTTTTATGTTAATGTACATTGTGCTTCGTATTTTATTTTATTTAATTAAACTGTTACTCTGAAGTATTTAATTAAATTAATAAAAAGAAAAAAAAGTAACGTTGTAAATTATATTAAAATATTGAAATTTGAATTATATCCAATTTCAGGTATATTCAAATAATTAAAATAATTTCTCAAGTACAAGAATTTTTTAACATTATATTTCAAAAAAGTTTGATAATTTAATAAGTGTTCCATGGAGGCAATGAATTATATTTATCGACTGAACGAATATATTTTTTGACTATTTCGATTGACTAAAGCAAATATTATCATTGCAAGATAGTTTCGAGTTAATATAAACATTTCTTTTATAAAATTATTGATATGTAGGGTAGAGTATTATATAAATATGCGGTAGTTGCTTGTTAAATATATGTATTTAATTAATGTAAAAATAAATAAGATAATTATTAAAGTTGTGGGGGGGCTTATATGTTAGAGTTTAACTAAGTCCTGGCCGTAGAAACTTTTCTCCAAGTCCGATTCCCATTAAAATAAGCCAACATTTCGGGGTGTACCTGTCTCTCTTTAAACGGTAAAGTCAAAGTACCAGGATGTCACCTCGGTGGCGTTCCTTACGGTCAGTCGGTAGGTCCGTATATAGTATAGGCGGTTTAAAGTGCGCCCTGGCACGCACGCACGACACGGAATGCGCGCGTCCTTGTGCGTCCGCAGACGGTGACGCCGCGCTCGGCATCCGCGTGCCCCGCATATCAGACCCGCAGTCTCGGGACTCCATCGCGGCCGGCCTGGACGGGAGGCTGCATCGATCGCACAGCCGGCCGGCGTGGGTGCCGCTACTGCGCGACTCTCTCTCTCTCTCTCTCTCCCTCTCTCTCCTCCTCTCTCTCTCTCTCTCCGACCTACTACACTACTACTCCTATTAGAAACAAGTGGAAGTTCAACTATTCTCTTTTTTCCTAAGAAAAGTTTCTTACATCTTTTATTCTAAATCTTACGTAGGTTCTTTTCTTGTTCCCTCTGTTTCTTTACTTTATATCATGATTTTCAAATTTTATGATATTTCTTAATACCTTAAGATTAAGTTAATAATAGAGTAGAAGTAAGAATCAAATATTTTCTCTCGTATAGGGGTAAATTTTTTTGATACATTACACTAATAATACACGATTTTGAAGTTTGTAAATTTTAATGTATTTATTTACCAGCTGCTGATATTTTTTTACAAAAATTAATTATTTAACAATTTAACTAGTTGAGACTGGTGTACGTCTACTCGTGTATAAGTATGTCAGTAGATATACTGCTCGTTTGGTCAGACTATTATGTATGTATGATAATATGCAAACATATATATAGATATGTATGCGTTAATCTATGCATTATGATTAAACTATCTTGAATTTTCGACTGTTCCTTAAAATTTATATTCAGAAATGTTCCACATAATTTAGTTTGATCACGATTGCCAATCTAATTAGATCAAATACATATATTTGAATATAATTTCGTGAATATATCTATAAATTGATAGCAAGTTCAAAAAGACAACCGAAGAAAATAGTTATAAAATACCATTTTGATTTAATAATTTGTTTGTGATTATTTATAGAAGTAATAAAAACGTATTTATATTATGTATTTCAGCATAATATTTGATATCAAGGATCCAGATCAGTTCGTATACAATAGATGATTGATGTCATTGTTTTGCTGTATCAGTAAAATTTTATATCGTATCTTTGAATCACAATATGTTATTGAAATGTACAGGCGAGAGTTCCCCGACGAAACAGAAGAAATTCTCTTTCTGACAGAATCTCATGCTGTTTCCTTTGGCAAAGTCTTTGGATATTTTCAGTCGTTATTTTACAGTTTCTACGTTATACCCTTTGACGAAATTTTAAGTCGATATTCTTTTGCACAATACCGTGTACAACATCCGAACCGACTATTTGCTTTTCAATCGATTTAATAAATATGTTGTATTTTCTTCCGTGTAAACAATTTAATTACAAGTAAAGTTTTAAGTTTGCAAATTAAACGTAGCTTTAACGCTTTTATAAATGAAGTAAATTTTAATCACAAGAGTAATCAAATGTAACTTAGGGAGGTAAAACCATCAGAACGCGATAAATGATTGATCGAGGAACGTAGTCACGCGAAGAACGAAACAAGATAGCAGGTACATTCCAACTGATGAGAGAAAAAGAGAAAGAAAGTTTGCGAAGAGGAAGTGGTCAATTCGAAACTTTCTGGAACGACAAGTTGCCCAACCGTTCACAGTTTCTCACCTATGACGACTTTGACGCGTTGTTGAAGTTCGGATTCTAAACTTCAAGATTGCAGAGATTCGCTGCGCCATTTACGATCGAATCACTAAGAATTTCTTTCTAACGTTACAAATGTTTTGTAACTCTACTCAAATTGAGTTCCTCTTATAATATGTGTAAATACATTAAGGTTCTCGAGTACTTATAGTTACTAATATATTTTTAAATGTTTGAATAAAAAAATATTATAAGAAGATAATATCACATTTTTAAAAGGTTTACTGTTAAGCTGTTAGTATTTTTTTCGTTAAAACAAATACAACACAACAAATTTAAATTAACTATCAGCTATATATAATTCATCTTATAAATCAGCTTCAATAAACAACCAGATTACCTGTAAAATTAAATTGAATTGTAGTCGCAACCCAAGACAACTTACTAAAACAATATATTTATTGATCTGAAAACTTGAAATCTACAATTTCCCGAAAATCCTTCGCATGCGAAATATTAGGAGGGGTTAACCCAACTAAATATTCACCGCGAGCCGAAACCGCAATACCCAAAAGCGATAGGTATGTGTGCAGGCTAACTTCAACATCCTTATCATCCGCATTACCAACTAAACAACCCCTGGACCAAGGTATCAATCTTCATCACCGGTCATCGGTCAAACACAGGCAATTCGTCGTCGTCCGCAGGTCTTGGATGCGCGATTTCGTGTCTTCAAATATCTACCGCGACCTTATTTGCACCCGTGCAGATATGTGTATGTGCGCGCGCATCGATGGAAAATTCCATACACCTTGAGGGCGAATATGGGCACATTTCGATGGCTCTCAAGAGAGGTGATTTTAGATTCGACTCCCCGGAATATGCTTCTTTGAGGTTATGTGTGCTCTACGATAATGCAAAGGATCGTGGGCTGTAGAGTGTATGCATCTGTATATATAGAAGCCATTGAACCCGTTTGGTCGTAACGGATACCATCGGAGGTTTTGGAGAATCTCGCTGATCACTGCCCGTCCGTCCTGTTTCGACTATGTTTATGAGGTGAACAATAAGCCTAATGGCAAAGAAGTGATTGATTAAATCCGGTTCACTGACCCTATATAATCTTAAGTTCGATCTGATAGCGCTTCCTTTTGATGCGGATACGGTCGAACAATATGCAATATTGGGATATTCGTTTCTCAAGTTGCTTCTTTAACCGTATAGTATTCAATCTCTAAACTTGACTGACTTTAATAACTCTCTTGAGCAAACACAAGTATATTGTTAATTTCAAATACATGTCTAAGTCAATTTTCTTTTGAATGTTCACAAATGTGGACGTGTACGAAGAATTATGAGCCCTGTAGAAATAGTTGTAACTTCAAAAGTTCGAAACTAACGGGTGCCTAATTTTAGTACATTAACATAGTTGCACTGGCAAGCGTTTATGCATAATAGATACTATTTACCATTGTAGGTATGCGTAACCAATCATACCATCGTTATAATGCATGCGAATTGAGATCCTAGTTTCGCTTAACATTTAGGAAATTAATAGATGGTATGTAACTATGATGAAGTGATTGATAAATCCTAATGATATGGTATCTAATAACGTGACTGATGATATATCTCGAATGTCAAGTGTACAATTTAATTAATTAACTCTATCATTTTGCTGTCTGGTAATTGTTGTCAGACTACACTTAAGTTTCACCCAATATTCCTTAAATAATGGATTGTTTACTTTTACTTACAACCATTAAAGTAATTTAAATAAACTTAAGACATATCCTAACGCTAGTTATTTATATTATCGTGGGTTTACCTAATTAAACGTTTAAAAAGGAATTATTTTAAAGAAAATAAACAACGGTTACGTTAACGTTAAATTATGACAATCGGTATATTACTCGGCGTACGAAACTAAAAGTAAAACAAAATTTATTTTCATCACTTTGTTGAGGGAAAGAAAAATAAATTTCATGACTTAAATGGGTAAAACGAGTACAAACGTAGCGCCAATTACAACGCATTGTTTAAAAGCACCATTTAACCGCACATCCAAAAAGTCCATCCAAGAACCTCATCAATCACTCACGAAATTCCACCGCGTAAACATCACCGAACGTATACCAAAAAGCCCGATATACGCATATCCTTAATTTCCCCGGAGCGCGAAATGCAACCCGAATTCATCAAAATTAAGTCCCGAATTCTCTCGCATCAATTTCAATTAGCCCGAATACATTTCTAAACTTCTAAACAAAATTTAACAGCTAGAGAAGATGAGAAGCAGAAAAGAGGAAACAAGATAGAAAGAAGAAATTCTCATCACCACCTTCCGGGAGGGCTAATCATTGTTATTTTTTCGCATAATTCACACCGTCTATTGTCCCTTTTCAACCCGGTCGAGGGGTATTGTCGAGGTCCGAGCCTCGAGCCCCGGGACAAATTTACAGTTGCGCACCCCTCGAATTTCCCATTACCCTCAGGAAGCGGGCGCACGCGCCTTTTACTGTACGGCCGATCGCTCGTCTTTCTCTCCGCGTCCGTCTCCATTGTCCATTTTCAAATTTATGTTCGATCCCGTTGGATATCGATTTTTCGAGGGATGCCAGGGGTGCTTTTGGATTGTTAATTAAACGCTCGTTTTCGAGTGATTACAACTCGATACTGGCTCGAACGATTTAATGCCTTTCCTTTTTTCTACAAATGAGAAATTTTACTTTAAACCTGATGTATTCCTTATACTTTATACTTTTGGAAAAATCTTTTCTTTCAACAAAAGAACAACTTCATATAATTAAGTAAGGAATTTATTTTTTAATATCCGAATACGTAATATTTTCAATAGTTTACTTAACTCTTCATAGTATATGTATAGAATATATTAAAATAAACCTCAGCTTCGTTCTTCTTTTGATGTTCATATTAAGTAATAGAAAACTATAAGTTGAATACGCTACTTAAAAATAGAACTATCGTTTTTATAACGAAATGTATGTACATGTATGATTTGCTTTTAGTAAAATATTCGCTTCAGAAGAATAAAATGTGTTCGAATTAAAGGGACTTGGTTAGGTGAAAACCATGTTGGTTAGGATTAATTTTTTCAAGTTTGATAATTTTTCAATGTAACTTTAATGTTAAAAATTGGAATATTGCTTTTCACAGTGAGGACAGGTACAATATAAATACAAATGAATTTTAAGAAAAAATAAAACCCGAGTGTAAATAAATAATCTAACTAACATCGAGTCTGTGATGTAATAAAGCTAAAAGGTTGAAAAGGAGGGTTTGAAAATCCTTAGCGACTTGGTCTCTACCCTTCGTATATTCGTATATCGCTATCTCGTCCTCCCACCCCCGGGTAGCTCTTGAAGCGCACAATAGATTCCTGTAACTGCCCCTATCAGCGACACGGATCGCTGGCCTGTTTATGTATTCGGCCGTACGGCTATTTGTGCCGGACACAGGGTGGCGAGGAGCGCCGCGATATACCAAATGCGCGCGAGCGAGTCGCGGCATTTTCCGGATCCAGTTTGCTAGAGGGATGCACGCACGCCATTCGTCCCCGGAGGGGGTACAGAGGCAACGAGATTACACGAGCGCCGATGCGTGGACTTGTTATGCCTCGCGAGAGACGGAGGTGGGTATTATCGGTCGCAATTGTTATAACCATTAAATCTGCGCTTTCGATTTTGTCATTACTTTTTTTTACAGAGGTGTTATTCTCTCCCCCAAATGTGCAGACGCGATTCGAGTCTCCGATTTATATTTTAAATGTAAATCTTAAGTTTCTAATTGACGGTGTACCAATATATTAACATTAGGTTTTGTTAGATTGTTATTATTCTAAAAATTTTCGTTTTGAAACCTGATGATAATATAATTTTTTATCTTTTCACCTGTTTAAAACTTTCCAATACAGAGAATTCCTACAGAATTTGTTAAATGTTTAACATGTTTCTTTTCAATTTTCGAATGTGTATACAATTTTATCTTTCAACCATCAATTTTTAACCATTATTAAATTTCATCACTGTTTTAATCTGAAAATACTGCATATATTACAAGTAGATATATTATCTCATACGTTTCATCGACGAATCTTACAATTGAATCTTAAATTATGCCTCAAATAACTTTTCGAGCGTCCATATGAAATATAATAAATTAATCAGAAAATTTCAGATAAAACTGACTTCTTAATTAACATTTGCAGGATATATTAAAATTCTTGTTAAAAATTAATAAAGAAAATTAATTTTTGTAGAAGCGTAACTCATAAATATCGTTGCTGTAACCTCTTTGAAAAGAAAGTAAAAAAGAGAATGGCGCCCTCGTTCTTTTGGTTTATAAAAATCGCTGAGAGAACTGACCGTACCCTTTGGCTTCAACTCCAATCGGAAGTCGAGATGAATTTCATCGCGCGATACAAGTTATTGCTATAGATACACCCACGTAGTGCAAAAAAGGGTCGCCTATCGGTAAAAAAATAGGAGGGGGGAAGTAAAAAAAACGAAGCTCTCTTTTAATATCGAGTCGCAATATTTCTCGTTTTGATCCTCGATTTGGCGTGCGCCGCCGAATTCCATATACATGTACAAAAAAGGGAAGTAAACTACATATTGCTAGGAAGTGTAAAAAAGAGTCGCAAGGATAATAATCGCTCGTCGGTTGCGATTTGATGAGTCGGTAATTGTAACTAGGGAATATCAGGGAAAAGTTAGCAATTTTGATTATCCCAATGGTGTATTCACGAACCGACCGAATCCTTTTATAATACACCTTTTTTTTCCTTTCATCGGCGCATTCGGTGAAAAGCCACGAATTAATAAAACGTGGAATGCTGTTTTATCGTTTGGTCTTGTATACAATTAAATAATTCATGTACCGATTAGTGAGAGTGTAGACATTTTTATTTGATCCATAGAAATTAATTAATATATAATAAAGGTTAATGATTCACATTAAAAATCTGCGCTCCATCATATAAATTGTATGACAATTTAAAACTTTACAATATTCATTATTTGTTTTACATACACGTCAAAATTAACTAAACCTAAATTTTCAAATACTCGTATAATGTATAAATAATTACTGATAAATGCTATCTCCAAAACATTATTTTCTTAAAGTTATTTTATGTAACGGTATAATGAAATAAGTAGAATTCATTTTGCGTACAAATTTCCTTGGTTAAAGCATTGATTTACTTTCAGGTGGTTCAAATATTACGTACTTTCGATTTTTGTACATTATACTTTCAATGATGGAGCATAATACATATAAATTGAAATAATAATTTTGTAAGTATATCAAAGTTAATCATTAATTATTTATCGAAGCAAGAAAAAATTAATTCTTAATAAATAAAATTAGTCGATTCGAGTAGTGATCTTACTATATGTACGCGCACGCGCATTCGAATCAGCTGATCTACTGCCCGAGACGGTATAGCTAGCATGCATGGGCGTTCTCCACTTTATCACTAAATATATCTTCTTGAATTGTTCGGCAAGATATACATTTTGTTACATCATTAGAAACTTCAAAATCTAAACTTTTAGTCTCTAGTTTCTATTAAAACCGCTAGGTTGTGTATAGAATAAGAATATCACTCCAGTAAGAAAACATTACTTTTCCACAAGATTTGTGAAAAAAAATTTGATTTAAAAACAGCTTTTACTCTCATATTTGGTCAGCAATCTAGTTTCAAAATTTGTCTACGAATATATTATGTATTAATAATCTGCGAAAATTTCATTGCATTCCGCTGGTTATCAATTCGTACATGAACTTTACTTATACATTTAAATGGCGCAACAGAAGCGTGTCACGCGTAAAAGTCGCAAAGTATTAATTAAACCTCTGGGAATTAGTAAGAGAGAGAGAGAGAGAGAGACAGACAGAGAGGGGGGGGGGAGCCATTTCGATAATTCAAGTTGGTTACCCTATGTGGCGCCTGATGAACTTGATGTAATTAAAAAAGGATAATAATGAAGAATACGCGGTGATTTACGATGCGGCTTCGCGTTTTCGACGATTTAACAATTTCGTGCGAAACTCGAGAATTGCAGAGAATTCCGCTGCGTGTAATTTTTAATGTCGAACGTTATTCCCATTTCGTACACTAATTTTCGATAGGTTTTACCGATTTTCTGTTTGTTGCTTTATTTCCTCTTTTTTTCGTAGGAGATGTGCTCGTAAATTACGGTGGTTCAATTTACGAGTTTTGTGCTAAATTAAATTGTTCCGTTGTTATATCTTCGTTGAGTTTATGCTTCTTTAATTAGTGTAGGTGGATTTGCAGTATTATTGTTTACTTTTACGTAAGTAAGTAAAGATATTACAATGTATACGTATATAAATATATATAAAAATTTCGTCATGAGTCGATACAACGACGAAATTCTTATGTACAAATTACGGTGTTTATAATAAAAGGTATATTATAATTTCCTTTTTTTCTTACATTTTTAATTTTATCCGAGTTGTACAATTTTATTTAAAAAAAAATTTTTTTACACAGTCTGAAGAGGGTGGCATTGACCACCGAAACGTTATAAAAAGGAAAGAATGTGTTAAAGTCTTTTTTCACCTCTCCTTTTCTCATTTGACTCGGAAACGATCGATAAATTTTCAACAATCAATATTAAAAAACCACCGAGTGATAAAATCAAACCGATGACATTAATTAAACGTTATTTATAGAATATTTCATATTTATGGTCAATTTTATTTATAATTGATTTGGGCATTAAATAAAGTATTGTATAAAGTTTATACGATTTTTAGTACTAAATATTATTTATAAAGTCGTTATTATGAATAGATTTATAAAATGTTTAAGCTTAATTTTCAAGTTTTATTTAATATATTAAGTTAATAAGATTATCTTTATACATAACATGTCATCTTTTAATTACTCTACGCCTGCTAGAATACACCCTTAACAAAAATTTAATTCTTGTAATGTACAAAATTGTTGATATTATTCTATTTTTGCATAATTAGTACTTTTATTATCGTAATTACATTTCCAATCTTATCATAAAACTGTAAATTATGTTAGTATTTTGTTTTAAGTTAATAAGATTATCCTTTATATTTAAGATTTAACATTTAAATCACCCATCATCTGCTAGAACACACCCGTACTAAAAATAAAATTCGTGTAATGAAAAATTGTATTTAAACGTCTTCCTTTTCTTAATACGACGTTTGATTAGAATTTCTTGATTTACGTTATTTCCTCTATTATTTAATGAGATTATTAAATTTTGTATAATTAAAAAAAATATTAATGCATATAGTAAATTATTATCGTAAAATGTTGTGCGAAGAATCAAACTAGTAATCGATTGAAATTTTTAGTTAGTATAAAAATTGATGAGGGTATACGAAAAGTATCTCTCGCACAATTAGCCATTGCGTGCGTATCGAACGCACCAAGTCCTATTGTTCTCGCAGGAATCTCGCCGATTTATCAGTATACGCGCGCGAGCCCAGCCCATTTATAAATTTCCTCTCGTCGGCACCGGATTACCCCTCTTTCTTCCTCCGCCGTGCACAATCTCATTATCGCGCCGCGGATTTGTCAGTGCCGAGGGCTCGTTTTTATTCCCTCTTTCTCGGGAATACCGACGGTTAATCCTACCTTGCTTACGGGATGCTGTCTGAGAATTTCGAACGCGTCTTTTTGCAAGCCAGCACCTTGCTTTCCAAGATTTTTTCAAGAAAAATAATCGGCCTCTCGTTCTGTATATGAAGATTATTTTTTTATCGAATTTTTAGGGATTGATAACAGTTTTGTCAACACCTTTTTTTCGTTGGTTTGAGATATACATTGAAATATCTTTAGGAATTTTAGAAAACTTACGGCGAGGAATTGTGTAAACGAAAATATGATAAAGGAACGCAGATTCAAGTGTAAGAAAAATATTTTATGATAAATGTATAACATTAGGTATTTCGGAATTGTTTGTACGTCAATGGTTTTGGTAAGGCTATGTTACACATTTAGCATAAAACTGACATTTTTCTCGAGCATAATTTTTCCTCTGAAATATAAATTTAATGGCATCAGGATCCTCAAATTGCAATTTTATTATCTCATTTTGCTAACGTGTTTCACTGAACGTAGCACGAATATTCTTGTAAGATAGTGCCAAAAAGAATGGCTTTCACGTAAGCGCCATTATCTGACTCTTCGGTAATTTTCTAATTTAAAATCGCGAACGAATTAACATCGCCGTTGAGAATTTAATTTTACTTTAGTGATCTCGCTTGTTTTAATAGAAACTATACCGAAAATCTGCTAAATATGTACAAAATTTATTGCACCAATTTACTTGACTTTTCATAAAAAGCTCGGTCAATCGTATTGTAATAAATGTATTGTTAAATTTATATTTTATTATTTTACGAAAGATATTTTATACATACCTATAATGAATATCGATATTAATATTTTTTGACGGTTAACATTAATTAATATAATTAATTTAGGTAGACATAAAGTACAAAGTTAAATAACACAACAATGTATTAAATCGGTCTGGCGAGAGTATAAAACAAGAGATATATACGATCTCACTAATTAATTCACATTCAGGTACAAAATCACCTTCCTCGTGGTACCTGAAAATCAAGCCCCATACCCTCTAAAAAACATGAACTAATTTGGTATCCTCCTCGTGTTCTCAAAAAAAGTATATGTATACACATGGATGTGGATGTGTATGTGTGTACCCCGTAAGCGACATCGGCCGGTAACACGACCGCGGCTAATTAAGCTACCCCCGCATGGTATTGTATCTCGCCTTGTTTTCACCCTCGCAATTTTCCGGCGACGACAGCGCGGATTATCGTCCGCGGCGAAGCTGACCGAATTATCGTCGGGGGTAGCCCCGGCGTTTGAAACGCGGGGATTCCCCGGTTACGTCGCGCGCGCGATAGAAGAGCTTTTGAGAGCGAGCGAGAGAGAGTGAGAGAGAGAGAGGAAGAGAGTACCGATTTTCGGGACTTTGACGCTGCCCTGAATGGGCTTGAGCGAGGGCGGGAAATTCAATTTACTATTACCGTCGAAAGTTGGGAATTCAATTAGTCGCGCGGAAAACCGGGGTGGGAGAGGGCGAGGGGCTTCGAGGAGGGGGAGAGGTGGCAAAGGGTTGCGAAGGCTTGACGAGGTGCAAAATTCAAACGGTCCCTGTGTGTCCGCTTTCTTCGTAGCACTTTTGATGTGCATAGCTGCTTGCTTATTTTCTTTTCGCGGTACAATTAATTTTTTATTTCTTGTTTGTCTCTTGATGAAATTTACATAAAAATTAACTAACGTAGATGTGAATTGTGTAATGAGATGTACCAGAATTATTAAACAAATATATTTCTCTGTCATCGAAAATAGAAAATATGATATTTCTGTTTTAAGTTATATCGTATACAAACTTGTTAATTTATAACGCATATATTAGAATGATATTAATTTTTATCACGCGATTCTGTCACCACCTGAATATTAAAGTCAATGATAAAGCTCGAATATGATGCAATTAAATTAACCATCAAGAAAATTCGTTCGTCGGATACTTCTTATAGACGAATTTATTGAGATTAACAATTAAAGTAGACGGAAAATTTGTTAGCATCTACATCATTATCCGTTGGAGTATAGAACATACCGAATTATATCAATCGATGCGCGTCAAACACGAGCACAAAGAGGAGAGGGATTAAACAAATTGGTCGTACGTACAAGACATGCAGAGGGCTGGTGAAAGTAGTAAAAAAGAAAGGAAAGAAATGAGCAATTAAACAAGCCACAAGTCAACAGAGACCTGAAGCGTTTCTATCTCGTTATCTGAAAATCAAATTTCCGCAAAGCTTGCGCCAGCTATGGTAGAGAGATAATTCGGCCAAAATATACACATGGGCCAAGTTGGGTGTGTTCATATATGTATATTCTCATGTATATAAGCGTGGTGAGGATTCGTCGGTGGCCGGAAGAGGGCCTGCTCATTTCCTTGTTATTGCCCTTCTGCTCCGTTAAACCGGTCAACAAATTACGTTATTATTCGCACCAAAAGAATTTCCGATTGTTACGCTCGACCGAATCCGCGCGCGGGTATATACACCTATAGTCTTTTTGCTTCCTGAAACCCTTTGCTAATTGTATTTTACGTCTAATCGGTTTGTGTGTACATTATACATATCTCTCTTGTTTCTAAGTGGTTTACGTTTCCGTTAAATTATTTCATTTGTTAAATTTCTATCGTTACGAATATTATCATGGTTTTGGTTAATCTACTGTTCCTCGATTATTTATTGTTTTACGTATATATTCGTTGCTTTTATCCAATGTACAAATTATTATAATTTGCAGGTATGTAGTTACGGTATTCAACTTTTTTTTTTATTAAATATTTATATTAATATTGAGTATTATCATCATGTATCGACGAATTTAATATATATACTTGAAATAATTTAATAATTTCTAGAATTTTTCAAAGTTTCATCAATACCGCAGATAATATTTAACGTTAGTAATTAATTTTCGAAATAACTATAGAATTTCAACGTAATTATTACGTGACTACACCGATACGATGTGAAATTTTGCAAGTCACGCATCTCAAGTTTCATAGAATTAGCAGTCACGTGTCTCAACAAGCCCTTTATCTATACGTGTATATTACATTTCGGATAACGAAATTGACAAAATGTGATAAAAATATAATGACATTAGTTAATTTTATTATAAGACTATTTTATGTGCCTCGGTATATTCGGTTCGGTCACGTGAGACGAGAAAACTTCTGAATAAAACACGTCATTTGTGTTTTTTTATTGCTATGGTTTACAAGCTTTTTATTTCACGGAAATAATATCTAACTATATACAATTTCTTAATTATTAAATATTTCTTTCAATACCTTTTTTCATGACAAACTAATATCATATTTTTCTGTGGTTACGCTATTCAATATAATTAAACTTACAATCTACAATTAAATATATGAAAAAGCATTTGTACGATAAGTTTAGAACGATAAGAGATTATAAAATTTATTTATAAAATTATTATTCGGAAAAAGTAAGTTTACTCGTCGCGCACCCAAAGTTTGGTAAGTAAGTAAGTGTCGTGCTGCGAATATATATACGTGTACGTATAGTGAAAAAATCAATACCAAAACTAAATGTTAGACACGACATCGAATCACCAATTTGAAGGAGGTCAAACTCTTACACTCCCTGGAAACCAGGTAAGATGAACTCGTTTACAAAGTTGGAAGGTGCATCCGTTGCATCTTTCCGCATCCTCGAACGTATTTACGTAACGGAGTACAGGTGGAGCCCACGCACACTTGGGCTCTTGGGATGGGACAAGCGTGAACTATCCTATCCCTTAACTGTGACCTCGAACAAACACGCTTGGGGGTTCTTGCATATTTTATTCCTTCGAGGCTCCTGCTGTTGCTGGCACTGCTGCTTCTTCACGTATGTATGTGCGTGCTAGTGTACCGCTCGTATACCGTGTGATTGTGAGGTTTCTGGTCTTACGGGAAACGGTACAAAATTTTAGGATTTTTGAACGATCTACAACACAGTTATATTTTTATCTTTACACTGATTTTACTTATTTATACAAGTTATTTCGTACATTCTCATTACAATTTTAATGGATTTATTCGTATCGGTTTATTTCACTTTATATATATATATATCTGTAGTACTCCTCATGTGTGATGTATCGAATGTTTTAATCCAAATGAAATTTGTATAAAAGTAATTTAATTGCTTTTAAACAAAAATCATTTAACGCTGGATTAGATTTCTAGTTTACATAGAAAATAATGCGGTATAAAAATTGAATATCATCTCAACTTTGTGCAAATAATGTGATACGACAAGTGTACTCTTCTTAACATTTATGTATGTACACCTTCGGCATAAACTGTATCCAAATTTAATCTTATAAGACAATGGATAAAGATAAAAAAAATAATACACGATCAATTGCTTGAAATTCTTAACGTTTTTATCATTGTCTAACCGTAGATTTCGAAAGTTTCGATATGGGGAGTAAAGGCAAGTTATATACGTAACACTCGGTTTCTGCTTATTTGATTCTGCCGTGGACACGGTTCGTTTGCTGTCTGAGCTGTGAGTTTCTCTACCTATATCCCCACACATATAGATATAGATATACATATACATATATTTCCCGATCTTCCGAAAGTGAGTTATAGTTGAGAGGAAAGTGGGCCAGTTATAGGTATATTGTTTGTTGTGGTTTCGTTGAGTAGGCCGAATTTAGTGCACTGAAATGCCTCGCTTTTGATGAATGTTTAACGGGATGCTGCGTAGACTAGATAAATTGTTACGGTTACGCGTTTCTGATTTTCCCGTGGCGGTATAAGCGAAATTTAATCGATTTTACGTATATCCCTCGTATGATAATATTGTGCTCAACAAACAGTTATAATAACAATAATAATAATAATGATAATAGTGATTTATTTTCGATTTATTCTTGAATTTGATTATTTCGGGAAAATTATAGCGAGACCGAGTTATCTCCTAATCAAATTAAACGATTTGCTCAATTATAACTAGAATGTACATTAATTTGAGGACAGGTTTGCGAGTGAAAAATTTTTGTCGTTGTATTATTGATAGGTGCACCAATTTTGGTAATTTAATCATAGTAATTGTGTTTAAGAAGTCTTTACAACGAGTGCGCAATAATGCATCTGTGTTTTACATTCGCTTGGATATTCAACTTGTTTTTAATATCCAGCGAAACTTCGTAAAGGATATTATTAAAACGTAAAAGGCAGATGACAAAGTTAAAATGACTAATGAAAAAAAGTAAATACGACGAGTATAGTTAATAAAGGCTTTTTATCAGATTTATCTCATAAATATAACAATCAATGTCTCAATCCTGAAAGTCTGGATGAAATTGCTTTATATTTTAAGTTTTATCTTCATAAGATTGAATAAGAAAATAATTCAGTTAGTCTGTAACAAGTCTCTACTTCATTGTCCTATTTGACTCTCTCTTCTTTATATTTCCCTGACATTTTCTTCTGTCATTTTACCTTACTCTTCATTCCTCTCTCTTTCTCTCTCTTTCTCTCACTCACTCGCTCTCACTGTTTCTCTATCACTTATTACTCTGCCTCCTTTTCATTTTCTTTATCGAGGCAAACTGTCGAAATTCATCTAGATAAGTGTATTTGCGAGAAATCAAGTACGTTTGTTGTACGAGTATATTAGAAAACGTTCCCTATCCCTTTATAATGCATTTTTATTAGCTCTCTGACTCTATTATGAACTCTAAATTCCATTTAATTTTTCAGGTTACAAATCGCAACAGTCTTTTTTGCAATGTTTGAATATTAAATTATTGATTGTTTAAACCGTTTGTTCGTATATTATTAAAGTTGAGTAGACATTTTAAATGAAATTAATTGGGTGGATATTTGGTTAGTAAATAGGTAATTTTTGCAGTAGTTGCAAAATAAACAAAGATAAACTTTATCCGAACGATTTCCACGAAACGAACATATCCTCATCGGTCTCGGTCCATTTTCATTTCTCTAAATAGCCAAATAAACTAAAATAACGCGTCGCGCGTCTTGTTGTTATGCATGAAGCGCAAGCTCAACTTGCCGCACCGGCAACGGTAATAACTAATGCTCGTATCTTTTCATCTTTGTGTGGGTGTGCGTGCGTGTGAGGTGTGGGTGTGTATGTGCCTGAGCGCATCAGCTTTGTAAATCATGTTTTAAGGGCTATACTGCATACTTAAGGGAACATAATCCAAGAAAGGTTACAGCCCCCACCCCGTCTCTCTTACTCTCTACACCCCCACCCCACTCCCCACTCTCGCCGCCCCCCTCTCTCTCTCTCTCTCTATCTCTGCTTGACATAATAAAATGCAATCTTGGATGCACTTTCATTCTACGTGCTTTACCTAAATAAATAAGAGTATATACGTGTATATACACGTTTAGGTAACATTATTTAACTTTTCTATTTCAAACTTTACTTACGATCTGAAGCGTTACACACATTCTTATATATATATGTATAACGATTATAGTTTTCCCATCCTCGTTACAATCATGTTTGTCCCACCTTAATTCCCTTAACGACTGTTACGTTTCTCTTCATTTCATTGTCCACCTTCGTCTTTTTAACTACGCTTCTTTTCCTCCGAGCAATTGACATTTCGTTTTATTAGCTTGCCCAAGGTATAATGGGAAAGTGTCGTTGAGGTGATTACTAAGAATTCGTTGCACCTTTTCTCGACGGTCTTTCACGGGCGTACAATATTTATGGAATAAAGTTGACAGCGAATACTCGCGGAAAACACGAAATTTATTTTACAACTTACGGGAAGAATGATTACTTAATTTCAAACCTCGTGATGTCTACTCGGAAAGATATTATCAACGTTTTAAGCTAGACTTTTATTAATTAACGTCGTTTACAATGTACCGTGCAACACTGTTAAATCAATTTACCTTTATATCTCATTAAATTAATAATTTTTATAAATAGAACCTCCGGTCAATCAATTTTTTCCACTTCCGTACGACCCTCAGCTCGGTCTCATCACGATAATTATAAAAAGGAACAACAAAAATCTTAAAGCTATCGAAAATAATTGAGATAAACGTTTAATTCTTTAAGTTACGCTTTAGCAATCCCGAGAAAGTACAATCCCTCCTTCGCAATAAAAAATCCCGAGTTTTCCGTTCCCCCCGATCTTTTCACCCAGCAGCATCCGTTCCTCTTCATTTTCGTATTTTCCCTTCTCCAACCCTGGTACAGTTATAGTTATACTACTTCTATATCCTATTTTCTCTCTCTCTCTCTCTCTCTCTCTCTCTCGCGTAGAAGAGCATTTCCTCTCTATCCGTTCATATCAGCGTCTCTCTTTGGCCCGTTGGTCGTTTTGCAACCGTGCAGCCTCTCGTTCTTAATCGCGCGAATTTATCTTGGTTAGCAAGCGAGCGAGCACCAGGTTCGGTTGGAGGGAGGGCCGTACCGCATAATCTATGAGCCACGAAGCACGAAACACAGATAGATAGATGGACGAATGGATAAATAATTCTTTAGTGTTCATAGGGATATCGACGAATCGGATGCGTATGTTTGCGCGCGTGTGTGTGTGTGTGTGTGTGTGTGGGCGTGCTTCACTACTTAACTGTAAATAATATGGAATATGTGTATAATGAAAATGTTGTTTCCTGGGAATTTCGATCGGTGAGATTTTAATGTGATGATGTATATTTTGCGCTTATAGATTTTCGTATTACGGCTCATTATTTAACGTTATTACAAGAACGCAGCGAATCTTTGAATATAAAATGATGAACAAAATCGATTATAACTACATGCTTTGTTACTTATTAATCTTAAAATCGTAGAATTATAGTCTTAGATACGATTAGTTAACAGACATTATATTATCTCTATATTCATTATAATACTCCTTTCTTAAAATAAATTAAGAAATCTATCATTTTCTTGTAAATATTCGTATGTTATCTATAATAAATTTTAAGTTACAAAATTTAAATGTAAGTGCAGTATAATTAAAAAAATCGATATAAAACTTAAAAGACCGAAAGAGCAGAATATTTATAGAATAAAAAGGTATTTTATATAAAAAGAGAAATTGTTGCGCAAACATTCGGATAAAAAGCAATTTAATCAGAACCACACAGTGCAACTCGAGCACAACCTTCATAAACAAAAATTTTGCAAAATGTGTAGCGTCGATGACCCCCTCGTATAATACGAATGAACGAGAGAATGCGAAAACGTGAGGAAGAGAGATAGAGAAATTTGGCGTAGTATACGCGAGTCGGCAAAAAACACATCGTTTTCCTGTGTTACCGCGCCGGTGCGATTACGAGCCAGAGGAGTATACCAAAGACCGAGAGAGAGAGGGAAAGAGAGAGAGAGAGAGAGAGAGAGAGAAGAGTAGTAAGAGGAGGAGGAGGAGTAGGAGGTGGAGGAGGAGGATCGAGGGATTTATTCGAATGTAAAGCGAACGGGAAGTCCGTGGGACGCGGAATGAATTGTTCGTAAAAGAGGTCGTTTCGTTGGGGAGGGTTTTCGTTTCGCATGCACACACACAGATATATATAGATACGTACATAGGGTTGTGTACGCGCGGGTAGAGAGCGAGGCCAGTTTAGAGGCTACTTGCGAGGATAAAGGGCTGTTTAGGTCTGGTTAGTGTCTTGGGAGGCGTGGAATTTGCCTTGACAACCATTCAAATGCCTTTACCTTCTTTTTGCCTCTTGCTCTCCCTCTCTCTTATTATGGAGGCCAAATTAAATAAAAGGGGAGAAGCAAGAATAATAGTGCACCACAGTCAGTGGACTGCCTTTCTTATTTTTTACTTGTTTTGTCTTCTCTTCCCTTTTTTTGTGCAATAGCAATTTCAATCGCGATGCAATTTTAGACGGATGTGACGATTCTAGACTGTACTCATTGTTATTCCTTTTTTATGTGAATGATACGGTTATTGTTTTCATATTCAAACAGCGCAGTGTTTTCTTAACTGAGTTTAGTTTCTCGTTGATTAGAAACTTGGTACAGTGTGTACGTAACAACGATTTTATTAGAAATTATAATGTAATTGTTAACTGTTTTTAATTTCCATTTAATCTTGTTTAAAAGTTTGCGCGTGCATCTCTGTGTATGTGTTTTAGTGCACTTGCTTTAATAAAGATTATTTGTTTAATTAATAATGAATTTCGAGCCATTAGTGCTAGAATATAAAATAAATGAAACCGTTTAACGGACATTAGAATTAAAATAACTAAAATTACTTGATGAAATAATAAATTTAACATTACAAACAAACCAATACATTGAGAGACAAAGAAATATGGGTAGCGAAAAATGCGTTCGAGACAAGTTTGTTAAATCGAAGTATCGAAAGTTAGAGCGATAGAATTCACAAAAATTCGGAAATTCCGGTCTTAATAAATTTCAATCCATTACGTCGACCGAACTTCTTCATACGACGCGCCATAATATCGTACCAACATTTTTTACCCGTAAGTAAGACGCGGAAAAATCCTCCCTCGAGCGTTTCGCAAAAGAAGCGAGCCAGGAAACTTTTTTAACCCGAGGAAGGCAAAAGAAAGAACTAGAAGAAAAGAAAGAGAAACGTCCGAAGGAAAATTCAACGCGTTTCCCTTTGAAATATATATACTTTTGCGCCAGATGAAAACTTTTCTTTCCGGAATTCCCAGGAAGAAAGAGAAAGTCGGCGGGTATAGCTGCTTAAATAAAACGAAACATCGATAATCGCCGAGGGAGTTACGAAAATATTATGCCAGAGTCAAGCTAATGGCATAAATTTGGTTGAAAAAATACCGCTGCGTAATCGCATTACAACCCCTACCAGGGACCGAATCTCCGATCATCGCGAATTTGAATTTTCCGCCACCCCCCTACCCATCCTCCTTTTTCGATGGCTCGAGCATCTAATTTGCCAACCCTGTGTTTGTTTTCCTAGGCGGATCACGGATTTACATCCAAGATTAAGCTTAATTTGTTACAACGCAGATGGAAGCCGATTTTCAACCCCTAATGTTTTTACGCTGACGCGTGATTTTTTGACGCGCACGGGTCAAAATTAAAATGCACGTGCTGGATTGAATAAATCGACTGGTTATTTTTCTACGACTTTTTTTTCTCTCCTTCGAATGCGTCTTGAATTCTACGATGGAAAATAAACCGGTTTGTTGATGTTTTGAGTAGATTAATTCGTTGACGGATTCGACAATGTTTGCTTAAGGGGCTTCTATCCTATTGGTTGTTGAAATAATAGTGTCACTGCAAATTTTTGTTAAGTACCTGCCTATCGATTAGATGGATATATTTTCAACAATAACGATGTGTACATTGTTTGTTGCATTTTATTTCACAAGACGCAGTTTAATTAAAATAATGTTTATTTCGTATCTTTTTCATTATTTACGTTATTTTCATACATATAAAATATTAAATTTTCGTTACTAATTGCAATTTTAGATATCAGAAAAGTTAAAATACGTATTTATACCAGTCAATTTTAGAATATCAAGTACTCGATTCTTCAATATTGCAAAATTATTTTGTTCTATAAAATTTTGTTTTGGTAATATTAGAGATGCGTACTGTTTATCAATAAAATATTAAACGTATATATGGAGAAAAGAAATGTTTATAACAAGATAAGATAATAATAATATATAAAAAATAATGTAAGATAAATTACACCGGTATGGTAAAAATTCTGAAACTAATTGTATTCGAAGCGCCTTTCTAGGAAAAACGACTATTCAGGATGGTCAAAATTTCAATTTGATTTTTAATTTGTATTTAAAATTCTGGACAAAAGTTATAGAAATAAGCGAACTGAAAATATTTGGGTAATTTGTATTCAACGATGCTCTCCGTGTTGTATCAAATTCGTACATACTTAAATTTATATAATTATTATAAATTATTATTGTGTACACTAACTATTTAATACTGTTTCAAAGCAGACTCTACAGTATAAAAATATATAAACTGTTTACCGTTGATAATCATCTAAAGTTTCGAAAGTTTTAAATGCTTTACGCACGATGAATAAAATACTTTAAAAGGAAAATTAAATTAGAATACATTACCAAATCCTTTGCTATTGAATCCCCTATCCAGCGGTTTTTACTTTTTATGCAATTATAAAAATATATCGAGGAAAGTCCCAGGTTAAAACGACAGTAAATCTCAGAATCTCACCTGCAATCAGAAAGAAAGAAAAGAAGTTCGTTAATCCCGCAAAAGTGATTTCCCAGCAGTGCATAAATACGTGTACACTCTCTCTCTCTCTCTCTCCCTCCTTCTCTAGACGGAGAAAACTTCATAGAAAATCCTCGAAATATATAACCGTCGGGGGTTTAATTCACCAGGTGAAGACGTAAGTCCACCCGTTGAAAAACGAAAGTTGAAGTGAAAAAAAAACCGAAAGAATAGAGGGTGTGAGAGATACCCGGCGAGTACCAAGTATATTATACTTCAGTCTCTCGCTCGAAGGACTATAAATAAGGCGCGCTCCCGAGCAATTTAATAACACACCCATCATCCTTTACCTTTAATGCCCTGAATAATGAAAATCGTGTGATAAAATTATTCCTCGTAGTTATCGTACGCACGTCGTAAGCCTCCTTCGTTTCTTCTTCTTTCCTTCTTTTTTTTTTTAATCAAGGCCAGAGTGTCTCATCAGAGTGTCGTCTAAATTATTCTTCGACCGAAGTCTTTTTATTCCAACAGTTCGACTAAAGGTATAGTGTCATTCTTCTCCTCCTTTAGGTTACTCTCTCGTCCTCGAGTATTTGCATATTGAATCGCGAACGCGAGCGCTTGATTTCGCGACGGTTGGTCTTCGATCTTTCGAACGTGAAATTCAAAAGCTCCTGGGCACACTCGCCTTTCTGCTCGACCTTAAAAGCATCATATTTTATACGCTTCCAGTCTCATCTTTCACTTCTCTCTCCTTCTCTCTCCTTTTCCGTGGTTCGGGCGTAGCTCCTATTATCATGAAAATGTCCAAAAGGATATGTTCTAAAAGTTTTTGGAACGCAAGCTTGCTTCCAACCAGTAGAGTTTAGTTTATGTGAGTGTTTCTGTCAATTGGCTTTTCGATTGGGTCTCAATCGTTTCCTAAAGTTAAAACCGTTCAGTATGTTGACCGAATTTAAAGAAATTGTTCGTCAATATGTTAGTTATGTGATATAAGGTTAACCCTATCAAGTTTATGGCAATTTCATAATGTATTTCCCTGGCTAAAGCTCGTCTAATCAATACTGCTAAAAGTTATCATATTCTATCCTACATATTTAATCACTAGTCGAAGCAATTTTGATCGATCCATTCGTAGTAATGTAACGCAATCAATCGATCGTAATCAAAAATACTTAAGTGAAATTTAAAGTTGCGTTAAGTTTTACACAAACCAAGTATTACATCATATACTAAACAATATTTAATTTAATTTTTTTTAATTTTGACTCTAAATTGCTCGTGCATATATTCATTACAAAGTATTATATGAATTTTAATCGGTATTTACGAGCTAATTTGTGTTGCTCAATATTTTTTCAAATATTGCACAAAACCCTCTTTATTAGCAACTTACTTGCAAATCGCTAAGTTTTAAATGTTGCCAGAGGTATTAGAAAATTAATTAAGGAAAGATCGAGAAAGAAAGGCGTTGATTTTTTTCTTTCTCGATCTTTCCTTAATTAATTTTCTAATACCGGCAACATTTAAAACTTAGCGACATGCAAGTAAGTTGCTAATAAAGAGGATTTTGTGCAATATTTGAAAACATATTTAATTTAATTTATTTGTTCATAAAATTTCCAATGCGATTGACCGCGATGATTTGGGAAACGAATCTGTTATTGGTTATGATATTAGGGTGTTATTCGATATGGTGTGTGTATCGACACTAGAAGACTGGAAGTGCGTCGATTACGCGCTCCGTTGACTTTCGATGTCTTCATCGAGACCTTGAACTTTGAGAGGCGTTTACTCACTTGTCTAACTGCGTATCGTTTCCCACCGTTTCTGTTACGAATTTGACGCTCAATTTCATGCTTAATCAATTAAGAGTGTACTTGTCGTAGAATTGATTTACTCTAAACAATTAACAATTCATAACAAACTATGTATATCAAACTGTATCAACATCAGATCTTCTGATTCTATTCGTATATTAAAGAATTAATAAATTATAAGTACAAAAAATGTAATATAGAAAGGCAATAATTTAATTTGTAAAGTTCTGTTGACATGGTTTCTCGACCCAATCAACTAGAAAGTTATATGAAGCTGGTCACTAAATGTCAAGATGATGTTCAAAGCTTTATCGAAGAGATAACATCTCTCTTTGAACTTCAAGAGAGGTGGTTTTAAAAGAAAAATTCTTCCTCTCATCAAAAAATAATTTAATATCTTTTTTTTTCATCGCCCCTCCCTATTAATGTTTTATTTAATGAAAACCATATTTAACGAGAAATGTTAGATAATACATCTTAATTAAAATAGAAAGAATTTTTTATTCGTAATAAAGTAGCCAGGTAGTTCAGTGCCCTAGGTCAAATTTTTTTGCTACGAGGAAAGTACCTTCTCAGTCTCTAATGGACATCAGATCTTTACAGATCGACGAAGGCATAAAGGACAGCCAGACGTGATGTTAACCACATCACTCCCTCGTGTACCGTTGCCTGAAAAAGTGTGCAGCATCGAGCTGCGCCTCGTACTACATCAATTTCGCACCCACTATCTTCCAACTTTATCGCTGTGTACTTTTGATTATGAAATAATGTGGAACGTAAATAATTGAAGAGACCGAACGGCATCGTACTCATCGGAAAGTTTCAACTCAATTTTATTTTGTTAAACGATAACTTAATGTCTACATCAAATCGAATCAATGACCAAAATATTAACGGCATGAGTTAAATAATTAGACAATAATATTTCCGATAAATATATTGTTTATATATATATATATATATATATATTAAATGTTTGAAAAGAGTTGATTAAGCATCTGCGTATAACTGGCCTGTTTAATACACAGATGTTTCCTAGACGAGTTTTATTCACTTTGTATCTTTTAATAACTCCCAACGTATTCCGCTATCCCTCTAGAGTTGCGCATCAGCTCTTTCAAATGCTAATACTTTGCGGAATCGTAAAAGTCGAGTATCCTCTCTTACCGCATACCTTCCTCGATTTTGATCAGACTCTCTCCCTGGCCCAACCAATTTCTTGCGCAAGCCTGATTTACGAGTTAATAGTTTGAAGATTACGAGCTTTTAAGTGTACTTCCGAGTTGGGAATTAGAAGTATTCGAAATATTAAGATCAACCGAAAGTTTACCATTAAGTCTGGCATGAGTACCTGTACTATCAAATTTCTTTTTTTCTTTTTTTCCTTTTTTGTTGAATGAGATAAAAGTTAATGGCTCTTTGGTGATAAAATTTTGTTGATAAGGAAAGTTTCAACCGTTTTCTTCGATCTTCT
The DNA here is from genome assembly GCA_026168455.1 of Theocolax elegans. NCBI lineage: Eukaryota > Metazoa > Arthropoda > Insecta > Hymenoptera > Cerocephalidae > Theocolax > Theocolax elegans. Next base: position 16,695,666 of record CM047425.1, on the reverse strand, counting down.
CACTGCAGCTTTCGGTAAGGATAATAAACAAAACCTCCATGTATAAAGTTTGATTAAGTTGAAAGGATACTACTGTGGCTTGGTAGTAAAAACGAAAATTGGCATGGAATTCCTTGTATTCGTATGTTGGAATTTCCGAAATAAAAGTGCGCATGCAAAACGAAAACGGGCAGTGCATTATGATGGAAGTAATTGACATTGCCCAATATACATTTGGAAATGAAAGGACATTTAAAGGCTACAAATTCACGTCACGAATAGCAAATAAAAGGAAGCTACTACAACGACAATACTAAGAACCAAAGAAAAAGCTTAGATTATAAAAGAGTCGGCAAAACAGTCTGCTATGTCCATGTGAAAAGGCAAATAACGCGAGATTGACGCAACGCGTGCGTTCACCTATGCCGGTTTTCGTGGGGTCGAGAGGATGAAAGGAGATGCAAAGACGGGCCAATTAATAATATACGAAACCATTTACTCTCAGCGGCTGTATTTTCTCTTAAGGGAAAAGAAGAAGCAAGGAGAGCCAGAGGCAACAACCGGCTGGACAACGATGTTGCACCATCAGAGAGCTTTTTTTTCGTAAAAAATGATTTGAATATTTTAATGGGACCAAAGATGGGAGTGACTTGTTTGTTTATAACGTCTGTTTCGCGATAACATTTTTTAAAATTGCATTGTTTTCAAAGACTACAATTAATTTTTCTAATGATACAGTAAATTTTGGTGTTTACAGTTCTACATAAAGATTATAAATAATTTCAAATATATTAATATAATACAATTAAAATACAATTTTATTTGAATATCGCGTGACATTCATTTATATTCTTATGAATATCGATTGACAGATACAGGGCGAACAATGTAAATGATTAAAAATTACCCAAGTCTTTAGGAATGATACCACACACTGTCAAAATATAAAAAGTCTCTACAAAAAGCAGTTAGATTTAGTAAATTTTTGTAATTAGTCAGTCTGCTTTGCTTAAAATTTGATTACTAAAGACTATGGTAAATTTTAATGCAATATTTTTTTCAGTGTACTAATACTATTAAGGGGATGTCGGATTCAGAAAATAGTCATTTTCAATACTTTTTTATAAACAAAAGAATAAGTTTATGAAAATATCCTAAACGTTATGCTCTTAGGGATGTTTTAAACAGTATACTCAAATTTTTTCAAATTTTTAAATGCCTTTTCAGACCAATAATTACCGACCGAAAATTATTTATTCAATTACTATTAACAAATTTATTTATTTTTATAAATTAAAACGTCATGCCCTCACTTTTATTTCAAACTACCCATATAATTTTTTTCAGATTTTTAATTCAATATTTTCAATATAATTCTTATGTTGAAAAGTGTAGATCCCTGTAACTTGGGTCCGACATCCCGTTAAAAATACTATTATAAAGTTAGTTTACCTTGTTCTAAATTAAACCAATTCTAAATTAAATCATATGCATATTAAATTAAGAGGTAATGACTTGAAAATATTTTTTTAGTATCGACAATTGAATATTTTAAGAAAATTTAATTTAAGACGTGTCAAAATTTAAGAGACGATGACCTCTCGCAACAATGGTTTGCAAATATTCGCAAATATATAAATGGGAAAGAAGGTAGGTATAAAGTGCAAGCTCTATAGTTTGGACAACATCCGCACCAGAAAAATAGGAAAAAAGGAAATGGAAAAAAATGGAGGCAGGTTCGTTGAGAGAATGCAACTGGAGATCGTATAAAGCACAAAAACAAAAGAAATCGACCCTATGGCGCTCTCTACTATGGTCCTTCCTCTCTGGATTCTCCCTCTGCTATATAGACATACATGTAATGAATCGACCATTTCAAACGAACGGTTCCCCTCAGCAGTTATATTATACATATATATATATATATATATATATATATATATATATATATATATATATTTTTTCTACTCATCATTTTGTGTTCAGACCGATCATTATCGATATCATTAAAATCAAGGATGGAGACATAAAGCTTTTTCCTAAACAATTAGAGCTGCTTTCTTTACTTCACCCTTTTTTCTTCCGCGGTTTTCAGGTAAGTTAACGAAAAATACTATCTTTTTATAATGAGGCAGATTTCATAATGACACGAGTTTAGTTTTTTTCAGTTGGCCTAGAATAAGCTCACCTTTATTCACGCGAAAAGCAAATGGTTTGATTGTTGGAACAATGGCCGTGGGTAGTTAATATACCTATGTACGAGTTTTGTCAACTTCCGAATTTTTCGTGCAGATTGTAGTAAAAGATTGCCGAGAAGAAAAGAAACCAGATTTCACGTGAATTTTTCGATAATACCGTAAAGTACTTTTCACGCAACAAATACTTAATACAGCTAATTAAATGTAAATAATTAATAAAAAAATCATTTTTAAGTTATAATTGATTCGGTTATTTGTATTAATATTATATTAATGAAAACCGCTAAAATCGGTTCACTTTATAATTTAAATGGAGAACAAATCAATTTGTTAAATTAGTTTAATTAATATTCGTAATAATCAGGTAGTGCGGATTGAGGCTGAAATTTATTAGTATAACTATATTAGCAAATAGTATAATATTTATAAATAATTGAATTAAGAAAAAGTATTTCAATTTACAATAAAGAATAATTTACAATTGTTACGATACTATATGTTTTACCCTTTAGGAAATCCTATAAGAGTGGTGTATAAACACTAGAATAACGTAACCACTTGTCAAGCCATAATATACAAAGCCGTAATCCATCCCACTCAAAATATCTCGACGGATTAATGAAATTTTCTGGGTTCGAACATGTAGAAACCCCTCCTTTAAAAAAAAGTACCATAAACCATCCCGACAAAGCGTCAAAATCTCGCGTAACGATCGGCCGCGCTGTAAAAGAATGGAGGTAAAGAGAACCCACTGGGTCGGCGAGCTTTGATGTTGACGAATCGCTTTTAAATAACCCTAGGAAAAAGGGTGGCTACGAAGGGGGCGATAACGAACCGAGAATCATCAATTCGTAATTACCGTTGTAACCGGCCTCGAGTACCCCCAAAACCAAAACGTCAAAGCATATAGCTGAAAGATAAGGGAATTCTGCGTATGAAAAGACTAAGGATTCGTGAAGGGACTAAAAGAAAGTCATGCATCTTTATTTCTCTTGGAATGAACGATTTTACTCTACCAGCTTGATGAGTCTAATCTTTGTCGATTTATCTCTGGGTGGTTTTGTTACCTGTCAAACGATGTTTTACGTTTGCGTTTCTTCTGCTTCTGCATATAAAGAGGTGTATTTATAGTATATCCTTTTTAATTTAATGTTAAGTAATTTTTGTACTTGAATTAGCACAATCAAACAATTATTAATCAAAACATTTTCTTATTTTATGCTTCTCAATAACTGGCTATCAATATCAACATTTGTTATATTTATAAAATGTCAAGAAATTATTTAATTATTTTGAAATCGTGTTACTAATCAATTTAAGAAACGTTAAAAAAATATATAATAAAATGTCAAAATGTTCAAATAAAATGTCAATCAGTTACGACGAATTTTAATTAATAATTTTAAAAACTTTTGATATTATGTTATACACAACGTAGCTAATAATTGATTGTGCATAATTAATTGTTAATTTTATGAAATTACATAAATTTAGATTATAGCTGTTATCTATTATAAATAATGCAAAATTGTCTTTCGAAGCGAAAATTAAGAAAATTATTCATTCATTAGGTAATTAGTTAATTTACGCGATGTAATATATTCAAATCGCAGTAGTTTAATTTATTATTCTAATAGAAATCAAATCACTTTGTTCTAAAAGTAATTTATCTCATTGCTTAAAATTTTGATAAAACTTTAAAATTTATTTTCCCTTGTATATAGCGAGTGAACTCGTGTGCATATTTTATCGCGCAATGTTTTGCAAATAAATCAATCACATATTTATTATAGTTTTTGCGGTTTTCGAATTACTTTGTAATTGCCATTATTACAATTAAATTTATTATTTACCGTTGAATATGTACAGAGCCGTAGAGTGCACGTGGAATTTCAGAGTCAATAATTATTAGCGCTAATTATGCTAATAACAAATATTAGCATAATTTATGCTTATACATATTTTACATTATTTCGTTGTGAGATCGATAGGAAGTGTAATTATAATTATATTTCGTTTAATATTTTACGAAAAAAAAAGAATCTGTAATTTTATTTCACTAATTATGCGAAATATTGTTTCTTTCATCAGAACATTCAAATTTGGCTAATGAATATGAAATATGTGTTGCTGCAATTTAATATTATAATTGACTAATTACTAGAACGAAAATAATAGAATGAAAAGATAAATATACAGTCTAACCTGAATTATTCCATTTAAAGTAAGAATCCACTTTTTTATTTTCTGTGTTCAATTCCATTATTTTCGTTCCATCGACATTCATTAAAAAATATACTTCGAGTCAATATTTAATTTTATTATTGTTACTATTGCTAGTTTATAAACCCGACAGGTTACGGTAGGAAAAGCAAACGAATGTAAACACCATTAAACTGCTGATAACCAGTTACAAACGTACAGATCTGCAAAGTTTATCGAATCATTAATTAGTTGCTCTTCATTTTCTTCTTCCTCCGTTCGTCCGTCCTGCATTAATTGCGTTACGAAGGGACCACTTTCCATGAGAAGTTTTTCTCGTCATGGAGAAAAATCGACAAAAAAAGAAGAGAAAGTAAAAGAAAAAGAAAATTGAAAGAGGAATTGGTCCAACTCTAAATGAGTATCTCAATCGGTGAATCAGCATTTAAATGAACGCAACGTATTTTAAGTGTATTATAATTGAAATTAGGCATCTATAACTTTGGATAATGCAAAGATTTTCACTGTCTACGAACTCGAGTGAACTCGAACGGTAAAACAAAATGAAGATAAAAATCCATATACCTTTTTATCATATCCTACGGTTTACATGAGTTACAAATAAAAATATACGTAAATTCAGTTATTAAGACGATATTACTTACATAATAAAGCCGAAGTTCATATATACATATATTTTCATAAAATACCGAAAGGCTCTCATAAATTTTAGTTTTAATAAAAATTTTAAATTTTGATAAAAATTTATTTACACGAAGCAACAAATAGATTCGACTCTCTCTCTCTCTCTCTCTCTTTCTCTGCCCCCCTCTCATTCCCTCTTTATGCTATCAAGTTGAAGCGTATGAAGCTTCGAGCAAGTGAGAGAAAGAGATAGGTGTAGTGAAAAGCTGATCGATATGCGTCATAACCATTTGTAACAACTTCCGAAACTCGAAGAGGAAACTTCGTGTACATAACCTAGGCGTTCGCCGATAGCACAAGGAAAGGAAAAAAAAAGCGGAGAAAAGAAATATCCGGGGTTCTCAGGCACGGCACCGACGGGTAAAAGTGTAAACGTCCTGCACTAAGTAGATGCAGCGATCCTCGAGTAAAGCGTCTTCTGGCCCGGATGTGTATGCACAACGTGACTGGCTTCTACGTGCGTATTCCTGACTTTGTAAGTGTGTATAAACGCAAAAGGGGAGGGACAAGGTAGCAAAGAGTGTGCGAGAGGGGAGGGGAGAGAGACGGTCGATCTTCATCTCAACCGCAAATATTGGATCGGCAAGATCCGGCAAGGATCCCAGATATTGCTCGTACAACATCCCCCCGGCGATGCTTTTGATGCTTTCTTAACCCGGGGACGACCGAGCCCGGAATCTCTATATTTCATTAAGGAGCGGCGTCAAGAGGCTGATGCCGAGAGATGCCTCTCCTACGTGCATTGCTCTACGTGCGTGTACATATATATCTATGTGTATGCCCCCCCCCTCCCGCTCTCTACCACTCTCTCACTCGGGGCTCGTGCCTTCTCCAACCTAGTGCCGGAAACTAGCTTTGCTAATTGCAACAGAGATTTCAGCCCGCGGGAGAGGACCCGCCGTTTTCGTATGAATTTTACTCCTGTTTTTCTTTTCCATTTTCTTCTTCTGGGACTCGAGGCTTAGAAAACGCTTGCAACCTTACCACCACCACCACCACCACCACCACTACCACCATCCTTCCACCACTTGTGTAACTTTCATTACTCTATTGTAGCCAATTCGCTGTAGTTTGAACTGTTTGCTTAGCTAAGTTTCGGCTAAAGTAAATATGAGTTGCTTTTGAACTCGAAGATTCTATTTTTATGTGAACATCTCTATGACCCTGATCGTTCGCTGGTCATTAATTAAAAGATGACGGAGTTATATTTATTGCTATTTGCTTTAAATCCACATTATAATTCTGATTAACGAATTTAAATTATATCATATTCAAGATGGTTTCTTCAACAACCGACAATTGTACTAAAACAGTATATATCATTATCCACATTTATTCAGCTTAATATATGTAAGAGTATTGATTTAAAACTTTCAAGTGTTCTATATCAAACCTGGATTTAATCCATTCTCACTAATATTATCATAATACTAGATTATCGCTCAATAATACTACAGGCGATTTATAAGATCAGTACACGTATTTGCAACACTAACCCAATGATTGTTTAACGTTTTATGTAAATTTAATCTTAACAATAATTTTGTAAACTGAACAATTTTTATTGTAATTTCGTACAAAGTATTTATTTACGTAAACCTATTAAAAAGTTTATCTTTGACCTACCATTTCACCATCTGTAATTTAAATCAGTTCAGAATTTAATATTTCTTTTGTACCTTTTACTTAAGTGGGTCAAACTCGAACCTTACAAACGCAAATTATTTTTAGAGACAAATTTCGTAAGAAACGAAATAGTTACTATTCACAATTCAGTATTAATTCTTAACGAGTATCGGATATATCGAAAGTCTGTCACCGTTATAACATAATTGTACGTAACAGTATTCGCAAAAACGTATCAGCATCAATAATAGTAATTATAATACGTAACAAAAATTGGCCAACGGAAATAACATTTAATTTAACAATTTTGCACTGAATAAAAAAGTAATACGTTGTAGAACCAGTTTATAGCGCAAGAGCGTTAGGAAGAATCAATCGATCGTCGGCTATAGTCGGGTAGGAGAGGATGAATTCCCGCGCTCGCGAGACCAGGCGACTATAATTTTTCGACAACCCCTTTTTATTAATTAATTGTTCGAGCGGAAGTTCCTTCTTCATCTCTTTCTCTTCCAGGTTTGAGAGCAAGTTTGACCAAGCACGAAAGTAGAGTGGTTATTGTTACAGCTTCACTGGAAGTTTTAAATTATTTTCACAAGCACAGACTCGGCTGCTAATGACTTCTTCGGTCTCGTCTCCCTTTTTTGTGTCTCATTTGTCTTTCTTCCGTCCTCTGGAATATTTTAAGTGCCGACGGTTATAGTGTTTTACTTCAGCGCGGATTTTAATCGTAAAATTCACGCCGCTGGGCGTTCCGAAGCGCTCCTTATAGTCGACAGTATTGTCATTAAAATTGTTCGATATTGTGTACCGTAATGTCCAGCAATTATACAATAAATGTTTTTTTTTTTTATATAAATTTAGTTCTCTTTTTTGATGTTGTTGGATTTCATTGTTTAAAAAAAGAAATCGATCGAAGGAAAATATTTATGATCCGACCAATAAAGTAATTCTATAAAATTAAAATTTAATTTACCGCCATAGTTATATTGTATTCGTTTATCGTATTTTTTTCAGCAAATTTGAATTTAACTTAAGTTATATTTTTTTAAAAACAGAATCAAAGTAACGATTCTTGTTTAACTAAAAATCAATCGTTATTTAGTAGGAAAAAATTGTCGGCGGAGAGTTATTTTTAGATGCACCGAATAAAAACACAACAAAAGATATGAATCGTCTAATAAATTCATGTACTTGGCGAACGTAGTTTAATTAATCGAGTTGCAATCTATCATCTGTCTAATTAACAACCTATTTAAAAGGGTATATTTTAAAAGAAACTGAATGTCGTAGAGTGTAGATTGTGAGGTTATACATTTACCGAATAAGGTGCCCTTAACTAGATTTATGGACAAAGTTTCGGGAATGAGAAACTTTGGTCCTCGGGAGTCAATTATTGTTTTAAATTTCATTTAGCCTGGTCTGAGTCATGATACGATTTTGAACGATGCTTTCTATATTCTCCCGGCCACGTGGCTTCGTTATCGTTTCGCGGATGAGCAACATTACCCAAGGTAAAATCGTCGAGAGTTCTCGCACGCCCGGGCCATTTCTCTCTCTCTCTCTCTCTCTCTCTCTCTCTCTCTCACTCTCGCCATCGAGTACAACTGGCGATCGGCGGTGTAAGAGAAATGTACGTAAAGCGAGCCTCTTCGATAATCGGCAACGTAAAATCGGTTCGGTCATTCACATGAATTTGTGGTCCTCCGCGTATACTCGTGGTAGTACTACCGGTTTCCCTCTTATATGCAAATTTCTTCAAAAACTTGGCCCGTGCGAGCGCGACTCGACATTTCTCTTCCCTCCCTCGATCCCCCTATCGGTTGACGAATTTTCCCCAACTGTAATTTTATTCCGAAAGTTAGATCGCTTAAGGGTCGTCGGTGTGAACCTTTTCCTCCTTTCTTTCTTCGCCCTCTCCCGCGGGCCGTCTTTTATTGCCTCCTACTTTTTCCGTCTCTCACGGCCATTACTACTTCCTCCTCCTCGCCCGGGCATGCACCCCCACTTCAAAAATTCCCGAGCGCTATCAAACCTGCTCCTCCTCCTTATCTTTCGCGCAATTCGTTTTCGCGCGTCCCTCTTCCTCCCGCTCTCTTCTCGCTCTTCTCCCTCTTCTTCTTCTTCTTCTTCTTCTGCTTCTTCCACTTCTAGTTCTTCTTCGCGCGCGTCACGTACACAGAGAGAGAGAGAGAAACACCAGGAGCGCAATACGTAAAATCCCCGCAGTTAGTTATACGGACGATAAAGCCGTTCCGCCGATTCGTCAGCGTCTGATTTCCCCGGGCGCGACCGGAAAAATCGCTCCCCTTCTTCTGTTCCTTTCGTTCTCGAAGCTAATGATCCTAAAGATAAGCCGGGGAAGAGGGGTAGGTCTCGGTTCGTTCAATACTGTCCGCAGTCGGAGGAGTTACCAATTTGTCAGGATGGCTAGGCGATCGTTCCTCGCTAAACCGAGTGCATACATTACGCGGAGGGAGGATAAGACCCGTCCATTTTTATTGCCACTTGGAGTCGCGGAATTGCTCCGATATATACTGAGGTAAGTAACCTAACCGCAGATATCTCTACATTCGAATCAGATACTTTCCTGATAAACCTTTTTAGTCAACGTTTTATCTTCATATACCTACACACACACACACACCCTCTAACGAATTTCTTTGGCTCTATCAAACATTTCGTTTCTGATCCTCGATATGCACGGAGTACCCTAAATTATTGGTATTAGATGACTTCGTGGAAACTGATAAAAACCATTTCACCGTAATCGAGTGATTCGAAATGATTTGACACTATTCCCTCGTACGCGTATGTAGGTATACATATACGCATTATGGATATACGTACAATCAATAATACCCACTATTAAATTCCTATCTTTTAAAATGTTTAGTGTGGTTACATTTTGCCGAGTCTTATTTGTGAACGTAATGTTAAAACTGAGTTATTCGATATTTGAATGAAATATATTAAAAATATCTATTTACATTGGATTACTGTAACTAGGTTACTCGAGAATTTCGAATCCTGTGGCGGCTTTTTTGTGGTTGATAGCTCGCGGTTCGTGCACTCTTGTCTGTTTTTATGCATATTTATCGACGCGGGAGCGAGATACAATGAATACGCCGATGGGATGGACTCGAAACCGAGTTGAAAATAGATTCGGCACATTCATATCTCTGATGTATTTCATTGGCAAACATAATTTTAGTAATGGAGGATATTCTAGAATTCCGGATTTTCGGCAACCGAGGTACAGCTATATACATGTATATATCCCGTGTGTATGGACGACATTTACTTACACTAATGACGTTTGATGCAGATTAATGTTACTCGCTTTTGTTTGCATCCGACGATTTATTGGATTGTTAAGTCTGCGCGCAACTATACCAAGAAAACTTCCCAATGGTATATCTGTACCTTTTAATTCGCGTTTTCACGTTTCTTTAGCTTCTTTGTCAAATTAGCTGTACGTGTTGGGGTGTCATGGAAATTAAACTTCCAGACGAATTTGTAAATGTGTATGCTTATCAAATGCATTGGGCATCGTAAACAAATGAATGTTTTATAAAGGTTTCCCGACACTTTATTCAACCAATATTCGATTAGTTTCGAAATAACTTCAACTGGAGATATATTTAAGTAGTCGAGTAACTAAATTCGGGAATATCAAATAACCATCGTATATTCGTGGTATATTTCCTCGCAAGCAATCTACTAATGCACTTAACAGCGGTTACGAAAGCGGTGAGCGCCACCACCACTACCTGATTTATTGATGATTAAGAACGAAGGATTTCTTCCCGGTGTACAGGCGTATAGATGTATATATGGAAACCGACGAAATAGCACCTTCGGTTTGATTGATCCTTGAACGAAACCTCGCGACTTTCCGGCTATCGTCAAAATTTCGCGGCCTCTTGGCGAGCTCGGCATCTGGCACTCACGAGCTGCTCCTGGCGAAGTGGCTGCACCGATCCGCCCCCTCCTTCGCGGCTCCGGCTCGTCTGCGGCAAGGCAACTCTCCGCTCGGACGTGATGCCCTCGTCCACTGGCTGCCGTCGCTTCATCGAAATTCCATTCGCGTTGCCGTGGTCTGAAAGCAAACCCATTCCCGTGGGTGGTTGGCATAACCACCCCCCTTCTCTCCCACTCTCTTCCTCGCTCCCTCGCTCTCCAACATACCCCGTGTACTCGTTCTCTCCACTCTCCTCTTTGTCTGTCTCGTTCTGGTGAGTAGGATTGATGCGTATTTTTGCGTTCAATCTACAATTGCGTTATCTCCCTGTTTCTCGGGCACTTTCTTTGAGAGATTCAGATTTTTTTTTCTTTCGACACAACTGACGTCTGCTACTTTGCGTTGAGATTGGGATTTACTTGTTATGCAAATTATACTCCATTACTCGTCCTTACTGGACATTCTCCACTTTTGTCACCGAGGTGATCTTCTTTCGTTATACACTCGTACAAAAAATTGTCGTTATCGTGTATCGAGTTATTTTAATTTTTCGACTTCACGTGCATGTTACTTTTAGATTGAAATCACTAAGTTAACTCTTCGATTTTAGTTTCTGGAAGCTGCTGGTTTTTACTCCTCCGATTTCGTCGTCTTACTGTTTCGTATTTCTTTTCTTTTTCGAACGTTTTCCTGGTCAATATCAGTGCACTGTGTACCTTTTTATCGGAGCACTTTAGTTTTTCCTTCGTGACCTTTTTTATGTTTGCTACTTTGGATAACGTTTCTCTTCAATTTCCTGGAATCGTGATTACAATGACAATTTCTCATTTATTTCGGTCCTCTACAGTTCAATAAGACGTACTTCTAAAAGTAACATTTCCGTTAATGAATAATACGAACAAATATTCGTTATTTTATTAAAAACTCTTTTTTTCTAATATATTTCCAGAATATTAAAATGACTTTTCAATGTTTGAGTCCATCCTTTAAATTAAACAATGTAAGCATCATCAACTTCCGTTGCAAAGCTTACAATTAAGCTTCACGTAAGATCAAAGGTAGAAGAATATCAGTATTATAAAATAATGAGATCGTCTCAGGTAAATGTGACGTGTACGAGAATCGAGCAGTAAAATGTAGAGTATTCAACGATTTGCAAAGAGTAAAAAGAAGAGAAAAATAAGTGTCAGATCTCATTAAAAGGAATACAACGTACGAGACCCTAAGGAAAATAAACAATCCCCATGCACGACCAATCACGTTAATTACATTCTCACATGATATCATTTACTTTAGCACGTCCTAATCCTTCTTTATTAACTCTTCGTCTGGCCGTTCTCGTACGACGTCTCGGGGGTTGCTATCTCCGGGGCCATTTTGCCCATCCGCTCTCGCCTCCTCTGTCTATCTATCCGGCTCTCCTCGATTCTAATGCGAGTCTTACCGGGGGCAGTTGGAGAGCGTCTGGTGGAGGATGAGTCGCCTCCTCGGTCAAGCCAAACTGCGGAAGCGATAAGGAAGACTGCGTCGGGACAATGAATACGGAGAGACCGAGGACCAAGAAGGAAGGGCGAAATGGCAGGATAAACGGCCCGGTGGAATTGAAAATTTTGCTACTTCTTTGCGAAATCGTTATGGTTATTGAAGTAGCCGGGCGGGTTCCTCTCCTCTCCTCTCCTCTCCTCTCCTTTCCTCTCCTCGACGTTCAACGCTCGACGCTCGACGACGCACGAGGGAGATTGCTTACGAATGCGCGTTTCAAACAAGCTGATGCGACTTTTCCCATTTTCATGGGTTAACCCGTTCACTGGCTTAATTGATTTTTAACGGCCCAGTTAAAATATTGCGGTGACGTTCCGACCTGGCTTACTCGATCGTTTCATTTACATGAAGTTAATTTTTCCTTCCATGTTTTATCACGATTACACCTTTACCGCAATATTTATCGCGTTTATATTCTGGGCGTGCAAATTGCAATGAAATTGGTTCACTCGTTCAAATATACTTTTAAGTTACGTTTCATGACAAATTTCTACATTGGATTAGAACAATTTTTATTTCTTTAACCCGATTTACAAATAATAGTTATAAATAACGCATCCTTCCGACTATTGTATATCAATAGGAATGAGAAATTTTTTCAAATATTGTACTAAATTATTTTTATTCTTATCATTGCGGCATTATCAACTATTTTCTCTTTTATTTCCATCTTATGCGCACAGTAATTGAACCGGATACTTTAAAAGACCGAAGCTTTTATATCCCTCAAAGCCGAAATCCTCACTTTCGGAGGGTCAAAAATAAAAAAAACAGAAAGGAACCGACATTATTCCTTTTCCCAACATCCGCAATACATTTCCATCAACGAAGAGGTTGGACTGGGATGCGCAAAAGGTGTCCGTCAACCCAAGTCGATGCGAGGAATCACGTGGGAGGATGAAGCGGAGAGGAGCAAAGATACCAAGACGCGACGACCGGCCGTCGATCTTCAAGACAAATATTATTCCGAAAAATTGGATTACCGTTATCGGCTCCTGCCATGCACTCGTCGTCTCTCTCGCTCCTGCTCTCTATACCCCCACGTTCATCGTATGTACGCTTCTTGTGGATTCCAGACGTTGCTTCATCTTCGCATCTCTGTTTCTCCCGATAGTCTTATATTTGTCCCTTTCTTGCCTGTCTAAATTGTTGGAAATAAGTTGAAGTGATATTATCTTTATCTTTGGTATAGGTCTATGTAGAAAGTTGTATTAACTTATTCGATATACAGACGATTATACATTTCTTTTTACTTTGTCGCACATAGAGCTTTAGACGATCGTTCAATCCCTTAACCACCATCAAATGACCATTTCGATGTATTGCAATTGTAAGGAGAATAGTCGAATGAATTTTGTATAACTCTTGTGGCAGCAATCAACTTTTTTAATCGAAATTAATCAAGTTAATATAATTTGAAATAGATAATAGTTTACGTATTAATAATTATAATCAACTGTAGTTATCAATGTGTAAACGGAGTAGCGTGATTACACACTCACAAGCATTCGACCAATTTTTCTTCCGGTTGCCTTTAGGCGTTTAGTCATAGCGCGCGCGGAGGTACTACATTCGTAAAGTCAAGTTCTTTTCTATCGGTTCCTTCGCATCCTCCTTTCTTCCTCGTACACCAGTAATTCCTCACATCCAAGTGACGTCTTTTTTTTCTTCTCCTTTTGCACGCTCGTGCGCGCCTGCACGATCGGCAGCCAATTTTTCTCTTGCAGCAGTTCTATCTCTCTCTCTCTCTCTCTCTCTCTTTCGCTCTCGCTCTTTTTCTCTCTTGCATGTGTGAGCGATTCCTAGGCTTTTCGACCTTTTCGAGTCAACGCCGCAGAGCAAATATTTGCTGGCGTGGAAAAGAGGGTGAGGGAGAACCGTCGATGGAACTCGACAGTCGACTGATGGAATGGGATCAGAAGGGAGAGGTTTCTGGTTTTGTAAGATGAATTTGATAGGGAGGATAGAAAAGGTGAAATGTCAGGGAATTAAGGGTTTAAGTGGACGACGGAGTCTTGTTTTATTATTGACTATGGCATTTAACGGGTACGAAACTTCAACTGCCCATGCAAATTTTTTCCTTTTCTTTTTTCCAAACTTATATTTTAAATTTGCAGTAATTTAATCCCCCGAGCTTCAACATTTTTTTACTTTGAAAAGTTATGAAATTCAATTCGCGAATTTGAACAAAAGTTTTATTCCTACTTTTCCCGCGAAATAAATCGAGGCTGAAATTGTTTTTTTTTCTCCTTCCCCTACATATAATTAAGCCGGATTATATAAATTACGCAATGGGAAAATAATAATGAATGGCGCTTATATCGATTACATTATGTAACGATTGTATCGGTAAATGCTGTGTAAAGACTCTGGTAATAAGAATTTAAAATCCCGAAGCTTAAATCAATAAACGGGACGCACAAAAGAATAAAGGAGACAAATAAAGTTTTCAATTTATGAAAGTACGAATAAACCTCTACTAACGAATCTGATCATCCATCTATATCTGTATCGTACACTTTATAATATTTTAAAAATAACATCGTAAATGATATTGTAAAATAACTATCTGTCTCGTATACAGTTCATTACAAAAATAAATATAGATTTACATATAAAAATAAACTATAAATTTTTAGTAGGTAAATTTTTGTGTGTATTCCCGATTGTTTAACAATGTAAATAAAACTGCGAGACTTGACCGGGTAAACAGAAAAGAAAGGCAAGATCTTGGAGAAAAAAATTAATACAATAATCTGACTGTGTGCGAAGTTTATAGTCCCGCCCCGTGTTTTACAAAGACGACGGTGAGGGTGGAGGTAAGAAAGACCGGGGAGAGATATTTGCCGAGAAAAATGGAACGCGGCAGAAAGTTGGAAGGGCGAAATCGTTGATTTTCTTGGCGCGAGTTCCGGAAAAGGCGCTCGAGAAGGAAAAATGCACGGCGGAGCGAGAGAGAGAGAGAGAGAGAGAGACGAAATGACGGGCGCGCCTTTGCAGAGGAAGACTGGGCTTTTTTCTCTCTTTGTCTCCCTCTTCGCGTTGGCCATGACGCTGTTTTCATTGCAAGAATTCAATCCCGTTAAAAGGTTTCGATTGTTTAATTTATTTGAGTCCTCGTTCCCACGTTACCGGAATATACATGTAAATATTTTTGATTATCAAAGATGCATTCACGCGCGCATAAACGTACTTGCAAAAATTAACTGGGAAGAGTGTAAAACAGTTTCGTTAGTTGTTGCACAAAATATATGACATTTTTCATTAAATTTATGTTAATGATTAAATATTTATTTGAATTAGAAAATTACCAAACTACATGTTCAAATGTATTGAAAATTACCCACGTCGTTCTTTTTAAAAAAAAAAACTTTTAATTGATTTACTTACTATACGTGTAATCACATCCATAAGTAATAATCCCAACAATGTACCCCAAGAATGTAAAAATTAAATTAATTTTCCATAAATTCCCCTGAAATCCACATAAAAGAACTTTCTCTCTCTCTCGTTCTCATTAAAAAATCCCTTTCTTTCACATACTCATAGGTATCCCTTTCACTCGACTCAAAATCCTCTCGCGGAATCCTTCTCACTTATAATTTTTGTGAATACACACACAGATCTTGAAACCACCACGCGTAATCAGCTCGTCTCGAGTCCGAAAATCTCACCCAACAACCCGTACGCGTATAATAGCTAGCGTGGTGCTTTAAAACGAAAGGGAACACCTACTACTACTCCCTCGCGTGACGAGATATATACGTGCACACCAATTGTATTACACTCGAGGGTTTTTGCCGAGGTTCGCCCTTTGTCCCCGCGATCCTGAATGTAAATCTAATGGTCTCGCTTGCTCCTTTGTGTCGTAGTCTTTCCTTCTTCTTTTTTTGTCGAGGATACATTTTTGGAGGACGTACAACGCTGAAACGCTCCTGTCATATAACCGTGAAGGTCTGATGCATGAATCATGCGACGTGATGATTTTTCGGTTTAAAGGTGATAAATTGAGTTTAACGCCCGAGCACTGCGTACGTTTGTGGGAACTTAAATTTCAATTTGTTCTTTACCTGCTACGAATAAACAATGACGCAGGAAATGAAATGCCACCCGCTGTTGGATCTCTATCTCACTCTTTTTGATGGGTTTTATTGTCTTCGCGTGTAATTAATTAACTTACCTTAAGGATTAATAATTAAGAGGGTGAGAGATTTCATTATACAACTACGTTTATATACATTATTTATTCCATTTGCATTTTAATTATCATAATTTGTTATTCGATAGTTTACACTAAATATATTATTAACAATTGACTAACCGAAGCTTCTATTCATATTCTAAGTTTATTTATGATTCATTTTACTTGTGTGCTCACTTGGGATAGTCAAATTGTTTATTTGTCTTTCAAGTGTATAACGTTTGGTGATTCTACGTGATAAATATAGAAATATAGAAACATAATAGAAGTATTTAATTAAACCATGACGACTCATTACGTAATAGTTATTCGAATTAGTAATATTTTTCACGGTACAGTTTTAGTGTTGTTAATTAATGTACATCGTATCTTAATTAACGGACACGCTATACATTTTTTGTACATAACAAAATAAGTGTTCAAATTATATTAATTGTTGACAAAGTGTGGGAAATCAAAGATTTCGGAAAATCAACCAATTACCGTTAACAAGTAAGCACGAGAGAAGTTTAAGTGGAATAAAAAAGACGTTTGGTATACGCGAAGATGTAAATAAGGAAATGTCATAATTGGAAATTGACATAACAAGTTTAGTGGTAACAAGAGTAACCATAAATTTGCAGGATCGATGCAACCGTTAATAAATCTACAAATTTCAGTGGGAGTCAGAAGAGAAAAACGAAAATAAAAGTGGAAAGCTACCCTTCTCGAACTCGTGATAAGTAAATAAATAAATAAACAAGTCTAAAGCATACCCGAATTTTCCCACAGTCCCGCCATCTACTTCCCTAACACCCTAACGCCAGTTTCTCGTAATGCGTTATGGTTGCGGATCCGGTGGGGAGACAGAGAGAAGAAGAGTAGTATAGGCTCGTAATGCCCGGATTAACACGCGAACCCTCCCCTATATCTTCAGCTCGACGCAACTTCTCCCCCTATACCCAGGTTTATAGAAATCCTACCCTTGGTCGGATTTGAGGTTTCGATCCCTCTCTCTGTCTCTCTCGTACTCTCTCACCTTCACCCTTCGAATGTTCACTTTTCGCGGACTTTTCAACGAGCCGTACTTTTGTTCGTCCCTCCAACTAATCGGAGCTTCGGCAAATGTTTGCTTGTTTATTCGAATGTATACCTGATGTTTTTGCCTACTCTCTATATATGTCGGGTAGTCATCTATATATGAGGTAGGGTGCTCGCTCGGTCTTGTTTATGATATCTTTTTGACACGAGTGATTTGTGGCTTCGAACGGATCTATATACCGATGTATATTGGGAGTTTTATTCGCAACTTTGGTCGAGAGGGTGTGACTTCTTTTATATCAATACGCGTGTTTACCCAATCGATGTTTGTCGATACCCAGAGTCTATTAGTTGCGTTCAAGGTAATTTTTCGGTGACGCAATAACGTACCGTGGCTACTTGTGATTTAACTAAATCGAGGAACTTTTCTTTTTAAAGGGAACGAGTCGAAGTGGATTACACCGAACTTTTATCAAGAATGCAATACGGTTTATTTCTTTAGCGTGAAAAACGATCGAACAGACTATTACTACCTGAAGAATTTTCTAATTCTAATGAATGTAAATCCTGTATGTATGCTCTTTCCAATTCAAATAGAAATTATAGAGCCATCACGGTGCTACCTCGGTCACTTTTGTATTTATATACATTAAACGCTGGTAATTCAACGATCCGCCCACAGAATTACCCTGGTACATTTGGTACACGTCAATTAAGACCATTCGTATCCCAAAAAGGAAGAAGGGAAGGAAAAAAAAATGAAATCCGTAAACCCAGCTCGATTTTCCGTTAAACTCGATTACCGGACTTGCTTCTCGAACTTCAGGGACACGCGTCCGCGGGCGATATCCCGCCTAACGCACGCGCCCCGGTACGAGATTAGCCCAAGTATGCACGAACGATTCGATCGGCGATGCGCGATATCGTAGACGTCCCTCTCCGCGGGCGAGGCTCGTGGTTTCGACACGTAGCGCCGTGTATACGGTGTATACCTGTCGGCGGCAGGACTCGGTGAAGCGTGAAAACACCCGTTTTCCAACCTCGAGAATTGTTCTTGCGGGGGTGGGGGCCGAAGAGGTATAAGACGAGTGTCGTGCATCTTGAATCATGATAATTCCGTGCGTACGTCGAACTATATATGTATATAGCGTACCAAGCTTGACATTTCTGTATGTATTGGTCAAGTGTACCTCAATTTGGACTTCATGTTGAGATTTGAATACGATTACTCATACGTCAGTTTTTATGGTTAATAGAGCAGTTTTTTAAATGAAAAGATCAATCTACAATAAATTGAATTTAGCAGTGTATTTGAATCGTATCCGCATGCATTAACGCATAATTGATATGCACCTTCATTTGGGAAATTGGCCAAACTTCTTTGACAGAGAAACGCTAGTCTATGTAGTAGAACGTATGTATATTTCATCAAAATTTTTTGACTAAATAATTCTAATCTCAAAGTAAGTTTTGGATAGCAGCCAGAATCTGATTTTAATGGACATATTTTACTAGTCTTTTGACAGACTAAACTTTCAGTACGTAGATAACCTCGTCGTCGATTAACCCGTGATTTCAAATAATTAAAAGAGGTTTTATGTGGTGTCCATTGAATATATTGACGTAAATATTGTGATAATTCATACATTTCGATTCTTTTGAATTATTGTATAATTGTATCATACAAAGTAATTTCAATAGTATAAGCTATATATCGGTTTGTTTATTTTATAATTATTTGTCTTATAGATTTATGAACAAGCTTTTGAGAAAAAAGTACATACACTTATTGGAAAATAGAATATAGATCTTACGTAAACTGGAAATATTTTTTTTAAAAACATAAATAATTTTTTAGCTCATATTTAAATTAGTTCAAATGGTATTAAAATATCAGAAAATACATTAAGTTTTTATCTCCAACCTCTCTTAGATGAATTTTTATCAATTTTATATATAACTTTTCGAGCAATCAATATTTTTCATATTTAAATGCGTCATCGGCTTAAAATTTATTTACTTGTATTATTGTTTGAAAAAATTGATGGAATAATCTATATTTATACAACAACCATTAATATTATTAACCCCTATTTCAGCAAATTATATTATTAATATAATTATTAATACGTCAATAGTATAATATTTATTTAATTAAATAAATACAATAATATTGTAGAATGAAATCGAAATGACCAAATTATAGCCAGTATAAATATTAGAAATTAAAAAATAAATATAATCTCTGTAATTCTCCATCCGGGATAACAACGCGTAGTCTCTCATAGAATATACCAACAAGCCAACTCACCCCCTGTAATTACTCATCGCTAGACCAACCCATAAATCCGTGCAAGAACAAGTAACTTTTAACAAAACCCAAAGCAAAAAAAAAAGTAAACCAAGCAAATACAAACAATTTGCTTCCTAGTGTGAGAAGAAGAGAAAACGAGGATAGAGAAAGATAGAGAGAGAAGGAGAAGGAGAGAGAGAGAAAGGAAGGCGATTTCTGGTTTATACGTCAGCGGCAGGCGCGCTCCCTTAACTGTGGTCTCTGTCTTGGAAACAGGCGAATCCGCGAGGGGAAGGAGAAAGAGAGAAAGAGAGGTCTAGGAAAGTGCCGTCTGCCACCTGCGACCTTGCCGTCTAAGGGGAGGAAAACCTCAAACGTCACGTGACTGCCACCCCTACCACCCGGATATTGCCACGGGGGATGAAATTGGCTTGCTGCTTTATATAAGTCGCAATTTCTTCCTACCTTCGTTTCTTCCTTTTCAAGTGTCTTTGTCTCATTCTACGGGTGAGCCATTTGTACGTTTAATCTTTTCTTCTCTCTTTTTCTTGCATTTCGTTTTTTACATTTTATTAGGATAGTCGTTGTTCATTTAAATGAGGTTACACGTTTCAGAAATTCAAGGTGTTGTTTACATATCGTGCTGCTCATATTAAACGATATTAATTATTATTTCTCAATATCATTTTAATGATATTTATAACGGTAGTAAAAATTCTAAAAATTAATTAAGTTATATTGTTTAATATTATCAGAAAATCAAATTGTTTTTTTGTACATGTTTCTAAAGATTATCAGATTTTTTCTGAAATGTAATGATAATACACTTGAAAAAAATTAGTAGAAACATAATATTTTTCTACTTCTAGTAATATCTTTAATGTTCATAAATACAAAATATTACGTGACATTACTAATAAAAAAATTCAAGTTGATCACAAAGATATTATTAAACAATATTTAATTAAAATGCAAAATTAAATTTGTTATGAATTACTAAATTTAGAGTCCTACATTCCTATTATCAAGAAATTATCCACACGAAAAAAAAGAGAGAGAGAGAGAGAACTTTCATGTAAGTAATTTTATAGAAACTAACAATACCCAATTAAAAAGTAATTTCACTCTAACGAACGCGTAATTTAATATTTCCCTCATACTACTCTTGAATTCCTCGATATTACCGGAGCATTAATTAATTCACGAAGCAGTGCAAATCTGAGGGAAAAGAAAAAATGAAAGAAGAAAGTAGAGCCAACCGCATATACTCCTAATGTTCAACGAGCCGTGTGCCATTCTAGGTAATCGTACCTGGATGCCTGACCCTGGTTAAATAAAGGAATTAAAAGATCGAAGCGTATATGCCAGTATAATCTCAGCCACGAGAAGGAAAATCGTGATAACGAGTCAGGCGACGACGAGAAAGGGTTTCGCGTGCTTCGAACACCTCGGTGAACGCCCACCGACGTTTAGGGTGGCAAATAATGATGGTGTGGTCATTGCAATTTACGGAATCGTAGACCAATCCTTCGAACGTAAGTGGATCTTACTATCGTTTGCTGTTTAGAAATTCTTTTTTTTTTTTGCTTTGTATTGTCAAGGTATATATTGTAAGAATATATTTCAAGAGTTGAGTTTTTTCAATTACATTTTATGATATTTTATCCGTGCAAAAATGTTTTATAAAGTTTGAATACATCGATGTATAATCAAATTCTATACATACCCATTTATACAGGAATGTGAAAAGTTTAATTTTTATTTTTAACGCAAACTTTATAAAATTTTTCAAGTACAGTATTACTGTATCATTCTACATTCCTCAGGTACAAATTTCACCACTTTTAGTAAAAAATTGATAAAATATGTTTTTGCTATATGAATTGATCAAATTAAGATGTACTAAATATTAGAGAATTTCGAATGCAATAATATGAACAATATAAATAATTAAGTAACATTTAAAAAAATAAATAAAATAAACATTTTTATACCGTCAGTAAGTTAAGAGCGCTAATTTAATTATTTGAAATTAATAACTAATATTGATCAATAAGAATAAAACAAAACAAACTGTAACGATAATGTCAGCAAGTTTGCAACATGTTTTTAATAGCTATGCATTTACTACAATTCATTCTTCCCTCTTAAAATAATTATAATCCATTTAAAGTTACAAAGAATTTATCAATAAATAAGTTGAAGAATTTTTTTACTTTTCAAAACTTTGAAAATGATTAGCAATTTTTCCCATACTTGTATGTACGTAAGATTAAAATCGTTCGAATTTTCTAGTAATTTTCCAGGAATTTCTATAATTATAGTTATTTTTTTAAAATGTAGTCAAAGTTTAGTTTGTAGAAGACTGAGATTACCGTGTAACAAGCAGTTAAAGATAAAGCTTATGAAACTGGTCACGTTATATTCGACATACCTTTATATATATATACATAACACTTCCTTACACTCATTACTGTAAAGTTGTATCAATTTTTTCAGCTAATAATTTATGTATATCGATAAGGTGAATTTTGATCATCAAATCATAAATTTTTTTTTAATAATGTACACTATATTGACATTAATAAAAATATTTATGTTGTGAAATTTATTCTTATCTTTTATTATGCATGATACGATCGTTGCCATCGTTTTCCAACTGTATGCTATAAGCTATTTAAATAATATGATGGATAATATGTTGTAAATTATTTTACTCGTGCATTTAATCGTAATAATTATATTCTGAAAATTGTATCAATCAACCTCAGTCAACGATTAATGCATATATACCTATATATAATTTTGTCAACGTTATTTAATTAAATTTTATAATCGGATTATTAAAAATCGTAAGATAATCAGTTAATTCATTAATTTCATAAAAGAAGAACAAAAAATAATTTACGGACTAATTCTGATATAAAGTCCATCATACGAAAAACGTCAAGTTTTACGGATCAATTGGAATAATTAAATTTAGATCTTGGGAAAGATATTTTAATTTAGCATAATGCGCGCAAAAGAAAGAAAACTAGTGAACGTGGAAAAAACATTAGTGTAACTCGTGAAAATATCCGTATATTTTTATAACATTATACAGTTGTTGAACCTCTAGAGATATCAAATTTACGGCGCATTGAATTTTTCGGGTCGAAAAATTTCGAGCATTACTCAAATAAGTGTGCGTGTTGACATTAAAGTGCCACATTTTATTCGAGGGCTTTCAAAAACGTCGGTTGTTTTTAACGAGTCGCGCGAGCGCGCTTTTCATCGAGCCGAATCAATATATTTTCCACATCGTAGTAGGGGTGCACGAAATTCCATTGTTAAAGTAAATAACATACAGAATTACCGGCACGAAATGTATCGCCGCGAAATGTAAAGTCGGTTGATAATAAAAAAAAGAACGGTGGTTGAAAAAAATGTTGATTTACGAAAAAAAAAGGAACATTTGTATAAATAAAATGTCTGCGAGTTCGGAGGGGTGAGCATCTTTACAAATACAACAGGATATCGGAAGAATAATTTTGTATAAAAATAATATAGAAATTTTTTAATTCTCGCAACATTTTATTTTGCATCACGTCGGTGGATACACGCGTACGTATAATAGATCGATAATTTTGAACCGTTGGTAAAAGTGTACCTGATTAAACAATTAACCGTCCTTGTAACTATCGGTGAATTTAATTGACAAATATGAAGCATCCCCAGTCGAAAAGTATAAACAACCGGTGTAAAAAGGGGAATAACTTATCGGGAGAAAATCCAAGCCGCAGCGAACTAATAACAACGTCACAAGCCCCGCACTGCGGGTAAACCTTCGTCTTTTCTCCCAACCCTCTAAGAAAGGAGTAAAGCTTGGGTTGCGGCAAGACGGTCGAACGTTGCATGCTCGTCAAGATTGCATAATGACATAATATTCATGGCGCACGCTTATGCTCGTGCGAGCAGGAGGTAATAAGGGTGTCGCCGTCGTCGCGCAACCCCCGTGTATTTATACGGCGTACCAACCGGGCCGAGTATTTGCATCGCATAAATAATATATAAGTGTGCAAGAAAAATATAAGACTGGACAATAAGGGATTGGGCATTCCTGATCTAAATTAGACCTTTTTTTTAAAAGGGGTCTCTTGGGGCTTCTCTTTAGGTTTTTTTATTGCGATTGCCGTTTGTAGTTTACTAAAATATATCTTACAAGAATAGTAATTTAAAAATGCTTCCTCGATCGTTTGGTTTTTTAACTTACTTTTTTTCAGTTTTTATAAACTTCCAATAATAATCCATTTTGTATTAGAAGTATTACCCCGGTTACATTAATATTGCAATAAATTTTTATTTAATAATTCTACGTTTTTTCACGTAAAAACTAATACTTAATAATAATAATATTAAAATAGTATTATCTAGGAGTTATCTCTTTTAATCCAACTTGATAAAAGTGAAGTAATGACATTTTTAAATGAAATTATCGAATTGCGTAGTTACTGTTTGCTACGTTTAATTCGGAGCACGTGTTTATTTTCAAGTCTTAGTCACTAGTTTACTTGGTTACTGTACGTAGTGAGCATACAACATTTGAATAAACTTGCCGGAAAAGCCAAAACTTGCTTGGAGCCAACAAAGTTAAATGCCGAAATTAATACAAATACTGGAAAATATGAATAAAAAAAACTATATGCATATATAATAGTTGTGTTAATTTAACAATAAAATCAAATAGCATATTGCTTACTTTGATAAATAAATGCATTGTTTTTCGAATAGTTTGGCGAAGTTTATTGCTGAACAATATGGTAAATAAAAATTGGGTCGAGAAAATTATTAAAATTATTTGGCAAAGTTCAAAATTTCGTATCGCCTGGAGAACAAGTTCCAAACACTTTGGTATTGAGTAACAATAAAAAATTCATCCGACCGTGAAATTAATCGCGAACAGTATTCAATTTCAAGTGCATCCTTTGACTTACGAAAAAGAAACCAAATCGAGAGATGGCTAGATTAAATTAATAAAACTTGGTGGGTATAGCCTCTCGGCACAGAGAAAAAAAGGGGAAAACAAAATCCGCGCGATCGTTTTTCGGGTCTGCACGCGAAAAATTTAATTAAAAAGTTGAGTTGCGCTCGCGCGCGCAAGGGGCCCGGCACGAGTAATTGCGATACAACCTGAATTTTACGCCCGATGGTTAGAGACTTTTGACGCGCGTGTCCTCGAAACTTTCTCCCTAATTGAGGTGAAAGCACCTCATAGTCTATATATACAGCTATAAGTCTTGAAAAATCGTCCCCAGGACTGTTTATTTTAGCACGTGGCGTTTACTTACGCAACTTGGGTAATTAAAAATTTTCACCGAGGGAAAGAGTGAGCGGGGCGGAGAGAGAGAGAGAGAGAGAGAGAGATGGGGTTAAGTATCGACCGCATCAGAGCTTGTGCAAAATTGATGCCAGATGGCGAAAAGGTACGTATATATATACCTATATAGGTGTGTGTGTCCTTTATATCGAAGCTGTCCGGAAGCCGCCAACGCCATGCCACGAAAATTAATTACGTCTAGAGAACTGTCTTAAATTAAAACGGAATCAGTTATCTATCTCTTTTATTAGTGACTTTTCCTCTCTTCATTTATTTTAAACGATGAATTTGATTATCCTTACATTCTTATCTCCGCGGGGTATATTACTTATTTACTTAAAGTTTTTGTTTTTAGTTAAAACACTGTAAGAATTATTTTAATTATCATATCCAGTGCAATGCCAATAGTGATATTACGGAAAAAGCGTACGTCAACGAAACAATTCCAAGACTTTCATCATTTGGCACATATTTTACGAACTAAGACAAAAAGAATGCAATGGTATCGCCATCGGATGTAAGCATAAAATCTGTAATAATGGCCAAGGAAAGAATCGGCATCATCGTTAAATCGAAGTAAACTAACCGTTAGCGGTCAAAGCTATATAACATATACATGTATGACTCCATAAAAAAGTAAAATAGAATAAAAGGAGAGAAGGTAAGTTTGTATATTCAATGAGAAATGGTTTCCATCTCCTAGGAAATAAACTCGAAAACGAAGTGATACGACGATCGAGAAGGGTTACAAACCTCGTATCTACCCGTATAACACGAAGCCGTCAAATAAATTTCCAGGTCAAGAAAACGAAGGCACATCGAAGGATGAGAATGCAGTAGCATTTCCAAGATTATTCAGTGCCGTTCGGGTGAGCTTGCACAGGACTTTTACATCGGGCATCAAAGAAAACGACCTGTTAAGTCCCATCGTGTACACACGCCCGCCTTATCCAATAAAACGCGACCGGATACCCTCGGGTATCTCCCTCTCTCCCTCCCTTTCCCTCTCCTCCCTCTCTGTTTCTTTCGTGACACCTCGATAATTCGAGTTACGAGGATGCGCACGCCCGCGCGCGCGCGCGCGTCTCTAACCGTTTATAGGCTACGAAGATTCCGGGGCTGTAGTTTTTAATCAGCGTAAACTACGGCAATTGCGCGGTCGTAATTAAAAATTTACTGTCCTCGGGTTTTCGAGGGATGTTATGAGCCTTAGATGTTGAGATGTTGAGCTTTTCCTTCGTTTTAGTAGAATATATGACTTTGTTCAGGTGGCTTTTTAGGACTTGGCTTCTTTAACCTTTTTTCCAAAGATTTTACGAGGACTGACTTTCCTTACTAGTTTTAAGGTAAATGTTTGATAAAAATAAGTTTATTTTACTTATTTAACGATCTTTGAACTTGATACTTTTGCATTATACGTTACAAAATCTTATGAAAAAAAACACAATGATCCACGTTACAAAGATCTAAGAGTTTTAAGGAATTTCTTCGATGTATGAAACATTACATAAAGGTTTATATTAAACTTTTACCTTATGACCTTAAAAATATAATAAAACATTTCTAACATTAATAACGATATTAGACATTCCGCGATCTAAAATTTAAAGACAAAAATATTATGAAATGAAGCGAAATCTTCATAATTCTACATTAAACTTCTCCTAATATTCTTTTCGTAAAATTATTCATAGTATACGAACTACTTTCGATATTTTTTAATTATTAATTATGACATTTTTCCATTTAGCGTTTAATATTATATTTAAGATAAACCTATATTGTATACATTTTTTTTATGTAACTTATATATACATCGAATAGATAAGAAATTATAACTTAATATATTTATGTATAGCGTTATAATGTTCCACATACTCGAATTAATATTTGTAGAAAGATGAAATCTTAGAAAAATCAACGCCCACGTCACCCAAAGGATACACGAAAAACCAAACCCAAATGTATTACAACATCACGAATCCAATCGTCAGTGACCAAAAGACACAAAGCGCAATTGCGAATATTTTGCGCTCACTCGAGCGCAACCGAAGGATAAAAAAAACAAAAGAAAGCCCTTTCCCTAGAAAACTCGGAATATATCGAAGGATTTAAAATTCAATAAAAGTCTGAGGGTATACCGTGAATCTTGTAAACGTCTCGGAAGGGCGCCGTTTCTTTTGCATGGACCGAACAGAGAAGCAAAAAGAAAAAGAAAGAAAGGAAAAAAAAGAGAAAAAAGAAAGAACGCGAATTTCTATCCTGGAGATAAAACCTCAGGCGTTCGCGATTCAAAGGGAATGACGGAACAGGAGCGCGCATATATTTTTGTTTGCTTAAGGATCCCGCGGGAGTGAGAGGAATGCACGTCTCTCCTGGGCGGAATTCATGGATTCCGAGAGAATCGGCTGGTGCTTGACATTCCCATCGGTTGATCGCGCTATACTTAGAGGATGCGTTTTGACTCTGTACCAACACTTTTACGTAGCCAAACTTCGATACTTTTGATGAGCTAATTTTGTAAAAAAAAAAAAAGAAAATGTCAATATTTTGTCTCGCTGATTAACATTGGAAAAATTAATTGATCTAATTCTCATTAAAGACAAATGATTCTTTCAATTTATTTATAGATAAAATGTCAGTTAGTAATAAGATCAAAATTGTACTTTAATTATTAATTGTTAGAATTTATCGTATAGTGTCAGAGAAGAATACAATCGAATTAGATGTACATTTCTACTGACTACTATTAAACAAATCCTTTGGTAAAGTACGAGATTTTAAGAGGATTTCAATTATATGCGATATCTCAGTTACATCGTCAACAAGCAGATATCAAAAGAACGAGATATTCACGGGTCGCGAATTTCTAAGCCGCATCAAGTACAATATATTCTTGAAAAGTTACTGAGACTGTCCGCAGCTAAATGATGAAAAGTTGACCGTTCTGTCGGATATTCAAAGTACAACTCTCGATTAGTTGAGTAATGTGAAATATAAAGGAAGAGAATGTCAAAGTCGCAACACCTCACCTTCCGCAAACAATCCTCAGTAGCGAAAATAAAAAATAAGAAAATAGACGAGACTCGCGAATTTTTCCATAAATTAGCATCGTCGTGGCAAGTTGCCCTCGTCGGGCAAGTTCCGCACGGCCGAAGCGTTTCCTCCTACCCTTTGGTTCTGCCTCCTGGGGCAGGCCTCGCCGGATAATATTTAGTATTCCCTGAGCGTCGGCTGTCGCGGCTTATAATATTTCGCGTCATATTAATATTCCAGAGGGAGAGGCTGCGGCGCCGCTCGCGCTGAGTTCCGCGTTGAACTTTCCCTGTTCTTCCTCCTTCCTCCACCCCTTCCCTCCCTCCCTCTTGCCCTCCTTCTCTTGCACTCCTTCCCTTCGTGCTACCTACCCTTCCTATTCTAGTCCGAGAGAGAGTATACTCGTTTGTCCATTCCAACGGCTAATTAGATAATCTTGGATTCTTTCTTGGGGATTAGAAACTAAAGGTTTTGATTTCGTGTGGTTTTTCGATTTCTATGAGAATTCATTTGAGGTTGGTGTTTGTATATTATCGTTCGATTTTAAAGGTACATTCGATTTAAATTCTTAAAAAGTACTAGTAAGGGATCGTCAAATTCGGTAAATGGTAATTTTTTATTTTTTTTTATATTAACAAAACCAATTAAAAAAAATCTCAGTTCCTCAGGCAAGTTTTAAACAATATACTCAGATTTTTGCATCCAAATTTTAATTAGAATATTTGGGTTCAAAATTATATCTTTTTAATTTATCTATTATACCGACCAATAATTATTTATTCGCTTATTATTCAAAAATTATCTTTTCTTCAAACATCAAAACGTCAGGCTCTATCTTAAGTTTTCAGCTATCCGTATGAATTAATTCAAATTTTTATTTCAATATTTTAGACATAATTATCGAGTTGAATGATATAGATTCCTGTAATTTGGGTCTGACAAACGTATCGTTAAAAATCGCAAACAACTTTAATCCAACATTAATGATCTCCAAATGATTTAACTGACTTTGCTATATGATAAAGGAACTTTCACTTCATTCAATAATATAAATAAATATACTGATAAAAACGGTTGAATAAAAATATTTTATAACATAATTTTAACTGTATTTCATAGTAAATATATATAATTATTTTTGTTATATATTACTATGTCAATATGTCACAACCTTACAAATAAAATATAGTCATTTTCATCAAACCATTTTTCTGAATATATATGCAACGTTTAAAATAATAAATTTCTCTAAAATATAATTTATTTTGAATACATGTTAAGAGTAATTAATAGTATTAGAAAGGATAAATGACTGTCACACCATTTAAAAGTTTGATACTTTAGCGTTAATGATCATTCGCGTCTAATGTAGAGTATAAACTTAGCAAATGATCAAAAACGTAAAGTGTATAAAAAATAGATATAATGATATTTCGTTTACCAAATGAACATGAAACTTGTATCAGTGTTGCTAAAGTAAAAATTACAAATTAACAAAGAATAGTAAGGATATCGCCAACAATTGCATAGTACCTCGTCGACTCCGCGGAAGAAA
The DNA here is from genome assembly GCA_026168455.1 of Theocolax elegans. Taxonomy (NCBI): domain Eukaryota; kingdom Metazoa; phylum Arthropoda; class Insecta; order Hymenoptera; family Cerocephalidae; genus Theocolax; species Theocolax elegans. The sequence continues at coordinate 16,665,992 of CM047425.1, read as the reverse complement.
TGAGCTAATGAATTTAACATGAGTTTCGAACTTCCCCCAACGACTCTTAAGCATTTCGCAAGCTCGTCAAAGATTTAAGGGCAGGTCTTAATGAGTTCCTGGACTTTCCAATTATGGATTGCGCGCAACTTTGGACAAACCATTTTTTTACCCTGTTAAAAGACTGGTGCTGTTTCCTATCATCGTTTTCTGTTTCTGACCTACTGAAACTAAGAAATATTGGAAAGTGTTAACTGCTACATTTGTCACGAGTGACTCAAATCTATCTTTTTTTTCAATAGAATGATGTATTTAAAAATCTTATATTTAAAAAAATGGACTAATTTGTTTCCGTTTGTAAAATGAATATTTAATTTGGCTTATTGTTATATTGAATTCAAGCAGTTTTTTAATTCAATTAATTTGGAAATAATAAATAATAAATTAAAAAATAAAAATAATAACATTTTATTTACAATAGAATACAACTCTATCTGTCGAATAATATATATATAACCTGATTTATGAACTTTTTGTTTTTGCTAAATTGACCAAGTAAAAATATTTATATATACAATATAGAAATATATACTCAATAAAAAACAAAATAAAAAAAACTATTTATTGAAGCCCAAAATGTCCTGGTGGTTCTTTACGTAGATAATACACATCATATTTTATCAAAATACCAATTTTTGTTTTTAATTAATTAAAGTGCCTGATATTGCGAAATATCATTGTAGTTAAAAAAATATTCTATAATTTAATATTTGAATAAACGACTAAGTTATTTATTAAAGAAAAACAATTATATCATGGAAACCATGTAAATCATTTAATTTGCCGCCTTAAAATTTTATTATAATCCAAGTATATCTAATGTATTCGGTACACCTCATAGCATAATAAATAAAACGCGATTACTTTAAAAAATGTAAAATGCATTAAAAAATATTCAATTACAAGTTCACCGTGAACCTATCATAAATAATTCTGTAAGCCTAAGAGCCAACCTTAATAACTGACCTCAAAACGTCGCAAAAAGGGTGGCGCAGTTAATCCAGGCCTCCCTAAAATATTCCATATCCCTAAAACGACTCACCTACTCCAGAATTTGGACGAGACTCGTGGAAAAATTCTCGAGGTGTGTATAATCGTGATAAAAAAAAAACTCGTCGCCTCCAATAATTTTACACATACCGATCATTGAAATATAAAACGCAGTAGCGCGCGTGTGTCTTTAAAATTTTTAGTAGATATATCCCGTGAAAAATGTAGTCTCGTTGAAGTCGTAGCTAGCCTGGAATCGGCAACGAAGCTTGCGAAACCGGGCCACTGGAATAAAGACGAAAGGCGTTGGAAAAAGGAATTCAATTTTTAGGATACAAGAGGTGTAGGTATAATGCATACGGTATATTTATATTCGAGTGTCTCGAGAAGGGTTTCTCGGGGTAAATCCTTTGGCGTTGCATCGAATTTTCTGTACTTGTTTTTCGTTGCTGCAGAGGTTTATGAAGGCGTTGCCGCGTTTCGTGAATTCTTCGTCGATTTTTCTTTTTTTTCTCCTCCTTTTTTGCGAGGCACAGTTTGGTTTCTATATATATGTATTGTTGGAAACGGTTTTCCCCATTTATAAAGTGTATTGTTTCAACTGCTTGATGTAAATTTTTTCAATAGCATGGATTTTTTTTCTTTTCTCGTGATTTTAGTTGTTATAGATTTTCAGCTTGTAAGCGATTGTTTTATCCACATTATATAGTTGGAAAATTAGTTAAGAAGTAGTAATACTTTATAATTTTACTATTAAATACGTCACTATACCTCCGATGTAATCTGAATTTAAAATTCTACGCCTATTAAAGATTAAAATCTGTTTAAACTCTGGCAAATTATCTAGACTGATATATCAAAGGTATTATTATTTTTAGAGAATATTATTTTTTTTAATTTTAAAATATCATGCAGCTATTATTATTCAATATTCTTAAATGAACTTTTCAAAAAATGATATTCAAAAATATAATAAAATATTAAGTATAGTATTACCACTAAAAGCTCTATTTTCATTAACTAAAAAAATTGAACTATATTTAATAATTACTTATATAAATGATGTATAATTATTATTTATTACGCTATAAATTTGCTATACATCTAACTATCGTATAAAACCGTATGTGCTGCGATTAATAAACTAACGATAATAAAGTTATGATGAACAAACATTTGAACCGCAAATACAAACAAAATATGCATAAAAGAACGAGACGCAGACTCACCAATTTTTGTGCAAACATTTAATCGTAAAGCGCGCGGAAGAAAAAAGTTACGCTCTCGGCTTACCTGAAATCAGAAAAAAAAGAGTTGAATTTATAAGATATGCATATACGCATCCAATTGCATTCAAACGCATATGAAAATGTTATGCAGTACACTGTACAATTGCACGTTGTACAAGATTAATGTTTATGTTGGGTACTTTACACTTTGCATCATTCCTCTTCACCCGGCATTCATAATGCCAGTAATATATGCGACAATAAAGACCGCAAATTAAATGACTCGCGGTAAAATATTGTCTACAAAACCTGAAGAAACACAGGGAAAAGTTGGCAACAAGTCAAAATTATACAATGATAATCTTTGAACGTATACGTATTCAATGAGTGAGTCGATGCCCTTCTCTTATATATATATACACACATACATCGAGAGCTCGATATCGACCTCCATATAGGGTGGAAAAAACCGACAGCTCGAGTTATTAGAGCCCGGAAGTAGACGATGTGTGGTGTAACGAAAAATCCCGAGAAATCAATCTAACTAAGAACCAGAGAGAATTGATCCTGATTTTGCTAAAAATTCTGTTGAAAATATTTATAAATTACTTATAACATATACTTTACTTTATAAATATACATTTAATAAAGTTCATAATTATTTTAACACACGGCTAAATTATTAATATTTAATTGCTGGGAAAAATAAAGTGTAAAAATATTTTATCGATAAAAACAAGCTGAGATACAAAATAAATATATATATACAGTTCAAATGCATACAGTGTTTTTCTTACTTAATAATAGATTATCAAGTTTTAAACAAATTCGAAATTCATGCGAATACTTGATTTCGAACCGTATAATGGATAATAACGACTTTATTATTATATACGTATATATGTTAACTTTAATATTTCCATGCGGATAAATATATGTTTAAATAATGTACCTACATCAATTTTTAATAATTTTATTACACGTAAACTTTGAATTTCTGTAGCTAAATAAATACATTTATTTGCTTCTTTATTTATATAACGAGTTTAAGCTTAATTCGGTGCATTCGTAATATAAAATGTAGAAACATGTACAAGGGAATAATCTGCAATATAAATTTATTAAAATATATAAAATAAAATAAACAAACGTTGATGAGTATTTTTGTTTGCGGTTTACAACGTTTATTTGGAATTCTACATTATCATTAATTGTATTAAGGGTAAATGCAAATAATGTATCCCGAATTTTCGTAACTAAATTCGTTACTTTTTTTTTAAATGATTTAAACGAGTTGCGTGGGTTTTAAAGTGATTTAATATTTAACAGCAGTAAATTGCGAATAAACATTTTTCCCGTTTAAGTAACTTTTAGTATTATACTTACGGAACGGAATAAATGAACCTTAAATAATTATCTGTGAAAAATTGTAAAAATATAATAAAATTCGAGGTTGCCCGTATATACCCCTTAGAAACTTAGTGAAAGGTCTTGACTATAAAAAAAGGAAGATCGAGAGGAAATGAAGAAGAAACACTTGAAAGTTGATTCAAGCTGACGAAACAAATGATGCGAACCCTCTGCAATATCGCTTCATCAAACTAATCTGAGTCGTGAACGAGGCCTAAAAAATAAACAAACTGACAATAACCTAACCCTCGTTTGTGCTATTCGTATAATGAAATCGGGCAATACACGAGAATAGGGATTCGAAAGAGAACTGGATAGACATGAACGTAGAACGAATGTAATAAAAGAAGAAGAGAAAAGAAGAGAAGAAGGGATAGAGAACGATTGGTTCTCTTGAAACATCCCTTTCCTGTTTTTGCCTTTTTAACTCGTCCCACCAACTCTCTGCTCCATTTAATTACTTCGACTGGCCAGTTTTATTCGTTAATCGTTCCATTATGCTAGCAGACAATGGACCAACAAGGAAGACGCTTATAGCCAAATGTCCCTTCGGACGAGTTCTTATCGAGATACATCCGATCGATCGGTCGGTTGAGTTTCAAGCCAACTTTTCCGAATTCTCCGCCTACGATATCTTTCTTTTGTCGGTTACTTCGAAGGGATGGTATATACTCTTGGACTTTGATGAAACTTTGGCTAGTGTTTAAATTTCTACTTAAGATGAAAATACTATACTTTTATTTCTATCGACTTTTTGGGGAGCAGAGGTAGTGTTCTAGCTTTGCGAGTAAGATGGCCTTATGTTTTAGTACCTTAATTTCCTTGGTATAATAAGTTTCTATCTATATGTTTAATCGAACCGTACACAGCGAAATGTCTTAAAGGGTACATAAAGTATTGATCACACCAAACCAATTCTTTAATTTCATCCGTAAAGAAACAAAATCTTGTGTATGACAACATTAAGCAAACTTTAAAGTTTCACCTATACCTCATCACAATAACACGTTACAAGAAAAGAAGGAGGAAATAGAAAAACAGTGAAAAGCTGGATGTCTAAATAACACTATCCAAATAAACCCGGACGATTTAATGCATGAACCAGATGATACCCTCTCTTCAAAAGTCTCGTTGGAATATCGCATTTCACGATCATAATTTCGCCCAACGAAAGTTCGCGCCCTGGAGAATAAACGACGTCGAAAAAAAAACGAAGGAAGGGAGGCATAGGAACAACTCACCCGGAAGTATATAATACGTATAACAAATCGGCTCGTCGCAAAGACGACACGGGGAAAACATAAACTCACAATAAAAGACGTTACGCGAACGGAGGGGTACGACGGCAGTGAAAAAGGAGCCGCGAGGAGAACAAGAGAAACTGAGTGGTATTAAGTGCAAGAGTCTGTTGAATATATGTACAAGAGAGTACGGATAACGTTTGGAGGGAATATTATATATTATCCTATAAGGAATTACGACGGAAATTAAAATGTTGGACAATGTATATTATTTTAGATATTGCATTCTTTTCACGAATTTTCAGCTAAAATCAATCCAGATATGTACACAATTTTTCCGCTTATATATTAAATTTGGTTTAGCTAATGCAGAAAAATCAGTGTTACGGTTGCCATCACAATTGATATACATATAATAAGCAGCAGTAAATTATATGTCAAAAGTGAAATTGGAAATGTAAGTACTATAAGTATTAATAAATAAGGTATCGGTACTTATGTATTTAACGTTCTTATAAAAATTAGAACCAATTTTATTGATGGAATCCTCTCTGGATCTATATTTGCATGATAATGCATCTGATATATATTGGTATAATATGGGGCATATTTCAATTATTGTTTAATTGAAACTTCCCGTGGTTTATTAATATTCGTTCGATTCTGATAAATGAAAAATAGTGATAATTTAATGTTATTTCTTTTTTATTGAAATTTTTTAAATAATTTATTTCTTTATTTTTGGTAATTATTATAGAGGTTAATAATAACTGGTAACGATGCAAATTTTACAATTAAATATATATATATATAATATATACAATGAAGAAAATTGCATAAAAACATTAAAAAATATAATAAATATAGAGAAATCCGAAGTATATAATTAAAATATATTTCATGAATATAAAAAATGTTATTTTAGGAATATGAAACAATCTGATACATTTTGATTAAAATATATATTGAATTACCCAAATGTGAAAATAAATTTCTATTTGTGTAACACATAAAATTTAAATTTGTTATACTATAAAGGACGAATAGAAATTCAAAAATAGATTTTTGAACAATTTCGTGTAGTAATTGTATTAAATATGTTATATTTACAATAATAATAAAGTTACAAGTAATTGAACATCAGTTTTAGCAAACTAATAATACTATCTGAATAATTACTCTTAAGTACTATTAAAGTTCTATCTTTAGATTTCATGAAATCTAAATGTAACTATAGTATTGTTACAAACGTATAATATAAATTTCATATGAAATTAGACCTATTAAACACCATAATTAATACAAAAGATTTATCAAATGTTTTTTTTTCCAAAAACTAATCGTTTCACCGAAAATGGCCAATAAGCCCATAGTAACGGTTAAATAATGGTTTCGACTAACCTCAAAATGTGTAATTTGTACTAGGATAATTGCCATGATATATGCATGTTTAACCATAATCCTACAGAAATCAAAACAACGATCATATTAAAAATTGATATACTTTAACGTACTCTAGCTCATCTCGTAAAGATATCGAAAATTTCCTTAAAATTTCCTTTATAACGTTGATACGGTTACGATCAGCCCGTCAGAAAATAATATACTCGCTACATAGAGAAACACTTGGTATATATAGAAGGGAATATCACGGAGACGAAAGGAGTATATACGTTCGCGCGCGCGCGCGCGCGGGTCGAGTAGCTACCACGCGGTGAATGAGTAGAGCGAGGGAGAGAGAGAGAGGGAGAGAGGGAGAAGAGTCGAAGCCATTTACGGGCGCATAAGCGGTTTCCATTGTCTATGGAGTATAATGGAGTAATCTCGCGGTGATGCGCTGCGGCAGCCTCCGCTAACCGATATTCAAATGCGAGCATGGAAATATCGCGAGGGAGCGGTCAGTGGTAGAACGAGCTTATCCGCGGACCACCGGTGCTTTTCCCTATACCTATTCCCCCTTTTCTGCGTTCGGGAAAGTGCCAGGTTTATCGTTTCCGTGCAGAGCGAGCATTCCTCTTTTTTCCTTATTCTTTTGCACTCTACTCTTTTTTTCTCCATTTTTTTATATATCATCCAATGCTTTCCAATTAGAGCTAGTTTCATGTGGATTTCGAGGATGGATCGGGTTAACGATTATTTTGACTCGAGTATACTTGTTGGTTTGATTAATCGGTGTTGTGATAACTGATTATTCTTTTTAACAGTGTATTAAGAAATAGATGGTACAACAAACTAGACTTTTAGATGGTTCAACTGCATTGTCTCATAGTTTGTATAAGTATATTATATATTATTCAACGTCTTAATTTAATTTTGTACACTAATTAATGAAATGTAAGTGTATATTACCAATAAAGTGTAAAGAAACGTTATTCAAATAACAATGCCTTTTTTCTAGGCATAAATTTTAAAAATATGTTTTATCAAATATCTCGAAAGTACCTCGTAGTAATAAACGAGCATAAGTGAATTTTTTTTCAATGCCAGTTTTTCTATTATAATATTCACGTTTAAAAGGTACTTTGAGTCTTATCTACATATTTATTGCCCCATCTGCATATTTCGTCATTCTATTCGAATTTTCTTTATACCTTAATTATCTCCGATTTCCAATATTTTTTAAATTATCCGATCCGCTATAAAAATGAAAAAAGAAAGATAAATGATTAAAAAGTATAAAATAATGCGATGTAAAAACTAACATAAAAAATCTATTACATATACGTTAATTAATTATTCAAGTCTTGTCTTTCGTTTTTCTTGAAAATAATAAATACAAATATATTTATATATATGTAAATATTTCTATGAAAGTAATTAATTATTTAAAGTCTATTCTTCTCCATTATTATAAAGATGCTCCTTCACTTTCAGACTTTTCCTTACAATATTTGTTACACAGTCTACGGTTAAATTTAATACCTAAAATTCGTCCTTACAGGGTTCCAAAGTCCATTCGTAAAATTATAAGTGCTCTTAGTAATTTTGAAATTCCGCCAAAATTTTTGGTCCACGAGATACTCGTATAAGCAGTAAGACGATAATTATTTTAAAAATCTCGTTCATAAAATGATATGAATAGAATTTTAAATAATGACACGTAATATTTAATAAAAATATGAATGAAAATAAACCTAACATTACAAAATAACCAGTACATGTACACTAGAGTATGTAAACGTAGCTTACCGTAAAATCCAACACCGCAACAACACAAAATATAAGTCACGTAACTTTGACAAACATTGGACCGTCTCGGTTCCATGTGCTAATGCAGACATAACGCGATTGTCCACGCAATAACATCAAAAACAACTGGAGCGAAGAGACACGGAAATCCATTGATTTCGCGAGTAACTGCAGGCACAACTGTGTAACCCTCATCGAAAAATGACTCTTTCTCTCGCCCCCCTCCACCCTCCCTACCACCCCCCTGGAGTCCCCAAAATTGTTTTCCCCGTGTATTATACGTGGTCGAGGTTAGAGGGGAGGAAGAAAAGAAAGAGAGAGATAGAGATACGCATGCACAAGGGCGACGGAAACAGAGAGAAAGAGAGAGAGAGAGAGAGAAGGGACAATTCCATTTGCGGCTAAATGACTGATGCGCTCTGACAGGCACCGCTGGTCTGCGGCAAGAGTAGAGAGAGAGACCGAGAGATAGAGTCCGTACGTCGCGTTATGACTCTGGACGTGTTTCGTTGGTGATGTATCGCTCCGTGCCCTCCTGTATTTGCCAGTCGCACGCTCCTCCTACGATGGGCAAATGCACACGTCCCGCCCTGCTTTTCTCTTTACCAAAATCTCCCGTTTTCACTTTGATTTACCATTTGGGTTTTCAGATTTTAGAAGATTAGTCCCACGTGCTTTGGAGATCTTCAAATTTCTTTCATTTATTTTAATTCGATAACGTAGTTCATTGTAAAAGTGCATATATATCTATAATTAATCCAAGTTCTACTTACTACGCCTTTTGGTCAAAGATTTCATTTATTCAGACAGTAAATTGAAATAAAATATATCAGTGAGCGCATTAGACTCAAAATATCATTCGTTATTCGATTTGTCTTATCAATTTTGTGCATCCCGATTAAGCAATGTTACTCGAAATACTAAAAATACTTTTGACATTAACTGAAAAAGAGAACTAGCACAGAAAACATATACTGACATAAATCTTAAATTTGTCTTTCAATTTGTCAATCAAACTTTCGTTCTTGAACATTAAATCTTTCAATCAAACATACATGTTCAAAAGTCTTATGCACCCGCCAATCGATTGACGAACAACAAATTTATTTTTCATCTAAAATATATACATCGATTTTCGCATCGTCAAAGTGTAAATGTAGACATATACGTAAGAAGTTGAATGAAAATTTTTAACGCGTAAAATTGATAATAATACTTTAAATCGTTGGGAAAGATATTTCACGAGAATGTATAAAGAGCGTAATTGCAATTAATAGAACAAACGATCAACGAACAACTTCCATTTTCTCGAAAGTCTTCGGAATTGTCGTCTTTCAAGCACAATACCCAACCATCTCTAATTACAATATTAAACACTTTCATATTAAGGATTTTCCATAGTTGGAGCAGCTTTGTGCTTCGTACTGCGTATAGCGAAAGTGGTTCGTAAGTGCTGGCTGCTCTGCGGAATCGGTGAGGTGGCATTAAGTATTTAGGAGGAAACCTAATGGCGAGTGAAGAGGAGTCTGAATTCTGGCTTACCTACCGGTTCCCTTTAACACTTTCTTACGATAGACCGTACCCCAACAATTTACTACCTTCAAATTTTGAATATCTAGTTTAAGTGCGCAAAAATTATATCAGGTAATGTAGGGCCTTTGATTACATTTTATCACCAATTATTGTATCAACGATACAAGTGAAAACATAAAAGTACAATTGATTTTATAGGTATATTAAAGTTGCATTGTTCTACCACGAATCATCGTTTGCTTTAAAAATTTTTTGTTAGAAAAAATAAAATATTGTAAAAAATAGTGGGTATAGCTACAATATTCTACACGTACCGTATGAAATTGACTTGGTCTCGGTTTCCAATGTTTGAGAATAATTTGTAAAAATTGAATAAAGCAACTGACGTGGAAGGTATGGATTCTCTATATTAGTACGGTATTCATATATACCGATATACAAAGTTTCGAATGTTTTTACGAAGAATAGATACCGATCAGATTACACGTGGCTCGAGTACCAGGAATGAGAGAGATAGGATGTACCCACGAAACAAAGAAGTTGAGTATAAAGCCCAAAGAGGTAAGGTATAGGTACATTACTGAAAAAGGCCGTCAATCAAATGTAACGCAAGGGAACACGCGAAGGATGGTGAAATGGTTTAGCTATCGAGGATGCACTTTCGCGCGTTATCGATGCGCAAAGTTTGTCGAAGATTTATCGCAAAGTTGAGTCGTTCGATCAATTTAGCGTTGAAATACCAGTGTACTAGTTTACAAAGGTTTATTCCATAGTTTTACCTTCTAAGGCATCAAGTAAATTGAAAAAGAGGAAGATTGAAATTCATTAAATATATAGGATATAAATGTGTATAGACGCGGATATCGAAAGATGTATAGAGGAGTGAATTTTAATATAAAGTCTGTTGTCGAGGCGAAATGGACCATTTCGTCATAAAAGTATTTTTCAAGATAGACGAGGAAGATAAATGTATACCGGGTTTCTTTTAGTTGGATCGTTTCACTCGTATTACAGAGAGAGGAAGAGAGGGCGAGAGGGAGGCACAGTGAAAATATCTGGCACACGTCAGACACTCGATCAAAATAGCCAAATATCTTGTTCACGTGTGTGTGTATGTGGGTACGTTCGCTTCATAGAGAGGGCACTCTATCATCGACCACCACTCGACTTTCAAAATAGTTTATTTAAAAGTATATACAAATGCTTAACTCCATAGTTTTTACAGAATATTTCTTGTATTGTAAACCGTCAGGTTCGCGTACGTATATATCCTCGTAGGAGGTATAATTCTATTCATCAGTGGGGCATAAAGTTTAAATGCATCAATCAGGTTGCGTGGCAAAAAGAAAGTTGAATATTAATAACCTAATTTACGTAAAACATCTTGGTAAAACAACAACGCGTTAGATTTCAGCAAGTTAAATTAATTTCCTTTTCTTTTCTTCACCCGTCTCGGCGCATTTCCTCAAAAAGCCGTCACACCCGCCGAGTGAAAGGGAAGGAGGAGAGTGGAGGAAGGGAGAGGGAGAGTGTCTTTTCAATTTCGCCGGCATTACGGTACGCCATTTTTCTCGGGCGCGTACACCAGCAGCACCAGCAGCACCAGCATAAAGGGGCCAAGGCGCGAAGCGAGCGAAGACATTCCATAGGCAAACGCGGCCGCCCGCACCTGGTGCCCAGCGGATTTGCTTCGGCCTTAACGAGCTCGAGATGGCATGGCCCAACGTTAAATTACGCAACTAACTTCAGTACTAGCGGTGGATGAATATTTAAATTAGGCAAACACCCGTAAACGATCCTTAATGCCCAGTGGCCGGTCCAGAGGGCTGATGGCACAGGTGCGAGACCGAAAACTTACCTTGGGACCCACACCTCTCCGTCCTCGTGTATACCTGTACAGACGTGCCCCACCACCACTCCGCTCTACGGAGGAAGAGAGACGAGATGCGTGTACATAGATACAAAATGAGAGTTCGCAAGGGCTCTCTCAGGGTTTCCACCTCCCACAACTTTATCTCGTTTTATCGGACCGTGTAGTCTATTTTGCGGCTTCCCTTGAATATTTTACCTAGTTCCGATGCAAGTTTTCCCATGATTATATATGATCCGTTTGAAGGTTATGTCCGACAGCATCTACGCGGTTAGTTGAATCAACTTCCTTCCTTCGTTCTAGATTCATAAGGACAAGAATTCTCTACAGATCACTTGAAATTTTTATCGTATCATATTTTTTTACAAACTACCTTCCGCGTACCGGTATATTCCTCCGCGTTTTAAAGATATATACGCACACAGGTACATTGCATTTCAAAATAATTTAAATTTTAAGAAATGTATAGCTTCTTTCCTTACGTTACGTAATCTCAGGTAATATCACATATACAATTTTGTAAGATATCGTAATAGAAAAACTAACTTGACTATATTTATCGCTAAATTAATTAAAACTCAATTTATTCTTTCTCTGCAGCGGTAGCCTCCATTTTTGTCAAATCCAAACACTAAGGTAAAAAAAATGGCAAAGTTATTCTTAAATTTTCATGTACCGACAAATTCCATTTCCAAATTCGTAACAATGTTCTCTCTCGCTTTCTATATTTCCCTTTCTTTTACAAGTGTTATACTTGCACATTTTTGTAGTATTTCCACTTGATGCCATAAAAGTTTTAATATTCATCATTCGACGCGACCAGAAGCAGATTATTTGAAATTCAGCTATTTCCAGTACCGAGCGCATACCGCAATACTGTCGGCGCCAAAATTTCATTTGCCGAGTTTCTAGGTTATGTTATTATCTTCTCCTCTGCTTTGCGCCACGAAGGAGGTTTCCTTAGCCGAGTCGTAGCTAATCCGCTTTTAAACTCAAATTTTCGACGGGCTTACGACGCCGCGATTGATTATTTATGCGCCAGAGCTTGACGAGACTGGGTACTGAATAATTTATTTGCGGTTCATGTCAAATTTGAAAGTGTAAAATTAGATTTTTTTTTAAATATAACCCACTGTTAACACGAAAATTCTACTTTACTGAATAAGGTGTCACTGTGAATGAGTTTTCCACTTATACTCGTTCTATTATACCAAATTGAACTCCCGTTATACAATGGAAGATTTTGTCTTTGGAATATTAATTATGCATGTATACACGATTAATTTCACGTGTAAAAATAACATTGTAAACTCGTTGAAAAGATACTTTATCGAATAAACAATTGTATTCAACAAAATAATTTCTGTTTTTAGTCTCAAAGCAAAATGGCATGAATATTTCCCTCTTTATTTTAAACTTATCCTGCATCCGTACATTTAAATTACAAACTCATTTTGGAACGCATTTACCACCATCCGAAATACCTTGAATTTTCGTAAAACCGTCGAGCATGCCGAAAAGGCAAAACATATTAAAGAGTTCAAAGCCTCGTAAATGCGTAATAAAAAAAAGGAAGAAACGAGAAAACGCTTTGAGGAAGAAAATTCCAGCGATTAATTAGTAATGAAATCAGAGGGTTGGATAATAAAATTCACGATTCCCTCGTGAATCCAAATTCAAAAGATGCAACCTCCTTTCAATTAAGTGAGATATAAGATGAACATACCGACTAATATTTCTATGTATCATAGCTATTAGTTCGTAAAAAAATTGCATGTGGAAAAGGTGTATTCGCCCATATCTATAATCCTTCTAATAGTTTAAAATATATTTACGAAATATTTTTGTACTTCATTCGATCGATGCAACGCGTCACCGAATGCTTTACGCAGTTTGGTATGGTTATATCAAAGCATACTCTTTTTAAATAAAATATTGTTACATTCCAATTATAATTTTTTATAAACTTTTTACAACACGCTACATCGAATCCAGTGTCAAAAAATTCAATTTTTAAAAAGCCTTACATATACTTCAAATCTACAATAGCAATTAAATTCCCAGTATATATATATATAAAAAGTGTAAAATTCCTTTGCAAATATTCAAAGCATTATTATTATATTTTAAAAATAATACTCAAATCGTTGAAAAATACTGTTTTTACGCAATTATATTTTACGTGTACGCTGATTAAATAACATTACAATTTTTCAATTTTGAATAACGTAAATAAATGAAGTTTGTTTACCTTTGCTTTTAATTAATTTCTCTGTTTAATGTTGAGTACACATTTTAAAAATATATTTATTAACATTTGCTCGAAATATTGTTAAAATTAAATTAACTTTTTGATTAGTAATCAGTACATTAGAGATAAAATTTTTATTACAAATAGGAATCATCCATCTATTATATTATCCTCAATTATATGTCCTTCCTCTGTTCTCTCTTAAGATGACAAATTAAGCCTCTTTTCGAGACTGATTTCATTACTGACGTCATAAATGTCGCCAGTCACATTTTTCTTTCAAATATTTAATTTGTTTTTAAATTTGTAATCACTTTGTAAGTATCAAAATAACTATAAATTTATAAATTGTCTTACGGTAATTAAAATTGTTCACGTATAACGATTTCTTTTATATATTAATGTAAATTTTAATAATCCATAATGGGGAAAATGTTCGTTTCACACGGTTGACGTGAAATCCTAGGTCTGTAACGTAACAATTTATATGTATGTACACACACGTATCCATTTTCGGCTCTCGAGAGCGCGTTTCCACTCTCGAAAATTTGTGCACGAACGCGATACCGTCGAGGCGAAACCCTTCGAATTTTATATTCACCTCAAATCATGCATATTTAATCGTCTTGCCGCTCGCTCAACCCGTGACTTAATTGCAACGCATCGTCTACTTGTCTCAAAACCGATAGAGAGACTTGAAGTACTTTTTTTTTATTTGTTGACTCTTCTTCCTCTGTATACTGCGAGATTGTATTCAAGAATCGACTTCCAATAAAGCCATAGCTTTGTGTTTTCTCTTTTTAGGTTTTCCCACTTTGATAGGGAACGTTCGTTCAAAATACTGGTTAGTTTGATCGAAAAAGGAATTTATTTTTTTGCTTTGATTAAATTAATTGTGGGTATATAGGATCTTGTATATGTATATATGATGTGCCTACAGTGCAAATTACTATCACTGTGATATTTGATCTTTGAGAAATACTAAAGATAACTTTTTTTGAATGATTCACTTAAAGCAGATAATCCAGTTTAAGAGAAGTAAATCATAATGAATCTATTAGATAGCTAACAAACTTAAGTAACTGATGATTAGTAAAATAATATCAGAAATTAAAATTAAAGATGGATGATAAATACGTTAGCCCAATACTTTAATCCAAAGTAATCAACAGTCACTGTCAAACATTAATTTTGAATATTCGTACATACAAACCAACATCAAAATCAACAATGACGAGCCGCGTCCAATTTCTGTAATATTAACATCATCATCGCGGTGATCGTTGTAACAAGAAATGAAGTTAAAAACAGTGAAATAAGAATAAAATATAACGAAATGATATTGAGAGGAGGACATAAAGGAAGTAACGCAGAGGTCGTCAAGGCCTTGCGAGAGGCACGTCCAGCGCATGAAAAGCTGAATTTCCACTTGAGCGGGAATAATTAATGATTACAGACGCGTTATACCCTGGCTCGTCAGGTGAATGATGTTATTCCGAAAATCTCGGCACGCCCCACAGCGAAACCTGGCGTCACGCCGGGATAATCCGCGCAGTCATTCATTATCCGTCGAATCCGAAGTGGCTGCCGATGCGGAACCGCTAATGAGCCGTTCGCCAATTAGCCCCCGCTCGCGTACCAGCCTGCCTGGTTATATACGTGTCGCGAAACCCCTGACTACACTCGGTATATCTATGTATATGTACATATCTACTTATATATACTACCTATATATGTATATATATATATGTATATATATATTCTATATCGATCTACCGATCGGGGCCAAAAGCCACTTTGGATGTACGCGCCAGCTGAACAAGGATCATTCAAGATTCTTTTTCTCCCATCATAGTGGGCGTCTATCGCGTGATGCACACGGTCTTTATTCTTAATGTGCGGACGGGAACATTAAACCTAATTTAGTATTTACCTAAAATTTGCCTGTTTGTGTGAACGCATAGATATGATTACTTTATTTTTAATTTCATCTTTCCACGTTTACTGTCAACTTGAAACTAAAAATTTTCACCTGAGAAAACATAAGAAACCATAAGCCTATAACACATGTTCACTACTCATTATAGGAACACGAAAAGAACATCTTCAGACTCTCGTCACGAAATCATCGGGCTAGCTAAAAAAATGAATCTTCCGGTAATCCAATAAAATTATACCCGAGTTCCAGAAAAATATTACATCAGTACTAAAGCGATCTTGAGCACAAATATTTTTAAAGGAACGTAGCTAAATACCTAATGTCTACATAGGAAGCAAACACACTATACGAATGGTAAAAGAGAAATAAAAGGAAAAATGTAGTGAAGGGAAGAAATCGTAAAATACGAAAGTTCCAACCCTCGCGATAGCGGAAAGCTAAAGCTACTAAAAAAGGGGCGGTGGAGACGAGAAAACGAGAGAGAAACACAGAGAAAGAGAGAGGGAGAGAGAGAGAAGGAGAGAGAAGAAAAAATATCGCGAGAATAGCGAGTGATACAGCAAAGCAATAAGGATGAGCTTATTCTCCGAAAGTGCAATAGGGTCGCTCGTAAGGGGAAACAATAGCCGCAGGAAGAAAACATCGTTCTTTTTTTCTTCCTCTCCCTCCCTCTCTCTCTCTCTCTCTCTCACTCTCTCGCTCTCTCTCAAAAGAGATGGAGAGAACACGAAGAGGAAATATACAGTCATTGTTCATTCCCCTGGAATTATCGTCGACAAAATTCAGCTGACTAGTCAACCTGTGCGCGCACACACACGCACGTACACACAACCACACATGCGTGTGTATACGCATGAGAATGCACCAACACGAAAGAAAATTTTTGCGACGCCAGCGGATAAAAGACCGAAGAAAGAAAAAGAAAAAAGTGAAGACGGCATTTTCACCTTCGATCGATGCGCGTCGACTGAAAAATCTCGTGCACCTCTCCACAACGCTTTTCCACTATCCGGCGTACCGTCCTCTCTCTGTGTGTAGTGTTTCTGGTACACTCGCGGTTTACACTTCTCGTGTGCAAACGGTCGAGGATCCTATCATCGCATATACATATATACATACAGAAGAAAAAATATACATATATAAGAAGAAAGTGATTTACGTCAATACTTTTCCAACACTCTTGTAATAGGAAGAAAATATCTTTCTACTCTCTTGTCAACGAAATCAAGCATTTTGCAAACGACTAAGAGTTACTTATCTTAATCGCGTTTACTCTTCTTTTCCAAGACTTTTCTTTTAATATTTCAAACTGTGAAAATAACAAAATTTTGGTTTTTTGCGATTTTATTTCTTGGACTAAGTTGCTGAATTTTAATGTGCTACTTTCTTCTCTTTTCAACTCTCAGGGAAAGTGATAAAGCTTTAGAGTATTAATTAGTAACTGTGTAGTAAATTATTTTTTTCAACTACAGTAGAGATTTGTTGATTTACTGTGACTAATTATTTAACAATTTTATTCCGCATTTGTCCTCGTAAAAAATTTTTTTCTTAAAGATTTATTATATTGTAAAATTTACGCGATTTCTTAATATCTTCTGACAGATTTATATGACGATGACTGTTTAAAATCAAATTATTTTTCATCGCATCGAAAACGTTAATTAAAAACACAATACAACGATATAAAATATAAGGTAAGTAAAAAACAAATTAAATTGACACATAACGTGTTTAACATTTCTTTATAAAGATTCTTTGATAAGGAATAAATGTCGATGAAAGTGAAACAACTAATTTAATATAATTTTAATTTATTAGCGTAACATATGTTTATTCGCCTGCAATAAATCTACATTAGAGCATTCAAAGTAAAAAGTAAATAAAAAATGTTAACCTTCTCGTAACGACTCGTTATTGTTTACCTATGTAACAAATCGTCCCTTCTAATTTTTAACAATTTCGAACAAAGAAAAAATAATCGAAGCGTCGGGAAATGATTAGTTTTTCCGCGCTGATTATTGCGAAACAAAGCAACAGAAAGAGAGTGAGGGAGGAAGGGAAAAAAGAGCTCAAGTGGTGACATTGTCCAGGTATACGACGGGCGCGCGAAAATTCCGATTAATTTCTCTCGGCGCGAGGTTTTATGGATTTATTATTGTGAAGCTTTTAGCTCACCACGCTGCAACGTATAGAGACCCACAACGAGTTTTTATTATTTCTATGTTTCCTTTATATTTTCCCGTCCTACCCCACTATTTTTTACTGTTGGAGGCCTCGAACGGGTGGGGGGTTTATATTTAAAACGACCGCAGTCATTTATGTGGTTTTTCCGGCAATTCGTTTCGACGTTGGCAAGAGAGACAAAGACAACGACATTTCGAGAGAAAGAGCGAAACATTGGTAATGAGGTTTTTAATTAACCTTCCTCTCGATGTTTATATTCAGATTGATTTTGTACTTAATTAACACCGGCCATTGCTATTCATTAATAAAAATTATCAAGGTTTTCACAGTAAATTATTCATTATCAACATTACATTTACCCAGATTGTCTTTAAATGTGTTAAAATAATTGTACTTTTTATTGGTCTAAAGCACAATGTATTTTTGTAAATGTATGTTACTATTGGTAATAATGTAAGTATCAACTATATACAAATTATGCAAAATCATAATAAACATTGACTATACAAGTTTATGACGCGCGCGAACGTTTGAATAAAAAAAAAGAAGAGGGTAGCACGTGTGTTGTCATAAATTTAGTCTTTACAAAATCCCTGATTATCTTTGCCAACATATTTCTCATGCTTTCAACACTGCGAAAATCCTCGAAAAAAATTATAACAATAATAAAACCCTTTCCCATACCTTTCCTCTACCCCCCTCGAACGAAACGGGGAAAAATTTTGCCCACGAGGATTTTAAAGGACAGGAGATGAGCCAAAGGAGATAGAGATACATATAAAGAGTAAAATAGAGAGAGATTTTGATTCAATTTATTTTGTCCCGGTTTTACTCATTCTGCGCCATTGAAATACAAGATAAAATACGGGTGCAGGGAGGGACCGCGTATACAGCATATGAGAGGTAAAATAGCGTATTACGACAGTAAAATGTATGCGCAATTTTCAAGTAAATTATATATATGTGTATGTATATACACACACGTATATATTTATAAAAGTCATTTTACCTAACGAAAAAGTCTTTGGTTGTATTTTGGGCGAACTGCATTAAAGTTAATAAAGTTACGTTGAAACGAAAACCATTTAAACTTTTATCCTTTGGCTATTGAATCTAGGTAGATGGAAAATATTTTTGAGAAAAGTAACTAATAAGGATTTCAAAAGAGCAAGTCAAATCTGTGTTTTCAAACTAAAAATATGTATTCTTTTGTTTTCTCGATGAAAGGATTTCGCGTTTCATATTTTTTTCCCGCTTTTTTTTTGCTATTGTATTGAAAATCTGATATATATATTTCAAAGGGCTTTTAATTCATGGAGTCTGATGCGGACTTAGCTTTTTTTCATAAATTATTTGACAATTTTATCTATATATGTTTTGTATCAACGACACAAATGACAGCTATAAAGTTAATTTCAGATAATTATACGAGGAAAAACAAACATTTTTAAATATAAAATATATAATTTTATCTTGCAGAATATATATCTATGAAGTAATAGACAGTATAAAGTTTGCTTTCAACAAAATTTACATACCTAATAATCATCTTTTAAAATCTAAATTTAATAAGATACGACTATAAGTTTGTAACAAACTTATGATTAAGTAACTCTATATCAGACATCGACCGACTTCCTCTTAAAATTTTTCAAGACATTGATATGAAGATTACATTTTTCTTTCAAAGAATTTCAAAGGTATAATACGTTATTTTTGTTTGTTAAATAAAATAGTAGAGTATATTATTTCACTCGTATATAAAAAAAATGAGCATTATATAGTTTCTCTAACAACATCTATAGAACCAGATAAGAATCATCGATATAATTTAGCATACGAACCAATGTTACATAAAATATGAGGTAAAAATAAACTATCAAGATTGCAGGAAAGGTAGTTGATTAACAAGGTATGAAAACAGTAGGGAAAAGTTATATCTTAATTGACACAAGGTCGTAGTCAAAGTATATATTCAAGAGAGCGCGAGAAGGTAGATATCCCGTAGCCATAGCCAGTCGTTGGTTATCTGGCGTCGAGGGACGTCGTTTCGGCCGCGCAACGAGGACCTTCCTGAACAGGGAAATGGAGAGGCAGCGAACGACACCGGATATGAGCGCGCTCAGGCTTCGCGGATAAGAAAAGCGCTCCATGAAAAATGCAGCGAGCCAGTTATCGCCCCCGTGAATTTTTCATCGTCGAGTTGTATGCCCCGCGCTTTGTTTCCCGTCTATCTTGCACGCGAGCTACCCCTGAAAAATCGCCACGGCGAAAACTCCTGTTTGCCCATTCGTAATTCTGGTCTGTCTTATCGTATGTATAAGACGTCACCTCGCTCTTTATACTTTCTCTGCGATCGACAATTTTTTTTTTCTTAGAAACGCAACCGAGCTTCCTAATTTTCTTGTTCTATTTTTCTACTTCTGGTAGTTTCGGTGAATATATTCTTCGAATTTTTAAGAAAGAAAAACTACGAACGTAATCTCCTATTTGAAGAGTTTAATTATTTGTTCATGTAACTATTTAATTTACTAAAAATCAGGAAGCTCGGGTATATAGCTACAATATTTCTTTTGCTTGTTTAAAAGTAGATGTTCGTATCATACTTCTTTGTTCTCTCAAGAAAGCATTATAAGGTATATACTTCAATGTAATGAAACAATTTACTATAATTATTATGCACATCAAGAAATTTATAAACAAATAATTTTATTTTAAACTTTTCAATTTACCTGAAATTAAGTTACTATAAACGATTTAATACAGATATATATTATGTTCAAGATATATTCTTTAAACACAATTTTTATTTATTATATTACTATCTTTAAAATGTTGATTAATTATTTTATTAAATATGATACATTTTTACTTTTGTAAACATTTTAACTAGATTTCCAAACCTAACAATATCAAATTCTGAAAAGTATCTATAAAAAATATTTGAAAATCTAACACTGATAACTTAAATCATCCAATTCAATAGAATACGAAAATATTATTGTGCTTTCTAATAAACGTTAAACGTTGCCTTTTGACATTTCAACAATAACTGAAATAATCAACCATTTGGTCGGGATCCTTGGTGTTGAATGCGACAATAAAATTCATTGAATGAAGACTTAATGAATGATTCATTGAATGATTAATTCCGGTCAACGAAGGTCAAATATTTCGGTGAATGATACAGAAGATCAAAATGACATAAAATGGGAGATAAAAATATACCGTGTCAATAATACAGGTGTATAATTTATCGATAAATATTAAATTTTTAAAAACGATGAATAAAACGTGTGCGTGACAAAAATAATATCTTTAAGTTTTCAACAAGGGTAATGAAATTCCCAACTTATGACATTTTCTCTTCATTACTACGGCTTCTTTAATTTTCAATTGCAGTCAGACTGGCAAGAAAATGTCGCGAAAACGTGCTAATATTACTTTAATCGGAATAAGAAAAAAGCAAACACTCGAGAGATTGAAAGTGTGGAACGAAAAGGAGATGTATTTTCTTTATTCGTTCAAAATGCGCTTTTAATACATTTTTTTTATTCGATATATAAAGTTCTTGTATACTCCACCTCTACTTAATCCATCAAAGAAGAAGACAGTGTTTTTCCTTCGTTTGAAACTCATTGTACATATGTATGAAGTGTATATTCCACTTCATCTTAAAACGTTAAAAGTCGAGAACGTTTTAAACTAGTTTTATACGTAGAAATTGTATCCAATTCGTACAAATGTAAGGAAATATGAAAAACTTGACATGACGTGTCATTAATTATTGTTTTTAAAATAAGTGCAGGGCATATTTGTTATTTTTATTAATATTATAAGCAATATTTTATTTTTTTTTTTTTTCGAAAAATGTTTTATTTAACGCTCTATAGGAAAATTCTCTTTTATTCGCGATGAAAATCGTTGAAATATATTTCAAACAAATCCTCATATTACACGCATGATTTATTTATAATATTTTTAATTGTTTAATTAAACCTGCAAATGATTATTAAAATGAATTGGATAGAAATATTGAAACGCAACGCACAACTATTCGGAATAATAAATCATTTACCATTATAATGTATCATTCTCGATTACAATTATTACCTAATTATGCTATTTCAGCTTAGTTCAGCAAATACGTTCAATTTCATTGAGCTTATACGCATTTTATTAAATTACATGTATGTGTATATATATAATAACCCATTCTAAAATCACAACGATATTATGTGGAATCGATAGTCGCAAACAATTCATATAAATTATTCGATATCTTGCCATTGGAAAAATTTAGTCGCATATAGAAGTAATAATAAATGGTTAATTTGCAAAATATGAATTTAAATTATTTATTAACCCATTAGAGAGATAATAAAGTATCGAAGGTCCATGATTTTCCGCTCTTATATATTAATACTGTGTAGTCTGTGTAATTATTGGTTTTAAGGTCTTGTTGAAAGTTCATTCAATTTTAACCTTTAATAACGAGGGTAGTTACTACTACCAGACGCTATTTAAAGTTAAAATAGTTTATGAGTAGTTTATAAATATTTTATTTCCAAACGTTTTATTCATATGTAAATTTATAATCGTTCTCCTATTACGTTAAACTTTAGTAAAAGCACAATTTACAATTTATATTAACAGTCTTCAACGATATAATTTCATGATGCCTACTTCCCGTATAAATAAGGAGATAAAAACAATATTGGAAAACGGAGTATAAAATGTATAATTAATTCGTGCAATTATATTATACTTATTTAAAAAGGTAATAACCCTTTAATTGTGGAAATTAAATTGTAGAGTTGAAATGTCATGCATTTATAAAAATTTAATGATTTTTTCCATAATAAATATCAATTTCACAAAATAATTGTCCCCATATACTAATAAAATTCGGTTTTACCTTTAGCATATATAGTATGCTATTTTAACCAACAAACCAATATAGGTTAAGTCACTCATGATTTGGGGAATTTATTTATTCAATATATTTAAAATATATTACTTTAAAATACGCACAAATTTTCTAAATGCATTTACCAGTGTACAAAGAAATATCATTATAAATATAACCTAATAGTAGCAAAATATTAATTATTTATATAAATATATAAATTTCTTTTCTAACAATGAAAGGTCGACTCACCTTGTTAACTTAATCAAACACAATAATTTTTAAAAGCATATGAAAAAAAATTAAAAACTCTTATCACATCAGGATAATAACATTTAACTGTATATATCATAAAAAATATAATTTTGCAAGTTAAAAATAGGCAGTGGCTCACATTCGCGTGATAACAAGTACCTATTTTTTTGTTCTCTACCATTTTGCGGTAGTTACTTTCATAGTTTATATACTTAGTATATATTAATGCGATTAAAGATTACATATGGTGGTATAACCATCACGATACGAAAAGAATAACATCGGGGTGTGGTAATTATAGTTGAATATTCGTGTACCTGTGAACAAGTGACGTTTGTCTCGTGTCTAAATTTGTCGCTCTAGTTCGACCGAGAAAAAAGTTGTTCATATTTTCTCCTCCTCGCACGGCGTCGATAAGAGATTGAATGATAATTTAATTCATGTAAAATATCGGTTAGTGAATAAATATATATATGTATATACGTATACATATTTCCCTTCATAACTTTATCGATTATACGAAGGAAATTATTATTCCGATTTAATCTTTGAAATTAGATACACAAAAATGTATGTCATTTGTGGTAGGACAACTGTATGCTTTAGTGACTATATTTAATATCTCTTGAATAAAATGCGGAGAGGTCGTAATTAATTATTTTTTAAATTATATATATCGCAATGCACTTTAGACAACGGAGGTGCACGTTTAATAAATAAAGTGAAGAATAATAAATTAAAATAAAATAAAAAAATTGAGGCAAGTTACAATATTTGGAAAAACCAAGAAATTATCAAAAGACTTCAAACTTTACGGTCGAACCTAGCCGCTCATTAAATATATTTTTAACGTGGCGACGAAGCGCAATTACGAGATAAACGGAAATAAAACGTCAGATAAATTAAAAGATAATGTGACCCGTAATTTCGTTTCGAGTAGTCGTTATACGGTCCTTCGCCTCTTCTTTTTCTTTCTTTTTCTATTCTTCCCTTACACCGGAGGAGCGGTAAGTAACACGTGTGGGATAGGCCGGAACGTGTCGAGAAATTGATGGATAGTTCTCGTGTTACATTATATGCCGTTTTAATTTATGTCCGACGTGATACATCGTAAATATACCTGCGCGATCTTGACTTTGTGTCGTTGAGTCAAAAGGGGAAGTGAAAATTGATCGGTTTACGCACAAACACACGTACATACACACAAACCCATATAAGCGTGAAAAGTACGAGTAAGTATAGATAATGACGATGATACTTGATGAGTATAAAAGACTTATCGAGTTCCAGTGGTGAGATTTTTTTTAACAATCTTACGCATTAGTGATTTTTTTTAATTTAAATTGTTCGTTTTTTGTAATTTTTCAACTACGAAAAATATAATAGGAAAATTAACTTAAAAGAGATAAAACATAAATAGTATTATCGAATTATACAATTTACTAATAAAGAAAAATTTTAATTTAACTCACTCTATGTATTACTGGATACTGCATAAAAATAATCGTAAAGTATCAAATAATTTTCATCTACATTGTGAGAATATATTCGTGATCTAGATAATCTTTATAACTCGGATACGTTTGTTATAGTAATATCTTTATATCTACCATCGATTTTATCTTGCTACAATACTTAGTAGTACGAATACGTACGATTTTCATTACCTTTTTTTAACGAAAATTCTACAACGTACATACAGATAACAAAATTTTGTAAAATATTTGTCGATTTTCATTACACTCCATTACAACGATATCTTTCATGAACAATAATGATAAAGAAATCTCACAATAATCTTCAGAATAAAAAGTAGAACGTTTCACATAAACTTCTTTTCAAATTATAACACAACTTTATTACTAGAAAAAATAAATGATATAATTAGAAAATTAATAAATCTTTTTAATACCAGTTTAATTAAGAAAACCATCGATTATCATGCCCAATAATCATTACAAATACTAAATATGCTAATTCAGGCCTTAAATTGTAGAGCCGCAAAGAATTAGAAAAAGAAGAAATTTCCCAAAATCATCACCTTGAAAAAAAAACATATCCGAACGAAGATAATTACTGAGATACCGGTAGGTCTCATCGATCCCATGAGCGATTAACCTTAGGTCCAAAGGCGTCGCGTGTCGGTCCAAGACTCGCCGACGACATTCCTTGGGAAACGCGACGACAGGACGCCCGGACTTTATCCGGTCGCACGCGACGCTTGGAATCCACAACGAGTTAAGAAAAGAGAGAAAGAATAACAGTTTCCTTTTTCTTTTTGGATACAGAGGGGAGTGATGAATGAAGCGAGCGCGAGCTGGAAAGTGGAAAATTCGTAATTCGCGATACGCTTGGGATGATTAATTCGTTTCGTGGTCAGAGCTGCATTTTCGGCTACCGAAAGAAGATTGTTTGAGAGTAACGTGAAGATCCTTCAGGGGAGAATTTTATTTTGCTGAAATTCCGATTATCAAGGTGGTGTTGCTTGCTTTTTGGATTTCAATTAGGGCTAAGCCTTGAATTACCTATTTATAATTTAATTCGTTTCATATTTTACGTAATGTTTCGGTTTGCATTGGCTAAAATGTTTTATTTATCTGCGTAATTAATTTTTTTCACGTGCGTGTGCGCGTGTGTAGCTTTTTCGTATAATAATATTCGTTATAAAAAAATACCATTTAATAAATATATCCTCTGTTTCCTGTCTTTCTGTTTTGCTTGATAAATGCAGTTTGTGCTTGGGAGTAGAAATTTCATTATTCTCGTACAGAGGAGTGGGGGAAGATTAATTTGTTTTTCTGTATTGCGAAAAGAGCTTCAAGAGAACTCAAACATTACACTAACGTAGAAAAATACACGTACAAGCTTGAAAAAAATATTTTTCCAAGCTAATTCATTATCTCAGTTATACGTATAAATATTTGACTACAAAGTCCAAGCCCAATTGAATAATAGATCTTTCATTTTCACAAAGTAAATTGTAAATTTGTAAGAACAAAGTTGTTTTAATAAATGATTTAATGAGTAACATCATTAAATTTATTTTTCTATTTTGTTGTTTGTACATTACAACATAAACAATTAATTAATTCGTAATTATTTTCATCAAAAACCTATAGCATATTACTGTTCTGACAATACGAAATGCACAAATCCTTTTGAATTTGAATTTTTGACGTAATTCTATTTGCCAAAATATTATATATTCTGCGTTTATGATGCACAATATATAAATCAAAGTGATTTAAATAGCAATATCAGCTTTCGAATTAATGTTTACATTGCAATTTATACATAGATTACAAATTTGTTTTTAAATATTATAATTATCAATTAGGAGATTTTGTTTCCACTTATATACGCTATATAATTAATTTTAATTCTAATTAATGAACAATAAATATTTAACGATGTCCACTTAAAAATTAACGAAATCAGCCATTATTTTTAAACAATTTTATCAAAATGTATGAGTATTTTTAATAAGATAAAATATTTGTGGTGTGTCAAATAAACTCTAGAAAAGAAGTGTTGTAAGTAAAAAAATTTTAAAATCAGATTTCATACTTACACGAGAACTAATCCCTGACAGTAACAACGTAAAAAATCTAAAGTTGACTTTTAATAACGGATGAATGTATCAATAGTTCTTTATCTCAAAATGGACTTTCAAACAGCCGAAAACAACGGTCGGTAGCTCAAATGTGAACCCAGGTTGTAAAATCATACTATATATACCGGCGCCTTTTCAAAACCTAATGAGACCCTCCCTCTTTTCCGTGTACAAAGGCGCCGTCGTGATTTTTATCATGAAGGGATGAAAAACTCACGAGCGACACGTCAAAGATCAATACGTCCACTTGGATTAGGTGATTTTTTTTCATACGTAGATCTATATGTATGTATTATAAAGGGGTTAAACTTTTTTTTTTGCGTCGAGGAGTAAATCTCGTCGTGCGAAAATAAAAAGGGTACGATCAATTTAACGACTGATTGATTGAGTGAAATTCGATTTTGAGAATTCGCGGATTTTTGTACCGAAGACTGACATTTTTATGCCGCTTTTCAAAGTCAAACGGTAAATGTATCTATCGCGCGTGTCCCGTCGATTCTCACTTTTTTTTCCTCTCTTTTTGGGCTTTTGTGCGACATCACTTACCAATGCCGAAGGTATATCTAGAGTATTTCGATGTGACGGGAATCGACGCCACCGTCGGGTCAGGGTATTAAAAGATGACGGGGCAATTGCGAGATTGATCAAATGTACTATGAGAAATTACCTCTTCATTTTTTCATCAACACAGATTTTTACAATATATATATATATATATATATATACTTATATAATGTAAATATTCACTACCTACAAGTTATGGTATACTGCGCGCTATACATTTCGCAAAATTAATGTATAGAATATATCATTTTTATTTTTAAAGAGCTTAAGTTATATAGATGTGATTCAACCCTATATCCATTTTAATTAAAATACATCACGATCTACCAGCTCGTTGCTAATACTACCTATATGTAATACGACGAATCGAATCGTTTATGTATTAAAACAGTGCGTGAGATTAAAAATGCCGAACATAATGTACACTTGTCAAATTCGTAAGCCCAATCAATTTTTTCGTAGGATACAGAGGAAATCAATATTCCCGCATCTACACAAAACACGTATTATCCGATAACCATCCAGATCGTCTGATATATACACGTGTCACCGAAATATTATCGCATCGTATGAAACGCACATTAGAGCATCCGACACCTAATCCAATTTGCTTCGGATGTCCCTTAATCCTAGACCTGCTACATCCCAGAGTGAAAAAAAAGAAAAAAGTAAGTACGGCAAGAAAATTTTTAGACAAAAGGCATCGAGGACCCTCGGACAGCATCTGGCGTATTTTTCGACCAGTAGGTCGAGGGTGGTCTCGAAAATGTATGAGGGTCGCGAAAAAGATGTGTAAACATCGACCGGTCCAATCCATGGGATAGGGATATTTTCGTTGCACGCACGGATGATTAACGCCCGTTGAATTCGCCCTCGGTCGTTTTTCGATATTTTATAATTCGAAGGCTCCCGGGCCTGTTTATTAATTTGTGAGCAGAAGGGCGAGGATATGGAAAGAGAAAGAGAGACGGAGAGTAAAGAGGGTGAGATGGTTCGTTTGATAGATATAGAATAAACGTTTCGTAGATATGTTACTATGATCATTCGGATATAAATTAAATTTTTTTTTTATTGGACCTTTTCAGTTGAGTTTGCTTGATGTTTACGATCGATACTACTTGTGAAGTGGTTTTTTTTTGTTTGGAAAAATAGCGTGAAAATGGTACTTTTATTAAATGAAACGTTATGTATACTTTGTATCCACATCTATCTATGTTTTTTCATTATTAACAATGATAATATTTTTTTTTAATATTCGGCATCACATTTGTGTATATGGAAATAAGTATTTTAAATTTATAGTTTTAAAATTGTATAATATAATTATGTGTAAAAGAATATTATAAATCAGCATTTTATAAAATGATAGAAGTGCTCCAAAAATAAGAGTATTATGACATATATTACCTATATATCATGGACTATAGGAGATAACAGCTGTTTCGTAGATTCACTTACGGTTATAATACCACTTTTATGATCTAATAAATATTATCCTCAATTAATCAATTACCCTCAAAACTCTATTGGTAACACTGACATTAATATATTGTAAATTTCATTGTAATAAAAGCTGAATGTATAAGTTTAATTACATCTTGAATTCATACAGAGATACATTTAATTAATATATTTCCATTATATTTTCTCTTTAATGGGATTAATTATTTAAATACAAGTTAAATAAAAAGACATTTTAAATTTCATGCATTAAAAACCATACATATATATGCGTGCATATCGAAATATATATATAACTTTAGATACTTTCATTTCTTAACCTCGGTCAGTCAGCATACATGAATTCAATTAAAAAAAATCAAAATCCTTCATATTCCAACAATCGATAGGTGGACACTCTTGTAACATGTAAACGAATATCAATCTCGTCGTTCTTTAATTTTCAAAAAGTAATTTCACAGAGTCCAGCAGCGGTAGCAGTAGCAACAACAACATTTCTTCCGGAAATGAAGAAACGCATTGCGACCGGAATGAAAAAAAAAGAAAACAAGGAGAAAAAGACACGAGCTTGCGAGAGAATATTAAAACGCGGAGAAGGAAATGCGCTCGTCCTTTTTAATGAAAAAAAATGACAAGAAAAAAAAATAAAAACCGCAAAAATAGGACAGGTCCGACTAGGATGGATTTGGAAAACGATTAAGCCAAGAGCGAGATAGGACCTTCGCTGGACATGTAATGTTAAGGTTTCAGGGTAAAAGAGAGCAGTACAGAGCGGCAGGGGCATAAAGCGTTGCTCGTAAAAACAACCCTATTGTTATCCTCTATCCTCCTCTCACTCTCTCTTTTTCTCCCTCTCTCTCTCTCTCTCTCTCTCACTCACTCTTTCTCTTTTCCCGCGCGACTCGTTTCGCAATGGGCGGTACTCACCGGGACTCTTCTGCGTACATAAGCGCAACTGTCCATGGATATGTATATATCTATATCTATATACTATATGTATACACGCTACCATACTGTAACGCAACGTTTTTTTTTCCTTCTTTATCGCTTGGTTACTTTGTCCACACTAAGGTAAAGCTTCGTCTCCAATGATATTGAATGAGTTTTTTTATTATAAGGTGATGAAATTTGTTATGGATGAGGGAAATTGAATGAGCTACACTTTTACTGACTGAATCAGATTGAATAGGTTCGTGAACAACTTGTATTATATATAGCTTATCTATCAAAATAATAAAGTAAATGCATAAAACGTATAAGAATTAATTGAAACTATAATTTATAATTCTATTTACGATAAATAAATACAACATTATTACAATCCCACCATAAATCATCGATATGTACGCAAACAAATATGAGCAACTGGGAACATCGTGACAAGTGAAATTACCCGATTATTTGTTTTTTACGAGATAGCAAGTACCTTCTCAGCGAACGAAAATAAGAAGATCGCTAATGGAGAAACGAGCAGTTGAAACATATATATATATATGAATCAAAACATAGATAATCGAGGATGATAACCAAATGAACAAAACGGCTAGCGTCCAATAAAAATCTGTCAGAGTTTGAACGACATTACTTCATCTCTTTATTTTCAATGACGTTGTTCGATTAAAGAATCTAATTTATTAATAAAGAAAAATGGATGATCGTACTCGAGCGAAGGGGTAGAGTGTACCATAACGTTAAATTTCTTACTCTTGGTGTTAAGTATAAAAAGGTGTCGTTAGTTACGGCTGGTACGACTATAATAAAGAAATAAGTTTTATTTTATTGCAATGCGAATGCTTTAGGTCATCAAAAAACAAACCACCTAATATAAAACGCATCACTTGGGGGTTTACAATGTAATAAATGCTTCTAAAACGGGTAGTTAAGTAAGGCTCGGTGGAATATCAAAGTACGTACTCCATTTCGACCTACTCATATAAGTTTCTTATCAACATTTTCCACTTTACTTTCAATTATGAAAGTGGCCACGTTCAAACTTTGACATTATGCTCTTTTACAACTATATAATGATAATCATTTGGTTTGCAGCCGTGAATTTTCTGATGTCGACTAACAAACTAACCACGCGATCCTTTTCAACACCAACGATAAAATTTCTACTTTATATTTTCGGTTTAGTAATGAAAATGTTTAGTACGAGAGTTGCAGCGTTATACGACTTTTAAGAAGTTTGAAAATCATATCCAAATGTTTTTTTAATTTAAATGAAAATAGTTTTATCATATTTCTGAGTTTAATATCTCTTATAAAAATTCAATTCTGGATAATCGAATTCAATTGGTCGATGTGAATCTTGATCTTGAAATATCGAAGAAATAGTAGAGTCAATATTCTTATCGGGAAAAGTGAAAATAATAAATTGACGGCTAGAAGAATATCTAAAATATTTCATTAAATCTGTGTACTATTAGAGGCTATATCCTATTACCTTGATATAGATTTTCACGCAATGTGCAACGAGTTTTGATACTAATTTATCAGAGGCTTCACGCAAATGAAATTCAAGAGGTTTCTCATCATAGGTAATATCAAATTTCTCTTTGGCAATGAAACTTTGGTTAAATTTAACAGTTTTTACGAGCACTTTAACAGAAATATATTGGTAATTGAGTCGATCACTAGCTGAGTTGTCGTGCACTTGTTTAGCTCTAATTAGTAAAGTTTGCAAGAAGGAGAAGAAGAGGGATCGTCAAATCGCATTGGAGAAAAGCGTTCGACTGTATGGATTAAACTCTTCAGATAAAAGGAGGCACTTCGTAACGAGAAGTACTTTATTTATATAAGTACAGACGTAACTTCAGTTGAATCAACAGAAAACTTGTGTTGAGCCAACAAAAGTCTTCTGTTTGCAGAGGCTGCCGGCTGATATAATTCAGATTTTACGTTAAAATACATACAAATACATCGAGCCAAAAGTATATACTTTAACCGTAAGAATTCAATTTTCTTCGTAACTTCCCGAATTTGACAATTTGAAGGTAAACTCAGATAAAGTTATAGTAGATTTTTTTTTTGTGCGGGATATTTTTATAAGACATTAGCACTATGATTAAATAAGCTAACAAGTATTACAAACTTACGTAAACCAATTACGCTAAACATTTGGTGCATATTCAAACGTATATCATTACAATTAAATACCGATTATACCAAAGATTTTTAACGCGCCTAACTTCCACAACGCATTCGCAATTATTTTCGAATTAACATGGAATATCGTAGATGCAACACCACTGCAATTTTTACAACGTGCAATGCAACAAAATTCTCTACCTCTCTCACCCTCACCAAGACCTCCCGCCCTTCCCCTCCCTCCTCCTCATTTCTTCCTCCTCTATAGTAAACATTCACCGAGTGTAATTAAAAATGTCTCCCCGCGCGCTCGTTTCGGCGCGTTTCCTACAATTTTCCCACTTGGCGTCTCTCCCTTTCATTACGCGCTGCAGGTACTCTCCTTCTCTCCCTCACGGCGCGCATATTCCATATGTAAAATCGATTGACGCGCGCCGCGCGCAACACACCAACCCTCCGTACGACTCTTTCCACCTTCCCCACCCTCTTTTTCAAAGCTTTCGGCAATTTAATGCGCCGAGTGCGTAACGCGCCGAGATATAGATACGCGAGGCATACCTACATATATACACATACATACACATACACACGGGGTTGGAGTTCGATAAGGGGATGCCATCCCCCTTGACTTCCCGGAAATTCGATCTTTCGCCACGTTCTCTCTTTGATGATGTTTAGGATTTTTTTTTGCGGAGTGCGAAATATTTGGGGTCGTTCAAAGAAATTTTGCGGTCGAAAAGATTTTTTTTTCTTTCCATCGAGATTTTTTTTTAACGAGTCGACGATTTTCAATGGGGGTTTCTTTCTTCGATTCCGTATTTGATTTATTAAGGTATAGAGGATTCGTAAGATAAATGTTTTAATAAATCAAAACGATTTCTCAGATATTAATGTTGATTAAGACTCTAAAATCGTGCTTTTGCATCGTCCTCTCTTTATTTATCGCGACGATCAATGATGTGTTATATACTTTTTCAGTTAAAATAATAAGGTGTATTTAAATAAAATAAATGCAATACTGACTTTTCTTTTGTATAACTAAAACACGAGTGATTAAATATTTATAATTAATAACGTAATTAAAATAAATTAATTAACGAGTTATAAATTCTTAGAAGCTTATCTCGCTATTAACTATACGCAAAATAAATGCTTCGACATAATTAAATAATGTAATAAAGAAGATAAATTAATCTCTTCGTTTAATGTTACACAAATATACATCGTGTTCAATAAAATCAATAAGTTCACATATATTTAAGATATCCATCGAACTCAAATTACTGTAATTGTAAAAATAATTTAATCAATTAAATGTTCGTAGGAATTAACAGCCTGGCAATATATATATATATAAGTAAGTTCAACGTTAGTTAAAAACCAAAGGACTACAACAATATCTCTTGCGTCTACGAAGTTTGTATATATTGTCACATACGTGTATAAATATGCACTCTGTATAGCCCATGCTTTAGAAGCAAGAAGTTAGCGAAAGCCTTATCCTCTCGTTAAAACCCCGTTAGCCCGTTAATCAGATGTTAATTAAACGACAAATTTCCACTTTTCTATCTAATTTAACCTCATCAGCGACCTATCATTAACATTTTTTCGCGATTCAGAAACTATTTCAAACTTAATTCGGAACATATATGAGAGGGGCGGTAGTAAGAGAAACCGAGAGAGCGCAAGAGCGAGAGAGAGAGAGAGAGAGAGAGAGAGAGAGAGCAAGAAAGCTGCTCGGGTAGTAATTTTCGCGGGCGAGCTCGAGCTCTTATACCAGCCCCCGTGTTGGAACGAGTAATTGCGATAATAAGGGTGCTTTCGCCCAGAAATTTAAGTGTCCCTGGTTAGTGCGCCAACACGCGCGCACATACACAGGGTTGAATATTTAATCGTGTGCACACCGACGGATCGCTAAGAT
The DNA here is from genome assembly GCA_026168455.1 of Theocolax elegans. Classification (NCBI taxonomy): domain Eukaryota; kingdom Metazoa; phylum Arthropoda; class Insecta; order Hymenoptera; family Cerocephalidae; genus Theocolax; species Theocolax elegans. The sequence goes on along the minus strand of CM047425.1, from coordinate 16,632,304 downwards.
CACATACACGAAACCCTTAACCCAACACACATATGCGTGAATTTTGCGCCGCGCACAAATGCACATTTCGAGAAAAGTTAATAGTAAATATACGTATACACAGACACACACACACACGTGTATGCATGTATAAGGGTACACACAGGTAAATTCTTGAACGAAACGAGTATATAGGTGGAAATGCGGCTGCTTACAATCACGCGGGCGAATACGGTATACGAACGAGTTTAAACGTTCCTTAATTTGCTTGCGATCAAACGGGCGTGTTACGCGGCGACCGAAGGAAAAAGAGGTTGAGGAGCAGGTACCTACGTTCAGTAAACTAGTGATAGAGAGAGAGAGAGAGATGAAGAGCGGGGTAGCTGGATGGAAACAGAGAGAGGGAGAGAGGCTAGCCGAAAGTTGCTTTATATAGATTTACCCGTGTTCGATGTGATTAGCGGTTGGTTAGTAGTTTCGCTTACGAGTTAAGTGGATGCCAGGATTGGATCGGGAATCTAATTTATTTGCGATGTTTCATTCTCGGTTTTATTTTTCTGTCTTTCTTCCTTTCTTGCGTTTTGTCAATGTAATAGGTGTAACGAATAAACGTGTGATAATCTGTTGATTACTTTAAAATTCTGCCTTCGGAATTCAGTTATCTTCATTTATATCACGTAATTTATATTATTTGTCAAAAGAATGATTTATATTGAGACTACTTAGACGAGGCGAAAATAAGAAGAAATTTGTTACTAAAATTAATTCCAAGTGTATTTATCAATCAGATGTAATGCTTTATATCTCAGCCATTGAAGAAACGAAATTAACGTTATCACGGAAGAAGTACACTTAACGCCTTTCATAATGTGTATACACAAGTATACAAAGAATTTTAATAAAATAATAAAATACGTAATATAAGCCGTATCATTTATTTTTCAATTATTATTTTAATCCGAATTACTAATTCGTATATATACATAAATTATACTTTTCGTAAATTGTCAGTATATTAACTTTACATGAAATACCTCGTAAATACACTACGTTGCAGTATAAGTATACTAAATTTTTTGAATGCACGGTTACGGTGTATATAAGTGTATACTTAAATGTAATACATCATTCTCTACAAATTCTACTGCATACCGCGATTAGAGGTCGCATTTAAATAATGAACATTTTCAGCAGCATCGATTTTTTGTTCCCACTTAACCGCTGTATTCACAAAAAAATTGTGCATCGTTTACTTTCCATTGTATACCTTATTTGGTACAATAAAGATAATCTTTCGAAAATATACGTTATTGTTGTATGTATAACGATATACTTCTTTTTAATTCGACAAAATTGTCAGTACGAAGAATCAATCAGAAGATAATTATCGCGATCAGTTAATGTTTACGTTACAATAATCACTTAAATAAAATCCGTATACATAACAATGGGCATTTCAATAAATTTTCATTGAGTTAAATACAATATAAAATATATAGGTGTGTATATATATGTATAAAAACTCGTAATTTATCAATAAAACAATCCACATCGACGACACCTACATTTGGTCAGATAAAATTAAAATTCAATTATAATTCATCCCTTTTTCCTCGATATTAAATGGTAGTATATACATGTGTATGCACGATACCACGTTGACATTTTCTCTCCCCTACACAACTGTAATCGTACCCTACGTTTTGCGGTCAATGCTCGAATTGCAAGCACGAGGGCACGCGACAATTTTCCGACGCTTCCGATCTTTGTTAAAGTAAAACTTTGGAGAACTCTAATCTTAGGTGCCAATCGACGTAAAAGCAAGAAGTTCGTTTGCGTTTGCTTTTCTCGCCCCTCTCTCCTCTGTCATTCCCGCGCTCGACAATCGGTAAATCGATACCACCTCTCCTTCCTTCTTCCTCGTTTTATCCACTTGCGCGAGTTAGAAATGATTGACCGAGGTAATGGGTGCTCGGTGCATTTTTGTATACTGCAAAAGTTCACGAGGGTGCTTCTCTCTCTAAATATATATATATATATATATTCTTTAGCATTTAGGGTGAATGATCTAGTTATTGACGTTTAATTACTTACTGTTGTATAGGAAATTTTATTTTTAGAGAATTTCAATTGATTTAACGATACATATATACAGTTATATAAACTATTAGATATAATTTAATTACTTTCTTAATTTTGATTTATTTTGTTTTGAATTCATGTTCATCAAGCAATATCGATTTAAAATATATTTTTAATAAAGTATGCAACAATATTTCACAGATAATTGAGTAGAATAATTGTGAGTGAGAAATAAATTTAATATATTTTTTAATAAATGACGAAAAACCAATTGTCCTAGTAATTTATTACCGAGTACATGTAATAATAAATATCATTCCATTAAACTATTAGATTATTCTTAAGCATTTGCGTCCGTACATTAATTTCCACAATGCATTATACTGTAAAAGAAATATATATATATATACACGATTTAATTATTTTATACTCGATTAAAATTAAACAGAGATTTATTAAAAGAATCCAATTGAAAAACACAAAAATTGTAAACAATTTCAGATGATGAAATTATTAATAAAATCGACGAACTCTCGTCAACGAGTTCGCATTAAACAAAATTATATTGCATTAAAATTAATAATAATAAATAAACGATAAACATCAATTTGAAACACCGTATGCCCGACAAAAATTTTTTAATTCCCATCTCGAACAAACAGAATGAAGCAGGATTCAATAAAAAATATAATGTGTATACACGTATCACCACCGTGTGTGTGGAATATGCAATTTGGGTGTACACGTAAAGAAAAAATGTATATGTACTTCACCAAGTTAAATTAGCATGACAAATTCTTAAATTTAAACTGCAATGTAACAGCGCAACGATAAAAACACTCTATAATGTACTTGACAATCCCGTTTACTCACTATAATTTATTTGCACTCAGTGTACAAACCTGTGTACACGTATGCGATACACATTCATCCACCTATATATATATATATATATATATACATATATACGGTTATCGATTAGTACAAAAAGATGCTTAGCGATTAGAACCGAATGATGAGACACTTTTTTTATACTTTCACAACGACTTTCGTGATTCATTGTGCGATACATTTTCGCGTCAGGAAACTTTCGTCCCGGTAATTAAAAAAGTTTCGACAATTGTGAATGCTACTTCTTTTTAGATGGATTGATTTACTGAGAGTTCATGAAAAGTGCATTCAATATATACACACATATATATATATATATATATATAGACGTATATATGTATAATAGAAGTGTCGTTAATATTGCGCGGAGAGAGTAAAATGTAATTTTTCAAATGTGAAAATATATATAATGCATTTATATAGACTACGAGTTTGAAAAATGAATTAACTATTATTCTTTTTATACTTCGGGTAAAAAAAGTTTTAAGTCGAGTAAAAATATATATACATATATAGAAGTTTGAGTCTTAGACGTATAGTGAAAGAAAAAAAAACATTCTTTGTAAAAGTTGTAATTGTACACCTTTTTGTAACATTCTGTTGTTGCTCGTTCGGTCAAGAAAAATATTTAACTTTCGACGTTGAACTTTGCGATTGCTTAACAAAAATGATGTTTATCCTTTGAAATAAAGTTGTTGTAAAGTTGTTAAATAGTATTACACATCTATATATATAATCGATATACTTTACTTACACGATTAAAACAAATTATTCCACTTGACGTTTATAATGATATTTTTTTCTCGTTTTTGATACATATTTACTGAGTTATGCATAATTTTATCAATAAAAACTTAAATTTATCTAACTTTTGATAAGATTTACCTAAAAAATTGATTTAATTTTAAAATGATCAAAAATATATTAATGTATTAATGGTTCAATAAAGTACATATTAAATTCTAGTCAGGCATTATTATCAATTTATAATTTGGAATTTTAAACATTGTTTAATATAGAAAGATAATTTATATGCTATTAGAATAAATATTAGAATATACACTACATGCAAAAATAATAAAGTAAATAATATTCCGCAATACGAGTACCGAGTTCTATAATAATAATAATAATAATCAAGAGCAGTTTGACTAGCAAAACATCCTCGAATCGTTGATAACCTTCAAAAAAATCTTATCGAAAGTTAGATAAATTTAATTTCATATTGATAAAATTATGCATAGCTAACTAAATGTGTAACAAAAACGAGAGAGAAAATAGCATAATAAACGTCAATATAGACTAACTTGTTTTAATCGTATAAGTAAAGTATATTGATGATATATATATATATATATTATTACCCCAAAAACATATACCAACATCCTTTAGAATCTTTGTAGACAGAGAAGAAAAATTCTATCAAAATCCAGACGCGCTTATATATTCAAAGTCAACGTAATATATACAGCAAGTAGATGCCCTATTTACTCTTCGATCAGCAGTAATCGCCTTTAAGTACCCTCGGTAAAAAAGAAAACCGTCATCTCGTCATTTTAAATTTAATCGAGTCTTGGGTCTCCCCAAGTTGGGCGCATCGAATCGCGACAGGTATATATACATCTATACATCTATACGTATACACATTTTCCCCTTACATGAAGGAAACCACAAGTTTACACTCGGGAAATTTTTAGTCTAGTTCGATTTGGATGTTTGCGCGTGGCAACTCGGTTAATTTTATTATACGCATGAATCTATATGACGTAGTTATCGATAAACGTACTTCTTTACTTTTTTCTTAACGATATTGAAAAGGGAAAGTGAAATCGGTGCGATTGATACTATTTTTATGGGTAGTGTATATATATACATGAATTTTATATTCATTACTAATAATGACGAATGTATCAATGCATATATTGTATTTATATAAAATTTTTATTAAAAAATGATTGAAAGAGGCTATTATACACACGTGTAACAATATGAATAACAGTATTCAATTGACTGTTACTTTTTAATTTATAAATAATTTTTTTATTAAATTTATGGTTCGATCATTAAATACGTATATGTATATAAATTATTTAACGCTGCTAAAAGTAAATAATTCTGATATTTTGCTAATAATTTAATTAAACGAATAGATAATTATTGTGGAAGACCAAAATAACATTGTTATATAATTATGTTATTTCATTATCGTAAAATTTCTAATAAACAATTCATCATACTTGGGAAACCAGCAAACAGTAACACATACATTTAATAAAATTAATATGTAAAAATACATATTAATTATTATATATAGACCTTATATACATATATGCACATTACTCTATATAATATAATTAGCTGAAACTAACAATTAATTACATTATTAAATAAACCAAGATTCGCTAATTCTGCTCGATCTCTATAAGCGTTACAAATTACCATGTGTGTGTATTGTAGGTGATGTCACGAGTGTATACGTATGTCATTACGGGTAATGCCAAGTATAGAGACTATACACTTTAATACGCCATATACGTATATGCATACACATGGTATGCATGTATTTTTATGGTTTATTACATTATACATGTACTTAGTTAATATTTCATTGAGTTAGAGTACGCATTAAAAAATATTAAATATTCGGTCAATGTAACTCCTCTAAAATATACGATTTGTAAACACGTTCGGATGGACTATATATATATATATATACACGTTCAAAGGGTAAATCAACGTTTGAACATGCAAATATAGATTAATATTTTAATAGTGCGCATATACACACGACTAGTATAAAGATAAATAAAATAATCTCAAGAACGCTCCGCCAATTAAATGTTTGATATAGAGATGTTACAAGTAATTGTATGTATAGTTTCTCAAGAATTCACCGTTAATATTTCATACAATGAATTCTGCATTAACCTTTCGTGGAGGAGGTACGTATTTACACATTTTATTTTTATAAACCTTAATTTTTACTTACACTTGATAAAATATTTAAACGGGCTATGTGACGCTACTTTTTTCTATTGAAATATTTAAAAAGCTTTTCAAGTAAAAATCAAGTGGTACGTTAACCAATAACAATGCTAAAATTTCCCGCGCGCTTTTAACCGAAGATTAAGCGTGGCAAGGAAATGTTTCACTACAATTCAAAATCTTGATATCCTATGGTAAAGTACCTGTATCGCAAAGTAGGATCCTCTAGCCGTCTTGTAAATTGAATCCTCCGGCGAATAGGTGTGTGGAAATTATAAACAAAAAAAAATTAATAATATTCACTCCACGCACCACCACCGGCGAGAAAGTATCGATTCGAGCACGTCGACCGGAGTATAACACGCGCCGATATATATATATGTGTGTGTGTACGTGTGTACGCGCGTGTGTATATATATATATATGTAATAATAAAAGCGTCGCGCGCGCGACACGACGTCTCGGAGCTCCGAGCGAGCACTGGCAATGCGCCGCCGAGAGGGTTGTTATACCCGACGTTATATATATATTACGGTTGGGAGAGAGAAGCGCAGACACACTCGCGCACGGGGCGTCGGCGACTCGCTCGCTCGGCTGTCCGGGTCGGACTGAACCTACCCAAACGGGCTCTCTCTTGTGTATGCGCGTGCCTGTCTTCTCCTTCTGTATATATGTATATATGTACACACACATATATATATATGTGCGTTCGCGTGTGTTTGTGTGCGTATGTGTGTGCGTGTGTGTGTGCGTGCCTGTGTACATATATACCTAGGCGGGTGACCCTGTGTATAGATATATGCGTATACATGTGTATATGCATTTGTATATATATATATAAGGGGTGGGGATTGCTCTTCGGTGAGGTGTTCTCGCTTACCCCTCTCTCCATCTCTCTCGTAATCTTTCATTGTATAGGTATATATAATACTCGAACACGCGGATTTTTGGACCGGATTTTTTTTGTGTGTATGTGTGTCCTTTATTTTTTTCTGTACATGTAGATATACCTTTTCTTTGGTTCGATTTGTTGGAGGTGTTGGTCTATACTGGGTATTATGAGGGCTTTTAGAGAGTTTCAAGTTCAGTTCTATACGTTTCTTCTTTCTTTTTGTGAGAATTGGTGTGGTGTGTGTGATATATCGATGTAATACTCGAATCTTTCATAATTCTATAATTTAAATAATGTTTTTCCTGCAATTACCAAAGTTTAAATTATTTTGTTCGTGCACATTATACATTTTTATTTCTACGTACAATATTATAAGTTTTTTAAATATAATCTTATATCATATTAATTTATTTTACGAGACATTGATGAACCTTAAATTATTTTAATTTTTGACAATTGTAGTATTTATTTCATTCTTGAAACTTAGACACAACAGAATAAGTACGCTAAATAAAATAAAATATTTTATTAAAAATGTCTGAAAATTTATTTGTTTAAAACTAATAAATATTTTAGTTTCAAATATGTTATATTTTTTTCAATTAAAACTTGTTCGTTTTTAATAAATGTTTCTTAGTTTCAAACAAATAATTTTTCAGACATTTTCAATAAAATATTTTATTGAATTTTTTTTTCAGTGGACGTGTAGCAATATTTAGACACAATATTAATCAAGATATTATATTTTATAATTTTAATGAATTTCCGAATCTAGCTTTGTTTGTTAATGTACAATCTATATTATACAGAACTAATAGTAATAAATTATAATTCAATAATCTAACGAGGCTAATAAAATTGCTATTCCATTAATATATAGATGTGTACGTGTATACACTATTTAAATATGAATGTATCTAATCAAATAAATTGCAATAGTTCATCTGGAAATAATTTTGAAAATAACGATAATAATAATAATAATAAATATAATTTCCGTTAATTAATATTGAAGTTAAACAAACGCATATACACCCCGGATAAGTAGTAATATATGTATTAGTATATATACGGCACTATGAGAATCTATGTAATGGCATAGACACTTTTTATGGCTGACTACCAAATTAATTAAATCATCTCGTTTTACTTATATTTACAGATATCGCGTGAATTTCTTCTTAAATGTTTTAATTTTTATACATGTGTATAATATAATATTGGTCTTTGTGTTAATTTTTATTTATTCTTATTTTAAATTTGTTCAATAAGTATACATATACGATATTCTTCTTTCATAAGTACTAAGTATTATAAGTATAAAGAAATATATAATATAAAGTAGTTTTATTTAGATTCAGATGATATTATATAAGCATTAATTATAACGAATACGATATGCTTGTATAACGTTTTAAACATAATATAATTATATTTAAAATGTTAATAATACTTGAAACGACGAAATACGGATTTGCCACGCAATATTCTGTATTTATTTACTCACTCAACGACAGATTACTTATAATATGGTATGTGATAATTGAATAATGGCTCCATCCGCTTGAGCATTAGATAAATCATTGAAAATTCCAGGCAGTTGTTGATTTGTATTCGACAATGATGCCTCCTCTGTGCACATTCGCTGCAGAAGTAAGAAATTGCAACGATCAGATAATCGGATTTTACTTAAATATTATTACGTTTATTTATATACCTACCTAGTCCATTTCCATATGAATTGCAGTATGCATTTTGTGAAATTAACATTACAATTACAATTTATCAATTTCAGCATTTTAATTTTTATAAATATACAATGTTTATTCCACGATAATATTTTATATAATAAATTAATTTCAATTTTAACAGGGTAAATTAATTTTCAGTACGACGTCGGATTAATTTTATTTTCTGAATAATATCAGTTTCATTTTCACGCGGATTCCAAAAGCAAATCAATACTACACCTCGATAATTGTTCTATAGAAACATTCTAATAAAAATATCGTCAACCTGTTTTATCTCTCTTAAAACCCATCAACAGTATTATCCTCACAAGTATCGGATGGAATAATAACCCTAAACAATGACACTATCACATGTACGTATATATCTGTATGTAAGTAAATTCGGTATGTGTGTTCGTGCTCACATTTATATGTATACGTAAGATATATATACACCCGTTTACAGATTATTCTGATTTTACACCAAATTTGTATAGAACAATTATTCGGAGCTCTGATACTCGCAACCCTTGTCACGATGCTCACATGCATAGAATCGAAACTATTCAGCATAAGCTACTATGCTTGTACTATCCCCATATAATCGGACGTCCAGTGGAATTATACCTTGCACCACCACCCCTCCCCCTCCCCCTCCCACCGTCCTACTCCTCATCCACCCATTACTATTGCTACACCCCCTTTTCTATAGGAATTATGACGATATTTGTTTGGTACTTTAAACAAAGCCACTGTTTGCAAGATACTACCTCATTCGCACCCTACATTGTCTATGTATATATATATGTATATATAAAAATGTATTGTATGGGTGAGCGTGCGTGTGCGTGTAATCGGATTGAAAAATTTTATTTTAGGCCGATCGGTGTCTAATATAAGATTGTGTTTTGATGTTATTGCATGCGGTATAATCCCATGAATATAATTGTAATAATTTAATCAGAATTATAGCTAAAATGTAGTTTGCGAAATAGTAAATAGTATTTTCAATAAGTATTCTTTAGACTGCAGATTTGTATTGCATCACAAAATAAATAAAGTAAGACTGTTAAACAAATGATCAAACGCTACTTCTACACTGATAGAAAGAAATAAATAGTGCATTTGTTCTTATAAATAAAAATTAAGATTTCAGGTTAATAAAAATGAATGAAATTTTAACTGTTAAGCACTTATTCAAATAATACTTAACTGTAAAGAAATATTCATTTGCTCATATTTAAGTCATCGGATATTAACACTTAAGAATCGTCATTTGTCTCGAATATTTTTTTCTCTCGGTAGACAGATACACTTTTCACGAATAAATAATTAATTAACATTTATTTTTTCTATAGTTTCTAAGTAATCTACATAATTATTATTTAAATTAACGTACCCGTAGAGAAATATATGATAAATAATTAATTATTTTATTATCGTATTTACGTAAAAATATAGTTTCAGATTTATTAAACAATGCTATAAAAAATAACCAACACGTACGTACAATTTTATACATGAATAACGAAAAACCAGATTTTGTTTTATACCCCATCATAAAAAAAGAAAGAACTGTCTTTTCCCCCTTTCGCGCACGAAAGAAAAAGGAGTATAACTCTTGCACACGCAGTCCCTACATGCACTTCTCCTTTTCATGCGCCGCCGACGATGCTTTAGAACCGTGCAAACATACTCGAGAAGAGAGAGCCGCGACTTCCCAATTTTGTCGGTCGTGTGTTATTAACGAAACTCGCGCGCGACTCTTCCCCCTATTTTTTCTTTTTTTTTTTTTTACTCTGGATGTAAAATAGTACGACGGTCCTTTTTTCGGGTGTTTGCTCAGGGTATGTGTGCGTGGCTGCAATTGAAAGTGGGCGAGGCTTTTGTGTCAGTCGCGATTCGCATCTTTTTCTTCCAGGGGTGAGGTTTCGTTCTTTTTTTTTGATAAACGTCTTGTACGACTCGACGCATTCATCAGACTCGACAAGGGAGATTTGCATTTTGATATGCGTAGGAGGACTTTTTTTTCGTAACTTTTGAGCGATGGGTGGTTTAATTTTTAAAATGGGGTGATTGTTGCAGAAAAGTGACAATTTTTTATTTTTAAACTTTGTTGTTATATTATACATTCGTTTGAAGCTTTCGTTTGTATTATTTTCTTATTGCTTAATATGCTAAATATTATAACAATTGTACAAAATCATGAATTATTGATCATTAAATGATGTTCAATAATAACAAATCTAACAATTAAAAAATTTAGTGAATTTCGATTAAGATTATGTATTACAGTTTAAATATTTTTTTTAAAGTATAGCTGTATGTATACAAAAAATTTTACAAACTATTGCCTCTAAAATTATATTACATAATTTATTATTACTATCACGTTTACTATAAACATCGTTACATTGACACTAAAGTTTCGTATTACTTTATCTACGGAATTATATTTTTCATGCGTTTGTAAAATATTTTTTTTTATGGTAGATCAATATAAGTTTTAGTCAAGCTGTCAAATTTTTTATATTTACTCTCGCAATTTTGTTAACGCGAAGTTTTACGGTATGTGCGTAATGTCACATTTAATTAATATTTAAGCAAGGTACAGGTGTTCTTTAGTCAATAAACATTTTGAAGGGTACAACTAGAGAATCCACAAAATAAACACCATTCGCGTATATTTTTATAATTAAATGGGGTTAAATATGTAGTTAAACAAAAATCGGAAAGAAAAAAATCAAATACAGATAATTTTCATTATCGTTAAACCTCGATAAAGAGAATAGACGTTCAGTCTACCCAATTTCTCTTTATACACATAAAGTTCCGCACGCGCGCGTACATATACCTACACGTACACACAAAAGAGCACGAGCAATTCTACTCTTCGAACTTACTGCTTCTCGCGAAATTACGTAGATGCTCAACGTTCACCGTATACTCCAAAGACTTTTTCCTTAACTCTGGCTCTCTCTCTCTCTCTCTCTCTCTCTCTCTCTTACCGTCTCTCACCCTCTTTTAGTACGTCCGGAAAATCCGGAAGGCTCCTTCTCTCGCGATATTTCGGATATAAACTCGTATGCCCACTGCAAAGGCTACTCTCGTACAAATATATATATATATATATATGTGTGTGTATAAGTATATACATGCGAACTCGTTTATTTGTAAGGGAGGGGTTAGAGAACCGCGGAAACTTCACGCGCGCCTATGTGGAATGCGAAATTTCGCGAGTTCGAAAAAGTTTGTAAGAAACTCCTTTTTGCATTTTTGTTTGAACGGGCCCCTGACTTTATGGGTATATAGATATACGTCTATAGAGAGGTTAAAAAGAGTCTCATTGTTCGAAAGCTATATAATATTGAATGATTTCTTTTGTACAAGCAGATAAAAAGTATTGAACCTTAGGTTATGCAAAATATAATACTCAGTAAAATTTTAAAACCGTATAGTACGCGTGTAACAAATGGGTTTATAAACAAATCGACTTAATATCTATAGTTTTCTTTGTAGATATTAATAACTTTTTGTATTAGCAAAATGCGGAATTATTTAAATGACAATTCAATTTAACTGTTTTTCAGCAATCAAAGAGTAAGAAGAGAAAAGCACCAACAACCTATGAAAGGAAAAGAAACAAAAATTACAAATCCAAATCGTAGTTCCAAGTGAAACTACATCCACACACATACGCACGTACACACACACACACACACACACACACACACACACACACACACACACACACGTAGAGCAAAATGGAAGGAAGTCGGTAAATCGAATTACCGCGTTTCCTCCAATCGTTTTCCCCGGCGTGAAAGATTCCTGAGGCTGGTGCTGCCAAGTCGTCGCTCTCCCTGGTGAGACGAGCGTGACGCACGTCGATCGTCGCTTAATACGGTCGCAGTGCGAAATTGGCCGGTCCCCAATTCCGTTGGGGCTGCGAAAAGGCTAAGCTCTCTATCTCTCTCTCTCTCTCTCTCTCTCTCTCTCTCTTTCTCTCTTCAAGGGTGCGAAAAAACTCGCTCCGACGTACTTCCTGTATTTTTTTCGTCTCCTTTATTCGCGGGCATTCGCACTTTTTTTTTCTTCCGAGGAACAAAGGAGATTATTTCGTCCGGAGCGACAAAAGGATGGGAGGTGTGAAAAGTTTGAGTTGGGTTGTAATGGGAGAAGGGTGAAATGGATTTGTTTATTTTGATGAGAGTTTCGGTGAGGGTGTTTCGTAATTTAAATAAATATTTTCCTTGATAGTTTTCTATATATAGGTGTGGTTTGTTACGAAATTTCAATGCAAAATCAGTATTTTAAGAGGTGATTGGTATCATTTGTGGTATTGTTTGTTATGACAATATTACAGAACTTTCGTAAAGTATTGAATAACATTCTTTTTTAAAACTCTTGATAGCTATATATATGTATCTGTGCCAATAAATTTTTACACGCATAAGATTTACCCATCGGCAAACCATAACGCAGTATATTAAGTTTAGTATTCATTTTACGCGATAAACATATGTGCACGTTAATATTTTATTTATATATAAAAATATTTTAACTAAACAATATATCGCTTCACTTTGATCCTTGTAAAAATCTTATGTGTATCACGGAAAAACTGATGAGTAATTTCCTTTCAAAGTAAAACAATAACTCTTGGAATGATTACACGTATAGGAAGGGTATAGTAGTTCCAGCAATTTTTCAAAAAAGAAAAGTCGGGAAAGAAATTGAAAAAAAAAATCAATCACGATTCAGCTCTCGACTTTCTCCGTAAAACCCATACAAAACGGAAGCCGCGATAAACAAAGCGAGAGGTGACTAAAACTCGGAGATAAAAACAAGCAACAGTCGTGCACTTGCATTCGTTGACCCCCTTTTTTGTACGTTTGAATTTCGGCCTCGTGACACCCATAGACCAAGCTTTTCGAACCGCCTTAGGCTATATATGCTATACCTACGACTCACAATGGACGCTTGGGCACTGCAATTTTTTTTTCTAGTTCCCCCTTTTTTCTCACAGCTGGGCGCATAATAATCAAAAATAGCTGTTTGCTTGATAGGTACCTTCGACGACTGTTGTATAAACGAACACTTGTGCAAAGCTGGATTAGACGATCATTTTCACGATGGGATTTTACAGAAACTGCGATTTCGTTTACCATTCCATGGTTTAGAGTATATTTAGTACTACAAATCATACTTAAAAATTATCATAATATTTCATTTAATAGTATCTTTTATTTAATACAAATTTCTATTACATTATTCTTTTAATTAAATTTTAGTAGGTATATAACGCGCTCTACTTCGCGAGTTTCCATCAATGCAATGAAAATTGCGATATTCGGCGTTTCCATTGCAACTCTATATTTTTCAAATTCCTCCAAATTATTTATCTCGAACCGCTTTTGATCTTTGTAACGGTACTACAAACGATTCATCCTCTGCGCCCATTCAATATAATATTATACTTTGTATCGAAAATACACATTTTAATCATTCAAAAAGATTTATTTTAATCAGAGGTAGAATTTTGTAGCATGATCGTCAAAATATATTAATGTAAGTATTATAACATTGAATATTTTCATTGGATGTTGGAGTACGCTGCGATTTTGTATGTGCGTATGTATATATATATATACGCATCAAAATCAAAAGGTATAGTTTTCCACTGAAGTTGCATTATTGACTTGCGAGTATAAATCAGTAAAGTAATCAACGTGGTTTATGAACGAGACAGGTACATATACACGTACACACACACACACACACACACACACACACACACACACATACATATACAATAAATATATGTATACGGGTACAGTACGACATTGTACACAACATAACTCTCGAAGAAGTTTAGTATATACACTTCCCGTTCTCCACTGGTTTCCCCATTTATCACGTCGCGATTCCCATTGATTTCAGATTAATCGTTAAAAAAAATTAAAGAAAAAGCTACATTACGTATTACTTGCGGGATATTTTATTCAGAACATAAATTTTCCAGAGCTGTCTTGTACCACGCGAATGCGAAAATCTAAAAATTTATTTTCACTTTTATATATACATTAATACAGTAAAATCTGTCTTGTATTTGTGATTAAATTTTGTGCGTCGCAATTAACAAATACTTAGAATATTATATTATTATGTGGTGCAAGTACAAGGACACGTATTACAATAGGTTACCAAAGAATTATTAGATGCACGTTATACGTACATATACATAAATTATTAATATAGATTGTTTTGAAATTGTATCTATAATTTGATTAAATTGGTACATCGGTTGCGCAAGACTCTATTCAAGTTTCAATATTTACTTATTATATGCAAATGTACATTAGTGCATATAGTCACATCGCACAACGAATTTCATATAATTGTCAATGTTCCTAGAATTACTAAATTTGCATGCGATAAGTAACTTTATCATGTTCGTACGTATTACGCGTAATAAATATATTGTAATAATTATTGATAGTGACATAACATTTTATCAAAGCTCTCTAAAAATAATAAATTATATAATGTCAAATTCATAACTTACCCATTGAGTAAAATGCATTCGTTCTAATGATTAAAATATGAACTATTTTAGATATTTGTAATGTATGTATGTACAAAATATTTATGTAAAAATATACGTAATTACGTTTTCAACATATATTGATACGAGTAAAGTTAGCGAGAGAAATCCATACATAACATGGTAATTCACGTAGGCAATCGGGATTGTAAGGGACAAAGAGACAGTCAAATTTGCCACAAAGTTTACCAGACACGCAATAAAATATATATTGTATTCAGTCCTTTATACAAACTCTTCTCTTACTTCCTTCCGTAAGTGTATGGCTCTCGTGCCTCTTATTCTTCCTTTCTCCCGCGGTTTCCTCCGTTTCCTCCGAGCATTTCGAATGCACCGCGACATCGAGCCGAGACGGGAATAGAAATCAAACGATTTGGTTTTTCTTCGATCTAGTCGTACTTTATTTTTATTTTATTTTTCTAACCCCTCGTCCTCTTCGTGGGCAGTTTAAGACTGGGCGAAAATACGTGTGAAAATAAAGAATTAAATGAAGGGGTGGTGCAGGAATGAGAGAATGCTCGTTGTCTCGTAAAGTAGAAGATAAACATTGCTATAAAACTTTAAAGAGAGATTAAACGAAATTACGTTTCGAGTACTCTTTTTTTTGTTTATTAGTTTAAGCTTATGCAAGCTTGGTTGTTCCGTTCATTCGATTCGTGTCTCTCGATCGCTTTTCATCGGAGATTCTGATTACCTCTGGAGAGAATGTATAGCTACTTTTTCTTTTTAAACTTCTATTTTGAAATTTACAAAGACTCAAGGCAAGAGCGTGTAAAATTACCACACTAGTTGTTATTATCGTATGTATAAAATTGTGAAACATTGATTATAATGGAGGTAAAACAACATCATCAACTAAAGTTGTCGAACAATATCTACACCACAAATGGATATCCTAAATTTCCCAATCAGACGATGCACTGAAATAAACATAGCAGAATGGACTTTCTAGCTAATGAAATTAAAATTATACTAATTTACATTAATTTCGTAGATTTCTTTACGATATGTTTTGACAGAAGTTTAAAACCCTAAACTCTAAAGTGTAAAAATCGTCGCTGGAATGTCTAAATTGACAACATTACACTTACGAATTGTATAAAAGGCGAGTAATAAACTTTTAAATAGTGTAACACTCACGTACATTTCACACTTTAGGATTTATAGTGGGTAATCAACTTGAAATATATATAACAATGTACATATTATTAATTAATGAAATTGAATAATCAAGTGAAATAAGACAGAAAGCCGTGTATTCCCGTGAGAAAAATCAAATCCGCTTATATAGAAATCGGCATCGATCTTGTAGATATATATATATACACACGTTGGTATACACATATGTGTGAGAGTATGTATTTTTTCAATCTCACGGTTGTCAAAAAAGTGGCGTCGTAACGGCTCTTTTCTTCTCTTTCTCGAAGCAAGACAGAGCGCTCTAATAACACGTCCAGGTTTCGGGTGTGCACGACATAGACACCGACGTAGAGGCGCGCCATGCACGTATATATATACGTGTATATATACGCGTAGGGATTCAGGAATACGCGGCACGTACTACCTACCCCCGCGGCAATCCGGCGTAAACGCGTTCGGTCTTCTACACCTGCGACCCCCAAGTCTAGCCTTTTTCTCTATACCTCTTGGGGTCTTGTGTGTGCAATTGCGATGCGTTATTTATCTATTTATCCATCTTCCTTACACGTGTTTCGTTCGAGCGCAACCTCATCGATTTTTCCTATACCTATATCTTCTCTTCTCCCTTTCTCGCACCACTTTATCCCCGAGGATGAATGTCCGTAACCGCGCGTTTCCGACTCATCCGACTTTTCGGAGATTTATGAAAATTCAATTCGCTCGATGGTGAATCAACGCAATTAACTATGTCGACGATAGTTACGCCCGTACGCGGGAGGATTCGCAAGGAAATTCACAGATTTTTTATTTATTTTAATGTAAATATATGAATGTATCAGTATCTGTGCGAGTTATGTTGCACCATTTATTCATTGCAATATTTAAACTTTCCTAAGTTTTACGTGCTACGGAGGTCAAGCTCGGACTGACAATCACCCATATATACCGCCTAAATAAAAGGGTGACGTACACTTTTAATGACTTGCTATTCAAAATAGCAAACCACGTCATTTAACCCAAAACTTTTGCCTAATTTTTATTTAATTTTTCTTTCCATGTATAAAAAAAAATTTTTTTATTACAAGTATAGTATATACCATACATTAAATAAATTATTACCTATTGTTAGTCTAATATCTTCACTTATTTTACTTTACGATGACTCGAATTATACACTAAGATTTTTATGATTATTTGATTATATTATATATTGGATTTATTAAAGTGAATTTTTTTAATGGTACAATGTATCTTTTACTTAAATTTTCCCAATTTGGTCTTACAAGATAGTAGACAAAATATTTAATAATTAATGAGATAAATAATTTTATTATTTAAGTAAATTATTAACAGTGCTATTTGACTAAAAGTATTTTACTATGCTTTTCATAATTTTTTTTCATAGAGTCGCTGTTAATTTACAGAACATCAATAAAAAGTTAAATTTTAATTCTATGATTTCTATTATTTATTTTTAATATTCCAATAATTTCTAGAATTTGATAAATTTAATTAATAATAGAAATTTTATAATGACACACGAAAATTTGGAATGTAATGAATAATTAAAAAGAAATCAAATAAACTTCTACATAATATGGGTTATCTAGTGTCAAGAGACTTAATTAATTTACTGCATAGAACATTTTATGTCATAATTATGAAGATAATCAATAATATCAGCATTGAACGAGTGGAGTGTCATTCGTCAATTCATAAATAATTTGAAAAATATGTATATTTTATATTTTGTTTTTCAATATAATATATATTCATTAGGACTTGAATTATCAAGACGAAAAGTACGCGAAACTGTACTCTATAATTCATAAACTTAAAATGATGTTTATCTTCCAATACACGAATATAATAAAAAATATACGTCATTCAACCACAGAGACATTAGATATCGATATTTTTCAACTAAAAAAATAGATCACGCAATACTTAAACTTATTGACTCACCGAGTATCCACCTTAAATCAACTATATACATGTTGTGTATATGTATATAAAAAAGAAAGAAGTTCCGTATGTGGTAGGATCATACAAAAAGTATGTAACTCTAGAGGGTATAAGTAAAAATAAGTGCACACGCGGATTCATAAATGATATAAGATTATTTACCAATCCTCTATAGGTAGAAATGCGTGAGGGGTTCGACCCGGGCCAAGATCCGAGGTTATATTCGCTGTATAAGAAACGAGGTTACCCACGTTCAAATACATGTGTAATGCATCCCTTGGGAAAGATCTGTAACCGATCTCATTCGATTTCCAATAATATGTGTATGTGTACATATATACGTAAGGAGGATTGCTGGAAAATAAAGTATATGAATGAACGGAGGGTGAGTGTACGCCCGTGTATAAATACGTATAGAACCGGCCATAGCCTTACGAATTTGAAAAAAAAAGAGATATTCCAAGAGGGAGATTCATTTGAGATCGAACGAGGATGTAAATTGAGCTTTCTTTAAATTTACTTCTACAATATGGAATCGCCTCATTTTCTAAAATAAATTTTATGGTAATTATAGTAATTTTTAGTAACAACGTGTGTTCTACGAGGAATATTTTATTTTTGAGGACATAATTACGGTATAAAATGAAATACCTGAATATGAAGTACTATTATACAAATAATAATTATGTCTTTTTAATTAGAAATTTTATTAAATTATATATGTTATATTTACATAATACAAATTACTATATATTACAACATTGTTGATATACAAATAATATATAAGCGTCGAAAGTTATATTTTAGTTAAACAAATTATTTACTATGTTTTACATAATTGTTTTAAACTTATACACATACATATGTACAGTACTATTAAATAATACACTTCTATGCTGTAATTGTTTATTGTATATTGTGGTCCTAATTGGCAGAAAATTCGATATCTGTAGACATAATAGTATTAGCTGCTTGATACATCGCACCCTGAAACTATATATTATTTAAAATGTGAAAACAAGCAACTAACATTTATATAAAGGTAAGAAGAATATCAATTCACATTTAAATTTTAATCGACTATTTAAATATCAATTTTTAATCGATTATTGGTTGAATAATATAACGCAATTTCTCTAGCATTTTAATACTATTGAATAATAATTTGATAAATTTATTTATTATTAAACTAATACAATTTGAAAATTTATATGTTAGAGAAAAAGTAAAATAAATCAGTTATTTATCTGCAAAAGCTAAACCTTTATATATTTTACATACGATAATTACAATAATACTAAATATACTGGCCATATCAAGTTTTTACGTAAGAACGATACATTTCGAAATAATTTGAAGAATATGATTTAACGAAATTTTATAAAGTCAAAAAATTTGAATCTGCCGTATCGGCGTCTCAGTCAGAGAACCTCGACTATAAAATAATAATAAGAAGAAAAAAAAATTATTTTAATGGTTTTTAAAATAATAATAGTAATAATAAATAGGACCGTATTATACTTGCAATAAAGAATACCTTATAAATTTCAGGAAAATTTTTTAAATATTGGTCGAGTTATCGCACAAACACTTTTAGTGGCAAAATGAAGGCAACTGAAATTGGTTAGCGCAAACGTGTACCTGTCAAGATGTACACATCTGCATGGAAAAGTGAGAAAGTTATCGATGTCTACTCTATGGTCACGCATAAGATAGCACTTCCCAGAAAAGCGTACCCGTTGAATGTGCAACCTTTGAATTCGGATTTTTTATGCATTTGAGGAAGCAGTAAAGGTGTTACTCGCTATCAAGCGGTTCTCGACCGCAGATCAAGGCAAAAGTATTATTTCGATGTACATTTTTGACTGCACTTGGACTGATACATACTCGCGAGTGATCGAAAGGAAGTTTAATAACTCACTGAATATATAAACAAAAATGGATTCACCTTCTCAACACCATCGTCACCATCATCATCATTGAGATGTGTGTATGTATTTACGTATAATGTCTATGTGCGTCAAGTACGTGCGATCGCGACGAGTATTCATACATATATAAATCAATAACATATATTTGTTGTTCTAATCTATCCGATTTCTTCATTTATTTATATATCAACTTAAGTAAATTAAAATTGTGCCCACCTTTGAAATCTCAAATATCGTTATATTACACTTTATTACATACAGGGAGAAAAAATTTCTAATGAAAATGACAATGTTGTTTAAAAACAGTAAAAAAGAGTCAGATTGGACAAATGACAAAAATTACTATTTTTCTATAGGAAAATTTACGAGACTTATAGTAAATATTAATAAATATGTAGTAAATTTGGCTATAAAAAATAGTAATTTTTACCATTTATCAAGTATGTCTCTCCATTACTGAACAGCATTGTCATTTTTACCAGAAATTTTTGCTCCGACGGATCTAGATATACATTTTAGGCGGCTTTAAACGTCTGTTAGGACACATAATTGTTGTTTGTACATTGATAATATATTTCGATTATTAAGGTATCATATATTGTGTGATGTAATTATTATTATTTAATCCTTAGGGGTCCGAGATCTCAAATATTTCGAAAACTTATTATCCTATCCATTAATAAATTTTTGAGGATCTCAGCATAAAAAATAACGAGTCTTAATAAAAGAACAATATCACATATTCTATGAAATATTTCTAAATATGCATCTCGAAATTAGAACAATTTGAGCATAAAATTGTGAAAAAACTTAGTTTCGTCTGGCAATTTCTTCAAATTGATACTATTATTTTAACATGTTATAAAGTCCAAATTTTGATCATTAATGAGTACCATGCTTAGCTGTTATCTACATTGCGACACATTATTTTTTAACAGCAATTTATATATTTATTTTATATTTAATGCAACAAAATACTTATTATACACAGCCAAATACCCAAAGCGTGAATATAAACTTAAAAATATCCGTAATACTTTTTTGCGCTCTATACTTTCTTCTGCAAGCGTTTACATTCAAACGGCATTTAACTTCCACACGCGAGTCAAATTGTTATATAGAAATGAGAAAGAGAAAGAGAGAGAGAGAGAGAGAGAGTGAAAAAAGAAGCACAATGCAAAAAAAGAGAAAATGAAAGGAGAGAACTGAGTCTACAGGATGGCACGATTCGCTGAATTATTTAAAGAGTAATACGCGGAAAATGGATTTATCGAGGAGTTTGCCAATATGAAGGCAACGATAATTCATTAATTCAACGGGCTCGATGCTGTTATCAATCGCTTCGTCGATATATAGTTTTGCCTTTAATGAATTATTCTAAAAATCAATATTTATCAATGTTCAATCAATTTAATTTCATTCGCTTGCCGAATCTCATTCACTTTTACCTTGGAAAGACATATATACGTACACTTGCTTATATATCTGTATATTGTATCTGCAATATTTTATGTGTGTTTATCATTTATGATTTTTTTCACGTTTCAGAAAATTTTGAATAAAAGTACATTAACCGCCTGATTTGACGAACAGTTACATCGTGAAATTAGAAATTACATCTTATTTTCTTACGGTTAAGCAGTTTAGTAAATCAAATAATTTGTAGATTGAGTCTGAATAATTGAACTGACGTCTGTACCAGCAACGTAGCTTACCTGATTTCACCTAATCCCAAAACAGTATCCTTAGACAAACAACACTGTTTGACTTTACACTGAATACAAATTCATTATCTATTGAGAATGTCTGTTGAAATCATAAAATCAATAAAACCATAACCGATACTTATATAAGCTTTCAATTCTTATTTATACGATAGATTATTCCTTTTTTTTTAGATTTTATACGTATTTTCATTTAAAATTTATGTAAGAATTATCATGTGCGATCAATCAGCTTAATCTATCTTAATATGTGCACTATAGAGTAACCGAAATAAGTAAATTACTATGTACAAAAAATTAGTGAAGTTTAATTTAGTAATCCTTTGTTAGACATAAAATACTATTGCAATGTAGTGAATTGTTTATAACAGCACCGTTGTACGATTAAAAAACCATCCAGTTGCATTTCATCCTTGCAAATGCTCACATCTAAGAATATGTACATGTATATATCTATATATATATATTTCTATGAGTGTAGTGTACGATCAATCAAACGATCCCAGAGTTGGAGCTCCACAAGTGTCAAGTCACCATCGCCCCTCGAAAAGGAGGCACCTGCCTCACCCAACACACTCGTGAAGAAATATTCCAAAGTCTTGGTTCTCCTCCCTCTTTCTCTCTCTCTCTCTCTCTCTCTTTCTCTACCCCATCCAAGTGGCACGCGTTCCTCGTAATTCACGGCCGCTAGGGATCGATAACAACGAGCGATAAGTACATACGTTGAGCCTGTATATACACGGTGCTGTACGTTTCGGAGGGTTGCACAAGCGCATTTGTGGCCACGTGTATCGGACACCCCGTTTTTCCTCTCTTAACCCCCCCCCCCTACCCTCCCTCTCTCGATCTATCTCTACAGAATAACGAATACTGTATTCCCGAACGTTAGAATTCACAATAAGAGTGCTTGAGAATTACTGATGGTGATTTTGTTTGTAAATTATTTATGGCCATTCCTATAGGTACAACCTATTGATTTCGATTATATGGCATTTCACTTTTTGAGTTATTGGGATTAATCAGTCCATTTTTTATTGAAATGCTATCGAGATTTCGTGCACGGGACGCGTAAATTACGTAACGTTCAATCGCGTATTTAAATACTAAACATTTTCATCCGATACTCTGGAAACAAAATCGAAATATAAGTCGATATACCCAAATAAAGCGTGACATTACATCCTCAAATCCGAATTAATAAGATTTAATAACATTTACCTTAAAGACATTGATTCTTTCTTTAATTTAATTACAACTCGTATATTATGTAGAGGAGCTCGAAATAATTTCCCACCGCGAGCACATGATTTATAACCAAGAGGATGATTAAATTTTCAAACATTCCGAAGCTTACCGAACGCCCAGAATTCCGAACTCCATACGTAAATTTTAATCCACTTAAGAGCTTCAAAATTTCATACGTAATCATTGAATTAAAAAAAAATATATATTCATATCTCTCGTCCTTTTTTGGAGTATGATATCCATCGTTTGGGAATAATAGATGCATCTTGTATATCGAGGAACGTTTATTGGTGCACGGAGAACGAGAGAGGGAGAGAACCTCTTGCTTTGTTGTATTCGACCTCTCTAATGTCGGTGTATGTGTTTGCGTGCCTTGAGCGGGTAAAGGTGTGTTTACGAGATACAGTATAACCCCAACTTAGGCTCGTAATTGCGTGTACACCTAAGTGTTGGGTTGCGAATAATTCGTTGTGCGGTCCGTTCCTACCGCCTTTTTTTGCCTACATTAGCGAGATTGATATTGGGGCTATTGTTGAAGTTGTTTGGCTTACTATTGTCGTCGGTCGTTAACCTTTCGAATCTCAAACACTTTTTTATCCAGAACTTAATTTTCCTTTTTTTTATACAACATCCAAATGCATCTGTTTTTACTGAAAATTAATACACTTGCTCAATTGTAGAAAAACGCAAATTATTTCTATGAATCGATTTTTACGTAATTCAAGTAATTGATAAAAAAAAGAGATATCTATATTGAAGTCGTGACTTAATCAAATGAGTTACACGTTTGACAAAATAGAGATCTTATTGTTGAATGAATTGAATCTTCGTTTGGAATAGAAATCTCGATTATTCGATAAAATAAATAAAAAAAAGAAGATTAGTTAATATTGATAGATGTGCATTTAAACTAGTATTTTAACACTGGTTGAATACATTTTAATTTTTGAGTACCTTTACTGATTAAATATTTAGTTAAGGTAAAGTCTAGCTAATAAGAGGTATTCAAATATCACGACTAATTGACGTACCGCTTAGAGAAGAGTAAGCTAATTATACTAAATTTTTTTTCAGAATTGTGAAATGATTCCAGCGTAAAGATTTCAATAAAGTCTTTTATTGATCTTTAGTCGGTCCTTATTACCAAGCTAAATCACCTAAGACTGCATATATCAGCTAAATAAAAGATTGATTTAAACTTGGATATTATGATATTCTTGTACTAGGTGAAAATTTAAAAATGGACTTATTATAGCGTTAGACTCATAGACATTTAACATCTGGGAAAAAATAAACTTGCACGTTGTAGGTTATATTCATAGTATACTTAATAAATTGGAAGACTGGTTTTTAGAAGCTTTTTACGTGAATATATATATATATATATATATATATATATATATATATATATATATATATATATAACCGTTTCTCCGTACAGCACGAAATACACATATAATATACATTAAATTTGTCAAATACATCCAACATTGATGAATCGCTGAACATCTTTTTTTCAAAAATATTATTTAATAATTATAATGACGTTAAGCTAAAAATGATATTAAAATCAATAATTATATAGATAAATCTAGCATCTCCAGTTAATCACTTAGCCAATTTGTACAACTGAAAGATAATTCATCCAGGTTCGATAAGATCTTACCCAACCGAGTTTCAACATACTCATTCGCAACTCCAAGAAAATCCAGGTACATGGAAATCACCATTTTGAATCCTCACGTACCACCCAAAGCGCATCATTCAGCCGCGAAAGTTTATTATACACCGGACGTAGTCGCGCGACCTCCCCTTCAAGAAGTAACTTGGCATCCCTCTCTCCTCCTCCTCTCTCCCTCTCTCTCTTTCTCGCTCGTTGGAAAGGAGCTCTAGTCATTATGCGATACGACGCACGTAGACGATCTCTACCCCAGTGCTCGTTAAGCGTTTAGGTGCGTCTAGGGCTGATTTAAGGCGTACAGTCACCCGCAGCTCGTTCGTAAAACGCCAAGCGCACCTGCAGAATAGTTGGCTACCGTTACGGATGTATACGTGTATACGTATATACATACCCCTTGGATTTACTGATGATCTTTCTGGATGTGGTTTAATGGATATTTAGTTCCTCCTTAATGTACATCCCATTTTTATTTCTGATGCAGATCTGGGAATTAATTTTGGTAACGTGCCGGAACTACTATGAAACTTTGTTTTCCTAATTCATAGCTTTCTTCAATTTATCTGTACACCTACCATAATATATATACCTCTATCCTTTGCAACGAATGTGATAATGGGCTCGGAAGGTTTGTAACATTTTCTTGGTGTATACGTTATCTTCCTTTCGATTTTCTAAATTTATCTAACATCTACTTTGAGGCTTTACGAATATTTTCACTTACCCGCGTTACATTTTCAAATATTTCGAAAGTATTTTAAGAAAGGATCGATCAGGTACAAATGTTGCTCTTCACTAATTTTAACAATTTTAAACATTCCACAATCGGAATTTAACAACCCGATACAAGATGTAATTAAAAGGAGAAAAGATAAAAGAAAGAAATTCGGTCATAAAATCTTTTATTCGGCTTTCAATTACCTTTAAAGGGAGAAGATCCTTCGGGAGTAAATTTTGTTCGTGACTGTACAACCAATACACCTTAAAATTAAAGCCCCACAAGCTCCCGCGGCTCGGACGGTAACCGCGCGGCTTTTGTGTCTCACGCGCGCTTGCGCTTCTCGGTGGTGCACTTTCGTAATCCGGTTTTATTAGTTTCTTGTAACTGATGTACCGAATTTACATTTTCGCGTTTACCCTACTGCAAAACTACCTTCGCAGATATAGAAGTGAAACGTTACATATAACCTTTCAAAAGGCAAAGATGTACTATTTATATGTGTATATAGCTGATATCTTGGTCAAATCGTCTGATCAAAAAATAGATTTTTCTCTAATTTTGTATAAAATTTTTTTTATGTATTTGTAGCTTTTTAATTATTAAAAGTCATAAATTCAATTTATTCTATTTACAGAATTTTTTTAGCAATATTAATATTTAATATCAGTGTATTCGAAAATCGTTAGTTGTGTGTAAATATGACTTGACTATACATGCATATCAGCTTTACCTGCAAATTTTATGAACCTCGATAGAGTGAATTAGAAAATTATAAATATTAAACGTACGTGAAAATTTTAACAAAGTTAGAGTAAATTTATTTTTTAACTTGGCATTTTGATATTGAATGGATTATAGTGTAAAAAGTAATTAAAAGATCATCTGAATTCGGCAAATACAATGTAAATACCAAGCTAAATCAAAATCACCGATGTTTTCACCGCCGCACGTATATCGAAAATTACCTGTGACGCGCAGTAATTTTTGTACTGTATGTTACTTATCCACAGTAATAGGTGGATTCAACGTCACGTTTCACTGAATAGCGCCAATAGAACTCTGCAAAATCTAAGCCGATTAATACTCTGCATAATTTGTTAGATGTGTTTTAAATTCTATATTAAATTGCTTAATTATATTTTATATTTACAAGAATTAATATTGTTTTTTTTGTTTAATGCCATTCTCGTAGCTTTTCTAATTAATTAAAAAAAACTTATGCATTAAAACAAAATTTTAAAAAATAATTCACTATTTAAAATGTATATTTACAAAAAGCGTGCATTCATAATTGAATTGTAGAAAATAAATTGAAATTTCGTTAAGTTTACGTAAGTGAATTTTCGGAGCATAAATATTCACTTTGAAATAATTAGACTTGCTACAATAAAATACCGTCAGCACCCTAAAAGAATGTTAAACAAAAAATCGTAGACTATTCGCGTGTGTAGATATAACTCACCTACTTTACAATTAACACATCGAGATACTAAAGGATGTATTCCCTTCAGTTAGAAATCAAGCTTAATTTAGTTAAACAAACAAAAAACGAAGGTATAAATAAAGGAGGATAAGATAAAATCGGTAATTAGTCCCTTGTTAACCAACTTTCCTCTTCTGTTTTCGTATATAAGGAGGGCAAGAGGAGCGAGAGGAGCAAGAGGAGCAAGAGGAGAAGGAGGGAAGCGTCCAAAAGGACCGAGTTTATTTATAGCATTATACGCACGCGTTAATCCTCCTCCGTGAAAGAATGAGAGGGAAAAAGCTCGAGTGCAACAAAAAGGGAAAAAAAGTGAAAGAGAGAGTGGAAAGAAGAAAGTAGAATCCAGGCGGTTTTTACAGAGAGATGCGAAGCTTTTCGTGTGGGCCTTCCGTAGAAGCGAAATTGTGGGATAAGCGTCTGAAATACGGTTCGAGTGCTTGTCCCGTAGAGAACCGAGTTTGCCTTTCGAGTCTTTGTGTTTTTCTTTCTCTCAAGTACTATCCTATATACTTGACGGCTCATCGTTATGCTCACCGTATCAGCTCGTTCCTTTCGTTATTTTTTCTTAGCGCGCCTTTTCGTATGAGTATTTTTGCGGCCTGGTTTTTTTTTTACTTATTCCCGTACTGTTATTACTCAAGTGTAATCGTTTTACTTGACTATTCGCGGTCGTTATCGAGTTCCTGTAAAATACTTTGACAACCCGTACTATAATTATTAGAATCAATTGTATTTTATAATTTTAATTTGACACGTGTAAATCAAGTTTTTCAACAATTTAGTATAATTAATAGTAAAAAATGATAAAAACAAATGATGAACTATGAGAAGCTAATGCCGTCGTACAAATTGACTCGGTTAAATCGTCGTATTTTATAGGTGTATATATTTACCTTCGACACTACCAAGAGATAATCTCATATCCGTTTGGTTAGCTCATTCTTAAGTTTGATGTCCTTAAAGTCGTTAGCACCTGCTTCGTCGGTCTCGTAAAGGACTTGTTAAAGGAAAGTTGGCGCTTGTACGCGTGTCCTAGAATTGGCTATAACTGCCGGAGCAGTACGGACTCACGTGAAACACAATCGTTCGATGCGAGCGCGAGCGCGAAGCAATTAGGGATATTTAGTCCTCGGCGAATTCTGGGTTCTCACCCAATTGATCGGATCACGTACGAGGCTTATACGGACCGTTACTTACAAAATTCTCTCTATTTCCTAAGGCTATCGTCTTAACTTCCCAGAGATTTCCTAGCTTTCCTATGTAATTCCGATCATTTTTAGATAGATTGCTTTTTGTACGCGTTTCTAGGTCAACCACGCATGAGATTTTATTTAACAGTCACAGACCGACGTTACACGCTGAAAAATATAGTTTCTTATTTCAAACGGAATTCTTCTTAAATATGATTTTATAATCAAACTTTATCTCCTTATATCCAAAACTAAGTAGGTTAACCTAAGTAAATCAATATATACAGGATCAAGCATATTCTTATAAATTTTCGAAGATTCGTTTAATATCAAGCAGATTTCTTCTTGGGTCATATTTAACAAGAATTCCACTTAAAGAAAAAGAATAATTTTTTCCAATGCACTATACACAATCTTGTAAATCATTTTTTCCATTTAAAATTGTCATTTTTTGTAAAAAAAATGATAACTGTAATAATGTACAAAGTTTGATTTGAATTTGTTGTCAGAACGGCAAGATGCAATAAACCGTAGTTTATTTGGCGTTTCAACAATTTTCAACATTCCTGAAAATGTAAATATATTAACCGACCGGTGCATGTACCAGATGCAACATTTAGTCGGTACAAACGATCGCATAGCAACATCTGACGGGTCACTTTTACCCAGAGTCGCGAAGCCACGTATGTGTATACCCCCTTGGTTCAATATAACAGCTCGCATACCACTCGTCCGCGCAATTAAATAGCTCGACGAGGCAGACGCGCACTTTTAACGATCACAGACGTTCCTCGTCCTGACAAAATGCTTCCCTCCTATATGTACATCCATCTTGGCTTTTTTACCCACGTTCGTTCTGCTGTTTTAATTCTCTTATATGCTCTACTCCCCGGTTTTAGAACAGGCTAGACCTCATTGAGGGAAACAAGATTATAAAGGGGTACGTTTTTATTCCTGCCATTCGAATTTTTAAGATGTGTGCATATATTTTTAGACTATTTTATTTTTTCATACTTTATTTTTCCATATATACCGAATTTTTATATCTTTTCGTTTACACTCGGTGTTTATACATTATTCATTTAGTTTATATGGTCTTTCTGAAAGAAAGGCACCGAACAATAAAATAATATTTTCCTTTAATTTTCTATTAATTAACTTTGAGTTTATAAATTTAGTAAGGTTTGCGAAAATAAAATTCAATTATTTATGGAGTCAAAGAGCATTTTTATTTTTATTTCTGAGATTGCATTATTAAAACTGGCTTTAAGTCGTTTATTTTAGGAATCTTCAGTCCTTTTTGTCGAAGAATAATGAAAAAAGTTAATAATTTGTAGATCATGTAAGTTATTACATCTCGAGCTATAAGAGCAAGATAATAATAAGCCAAGTAACAAAATAACTTTGGATATCTTCCTTCTGAAGAAAATTCTAATTTCAATTAAAAAACACGTTTTTACTATTGTTAATATAGAAATATCTATATTCGTAAGTTGACATAGTCATTTAAATATAAGTCAACTATTGATTGACTCCATAACCAAAATCTCTCTTACATTTTCTCTCATTATCGAACGAGAGACATTTATTTATAATACGTACATTGTATTTCCCAGTGTGAAAACTCATTAGAAGTAGGAAAAAACACCTGAGGTTGATAATATGGGGAAGAAATACAAGCCACCCCTTAAGCACGTAAATTCTTTAATTTGGCAAAATGTGCTTCCTTCATTTTTAACCATCGACGTGACGTCCACATTGTTGTTGAGGGGTAGACCAAAGTACTTGGAGTCTCACCCTTGGTGGTCTTCATTAGTGGGGGGGTCTCGAGCGAGCTCTTTTATCGTGCGTGCGTACTCGCTGGTGCAATTGCACGAAAACTGTCGTGTAAGAACGAGCATGGCTGGTTTCCACCTTGATGAATGAATGCGCGTGCATTCTTGTTTACGGTGTGTTTTGATTTGATTCACTTCCTTGGTTTCCCCGCACTTGTACGTATTCTCTTTTCTTCTTCTCAGGAAATCGTGTAATAATGGTTTTTCTAAACTGTGAAACAGATTTTTGCTGCCGTTTTTATATCAGAAG
This sequence comes from Theocolax elegans, assembly GCA_026168455.1. Lineage (NCBI taxonomy): Eukaryota > Metazoa > Arthropoda > Insecta > Hymenoptera > Cerocephalidae > Theocolax > Theocolax elegans. The sequence continues at coordinate 16,601,976 of CM047425.1, read as the reverse complement.
TTATTAGGCAAATATTTATATATTTGTACTCATATCCATCGAAGAAGCATTTCTGTGTATGGATGCAATCGAGTAAGAGATCATCCAAATAATCACCCGCTCACTCATATTTTTTCATCCTCTTATACACTGGTCGTAGATTCCCCTTCATACGTGCTACGTTTTCTCTCCTTGGGCACGACGACATTCTTTCTTTTTCTCGTGTTTATATCTACAAACATCCGAGCCAAAGAGATTCCGTAGATGACGGGAAAAATGCTCGTGTCTTTGTGGTGCATAAATTACGATGATTAGAAAAATGTCGAGGAGGGTAGAAAAAAAAACAACAAGAATATAAAACAAAAAAATAGCTTACAAGAAACTTTCCCGCGCTTTGTGTAAGTTTCAATTGTTGTTGGTTTCAACAAAATGCATTATTTTTCTTTTGACGTTAACGATACTCTGTATACGCGACTGTACAAGTGTGCGTTTGTATTATTTATTTTTATGGCAAATGATTGTAAGAACGCTTTATAAGTGATTTTTTAAGACGTTTGTAAAATTGACTTTATAAATAACTAAATAACTTTACGAGTTTAATCTAGTGTTGTCGTAATACTCCATAGGATTATAGATCTCTTATTTATAATCGTGTTATTTCAATATTGTATTAGCTACGTATAATTTCAAAAATAAATATCACACTTAAAATATCAACAATGATACTTAAAATCCACTTAATTAATACGGCTATGAATAAAATGACTATAACGTCACGCATTAAAAGCCGGAAGCTAGGTACCGTAATCACATCTCATTAATTCGACTATTGTTAATGAAAAATCGTGGTGAGAGAGAGAAAGGAGAAAAAAAAATAAAAAAGAAGACACCGAGTGTGCCGACGATCGGGTAAATTTTTCATTATAATCGCCTTAGCCTTAAATTATATAGCGGCCGATTTAACTTGGCTGCGAGACGAGACTTTAATTAATTATACTTTTATACGGTTGTGCCGGCGTTCGTCCCCTGTTCTCGCAAAAAGAATAAATTGGCAAGAGCTAACGCGGATTAAGGGACACGCGTATGCGCACGCAAAAACCGTACCGAGCTGTATTGTGACGCGGGGTGATCCTCGGATCCCTTCCTTTTTTTCCTATCCCTTCCTCTGTATATACTTCTTTTGCCCTTCTTCTAGTTTTCGTTTTGGCACTGTGTTTTTATGGCATTTCGCCAGCTCTTTTGGATTATGCATGTCGATAATGGATGATATATTATTATTTTTCTTTTTAATTATTTTAACCTTTAAACGATAACTGCGGAGGTTTCTTTTTTAATGCACAACTGTTAGTTACAGTCAAAATTAACTATACAATAGTTCGACAAAAATTGAAGTTATTAGGGTAACTTAATGAGATGTACGCGTAAGATATAATTGGTCCTACTTTTCGGGATTTGAAATTAGGGCGAGATAGTTGGATATTAAACCAAAAATCCAATTATTTGTTGAAAATCACGGTGTTTCGTCGACTAGGTTGTTGTATCAGGCATTATTTATTTAAAAATTTTAAAATAAAAAAGGAAAAGATTATACAACGATTAGTCACATATTATAAACTAAAATGAAATTTAAATTAAAATCAAATCGCTTGTAGCTCTTTTAACTGATAAAGTTGATAAAGTAAACACAGTATTTATAGCATCTATTACAATTATCAAACGTTAAAATTTCTAATAATCCTACATTATGTATTACTCAATTTTTTTTATAAAGCTTTTATATGAACCATTTCGCAAAATAATTCTTGTAATTCGATTAATTATTTTTATCTCATTATTTTAGTATAATCATTATAGCTACTTTTATAATTGATTTTTAAACTATTTTAACTATTGGTACGTCTCTTATATTGAATTCCTTCAACATAGAGCAGCATTCTTTATTAAATCGGTTAACTGATAGTAAAGATAAAGTTAAAGATGGTTTTATATATTTTTTAAATATAAAATAGATGTTTTTTTTACTATATTGTCCGAATTAAAAAACACACATTCTTATATAGGAAAGATGTTTTATTGACGTATGTAAATATACACATAATGCATTAATGTCGTATGAAAAACAAGGTGGGTTATAATCTATGAATGGTAGATCATCCAATCCATCTCCACCTTCCCACATTTCGGTTACCCCTCAACGACTTGATCGGGAGGGGTGGTATAAAGTCGCGCAATATTAATTATACGGCTTTATGGCCGTGATGAGATAACGTTGTTATCGAAGCTCGATTCGTGCGCGCTTGGCCCTCGGCACACGCCAATTTCGAGGCAATTATGAGAACCCCCAGTAACATTCCGTACTCGCGGGTATGTATATATGATTCCCGCTCAAACCTTTATATCTATGTATGGACGCAGTGTTCAAAGAACTCTACCTATTTTATTCCCCTTCCGAGTTTAAACATTCTAATTTTACACGGAAATGAGAGTTCCACATATTGCGCGTGTATATATCGTGCATCTCGTTCGATGATTTTTGTCCTCTATTGTATTTTTATTATTTGTCTAAATAATTAATGATTGTAGTGTAAAAGAACAAACAGAGAAATAGGTTTATGTTTTGTTTTTATCATTTAATAGACAATAAACGACGTCAATATCATCATTATTTACACTCGCTATCGTTCGCTTGGTATAATTGTAATATGTCTCCTATTAGAGGGTGAGGTTAGCAATCGCTAAGATATATAAGGCGAAATAACGATGTACATAGTATAACGAGTAAGGCAACTATAGACGTTCAAGACTATGATGCACTTGTGTGTGTGTGTGTGTACCGTGTAAATTCATTATTAGGGGAAGTAAAGGTGGTGCACCTTCGATTTACCTAAACCAATCGAAAACTAATAATGTGCTTAATACGCGTTTATTCTTAATAAAAGAACGTTCTTTATAAAATAGAACATACGCTGAAATAAATTATTTAATAAAAATTACTTTCTTTTATATTCTTATACAGCAATTTTTAAATATATAAATTGTCCTGGTAGTTAAAATATACATTTTAATGATTGCTACAAAATATAGTAAATATCACGATAATTCAAATACGTCAAAACCTTACATAAAATGTAGTAATTGTTATTAAACCATTTTCTCAGTGTACATTCATCAACTATTCTGATCTGACAATTCGTACCCACGCGTATAACCATTTGACCCAATTTATCGATAGATCATCCGATCGTAACTGTTAAATTTAACATTTAGCAACGTATTCTTCTGCGTAATGCTCTCGGTTGTACGATATTGTTTTCAGTCGTCCTAAAATGTATATAGACAAATATATAGATACGCGTACATTATTCCACAATGGTTTGACCTAATACATAAAATATATACCTATTACGCAATCATTATTAAAAGATGATTCAATACTAAACTGCGGTGAAATAAACCTTTATGCTATTAGTGAAACTATTAAGTATTATCTTTTGTGTACTTTAGCGAAAAAAGTAACGTTTTTAACAAAAGTTACAGCTCAAAGAGTTAAAGTATAATTGGTTTTCTCAACGATAATGTCTGTGCAGTTAATATAAATATTTTCGAAAGTGAAACTGAAACTTAAAAAATAAAAATTAAAAAAATGTAAAATTAATTGACAAATAATAATTTTACCAAAATTTTTTGTAGTTTATGGTAGTATATTATAAAGGTTAATGTGAAATTCAGGCATTTGCAAACCGACATTACCAGAAAACAATAATATACGTAATAGTGACTGAGAGGGAATATACGGCTAGACATCGACTATACGTGAATATATGAACACAAACGTTTTACACTGTTGGGTCGAATGTAAAATTATTTGTATTTATTTTATTGTAAACGCACACAAAGTGTAAATGATAATAATTGTTTCGTAAGATATTGTAAATTGTTTAATTATTAAAGTTGAGTTTTGTTAAGATAATCCTTTATCGCGTAGAATATCGGAGTTGGGTCCTAGGGATATGCTCCCATGTGCTTCATTCAGAGCTATACAAAGTATACTATATTAATTTCAGTTTCAATTTCTGAACTCATCTGCTTATTAGCATTACATATTGAGCGAGAATCGGTGTGAATATCCTTATTTCCATTTAAGTAATAACAGTGATATTGCACAATATAGGATCTTTTAATGGTATAATAATGGTGATGAATCTTAATTATTACTCTAAACAAACTCCATACGTTTTAAGACCGGCCTTAGTTATCAATGTGAAACAAATTTTGAAAATCATATAACGTCATGGATCAATTGATTTCATCTTAACGACACAATATCTCCTGATGTCAATCGTACCAAGTGCCTCGATTAAATAAATCAATAAGTAATACATTTATTTTCAACTATTTCTCTTTAACAATTACTTTCACTATAACTCTTCAATATCCAGACGGTTATAGCATGATATATTTTGAGATAACTTTTGAATAATTTTTTTGGTCTATCTATATATTTTTACTAAATTTTTAACTATTTTTATTAATTTTAAAAAATCTGCAGTATATGCTTGGTGCCTAAAGGTTAAATAATTACTCGGAAAAGCCAATAAACTAAAGTCTCCAATACCGCTTAATCTTACAAAAAACGATTGAGTATCACAAATTTAAATCTGAAGCACTTACGTTTCATCTTTTGCATAAATAAACCAAATACACCGGTCTATTGATTAGAATGCGCTGGGAAACTGTATATCATAACGACATTAATCTATTTTATCCACTACAACCAAACAAATATCGGACAAATAATACTTTTTGATTTATCGTCATCCATATTTTTCGACGATAATTAGAGTATACATATATTATTCTTACAAAGCAATATGACATTCCGTATTACATGCATTCGAAATATCCTCCCTTCTCTACAAAACTGAAAGGTTCTGGGCCTCAGGAAAACGAACTAATTTTCTATTTTTCATTAAAATGTCGTTTTCTTATGTCGTTTGGTTTGTATAATTATACTGTACGAGTATATTTCTCTATCAACGTCTGGAAAAATAGTTAATACATCCATCCCCACTATATTCCGTTGCATGTGTTCATCAAAAATAAATATAGTAGCATCTTTTTGTATAGGTTTTGCGCCACTTCTTTAGACGAATCAGTAATAGAAGGTATTCGCGGAACTACTGTTATCAAAAAATGTTCGCAATGTACTTACTAGTTTTCCAATTCTTATACGGGAACATAACATTATACCCTCACTATAAATCCTGAATCTACCTTCGCTTAAGGATATTACGCGATTAAAATGTAATTTGACATTAACGCTTGATTTCACGAATATAAAGAAACGTGTGTAAGAGGACGCGAATTAATCGAACGTTCTATTTCTGCATTGAGACTGTTCTGGCGTGGGTTGATCGATTTCAAATCTTGCATTAGAAAAGGTGAGAAACTGAGTATAAGAAGAGTTTAAATAGAGTGCAAGCTGTTTATTGCGTTATAATACATACTCTCAAATGCACAGCTAATCAGCTATTGAACTCTAGGACTCTAGAAATTTAAGAATCGAACAACAACAACAACATTTTCACTTATTAATGACGAGAGCGTATATACTTGTTGATGCGTCAACGTTAGACATTATCTAAGATAGCTGCGGATCATCTCATAACTTTGTATACACTCATATGCGTACGTGACACCGTTAATAAAGCTTTTTCCGGAGATGTTCTTATAACGTTGCCGAAAGCGCAGTTTTCAAAGAATGTATAAATTTTCCCAAGCACCTTCCATGTGAGATAGAGTGTATTCCAAAAATCTAAACTTTCTAAAACTTTATATTGATAAATATTTTTACACTATACAACACATATTTTTTCCTTTTCTAATTCTTTTTTTCTTTGTATTTGTACAAATGTAAGCGAATCACCGTTAATGTGCGCATCGACTCCTCGATTTTCAAGGGAACGGTTCGCTTTTCATTCCACGCACTGGAATTCCCCAAGCGCCACTCGCAAAATTGCGCTCGTTTCTATACGTATACATATATACATAATGTAATACATGGTCGAATGTTCGACGATGCGAAAATTCGACTGTTTTCGCATTTTCATAGACGGGCTCGTTAATTTCAAATTATACCACCGACGTACCCTCGACGAATGTGAATGTGTAAAGGTTAACTTGCGCAACGCAGACTTAAGCTACGTGATAACTGTACGCAAATATTTTTTGATTGGCTATTAATATTTCCTGTGAATCTTTCTTTTTTTTGAAAAATTTGAAAATGGTTCCATAGGTTTCTCAATCAACGAATGATTAGTCAACGAAGTATCCTTAACAATAGTTTACTATATAACTTTTGTATTTATTCTCCGTATCAAAATAGAGGTAAATAGTATACATTTTTATTTCATTAAAAATATGTCACGCATACAGAAATATTTTATGAATAAATTAATATAAATCTATATAGTGATATCGGAATATTATTTAAAGAAAATGCAACGTAAATTTTCCTACACGTTTAAAATTGTTTTAAATGAAACATATTTGTATTGTGAAGTAAACAATGTATTATTCATAATAATAATAATAACGTTATTATTAGCATTAAACCGCATTATTAATATTTGATTCAAAATCGTTCTAAATTCAGATGTACAACGTTAAAAATCCTTGGATTTTATGTTAAATAAATAATATATTATACTCGTGTACGCGTATATCGGGAATTAATAAACGGTTAAGTTACGTCAAACTCAAAATAGAGTTGTTACAGTATGATAAATATTTTATTGCGAATACATTATAACACTTTGATTAACATTTTCATTAAACATTACGTTCGCTAATGTATTGATAGATCTTCATGTTATGTACATTTACTTGATATTTATTGTTATTCGCATATAATTTAATATTACTGCATTCCTCTTTTTATGTATGCCTTTGATATAGATATATGATACTTCATTAATTGGTGTCATACTTAGATCTATGTATACATTTAACGTTTTATTTATTTACGAATTATCTATTTGCGTTTTTTCCATTATTATTTTTTCATTAAAATGTCGTTTTCTTTTGGTTTGTATAATTATACTGTACGAGTATATTTCTCTATCAACGTCTGGAAAAATAGTTAATACATCCATCCCCACTATATTCCGTTGCATGTGTTCATCAAAAATAAATATAGTAGCATCTTTTTGTATAGGTTTTGCGCCACTTCTTTAGACGAATCAGTGATAGAAGGTATTCGCGGAACTACTGTTATCAAAAAATGTTCGCAATGTACTTACTAGTTTTCCAATTCTTATACGGGAACATAACATTATACCCTCACTGTAAATCCTGAATCTACCTTCGCTTAAAGATATTACGCGATTAAAATGTAATTTGACATTAACGCTTGATTTCACGAATATAAAGAAACGTGTGTAAGAGGACGCGAATTAATCGAACGTTCTATTTCTGCATTGAGACTGTTCTGGCGTGGGTTGATCGATTTCAAATCTTGCATTAGAAAAGGTGAGAAACTGAGTATAAGAAGAGTTTAAATAGAGTGCAAGCTGTTTATTGCGTTATAATACATACTCTCAAATGCACAGCTAATCAGCTATTGAACTCTAGGACTCTAGAAATTTAAGAATCGAACAACAACAACAACATTTTCACTTATTAATGACGAGAGCGTATATACTTGTTGATGCGTCAACGTTAGACATTATCTAAGATAGCTGCGGATCATCTCATAACTTTGTATACACTCATATGCGTACGTGACACCGTTAATAAAGCTTTTTCCGGAGATGTTCTTATAACGTTGCCGAAAGCGCAGTTTTCAAAGAATGTATAAATTTTCCCAAGCACCTTCCATGTGAGATAGAGTGTATTCCAAAAATCTAAACTTTCTAAAACTTTATATTGATAAATATTTTTACACTATACAACACATATTTTTTCCTTTTCTAATTCTTTTTTTCTTTGTATTTGTACAAATGTAAGCGAATCACCGTTAATGTGCGCATCGACTCCTCGATTTTCAAGGGAACGGTTCGCTTTTCATTCCACGCACTGGAATTCCCCAAGCGCCACTCGCAAAATTGCGCTCGTTTCTATACGTATACATATATACATAATGTAATACATGGTCGAATGTTCGACGATGCGAAAATTCGACTGTTTTCGCATTTTCATAGACGGGCTCGTTAATTTCAAATTATACCACCGACGTACCCTCGACGAATGTGAATGTGTAAAGGTTAACTTGCGCAACGCAGACTTAAGCTACGTGATAACTGTACGCAAATATTTTTTGATTGGCTATTAATATTTCCTGTGAATCTTTCTTTTTTTTTGAAAAATTTGAAAATGGTTCCATAGGTTTCTCAATCAACGAATGATTAGTCAACGAAGTATCCTTAACAATAGTTTACTATATAACTTTTGTATTTATTCTCCGTATCAAAATAGAGGTAAATAGTATACATTTTTATTTCATTAAAAATATGTCACGCATACAGAAATATTTTTATGAATAAATTAATATAAATCTATATAGTGATATCGGAATATTATTTAAAGAAAATGCAACGTAAATTTTCCTACACGTTTAAAATTGTTTTTAAATGAAACATATTTGTATTGTGAAGTAAACAATGTATTATTCATAATAATAATAATAACGTTATTATTAGCATTAAACCGCATTATTAATATTTGATTCAAAATCGTTCTAAATTCAGATGTACAACGTTAAAAATCCTTGGATTTTATGTTAAATAAATAATATATTATACTCGTGTACGCGTATATCGGGAATTAATAAACGGTTAAGTTACGTCAAACTCAAAATAGAGTTGTTACAGTATGATAAATATTTTATTGCGAATACATTATAACACTTTGATTAACATTTTCATTAAACATTACGTTCGCTAATGTATTGATAGATCTTCATGTTATGTACATTTACTTGATATTTATTGTTATTCGCATATAATTTAATATTACTGCATTCCTCTTTTTATGTATGCCTTTGATATATAGATATATGATACTTCATTAATTGGTGTCATACTTAGATCTATGTATACATTTAACGTTTTATTTATTTACGAATTATCTATTTGCGTTTTTTCCATTATTATTTTTTCATTAAAATTTGTTTGTATGTATCCATGTGTTTTCGATTGGATCATTACGAATGTAAAATAAAATTGCATCTTTCATTAAAAAAAATGTAACAAGTACATTTCTTACACTTATCATGAGTGTATGATTAAAAAAAAGAAATAGCAATTTTATTCAATAAATGTCAATCTGTTATAATCAAAATTATAAGATAAATAATATAGTAATTGTTAAAAAAAATGTTTAAATGCAAGTAAATAAATAAAAAAATGGATAAATACAATCAAAATGGCGATTAAGGGAAAATTTATACTGATATATAGAGACAACGTCAAAGACGAAATTAGTAAAGCGGCAACTGAATGCATGGAGCTCACGTCATTCATGGAGTAAGTTTACGTTTTAGGTTGAAATCCTGTTAGAATTCGATGCGGGGACCTCGTAATTATGCGTAATATGCGCGATGCAAATCTTTTCGCTTCGCTTTCGCACGTTCTCCATGTTTGGTGGGAGCTCGCCTAACGCTAATTGAAACACGAGGGCTCTATTTACGTCATCTACCTCGTCGTAATTATAAGCGTAAAAGTATATACGTATATATACACGCGTATTGCGATAATACGTAGTTATAATTTGGTAAAGCGAATTATTTATCAAAATTATGTTGTTAAATATTAAATTTAATAGTTTTAGCTTATTAACCCCGCGTTCGAGCCGAATTGAAATATTGGTTGCTTTTGGTTTTTTTATTGTCTAAAACGTCATGTTACAGCCTTTAGAAAATTCGTGCGGTCATATACGTGTAATCCGATAACCTGCTGATTTCATTCTCATTAGAATTCATCATAAATTAATATACAAATTATCAATAAACCACATTCGGCATTTATTAAAAACTGTTAATTTTATTAAAAGAAAAAGATTTGTGGAAACTGTATCGATTTTAAAATAAGGTTTATTTATTAAAAGCGTATTATTTTTGTAAAAAAAACTATTACAATTCCGAATACACGAATAAAATAACGTACATATTATATACCATCACGAATGTACGATGATCTTACATTCGTAACAATAAAATTCTGGAATCCGAGTCGAAGACCGAAATGATTACCCACCCATATATAATGTAGTACATTGACACAATCCTCAATAAATTATTATTTATACCGTATCCGCAATTTCCCATCGAGGAAAATTGTACCAGGGAATCACTCGACAAAAGCTGTTCTTTTTCGCATTTCACACAAAGAGACCGTGACCGAGAGAGAAAAGATCCGGTAAGTGTGAGCGAGCACTAAATTTTCAATTCATCGATTAAAGGACTCTATAGCATAGGATCCATTATGACGTCAGTACCAAGGTCGTTCTTTAGGTTTCATTCCATTCATAACGAATTTAGCTACGTGTATTATATGTACACGTAGTTGTAACTTTTAAAAAAAATTTTGTAAATTACATATGGGTTCTGTGTACATTAATTAACGAAATGTTAATATACAAACTTGTATAATGTACGCGTTGATTAAACTCGCGTGTATATTTCATTGGTTACTTTAATATTACAGTTACAGGTATATATATATACATATTCACCTGCATATATATATGGTATACACCCTTTCACATTTATTTATAAAAGCAATCATTATTTTCGCATAATAACGACGAAAAATATAGGTGGATGCATATTTAAAGGTGGAACAAAAGAAAATAATAAATGATCGAAGTTATTAATTAAAGTGATAATTAATAACATACAAAATGTGTCCGCCGTAAATTTGGGGATACAAATTTAGAAAATTCCAATTCACTCGAAACATCGCATGGTATAATTAATTACGATGACCGCAAACAACAAAGCCAATTACGTTTCCTGCTGTATACGAATATATGTATATGTATATATGACAATATGTATATATGTATATGTATATATGTGTTTACATACTGGGTGGTTTAACATTTATATGCAACGTACAGGCGGAGATCGGAAAAATCGAGGGTGATCGTACAACAACCTTTGTATGGTAATGCGTAAGGCCGCACTTTGGCAATTGATTCACCCCTACACAAAGGTTGAGCTAATATACGAGAAAGAGAAGACGCCGGTTGGCTAATACGATGGGAGGGAATTGTTATAAGTGGACAAAGTCGAAAGGAACGTTCAATCAGAGATTTACTGAATGGGTAACTGGAGTAATAATTATCTTGGTTGTTGTTACGAATAGTCGAATAGTCATTTATTTTAATCTTTATTGTTGCAATATTATTCAATTATGAAAACTGTTTCGTACGGTAGCTTAATACTGTAAAAATGTAATATCATTGCGGTTTTACGCGGAAAAAAAATTACTGATTGTTACTACATTTTCTATTAAGTTCAACATATTACATGGACATTCGATTTATTAGATATAAAAATTAATAATAATTTCCACACAAACCAATAATGTGTAGAAATTATTTTGCCTGTCGTCGAACTACTACAATACAAGAAACGTTCTATTTATTAATACTTGTATACCAAATAAATAATAAATTTTTAACTCAACCACCAAATATATCCAACAATTTAAGTGATTTTTCAGAGTTTTGAATTATATATTTAAAATAGTTAGTTACATTTCACTTAATTCTACATGCTATATCAGTTTTGTTATATAATACTTTTACCTTGTAACATTAATATTATTTTTTCCTGTCATGTATAATTTCATTAGATATTACAATAACTATTAGTATTTCTTGATATTAGCGATTGATTTAACGAGTCAAATTATAATTTTTTGCACAACGTTTCTCATTAAATCAATCGCTGATATCAAGAAATACACCTAGTACGAGTGAACATATGAAATAAATAGCTATTAGTATTTTTTTCTCCGCACACCCGATGAAAATATATTGATTAAGCATAATCGTAGTGTCAGATATTAAATTACTTAATATAGATACACAGTGCAAGTAACATTAGTGTTCTTTCCTAGCGATTAAAACATTAAACCATCGGTTTAAAATGTCACTTCACACCTGTGACAATTCTTATCTTTCTTCCCCTCGATATAAGCAGATGAGTATAACGCATCCCTCAAGAACAACTGGTGCGCTGTATAGGGGGAACTAACAGCAGCAGCCCCCGGCACTTACCTGTTCGTACAATGACAAATAAGGTATGGTTCGTATCCTTTCTATAAAAGACTATTTTTCAGACGACAAATCTCCCTTACCTGAGATCCCTTGGAAACCTTCTTTAATATCCGAGACAGTTCGTCTTTGTACTTTCTGCCCTTCACTTTTTCTCCTCTCTGCAGTTTCATTTCGTTTGGTTTTCTCGCGGGCTTTTCTTTTTTTCAGGTTTGATTTATATTTGATTTTAATTTTTCTTATAGGTTTTCCATTACCCGGATACGTGTTTTTATATTTGTAATTTTTATAATTGTATAATATGGCGATAGACACGTTGTCTTAGTGAATTTTACGAATTTATTTATAAAATTATCTGCCTCTTCGCTGGTGAATTAATTAAAAGGAAGCACTGTATCGATACAAGTAAATTATTATTATCGCTTTCTTTTTCATTTTTAAACAATATAAGACCGATAAATTGTCCGTGCTCGTTTATCTTTATTCTTTATTCAGGATACATAATACATTTTCTGCAAACGTAATACATCTATATTTGTATACGTGTGATATATAGAACTGCTCTCTATAGACGTATAAGCTGCGTATTTAACGTAATTTTCAAGTAATCCAAGAAATTAATCATATCGAGGTTGTAGTTTATTCAGATTTTAATAATTATTATTTAGCAATTAATTTTTACTTATTGTTCAATGAATTCAATGAAAATATATGTAATTCATATTGTTCTTTACTTTATCAATGTACAATCTGCATAGTCACCTGTCGTGTTAAAAATATATAATATAAAGAATTTTGATCAATTAATTCAAAATTTGTAATATTTACATTTGATTTTGCAAAATATTTGTTTTACAATTTATTATGTTAATAAAATTGCAACGGAAAAACGATAATACACTATAATAAAAAAGGTATATAAAAGCACTTACTCTCAACATTGAAATAATTTGTGATCGATAAATTTCTTAAAGTGAAAAATACCGGCAATAAATAATGAATATCGTTATAATCTTATATCATACATATTCGATAGTCCTCGAAGAATTCAAAGATTGCGATCGTAAGCTAGATCTACAATTTAGTGACTTATCCAAGATTCATAAGATTTTAGTGGCCACTGTTTCATTCATTCGGATATATATATAGACTATCTTAAATACAAGGATAATCTATATACATTTTTTTTTCATCGCATAGAAGGCAATAATGTGTAGAAAATGTGAAAATAATCAGGATTATCAATCATTTGTTCGAGTTCCATTCCCTTATTCTTTCGGTCGGTCTATATCCCTCTCTTTCTCTTTTAGTTTTTATTACCTTATACACGTTCTCCTCTTTTCTTCTATGGTGGTCATTGATTTTCATGGACCAGTCGATAGAAATACGCGCGTGCCTTAGCAAAAAGGTTCTTTATGTGCGCGAGTTAAATATTTCTGTGCGCGCACCACCGTTCGTTCGTTCGTTCGTTCGTTCTTTCGCACAGTAAAGACGATTTATAACACGCCCTTTTATACATATATCTGTGTTTTGTTAACGTAATCGTCTTTAAAGCGATGTCCTTCCTTTTTTCCTTTATGCCTTTTCTATAATAATTGCTATACCGCCGGATCAATTTATTACGGATAGTCTTCCTATATGTGCATACATATATACATACATACTACAGGAACCGAGGACTCTGGAGATCGTATTATCTAATGTTTAATTTATTGATGATGCCTGATACGCGTACTTGCACGAATTTACTTGCGGTTATTGCTTCTATTGTCCGATATTCAAAGTTACGATTTCTTAGTAATTGCGTACACTGATATTGCTTTAGATAGAACATTGTTTACGATTACCTTGATTAAAGTATCGAGGTTTCTACGTCGCGTACAAGTTTATTTAAATCATGTTATTTTATTCTTTTATAATTTTAATTAAAGACCATGCAGATTATTCATATTGAATAGTAGCGCAAAAAATTTGTATAATTAGCTTTATTAGAAAAACAGTTATCATAACTAAAAGGTTAATATGACGTGGATTAACTATTGCATACATGCAACATATTTAACTAGGTTTTTGGAGTTACACATAATAGTAATACATAGACTTAGTTAGTAATACTATAAAAAATGAAAAATTTACAAGCAACATCTAATTTTACTTAAAACTTTTTAAAAATAAAATTTATTCAATTATAAATTAAAATTATAATTTGCTTCTCGATTGATAAAATTTAATCACTTCGTAACGTTTATTCATTGTGATCTATATATATTTATCTGTTGTTCATTAAAAAGATTTTCAATCTTGCAACATCATTATGTTACTGCGAAACAATATTTGTTGGTTATTTTAATACTATTTTTATAAATTTTTATAACTAAATACAGCTCTGGTAGAAATGGTTCAATTTCTTAAATATGAATTAAATATGGATTCTAAGCTATTTCGAATAGAAGTTAATCAAAAATTTAAAAAAAAACGCTCGTTTATTTGAATGAAATTAGGTGTTTCAACACAGTTGTCAAATTATAAAGTATTTTTAACCTTCCAAAAAGATGTTGAAAAATGTTTTTAGCAAATTTGATTCCAGTGTTAAAAAAACGTAGATATCTTCCGAAATATTGCTTCAATGGCGAAAATAGTAAGAAATTATACGTTAATAAATGAGTGACTGATCCGATTTTGTAGAAAATTCAGAGTTTAGAGTACCATTACCGTTGAAAACTGAATTAAAATAAATTCGAAGTTATGCTCATTCCATTAAATGGGTTTTCTCAGTGAAAAATAGCGTTTCCCGATTAACAATTAATAGACTATTTTTTATACCCATTTCTTAGCAATGTGGTCGTTTATGATTTCTACTAAATAGAATAGTTAGTATAAATATAAATATTGTAGTAAAGTTGACATTTCTCAATAGTTGGAAGTATACAGTAGCAGTAGTTGAAAAATTAAAAATTAAAAATTAAGTAAAAAAACAAATTAACACAACGTAAAATCAAATAAAATAATCAGCAAGGAAAATTTATCGATTGTTTAGCCAGTAAATAGGTGTAAACGATCAACAAAAAAAATAAAATAGGATAAAATATCACCGTATATTTATCGGTATAAATTTTTCATACGGATCGTCTAAAAATTATTTCCCCTATTTTGAAAAGAGCATTCGCATAAATCGAACATATTTATTCGCACGCACTTATGCATTCAAATCTTTCTCATTGTCCGCGCGCCTTCTTTTATAAATTCCGTACGCGTTTCTACATCCGTTATCTCCGCGATTTCCGAAAAGTCGAAGAAAGCCACGACGTTTCGTCGCGCAAGAATAAAAAAAACCACGAAGGGGTTCCCTTTTTTGCAAATAAAAAGCAACCTCGCGAAGTGGACCTTGCTTAAAGGGATTTTCTTCAAAGATCTGGAGGGAGAGAGAGAAAGAGAGAGAGGAAGAGAAGAAAGAAGGGGAGGGAGAGAAAAGCTCGACGAAATGGAGGCAGGGTATACACACGCATTTGTCAAAGAAGTCGACAGGGCGCGAGTTGACCGCTCGTTCTTTTTTCAGCCCGATGTTGTATAGGGGTTCGTGAATAAAATGCGCGATTTTTTACGTAAAAATATTTGCCCTATGGTTGAATTATCGAGGGTTCGATAGTTCGATTGGTTTGGGTTCGAAGTAGAGGGAAGTGTTTATGTATGGGAGACACTTTTTTTCCCTTTTCCTGAATTTTCGAGGAATTATTAATGTACTTTTGACGTATTGATAAAATTGTATTTATACATTTTTAAATATAATAATGAAGATATTATAGAACAGGTTGAAAAACTAGAATTTATAATACCGCTAATAATTTCCTAGTTATTTCAGTGATATATAAAGAAAGTATCGTAAAGTGTATTTTTCTTGAAAATTTACACGCTCGTAATAAACAAAACTTAGCGAACTTCTTAACCTAGTTTTTCGATTCTTTATTTACTAAAATGAAGTACATTCCACTAAAAATAAACACTTATTTATTATATAGGTACTAATCATTTAATTTTATTGAGTTATAATTTGTACTTTTACCTTAAGTTAAATTTATAACAAAAATCGACAAAAATTCCAATGATTAATAAAGGTAATTATCATTGAGAGCCTAATAAATAATTCGCAAACGTTTTTTATCATCTTTTCCGATTTCCCACTAAGAAAAGTAGTTTTCCGTATAAATAGTCAAGAGAAAGAAGCAGAAAAGTCGGTATACGCAGGTGCGGAGAGTTTATCAAGCCAACATTAATTTCAGCCAAATATTAAAGGCGCCGCGTGGACCGTAAATATTTAGAATTTCAGAATTTCGGCGAGAAGATTCGCGGGGTAAAAAATCGAGAAAATAAAAGATAACAAAATATACGCGTATAATCTCAACGATTTTTATATTATTTACATCGTGGGCAACACTCACTACGTATAGTTATTACATTTCCCTCTGTATATCGATATTCCTCTGTTTTTTTTATACACACATTCCTTGTTTCTTCTTTTTTTTCACGCCACTCTATTTCATTTACCATCTCGCTTCGTTTCTACTCTTTCTTCCGTTTGGAAAAGTTTCCCATCGGTTTACTCTCTTCTTTCTCTCTATCTCTCTCTCTCTTTCGCCTATAGCACGACTCGTTTTCGCACTTCTAAAATTTGCTGGTGCCGCCACCGACGCCGCCTCCGCGGACCCCCATGCGAGCGGGTATGATTTACGGATCGGACACACGTGGAGCGCGTTGATCTATACCCAGTGGGGTATCGCCCTGAACCAATAAGATGTGTGTGGAGGATAGACTGAGAGAGAATGGAGAGAGATGACGAAGAAATAGGGATGTGTAACGAATGAGGTAAACTGGGGGAGTGTTAAAATTTATTTGGTTGGTCGAGATTATTTTGTACATGTTGTTTTAGATAGATTTTTTTAACTTTAAAATAGTAGTTTTTAATACTTTGATATTGAAGCAGACTATAAGAAGTAAGGAAAAATAAAAAAATGTTATTCATTATTAATCAATGTACAAAATAAGTAAACAGAATGTCGAGACCAATTAAATGTCCTACTGTTATGCATATAAACATAATTTATCACTATGTAAGAATTAAATTAATCATTTTAACATATTCTAACCTTTAAAATTATAATTCGTAATTCTTAAAACACACTAATAAATAATAAATAAATATTATTATTTAAAACATTACAGAATGTTCTTATGCAGAAAAGAGTTCTCCTATAATTTTGACGAATTAATTGTTTATGCTTGAATTATAATAAAAAATTCAATGATTGTAAGCACGGGAAATTTAAATTATTAGAATTTTGTAATTGAAGTAAAAGAGTAAGTCGATGTTTTGTATATTAATATTGTTATCATATTTTTCTTCGCGCGTTTGATAAGATTGAATAGTTCTATACCATACTGTATTATTATTGTTACATACGTCAAGTTTGATTTATATAAAATATTATAACGCGACCTGTAAATCTGTAAACTAAAAAACGTTATTTATAACAGTTCGAACTATTGAATAATTAAAGAAATTTTGTGTAACGCACTAAATATAACATCTCCAGATTCTCAATAATGTACAAACTCTTCTCCGTCTCATCATACCTTCTCATTGCACCCAAGAGTATTTCATTCGGTTTTAACTGATGGATTACCATAATTCATTTGCATAGTCTCCCTTACACCACGAATCTTCGTCTTGACGGGGTAAAACAGTAAAAAAAATAGATTAGTCCGTTGCTTTCATAAATCAGCAATAATAATAATAAAGCTTTGCTTCTCAAACTGTATATACGTTGAATATTTTTTACTTTCGCGCATATATATTTATGCACATACTCGAAATGCCTGAAGGAGGATATACATTCGTGTATTTTACATATAATTCATTACTATATTGTACATTATCATATTTTTAAATAGATAAATTGTATTTATATTTACGTAGTATACGGAAGATTGTTGCCTTTGATTAGTGGAGTCGTAAAATAAATATGTTTCAAATATCTTATTAAGATAATTAATACTGAATAATATATTTAAATTACAATTATTTATGATTTATATTTAGAGTTTCTTAAACGAAGCAGCACCAAATATTCGGAGACGCGTTAAAATATTGTAAAGAAACATCTTGTACCATTGTGATACAACCTTTGTCGGCGGTATCTGCTGAATAGCGTTGAAAGCATTTCTGAGCTATGAATTCTCATCAAGTTTAGCATCCAGTGATTAAATATACCGGAGAATAGAATACAAATCTGCTTAGTCCGCGACTTGTATCTCACGTCCCGATATCTGCGTTATTCAAAGTTAGGTAAAATCGATCGTATAATCAAGTACTGTAGCATTTTTACATTCCCGCTGTTTTTACATAAGTTGATTATTAAAACTCTCTCACAAAATTCGTAAATCCGTAACAAAAAGTGTTAATTGTTATCAGATGTACTTTCGTGTCCGATGCGGAGATGGGCAATAAAGATAGGAAACCTCAACAACAATAATAAAGATGAACTAAGGAGGTTAACAGTTTGAAGGATATATCTCATTATATTCGAACCAGGGAATCCTGACTAAGTGAAATTACAGTTATATATTCTATATCCCTAATGGGTTAATACATCTCCTCCATTCTAACCAGATAACGTTAACTTCTTTCCCGCCTTTTCTTCTTACCTCTATCTCTCTTTCCTTCTCACTCGTCTTACTTTCAATTAGAGTGCGATTCGCCCTCTCTCATATTCAAGATATACAGGCCCATTAGGTATTCCAGTCTCCCACGGCGATATCTACATATACATACAACCTGGTCGAGTTCTTCCTTATACATGGACGAGCGCCGTGCCGGTAAATTACTGATTAGAAGGCCGAGAAAGGAGCTAGTGGGGTAGGAGGGTAGGAGAGTAGGAGGGTAGGAGGGTGAGACAGCAATTACAATTTAAACGCCATCGGCCAGCATTAGATCCGGAGCGAATAATTCAAAAGCAATTTCCATGAGGTTCGCGTCGTCTTCCGGACGATGACGTTTACGCTTTCTTCTCAACCCGTTATTATTGCTAAATTGTACGAGATATGTCATTTTCGACGAATATTTTTCGTTGTTTTCATAAAAACTGTCAGAGGATGTTGAAATTCCGTATTTATCCTTTTTCTTCCTCCTTTCTTCCGCGATATATATATAACGTATCGCTGATGAATTATACATCGCTTTTCCGGCGAGAAGGGGAATTTTAAGAAATTAGTTCGCTGATTTTACCAAGATTAAAGTACGGTTTTAGAATATTAAATTCCATTGATAATTGTAGAATCGCGCGAGTGTGTGGCACTCGAAAAGTATAAGGTAAGAAGAATACTGCAGATGGAAAGGATAAAAAATTTAGGAGCTCAGAGTCAATGTGAAAATACCTTGTGGAAACGCATCGTAATCCAAAAAAATAAAAAACGATGTGCCCCATTAATTTATGCGGTGCGACGGGTGCGAAAATACACGAAAAATGAAAGGGCGCATAAATTCCCCAAAGGATCTTCTCTCGAGAGTCCGTGTTCTTTTACTTATGCGTGTAAGGACACGTCTCGACAACATTGCTAGGGTAAGATCCTCGGGATCAGCCGTAGGGCTTTGCGATGCTTTACGACGGCCGGCCGCATGACGTTAGTGTTTTAAAGCCCCTCGCGACCTTGAAAGGTATAATACATACAGACCTCTGGAAATTATGAGCGTCGTTCCAGTTAAGCTCGATCTATGTCTTAACTTGTGTAATTGACTAAATATATGTAGATATATACATATATATATGTAATATACCTATATTTATCCACTGGGATAAGTTTAATTAATCTTGTATACAGTGATTCGTGACAATGTCTTTTCTCTCTCCATGTTAAATTAGATATGTTAACCGATAAACATTTTAACTCCAATTTAGAGGATTCGCAGGCTGCATTATATTGCAATAATTTTGGATGAAACAACGAATTTTCGTATCTCTTTCCTTACCTCTTTTACAATTTTCTTTCCTTCTTTTAACAAGATTATTTTGGTATTTCAAGCATTTAAAAGACTTACTAAAAATGTTCATTTATTTTCGTAACTTTTTTTATTTTCACATAAGATTCACTTATCAAAATTTTTATTATATTAGTAACTATTCTTAAAATTATATTACACAAAATTACACAAACTTAAAATATTCAATTCACGACGCGATTAATTATTCATTAATTATTTTCTATTATAGTTTACTATAGCAGTTTTATTTAGAGCAGAATTAACTGATGCTGAATGCATGTATTTACCAAATGTGAAATACAAACTATCACGTTAAATATTAAAATAACTATAATAAATTCTGATAAAAATATTTTTTTATTTATTGTGCAAAAATATTTCGCTGTGTGGTAAAAAAACTAACGAACCGCGATGTCTTTCCTTAATTATTTTTTTTCTACTAAAGCTCGAGCTCGTAATCACATGACGTATTGCAAAAGTTATTCGTATACTTGTCTGTTTATATACCCACTATCTAAGTAGTCAAAAAAATCTTTTGATAAACTCTTTGAAAAATCTTACTGCAATTAATGTGGTATATCTATATATAATCGATGTATATGCTTAAATGATTAAAAGTTTGGGTTACTCAAATTTAGTTATTATTGTTTTATTTGATCTTGTAAGTTAAATTTTTTTAGGTAGACGATGAAATTTGAAAGATTACTAGATTATTATACTACATTAATATTATTCATATATTTGCAATAAATGCTTCTTAATAATATATATTTCATTTTTGACAAACCTATATATTTTCTCAAATATTCAATGTAACCAATAATTTACTTGAGCACTTCTAATTAAAAGATAGTATACATATATTTTAATTAATTTGAATTTGATAACCATTTGCGAAATAATATAAATAATAAAAACATATTAATTAATTGAAGAAAAAAATAAAATATTACTTTTTTTATTATTAATCTCTTAATATTGTGCATTTATGTATGCATATATACGAGCTTCAGCTTAAGTAATGAAATCAAATATTGGACGGAGAAAACTGTCAACCCTTCCGGCAAGTGACGAGAACTTAATCGAGTGTAACGACAGTGCAATCGTTTTATATATACGTATTATCTCACCGTGATCTTTCTCATTAAATTCGTTGAATTCAAATATTGATTTTGAATTAGAATAACAATAAAGCTGCACATGAGTCTAGATAATCGTTAAGTTATTATCTATTCATGTATAACTAATGGAACACAAAAATTTAGGCATTAAATGACAATGGCTTTTTCGTAAGGTACGTAACGTAACAAATAATTTTTGATAAAAAATGTATTATTTTTGAATAATCAAATAAGCGAATTGAGTATGTTCATTGACCTATCTTAAAAGTGCACAACCAAACAAAATTTAACAATTCGTTGTATACGATAACGCTAGGAAATGTATACTTACGTATCTCTCGAGAGTGTACAAAATTGACAATACTTGAAAAATAAAATCAAATTCTACTTGATGCAATTCCCATAAGAACCCGAGTGAAATAAGAGAGAGAAAAAGGCATTGAAAACCCGAAGAACGAGGAGTTCCGAAGGCAATTGAGGTTATAGAAACCCACTCTCCGTAGACCCAAGTCGCCCTAGTTTCATTCGGAAATAATCGTTTGGGAATTGCGTTTTCTACACACGAGCCTCATCATCCTTCGCCTATTGATTTCCCGAAAAAGTTTTCTGGACGCGCGGAATCGGCAACATATTGTGGGATAATTTGCGCGCTCGCAACGTGTGTGGTACCTACATAGAGACGCACTCGGACCAGCGAGCCGCGAAATCAAAATTTATTTAGGACCTCTATAAATGTGGGGTAGGGAGGAAAGAGAAGAGATGGAATGAGAAAAAACGTGCACGGTAAAGAGACGTTCGTTGGTTTCTGTATATCCTGACGTTTGGTATTTTCCACCTCCGCGAATTCAAGCGAGACAGCTGCCCATTTTATCGTAGGCGAATTTTTTCCCCTTGACGCGTGTCACTCTTATGCGCATACATATAGGTATATATATTTATTTTTTCTCTCATTCTCACTTTTGTTTTCCGAAATGCATCGCTAATGCTTGATTGTTCACAAGAGAATTAATAAACTTTTCTTTATGTTGCGATATTAGCAGCTGATTAAACAAGTTTTTACGTACATATATATTGATTTTGATTCAGAATAGCAATTTCTTTTCTTTTATTAATCTATGCTATACTAATCGATCTAAATATATTCATTGAATGATTTATGGTGTAAATAGTTCTTTGATTGTATTAAGCTACGAAATGTTATAACTTAAAACTTTCTTCAATTAATGTGATTTTCGTCGAAAACTATTATGTTAAATTACGTTAAGTGATATTTACTATTACATATTCTATATTTAAACCGAGCTTGGACCTCCCTTAAAATGTTATTTATTTCTACTGAAATTATACGTCATACTGTTAAAGTGAATTTTGTAATATTTATCTTGTGAACGGACTATCCACTACCTCATTTATATAGTTACTTTCACATTCGATAACAGCTTATCTATTATTTGTATATTATAAAAATGTACAATTAACGGATAATCTTATCGTTGACACAAATATTATTTTTTTACGCATTCACGTTTGTTGCCGTCTGCGACACTAACACTTTAAAACGTGTATTGTTGTAATGGAAAAACTATCAGATCGGCACGGATTTACATTTATTGTATTAGACTTTTTTCGCGACGACCGTTGCGCGTTACCTACAGTTAACTGGCACGTATATTAAAATTCTAAAAAGAAATGGATAATATTACGACTAATTAACTTATGTAATTAGCAATTTATTAATTTGTTTGTACAGTTTCCGAGTTATTTTAATTTCCATGTTAGTCCTTAATTTAGTGAGTGAGTCAGGGTACCTCGGCGTAGCTTAAGAATTACCGCACGTTTTACATTGTCCGTTGGCCTTTAAATTCAGTTTATCCGCCTTGTGACTTTGCCATCGTTCCAACCGCATAACATTAAAGGTAAATGAAAACGAAATTAATTCATACGTGATGGAATTGAATTCACTTAAATTGGCTAACACCGTGAAAAAAAATTATGTATACACATTTAGGTAATTAATCTTTTGCAACTAGTAGTTGTTATCATTCGCATCAGTTATATATATTGAATTACTGTTTACAATATTTTATTGCGCGTATTTGTTTGATATTTTTGAACGTTATCTGGAAGATAAGTTTGTGCTTAGTAATCTACGTAAACTTATACTTTATATGTATTTTGCGTAATGCTTATAAACACATATATAAAACCGATAATTTTTTTTTATTTTAAGTCAATTATAATACTTTGAATAAATTGTTACAAAAATCTAAAACAAAATTTTAACTGATGTTTCATTATTTCAAAACAAATCAAATTTAAAATCTATTGTTAAATCTATTTTAAGGTATAAAATACATCAGACTATAAAACAATAATATAATTTTATTTTTGCTTTCAGAAATTGTAGAGCAGTATCTATTCAACGTATTATAAAATCGTTATTCAATAAATAGTAGACGAAACATTTAACAGAAAATACAAATCAAGCGAATACTACTATCGAAACTTTGTAATATAATAATGATTTAGAAGATCATTATTTTGATAATAGTTTTAAGGAAATATATTATAGAGAGTTCACTTATATATGAAGTTCCGATCGAGTTAGCTGAGAATTTCTTAATTGCTACTGAAGACGAAATTTTGCCAAAGTTGAGGAGAATTGAAAAATTAATATTCAGTGAATAATTTACTAAAATAATGTTATATCACTTAAAATTACAGAGAATTTATTATTTAATTGAAAGGACGCAGTGTATCGCATTACAATAGATGCCAATATAATTTTACGTAGTTCCAGTCCGTAAATTCGTTAACTTTATATTAATTTTTAAGTTAAGCTCAAAAATCGAAATACAATTGTTATTCTCGAGATTAATTATTATTTATTAGTAGAATTATCTTTTATTCTTATGTCAGAAGAAATTGTAAATTACATCACGGTTAATAAGTGATCTAATTTTCATCTCACGATAACAGTAATTCCCAACGATAAATCTTTTTATCACTTGTCTGACTTTTGTTAGATAAGGCACTCTCACTCGAGAAATCGCCTGGTCAGTAGTATTCCAATTGGCAAAAATGACAGACGTATCTTACATATTATTGTTCCTTATAGCTATAGTATCAATTGTTTACTATTACTTGACATGTAATTATAATTATTGGGATAAGCAAGGTGTGCGGACTGTATCCGGTAAAATTCCAGGATTTGGGAATGCCATCGTACTTGTATTCTTTCGCGAAAGCATCTCTAATTTTTTCGATAAAATTTATAAAAAATACTCTCGCGATTCAAGTATGGTCGGGATGTATTTCTTGCGTACACCAATGTTGGTAGTTTGTGATCCAGAATTAGTAAAATCTGTACTTATCAAGGAGTTTCAAAGTTTTCGAAACAACATGACCAAATTGAACGATGAACACGATATATTTTTAGGTAAAAATCCATTCTTTTCTACTGGCGACAAGTGGAAGAAATATCGCGCACAGTTGGTTAACTGCATGTCGCAAAAGAAATTGAAAATTCTGTTCCATATAATGCAACGAGTAGCTGTCAAATTTGAAGCTTATCTCGAGAGTGTAGTTAATACAAACAAGGAAGCGGAGCTGGAAATCAAAGAAACTATCAATAAATTCACTAGTGAACTTGTAGCGAATACAGCTTTTGGTATTGAGAGTCATAGTTTCGAAACGAAACCTAATCCGGATTCTTTCTCCAAGAAAGTAGAATCAATGTTTGAATCTTCGATAAGTAACTACGTGAGACAACAATTAACTTTTTACATGTCAAATATATCTTCGTTCTTTAAAATAAGTTTCATGCCACCATCGGTGAATAATTTCTTGTACGAGACTATAGAAACGATTTTACAGTACAGGAGAAATAATAAAATAATTTTAGACGATTATTTGCAAATGTCTATCGATGGAGTTGACGAGCCAAATTTGGAAGACGTTGTTAGTCAAATCAGTGCATATTTCTTTGATGCTTACGAGACTACTGCTTCCGTAGCTGCATTTGCAATTTACCACATATCTTATCAGACAGAAATTCAAGAAAAAGCTCGTAAACAAATTAAAGAAGTATTGAACAAGCACGAAGGATCATTAACTTACGAAGTTCTGAAAGAGCTAACATATTTAGACGATATTATTTACGAAACGATTAGATTGTATCCAATTTTGGGAGCGAATCTCAAAATATGTACTCAAAAAGTAACTCTCGAAGGTTCGGATGGTTTAAAATGTTGTTTAGAGCCTGGTCATTTGGTTGCGATTCCAACGATTAGTTTACACACAGACGACCGCTACTGGAAAGCTCCGCTTACTTTTGATCCAGACAGACATAGTGAAGAGAACAAAAATGAAATAACTAAATTTACATTTTTACCGTTTGGTGAAGGACCGAGAATGTGTGCAGGAATGAGGTATGGTATAATGACCGTGAAAACTGTTTTGTTTACCCTTTTAAAGAACTACCATATAGAGAGTTCACCTAAAAACCAAGTCCCTATCAAGTTAGCTAGTTCTTTCTTAACATCTGCGGAAGATGGAGTTTGGGTAAAATTGAAGAGGATTAATCCGAAGACGTGACGTATATTATAAACGTAGTTTCAAAAATCTTATTCGCTTTTTACTATTACTTATAAGTTCAACGAATTGTATATTTTAAATAACTTCGTATTTTTCGCAATACATGTAATAATAATAGGTTTCATTATTATTAAATTTGATCTTAAATAAGTTTTCCATAAAAATAAGAAAAATAAGGTTTCTACACTGAAAAAAAATAAAATTATTATATAAGCGAAAATATGACTAAAATAAAGAAATTTTGATCAAGCAGATTCTTTCGATTATAAAGGAATCACATTTGATCAAGTTGATTTTCTTTTTGAGACATAATTAAGAAAAATTCCGCTTTAGCAACAATCTCTTTTTTCAGTGTTCTGTTTAATTTTATTCTAATGTGGAAAATGTCTTTTGTGCGAATTGAAGAGTAATCAATCTCGTAAATGATTGTAAAAAATATTATACTATGTAGAATCTGAGAGTTTGTCATAGTATCACAATAAACGTCATTTATTACCTAATCAACCTTCTAACCTAAATAGTGTATAGGCATAAATCATGCAATAAAATAAAATAGAATTATAATATTTTCAGAAGTGACCTTTATTTCAATAGAAGTATATATTCACTTTAACATATAATGTAATGTTACGCGTTATCTTAGAAATATATAAACAAATCTTGTAAATACTATTATCTCATCCCTGAACTTCTTCATTCAATAAAAATAATCGAAATATCCAAATACTCTTCTTCTCTCATTGTAACCTTTAAAAATATCGAATTTTTAGTACGCTCCTCACTGTAATAGAGGAATATATAAATAAATCAAAAGAAATAAATATATAAAATATTAGCACAATTATTATTGCATTAAATATCAACTAATTATTATCATATCTAAAACCAAAGTTCCATAGATCTACAAAAATAGTTGAAACGGTACTTTTTTCATCTACTTTTTAAATGCAATGTTATTATATTTTTTTATCAGATCGGTAACAATATACAAATCGTTCCAAAAATATCCATCTGTTTCGCCGCGCCAAAAAACTTTGATTCTACGCAACATTTTACAATGCACTTTTTTTTTAAGTTTTACAACTTTTTGCGAACACGCGAATGCACAGCACTTTTAAGATTATATCACGCATGCATAATAGCCTCTTTTGTACATCGCGACTACTAATAGTAAATTTACATATTACTAATATTATTATTTTTCTTTTAACTTATAACATAGTACGTATCGCTATATGTAAGAAAACAAAAATTATGTCGCACACATACATTTTTGAGATCTGATTGCTCGCGGCAAAAGCTGATTTATTTTTCGCCTCGAAATATTTTTTATTTGAGGTTTTGTGACATTAGCTACACATATTTTTAAAATACTATATATACATTAACTACTCTATACGTTTTGTTAATAAATAATCTAATTGATCGTTGTTATCAATCACTTTCGTGACTTTTAACAATGATCTTTTAGAATGTTAATCTCTCATTTTGGTTCTTGTGAATTTTTTTTTTAAACGCATTGAGAGATTCTGTTTAAAGATTGAGTTACTTTTCTATCACAGTATCGAGCGGTATTAAGATTTCAAGATTCTTCTTTTACTATATAGTATACCTATTAATTCTATCTATTATAGTTTCCTAGTAACTTTAAAGTTTCCATTACTTACATACATTTTTTTTAAGAGTTCTTCGCTTTAATATTTTAACTCAATCGAAAACCATATTATTACCAAATACAATTGGAATATAAGTATTGTACTGCACGTATCGAAAATTAGTAACTTTAATTATTGTTTTATTTAATCTTTGCACCATTGCAATGCACGAAATATATTAAATTTTAATTTTTTTTTTTTAGCAACAAGTTCATATGTAAAGTTTACTGTATACACGACTAATAACAATTAGATGGTTGTATACTAAACAAAGTGGACGAAAGTGTGGAATATTTAAAAAATATTATAGCACCATGTATTTGAAGGTTGGTATAATGTAAAAATATAAAAATTAATAATTTACATTACTAAAAATATAAAATTATCAATTACAAACAAAATATTAATCCTAGTGTACAATATTATTTATAAATATTTTTATAATCACAATAATTCTCTCTTATTTTTGAACGTAAATATCATCAAAGCAAATCCGTGAATATCACCAAATCATTCTCTCTATAACCGACTATAAAATGCACTCAATTATCTTGTCAAGCATCAAAATGTCGAAAATTGAACAATGTTTCACCAGATAAATATATAACCAGAGGAATAATGAATACACAATTTAAAAAAAAGAGAACAACCCTTGTTTGTCCAGACTACATAGTGCGATTCGGACAGGACGCATCGAAAATGCGTTTGGTCATCGCAGCCCGTCTATACAAATATGTTTCTAGGAGTCGATCGCTACCCTGTTTAACGATGCAGTCCTTAGCACGCGGTCTTGGGTTAATCGAACATCCAATGTTGTGGGGGATGGGATATGGAAGGAGTAATAACGTTATTATCTCTATAGACGTTGGACCGCGTGCTTACACTGGATCAAGGCTTGGATTCGAGCGGAGAGAGAGAGGGAGAGAGAGGAAGGGAGAGGTAGAGTAAGAGAGAGACGGAGAGAACTCACGTTCTGCATTTTAATCGCGAGAAACGTTTGATAATGGAACGTTTACGGTGCTAGTCGGGTATTTCGCGTTTCAATGAAAGCCCCCTTTCAATTTTTCGACGTCTGGCCAAGGTATGGGGGAACGAATTGGCACGTGACCATTGTTTCATTACGTCGAGGGTGCAGAGCATCCAAATCATTTGGTGTGAGGAGTTGCTCTTTATGTTACCGTTCTGTAAATCTTTACTTTCGTTGATTTCACTTGGATAAATTCGTGAATATCTAGACCTTTTTCAAATGATGAAGACATTTTATTTAATGCTATATATTTTTTAACTAATTTTAAAAATAAGAAGAAATCAATTGTCATTGCTCTCTCTCTCTCTCTCTCTCTGTCTCACTTTCTTTCTCTAACTCTCTCCCTCTTAATGTAAATTAATTAATAACGAAAGATCACAATTATTATCGTAAACATGTTTAACGAGGTGGGTAAAAATCAACTCGAGTTCATCGAGCAATAATAAATCCTTCTTCACTGTGTAACGTATATAAAAATGAAAGAATGGAATGATCCAAACAGACGGAAAATAATCGTAAAGCTCAGGACGCTTACGTGGTGAAGCCATGAAAAAGGATTTTTACGAATTTGTCTTTGTAACGTTCGCGTGTGTGGATTAATCCGCGAGCCTCCCCTTGCGAGTCCAGCCTCGAGATGTAAGGGAAGTGAATTATCCTAGGTAACATAGATCAACGAAGGTGGGCAACATAAATCAACAGCGCGTGTTTTCGCACTCCAGGAAAACTTCTTCTTTTGTTTTCTTTTATCTTTTTTTTACACCATCCTTCCATCTGACCGCGCAACCAGAGAGGTATACGTATATATTTATATATATATATATTATATCGCAGACGTTTGAAAAAACTTTGTGTATATATCAGAACTTCTGTCGTGTCATTCTCTTTGTTTATATATGTATATATGTATATATACATGAGTGTGTATGTATGTGTACATACATACATATATGTGTGTGTGTATAATTCCTTACGAGCGCAGTTACAGAATAACACCTGAGGTAATCATCTGTAGTTCCGAAGGTACTTTGAAGAGTATCGTATCGCACAGAAGACATTCGTTTCTCAAGTTACACCGCGTATTTTACATAAAAATATACCTTTTCACTCACTGTCTACTATAGGAATTTAAATTGGTGCAGATACTATTTGCTTTCCTTTTTTCCTTACTGTTACGTATAAAGTTACTGTTTGTTATATTATAAATGCAATTTCAGTATAATTTTTATATATAACAGTTTGATATGAAAAGAAGATTTGTTTCAATGCTGCTTGACAAATGTCGTCAAGATAATAACTTTTTCACATTTAAATTACTTAACGTTTTTGTACATAATACGGTTTCTTGCATTAAACAAAGTCTCCGCTAATGGATTTTCAAAAAAATCTTAAAATTTACAGTTTTAAGATTACAATGAATTTGTAAATATAAATTGGTATGATATATTTTAATAAAAACATTTCAAGCAAATTTAAGCTACCGAAATATCTTGTATAGACCTAAACAAGTAACGTTACACTTACAAAGTAATTTATAATGTCTAAATTTATTAAAAAAGATTTAAAATCAAAGAGGATTTGCGACGTTTCTTTGCGAAAATTAATTATATTATTGAAGTTTCTTCAAACAATCATAAAGTCGATAAGGTAGATTTCTATACATAGATGAAAATAATACCTTTTTGAAACGCAAAAATGAATTGGCAATGTCATTCATATTTGACAAAAAACCATTAACTTTAAATAAATAAAAAGTGCACAATGCCAGAGCAAAGCTAAAAGTTGTGACCAATACTGATCACCTGGCGTTCAAGTTGTATATCATTTTTAATTTTCTAATATAGAGTAATTTAGCGAATAAATACATTAATCTTTATATAAATAACTAACATGCATAGTGATTTAATTGTTATATTACAATATTCGATCAATTCCTACTATTGGTCCTAAAACTAGCGTTTGTTTATGAATCCTACCCCAGAATTGTCCCGGTACTACGAACGTTTTACCTCATACAGATGCTATCATACAATGTTTATACATATTAAATAAATCATTTTCTACATTAAAACTTTTGTAATATCCGATTTATAAAACATAAAGTTGTATAATATTTTTAAATGACTATAATTGCCAAGTAACTAACTTACAATTCAACGTATTACAATACTCATAAAAAATTCTACGCAAATGATTTTTCTTTCAAAATTTATTTACATTTACATCGTAGTAATAACATCGTTGGTAAATTCTGACGTACTTCGACTTTATAAAGATTGTTAAAAGAGTAAATGTATCTGAAAATTATTGATATATATGATGTAAGGTATAAAAGTCTTTTTATATATCTTCAATTTATACGAAAATTAATATTTAACCACATAAACATTTCAATTGACCAATAAAATGAATGTTTTGTAGGTCTAACTAGGTATCACGGTATTATGAAAATTTGCTATCAATAATTAGATAAACATTTCTACAGCAATGAAACAAATTGTAAACTCGTATACCAAACAGTATTTGAAATTCCTAGCTCGGTTTGCGAAAAGAGCTTCTTCAACCACTGTGAGAACGATGTATCTTTAAGTGGTCGTAAACAACTCGTAAAATACCTGGAATAACTTTCAATAAAACGCCGAGGATGCAATGTGAAAATTACATCCGTGTATAACTTGGAGAAACAGTCAGCATAAAGTCAAGGAAAGAGATCGCAAACTTTTACAAAAACTATTTTCTGGATCACTTGATCTTAAACGTTGACGAGCAGAGACTAAATAAATTCAAACAATCAACAAACTTTGATTTTTTTTTTCTTTCCAATAGGAATTTTCAGTCGAAAATAAATCACTGTACAACTCTGACTTTATACATTTCAATTTCATCTCTCGTAAAGCTCAATGACAACGTCAACAATTGATAAACTATCAGATGTCTAAACATTATATATATACACTAATAATATATATTGTACCTATTTACATTTATGTTATCCTAATTTTAGATCTCGATACATTCTCACATTTAGTGAACTTTTTTGGTATATACGAATGCCTATAGATTTTTTTGTTTCTTGATTATCAGGCTTCTTAATAATGCGATTTGATGTTCGATTATTTAACTGTGCGATCCCTTGTCGTGGCATACGATGTGGACAAGCCTCAAATTCTTCACTGTGAAGAGGTTATTGTAAAACTCCTGCACGTCCTTTTCATTAATATCGTCTTTTTTCGATGCCTCCAATATTTGTGGCACCAGAGTTCTCGAACGCTCGATTCTACAAGAAAGAAATAAATAGTATTTCATCTACATTTTCAGCTGTTCGTTAGTAATATAATATAACCATTACGTCTAATCACTCATTTTTACTACTGAAATAATATTTGGCATAGTTTCTCAACTAAGACTCTAAAAAATAATTTGGCAAATAAATTGTAATAAGTTATGAAATGTATAGTGCAATTAAATATTTTAATTAATAATGAACTAAGAAAATGTCAAACTATCATTTGATTTCTATCGTTACATTATCATATTACAACTATACATCCAATAATATAGTAATTTAAATTAAACTCAGTAAGTGCATAATAAACGATTGTAAATATGTTCAAGATATAATTCAATTATAAATTGTGTTTAACAATTCCGTTATTAAAGTTATTAAAATACATTGATTAATCTGTTTATTCTCACTTGTGATCGAGATTCCACGTCGAGAATAAAATGAGTTCCTCCTTGGATCTGTAGGGATTGATTTTGTGTCTATCAGCGTATAAACATTTGTCATTGTTCCAAATACCGTTACACCTGAACTCTCCTTTTTTATCACATATTGCTGTCATTAATTTTTTTTCCCTCGACTGTAAATCATATGTACAATTTTTTTCAGCTTCCAGCATTTCTGCCTTCTCGAGTTCCACAAGATTTATTAGGTTGTTTTTGTTATATTTTGTTGGACGAATAAACTTTTTCGCATCCACTTCATCAGTGTCAGCACCCAAGATGTACCTAATGGTCAATCAATTCTTATTATTATTATTTTTAGTTGATAATGTAGAATTATTGATGTTGAATTTTATTAATAATATAATTAATCAAAGTATCAGCCAATGAGGCATTAAAATATTAATAATGAATAATATAAAAATACAATAGATTTTACTATGTGTTTAACCATTGATTTATATTTTCTATTTATAAAAAATATCGTACCTTTCATAAGCAGAAATGCTTAATTTACACGGACAATGATCGTAGCAGCACTTTTGAACTCCATCGGTATCATCATCCGATTGTACGCTATTGTTATCAGCTTCTTTGAATTCAACAGCACGACTTCGGTCGAAGTAATGGCCAAAATAGTGGTCCTTGCGCAATTGAAACTTGAAGAAAACTATAATGCGTTGAAGCTGTTTACGTGCCTTGTCGTTTTCGTTGTAGACCTCAGACGATCTTATCTGCTCGATGGTCTTGTAAAGGTACCCTCGTATACGATCCTGACATCGGCGATGCAGGTAAGCCTCCTTGAAAACGACCAATTACAGTTACCTTTTAAGATATTGCTCAGAAAAAGTATCCAGTTATTCAATTTTTCCAATATTTACCGGATGGTTTTCAAATAATTGTAAAATTAGGGAATATCGTACTGAATTCTTACCGACCGAATCAATTGGGACGAAAAAATAACTCTAGCGAAATAAATATGGTAAATTGTGAAAAACCCAAACATCAGTGCCTTTTGTTTGAGTATATTATCTATCACAGCACAAAAAGTCAAACAAAAATATTTATGCATTTAAAAGTGACATTGGAAGGTAGTTTGATTGTTAAATCTGTGACAGAAAATTAAGAATCAAATTTCTTTCCAGTGACATTTTCGAAAGCATTAATATTTCAGTTTAAAATTTAATGTAATGATAAATAATATTGAAATAAAAGGCAGATATCTTAATTAAATAAATTATAATAAATTATGAAAAATCAACAACTCGATTATCGGTAAATTTGTTTGAATGGTTTGAGTATTACATCCCGTTAATTAAAACATAGTGAATATTTTTCTTTAGATCCGATCAAAAATCTCTCTATGAAGATTTATAAATAGTAAAATTGATTATATCTCATGATATAAACCGTGCGCGCGATACATAAAACTGAAACGCTCGGTGGATTAAAATTTTGCTCACACAAATCACGGAGAATCCTTAAAGTATAAAAAGATCGAGTCGTATAAATTGAATAAAACTAGGGTTGAATTTAATTGAGAATCACTATAATCGTCGTATATACCTTAGTCGGAGCATTAGTGTCTAATCCGTCGAACCATTCGGGATGATCTTCCCGCTTACTGCACAATGTCTTCTTATCATCGTTATTCAGGACTCTGTTAAGCACTGCAATTTTTATTTTCAATTTATCCGTGAGAAACCCAGCGGCCTTGTCTCCACTCTGTAGAAAACTCTCGTTCACTTTCCTCAGCATCTGGTAAAGTACATCCGCTTCTGTTACAACGACAATAATACCATTTGTACAACACCCCGCGAGTGCATTTGTTTATACCAATCTATCTATTTTACAATTATATATTAAGCCACTGCTTACAAATAAAACGTTCGATTTTAATAAACTTTATATGAAATTTTAAATCGATTCATTTTATCAAACTCGCAGTTGCATGCCAC
Source organism: Theocolax elegans (assembly GCA_026168455.1). Classification (NCBI taxonomy): domain Eukaryota; kingdom Metazoa; phylum Arthropoda; class Insecta; order Hymenoptera; family Cerocephalidae; genus Theocolax; species Theocolax elegans. Next base: position 16,567,603 of record CM047425.1, on the reverse strand, counting down.
CGCAACAGATACGAAAGCATGAAGTACGTCTTTAAATGACTGTGATGTACGGAACAATTGGTTATTTAGTGTAAAGCATGGATTCTAAGTGACCAAATTATTTTTTGCATCATCAATTCATCATGAACATCTTTTCGCAAATAATTATTTAAATGAGAAATTGTTTAAATTTAAGTAATTAAATTGTTTAAAAAAGTATTCAATGAAATCAACGAATCAGCAAAACCAAAGAGTTCACAAAGAATTTAAGACGTTCACCAAAAAAGTTTCTGTACATAAAAATATTCGACTAAAAGTTTAATGCTCTAGTCGTAGTTTACAGATAAAATCGTAAATAAAACAAAAGTTTCAATTAAAAAGTTGGAAACAACAACTAACAAAATCCAATAATCTCGAAAAATACATTGTAGAACCTTATCAACTTTGATAAGTGCATCAAAGTTATACTATATCATCAATGTCAATTGAAATGATTTAAACTTGAGCGTATAGAAACTTAGTTAGTTTTGAGATACGCTTTTATGTACCGCGCATTGATATTAATGTTGTATCATTTATCTTTAAGAATTAATGAAACTTTACCAGTCAATAGCTTTTCGCCGGGTCTGCGAAGGATAAAAGTTGTCTGCGGCTCTAAGATCGCAAAATATTCTTCATCAATTTCCGAGCCATCGAGCAAATAAATTCCAATCTCATTCAAATTATCCGTCACCTGTAAATTAGAAAGTATATATTTATTTTCATAATGTAATTTCTCTTTCTAGCCTTGAAACTTTAATTGTCAATAATCGATGACGTTATATAGTACAAAGAGATGCAGAAGGTATTAATACATCAGGTTAGAATTTAGATATTGGATGACCGAGTATCGGAAATTTTTATAAATTACAAAAAAGGTCGAGGTTTCATGAAGTCGCCTTTTGTAAATTAATTTTTAAATATATATCAAAAGTTGACACGCAAGAGCATTGAAATGTCGGTTCCTTTGCTTCATACATACATATATATATAGACATATATATACTATGAAACTTCTCGTTCTGTCCTTTCTTTCCGTCGAGAGATGAAATTTTTACTCGTTAATTACGAAAGTTTTTAAAAATAAAAGTTTAAATTAATTAACGTATCGCTGAAATAATATTCATTATTCTGAAAAGGAACATTAGATTCTTCTAACGTTATTCAATCATTTAACTCGCCAGATATTTTATGTTATTTTTATATTGTTAAATTTAATATCTTTTGTTATGTACATTTAATACTTCGAGTTGTATGTCGATAATGGTGATGTTTGAATTTAACGAGGTTATAATATAAAGTATTTCAAACATACCTATAGAAAAATGATATAGTCGGAGATGAACTTTCTGCTGGTTACGTTTAAATTTACTGATTCTCAAAAATAGAGAATTTAGTGAAATATAGAGAAGAATTTTTCTACAACTGTAAATCAATAGATTTTCCAATACTACGTGGTTAGAGAGGTTTTATTTATCATGTATTTCCAGAACAATACTATTCTCGGTACTATCACATTCCCTTTTATTTTGCATAATATTACGTGCTATTTGAAAAAAAAGAATGAATTGAATTGAAATTATAAGTAAAGCTACTGACAGACGTTTCTTTTATTAAAGTACAAAGTATGGATTCCCAAGATATTGAATGGAGAAACGATTATTTTTTCTAATATTTTCTTAGTGTTAATTTGCGTCATTCCAAATCCAAAAAAGTAAATTCAAACATTAAATGCGTTTGCAAATTCAAAACAACTGAGCACTTTGTTTTTTTAAGTAGCACTATCCGTCTAAAGAATTTTCCTTCATTTAAAATTTTCAATAACGCCTATACATACCCCTTGACATCGATTCAATTTATAAGTATAGAAATAAAACGGTAATTCAATCGAGACTTGCATAAAACTTTCTCCGATAGTACACAATATTGGCATTGATTGAATTTTCCTTCGAGAACAATCTCACCGTTGTTGTATAAATATAACCTGTCAAACTCCATAATCATTTCCGTGGATGAACCTACCTAATCATATTTCATTGTAAACCAACTACTGAAACTAACACATCAACATCGGTACTTCATCGAAATATCTTTAACGCATGACCTTCAGAAAGCAAGGAAAAACAACCATCAAAATAAATCCTCGCGTAAAAGAAGAAGAAAATATATTAAGAAACTATACGGAAACGTATAAAAACATTGGACCTACATTTTGCGCCCTTTGCTATAAGATGGAATTAAGGTCGTTGATACTCTCGGCTTGAGGGTGGAAAACTGCGCGAGATAATGCAGATAATGCGAAAAAGAGCCTTGACCTTGTCACAAAAGACTCAAGCGTACTTTGGGATTCTAGCTCTTTTTTTTGCTGTTGTCGCTGAAGCAAACGAGCTACAGATTAAACTTGTGCATACTTTTTTTCGTCTTAGCAATGGTGTAATGCATTTTAAGACCAGCATTTTCAACTACTTTTATAAAAGAGAATCGCAGGTTTTTTTTTTAATTTAAACTTTTGTTTAAGTATTTATATGCAAATACTGCACAATAAGATTTATGTTATCGTAAAATAGATTGCTTTATTAATGAGTTTTTTATGATTGTAGTGTGTTTTTAATTTATATTTGAAACAATGTTTGATAAATATTATGAATTTTAGAGAAAGTTGCGTTTTGATTAAAACGATTTAAGAAATAGTACTTCGTTACCTTTTTATACTAAACTTTTTGCTTTTTTTCCTTCATCTACTTCCCCGAGAAAAAAAAGTTGAACAAAGTTATTGCAAGACGTTCAGGTAGAAAAGAATACTCCATATACTTGATAACTTATATCACCTTGTTTTAATAAGAATAAACTTTTTTTTTTACATAGAAGAGATCGAAAAGTTTACCATTGTTTTAAAAAGTAATACCGGTTTAAATGGAATTTTAAGCAAAATAATCCGGATTAAAATAGCTTGAATAAAAATATGTGTTTTAAAAAATGGTATTAAAACGGATTTAAAAAAAAGAGTGGTCGTATTTATCGTTCGTATTTGTTAGGTAGGAAAACTGTCAATTGCAATATATCTTTGTTTTTTTATTTACTTTAAAATTTTTAACAGAATATCTACATTTACACGTCAGATTTAATAAACATATACATGTATTTCAAATAATTGCTAAAAGACAGGAATCTAAAGATTATTAAAAATGTACAGAAAAAATTATAATAATATAATTATAAATTAATAAAAAAATTACAAACAATAATTTTGAATTTATTATTATTATTATTACTTCACACAGAGTATATGACGTATAAATTTACATTTGATCATAACTGCAATATATGTATATATGTTCGTTCATATTATCTCGTACTATGAAACAGTCGGTTTTTCAACAAAATTTATAGTACCCTGCTGTAAAGGACGGACTAATACCCGGAGCATGTTTAGTTCCAAATCATATAAGCGTACTTCCGACAGTATTCGAAATGTTCCACCGTAAATTAATCCTTGACATGCAGTAAAATGGCGTGGTACACAAGTGTCAGTTGCCTCGACACCAGAATAATACAAAGAAAATTCAGACCTTCGCGTTAATTTGTTCAAGAGGTTCGGAAAATACTTATATGTATAATAATGAAGAATTTATAATTAAACAAATCGATCGTGCCGTCGTTTCGATGACGTGGTTCACAAGCTTAATTTATGTCATCGCACACGTGTCCAAATAATCATCAGCAAGATCACATTGGATAATCGCGTAGAGAGATGCTTTTGATTGGCACTGGATTTTAATTCACTTTGTCGAAAGGAGCGTCAAGTTCCAGTGGATTATATCAAATTAAAAAAAAAATTGGCAAAGTAAAACCTTGATACACGATAAACATGCGATGTTATATAGGTTAGTATAGTTGTTTACTTTCGTTTAACCAATTTGTTTGCGTTATTCGTATTGAATATTGTACATAATGGATAACCAAATATTATATGTTAATTGAAATAGTAATATCAATAATTTTTTTGTTATAAAATCCACACTGTTTGATTGAACTATGATGGTTGTATTAAATTATTGTAAATTGAAGGAGGCAAATGGATTAGTTGAGTATTTCTAGCATAGCCAGGATCAGAGTGTAATAAGCAAACTCGCTGCGTAAAGCGAAAATGTAAATAAAAGGGGATATATAATAGCTTTTTTTATTGCAACCCTTTTTACAGGGGTGAATTACGCGTTGCATTGTACTGCGTATATAAAAAAAAAACTTTATTGATAATAGTAAACATAATTTTTACTACAATTGAAATTTTTTTTTATGTTAACCGAAAATTGCACCCTTGGAAAGGGAGCAGTGATTAAAGAATTATTTATTAATAATGTTTAAGAAATCTATTTGAAATTCAAAGTGGATAAAAAGTTAAAAGAGAACTTCTTATTAAAAGTTGAAAAGCCTCGAAGCAAATTAAAAAGTTAATAAATAATATGATGTGATATTTTTAAAATTGAAATGAAGAACAATTAGCAAAACCTACATAGGAATGGTATTACCATAATGCTTATACGGAAATTAATTCAATATCCCATCAATTCAACTGAAATTTATCAAAATATTGGTAGTGTCTTTGTATATCAAATACAAAGTGTTAGAGTATAAAAGCAACATTTTTATAAGGAAACGGGCGTATAGAGAGGCAGGTTATAATGAACGATAAACAAGAGGAACTCCATCAGGTTTTACGTCGAGCAGTGTATATAATATCTATACGTACAAAATGGTAGAAATCACCAATGCAAATCCGAAATCCAATAGAGGTGTGCCCGGGTAAAAAGTCGACCTCGCCGACCGTGACATTGAAAACTAGGGTGAGACGCGAGGGCGTTGCGAAGGACGCCCGTGGTACCGGGAACAAACCGTGTGAGAGGGGGTGGCCCTGGCCTAAATCGCCAGACTCTCCGACGTGTATCCCAGGCTGGTTCGATAGAGCGCCCTGTGTGTATGCATCAAGGACGCAATCATGCCAGACTGGAGCCAACCCCTTTAGCGATTCCCACCTTTTTTCCAAGGGGCTATCTCTGTGTTTGGCCTTGTGTCCCTATGTGTGCATGCTTCCGCGCGCGCGTGTGTGACTGTGTGTGTGTGTCTATATGTGTGTATGTGTGTGCGTGCGCGTGGAGTGGATGCGGGGGAGGGGGAGAGATCTAGCCTGTATAGTGGACTATTCGCGAAGCTATATATCGATTTTCAAGAGCTTCAAGAGGATGGATTGTGCGGTTGGAGTATGGCATATAAATGCTTTAAGATCGGATCTTTGGGGGCTGTTTTCGTTAGATTCAACTGGTATGAATTACAATAACACTGAGCTAAATTTGGATTTTAGTTGACATAAAATATTTTAGTGTAAATATTTTATAATTATTTATTTATTTTTTAACCCCGATATTAAACTAATTTTTGTACATCAAGAAAGCATATTTTAATCAGAAATTTATAAAAGATTAAAGGTAGAACATTACGCTAAAGTAAAATATCATGTGGATCTCGCAGTATAGTTTATTATATTTTATGGTATTGTGTAAAGTTTTATGATCATTTTATATAATAATATAATAAATCTTCTATATAATATACTAAAATATTCAATGCGGATATGTATTTTTTTACATCGCGGTCTAGAGTGAAATTTTTTTCGATCAATTTTTAATTTGCTACGTTCTTTTTCGCATATATTAATTTCATTGATATTGATATTGAAGAATATTCTATTAATTAACCTATATAATAAATTATCATTATAAAATTATACTTAAAGTTTGTAAAAATATAAAATGAAGAGCAATTACGTCATCTTGAAATGCAAATAATAAAGTATCTGTTTATCTTCATTTTCTTATAAAAGTGAACTTGAATAATAGATGAAAAGTTCTTCGTAAGAAATGTAATACTAAATAATGAATATTTAAATTAAAAAAGAAAATTAGTAGCATTTTATACTACTTTTTAACAAATTAAAACAGTCAAGTGCGCGAAATTAGATTATATATTTCAAAAATTATAATAGTTCATATTGTTTTGATCCTTTTATGACTGATTAAGAAACACAACATTTTCATCTAATTTATTATTTAAAAAAAATTTTAATAATTGTTATTGAACTATACCCAATAAATATGATGTGTAATAAAAATGTCTTTAAGCAATGCATAATATATTCATGTAAACATTGCTTGGCTATGAGTAAATAACGTTTCATCAATCTTGTAAACCTTTGGAAACAAGCCAACGTTATATTATTTACGGTTGAATTATTTCATTGCAACGATACAAACTTCAATCTCATGGTTAATTAAGGTTAATTTTCATCTGACATTTATGAAATACAGCTAGTAAATTCAAAATTTATCGAAAGTGTGAAGAATGTAAAATAATACGTAATATATGTAATGTACAAAAGGTAAAGTCAATATAGTATGTATAGTAAAGAAAAATAGTTTAGCGATAGATAATTTGTCAAGTCTCGGTGAGACGATAATATTAATTCGATGCCTCTATAAAATTGATTGATATACATGTAGATATTCTTCAATCCGAAATAAAAATATACGTTTACTCGTGTATTCACCACCATTATTTTTATTCAAAATTCTGAAGAAAATATTGACGTCTTTCTCTAGAAAATACAAGAAAAATTTTAAAAGAAAGAATAACTCGTTGTAAGTACTTTCCTATTTATAAAATGTAAACTTATTTACTTTATTCGATTAAAAATACAAAAGGGTGAAAAGAATAAAAAACGGAATAGAATCAGTATTTTGATTATTCAGGTGACTTCGAACGTTTTCAATTTTACTACCATTCAGTGCTTAATACTCGGATTTGATATTTAAAGATACCAAATAAACAAGATTTCGTTTACATATTAAATAGAAATAAGCTTGTGAAATTCTTAAACAAAGATTGAACAGAGCTAAAATAAATTACAATAATTATTATAAAACTAATTATACCAGATTAATGTTTTTTGACGCTAAAATTTTGGAATCGTTTATTTAAACAAAATATTATACTATATTTATCTTCTTAAATATTCGTTCTTTCACAAAATAACTTCTGACGTGTAGATTAAATTTCAATGCATCCATCTTCGTAAAATAGAAAAGTGAACAATTTTTTTAACTTATACAAAAGGGAAAGTTTTTTCTTTACAACTAAAAAGAAAAAGTTGCAGAAAACATCGATTTTATAAAAAAAAAAAAGTCACGCTTAAGTTTTATACTTTTATCATACCTCAAAAGCATTTACTTGCAACCTTTTTTTCTAGTTTTAACAGTTGAAAGAATCCCATAACTTTTCTTTTTTAAATGCGCATTCTATTACAATATTTTTTAGACTTAAATTCTTTTAACGTCAAGAGTGTGAGTAATCCTGTCCGTTAACTTAATATTCCCTTAGACAAAGCAAATTTTCATTACCGTAAGAGCTCGCCTTATTAAACTGAAAATTCAGTTAATTCAAGGAGCTTCGCTTTTAAAACGAAAATTCGGATGATAGTGTTTCAATTCGTCATCGAATTAAAGTTAAAGAAACTAAAGTGTATACTAAGATGTCAAATGTAATACAATTTAATCTTTATATTTTATATAACGTTTTACTTAAAAGTAATTATTTAAAAGCTGTATAATTAAATTTTTAGTTAAGAATTATATGTATTTTTTATGCTTCCTTTCATTTCCTCCTTTAATTTTAGTAAATTTTACATAATTTCTAAAGTATATACGACTGAGAAGACAACGTGACATGTTAAAGTAATATATAATTTATTTGAATATTTCAAAATTCGTTATTTTATCAAATGCACCGTAAAAGTCCTTCACAAAATGCATAAAATGATTGTGACATATTTTATGGTTTTAAACGTAACCATTTCAATATTCAAGATTTTATAGTGTGCAGGTTATTACATCGTATAAAATTATAATTCTTGATGTCACTAAAAATTATTTTCATAAGGCAGTAATTATTAAAGAAAATGTATACTGCTATATCATCGAAATTAATTTAACATTTAACATTACAAAAATTAAAATATAAAGCTAAAATGGACTAAAACAATTTATTACACAAATTAGCTAAATATCTAACTTTACTGTACAATTATTGTAAGAACGTAATGTTTTTATGTATTGAAATAGAGGTATTTACTTTAAATAAATCCAAAGGTTATATTGTTTTACAAATTTATAATTAATTCAGTATAATTACAGATTTTTAATTATTCTTCATCAAATTAAATCTTTTATAATAAACTATAAGAATATCTTTATAAATTAAATCATAATTTATGTATTTGACTGCAAGTAAATAGCCAACGATTAACCTAATTTCGTGTTTCCTTTTTTCATCAATACGTATACTGTACATTATTTACTATCATTTTGAAACTTCGTTTTCAGCCAAAAGTCATTGAATAAATTATGCTCAATAACTATAACAATATAATATTTTCAATTTTTTTTATTTTACTTCTTTAATTTTACTCTTGGTCATTCCATATTCTATCCATTAAAAAATCAACGCTGAAACTATGTATCAAGATTTGGAATTAAATAAAATGTTCATCTTACAAATTAAATTAACATTTTCGTTTAGTATGAAAAATTGGGAAATATAGAAATCAACTTATCTACCTATTTACTAAATAGGCAATGCTTCTAAAATATTAAGATAAATAGGAAACAAAAAAAAATTAATTAACATTTAAAACAATTTTGATCGTGCATGGAAAAAATTATATAGAATGTAGTAAAAAAATTAAGTAAATACAAGTCACATCTTAACAGATTTTAACTTTATCAAGTAATTCAGGTACATTCAATATAATATAATAATAAAAAAGTGATAAGCTTGGAAATAAAGTTTGTTTTTCAACCCGTTTAACTTATAGAACAATGAAAAACTCGGAAATCGGTAATTACAGTCACGACGTTTTGCCAAACTTTTTGAACTAGTTTTAAACCAAAAGATAATAAAAAAAAGTGTCATATTGCATAAGTACACCTCGAAATCGTGTATTATATAAAGTTTCGTAATTTTATATTCACCAAGTAGTCTTAATATTTTTATATTATATTTTAAAATTTAAAATATCTAACAGTATGTTTCTACGACTGTAAAATATTATAATGTTTAAAAGAAAGCGTCAGTAAAAAAAATTGGTAGAAAGTGTCGTATTATTATATACAAATATCAATTATTAAACTCATTCTATTAAAAATAGTCAAATTCCTACCAAGGAAATGTTTCATAGTTGCACAAGGCCATTAAAATATGCATCTAAAGTATTTCTTCTCCTTTTAAAGCTCATTCGCAACAGTTGTTCTCCGTGTCTAATTACATCGCGCACTTACTAACCTCTCTCGCATATAAGTAGGATTGGTAATACCGTTGACCATAGTTAACGCAAACTAGGAAGATTGTCCTTGATGCCACATATCGATAATTACGTTTGCTTTTGGCTAAAGTACATTAGCCTATATGTATTACCCTACCGGCGAAGCTTACGTAAAGCTCGACCACATCCTTTAGCCTTTCCGCATATTGGTTACTGCATTTCGGTCAAATATTTATTTTTAACAACTACACTGTAAATTTAATCATAAAATGTAAATTATTTTTTAATTTAGTTTAAAATAGAAAATTATTAGTCTGTTTTATGCATTTATATATGTTTCTAAATATTATAGAGACACTGAGTAGATAGAAATTTTAGATTTTTTGACAGTACGATAGATCGATTAAACAGTTGGAACGTTTCTTGTGCGATTACATTTAATTGTAATTTGTATATTAGTAGTTGTTGCATTAATACACTAAATTTTAGGTGGTTAATAAATTCTATTTAAGCCATTAAGTAATTTTTATTCAAATGATTAAGCAGTGTTTACCTCAGTACTCTAGATTGAACACTCAAGTAAATTTTACTAAAGTCATAAACAATTTTTACTTGGTTCTGTTTCGTGAAGTAAATAAATTAATTGAAAATAGAACTATCTGTATCGTTTAATTCCAGCACGTCAAATGTTATTTCGAACGGTGAGGGTATTTTCAATTTTCATTTAGAAAAAAAGGAGGTCAAACTTTATTATTGCTTTTTATCATTGAAATTTTTTAAAAGGATATAACGCATAGTTTAGAAATATTAAGAGTACAACGAAAAAAAAATTGTATTATATTAAAATCATCAGTACATGTAAAGTGTATATTTTAGCTTGAATAATTATTTTTATAATTAAATTTTAAACTAAATAAAGTTAATTATCGTAATTATGAAATATCGTTACCTACAAAAATATCGGATAAACATGAAATATTGTTTTTAAAGTTACTTATTATTTGTAAAAATTCAATAACTTTTTTATCGATGACACATATTAAAGTTCAGCAAGCATGAATTACGCATATGTTTTATTAAAAATTTAGCACATCAAAAACACATCCTAGTAAAAAAGGTAAATTTTATTTTTCGATGTGTTAATAAAAAATTGAATTTTGTTAAATGGAATATTATCTATTGACCTAAATTTTCAATAATATACAATACATAAAATACTATATTATTAAATAATTTTATAAAAATTACTTTAAAGAAACGAATCGTCTAATTTAACAATAACATCAGTTAGAAAGAAACTAAAAGCTTATCCGCGTAAAATATGAGTCGATATTAGAGGTAATTTTCGTTGAGGTATTTCACTATTAAACGATTGGTCCTATTACTTCCATTCCAGGGGATGAAATATTTACTCATACATCACTCTAAAATAGCAATACCGATGTGCTTTTACAACTTCCATTATTGTAAACCAATTTTACTTCACTGTAAAGTCATTTAAAGCTAATTTCTAGATTGAAAATAATTTTTACTCGCTAAATCACATTAACACACTATACAAGATGTAATTTTCACCTGCAATACCAAGTATTTATAAAGAATTATCGTAAGTTTTACTGATTTTCTTTTAATATTGTTGAATAATATTTTTATACGTACATCTTTTTTAATCGAACGAAACTAACGAATGAAACCAATTTTTAAAACATTTTTTAAACTTGACCTTATTATTTGTAACATCTTGCTTAAAGTAACGTAATAAACGTGTAAGATGGAAAATGAGACAGAAACGTCGTATAAAAAAATCTGAGCATCTGTATAAGGAGAAGGAGAGGAGGAGGAGTAAAAAAAATATTATCGAGTAAAGACAAAAGCCATAAAAGGAATCGTAACTCACATTGAGTTTTGTACAGGCCTTCAGCTTCAGCTCCTGCAGACTACGGCAGGCAACTCCAATTTTCCGAGTTCGGTTCACATCCGTTACTTTGTAGCCTTTTAACTGGAAAAGTTTCGTGATTTCAGACAAACTGTGCGTGCCTATTTTTTTACTTGCATATGCAACCCTTTATTTTAAACCCGATCATGCGTTTTGCATTTCAATTTCATCTCGGAATATGTCAACATTTCAATGGAAGTTTCTCTATTTCATCGAATTAATTTTCCGTATCATTTTTTTAACGAACTTTCTTACTCTATAATTAGATTAAATAAACAGAAAATTTAATTTTAACTGAATTTTTTTATTTTAGGAGCTAATTAATGTATATCAAATTTTTAATTTATATTGAACTATTTTTGTACATATTTATAGAATTTTCGTTTAAATATTTTGATAACAAACCTAATTTCTATTGTAAATATTGAGATAAATAATTTTGATTCGCATTTTGCACTTTTTGGCTGAATTTAAATTTATTTTAAAGACAAAAGCGTTAAAAATGCACTTTTGTAAAAAAAATAATAAAATACATCTAGCTGAAAAATTCTTTTTAAAATAGAAATATTAAAACTTTATATCTATGTGTGCAGATTGGATTTAAATATATATATGTGTATGCTTTTTTTTAATTTTTATTCTATACACAACAATCTAGATATTTAAATTGCAAAATTATTATTTTCCTATGTCACCACTTTTTCATATTTTTGTTCATTAAAATTAATTATTCTGCTGCGTTTTTAGTTGTGGTAAAATTAATTTAACATATTTTAATTAATTTATATCTTTTCAATGCAAAAAATTTATTGTTTAAATTGGTTTTAATAGATAATATTTAATAACATAAATATAAACGTGAATTAATTTGAATGGTAAACGTTCTTTATATATCATATTTTATTTACGTGAGTGCCAAGCGATAATGTAATTTCTTGAAAGTGACCTACAGTAACTTCAAAACTCGAAAAGTTAAGCAACATTAACAAGAAGATTAGTTAACAAACTTCCACTAACTTTCGAACAGACGTTAAAAGTCATAAAACTTGTGTACTTTAATTGACTTAAAAATTTTAATACTAATTTTGACATGTTTAAACAAATGTTATGCTAAAATATTAGTATAGAAGCTATATAAATTGTATAACATTTTGTTATACCTGTATTATGATTAAACAAATTTTATTTATATATATCTGTCTGTTTGTAAGATAATTTTAATTTATTTAGTTCTTTTAGTATAAAACAGTTGTACGACTCAATACTATAACAACAAAATGTAATGAAACGATACGCGAAAATATTAAAAAATTAATGAGTATAATAAACAACAGTATGTATAGCCAAAAACTAAATCAATTTTATAAATAAGACATAACAAAAAGTTTATGCATACCGGCTTGTCAGTTGACGAAGTATCGGTGAGTCTCCGATAACACTCGGCGAGCAGCGACATCGTGGCCCCCCCTTAAAATGAAGAGAACAAAACGAAATAAAAAAAAGGAAAGAAAAAGGAGTCGTAAGCGTCCCTATCTCCGAACCAGGTTTGTTACAATTTTCGTTGTATTTTATGGTAACGACCGTTGAAATACCGGCATCGAAAATGAAAAAAAAATGAGGAATCTAATTTTACTACGCGAAATTATAGAGAGTTTACATGCACCGGTGAAATAAGCGATCTACGGGAACGAGAACGCGGAGGAGGACTGTTTTCGAGGCGTCGACGCTGCTGCTCTCTCGTTGCAGTCGGGTTTATCCCCACCCGAACTCACAGCGGTCCTCCCTACCTTCTCCTACTTTCTCCGTTGCCGCTTCGACTTCCCTACTCTCTCTCTCTCTCTCTCTTTTTCTCTTTATACACTTCCATGTACCGAAAGGGTTTATATATTATTTTTGCACACTTGTATTAAGGGGGTGATTAAGATACGTCAATAAACTCTCTTTTTCACGTATATCTGCAAATATTTAGTTTTATTTTGTTAATTTTTTTTTAATTAAATTGTTTATTTGGTATGTACCTATGATTGCATTGAAAGTTAAATTTTTTTATGTAATATAAAGAAGTCAAATGAAATTTTATTACGCGCTATTCTGTATGTCTTTAATAAAAAATGTCATTAAACACTGTTTTCAAAAATTCCATTTAAAATATATTTTTATATACATTAGAATTATATATGTGAACTAGAATGTTACAAAATCGTAATCCTTATAAGTTTTCAACAGAAAGCAATATTTATGGCATTATAAAAATATTTCGTTTATATTTGAACAAATAATAATACGACGTATCATTGACAATTTACAATTACCTTGTCAGTATTAACAACGATAATATATGTTTAATTAATTTTTCTTTTAAAACAATCACATTTCCAATCCAATTTTTATTAACAAAAGAATTTTAAATTTGATTTCATCGACATATGTTTTTCACTGATAAAAATAAAATTTATCATTTATTCCAGCATTCTTTTCTCCTGAATAGTTCATTGTTCTTGCTTTATAGACTTATCGTCATCGAGTTTTAGCGACATTTCATTTACTCAGATTACTCCGCTCAATTATTCACTGTCTTTTTTTCATAACCATCTTTCATACTTGCTCATCGGCTCCTCTCGCGTTTTTCTCCGTTCATTCTTCAACGAGGTTCATACAACAGCTCAAAGATGGCGATAGGAGTATCAATTTATTTTGTTTGTCACTTTTCTCTCTGCTACATATATATATATATATATATATATACTTACATCTATATTTACACGAGATAGTGATTTCATATATATAGTACAATGAGAATAAAAACTTTAAAATCGCTTCTCCGCTTCATTTTTCATACGAAACGCATTTTCTTTTAATATCGACGGTTCAGTACAATATATTTGTTTTTAATAAATGTCAAATTTGTATAAGTATATTACATATGAAATTTTATATGACCATTTTAACGCGCAAATATTACAATACTAGTTTGCATTATTGATATATACCTATAACATTTTCTATATTATTAAGTCAAATAATGTGAACTATATGTAATGAATGTAATGCATAGAAGATAATATTGATTAAAGGGATGTCAGTCTCAGAAAATGGTCATTTTTAATATTTTTTTATAAACAAAAGAATAAATTTTTGAAAAAATCCTAAACGACATGCCTTTAGACATGTTTAAAAAGTATACTCAAATTTTTTCAGTTTTTTAAATTTGTAATTCAATTCTGATTTTTGCGTTGAAAATTCATGTGTTTTAGATAAATAATTATCGACCGAAAATTGTTTATTTAATAATTATTAACAAATTTATTTTTTCTTAAAAAATCAAAACGCCATTCCCTGGCTTTTGTTTTAAACTACCCGTGTGAATTTTTTCAAATTTTTAATTGAATATTTCCAAGATAATTCTTATGTTAAAATGTGTAGATCTCTGTAACTTGGGTCCGACATCCCGTTAATTAAAACGAATTGTAAAATTGTATTTAGAATAATAATAATACAATGTTATAAGTATTTATAAATTTCCTAAAATATATTTCTGGACAATATTATACTTCCTGTACCACACAAATAAATATAACATTAGCAAAGAAAAAATATATATTCATAAAAATGATCATCAACATTACTATAATGCACCAAATTAACTTATCTCTCGAAAAGTTCGTTAAAAGATATTGTATATATTTCATTAATTATTTAAAATTACATTTCATAATAAAATATAAAATGTATATAATGAATATAAGGTATACCATTGTGCAAGCGAAAAAAATTAAAATTGATCATACCAATGGTATGATTCAGACTCCATAAATACTCTAAAAGTAAAATTTAAAGAAATTTCATTAATGAATACCGGTAAAAAGGCAGCTACCATCCTCACCCCTGCTTGCAATGAAAAGCAAACCGATTAAAGCTTCTCTCGGTCTCCGTATGTCAATAACCTTGAAAATCAACAGCGATGGAAATATATAATAATCATGCCTATATATACATGAGAATGAAAAAGGTACGCAAAGTGTCCTTCCGCTTTGTAAGGTGCATTTGAGAACCGCTACGGTTAACCTTCGGAACATACTGGAAAAGAGATTGCTACCGCGAAATCCGCGTGTGGAAGGTGGATCACCCCGAGCAATTTTTCTTTGCTTTACTTCTAACCGGTCCAGAGCAGTGAACTTGAGGTTGCATTGGTTTTTCACAAATTTATTTTGCAAGATAACGAAAAGTCGTGATTTACTTTGACTTTCATCTGCCAGGTTATAATGTGCATGTTATTCTATAGATTGCGTCTGTTTGTCCATTACGTTCATTGATATTGTACATATAATATATTTTTATTTTATTGAGGAATATTACTATATTTATGTTAAAAATAATACCATTTCTAGAGATATTTACATGAATATTATACTGGATTTTTGTACCATTAAAGACAGTAAAACAATAAAATATCTGAATTTATGTTTATTTAACAAAACTTTTATAAATAGACACATAAAATTCTTTTTTAATCTAGAGACACTCACGTTTATGATGCCTCTTTTAAATGCGTAAAACAAAAAAATATATATATACCGAATACGTATTTACTTACGTATCTACACGTCAACTGAAATTTAACTGCGGTTTAATAAACATTTTTTGCATTTAAAAATACAGATTATTCAAAATAAAAAGTATTTGCTCGCTTGAAGAGGATTTCCGATGTTTATCTCTTGTATCATTTGCATTATTGATCTCTTCTTCAATATATTAATTTAAATAATCATGCATCTTTTTATTACTCGCTGTTCAATCAAATATTTCGAATGAAATCTATGGTTAAGATTTGTAGATCAAAATTATTAAAACCACTTTGAAAATATACCTTCTAATACTTGTATAAAACCTGTTTTTATCGACCTTTTTATATCATGACATTATAATTGAAGCTTTTTCATACAAAGACGATCCTTAAGGTTTATTATTGTTGTTCGAGTAAATAATAAATTCTTGAAGTGCTTATGTCATCATTTTTTTTATGTAACGCTGTAATATAAAAATTATATTTTTATGTCTGGATATCCATTTATAACTACTATATTATAATTGATTTATATAATGTAAATGTATACATATATTAATTTCATAACGGATATAACTATAGTGTAACTTAACATTATCAACCAAAATTTAATCATAAAACGTGACCTGTATTACCCAAAATAAAATAATAACACGTGTACGTACCAACCACTTTTTAACTGCACACAACTCTAAGTATATCGATTAGATCGACCTAACTCACGACGCCGATTTAATATGCATTTAATTACCGTGTAAACAATTAGCCAGGCGTTCGGGGTGAAATTAATTTCCAATATGTTCGTGTATCTATGTCCCAAATAGCCGTCCACTGAAAATTGCGTTAACCCGCGTTCAAGCAGCCTGGTCTTCACGGTCAGTGCAACAACCATACACGCGACGTTTTGAATACTTCAAGGTACTAAGGTTCACGAGTTGAGCAGTTCCATTATTTACTGTTTTTCAGACTGTTACTGCTCATTTTTTCAAATTGTGTTGGTTATAATTTTATATTTTGCGTTTTTTTCTAACACTTTTCTAAATTTTCATTTATTTGTATATTTATGCAGTACATGAGAAAATTAATATTTGATAAAATATTGCAAAAATATACAAACACATTCATACGTATACAAATCTGTAAAAAGTTGTTTGTTTGAATTTTCTATACACTAAATTGGCAAATTATTTGATCGTTAAAATTTTTCCAAGGAAAATAAAAACTAAATTGCATAATTATTTATTTTTAGTTTAATAACTTCGTGTTAAAAATTGAGGTTCATTATAATTATACGACGCTCAAATCAATCATTAGTATTTGTGTATAGATAATTCAATGACAAGAAAAAAAATTTCATTTACTTTTGTACATTTTTATTTCTATAATGATAAAAAAGTAGATTTTCAATAAAATATTATGCAAACATTTAAGTATGTGTACGTATGTAATTGTGTAGAAATTTATCCAAAGTCTATTTTAATGATAGAAATGCATTTACGGGTTCTGTGTATTTAATCAGCAAATTATTTGGTCATTAAAATTTCTCAAGGAATAAAAAACAATATTGCATAAATGTTTATTTCTAGTCTAATAAATAACTTCGATTTAAAAATGAACTTCAATAAAATTATACAATGTTTAAATCGATCATTGATATGTATGTGCACATAATTCAATGACAACAAAAAAAATCTTTTTTTCATGCAATGCTCGAGCACATTAATTCATAAACTGCAACTATATACAATGTTAATTCTTGTAAAGGAAGTAATAATTAAAAAATACTGTTTCAATATATGTAAAAATAGACTTCAATGTGATTTAATCGATCTGAGAAGAATAAAAAATCTTACTTTAAATAATTACTTCATCACATTCTAACGTGCTTATTTGTAATTAAGTAATGCCAATCATCTTCATTATAAAACTACTAGTGTAGCAATTTCAAAAAATGATTCATTAATCAACACCTCGGTATAATACATTTTTTCAATTTTGCATACCTGGGAAAGTTTTATTATTTGCATATACTTCATTGGATTCTATTTACATTTGTCCTATTTCACAAATTGAAATTTTATATCTATATTGAAATAAAGTTGTGGTCTTTATATTTAATTTTTTTTTTATTATTTTAACGTCGCTTTTTTATGCTCCCAAATCGGTGCTAATCAGCGACGGAGGTCATACGATGTCTTTGTGAAGAAAGCAGTTGTTGAAAATACATTTTCAGTGGTGCTTGTATCAATCGGCCGGGGCCGGGAATCGAACCTGGGACCTCCAGATTACGAGTCCGACGCCCTACCGACCGAGCCATCGCAGGCCTCTATATTTAAATTTATTAAACAATTATCCAGTGAAATTTGTACACTGAATAAATTTTTTATCAATATGTTGTGTAATATTTACGGTAATAATGGTTATCATTTTGGTAACGAGGTAATGGTAGTCTTTACTTTAACAACAATCCCTATTCTTGTTCAGCTCAAAAGTTTTATAATTAGCGAAGTTATCAAGCATTATATACTATATTTTTGGATAAATGTTTTGATTGTCCATCTAATTGGATTAGAATCTAATTGGTCAAATAGGTTGAAAAAAATCGTGACAATAGATATAATAATAGTGGTTATAAGTACTCAAAAAAATTTGTATGTTTTGGTACGCTTTAAAATAATAAGATTAAATCGGTCTCTAATGTGAGCACCGTTACACGCGATATTAGGGGCTTACCCTGGAACCCCCTGGAACTCCGGAGTCGATTGTTGTTCTCTGCTGATTGATACAAGCATTGTTGGTGAAAGTATTTTAACAAAAACAATTATTTCTCAAATACATCGTATGACCTTCGTCATTGATTAGCACTAACAAGGAGAGCATCAGGCCTTCGGGAAACGGATCTTTACCAAACTCTAGGATATGATTTCAACTATAAAAATATGAAGACATCCGCAGTTACAGATGCAAATGACCCTTTTTGTATGAAATTTATGAGCAAATAAGAAAAAATTCCACGAACAAAATGTTTTGCGTTACCTAAAAATCGATAGATCTCACAAAATATCATAGTTTTGTGACGCGTTAAACCACTATCATACTTCTTGCAAAGTCGTAACAGTATAACAGTTAGTATAACATTATCTTCATTACCAAGGTTCTCATAATTAAATGCAGGTCAAGCTGGATACCCATATTTTAGAACACATTTCCTAGCTCTGCATCTTCAAATGACTGGAGGAAGAAAAGTGATTCTCGAATCAAGTTTAACCTTAATAATGAATTGATTATTTTATATAAGCCTGTGTCATTATTCTCAACCACAATTTCATCGATGCATATATCAGAAGGAACCACGGTCGACTACCTTTAGAAACATGTCAGCAGTTAAATTCAGAAAGAATGTAGATTAAATTATGGAGGAGAGAATTTTTGAGTAATAAAACGTAGAAAAAAGCTCAAGAAAGAAAAAAGCTCCAGTACTTTCCATCTGTTCGTTACATGTAACAAATCGATTAGGCATTACCGTAAATCTCAATGGCGTTTCACCAAGAGTTTTTCATTAGTCACAAAATAAATTTTGATTAAAATTGGTAGATTTTCTCGTCTACCTTTAACTTTAATTAAAAATTAAATTACAAATACATTATGTAATGTAAGTTATATTACACTATAATGATTCAATTATGTTCAATATATTCGACTCATGCGCACTACATGAGTCGACCATTTATTTTTGGTTCACAACATCCGGTCGTGACAATTTGATAAAAGGAAAATAAGACGAAGAAATTAAGGAATACGATTTCTTCTAAATGTTGCATTAAAAGAAAGCAAGTGAAACTCAAGTTAACCCAATAACTCCCAAAACGAAGAAACGTTTGACGAACGTGATAATAAAAAATAATTAGAAAAAGTAATTCCTACTATTTTCAGGTATGCTCAACAAAACATAATGTAATGGTTAAAAAATTGAACATTTTGATATTTAATTAATAATTAACAAATTAAAATAAGAAATGCGTTTTTAAACACTTTTACCAATTACCAATTAGAGGTGGTATTTTTTACTGTCGCAAATATACACAAAAGTGCACAAAACATCAGAACTTTTCAAATCCGTTGAGAATTTTCTCTACGATTTTTTTACCAAAATAGCGGCCAAAAAGTGGGAACTAAAATTTTTAATTTTCATTCAATCAATATTTTTAATATTTTATTTAATTTTTTTTAATTGCATTTAAGTAGTTTATTTTTATATAAGATACGAATATTTGTAAGAATGACATTTCTTCGTTTTGGGACACTTAACGGAGATAAAGCTCTTCTACTGCATTTGGAAAAATTACAAATTAATTATAAACAAAATGAAGCGAATGAATTAGCAAGTGAAAACTGATGAACTGAATAATCCAAGTGACCTCGATATCGAATACATGGTTGCATAGCGCAAGTAAGTATGTAACTCAAGTTCCAAATTTTTCCTCCATCAATGAAATTCCAATTGATTAAAATATCTCACACTACAAATGTTTCTGCGCATCATTTATTCACGTGAGTTACGCAAATGTTGACTTTTCGACAAGTTTGTTGAACGCAATATAACCTACAGGATATATAGTTTAAGCGATACTTAACGTTGAATTCAAGTAATACGCATTATAAACCGTTTTATATATCGAGCTCGATGTATATAATTGCCTTTTTCTGTTACGGTGTCAACAAGCGTATGGGTATATGTACGATATATCTAAATCATATGTTATACACCTATGCATCCTTGGGTGCGCGTAAGCGTGACAAAGTTTGTAATAAATGTATGTGCCGACGGACAATTATCAATGATAGCATAGTACAAAATCCGACCCAATCAGTATCTGTACATGTACGAATACATCTGTATAATAATGTTTTTATTAAGTTTTTTATTCGATATTACAAAATCTTAGGTATCTAGTAAGCAATTTCCCCAAGTATAATTTTAGTTAAAATCGCTGTAGGAAGGGAGAGCGACACTGTCCGTATTATAATTATCTCGTTGTGAAAAATGAATATACATATATACATATATTCAATTGATTAATTCCAATTGATTGTTCTAATTTCTAAAAATTAGTATTTTTACAAACTCTACATTCTTAAAAGGTTTACGATCAGCCAAAATTTGTATGCATCATTTTCGACCCTTTCCTTGACATCGCCATTTTACTCCCCGTATAAATGTATATTTATATACATATATACATATATATGTATGTATATATTTAATCACTGAAATTCATAATATGCAGACTCCTTTTCCTCTTGTTCCTAAATGTACTATTTACCTATTTATTTTCCAATTTTAGTCAATTTCTTCAATTTTTATTTACAGATTTTGGACTCTATATTGATGGAGAACCTTTTTTTTCGATTATGCAATTGCTAACGTTTCGAGCATCATTAGTGTAAACATTGAAGAAACTCGACTATTAATTTATGAAAATTATGATGTATCGTTAATAGAGGATTACCCTTTGAATTTTGTAATCTCCTAATTCATATAAAAAGATTACGAAATAAATGAAAAACTATAGGATATTTCCAGATTTTTCGTACAATCATTAATAATAAATGATCCGATAGATCTCTAACATGATCGAAGAATTTTTTTTAAATTAATATATATAGATGTTTACATTCAAAGGTTGTTTTAATCAGTGGTAAAGAGCAAAAAGTGCATATACCATATACCTATGAAAATTAACGCGAATATTATAGATCAAGTTGATTAAAATACATGCAGTAAATGTTGTTATTACCCATTATAACTTTATAAGTAATGAATTATCATATTTATATAGAATGCTGATTCAGCCCATTAAAATTGATTATATACTTGTTTATTCTCTTCTTATTAAGTTGAATCTGATGAATTTTCTTATTCTTTGTTAAGTGCAGAGATTTTTCAATTTTTTCTCCTTGCAGTTGCATTGTGAATTAGTTTGTCGTAATTAATAGCTAGAATTTTAATATCATCTAGAAAAATGTATATTTGTAACGGTCGTAATAAAAACATTTTACTTGAAAATAACATTCCTTCGACAAAAAGTTATGACCGGATGTTGTGAAGCCATGATGAACGTTATACATATGATTGATTGGCTCGTGTAGTGTGCTTGTGTCTAAAATATTGTGGGGTAGATTTGACAGAATATTTGACTTGAGCGCGGGAAAAACGTCATGTTTAAATTTGCATGACAATCTTCGTAATAAATCGTGAATAAAGATATTAATAAAAATTGTTATTCTAAGTAAATAAGTCAGTGTAATATTTAAAATAATATTTTTTTTATTTATTGTTATTTGTTTTAGATAAAATTTATTACTGTTTTTACTTTATTATTTTTCTATTTATTTATTTATTCATTATGTCTAATTTTAAAAAATACAAGAAGTATTTATAGAAGGCATTTTTTACTAGCGTAACTTTATTAAATTTTATAATTACTTAAGTGCATACAATATTTATTTTAAGAAAAGTCTTCATTAAGAAAATGCATTTCTACTGTTCCCTATAAATTCTCCAAATTTAATATATGTTCTTACTTTATATATGTAATTTAATATTTATAAAATAAATGGGATGAGAAAAACCGATAGTAAATTACGCTTTCTTTTTTGTAAATATATCGTTAAAAGTGAATCTCAAATTTGATTAACAAATTATTATTAAAGATGTAATTAACTTAATTCTCAATTCACTATATAATGTACAATTCAATCTCACCCCCTACTTAGTTGTATTATATTATTTTGTTTTAACGTTAGAAAAAAAGACAGTAAAGCTATCTCGGAAACTCGTTTTACACCCACTATGAGCCAGTTTATTGTGTCCACTTTAATATAGAAAGGCTATTAACTATAGGAATTTCAGGTAACCGACTACATATACTTACCGGGGTAAAATTGCTGTTATCAACTATATAAGTAAGAATCGTGGATAAATAAGAATGAATTATTGAATCCGAGCTTGCGCAAGCTATTATAAGTAAAAGCGTGCGCTTTGCATTTTCGCGTAAGCCGAGAAAGTGTGAGAAAAAAATGCGCGGGGTCAAGTGAATTTTAAATTTATCAAAACGGGGTTATTTGATTTTAAATGTATAGATTTATAAAAGTAGAATATATTTAAAAAAGCATTAATAAAACCAGTCTAATGTGTATGGGTTTGGTTATAACAAAAATTGTTTTAAAATTATTGGGTGCATGACCATAAGGTTATATATTATAATACTTACGTATTACGTATTACGAATGCTCACGATTTGGTTAGACTGGCTTGTGTAGCTTGATTATGAAAGGATGTAATTAATATACGACCGGATATATTCACACCTATATATCTTAATGAACAATTCGTCGTATGTGCAGGTCATATAACTTTTCATATTATATGTACATATATATGCATATAATAATTGACGCTCAATGAGATGATATTGAATGAACTGATGTTTACACGAACCACATATAGATTTGCGTATATATTTTAATAAAAATATTGAAGTAACGTTACTAATACGCTTTTAAAACAAACGATTTAAATTTTAATTTCAATTGTTGCTAAACTTTGATATATTTTATATTAATTTACAAAACAGCTTGCCTTAAATATAATTACTGGAATTTCTAGAAAAGGCGATGTACTCGATTTTTCATAATCAAGAACATGCAAAAAAAAACAACCGATCAGGGAATGAAAATTACGACAGCCATACGGATTTGTTGATTGAGAACAGGTTCTGGATGTTTGCGTGCGTACCCAAGGCGTATCTTTCTGCCGTTCTCGCGGATTTTATTAATCATGCTGCACGTCAAGGTTGCACTCTTAATGCACCTCAAGAATCAATGGTCGCGCAAATACACACAGGTATATGTGCAGTACATGTGTGTACATATATGTTTATATTTACGTGTGTGTGTGTGTGTACACGCTTTAAGCTGTAGGTTGCAAGTACAATATGAAAACAACAACAGTTAAAGAATTTGCTGAAGCAGGTGACTTGAATTGTCAATCTTCAGATAAATACGTAAACTCAAATATATATGGATGAGACACGGCGACAGAGTCTTTGTCCCTTGCTATTCATCGTTTACAATGGGTAAAATCCTATCGAACAATTTTTAAAATCAGAAACTCATAAATAATTGTACACTGAGACGATGGAATATTTCAGACATTCGACGTTTCTTAACTGTTAAGATCCAATTACTTAAATATGAGCTAATGAATTTTCTTTACTGAAAATTATTATTTGAATCAGTTGTTGATAGTTCAATTTTCATTCGTTTATATTTTTCTAAAATCTTAGTACTTGAGAACAAAGTGTTAATATCGAAGAAATATTTTATTATTAGTTAATATCAATATCGAATAACAAATGCACTATTTCCTTGTCCCAAATATTTTCTTTCTCTCAATGTAGGATATTTACTAAAATAGCATTACTACAAATACAAGTCATATTAGCGAAATGTGAATAGTTTTTTCTTATATACTTTTAAATATCGACGATAATGAAAAACTTCTGTAACTAGAAAAATAAATCAGAAGAAAATACATTTACAATACGCACATTGTCTCAATTCGTAAAACAATGTAATTTTGAAAAGAATAACAAAGATTAAAGCACTGATTACTCAATAGCTTGTATATTGAAATGAACTTTACTTTGAAGAATATATATTCCATAATTCAACACAAAAATATGTAGCCTTCTTGTTAACATCCACCGACAAATCCTGGCATAAGCAGAGAACATTATATAAAAATTCTTTGATTTTCATGGAAAAACACGAGTGTAACGTCAACGGAAATGCAAAATAACCACGAAGAACGAGTCTATAATTTTTTGTTTGATGCATTATTGTGCACCTACAGAGAAAAAATCCCAATGGAGAGTCTCGCGGATCAACGATCCGGCGCCACGCGGGATGCTGCTGAATCATTTGGCTCATTCATCAAATACATAGACTATTGCATCGCCCAAAGATGAACGTATGTATAGGTATATATATATATATAATTCTATACCAGTCTATATGTTAGTATCCTCGTGCGATATCGCGTGAGTCACCCATACTCTCGGAAGTAAAAGGAGCGAGACGTTTTCGATTAAACGGTTTACCATTTACATAAACGTATCCGTTATATCTTCATTTTTCGAAATACAGATTTAAATAAAATCTTGAATTTCATAATTTTCCTTCTATTCTTCTTTTCTACATATTATGAATCATCAGTATCCTGATTTGCTTTTATGAAGATATTTTTACTTTTGGAAGCTGTCATTGACATAAATTCGAGATCGTTGGAAATAGTCATGAGGTAAATGTCTAGAAGATCGATAGTACTTAAGTGTAAAGCTGTTACAATTTTTTTAACTAGGCATTGTAGTAGAAAAAAATTATTTTTTTTAATAATTTGTTAGTTGATAACAATAATCAAACTACTTGTTTAACAAAATAATTATTTTATATTTTCTATTTAACGAAAATATATTGTAATGAAACGCTGTCGTTCTAAACTGCTTGAGCGTCTCATTTCTGAAGCGATTTTTTTGCCACATGAATGAATCACGCGTGTTTGAAAAGACTTTCGCAATATCGATTACAAATGTATAATCAAATTTTAAAATATTTAATTTGATCAATTTTGGTACATAAGATTTATGCATTTATCAATTGACATAAAATAGGTATTGTGAATAGCAAAAACAATAAGCATCAATTAACATGAATATATTCACGGGTAATATTGGGAGTGAGATTATTAGTAAATAATTCATATAAAAATTGATACTTTAACTAGACACATATAGAGCTATTTCTATTTATTTTTTAATATTTCTTTTATATTTCACAAGGCAGATTTTACACGTTTGATTCACGTGGTCGAAAAGTAGAAGTTAAACTTTCGGTTATACACTACCTAACTTAGATTATAATTAATTTGATGCAATTTGTAATGTAAAGTAGCTTGATAATTAATACAAGTAACGTAAAAGGAAAATGATACGATTCAAAGTGAGAATTTAGATACTCTAATAGAAATCTGATTATTTTCATTTTTTAAATTTGATTATTATCCTCAAAATTATGTTAATTTCAATTATAGGTAAAAAGTCTATTTAAGTAAAATCACAAACAATTAAATTAATTTAAAAAAGGGTATATCTATAGAATAAATTAATTAAACCAGAAACCACCCAAATGAACTACAAATTAATAATTTTTACAATGTTTATGCATGTCATATAAGTGTTATATATATCGTATAAAATTGTTCTTCCCAATGTAAAGTAAAGTACTCGAATTCGGAACAAACTCAAAAGTAGGAGGTAATGTTGGGACAGACGTATTTACTACATAAATTAATGAATGCGTCAAAAATAGCGGTTGTTACTAATAATGTATACTTGTATATATTTAAATAAGCACATATATGTGTCTTTCCGAACCAAAACTTGACTTCAAATTAAAGAAGGCCTGTTTTAATTCTTTGCCAATTATGGTTGGTGGAATTTCCCAGAGAATAGGCTTTTCAAAAAATTATAGGCGTTTCGTCCTCGATATCCAGCTTGCACTCCTCAGTAAGGAACTGGAGATCTTATACCTTAGACATCTGTCACAAGATGATCCGTGACGCCAACAAGATGTTATTTAAATAAGTATTAAGTGTATCGTACCTAGTTTTAAATATTTATAAGTACAACTTTAGCCAAAGTCAATTTTTATTTTTATTAATTACTCAAATATTTTTCATATTTGATAAACTTTTTTTTTCTATATACTCATCATAAACAAGCGTTTAAAATTTAAACTTTAAATAAATATATTATATTTTTGAATAGTTATTTTCACACAAACTTGATCCCATTTGACTTTTATCCCGAAACCGGGTAATTTTCTCAAAGCCACTGTTTATTAATATCGAGTGGATAAAACAAATGAAACACTAAAATAAGTATGGGGAGAACAACAAAAAATAACCAAGAGCCTAACACCTGCGCGTATATACCTATTTACTTTCTAATATTACATCAATAGTCGTAAGCGTACCGACCGTGATATAATATTATGAGATATTACATGCCTATATATTGCGCTATAGAAGGGCGAGTTCGTTGAGTTTCTTGTACGAAGTAGCTATCGAATATAATAATAAATAAAAGAAAATTAATAATTGAACCTATAAGTATCTACAGGATATAGGCAAGGATTGCGAAATTAATCTAAAGTGGCGTTAATTTAAGATGTAATTCGAGATTGATCTTGTTATTGTTTTGAAATTAGGTTGGTTAGCATTTGGTGGGCCTCAAAATACGCCCGAAGATATAAAATGTGGTAGAATTAATTGTTTAACTACTGAATTTTCATAACACGAACCCACCTATATACATCGATGTAGGAATGTATTATGAAAATTATGACAATTACATCTTTTTATGCGATAATAAACCGAAATTTGCGTCTGGCGAAATTTCACGATACCTCTCAAAGATTAACATCCCTAATTATTATAAAAGATAATTATTAGGTTACATAGTTGACGACGCAACGTTGTATCAGGTATATGTGGATGAAATGCGATTTTCACTTTTATATAAATATCAACGCATTGTGCATCGACGATTGGAAATTTAAATTAATCAAATTGTGTCATACTGATTCATACTGACATTTTAATTGATTAATAAAATGAAGTTGTTTAATCTGTCATTCGTTTGATCAAAATTTATAAACACATTATTACTTTCAACGTATACCATATTTCGTGTTTCCAATTATTGATTGTTATTTAATATAAATACTATATTTATTTATAATTTTACGTATAAAAAGCATTTTGATAACCGTATAAAGTTATAGATCAAATGAAAAATCCATAAATTATTTGGAATTGTTATGTTTATTATTCACTTCTTTATATATAATTGTGATGATAAATTGTGTACGATACGGTACTAAATACAAACATAAATATGAAACTCGGCGCATCACCAAAATCAAATTGTAACAAAATTTTAGTAAAACATGTAAATATTTATAATTGTAGGTGTGGGGTACTACTCGTAAGAAAGAAACCGACAAACAAATTGTCCACACCCTTGACTTGTCGTCGACGCACCGGCACTAGACTAGACATCTCGAATTAGCAATGTTGAATGCAATGGCACTGTCGAACTTTTCCTTTTTCGCGATGTGTGTGGAGTTCGCGCTCGTTACTCTTTATACATATATATACATCACGAGCTACAGATTCCGGTTCAAGGACACACATTTCACTTGCTATAGCCTTTTCTTCTTCCTTTGCTCTTTATACCAAAGATCCCTCTTTGTATATTCCCACTTCTTCTTTATCTTTTTTCTTTCTCTCACTTTCAACCTTGTAAGGACGAATAATTTTACAACGTCAATGACCAGTCACTCTCTCGGGCTTTCAATCTCAAGGGTTTTTGGATCTTATAAATATTTAAATCGCTCTACATTTCATTGAACTCAATTTTTCTTTGTTTTTTTTTCGAAAAATATATTTTTTTTCGTGAAAGTTTCATCGAGTTTATTAAAATACTGTATTTATCATGAAACAATTATCATTAACTATTTATTACATTCATAAAATTAATTCATTAAATTAACCTTGATTGAGCTTGGCATACAACAATGTTGTTATAATACAATTTATAAATATATTTTTTAAATTATTCATACTTGTAATTATACAACGTTTCTAAAATAAATTAGCGTTACGCAATTCGTTAGATAAATTTATCACTGTTTAATTTACATTGTTCAGTTAGTTTATTAATGATTCATTTCATTATTTATCGTACCCAATAGAAAATAGCAATCAAACATAGATCGATGTTTAATCTTTAATCATTTTGCTGTTTAGATTGTTTATACTTCACAACTCTTTCATTATTTCTTATTATTAAAGTTTGAAAAAATCGATAGGTTTTAATAAGCCTATAATGATCTTGGATAGTCAAGATCTCAGTTTTTAATCTATTTATTACCGACTAAGGAAGTTCAAAATAAAAATATTTTTATTTTACAAGAATAGATTTTTTTTTACAAATATGGATCATTTATATTTTTTTTATTCGAACTCGGTCGATCCGTACATAATGTTACTATCAAATGAATGGCAATAATAGAATTCTGCTATAAATTGTCAGAAATATTCATACGGAAGTTGGATGGTAATGTCATATAAAATAACATTCATGATATATTTACATTGAGGAAAAAAATTACCCAAGGAGAAGAATGTATCAGCATGAAGTTATGGAAATCGATAAAAATTAGTTTTACGGTAAATAGTTGACACTTCAGTTTCTTGCACGATGATTCTATAATTACTATAAATTTTTGTTTTTTGTCTTTTATAAAATTATACGGAATATAAAAAATTGAAAGAAAATCTAAAGTTTTCCTGTACTTTAAGTTCTACGCTTAAAAACACACACGTAACGTAACGAACTAAAAATTTCTTGGTAGGAGCGGACAATTGGATTTACAATATGTTGTAGAATAAATCTCTGAATTTGACAATAAATATTGAAGTGAATTATACACTAAACTTTATAATACATACGTTCAAATTGAGAAAAGGAAAAAATTTTTATTATTTTGAAAATATTACGCGTTTGAAGGAAAAGCACCTTGAAGAATATTAATACTACCATAAATTAGCTACATTTTTTATAAAACGTGAATTAAGTGACAAGTTATTTAACTTTTTGATTGGCAAGAATTGACATATCTGTGAGCTTTCATTCAATGGATATTTAAAACCTTCTCATGTGCAAATCACTTTTTTTAGTACGTACGTTTATATTCGTTTGGCAAATAAGAAGATAAAGCGCAAAAAATTAGTACTCTTATTTAAATTCTTACGTTAAAAAGATTTTTTTCATATTAATAAAGTCGAACAATATTTGCTTTGTAACATACAATTTTTACTACTTACAACATTATATAATCCATCCTATTTATATCATCCCGTAAACGTAATTGAATTGCAAAATTGCGGAAGGTAACGGTGAAATTTAAATTAATGTATCAATTACAGATCAGTCTAAATGTGTGTGTCGTAAAAGACTAATTTCGGTAACAGTAAATTTTTCTCTTTTATAATACATGTAAATATTTTGAAAATTAATTTAAAGTGTAGTGGAATACAGAGATTGTTGATCAACAATGAATTGTCATCGTCCTAACCAAATGATTCATACATTCAACAATTTTCCTGTTTATTGTGTACAAGGAACTTGCATTAACGTGAGATTAGATTCAGTGTTCGAAATTTCGTTTGTTAGCCAAATAAACTAGTAAACAGTCTTAAAAATAGCTAAAGTACCTTCTATTAAATAACTGAAAAAATATTGTACAATAGGTTAATAAATATTTGTGTAAAAGAAAATCCTTACAAATACGAAAAGCTCGGAAAATATTTAAAATATAGATTATATCGTTTATTTAAAATTATGACATTTAATTTTTTCAATAAAATTTTGGAGAAATGGAAAAAAGAAATAGATGTTAATCTATCAAATTTTCACATTTAGTATCGGTATATATGTTAATATAAACTTTCACCATTTATTAATATAGTTGTAAATGTAATAAGTAAAAAAAAAGTGATCATTTCGAACTATTTATATTTTATTGCCAACGTTTCGACCGCTTAACTCCTTATTACGGTCATCTTCAGAGCTCTTGTACTAAGCTAAAGTTTCTACTCCGTATCACAGAGGAGTCAAAGTTACACCTGAATTATTAATATTTATTAATATAGTTTGTAATTAATTTAAAAATTTACAACAAATTTACTTACAGCGGAAACCGTAAGATTTGTGATTCAGACTTCAGTTTGGGTAAAAAAAAGGTCTAGTCAGATATTTGGAAATATCAATGACATATGTTCTAATACTCTTAATATGACTAATACATAATACAACATTCAGCAGGTTACGCTATGTAATTTGGATTTAACGTCTAAAATTTCTTGAGATAATAGTTACATAGCGTCAGATGAACATTCAATATTTTTTCATTAAAACTGGGGAATTACACTTTTTCGCTATTACGTTTGCACACATTAGTCGAAGTTACTTATCAATAAGAAATACAATTATACCTCTCAATACAATTAGGAATTTTAAAAAAAAAATGTATTATTAATTTGATGAATAATTTCTTATATCTGTTATGACTATACAATCTGAAGAATAATAAAACCCACCCTGTCAACTAGTAATAAAAAAAATTCTAGAATAACACGTAGAATAAAAATGGTTGAATTCTCAATTGTCTTTCGATTTAGACGGGGTCGCTTGATCCTGTAAAAGTGAGATGAAAATATACGTGACACCCTTTCGTGACCTAATTGGGCAGTGACAATTTATGCTTCATTGATCAATCCACACGTAGTCAACAGTCGTAAATAACAAGTGTCGCCTAAAATCGAACAGGAAGACAAACGAATTACGCAAAATGTCTCTTCGACCTCGGGGTCGTTTGATTGTCTAATTTACGCGAATTCTCTGATGGCACTCGCTGGTAGCGTTACGACATCTGTGTTAGAGTAGGTTGGACTTTAGTATCCTCATAGACGTAATGAACTATGCGGAGGATTAAAAAAAATTCGCAGATTTTAATATAATAAAATATTAAAATATATGAAAATTTAATCATGCTTAAAAAAAAACGTTCTATGTTGTACACAGAATAAGAAAATTAAAATCATCTATATGGATTTTATTTAAAAAGTAATAACTGGGTAATATGTATTTTTTAACATTTTTGTTATTATTAAAATTAAAATTAATCTACATATACGTACAATATGTTTAAAAATTCTCAATATGACTTACAAGCATATAATGTATAAAACAATAGGTTTGACAGTTTCCATTGTTAATAAATATACTATTAAATCGAAAAAAAATGCATTGAGTTTAAATTACTTACACAATTTAAGTATTTCTAAATTTTTTAATCAATATTTATCCACGATTGTGTTCTTATTCTAAACCATCCAATTTGTAAATGTCAAAAATAACACTTCTTAATACCTGTACTATCAATACGAATGTAAAGTATAAAAACAAATATTAGCAAATTACAAAATTCATATGGCAAATTTTAAGAAAAATAGAATTATGAGGAAAAAGTAATTTAACAATCAATACCATTCAACTGTAGTTTTACGCAATGGTGTAAATTAAATATCTTTGAATAAAAGATTAATTGATGTAAGTAAAAACTTTTGATTTACAAAATATTACCGCAATTATGCAATATACTGTAGAAAAAAAGGCAAAGTGTCTTCAAACAATTAATGTCACTTAAAAGTTATACGAAATAAATATGGGATTGCAAATATTTGCGTAGGTTTCATAAGTTTATTCGTTTATTTCTTTAGAATCATTATAGATATATGGTGTACAATACTGTCACCTTTACTGTGTGCTAGCAATATTTCAATCAAGTTTGATGAACAAAAAAAATGTTTCGAATTAAGGGTAATTATTTTTATAACTGACTCGTATCTGCGTCAACATACATTTCTTAATGGAAAATAAGAGGTAAACCTGGGTGAAAAAATAATACGACATAGAAAATTCAGGGATAAAGCGCAAGGACAACAGTTAATTTATCTTTCTGTTATTAACAAATACAAAGAACTTCATGTATGATGAATTACTTGAAAATATTGTCATTTTGAGAATGAGAATGAGATTTTGATCGATAATAATAAATATCTAAATGAATTTTATTTTGTTATTTGCGCCTCATACAATGTGCCTCAAATTTTATGTAAATAAGATTGAAAAATGTTTATTAATAAGTTTGTCACAATTATATTATCGAAAAAATTGCCAATCAATATTTTTCATTTCAGATAATCGTTCTACCCAATAATAAATGTACAAAAACCTGTACATAAAATAATAAAATGGCTGTGTTTTTTATTGATAAAGTATCAATCTTACCGAAATTCGTTGAAAACATTTAATTCAATAAAAATTGTGTCGAGTTAACGACCTCGAACAATAAAATTGCAAAGTTTCCATCCGCTCTTGTTTTTCCAAGGAGAAAGAAGAAATTATCAATATAATCTTTTGTATTCGCATCGATACGTTCAAAATAAATGTCTCCACACGTTTATGTATTTGGCATCTCTCTTTCTTTTTTTACTAAAAACCAATTCAACCGGGTAAACTGTGGCGCGTAATGCAAATTACACATGACGACGACCACAATCGTGAAAATTCAATGAGACTTATGCAAGGTACTTTACTTTACTTTACTGTTAGTGTTGTATATGAGGACAGTTGCAAATGCAGACACTCAGAATTGCAAAATCTCGCCTAATATGTTCACAAACAGATATATATATGTATATACAAAATAAAGATAAAGAAAAGAAATAACTAAACGAGTGATGTTGAGTACTTGTACAATATCTCATAAAAGTAACACGGTCTAAACGTTTATTAGTTGATTGTTGCAGGACAAAACGAATAGCGACAATGCCTTTCGATACTTATAAGGATCAGCATCGACATGTCTGGGTGCAGAAGTGGATTTTACTACTCGTAGGTAAACATATACCTCCCCGCATAAACTTTACTATATATGGTGTTGTCTACATAAAGCTCTTGTTAATATGTCTAATGTCTGAAGTACATTGAAGAGCTCGCAATCGTTTAAGAATTGTAATTTTATTACAAGAATGTTCAGTAGCTGAGTTTGTAACAAAATAAAAATTCAAATAAATCTATTAATTTATTAATTATATTGAAAATATATTTGTTTGCAGAATATATTTTTTTCTACAAATTGAATTACTCATAGTTTTGGTATATGGCAATAATAGGCTCTTTTATAGAATAATTGATTCAATATTACTAAATAATTAGTAATAAAATTATCATATCATCTATCAAATATTCATATTTGCTAGTTGAATGCAGAGTCCACTGAAGTTCATAATCGTAACATATTTGTATTCAAATGAAAAATTGGAAATTAAAATAGTACTCAGCATTTAGTTTCTAATCGACGAAACGCAAATTGGGATCCATTTAACAATTAATCTTTTTCCCGCAGAACACTTCATTGTGTTAAATTGTTGTCCCTAGAAAAATATAGCTTGTTTCAATTGATTGATTAGAAATTCGTTAAAATATAATTACTTTATTTATTCTTAAATTTATTTACAAGTTGTAATTTAAACTGATAAATAATACATAACACTAATTAATTAATTTACTGTTACATTTTACTACTATGTTACTTACATACAAATAATTGAAGAATACTATCGAACTAAAATGTGTAGCCTTGAGCAAAAGAAAGTTACCGTGTATTAAATTATCATTTGCAGTTCTAAAAACATATAAATACATTTTGTAATTTATAAATATGAAAAGTAATCTGATCATCAGAACACTATTATGATATGCTAAAAGGATCTTTATACCTTCTGTTTTTTTATATAAAATTATTTTTTTTCAAACATTTGGAGATAATTAATTTTTAAGAACTAGTAGAAATATCAATGTCAGGCTTGATAGTAAAAATTGCTATGGAATGGCTTGTTATGAAACGCTTTTTAACCATTTCTTTGGCATTTGATAAAATGAACAAAACTCAAAATATTTACATTATTTTTTATAATCTCAAAAATAATAAAGTTAAAATTTTCTGCAGATTCGGTTCGATTTTTATAGTGTTCATTTTAGTATAGAATCGTAAATGTGATCTTATCATATTTTCACCGTAATTATTTTCAACTATGTCATGTCTCACATTCGATTGAAACTTAATCTATCTTCTTCACAAGCTGATAAATAACTCAATACTAACAAACATAACTATTTTAATTAATTATGAGACTCCGTACTCTGATTTTTTACCATAATGGACTTACCGCAGGATATGTCAGAAACCAATTCATTGAATAGGCTAAAATTTTAATTTTTGAATATGATTTTAATCCTCTTGAATAAAATAGATTATTATATTAACATCGTAGTAAAAAAATTCTTCTCACCAATTTATTTAAAAAGATTGAAAAATTGTGTAAAAATCAGCTAAAGAATTTTTTAAAATAAATATTTAGACTTTTTAGCTAATATGTTTCATTTAAGTAGATTTAAATCATATTTGAATGTTACTGTTAAAATTTCAGTCTATTCGATGAAGTGGTTCCTGAGATATCTTGCAGTAAATTCGTAATGTAAACATTTATGTTTATAATTATTATGAGATAAATTATTCGTTGCTAATATTGAATAGTTCTTTTTCAATTTTAAGCCAAGCTTCAATTTCTAGGGAAACGAAGGGGAGGGAGAGGGTTAGTCAATAAAACCGTTATAAAATCTAACTTTAGACTGTATAGTTATTTATAAATACCTAATAAATTTGCGTTACTGTAATCTAACGTATATTCTACAATTCTATGTCGAATTACCATTTTTCAGCGAATTATTTTAGTATTTTTATTTTTATAGTAAATTTCTACTGCAATAATTAGGAATGTTCAATAATAAACAGTATGAACGATAGATAAAGTTAATGCAATATCGGTACTAATATCAAATTGCGAAAATACGTAAATTAAAAAATACTGTGTCTTATAAAAAAATAAACCATACTGAATAAAGAAGGAATTGAACAAAGAGTAAAAAAGAGAAAGAAGAGGAAGAGAGATGTCGATAAGGAATCGGCATAAGCAACCCCCTACCATTTACCCTATCCGAAACATTGAAATTGAGCTCCAGAACATGATAGCGGGCCAGTGACAGTTGTACCGGCATTGCATACTCGGTGGAAAACTCAGGGAGACGCGACAGTCGGTCAGTTGTTGCACCGATCGCGCGCCAGTCGATGGTCTAGCGTCCGAGTG
Organism: Theocolax elegans; assembly: GCA_026168455.1. Taxonomy (NCBI): domain Eukaryota; kingdom Metazoa; phylum Arthropoda; class Insecta; order Hymenoptera; family Cerocephalidae; genus Theocolax; species Theocolax elegans. The sequence goes on along the minus strand of CM047425.1, from coordinate 16,531,752 downwards.
CGCGCAGCACGCGCTCGCAAGTCGCTGGCAAATCAGTACAATTTTAATTGAATTTTTTACGGGTGATTTTCCGTGTTAGTGGATTATCTTGTTTTCTTTGGTGGTGAAGTCTGAAAACAATTTTTTTTAAGTAAGTGTTGAATCTTTTGGAAAGGAAACGAAAATCGGTATTGTGCGTTAACATAGCTTTTTAAGTACGATTCTTCCGAGATTTCGAATTTCGGAAAGAGGTGAAATAAACGATAGTGTGCTATGCGTAAACAATATTAATTTACGATATTCAATATTATGTTTTAGTGGATGTATTGGGTATTTATCGCTGTTAATGTTACATTTCAAAAGGAGAAAGATAATTGTAATTTTTCGTGATCTTAATTTAAAAACATTAACCTAACAACGTAGCTGATGGTTAAATAAGAAAAATAAATTATTTTAATTTCAGTATAGTGTTCGTGTTATTCTACAATTTTTATAATAAAAATTAGTACAACAGTAAATTAAGCATAAAAAATATTAACAATAAATGCAGTTTACTTATTATATTCATTATTACATTTAATCATATTAAACGTATTCAGATAAATCCAATATACCTGATATAAAATAAATATTGATATAAATAATACCTACAATAAAACAATATACATATTTTTTAACTTATAATTTTAGTAAATGAATAAAATTAAATTTTTTAAATCTTAAATTATATTAAAATTAATATTTGTCCTGCCAGAATTAATACTATTTATGAATAACCAAAATAAAAAGTTTAAACCCGATCAGTACAAGGATATAACTTCCTTTATTACACAATCTACAACAGCTTTACTAAAAAAAGCGGTATAAACTTTTTGACGATAAACGAATTTACAAATAAGTGTACCATTCAAAAGCTAATACGTCGTTAAAAAGTATATAATGCATATTCCTCATAAATTGTAATCTAAATATACTTTCAAGAGAAAAAAGCATTGTCTTAAAAACAAAAAAATTACTGTTAAATCAATTCTTACTTTAAAAGTAAGATAACGATCACTTTAAACATCCGCTACAATTCAAATGTCTTTTTAATGTATATTCGTGCGCAAAAAAAAGCCAATAATTAACCAAAAATTGGTATAAATATTTATATATCTCAATGTTTAAGTAGTTATCGTATTAAAGCAATCAGAAATTTATAAATTTTTATTTAAAATTAATTGTGAATTAAAGTATTTTTTTAAATACCACATCACTATACGTATACTATTGTAGGAATAAAAAAATTACATGCGACTAATTAAATCATCAGTGTTATAACAATCAACGTAATATATACTCATATTAACGGTATACATATACCTATATGTATAAAGTTAAAGATTAATATCACGTGGAAAAGTTTACCAACGTTACGGAGGATATTTAACAATGAATGATAAAGGAATTCTCACAATATGCACTTGTGATTGTAATATTCTTTTTTATCCTCACCAATATAGATTTTAATAGAAAATTTAAAAGCCATTTATAATTATTACAACGAAATTTTACGATTAATTACAGATTAAGGATATGTATTAGATTCGTAACATATGTTAGTAATTCGACTAATAATAATTCGCACGTTTTCGTATTAAAGTGCGCAAAAATATATCGAAGGTATATAGCGTATATGGCGATTTCGTAACTGAACTATGTGCAACACGTGGGTACACTAATCGGAATTTGCATAAGTCGAAACATTTAAGAATACATTGGGGTATCCTATACATTTGTTGCAAAAATGCAATGGAAATATTGTGTTTAAATGTTAATTGTCTATTCAGAAATAGAAAAGAATTATTTACTTAACGATGGGGAAATTCACAAAAAGAATTGACCGTGCAATTCTTCAAATCTAAGAAACGACTTTGGCCTTACTACTTTTCTTTGAATGGGATTTTCATTTACATCTTGAGTCAACGAAGATCCATTTTTATCGTACAATTAATGTTTGTGATTGGAAATTATTATTAATTTTGTATTGGAATTGTTTTCACTCCACAATGACGCATTTAATTATAATCGTAGCGCTTTAAAATGCATTAAGTTAAGTGTTAAATACAAGAATTTTTCCAATAAACTTATTCTATAACATTATACAGATTATTCAATTTGATAAAAATACTTTTTATTTCTATGTGACTTCATTCGAATCGACGAAAGTTTGAGTGAAATTCTTGTAAAGTCATGGTATGACATGCCAAAGTGACGACATAATCCATAAGAAAATTAACATATTGGATGGATTAAAAATATTTCAATCTTATTGATGCGTACACAAAGAAAAATAAATAACACAATTATTTATGATTTTTATTTATAATTTCATCATAAATATGATTTATAATTGTACAAGATTCCAATTGAAGGCATTTGTATTCAAGAATTCTTATCTTGTGTATTTTGAAAGAAAACGTTTCAATAAAAATAATGCATCTTCTGTCAAATTAACAATATAATGATGATTAATGTTATTTAAATTAGAGATGAGGGTCGAAATAAATTAATCGATTCCAATCGAGTATTTGCAATAACTTGTAAGAAAAAATATAAATAAAAATTGATTAAACAATATGTTTTAAGTAACTGGATTTACACGCTTAACCGAGGTTTTCTTATTATTGCAACAATTGTTTTTAATAAATTAGCATTAGAGATCAATTGGATGACGCCCACCTGGGAACGAAATTACGGAAATGTATCTGGTGAACAAGTGTAAGGTAAACCTCTTTCCGTTGCATGAGGGGATCGTCTTAATTAACATTGTTTTTAATTTTCATATAAGATTTGCTTATTTAAAGCATAGCGCATGAATATTTAAAAGTTTTTTTTTTGACACTTAATTATTAACATTTTTCTGTGGCGTTAATAATTATTTGCGCATATTAATTCACGTAATCTTACTCGTATTAATAGCAAATTTAAGTTTTTTGTTGAAATTTAATACTGCGTAAAGCATACCTTCTAAAAATCGTATCAATTGCCGGCTTTGTTTAATTATATTGTTCTTGTGCAAAATAATACTCAAATTACAGGAAACTTATCATCAAACCTCCAAAAAATAGAGTTTACTTATGAAACTCAAAATTGTCAAACAATTAGACTACGAATAATGCGAGTCAGTCTTAATAATTAATATTAATGTAATTAATTAATCTCATAAATGATTTATTATTACTTTCTGTCAATAATACCACCCAAATTTCTTAATTATTAAATGAAAAAAAAAAAAATTTTTAAATGCGTTAAAATAGAAAAATTGCCAATAGAATAAATCCATTATAAATTAAAAATAGATTTGTGTTTATTTCTGAAAGATAATTGTAGCTTGATTCAAACATTGACATAATCTTAAAAACGTTAAAATATGACTAAATATTTATTCAGTAATAAAATAAATAAATTTAAGACAAAGCAAATTATAAAAACTGTCGAAACGAGATACGCGTTAATAAGAGCTTGACAGAAAAAAATCTTTTAATATAGCCATCTAATAATGTTTACAGTGTACATAATAAAATTATATTAACGAATAAACAAATAATTAGCAATTAAAATGCACAAAACAAAGAATCATTTGTATACTTATATCAAAAAAATTTATATACCTTTTTGATTACTGCGAGAAGAGATGTTAAATAGGTTGTTAATATACGTCAACCACAAGGTAAACGCTGAAATTTCGTATTTCTGTCATTAGCAAAATTTCCTCTTTAAATATATAATGTTAATTAACTAATTGCAATTAGCACTGTTATAAAGATTGTTTTAATTACAATGGCAAGAACAATGATTATATACATACATATATATGTCCGAGAAATTCACCGATGCGTCAATATCTTTATAATTATAATAGAAAAGAATAATTAGTTAGCGAATTTTTTGCAAATATATTTAACTTTCAGTTTCTATACGAGTCTCGCAGAGGATCTTACATGGAATGAAAGTAAATGTCAATGTCAGGTTACACGCTTGAATTGAGTTAATTAATTACCGCGGTAAATAGACTGCTACTCTATTCATTGTTTACAAGCGTTGATGTTTTTTGTACGATCAACGCAATTATTCAAATGATTCAAAAGTTCTTTTTGACGTAATAAGTTTATAATTGTAAATGTGACACTTTAAATACATAATATTAATCGAATTAATTATGCAATGCGTAGATATAACTTCATATTGCTTTCAAATATAGGTCATATAAGTACACATATCAAACTCGAATCTTATATCGCTATATCGAACTTGAACTTATATATATACGAATATCTTTAAGAGTTTCACTCTCAACGTAACATGAAAATTAACGCGCCTAAGGGTTATGAAATTATTGCTCCCAGTAACATAACGATACATTTGTTTATTAATTAATATTTTTAATAAAAATGGTATTTAATTGCACATTTAAATCATCAATCTTTTTAAAACAACAAAATTTTCGTAAAAATAAATTTTTTTTAAACTTGTGCAACAATGCTACAGGAAATGAGTCTAAGACAGAAAAGAAATTGAAATTCTATCGTTTGTTATTTCCAATGCAGTAGTAGACAGTAGTGCAATGATTGTCTCGAATTCTAGTCAAACTGGTGTTTGAACCTTTTCCAAGATCGTTTTTCTTTTATTATCATTATAATTCACTTTTAACACTCAGTAAAAATAGTCATTGTTGGAGTAGTTGACAACTCTATTATTTAAATTCAGTTGTGCGTGCTTTAGATCACTAAGCATTTAAACACTCTTTGTTTTTATAATACTTAACTATTGTATTTCACTTGCTTGTCAACATTAAAATAAAAATAATTTAATACACGTTACGAAAACACTGCGTGGTCATTACTCTTATAGTTATTTAAACAATTGTTTGATATTAAATTATTTGTATTAAATTAAAATAAAGAAATAAACGTAACAATAGTATTACTTGTACAATAATAATCAAATAATTTATTTGTTTGTATTGTACGTAAATTATTGCCTAATAAAAGATAATTTATTATTGTTTTATTTAATATCATGGTGTTTAATGAGTTAATCGATTCAATTTTCCAATCATATTTTTAAAAGTTGTCACTCATTTGAGTAATGATCTGCTATTTTATGTTCCTCATCAGTGTCATTTTAAAGTATTGACAAATTTAAACAAAAAAAATTATAAATTAGCAGTTGTTGATTTACAATCAAATTTTCTAAACGTAAAATTGTTTTTACTACAAGTAAAAAACAGCGTAAAAGTCAATTTAATTTCTTATCTTAAACAAATGCAGTTTTTGTTAAATTTAAAAAAACTATAGATCTTTATGTTTAAGGTCTGTGACGCCATATCTTGATAAGTAGTTGTTGCATAAATTATTAAGATTTTAGTAATATTCATATATTGTATTTTTAAAAATAGTGTTAACTGACTCCTTAATATTTGCACCAAAAAAATAAGCTAAATGTTTTTTTTTATCCCAGTGTTAATGTATTATGAAATATGAATATCATTCACCTATACTTGCTTACTTTTTATTGTAATTAAGAAAAAATGTATTTTAAGTGTATTTTATTTTAGTGCTAATAAATATGGTTAATTTAACATATCAATAAACATCAATAAAATGGTTGTAATTTATATTTCGTAATTATTGAAATATCGTTTTTTTACTGTATAAAATCATCTTGATTTCTATTATTTACTATAAACACTTTATAAAATATATTAATTGTTAGTGTACTATAAACATTTAATTATAAATCAAGCATACAATTTGACAACATTTATGTGTCTATATGTAGTAACTAAAGCAAAGTTTTATTTACTGCAATATTAATTATTAAAATATAACTAAACATGAAAAACAGAAGCCTTCCTAAATATATTTTATTATTAATTATTTAAATTAACGAATTCATAAGTGTAATAAACAATTTTAGGGAAATAATTGTCCTGATAAAATTGATCAGTAATGAAGTAACTTTTTTTTCTCCCCACATCATTAATGAATTAGTCTTCGCGTATTACTTTTTGCCGACAATTACGTACAGGCACGTATTAGATGCATTAATTACGCAAAAGATTTTAAGAGCGCGCTACTTTAACGTCTACGTATAAAAATAATGAATTCTTCTCGATTCTTCTCATGCCTACTTTATTTATGACAAATATATTATAGTCGACTAATTTTAGATTTTAAAAACATATAAACTTCGTTATTCTTTGTTATTTCAACACCAATATTGAGGAGCGATGTTATTAAATTGTAAATCCATAAAAAAAGAAAATTGCGACAAGTAGAGTTTAATTGCGTAACTATAGAAATGTTTAGTAGTTATATACACTGCACTTAATATTGAATATTTTATGTTATACCATATAGCGAATACGGTGTTATTAGTGTCATAAATATTCAATAATTAATTTTATTCACTTGAGAATTCTTTTAATCGGCGCAATGTACATGTATATGACCTGGGATATATAAGTTATGCGCGGTATTTTGAAAATCTATAAAAGGTAGTTGTTTAGAAATTTCGTATTAAAACTTTGAATTTCTATAGGGAAAAGAAAAAATCACCTGTACGTTGACGAATTAATGTAATACAATTAACAATTTCTTTGCAGATTTTTTTCAATTCACTATAAAGAATACAAAACAAAAAATTTAAATTACGCAGTTTAAATAATTTATTAATGAAAAAAGAAAATAGAATAAATTTATCAACATTGTAGAGCAGGTATGAATCGTTACAAAAAATAATTTTCTTTCGCTTAATCGATTATTACAAACGCACTTCATAACATTTTAATTGGGACAATGTTTATCATAATTATAACCCATATTAAACTTTGCATAAAAAATAGTAACGTCGATCGATCGAAAAAAAGTAATAATCTTTTTTACGCTTCATCCGATAGCTAGCAAATCAATGTTAATCTACTTATCTTAACCACTAATTACATATAAATTTTCATACAATGAATGAATGTTAAAATTCAAAGTAGCATACATTTAATGATATTTCTCAGTGTGTAAAAAGAATAACAAAAAAAAATAAGAAAATTTTCTTTTTTGTTAAGTAAGATTGTGAGATACGCATTCCGAGTCGAATGAGTAATGCGGTTACAGTCAAGGTGGATCAGCAATATTACGTATATATGTCTTTTTACTTCGTACATACATTCACCGGAACTTCAAAATTAAACCTTTTATTATTACCCAAGTCGAAATATTAAATAGATCAATTTGCATCAATGCAATTATTGTATTTATTTTTTTTTAATTACGCAGAGATACTTAACTACAGAGATGAAATTTCCATTTTCGTATTCATTCCGAAATTTCTAAAAATTGCCAACTCACTATTATGCTTTTGTCTTGGTCACTATCGTTTCGACATAATTTTATTATGATCATATATATATATATAATCCGTCTTTTATTCGAAAAAATTTTTTTATAGATTGAGTAAGAATACGTTAGTCGTCACCTTTCATAGTTCGTTTAAAAAGATTACCAAAAAAATATATAAGTAAATATAAATATGGCAAATTGTTTTCTAATTAATTATTATTGTCTGATTTAAAAATGGCTACATGCAAAAGGTAAATTAGATTTATATATGAAACTTAAAAATCGATCGACTAACTACATTCGCATTGTATTAGATATCAGTCAAATGAACTTATTGCGTCAATGTCTCGTTAAAATTCCTATTAACAACGCATCAAAACCGGTAAATTTAAAAAAGATAATTATTACAGACGATCAAGGGAAATTTATGGCAATGTGTGATATCATCGTTTTGCAATAATTACATACCATGCATCGTAGATAATTAAATTTTTATATTTTTATTCCTATTTTGATATGTATTGCGTTTTGTTCTGACAAAGCAGAAATATTAATATTTGCTTAAATTAAATTATTTTTAACCATTGCTATATTTAATTAACTTAAATCAAATTGAACAAATCATCCGATCGACATGCATACGTATAAAAATTATTTTTTAATTGGACATTGTCCATCGATCGTGTCTTTAATTGGTTATACTTCAATTAATTCAAAAATGTAATGCCGAAATTTCTTTCCATTTTTCTTTAATTATTAAAAAGTTGCTGTTGGCAAAGAAAATTTTTTAGATATTCTCAATTAAAGATCAATTAAAGATAGATTTACAATATATATTCTTTTAATATTTATTGTAATTAACTAATTCTAATTCACTTTCTAATGTTCATAAAATAAGAGCCAATACATACATGTGAATGGAATTTAATTAATAACCTTAGGGTTCAGAATCAATCTAAAAGAATAAATGTTTTAAATACCTCTAAAAGTGACACTATGCGTCATAGAAAATGTACAACATGGAATCTATTAGACTAATTTTAATCATTAATTTATCCCTCGTTTTAAATCTAACCGTTAGAGTTTGAATCTATTTAGAGATTTAATCAATTGACTATTAAAAATCCATCTTGTATATAGTACAATATTTTATTATATATCAGATTAATCACATTTTTATCAATAAAACGCAAATCATTCCATTGAAGTGATCTAATTGAATATACATAAAATTCTTTCCTATATAATAATATTAGTTTAATATTTAGTATACAAATCATGGTCAATAATTCATGTAGACTGCTCTTTTCTTTTAACCCAAAATGGTACAACATCCTATTTTTTTATTTTATCATACATTCTAAAGATAGCGTATAAATTCACAAAATCAAAACAAAAACAAGAACAAAAAAATAAGTGATCAACATTTCTAAGGCGTAATAGTGTATGTAACTATTACTAATTCTTATTTTGGAGAAAACAAGTTTTTCCTTATACACGTAATACAATTAAATTTTTACACAGATCGACGAACGCATATTTATATCAACATTTTTAAGTCCTTCAGGTTTTCTTTGTCATGCTTTTTTTCTTTATTTCTTCAAAATCAACTTCCTTAGTCACAAATACCAAAATATACATCCTTACGTGCACTTTATGTTCTGTGAATTTTCGGTGTAATTATATCAGATGTGAAACATCGTATTTAAACCATTGTTATTTGGGATCATACAATTTAAAAATGTGTAAATTTATACACTTAAAGTACGAGAACTAAACAATGTTTTGAATATTAGTATAATATATCTAGATATTTTTTAAAATCGTATTTTATTAAAAGGTATATATATTTCCGTATAGCCTGAATAAATAGTAACTATTATTTTAAATTACTACTATTACATTGGAAATATAACTACAAATTGTTTTTATCATTATTTTTTATTCGTTGTTTACAACTGTCGATCATTCTATATAACTAGAAAATAAAAAATATAAACATACTTGATTTCATTTACATAATATTTACTTTGATTTAACGAATTATAATTATTAAATTATTTAATTGCGTAACAATGATCATAATTCCTTATTTTTTTCATACAGTTTTGCAATTGATTATTCTTTATTATAAATATACAACTTTCTTATATGCACAGTATCTTCAATAAATTCGCATAACAATTATAGTAGAATAACTTGTAAAATAAATCCTTAATTTAGTAATTTAACACCAAAATATAAATATATGCTAATATAAATACCTGACATTTTATTGCACTCTAACCATCAGCTATAAAACAGCTGTTTATATATAGTCACGTGTCTTATTTATATTTATTGGATAGTTGAATAAGACAGTGAAAAATCAAATTTTTTTATTATTCCTATGTTTTATTGAAATTCGTTGTAAGTCTACAAATTTAGAAATTTAAACATTTTTTTAACAACCTTACTCATGCTGTCACAAAAAACAACAATTCTATTTGCAAATAATTCTTGTTATAAACGTACGGTTATAAGAAATGTAATAAAGCAATATAATTTAATCGATTACAATATTTTAATTATCAATATAAACACACTTCAAAAGAAAAGACGAAATGGTTTTTTTTAATGAATCACAATCGAGCGATCGTTAACGAACGAGAAATTCAGCTAGTAAAAATATTAAAGAAACAGGATATGATAAAAATACATTGTATTTAATCGATTGATTCATCCGCATTAAGTAAAATATGCAAATATACTTTAATAATAGTGTTGACCAACAATAGCTTAAATAATTGTGAAGTTTGGAAATCAGGATGAATATAAAGTATATTATTTAATTTCGACAGCTGTGACGTTATTGAATAAGCATATAATACGCCTATGTTATACTATTTATAGTTACACCTGTCGCGTGGACTATAAATTACTCATCTAATATATATAAAAATATCTAAAATGATAATAAAATTATTCTAATTACTAAAATTACATTGGTAAAGAAATTTACTGAATTAAACCGGTATATTATTTACATGGGAATTAAAATAAGAGGATAATGTGCCTTGGAACTTATCGTACATATGATTAGATGAATATATTATAAAATATATCCATAATTACTAATAGTTCGATGGAACGTCTATTGTTTTGATAATAAAATAACTGCATGTTTCATTAAAACTATATTTTATTAATCATTTTTATTTCATATGTTATATAGAAAAAAATCAACAGTTTATTGCTTTCACACACCATTATTCATTTAGGGAAATATTGTCGATGTCGAGAGTATAAATTAAATAAATAAACTTAATTTGACTAGATGGTTGCATTTATCTTAGCTTTAGCAATTACCCTCAATTCTTAAGACTTTTGGTCTTCAACAATAGTCAAATTTTTCAAAATATATTTTAGTGTAATATAATCAAACGGCTATTCTCAATAATTTCAATATATCGACTGATCGATGTTTTTCACACATCCGGTGACTTTACTTGGATTACGAAAGTAAATTTATAACATTATTACCTACAATTATTTTTTTATTTAGTAACATTTGTGAAAATCAAATTTATCGTGCACCATAAAAAAGGGACGTGAAAAAATTCCCGCCGTCACTAGTGTTAATAAAAGAATGAATTTGACAATAATCTTTTTATGGATCAAAAAAAAGGAACCTTTGAAATTTCTGCAGGCCAAAATAGATTTAAAGAGATTGGATATATACAAATGGGTTCCGAGGTACAATGTTGGAAGTTACGAAAACTAAAACTATTCTGCATTGGACGTAATAAATTGTAATAACCATAAATAATAAAAGAGATACCTGCAAATAAAGTATAAATCTAATTTCCACGAAACTCGTAGCTGTCAAGTATAGGCAGCAGTGAAAATTTGAAAAAAAATTCACCGAACAATGAGTGAATAAAGCGCATACCTCGGCGCATACAAAGAAAGAAAAAGAAAAGTTCGTACACCAAAAAGTTATATACGACGCAACTGAGTAATCCATTTAACTCGTTACTGTTGCAACAATCGATTACCTATGAAACGATTCGTTGCACGCACAAAATCACATTCGGGAGCAAAAAGCCGGTGAAATGAAAGTAAAATATGGACTTTACGTGGGGTATTAAAAAAAACATATCCCGCAAACTTGCATACATGTATACACATAAATATATATATATATATATATATATATGTATACATGAAAGTAAGAGTAAGCCGTCAACTTACCACGATCACGGTTAGCAATGTGCGCGCGTTATGAACTCGTTCACCTTGATGCGAACTTGAACCGTTACTGGTTTTATATACGACGATGCGGAGAGAAAATAATATATATGGTGCACTCATATAAGTGTTATTGTTAAGCCTTCGGAAGAGGGGTGTGCAAGAATAAATTGCTTAAAACCACTGAAAGGTCATTCAAACTAATTTTTTTATTTCGTCAAAAGGTTCTAAAAGGAAAATCCTGTTTCAAGTGAATTTCTTTGTATACGAGGGATTGTGGTTAGTTACACGATTGTAAAATGATTTTGAATCCTGGAATAATGCGGTTGAGTGTTGTGATTCAACGCCAGAGTTAAATTTGATTTATTTAATGGAAAAGGTGAATATAATTGAGTGATGAACAAGTGAAAAGATATGCATTTAACATGCCCTTAATACACAAGCGTATTTAAAATATTGTTGATTTTTAAACGCCGTTTCGGTTTTAATTCCCAAGTTTATTTGACGACAAAAAAATGATAAAACTTCACCTTTTGTGGTTTGAAAAGAAAATATTTAAACAATTAGTCACTCGATTATTACTTATTTACCAGTACATTCAAATCGTATAGAGTTTTACTATTAAATTTACAATTCAAAGTAATTGAATTAATCTTAGTATGTTTCTAGTACATTAATATTTAAATTAAATTTATTAACAATCATCGATATCTTTCATTGATAAAAATTACATTTACTATATACACATAACGTCACAATAAAAAATTCAATAACTATATATATGCCCTTCAGTTTAATTAATTTTTTTAATTCACCAGATGAAAAAAATTTAAAATGTCATTTTCTAAGCAATTATCGTCATCTCGACGATACAAACTAAAAAAGTTACTGTAGACACATTATGCAGAACTTACGATGTGATTATAATTACTACCATTAAACAAAATTGTGTTAAAAATAGTATACACAGTATCGCGCGTCGTTTATTCATGCAACGAAACATCCTTTTGTGCGTATATGTGTAGGAATTGTAATTCTGTGTTCATACTGCTTAATTTACATGTATTCTAGTTTCAACTTTACAAAAGCTAAAGGAATGTATGTGTAAAAAGAAATTTATGTCTGTTTTGTTTTAATCCAGACAAGAGACAAAATCTTAAATAGAAAAACCTACCGGGAAAACATGATAGAATATATATAAATATAAAATTTAGTAGACTTTCAGTAAAATTGATAGAAAATTCATTAAAAATTGATTGAAAGTTTGGTAATTTTTTAGTAAAAATCGAACCATAAATGTAACGTTTTTTAAGCCAAAAAATGGCCAAGTGTCATAAAATGCCCAATAAATGCCCAATTAATGGCTAAATTAGTTTTATTTAATCATTAAATGGTAAATTTCTACTAAGGAGCTGTTACCACTTTAATGAAAGTTTAGTAATATTTACTCCCTATAGTTTTATAATTTTAGAAAGTAGTGTACGATTTTTATTTGTTATGTGCTATGTGTACATATCGTACTTATAATTTGTTACAGATTTAACTGTCCTTAAACCGCTGTCAAAATGGGCATCGTAGATTATTATAATGACCTAATGTACAACCGAAATGGTAGGTAGAAAAATTAATAAATTTATTTCCATATTACATAAATATCTAATTTTGTTTTTGCAAACTAAATCAAAGTTAAATCAAATAGAATGGCTAATTATTAAATTAAGGGGATCTCGAACTCAGAAAATAATCATTTTTAATATTTTTTTATAAACAAAAGAATAAATTTTTGAAAATTCCTGAACGCCATGCCTTTAGGCATGTTTTGAACAGTATATTCAAATTTTTTCAGATTTTTAGATCCGTAATTTAATTCTGATTTTTGCGTAGAAAATTCATGCTTTTTTAGATCAATATTTACCGGCCGAAAATTGTTTATTCAATTATTATTAACAAATTTATTTTTTCTTAATAAATCAAAACGCCATGCCCTCACTTTTTTTCAGATTCTTAAATCGATATTTCCAATGTAATTCTTATGTTGAAAGGTGTAGATCCCTGTAATTTGGGTCCGACATCCCATTAAAATTATCGCAGATAATAATGTTTGATCTTATATTTGTCGTAATATTTTTTAGATCCTCGGACAGAGGACTGGTTTCTGATTTCGGGTCCGGGACCAGTCCTAGCAATTTGCCTGAGTTATGTTTACTTCAGTGTATCAATGGGTCCACGGCTAATGAAAGACAGGAAACCATTCACCCTTAGGAACACTTTAATTGCATACAACTTCATTCAAGTTCTCCTCAGCATATACCTCGTTTACGAAGGACTAATGGCAGGATGGCTAAGAGATTACAGCTTCACTTGTCAACCAATTGATTATACCGTTAATCCACAATCAATGAGGGTATGTTTAGTCACTAGAGAGGAATCAAATTAATATTATCACAACTTCAACCCTGCTGGAAATGTGAACTAAAAATTAGGAATTAAAAGAAGTCAGTTAATAGGTTAAATGAAACGCTTTTTCCCACTGCGTTCGTCGATTTAATAGATTGCCGTAACCTCCAAATATTTTCACTTCACCTTCTGGCCATACATGTACTTAAAACTCCAAATTTTTAATCAAATTGGATCGTTTACTCGAATACTAATATTAATTTACTCTTATTTCTGCATTTAAACCAGTCATTTTAAAGTATCATTCTGATTTACAATATTTCCAATTTATTTTCCAAATCTATTTAAAGTGTCATTTAAATAGCTAAGAAATAGGTACCATAGTTTCGGTGTCCATTTTATCAAATAATCCGATCTTTTATGGGTTGAAACGAGGACTTAAATGAACATATCGTAATCATTAGCTGTTTTGAATCTAAGAAATGGGCGAATTAAAGAGGAAAAAGCGTTTCATTTAACAGTGGTAACAACCTAGCAGAAGTAGCTATAAAATACGTTAATTTAGTTAATAACCTATTATTTGCCGATTTTTAATTTTCTGATTTCTAGCAGGGAACCCTATTGATAATATTATCTGAATATATCACCATTTTTTATTAACCCATTAGATAAGTAATAATCACTAAATGCTCACTTCTGAAAAATTGTAGGTATTTACAAATTTTGAAAGAGAAAAAATTCAAAGAAAGTTTATTTATTTTAAATTGATTTTAATATAATTATTTTAAAATGCCAAAACGAAAAATAAAATGGAATAAAATTTTTGAAGGCGTTACAAATCAAAAGAATAACGTACTAAAAATTTATTAAATAAATCATAAGTATATATATTGAAAAAAATTAAGCGATGGAGATTATTGTTTATTTTTTTTAATCACATCTTAATTATAATGTAATATTTATTTTAAATTATACTTAAGCCTCAATCCTTGTATAAATATAGTAAAGCGTAACCTAGAAATTAAACATCAGCGCAATAGCGACTTGTATACACATTTATGGTTATTAAGATTATTACTATTCCCACGAAAGTAATTTTCTTTTAATGAAAGAACCTTGCAGAAATAATCTTGTCGAGTACATTAATCAATTGAGTTAGCAAATAGTAATAAGTAAAATCTAAGTATATTTGCAGTATACCCGATTCAAATAATAATTATCGATTAAACCACGTTAAAAGTACGAATGCAAATGTATGAATATAAAAATCTTAAAAAAATAGGATAAAAATTGATAAAAGAGATTAGATGATTTCAATAAAAAAAAGATAACTCTCTATTGAAGATTACTTATCAAAATGAATTTTCGTAAAGAGAAAGGTTTAACGCGAAAATCTTGTTTTTCTGGCTGTCATTGTAGATTCATTTGATTATACACTATCAATCACGTTAATGTTATACTACTATGAAGTTTAAACCTGTTTTGCTTGAACTACATTTCTTTTTTCATTAAATAATGTGCTCTCCGATCAATAAACGGTATATCTCACACCCTTCAATGAATAATTACAAGAACAATAAAAATTGTTAAGCAAATCTGCATTTATTCATAAATTACAAGTTGTAAATTTTAATAAGTAGATTTTAGTGATTATTTCTTATACAAATTTCTAATGAAACATTTGAACTTTTCCACAGATGGCGAGGGCAGTGTATCTGTACTTTATCTGCAAGCTAATCGAACTACTCGACACGGTCTTTTTTGTAATGCGAAAGAAGGATAGGCAGATATCGTTCCTTCATCTTTATCATCATACGATGATGCCGATTTGCGCTTGGATCGGTGTACGTTTTGTACCTGGTGGCCATGCGACACTACTTGGACTCATCAATTCGTTTATCCATATCATTATGTACACGTATTATATGCTCTCGGCCTTTGGACCACATATGCAAAAGTACTTATGGTGGAAAAAGTATCTGACATCTCTTCAACTCGTTCAGTTTACTATTATTCTGTTCCATCATTTGCTGGTACGTTCTATTACACTTATTTTTTAATAGGAATTAACTGAGTATTAGAACATATTTTGTTTACCAAAATATTAATTATATTCTACGTATTATAATTTAATACTACACGGAGACAAATTTTAATAAAAATTTTATAATTGAATAATAGTTCCTATAGTCTAGGAAAAATATTACTATCAAGCGTGATAAAAAATTGAATCTCTTTTATTAAAATTAACAATAAAACTTACATGTAGCAAACAAGTACCAGGATTTTACCCAAAATGTTCAGGTAATGTTTATTAAATTTTTCTCTCCGTGCAGTATAGAATGCAGATTTAATCGGAAACCCAATATATTAATTACAAAAGAAATTACTTATGATTTATTTTTAAACACGGATACGGGACTTTTCCTTGAAAATTTGTAAGGTACGTATAATATTTTTAAATTACAGGTATTGGTGACTGATTGCAATTATCCAAAGCCGCTGTCCTTCCTATTATGCATTAATGCAGCACTGTTTATTTACCTCTTCGGTTCATTTTATATAAAGAACTACAATATTAAATCTGACGAAAAGAAGAAATCACTCGCGGGAGTCAAAGCGAACAATGGAATTCAAAATGGAAGCGCTAAGACAAACGGATATACGAATGGCATCCATAACAATGCAAAAGTCAACAATAAATCTGACTAGTTTGTGTTCATTTAAATTTATATATATATATTTATATATACATAGGTATGTATACATATACACATATGTATATATTTTTACTTGCGTTAGTTTAAAGTTGGCGAATTATTGGAACTATTATAGTTGAATGTACAGTCGCTTATTAATCACGGATAAAAATAGTAATTACTTAATTTTTTTATTAGGATAATATATATTTGATCGATTTTCAAATAAGCATTTAGATATTATGTGCCTTAACGTAATAACATAAAATTTAAAAGTAAATTTGTATGCGAAATAACTATTTTTATCCGTAAACGGAATTATAGTATATACAGCGAGCGCCAGTTTTAATTTTGTATTTTAAAAATTCGCGCGGTTTCCTTAGTCGGTAAGTGAACGACCAAGCGCATTGTAGATCATCGATCGAGTCACTGATTTACCGACTCAACTACGCTACTTCGTATAACTGCTATCACCGTACGATAGCGACTGGTTTTTTTTTTATCTGTACGTATATTCTTAAGCTTGTATTTAGATGGCGTTGTTTCGATTCCTTTACTTTAAACATGCATTGATATCGATGGTGAATGACCTGTTTTTATATATAACGTAATAAGTAAAAGATTTTTTTTACACATTAATTACAGCTGAATATAGAGGCTGTTATTTGACAATTGACTGTATTCGATAGCCGAAAAGAAAAAGATTCTAAGTGCCTTAAGTTAAATGCAGGATTTAAAGAATTTTCTTGTATTTGTAAACGATTCTTGTCAGTTCTAATCGACTGCATTTTTACAAAGTACTTTACGTATCATGACAATCAATTCTAAGTTTTATTATTTATCACTTATATTACCACGTAAATCAACAATGTTTGTTACTGAGCGTTTATTACTTTTTATTTTTTTTTATTTTAAGTTTAAAATTTATTAAATTTGTTTAAACAGTATCGTGTAGCTGTCATTACGTATTAACGCACATGTGAACAATAATCGTTTTATACATTTTCGAATTTGTTGAAAAACATTTCAAATATATTAATTGAACTGCCGTTACTCTATAGCGATCACTTAAATAATTTAAATGGAAATATACATATATAAAGAAAGAGAGAATTCGGTGCTGTGTGCCACTTGTACAGGTTTTTTACTATTTTTAGATACAATTTATTTGTTAAAGAAATTACGAACGTTTGATATTTTTACGATAACTTTGTAAACAACGAGAACCCAGTGTTGTCTTAAACTTAAAAAAATGAAAAATAAATATGCTTTATATAAAAAGTATTTATAAAAAAAAATCTATTTTATTATAAATATATTTGATTGCATGTAAATGTTAAGAACGGCATAGTGTACTGTTGAAATAATTAATTTATTAAAATACCGAAATAAAAAAATAACATTGCATCTGTGCGTTTTTCTATTGAATAAAAAAATACGTAGTTACACCGAAAAATCTCTTTCACGTACACTTTTATCATATTTATTTATTAACAGTTCTTTGATTTTTTTACTCAAGTCGAACAGGGATAGACATTATTTTATTGTATGATAAAAGTTACCACAAACTGAATTCAATTCTACTTTGTACTTTCTCTACGCATTTTCACGTTCTGTATTATATATATTATATACATATACATATATATATGTAAT
This sequence comes from Theocolax elegans, assembly GCA_026168455.1. Taxonomy (NCBI): domain Eukaryota; kingdom Metazoa; phylum Arthropoda; class Insecta; order Hymenoptera; family Cerocephalidae; genus Theocolax; species Theocolax elegans. The sequence goes on along the minus strand of CM047425.1, from coordinate 16,513,412 downwards.
ACCGTAATAGAGCAATAGACGCAAATGCGTACATCTGTGAGTACACAGACCCATATTAGATATACAGGTACACATGCATACTCAAAGTTGTTCATGTATGCAAGTTTGCGCATATTCGCAAGTAAACACTCAGAAGACACGCAGGTATACTTCAAACGTCGTAATACGTACATGCATATATATATACACCATCTAATTTAGATTTTGTAATCTTGTAGTGAGTGGAATTTTTTTGTAATAAAATTTATAAAAACTTAGTGATATATGCGTTGATTACATTATTAAATAATCCTATATCAGAATTTTAAAAAAATCTGCTTTGTATTGATGAAAAATAAGGTATCAAATCTTTTTTTTATCGAAGCTAATAAATTGGAAAATATCGATGACAATGTAGATTTTGTATTTCAGATCATATAAAATTTTAAATATTTTTCTTTTCAATAATCCTGCTATGTTTATTATATCATTTTTAATGCACAATTCACGTAGAGCAACGTTTTAAATTAAACCTAGTAGATATAGTAGCAAAGAAAAAAATAGATATAGATAGTATAAGTGATTGTAAGTGAAAAGTTTGTATTGTAATTATAAATACAATATAATTCTTGATACATTACGTTGATTTTGATATTAGCAGCATGTGATTGCAGAGCATTTTGAGATATTTACTGATCGTATTATAGGGATAACGTAACACCCGACTGCGTGTCTCCTTACTATGCGTCGTGCATATTCACTAACCGATGAGAGGTCAGGATCGTGGGACCTTCGCCAATACCGATTTCCGTTCGATTTATTTGCTAAGTACAGAAAACAGATATTGGGACGTAGCGCTTTAGACATTGTAATTTTTAATCCAACCTTAGAAATCGTCTTCATCTAAATCGTTGAATTGTTTACTTTAATAATTCGATACATTGATAAACTTCAAGTACTGACAACTGTTAATTAAAGAATAAATTAGACAACAATAAGAAAAAATAAGGCGTTCAGGAAATTTATTATATGGTATAATCGACAAATAATCATGGAAATAATCGACGTAATACGAAATCTACATTAAATTGAATAAAATTCTTATTTACAAACATTGGAAAAATTTAATAATTGTATATTTACTGAATTTAGTTCTTTGTTCTTCGACATAATTTACGTAATTGAAAATGCAAACGTCGACGCATTCGTATTCAAATTTTGTTTTGAACAATTAAAGTTTGGCGCAAAAAATCAGACTTATACCTATATCTCTATTCATACTTTTACAGGAAAAATTGACATTACAAACTTACAAGAAAAGTGTCACTTTTTCGGGAAACGGATCTTTACCAAACTCTATAATATATTTACTACTATAAAAATATAAAGAAAGACGGAGTTTTAGACTCTAACGCTCTTTTTTACGATAGATATAATAAGCAAATAACAAAAATTTCGTCGAAAAAACCCTCCAATTTGATCACTTATAAAACAAAAACAAATAAAGACAGATACTTAAAGTTAAGTTAAAAAAACCGAAGATCAAGTAGATTAGATTTAAAAAAAGCTCAAACTTCTTGATTTAGTCGGAAGTTATGGAAAAAATAAAATTTTGCCTAAAAAATTAGCAAATATTTTAACAGGATGTCAGACCTGAGTTACAGGGATCTACACTTTTCAACAAAAATTATGTTGGGAATCTTGAATTAAAAATCTGAAAAAAATCATATGAGTAGTTTAAAACAAAAGTGAGGACATGACGTTTAGAATTTAAAAAAAAAATAAATTTGTTATTAATAATTCAATAAACAATATTCGGTCGGTAATTATTGGTCTAAAAAGATATGAATTTTCAACGCAAAAATCAGAATAAATTACAAATTTAAAAATCTGGAAAAATTTGTGTATATTGTTTAGAACATGCCTTAGGGCATGGCGTTCAGGATTTTTTTTTAATTTATTCGTTCGTTTATAAAAATATATTAAAAATTACCAATATCCGAGTTCGACATCCCCTTTTCAAAATAGTCATCAAAATATCGTTAAATTTGTTTTTCTTTCATAACTTTGGTTCAAATGAAGATATTTAAGCTTTTTTTATTTAAATCCAATCTACTCGATCTCAGCTTTCTTTTGAATTTGAATTTGGAAGCATATATTGAATTGTTTCCGAGTTATAATCGATCAAAGTCAAGGGCTTTTTTAGTGAAATTTTTCTTTATTGGCTTGCATCTATCGTAAAAAAGAGCATTAGAACCTAAAAGTCTGGCTTTCTTTATATTTTTATATTAGTAAACATATTCTGGAGTTTAGTAAAAATCTATTTCCCGGACAGTGATTGATTTGCAAATAATATTATCAAAAATATTATTTGGCTACCACAAATCACTAAATAAGTTAGTACAGCATCCACAATCCTATTTGTTGCTACAAACTAAACAAACGAATTGATCACTGAATTGAACCTATCGTGAAAGGCTTTATTCAGTGATTACACTATTGATTTTTTAAATTTAGATAATTTATTATTCAATACCAACCAGTTGTCCAATAAGGAAAATAGAATGATAAATACAACACGCGTAACTTCACTCTAAACAGCTTGCTTATGCTGACTTTGATATTTAATTTCAGTCCCATTCTCTATTTTAGAAAATTTTCATTTTTTAACAACCTTAAAATCATATAATTTACCTTTACGTATAAAAAATTTAAAACAGATTTTGTATCAATTTTGTTATGAGGGATGTTCATAATACAATTTGGTGAGTTTGAGATCTAATCATCGTAAAAAAAAGAATCACTTGGATTATGTTGCAATAATAAAAAGCCAATGACCGTGGTAGGTCATTGAATCAAACTATGCAAACACCAACAAACAAACGAAAAGTTCTCTGAACTCTAATTCTATGTATATAATGCTCGTTAATTAGTATGCCGTTCAACGTAACTGCAATTGAATAATATGTTACCATGACAATTCATTTTACGTATTACGGATTTTACATCAACATTCTCGAAAACTGTATACTCATATGTATGTATACACATTACAGTGCACGGTATTGGTATCGGAGCTACTTAAAAACGTTTCATTTTTAATTGCAGTATTTACATGAATTGCATAATTTAGAATAAATGTTTGATTTAATTTAATTGTTCGTTTAAATGATAATTATGTTAAATGATTTTTTTATGTATAGCCACTTTTTACTAATTAATAATTATGGGTGCATGCTAGATGAAGCTATTACACGAAGAAAAAATTGTAATAAAAATTACTATATCGTGGAGTAATCGAGGGATCGACTTGACAAATGATAAAAATTACTACGTTGTGTGGTAAATTTTACTACGATTTTTGGGAAATTTGGTAGAATGTAGTAAATTTTACTAAACAACGTAGTAATTTTTATTACATTTTTCTTCTCCGTGTTGTTTTAAGAAAAGTCATGAGCATATCAAGAAAAATTATTTTTTTTTTAAATTAAATTCATAGTTACTAAGATATATATTTATAACAAATGAAAATGTCTGATTCGCAAAATTGAACGTAAACGAAGTTTAACTTTAAGTAAATACAATGCTAATAACAAACATTGTTATTAAAATTTAGGTCCATTATTGTCTATAATGCCAACTATAATGATAGAGGATACTTTTACAATACAAATATTTATCTCAAAATATACACAAGGAGCTAACAATTTTGTATTTAACTATATCGTTGTAATCATTATACTTTCAAATGATTTCCTCGATGCTAATATATTTCCCTATTAACAAGACACTTCAAATGTATCAAATTATAAGTGTAGGAATTTAGTCAATTTTTCCGAAGCACAACAATTTTCGCATTTTTGAATACCAATCTGGCAACCATGTTAGCGAAACTTTCTAATACATCGCAACAATAGTAGACAAAATCTTGAAAAACAATTCAATATTTTATTGAAAACAACACAGCTTTGGCTCAGGTTTCAAACAGGAATGAATGGGACTGGCGCGTTAACCGATATATCAAATTATATTTGTTAATTCAATATTAATACAAATCTATAATAATGATGGTGTTAAGAATACAAATAATAAAATCATAAATTTTTCTTCGTTTACATTTTTCATATTGCATCTTAATAATATTGATTAAAAATCTCTGCGCGAAAATAGTAGATTTAAAAACAATTAAAGTATGTGGAAGAGGCTCACTATATAATTGGTTAATCACTTGTATAACTGACATAATTTGAATGTCAGTTCCGAGTGCAATTAAATTAATATTAAGTACATTATGATATTTTATGTTAAGCTCTTTGTAAGTATGCCGTTAAAGTTCATTATACCACTTTTAAAACTGATATGAAAATCCTTTTTCTGACGGAGTCATTTCCTCTGGTGTATGTGTACCAATCAAGTTTCTGTTATTTAAATTTTTCACTTAATTCTCGATACACCGGGCTGTTAAGTATAATTACGATCACTGGTACTTAAATACGTAATACTGGCAGCGAGTATTTAAAATTACATAGATGATTTAGTTCGAATATAATCACTCGAATAAAATAGTCGAGTCGCGTCGAAATGAATCCGAAAAAGATTAAACCGTTTTTAAGTATTTAGTCAACTCACGCAGTAAATATATAGTTCCATACCTAATTTACAATTCGATTGAAGAACGATGATGATTTGATTATTACTTGCACAAAATTTCTATTGTTTCAATGCGTTTAGTCTTACTACCCAGAAATATGTGTGGTCTTATTTACATTTATTTTCAATTTTAAGATCAATGGGAATTTATACAGTATCCGACGATGGGTAACGCCACGCATTTATGTAATCCCAACTATACAGCTCTGTATATATCTAAATTTAAAAACATATCTATTATACCATCGTGAATTCTGTTTCACGGTGTCATTAGCGTTTTATTGTTTAATTCAAGCATATATAAGTTACCTTGATCTCGATGCGGCATATTTGCCAAAAAATATTTTGCCCTGGACACATTGTCAATATATTTGAAGAATCAATTACCGGTGAGTATGCAATCGAGTGTGAGCCTATTTGTGGGATTTAAAATATGTATCTTAACACACGACAGCAGTTAGATTATTTAGATAAATTGAATGTGTTTAAATTTTATTTAATGTAATATATACTTGAAAAATTAATATTTTCCGTTAAAAAATGATTGCTACAATAAATTGTAGCACAGGACACGCGTGTTTAGTCGTTTTTATTTAAATTAATATGTAGTTGTTTTTTTAGACATTTTCAAATATTTTGTAGAACGTTTTTTTTTAATCTACAATTGTTGATTAATTGAGAATAATTTGTAAACACGTATGTTTTACCCGCACATTAATTTATAAAATTAGTTATGCTCTTAAGTATTATAAGAATTAGCCTATAGATAAAATACTTTATAACAATGAAAAATGTACAATATGCTAAGTGCATAATTGTCATGACATGTTTATTTTAAGATTACAGTTATCTTATACAATTCACATACTTTTTCATATAACTATCTGATGAACAATTAAAGCAAGAAGTGAAAGTATTCTTAATAAAACTATGCCTAGTTAAAAAATGGTATAAAATGAATCTTACACATTATTTGAAGATATGCATATTTTAAAGTAAAACTTTTCAATCTAGTTTCTGAAAACATATGTTTCGACTAATAAATTTTCGCGAAGGGGCATTTTTTCGTTATTTGACCCTCCTCCTCCTCCAAATGATGTTTTTTTCAACCGATTACTAATGTATTTAATATTTTTTAATCAATTGTCTGAAATAACTGCATCTTGACGGGGTCAAATAGTAAATAAGTGCCATTTTGAGTTTTTCCACCGAGTTCGAGTCGAGTATTCGAGTTATCATAACTCGTAAAATTTACCGAGTTACTAGCTCAGTTCGAAGTACATACATCGAGTTACTTGTACTATAAATCGTCGACAATTACATCAAACCATTTAAACATTTGAATTGTGCAATAGATACAAATTTGCACGTAATAAAAAGGTTGATCGACCGACTAATCAATTCGGTTATCAACCCGAACAACTCTGACTATTCGAGTAACTCGTTACTTTCGAGTACCTCAGTATTTTCGAGCAGCTTGGATTATTCGAGTCATCCGATTATTACGAGTTGCTTGATTTATCTCAATTACTCGACTCGATTACGAGATCGTCCACTCGAGTTTTCGATCGAATAACTTGAATTTTTGTAAATTCGCACATCCCTAAAAGTAAAAATGTGTTACATCCAAAAATTGCAACCTTCATATCTGTCGTATACAGTATCAATTCACTCAAACTTTAAATAATAATTTACTATAAAGTTACAACCTGATAATAATCAGTAGTTTTTAAAAATTTAACATAATTACTGATCGAAATGTTTAAAACAACGGATATACGTTTTTCGGAGAGAATCATAAATTAAACCGTTTTTCAATATTTAACGTTTGATTTTTCCTCATAATGTATAACTATACCCAAACACAACAAAATTTAAAATAGCAAGAACAGTTAACTGGTTTATTCAAATAGTTCATTCAAATGTATTTAATACAATGGTTTCGCTAATCAAAATTTACTTCTTGCACGTTTTGAATTCCAATGATTATACACACACTTTCGTCAAGCTTCTTGAGAATTCGTTAATTTATACACAAACACCATATTTCCCCTCTCTTCCAAAAAAATATCTATACATATATATATTTTTTAACGTATTCCTGTTTGTAGAACAAATTTTGAAGCTATTGCAACCCACGTTGCCAACGAAGCGTTTACTTGACAAAACCTACAATGGTATTGCGAAACTTTTTAAAAATAAACGAAAAAGAAGAAAAAGGAAAAGAAAAGTAATTAATGCGCACGTGCATTTCTTAGTCGCGCGTATAAAAGAGAAACACGTGGTTAAATTACCGAAATTCTTCCTGGTAGGGGCAAGAAAGACACACAACCCCTTAATAGAAGAGTCACGGTGGAAAGAGTGAGGGAAATCGCTCATTACGACACGATGCTAAGCCACGATTGATTAAAGAAACACATCAGTTCACGTTGGTTCTTCAAGATAGCCGGGTGGGTCGGAGGGAGCCCGACTTGCTTACTTACTTACTTACTTACTTACTTACTTCTTTATTACCAAACGTTCTGCCAAAATTAAAGAGTTTCGCGGTGACGATTGCGGTCTTATGTGAACAGTGCTTTTCTTTTAAAATTTCTTAGGATACCAGGACTAAAGATAAATCAGCAATCATGGCTATGCTCATAAGAAAACTTATCGAAACTTATCAATACGTGATATACGATTTGTCAGGTGAGATTAAATGGATAATTATTCTGCATAAATTATGACATGCTTTTTATTAATCATTTATATAAAACGTAATATTGTATTGTATAGATTAATGATTTTATCAAAGTTGGGTCGCTAGCTCAAATACCTTGTGTTTAAAAAAAAATTGTAAAATAATTTTTTTTTTCGAGGTAAATAAAAAAAAAGAATGTAAAAGATAAAGAAAATAAACGATTTCCGGTGACAAATTTGACGGTTTAAGTCATAAACGAATAGGACTGAAATATATAAAAATATTGCACTTTAATCAAATACCAAAATTTCATACATTTTATTTTTTAAATTTATCACCTTATTTATTGATACTTCTATATTAATTGATTTAAACTATGTATTTCAAACTCATTAATCGAGTTGAGATTATAAAACGTCAACTGTAGTTCAGCAAATTCAATAGTTTGTTATTTAGAAATTAATGAAAATTCAGAAGTTTGATTGACTGACAAATGAACGACGTCATATCATGTACATTTTGATTTTGATTTTTAAATTTTTACACAAGATTTTTCACGCAAGTTAGAAAATTATGTTTGTAAAATAATAGTTTCATATAATATTAATTCATATATAAATATTAATAGATATTTCTTTTTTAAAATTATTTTCATCATTAATTCTTTTGTTATACTTATTTCAAAATGTACATATGAAGAATGACTTTAAATTCGTGTAAAGAATTGCAATTCGCTGACTAGATGTATTTCAATTATTGCTGAGTTTATACACCGATATAAAATAGAAAGCTGCTCAAATGCTTAATAATTAAATTCATAGTCATTAACAACAACTACCTGACATTCATGTATGTTATTAATTTGTTTCTTAAATTTTCAATTTAAATTGTAGTCATTCGCTTTATTTAACTGTGTATTAAAACATTTTGACATTATTATATTTATTTATTTGTATTAAGATGCGCATAACGTTTGCTTTTAAACTGGATTAGTTAATTTTGTCAGAATAAATTAAAATATTTCCTCTTATGAACATATGATAAATTTGTACGTAATACTGCTGAAAACTTGACTCATTTTGTTTAATATCGCATAAAGTTAAAAAGTATTTGTTTTTTTGACTGCTTCTCAGCAAAAATTGCATTTTCCAACAATATTTATATGCGGCTAAGAAAAGATAAAGTAACCTTGTCTGTCAGGAACAGTCTTTTTACACTATCACTGCGTTAGCTATTGTTCAAAACGTATTGTATAATAAGCTACGATTACCTTTGGCATATGGTAATCATCGAAAACGGTGTATTGAATTATCATTGAATTTTGTAAATGGTATCATGAATGTTAATGAGCATTTGTTCTAAGGTTTTATTGAATCCAAATTAGAATTTAAAATTAACGTAGATTTAATTTAACTGACCATCTGAACCAATTAAATTCAACTTTTTTTCCCGTTATTTTAATGTATTTAAGAAATTCTTTACGCGTTCTGAGAAAACTCAAAATAACATACCTAACTTAAAAACCAATGTCTATGAAAAGTAATAATTGTTCGAGTAGTAATAAAACGTTTAGTTTACGTTTTTGTATCTGTTCATTTGTCATTAATTTTTCAAGAAAATTATAAATTATAAACTTATAGTCAGTTTTTACACTTTTGTAATGGCTTATACAATTTTCATCAGAATATGTGTAAAAATTTAATATATTTAAATCTAATTTTGAATAATAACATGAGTTGTATTGATTTTCAGATCCAAGAACCAATGATTGGCCTTTAATTTCATCGCCGTTATCGCTATTAGCAGTGATGGGATTGTACTTGCATTTTATATATAGGATTGGACCAAGTATAATGGCGAATAGACAACCATTCAAATTAGATAGAATAATTCAAATATATAACATTATACAAATAGTATTAAATGCTTACGTCTTATACGAAGTAAGCATTTGTCGCTATATAATGTTGCAGTTTTTTATTTTTATAATTAATGATAAATTAATGTTTTAGGGATTAACAATTGCTTGGCTGAAACATTATAATTTCAGGTGTCAGCCAGTTGATTATTCAAATGAACCAGGACCTCTGAAGGTAAGAAATAAATATTCATTGATGCTGTTTCCTATTTTACAGATTCAATAGTGTTAAACAATATGTTTTTATTTTCCAAGATTTTACGTTATATGTTAGTTGTTTATCATTTAAAGTAAAATACTGTACATTTTGATTAACTTATTTTTTGACAAACATTGTATTAATTTAAACAATGTCCTTGTTTCAGATTGCTTTTACAGTATATCTTTACTTTGGATTGAAACTCTTGGACCTCGTTGATACCGTATTCTTTGTTTTAAGAAAGAAACAAAATCAAATATCCTTCCTTCACGTATATCATCATACCGGTATGATACTGGGGTCTTGGATAAGTGTCAAATATTTTGCAGGAGGTCACGGAACATTTATTGGTAAAAACGAACAATACAATATCATAAATTAATTATCATTTATATTCACTCGTATAATGCTATATTTCTTAGGCAGAATTATCGATTGATTTAACGAGTCAATTTATAATTTTTGCACAACTTTTCAGAAACTTTTTTGTTTACTTCTTCAGGTGCAGTCCTGTTCTATAATATTCTATTATCCATTAGTGGATTTGTCAAACAGTTCCTTATATAATGTTTGATTATTTTTTATTATTTATTCTTTTATTTTTACTTACTTATTTATTAATTATTAACGCTAACATCATGATTAATTACATAGTACATGAAAATGAAGGGAGATCTGAGTGCTGTTTTAATGGGAAAATTCTGGTCTCTATCAATGTTAAACTCCATTTGACAAATTCACTAATCGATAATATGACATAATATTATAGAACAGGCTTGAACCTGAAGAGGAAAACAAAAATATTTCCGAAACGTTATGCAAAAATTATAAATTGACTCGTTAAATCAATTAATAATTCTGCCTAAGTTAATTAACTAATTATTACAGATATTCGCGACAATGAAATGAAATATTACATTTATTGATTGATGTACATAATATTCTATGGAAGACTCGAATTTTGTTACTCTATGTACCTCGGGAGTAATTGGTAATTATTTCTTCGCACGATTTTCTGCCCTCGCTAAATCTCGAGTATCAAACTTCGCCTGCGAGAATAAAGACCAATTTTACTTTCTTGGTGCATAAAAAACTATTATATGTACATATGTAAATCAAACAGAAAATTGAAAATTTGTACATCTGTGCTGGGAAGTGTATATATAATATTTATTATATTTAATTACTGCACTGCATTTACGAGTTAAAAATGTAAATGAAACTTCTCTATATAGAATACAAAAAACTAATGGACATGTTTTAAATACATGTCCAAATATACGAATAATAATTAAACTGCTAGTATTGTAATGTAGGTATTTTCAATTTAATATCCGATAAGATCTAAGGGTACATTAAACTCATTATTTTACCATTCGAATTATTTACTGACTAAGAAGTACTTATAGCCCTTCGTTACTACACAATATATGGTTGTGGATAGTTTAAAAAAATTGGTTAATAGTTCATGAGATATATTGATATTAAAACATTTAGTCGCTCAGTATTTAGATTTATAATATCTTAAAATATGTAATTTCATAAGCAACCAATCGCCTCGTAGATTGTTATCGATCGTGTTAATTGAAACGAAAAAACGTTTCTAGTTAAATAAATATGATGAATTGTGAAAAATTCAAACACTATTAGACTATTATCTATCACTGCATTAAATTTCAAACAAACAAATTGATGCGTTCAAAAATGGCATTGGATTTGAATTGATGAAATTGGAGAAATTTGACTGTTAAACGGGGTGCCAGTCAACTTTGATCCTTCCTACCTTGTTAACCAAGCTAAACGAATAATTCAATTATAAAATATGATAATTTTTTTAAAAAGTACAAAGAGACGCACCTTTGTTTACAAGCAATTGATTTCTGTGCAAAATTTTTTGGCAAGAGATTTCTCGATATTGCGATTGTATTTTAATCTGCACAAAAGTCAATTGTTTGTATTGAAGAGTCACTCCTACTTTTTCGAAAATTATTATATATTGTATAAATTATAATTGAATATATTGTTTAACTAAGTTAATATAAGGCAAAAAAGATCTCTTAAATTAAATTAAAATTATGATTTAAGCACCCCTTTAATCTGTGACAAGTTAAGAGTAAAATTTTTTAGAGTGATAGATATTACTCTAATAAAGAGCAATAATGCCTTGGTTTTTCATGATTTATCGTATTTATTTACCTAGAATAGTGTTTTCAGCTTCATTGGCTCGGTCGGTAACAATTTGATTTTTATATCCTGCTAAGCTTGTTTATTACCATCAGAATAATTTACCGACTGAGAACTACTGTTTTTACAAAAATTTGTTTCGTATTAAAATTTATGTAAAACCACGAGAATATTTTCTGTAATGAAATAATCTATGATTGTGCACATTTTATAGGCGATTTAAATTCACGACAAATTTAAATGTACAAGTTAGTTCGGTATTTCGGATACACAGTAATTTTTCAAATCAGATCAAATTGATAATTTATAAAACAATTAATCTCGTTGTCTACCACACCAATCACCCTGCAATTTTGTACAATTATAGAGCCTTGGTTACAAAGGAAAATATTCTCGTTGTTTTACTTAAATATAAATCAATATAAAAAATTAATTTATTAAATATATAAAATATATTAAACTAAAATATAAATTAATATAAAACTTAATTTTCAAACATTAATTTTTGCAAAAATAGTAGTTCTCTGACTGTAAATAACTCGGATGGTAAAGTAACGATTTCAACATCCCGTAATAACTTTTTTTTTTTATTTATAAATAAATCGAATTTAAAATTTTAATTACAGGTGTCATCAACTGTTTCGTTCATGTGGTTATGTACACGCACTATTTGATAATGTCACTGAAAATAGCAGAACCCTGGTGGAAGAAGTACATCACCCAAATTCAGTTGCTTCAATTCTTCCTGATTCTCGTTCACTTTTCTCAGTTGATATGGACTGATTGTGGTTTCCCACGTTGGACAGCAGCTCTCTTCATCCCACAGAATCTCTTCATGATCGTTCTATTCGGCGACTTTTACTACAAGGCTTACATCAAGAAACCAAAGAAAGTAGAAGACGACAAGACTGCTACGAATGGGAAAATAAAAGCCCAATAAAATAAGTTCACATAGCAATGCATGTGCGACGCGATTTGATTGATCGTAGTATCGGTCAATGTACTATGTTGTACATGGCGATACAGATGAAACCGGTTGAAGATAAGTTTTCGAGGACATGCCAATGAACTGGTTGAAGTGCGAATGAAATCAAGTTTTTATTTACTTAGAAACTACAGCCGATCGTTTATAGTGAATGTGTTAACAATACGATTTTCTTTATTTCTTCCTATTGCATCGATTTCTCGTGTTCACTCTAATAGTCAAAGTTTGCAATATCGAGTTTACATTATTAGTGAACGCAGCAAATTAACAATTTGTTTAAGATGAATCGTTAGAGTATAGAAAAGTGACTATGAGAACCGATAGTGTAACACGGTTGTAATTGTTATATAAAAAACAGTTTTGTTTAACGTAACTTTCAAAATGTCAGACTGATCACTGTAACATTCAATGCTTCAACCATACGAAATATGTTTTAAAAAATCCATTTAAAGAGATGATACATTTAAATAAATGAATGCGCGCCTTTGAAATTGCACGAAGAGAAACTTGCACGAAAATGTTCTAAAGCCGATCTCACAACGAAACTGCAATGTATGAATGAATTTAAATAATTAATTGCAACCTATTTGGTATAGTACGTATATTTAGATTATCCTCGCTATTTATAACGTTTGTATTTATAAATATTCAATAATGCGACTGACTATATCGATTGCACAAGCAATTATTTACTTTAGTTTGAATTGTCATTGGGCAGATTAACATCTGCTTTTTCATCAAAATTATGTTAATCATTGTACTTATGCACGCAAAAAAGTCTATAGTAATTATAACAACTGCAAGTTTTGTAATTGTTGCGATTACTTTTACAATTATAAATTATGAATTATAAAAAAAATAAATTAATTCACTTTCACACTATTTCTCAGAATGTGCATAAATCCGGAAAGCACAGGAATTGAAATTGCGATCTTTCGATTGTACCTTACTTGCCATAAGTCATAAAATAATTGAATTATTAATGTGCATTTTTATTCACTAAGAATATTTTTAAAAAAATAATGATAGTTTTTCTGAACGGATAAAGTTCATATCCAATTAGTTGTAACTGTTATTTAAAAATACATAATTATCATTGTACTTATATTTTGATAAATTGTTAAATAATATAATAAAGATCTATACTTGTAATGTAGATGTAAGCTAAAACTAAGTCGTCTTTAAACAATAATTTTATGTTTCATGTAATTGTACGTCTCTTGTACAAGTATATTATTTTAACAATAATTATTTTCACCATACATAGAAAAATATGAAACTACTAAACGCAGACAAAATGTACATTTTGTAAGTATTTATTAACATTGTATCAACTGTTCAAAGGTATGGTACAATATACACATATACATAGTAATATCAAATATTTTACGCAATATGCACGCAGTAACGTGTGAAACATACTTCCTCTTGTCAATATTATGTCAGCGGTTTTGACTTTCAGAATCGTCAAACTCGTATCTTTCACCAAAAAAAAGGCTAGTGCACCAAAGACGCTAATTAGTATCTAAACGTGCATTCGATTGGGTCAAAATCAGAGGAACAAAATATCAGGAAATGAATTAACATTTTAGCATTACTTAAAAATTTCCAATATCTTGGAGTGTCTATAAAAAATGTATAAAAATTCAGAGATATTTATATATACAATAATATACAAGATAAATAAATTGATATATAGGTATACAAGCAGAAATAGATCCTTCGCGAATTAGGTCCATCATTGGGTATACATATGGAAATCGAACTTTGCTCCGACCCTGACCGAGTAAATTTATAGTGTAGAAAACGAAACCAATGATATATACACATTCGAAAGAAAGTCCTCTATGGACCACGTCCTACTTTTTTTTTCTCACTTAAAACGGCCGTGTTTCACGTCGCCTAGATTTTCGGTGGCTACTCATAGGTTGTACCGTTCTTCTTTGTAGGCCGGTGCCGTTACACACTTAACCGATACGCTCTCAACTTCTTCTCTCTCTTTCTTGGGGAATCTGGTTTCGTTTTCGACCACCTGCCACGCCTGCGACTTCCTAGATTTTAAGTTAGCGAAAATATAGACTTTACATTGCTATTGGAACTTTGAAACTCCAAGATGCAGATATATCCTGTTTGATGAAATAAAATTTGAAAAATCAGTTTTAGTACAATAGGTTATTTTATGTATCACTAATAGCAATAGAAAAAAAATGATTGTTCTTATGCACCATTTGCAGTATGATAATATCTTGCTCTTTAATCAATGTAATTAAAATTTTATAAAGAAGCGGCAACGAATATAAACTTTATGTCTAGTCATAAAGCATCAGCTAACTTTAAAAACTCACATATGAATTATTACAAAATATTAGCAAAGGTAAATATACGTATTATCTTGTAAAGCAAAGATAATAAAACAATTCATTCCGTGTACATATAAACTGTACATTAACAAACGAAAAGTTTAAAAACTTTGATACAACTTATACACATAAATATTTAAAATTTATTGAAAAATTAAAGTCGTTTAAAAAGTCGGAAGCATCTAAATATAGGTGAAACGTTATTATCTCGTTTACATTTTTATCCGTCTTTTATATCACTTGAGAGCATTCATTTAACTCGGCAAAATAAAATATTAAAATATAAAATTGCAATAGTAAAAATAATATTAATAATACATAGATATATAAATATACATAAATAATTTTATAAAACAATTTATCCTTTTACTAAATCAATTAGGATCTACTTAAAATTCCATTTCTCAAAGTGTACCAAATACATAGACTTTCTAAAATAAACCCGTAACATAAATTCATAGTTACAAAAAATTAAATTTTATAAAATGTTAACAATAATAAAGTTTTTATAAAAATGTACGCGCACGTTGTAAATCTTCAGCTTGCAAGTTAATTTATTTTATCGTTCAAATAAATATTGAAAATCGCAAGCTTTCAAATTTTCAACATAACCGTCGGAGGTTAATATAATGTACTTACGCGTATTTATTCATTTCCATTAATTAATATTTCATCAATTATAAATGCAATGCAAATTATATCAATTAAGAAATTACATCGCCCGAGTTTATTTCACCATAATAGATCATTACAAAAGTATACGGTATTACAAAAGTGAAATTATAAGTATGCATATACATAATGTGTAAGACAATTGGATATTGGCGTCAAAAGATAATCTGTAAAAAGATGCATCATTTCTTTTTTGTCTTTATAATTTAAATGTATGCGAGAGCGAACTAGAAACCCGGTTACTTATTTTTTTGTTGTATATACATGTTTGAAATTCGCGGTTGGTCATCGATCAGCTGATCGTCTTTTACGAGAGATTGTTAAACGAGAGAGACTGTTTCAAATTATTTTAGTAGCACGAAAGTCGATTTAGTACCGGAAAGACCTGGATAAAATACAAAGTATAATTTTCAAACGCACAATAATACATTTATAGTTACAAAGATTGATACGCAAAACTCAAAAGGCGATACAGAAGTTATATAATTTTTCGACCTATTATTTATATTATATTTAAGGATATATATTTTACAAAATTTTAACATACAGTGTTTTTACAATTTAATCTTATTACTAAAATTATATTGTAGAACGTTTAGATTAAAATAATAGAAGAACTTTGTCATAATTACATATATCTACTAATTTTTGTAGTATTGCAAGCTCGTTATGTCCTTTATAATGATCAAAATACAGAGGAAAATGTATACCTCTATTTGTTTCCGAGTTACAAGCAACGAAAGTTGGAAGTAATTTTTTTCAAAATTTGTTTTAGTGGCCTATAATAACTTTAATACAAAACAAAATTTTTTGGATGCTACTAATTAATAACATATTTTGTTTAAATTTATAGTACTTACAGTCATGCAGGATACGTCTTAATTAATAAACTCATAATTGGTATTAAATGCATTGTCGCTATGTGCAAAGAGGAAACGATCGTATACTACCTTTCTATGCGTAAGTTATTCATATATACTTTACATTTTTACACAGATTTCCGAAAAAGTAAGGAATACAGAATTTTTCTATAAATTCGTAACTGCATATTTAATTTTCTAGATAGATTTAAACTATCGTACATGTATTACACTGCTAGAGAACAAAAGTATAAATGTACTAAATATCGTTAGAATTTGACATAATTAACAAATTACAGGAAACTATTACATTACGAAATGTATCGAAATGGTTAAATCAAATAGTACTTTCTTTGACGCGTTTGGTCATTCAATTCAAAGGTATATATATATGTATATAGATATATGTAATGCGTGATTAATTACCATAATTTATTTTTACGTAAAGAATTACACATAGGGATATACGGCATTTCGTTTTGCGTCAATCGTGAATTCTAAACTAGTGCGTTCGTTGACTTTTAAGTACGCTTTTTAAATTATTCCTTTGAATTGACAGATAGATAAATTTCTAAAGTACCTTGTAATTATCCGTATTTTCACTTATATTTTATAATAAATTCTGCAATTACGAATTTAAGTGAACTTGATTTTAATATTTTCTTTTAAAAATATATAAAATATTAGTAAAGTATATCTACTTATTAAATTAGTATTATCGGCGAATCATATAAAATTGTTCTCTTTGCTTCGTGATTCTTAGAAGTTTGGATTTATATAAATTAGATGTTCAGTACAGTATGTGAATTATGTGTAATTGTGCACATCGCTTAATCGATCCTGATGTACGTTCGGTGGAGATTCGTGTAATCTCATGTAATTTATATACTGAAAACATTTAAGAATGCATTTTGATATATTTGATTCTAAAATACGTTCGTGATGGCCGCAGTTATATTGCCTAGAAAATGTAATGAGTAATTTACAAAACAGACTATATTAATATATTATGTTCAAGAAAGAAATTATTATTAAGTCTGTAGAAAGAAGTGTATAAATGTTTATATCAAATGTAATAATTTTTTTTAAAAGATAACTGTTTACAAATACCGTAGTAAAATTTAATAATCTAATATCTTAAAATAGTATTTAATTGTATTTACAACTGCTGTGCGATATTAGTACTAGACAAGAAACTAAAATTTATTATTACGAATGTAAATATAAATGTAATTGGGTGCGAGGTCTAACTGCGATAATTAGACGTATGACTGCGAGTGGAATTAGTGTGAAAAAAACACTTATGCGCAAAGCGATGCGAACAATCTACATGTGAACGTTCATAAAATGTACAATAAATTAATAAATTTACAAAATAATGTATAGCTCCTCACTTTGATTTGAATCTCTATTATTCATTTTGTTATTTGTTTGATTTGAATAGTTAAATTCAAATGCTGTTATACGGCGTTCAACATATTTCCTGCATACCAAATTTAGATTTTAAATTTTCTCGCAAGCAACTGCATTTTACTTCGATTCGTATCGAAAGACATAATGCCATGCACGCTTGTTCGAATACTTGTGTTTAATAATGTTATCTACTATCCAATTCCGCTTTAAACTTGGAAATACATTTTTCTAATTGCATACGAAAAAAATATGCAATTTAAAAATTTCCTTATTATAATAAACGTTTCTTGTTTCTTGTAGAACTACGACTTAAATGTTTTTCATTGGCCTTTCAACGTTACCATAATATCAGTAGATGCGATATAAGCATAGGGTATTACTCTCCTAGCAATACCATTTTTACCAATGCATTTTGGTTTCTATATCGATGCAGTACAGTTGAGAGAGAAGCAATATCACTTTTGTCAGAGAGTAATAAAAGCTCTACGTGTTGATTTCATGCTACAAATAATAACCTTGAATTATATATTAAGTCAAATCAATTAAATAATTTAAGAAAATTAAGAAATATTATCCATTAATTTGCATTTATAATATTTTTTATTTTATTTAAATATTGCTAATTATAGTTACAATAAATGCAAATATATTGTTTATACGAACGTACGATAATGTGCAATTTAACCTTCTTTATCGTAAACACACATTTAAGAAAATTTTATATTAATTAGAAATATTGAATAATTTCAATTTTTTATTTAATACGAATTAAGACCAACGCCAATTACAATTAGTATAGTAATTATAGTTTACACTAGTGAAAATGATCGGCATCGTTCTGACAGCTATATACACATTCTTTCTGTATTCTAATTCTACAATATCGTAATTGTAACTAACTATTTTGGTGTTAAAACATGATAAATTATTATCACATCAATTTTATCGAAAGTCCGTTTAAACAATTGCATGTAGATTGTGTTGCTATATAAGTTATAACAATTAGTATTTCGTAAAATACTAGTGTGTAGAATTTCGCGTAAAAGTATCAAAGTATTGTCCAGTGAACTATTAATTCAGTTGTCAGTGTAGTTACTAGTACTTTTTGTAATTAACCAGTACTTTGCATAACGTCATGCTGATGGATTTGTCGGAAAAAGTTGGACAAATAATTCAACTAGGGACAAGGTGTACGAATTTTCGTAAAATCTAGGTAAAAAAATGTTGAATAATTAAAAGTTAATTTAAACACTCAAGATATTTCAATTTGCGTAAAGCCATTTTTTCCATGTAAAAAATTTGTATACTTTATTCATAAGGCTTATTTGACAGAACTTTAATACGTAGTTCAATTTTATTAGAAAATAATCTTGAGTTTCAGCCAAGTTAATTATGAACATGTTGTTACATCTCCTTATAGCACTTATTAGGGGAAGAGTGTCAGGCCTTCGCATGACGGAACCTAACAAAAACTCTAGGTTGTATTTTCTGATATAAAAATGCTAAAGCTCAAATTTATCAAAGTTATTATAGGCCACTAAAACAAATTTTGAAAAAAATTACTTCCAACTTTCGTTGCTTGTAACTCGGAAACAAATAGAGGTATACATTAATAACGTAAAACTATAAGAAAGCTGAGATCAAGTACTTTAGATTAAAAAAATAAGCTTAAATATATTTGGGATAAAGTTGTAGAGAAAACGAGCAGTTGATGAAATTAGACTTGAATTTAAAAGTTAGGGTTTAATAATGTTTTCAACACTCGAAAGTCCGACACTTTCCTAGTTAGTGAAAATAATAAAGTTTAAGGAATAGGTAAACAATTAATAATTTGATGTATAAACATATTTAAATAACATAGTTGATGTATAGATAACACTTAAGTATTAAAAAATCATCATTGAAATAACCACGTGTGTTAGTTTTAGTAATTATTATTATTGTAATTGGCAAAATACGGAATAGTTATGATAATTTAAAAAAAGTTAGTTTAGACACTTATATTAGAAATGCTGAATAGTTACAGTAACTATCATTTTTCGGTATATACATGTATATTTATCGCGTAAAAACATTTCGATTACGCTGTGTGAAAATACATATCCGTATTATCAATATTGCAGAGGTCTATGATACATGAAAATTATTTTATAATAATAAAAATTACAATTTAGTAAAACATAAAAAGTTGTAAATCAGCAGTTTGCAATGAAGTATTTAAACAAATTTTTTGATTATTTATATTAAATATTAGATTTTTCAAATAATTGGATAGTTTATATTCCAACTCAAAAGAGAGTGTCTTTTGTGACCTAAAGATAATAAGCAAAAGTTAACGATTTTTTAAATGACTTTTTTTTTGACGTTTTACGAAAATGAAAATTACATTGCATGACAAAGTAAAACGGTTTAATAATTTTATTTTTTGTTGCATTTTCGGATTGCTTACGTACTTCTTTAGCAGAAAATATTATTTTAACCAATTAGTTTCAGAATTTCAGCTTTTCCTTATAAAATATGTAATATATTGTATATTTAAACTGTACAATATTGAACCTTTATCAAATCCAGTTTTGAATAATATTATATATCTTGAAAAATACGTATTATTGACTAGTGTTTTGTAAAATATTAGGACGTTTCGCGATTTTATTGTTTTATTTTACTATGTCATACAATTTAACAAATATGATTTTAATTTCAGTGATTTATTGTTTAATTATTATATTTTTACGCAATAAAACAATTTTAACCTTTATCTAACTTGCAGGTTGTTAATAGTTAATTTTAGATTGTTATTTTATTGTATAATCCTATAAAATATAAAATATTTTCTGAATAATAGTAATAAACAATAAATGATGAGTATTGATGAGCAAAAGAAAAATTTAACTTATGCATAGTTTCGTTACATAATAATAAAACAATTCTGAGAAGGAAAAAAGAAAAAACTGTTCTGCATAAAATATAATTTTTTGATGTCTTGTTTATTAAAGTTAATATAATAATGTTTATGAACAGAATGTATTAGTAGAAAATGTTGTATATGAACAATTAATAATTTAAAATAAAAATGAATTTATCGTTCGATGATAGGTGTATATGTGTATAATATATATAATACCGAGTAATATAAAGCAGGCACAATTTTTCAACTCTTTGACCACTATGGACAACCATCCACTTTAGTTCAGAAAATTATATATCATACACATATAAATTAATCGTAAATAATATAGCACTTTATAGTTATAGCACTTTATATCAGTGTTTATTTTTCTAGTGAAAAAGAGATAAATAATGTATTTCATCTTTCATAAAAATCTTAAATGATACTACCAGGACCGAAGTAAAACGGGTCATTTCGAATCAGGTATCTGATTAAATTAAACTATCGAAAAGATTAAAACATTATCGTGCCCCAAATGTGTCGGAAAACAAAATTTGGATGAATATATTTGTTATTTTAATTGTATTTGTTAATGAATTCGGTTGAAATACACGTCATTACCCGAGAACGTGATCGGATAAACCCATCACTATTTTCCTTGGTTAAATTAAATAAGTCACTTGACTAAATTAATTAGATTATATTTGCAAGAAATATAAGTAGATAGGAAAAAAACTCTCCTCGATAAACATTTGGAGCATATTGAAATGTACGTTTGACGGGCCGATTGGTGGGCGCAATCGTGGCTGGCCCCTCTCTCAGGATCCGTACAAAGTGAGTATACTGGGGGCTTTTCAGCTCGGACTCACTCGAAAGCCTCAGTTTGTGATACACACTTCGGGACGCAGCAGCTGCATCCGATTGGCCACTAACTCATCCGCGGCTGCTGTCTGCTGCCGATTTATATAAAGTAATTCATCAATTATACTTTTATATCTCATTCGTTTCCTAATATCATTTCGAACAATTTCAAAATAATGTACGTTTTTCTTGTTACCCAGTCTCTTTATTTCATAAATAATTCAAGTTAAATACAGATTGACTGACCGGTTTTCGGGTGAACTTGTGGGTGAACCGAGCGCACGTTTGCATCGGTTTTCATTTCCTCTACAATATTTTTATTTATTTTACGACTCTTTCTTATTTACTCGTAATTCAAATCATTTTTACCACAATCGTTTTGTGTACTGTTTGTTTATTAATAATTCATTTCACACAAGATTCTTAAAATATTTTAACTAAACTTATAAAGAACTGCAGGTTAATAATTAATCTCACTTTCATTTAGTAATCATTTTTTAAAAGGTTCCTAGTTAATTTTCAAATAAATTATTGCGTTTAAAATAATATTTTAATAAACAACTATTTTTGTTTTTTTCTCTATTAGAATAATACAATTTTGTTTATCAAACTAACTATTAGTAATTATAGCACTTTTATTTTTAAAGCAAACATTTCGGTGACTCATATAATTATTACATAAGTATTCTTATAATTATTAACGTTAAACTATAATTTGAATGGGCAGGTACCGTTATATTTTAAATTATACTTAGAAAGAAAAATTTGACTAATAAAAATGCATTTGGGAGACTAGAAAGGGCCTGATAGATTTTAATTCTATCCTTATACTTATAACTACTCTTTCACTTTTCACCTAACTGTTTTTTAACGTTATTGATGGTGTTATATGGTGCATAGTATTATCGTGTACCATGTATAAATTATGAATTGTTCGACAATTTAAAAAATGATCCACTTAAATCTATAGAAACGTTGCTCTTCACGCATATATATCACGCATATAGAATAACTAATTTTTTAAGTTTGAATATTTGTATATTGAGATTTAGAAATCAATTAAATTTATTCGTTTACCGGTTTTTTCTAAATTACTATACGTACAACATATAAAAAATATTTGTTTAGCCAGTATATTATTCTTTAAAAATGTGAATTTTTCTTTATGAATAAGAGAGAAGATATTTATTATAGAAAGATCGTAAGATTCTCAAATCTCATCGACGAAAGCAGCGAAAAATGCGGTCAACTTGAGAAAATATTGAATGGAAAATGCAAATGTTAACATCCATTGATATAGTAGAATAACGTTTTTAAAAATGAATATTATCAATAATCAATACTAATGTACTCTATTCTTCAATTTGCAGTATATTCTATTACCAGAATTCAACCAAAAAACCACCAAAATGGCAAGCATAATCAGGCACGTTGTAAGCAACTACAACGAAATCATAGAGACCAACAAAGGTAATACTCCTTTTTTCTTTACCTATATTAATTCAACCAAAAAAAAAATTCTCGCTAACGGATTCTTTTTTTGCTCGTGAAGACCCTCTCGAAAGTGTTACGGGAAAGGAAACGTACTGTTTACATGGACCGTCATTTTTTTTTCATATAGACTTTGATTTGAATAGCACTTGCGAATTAGCAAACCAAAAACTTAACGACTACGTATTGCCTAGATTTCCCTTTTGCGATTCATATAGTTTTATAATGGTTCATTGATAATTCATTGTTAATTTATAAATCACATCTGACGGAATCAATTAAATATTACAACACGTTTGAGGAAACGTCGAGTCTCACTTTTCGCGTAACGTTCTGCCAGGAAAGTGTAATATATTCCGATATAAAAATTATACATATGCATTGTAAACTTACACTTATTGTATCTTGTATATGTATGACAGTAGAACGATTCTATACTTAAAATTCCTACTTAGGATTTATTACGTTATTTTCAGCTTTCTCATAGTAAATTATTTGTTGAAATAGGTCAAATTTTAAAAGATTAGAATTAAAGGCTCGTTGGTACATATAGAAAAATTGACATAACTGCTGATTTCTGCTCGTTTAGTTGACATTAGTTACATGTATTATTTATATCGATAGTGCTTTGTTTAAAGTGAGATTTAATGTTTTCCGTAAATTAATTGACAAATGTAATTGTCGATTACATTGATTGTCGATCGTTCGTGTGAAACGTACAGTTCTGTATTAATTTAATTATTATTACAAACTGTATTGAATTAAATTCTTTCGGCTGGTTAATTTTTTGATTAATTGCAATTAAAAATGTTGCTGTCGGTTGAAATGATCTCATTGTAAAATATTCACTTGACATAAACGAAAAATATTGCTAGTATAGCAAAAATATTGTACGCCAATTAGTTTGTAATATTTATTTCTTTTTTGTTACAATTAAGTTATTTATCTATGTAATATAGTTAACAATATAAACAATTTATTAACCAAAAAAAAGGTTTATTTACAATAGAAAAATAGGCAATTTCTATATTCTTAATTTATTTCCATTTAGTATCTGTTGAACGTATGTTCACATTTTTAATAATTTTGATGAAACTGTTAAACAACGATAAAACATATTTTATAGGCAAGAATGCTACAATCACTCATAAAAGTTTAAATGTATAAAAACCTTTGTTCAGTAAAAACTAAAATATTACGAATAGCTACTAAAATACTTTCGGTTAAAGACCTCAGGTGATTGATCCAAAGATGAAAGCAAAAAAAAATGTAAAAAAAAAATCCCGCGTATAGTCCATCTCTAAATCTATAGACAAAGCGCATTTGCGAATCAGGTCACCTCCTTCTGAATAACATACCAAACGAGAACGACGTTTTGGATTCTCGGTTTCTCTTTCTTGTAATTGCGACATCTAATCGAGACTTGCTTCCCAATTCACGAAAATTTGATTAACACGTGCATTAATAAAAAAATTTCTACGATCATATGTAAATTACGTTTAATCTGTGAAATTTCGATGTATAATAATGAAACGAGGAGTCAAAATGAATACGTATACATGTATTTATGAGGTTTTACTCGGTCGAATTTTTAGTGTTTAATTCAGCATTCTTATTAATATTCAATAAGAGTACCACTTTTTTTCTTTTTAACTTTTACAGAATATTCTTATTGCACGAGTAAAATTTCGCGTAATTGTTACGTTTCACAAATTAGCGCACGTAGACTGAAATTAATAGTTACTTATTAAAATGTATTTCTATTTTTACGTAATTCATTCATTATTCGATAAGGATAACGTTTCAAAATACTAAAATTGGTCGATAACGATTCGTATCGATAAATTTGTAGACAATGTAGCATTCACGCAAAAGTATATTGTTTGAAAATTATACGTTTGCTACTAAAACTTACATAATTCATTCGTTATATTTTATATACGTCAGTGGCATCAATTTCACAATGTTCTTTCGCGAATACAATTGATCGAGGTTAAATTAGAATTGAATAATTTTAAAAAAATATATTACTACTTCAGAATCCTTAATTCAGTTATTTCTGCGATTTCGAAAATCGGTTAAAACAATAATAACAAGCATTAATTTGTACTTAAAGTAAAAAAAATAAACAAATGAAACTTATATGCAGAACAAAATTTATATTTGTTAGAAAAATCGATACTTTATATATATCTGAAAGTCGTCGTATCGTAGATTCCTCACCAAAGAGAAAATGTATGTTTGTTGTTTAAATATGATAGAACTCACTTTTACAACTTCATAAAAGTAAATGTTTTATGGAAATAGAAAAAAAATGCCTTTTTGACGTAATCGCATGGAACAAAAAATGAATATCCTCGAGTACATTCGTTTTATTTACTAATGTAAACATGTATAAAAAATAAATGTATTATATTCTATATTCTCCGTTCGTTTCATTAGGATTTCCTAAAGCTTCAATGGCAGTTTATAGTAATATTAAAAAAAATACTTTATACGTACACATATAATTAGTTAATAAAAATATTATTAAATTAATATTTTAAACTAATATTTTACATTCAAAGTTTATTTGTAATGATTATTGTTAAAGCAGAAGCTTCACTTTTTTTTACATATATATGTAAGTTATTTATTTTTTACGTAAAATACTATTTTATGCATTCTTAGATGTATCGTGAACGATTCAAATACACAATAATAATAAGGATAATATTCATTTATTTTCCATCAAAATTTTAACCTGTTTCTAGATTATACTATAGATAAATAAGAGAATTTTCACAATAAAAATAATCACTTGCGTCAACGTCACAAGTCAACAACTATGCACGGTTATACACATTTAAATACTACGTCATAGAACGGAAGCAACGAGATTTTGCACTTAACAAACATTACTATTTTAACAATGCAATGTTATAAATATTTAAGTGTTATAAAAAAGTGTAATTGCTAAAAATGAATTAAAAAAAATGTAAATATCTTAAAAATGTTTCATTCAAAACAGTCATAAAGTAGTTTAAAAAAAAAAAAGTAGTAATTTTAAATTCAAATAAATAACGAAAGTTATATAATATATTATTAATGAATCTAGTAAGTGACACTTCATAATTTCAGATCCAATGGTGGACTCGTGGTTACTGATGGGTTCGCCAATGCCACTGCTCACGATTCTAGCTGGTTACCTGATCTTCGTCCTGAAAATCGGCCCGAAAATGATGGAAAAAAGGCCAGCGTTCGAGTTGAAAAATGTCATAATACTTTACAATGCGTTCCAGGTGATCTTCAGTATCTACCTGACGATAACGGTAAGCGAGAGCAAAGTCAATGAGAGAAAGACGACGATCACCCACTTTTCTATAGCGCCGTATCGCAGTTTATGAGCACCATCATAAACACGATGCATATATATCAAAATATTATAAGTTTGACACGGTTTAACCAAGTATTGTTCTACTTTACAGGCTTTCAATGTCGACCTGATGGGTTTGGTATTCTCGGCAAGCAGCTGTAACACCAAGGCTGATCCGACGAACAATAGACTTCAATCTGCAGTGAGTTTGATTATACTAATGATCGTTTTATCATTTGATGAAATTTGTTTGATAACTTAGGATGATGTGTGAATGTATATACTTTTTTTCGGAATACGTTTCAATGATTATAAAGCAGTTTGTCAATGATCTTTTAAATTTTCTGAGCTTTCTAAAAGATGATTTAAATGCGAATTAAACGTGATAATTGTATTCGTCATTTAATCAGAGGCCATTAGGAATTTGAATTAGATTTTAATTGATAAGGTATAGAATGTGATTTCAATGTCATTGAGAAAACTGAAGTTTATAATGAGATAATAAGTGAACGTTTTTTCACTTAATGTTTAAATCTATAATCAGTTTAAAATATTTTATTCAATGTGACTAAGATGACTCTTTCAGTATTTAACGTACAGCGAATTAATTGAAATAAAAGTTAAAATATTTGACAATGAAAATTGATAGATGATTAAGTGAAGAATACACCGATAAAAATTTTAAGCTATCATTTAATACGAAGAAAAATTCATTATACGGTTTATGCATACAGCTGCATCAAAATTTACGCACGTTTATATTCCTTCTCGTCAACTTTAATTGCTAACGCGCGTATTTCTCTTATGCAAAACCTCGACTTTCTCGTCTGCCTCCTTTCTCAAAGTCGGCTTTTTCGAATGTCCTGATTACTTATCGGAAAAGTAGATTTTTAGACATATCATAGACACATCCTCCTTTCGATATTACTCTTTCTGAATTCGGTCAAATTGTTTTACCCCGAAGGAAGTACATAAATGTCAATTTGCAATTGAAATTATTTTTCAATAGTAATAGTCTTAAACTGTGGAAGAAGAAAATGTGACAAACTGCTTTTGCCTTCATTTTATCTCTAAGAAGAGCCTCTGCTCTTTTCGTCTTTGTTAATGAATTGCTTATAGTTTTAATACCTCGTCGATATAATTTTACCCGATGAAAAATCAAAATTGAATTGTCTTGTAATTGAAAACAAAACTTATAGTTTGAAAGTATCGTGTGAAACATGTGTAATAATTCAAATGTTTATTTAGTCGTATGTCAATGTACATTATAGATTTTATGACCAATAAATTTGTATAAACAATCACGTTTACTAAAATAGAAATCGAATTTACAACTAAAGAACTAATTATTTATTACAGCTGTCAGCAGGAGGCTGGTGGTACTTTTTCTCAAAAATTACCGAACTTATGGATACGGTAAGTACTCACCGACAAAATAAAACACGAAACATCAATAAATTTGCATTACCATAACAAATATATTTTTAAAACAGGTATTTTTCATTCTTCGTAAAAAATTCAACCAAGTGTCCTTCCTTCACGTCTACCATCATACGATAACAGCCTTCTTTTCATGGTGCTATCTCAAGTTCCTACCTGGTGAGCAAGGCGTCGTTATTGCCTTCCTCAACTCTTTCGTTCACATAGTCATGTATTCGTATTACCTAATCGCAGCCTTAGGACCTGCGTATAGGAAGTATCTTTGGTGGAAAAAGTATATGACGTGGATACAGTTGGTAAGTTTGACAAATTTACTTATTAATATTCGTTGCGGCTGTACCTCCAAATTAAAGGATTCACTTGTAAAGATTATTTTGAAGACTGCCATATATCACCTTTTTTACGCATATTCAACAGATTTTAATAGTGATTTATGAATGGTTTCTTTTTTTTCTCTGTGGTCTATGGTCTCTTGACTGATCAATTATTAATGAAAAATCTCCAAAATTAGTTACAGTAAAAAGTTGTATTAATATTATTTTAAATAAATCTGTATTTTACGATTTTTGTTGATTCAATGCAATAAACGAATTGCAGAAAAACATAATTACTAATTCATTCTCGAGTAAAGATTTATTCAGACTGTTAAAATAATTTACGTAATTTTACAAGTGCTAAAATCAATACTTAGCACTTACTCTGAACTTATATTGGTGATTTTATTATGTTGATAGTCGTAAATGAAATAAAAATTAAATTACTTAGATTTTTGAGTCATCGATAATAAATAATGCTAAATTTTTTTGCAGATTCAATTTGGTATGATGCTCGTTTACTTGATGTTCACCCTTGCCACCGACTGCCAAATGCCAAAAGCACTCAGTTACTTTTTCGTTACAAACGTCGTCATTTTCATTTACCTCTTCAGTGATTTCTACAGAAAAGCTTATGTCAAACCGAAGAAAACGTAAAAAAAAAATACGTTTTACAAAAAAATGAAACATACGCACTGTTACGTTTTTTTTAAATATAAATTCGCGCGTATTTAGTGGTCAGTTCTTGTATTACGATAATTCATCGCGATTAAACGAGAAAAAAATTGTTATTTAATATAACGTAACTTATTGCCTTGTATAAATATATGTGCGTATGTATAAATACATATACATACGTACATACGTTCATACATACATATATATGTATATACATGCATATATATGTATATATATATATAAATTTAAAATGTGTAAATAGTTAATGTACTTTCGTATAGTTTTAAGATTATTTGAATTTTCTTATGTTTACTATGGTATGTGACCGATTATACTTAGTTTTCTAAAATGGGACCAAAAGGATGATTTCAAATAGGCATCGACCGTAATGACGAATGCATAGTGCGCCATATCACATATGTCTTTTTGTACGAAGATATCAATATTACAGATTCGCTTGATGCCTAATTTGTAAAGCTATAATAACGTACATAAATTTATACAATTATTGTTATTTTATATATAAAAATAAATTATTTGTAATGCGATCATATTTGTTTGTATATTTTACAGTTTAAACAGATGTCAATTATTACGATCACTGTTAAATAATTTTTTTAACAATAAAATTTCAATGAGCGTTTTTATGTTATAATATATATGAAATGATATGATTATTATAAACAGTTTTAAACTTTTTAAATATTTTTCATAGGTAATGAATTTATATTCTGGTAGAGAATATTCGTATAGTTTCATGGATATGCAATGGTGACTTTTTGATACAAATTTCTGTGTAGGTCTAGACAAAAAAACTATACAGTATTGTTTAGATTATTATGAAACTAACGTTGTGTCTTGTTTTTAACTGCACATATAAACAATCTGACGGATTTTTAAGAATATCAACAATAACAAATTATTTCAGCCAATTTCAAATCTAACATTTTAATCGTTTATCTTTAATTCAAATCTCGCGTATGTATATACGTTTATACGTTTCCATTTTTTTTTTCAACATTTATTGACCAAGTGTATATAGAAAGGCATTTGTATTTAAGTATTTTACAGACGCTTAGGTTTAAATTTAAAAATAAAAATATAAAACGAATTTAACTTAATAGCAGCATAACCCCGTTTTCAACTTTATAAATAAATTTTCATACGAAAACCAGACTGGTGATCGTAATTTTCCGATGAAACTTGATTAAATCCTTAGATAGTTCTATCAAAAAGACCATGAAGACTGTAAAGTATGCCGTCACATAAATCTTTACTTATAGATCTTTCTAGTACGGCAATAAACTACGCATTGAGATGGATTACTCTACATATATTTACTCTCTGGGTATACTCATACCTATATTTAATCGTCGGCTTTTTGATAACGTGCCGATACAATTTTTTTTCAAAAAGGTGTTAATTGTATATTTTGTTTAGAACGAAGCTGATTAAAAATTCTTTTTGAAAAGGTGCCGATTGAAATTTCTTTTCAACTATAGTTGACAAAAATTAAAATATTATTTCAATGACAATTAATATGTATAACATTATAATTAATACTATTGACATCGTTTACATGCAAATGTAGTAAATAAAAACATTAAGGGGATGTCATACTAATTACAGATTTCTGTAATAGATTTTTCAAATATAATTTTTAATTTTCTTTTTTTTATATTTTTTTAGCATACGCACAATTGTTACATATAATAGAATGTGCCTTAACTTATACAATTGAAAAAATATGCAAATTGAATGATACATTTGAAAAATCAGTTAATGTCGGTAAGTGTGTTTTTTAAATGAAGGTACGACATCCCCTTAAGGTGTTGTAACAATTTTGTAAAAGTGAAAAATGAGTATTTTGTCTAGCACCTTTTAGAAATTTAAATTGGTACAGTGTCAAAAAAAAATTTGAATCGGCACCTTATTGAAAAGAGTTTTGTATCTTAAAAGAATTATGAAGCAGCACCTTCATGCATTAAACCGCTGTCAAAAATTATTTACCAATTTTGACCAAAAATAATATCCTTTTTGAAATATTTTGATCTAAATTCATTTTTACACTATTGATTTCGTAAAGGTAAGTATAAATGAATACATTACATGTATTGCCTTTGCTCATAAATTTTTACACAAAAACATTTACTTAGATTAGTTTTTTTAATTGCCTATATCACTTGTACTTCATTGGTTTACTATTAAGTGATTTTATTTACTTATCTGTTTATTATCATAGTATATTCAATTTAATTAAATCATCTATTAACTTTATTAAAGTTATAAATTATACATACTTTCTAAAATCAATAATAAAACTATTTGTTTCTGTATATCTAAATTTAAAATTTGCTACAAAAATGTAAGCAATAGGCGATTTCAAATTCAGCACGTGTATGTGTAAGGACGTACGTGTTATTAGTTAAGAATACCAAATTATTTTTCATTATCCAACAAATTTTGATATTTACTAGAAATTTTAAATAAAATTGCTGTATTTCCTTAATTTTAACAATTTAAGCATTTATAACATAAAATAATAAAACAAAATCAATAAGAAAATGATTTAGGCTGATCCGTCCGATTTATTTGACATTACATATCAATTGTATATAATACAAAATGTTCATCATTAATATATCGATGTTATCACGATAAACGCAGAGAATTTCACTTGCATACATTGACAATTGAGCGCAGTCGATATTTGAAATTTTTTTTTTCCTTACGTACATCTATTACATAGATGAATTTCGTACTGGCGACTTGGAATACATTAGCAATAAACCAATATATACACAATCAAAACGTATACATACAAAGCATATTTGTTACTAGTTTCAATATTGTCTTTTTTTGTTACAAAAAAAATTATCGTCAGGAAGTTCTAGTATGTAACGCACCCAAACAATAATTTTACAATACACATATTTGTAAATTGAATGATATGGAGCGGTTTATGGACCTACGAATGTAACATATTGTAACCCTAGTATAAATCAAAATATTTATGAAACTTTCTTTTGACCAAAACCTGACGATTTGACCAAAAATGGCTAATAAACTCGTAATTAAGGGCCAAAAAATGGTATCATCTAAATCGAAAATCCTTATTTTCTACTAGGGAGATGAGGTGCACTAAAATAATGAAAGTTAGTTTTATCAACCGTGTAAAAATATTATAAACCATAATATTAAATTACTTTTGCAATATTCTTGACGGTGCAGAAAACTATATTTTACAATTTTTTGGTGTATAAATTCAATGTTTACATTCTTAGGTACAAAAACCGCCATACACCAATCGTATTCAGCTAATCAAAAAAAAAAAATGTTTGAAAAAAAACGAACTCGTCTTATCTGGAAAAGTGCATTTGTATAATTTAAAGAAATTAAAAAAAAAAAAAAAGAAATTGGTGTGAATAAAAAAAAATTTTCTTAAAATAATGACGATTGTCGCAGTTAGCCTACATACAACCAGAGTGACCAGTTGGCGATTTTTTCTCCTTTTCTCTCTTACGTATATTGATGTTTATTAAGCGAGAGCAACAAAGAGAAAAAATCGCCATCTGACAACCCTGCATACAACATCTTTAAACACGATACGTGTATATTTTCTTACGCACGAATTATACGAATGGAATTATCGTTACCTTAATTGACCCGTTTTACATATACTCTCAAAAGCTAATTGATTAATTGTTTGAAAAAAATGTTCTCGGTATCATTTGGGCTAAACGATCATTCGCGTAAATTTTAAGTAATACCATACCTATATAATATGTATGCATGTATATACATACAAACACACATACATACATACATACATATACATATGAGTAAGTGTATTTACGTATATGCATACATCGCGATGTTTAAAATTACACCTAAGCATACGGTAACTGGAAACCGTTTTATATATATATATATATATATTTATATATATCTCATGGAAGCACATAATTAATCAATCGCAACCACGCGATAAATATTGCACGTTTCTCGCCATAAAAAAAATTTACAATGTGAAGTGTAACAATGTGCCCAGGTTAAACATCTAACAATTTACAAAAACAATTATCAAGAAATGTTCGCATATATAGTCCAATTTTCGTTTTTTCATTTGAAATATAACCAATTTTATTTTCCCTCATTCTCTCAATCCTTCTCTTTCTCTCTTTCTCTTTCTTTTACACAAACATACTTACACACATACAGAAAATTAGGATAAATACAGGATGTTGAATTTCTGATACGTAGAATTTGCGAAATTTAGTACACATTTGTCGGTCGATTAATTATTCTATATAGTTCCGTTTCTGTTTTTTCTTTAATTATTAGTATTATTTGGTATTGTAAATTGAATATATAAATTTTTAACATATTACATTGATTATAAAATTTAAATACTTGTGAATTTATAAAATTTTATAAATTCTTGTTCCGGTAAAAAACATTTATATAAAATGTTATTTTTTAATTATTCTTGTACAATACATTTTATACAAGTTGACTAAAAACTTTTCACTAAATAGACAAATTAACTTGAAACTTCAGAATAAAAATCTTATTGATTTACATAGAAAAAATTTTGTAGGACCTCTTGCAACATATCCTTGAACTTATAGAAACATTTATTGATTATAAGAACACAAAATTTGTTAAGTAAGAAAATAGTTGATTAAAACTAAGTAATAGGATACTTAAATATGTACAATTATACATTCAATTTTAATGAAAGGACATCATATTGTACTACTGTAATTTTGCACGTGAAAATTGTCTTCTACGTATGGAAGAAACGGAGAGTAGCAGAAATACATCTTTAATATATTAGATTTATAAAATATTTTTGATTTGTCTAGTTCTAACACATTTATACCATTATCACGTGCCTTTTCTCACAATATCTTCAATTTGATATTTTAAAGATTGAGAAAGACAAAAATTTGTTTATAATTGCTATCGAGAACAATTTTTGCACTTGCTTTTTAGAGATATTGACTTTTACAAAGAGAGGTATAAAAGAGCCATAAATGTTGGCTAGACCTCAACAACAAAATATCACCAGTCATCAGAAATTCAAAATACCGTAGCCATCCGTACAATCATTATTTTCGTGTATATTATCTATTTACAGGAATTTTAAGTTTATCCGGCGTACGTGGTCTTTTTTTTAGGCCACTTTTGACTTTCCATTCGGAATCGAATTCCCATTGGCGATAGGTTTTCCATTAGCGATCGGTTTGCCATTCGTAAGCGATTTCCCATTGGGAACATGATTGCCATTTTGTAAGACTTTACTTTTCGGCTTGTCGTCGTCATCATCTTTTTTCTCAGACGTGTAGGCCTTGTTATAAAATTCAGAGAAGAGGAAATAGAAGAAGATGGCGTTTGGTAAGGTGAAGACTAAAGACCATTTTGGATAATCGCAGTTGTAGAAAAGAAGCTGGAAGTTGTGCAAGAATGCCAAGCAGAATTGTCCCTGAAAATTATAATTTTTAGTTTGAAATGAACTTACATTATCTTTATTATAAGTTAATTATATTGATCCAACAACACATAATTTATTCATTTTTAATCATCATCAAAGTAAATAAATAATGAGAAAGTGTATTTATTAATTGATAATTAATTTATACTAATATTATTAACTATATATAACTATTTTTACTTTCTTAATTTTAAAGTTATATAAGAAATTTGCATCATTCTGAACAATTGGATATTACGATTTTTTAGAGCAAGATGTGATAATTTTTTACGCACTACTATTCGTTCCGGCATATTAAGGTCCTTTGTACGATTATCATAACTACAAAATATTTTATTTTATCATTGTTATTTAATAATACCATTTTAACTACTTTTTATTACATAATACATCTATGTAAAATTACGTAAATAAATTAGACAAATTATAATAATAAAAGTATATTAAATTATAAATATATTTTACTGCTCAAGTAAAAAACTTTTTTCTCAAAAAATTGAATTACTACCTATACATATTCCAAATATTAATTAACAGATCAAAATATAGATCCCTTTCCTAAAAATTTAGATACGAAATAAATTTTAACTCCCGCTTAAAGGATTTTAAAGAATAACAAGTTTTTAGTTGTAATAAATAAAAAAAGCGTCCATGAAACCACAACTCGGAGAAAGTTGACCATCCGGAGGTAAAAGTGCAACTAAGCGATAATATAAGAACTGTATCACAATTACCATCTGCAGAGAAGTGATATATTTCTTCCACCAAAGGTACTTTTGATATTGCGGTCCGGCAGCAGCTAGCATGTAATATGTGTACATAATGATGTGAACGAAACTGTTGATGACACCTACAAACACATCAAAACAAATGATTTCCTTGTCAAGTCATATAATTCGCATATTACGGAATTTATGGAATATTTGGTGGTATCAAGCTTGATTGTTATGCCATTGCAATGTTATACGCTTTTATATATATATTTAACGCGTGATTCTATTTGTTATTATTTTGTATCAAGATATACTAAGATAAAGAGAGGATGTATATCCACGGCATATATTTTCATAGCGAAATGAGTAATATGATAATAAACCATTACAAAATTGCAAGTTATATGCTAACAGTAAACATAAAGGAAGAAAGTCTAGCTCTCTAATTGGTATATATGTATATAAGCGAGTACATCGGCATTAAAAGATTTAACCTACTTTGATAGGCTATCGTATAAGTATATTTAAGGGTATATGCAACCAATACTCACCAACGAATGTACCGTGGCCGCCAGGATAATATTTCGCTGCTCCCCACGATACCATTGGCATCACAGTATGGTGATACATGTGGAGGAACGTAATTTGTTTGTCCTTCTTACGTAGCACGAAAAACACCGTATCGAGAAGTTCCGTAAGCTTCGCTAAGAAATAAATATAGACGCCTCTCGCCACCTGTTGCGAGTAACGTAATTTATTAGCGTTATGCATTTTAGATTCTATTTATTTATTTATTTTCATTTCCCTAACCTGTGTAATCAGATGTGCATATTTATAAATACAGTTTAACCAAACCAAGACTATACTCATTATTTTCTCACTCTCCTCGAAGTAGAAGAAGATTCATGCGTGTTCTTTACGATTTATCAATTGTTTTATTGCGTTTAAAACTATAATGTGAACTATGTGAGAAAAACGCGTTAACGTAATTTTGACAACAATTACGCAATTATTACTTTCATTTGTATTTTAGTCAATGTTTATTCCGTAGATTAAAAGAGTAATTGCGCGTGTCAAGTGCGTTTCGTTGATATAATTACCTTCGCTTCGCATTAAAAGGGAAAATATGTAGAAAGTTTGTTTTAAAATGGTATTTCCAGTACAGTTATTACAGAATTTAATTTGATAATATTATCAATTAATTTTTTCTTTTTTCCAATATAAAAACTAATTATAAAAAATTTGTTTTTATTCTACCATGGATGCAAGGAAAGAAATTTCTTAAGGTTCGTTACTTGTATTGATTATACTTTAGATACTTTTACGTCGATACGAAATAATATAATTTTTAAAAAGATACTTTAAAATAAAAAAACGATCTTGAAAAATTACTTTTAATAAAGGTCAAGATATTATAGTAAGACATTATTTAGTTTTACGAAATTTCTTTCCATTACAGGTTTTGATTGCTACAAATTTTGATAATATCTTCTTCGTAATGTTTTTATTCAATTCTACATTAAACACCGACAAAAATAATACACATTTACTGCATTTAAATATTTAAACTACAAAGAAACTGTATTCACATTGCACAAAGTAAGAAAATTATGTTAACCAAGATTGATTTGTTTCTCTCTTTTTTTTAACCCTTTGACTTGTGTGTTGTGTTATTGATACAAGACTTAGAATCTAATAATACATACTGAAGATGTCAAACTTCTGGAAGATATTATGAAAATGATGTGTTGGATTTTCCCTGCAAGATGATAGTAAATTTGTGTATAGGTCTTTCCTCGATCAATGTATAGACATATGATTGAAAAGATACCAGAAAAAAGTTGGCGTTGTAGATACAAATAAAGAAAGTCTTGTTAATCTCAGTAGATCGAGAAAAAACTTAATCTAAAACTATATTTAAAAAAAAAATATTTAGAACAACTGAACAATCGTAGCCGATGATCACTTTACTCAAAATTATAAAAACATTCTTGTTTTCCGTAAGTTAGAATTTCAACTTTCAAGTGAACGTCGTGTCGAATGAGATGCGTTATCCTAAACATTTTTTTAAATATGACGATCGTGAAAAATAAATAGGATTAACCAAAGTAAGATGAGGTAAGATTGCACCTACCCTAAGCGCATTAGGCGAGTTGGAGAAATCAACGGGTTCGCAGTGCCAACTGTAATGCCTCAACCAAGCGGCATCAAGACCTTCGTAGAATAGCCAAACGCTCAGGAGGACTTGGAAGAAGTTGTAAATGACTAGAGTGTTCTTGAGCACGAATGGCTTGCGATGCTCCATCTGACGAGGCCCCCACGATAGGGTGAAGTACAGATAGGCAATCATGATGCCGATGCCTGGTAATGGCGATGACAACAAGAACCAGTCTCTCGTTCTGTGATCTAAATTGTGCAATTCAATCGTTAGCTACTACATTTATAAATACTTGACCTCTTTCTGGTACTTTCAAATTTTTTTCATCATTTTATTACATGCATATTATGCATTGGCCAAATATTTTTATGTATTATAATTTATTCGTTTGGTTTTCAAATTTATAAGTTGGTTGTATCAACCAAGTATAAAATTACTCCGATATTATACCAGCTGTAATTTCGACTTGTTTTAAACGTCCTTGTTTTAAAAGCGTTAATTATGAAGGAAAGTCTTTATTTAGTTTAGTTTATAACTGACAGTAATTCAGTCGAATTTGCATGATTTACCAAATATTCTTTTGCCATACTGCAGTCGTTGCGTATAGGTTAAACGTTATACCATAACATATCATTTCACTTAAGCTAAATATCATTAACTTACATCAAGAGTTTAATTATCCGTTTCAAAAGAATTCATATAATATTAGTATCCCCAAAATTTGATAAAATTTAGCAATTAATTGTAAATCCGATATAAGTCAATAAGAACATGAATACCTAATTTAATACGCATTCAAATAAAGCATCCAATTTTAATAGAAATTATCAAAATATTTATCAAAAAATCAATCATGACTTATCTAAATTGTGAATGTAATATTCGCAATACCACCCAGGGATAATATGAAAAAATTATTTTTAAAACTATTACCATTATGAGGGAGCCATAATCATCACTTATTAGTTGTTTGTCCTAAATGTCAGAAAAGGGAATAAAAAAAAAACTTACCTGACAGCTCCCAGAAGATATGATTG
The DNA here is from genome assembly GCA_026168455.1 of Theocolax elegans. Classification (NCBI taxonomy): domain Eukaryota; kingdom Metazoa; phylum Arthropoda; class Insecta; order Hymenoptera; family Cerocephalidae; genus Theocolax; species Theocolax elegans. The sequence goes on along the minus strand of CM047425.1, from coordinate 16,475,078 downwards.
TAGAATTTCAGGAACGAATTGTTCGTAGCGGTGGCCATGTCGCCGGCGTTCAGGCTACTGGTATTCATTGATAATTCGTCTGAAAGGAAATTCGTAAATGCTATGTACTCTTGAACCAGTTCATTCATCGTTACGTATACACACATACGTGTTTATTTTTTTCATCAGAAATACACGCGCGTATGTTTTGAATTACGATGACACGATTTTAAGCCATCAGGTATTCGTAACATATATATGCATATGTATATGCATAAGATATGAGCATAATATGCGACTCTCATTATTCGATTAAACCGACCACGAATATGCAGGCTTCTTCGACCCATGTGGGATTTTTTCTATTTACATGAAAAATTAGTGTTGAGTCGATTGTTCGGAAAATTGGTGAGGTATCACGGAAATACGGAAATCTTGTTTTTTGTGTTATCATCTCCGTTCCCCGAAATCCTTTTTTACAAATATACCATTATATACGTTCGGCACGTGTGGCCATTCTTATGAAACTTGTGAAATTTGGTTAACCTCGTAATGAAGCAAAATTATAAGTTTTTTTTAAATTTGGTTTAACATCGCTCTTTATATGAAGTTTTAGTGAAGAAAGCACGCGTTGAAAATGCATTTGATAAAAATATTCTCTTCTCTCAGTGTATACATTCAACCAATGTATACACCGAACAAAAACATTTAAAAATCACGTTATTTTGCAAAATGACTATTATACATAGATCTTAATCTCTGATAGAAATTGAATAAATCAACTAAAGTTATTGACCAGAAAACCCCTAAAAATACTCATTTTTAATGTAGCTATAATAACAACTAAAAACGAAACACATTCATTTCGCACGTATCGAAGGAAAAAATAACACGATAAATGGCATAACATAAGATATAATTAAAATTTCAATAAATCGACAGATAAATAATAGTTACGAAATCATCAAAGTCTTGGTAATGTATACATTCGATCATAGATTTACCCTGCACTTTTTAGCGCAGCAGCAATAGAACCAGCAAATTGTAATACACAGGATCTCACAAATACGGTAGACACATCGACCAATCGAATTTCCTAAGAAAAAATGTTGTACCAGTCGTACAAGTCGGTTGGAAGCGGAGCAACGACGACGCCGGTAGCGACAACACGGCCGGCCCGTGAAAATTGTATTCATGGACTTGCGAAATTCATGGGCGACCGAGTAAGAACATAATACGCGTTTATAAAACAAAAATATACATTCAAAAGAAAAAAGTTCGATCTGCGGTGTTTGCACGCATGCAGTCGACTACGCTTTTTCTCCTTTTTTTTCTCTCGTATATAGCATCAATTTTATTAACATACAAGTAGCTATTAGGGGCTCGGAATCGTCAGTTACGACATCAAAGCGGTGAATCGTTTTCTAGCTGTTTCTTTGCGCTTTTAATGCTTTAATGACTAGTTGTATTGTATTCGATTATCCATTCTGCGTTAGGGATGACTGTCTATGACGGTTACTTTTTTTTCCATTCAATTTGGAATGATAGAGCAATATTTATTCAAGGTTGATAAGAAAATAGTATTATTCTTTTAAGTGGAGAAAATAAAAATTAATTTTTATAGAAATTTCATAACAATTAGTATTATTGTAAGGACTAAAATTTTACGTTAGAAATTTTGTTTTATACACGTGTTATGTACACCATGTACAAATATCAATAACAAAATAAATATTGTTCATTTAAAAACAGAAAGTTCAATAAATTTCTTGTTGATTTTGAATTATTTTTGAATATTTTTTGAATAGGAATTTTCGGAAAAAAACTAATATTAAGATACTTTGTCTCTTTTATAAAAAAATGATTTAATTAAAATAACTAAAAATAAATAAATTATAACAACATATACTTCATATAATTCGTTAGCTTTATTTCACAAATAATCAAATTCGTCGCATATATAATTCTAACCTGTTTATCATTAATTTTCATACGAAAATACACGTGTCATTATGTCGTGAACTTAAACGTTGACTCTATAATCATCAAAATCTACGGAAATAAAGATCGATGGAAACCTTAATTAAATTACTTGAAATTAATGAATTCGATAGAATAATATTGGTTCAAACAAATGAAATATTCATTCGAAGTATTTCTATACATTTACATCTAATCCTTTGTTCAAAGCTTTTTTTCGAAATAAATAATGATGACCTCAAAAGTTATTGACACGTGGATTTTCTCATATTTATATACGTGCTACACACTCGCACGAAGCGGATAGATTGAAACATTGAAACAGTAATGAGGAGAAAACGTAATAACTACTAAATTAAATCCATGAAAATATAGAAATTTGTTTTATAACACAACAGATAATTAATTCTATTGATTTGATTGTATTGGTCATTTCGAATAATTAATCGAAATAATACATAAAATTTATGTTTAAAAAGGTGCTCATAAACTGTAAAATAAAGTTAATTTTCATCAAATTTTACATTATACAAATATTACGATCATCATCATCATTTATTAAGTTGCGAATTTTACAATTACGGCGTGTTCTATAAAACTATTAATTATATTTAATTGCAATTTTTTATCAATCTGCCTGTCAATAGTGTGTGTTAACTATCAATCACCTCGAATTTTACAATGTAATCATTAATATATCAACATCGACAGTCTTGAATTAAGTAAATTTACAGAAATAATTGTTGTACATATTTAATTAGATATTATTATAAGCCAATTATTCCATAACACTATTTTTTAATAGGGAAAAAAAGTAAAAACATTACTGCATGCTCAGAAATGTCACCAGAAATTGACTAACTTATGGTACCAAATTTGTCACATTTCATTAATCATAAGTAAAAAAATACTAAAAAAAACGTTAATTTGAATAAATATGAACGATACAATAATATATTCCTCTGATTTAATTCTATTTTAAATAGTCTATAAATTATGTAAAAATATATACATTCAATAGAAAGTTAGATAAAATATGTGAATTGTATAAAGGTTATACATGATTAATCAATGCATATGTGTCATCTCGTTCAAGTCAAAAGAAAAGTGTGTAAGATGTATCTCATTAAAATGCGTTTGTGACACTTAGTATATGACAGTCAACAAAAGGCTGTACAAGGAAAAACACGATCTTCGAGTATAATCACCCAAGACCTTTCATTTTCGGGCGGATATCGATATGGGATACCTCGGAAACTTGTACAAAACGAAACGTGTTACACACCATACGATGTAAAGTAGGTCATTTATACTGGTAGAGGTGCACTGGACCTCGGTACCGGTTTCCAAGTAAGTCAATGCGTTGCCGCCTCCGAGTTATGATACATTCCGCGGTACTGGAAGAGAGATTAAGGATTCTTTTCTCTCTCGATGCTTACCTAATTTCCACAAAATACAAAACTCTTTCAAATGTTCACGCAACTTTTTATGGTTTAATACAATTCGTAACAAATGTTACGTTTTAATTAAATTTATTAGATTTTCTCTATTATAAATTACTTTGCACTGGAATATACTATTAATGTTCGAATATTGAACTTTAAATAATCTCGAAAATTATTGTAACGAAATTCGATTATAATTCTATTCTTATTAAGTATTTTATTTACATACGTACACTTCATTATAAACGCTTAGAACAAAAAAAACATTGTATAGATTTGTCAAAAACCGAATGATTAATAAATAATTTTCCACGATTCTCGTAAACTAAAATATTTTTCGGTCAAAAAATTTCTATTTACTCACATACAGGTAGAAGTTGTATAGGTTATAATAATTAAAAGGTGAAAATACAGATTGATCAGACGCGAAAAACACAGGTCTTCTTTACACTTATATAACTGCTAAAATCTAAACCGTGGAGATAATTGCCGTCAACGACAATCGTAAAGAGTCACTCGCAATTTAAAATAAAGTTAAAACAATAACTGCGTTACTGCTTAAACTTATTACTCTATACCACTGTTCCGAAATTATCAAAGCAATACCTATCCAGCGTAAATACTCTAACGTGTTCGTTAAGCTTTACAATTTCCTGGATACCTAGTAAGAATGTTTCAAAACTATTATCGTACCGAGAACTAAGCGTACAGTATTGTTCCACTAAATTTTCACGCAATGGTCAGTTTACTTAATAAAAATAATCATTATTGATTGTAATATCAGAGAAATATAACTCTCTTAAATTGAGTTTATTTAAAAAGAAATAATATATTTTCTTTTAAACGAAAATAATACATTTTAAATACTTAACTCGATAAAAACATGGAGTTTCAATAAATTAATAGTTCATACAGGTATATACCAAAGATGTCATTGTTGGAAGCGTTCGAGATTAAGCGTAAGAAATACAAGTTTAAAATATCTTATTTACGGCTGTTTTAAACAACACTGGATGTTGTTAAACGAACCTTATCTAAAAATCTTGCCTTTATACGATTGAAGGAATAGACGAACCGCAAATCAGTTTTTCCATCTAATCGAAAGAGTTAGAAAAAGGATGTAATATAATACTTTGCTTTCTCAGTCATATCAAGGTTATTGACCCTAAAAGCTTTCTTTAATTGAGAGACACCAAATGCTATGTTGTTTAACATTTCGATTAGCTAGTGGAGAGTTGAAACAGCAATTATTTCAATGGGACGACATTATTAGAACAACTTTGGTCAATATTTGGATAAGAAGGTCACAGGATGTACTCTTTATTATCGAACATCAAACGTTTAAACATTTAATATTTGTAAGAAACTAATACACGACAAATCTTTTCTATAGCTATTCGTATTAATATTTATAATACGCCTTTATTTTTATTATCCAAATTTTTTTAAAATCTAATCGAGGGTGAAATTATTCTATTTCAGTTTAAAAAAGTGAACATCTTTTGCAAAATATTTTAGAAAGTCAATTAAAATTTTTCAAAAATTTATAAAATTGACCTTGAATAATTAACCATAGAAATTTACGTCTATTACTTTAAAATTTACTAATTATTTACATAATATTTAGGATTTAAAAAAAAACTTTTGTACCGTTTTTCTTATCAGTTGTTTTTATAAAATCACAACATTTTAATTATTAATTTTGTGGGATTTACAACCTCTACAGTGCTGACTAATTCTAGTTAAATTATTTAGAAGGCTCACCTTAAAAAGAAAATTGTAAATTCATCAAATTATTAACCGTACGCTGTTGTGCATACAGTCTCTATTTGACATGTAGATCTTCGCTTTACAAAACTGTTATCAATTAACCTGAAGCATTACTTGCGATTCGAACAAGGATTTTCCATGTCCACCTTACATCCTGTTTATATTTTTTCCACGATGATTTTCATGGAAGAAATTCGTTAGGAAAAGTTTTATCTTCAAAGAATAACGATTTCTATATCGATTACTTTACACTAGATTAAATTATCCTAATTATGGCAAAAAATTTTTTGCAGATTGTAATTTCATCAGTTGCCGAATTTAAAATGACCTGCAGGAAAATAAGTAACGAATCTAAATGAGTATCATGCCTATAGTGAAATCACGATTCTTCAGTTTGACGTTTGCAAACATCATTGACATCAAAACTACTTAGTCTCACTAAATACCATACAGTAATCTCCTCCTTGGCCTTGAAAAAGAATAAAAAATTAAATGCCAATATTATGACGTTCAATTGAAACAAATAATAAAAAAAAGTTTGTATTAAAAGTAGACGCGAAGCGTTACATTTTATATTTATTATTTTCCATCAGGTTAATTAATGCAACTAGTTGACCGATATGACAAATTAATTATGATGTATCATTAATTTTCTAATCGTTCGTTTGATGCTTTTACTTTTACATATACTTGTCTGCGCAGCGTATATAAAATGATGTACGTGTGATTTAACAGTATTTAAATAAAAATTAGGTCACCAGTCGGTTACTTAAATTTGTTTTAAAGAATATTAATAGCTCAATCGTAATCGTAATTTAATACCAAATTGACCAATAAATCATTTGAATATCGCATACAATGAAATAAATTAACTAAAGAGTAAGGATATTTTATTTTTATGAGACTATTTCACAGATCAACCTTTGTTTTAATCGCATATCGTATGAATTACACTTTAGTAAAAATATTGTTTTATATTTACGTTAAAATTAAATCAACTATAAAAAATAAAAAAAATAATGCAGAGGCACATTGATATTCAACAATGTTTTAAATATAGAAATATATTCTAATATTATATAATATATAAAAAAGTTGAAAAACTAGTAGAAGTACAATTAAATATTTAATTTATAACCATTACACTATCGTAAAGGATAAATTCAAAGATATTATAGTTATAAAACAAGATCAAAGTTGTACACGAAACAACACGCACCTAATATCTTAAAAATGGTTATACCACTGTTAGCGATAATCGTGTAAATTAACAAATTTAATTCCGCGATTAATCTGCGATTTTCGTAATTCCGTCACAGTGTGCCGCGTCGAATCGAATATTATTGCGCATAATCGCGAGCGCGGACGATTTCGACGTCGTCCGGTTTCGCAAAAATTTCCTATCACTTATACACACACGCGATTCTTCCTCTCTTTCTATCGTTTGTGTTTCTTTAATTTTTCTTTTTTTCCGAATGAACATCGAGATTGCCGGGCCTAACGCCATTTATTCAATCGTAGTAGTGTGTTGCGAGATTTGGCTGGCAATTGGTAATTATGCGTTTACATGGAAAGCAACGTAGATGTATAAAAAAAAAGTTTGTATAAATTTTAATTGGCTATTGAATTTGAAAGAGAATAACTAATTGTAATTTGTGGATATTGATGTCCCTATGTTATGATCAAATTATGTAAAAATATAGAATTAACTGAACTTTGTTTTATTACACACTGTTAAATTGAAATTTAATTTACAACGATAAGTCAATGACAACCGATTGGCAAGAAAGTAAATTAGAGATTGCGTTCAATCTGTGAAAATTTTTACACGAATTTTTCCAGTCCACGTACTTTAACTGCATGGAATACTTTTACTTCAAACATTTCACTTGAATTAATTCATTGAAACATCCTCTTTATTGCATTACTCTTCATTATTGAAATACAATTTTAAATTGTGTTTTACCTCAATTTAAAAAAAGTAACGTGCAATGTTTTATATATATATATGTTTATGTAAACTTTTTCTTTTCATTAATTATAAGTTATTCAATCTCTTGAAAATTAAAAAAGGTTCTAAAGTTTTTACTTTTATAAACTCATTTGAAAACGTCAATAAAAGTTTGGAAATAAATCACCCCACGCCATAGAGGAATGCGATCGCGCACAAACTCAAAAATTTTCAATCTGATTTACATTCTTTTTTTAATGTAATAAATTCTCAGAATAATTTTTTTACAATTAATTTTGTTGCTAAAAATTTTTCGATGCAATAAAAATAAAAATCATATTCTAAATAAATAAATTTTAGAAAGCATCCATCTACTATATACAAAAAAAATGAAAAAAACATACAATACAAATGCCAAACGAGAGTTGTTTATTAATAATTTGTAATTCCTATATCCGTATTATTAGAAATTGTCTTAAACGAATATGAGAACAAATAAAGCTATCCTTATAAATTATATCAGGATGAAAATCACTGATAAATCATCAAGTAACTTAAGCATGTCCGAGATGATGATTATGCCAAACACGATACATAAATTAAAGATTTTTAGAAATTTTAACTAAACTACCATACGTAGATATAATAATATAAAAAAAATAGAAGTATCAACGAAAATGTCAAAACTCAACTTTCCAATCGACCTGATTCATGAAGACCATTAACCCACATAAAGTCTTGACAAAAGAAATGACAAATCTTCTAGTGATGGAAGAGCATAAAATTATTCGTCATTAAGTTGCTAATCTCATTGAAGGAGTAAACAATCTCAGCATGGTACATTACGCAATTAATGCAGACCGGACGTCTATGCATGTGCATTATATGTATGAAAGGTTGCTTTAAACTCAGGAATTTCACGAGCAAGTCGTATCGGATTATAAAAGTGAAATGCAATCCTAGCAAAGAAGAAGATCGCGTCAGCGTTTCAATAGAGGATCACTTCAATGCCTCCTTCCAACTCGACAATTTTCATTTTATACAATTTTACTGCGATATTTGTTAAACCACATTTATCAACTTTGTTTTTTAGGCAGCTTTATAAAGCTTTTTTATCATGTTTTTTACATTGTATTTCAAGCAGATAAATACCGACATTGCATTTTGAATTTAAGAAAATATAGATACACGCGACGAATTAAATTATTACGTTCGTTAAATATTCTGTTAGTGAGAGCAATGAAGTTAAAATTAAATTGCATTTGCACATTTAAATTTGTCCCTCGGTTTTTTAATTTGTCCTTGGTTAATTTTCTTTTCTTTTACGAAAAAGAAGGGGAAGATGGGAACTTTTGCGTCTTAATTTTTGTTTTTTTTTCGAAACCACACGTGAAATATGCAGAATATTCAACTCGAAAATCAACACAAAAATAAACTTTACAACCTTTTAAACAAAAACTACAATTTTGCAAATGTCACATTGTTCCAAAGCAACATTTGTACAGCCTGATGAATATTCTATTCAAATGTGAGTAAACAAAATTTCTTTTTTTTTATGATGTTTTTAATTGTATTTTAACCGGAACTATAGTTATGGATATGAAAAAATATTATGACCAATGAAAGTATAATGCAAATAACTTCAATATACGATTTCTAGTTTTAATATTACTTTAAAATCGTTATATATCTGTACCTTACAATTCATTGAACCGTCTTACCTAAGCTTTTTTATGCATACGCGTTTGCTTATATATATTTGTCCAAATAAAATAAATGTTTATAAAATATTTTATAATTACAACATTTAAAATATGTATATGTAAACATGTATTTTTTCCGAGCCCTAGAATATAAATACAATATTTATAACCATAACTTACAAAGTAAATTTTTTTGTTAACAAATTACTGCTAGAAACATTTGTTCAAGAAAAATCTATTAATATTACATTTCCAGTATACAGTCTACCAGAAAATGACAGTGATTTACTGTATTAGTACACATTTTTTACTATTATAATTAAATAGAATAAAAGTACACGATAAAACGTTGAAACATTGTAATTATCGAATGAAAAAAGTTAAGAAACAAATAGTGAAGCAATTCAATCGTAAATACCGTAAGAAATGCATGCTCTAAGGTTTCCTGAATTACTACGTTTACTGATACGCAACACGGAGTTTTAATTAATGAACAATATTAATTGAATTCTTGTTAACTATGTAAAACAAAATGTTATATTGTAAAAATTTTAGTATTATGTTAAAAATAAGTATTTCATTCAAAAAAATGTGTGAATGTTTTTATATAAGTAATTTAACATTCATAATTACAAATACTTATAAAAACATAAATTAATTTTAATTATTGTATGTGTTATGTACACATAATGTGCGACATTCTACTCATCATCTGGTCGGATATATTAATTTTAAAATGCATCAAATTTTAAGTGCAAACTTATATGTATATATATTTCTTCTATTTTACTAAATTGTATTTATCAGTTGATTTTGATTTTAATAATAACAGTGTTTTGTACATTACTAATTTTGTATAGAATGCACAAGTTTTATAGACATGACTAGTATAAGTTTAACATTTGAAGGTAAAATAGAACTCTAATTTTGCCATTAATAGAATATTTGTTCGGTATTACATGACGCTTGGCCATTTTTGGTTTAACAATATACGTTACATTTATGGTTAATTTTCTACTAACAGTGCGGATCAAAATGCTTGATTGGAAAAGTGTAAATGATTAACACTACATATCAGAAAAAAGACACTCCGTAATTTCGTATTCAAAAATATAACAAAATCGGGAGTCGATATTTTAATAATTACGACTCAGCCTATAACTGTTTGTTAAAAATTACGTTCATTAAAAAGTCACATATCAATGTGTAATGAAGAAATTTCAAGTGCGACACCTAAGGTAAATAATTAATTTAAAAAATTATACATTTGGACGAGAAAAATAATTACGGAATATCTTCACCTATTTTTGATTCCCAATGTTTGCATATATACCATGAATCATAGTCTTTTAGATTGAAAATGTCAATTCGAGATTTATATAAGATTTGAACTAATTAATTGTAATAACTAAAAATTGTTTTTTGCTTTAAAGAAATTATCAGTTTACACCTAAAATTAAAAATACTTTAAATTTTCTATGCGATAAGTTGACAGCTTTGAGGTTAGTTGATACCGAATATTGAACGTCTAGTTTTTGGCCGAAAAAAATATTTTGTAAATGTTTTGCTTTCTGCTAAGGGGATATGTGATATTTATCCTTCAAATAATTAGTGACAGCTGTAAATACAATAATTAAATCGTAATTAAATCTTATAAAATAAAAATTAATAAAAACTATTGTATATATATGCATGTATTAAATATACATCGAATGTATTTTAAAAAACTAAGAATTGTATAAATAAATAATTGAAATTTCTAATCCTTCTATTGCTATTTTTTTCATTTACCTTGTACAAATTTAAAATAAAGATGAAGAAACACCGAAGGAATTCCTCGATGTAACAGTAATACTTATAGGTTCTGTTTCTCTGAAAATTGTCCTACTTGTACTATTAAACACTGAATTACTCGTTCAAAGTTCTTGTTTATGGTATTTACGCGTGGTTAACAGTGTTGTCAACGAGTCCCTCGTACGACGACTAACAGTTTTGGGCTCGTCAAAATTACATTCATATCATTCTATCTTTTACCGTTTTCAGGATACTCGCAAGAATTTAAGTTTTGTTTGTTATTCTCCGGGCGATGATGACGAAGACAAAGTTACAGTGTTATGTGTACACATAAAGTTGGCAGTAACTGAGATCCGCACTCGAGAGATGCGCGACATCAAGAACTTGGGATAGTGAAAGCAAGAGTCGGTGTAAACCGCAATCAGTAGCTGTTATGCACTCGATTAGATGTATAATCTGTTAATTTCGTACACATATATAACTCTGCGACTCTCTGCCGATCTCCTGCATGCGACCAAACGAGTAATTATCAGATTCTTTAGGTGTTATATGGACGTGACAATCTTTAAACAGTTTTACTTTAATATCACTGATTCTTGACTTTATCAACTAGGTTATAAACTTTTTATACTAAATTTACCCGTATAAATGTTGCTTTTACATTATTTCGTATAAATATACCGATAGCTTAATAATTTAATAAACTATTTTTATACCTAACGGTAAAATGTAGGTTCATCAAATAAAATTGCCTTAATATTAATTGTATATAAATTTGCATTAACTTAAGAAATATTTTCGATCAGAGTCACCTTCACAATCCTAAATATTAACAAATAGCAAATTCTACCGAAAACTGCAGTTTAAAAAAATTAAATTTTATTTATACACCAACTAAATTTCATAAAAATTTCAATTGTATAAGTGGGAATTATCTAGATATTCAAATACCGATTTACAAAAAAAAAGTTACTTCTATACATATAAGGAAGTGTAGGAAATATCAATTGAAATGACGTGGAAATTAGTATGTTGAATTCCCAACAGGAAGGTAAGATTATTGAATCAATCGTACAAGTAACATAATATGTTACATAAACATATGAGATAATAATGCGTCTAAATGTATTATAAGTAACCCGATAAAATTCATAACATTCTACATACTTACATATTTAATTCACGAAACGTTCAGTTTAATTATAATTATACAATAATATAAGTGTAAAAATTTTTTAAATTTATTTATATATATATATAATACGAAGTGAAAAAAAGAGTAAATGAATATCCATTACTTTTTTAAGTTTTGACGGTACATATTTTATAAGACTTTATGTCACAGTTATATCAATAGGCGGTATAATATTCTAACAATTTTTTTAACCTGCAATCATTCGTATTACGCCATAAAATGAAAGAACACTATTATATTAAAAGAAAAAAGATTGACCAAGTGATCCTTAGAAAATTTAATGAAAACTGCTCGAATAATTTATTTACAATTCTATGAGGCAACCCTAGATTTATTAGAAAATAAATGTTTCGTTTAACGTTCTGCATTTTAAACAACTGCCCCATTTTCGCCGATTGGCGCGCGATTCAAAATATCCGGATTTAATTTTAAAGATTGAGAAATTAATTGTTATATATTTTTTATCGATTTTTTTGTTAGTAACGATTTTGATAATATTATATATGTTGATAATTTCTTTATTAATATAAATAGATCATCTGCTTGACATTCTTTCGCATTAATCACGTATAAGTGCATCTGTGTAATTACGCTTCGCTTGTAGTTCATTGGATAAAAAAGTAATTATATTTATTTTTTTATCATGAAATTCTGAATATACGTTCTTACTAATGCTGTAATTATTAATTTAATAAAATAAAGTAAACTTGACAAAAAATGGAACAATTTTGTTAATTTTTGTAAGAAGCATTATTCATTGAAATGTACCATTTGAAAAGCGCATAAAAGAAATAATGTACTTAAATAATACTATTAATTTCAATTTCTAATTCATATGAAAATGCATAAGATGTTCCTCGACGTAAAGAAACATGCAAACGTATAAATTAATAAAATTGACTCTAGATTAATTTACGTATCTGATTTGTGCAAGTCATTGTATTCTAAAATGACATATTAATTGTTTTATTAGGTGACAAAAAGAAAAATGATTAGATAAAGGGTTCCGGAAAATCCAACAGAATTTCGTGCACTACGATTAAATTGTTTTTCAACATTTTGAGGAAAATTTGGTTGATTGCTACTTCCGACATAGGGAATCCCCTATCGAATATGCGAATAATTCAAATTTTAAATTTTAATCGATTTAAATTAATCTACAATTTAAAATGACATTGTACATTCAAATAATTTTGCGATATTGCAATAATATTGTGCAACTGGTAAATTAAATTAAAATGTTGACATATATGCTCGCAGTATAATCAACCGATTATTACAAAAATAAATAATTTTAATTCAATAAATCATCTATCCACCATAACCTCAATATTCACCCACCAAAGAAATAAAATTCAATATAGGTATATATATATATATATGTACACACGAAGGTATACGCTAACCGTTTACATTCCTTACAACATGATTTTATGCGAAGCTCAATTCGTACGTAATATTTCATACATAAATTAATCGGTCAAATTGCGCAATACAATTTTCAAATCGGATAAAGCAGCCCCCAATAAGAGTATATTCTATAATATACTAGAACAAATAACCATAATTACTTTTTGTACGATGCGACGATAAATAGTATTTATAAGCATTCATTTCTGCGAAACACATTGCAGTTGTTGGAATATAATAAATAGTGTTAAACACTAGCGAGCATGAAATTACAAGACGATCGTGCCAGCGATGCATGCAACTATAGGAAAGAGAAAAAGGATGATAAACAAGAGAAAGAAATTTTTCTATAGCAATATATATTACTACTTAATTTTTTTCTGTTAGATGAAAGATGTTTTTGTTGACTATTTTACCTTTTGATGATAACGATATTTTTTATTGATGGAAAATTAATTATTGGCGAAATTCGGTTATTAATTAGAGCGTCAAAGTGTGGCATTTTTGTTTTTTAATCCAGCACTGCGTTTTATTGAAATTAGCGATAGATCGAATGTTGTTACTTTTTTTTGCATAGGTTATATATCACTACTTTGTTATGCTGTGCATTTCAGCACAGCCCGAGAGACTTGAAAAGACATTGAACTTTAGTTAATAAAATCTTTTTTCATTTGCGCCATACATTATTAATTATATGCTTTCGTAGTTTGAAAAATTAATTTTCATTTAATACGCGTGGCATTAGTTTCTTATTCATTTTGGTAAACATTAAACAAAAGCTATTTCCTTGAGTAAGGTAAATGCAATTTTCGTCCACGCTGCATAAAAAAATATTTGCAATTCTAAAATAAAATTTATATTCCATTACACAGTTCACAAAAATTCACTTTTAAATTCGTAATCGTGAAATAGACATATTTGAACATTAAAAAATATAAATTTTTATATTATGTGAATATACGAAATTCATATTAGATTATACGTTAAATAATTCTATTAGTACTTGTCGTACCTGATCATACTGAAAAAATGTCTTGAACCAATTACGAATAAGTTGCATTACGTTAACAGCATTTTAATATCAATTTCACCAGAAAACTACATTTTATTCATTTTTGAATTTTTAATATTTCTACTTCACTACATTACAAATGTAGAAAGATTGTGTTATGCATATAGTGAATTACGTAAATAACATTTTATTTTATTATAAGACGCCAATTTTTATCGATGTTTATAACGATATCGAGAAAAGTTAACTAGATATATCGAAGTAACATATTACAGTAAGTATAAAATATCTAAATGTCGTAAATTTTGTATTAAGAAAATTTTTTAATTTTTTTTCTAACTAATATTACAACAAAAATGTAGTCTATACCTTTCTTTTTATATACACTTTTATATAGGCTATGAAGTTAATCCTCCTTGTGTATTGATAGTTAATTAACATGTAGGTACATCTATTCAAACGATGTATGTCGATAATTCAACTATAAAAGTGGTAAGTGTCATACACATCATCTATATCTACGTATGCATTAATAAATTTTTAAATAAACAACTACTTAAAAATAAATCTGAAATATTTTATCTATAACAGCAATTAATTATTAAAATTACCCGTTATCGTAATAAACGTCATAAGGTTCACAAAACGATATAAAACTTTAAATATGAAAAATTTTACTAGACCTCGTATATATATGCATGTGTATGATGTGGTCAAACTAATGTTGTTAATTTTTCTATTATAAATTTTAATATTTTAAAATAGTCGTTTTCAAAGAATACGTAATTAAACAATATAACGACTTTTCAAAAAATGTAATGTATTCAAAGAAAATATGTTATGCGTTTTTAGTTCTAAATAATTAATGAATTCTCCCAATAAAATTTCAAGTGGAAATGAAATTTGTTTCCGGTATTATGTATAGAGTAAATGTACTAATTCCTGCGGATTAAAAGCAACCATATGGTTTTGAGGTATTTTCTTTTAAGTTTTGTTAAATCATTGACGTTGCATCTTAATTTTTTATGGGAATTATTAAAAAAATCTCCTAGCATCAAAATGTACATATTCCTGTAAATGATAAAATCCGTGTTCATAGCGGTGCATTATCTCAATTCTTATACGTTTACATGCATATATGTATTACCTTTACTATACACAATTAACATGTAGATCTTTAGCTTTCATTAATATTTTGTTAATAATTTCAAAATTTCTTTTATAAATTGTTTCTTTATAA
Organism: Theocolax elegans; assembly: GCA_026168455.1. Classification (NCBI taxonomy): domain Eukaryota; kingdom Metazoa; phylum Arthropoda; class Insecta; order Hymenoptera; family Cerocephalidae; genus Theocolax; species Theocolax elegans. Next base: position 16,459,599 of record CM047425.1, on the reverse strand, counting down.
CAATTTTGTACAACTATTGCCAAAGATATTTTTTAACGCTATAATGTTGCAACTAATTAACGCAAATATTATAATGAATGAAGATACTACGTCAATTAGTACAGAATTTAGGCTAGGAATTATTATTATACTTTTGATCATTTATAATGTAATAATAATTAAATGTAAATCACAATCTATAAAAATCAACAATGAAATATCATTTATAGTGGACACTTTCGTTATTGCACCTCATAAAACTCAATGAAAATGAAATACCTCAGTGAGTTTTCAGTGAGTACAGGATAGTAATAGTTATAATATAAATACAAACAATTATTATACTCTATATCAGGCACGAGACATTTATTCGAAAATATTAACAGGTTGTACGTTTGACAGAAAAAAAGAAATAAGAAAAGGGTAACAAGAATTTCCTCTGCTGTCTTAACTGCATATAAATTCAAAACGTTTTCTCAGCCATACAATGTATAATATATTTTATATGCACGGGTGTGTTCATGTGAGTACGCGTGTGTGTGTGTATGACTGTGTGAATCTATATGTGTATATAAACCAAAGCAATGCTTAGTATCGCGTTCTCCTGATTATAAGTACTACTCGGAAAGAGACGGGCTTCCCGCTACGCTTTCTTCACTGTCATTTCTCCAGTCATCGGAAGAACGTTATGGAGCACACACTAAAGTATTCGCCCAGAAAATCACAAATGTTACGTGTGTATATGTGGCTTATGTGGATCGCAATAAATTCTAACAATCGTACATATTTATACACCTATTTTATTATTTATTTTTATCATTCGGTTTTAAGGTTAAATAAACAGGATATATTTTTGATTATCATACGCAAGTGATCGTTCTTTTTTGTAACAATTCGTTAGGATTATTTATGATTTATAATGAGGTGTATTCATATTTTTTCTCCCCTTTTAGAGCTGTGTTGCGCAATATAAGTACACATTTTTAATAACAATTCTTTTATTTTATTACTACAATCAAATTTAATGAAGTGAGTAAAAAAAAAGAGGCGATAGTAACGCGTTGTTTGCGTGATTGTAACGAACTTCAGGAAGTGCAAAAAAAGTATACAGACTTTTTTTCAGGAATCTACATAAATCAGTAACATTAATAAAAAAAAACCTTAAATATATTTTCCAAAGCAAATTAAACTATACAAACCATTTAGTTATTGAGTTAATAAATAATTACCGGGCAACTTTAAGAGAGATCGTATAGTTTACTAATTTAAAAAATTTTATACGATTAAAAATCAGATGAAAATTTAATTATTAGAAAGCGAAGTTTACGAAGAAATCTAAAAAATTAATTAATACTGGATTAATTGTAGTTTAAATTAAACAGAGCATTTTAAATTGAGATACAATTTTTACTTTTACATAAGTAAAATACACTCTAAGCATCAATCATATAAGATAAAATTTGCAGTTTTCGATAAGAAATACACGAGATATTGTGTGGTATATACATATAATTATTATTTAATAAATTGTTTACGTCACTAATCAAAACAAATGTAATACTTTTTGTAAGAGTAGGTATATGTTTTTATTAAGATATTTCTTTTAAAGCGACAGTTAATTGCATTTAATAAGTTACACATTCCGTTTTTATTGTCAATATGATTTTATCATAAAATTACACTTTATTAAGACCAGATATATGATGAAATTTTTGCATTTCCTGTAAACATTTGTTTAGTTAATATCTTTTTTTTTCGATTGCATAAATACCTAATTTAACAACATTTTCCATCTTCAGTTTGCGCGATCACTATTGTATGCATAATAAAAATGAGCTTGTAACGTATGGGGAATAAAAAATATAGCTTTTTAAGAGTAGTATTTAGGTTTCTCAAATCAATATAAATAAGTAAATAAATAATTTCACGCGAATAAGTAAGATTTCGGATTTTTAATGTGCCGAATCAACTACTATATAAATTATAATATATCATAAGATTTGGTAAATTTATCCATGAAATGCAGTATATTATAAAATATTTATTCAATAAATTCACGAACTTCCATAGTAACAAATACACTAAAAAATTGTAATCAAATATACAGGCCGTCAAGCAATAAAAAAAGATTTAACATTAAACGAAGAATAAAAATGATGAAAATCACTTATTGGTCACTAAAATGTCAAAAATGAAAGCATGACTCAATTTGAACGGCAATAAATATAAACATTTCTATCTAAATGATTGAAAAGAAAATTGAAATAATCGTCGAGTAAATTTCATGAGAAAAAGCCGCGTTTATATCTATCTAGCCATATATACGTGAAAGGAAAGTCCGAGAGAGGCTTAAAGAGCGTGTAAAAATTTGTGGCCCCGTAATCACAAGCCTCAACTGGAGCGGCCTGGATTCTGTGAGTTGCGCGCAAGTTAGCGACTGCCCGAAACGCACATATAGCCATTCGAAATCGAAAGTGAGCAGGTGCAGCAGCTGGTCCACCGGGAGGCTACTACTACTACTAGTACTACTACTAAGTAAAATTGCGAAATCTTTGAAATCTTGCAACAACTTAGTCGTTCGCTCACACACACACAAGTTTATTTGCCAATTGCGCGGCCTGTTTAGTTTTAAAACTGACCTTTTCATACATTTCAAACTATTGGTTAATCTTTCGGGTATACAGTTATCTCTTTTATTTTTAGAGGAGCGATTGTGTTTGACGAGTTGTCAACCAACTACCCTGCGATACAAACAAAAATAAATAAACTATAATCATTACTATAGAATGGATTTACTTTTTTCATGTATAATTAATAAATAGACGCGGATGTAAAAAAAACTCAACAACATTGAACCTTGTTTTATCATAAAATTATATACATTATTTATCATTCGGTAAATTACAGTACAAGTCAAAAGGATGCTCAAGAAAATTACCTCTTAAGGAGGTTGATACGGTACGATGCTAACCAAATAAGCAGCTACTTCGAACTGTTGAATTTATTTTAGATAAACCGTTCAATTATTTATTTTATTCAGCAAATATTGATATAATCTATGAATATAAACAATCTTCTTCAAAGAAAAATATTGTTGTAATTTAATTTAATACACTAATATAGAATTTTAATGTACGTATACACGTTTTTTTTTGCCTCGATGATATCATTCGTCTACGTTAATCAATCAAATAATAATTGATTAATTAATAAAATGATAAATATGTACCGGTTCAAAGTACTTGTAGAAAAAATAGGTTACATCTAGGCCGTCCCAGATATTTTCGAGTATACAGCCTAAAAACACAAAATATCACAAGTATCCTATTCGCCGGTTGTCTCGTATTAACTTCTTTTTCCTCATCGCGTCAATAAGATACGTTAAGAACTCGTTTGGACCAAAGATAGCAATTAACGAAAAATCATATCGAATTTCGTACATATCTTTTCTTTTTTTCTCGTGCATACCTTTTATTCAAGCACGTACCGTTACAACGGTTTATTTCCTTGAGAGTCACGAGCTTTTTTGCCTTCCTCGGATATCGCACCTCTCTTTATTCACTTGTCCACATACATATATATGCCTATGTAGATATATAATACATCCATACCGTGCAAGTGGGTCGTACAATGTTGAAACAACTTCCTCTTTAGTCTTTCATTAATTTAATGTTGAATTTTTGTACAATATTTTTTTCTTTTCAACCTTTTTTCATTTACCCGATTTATATGCGACTAGTGATATGTCATTTATCTTTACCGATGATTATTCGGGTCAGAATTTTTAAACTTTTTCTTTCTTTAAGCTACTTTGACATAGATGAATTTGACTTGAGGAATTTTAAAAGTTAAGGTCATTTATTAAACAATATTTTATTTTTGTTGTTATTTATTGTAAAAATTCATAGTTTTTTTTAGATAGAATAAAGCTTGAGAAATTACTGTTAAGTTAAAAATAGAAGTAAACAATGTCAACGTGTAATTTATTTTAGATAAAAATTTCTCTGTTGACACGTATGAGAGAAACGCACTACGTACTCGTATAAAGTTATCGATTCTCGCATATATATTAAGTTATATACAATCATTTATAAGTTTATTGTTTATTTTAATTATCCGATTATAAAATTTATTCGTATTAGCTAATATGCTTAATAATCGTCATAATAAAAATGTTAATGAATACCAACACTATATATTATGAAAATAAATTTAGTAATACTTGCGTAAAAAAGGAAACCGCTCGAAAAATCAACCGGACCTTCTAAAATAGAACTTCCTATTTACATAATACCGGTTTGTCTCCTACTATCAAAGACAATATAGTATAGAAAAGAATATCATATCCATGAATTTTTCTCCTCTCTTTTATATACAAAGTGAAGGTTGAAGTGCGTGTAGGGAAAGTTTTAGGTACGTGTATACAAGGAAAAAGTCGATAAAGTAATTCGAGTTGGAATAATTGCGAGATCCGAATATTGTATTCTGACGATTCAATTTGACCACGTAATGAATTCATTCAAAAGCGTTTTAATTTCATTCTGTAATGTTAATACTCATTTTACTATATGATGAGATTATTTTTATATGTGGATTTAATTTAAGACAATAATCAATACAATTGTGGATTTATAAGGTCTTTTTTTTTAGTAATATTATTGTTTCTTTGCCAAAAATTATAGACACCAAAGTACAACAATATTAAAAATGTATTGCATCATGTCTCCAATGTACAATCAGTATAAGCAATAAAAGTAATCACACATTGCAAATCATTAGACTTCTACACTTTCGAAGTTTTTGTTAAGAATCAAATGAAGTAGTAGCCAATAATAAATAAAATATTTCAAACTGTAGTTAGAAAAGTATTTTTTCAAAATAAAATGCTTCTCAGAGATTTAACTGTAAATTTATGCATAAATAGAGAACCCAATGAAAATATCGATAATCGAGCTAGAAACGCCCAAGTCTTATATACATACATATCGTTATAAATTACATCATTAAGTAATGAAAAAAATGTACAACTTCTAGAAAGTCGTCAAAAAAAGAAAAAGTGTGAAGGAAACTGACAGTTACACAGTTGCGGACAATATCGACGACATAAACAAACCTAATAACTAACATCAAACTCTTACTTTAATTTCTTCAATTTTTTTCTAATTGGCCAGAAAGTCCTAACATAGATGAACGTTGAGCGAGATCATCTGGAGCTCAAAAGCCACGTGCGCGCACGTGAAAATGTGTACGTATCTACACATACGGAAGTCACGATAATATAATTTCTGGCTGTAGGATAGCTCGCGTAATACCGAAAACACATACATACGTAATGAAGAAGTGAAAGAGAAAACTCAATTTGAATTTCTTCGTCTTCACGTGTGCATGTGCGTGTGTGTCTTATTTTTTTGGTTTATACTAAATATGAAAAAGTTATCTAATACATAAATCTGGAAAATAGTAATAAGATGATAGTATATGCAGTCTTACAGAAAGTTTATTAATGAGTATTATTCATCGCAGCACAGTAAAGTTTATAGTTTGGATTGATATATATTTTACTTTTTTTTTTAAATGTGACATGATTCATTTTAACAAAAACGACGATACAGATGTATTATTAAATGTTAGTTTCTTCTTATTTTAGTCGATATATAAATGATTGTTCAATCTATTTTATAATAGCAGTTTATGTAAGTATTTCTTATATTTATGTCATATTTTATATCGAATGAATGTGGAATAATAATATAAAAATGTGGGTTAGAATATTTTTTGTTAATAAAATTGTTTTTACACCGTTATAATATTGGTTATAACGCATAATTTATAGTTGATATTTTTATTATTCTACCTTATTATAATAGTATCAAGTGACATTTTTTATATACTTTTTAGTAACATTAAAAATATTAAGAAAATATTAATATATATAAAAATCTGTCTTAGTATTAATACATTAATATTTAAAATGTATTTTAATACGTTTTTACTATTAGAGGCATTAAAAATGTGTTGAAACAAAAATCAGTTACCTTGATAACAAGTTAATAATATTTCTTTTTACCATAATAATTAAGATTTGAAAACAATTATTTCGTAACTCTGTAAAAAGATATTTTATTTCACTAATCATAAATAATGGCATAAGCAGTTTACACATTTTTAAATAACCACTTCATTTTTTTTAACTAATAAAATTCTACTTCACTTTAAACTGCTATAAATTCCTGTATGCGTTCGTAATTTATAAAGATCATATAATACAAATTTCATCTGACAAAACGAATAAAAGTAAAATCTATAATTACATAAATATTACAAAAGCACGAAAAGTCCATTAATTAAATATGTATATTGACACAACTTTCTTTCATTTGAGACACAACAGTAATAATATCAACGACGTTTAAATAGTTGTATCTGTTTAACCAAAATGTTTGAAAATATGCATTATTGACATATATACGATCTCGTATTAAACATTTCACATGCAAAACAACTTTTCCTATATAGACATGTATGCCTAAATTGCATTAAAATTTATTGCACTGAAAATTAATTTACGCAACGTACCAATTATAACACGCGAGTATACATTTATGTATATGTACGTATATATGCACATGTATATGGAGGTATGTAGATACATTAATTCTAAAACATTACGAAAAAAAAAAGGAAAAGAAAATACTATCACGAAATGAAAAAAGAAATGTTAACGTAAGGGTCTTGAACCGGCGAGTTTATTATTTTTTTTTTCGTAATAACGCACGTATTATACATATAGCGGCTACTTTCGCCGGCCCTTTCCGAGCGCATTCACATCAGTGCTTTCATTTTTCAGTCGACTCCTTTTAGAAACTACGCCGGTAACGCGCGACTTGTCTCGCTCCTTATTTTCATTGCTCCGCACGGAAATTTCAAACATCTTGCATTGCCGTTGCACTAATTTTTGTGGATTTTTCTTTTATTCGATATCGATCAGCGTTATAATTTTGCTTTCCGATTTTTCGATAAATCAGGACAATTATATCGATTAATTATATATGAATGGGCTTACGTAAAACGTGATCGTTGTGCCGATTATTCTGCCGATGTACAGTATTAATCGCGTGAAAAATTAATTTTGACGTTGCAGTTGAAAATGCATTTCATTAAAGAGAAGTGATGTTCATTAAACTTCTTTGATTGTTTTTAAATTTTTAGAACCTTCAACGTAATATGTAACATGTTGAGAATGGTAAAGTTTTCCTTGAAATAAACAATTATCGTTTGTTGTGTTAAAATGAATCGAAAATTTTAAATGTTGATGAATTAAAGTTTACGCTACGAATCACGTTAAAATAAGGATGTTAATGAAAGTTACGTGCTGTAATATCAAAACAAACGCAAATAATATAACTTGTTTGTTTACAGTTTGTTAATGATAAATACAAACACGTATATATAATGATCATTTCGATCTTTTTATTATGCATAATAAAAATCAAAATTTTTAGTTCACTGTACCAGATCTATCGATTTCAAACTTAAAAACACATATGTATGTATAGGTTTTAAGTTATATCAATATAAATATATGTAGAAATTTCTAATGAATTAGGTAAAATCTGACGGAATTGAAATACTCATATCAATCCTTATGATATAGTATTAAATTTACTTAGCACCTTAATTTTAATCAACAAAAACAGATATTGTTCAATAACAAGTTGAATTCAATCAGTTTTTACCTTGAAAAATGTTGAATAAAAGAAAAGTGAATCTTACTTTTTTAAACCTTTGAATACGAAGTCACAAGTTAAATATCTGTGCACAATAAACTCTTCACTTGTTTAATAATGAACGACGATTATTAAACATACGTCATAATATTCTGAAGACACGAATTAAATTATAGTGTTTTTCCTAATAAAGTTGACCAGTCCACCGCCTCCGCCTCCTCCACCCTCTTTTACGTGTGTTGGGTGTTTAAATCTGCTTGGTCAAAGCTCCCTCGAACACCTATACCGTCACTCTGCAACAAGCGGAAAAGGGCCGAGTAAGTCAGACATCGCGTATTGAACAGTTATAAATCGATCAATGATTCCATCTTGATATACTTTTTTTTAAATATATAATAAATATTTATATGATATGATTTAAGTTCATCAAATTTACGTATACCTATAGTATCTATAGTTAAAATAAACCAAGGTTGAGATTTATCATAAAATTTACACCTGCTTTTATTTTTTTGTAATACTAATTTCCTCCTTATGTTTTCTTTCGATCAGCAGTAAGTCAAAGTAAAATAGTGTATATTCGCGTATAGTATTCCCGTTTTAAAATACCTACAACTGTTAAATTTTATGGATTTTTCAATGCTTAAAATTTACTTGTCTATACGTGCACACGGTAAATAATCCGTGCGTTATCGTATTTCAATTGATATACAGCCTAAGAACGCTAAATTATATTTTACAAATGCCAATGTACAGTATTTTTATTTTGTTTGGTTAGTTGTTAAATAAGACAATAAATAATTATAATAGATAAAACGATAAATATCAAGCTCTTCTATAATTTTTTTTATCGTAACTAATGCCCATGCTACTTAGATGGTTTTAGTTTCAATACTTTTATCGTTGTGGTATATAAATACAATAATTATAAATTTAATATTTTGCTCATAAATTTATCTGTATTTTCACTTAATTAAAATCCTATATGCAGAAGTTGTACGAGCACCTGAAAGTTCATTTATGACTTATTTAACTTTCAAATTTATTTTCAATAAGTAAACTAAAAAAATGCAAACTTTCAATTAGTATTTGTTAAAAATTCGTAACAAATATATAATATTAATTAGTTTTTTTTCAAAATTTTATAAACAATTTCAATTTACATCGGGTATTTTTCTGTACAATCATGTAAAAAATTATATTTCAGTTTTGAAAGCACCGTTGCAAACTAAACAGTTAAAAATATATAAAATATGGACCCACCTCTTTGAAAATATCCAAGTAGAAAACTCAAAGAAAACACAGTCACACACGCAGATCCTACGCGAAAATAAGATATCGATGCCGCACGTCTTGGCGGCGTTACATCGATAACTGGGGCCCCGACACAAGACGACGTTACTTCCCAACTCTCGAGTTCCTTTTCCCCCGTATCAACTCCACGTTAGAGAAGTGGGGCCTCAATCTCCCTCCCTCGCTATATATATCTCTCTCTTTCTCTCTCACTCTCACTCTTTCTCCCTCTCTCCCTTTTTTTATTTTTGATTCCAAAAAAATGAAGATTTTTATTTCCTTTATTTATGCCAGGGTACATCCGGTATTAAACGTTACGTGCTTCTTTTAAGAAAACGATACGTTTTTAGTTCTGAGTGAATTTGATAAGTGCAATCAAAACATTTAATTTGTACAAGCTAATGAATTCATCGAATTGTTGTAAATGAGAGAATAGACTTTGTGTCTACACTCTTTCAAAATCTTCTTAAGTGTAACGAAATCTGTGATTTAAATAACCAGTTAAATCCATTATTATTTTTTTTTTTTTTTGAAAATTGAGTTAGGTCTACTTTTGAATGTCGACAGTATTTATTCGTCATTTTAATCAGGTCCGGAGTTCAAAATTTACGTATCGGCGACGGCATAACCAAATGCTTAACCGGTTAAGTCCACGCGCGGTAAATTAAACACCGCCATAATTAGGCAAATCCACCGAATTTCCTTAATGATTAATTTTTACTTGTAATTCTTTATTTTATTTTTAATAATATTTAATAAATAATTGACTTTTTAATAAAATTCACATGTTTTCAACTACTATCAATAGCATTAAAACATTTTGAAAAGAAATTCATTTGATGTATTGAGGTTTATAAATACATCAATTTTTTAACAATTAGCCTTTTTTTGTTAAAAATTTCTTTACAGTACCTATTATTATTACAATTTTTTCCATTTTTATTAGAAATAAACAGTTTATTTTTTTCTACTTCAAAAGATAAGTCAGTGTAAAAAAAATAACACTAATTTAAAATATAATTTACTTAACAATACCTAATAATATTGATTTTCAATTTATTCTCAGGAATTTGTACCCATACAAATCTTCACGTCTTTAGTTAACCGTTAAACACCAAAATTTGCTTGATGCGCAATAGGTAATAAACAAAGAAGCGGTTGCCGGTAAAAGAATTTTTTTCACAATACGTTTTATATTGGTGCCACTATAATACTACAATCGTAATGATATGAGTGTATCAGTTCTGAATCGATTTAAATTTTTAATTTCCATTTTTTATTTGGTAAGTAATGATAGATGAAATAATTACTCAATCGTCACTTAAATACAAAAACTAATAGGTAACGCAAATTCAATTAAATCCAAATTCTTGGAATAACCGATTGACTCAGCTATTTTCGTACATTAATGGTGCAATAAACAATAGTGCATCGTCTTATGCACGTCAAAATTTAAGTTTTATGTCTATGATACGTTAATATTTTATAACCATGAAAATTGGACTTAGCTGGTTAGCATAATACGCTACAGAAATATCGATGTTAACGTAGTTATAATTGAGTATGATTTATCAAACCTACAGTTGTAACAAATTTGTTTCACGTACTATTTGCAACTATTATGGAGGATTGCCACAAAGCAAACTATCAGAATGGGTAGTAAAATTTGAAATGATTTCCTAAAGTAATACAACCCAAAATATATACTTAATTAGTCAACGACAATGTGTTTATCTTGTAAAAAGATATTTTCCTAATATTGGGATGAGATACCCAAATTGTAAAGACCTATTAAGAAAATTTCAAAAATTTTAAAACCTAATTGTTCGATAAATCTGAAAAAGTCACAGATACTGCAGCTCAAAACAAATATAATACAGTGACATAGATTTTTACGAAATGATTAGTTATTAATCAATTAGATATAAATAACCATTTTAGTCAGTAATATATAGCTAAAGAAAAACAATGATTGACGACAGTCCAAAAATCTCGTTGCTAGATCAATAAAAAATTTTGAAAAAACTCACATATTATCTTTAAAGGAAATGCAATACCGCTACAGAGCTAAATCTGAAAAAGTCACAGATACTGCAGCTCAAAACAAATATAATACAGTGACATAGATTTTTACGAAATGATTAGTTATTAATCAATTAGATATAAATAACCATTTTAGTCAGTAATATATAGCTAAAGAAAAACAATGATTGACGACAGTCCAAAAATCTCGTTGCTAGATCAATAAAAAATTTTGAAAAAAAACTCACATATTATCTTTAAAGGAAATGCAATACCGCTACAGAGCGTTTTTCGATAAATTAAATTCCTCATTTAATAAAAAATAAATCTTTTTTTTTATTTTGTAGGGTTTGCGTCCCGTTGATTGCAATTACATTAATTTAACATCAACTTGACCATCAAACTGTAGTTAACAGTTATGAATCAATAAGCATAATATGTATGTAAATAATAAAGTAGTAGGATGATTGAGGCATGCGAATAACTACCTCAGTATTTCATAGAAAACGGTCATTTAAGTCTAGGTGAAACTATTCACTGATACTATACATATAGTCATTGTATTTCTATTTCATGTTAAACAAGCAGTTTCTAGTCTGAAAATATGTTTTTACATTTTTATTACTTCTAGATATTTTGCTCTTTAAAGATGATAATATAATACTTTTTATCGGCTAGCCTGTAATTGGTGTCAGTAAATAGATTTCTTTTTAGCCGATATGTAAAATTAATTTTTTTTCAAACCAAATAGTAGAATATTCCCAAAATAAGTAAAAAACGTTGAGTACAAAAAAGGTTAATAAAGTAACAGTACGCGGTGTATAATATTCTTTAAAAGATAATTATATACGGTTTTTATAGATATATTTTAAATTTGTTTGTTTGAAAAGGATATTAAACTTGACATCAATTAATAACTTAATTTATGCATGTTACGACGTTTCAATGGATCTTTATTATTTCGTTATTTTTAAAACTGATGAAATTAACTTAAAGCTCGGCAAGTATCTGATTCGTGAAGTTTTTATTAAATACTTTTTATAAATTTTATATAAGGCGAAACAAAATATAAAAGAAGAATCTAGAGAATTTGATGTGTCAGTATTTGCTTGAATACGAAGAATTTCACAAAATTATTGAAGAAATGCTTCTACTTCAATACCGACAATATTGAACAAAAGTATTTAACGCAAAGTTTTATTCCAGTATTAATTTTCGAAGAAAGTGTCAATTGAACTGTTTTTATTTTCATGCAGCCATGATGTATTTTTCCTGGTTCAATCGCATGGGATATCTTCGAGATTCTAATCTTCGTAGAAAATTTATATCGATCAAAGAGGGCAATGAAACAATAGCAATATTACGTATATATAAACTAAAAAAATAAGATTATCAAATCACTATTTGTTTCAAGTGCATTACATACCTTTCGTGTCTGGGCCCATGGGTATAATACGAATATAAGCATTGTTTAAATTTCACGCGCAATTCTAAAGAGTGTAGACAAACAACCTGTGATCAATAAGTAATTTACTCATCAGAGGGGCAACGAGTTAAAGTAGATTAGTTTAATTGATTTTTGTTGTAAATTGTTAAATATATCGTTGTATGACAATATACAAGCAGAAAAAACGTGGCTGAATGAAAATACAAAATTAATCGACACTATGGTGGAGTGGCGTAGACGTATAATCATGAAATTTAACCTTTAGAGGATCGGGATGAAACCTTGAGACGTCATATTTTTTTCTTAGTAATTAAGCAGAGCTTAAGAGGTCTTTAAGGGTTATTCAAATCTCTGAACACGATTCTGTATTCATCCTCGATAAGTTTTTAGATTTTATTTCAAAAACTATTGTTGAAAAATATTTAATTTTTAAAAGAAAATAGTCAGCCTTAAAAGATCCGCCACTTTGAATTTTGATTTTGCAATTATTACTTCAGAAACATATTCAGCTACCCTAAAAGCCTGTATAAAAAAATTTTTGAGGCTTGATCAATCTTCTAGAAATTAAAAAAAAAATTTATAATTTACCATGCGAATATCTGTGCCGGGTTGGAATGATATCTTGGGGCGTCATGCCTCGATTCGCTAAAAACTTAAAAGGAGAACATCATATGTTTAGGAAACAGATCGTGCCCAGCTTGTAGAGGATATCTTTTCTAATATAAAAATATAAAAAAACCAGAGCCGCAGACTTTACTTTGAACGCTTATAACTTCTAAACTATCAAATATTAACATTCAAACTAAAGTGTAATGAAAATCTAAGATAAAAAAGCTATAATTTAAAAAAATACGATAAAAACGTTGAAATGGAGATGTTGTAGCAGGAATTGAAAATTTGAAGAAATTTTAAACAAAAATTGGGCAGTCCAAATTTTATTGATTTTTCAAGCTAAATTTCTTCAAATTCTTAATTCGACTGTAACTTTGCTCCATTTTAACGGACTTGAGCGTATTTTTTTTAAATTATATTTTTTTATCTCAGCTTTTCATTAAACTCTGGTTTGAATGTTAATATTTGATAGTTAAGAAGTTACAGACATTTAAACTTTTTTTTCAAAACTTTGCTTTAATAGCGTATTACATTTGAAAAAACGATTGTTAAAGTCTGCGACTCTGGCTTTTTTAATATTTTTATATTACAAAACATATCCTGCAAGCTGGGTACGATCCTTTTTCCAAACGTATGATGTTCCCCTTGTTAGTCTTACAAGAAGAGTACATGGCCTTTGGGAAACGAATTTATCTGAAGCTGTGGAATATTATTGTCTGATCCAAATAAGAAAACTTGGGTCTCAGGGTTTTGTCCAATGGGCCCTAGAGATAAAAATATTGGACGTTTTTAAAATACTCTAAGAGAAAAATGACTTTACGACGATTAAAATAACTCAAATTATATTCAATCTACAGCTATACTATCTTAAAACAACCCTGGTAGAAAATAGCGCAGATTCTGACCATAATTTCTGGTCAACACATATTAAATTGGTGTATATCTAGAAATTCTGCAAATTTTCTGAAAAGGATTTCTAACAATATCTAATTTTCAAAAATTTTTACCAGAAATTCTGACCAGAAATAGGCTCAATTTTCTACCAGGGAATAAAACAACTGGTATTAATAGCTATTATTTACACTTTAATTTGTTTAAATAGCTTAAACTGTTTAAAACATATGTTTTATCAAAAAATTGTCTAAAGGTTAAACAGCATTTGCTAAGTCTGTATACAACACTCTACAACGTGAGCGGAAGGTATAGATCATTCGGTTTCGATGTTTTTCGACAAACACCCAAACAGAATTCTAGCTTTAATACACCGACCATATCTCGAGAAAGGTTTTCCCTTCCTTATCGGCATATTCCTGGGCAAATGCGAGATGAATTTCGGGAGTCAAAAAAGTATGGACATAAAGTGCACCCTCATCACATAGGTCGTAAAAGTGTTCCATAAGAACTGATCGAACGGCAGACATACGGGTAACAAAGACAAATAATAATAAAAAAAATAATAAAAATAATAATAATAATAATAATTATTATTATTATTATAATAATAGAAAATGTTCAGTCAACTCATTTTTTAAATACAGAATGTCCGATAAATATTCGATATTCCAGCGAAATTACTCCTCCGACACTTTTAGTCGAATATTTTCTGAGATAGCTTGTATTTCCCTGACACATCATTAAACTGCCTTTTTTATTTTATTTCTCTGTTTTCAAAATTTTGCAATTGCTGCATATTAATGGTAATGAATTTTTCGATTCTTGCATTATAAAGTAAGAACAAATAACTTGTTAAATTGCAAATTTCCTAGACATTTGAAATTTAAAAACGTGCATAATAAAGCAAGCTATACTTTCAGTCGGAATACATTAAATAACAAATGTTAACTGAAATGTTATATATAGTTGTTCTGTTGACAATAAATTGTGAAAGATCTATTGTCGATTTTCAATACTTATACCACTATAAAATGATTGAATGAATTCACTATGAATGAATTTCCTATCAAATTAAATAAATCAATACATGTTAAACACTTATTCTTTCGTTTTGTAACAATCTTTCTAAAAGCATATTTTTTTTAGTTCCGTGTTCGGATTTTTAACATCTACCGTAAGGTACCCAATTGTTGATCATGAACCAATTTCTGATCAGTGTATTATTTCAATAAAAGAATAGGATTTACATAAATCTAAACGTTGCTACGCACAATTTGAAGGTTAAACAATCAATAATTGGTTAGTAGACTTAAATAGAAAGTGGTATATGTACCGAAAATTTACTGATCAGAAATTGGTACCTCCCGCTATTTTCTTAGATTGTTGCTTACTTTAAAAATGGCAGCTATTTTGTTTTTCTGAGATGGCTAAAAGGAAGTTTAATACTTATACTTCCTGCATGCGTCAAAATATATACAATTAGTAGCCTTTTTAACATAAAATTATTCTATGAACGTACAGATTTGCCTTAATTGATCAACAATTGGGTATGTGACGGTATTCAAAAATACTTTATAAATTGATAAGACAACAGAATAACGTCTCATCGCAATAAAAAAATGGCAACAGAAAGTGGATTTCTAGAAAAACTATTTCTATAATCAATTAATAAACAATCAAAGCTGATTGTTAATTAT
Organism: Theocolax elegans; assembly: GCA_026168455.1. NCBI lineage: Eukaryota > Metazoa > Arthropoda > Insecta > Hymenoptera > Cerocephalidae > Theocolax > Theocolax elegans. The sequence goes on along the minus strand of CM047425.1, from coordinate 16,443,928 downwards.
TAATATACAATCTTCTTGCATGATTCGCTACTGTTTTATTTGATTTTTATTACTACTACGACAATTAATTAAAATTATAAATTATCTTGTTGACAATAAGAATTGCTTCTAATATTAATTAAATTCGATATATCTTACACTTCTCTAAATATTGCACGTATAGATAATTCATTATGCAAACCATTAATCAGTTTAATGGGTGAAATGACATCGTCGGTGTATATCCATAAAAAATATGCAAATATATTTTAATTGTTTTATCTGAATGAGCGCATTCAATTTTAAATCTCAATTTGAATCTGTGTAAAATATACATATAATAATTGTATTAAAATATTCTCTTGTTCTAGTAAAATAATAAGTAACAAAAAAGAAATAATGTAAGTGAATGAATTGCAACGAGTCGTTTTAATCTAGGACACATCAAATAATCTACGTAAAATTACCGATTTGCACATCATTAATCAAATGAACTTGCGTAATTACGACAAAGTGCAATTACAAAGCGATTAGGATCCACTAAAAGAGCTATATCAATTCAATGGCTCACTTTCAAACGAAACGGTCTCCCTACCCCCCTTTCTTTCTCTTTATATGTAGGTATAGTTTATACACCTGCCTTATTTTCACATCTCCCACTTTAACATTCCTTGTGCTCCTTCCACTTCGGTCTCTTGCATTTAAAGACTCGCGTTGTAAACTCAGCATCCTCATTCGCGACTCAGACTCCGAACCTGCTTTCACCTTCGAAGTGAGTTTTCATATATAGCGATGGGAAAGGGGTTATTGGGATGTTGCGGGAATCATTTTTGGATTCGAGTTACATACAGAATATTATATTCTTCAATTTTGTTGTAATTGATTTTATTAATAATGAGTGGGCACCGATTCGTTTTGGTTGATATTTGTGGGATATTCGAGCAAAAATTGGATATAGTTTTTAATCGACACATTAAGTGCTTCCACTAGCCAGACTAGTCTTAAATAAGTATAGATATTAAGCAAAGTTCCTCTTTCATTATAATTGTAAAGAATTTTGTCGTGTTTAGTATAAAATAACAATTTTTTGTGTATATATTATAAAATATAAATATTGTATTTTAATATATTTTATATTTATACTTAAAGTTACATAGTTTTTTGTTACAGTAATCGTTTCTACATTGTATTTTTACTACAATTTGATTGAATATACCCAAAGTTTTAATAATAAACTTTCTAAAACAAAATTCAAAGCTTCGAATTCGTCCATTTTTACATTTTTTTAACAGGTAAAAAAATTTTGATAAATTTTATAAGTTTGGATACTATTTTAACAGGAATAGTAATAGGAATAGCTGATACAATTAGTGTTATTGGTATTAGAGTCTTACTGAACAATAATAAAAATTAATTGCTTATGCGTTATCGAATTCGGTTTCACAATTTTAAAGTTTCAGAAAAAAATACTCAAAATTTTGAAAGCTTTAAATTTCCACGATATATATAGTTGTTCAATTAAAAAAATTGAAGGTACCGAGAGATTGTGTCTTAGATTATTAACCGACACAGATAGAGAGCGAAGATACGATCAGAGTGGTTTATGTACTCCAACACGTTCCTTACAGATCGTTAGTTTCCAGATTTATAAAATAGTGAAAATGTCGGATGTAATTTTTCAAATGTCTGTCCACCATATTGGAATTAACATTTTAAATATTTTATGAAATCCGGTTTGTAATTTGAAATCGTATTTATCAGAGTAATTTTTCATGATTCTGTATCTTAGAGATGAAGAGATTAGTAATCAAACTATTAGCATGTTAATAAAAATATTAATACCAATATTATTCAATGAAATGTATGAAGTAATTAGTAAACTCGTTTAATTGTGACACTAATTGTTTTACAATTATACAAACATTGCAATATAATGAAGGAGCATTCAATGTCTTTTTAACAATTATCATTTTGAATAACCACTATTTAATATAAATTATAAATCGATCAATTTGTAAGATTTTTAATATTTATACACATCTAACGTAACAATAACCACTAATTTTCCTGACAATTTTAAAATAGAAACTCTAACTCTAATGAATGTCTTATTATAAGATAATTAATACGCGTTTGTTTATGTGAACCGCTTAATAAGAAGCTTGTGTTCAACTTGCGCAGAAATTACGTTGTTAAACTGCTTTACATTAGCGCGGCTATTATTGACTATTTACACTTTACCTGGTACAAATAAACCTTGTTTGTAAGTATCAATAAATACTAATGATTGGCCTATTGTAATTTACGACTAATTTTCTGCAATTTAAAGAGTGAATTCGTGTTTTCTTTTACACATTTCCACGCTGCATTTCATTTTTGACAATCGATTGATAAAGATGAAGAGATGCTGCATTCAACAAATTCCAAAAACAATATCACTTGTTACGTCAATCGGAAAAGAATTTTCAATTAGTACAAAATTAAGTCAACGTTACATTTAGGAAAAATAATAAATTTAATAGAAGCGCTTAACCGTCGGGACAATGTATAAAATTCCAACAGTGGGACAAAAAAGTGCATTCACATGGGACCACCGAAATATTCCTTTCACAAGGTAAAAATTCCATTGGACACCCGCAAGGTCAGTCAATCCTTTCCCTACTGAGTATATGCATATCTATATATACATATACATATATACGTATACCTATACATGTATATATATTTCGATGATCCTCGCTGCACTTTCTCGGGAAAGGTACACTGGAAACTAGATCACGGTCGAAGGAAACGTGGACGGCACCGTTTTATACATGTATATAAATTTATACGTGTATCTGTGTGTGTGTGTGCGTGCGTGTACACATATATTACTTTCTTCGACTTTTTTCTCGCATCATTTCGTCTTCTTAAGTGAAAACTACCTTATTTTTTACATAATTAAGTACGATTGTGATAGGTGAGATAATTTTTGACGGGTTATAAATTAAGCCATAGTGTTATTGAATTTTGGAAGGGTTATAACTGAAAGTTTCGAGGGTCTCTTTTTTTATTCATTATTTATTATTATTATATACACTTAACAACTGTCAATGGACTCTTACAATCGTATACTTTGCAATATACAAATTTAGTATTTGTTTTTTGTTACAATCTTTATAAGTATGATTATATCATCAATCCCAGTATTTTGTAAATTTATAATTATACAAAAAAATTTGCACAATGCTATAAATATATATATTTAGATAAATTTCTAGTTACATAAGAACCAGTTTTATGCATTTACAAGTAGTATCTTTTTCCGACCGATCTCCCAAATCTTAGGAATACTGCACTACGCACCTTATTATTTATATGTCGAAAAACCTTGACCATCTAAAATAGTGTGCAACTGACAACTCGATTCTTTACTTTTTTCAGAAACCAGTTCCAAATTATAAGACACTTCGAACACTTCTAGAACGATGTACAAATTAAAAAGATCGAATTTTCATATCGTATCGATTGCGTACGTATAAGCGCCAATATCAAAACAACCTCACGATTTTAAGATTGATCATCAAAAGAGGGAGAGGAATCGGTTTGAATGATGCTTTGGAATTTAGCCTTTGTGGAGGTCATTCATTATTTTGAGGTCTGTTTGATTTTCGCAATCGGTTTCTCCAATAATTCATAAAGTTTATTTATAGAAGCTTCCTTGTACAGTTTCGCATTTTAAGACGATTAATTGGATCGCAGAGGCTAAAATTAGTTTTCACTAATTTAAATCAAATTCCGATGATAACTTGTGTTTATTATTTACAGGTATGCTCATTTACTCACTTTGATTGACATTTGAAGCTTAAAGATCATCCAGAATTTTGAACCGAGTGAAGACTGCAGGTAAAACGTATAATTCTATTACAATTAGGTATAATAGTGAGCATGATAAAATCGTTAACGTCAATTATAAAGAAATCGCTGGAAGAAAGTAAGTTTCGATTGAGAATGTATTTTTCAAAAACTTAAACATAATGATATCACGTTGAAAAGAATGTACTGATTAGTATTGTACCTTTTATAAATTACAGTTAAATTATTTTTTCATTCAATACTGCTATATGTATATTAATGGCATCGATTTTTCCTATAAGAAGAATTCAACGAGCATAAAGAAAAGAGTTTAAAATGTAAAAGTATAGAAAATTAAATATTACGAAAATTCGCATTTTAGAAAAATGTGCTAAGTTGAGATTGAGACAGTCATGAATTGAGTTAAGCAGCATTTGTCGTGGGTGTTACGCGGATGGGTGATTTGATATTTCGGTATATGTAGAGAAGGTGTGAAACATTCGGTTTTGGTATTATAGGCTGCGCAATCTGACCTTGACTCTTAATCCGAATTTTTGAAATTACGCAGGAACTTCTTCTAGAAGGTATTTAAGATCCTGCATGATTTGAGCACAGATTTTTCTTTCTACATGAGCAACACCCGGATGAAGGTGAGGTGATGAGAAAAAGATGAGAATAAATATGCACTGAAAAAAATAATTTCTTACTTTAAGTCGAATTCTTTTTAAATATGACCCAAGGAGAAATCTCGTTGATATTAAATGAATCCTCTATAATCAAACTGTATCTCCTTGTATCCAAAACTAAGAAGGTTGACTAAAATAGATCATTATACAAGATCAAGCATATTCTTCTAAATTTTAGAAAAATCATCAATATCAACTGATTTCTTCTTGGGTCATATTAAACAAGAATTCTACTTGAAGTAAGAAATTATTTATTTTATTTTATTCAGTGAAGAATTGAACATAAAGGTGAAGGGAATACCTAAAGCTGCTTGGATAAATGAAAACTACCAAATTAAAAAATAACTTATTAGCTTAATTTTGAGGAAAGCTGCATAGATACCGCACATAAATGATTTTATCTACAGTGAATCACATTCGTGTATAAGATCTACTTCAAATTTTTTTTCCATGAATTAATTAATTAGTCAGAATAACCCTATCAAACGTAACTTTTTTTCAATGTTTCAAGCGTACGGATATCTACATCAATCAAGATTCCTATTACACACGAAATGAAATTCAATTAAAATTATATTTAGTACAAAAAGTTGATGAAGTAAAGTTAGTAAAAAAATATTTGTTTCCATCGTAGAAAGTTTATTTTTCAACTCTACTTTTAATAATAAAAATCGAGTAATTTTTTAATAACGGAAAAATAAAGAAAATAGTACTGATAAACCGTAACCCTATAAAGTGGTTAAAGGATGCGCTCTTGACCTCGATATTTCGGTGACCTTGAAGGACCTTCATCCCAGAAGACGGCGCAAGATAATCATCCAGCCAAGTTGATCTACTTTTTTCGTGACCCAGCTGGCAACACCAGATTCATTCACACGTTACGTAAATTTTGTTTGCCCCAGACTTTTTACTTTCGTTGGGTGACATTGTCTATACTAATTACAATGTTTACATTTTCAAATCGTAAAAAAGAATGTTTATGAAACGGGTGCTTTCATTTACATACGTTTATTCTCAATAAAGTGACCTTAAAACTATATTGAGAATATTTGGAAACGTTATATAATAAATTAATTAATATAAATTATATTTACTTTTTCTAATGTTCATTTAACCCAGGATTTATTTGTCTATTTCTTTTAATAGTATAGACAAGGAAAAAATTTGGTTAATCAATTAAGAGGCGCAATAAACAGTTATTAAAAAACACTAACCATATTCTAACGATAAAGTGACATAATGTAATCATTAAGGGGATGTCGTACCTTCATTTAAAATACACACTTACCGATATTAACTGATTTTTCAAATTTATCATTCAATTTGAATATTTGTTCAATTGTATGAATTGAGGAATATTCTACGATGTGTAACAATTGTGCGCGTGCTAAAAAAATTTAGAAAAAATGAAAATTAAAAACTATATTTGAAAAATCAATTACAGAAATCTGTAATTTGTACGGACTCCCCTTAAGTAAACAATTTAAAAGTCCTAATCCTCGTATTTACAAAGGAAATCTGTTACAAACTTGATGTAAATTATGGTAAGTCGTAACATAAATTAGCACTTATAGGTCAAAATGTACCTCGTTGCGTTATTTACGTATTATTATTGACTATGGAAACGAGCTTTGTCACTCTTAGAAAAAGTCACAGATATTTCACGCACTGATTTAACCATTTAAAAAATAAAATAAATATTTTACATCGCGCGAAAGGAATTTATTCGTCATCTTATTGAGCAAGGTGCAATTACCGCCACATCCAATGAAATTAAGTGGAAATATGTTTTTCTTTGCACCATTATATTATTGTCATATTTACGCAATGGCGCATGTGTTTGTGCGCGTTTCGTAGGCTCAAAAGTGAAAATTAGTGAAAAAGCAGCTTTTTACAGCTCTCGTATTCTGACTTAGAAAGTGTTTTATGAAATACATTGTTAGTTTTTTTTAAATTACGGTTAATTAAAAATTTAACTGAATATTATTATATGTAGCATTGGAGATTGCAATTCTGGATATATTCTTATAACAATTGGAAAAGTTAATTTTATAAATATAGTTATGAATTAATGTTACCGAGATAAATCAGATTGGATTGAAATATAATTTAACCAATAGCTTGTCTATAACTATATTCGAATAGAGCCAAAGAACTACAAAGTTTACTAAGGTATGTCCAAGAAAAAACCTATTAATAAACTAATATACTTTTAAAGAATATTTTGACCTTTAGAACATTTTCTATAAATACATTGAGAAAAATTATATTAACCTACTTTTTCCCTTACTTATAGCTCATTCGAAGAATACTTTAATGATTAAGTGACATAATTTTTTAGAAAAAAATTATAAATTTAAAAGATATGTAGTACCATTATCTAAATACAAAAACTTTCTATCAACTCATTGTCGACATACGATGGAAAAACGCAAAAGAATATGTAAATTAAATTTGTATAAACCTAGAAGACGTATTTTATATTGATAAACGCAGTGACCGATCTTTAACGAAATGAAACAAAAGTATCTTGCATTATAATCCGTGGTAGAGTTTCAGAATTAGCAACGCAAGTGCATGAAAATTTTCCCTTTATATCTTTGACGCAATTCGGATACGGTGATCGACAAGTCGCTTCCGGTCTCGTCGAAATAATCGTACAACAAACGTGTGTGTATGTGAAAAATATACTAACAAATGTTTCACATACGTTTGTTTTGCCTCCTTTCTGAGTTTTTCTCAATTACACAATAATTTAGAAATTTAAAGATTCCCAATAAATGGATAATTATAATGTCTATATTAATTTACAAAACAATTTTTATGTTAACTTATAGCTTAAAATTTTTCCATCGATACTTTACGTGATAATAAAATTTGCCTAAATCATAAATATTCTAATTACATACATTCATTCTTCTTTTGACCAGACAATTTTGGCATCACTAAAAATTTGGGTGAGCGAGTAAATTATTTTTTTTACATGATAAATACTTTGTTAATATTTTATTTGCAAACTATAAATTCGTATAAATTATTCTGTCAAATTTTTGTATTTTTTTATTGTTATAACTTTGAAATATATGTATAATCAAATGAAGATAAAATATTGTAATCAGTATATTTCTTACAAGTGTAAATTGTTAAAGACTGTTCCGATTTAATGGTGTGATTTGTAATGCATTAATACCTACCAATCGTTCGCGCACAAAAAGAAAAAAGTTAATACTATTTTTACAAATGTACAACACTTGTAATGAGTTGACCTATTGACTGACACGCGTAATATCATCAGCAATTTCGTCAAAATATCAAGTGAAATTCTACTACTATAACATTGCACACATTACCCTTTAATTTTAAGTAATAAAATAAACTTTAAATGATTTGTCTTTTTTGTTACACAAACATTTTAAATAGGTAATAATAAAAATATTTCTTTAATTATTGTTAGACGAAATAAATGATTGAGTTTAATATTAATGTAATAGAAATTATATTATTTTTTTTATATATAGATTAGCCGTTTTTAAAATCAACAAAATGTGTCGTACGTAAACTTCAAAATATTAAATTTCGACAAATTTCTAGCAGAACAATAATAAAATAATATATTCTATATACGAAAAGACTATTCTAGCTAAATAAATGTGATAAGTTAGAAAAAAACCAAGATGACCATGGCTCTTTATTAGAGCATTATCTACAAACTGTACTAAATTTCAAACAAATATATTGATGCATTCAAAAATGTAATTGGAAAGATATTCGAGTCTTAATTTTCTGTTACTCAAATTTCCTTCGAATACCATTTTAGAATATATTTATATGTTTACAAAATATGGTACACAGTCATAAATTAATAATTAATTCAATACTACGGGGTATATGTTTTGAGGTATAAAATTTAATTTAATAATAACAGGAAGAAAATAATGTAAGTTACAAGTATAATAGATACTTACAATTCAGATCAATCATTCTAATTCAATACATGCAAATTAATTACATTACTATTGTGTCTATCGTTTCAAAATGCATGATATCGAATAATTTATAACAATGAAAATTGTTGTATCACTGAACTAAATCCATTTTTCGAAAAATAAAATGCCTGTTATTTAAATATTTAAATTTCGTAGCTTAAGGGGGTTCCATACTCAATTTTTGATGATTAATTAATAAAAAAGTAGAACAGTATGTGAAAAAATAAGAGAAGAGGCACCTTCGTTTATTGACAATCTAACTGTATGCTGAATTTTAGATTAAAATATTATTGCGTTTTCGAGAAAAGTCTTACCAAAAATATCAATTCTTTTCACTTCGTTGAGGTTATCACATTTTTGGTAAGACTTTTCTCGAAAACGCAATAATATTTCAATTTCAAATTCAGCACATAATTAGATTATTAATAAATGAAGGCGCCTCTTCACTTACTTTTTCACATACTGTTTTATTTACAAATTTATTACTAATAATCACGATTGCCGATAAGGTAGGGAGGATAAATATTGACTATGGCACCCCGTTAAATAAATGAAATGTAATTTAAATTTAATTTGATTATTTACAATTAGTTACTAAGTATAATAAAGGGTTTTAAGTAAATAAAAATTTATGCGATATATATACAATCTTGTCTTAACTTATAATGTTGAAAATATTTAATACTGGGAAATTGTTATAATAAATAAACGGCCGACCAGTAAAAAACCGCATAGGAAGGGTCATCTGTCTACATATCATTCTCTCTCTTTCTCCATTGTTCGTATATAATATATATAAGTATCTCGATCCAGATGCGAAATGCGGGTCAAGCTGAACGCACTTAAAACCATTCTCCAAAGATCCGATCGCTACTGCGTAGATATTTTTCATTTATACACCATTTCTTTGTTTATAACTATGCACTTTAAATTTTTGTATCTCATAAGAATCATCATTTAGTTATTAAGTACACGATGTAAGATTTTGATTTTCTATTTTTATTATTCAATTATTTTACAAAGTCTCAGGTACTCGTTAAAACGCTAGGTTACTTGGATAAACTTTGATCGAAATTCTATACCAAATTTGTTGCAATAATATAACTGTAATTTTTAGTATACCTATTATTACAATAAAGGTTACAATCTTGTCTAACTTTATATGTTGAAAATATATAAATGTAATATTATTGTGAAATTGACAAAATATTTTTATTTGCACACATGTAATATCTAGCTTTTTTTCTTACCCATTTGTTGGGTATTAATTTTCATAAAAATAAATAATAATAATTAGTTAATACTGTTAGCTGTATATTACAAAAAATAAATAAGAAGACATTAATTATATTAAAATGCATTTGTATTTAACACTGATAAGAGCAATGAATAGCCTATACGGATTCGTCCTGAAATTTTTATAAACTTAAATTTACGGAATGTAAAACTGATGAATTTGCAAAATATTTTACAAAATTTGCAAGACTGTTTAATTTGAATCTTTATTTTAAATATAAACTTATTTAATGTACAAATAATACTGTAAAATAATGTATATAATTAATGATTCATTAAAATACTAAAAGATGTTATTAAATTTGTTAATAAATAATTAATAATTACATTTTCCTCCTGTTTTTTTATTATTACATTTTTTATGAAGACGCTATTAATTACATAGTTCTCATAATTAAAAACTAAGTTTAACACGTCACTTTTGTTTGTGTGTTTTTCCTAACCTAATTTATGTATACGAACACAATGTTACATACTATTATTAATGATTTTTCACTTATAATGTAGAATTTTTAATAAATAGTCAAGAATAAAACACAACGTTTATTGCTTTATAAATTGGATGAAAAAATAAAATATATTTCTCAATATTTCTTAACCAAGGGAAAGGGGACTATATCGGAGTAGTATTCCGAGCCATTAAATTCTGCGTAAAATGACTAATCCCCTTTTAGTGAACTAAAAGCTAAACTAAATATCTAAAATATATAATTTTTCTACTATTATTATGAACATATGTAATGAACCCACGTATCTTTATTTGATAGTTTATTTTTAATTGTACTTATAAATATCACTATAAATACTAAAAAATGTATTTAAAAAAATATTTCATTAATGAATCAAAACCACTATACTTAAATTAATAAATTTATAATAATTCAATAAATATATTGAAATTGAAAAAAAATACTCAAAGACATCATCAATAAAAGGAAAAACTGAGTAGAAAATAAATAGCTATAGATTTCCGGCACCTTTCACGCGAATTCTCGTTATAGAGAAAATCGGTGCAGGTCAAGCGAGTTATACACTTGCGACACTTTAGCTCTTGTGCAAAACCCGATTATTATCTACGATTGATCTCACGCCGCTCACGAATTTTACGCGCTTGAGTCTTTGCGTTAACGACCCAACTATTTTGTTGTTCAATATTGGGTGTATATACCTCTGTATTTCCGTTGATTTTTTTTTCACCTTTCTTTCTTTTATCGACAAATGATTGGCGAAAATTGCGATCAAGTGCACTGGAATAAAAACAAAGTTATAAGTTTTTTTCCTTACTCCGATAATGTTAATGAGTTGTTTTTTCTTTGTTGGGATGTGAATTCAAGGTCACGGTTAGTTGCTAATGTTTCCTTCGTTTTGTATCATTGGCATTTTATTTTTTGCAATCAATTTAAGAGAGAAGAAAATTTGATGTTAGAAAAAAAATAAAGGAAGAGTATTGTGATCGGAAATGTAGTAAAGTTTTGATCATTTAATCTTAGTATAATAGTAATATTTAATTGACACAATGTGAAAGCAACTATACAAAAGTTTATTGTAAAAAATACTAAATACTACTACCAAAAATATAAAAAATATTTTCATAAACATATACACAAAGAAAAGTATAGTCTTGATAAAAATCACATCGTAACAAAGTACATTTACGCACAAGATTGAGTATAGATCGCTCATACGAGGCGTTGCAAAATAAACGCCAGACGAGAAAAAGAAAATGTCGTGCAATCACGGATACAGACGCATCATAGGCCATGAATGGTAACAAAAAAAAGAAAAAGTAGCGTGTTTTAACAACCACACGATGAGAAGCGACAAAGACAACGATAGTTTAACGACTTGAAATTTCAAACCAGACGCGCGTATATATACATATCCAAAACGTAAATGGAATTTCGTTACATAGAATTTCATTATCATAACATATTTGTTTTAGAATTGGTTGATTTAGTTTTTGAATAATTGAAGAAAATATGAATTCGTGTCGTTTAATAATTTTTACCTATAATTGTACGCGTATTTATTTGTATTATTTTAAATAATAATTTCGATTTTTTTAAACTTATCTAAACATTAATCTTTGTAAAGTTTAATTTTTATACGGTAATAAGATTAAGATTAAACATTAAGAAACACGTAAGTATTTAATAAAGTAAAGGATTTAGTAAAGTAAGGTACACTCGCATTCTTCTCACAAAGTTCATCGGGCTTTACAAAGGAAAAAGCCAAAATACGCATATATATAATTTAATGCAAATGCCTGACACATACGTTGACCCTCGCTACTTTTTTAAAATCGCTGATGCAAAAATAAAGGGCTTAAAATGTGAATACTTAATTTAAATTTTTTTTAATGCATTTGCGAATCGCACTTTTAATGGCTCTAATGATACCATTAAAATGTCAATTTTTTTATATTCGTCCGGGTGTAAAAAAAATTGCTAGACCGCGTAAAACAAACATGAAAGAGAAGAACCGGTCTTTTTAATAATTCAAATATCAAGATTCTCATTGCGAATGCAACCTTTGTTTCCGTTGTCAAGAAAAAAAAATGAAGAAGAAGGAAGCACGAAATTTAAAGAAAAATGTTTCAGGCGCGATGAGATCAGAATTATCACGCGCGCTTGTTATATACGTAAACGGAACTGGTTGGGGACGTTTTTGAGTGATCCCGCGTGGTTAAAGGCACGTGCGTATAATACGTGTGATTCATACAATTGGGGATATAAAATTATATATTTTTTTCTTTAAATGACTTGCTGTTTACCTTACGAGGAAAATTGTTTTAGAATATTTTGGTACATATATATTTTAAGCGACTTCACGTTGAGATAAAAAAATTCGTTATTTACAACGATTGATCGAAAGATGTCATTTCATAGATTTAATTCGTGGTAAACGACAAGGAAAATGTATTGAAATTATAAATAGATATTTATACAAATTTCGCTAGGTGGTATTCTTACAATTTTAAATCAAATTGTAATACATCAATTACAACATTATCATTAGGTTTATTTTTTATGTAGTCACGTAAAATATTTCATTATTTATTTAATGAAATCCTCGTTAAAATAAAATCGTATTACCGTAAATTATTTCAATAATATTTACATATTAAAAATTACAATAAAACTTTTACAATTAAATCATCACGATTATTAAAATATTATAAATACTTTATTCAAAATTCCTCTAGCACTTCAAAGAGAAGCAGGAAGATACCTGTACAAATAACGTACCGATTCCCATTAGGAGTATATAAATAAGTAAATATGTAACAGTATAGTACTGTACAACAATGCCAAATTTAAAAAGATACTGTAACAATTAACATAATTTCACGATTTATAGTGCAAAACTTGGTTATGACGTTTTAGATGGTCTTTTATCATTTTTTTATGTGTCTTGCGAATCATATCAAAGACGCGAAATTAACTCATAATATAAAACACACAGACACAATCAGATTATACCAAAATGTTTTGTTGAGTTTTGTAGATGAAATCACACATGGTAGCCGTGACGTGTGAGAGAAATTAACGTTATTTTGTATGCAGAATGCACGGAAAGATCACATATATGTATATATTTAAACATTTAAAATGATATACCAGATTATTATTATTGTATATGTATATATAAACAATCCTTTCCTTGTTATAATACTTTTATTTATGAAAAATTGTATTGATATTCATTGCGATAACATAGATATAGGATTTGAAAATGTTAATTTTGCAGTTTATTTAATTTTTTTATACAGTTTATTAGTTTATTATAAATATTTCATAAAAATTAGTAGCTTCTATTTCTTTGATACGTCTTTTCGTATAATCATCAGAAATTAAAACTACGAATTTCTTTAATAATATTAGTTAAAGAATTTAACCAATCAAGATTCTTATTTTACTTGCAAAATTGGGAAATAAAATTAGAGACTCTTGTCCATTAAGATTAAAAATTTAAATATAAACATGTAATATGTAGCTATATGCAACACCTAACTAAGCTTGTATCAAATCAATACTGATACACTTGTTATCAAATCAATACTCATTCGGCTAACAAATCATCAATTTATATTTGCATTTTATAATTTGTTAATAACCTACATTTTAACAAGTGGTTTCGTTGTAATAAATGCCTAAACACGCCTAAAATATAAAACAAAAGGTATTTAGCTACAGTAAATCTTATCCAAAAAATATTAACACCTGCAATCGATAATTATTCAGAAGTGTCCTTGTTTTAAATAGCCATCCGTTTAAGCACATAATCCAAACAGCGTCAAGTAGTTAATTATCATTAAAAATTTCTTGTTTCTCCGTGTCTTACCTGTATATAACAATCGAAATAAGGAAAAATACGTCATTTGATAGTAGACCCATTACACAATCGAACAAAAAATTCTTATTTCAAATTACTTAATCCTCAATTAAGTCTAAGCAACTTGCATATTATTGTATACAAAAAAAAAGTTAATTTAATTGTATCAAAAAAACTTTATTTTTTTTAATAATTCTTTCTAAATATCATAATCTTCCTACACAAAAGCATTTAGCAAAACCATTTACATTTTTTCGTACCAGATTTAACGATCAATTTTTAGAGCTGTTGTTCTCGCGTTTGATGAATTTTATGTATATTTATATGTATCCAACGTCATAAAATGCGTATTCGTCGATACGTAATCACAAATATTCGTTTTTGATTTTGTAACACTTATATATTTTTATATATACGTATATTTTATATATATTCGCGCGAGATAATTGCAGATCGAACATTTTACGAGTGAGAACATGGTTATAAAATTATACAACTAAATTGTCTGATATTTAACAGTCGCGTCTATGTAGAACAAAAAATATATAATATATTATATACATGAATAATCAATTATTTGATAGAACATTACATGGTCGATGATGATTGCGATATTACGTTTAACAAAAAGATTGTTGCATTAATATAACAAATTATTTTAAATGAGGACATTGATTGTATCATAGATATGTATAAATATAGATCAGTCTTAATTGTTTCTTATAACTGATGGTAATTACAAAACCTGCAATTTGTGATTTACATAATAAATAATTGATTATTATTTATAAAATAATTTAATTCAATATTGCATAGTTTTTTTCAAATAAAGTAATAAAAACGATATATAAACCAACAGTAAATCTAATATTTTATTAACCGTGAGCCAAAGAACTTGTACACGATATACGCGTAAGTAATCTTGGTTGCGGTTAGTTAGGTGCAATTGATATTCATTTTATTAGAATAATTTATCACGTTGTCTTATTTCCTACAACTAAACTGACAAATTAAAAAAATTTAAATAAAAGATTATCTAAAAAAAATAATTATATCAATTTTTAGTAGTATTTCATATATCAAACATATGGGTATGGTATAACGTATATTATACGTAAAAGTATTTAATTTTAACGACACTCCATCAATTCATTATCCCAAACCGTACAAACTTTAATTTATTACTTATCCTTCGTATAAATAAATATAAATAAATAAATACATATTTATATTTTTGTTGACAGAAAATATTATTTATTGCATCTTTAAAGTATAATACCATTCATTTTCCAAATATAGAGAAATAATTTCAGTAACAATGCCTTAATTGATTTCGTTATCTATATGCAATTAAATATGGTAAATAATATGACAAGTATATATAAATACAAAATTCGTTAATAAGAAAACATAAAACCATACAACGATTATTTTACGGCCATAATACAATACATTGCAAAAGACAAATATAAAAAAATATAAAAATTATAAATTATTTATGTAAATTAAAATAATTAATATAATGTCACGTTACAAAAGTCAAGTGTATATGTACATAAATAATCTTAAAATACAACGTGTAATACATTTTTGAAACGAATGAGAAGTGAAAATATATATACATGTATTTAGAGTATTAGTATGAATGCCCGGAGCCATTCAAATGAACGATTCGTCTTGAATTTTATTTATATATATATATAAAAGAACGAAAGAACCGTGTACAAGTTTTTAGGTCACCGAATATTGAGCAATGAGAGTTACAAATATTTAGGGTCAATCGGAATGAACATTAATGTGAAAGTAACGTTATTATGGTAAAAACGTTAAATCTCCATAAGTATCAGAAAACTACTGAGATAAATAATTCGGATCATTTATTTACCAACCGTAGTTCACGCTCTTGTAGTACGTGAAAAACTATTTAAGAACTTGTTCTAGAGATATTTTGTCACTTCGGAGCCAAGAATTTGTACTTTTTAGACAATGTCCAGATAGATCCCACGTTACGAGAATGACTAAAGCGAATTGTACAATAAATTTTCTTGAAGACTAAAGTAATTTTTGGTTAAGCATTATTCGAAGAAAGTATGTTGTAAGATAGATAATTCAAATTCTTAGCGATTTTTCTCACAATTTCGCTTTTTGTATCTTCACAACAATAATGATGATCCATACAAAAAAATTAACGGAGTAAAAGCATCTTTATAATAGTATACGAAAAAAAGAGAATGTTTTGTGTAATAATCGAAAAATGTCAATTACAAAATAGAAATTAACCATTTGAAATTCAAATCCAAAGTATACATTAGGAATAGGAATTAGAAAATGTTTTCATTCAACTTCCTCCAAACGTAAAAACGTAATTTCGAAACTTTAACAATGCTTATATAGTGACAAGAGAAAAAGTGACCAAAATTCCTCAATCATAATCCAAAAGTTTGAGTTAACGCAACCACTTGAACACCTTGGTGTATCGCGACACGCATCCTAGAGCGCAAGAGAAAAAGTAGTATAACTCACAGTTGACGCTCCTAAAAATACCATCCGATTTAAATCGATAAGGCTTACCGATAAAAATGCGAACACAACCCTAATTCCCCGTAAATGGTGAATTTTTTAACGAAAAAAAATCGCGAGTATCCATATAGCCAGGGTCAGACAACCTTTCTTCATCTCGTGTGGTCCAGTCTTTGGCCTTGTCGCGTGGGCTCACGCGTGTATTTTCTCTCTCTCTCTCTCTCGCTCTTTCTCGCGGGACGATAAAAATTCCGTTTCGGCGATTTCAAGGTCGTTAAAGGAGTGGCCAGCCAAGAGAGAAAGAGAGAAATCATAAATTTCTGATGATGGCATTGACATGCATGAGGTTATGTTCTTACGAACGTCCAGCGCTTCTTCATCTTGATAGCAATTTATCCTGGTTTGTGTACTTGGTGCTGGGTAAAAATAATTTAGGAAACATTTGAGGTTTGTTCATTGGGTCCATTTAGCTCTTGATTCATTAGGACTGTAGATTTTAACAGGTGACTTTTTTAATCTGATAGTGCATTCCTAGAATCGTCAGCTCATTGCAATAGATGAATGCGTTTCTCAATAATTTTAATTTATTCTTAATCATTATGCGTTCCTTACAAAATTCACGTAAATTTGAATTTCACCATATAGGTTGCTTAAACCCAATAATTTTTTTTTATTCAATGTATCAATGTCAAAGGGTTACAACAATAGATACTACAAGCCTTACTGCTGATTACACGCAAATTGACAAAATAAAATAAAAGCAAAACTAATGGTTCTCCAATGTATCAATTAATTTTTATATTTAACAAATATATATTCACATTAATTTCTACCTTTTTCTAATTTATTAATTTCTAATTTTTCTTAATATTTTCTATACCAATACACTTACGTTAACAGTTCTCTAAAACGAATACTTGCTTAAATAATGTATTTCCTACTAATAAATTAGGAAGATGCGTCAATAATTAAGCTAAAATTAGGATTTTCCTTAAATATATTACTACATTACATAAAAATGTAAACAGCTGAGGATCGTTATTACATTTTTATCGTCTTCTCGTTTATTTTTAAACAGATGGTCTCACTAATTTTTCCCTACATATATATCTTACTTTAGTAAACATTTTATTTATCCTAATCAAATTTTGGAATTAATTACTTGGTTGGCTAGAAAATATAAATAATTCTTATAATTAATTCTCTATTGTAATCATACAAACAATAATTAATCAATTCGTGTACATCATTTTACGTGTTTCATGTAAATCATGGAAAAGTTAAAGTTTTTTAAATCGCGACCAAAGAATCGATGTAGTAAAATATTTGGAAACGTTTGTACACGAATTAATTGAAAATTGTTTAATAATTGAAATGTATATTATTTTGAGAGTCCGAATTGTTGCTTTTACTTCCTTTGAATTTGATTGATTGTTATATCTATTATTCTAATTTGTATAACATACGTTCTTTTTGTTCCATTACGTCGATGATTGTTTACGTTACTTTAAAATTTTAAATTTATAAGAACCTATCAAATTATAATTATCACTATTTCATAGTAGTAACTGCATTTTATAGTTCTTGCGGAGGTCAGTTTATTATACGATCGTAAAAGTCTTACGTTGTAAACGCTTTGAGATTAATACGGACTTTTACGAAAGTTTTTTTGTCACCGCTCAATTGGTCGATTTTGACATAGCTCCAAGATAATACTTGTAAGATACTTTAAATCTAACATATCGCCATTCAGATTATTAACAAAAATGCGACTACATTGCAATTACCAATTACGTTCAACGAGTCTAAAAAAACATAGAATATCACCATTTTTATGATTAGTTGATGCATATAAAGAGAAAGGCCGCAATCGATATTGTAAAGGTATAACAAAGCAAACATCAATCTTTCGGCAAAATATCAAGTTTTCCATAAGATTATCATTAGAGTGAATTAAAACTGGAACGCTTTCACAAGCACTCCAGGACTGTTACAGGCAGGATGTGATATTTTGAAGTTTTTGTACTGACTAAGGAATTCTTGCACTGCAATTACAGGAATACGTGATATCTGCTCCGGTATACACCTGCAATAGGTTATACTTATGTATAAATCGTTCGACTAGAAATCGATTAAACGGATTGCTTGATACAAGTGTCGGATAGTTACAAAATACTATTGTGCTTTGTAATGTTGTTACATTACAAACTTACACGTATATATACACGTAAAATCGATCGTTTACTTAAGTGCTAATGTGTTGTGTATTTTCTGTATTATGATAAAAAATACGTTTGTATATATAATCATTTTTACCGTTAAATGTATAGCAACTTTTCAATAATAAGATATATCAACGACAGAAGGCAAGATCAATTTTTAAAGATTAATATCAATTAAATTCACACCTCGATGCAAACTGCATAATGAACACGCTAAAACAATGAATAAATATCTGTATACAGAAATCTGAATCCGTTTAATAGATGCAAATCTCCGTAGATTCATCAAAATGACCGTATGCCAAAAAAAAATTTTGTTAATGAAACAGGACAAAAACGTTGTCGAACAAACCGAACTACGATAATAATGAACGTGACTAAATCTATCGAGGATGATTTATATCGCTGAGTTGTATCGTTGAATTCGATGAAATGCGATTTTTACAGGGTAACTTATGACGCATTTCAGTTATCCCTTTTTTATCCATTCTTTTTCTAAATTTGAAACAGGAAAATTTACGGATATTTACATGTTTATAATATTTTGTAGCTGTTTATTCGAGAATTCAGGTAAGTAAAGTATTTAACATTTTTACGGGAAATTGGTTACGTGTCGAACTACACGCAAATTTTTTTAAAGGAAATATATATATATTGAACTAATTATATGTGTGAAAAAATGATAAAAATTAATGTTTTTGGATCGAACGTAAATATTTGTATTCGCGTTATTTAATAATATAATAACATCATTTGTTTTGTATCTGTATATATTTATTACTGTAATATACCGTAACAGTGTAATATACTGGTAATTCTATGCATGTTCACGAAAATTAAAAGAAACGTAAATTTATCCTAAAATACCAATAAATACAGTCAAAACGTTGCAGAAACGTCGCTTACGTAAAATAAAGAAGGGAAAGATGCTGAAGGGCACCGGTATCGTGGCGTGGCGTCCAAATTATTAGGACAAGTTTTTTTTCCGAGTTCTTCGTCTCTGCAGTGATCGAAACATTCTCACCTGTTTACGATGTTTGGACCTTGACGAAGTCGTTCACAGTCGAATCACCATGAAATTTACAAATATTGTTGATTATCGTAATATTACGCTCACATCGATTTACGACTAAAAGGGTATACTTTATTTTCTTCATGCGATATCTGTTTACAGGTGCCGGTTAATCAAAGACAAATTTGTTTTTTTCTTTTTTATTGTGAATGTGTTATAGAACTGTAAGTTATAATTACACAATTTTTATAATGACACATTAGAGTAATCATTTTTTAAATTATTTTCGTCCGTTTTATAAATGATTGCATCTATGATGAACTGATTCGTTTAAACAGTCTAATACATACTCGAATGAATATTTGTTTAATGCTATACTATATAATCACTTATTAAATTAAATAATTAATAAATGTTTAATCTTATTTAGTATGTCTAACTCTATTACATTTACTTGCTTGTGTAAAGAAAAAAATATTTTCTTTAATACTTTCAATCTACACTATCTTAAAAATAGAGTACCTAATTTATTCACATAGCAGATTCACAGTCGCTGTTTGCGTCATAGCCATAATTTTGGTCCTTTCTGGCCCGCAATTAAATACATCGCGTGTGCAAGATATATAAACACGTGTTTCATTTATACGTTCGTCGCAATAATTGGGAAAACCTAAAGTTTTTTTAAGTATACGCGACCGAAGAATCGACGTGGAAAAAAATTCGGAAACGTTTGCACACGAGCGAATTATTACGTGTTCAATGTTTACACTGTAACGGAGAAGGTAATTCATTAAGGATCGCGAGTCAGCAATAATTAATGTTTCTCTATACGCAATTTCTACAGTTCTTATTTCTAACTATATTCATACGTATATACATATCTATACAAAAAAATTTTAATTTTAAAATTGTCATTTTGTAAATTGATGCATCATTCGTGAATCCCAAACAAATAATAGGGATATGCAATTGGTGATTATATGTAATTTTAATCACTCGATGAAAAAAATTAATACATTTTTACGTAGCTGAAAATTCATTATATTTTTTACATAACGTTTGTTGTAATATAAGAAATGTATTCCACTGAATTATTAACTTTTCATTCATTATAATTTATTGTAAATTTGTTTTGAAAGGTATACATTATACGTAAAAAAAATTTATAACACTATAAAATTATCACTCATCGCAATCCTTTATTCTTCATCTCGAGCATTTATCAATTCGCAATAAATTAAATCTTACTCAAAAATAAACGTCACGGCGAAAATTAATTCGTATATGTTTTTCAAAGGGAATCCCAAACCAGTTCGCTGAGAGCTAATCTTGGTATTTGATAGTACAATAAAAAAATTGAACATCCCGTATTCATGGGATATCCAAAATCTCTGAGGTGGATCTTGAAATATTTTAAAATCGAGTCGGACCTGACAAAATTAGTGACCACAGGTAGATAGCAATATTTTATATTATCGTGTTACGGTATAAGTTTTTATACGTGATCACTTAATAAGGAAATATCAAAAGAAAAATTTGTAAAAATACAAATATTATAAATATTAACCCTCAAACCGTACACTGGTGCGAATTTGCACCCACAAAATTTTCAAACTACGATATTTTGCAAAATATAATTTGTGTATAACAAGTTGTTTTATAACTTCATGTTTTTTTTGATAATTTAAATTGCAGACACAAATTCTACGGGGAAATTTACGTCAAAAAGGTATTATCAGGATTTACACTTTAAAATTATTTTCATATAGAAATCGACTCTTGAAATAATGAAATCCCAATTCGCACCAGTGTACGGTTTATAGATGCTGGATTGAAGTGTACGGTTTGAGGGTTAATACAGATTGCAATTAGAAACATGTACAAAATTTCATATTTGAGATGCAAACTCGTAAATAATTCCAATCTATAGAATCTTCTTCGTGACGATGCACGCGGTTTCTACGTATTTAACGAGGAAGCAACATTGTAATTAATAAAAAAAAGTCAGTGAAAAGGTTTTTGTTAACTAGTTTGACATTACGATGTTTACTTATGATGTATACTCCTTTATCATTTAATTTTTTATTCTTCCCTACCGGATCATTTTGAATCAACGGTGGATTGTTCGGTAGAAAAATTAAAGGATTACAAGAAGGATTATATAATGTCAGGAAGAATATCTTACAAAAACACTGTTTTGGGCAAACGACCTGCAGATACATAATTCGGTCTCCGACCTAACTTATTAAATTTGGCAGTCCTGTTTTGTATGTGAAGGAACTCGAAATTTGTATTTAATGGCCAAAAAACATTCCTTTATCTTTCCATATTATAATAATTTAGATAGACACCAATGGAAATATACAAGTGGCTTTTGTATACAAGTATATTATATATCACTGTTGATTAATTTTCAAAATATTGAGATCCATTAATGAAAAAAAAAAGATACGTCTATTTATTAAAATCCTATTCAATACGATAAAAAAATAATGAAAGATACACGTCGAGCGAACACGTTGCGAAAATGGCCTTATATAAAGAGTCAAATGATTTCGTAGAATACCCTAACTGCGTATAAGAAACAATAAAATCGCTCGGCTTGTCCATTATTATCAATATATTAATGACTACTTTAATTTATGACATTCGTTATTAATAAAAAAAAATTAAATCGTCGATTTAGAGTCGTCGACAAACAAGTTTTATTATTTACAACTTTTATTTTACAAGTCGGTTTTTTGAACGCCGTTTGACATGCGTAATAAAATGGCACGGTAAAGCCAGATAATTATTGGTCTAAATGAAGCAAAAACAAAATGTCGATAGGATTTTTAAATAGTTTTCTTAACAAATGCACCTATATTAAAAAACGTGTCAGCGGTACATAAATGCATAACGGCGCGTGTATACATGTGTATACATACATCGATCGGTAATTTATGAGTCAAAATTTAAAGTATTAAACGAATTTATAAAGTGTATAAATATTACATTTATTACAAAAAATGTATAAGGTTTTTACAAAAGTAAAGTTATTAAAATAAAATATCTGATCTTTTCTTCTTAAATATGGGCTAAATACAAATAATGATTGTCGTTTACTACCTATCATTTACTCATTTCCGTGAGCATAATATAAACGAAACATATATACTTGTAATCAAAAATTCATCATTCACACAGAAAATCTGTAAGGAGATTCGATTGTCTCGTTTCTCGTGACATGCTCGAAATTCACCTCGTAAGGGTCATCAGGTGACCTTGAACACATTACTCTCGAGGAAGCCTTACGTAACTACGAGGAATGTCCTAAGGAAATCCCACGTGGTGAGAGAGGAAAAAGGGGGACAATAATCAAGTCGTATTGCGAACACCAAGACCTTGATAGTCTCGCGAATATAAGAGAAGAACGACAGGTAGGTAGACATATACATGTATATATACTTTCACTTTGTTGATTATACTGTACATATCCAAATTAGGGTGGTGGATTCGTACAAGTGGTCTTGACCTTGAATGTGACTGGGGGTGATGCTACGAGTTCACGTGCAAAGTTCAAACATCTAGAAAGATCTTGCGTGTAGAGGCGGTTATCGTAACTCGAACGAATACCGGTATGTCATTTTTATCGGACCTTAAACAGTAAGCTTTCACTTTCCTCTATTTTAAATTATTTAAATGTGTTATAACAATTATGAAACGTAAATATTCGCTATAACTTCAAGAGGTACCTTCTTCTAAATGTTAGAAAAGTCGTTGATTTTTGTTTTTTAAATTATCTTTCCCTTTCTTAATCGCAATCATAATCACACTATTTCAATATATTGAAAAATGCAATGAGAATACAATTAATCTTCTTAACGTAAACCAAATATTATTAGTAAGTGTGTGCGCGTGTACATGAAAATATGAACGAGTGTAATAATGGCTACGAAAACTGAACAACTGTCTCTTTTGTATTCTTTGAGTGTGCAAGAGGTCAACATGAAAAAAATCAATCTTCTCAAGTTCAGGATTAGACTCATCATATAATTTACTTTGAGCGTGCAAAAAAAATAAAAACAGACTTCTATATCAGAGTAACATGACGTCAGCTAGTACAATAACCGACTCTGGATTTTAGGTTTGCTGAGTCATTACACATGTATACCTTGTTCATATTTTTTTCAACAATGCATTGTTATTAATTAGGAGAAATTATTTAACACAGGTAACGTAAAAGTATTCCTTCAATCAATCAATAATTGTTATAGATATTTAAAACGATATAACTAAATTTTAAAATTTGCAGTGCATGATGTATTTGTAGTTTATTTTCTTGCTCAATACCGTAACATCTAATAAAAATTAATGACTCATTTATTTTATAATTTTGAAAATCTTTTTGATTAACGAGTGTGTTCTAAACTTTTTGCATTGTTCATATTACACATATTACACATTACATATATACCGAAATTTTTGACGCATTTATCTAAACGATAATTAATGAAGAAATAGTTAAATAAATAGTATTAATTATAAATAAAAATAATAAAAATTTACACGAAAACTGTATTTTATAATACTTTTAACTACAATACACACGGTATAGTCTCTCAGTTATCTTTAATTTTTATTTTTTTTATAACATAATTCCAAGTCAATAAAAAAAATAATCTTCAAGAAATTATACATTATTCATATACAAATAAACGAAACTATTAATATTTAATAAAACGCACGCAAACGATTCCGAGATGGGTCATCGTTCGAGCAAGTCCTTTCAAACTCGTTCATTACTCCGGATTATGTGGACACATCTTTCCGGTAAGGAAGTAACTATATAACCTCATCTTCTTTCAAGAGAATTTTTTCAAGGATCGTTAGATCAAAAGGTGACCAATGAATCTTCTAAATAGATTAAAAAATAGTCGATGATCCAGCAATTTGCCTGAGGCTCCATTTTTTATATTTCTTTTAAAGATTCTCAAGTATAAAGTTCAACATTCGTACTTGAGGAAAAAAAAAACGAAAGGTTCGGGGACCTTTTGGCTGGTCGTTGCATTGTTGCGATTTCCTTAAAAACTTGTTTGACCGTGAAATTGGGGTAAAGAGAAGTGCATAAAGTCGATGGACGTATCAGGAAAGTTTATTGCATTTTATATCTCTTTTCTTTCAATCATCTCTTGAAATCTTAAAATCGTGAAAGCCGATTATTTATTTTTCATTTCAAGTTACAAATACTTATTCCAAAGTACGTATTAATTTAAATGTTATTTTAATATATGATTAATTAATATTTTTCCTATATCGGCAACTACGCTAATTTAAAATAAACGTTGCAGATAATAACTACTGTTTGGTACTAATTTCTAATCAATACCACTAAATACGAAAAATCAATTAAAACATATAAATTCCCTTAATATTTCATTCAAACGTCAACATTTACGAAAAATCTTCTCAATCCATTTACTATATATATAAAAAACGCATAAAAATAATGAAACACCCAACTTTTATATCAATTTCTTTCCGTAAAACAAATATAATTAGCCATTAAAATTCAATCTATAGTCTACTTACTTAATGACAATGGCTGTAGAAATTAAACGATTTAAACTCAAATGTACACTTTCCAAGTATTTCATACAGACACACACATATAATGTTGTGGTTATTAATAACAAATTATGAACATCGAACAAAATTCGAATCAGCATGAAAGTGTAAAACTATCGTTTGTACAATTGGATGAGAGAACAAAGATTTTGCTCTGTCCGACTCAACGCGGCCTTAATCTACTGACCGAGAGGAAAAGCTGAATGATCCTATACTTATGTACACATGCAGAAATGCGCTTGAGAAAATTAACGCGAATGAAATTGCACGGAAGTCTTAGAAACGATGACAATTGGTTTTAACTTGAAACTATATTTTTGCTGCACAGTATACGAATTTTTTTTTGATATTATACGATACGTGATGTTAATGTTCTTGTCGGATATTAATATTTGTTTATATTATTAAGCTTTATTTACATAAACTATTAAGAAAAAACATTTATTGAACACCATTGTTAACGTAAAAAGTTGAATAATAACTTAACATTCTCATAATGTCTTGTCAAGGTTCTTTATTTAAATTTTTTATTTCGAAAAATTCTTTTGCAAGAATTTGAATTTGAATGAAATTTATATTTTAAAAAATTATTTTTTAAATTACTTATTGTTTCTAGAAGCTTTCTCTCATTATATAATTCTTAAACTGAAAATTAAAATTATTTCCAAATATAAAGAAAACAACGTGCATCGAAAGCATAAATATGTTCCTCGAGGGCCAAAATCGAAGCGTTTACAACATCAT
This sequence comes from Theocolax elegans, assembly GCA_026168455.1. Taxonomy (NCBI): domain Eukaryota; kingdom Metazoa; phylum Arthropoda; class Insecta; order Hymenoptera; family Cerocephalidae; genus Theocolax; species Theocolax elegans. The sequence goes on along the minus strand of CM047425.1, from coordinate 16,417,707 downwards.
TATTTTCAAAGAATGTATAAAAAATTCATCTATAGTTATCGTTTCATTATTTCATTTAATTATTTACTAATTTTCACATTTCAAATAAAAATACCCAGCTTTAATTAAAATAAAAATTTGGAGATTCAATGCAGCTGTCCAAGTCATTATGAAATAAAAAAGTAATGTAAATGATTACAATCTACTTTTTACGATGACATTTCGAGAAAAATAATATCGTGTAAATACCTAATAACCAATCAACGTTGTGTGCAAAATATACACAATTCAATTATCTATCTATTAACCAAACTCGCAGACGAAAACAACGCAATAATATATAATAATTAATGAAGCTCCTATCATTAACCACCAAAATATTCTTCGCAGAAAATATTGACAATAACATAACACTTGACAATTTCCTTAAATATTAATAATTATCAGAAGTTCAATATAAATAAATTAAAAATTAAAAAAAGGGCCTATTAAATTAATGTTACTATATATACTTGTTAAATATTTACCAAGAATCAAAACTTCCAAAAACAATTGACAACTGACGTACACATTTTTTTTATTCTTCCTAATTGTACAAGTATCAATACTATTTTTTGTTACATTCACTGCAATCACATGTATTGAATAACAATGTAACAAAAACTTCCCTAATTAATAGAAAGGAGAGGCAAAAAAGCATATGCCAATATTCATACGGAAGATATTAATTGGTATGTGTGTGTATATATATACACAAATGCACACACAGATATTTGTACATAAATTGATATACCTTTACATATACAAAGAACCTTGACTTTCGATCTTCAAAGTTGCAACGTTTAAATGACCAGTGATGTAACTTTGATTTTTGGTAAAATTTTAAAGATTCGTCATCCATATAATTTGCTTAATCACGCTGAATCGCAATACTTTAACTAATCGAGCGTTAACCAGAACAAAAATTTAATATTTGATTAAATAATAATTTATTAATACGTGCGTATAGAAAATAATCAGTTACGCAAAAATACCTTATGATAAATAAAGATAGAATGTTGAAGTATTGTACCAAAAAACTTTTTGATCAATAGACTCTTTAATTTTCAGAATTTACAATGGTAAATTTTATATAAGACAATTAAATAATAAAAATTGAATAAAATAATTCCATTAAGTAAATGAAAATGTAGAACTGATTTCAGGATAATCATATACGAATCAAAGTTTAATACCATAATCCTAAATTCTATATTTTTTATCTGTGTAGTAATTATTTTTTAAAACTAATTGTGAAAAATATATTTATAGTTATCTAATATTGAATCGCATCTACATCGTTTGAACTGCAAAACCTGAGGGTTAATTTTATAGTTATTTATTGCATACTTTTGAAATAATGTCACTAAACAGCAACAATTAAGTAATACCTGTACACACAAATGTATCCAAATTTGAAAGTCGGATTTACAAGCAAATCGCTGAATAATAATGTAAGTAAAAAACTAGTAATTCGCTGACTTATAAGCTTGAGCTTAAGTGTCCATAATTTAAAACATGATGAGTACACATATTGAAATAACAACATTTATCAATTCGATTTTGTATAACAATTATTTACAATAATATTATAATGCGTAGTATTCAATTAATAAACACAATTAAATATATAAAAAAATAAGTTATAAACACAATTATAGCTGTATGTTTTATAGGAAGATACAAAAATATTGAACATTTTTAAGGAGAGTTCATTCAGTTAATTTAATACTTTCTAATATAATTTGAAAAATTTCGCGAATACTATAATAGTCAATACAAATATTTTCAAAACTGATGATAATATGTATTCGTTGATCGTTCCCTCCAAAACAAATCATACATACGTATGTATCAACCCTTAAAAATTAAAAGGAAAATTTCATCCCTTTTTTAAAAAGTAACTCAATGCACCCCTAGGATAAAAATAATACGTTATATTGAACCCCCCAAAAAAAATATAAAACGAATTTAGATACAGACCGCCCCACCACAAAAGAGGCCGCTTGACGGGGGCCCAGTCCACTCGCCAGTTAAAGCCGCGGCTCACACGCGGCCCCGGCACACTACTCCCGCAGCATCGCATCCGTCGCGTGGACCTCCTCGTTCTCCTTCCGTTCCTTCGATTCGCTTTCCCTTGCGTACGACTTATACACATACACATCTCGCGGATGCTGCGTATACATGCGACACCAGTGTAAAGTGAAGTGATTATTATTATTAATTTTAAAAAAGAGCCGTACGTTATATATATACAAAGTAGTCGCGAAGGAGGTGCCACCACCACCAAGGTGACTTCCGGTTTCCAAGGTAAGAAGGAAGGTGCTACGATTTTTCGGATATATTTGTGCGACGTTTATGTCAAAAAAAAATAGAAAAACGGAAAAGTGATGCATAGAAAATATTTTTCGTATTGTGTGTCATGTGTCTTATTTTTACGTTGGTGGAAGTTTTGTTTCCCGGTGACCTGATTATATTTTTAAGAATGCTTCCTTTTTTGGAGAAAAAATTTTTTTTTTATTGACGAACGGAAATGGATACAAGCTCAAATTTATGATGATTATTATAATAGGAAATTTATTGTTTGTTTTTTATTTTCATGTTGTGTTTTATAGTCAGAACGATTGCGTTTAGAAATGTGAATTTATAGGGGAAACATTGAGTTTTTAAAAGCATTACGGTGTTATCGAGAATGCCTATGCTAAGGTAGGACATTAGTTACACTTCTGATAAAAATTATTCGTTTTTATAATGCATTAGTTTACCGATGTTTAACCTACTTTTTTAATTTATATGTTAAAAGCAATTAAAAATTAATTGAATTTGAATAAAACAATATGAAAATTTAAAAAATAACTCATAAGTATTACGCAAAAAATCAAACGTTGTATTAAATTCTCGTGTACCACACTTTTAAATACAATTTTTACTAAAAAATTCACCTTGTGCGATGCATCGGCTTTTATAATCGGAGCATTTAATTTTTAAACATAATCACCTAACGCACACCGCGCAGCAATTTCAATCAATTTGAATAAATGCGCAACGCGTATATATAATGTCGAAATATTTAATAAATCACTTACTTACGCGAAATACTTTCATGATGGAAAGAAAAGGAAAAAAAACGAACCACAAATTTATCGTCGAGTATAAATTTTCCCTCTTAGCATTCCCAAGGAATAATTAAACCCATTTTGAAATTTTAAAATAACAACGTACAAAAAATATATATGAATGGGAAAGAAGAGCGAGTATATATTTGCACGAGAAAAATTCGCGTTCAAATTGCACAATATGTTTACATTGCATTTAATGTTGCATGTAGTACGTATATGTGTGTAAGTCATCTTTAAGGAATAATGCCCATACGTGATTAAAAAGGAAAAAAAAAGTACAACCAACGATGGCCGGATTTTTGTTTACGAAATTTTTGCGCACGACGAGCTAATGATAATAACCGTTCGTGAAATTTTCATTTGATTAATTTTCTCGTGTTGCCCCGGCGCGCAGTGAAAGGTATTTTATATACGTGCGTTGTATTAATTATGAAATATTGTGTTTATCGAATTATCTTAGTATTGGTTCTATATGGTAAAGTAATCCAGTATAGCGTTGATTTAAATATCCAATGATTTTTACCAATTGTTATAGTTCTAACCAACGTTTTCTTCCGATCATGTCTTATAACTTAACCAAAATACATCAAATTCTGTTTTTAATATTAGAACGCATTTACCATTTAATTAATATAAACAATTTTTCAAAACAAAGGTGTCGTTTATCGTTTAGATAATTAATAATTATAAGATAAGATAATAAACGATCGTTTTTGTATAGTTAATTCAATAAGAACACGTATTTTCGTACGCGATAATTTAACGAGGATCACAAGAAAGTAGATAAAGTGAGAAACGTGACTTCAACACCTTGCCGAGATTGGCTTAATTTCGTTTAAGACGTCCTGAAATTACGTAGGCATCGCATTTCATTATCTCATTTAAATTCACATTCCTAGGTAGATAAAAAATTCATAAAAATTATAACGAACTACGTATAAATAATATTTATATTTTCTGTACTTTTTTGGTATTAATTAAAAATTGTATAGATCACTCATTATATATAGTATACTTACATATTATGGTTAGAATATAATAACTTATCCAAATATATTTTATTTCCAATTCTCATTAAAAAATTACATCGCATTATTCGATATAGCAGGACGAAAAGTTGTAATTGCAAAGTTATGCAAATTATACATTTACCTATATTTTAGTGACATAATTTAAATGTAAACAATTTTTATAAAATTACGCAATATATATACATACACACTTCTTAAAATTAAACTATTATATGTAATCTGTTTTATACAAACGGATTCTTTATATATGTGTATACTACTGGGTGTAACACCTCGCATGATTTCGAAAGTAATTTCAAAATGATGCATCATTGATAAACGCGCGTTAAATTAACTACATATACACATACATGCAGAAAGTACTCGGTTACTTCTTCTGTTTTTTAATAACGAGATATTTGATTTCAATTGGTAATTGCTAGTATCGGAAAACACGGTGACTTCTATGTAATATATCGTATTTTCTTGACGATTTGCTATTTTTTAAATATTTTATTGTTTTTCTAAATTGTACGTATGCACGAAAATATTGTAATTATTATTATTCATAAACATATAAATTTTTGCATGTTAAAAACAGCGAAAGTTATGCTCGTATATATATATATAGCGTCGAAAGGTTATTTTTGCATATTCATTCAACTACAGATAGTACAAAGTTGTTATATCTTTGTGAATCCTCTTAAAAATTGGCTAACAGTTAATTTAGCATTATCTTTATATTTTATTTAATTTGGGATTATTTAATATTTTATAATTTTGTTTCTATTTAGATTGTCACTATTGTGTAAATTTGTTCGCGTGTATATAACTTATTACGCTATAAGCGAGAGAGAGATAAATATTTGTAAATTTTAAAAGCAAGTATTTATTCTAATAGAGTTTTCATATAATTATAGAATTATAAAGATAGTTATTATTCAATTTAACTTAATATTTTATTTAGTTATTTATAAAATAATATATAATATTATAATTAAACATAATTAATAATAAGTTTGCTAATTGAATTAATTAAATTATTCTTAGAATTTCGACCAACAAAAAATTTCCTAGAGAATAGACCAATTATTAATTAATATCAAATTTATATTTAGCAGTAATTTACAATATTTTCTGAGGGCAATATTATTTTTGTTAGCGTTTTCGTAAAAATCAATAAACATTTTTAATTGGATTCTATAGAGTTAATTAATTACAATGATTAAAAAAATAATTTCAACTGTAGAATGATAACAATCTTTAGTGAATAATTTTGGCATTCTCAAGTCATTAGTAGGTAGATTTATTTCTGTTTGGTGTGATTGAAATCGTACCACTTACAAGCATTAAATACATTTTAGTATCTATAAGCAAAAAAATATTTATAAATCGCCCATACAAAATAAATTTCTATTAACGAATAAAATAATAATTTATACGAAACATTTACACGTATACCAGTAACAAGTATATTCTAGTACTTTAAGAAATTAATAATTCCATTCTCTATTCTAAACCCATAATATATTCCTCTCTCTTCCATGCACTACCTTGAACCCACAAACATTCCTCATCAAATCTAACATCTAAATCCTAACAAAATCATAAAAAAAAAAAAATTTAAATTGTCACTCACGCTAACCATACAAATACATATGTGCCAATAAAAAAAATACAATGAGAAATCATTTTATTATATGACAGCCCTTTACACAGGTGCTAGATATCAAGCAGGTGATTCGATTTTGTCTATGCGCATGCGCGATATTGCGCAAACTACTTAAACCAGTATTAATATATTCGGCACAAGGTCGCTGGACCGATTTTTTTATTTTTTTTATTTTCGAGGTGCTCTTTCCCAATTTCGGGCGACGTGTATATACATTGCAACTCGTCCATTTGAGGGTCACCGTGCCGGCTTCCACGTTTTCAGGGACTTTTTCCTGATTTCATTCTTATATACTTATACCGATTTCTTTTTTTTTTTTTTTTTGCATATTCGTGCAATCGGGTGACTTTGGTAAAGGGAGAGAATGTATCGAGAGAAGGTTTTTTTTAAAGACTTCGTAAACAAGCTGATGACTGTGGGCAATTTTATAATGACGTTAATACAATTCGACTTCCTTTTTTTTCGGTGGTGCGTTTTTATCGTGGGGGTTGCGAAATTTAACGATGTATCGATTTTTATTTATTACTTACTGATTAAATTTTAGTGTGTTCAGGATTGACGCTTCGAAATATTATAAATAATGTTTAGATCTTTATTACACATTAACGCTTTTACGTTAGATATTACACCCTATCGATTAAAAAACTACTAATAAATTACCCAATAAAACAATCTTCTCTCACATTTTTGCACAATATCGAAGAAGCTGCAGAACTCAAAGACGATAGAACCAAGTGACAAGAGTATGTCGGTCAAACCTAGGAGATTAATAAGGCCGTGTCTCGATTATGTCACAATTTGTGCTATACCAATAGTAAGCGAATTATTTTCACTTTGCCCTTCCATAGACATTATATATACGATTCTATACCAGTGGCAAGAAAAATACGCGCGACCGCTCAAAAACTGGTTTCGAATGTTCTAAGAGTTCTAAGCATGAAAAGCGCGCCCAGGTGAAATATATATATGTATATATGTTCATGCACGTATGTATGTACGTATATACAGACGCACACACACACACACCCATTCACTCTACGCTGAGTTCAATCGATTACGGGATCAACGTGCGATTATTGCAAAGAAACGGGCTTTTCGGCCATCGAGTTTAGACGCGTTCGCTACGATTATTTTCTTTATAATGGATATCTTTGCGTTTATATAAAAAATTTCTTTTACGAAAATACATATTGCTTTTTCATGTGTTCGTTACTAGGGGAATTTAATTTTTTTATTTAAACTTATTAAAGTACGTCCATTACCTTCATGAAAATATATGATACTTTTAATTTAAATGCCATTTATTTATAAAAGTGCATAGTACTATTATTTCTTATTTAGTTCAAAAACGTTTCAACCTATACATAACATGTGACCACTATAATATCATATTACAGTGAATTATGAAAATAATTGTATTAAACAAAAATTGGCACTTATAATTACCAAACACAAGATACAATTAATTCAAGAAAACCTAACTATACACTATATATACCTTCAATACATAAATGCAATCGTTAGCGCATCCATTACGCGTACTTTAATTAAATAATTATTCAAAACGATAATTTATTGCAAGTGGATCAATTTTTGATTGAAAAAAAAAGAAGTGCTGTTACATAAAAACAAGTGTGTGCGCGAAAATGTTTACATTATATATGCAGGTGCAATAAGAGCCATGTTGACACAGTGTAACATGCACGAAGGAAATCTCTCTCTCTCTCTCTCTCTCTCTCTCTCTTTCTATATATATGCCACTAAACTTCCGTAGCATTTATCATTTGTTTCGGCGCCTCGAAACGGTAATTAATTCGTGGTTGACGCAAGCGAATAACATTAAACGAAATAAAAGTTAGTTTCAAAACGATATTTCCCCGGTGTTTCGTTACACCCGCGAAATCTACCGCGATTGAACACAGAAGCTCCAAGCTAATTTTTACTTCAACGTGATTAGTCGATGAAACATTGATATTGCTAAATGGCCGAATGTATAATGTATAATGTACTTTCATTCGGATTATAAACACTATCGATTTTCATTACAAAATTTCACTGATGAGGTAGAGTCAATATATATATCTATATACACTAGCGAAATATTAGCGTAATACGCGTTCGATTATGCGATCTCTACTTTATTAAGTGTTATATTTACTAGTCACTTTTTTAATGCAGACTAATGATTATTTCTCGTATAGTGATATTCTTATTGATTCGAATAAGTATAATACGTACGATTTTTTTATTTACGTCAATAATTATACAGAAAGTGCGTATATATGTGTTAGTAAAACTTTGTGTAAGTTTATGTCTATTTCGCAATACGTAATTTGTAACATTCAATAAAGGGGCACACTCGTAACTATAAATAAAGTAATTTTTAATTAATTATAATTTGATCAATCGTTATTATACATCTATGTAGTAATATTACATTTTAATATACCAAGTGAATATTGTAAAAAATTCATTCTTACACTATACTCCAGTGTATTTCACGGAAGGAGAACAAAGAGAAACGAAGGAACAGTTAATAAACTTACTCGGTAATATACGTGTACCAAAAAAAACGCTTTTCCCATGGTACAATAAAAAACACTCTCGATATTGCGCTCCGATTTCAAAACTACCAAGCGCGCGCGTATTATCGAAATATCGGCAATTACAGCAAATTCTGACGATCCGCATTATTAGCCCGGGCGTGAAAGCACAGTAAGGTCGGCTAGTTTCGATGACCTTCGCCGTCTCATTGAGCTTTCGCAATTTTTCGGCTATTTCGTTCTATATATATGTACGTATATATAATTAAAGATTTCAGGTTTTTATATATATGTAAATAAGGTTATTGTACTTGTGAATGAACAACTATATATGTAAATTCATTATTTAATAATATTGTTAGTTACGTTATGTACACCTACATTTTCCGAATGTAATTATTTAAAATTGAAAGAGTTTATTGATTCTAATAAAATGTTGTAAACATTAGAATGGTAACACGTGATTGCTAATTTTTCTATATAGATAAGGCTAATTTACTTGAAATTACAATTGATTAAGTGAAAGGAAACGGTAAACTACATTTTAACAATATCAATCGGTTAGATCTGGATTAAAATTAACAAACCTTTTTTATGGCAAATAAACTTTTATTTATTGATGTATGTCCAAACAGTTATTACAAATAGTTAGATGTGTTAATTACTGAAATTTCTAAAGTAATAGACTATATATAAGTGTAAACAGAAGAATATAAAACTTGCAGCAATATCTTGTATAGAAATAATTAAGAACAGTTTTCTCTACGTTAGTTTTTTTTATTATTATTATACACATTGTTACAACATGTTGTACAACTATAATTGATATGATGATATTTATTTATTATTTCTATTTGATATAAAATAATATATTGCATTGTAAAATATTATTGCGTATACATTGCTACAGAATTAGCAATTATTCAGTTTTGTAATATGCTGCGAATTATAACAGTTTAATGTATATATAAGTATTAATGGAGTTTCGAACTGCAGGTGGCTAATCTGGTCATTATCGATATTTTTTTAAGTGTTTCGATTGTTATAGATTATCAAACTTTTATCTGCAAAATATTGTAAAAAATCGCTGCTAGATGCAACGATTAGAATAATAAGTTCAAAGACCTGCGGGGCTTGATCGTTAAAGGGGTACAATACCCTTAAATTTATAATTACAAATTTTGTTGTAAAAAATTGTAATTAAGACATATATAAACTAAATTTTATCTACAGTGAGTAGATTTATTTATTTATATTTTGGTTACGGTAGGACCTCTCTAAACCCCTATAATATTTACTTACAGTAGAAAACTTAAAAGATGTCAAAGAAGCTGACGGACCAAATGATCTGAAACTCAAGAATATTGTTTAAAATTATATTAATTATAGTATGAATACAGGAATTTTTATTTCAATATGTAGAAAAATTCTAAAAGTATATAAGTTAATTTTATGATAATTTAGTATTAATTTTAACATATATAAATTATGTAACTTTTTCTACGTATATAGACTAAAATTTAGTTTATACATGTCTTAATTAAAAATTTGTATAATAAAATTTGTAATTGTATATAATTAAAGGTACCCCTAAAACGAAGATCTCATAACCCAAAGGTCCAGGATGCGATTTCTATAACACTCACGACTATAGAATGTATTTTCGATAATTGCATTGTTCATAAAAGCATAACTGATTAGTTTCGAAATTGAGAAAAAGACACATAAGAAAAAGTTAAAATCGACATTTTTAACGAGTGAAAATGTTGGAATGCAAACATTTTAGATAGGTATAGTTATCAACTTGTAATAATGCAAAAGTTGCATTGCGTGAATATTTATAGTTTGATCGAAACAAAGTTTATTGAAGTTTTTCCTCATTGTAACCTACAAAATGCAGACGCTTTCGTTTTAACATCCTGCAAGTGCAAATTTTCTCTTCACATCCCATTTTATATTATGATATTTTACTGCAATGCCAATAAATAATCATCATCGGAAATATATAGTTTGTATACAGCCAATGTTAAAATATTTATTACTAATTTCTAGGATGAATCGCACATGTGCAATTTAACCAGATTCTATATGATTGACGTATGAAAAATGAATTTTCTTGCCTATAGGTATATGTATACATATACATATTGTAAAATTATATATCTATATATTTCTGCATGTATTTTTTACATTGAAAAGTAAAATTACATTTTATATCCATGCGTACAATTTTCTGATGTTAAATTAATTAATCTATCTTTTATTTATCTTATCATTCTACGTAAACCAATATATGCGTTTGTCGGTAAAAGAATAATCAACGTGTCAACTTTAATGCAATTTGTATAATTAATGAACATTAACTAATCGTAATAATTGCTAACAAACTACATTCTTCCAATTAAAAAATAGAATGTCATAAAATACTTTTTCCTTGTACATATAATTATTATACTCGAGTAAATAAATATGTATTATTGTCTAAATTATAACTTCAAAACAAAGCATGTGTATTATTATACACTTAAGTAAAGTACTTTAAATGTCGGTCCAAGAATTTCCGGTGATTTAAAATTAAAGATAAATTAAACATCATGTGCGACGGGTAGGAACGACTGTGTAACACGGGAAAGGAGGTTAGTTAATTTATTTTTTTTAATAATTTTTGATTAACTCAAATTAATGTATTATTAACTTTTAATCAATTAATTTTGAAACAAAGATTATTACTTTCAACCAGTAAATTGGAAATATAAAAATAATTTATATATAAATCACAAATTTTAGTTAAAAATTTCTACTTATTGGTACTATAAATGGAAAAAAAATTTCAAATTCCAAAAATCTCAAAACCCAAAGCGTACAGCCAAAAAGAATTCGATTTCACAAAATGTGAATACTTAATTAAAAATAAAAAAAAGTGATCTAATACCGCATTCGTCGAAAGTCTCACAAATAAAGTTTGAATGATAGTCTCATCCGTATCAACGGCAGAATATCCACACTATAGAATAAAGGTCAAGCGCCCCCTTTGGTCACGATCGTCTGCTAGAAAACGTCGCCTCCGGTCGAAGGAGGCCGAGAAGCGTGTCCCGTTTTGCGCTGTGGGAGAGCACTTTGAAAGTAAAACGTCCACCGCAAGGAATTAGAGGAGAAAAGAGGAGAAATCCCGTATGATAGGAGAGAACTTAAAGTGGGGAGGACATTCGATTTTATTTATAATCATTTTGGCGGGTTTCACCGTTTCCTTCCCTTTTATTCTGTTCTTTTTTGGATCTGAATCTTTTGGCAAAGTGTTCATCTTCAGTTGAACGACTTTTTTTTTCTCTTGGAAGTAATGAATTTATTTAATATTCTTCCTCCTAATTATTATTAACATCTAGCAATAATTAGTCATTTTAATCAATTATTCAAATTCATATCCTTTTTTAAATTTTATACAAAATATTTTAGTTAGGTACATTCTTATATGATATTCACTTTATAAAATTCAACATTCATTATCAGCACTTTTTATATACAGATCAAACTCATCACTTCCATTAATTATTTTATTATTCAGAGGTATAAACTTTAAATAGTTAAATAAATAATTATTATTTCAAGTTTACAAGATCAAAATATGATCAGTTCACACTGCTGGTTCATAACAATTGTATAACAACTAGATTAAGCATTTAAATATCAATTTTTATTTCGTATGTGTTTCTGTGTGTGTGTAATCACTGACCTACTTTGACTGGCAGGTAAATTCGAAACTAATATACAGAGCATTAGAAAATTTGAAAAAAAATGTATGCACGTTTCTCATATCTACTACGCACATAACCAAGTCAACCTTGACTACGACCTTGACTGTCCGTGACTTTATATCAAACCAATACGAAATTCAAAATTGGAAATACCTAAGCAAATTTTCACTTTTCCCATTACACTACATAGTAGATTAAGTTAACGTCGAAGCGATTGTTTTCTTATTTTAAATACGAGTGACTTAGAATTATCGCCCCTTCAACAACACTTGCTGTTTGCAAAAGTAACTTTGCATGCTTGTAGGGGGATACAAGTAGGTTAAGAGTATCTTACAAGATTCTATTGAAGCAGATGAGGAGTGGAGAAGGTAAATTTTATGCGCGCACGATCAGTCAAAAACTTTCATCTATTCGTTTAGTGCAAGAATTTTTTAAATAGTTGTATTCCTATTTTTATGAATACTATACGTTTCCTTTATTTCTAATCAGTTATATATTTTATATCTTTAAAATAATTAAAACGTTTTACCAGTGTTATTTAAAAAAAAAATTTTTTTTGGATACTCTAACCAGCAAATACAGAAGTTGATTTTGTAAAAGATTGTAATTTACAGATTTGTAGAAGATGCTGCTAACTTTCTAAAATGAACAAGCATTTATAAAATCACATTTGATAATAGTTATTTATTCAGATATTTATTTATTAACTCACTATACGCATCGACGAGAATACCTGTAGCTTCCGAAACAGTAAATTACTTTCATAAATTTGATTATAACTGAATAAACATAGTCTATGCACGTAATAGCGCAATTACACTAAATGTAAGGTAATAAACGTAATGTATCAAATAATAATCTACGGACAAATTTCACGAAAGTATTACCAGAAATGGCATTTAGATGTGTCCGAAACCGGTAAGCGCGAGGTGAATTTGATGATATCGTGAAAGCAGAGCCATATAAACCGGTATTCTATACGATTTTGGTTTCATCGAGTCGCATTTTTTTTCACGTGGTATCGACCTATTAACAATGTTCATTCACTTTCTTTCGAACTCTTGACTACTGGTTGAGACATTTTTAAATTTAAAAATGTTTACTTTAAATTATTTAATAATTATTTGAAGCTTCAATTATTGGGGATTAAATTTTTACTCATTTAAATTTACACCAATTAGACAAAACATTTTAATTTTCCATGTTTTATTATTATTGAATATTTAATTACACACCTTTGCATTGACATAAAATATAGTTGCATATTATACATCTATAAGTATTAGATTTTTTATTACAATTAAAAAATCAACTGTTTTAAAAGCGGGAAGTTTGAATTTTTTGTTTACTGACGTCTCTATAAAAATTATTGTTGTTATGTCACGTATGACGATCAAGAAGATTTTTATCCTTTTACCGACAAATGTGGAAATAACTGTGTATTTCTGATATACTGATTTGTCACAGTTTTTTATACTTCTCGATGTTATTTCCTTAATATGTATATATTTATAATCCCCTGATCTATACTTAACAACTATGCGTCGGTCTTATCGTCGTGTGATATCAAATTAGCATTTCCGATTTGCATTAATGACAACGTTAAGAATGCATTTATGATATACCTTTATATGTCCATTGGTAATTCACATGTTAATAATTGAACGCCATTTTAGTAAAAAAAAATATGGAACTTTCTACCTCGAATATATGTAAATGGATAAAATTTATATTGGTATAAAAATATGAAAGATAACATATTGTTTATTACGTATAATTTATAAATTAAACTTTTTTAAATATTTGTAATTGAATGTCTTTGACAATCAATTACACGTGAAAAAAACTTTGTTATCTTTTTTACAAAAAAAGCTATTCTCACGTTCCAAAATCATAATTTTCCTACTAAATAAAATTGCAACAACTCTCACCCAATAAACAACAATATAAAATAATTTTCTCTCTCAAAGTCAATAAATACGTATATGTTTAAGAACAAAAAAATGATTACGGCAAATAGAAAAAAATGTCTGTAAAAACAGGAAGAAAACAAGTGACAAAAAAACAAAGGAGGAATAAGTAGCATCGTAATTCCTTCACGCCTAGATCGAACTTCCTCGCGAACGAGCGAGTGAACGTGCGCGGGAGCAGGTGCCATTATAAATTCGAAAGTAAAGAAGAAGTGGTGACTCGAGGAGAAAGAGAATATAATACGCCGGGGAAAGGGGTGGAGGGGCAAAAGTAAGAGAGGAAGAGACAGAGAGAGAGAGAGAGAGAGAGGCAGTAAGATGGTCCAGCGAGAGTATTCGAATGGTACCGGTAACGCAGCATGCATGTGCCTACCTCGCATCCTACTGATAATTAAGCGCGGCGTGAGCGGCCCACTTACCCACTAAAACCACGAGCTACGGTCTCTCAAGCTTCAGTCGGCGCTTGGCGCTTAACCACGCGCGAGTACCGCCTGCACACTTGTATCACGCTACTGAGCGACTCGTTGATTAATTTTAAGGACACCATTTAGGATTATTTATTTTGTCAAATTTTTTTTAATGCGATTTTATAATTTTAATAGAAAAAAACTATATTTCCAATAAATGTATAATTTACGAAATATATGTACATTCAATTATACATACCATAGTATTTGTTACCCAAAAAAAAACTGTTCTCACGCTCCAAAATCATCATTTTTCTTCCAAACAAAAGTGTAGTAACATTTCACACAAATTTAATCATATAATAAGGGTAATTGCGTCACTTATAACACTTTTGTTATACCCTCATAAATTAGGCATTTAGAATTAAATGTAGTTATAAAAACCGTAATTGTTAGTTACCTTACAAAATGGTCATTTTTAATAGACTATCAATCCTTAGAAAATGTGTACTAGAAAGAAATTTATTATAAACTAACTACTGACCGTTTAAACGGAACTACCTATAAAATATCGAGTTACTTATTAATTATTTTAATACAGAAGAAGATGTCACGTCTAACATTTTAAACAAAAAATACATAACATGCACATTGCATTATAAACAAAAACAAAATTTATTTTAAAAAATCAGAAACGTTGTAAAAGTTTATTTGTATCTTAAATACATTAAATGTCTCATTATATATAAATATTTATTATGCGTAAGCAAATTGATTACCTTCTCTTCATTCGATTTACGTTGTAAGTAGTTATTTATGCCCCATTGATGTACACGTCAAGTGACAATTATTACTACCCATTTCTACGTGTTGCGTAAAAATAAAAATAATATTTTTAATCGATTAGAAATTTTAGACTTTATTGTCTTGTGTACGAAGGTGTTTAATTACATTTAGTTTCACGTGTAGATACGTTCAATAGGCGCCGTCACTTCAATTTCCTTGATAAATTACATTATAATGCAATTTTCAGAACTGTAAAAAAAAACTATTAAGAAAGTTGATTTCCCTTAACTAGTCGATCAATGTTACATATACATATACATTACTTTCTTCGATAAACGATGTCAGTTTATACGTTTGAAATCATATTGATTTATTTTCAATATACTTATTTTCACCTCGTCAATTTTATAAGCGTTCAATTAAATGATGCACCAGTTGCATAATAGTCTGAACAAGTCGGTGTCATATATAATTAGATTAATTATTTATAGATTAATTAGATATAATTAGAAGAGATTCGTTTGCAACCGATATAAATAAACGTACCCATCATTTACTTTAAAAGAATCAAATTTCGGAATTTACATTAATTATTTTATTTAAAACAGAAGATTGTTTAGTACATAACACTAATTAATTTATATACAAACTGGGTGTACTTGTAAAACATTAATTTACCACGCTAACAAGCGAAAAAGAGGCATTAAAGACTTTATTGAAGTAACGTATGAATTCTATTACACTTTACTTTCCTTCTCAGCATCTTCTGCTAATGCCAACTTGAACATTTAATTAAACAACTTAACTACATTGCTATACCATAAATCTCGTATTCTCAAGATGAAATTCCATGTATTGTACTAAACCGAAATAGGAAAAGTGTTACATCGAATTAATGAAAAAGAAAAAAGAAAATCAAAAACTACATAGACGCGTATAAGCATAAATCGTTACATTATGGAATGTAAGCATCCATACCGTGTGAAAGTCACCAGGGAAACTTAAGGAGACGATGAAAATTTGATTCATGCCATTTTTGAATGATCACAAGCAATGATGCTCACAAAGTGCAATTGTAAAATTTTTAATGACTTTGGAAATACGCACTTTCGAACAATCGTAGAAACACGTTTTTTTTTTATTTTATTGCAGTTCCGTTGATCTGTAACGAGAGAGTAAAAAACATAAATAATAGAAATTTGAATAACCTACGAAATACGTGAATTTCCTTTGCGAATCTATAACACGATACCTAATTAGACACGAAATAACGATGAACATTGCAATAGTGAAGAAACGCTTAAAAAATTTCTCTTAATTCTCTTACACCATTGTTAATAAACCTGCTCAAAAATTAACTTTCCAAAAAAAATTTTTTTTCGTAAAATCAGAGGTAAAAAGGAATAACCAAATTCGGGACACCGAAAATTCTTTGGAACTCATTTGTACTCAACCTTAAAATAAATTTTGAAATTAAAACCAGTTGCGTAAAAATAAATATTGTAGGACTTTTTCTGTATTTTCATCGTATCCGATATTAGAATCTTAATTAACGCAATGAAAACAATTTAACCTAGAAAAAGCAATCGCAATTTCATATTTCTTATAGAAAAGAATAGATTGAAATTAATTGTTAGAGAAAGAGAGAAAGAGGAAACTGGAAAAAGCGAAAGGTCGATAAAGAGGAAAAGAGGAGTCGCCGAGTCGAAACTTTCTCCGCATATAACGAGTACCGTTTCGTCTACCATCTGCGAGGCTCGCGCATCTTTCTCCGTAAGCACGTGCTACTAGAATCAGTAGTATGTGTCTTGATAATCGATTCGTGCAATGGTAAGGCGGTATTCAAGGCTACACCTCTATGTGCAGGCCTACTTCTTCAACTTGAACATCGGTACATTAAAGAATGTTAACCGATTCGGTCTTGGTTCGTGATGATATGGATTTTAATTGGAAACGGTTATCATCATTATTTTTCTATATCTGTTTTATTTTATTAGTATGATTTCCTTAAAGTTTTACATGTGATACAAACGTTAAAAATTCTGGTCGATATAATGCAGTTCAGGTTTGCTTTTCGATTTCGCTTGATTTATACTCGAAAGGAATGTTTTGACATCACGGTAAACCTGGGACAATTCGGTAAAAATTACACCGATTCTTATAATATTAGTTAATATAAGTATAATTATAATATAAGTTCTAAGTTAATTTTTACCGAACAACTGTAGACACGATCCAGTTTTGTCGTAGTCATTTTTGTTAGAAAATTCGCGTGTCACGGTAATTATAATTAAAATTCTCTCCTTGTACACATAAGTAACTGCTGCTCTTTGTTAAATTATACTTTAATACAGACAGACACATATTATGTACTATTAAATACAACAAACATTACCATCTTTTGATAGGAGTAGAGAAAACCCTGTTCTTGTATCGTTTGTGTATATACGCAGTATGGATTGAGAACGCACGATCCGATCTGAAATAAGTAGCATTCTCTATAAATCAACGGACAGTTAAATGTGTATAAACCGATCTAATCTTTCGTATACAGTATTACAAAGATTTATATGTGATTTGAATGCGAGTCATATATCGCACTATTAGTAGGTCTTTACGCTATACACGTATATAAGGAAGTTTAAGAAGAAATATAAATATCGATTTTATTTAATATTTTAAACGAGTAAGATTGTGAAAAGAAAATTTGATCTCAAATTATCAACGAATGAGTGAATAGGAAAATAATATATGCATATTATTTTCCTGTTGAATGCTAATTTTATCAAATTATTTAGATCTATACTGATCGGAACGACTCCCTATTGGCTTCCGATGACATACTAATCGACGCTTGCTTTTCCACTTCGGTAATCTACGAACAGTATCGGGTAATACCTTATCCTCCTACCGAGATACAATTCCCACAAAATTCGATTCAGATAATCACCCTTGTAATTATTTCACAGCTTCGAATCTCAATAAATTTGCAGTGATTTTCTCTTCGAAATTAATTTTGAATAACGCACATTACGATAACGTACATTATAGCGATAGTTTCGAATGATTAAACCTGTAATTAAATGTGAACTATATAGAGATAGTTATTATTATACTTTATTATATTTTGACTCGTATATGTCTATTTACTTTGAACAGTGTATAATACAGACGAAACCTGGAAGATGTTCTTATCAGCAAGCAAAAACTTTGTGTAAAATTTATTAATTAATGTGATCGCGTAACGCAATGACTCAATTGTAACAGTAATAAAGTAATAAAAATAATTGTCCGGGACAAAGCGAAGGCACACATTTCCAAATGACAGAAATAACGTTACGTACGGCCAAAGTGCATCGAATCGTAATGCTCCACCTTTATAATACGAATTATCTAATAAGGTCGTTAGTCATTTTAATTATTTCCTCGTGATTGAACACACCTACGAAAAATGATCGTAAAGACGTCCTAAGAATATAACACTTTCGATGATCGTAACCGACGTGACAGTGTGAAAAAGTGAACGATTGCGCAAAACGATCCGCGTAACCGCGTTAGAAAACATATTGTCGAACGGGTCTCAAGCGCATCGTTGATGAGAGAGACCATTGAACCCTTGGATTACGTCGAGTGGTCCAACAAATAATCGTAAGTCTGACGTAAAACCGGAAAATGTGTACCTCTAAAGATTTGCGAATCTTATGTACACTTGTCGCAAGATTCAACTCTATATATATAGAGGGAGAGAAAGAGAGAGAGAGAGAAAGTGAGAATTGGAATCTTTTACAAAGGAAATTATGCGTTTTATGTGTATAGGTACGTGTTATAGGTAGTTTTCTAGGTTAGAGAATGCAACTTTCCATCATCATATCTTTATAGCTGCTTAGGTAGGAAAATCGTTGTATTAGTGGTTTGGCTGTATACTTTCGTATAAATGATAAAATTTTTGTTGTATATTTCATCGGTTTTGAGGTTGGGATAAAAAATTTATTTCAGTATTATTATTGATTTGTTTTCTAGGTCAAAGTGTCTTATTACAGTTGTAGTTCAAGAGCAATATTATTTTAATATTGTTGAAAGCAAAGGCAATTCAATGAATCCTGTAGTATAAAAGTCTAATCAAGAGTTTCAATAATATTCAAACGATTTTTCATTTTAAATTTAAAGAAAATGTTTCGTAAACATTTTCTTATTCAATAAATTACGTATCAAACATACTCGTACACGCGTGTTAAATGGTTAATAAATATTTAATTTTGGAATACCGAAAGTAAGTGTCTCTGAGTAGGCACGGCAAAGAGAAAGAGGTAGAGATAAAAAAAAACAAAGTGAGAAAAAGGAATATAGAGAAAGGAAGAAGTCTATCGTGTCACAGTGAAGTGGGACGATTCGCAGATGACCTCGTAGATGAGAAACTTTTATTTGGTTAAATAATAAAATGCTAAAGTACAAGCTGTGAATAATGTCTAATTTAAGTAAAGTTCAGAAAAATAGGTTACAATCGCTGAGAAATTATCGCTAAGAAGGAACAATAAATTTATATTAACCAACTAATCAATTTACAAAGTCCTTCATGCAGATTACAATCTCCAAATAACTGAAAAGTCAAAAAAAATATGCATACTTTCATGAAATATCGGAATGGTTATAATTTTAGTTACTTTTCGCATCCACGTGTTAAATTTACATAGATCAGTCAAAATTATTTAATAATACAAAATTCACGTGTTATTCCTTAAAATTTTATAATGAACCTAGCTGCGAATGACACCTCATTAATCAAACATTTCCTATGTACATTTAGGATTCATCATTTACATTTCAATATTTAAATGGTATATATTAAACCACTGTAATTATTATAATAAAATACTACTACATATTAGTCGTTAAAACTGTACTGACATAAGTGATGAAAACAATTTTTTTTATTAAAATTCTTCTATCATACCTAATGTAGATACGCGTGCGTATATAAATGTAATTAATGCTAACGCGGAAACTGTATATACGCGAAAATATAATAAAACGGAAGGTCATAAACGTAACTCGGAAGAAGAGACACGGCAATAAATATTATTGCACACATATTTGAAAACTGATTACATATATATATAAAATTTTATCAATTTTATTAAAATGTACGATAACTCACATATAAATTCTAAATATAAGTTAAAAATAGATAAATAAAACGAAAAGGATAGATTAATATATGATTCAATTATTAAAATTAAATTTCGTCATCAGTGATTCATAAACACGATTGGTGAATAAATGTATCTTAAAAACACGCGGTACGATACCGCATAAATTTTTTACGCAATTTTGTATACACCGTATTCTATATAAAATGATTGTGTAAACACGTTTATTAAAACCCATGCGCGTATAATATACTTCCTAAAGAATTCAAAATTAGACTATTTACACACGCACAAATGAAATTAAATTATGCCACGTGGTTGAAAGAGAAATATATTTTGGCAGGTATGTACGTATCGACCGAGTTTATCAATGTATAGATGGTGATTTTCGTGGTTTAATAATAAAACGAACCGCAAAACGTGCAATTACTATAACTCCCTTTAGGAGAAACTGGTTTTCTACACGTATATATACACATTGGTTAAATGAATAGAGGAAAACGCCCGAGAACGCCAAGCTTCAATAGTTTCTCGATAACGCTTGACACGCATGAATTATTCGATTCGCATGTTCTCGACGCACCCCCAAATGAATTTTGTAAGCGGAAATTCTTTCCCGGTGATTTTCTTTAAACCATTTTTTTAGAAAACTTTTTTTTTAAGATTGCCACTTTAGGGATTGTTTATTTTAATAATTCATTATTATTTATATTGTAACGGGGTACGGATTGAATATAAGGAATAAAAAAATCAACGAAGGTATCGGGGCGCGAACCCACGATCCCGGGAGCGCGAGGCAGAAGCCTCACCACTGCGCTACCATTCGCAATTATCCCGGCTAGTCGACTTGGTCCTATCGACGAACGTCGCCGATAATTCAGGGACCTAACCTGCGCCGACACTCGAAATCCGTACCCGTTATATCCCCCACCCAAACGCGACCTACGCCCTCGGGGAGCCGTTTGATCACTTCGATCACCTGGGCTAGAGAGGCGAAGGTTGTCCCTGCTCGACCGGTGTCAAGAAGACCATTTTCTGAGCACCGGGAGCCTCGTTAGGGATAGCCGTGCGTTTGCACCACCACGCTTGAGATCCCAGAAACTCAAGCTCCCCTACGTCTAGTGCCAACTTTGGAGGTGTACTTGCGTATACGTATACACACTGTGCCAAGGGACCCACAGGCTTTTCTCCTACAGTCATACCTCCGCACTTTTTGACGTTCTCGCGGGGAAATCCACCGGGACTGTGGTGGTGGGGATGGGAGTTTATGACCGACTTCGGTCCAAGATGAGCCAGGCGAAGATAAACTACTTCGTCTCTTCTGGCAAGTGGGTTTTTGAGTTGGGCGCCATTTGTAACGGGGTACGGATTGAATATAAGGAATAAAAAAACATCGAAGGTATCGGGGCGCGAACCCACGATCCCGGGAGCGCGAGGCAGAAGCCTCACCACTGCGCTACCATTCGGAATTATCCCGGCTAGTCGACTTGGTCCTATCGACGAACGTCGCCGATAATTCAGGGACCTAACCTGCGCCGACACTCGAAATCGGTACCCGTTATAATATATAGATAATAATGAAACCAATGTATTTTAACAAATAGAAGTATGCAGTAATTTACATTGTTTATCTTACATTTAAACTTAATTTTTGTCAACTTTTTAATGATTGTGTTATAAATTATCATTTATTATAACATTCATTTTTGTATATTGTAAAAAATTTTGTAAAAAGTTTTGTGTATTGTATAACATTATTACAAGCAAAAACGTGACTGTAATTAAATATACAAAGAAAAACAATATATTCAAAATTATTATAGTATACAGTAATTTTTTATATTAATATTAATATACGTGTTAATAATTGCTATAGTAAAAACTGCGATAATCAAAATATATCCTAACAACGTTGCTTACAATATAATTCATACCATTTTTTTAATTTGGAATAGACAGGACCACACGTACGTATAAAAGCTATAAGTCGCCTAAAATTTTTCGGCGGAATGTTATAACAATCCGACCATCATACCCTTCTCTAAATAAATTTTTCCTCGATCTCACACTCGAAAGTTAGCGCAAGTAGACTAGAATAAAAAGGATCGAGTATCGAGTATATAGGTGTTATAAAAGTGCACGGTACGTCACCTCGAGAGTTTTGGCGAAATCGGGAACAAATCGTCAACGTCATTGATCCACTTTGCATTTCGCAGAACCTCTAAAATATCTAAATATTTATAAAATCCATCAGTTGGTTATAGACAATTGTATGGAATTATTTTTATACCGGGTTATTACAGTTACAAAGTATAGAAAAATTCAAGTTATGACGTTTCGCTGAAAATTTGCGAGATAATATTATTTTTTTTGGATAGGAGTGATCCTCCGTGAATTATATATATATTCGCATCGGATATTGTATATAAATCAACCGATATTTACGATTGGGCAATAAACGAATTTATTTAGACATTTTATGGATCATGAGATTATTTTTTTATATACCAGTACTGAATTCGTTCTAATTCAATGTTGCATTATATATATAGAATATTAAAATAATACGTTGAAAAACTTGAAAAGTTTATTTTCGAAGTATTATTAGAAAAAGTTTCTTATAAATGAATAGAAAAATTTGATGTAATATACTTTGCATGCGTAGATTTAATTCGTCCATTTGCAGATTAAATATGTATGCGGTTTCGATAACTGCACTGCTACAATACACTGAGAGATGAGGTCACGTAATATAGGTGAACGCGTTATAAGCAGTTCTATATTTAATAAAATAATGCAATAATGATTGTAAATTAATTTATTTTAAATGATACATTAATTACACGTGAAAGACATTATTTGACAACGTATTACAACAAAGTCAGTATATATAACGAAACCTACATTACATTTTCCGGGCTGAGTAAACTTTCATAAAAAAAAAAAATTTATATCAAAAAAGAATATCTAACAAACGTAATAAAATAAGTAACAAAAGAACCCGGCTACTATATACTATTACCAATAATTTCGTAAACAAACGTGCTCATAAATCACATGGTCACTTTCGATTTCCCGCGTGTCTTTTTTTTCCTTTTTACTCCGTGATTGGGAAATTGGCTAAATAGATTATAGATATATATGGGTATAGCGTACTCTCGTTAACTAAACTGGCGACCGCGTTTATGGATTTATCATATGCAGAACAATTCGAATTCTCACGCTCCCAACAAATTGCTCAATGTATGTTAACTTGTATACGTTCAGTAGTTTGCGTCTGTTTAAAGATGGTAGATCCTTAATTTTTGGGTGATCAGATTGAATGGAAAATATTATTCTTTTGTACAACAACTCGGAGACGCAGTACTACTGTAAAAACGTATAATTACATTTTTAATAATAAACTAAAAAATTGCCATTGACACAGTGGTCAGTAATTTTCATCAAATGCAGTAGTGCAAACGCTTTAACTATATATAAGATCAACTAAATTATATTATAACCGCAAAAAAATGTTTAATTTATTTTTAAAAATCTCGGATGCGACCACAATTACTTTAACGTAAATTATTATTTACAACACGCTTCTCGCGTTACGTAACTTAAATTCTATTAGATTGTCGCATAAAATATATGTTAATAAACAACTAATATAGCTGCAAATAAAAATGTTGTTACATAAAATTTTGTCTCTTGGAAATCCATCTTTAAATTCTAAATTCTCCTACACTGCTTACTTCGATCGTTAAACAGACAAAGCAAGATACGCCATAAATTCGTAGAAAAATAACCCATACAAAATATATATAATATTTGTTCACTAAACAGGCTCGCCAAAACAAATTAATCTTTGTAAATACATTTTACACCTAAGTTGCGTAAAATTTCACATATTTTCTTACATAACGTCGTACGATGCACTTTAACTCCTGACTTTAAAATTCCAGAGGGTCACGACAAGGTCAAACGAAATTGTTACTTGACCAAAAACGAAACCCCCTTTAATATACTTAAATTTATATACTTAAATATTTTTGAATAAAGCAACTTATACGTATTGGAGAAAGTATATATGCAGGAAGTATCAAAGAAGCGACCCTCGAATAAGACAAAAAATCTCGCGACGAAATTCCGGGTATTTTAAGGACAGACATTTCTTAACCTTGTAACTTCCGAGGTTAGGGAATCGGTTATTGATCGACCTTTTCGATCAGGTTTTTTAATTCATCTTATTTTCGTTAATAATTAATATGAAAATATATATGTGTAAATTATTTATTTATATTTTTTTATTTAATTCTATTATGCATGTATGTATACCAGATACTTAAGATCGAAATAATTAATTTTTAAAGTGTTCAATGTGTTGGTTACACTAACCGGGAAATTTATTAAACGAAACTTTTTATCCAGCATCCCAAAATTGAAAATACGAGGTTCATAAATCAGGTCAAAGTCGTCAACGAACTTGTTCAGTTATAATATCATAAATTCGAAAAAGTGAATACCTAGAATAAAAATTGTATACAATTTTAAGAATGTATGCAAATTCAGCACTTATCAAAAAATAAAAAAAATATATCTAATAATTTAAAACTTTAGTAGAATACGGGGAACAATAACGAGGATAATTAATGGTTGTATCGTCGGTATCGCGTGCATTTAATTTTTTTTATCGTTTTTATTATCCCTTACGGTCAGATAAGAGATGTTCGTTTGCTTAATGATCAACCGTTCATGCAAAGATTCTCTCGCTTTTATGCTTCCTAAGTAATTAATATCAAAGTAACAGTTATATGTACACAGTGAAGTAGATGTACGTTCATTCATTTACAATTAAAAGTGACATTATCGTGATTAAAATCGCAGTTAATTCGTATACCGATTTTACTGGATTTTCTTTCTGCATATTGTCTAATTTAATAAAACTTTATAGAAAACTGGGTCAATCGTGCGTCTCCTTTTAATTTATTTTCTAAAGAAATTATTTTTATGCGGGTGTGCTTAGTAACGCTAGATTATTAAGTATATAATTAAATAATATATGTATATATGTGCATGTGTGTAAAGAGATTCTGTCGTAAAATAACATCAAAATGTTTTTAAGGTTTTTTTTCTGTCATTGTTGAATGCATTAGAATGTTTTGCGAATATAAACGCCGTATTGGCATACACGAATGTGAAAATTACTGTGCTTCCGAGATATCCACTAAAATTCTTATTTGAAATAAAATAACCAAATCATACAAATGAAAGAAATAACGAAACTGTATACTAGATGTTTGCATTTGACACACAAATATAATATGTAGGTATGAAATAACGAAAACTTATATGTATATATATTTGTTGTAACAGATAGGCGGTGAAAAATGGCGTCGGCGGCAGCGGAATTGGTGGTGGAACGGGAGCCAGAACCACGCAATGACATCGTCATCGACGCTAACCGAACATTTGTGGGGGCTGAAGGTTTAGTCCGCATGGCTTTGGACCAATACACCGAGATATTAACGACGGTATCAGATCCGCGAGTGAGCGACTGGCCATTGATGGATTCGCCAATACCTACCCTCCTCATCGTAGCGGTATACCTCTACAGCGTCACATTACTTGGACCAAGGCTTATGGCTAATCGTAAACCTTTCCAACTCAGAAATATGTTAGTTGCCTACAATGCTTTCCAAGTCATATTTTCGCTCGGTATGCTCTACGAGGTAAGATCATTTTACACTTTTTCCTATTCCCGTATATATACATTAAATTTAAAGGGATTTCCTATACTAACAAGAGATTATATACTTTTTACATTTTTTGAATATACTTTTTTTTTAAATGTAGTTTTAAAAGATAAACTTCACAACCCGCCGTGGGAATACGAGAATACACTTTATTCGTACTACTATATATAGTTGTGTACGAGTATTAATGTGTATCAAATTTACTCATCCGTAACATATAGTTTTTCAATTTCACTTTCAATTTCAATATAAGACGATAACCTGTTTTCCAATTACAAAATTTCTTGTTATGTACTATGATATAAATATATTGTATTTCATTTAAGAGACAATTTTCCCCTCTACTTACAGGACGTCACACTATTTTTATTTAATTTATTCGATCGTCAATTTCTAATAGACAATCTGTATGAACTTAAATTATTACTATAAAATTCGTTAGAAACAGCAGAATCAGTGATCGGTTTTTAATATTATCATTTCAAATGTATTAACATTCAAAATTACTTTCGTTTTGAAAGTAGTTGTTTACTAAATGAACTGCTAATATATCTTAGATAAATAATGTCTATAAAGGATATTTATAGCTTCGACGATCTGTTATCGTAATTATGTGATTTAATTTACGATAGCTTTTAAAAACATATTGACAAAAATATTATAAAATTAAAAAATAATATTTATAAACCAGGTCAAAAATAATATGTTTATTTATTTGTAAATTATTCAAAATATGCAAATAACAAAATTTCAATTTATTTGTCGAAAATTAAAAATTGAATCTAATAAAAAAATAAATTATTGCAGAAAATAAAAATATTCAATTTTCTTTAATGTATGAATAGTACCAACAATTTGTAAACAAAGTTACCTAATTAGCTTCGCGTCGATTCCCATTTCATCATGAGGCCTAGCAAATGTAATATTATCAATTTATTAAAATATATGTTATATTATTAATGTACACTCAATTCAGAGTTCAGATTCACTTATGCTATTGAAAATGTTCGAAACATACACTTTTCAATCATATTTTCTATAATGTGATATCGATTTAACATAAAGTGTATGCAAATATAGAAGTCAATAAATTGCCGGTGTCTAGTTTGATACGTAGAGATATTAGGTCGACGATCTTGCGCGAAGAAAACTGAGCACGAATTCGCGATTACAAGTTGATTTAGGTAAATATAGTAATATTAAATATCGATGAAAAAAATGTTCAGATTAACAATTCAAAATCTCTCTATGAGTTTGTAATGCATTACGTATCAGCAATATCCAAAATTACTCATTAAACAATTTTTCTTTCGTATTTTCTCAAATATCGGTAGAGTAAAAAACGGAAACGATAGTAAATAGTCAATCTCGTGAAGAATAACATACTGAACACGAATAAAATTTAAATCTAGACTGTCCGATCTAAAAATTTAATGCATTTTAAATAAAAATGTAGAGGAAACCCAATACAATGCACGAATCTTCAATTTCACCGTCGTTAACATTAAATAATTAGGATAAAAAAATAAAAAGAAAAGTACATAGGAATTTACACGTAAAATGTACACATACGCCGAACGATTAGATTCTCTCCTCTTTCTCCTTTAGATCTGTCAAACGGAAGAGATCGAAATGTTTGTGTTGAAGGGGCAGTCGAACGGCTTTTCGATGCGTGCGAACGAAAGTAGGCCATCGGCAACAGACTCTTGCGATGACGGAGATTTCGAGCGCGCGTGCTCACACACCTATAAGAGAAATCCGTAAAAATTGAAAGTGAACCGTTCGGATGATTCTGATATGTACAAGAGAACGTTCCTTCCTGTTTTCGGGATGCGCGGTTCCGTTTTCTCGTTTCCTATGCATAAGTATTTCGGTTCATCCGCAAATAAATCAATATTATTAATAAATCTAATTATGTATAACTTTAAAAACTCTATTGGTATTTAGAACGTTAATTAAATTAGGACTACTTTAATAAAAAAAATAAAATTAAAAAAAAAATCAACCGCATTTATCTTGTACAAATCAAATATCAGTTCTGGTCTGACCGTTATCAAGACAAGACGTGTTTACTCACAGCTCTGTACACAAGGCCGCGAGTTAATAGTGTCCTGTGTCCTGTGACAGTGTTTACTTAACTGAATAATTGTAAATTAACTAACAATAAAATAGAATCTCATTAAAGTGGACAGTTTTAATTTAATTATCGGTGCACCTGAGTGCAGCCGATAAATGGCTTCACAAGGGGGATCCCTCCCCCCTGGGGAGCCATCATCCTCACCGAATAAAATCAACAGCCAAATAACTAACAGCTACGCCGAGGCAACATCAACTGAATATTTCCCTCAAGATGATCAAGCCATCATACTGGATTCAATAGACAATTTCACTATCGATGATTATGTAAGTCAAATGTTAAAATTAACTAACCGTGAAAATTTAAAAGCCATCTCAAGAATCTCAAATAACCGAGTTTGCATCTACCTTTCATCAAAAAAACTAGCGGACGAGCTAATAAATGAAAACAAAACAATACAACTAGGCAACTCAATTCTCCGATTCAGGCCGCTAATATCACGTTCTAAAAGAATCATCTTATCAAACGTCAGACCATCAATTCCCCACACAGTACTCGAAAAAACCTTACAATCCTTTCATGTAAAACTAGAATCCAGAGTTTCCTTTATCAGAGCTGGAGTAACTATACAAGGATGCTCACATATGGTTTGCTTCCGTAGACAAGTTTACGTCCACCCCGACAGCATAGATAAAATCCCTGAATCATTCACACTTGAATATTCAAATTCCCAATTTCGAATCTTTGCCTCGGCTGACACGCTAATTTGCTTTATTTGCAAAGAGGTAGGTCACACCTCTAAACAATGTCAACAGAATGTAAACATTCAATCCAGTCAACAATCTAGTATCGAAAATGACAAATTACAATCAACAAGTTACCTTATAGAATTTCCCGTTCTCAAAACCCAACAAAACATAAAATCTCAATCTCAGACCAATACCCCATCTAACGATAACTTGGATAATCAAACTGAAACTCGATCTCCAAACGTAATACCATCTGAAGTAAACAATCAAAAGACCAATACTCAAATTACCGACCGAGAAAACACCATAGAAGAGACAATGGAAATAATAAATTTCTCTAACAATAACAAACAAAAATTTAAAAGACCCTTGTCTCCTGAATCCAATCCAATATCGTCCATAGGAAACTATTCCAACCTCTCTGGATCCGAATCAAGCTTAGAGTCTCTAGGTGATCCAACAACTGCTAAAAACAAAACTGAATCCTTCAACAAAAAAATAATACTTCCCAAAAAGAAAAATAAGATACGAGATAACACCGAAAAACCACCATCAAAAACTCTAGACCCTTTAGATTCAATTGAAAAATTATTCCATGAACAACCGTCACAATTCCCCATAGATTACACCACATTCAGAAGCTTTTTAGATGTAGCATCTTTAAAAAACTTTGAACCTTCTATGACAAAAGATTATTGTTCTAATATTACAGAAATTCCAATTATGATGAGGAAAATTTATCCTCACCTCCAATCACAAGGACTTAAATCTAAATTCACGAAAATCGTTAATAAAATAGAAAACTCAATTGACAATCACATGGAGAGTCCCCAATCAGAATATTAAAATACCAAGAAACAAATAAAAACCTGATACAACTATACTCTTACCCATATGGCTATTAATATAATTCAATGGAATCTAAATGGGTTTTATAAAAGATTACCGAATCTCCAACAATTAATATCCGAACGAAACCCCAAAATCCTATGCCTACAAGAAACCCACTTCAAAGATAATAATTGTCACAAAATAAAAAATCACAACCACTTTTTCAAAAATAGAATATCCGATCAGGCCAGCGGAGGTGTTGCTACCTTTATTCATAAAGAAATCTACTCCGTTCAACTAAAAATCGACACTCCACTAGAAGCAATTGCAACAGAAGTCTACCTCCCATACAAAATCACAATATGCAATATTTACTTACCAAACAGCCAACCATTAAATCTTACAGATCTTAAAAACTTAGAATCTCAATTAACCAAACCGTATCTCATAATTGGTGACTTCAATGCACATAATGTTAATTGGGGATCCAAATCAACGGACAAAAGAGGGAAAACCATAGATAAATTTATTGAAGACTCAAATTTAATTCTGCTAAACAACAACCAACAAACACACTTCAACTCATCTAACGGTACAGAAAGCGCTATTGATCTAGCGTTAATTCACCCCTCAATAGCTGACAAGATCAGCATGACTGTAGCCGAAGACCTCTATGATAGTGATCATTACCCGATCCTACTTAATACCGGTTCTTTATTAAGCAACATCAACCCTTCACCTCCCCCTGTATATAGGAACTACAACAAAGCTAACTGGAAGATATATAAAGAAGAAATAGAAAATGGCATAGAAAAACTAACCAAACCTAATCAAAAAAACGATAAAGATATAGACTATATTCTAGAACAATTCAATAAGCTAATTACAAGCGCTGCTGACACCGCTATCCCTAACAAAAAAATAAACACTCAAAAAAATCAGGTGCCTTGGTGGAATGATTCTTGTCAACTAGCCCTTAAAGAGTCCAAGCATGCGTTTAACAGATACAAGAAACATAATACTATATTAAATAAAACAGAGCACAACAAAAAAAAAGCCATCCTTAGAAGAACTCTAAAAGAAACAAAAAAAAATTTTTGGCTCCAATTTGTAACCTCATTAAATGTACATACACCATCCTCTATAATTTGGCAAAAAATAAATAGAATCCAAGGTAACAAAAGCAATACAAAAATCCCAGCACTAAAAAAACAAAATGAAATCATTACAAACTCTTATGATATAGCGAACTTTTTAGCCGATACATTTGCAAAAAACTCCAGTAATGAAAATTATGACCAGGAATTCCTAAACATTAAAAATAAACAAAACATCAATCAAGATAAAGAAGAAGTGGATCAAGAACATCTAGATGACACAATAAATCTACCTATCACAATGGAAGAAATTCTACAAACACTCTCACACTGTAAAAATAGCAGCCCTGGACCAGACTTAATACCTAACATCCTTCTACAAAACCTCCCTACCTCTGGTTTAGAATATCTTCTAAACCTTCTAAATACTATATGGGAAGAAGAACTCTTCCCTTTACAATGGAAAAATGCGATTATTATACCTATACCCAAACCCGGAAAAGATAATTCATCACCCAAAAACTACAGACCTATTTCCCTTACGAACAACTTATGCAAACTCCTGGAAAAAATATTAAACAGAAGAATAAAACCATTTCTAGAATCAAAAGGATTTTTTGTCTCTCAGCAAAGTGGTTTCCGACAGGACAGATCTACCTATGACCACCTAATTACACTAGAAAAAGCGATAATTGAGGCTTTTCATAAAAAGCTTCATCTTATTGCTATTAGCTTAGATATTGAAAAAGCTTTCGAAATGGTCTGTAGAAAGAGGATTATAGAAATAACCAAAAAGGCCTCAATACATGGACATATGCTTAAATTTATTATCAATTTCTTAAAAGAAAGATTCATACAAGTCAAAACTGATAATGTCTTATCCGAAAAAAAAATTCTAGAGAATGGAGTACCGCAAGGTTCTGTATTAAGCGTAACCTTGTTTCTCATAGCGATAAATGACATAGTTAATTCTATTCAAACCCCTGTTAAATGTTGCTTATTTGCTGATGATGTCACACTTTACTATCAAGGAAAAAACCTCATTATATCCCAAAAAATACTACAAAAAACGCTCAATCGCTTACACCAATGGTCTCTATCTTCTGGCTTCAAATTTTCCAGCTCAAAATCTCAATTCATCATTTTTAGCAAACAAAATATTACAAACAATATTAAATTAACAATCAACGACCAACCAATAGAAGAAACTAAACAAATTAAAATTCTTGGCTTGATCCTTGATACTAAATTAAACTGGAAACCTCACATCACGGACCTCAAAATAAAAACCCTCCAAAGACTAAATATAATAAAAACTATAGCTGCAAAAAACTGGGGGGCAGATAAATTAACTCTACTAAATACAGTAAAAGCCATAATTCTATCTAAAATCAACTACGCCAGCATTTTATATGACTCATCCAAAATGACATCTATACTAGAACCAATATACAACAAAGCCCTCAAAATTTCCTTAGGAGCATTTCATACAAGTCCTACTTCCAGTTTATTAGCAGAATTAAACATGCCTCCATTAAAATATCAAAGAATGAAATTAATATGTAATTACGCTTGCAAGCTCGCATCATTGCCTCAAAATCCGGTAACAGAATTAATTCTCATCAATAATGAAATATATAATCAAGATACTAACAAAAACATACCTAAAAATTATTCTCAAAGACTAGAAGACATTTTACTAAAATTAGATAAATCTATTCCTAACATAATAACAAAACCACCACCTAATATCCCAGTAGCAGTAATAAACTATATCAAAATTTACAATATAAACACAACTGAACTAAACCCTCATAACAAAACTGAAATTTTCATCGCTGGAGCCGATAAAGAAGGAAAATCAGGTATAGCAATTTTCTATAACAACGACAGCTACAAATTCCCTATTGAACATTCACAAAGCAATACCAGCCTTCAAGCTCAAGCTACCCTTAAGGCACTTGAAATCATCAGTTTTTCAGAACAAAGAGAATTTATAATATACATTAGTTCAAAAGCCTTATTAAAGGAAGTACACAACACCTTTACAAAAAACTGCTATATTCTAAATATCCAACATTTAATGTTAAACCTACATTCAAAAAAAAATATTATTTTATCCTTCCCGACTGACTCCGTAGTGAATAAAGCTCATACTGTATATAAATTCGCATTAGAGGCAACCAACCTAACACCTACAGGAAACGAAACACAAACAACTAATGAAAAAGCTCAATCAATCCTCAAAAACTCCTTGAACGACTTGTGGAACTCTGAATGGATAAATCACACTAAAAAAACCTTTTTACACACTATAAGAGAAAACACCTTCTTCAAGATAAACACCAACAAATTTACACGTCAAGAACAAATAATTATATCAAGAATCAGAATAGGACACACAAAGCTTACACACGAATACCTCTTAAAAAAAGAATCCTATCCCTCATGCTCCACCTGCAAAGTACCGCTTAACATTCAACACATCCTCTTGCAATGCAACAAGTTCAACCATCAAAGATCGAATTTCAAAGTACCTCAAGATTTATCAACGATTTTAAGCTCTACAAAAAACCTCAAGAAAACATTGGACTACTTGAAATCTACCAACTTAATCAAATGTATCTAACATCTAACATATTCATTAAATTGTATCAAAATTGTATCAACCTATGTATAAATTAATGTAATATTTGTAATGATAAGGTAGTCGCTAATGGCTTATTGCTGATGCGACATTAAATAAATTAATATATATATAAATCAAATATATATATAAAACCTTCAATGAAATCAATAAAATCAGTGTTTAAACGAAACCGCACAAACCTTTTCTCTAATGGTCATACTGTAGTGAAACGTCAGTAGCATAATTTAATCGCGGACAATAGAAACAACATATCTATATAAAGTCGGCAAACTCTGCATTTAATACATATATTTCAAGCTTTAACTTTCCCGGTTCATGGTCAATTAATTTTTCTTACTCTGTAACGAATAAGCTAAATAGAGTAATTATAATATATATAAACGGTGCAAAAAGACAACACAATTTTGAATTATTAAAGAATAAATGAATAATTTGTTATTGATGGAATTGATTAAATTAAACTGACCGATTACAAAAGCAACAATAAATAATTTATTATTATAAATAATATATATAAACGTTGAGCAATTTTGCTTACGATAAAAACTAAATAAAATTATTGTTTATTAATAGTTACTAAATTACTTGGAATATATATAGGACAGAGTATCAATTTACTTACAAAATAATGTATAAAAATATACACCTCATTCACGCCGATTATTTATCGCAGTTTCACGTATAAATCATTCTACTGATTTTCCTAATTTCGCCAATATTTCTGCTCGATTTCGTAAGATTTCGAATAATAGTCAAGCGTGTGGTATATGTATATCAACGCGTTAGAACGATTAATTCACAGTCCGTTGTGTCCATTGAGAACATGATATCTATAATTTCTCAATAATAATTATTCCTATTTTCGCGATATTTTTGTTTGAATTTTGAAGTAATTCTAGATAGTATTTTATTTCTTATGAGAAAAAATATATATATAGGTTTACTATTTGTACGTGAATAATAAATAATTTTAATAAATGTTAAAATTAAAATTTATAATGTAACAATATTACTACTTTTTTTATTTATATATGTTACAATATAATAACAACGTAATATACTATTTTGGTTAAAGGTGTCGTTTTGAAAAAAAAAAATTGCTCGTCTTGTGTGTATATATTAACAATTTCTCTTGGTATATTCGTAAAGATAAGAAAGTATATAACCGATCGAAAGGGAAAGACCGTCTGGGAAAACCATAACAGTACCTTGACCTCATTTTTCGAACATCTTTGTTTCAGCACTTGATGTCCGGATGGCTCCTCGATTACAGCTACAAATGTCAACCAGTTGATTATTCCCACAATCCATCGGCTTTAAGAATGGCTAATCTTTGTTGGTGGTATTTTATCAGCAAGTTCACCGAGTTCGCTGATACGGTAAGGGTGTTATAAATGTCTATATATTTTGAAAACTTAACGTCCGTCTGGTTTTTATTACATGTGTATACTTTCGCTTATTTTTATTTACTTAGGACCTTTTTTGGGTTATACAATGCGATGTTGGGTTTTTGAGTTATTTTTTACAACAATAAATATAATTTTAAGGTACTCGATAAACGATTGGTAAACGTTTTTTACATTGTGTCGTACTTGTACGATTAATTTATGAGTTTGTATATATAATATTGATATATAATTTATAAAAAAAAATAATTAATTTTTTTAACTTATTTAGCTAGTTTTTACATTAAATTATAATGAGTAAAAAAATGTGAAGTCAACAATTTTTCCTATGTAATTTAAATAATTGTAAACACACACAAATTTTTACACCAAACATTAAATATAAAAATGATTTATAAATAGGATATATTTATATATCTTAGTTAAAATTTTGGAATTAATCTGTCATATATTCATAATAAAGTACGGTCTAATTGTTTAGCAATAGAAATGATA
The DNA here is from genome assembly GCA_026168455.1 of Theocolax elegans. Lineage (NCBI taxonomy): Eukaryota > Metazoa > Arthropoda > Insecta > Hymenoptera > Cerocephalidae > Theocolax > Theocolax elegans. The sequence continues at coordinate 16,382,240 of CM047425.1, read as the reverse complement.
AATTACATTTTATAAATTAAAAATTTCAAACATTCATTAATCATTCTACTTAATGTGATTGTTTCAATTATTATACTTTCCACCATTTATTATTAAAACATATATAAAAATTCTTACGTCTTTGTAACGCTAGAATAATAAATGTAAAGAATAAAGCAATAAATTTCAAACTATCAGATTACCACAAATAATGTGCATCAATTATACTAACAATCAATCAAATCAAAACTAATCATCTATTTATACATTTTTTCTAGCTTCACGCTTAATTAAGAATCCACATGCAATTGTTGCATTTAGTGCACTATTTTTATTTCTAATTCCATTGCAGTTAATTTTTACGCAGTTCACTACACTTTTACGATTCAAACAATTCCAATAAAAGTGAAAAGTTTTAAGTGTATGATATTCAAATATTATTTAAATTCTGTCCATTTAATTTTCTTAACATTTGCATTTCTAGCATACATTGTTTTTACATAAATATTATAAAATTATCGCATTTGAAAGCTTACTTTTACGGTTAGATTACTTAATAAAAAAAAGGTTTTCCAGTATTAAAAAAAATCAAACGAAAAATAATTACAGTCTAGAAAAGTTTTGTTTTTCATGCGCATAAATTATGTGATAACTAATGATTAAGAGCACTGTATCAAACTACTTGAACATTATATAACACCATATGAAAAATAAAATTATATGTGAACTTCATATCAGCCTTAAAAAATATCGGCACATTTTTCTACAATTATATAATTTTGTGGAAAATTCAGACAGCTTAATAAAGTTTACATCAATTATATAACTTAAAATCAATGCAAATCAACATAAAATCACGTTTTTTCTACATAAAATTATCTTACGTATGCCTAATCCAATTAATTATTTATCGAAAAAAATTAATACTATGTTTCAATTTGCATTCCACGTCAACGCTAAAAAAGAAGGCTTTTAATATATCGATTATATTGACAACTTTTTTTTTTATATCAGTAACCTGACGTTAATATAGAAAAAAAGTATAATTCCGTGATTTAAATAATATATCTTAAGCATTCATTTATATTCGCAACTTAGTCGGTATAACAATTTGTCAGTTGTTACTGCATGAAATACGCACATATGATGTATAAATGATGAATTACGCGATAATTGTTTAATTGATCGTTTATATTATGATTTTGCCACTGTACATTGAATTCAAAACATTCTAATGTGTATAATGAGGTTATAAATAATTAATCAATTTTTTTAATACGAGTTCTATTTTAAACAACTTTTTTTAATTGTCTTGTTAGATTGACGTGTTAACAGTTGTTGAAACTAATTTAAAACGTAATTAGTAATAGATACATCATTTTTTATGAAATGATTTGATTAATTAAAAGTGTAATGATTCTAAATAATTAATTATTATAAAATTGCTGCATGACAATATATAGGTATATTAAAAGTTTAATCGGTTGATCGGTCGAAGTAATTTTTATAATTCAATTCTGTACAGAAAATTACAAAAATGTAAAATTATTAAAAGAAGCTATACGATTGCTGACTTACTAAAAATGTGTACCTATATATATGTTGTTAATAAAAATTAAAATGTACAGAAGGAAAATAATGTACGGATTTCATCTTGATGCAATATAAAGAAAATCGTAAACAATATATTATAAAGTTAGATTAAAAAACAAAAAAAGTAACCGACCCATTCTCAATGGAATGTACTTATACATTTATACGTAAAAGACAGTGATAAACATCCATGAATAATTCTCGAATAGGTATGAAGCAGCAAGATAAATAAAAGGCGATTACAAAAGCCAAAACATAAACACGATGCGTTCCCTTATCGGACATAATCAATAGCGCGCATTGGGTGCTGCATGCGCATCTTGCAACAACTATACCAATAAGTTGAGCAACGCATTGAACTCACTCGAAGTACTCACCTACGTGCGTTTAAAATGTACGACATAAATGCATCGCAAAATCTAATGCGCGCTTGTTATTTTCTTAGTTATACTGAAAAATTAGAAGTCTTGCATTTAAATGACGTAAAAAAAAAACTATTCATAGAGCGAGTGAGACGGTTACTGTATACCTTGACCAATCACTATACATTTTTGCATGCATTTAAATGTCTGATAATTGATGTTTGTCGTCTCCAAGAAAAACAGAGGAACGTACCCTAGAATTATTTTATTTATCTACGCGACTTTCTCAGTGTATACAAAATAATATAAAATTGTTAGGAAAAATAAAAATAAAGAAAAAAACAAATTTAATCATTCAACTTTTTGCACATACATTACGTATATATAATACGTCGAGTTCATATAAATCGAAATCCACAAAATAGGTGCGTACACCGTAATAAAAATTAGTTAGAAAAATCATTGAGAATAACCTTAATACAAACAAAAGTTGAATCTTACGATAGACCAAAAGCTCGCGACCTAAATGCTTTGAGATAATGCAGAGAAAGGATGCGTTAAGTGGCTTTACCAATCGGTAATCGACCTCTTCTCTTTCAAACGACGGGCGCGAGCGCGCGGTATTTAATTATTACAACATTTGGAGTGTCGCGAGAGAAAAGAGAGAAAAATTTTATTTCGTAAACTTTTCGCGAGAAGGAACTTTTCAATCGTTTCCATATAAATATATACACTTGATTAATAATTTTCTTTTTATATTTTTACGTTAAAAAAAAATTTGTGAAAGCTGCATAAAGGCGCGAAAAATTCGACCGTGTCAAGGTTTTCAATATTACACGTTTATTCATGAAATTAATGATTATTCTCCGTACTATCAACGTTGTATTATTATTATTATTATTATTATACTCGTAGCGAGTTGGTTGTACGCGTCGAGTAATTTTATATGCTGTCAATTATATCTATATATACGTATATAAATAAATATATTTTTAAAATATTGCTATTTTTAACAATATCGTATAATTTCGTACGAATTTTTAGTTTCGCTTTTGTTTTATTTTTAATGAATAGATAATAAGGTATACTCCTAATTGTTATCTTTTTTCTTTTTTCAATCACCAACAATTGAAGCAATATAACTCAACTGTGCTGTTCATCACCATCATAAAATATTACACACATTCCGGTGTCATGGTATCCAATATATATTTTAAATTAAAAGATTATTTATCCATATGACAAAATATGACACACTCGTGACTGACTACTTTCGCAAATTATTAAATGATTATTTAATGTATATAATATTTATATCTAAGTTTCATTTATATACTATTGCACTATAAATATACCTATATATATAGGTAAATCTGAAATTCTTAAATATTTATAGTACAATAAAAATGTTTGTCTTTGTTTCAGGTATCTATAATTTTAATTAGATCCTTATTTATATTTAAAACTTATAAAATATTTGTATAATTACATTAATATTTAATTTATTAGCATTATTTATTATATACACTCTGCTACATATAAATATATACAATACTATTTCTAATTTCCTTTTAGTTTTTGATAGGTAAATAATAACTTACAACTCAAACATTTCTTAAATATAAATGAAGGCTATACAAATACATGGAGAAAAATTTCTAGTAAATTTTACCCTGGTGTTGTAGTAAAAGTGGGACGAAGGACACAGCAGGGTAAAAAATACCCAGTTTTCAAATAAATTTTACCCTGCTGTTTGGTTAAAATTTATTTGAAAACCGGGTATTTTTTACCCTGCTGTGTCCTTTGTCCCACTTTTACTAGAACACCAGGGTAAAATTTACTAGAAATTTTTCTCCGTGTATAATTATGCAAAATATAAAAGCTAATTATAATGTAAAAACACTGATTATACAAATTTTTAATCGATATATGTCATTTCGATAAAATGAATATATCTTAGGATGTACAAAGTGAAGAAAAAACAATACAACTGATAATAATTGATAACAAATAATAGCAATAAATATGTCATAATAAGATACTAATACGATATAAAAAAATTCAACAGATATTCTTCGTCCTGCGGAAGAAGGACAGTCAGGTGACGTTCCTACATCTGTATCATCATTCACTAACACCCCTAGAGACATGGATTTGCGTGAAATTCATTGCGGGTGGTCATGGTACACTCGGTAATTTAATAAACAATTTCGTCCACGTGGTTATGTATACCTACTACATGCTCGCTGCAGCCGGGCCTGAGTACCAAAAGTACCTGTGGTGGAAGAAACATCTGACTACTGTGCAACTCGTAAGTTTCATTTTTTATTCTATCAATTTATTCTCCTGTTACTTTATACTATGTGTAATCCTGTAATCCTATAATTCGCAGTGTATCGTATGGCGTACTGCAATCGTAATTTTTGTTTTCTTAATAGAGATAAAATTAAACAATAGTTTACTAATTTAAATGATAATAAAAGATGTATATGGGTATACAAAAGATAGTTTAATGAACGTCTGCATCTATACCTTAATCTCGATGATGTTTTTAACTTTTCTTAAGACTAGTATAAAAATAACACACTCGAGTGATTCTCGTTTGCACAATAATATATTTAACTTGCACAATTACACTTTTACCAACCCATTCGATACTGGAATGTTCTTTTGAATCCTGCTAACTGAATAAAACAAAAACTATAAACAAATATTTGAATCTACCGAATTTCGAAACTATTTACAAGACTTTTTTTTCATCGGTGCTTTTCTTTTTTTTTAACATGTGTTCGTATATAGGTATTACAAACGCGTATGGGTAATGTGTGATTCATACTAAAATTAACCTTAGGTTATTAGCACTGATGTTGTTATTGAGAAAGGGTATACAATTACCAATTTTTAGTATACTTTTAAAAGGATTAAAAATTTTATAAATAAAAAATATTACATTCTACTCAAATGTATACATTTACAGAAAAATTATTTTTATTTTATTAAGATAAAAAATTTAGAGCTTTGGTGCAATTCAATATTAATCACAATTTTTGCAATTTAACTGTAGACCGCACAAAAATATTTCCCTTTAAAATTCGCAAGAGAAAAAGATGATAGTTCTCTTGCACGTCATATTCATTCAAAGATCAAAATCAGCCTTAAAACTCGCGAGACAAGGTTGAATTATAATGATGACGTGAGATGACGTAGATAGTACCTACCTACATTTATTACATTTATTATTATTTTTCATTTTTTTCATCATTTCTGTTAACGTCTTTCTTTTGTCTGCAAGTATACACAAAAATATTGATGCATGGAAAGTTTTTGTGTTGATTTTTTATGTGAATCAATTATTTATCTACTACCGGATTAAAAAACCCAAAGTCATAATTCTATAATTTTGTTATAGTTAATTGTAAATTAATAGAATATACGCTCGAATGGGAAAGTTTTGACCGGTTAACCATATACGGTGTTAGCGTATTGCAGTTTAGTTAACAAAATAAAGAGATAAATGTTGTTACGAAATGTTTTGAAATTCGCGCGTAATGTAATATAGGATTTAACAAAAAGTATCGTATATACACACACACTCTCACGCTGCATTTTCTTTTTGAATATTAAATATTCAAGAGATTTTTAAATTTCTATTGATTGTAATCTTATTAAATTAAACAAATGTTAAAGAGTGTTGGTGGAATTCTTGCGTTTTAATCTGACAAAGATATTAGATAAGTCGCAGGATTGCAGGTTAACTTAATAGCTAATCATTTCATTCGTGTTCTACATATTTTTACTTTGATTTTCTAATACTTTAAATCTATATAAAATTTAGAATTTTATAACTATACAAAGTGATTGTAAAAATTTTTAGAATTCTATCTAAGAAAATTGAATGAAACACAGAAATAAATGACGAGATTGATTTTATAAAAAAAAAACTTTATTACATGCGTATATAAAATACAAAATTTAAATGTCAATAATAATTAGATCTTTTTGTGGCCCTATTGATGGAGAAAGAATAATAATATTTTTTGACCCACACTTTCTAATACATTCTATATATAGATCGGCTGAAAAGTTTAAAGAACAATTGAACGGCTTCGTTCATTCGCTTAAAATCGTTTTTGGACTTTCAACCTGTCATTAATACTCGTAAAACTGCGAAAAATCCAGAAGCTGATGTTGTAAAGGTTTTATATGACCATTTTAAATTTTATAGCTACACGGTATAACGATACATTGTCACTTTTACGCTTGTACCTTTGAAAACATAAACATTATAGATTAATTTTCAAAAGTAGGACACAATTTACTTTGCAATTCGAAAATTCTCAAGTTTTTTATCGAATTGGATATAAAAAAAAATTATTGTTTGACCAGTAAAACGACGTGAAATAAGCCTTAGAATCTCCATAAATCCATTTACGAAAAATCACTTAAAAATAAAATCGTATCCCGATTCATATTTATATTATGTATATGTACATACCGTTAATGTCAACCCGCGACTTTCCGAGGCTCGTTGAAACCTTGGATATAATTTGCAAAGTCATCTAAATCTCGTACGAATTTGTATACTAGATTAGTTTACCAACCGTGGCATGCACTGACCTATAAACCTCGGCAAAGTCGCGTAAAAACAAGCGAGGATAAAAGCAGTTATCATCTAATATTTTTTTTTACTACGCTAAATTAAATCTAGTCATTGTAAATAAAGCGTAAAATATATATATATATATATATATATATATATATATATATATATATTTATAGAAATTCTCATCCTTAATACGGTGGAATTTCTGGTAGATTAAAAAAGAAAAACGAGTGCACGAATTTTCTATAATTATATCGCATTAAAATATGAGTTTTATAGATACATATACCCACGTGTAAATTAAGAAATTTAAATTTGATAAGACCTTGAAAGTTACTGAACTTGTAAACCTACTACATTATCCTGATTTCAAAGTTGTAACGTATAAGAATGTTTTAAGATTAAGTAACTCAAACAAGTCATATTTGCGGGTACAAAAATTTAAATATCATCGTATATACCTGATGAATATTAGGATCTAAACGAATCCTAACTGTGCTTCTATGTATTCTCACAATATTGCAATCAATATCATAATACTTGATTGTATATTGCGTAGGAATACTTAATTGCGTACATAGTGTCTGAAGTAGAAAAAAATGAATCAAATAACCAAGTTGATTCATCCAGTCAATCAATCGCAATAACCCTTTTATAACATTATACAAACCAGGTCGATTTGCATAAGCTTAGTAAGTAATTAGCAAAACTCGAAACAATTTTTCTAAGAGAAAACACAAGACGGGCTCATTGCCGATGATAACTCGAAATTTTATACATTCGTACAAATTAGAGTATTGTCATTCAAATCGCACAATGCCAAACTCGAAATAAAATGAATGAAACTGTACAAGCGAGGTCAATATATCAAAAATTCATATAAAACCACGTTTCCGCGTGTATAAGCTCGCGAAAAATAATATCAAAATGAAAACTGGTTATAGTTGACTGTGTGTATGTAAGGTATATAAACGCAGGTCGCGAACCTTCTCCTTAGTCTCGAATAACAGCCCGAAAAATTGCGCAAACTACACAACTCGGATAATTCGAACTGCGCGCGCTTGTATATACGACCTGGAAAAGTGAACGGACTATATATCCCTCCTTGTGTCTTGTTTGTGCGTTTCCTGCGCGATTTTCAATCGGCGCGCCCGATTTTCCAAATGCTCGTTTCACTCTCATTAACGCGCGCGTATATATTTTATAGATTGCACCATTTTTCTTTTCCTCTCTTTTATATACTATACAGCGTTTGCGAAAAAGCTTTGTTTTCATATTGCACTCTCCCTTTCTTACCTGTGCCCATATACCGTTGATATTTCCATTCGGAATTGTACTTCGTCATTTATCCTGAGATATATTTTATTTGAGTTATAAATATATGTTCATCGCTATACGGCCTTGTATTAATGGTTTAAATAGACGCAAGGAAAACTTATTTACAAAATTAGTAACAAATCCATTTTTTTTTATTTAGATACACTTAAATATATTGAAATATGCGTGGTTGGATATAATTGGCCTGCAATTCAATTCAATTGATAATTATACAAGTCAATATTTACCATTGGCTAATAGACCACTGCAATAAGATGCAAGTTTATCCCTTTTCTCACTCTTTGTATATCTCTTCACTTGTATTTTCTATATATAACGTGTTCGGTCGCGGTTCGCGCGCGTCTCGTATCGAGGTTTGCGGAAATGAAATTTTGTAATCGATCTAGATCGGTTTACTTGTTGACCTAATGCCACATGTTGGTAGCTAACATGTGTGTAGATCGCATTCCCATCGTATTACGAGCTTGCGGTAATACTGCGAAGATTGAATTAATTACCGTTTAACGGATGAAACTTTAATCAATTATATTTTTATTTTACCTTTCATTATTTTTCAATTATTCGGATAATCTAGTGCTTGACAACCATCTAATTGCAGTAATTAACAATATAATAAACGAAAAAAAATACAATGTACGAAAACAAAGTCGGCATTATCATTTAAAAAGGACAATACTATTTCGAAAAATGAGTATGCAAAACAATAATTAATAATATAAAAATATAATTAAAACATTGAAAAATAATTAATCCTATTATATATAAAGAGTCTGGGACTATGTAACTTTCGACATATATGATACATAATAATAGTTATTACACGCGATACCTATTTAAAAATAATAAATATAATAAAATGTAGAAGTATATATTATATACATTTACCTACAAATTAGTTTATATCAAATTTAAATGTAAACGTCTAGTTGTATATACGGGTACTTAAACATCATTTTCGCGAATTGCCTACTTAGTCTTTTACAAAAGAAGTAGACATAAAAAAACGCCGGTAGCACCCTAGGATTCCATTATATACATATATATAGAGTCAGGGCGGTAAAATTCACCTGCCTGCAGATACGCGGGAAAAGTGAAAAGTGCGCGCGCGCGCGCGCTCAAAAGTTAAGCAATTGGCCGTCTCTCTCACTCGGCGACCGGACTGTTGCACGCGCAAATACTCGCGCGAAGTGGCGCAACAATTTGGCATTCCTTAGCTCGAACGGCTTTTTGCGAGATGGAGATTTGAAGTGACCTATATATATATCGAATCTTAGTTGATGGGTCGTTCTTTATTTTCTCTAAGGGATCATTTAAGATTATCAAATTTATCACTGGGTGACTCAAAGTTTTAAATTTTAAACCTATTACATCAAAGTTCGAATTTTCAAAATCAAAACTATAACTTTGAACAAATGTATTTAATGTGAATTTGAGATAATAATTTTAATTTACTAAGAAATAAGTTATACTATATAAATGCACAGAAGCTCTTTAAGTTTTATTAGCTTCATTATATTATTTTATTTCCTTTCTCAGATTTGTTACAATTCGAATATAAATTAATATTTCAATGTATAAATATTTTTACTTATTTTTTAAATTAATTGAAGATACAGAGTGATCCTCTGTATTTTTTGAGCGTTTTCAAGATAAAATATTTAAAATATAAAATATTATGGAATATTCAGTTTTCACAGGAATGTTTAACCATTTCTTTGTAAATTCTAAAAACGTGACTATCTAATTAGTTGATGTCCCAGAGGTGCATCTTAAAATTAAAAAAAATTAAATATTAACGTATTGATTGACAGTATATACGTGTATAACAATGCAAAAATTTTACAGCAATTTAATAATTATCTTTATTAATATTAAACGACGAAATATTAAAAGTAAAATACTTTATTATGTAATTATGGTGACTTTTTATCAAAGAACGAAAATCGCGGACATATAACCTACTTCTCTGGTATATATACGCGTCTCGTTATATACAGAGTGGTATAATTAAATCATGTTTCAGACTGGCAAATTTGCCTATTACTTTTACTCATTACGCATTTGCAGTTTAAGAACAAAACCGATTATTACTTATTGAAAAAGACGTAAAATTTATGAAAGTTCTCAGCGGGAAAATAATAAAGTAATGTCACCAATAACTAGGTGTGAATTCAAATCGATTACAATTTATTATCATTCTTGTTAAATAAATGAAATTTAACGCGAATTAACGTTTGATCCATTTTTATATATAGTATCCATATGTATATGACTATCAAATTAATGGTTGATCTACAATTAAGTACACTTATCGTTGATATAAATTAAATTTTATAAAAAAAAGTCTAATCCGAAGGAAAAGAAAGACAAACATTTTGATTAACAAGATAAATAATAGTCAGTGTGTTTTTATACAGCCTCACCTATATGCAAAATGCGTCTCTCACCCATCTAGCTTTTAACGTAAACAAGTGCACAGATTGTCAGGTGCATGCGAGGCGACGCATTAACCTGAAGTATATATACAACGTTCTTCACTGATGAAGAAATCGCTTTCCCGTGCTTTGCATTTTTGCACGACGATTTATAAGTTTCGCTTCTTCCTGGCGCGCGAGATTTCAACTCGTAAAACGCTTCGTCAGTCTTTTGTATTATATACCTCAGGCAAACAACTTAAAAAGCTCTGACCGACACCGATTCGTGTTAATTATTTCAATGATATTTTCCCTTTGTGTACGGTTTTGTATTTGCTTATTTTTCGGTAACATCCCGTAACCGCGTGTATATTACAAATAAATGTTCATTACGACGATTCAAACAGCTACACTTTGTTGAAACTTAAGCGCGCAATCATTTTTAATCATTCGATAAAGTTTAAGTGTTTAAAAAAAAAAATTTAAACGAACGATTAAGCATGTATAAGCTTTGAAAATATGTATATATAAAAGTGTTTTAAAATGTATAAAACGTCTAAGATTATAACTTTCAGGAATGTTTTCTAGTAATTCTAGTCAAACAAGTCGACTGCATTGATACACATACACAATTATCAAATAAACGCAATGCTATGCTAATCTATCGTTACATTTGAAAATAACCATAGAAATGGAATTCGAAGCATTTTTTTTGCAATACTCTTCGAATACCGTTATTTTAATTGTCTATCACACGGTTAAAAAACAACTTTCTAAATATCATTTATCAGTAATAATTTACAATTAAAAACGTATCGTCGTTACTTCAAAAAACCTATGTATTTTATATTAAAAAAATATATGTACGTATATATATATATATAGATGTCGAAATGAACTGCACTATCAAACATTTTCCATCGCCTCGTCGTCAAGGACGCGCATGCATGAAAAACCTTTGCGCATCTCCTCCTTTCTAAAACCATTAATTGACAATATTTTCCTGCGAGCATATATATAGAAACAATTTGTTCCCCCGCGTATGTATAAATTAAAATGTCAAATTACGGTCCAATTGTGTGGTTACTATAATTGTCTACATTTCCGTCCAATTTTCGATTTCTATATTAACCGCGCGCGTGGATCTATAGGTGTGTTATACATATGATTAGTAATAAGGCGTTTACTTTGCGTCAAAACTCGAGATTGGAAAATGGCCTGTTTCCATTCGTCTATTTGTACACACACATATGCAGACACGTGTGTCTACAGGTATATACACTGCGTACGTAGTAATGAATTGCACACTATAGTTTCTTATAGACACTCGCATTTGTACGCGGTTCGTTCGTGTTTCTTCATTAAACTAGAGTTTCGCAATGTAAAACATGCGCTTCAAATCCTATTGAAATAATTTATACGTTTTAGATAATTACGCGTGAATGAAAGGTGATATACTCTTTGTTTTTTTTTTTCGTTTTTTTTTTGTTATTTCGCAATTAACCGACAAATTAGCGAATTTATCGAGTATTCAGGGGTTGAATTAGTGTGGTGTAACGTATATGTGTTTAATAACGAATATAATATTAAATTGATAGTATGTTGAGCAAAGTTTCATGCAAAGTGTTGTTTATTAATGACAAATTAATAAACAGAATTTTGTACTCGAACATTAAAATAATTTATAATTTAATTAAGTATTAGGTATAATACTTTTTAAGATTCTAATTATAGATTCTGCATTTACCACTTCTACATTTTTCTAATATAAATTTTATTTTTAATAATATTATTTATATATATATTTATATATATATTATATATTTATATGTATATATCAACTCATTATCTTTTAAAAGTTTAGTCAATTTGTACCACTGTTGAGCGTTTTTAAAACAATAAACATCCTAAACTACTGCACCAATTACCTTGACCATTTAGACAATTATACATTATTTTTTATAAAAAGGGCAATTTTAGAATATAAATTATTAATTATATAAATACAGTTTTTCTTATTCGATAAAAGACTCGGTTGGTAACATAGCAAATTTAACATCCCCTTCAATTGCATTATAAATTTATAAATATAGAACATCGACGCCTCGTACGAAGAAAAGCACAATTCAAATTTTCCCATTTACAATAACATTTACCAAATCTGAGTTCCACTTTCCTTCGTACGAGGCGTCGATGTTATCTTAAACTAATACAAGATTTTCAAAACATTGATTATCAACCTTTATTTTTTCACTTAAATTAATTAATAATATTAAAAGCTAAATGAATGTTTGAGTATATAACGAAGTGAAATAAAAACTCTATAACTGAGATTTACTTAGAAGCTTCCTAAAACCGACCCCTAAAAAACATTATTATTTTTACTTCCAGGTTCAATTTTTCCTTGTGTTCGTGCACAGTGCCCAAGCCTTAATATTCGACTGCGGCTACCCAAAACTTGTAGCAGCCTTACTTCTCCTTCACTCGACGATCTTCTTCGTTCTCTTCTACGACTTCTACTTGCAAGCCTACCGCCGAAGACAACAGTTGGAGCAGCAACCGAAACAAAAGGAACTCAAATCCGAGTAAACGGATACTTACTTATACCGACGGAGCGCAAATAAGAACCAAGAAACAAAATTAATTTGACAAGGAAACAAGGACGCGACATATCCTAATCCATTTGGTCCTGTCGATAACTCGCTACATAAGAAAACAAGAAAACGTTAAATCATTTGAAGATATTTATCGACAGTACCGCGTAATTTTTTTACTATATTTTTTTAGTTCGCGTGTAATCTAGTCCTCGCGCCGGCGCGATTTTTTTTATGAGAGGGGAGGGGGCGCGCGTTGGAGAGCTCGCGAATTCTGTGTTAACGGGAGGGGAGGGGGGGGGGAGAATCGACGAAGGACGCCAAGCGTTCACACTGATATTTTACCCTTTTTTTATGTTTCCGCAATTACCTTTTTTTTCTTCTTTTCCATTCCATAACTCGTATTTTATTTCTATCTTTCGGGGTCGAGAAATTTATTGGGAGAGAAGCTAAGCTTTTTGCTTGTAATCGAGTTCGCCATATTTATAGCTTCTCTGCTCTGTTGCAACTCGATTAGTCGTGGGTCGCAGTTAATATTGTCTCTATTATATCGAGACGCGAATACCGTGTGTTAAACTTATACTAAACCCAATCTCTGAAATTGTGTGGATTTGATAATACGTGCAATTTAAATTATTTATATTTATAAATAATTTTAAATTGCAAAGAGGGTTATTTATTCAACTATTATTTTTTTTTAATTACCATTCGTCGTTACAAAGGACTACAGTTTTCGAGTCGATAAAGTAGGAAACTCAACAACATTCTTTACCAACAGTGCATGTTAGGAATTTTCGCAACATTGAATAATGTATACAGAAACTTTCAAGAGCGTGCAAATGCAATTTATATGATATTTCTTATTATTATAGAGCGGGTTGTGTCCATATTCGTTCTTACACAATGTATATAGAAAATAAGAGAAAACAAATAAGTATAATGTTTTCAAGTAGGATTAATTAGTTTATACTATTTGAAGAAATTTTTGTACGATATTAACTTATATACAGTACTTATTTCGATTAGATTTATCGTTAAATAAAAATATAAATTTTCTTCGATCTACTCTTTGATATCAGGTATATATACCATATAGTAACTTTTATCTTTGATTAGACGACGGTAAATTTAAAATTATAAATATACGAAATGAAGGAAAATTTATACATCATCCGTCGGTAAAACAGATCTCGAAAAAAGTACTTAAATTTACAACATAGTGTACTATATAAATAAGTTTAAGGAAAATATGAAACTTATTTTCACGAAATAATAAGAAGAGGATACACGTAAAAAAATTATTTATTATATTGATATACGCAACCGCCAACGAATTTCTCAATTCCTCGGAAGGTTCTCTCTTTTTTTTATTATAGCATACGTACGTGTGCAATGTAACAATTTTCTTTTTAACATCGAAGATTCAAGATAGTTAGTCTTCGAAAACTTATACCTCAAATCAAAAAATATAAATATTGTAATCTCGTGGACTCTTCGGGATTATTTTATTATCACGTATATACTTTTATCTTCAATTTTCGAAGCATACATATCGTCATCGCTATATCCCCGTAATATCTACGGGAAGAGAAAGAAATTGCGCGTGTGTGTTGATCGACACTCCTGGATACATTAGTATTAGAATTAATATTACTATCCTTTATTCTTCTTATAAAGAATAATCGGATTAGTTTAACTACTTTACCGACGATGTTGAGGGAACTTAAAAATTTAGATTCTAGCTGGAACAAATACATTATATAATTTGCCATTCAAAAAGGTACATTCGTCGGTAAAGTAGATAACAAAATTTTTTACAACGTTTCAATTTCGTTAAATGTACATTTAGTATAGTAGAAACAACTTTTTGAGTTTGCGGGCCCTGTCGAAAGACAATTTGGTCAATGGTAATTTTCTTCTTTTGTAATTCAAGTGTCTATAATCTATGAATTTACGTATATACTATCCGAAGCAACTGGGAAATTTGAAGAAAAGAAATGTAGTAATTACGATTTTTAAATTCATCGTATTATTATAATATGTCACTGCGAAAGCCAAACTAAGTTATACAAATAACAAATATATGTATAGTTTGTATATAAAAAAACAATATCCCTTAAAAAATAATTATTTTAGGCCGATGTTAATAATATACATATATATATATATAAAAACGTACATTGGTTCTTTATCATCTATATATTGTAACATTTACTTCTTCTGCGTACACGAAAGACTCAATTGTATAATATACGAGATGATTTCGTGCAGAAAAATGTGTACGAAATATTAAGAATATATGAATCGTGCAATTATCAATGTATTTGATAGCCGATGTTTATTTACAAATTTTTTATGTATTTTAAGAACTTAATTAAAAAAAAAATTATTCAAATTAATTGTACAACTCTTTGCTCCTTCTAACCTTAAAGATACTAACTCACTATTAAAAATGTAAACAGTGATATTGATAAGTAAATAAATCCAAGTTTTCTGTAATTACTGTAAATAAACAATACATATAAAAACAGTAATAAGAAATCGTTCCATCGGTAATGAGCAAAAGAACTTTTCACAACAACCTTTTTTAATCCTGATATTTCTATTAATAAAGACTCGATGTATAAATAAAACATCAATTGAAGGATATTTTACGTACTCACGTGTCAATCACCAACAAAGTATCAGCTGACGATTACATCCTTGACTTCAAGAAACTTCACTCTAATGTATAAGATTTAATTTAACGTATGAAAACTTTTTTCTTCCGATTATCATAACTTACTTCCTATGTGATAGAAAAAATATATTGTTAAACAAGGAATTATGAAGGGAGAGCTTGCAAGCTCATAGGGACTTATCGACGACGCGATTCCTCGACGGGCCGGCCGCTGAGGTTTGCATTGCGGGTCTCTATCGATCTGCTCTTCATAGCCAGTGACGCTCATTTCGCTGCGCAGGTTTAAAATTTTGGAATATTGGTGCAAATACTCAAAGATCAAAATTTTAATTCTTTTGTTTATTTTTTTTATATATTAGATGCGTATATAGAAAAATTTGAAAATAATTAAAATAGATAAAATTTTATAAACTTATTTTTTGAAGTCAAACCTTTCTTAGAATAAAATGTGTAGATTGTTTTGTGACAAAAAGAATGAATAATAAATAAAAAGTAATAAAATACAAGCTTAAAAAGTAAATTGATTAGTATTCTTTATACATATTTTAATTGTTAAAATGTAATTTAAAATATGTAAAAAATATTATGGCTGATAATGAAAATTGTACAAACTCAAAATTAGATTTCATAAGTATTTTCATATGCTTCTCAATGACATGTAATTAATTTTTATTTATTATTTCAGTTTAGTCTCAGTGATTTAATGATTATTCACATATTAAATTCGATACATTTCAAATAGACAATTAAAATTCATGAATTAAATAGATAAATGTATGTATAAATAAAAATAAATAAGTAACAAAAACATTTCTGAGAATTAACCTTTGTAATTACTATTGAAATATTAAATATGATAATCACCAATGTAATTTTATCTCCAAGGAATTTATTCCTAAATAACAATGATTTACAGAAAGGCAGGTAAAAATCGCTTCCTACCTTTTTTATTTTCTCTAAAAAAAAATCCGATAATGATTAGTCAAAAATTGACTTCTACATATATCACGCAGCTTTAGCTTCTTCTTCCAATCGCTTCTTTCTGATTAATAATCTACGTTCTCTTTCATATTCCTTCATCCTCAATATGTAACTAAAATAATAAAAAATTAAATTAAAACTTATCCAATATCCATTTGTCATTAAAATATGTTTCAAGAGAGTTACAAAAATAGGTGACATGTATAAAATATACTTACTCATCATAATAACATTCAGATGCTGAATGCGATTCATGTTGACATCTCCAAAGCCACGGAAAATGATCTATTCTGCATTTTTCTACTTCTAACAATTTATGGGCACAAAAATCCCATTTATCCTTAGGAACTTTACAGGCTCTTAATTCTTGTTCCGTTGCAATCATAACTAAAATATAAAATTTCTTTATAATTTAATTTTATTGGCATATGAGTTCTGAGAGTTTAACTTACTACTTGTAATACTATAGGAAAAATTGTTTAATAAATAGCATGCCTTAAAATGTATACAACTTAAACATTGGAATAAAATAGGTACTTAATGATTATGTCATAACATTTTAAAACAGCAGATATGATACAAATTAGAACTAAACAAGACATACTTAATAATGAAATATTGTTTAATAAATACTTTAAAGTCATCAAAATTAAGTTGTTATAACTTAATTAAATAAGAAAAAATTACTTTATCATTTTCATAATATAATAATGTTTTAGGTTAGGTAGACAGTTTTTTACCTCGTTCCTCTCGTTTGCCAATACCCAAAGTCGGATCGAATGTTGTTGGTCCGTAAGCTTCGGGACTGATATCTGGATAAACCAGATTTTCATACGTACGAATTATCAAATTCCCCATTTTGGATTAATTATTAATTTTTCCCCTTTTTACCCATACAAATTTTTTTTTCCCCAAGTCTTGCAGAAGAGCAAGAGACCATATTATACAAGCTTGTGCTGACACCTACAATGTTATATTTAATATTGCATAATACATGTTCTTATTTTCTATTTACTTTATTCAATTTCTTCACTAAATTTAATATTAATTAATTATCCAAGTAAACAAAATATATATTATTTCAATTATTATATAAATAAATAAAAATGTATTAATATTTAACTAAGTGAAAAAATATGTAAAGAAAGAAGAAGGGGAGTTAGGAATTAATCAAATTATTTGTAAACCATTGTTTCAATATCAAAATGTTTATTAAGTGCCTGCTGAAAATAAGAAAAACCCAGAAATTAGAAGTTTCACAAGATTAAAATTTCGCTTCTAAACCATCATGGCTGTGGCATTTCTTATTCACTTAAACTATTTACATGACAGGCCATTGAACATGAACCATTTTTATATTTTTGACTTGTTGACCCATAATACATAAAAGTTTATTGACTTTGTGTAGTAAATCATTATTTATTAACTTGATATTTGTATATGAGTCACAATCTTCTTGGATGTTGATACACTTATAGTAATGCCTTAATAAATACTTTTATATGATACTTAATGGAAATTCAGTCGTCGTCTTCTTCCATCATACTCATGCCTGCATTGCCTACACATTCAAAACCAACATTAATTAGTATATTATGTAATGACAATAAATGTAAGGGCTGGAAACAAATTCAATTTTATATTTTTAACATTTGTGATTAAATATGTTAACTATGATGATCTTTAAGGTGTTTTAAGAGTCGAGATTGTCCACTGCAATTAGAATAGATACAAAACATTAATAATAAAATGTAATTTGTATGATACTGATATTAACAGCCAGATCACAGCAGCCAGATAGATTTTATAGTAGATTTTAACCAAAAAAATTGTTAAATTCATTTATCTTACTTTTTAATTTAATGTGTAAATTGTATATTAAATTTAATAAATGAATAATACTCATTTAATTATTTTTTTTAGTTGAAAACTGCTGTAAAATCTATCTAAATTCTTTAATCTGGTTACTAAATTCAGTATCATGTAGATTGATAGTAATTAAAAATAATGCATTATAGCAATATACTAGCAATATACTAGTTGATAAATCATTAACTTGAAGTTTATTAGATGTATTATTCCAGCCCTGGAAAATCTATAAAATACATAGAAATTTAGTTTTAAAAACTATAGACAAAATCTATTTTCTACATTTTCAAATATTATTATGACAATAAATAATTTTAACAAAATATTTTAAATTGCACTTGGTATGAAAAGTTGAAAATAAAACTATTTGCAATTTGCTATAAAGCAAAATATGAAAAGGTTATATATTTTAAAATACTTATTCTATTATTAATCAAATATTAATTTTGAATAATATAAGAATTTGTAAATACAAAACGAAGCAAGTACAGAGTCAAATATTTTAGCTAAATATTTCTGTAATACATGGTAATAATAACTTGAAATACCATTATGATGCCTATTGTCTCCAGGAATGTGTCCCGACTGCAACAATTTACTAAGTCTTTGAACTTCTTCCAATGATGTAGCATTGCTAATTGCTTCCCGTATTTTTGCTCTTTCATCCATACTCATAACAGGTTTATCCAATCCGTTTGTTCCTTGTGCCTGTGCCTTCGCTTTCTTAGATATTTCTCTTGCCAATTCCTTGCCCTTTGAACTTTTGAAGAATAGATTTGCTTCTGCTCGCTCTTTTTGTTTTATTTTTCTGAAGTCTAATAATTTTAAGTTTGGAAATTTATATATTAGATATTGTCTATAGTGAGGTTTAGCCGAAATTGGATTTTGTAAAAGGCACAAATTTGTAAGATTTTGTAGTGGAACCAATGGTTCAATATCACCAAGATCTTGTATCATGTTTCCAGTAAGCATAAGTGTATCTAAATTTGGTATACTATGTTCTAAACCTTCAGCAATTCTGACAATTCGATTGTTATTAAAAAACAGTGTTTTAATTCGCTTTAATAATGGAAACCCATCAAGTTTCCTTATGTCGTTATCTGAAAAGTCTATTGTATCAAACTGATCCTGCAAATTAATATTCTATAATTAATATATTGATTTACC
Source organism: Theocolax elegans (assembly GCA_026168455.1). NCBI lineage: Eukaryota > Metazoa > Arthropoda > Insecta > Hymenoptera > Cerocephalidae > Theocolax > Theocolax elegans. The sequence goes on along the minus strand of CM047425.1, from coordinate 16,362,660 downwards.
TTTTATTTGTTTATTTAATTATACAAATATATTTTCATGAAAACAGAATTGTATTCTACTTACTAGTGTTGCTCCCAAATTTTCTATCGTCGGTATTTTGTACCCTAAAAAAAAATGAAAAAACACTATTAAATATTTACTTTAAATTTAATTAAACATTATTATTAAAACGGAATACCGCAAAAATTAGTTTTAGGTTAGTTCGATTGTTTTAACTACCAGCATTCTAACTTATTTACTTATATATCATTATTTAATTACCTCTCAAGTCCAGTTCTCGATCTCTTACAGGATTAATATATTGCATTGATTGTTGAATTAATTCAGGAGTTAATTTAACCATTTTGTTCACACGTGAAAATATTCAACCTCTATATATATATACAGGTATAAATTTCAACAACCTACGCCAACGCCAACTAAGCGCGGTTGTGGAACAATTTTTCTTTTATTAGATTGGTATTAAACGCAGTATTAACAACTGCAAGGAACCTAAATCGCATGCGCAAACAATACAATTTCACTAATTTAAAAATCTGTATTTATATTTTTTATTTATATTAATTAATAACAAACGTAATATTTTACTATTTTATCAAAGTTTATTTTCCATAAATTTTTTATTGTACATTATAAATTAACTTTTACGAAAGCAAAAATATTAGAGGTCAATTAGCTGTATATATAAGGCTTACACGCCCATATACTTAAGCTGATCGTAAAAAATTAAATTAATAATTACATCAATTTTCCACATGCGCAAGTTAATAAAATATATTTAAATAAATTAATATACAAAATTCAATACAAAAAGATATATATATATATACATCTATATTGTATACATATATATGTAGATAAATTTACGTTAGAAACAGTGATGAATTGGCATACAAATGATTGTGTAAGATTAACAGGTATATGTAATGTTGAAATAAAAACCACCATACTTGAAAATTCTTAATAATTTAATTAAAATCGACATTTTTAACATAATAATTATCAATAAACATATTAAATGTAAATGAAAAAATGCATTTAATAATTAAAAACATTGTTCCATTCAAACAAAATGGTTTACCGAATTTAATTTCATATATTTATATATATACGTATATACATAACACAACGGTTTTTTAAGTTATTTTGAAGATGATAAAATTTTCATTACATCTTTTTTTACAATCTAAGGTCACGTTAACACGTTTCCTGTAATTTATATAATGATGTTATAAATGAAAGTGAAATCAGATGATAGCGCTATTTCTTTCCAAAAAAATTTATTTCTTTTTATCCAATTGGTTAATAAATAACATGTTTGAAAATCGAGTTAATGAAATGATTTTTTTTATTATTTTGATTTCAATAAGACGTGCGAATTAATATTACAGAAAAACTTATAGTCGATTTATTTTATTTGTTAATTTGGCTCTCCTTAAAATATTACCCCTTCAACTTCTTTTATATACTCTTCTCCAACTCTTCTTTTGAAGTTTTTTAAATTTTTATTTCTTAAATTTTCAACAAAGATTTCTTTAAGCTTACAATTACTTATTATTAAAAGAAAATTAATTTTTTTGGAAAAAATAACAAGTCTTCGCTTTTGAATCTTCATCTGATTTCATATTAAGAGACTCCCAAAGGCATATCACGCACCTTTTAGTACCAATACATTAAACTTTTTTCTAACAACTTAAAGTACTTAATGTCATACAAATCTACACTTGCCTTTATGAATCTATAAACAATAAATAATAAAGCTTTCTAAAAATTATTGTCATTGTTTCAAAATTGATGAAAGTTTGATATAATACATCAAACTTAAATCCCCATGAAACAGTAAAGTAAGTTTTTTTTATCAACAATTAGATTTAAAAGATCAGTACTTCAACTATTTGTTATTGCAGATTCAGTAAAACAATTGTAACAGTTCAAGTCGTGAAAATTTAAGTATGGGTAAAAAAAGGATCGCGTCCACCCGTATAATATATTTTTGTAATACAATGATTTTACAATATAAATGAATTTTGGTAATTGTAAATAGCTACCGTTGTATCGAATTTTACTTCTCACTTCTACGAGGCTGCTCTCCTGTATTTTATAAAATTTATTTGTTTCAAAAAAGAAGAGTTTTACTGATACACTAGTTTCGACATACTTATAAACAGAAATATAAAAATTTCACCCTTCTTAACTCTATGTGCTTGCATTTAATGTGCCTTAAACGCGTAAGTCGCATAAAAAGTCTTCATGCGCAAGCTTAGTTGGTAGTAGTTAATAATTTTCTTTAATCTTATCTTCAGTAACCTAATCCATCACACCAATTCATTCCAGTTGGGCTGAAGCTTTTAAGGATAAGGAATTTTCTACTTTAATAACCTGATTCCAATAAGGAATCATAAAGAATATTCCCTTTCTCTTTCGCACAAATCATCAATAACGATTCTGTTATAATTAATTTTTTTGGGGTTGCCTCAAATTTTTTTATTTTTTTTGAGACTTAGCAAATACCACTTATTATTAGCGAACTCCGCTCTTAGAATGTGCTATCAGCCACTGCAACGTTATATCGATATTGTCTTTCTCTTTGCATGAAATACTGTAACAGCATATCTCACGATCCTGAATCGAGGAAAGATTCCTGTAAAACAGAAAATTAATTAATAAATAATTAAAATTTGTTTTGAATGTTTAAAAAAATTTGTAGAAAAAGAATTACTCACATTCTTTGAATAAGTCCATTTTCATCATATGCATGGGGCAAATCCCTTTTATTTCCTAAAACCAATACAGGTATACCAGCTAGCTGTGGTTTATCCAACAAATTGTGTAACTCATTCTTGCTTGCTTCAATTTTTTCTGCATCAGCTGCATCTACCATGTATACAATGGCATTAACACCTCTGCAATAGCGTTCCCACATTGATCGAAATCTTGGTTGACCACCTATATCCCAAACTTTAATAGTTACATTGCCTTTTGTGATTTTACGCATGTTAAAACCAACAGTTGGAATCATATCTTCACTAAATTGTCCAGACTGAAAAATTTATAATATTTATTAAATAATTAACTTTTATTTAATAAATTTACTTAGAACAAATATATTATAATTATTTATCTAAAATTAAGTTAATTTGAATTTTGTTAGATTTTTTGTATATCAAAAGACTATAGTGAAATGACTCTATTGATGTTATGATTCAATCAATACTTGACATCTCAATGTTCAACTAAGCTTTGCATTTTATAAATGATTTCTTTTTATCTTTAAATTCAATATTTTATTAAAACAGATTAAATCTTATTGTAAAATAAAAATATACTTTAAATATACAACAAGTTGTCTTTTGTTTATTCATATATGTTTAAAAATAAAAAAAATTAACCATATTGTCTTAGTTAAGTTATCTAAACAAAATATTTAAATAAAAATGAATATATTGCACATATGTTGAAATCATATGTATTAAAATTTATTACAATTTTACAAACAATGGAAAATATGTATTGTTAGTTGCGTCATTGGTATGCAATTAGTATCATGTTTTTGCATTAATAATTTGTACTATACAAAATGTTTTTACAAAATTAAATTCTTTATAACATACCATAATTGAGATAAAGATGTATCGCAAATACTTATAAGACTAATTCATTCAAAACAATGAATTCGATAGCAAAAAAAGGAAATGTGCACATACAACAAAGAAAGCAACTTTCATTCGATAATATCAAACAATTATCATCTTGGATGACTCAGATAAGGTATCCACCCGTAGTGAAACTTATCTCCTTTCAAACGCAAATACACAAGTAGTAATAATAATGTAAACTAAATAACATTAAGATATGTTCTATTTAGATGAGTCACCAAAACTACCCCGACGCAAGGGAACAAAAAAAGTAGGGGGAGGGGCAGGTAACCTAAAAAAAAAAGAAGAATAAAACCAATCAAGGGCGTACCGCGATGACGTTGACGAAGGTGGTCTTGCCGCTAAACTGGAGTCCAACGAGTGTTAACTCCATTTCCTCCTTCCAGAAAAGTGACTTGATCCAATCGAGAATCCGATTAATGAGGGCCAACATCTTGTAACCCCTATTTAGATTCCTTTAAGATTTTGATATAGGATGTATAATATCACTCTTTTTCTCCTGTTACAAGGGACACCCACATACAAAATCACACACACACGTACACAGCCACACACAAACGCAGAAGGAATATATTGTTCTTCTCCTGCGCGGCACCGCCAATTTTGACAAGGAGGGACAGTAGCAGCAGCACTCGGCAGCACACAACTGCTCTCTCGGACACTACCACCACTATGCGGTGTTGCGCGTGATTATTATTGGGGCGCGACGACCGACGTTTACGTAAACTTTATTTCCGCGGGAATTTCAAATTTTGTGCAAAACTTCTTGAGTGTTATTATCCAATTATTATTATTACTAAATTTTATTATATTATCTTGTTTAATGCATATTACTTTAAAAACATTGTCCAAACAAATACAAAATTCAAATTTACCGGAATTATAAAATATAGGTTTTTAATTACAATAAAAATGTTAATTTATGACATATATTACTCTGTAAAATTTAATATAGTTATGTTCAATCGTTTATTTGATTGATAGGTTTAAAATATCATAATAAAATATAATCTGACCTATAAAACTGAATTATGGCATTTTCAAAGCAATTAATCATTCAGCCTTTAAAGAATGATTGACTAAACCTATTCACAGGGCAGTGTGTTCCTTATTTTTGCTACATTTATAAGATACATTTTGATTGTATTATCTTAAAAATTCAACAATTTTATGTACGTTCATTGATTCCGTCCTAACGTTATGAAAATAGCGAGACTTTATTGACTAATTAATTTTATTGGAGAATTCCAAATGTATAAATTTGTGGAGTTAGCGTACTAATTTTACAATTAAGCTTGTAAATTTTATTAACTCTGATTTTTCCTATACTGTTACGAAATTCTATAAACAACAGTACAGCACGAGATACCGAAAAGAAGCGATAAATAAAATTTTATTGGATCGCGTCGTTCGTTTGTTTACTTTAAAAGGGACGATTTGATGAAACACATGCAAGTGACGCGGTGGCGCAATGGTAAGGACTTGGATTCTCAACCCAAACTTCGCAGGTTCGATCCCGATGACATCCAGAATTTTTTCACTAATTAAATTTCATTTAAATATTTAAAATTTCCATAACACTCGAATAATATACATAAACTCAAAAATAATAATATGGGAGGAATAAAATTTTTTTTCTGATGTTAAAAAAAAAATTAAAATTACAATTAGTTTGGTAAAAATTACGAGATTCGCAGTTTGTTACCACATTACTTGAGAGTTTAGGAATTTTTACCAACTGCTTTGTAATATTTACATAAATAAATCATTGTTATACTTTATACTTTATTTTGTAATTAGTTACATGTAATTAAATAATAAAAGAATGCAATAAATAATAAATATATATAATATTTATTTATAATTTATTTATAATATTGTAATACATTATTTAATTTAATATTCAATATTGAATTTTATTATTTCATTAATACTACATTAAAAAAATGTTATTAAATATAAGAATAAATATGAAATTTATTATCAAAAATAAATAAAATATCCAGTCATGATTTTATACTACTTACAACAATTTACGTAAGTGGTGCGAAATTGTATATACTTTACAAGTTTATCATATATAATATCTTTATATCTATAACGCTTAAAAATGAGCATATAAAAATATATTACAAATTTCAAATTAAATAATAGTTAAGAACTCTTTTTTTCATTATTTTTTATCGCTTTGCTTCTTCTCTTAAAGATCATTTTATCCAAAATTAGAAACGGTGCTTCGAAAAATAAATGGAAAATAAGGGCAGTTACTATCGACAACACCACATTACTAATAAAATTATGAACCTAAAATAAAAATATAAATGCGTATAAATAATTATTATAATAGATAGATGCGTATTCTAGATGTATATTATTTAATTAAAAGTATAACAAACGTTCTTACAATCATCAGCTCGCTATAATAAGTAGGAACTTTCAATAGAGAATTATACAAGCTTGGAAATACTATGTGTGTAATATATATACTATATGACAGTTTACTTAAAGGTACAAATATTCTTGATGATAAAATTTTGGTTACTAGACCTAAAAATGAAAAATTTTTGTTAATTGTTGTTTAGTACATATTTTATATGTGTATAAATATTAATGTATAATAACAACTTTTTAAAAAAATCCACTTTATTGATCTCTAAAGTATATATTCTTATAACTATAAAGTATATATATATTCGTAGACTTACTTCAGAATATCTACACTTATTTTAACTATAGATTATTATAATAATACAAACTTACATAAAATTTAAAAGTATATAAAGAGCTTGTAATTTGAAAACTATTAGGAATATCATATTGAAATTTTTGTGGAATAATAGAGTGGTCTTCAGAATGATCACGTTAAAAAGTTTGATATGCACCTAAGGAATAAATAGACGTTCATTCCTTTGAGAGAATTATTACATTCTTCACCTGCGAGAATAAACATCTTTTTTACTCCCTTGGTGCATAAATAACTATAATTAATACAAACCTTTGGGATTATGAATACACGCATAAATGATCCAACAAATGGCAAATCCCCAAGCAGGCCTAGCTAACGATCCGTAAGTCACTTCCCAAAAAGTATTATAGTTGTAATTTGGATCTGAAAATAATCTTATACCAAGTATACAAAAACTAAATCCAGCAATTGCAGCTATCCACCCACAGTTAATTATCATCTATAAATATTATACAATAAAAGTTATGAGTATAATAAAATATTACTTTCGTTATATTGTGCAAAATGTAAAATTTTACCGTAGTCACTTTAATATTTTTATGGGTTACTTCGTATCCAAGCAATACACCCAAAAGCCACGGTGAAGCTCGAGTGTAAGGCATTGTATAGACATACTTCAATGTACTCAATATCGTTGACAAACTAAACAATTAATTACTATTAACTGAAATCTTTTAAGCAATTTTAAATAATTTTTACTTTTTATAAAATAAAATATAAAAAACCATCCCTTGTATAGCCACTTAGTTCACTTAATTATTACTGCTTTGTAGTTAAATCTAACTATTTTGTAAGTTACAATACTAGTCATTTGATACCAACGTTTAAAATTATGGCTAAATACTTAACAAATAAGTTTCAACTTCTACTAACGATAATTATCGCTTACACGCGTGTATTTTTAATAATTAAACATTAATCAACCTTTGATACATCGAAATTATAATTGTATTATTATATTATCATATTACGAAAGATGTAAATTATCCATTACGTTAAATGTGGTTCGACAAGAAAGTACAGTTAATCGAAACGTTATACGTACAATTTAATAATATAAATCGACTAATTTTTTAATTAAAAATATGTACTATAGGTATAACTTCTATGATAAATAAATATTATACTTAAACGCACTTGAAATCGTGAGCCATCAAAATAGCGAAGTATTTATAAAACTTAATAATCCATGCTGTACTCATTATAGAAGTGATCAACAATAATGTTAAAATCGATAAACCAAGTTTTGGTCTTCTACTCAATGGATATAATATAATAGGGGATATCCAATACAATTGCATGTCCACTGCGAGTGACCAAAAATGTAAGATACACTGAAATTTAGTAACAAATATATATATATGTTCGTAGAAATGTAGGCAAATAGTGTATTATAGGTATGTAATATACTTACGAAATTATTGCGATCAACGAAATTTTGTATATATAACAAAATAGCCCACCATTTTTGATCGCACTTCATAAAGAATTGCTTAAAGAATTCTAAATTCAGTCCGGAAATTATTTGAGGTGTTATATAATTGATGAAGTAAATAAAAACAAAAAGTGGCGGAGTTAATCTGTAAATAATAAATTGCTCATTACATGTGTATACACTGTAATTTTTGTTGTTGAAGTAGATTTATCTCTTTGTTTTTGTCTACCTTAAAAACCGATGTAGATAAAATGTAATAACGTTGAAACGATTACTTGTTTGCATTTCCTGAAAATACTTGTACGACATTAAAAAGCCACTTAGAACAAAAAACGTGTCTACGGAAAAGAAACCAAGGATAGGTATTACGGATCTCCAAGATTCAAACCACTGGAAATTTTATTAAATTAATCTATATTTTTAATTATATACGTTTTAATTGAATATAATTTTAACAATGTGACTAACTTTCCATGCGTACAACATGTTTACATTCACTGAAAACATTGTCATAAAGTATTCGTGCACTAGAACGATCCAAAGTGTACTAATAACTCTAATCCCATGGATCGCAGGAAAATCATTATCATTCGATTTTTTATAAAAAATGGTTTCGTAATTTTTTAATACTGAAAAACCCACCAAATTTTCTAACTGACCACTCGCGTCTTTTAGTTTCTCATTTCTGGTGCGATAATCGTAGATGGTGCACACGACGATAAAGATTATGTAGATAAAAAGGATCGTCCTAAAACGTTTAATTAAAATATTTTTACATTAATGAATTTGAATATAGATGAATACAAACTGTAGTGTCCATAATTCATAAATATTTTATTTTAAAAAGGAATAAATGGAAGTAATATGTAAATTATTTATTAAATGGATATATAAAAACGTAGAATACTATATAAAGATATTATACCTAAAAATTATTATGGCCATAAATTTTTTAATTAACAATAGGTTTGTCTTTTTAGATAATTTCTATAAATAAAAACAAAAATAAATTTTTATAATTTCTGTCAAATGTTTAGGTACCTGCAAAACGAATCGATGCACACTAAATATCGTTATTTATCAATGGTTAATTTAAAATTAATTATATTAAATAATTAATTTCTTCTATTAGCTTTTTCTATTTAATTTAGATAAGTTTTCGAGTTTAGTATACTGAATTACGATGTTTCGAGCAGTACATCGCAAAATAAATAAATTTTGTTTCAAAGTATATAAAACATGTAATATATAAAATAATAAATACGATGACAATAATAAAAATAATAATGATACCTAAAACTTACGTGAAAACGATAGCCCAGAAATCGAAAGTAGGTGGATTTACATCGACGCAATCAGCATATTTGACTTGAATCCCGAAATCTTTCATTTTACTATTAGTTTGAATATTCCCATTTATAAGTTGGATGACATCATTAGCTGAACAACTCGCTGGTAAACAAATAGCTACTTTTGTTTTGATGGGAAACGAATTATTTTTTAATTTCGGCTCAATATTATATGAACAATGTCGTCCTTGTATTTCGATTTCTGCAGATTTAGCATCTATGCATTCATCGTACATCCCAATATCTACGATGTGACCTTCGAGTAAACCCGTTGGAATTTTTGAAGACGCGTCCAACACTAAATGTATATGTATACTTATGTTGAAAAATCATTTTGTATAAAAAAATTTTTAGTTTACTTAGTTTCAATTATTTAAAAATATAAATAATACTTTTTGTTCTTTACAGACAAGTAAAATTATATATAACAGCATTATTTATCATGATGTCAGTTTCAAATCGTAAAACTTTACATTGTTATCCATAACTTTTCTAATACAGCAAATATATATATAACGCTTTATGAATGTGTATACGACAACAGTCCGTTTTTGACTTTATATAAATCATAATTTTTTGTTCTTAAATCGATGTATCTTATAAGAGGAGTACTTGACCTCCAGGAAACGGATCTTATCCTAACTTTGGTATCTCATTTGTAATATAAAAAATTGAAGAAAACTAAGTTAATACTTGCCAACAGCCACTTTTAAGAAAGTTATTTGACATATCTAGCAATAATTTCAACTCGGCTTATATAAAATTAATAAAATAAGCTTATGCCAAAATTGTGTTAATATTTCTAAGTGTTTTAGTTCTAATTTTTGAATACATTAACAACTTTGAGTTTGTTTTCTTTTAAATCATACGTATTTAATCTTAATATTGTAACTTTTGAAACTGAATTTCAATTATTCTCTTTATTAAATTTTAGTTATAAGGAATGAAACTGATATTGATATTCGTCCAAAATTTAATTTAACGGCATAAAACTTAATTTTTGAAGACGCGTCCAACACTAAATGTATATGTATACTTATGTTGAAAAATCATTTTGTATAAAAAAATTTTTAGTTTACTTAGTTTCAATTATTTAAAAATATAAATAATACTTTTTGTTCTTTACAGACAAGTAAAATTATATATAACAGCATTATTTATCATGATGTCAGTTTCAAATCGTAAAACTTTACATTGTTATCCATAACTTTTCTAATACAGCAAATATATATATATATGGGCTATTTCACGTCAAGTGGTACGATGAAAATTTTAAATCGCTCCAAAATTTGAAAACAGGCTGGAAATATCTTTCAGAAGATAGAAAAAAATTTTTAGGTGTTAAAAATAATTTGCCTGAGAGTTATTCCACCATAAAAAATGAAATTTTTCAATTTTTTAGAAAAATTTCTATTTTCAAAGCCATTTATCTCAAAATCTATTGATTTTTTTGAAAAAACATTAGAAACAACTTTGTTCAAAATAATCTTTAGAACTTATCTACCTGGGTTACAATTCTTAATTTAAAATCTCGAAGAGATAGAACGCCCGAAAATATTGAATATCAAAGAAAGGCGACCACGCCACAATCGATTTTGATCTAACACGCTCAAAAGATCACATTTTTCGAGAGCTTTCGAATGGCTTGGGTTAGATTATTGGCCAAGACCGCTGGTGTAAGTTATACCCCATAAACCTCATAAAAATCACTAATTTTCATGTATTTTAGGGCATAACTTACACCAGCGGTCTTGGCCAATAATCTAACCACCGCCATTCGAAAGCTCTCAAAAAATGTGATCTTTTGAGCGGTGTTAGATCAAAATCGATTGTGGCGTGGTCGCCTTTTTTTGATATTCAATATTTCCGGGGTTCTATCTCTTCGAGATTTTAAATTAAGAATTGTAACCCAGGTAGATAAGTTCTAAAGATTATTTTGAACAAAAGTTGTTTATAATGTTTTTTCAAAAAAATCAATAGATTTTGAGATAAATGACTTGAAAATAGAAATTTTTCTAAAAAATTGAAAAATTTCCATTTTTTATGGTGGAATAACTCTTAGGCAAATTATTTTTAACACCTAAAAATTTTTTTTCTATCTTCTGGAAGATATTTCTAGTCTGTTTTCAAATTTTGGAGCGATTTAAAATTTCATCGTACCACTTGACGTGAATAGCCCATATATACGCTTTATGAATGTGTATACGATAAACAGTCCGTTTTTTACTTTATATAAATCATAATTTTTTGTTCTTAAATCGATGTATCTTATAAGAGGAGTACTTGACCTCCAGGAAACGGATCTTATCCTAACTTTGGTATCTCATTTGTAATATAAAAAATTGAAGAAAACTAAGTTAATACTTGCCAACAGCCACTTTTAAGAAAGTTATTTGACATATCTAGCAATAATTTCAACTCGGCTTATATAAAATTAATAAAATAAGCTTATGCCAAAATTGTGTTAATATTTCTAAGTGTTTTAGTTCTAATTTTTGAATACATTAACAACTTTGAGTTTGTTTTCTTTTAAATCATACGTATTTAATCTTAATATTGTAACTTTTGAAACTGAATTTCAATTATTCTCTTTATTAAATTTTAGTTATAAGGAATGAAACTGATATTGATATTCGTCCAAAATTTAATTTAACGGCATAAAACTTATTTTTTGATAGAGCACCAATAAATTTTTTTCATATTTTTTTTATATGAAAATATATTTCAAAATTAAAGTATAACACTATAGTAAGTAGATAATGTAAGCTTAATTTTTCTTCTATACAGTATTATTATGATTCTTTTTAATGGATTTTAATGAGTAAAATGTGTTAAGTATCGTAAGTATTAATAAACAAGATAACTATTTTTAATATTTATAGTGTAGCCCATAATTTGAATACAATATAGAATTAATATAGAGACATTATAGTATTTTTATACAAATTCAAAATATATAGTGATATACTCCGGTTTGAAATTAATGTTGGGTATTACTATTGGTCTAATAATGAGATCCACCGTTTACAATAACATAAATCCCTCTACCATTCAACGATAATTGATATTTCTCGTATCGATGAAACGCTTTTTCTCCTATTTTATCACCATTTATTAATGTAAATCCTATTTTCCTCCAATTTTTGAGCTTGTAAATATAGATTAAAGTTGAATCTAGTTATGTACAATTAAATGTGTATTAAAAATGAACAAGTGAAAAATCTAATAAAATCGCGTTTATATATCTTCGTAAATACTGGAAATATTGCAGAAATTATATAAATTTCAAATATCCGTCGAAATCATAAAACAAAATTATTTATTGAATTTGACCACTAAAATGATTTATGTTTGACTTAAATATTACAGACAACCTGCATATAACCTTTAAATTTTACAGTTATAACGGATGTAGAGCCAATTTATAGAGTTATTTTATAAATTCACTATAAAAACAAAATTTTATGAAATAAATAAAAATCACAAATATTAAACAGACACACACAGTATACCACGACAAATAAAAGCTTAACACCAACTTTTCAACGCCCATAATTGACGAATATCGATTGCTCGTTCATATATCGCTAAATCCTTGGCGCATCTTCGATCGATATCCTTGTCGATCCGATTTTTCAAAAGTCCAATTGGATCAAGAAGTTTGAGTTTTTTATCAATCTCTTCAGCTTGAAGGTATGCATTGTAAACACTTGATTTAGCTCGACATGTGGCTGTGACGACGAAAAAGAGCAACCACAATCGCAACATTTTAAGCGTAAGACTGTTACAATTCAAACGTTGCAAGAGGAATGGTTAAACAATTTATAAAGCACTTAATTCTATCGATGGCGAATCAGTTTGCCTTTTTTACAAGATATCTATTAGGTTTCAATTGGCCTTTTTATCCTTGTTTGCATAATTTGTATTAACGACATTTGAATTTATAGAAAAAAGTCCTTACAGACATTCTATATAATTTGATGAATAAATCAACGTTGGTATTGTGCTAATTAAAAATGTTCATTCCGGGAAGACTAAATAATTGAGTGTACATGTATATCGTGTATATAGGTATCCTTACGTCCTCACAGTGATACACGAGAAGTATCCGCCACGAGTAGTTTGAAATGTACAGAGATTAATGATGAAAATTATGCATCCCGGCGTGGTATCGTATACAAACATAACTTGATATTTTAGCTTATAAATATTTAATAAGATAGTTGAATTTATTGGTAAAATAGAAAATTCGTTATTCTATAACAAAATGTTCAATTTTTAAGCACAATATTTATACAGTTATTATTACGAATTCATTTGTCAGTTGTAAAAAAACTATATAAAAATCACTTTCATAATACGTTTATTATTAGTTTTGTTAACAGCTATAAAAACAAAATTATTGAAAAATACAAAAAAAGCTAGGATTTGTCAAAAAAACTAAAATCGTTTCCACACGAAGACACGGATTATGAAAAATGATTTTTTAATTCATCTATATACCCATTACAATTTAAATGAGACGTATCGTGTATATTATTCGTGTGTATATGTATATCTATACGAAACGGCGGGAAGTCATGTATGTATACATAGCTTTTATTATAATGCCGTTTATTCTAATCATATCGTATATATGGAGTGTCTTTGTGTAACAATGCGAAATTTTGCACTTGAACGACCACCCTGCTCGCTTTATAGTAAATAACCCAATGATATGTCAGTAACGAAATATTCGTATATCAATTTGTGTCTCCGCTTCGCATCTCAGTGTATTTTGTGTATACAATATTTATCGTTTTCCTTAACGAACGCATAAATTAATCAAAATACTACAAATTTTCAAACGTATATATTTATATGTATATTATATACGTGAACTCGTTTAATCCTGACAAATGTCTTTGGCGTATATTTTTAGTTGACGCTGCTATCCCTTAATGTTATTTTTGAATATCCGTTTTTCGAGGGTCACAGATTGTAAGAACCGTGAATATTTTGTTATAAGTAATATTATGTTTCGTCCTACACATTATAACTTTCATTAAAAAAAAATAATTACATCTATATATATATTTGTAACTTAACCGATGTAAATCCATAACGAATTAAAATAGGTTTATCTTTTTAGTATTCAACTTGTAATTCACACTTAGGTACATCGTTACTTTTGTTTTTCATCAGCTATACAAATCACTTTTAATCTCAATTACATGTACGTGCGTAATCTTGTTTTATTATGTTTGGCTAATTGATTGATTGAACATTCGATTTAGAGATATGTACAAAACGTTTGCTAAAATATTTCTAGGTCATAAAATGGATGGATGTCCTTGATAATAATATTATCAGTTGTTCATAATTATTTTTCACTTGATATGTACAATTTTTTTACCTTTAATGTTACACATTTATAAGTACCTGTATATTTGATATGTTTTTTTTTTGGATTACTATTTGCATTAACATAAATAACGCTTTGCGGTGCTTAGAAAAAATTAATGGTATAAATTGTATAATTATTGTTTAATTTGATCATTTAAGCTCGAGAACGTTAAGTTTATAAGGAAATGTGAAAATATATTAAAATAAATATAATTGATTTATTACAACAATTAGATGGTTAACAATCGGAATATGTTAAAAAAAATGTACATTAAATTATCACAAAATTCTGACTTTCAAGAAAAAAGAAAAAATCGTTTGAAACAATGCACGCTTGGAAATCGAAATGCAAACATTGATAAAACCGACAGAAAATTATCAATGATTAATCATATGCAATAATAAAAATATATACACTTGAGGCTATATCAAAGAAAACCAAATTCTCTATTTCTTTATTTTTCGATCATAATATTGTTGTATTTTAATTTTTATTTTTATCTATGTGTACGTCAGTTGTAAAAGATAATCTTATAAATATCAGTTATTTGAAAAATTAAATTGGATACACTGAAAAATTCTCCTAAAATAGTTTAAAGCTAAATATATAATAAAGTTATATGCATATGTAATATTTGGGTATCTCTTTACCGACAGTAATATAAAAATATACGTACACTTTTTATTATATATATTTATATAAATCTTAACAATAAAAATAAATAATAATATTGAGTAAATAATTTAATAAAAGTGTATCCTATACGTAAATCTAAGCATGAAATTACATTATCACTTCCACAACGGATACCTGAAAAAAAAAGATCGAGATAGGTCAAAAATTCGTCACGTGTATTATCCCTCCACCATCAACTATAAGATGCTATGTGTCGGAACGAAACCCAAGCAAAGAAGCGATTTTCAGTGCGCCTAAGAAGGCCGGACGCAACGGAGTATAGTATCGTCGATGTTAAAAAAAAGTCGTGGAATGTATTTTGCGTGAATTTGCGTTGCTAAATCACGATACGTTATTTATACATAGCTGTTCGCTCTTGATTTATCCGTGCAATATTTCTATATATATATTGTGTTTAATTGTGTATGTGTGTGTATAGCTACAACTAATTAATATATGGAGAAAAACATTTGTTTGCATTATAAGGAAAAGTGAGTTTTTTCGGTGAAAAACCATTGTTTGCTTCTTTTGTAAAGATAAGAATGTTAATTGAAGTGACAAATGTTGACGATTTTCGGATATTCTTCGTCTCCATTTGTTATTCTTATTTCATTTTTAATGTCAACTCTAAAAATTGTTTCTATTTAATTAAAACAAAATGATTTATTTTTGTAATTTTTTAATCCATCTTAATGAACACTAATGTTTATTTTACTTACATACTTAAAAATATATTTTACTTGTACACTTAAAGTATTAAATTAAAAGTTTTTAAAAATATTTATAGTTATCATATTTATAAAAATACAACAAATCTATTGTGAATAATCTAATTAAATGACGCGATTGAATTTGTTTGGTTAAGTCACTGCAAACTTTAATATTGATACATGCAAAGAGGAAATGTGATTGAACGAATAAACCGTTGCAAAACCAGTCGTATAGGACAAAAAATGATTTGATTTAAAAATTACGTAATATTTATCATCGTTTTCTTTTTGCCTATCGCTGTTTGTTTTGCGTATTCCTCTTTGCATCTGCCAATTAGCTAAACGAATTGGGTTTATTTTTTTAATTAAACCTATATATATATATTTCTCGACGCGAGTATAATAATTGCCACTAAGTTTTATGAAACAGATCGATTTTTTGTTATTATTTATATAATAGTGTAAAAAAACGATTCACTTTTCAGGAAAAATATCTAATTCTTATCATTTCTAGTTTCTACATAAGTATAAAAACCAAATGTATTTCCCCCTTTTCCAGTAAAAACTATAATTCTATATTTATCTTGTACGTATCAGTGGAAATTCTTTTTTTCTGCAATTGAGGCGTAATTTGCAATATACGAACAAAAATTTGACGAGAAATAATGATCATTATAATGTTATCAATTTTTTCAATACAAAAAATGTAAAAAACTATGTAGACCAAACTGCGCAAACATAATTAATTATCAAACTATAATAGTCAACAATTACGATTAATTACAATCTGCAAGCTTTTTTCTAAATTAGACTCGAATTAATTTCATAATTGTAAGTTAGCTGAGGATACTTATATTGATTAAACATATGTGTGTATATATATAACTGCAACTAAAAAATCTTGACTAACGAAGGTAAATTATTCCAAATGAATGAAAAACAACGTTAAATTTTAATTAAAAAAAAACTTTCCTCTGCATTGATAATCGCCCCCACATGCCACAGTTTGACCAAAATCAACAACATTATTAACTTATCGTCCGAACCGCCCCTAATTTACATTCAGTAACGAATGCATCTTATATACATGATTCTTATCGATCCTCGATATATATACCTTTTTATGTTTGTATGTGTGTATATAGGTATAGACAGTGCCATCACTTGGTCGACCTCGGACCGATGCTCGCGCAATCTTTATAATTATGTAGACATATCACGCTTGAGTCCGGAAACGCACGGAGGACTATAGGTGTATCGCTCGGCAAACAACCAGAGATCAGAGTCCCCGCGTGTCGACGGTATCGTCTTGTTTGTTTTTCGGATTCAAGGAAGAATTTATTTTTTATACGTACACGGTACCTGTTACTGGAAAAGAATATTTACTTATATGTGTGTGTGTGTGTGTGAGTATTTAAGTAAAACTGCATAATACAATATATAATTTTTTAATTTGTTTTTTATGGATGTTACGTTGTAAATTAAATTATGAATATTTGATGACGTTTCAAGTTAAAAGTTGAAAATTGCTAAATTTTTATTATAATGCAAAACGAATATAATCTAGTCAAAAAATTATTAATAAGTTACAAACGAGAAAAATTAATAAAATTTAGGAAATATCAAGAGTCTCAAAAAATCAGCAGTTTTTCAAAAATGGTTTAAATATTTAAAATACCGTCATTTTATATTCAATTCAGAGTTTCTATATGTGTGATTATTGTGTAAATATGAAAATGTGTTAAATAAGATTAAATACACGCATTTTTCTTAATTTCGATAATAGGGAAAGGTACAAGCTTAATTGAGAATTATGGATATATCAATTAAATTATATTGGGGAAAAGTTCTATAAATATCTCTTGAGCATAATCGATTATTTAGAAAGCTTTCATTAATTTTTATGCGAATCCTATATATGTTACGTAAAATCCACGTAAAGAAGAGAAATTGTACCTCGCTTTTTTATTTAATAAAATGAAATGTGTACCCGTGATGTAAAACACGTAATACTACATAAAAAGTAATACAATATTTAAAAAATAATGATATTATTAAACGTAATTAATGCTACAACTCATTAATTTAAAATAAAATTGGAGAATTAATTTATCGTACAAAACTTAACAGTATGTGATTATTAAATAAATTAATTATAAATATTGGTATATTTAAATGTACGTAGTTATTTTGATAAATAAATTTAATTAACATTTCAAATTTTATAATTTAAACCGACTCCAATTATTATTATTTTTTTAACCTAGCAGAAAATTGACCATAATTTGTTAATACAGATTCGAATTAATATATAAAACAAATTGTCAAAATACTTATGACGTAATTTTGATACCTATAATGTTATTGAGTACGACTTTTATTCATTGATATTTAATACACGTATCGAATCGTTTCATTGATCTAATGCATTAATTCTAGTTGTACAATATATGTATACTGACGTAGATACTTGGATTTCATTGTATTAAAAATGACGTAAGTAAAAGTAAAACAGTTCGAAACGAGTGACGTCGTTTAATTATAATTTTAATAAGATATAACTGTATTTAATACTAACATAAGTTAATTTTATGCTAACGAAGAGAAAACACCGGTGTCAATTCATTGGCCCGTAACTTCCTCAAAAATTAATGTATGACTCCTATATAGGTATATGTACTATATTATTCGGAAATATGAAATTTAATTAATCCTAACAAAATTACTCAACGTTTATAAAATTGTTCATGTTTCGTACTAAATTAATACGGATGATTATTACAAATAGAAAAATGCATGGAAAACTTGATTTAACATGTCAAAATTTAAGAATAACACAATTTTAAAAAGTAAATAAATACTGATCTTTTAATTTCAATGCCATCTCTTTTCGGGCAGCTTAACGCATATTCCAAGTTTTCTGCACCAAAAAATACAACATTTAGGTATTGCAAATACCTCAAAACAAAAGTAAATTAATGGATCCAAAAACGAATTTTTTCCCGAATCAAGAAAAAAAAAGAAAATTCCATGCCAAGCTCAACGATATTGACCGAGTAGTTTTAGAAATACAGCAGTATACGTAGGTGTATTTACGCAAATACGCCTACACGCATAAGGCCATTTTCTAGAAACATGTTTTTTGAACTTTAGATATTTGAAAACATTTTACCATTGTAAAAATTCCTTTACGAAAAAGCAATTATAACTATTTTTTAAAGTTATTTTTATTTTCACGTATTAAATATTTACATAAGAAAGAAATACTTAATTTAATTTTAATTATTCACGTGTTATTTTATTGAATTCTAGGATAGAAAATACATAGATACATAAAACATGATAACCACGATAAAAAATTGGCTGATTGAGCCAGGATCAATACTCGCAGTCATCTTAATCTATTTACTTTACGCCTTTTTGACATCAACGTTTGACTACTGGTTGAAACGTGGAGTGCCATACAAACCACCTACACCTCTATTTGGAAATTTTGGTGATCTTTTATTATTCCGTAAATCTCAACCCGAAGGAGTCAAAGATATGTACAATTGGTTTGAAAATGAAAGGTTTTTTGGCGTTTTTCGAGTACGATCGCCAATTTTAATTGTCAAAGATCCTGAATTAATTAAATGCATTTTGATAAAGGATTTTCAATTTTTTTGTAATCGAGGAATCCCTATTAATAGTACGAAAGACCCATTGTCTGGACATTTGTTTAATCTTGAAGGTACGATTCTAACTGTTTTTTTAATTTTAATTATTTTATAATGAATTATAATTATTATTGCATTACATTCGAATGACTCTTAAACGGTTTAAAACATACAAGATAAACATTTTATTTTATCAGTAGGAAAATGTAATGTGATTCAATGATTATGATTCTATTAAAAAATAAAATACATATAATGCTACACAAAAGTGTAGATTAAAGTTCGTTATATTAAAACAATTTAAAACGATTCCCACGTATACAGGAAAACATTGGAAGAGCTTGCGATCAAAGCTCACCCCAGCTTTTTCATCTGGCAAGTTGAAAAATATGTTCTATCTACTAATCGAATGTTCAGATGATTTAACAAGACTGATCGAACGAAGACTCGAATCTCCAGTAGGGGAATCCCCGGGTATAGTCGAAGCGCGTGAGTTGGCTGCTAATTTTACGATCGACGTTATAGGTAGCTGTGCTTTTGGCATACAAATAAATGCACTGAGTGATGAGGATTCAGCTTTTCGAAAAGCAGCATTAAGTCTTTCGAAACCAAGTTATAAGGCAACTTTATGGAGAATGCTCAGGACCTCCTTACCTAAAATTTATAAAATTTTAGGTGTTCAGGTAAATTCTTCGTATCATTTTCAAACTTTAAAAAGATGTCGGACCCAAAAATGGTTATTTTTAATATTTTTTTATAACAAAAGAATGAATTTTTTTAAAAATCCTGTCCATCAAGCCCTTAAACATGTTTTCAACAATAAGCCCAAATTTTTCCAGATTTTTAAATCGATTTTTAATTACGATGTTTCGGTTGAAAGTTTATACCTTTTTTCACCAATAATTGCCGACTAAAAATTGTTTATTCATTTATTAGAAAAAATATTATTTTTTCTTAAAAAATCAATCCGTCAGGCCCTTTCTTATGTTTTAAACTATCTTTATGAACTTTTTCAGTTTTTTTAATTAAATATTTTAGATATAATAGGTGGGTTGAAATTTATTGTAGTATTTGAAGTCGTATCACCCAAGATTATAATCAAATTTTTTCACTCAAATTGTAATATGATTAATACATTTTATAGGAATAATTAATAAATTATCTATTTTTTGAATAATTGATTGTTATACATTAGTTTGTTTTCCATGTTCGGTATAATTGTATTTTTTTCACTTAATAAAATTGCTCCGCATCTTCTTTTCATTTGAAAAATAGACAATGAACTTAATAATTTTGAAAAGTTGGTTTAATTAACTTATATAGGTAATAGATCCAGCAGTAACAAACTTTTTCATGGACGTTGTGTCGCAAATGGTTAAGGAAAGAGAAAACCGAGCGTTAAAACGACACGATTTTATGGATCTTCTAATTGAATTGAAAAACAGAGGAACTCTTGAATTGGACAACGACAATGGTTTGCATCCGGATAGTAATAAACTTTCCTTAACCGAGGAAATTGGTAAGTTCAATTATTATCTTTAATATAATTAATTATAGTAAGTAATATATTAAGCACGAAGAAATAAATGTGTATTATTACTAATTAAAAGTAAATATTTACGTAACTTGTTATCCACAAAACTATTAATTATATTATCGTTGTACTTTTCAACGGTCAAGTAATTGATTGTATTTATTTAATTTTATAATTAATTGTAAGATTAATCACACTAATGTTTTATGATTTGTTGACAGTGTTAGATAAAAATACAATAGCGGCGCAAGCATTCGTATTTTTCGTAGCCGGATACGAAACGTCTTCGAATACAATAGCCTTTTGCCTTTACGAGCTCGCTGTAAATCCAGAAATCCAAAAGAAAACTAGGCGCGACATTATCGACGCTTTAGATAAGAGAGACGGTAAATTGACATACGACGCTGTGCAAGATATGAAATACTTGGACATGGTTATTTTAGGTAACATTATTTTCTTTTTCTTCTCTACGTATATATTTTTACATATCAATAAATGTTGTAACAATTACTTTTTTTTATTTAATTACGATATCTATTAAATAAAAAATAGTCTAATAAATATTATTATAAACTTTGATTAAATATAGAGACACTGAGAAAATACCCACCAGCACCATTACTCTCACGACGGTGCGAACAACCATATACATTACCAAGTAGTGACGTCGAACTACCAAAAGGAATGAGAGTTGTCGTACCGATCTATGCAATCCATCACGATCCGCGTCATTACCCTGAGCCATCGATTTTTAGGCCCGAAAGATTTAATGATGAAACTAAACGAAATCGTCATCCGTGCACTTTTCTACCTTTTGGCGAGGGACCCAGAAATTGCATTGGTATGTGTGTTTCTCTATCATATTTTAATTTACCAGTTCATGTAAATTGTGTATAGAAATAATTTACGAAACTTTTAGAATATGAGAAAATTGTAGAAAAGAATATATAAAAAAAGAAAACTGGAATATCTATGAGAAAATCAAATGATTTTTTTTCAGGCCTGAGGTTCGCGCTATTACAAACCAAAGTTGGAATAATTACATTTTTAAAAAAATATCAAGTGGAAGTGTGCGATAAAACTCAAATTCCTATCAAATTTAGCAGAAGAAGTTTAGTTACCGCCAGTGAAAATGGCGTGTCTCTAAAAATCTCAAGACTGTCGGGTTGAAAACCAAACAGTGCAAAATTAGTGCGCTGTACTTAGTATTTAATCAACAACACTTAAAACTGAAAGCTACATATATGTGTGCATGTGTATGTGTACATATATATCTTTTTCATTTACTTAATTATGCATAACTCAATCAACGTTGTATTGTATATATTATTTACAAGACTGTTTTATAACGAACTATTTTTTGAAATATATATATTTTATTCCTATAAAAAATCTAGTTTTAATAAATTCAGCATTTAAATAATTATCAATAAATTTATCGAAATACGTGTAATTTTACGCAAAGTTAATGAGTTACGTATGTCAAATTTAAACATTTTCGCCGCACTGGGAAAGCGCATGCCCATGTACGAGTTCCAAATTGACGCGCGCGCGCGCGCGCAGTGTTTATCATCTGCTTGTCGTCTGCTACTGAACTTTGCGTCGATGTGGATTGACATTTTTTCTCATTGCTACAAACGCATATATACCTACGTATTATACTTATAAGTACAAAAGAATCTATACCGAAAGAAGATCGAAATCAGTGTCTACAATAACGCATGCGCTTCTTTATTTTGTAAAAAGAAATGCCCGAGATGTGACTCGATAAAGGTGACGTTTCACGTTCAAGCATGTGATTGTATGCTTATCATCTCTTTATTTTGAGTTCGACTTTGACGTAATAAATAGCAGGTATATTTTTGAATATTAATAAATATTACTATTACGTTTTACATTTAATCAAATTACAATAAACTTTTAAAATAGTGGATTGTTTCTCACCATCTGTTTAATTTTTAACTGTTTGATTAAAGTAAATATCATAGATCTATTTTATATTATATGTACTTATTTGAAATATTTGTTAGTAGAATTATTTACTATTTACTTATAATAATCCATATTTATTATTAATTAAGTTAATAATTACTGTGTATTATCAGATTTGGACAATGTCAATAAAAGAAACGATTGCCAAATTTAAACATCCAGTTGTAATGGCCTTTGGAAATCCTTTACTGGATGTATTTGTAACAAATGATAAAAATAATTTATTATCAAAATTCAACCTTAAAATTGATGGACAAATAGAACTGAATGAAAAAGAAATGGATGAATTGTTTGCTGATCTGCCGGACGAGTAAGTTACAATTTTCTATACAAATGTTATACGCAATATGTGGAAAAAAGTAAATACCAGTAATGTGAAGTATTTTTATGTAAATCAAAATTATGTATTTTAAAAAATATTAAAATTAATTGTTTTGTACATTTACTGCAGCATGAGTCATCAATGTGACTCATGAATTCTTCAGTCTTTTAAACGATTTAAATATCCTGAAACCAGGGACTTATTCATATTTTTCTTTTTTTAATTTTACATTTAAAATTTTACTTTTTAAATTTATTGAGCTTCTTTAAGACAATTGTAGTTTAGTATACTATTTTTGCAATACTTTACAAATCTAAAGTTATTTATTAAGAAAAGTTAATTTAATTTTCTAACTTTATTACAAATTATTTATTATATTATTAAAATATTTGTCTTATGTTTTATCTTATATAAGTTATTATTAAATTTTAATTTCTAAAACCATAATATTTAATTTAGTTGTATGAATATTAATATTTAGAAGGAATTATTTGTATAGCATATTTAATACAAGTTGTGTAAGCAACAATTAATTATAATTCTATAGATCAAAGACAAAAATGAATGCTGGAGGATGTGCTCAAAATACAGTAAGAATATTACAAAAACTGTGTGGTAATAAGAATGGTTCTAAAATGTGCATCTATTATGGTGGCCTTGGAAATGATAAAAGAGGAGAAATGTTAAAGGAATTGGTACAATCTGCAAATGTTGATGCAAGGTAAGAAAATTAATCTGACTCTTGTAAAAACAACATACTATAATATTAAATGTATATTTTTAATTTTTTATTAACTAACTTTTTATAGGTATGCAATTCATCCCACACTTCCTACTGGAGTATGTATCTCAATAATAAATAATACATATAGAAGTTTGGCAGCTAACTTAGGAGCTGCTTCTGTTTATACTCTCGAAGATTTAAAGTGTACAGAGTTACCACTAGATATAGTAAAGATTATTTATATTGAAGGATTTTTTATTACACACAGTTTAGATGTTGCTAAAGAAGTGGTGAAAAGAGCACAAGAAAAAGATATTATAATAGCGTTCAATCTCAGTGGAACATATATTTTCAAAGTAACACAAACAATGTTTCTTATGTAAATATCAAATATTACAATTACAAAATTAAATAAATTTATTTTTTAGGATCACCATGCTGCCTTATGCGAAATGGTTGACCTAGCTAAAATTATTTTTGGCAATGTTCAAGAAATGACAGCTCTAGCAAACACACTAGGTCTTAAATATGATAGTCCGGCAGACATTCCATTTCTTCTAAATAATTTGAAAAGAAGAACAGTTAATACATCAAATTCATCAAGTAGTGATTGGTTAAAAATGGATGGTATTTTTGTAATGACTCAAGGTGACTTGGATCCTGCCATAGTTGTTTGGGGTCAAGGTAATTCTGCTAAAGTTATGCCAAGTAAACTTACCTCTCCAATTGTGGACACCACTGGTGCTGGTGATTCCCTAGTTGCTGGTTTTTTAACTGGTATACTAACTAATCAAGATCCAGAGACATGTCTTAAATGGGGATGTAAAGTAGCCTCTAATGTAGTGACAAACTTAGGTGCTACTTTATCCGACGATCTTCCTATTAACTTTTTGCAGTGAAAATAATGAAATGTCAATTTTATTGACACTTCATTTTCACAATTTAAATGAATATATTTTATTTTTACAAATCTGTGTTTGCTCTGCAATCTATATTAGTTTAACTGGATATTTCTAAAGATTATAAATGTTTGATATATATATATACATATATATATATATATTACAAAAATTATTTGTTGGTAAAAGAAGGCATTAAAAATTATTAAAAAGTAGACAAAGTATAAAAATGATCTCATTAAACATATTTTTTTAAAAATAGGTTGAACAATCAAAAAGTAATTTTCATTAATAAAAGATTTTATCTAAAGGTTTGATTAATCCTTAAAAATTTGAAGATCTCATACAGTACAACACAATAGATTGATATATGTGTATATATATTATATACTTTCATATTCTTGTTCTTAAAAATTAATTAGTTACTTGTTGTTTTTATATTAATTAAATTTAGTATTTCAAACAATACTATGAATAAATAAATATTAAGAATTTTGCTTTGGAAATCTAGTCGTGCAATATTTTTAGAGCGAACTACATAAAATATGTATTTGTATATGTATATTTTGAAATATTTTTTTACTTAGATAAAAGTTAAGAAGGTATCATGCGTATATTTATTTTTAGTTTTGTAAGATTTTGCATATAAAAAACCGATTGGCCATATATTGATCGAATGTTGTCATGTAATTAGATTGCTTAATAATAATAGTAGTTATTTGAAAGTGAATGTGAATTGTTCTAAATAATAAATTCTATGACTGACTTGATAAATATTACCTCATGCAACTTATATTATTATTATTGATAAATATTATATTGTTTTATATTCTTTTTGTGTATAATATAAATAAAAATTATATATATATATCTGTGATTATAATCGCCGAATTAAAAAAAAGGTTGTGTATCAAAATTTATTGTTATGTTATATTGTTATTTATTATATATGAAAATAAATTATATTTTTCATCATCAAACACTATTTAATTTGACTGATTTATAAATTAAATCATTATATCATCATTAGATTATATAAAATGTATATATTTGAAAATATAATCTGAAAATCGCTATACAAAAATTTCGATATATATCGATGTCGATGTGTACTGCATTGAATCGTTCCATATTTCACTGTGTTTTGACTGTCAACTCAGACATACTCGTTTATTATTGACACAGTATTGATTTTTTATAAATGTTTATGTATTTGTTATAATAAATATAGATATTAGTATTGAAAATGTCTTCGGTAAGTTAATTAGTTACTCAAATTGTCATACATTTTTATTTTTTATCCTTTCTGTAACCAAGACTTTTTAATCAAATTATTAAAGGTTAGGTTAATATTGTTAATTAGAAATTACGTATATTTTTTTATAACATTTTAACCTCAAAATCCCACTTTCATTTCAGAATTTGATGTTCTAATGTCATAAAATATTGTATGAAACTATTGTGGAAGATGTTTTATTATCTTTCTCGATGTTCTCACTCGCTTCGCTCGTGCGAACAACCTCGAGAAAGGTAGAAAACCATCTCCCACAACAGTGTCATAATATACTATAACTCTTTACATACATTTTAATTGAACCTTATTATTTCATTATTTAAAATGCATACAATTGTTAACCAAATAACCAATTAAGAATATAAAATTCACAATAGTTCATTACGGTTGTTATTGATTTACTGATAGTGGTTTGTGTATTATTGGTAACATTTCTTTCTCTTGTAATTATTAGCGACCAGATGATCATAGAAGAAAATGGAACAGAGAGGAATACGAAAGAATCGCTTTACAGCGATTACAAGAAGAAATTGCAGAAGAAGAACTTGGAATTCCAAAACAACCAGCAGTCAAAAGAGAACTTTTAAAACAAAGAGATTACAAAGTAGACCTTGAATCAAAACTTGGAAAAAGTGTTGTAATTAATAAGAATACACCATCATCTCAAAGTGGAGGGTAAGTTTTAGTTTTATGCACAAATAATAGGAAATAAATTGTAAAATAGTACAATAAAATATATTTTAGGTACTATTGCAATGTATGCGACTGTGTTGTAAAAGATTCTATAAACTTCTTAGATCATATCAATGGAACTAAACGTAAGTGGCTTTTATTTTAATTATAATAACTTTCTGTACACACAAAAGTTCATTACTTTGCATTATGTTTCAGATCAAAGAAATTTGGGTATGTCAATGAAAATTGAACGGTCAACATTGGAACAAGTAAAAGCTAGGTTTGCTGTAAACAAAAAGAAACTAGAAGAAAAGAAGAAAGATTATGACTTAGAACAACGAGTAAAAGAATTAAAAGAAGAGGTACAAGTATTATTATATAATTAATTTGTAAAATCATTTATCTATTCACATTAATATTTTAATTATAGGAAGAAAAAATGAAAGAATATAGAAAAGAAAAACGGAAAGACAGAAAACGCAAAATTGATGAACCACAAGATGATGATATTGGAGGACCAGTCGATGAAATGGCAGCTGTTATGGGATTTTCTGGATTCGGTTCAACAAGAAAAAAGAAATAAGTTTAACAAAATGGAATGTCTTTATTATTTTTACTGCAAAATATATTAAAAATATAAAAGAACATCTAAAGGTTCATTCTTACATAATTTGTATTTACAGGTCTTATTTTTGACTGATTGTAAATTACAATAATTTTAAAATATTGGTTTAATATTCCAATAATCATAACATAATGTTATATCACAAACATAATACATTCTTATTAAAACATTTAATAAACATAAGATTTGTTTAACTAAATCCTATATTTGTAATAATTTATCTGAATTTTAATTACTATCATCTAATATTAATAAAATATTTGTAATTTTTTTGGAAATATGATTTTTAACTGATTTGAAGCTTTTGTTTGGTGCTTTAAAAAATTCTATATAACAGGTATCCATTGGAATGATTTTGTCATATTCTTGTTTTAATGATTGATTAATTTTTTCCGTATAGTAATTTTTATATGGGTTTGGTTTTAAATTTGCTTTTGTATACGATTTGTCATATTCGGAACAAAAGTTTGATAATAGAAGGTCTGAAGGATATGATAGCAAAGCAGAATCTTCAGAAGTAAGTGGTAATGATAATGTAAATTTTGGAAAACAGTTTTCAAAAAAGTTATAATTAATACTTTCAGTAACATAATTAACATTGTCTTCACTTTTTTCTAAATTTTCTGAAAGTGAAATTTTTTGTTGCATACTTGCAAATGATTCTGAAAAATATTAAGTTTTTGTTGTTATATTAAGTAAAAAATTTATTATTTATCTAAATTAAAAAGTGTAACTAAGCATTTTTTTATTTATTAATGTTTTTATTTTAAGGTAATTAATCTTTTATTATAATTAAGTTATCTACCTTGATTTTCAAATTCACTTAAATTATTTTTTGAAGTTGATGGAAGGTATAAATCAAATGATTCTGAAGATTTAGAACTTTCACTTATATTACATAGCTTTTTTGGAAGAATATTTTTCTGTTGCAATGATATAAGTAAACCAGCATTATTTGGAGGGGTTACAAAAAGATCCGGACTCTGAATTTCTAAAACTGATTGTTTTTGTTGATTTTCATTAATTGGTATACTATTCTTTTCATCTGAATTTAAATGACTATCACATTCCTCTGCTATAGCATCAAAATAAATTCTTTTTCTTGCATCTATACTTGCATTTCTGACAGGAGTAACATCATGAGAAGAATGATTCTCATTTAATTTATAATCAATTTTAGATGATGATGATTCATTAGGTGAGTGTAGTTCAACACTTTGTATTTCTGCAATTGCATTTTTGCTAAATTTTGTGTTAGTTATGTTTTGAATAGATTCCCATTGTTTAGATACTTTACTGACTTTTTTTGGAGGTGATAAGTAGCAGATTTCTTCATTTTGATTTTTATCAGAAATAATAATACAATTGTTGCTGGAATCAATTTCTACATCTTCTTGAGATTCTTCATTATAAAATGGATTATGAACAATCACACTATTTGATAAAGTATTCTTGGAATTGTATGAAAATGTATTAATCATTTCCGTAGATTTTAAAGTTTCTATTTTTTTATCTAAGTCTGAAATAGTTTTACTTGAGTCAGATTCTATTGAAGGTATACATTGTAACATTTGTGGTTGAATAGAGGAATTAATACTTTCAGTATTTAATGATGATCTATTCAAATTATGGGGTCTCATAAATTCATATAAAGTCTGTCTATAATAAGATACATTAGTATCAAATGAAGGAGTTTCTAGAGTTGAGGGTTTCGCCTTATTTTTTATAATAATTTCTTCTTGTCCGACAAAAGTATTTGATGTAGAAGCAATCATAGATTGTATAGTAGATGAGGAAGTTTTCTTACTCATTTGAGTTGTTTTATCACTATACGGAAGAGTCATTTCATTCAAACTTGAATACAATCGTTTCTTTTCAAGTGATTTAGCGTCCAAATTATTCATTTTTTCACTTTTAGCACTTTCAGTTGGCGATTCAAATGTGTAAGGACATATCAATGGTTTGTCGTCTTTCTCAATTTTTATTTCTCTTTTTATACTTGGTCTTTGTGATAAATTACGATTACTGAATTTTCGATACCTTCTGAATTCTTTCTTTATTTGTGGTGAAATTCCATACCTAGCAAATAAAATAAATAACATAAATTGTTAATTTAAACAACTTTTAGATAATAGTAAATTGTATACAGTATATATATATGATTTTTATGTATACAATTTCTATGACAATATTGATTCACAATTTAAAATATATTTATACTGACAAAATATTTGGTAATCATCAAATTAATTAAATAATTAATTATACAATAATTTTAATTTTAAGCAAAAATCATAATAAATATATCTATAAAACACGTGTAATGTAGTAAGTTATTAAAAAACTTTGAAAACATCATTCACAGAATTAAAATCACCTACACCTCCTACATAAAACTACTGTCTATAAATAACTATACATTTATCTAAACTTTGATATAATAATTTACGCAAACGTTAAAAAATAAATGTAGATGAAAACCTTGGTATACAGCCCATGACGCTATTCAAACCGCAGGATTTCCAAGCTTTCCCAAGGATCTGCCTTTCGGTAAGAAACGGACACGAAACCTTTAAAACGGCAACTTGCCTTTCAATTCTTTTAGCAAGATTTGCTGAATCTTGTTCGTATAAAACTCGCGCACGCCACTTGTCTATTGCATCAAGTTTACCCGAAAACTTATCTTCTTTCGGCGATGTTATTTCAGTTTTAACTTTAACGGTCGGATCCATCCTTACGATTTTGTGTGCACTTGTAAGTACTACCGTGTTGTCTCTCCCTTGTTCGCCCGTCGATTATTTTTCTCGATGTATTTTTCTGAGAAATTGTGCGCGTTGAGTCTTGCACGCCCGATCCGCGATTTTTTCACGTAAGTAAATACTTATAGTTATAGATACGATGCGTGGTTGCCGTTGCTTAATTTTTTTTGTTTTTTTTACGGTTTATGCATACGTACGTTTATTCATTTATTCGGGGTATTGGTCAAGTATTGGGTAACAATATCGGGATTTTATTTTTCAGTATTTTTATATTTAGGGTATATATTTTACATTATATAAAAAATAGGAGTGAATATCTTACCTGTTTTGGAAGTGAAAAGATATTAATTATCAAAATTTACAAGTACAACTTATACATTTTTTCTTCTAGGTAAGTATATTCAAATACAGAAACAGACGTTAACGTTTGGTTTTGTCAAGAATATTGAAACGATGGATTTAAAAAACCTATCGAAAAAGGGATATTTATATCGTTTTAGAAACACTTAAAAAAATAAGCAATTTTGATCTATGCGTAAGTAGTTCTATTATAAAATATAAAAATGAAGATAAATTAATAAAACCTGAACAACGTGGTATTTTCTTAACACGTTAATAAAAAACAAAAAATTATAGCAAATTTGAATTATTATCTAAATTAGAAATACATAATTCAACTTAAATATACATGTAATTAATAATTATGACAATAAATTTTTTTACATATTTATTGGAATTATTCAATTAAATAAATTATTACAATTTATAGAAATGCCACTTATCAACATTCTGCGCTAAATAGCTTACCGTAAAAATAGTGACACAAAGTTTGAATGCAAAGTTAAACCACCAATACTGTTCAAATGCGAAATTTTTTGGTATGGTGTGTGTAAATAACAGATACAATTTGAAAATCATCTTAGTTTTAATCATCCTATTTCTGAAATAAAAGAAACTTGCGAAAAACATTTACAAAAACTATCGAATGTACAAAAATAGAAGCTGTTCAGCAAACCGTGTAATCACTTTAAGCTTAACCATCTAAATTAATTATAAACAAGAAATATATATATATATATATTAAGTATCATTATGTTTTATATAGTGTTTAATAGTACATATTTTTATTATATATATACTCCCACGCGTTTTCTCATCTCCTTACGGGTGCGTTTAGATTTCTTATACTTATAAAACATAGCCCAGCAATTAATACAATATCTCTTATAATAGAAGAGTAAGCGTTGTTTCACGGAACGGCGCGTTGGCAATAAATGACCATATTTTTTTTAAATGTATTATCTATATATATATAGTTAAGTTTGCGCGGTTAACCTAACCGCATCTATCGTTTCCTCGCATCTCACTTTGTAAGAGAAAAAGAGAGGTGGCATTCGAAATCGTGTATAATCGGCAGTAGATGTTAACGAAAGTCGAGCGAATAGATGATGATGCTGCCAGAAGATTAAATTGTCTAGGGGGTTTCCTTCGGTCATTCTCTTTTTTCTTTTTTAACCTTTGTAAAATGTGAGATTAAAAGAAAATTATTTTATTGTAAAATGTTTAAATCATTTTTCTTTCTTATGATGATTAACACTGGCGGTTCGAGTATTTGAACTAGCATTTGATTCGATGATACTTTTTTTTAGTACATTTTTCAACGTTTCTCTGTTTTTTATATACTATATTAACAGAATTGAGTTACGTAATGTTTATTCTTAATAAAACTGCGATAAATTAATAAACCGACAATAAAATTGCATTTATACATTCTTATTTATTTTGACTATAGAATGCGATTTCGTATACTACGTTAAGAAAAATATTTGCACAGAAAATATTTGTCCAT
Organism: Theocolax elegans; assembly: GCA_026168455.1. Taxonomy (NCBI): domain Eukaryota; kingdom Metazoa; phylum Arthropoda; class Insecta; order Hymenoptera; family Cerocephalidae; genus Theocolax; species Theocolax elegans. The sequence continues at coordinate 16,330,374 of CM047425.1, read as the reverse complement.
AAGCAGATCTTGAGAGTAAAATAATACGAATAAATCGATCAAACGATCTGCGGAACTTTCATATACCTGAAACTTTTATTTCAACAGAACAAAAGTATAATAACCGTGTAAAAGTATATACTTACTTAACATAATCGTGATCGTTTGACGTTTCTATCAAAAGCATCATCAAACAAAATAACTCGCTATCGATTTCACTATCGAGTCTATGCACTATATGTATATATATATATACACACATATAGATGTGTATATATACGTAAACTTGAACACATCTCAATCTTCAACACGTCCTACTTTCCCTGTCTTTATTTCATATCCCACCTGCGGTTAAAGAAGCCTCTTACGTTCATTCACGATTTCCTCTAAGATTTACATATATCTCGAGGATTTATATATATATATGCGCATACTCTCTTTCATTTGATTATTATAAAAATCACTCAAATTGATAATAACGTTTAAAATTCAACGTTGCGTATTTTTTTTACTTTTCATGGATTATGTATACTTTTAATGAGAAAACTGTGTAAGAAGTGCGTATATGATCTAAATGATTATAGGCACTTTGATTTCATTTTAAACTTATCTTTTATGATAAATTTGAATTTTAATACTGAATTTACTAGAAAATTTTTTCGATTTTCTATTACGATTAAAATATTTTCACATCGGTTACTTTCTTGTTTTATAATAATATATGTGTCAAAAATAACTAAAAATATTATTTTAAAGGTACGTATTAAGCAATCTATCTTAATGTTGTTATTAATTATATAAAATTTGATAGTTTTTTTTAACGTAATGTCATATAAAACAGATCAATTCTTATTTAGATTTTCACAACAAATATTATTTATGTATAATATAAAATATTGATATATTTAATATACGAATACTTTCGTATCGCGAAAAATATTCACAAAATAATTATTCGCTCGAAAATATAATTTATTTATAAATATTTAAATGATAATAATAACTATACGTTTATTAACAAATTGTACAAAGATGAAACACAAAACGAAAAATCTTCACTGATTGGAAAATGTCAAACTTATATATTTTAAAATATTAAACCATAGCCCTTATTGGGAAAATGTTTAATTATATATCATATATTTATTTGTCCGACAACATCCGAAAATGTAACAATTTCTCCGAAAAAAGCGCGCTACAAAGTGAAAGATAAAAATGTAGAGAATCTTACTGCGATCTTATCCCCTCCCATGTTTAACTCGCGGTTTTTCCTCCTCCTTTAAACTTGTGCCAAGCTCTTTCTCCAAGATCCACCGGTGAGTTTGACGCGCGCTCGCATCCACGTCGGCAGTAGCTCGCGATGTGCGCGTGTGCCGTTCGGTGAAAATACGTACATTTTTTTTATCTTTTTTTTTTCTAAAATGACAACGTGAAAATAAAGGAAAAACATACACACATAGTGAAGACGAAGTTGTCGAATTTGCGTATATGGATCGAAAGGTTTAGATGGACCAGGAGGCTCGAGCATTGAGTCGACCGTCCAAAAGGTACGAGATCTACTCGAATAAGAAGCGCAGAATGCCGAGGAGTAGTACCACTACTTTGCAACCTATTGAGGAATCCAATTCTGGAAAATCTGGTAAGTCTTTTGAAAATTTTGTTATATTCTTACGTTCTATATCTATGATTGAGCAAATTTTCAATTGACATAATTAATGCGATCAAGTAGTTACATGTATACGGAGATAAACGATTTATTAATAATTACTATATTTTACTATATTTTTTATTATAAAATGTATAGTCAAAATTTTAATAACATAAATATATTCCTACGTAACTGTAAAATATGTAGTAACTTTTAATAAACCACTTTTCGCAGTGTACGATACTGATAAGTTTATACCTATTTTAATCGTGTAATTTATTAATTTTTTCCTTAGCGTTTGACATTTGTTACATTTTTACCGTGTCGTCCTGAAACGCTCTTTTTATTAAAAATTGTAAATACTAGAACTACGCACAGGTGATAACTTATTATCATAACAAATTACTCTTCTTAGAAAGTATACGAGAAATTTTTTGTTGTCATACTTTTTTTGACACATGTACAACACAATTTGAAAGTGCCGCGAAATCAGAATAACAAATTTTACGACAATCATTAGTAATTTTTTGTGATACGTACAACAAGATTTCCCATATATGGTTTCACAAATTAGAAATTGTTATATACACACATTTTGAAGTATTTATATCTTTTATATAATGTAAAAATAGTCAATTTTCATTTGTAAATTATACGTTTATCTTGAAAGACAAATTTACATCTCGTTTTTTTTAAATAATAAAAGGATTATTAATTAATTTCTCAAGGACCAGACAGGTTTTTTAATTTAAATTTAGGTTTTTTGCATCTTGTTATTTGATTATTGTTATTGTTTGAAAGCTTATGTATTAGATTCCGCAAATATCATCTTTATGTACGAAACGTGAATATCATTCTCATAACACATTATAATCAATACACCATAATCTACACGTTTTCCAATCGTATGGTCATTGGAAAAGCTAAAAAAAATAGTAACCGTTATTCAATTTTTGTTTTCCGATATCATTGTAAGCGTTTACGAGCTATTCGAATCTCGACACCCACAGATACGTGCTTTTGAATCATCGTACAATACTTAAAATTTGTTATTCCTTTTATAGGAAGTATATACGTGCGATCGTGAAATATTTTCTCAAATGTAAAAATCACCGTGTACGATATGACGGTAGGAAGCTTTTATAAACGATTTATAACGCGTGCCCGCAAATTGCCTATGTGGTTTGTACGTGTTACTTGAAAAATATATGTAGCACATCATACGCCTTGGGTTATTAAATTTTCATTTGTGTGGTCAGATAATTTCTAATAAAAGTTTTATAATTTAGTTTAATTACTAGAATCCTATGACTTTTTTCCAATGTGCACGTGTAAAATGACGAATAAAACATTTTAACTATACCTCGAGTTTTAAATATACATAATTTATATTCATTTTACATTTTCTGTATTATTCTGTAATTGCGATTTTACAAAAATTTCATATGCAGAGTACACCTTCAGGATGTCGTTTGTAATCAAAATAAAAGTTCGTAACTTTCAAAGGTGCTGTAACCGCATGTCGAGATGTGAATATATGTGACTTTTTATCCCCAGACACGAACGGGCCAATTACTGTCACTTTAAAGATGCAGAGTGAAATTATCCGTAACTTCTTTGACCGCGATGTCACGGTTTTTTTTCTTTTTTCTTCGAAACTCAACATTGCTCACTTATTTGTCTCGGGGAAGGGAATTCGTTTTTACATGATGATAAAACGGCTAATACGGAGTTTCTTATAAATTGTAATTGCTTAAGCTTATTTGATCTGTTTCCTTTTTTTGTTCAGGTGAAAGAAAAGATTTTTTGTTTCTAATTGCACGCTTCAATTTAAAGGATTATATCCATTTAACAAAAACCCTAAATAATGTTAAACAGATCGATTGATTAAAGACAGTAATGTATTCATCTGTACCTTAAATTGAATCGATTAAAAATGTATGTATACTGTATGGATCTTCTATAAATCTTCCATAAGTTTGAGAGGAAACGTTTAAAATTGTTAAATATTCAGTCGATCGAATTTGCGATTACAAACAGTATTATACTATAAATCTTCTATTTTACTATGACTCGACTATTTTGAATATAGTATATCAATCAAGATTCTTTAACCGTAGTTATCACATACCAGGTAAATTTTGTAATTGAAAATAAGATACTTAATATTACAAATTTCACTTAGAAGACGTAATTAACATTACTAATAATTATCTAATATAAAAAATATAGTTATGTAATGTGATTATAATGTAAATTATATTTATATTTTATCTAAACTAATAGAATAATGGTAGTAATTGAGCGATCGAAATGAATGTGTAAAAATAAGATAAATATATAAAATTGCATCAATGTAAAAAAAAGTGACCGTGGTCCATCTGTTCAGTGAAATACAATATAATTGTTTTAATGCAAAGATGTATACACGTAAACTAAAAGAAAAGATATATACATCATCATCATTGGGTTCTCACGAAGTACCAAACTTCTTTCCACACCTCGTCGATTCTCGCTCTCGTTCTAGGACATTGCGCGCACTTTCCCTTTTCTTTTCCACGGAAGTGAAAATATATACGAGCCGCTTTGGCCGTTGTGGGCTTCTCTCGCATCTCTTGGACTCTACTTATTGCTTCTGTATGTAGTATACCTATATATAAATAAGAGATCCACCTGCGTGACGCGCGTGAGCTTGTGATGTTTTTTTTTTTCAACCGGTAATTTAGAGCGACCGATAACCCGTGAAACGCGTCGACGATTTGCTTTCGATATTGAACTTTCGTTTGTGGTTCTTTCTTATATATATATATAAAACAGTGGTGGGCCGTTAAAATAATTTTTAAAGGAATTTAATTTATTGTGGCGCGTGCTATAAAGGGACAGAATTTTAATAAAAGTCTAAATGTTTATTTAAAAAATTATTTTGCTGTTTTTTATACAATTTTTCTATTTTGTTTAAATAATTTAGTAAGACTCATCTTTTTATTACAATGTTGACACAGTCTATTCCATTTAAGTGGATTCAAATCATATTTAAAAGTTATTGTTAAATTTTTAGCCTATTTGATGTAATGGTTCCTGAGATATCTTGCCGTAAGTCCATTATGGAAAAAATAAGTGTACGGAATTTCATTATTAATTAAACTAGTTATGTTACAAATAAATTGGACAAAAAATTTTAAATGACAGTTAATGATAATATATTTTGTTAAAAAATTAAGAAAAGGTTTCTACTGTTATGAAAAAAATTATTAATTTTTATAATATTCATTAGTTTCTTTTCAATTTTTACCCAGGCTTGTCCCCTTAACCCATTAGCACCCAAACAGACACAAATTTTTCGAAAATTTTCATTGAAATCAAATTTTTGGACTATCTAGCAATGAAAAACAAATAGTACAGGGTTAAGGTATAGCGAATATGGACGCTTTTCTTCATAGAAACAGAAGAATAAATAAAAAACTTTTGTTATGAAAAAAATTAATTAAAGAAAAGAATGCAACAAATTTACTTTTATTTATATTTTAAAAATCATAACTGTTTTTTAATTTAAATAGGTAAATTTTTCCGAAAGCATTTGAAAGAATCTAACTATAACTATATAGGAGAAAATTAGCATTATGTTACGTTACGATTTATGCATTAAATAATAATTACGAAAATCGAAAAAAATTTTTGTCCGTTTTTCTTCCATTCAAAAAATTATATTTTGATTAATTAGTACAAATGTATATGCACATCAAATTTGAGAGCTTATAATAATAATACTGCCAATAAATGATCACATTATTAAAAATTAAAACATTATGATAAAGAAATCTATAGTTTTTTGTTTTCGCATCGCAAGAGACGATCATTTGTAATTTGAATTTTTTATTTTATTATTTAAATAAAAGAATAAACGTTGACAAATTTGCCTGGCAAGTGTAAATAAGTTTGAGGAAGACTTGGATGAACATGAAATATTATTTTATTCTTAAAGTGCTTATGATTGGTTATAAAATTAATATACACATTAATTGAATTTAAACAGTAGTTTTAAATTCTAACACGTTACTTCATTATAATAATTAATTAGATAAACTCGATTTTAATCAACTTATTTGAAGTACGTATGTGTAAACTGAAGTCTCTTCAAATATTCTAACTATTGCTTGTCATGTTTCGAATGACTGAAGTATACTTGGATATACGGTAAATCAGAAAAAAAATAATGTTGAAAACTCATTTACTACTGATTAAATGAAACTGTGATAAGTTGTTTGCATTTAAATTCGAGTTTTGGAAAGAGCATTTAGTCAATATGATATCGAATACATTAACAAAAGCTTCCGTGGAAATATAAATTATTCAATATGTAATTTTCACCCTCTATTGTTGAATTAGTAAATTGTCGATTGTTGAGGGACAGCAATAAATAAATTGGATTTATTTATTATTGACCCTTAACAATCGACAATTTACTAATAAATTATTCAAACATAAGTTTGTTTGAATAAGTATACTTCTTAATAATTCATTATCATTTATTTGTACTTGGCTAACTGTTTATAGAAAAAAATCAATGTAGCAATTAGCACAGAGTTCATACGATAATCACAGTAGCTCAAGTAATAAAAAAATCATGTCGGAGTCATTTTCATATGCATAGTTCTTCAACGCTTTATAATTTACAAAAATGAATCTTTTTCGCCCATTATTTATTTCAACATATTGGAGGCACTTGTATGTAAAATGTGGTCCTTCAATATTCAACTATTACTTGTCAGAGTTTCAAAGTAACTGAAAATATACTTCTTTCATTATCATATTTGTGTACTTGGCTAACTGTTTATAGAAAAAATCGATGTAGCAATTAGCACAGAGAGTTCATACGATAATCACAGTAGCTCAAGTAATAAAAAAATCATGTCGGAGTCATTTTCATATGCATAGTTCTTCAAACGCTTTATAATTTACAAAATGAATCTTTTTCGCCCATTATTTATTTCAACATATTGGAGGCACTTGTATGTAAAATGTGGTCTCTTCAAATATTCAACTATTACTTGTCAAGTTTCAAATTACTGAAATATACTTGGTTACGCGGTAAATTAGAAAAAAAATAATGTTCAAACCTCTATAATTACTGATCAGCTATTGATAAACTATTTGCATTTAAAAATCTATTCGCTTTGAAAAGAGTATTTAGTCAATATGATATCGAATACATTAACAAAAGCTTCCGTGGAGATATAAATTATTCAAATGTAAGTTTGTTTGAAAAAGTATACTTCTTCATAATTCATTATCATATTTGTGTACTTGGCTAACTGTTTATAGAAAAAATCGATGTAGCAATTAGCACAGAGTTCATACGATAATCACAGTAGCTCAAGTAATAAAAAAATCATGTCGGAGTCATTTTCATATGCATAGTTCTTCAAACGCTTTATAATTTACAAAATGAATCTTTTTCGCCCATTATTTATTTCAACATATTGGAGGCACTTGTATGTAAAATGTGGTCTCTTCAAATATTCAACTATTACTTGTCAAGTTTCAAATTACTGAAATATACTTGGTTACGCGGTAAATTAGAAAAAAAATAATGTTCAAACCTCTATAATTACTGATCAGCTATTGATAAACTATTTGCATTTAAAAATCTATTCGCTTTGAAAAGAGTATTTAGTCAATATGATATCGAATACATTAACAAAAGCTTCCGTGGAGATATAAATTATTCAAATGTAAGTTTGTTTGAAAAAGTATACTTCTTCATAATTCATTATCATATTTGTGTACTTGGCTAACTGTTTATAGAAAAAATCGATGTAGCAATTAGCACAGAGAGTTCATACGATAATCACAGTAGCTCAAGTAATAAAAAAATCAAGACGTAGTCGCTTTCATATGTGTGGTTATTCAAATACTTGATACAAAATGAGTCTTTTTCCATCATTATTTATTTTTAATTTTATAATTATCAGAAGCAATCCGGTATAATAGAATGAAATGATTAACCACGCCGACATTATAATATATGGGTATACTATAAATCCGTCTCTGTGATCATTAACGTAATAGAAATCGCACTCATTATCAACGTGACTCAAAAGCATTAAGTTCATTCATCAAATTTTATCATCGACGTCGAACGAATCAATTTTCTATTCTGATGCATATTGCAGTGAAAGTATGCGCGAGTATGCAGTAAGAACAACCACAGTAACAAAAAAAGAGGATCTGAATTACACGAGAAACAGGTGTAAATATGATCGGATTTTATACGCGTATGTTTATTTTCTTTCTAGACGTATTATTATTTATTTATATACATCCTGTTGTAGGATCGACATTTTGCTTCTTCTTTTATTCTTTTTGCATTATGAGAAAGTCTTGTGGCATAACTGATTATAGAAATTTTAATAGAGGCTTCGCTTTTTTTTATTCGTGTGATGTTGATTATTTGTGTTCTACATTGTGCACTAGTAAATATAACATATCTTGGATTATATTATAATTATATGATAATAATAAGTTGTAATGTACGTTATGTAAATATAATTTATCATTATATATCATGATGGTTCAGAAAGAATGTTGTTACACAGTATGTTTTATTTATATTAATATTCATCATAATATAGTAATAACGATTTTAATAAATTATTATAATTCGTCCGTGACGTCTCTTTAAATCAAAGTAGACCGCTCGTAGAATACAATATTTGGAAAAACTAGCTCGATTCGCGTAAAATAATATCTAATGATCGATGAGTGAAAAAGAAAGAAAATTAGCGAAGGAGGATCCATTTGTTTTTCTCGTCGCCGATTTTCTATGTATCATTGAAATACGGCAGCTACAGAGGACGGTGATCATTCCGGTCCAGCGAGCAGCCGTAAAACTTGGCTCTCTCGTTCGAATGAAAGAAAAAGAGATGCCGCACCGGAATGCGGGACAAGAAGCAAGTAATAATCTTCGAGAGTTGTACCTTAGAATATTATATCGCTGTAGATGGTATACTTTTCCTCAACGTAAAGACGCCTTAGGAATCGTCGACGACTTTCATTGTCGTCTTATATAGGTGTGGATTTTACTTTTTTTTCGTTTTGCTTTATTAAATACCTAATTTTTTAATTATTAATTAGAAACGTGCAATATTCTACTATATTTTTATTATTATAAAATGTTCGCTATATCTTTATAATACAGGAATTAATAATAATAAGTGTTTTAATTATGATTTTTTTCTGGTATAAATTATTAAGAATGTACAGGAAAAAAAAAAGATTTAAGCTTTGTATTAATATCGTAAAAATACTCGGTGACACGTATCCATTTTAAATGATTGAGACGTCAACATGATCGATAACCTATTAATCACTTTGTATAACGTGTACCTCCATTTTTTACACGCCGGAAAGCGTTAATGAAGTAGTATATAAGGAAGCAGTAAAAGAACTAAGAAAGTGTCAATAAAGTAAAAAAAAAATCATAAATCGTGAATTATACTCATAATATTTATTAAAATGTATATAATTTTGTATATTCAAAGAGAAACTAATGTTCCATTTTTTTATCTGAATAAAAAATTCTAATAAATGATAGGTAGATTTTATAAGAAACATAATATTTTTATAGGATAAATAAGTATAAAGTATATTTGTGTTTTCAAATTGCTTAAAAACAGTTGTATATATTTTTTTCATTTCGTTTATAAAATTATCTGTAAAATTTATTATTATTAAAGATTTATATTTAAATAAAATACACACTTCAAATACATACATAATATTAAGAAAACATTTGACATTAATTTAACATAAAAACGTTTCTGACGTAAAGCCAATTTATTTTAGTATTTGAATTTCTTAGATAATAATAATTTCTTAGGTAATAGTCAAGTCACTCTATACGAGTGTAACAGTTTCTAGTAACCTGAAAATACAAACTCAATTTTACAGACAAATTTTTTTAAATATCTTTTAATATCTTAGACATATCATCCAAAAACATAATACTAAATCTATTAAAATAATCTCAATTTAATTAAACGAATTAAGTGTTATCCTCATTCATGAAAATTAAATTTTCTCAAGTGAAAGTTAATCATATAAATGGATATTTTGTTTATTACTCCTGTGAAAAACGTATGATTGTGTTAGAGCGATCGATTTAGTATACATAAAATAACTGTAAGAGTAAAATTTTGTAATCTAATAGTTTTATATTTCACTGGAATAAGATTGGTGAAAAATTTACTTACGCAGAGTGCAATTATTGTTCTGAAGCCTAAAAGAGTAGGTCATTGGAACAGCAAATCGAGGCGAGAGCATTGAGTAATTAAACGCGTGACATCGTGACTTTATAACGAGATTATCAGCTCTTGGTCCGCGTCTTTTTTCGCGCCTCCTTTCACCGTCAAACGCGAACCTCCTCCCCACTTTATTTTTTTTCTCATAGAGACGTAGGTATATACTTTCTCTTATTACCGGAAAAATCGCGCGGATATAAATCAACCTCGATTCTCTCAGGAAAGTTTAACCCGCGAAGCGCGACTGTTTTGTTATTCTTTTTTCACCATTGCTGACCGGTGGGCAAATATTTTTGGACGTGTTTGCTATTTTTCAAACTCATAGTAGGTAAATATTAAGAAAAGAATATATCGTTAGTATAAAAATTAATTGATGCAAAATTGAAAACTTACCTATGAACTATTACATTGATGGTAATAATTGCATTAAGTTTTTTCTACATTTTGATAAGAAAATTAAAATTACTAACATATTTCATGTATCATATTTCAGAATCAAAAATAAATTTACTAACTATTTTTTTGATCGAAGTTTACAATTACAAAAGTTTTAGTTTAAAATACATCATTAAATAATTAAAGTCAGTAAAAGTAAAATTTTGCCTAAGTTTAATTAAATTTATATCCTACAATTATAACAGGTACAATACACAAATATACTTTAAAATACATAATTGTTTTTAGTTTCTTTATTTTTGATAGTAGCAAACGCAATATGGGTCATATAATGTTATGAAATATAATTTCTAAAATAATAAAAAAAGAAATGTAACAGACAGTTGTAAATTGTACAAATGACTTTAAGATGTAAAATGACTTAGATTAATTTAAAAATGTCCGAGACAATTAATTAAAATAATGATAATTTCAACACCGAAAGTTTTATGTATAGTTGCACACACGGTTAGATATTATTTATATACAAAGAAAACACTAGATGAAAGTGTTTCTCTTGCATTATTTTTATTTCGAAATGTTAAATTTTGACAGCGGAGAGAGTACAACGAAGAAAAATGAAAGTCAAAATAAAAAATCGAGTATAATTATGCGTACGCGGAAGTTGAACCACCTCGGTAAATTTGTTTTTTCATGGATACATATATATATATATTATATACATATACATATATATATGTGTATACATATACTTGCAGCTTTCTATTATAATCCATACGATCTTCTCCGAGATCTCGCAAAAATTTTTTAACGAAGGAAAGTAACGTGAAAATTATGAATTACGTAGTTGATCCGACGACGTTTTCACTTTTTATATGTATCTAGTAAACTATGATATACATTGTATTTTCCAATGTGTAAAGATAGTTTTTATTGCTTACCGTAGGTACATTTTATATCTCTTTGAATTAATGAAAATACAGATATAGCGATATGTATAGATTTATCGGAAATGATAAAGTTAAAAAGTAAAAGGAATATATTATACGAGTGGAGAGGAAGTAACGGATCGAAATAAAAAAAAAGTGGGATATCGGAATAATAATACAAGTAGTTTTAAATAGTGAAAATGATGTTTAAGCACGAATGATTGTATTGCAAATACCTGTTCCTACATTCATTTAACTGCATTCCTCAATTATAATATTAACTTATTTTGTATAATTTATCAAATATTGACTTTTTAACGGATTCATAATTGAGTCACATTTATTGCGCTTTATTCGAAAACTATCACAAACGAAACACTGTATTTCAAAACACTTGTACAAATTTATCAGATTTTACTGAAGTAATTTTATGAAAACTCATCCGTTTCCTTGGAGCCATATAATTTCGCGCGATTAACGGTTTCGCGTGTTAGTGAAGTGAGTATGCAATGTTTCCAGGATTCAACCGTTAGATCCTGATTTTTCGTGCAAGATTAATTAAATTATCAGTGATGATTTTAAAATGACTAAACCTGCATACATTATAATTTATTTATATCCTTTTTTTTCGTATGTTATGAACTATTTGTATTTCACGATTATTTATTTATATTCTTAAATATTCTAAATGCGTAGACTTTTTACATTGATTAATCAACAGTAAATTATTTTAAATATAAAAATCGTACTGCATATACGTATATATATATAATGTAAGCGTTATCAATTAACAAAGTCAAGTCAACTAAAACTATCACACTGTTATCTAATTGGTATTGTTAATGCGACACTACTTGTAACAAAAATGTTTCGAAATCTAAAAAAAGATAAAAAAAGTTGCAACTAGACGCCAGTATCGTTAAGTGCAACATCAGACCTCAATCTCCAATCTCTTATGTGATCATAAAGAATCGTAATTCTCGGACTTTGCACCAAATTTTCGATAAATCTAACTGCTTTATTTGAATGAGATTCGATAAGAACGAAAAGCATATCCTGATTTCCATTGAGAGTGTCGTAATCAATGGTGACGTTATTGGCGTCAATCCCACCATTAGTAATTTTAACATTCCCGTTCATGTGTAATGCAGCTGCCAAAACACAGTGGATTTTATAGCTAGGCGGTGATGTTAAAATAACGCGCATTGATGATGATACGCTAGTAGTTGAATTCGTACTTTCGAGTAGAAGGCGGCGTTCTAATGCCTCGCGTTCGGTAATGAAGTCACCCTCCATCAGCCATTGGTTCCTTTAAAAACAAGTTCATGTTCATTGTTTTTATCGATACAGAAAAATCAGATTATTTTCTGTTAAATATTTGGGGATAAAAATGATTATACTATTGATCTAATTATAAAAGTATTATACATTTTAATACTGAGTTAAGTATTGCATTTATTTATGTGGATATATATAGTAGTTATGTATATTCTATAAAAGAAATATACTAAAAATGTATAAATTTAAAATTATAAAAATATTTCTTACAAAACATCCTCTACGAATAACGCCTTACTGTCTTACGCGTAGTTTAAAATTAATGTCTTAATCCATGATCATGTTATAGATTATTTCTATAGATTATATTAAATACAAAGTAAATTTGAATCATAGTGTAGAATTAATGTAGATTATTTTCATTGTTACTTTTTTTCATTCACATATCTTAGTAAAGAATGTATTTATAGTAAAAGATAAGAACTCACCCAGAACAAAATACCAGGATGACCAAAAGCAAAAATATAAGCAAAGTGTTTGGCATCTCGAGATCTCTCCTCAATCTCCACTAGAGAAGAAACGACTTGCCTCCAGCGCTTTTCCTTTGGGTTCATAACCCCGTCGTGGCCTTGACCGGTTTCGCATCATATATGCTAATCGACAGCGTGTTTATACTAGCTTCGCACTCGATTCGTCGGTAAGCTGTTGAGTAACAGCTGACGATTTATCAGCCTAATGGCTAGCTCTCTTTTTTTTTACTTTGTTTAACTCGCTAGAAATTCCAGTAAGAAAGTAATTATAAAATGCAATATATATACATAAGTACATTTATCAGTTTGGTTTTTCACGCACTAAAAGAAATAGATTTTTGATCTAAGCGAAATTGTTCTTAAATGTATACCTTATTTGCTGGGTTTATTATGATTATTCTATATAATCTAACGGATATGTCGGTGAAGCTAGCCGCCTCGCACTTAGCCGCCTCCAGGGACGAAACTGTAGCGGGGCCCCGGGAAGAAATATTTTGTATTTATCGCCAAATAACGCATCTAAACGACTTCTTTTACATGACCTACACCATTATTAGAGAAAACAATAATATATAAGTTTTACGCTTTATACAATTTGTTTATTTAAATAATTAATTAGCGAAAATCTGACGTTTTCGACTTCTTTGCTTTATATCTCACGATGTAACGGGGCGGCTATACTGAAATTTTGTATACAACTAGTTAGGAGTATTAGAAAGACAGCCCACTTGGTCCCAACCCGGCACACTTTTTACAATTTGTTTATTTAAATAATTAATTAGCGAAAATCTGACGTTTTCGACTTCTTTGCTTTATATCTCACGATGTAACGGGGAGGCTGCGATGAAATTTTGCATACAACTAGCTAAGAGGATCAGAAAGACAGCCCACTTGGTCCCGACCCGGCACACTTTTTACAATTTGTTTATTTAAATAATTAATTAGCGAAAATCTGACGTTTTCGACTTCTTTGCTTTATATCTCACGATGTAACGGGGAGGCTGCGATGAAATTTTGCATACAACTAGCTAAGAGGATTAGAAAGACAGCCCACTTGGTCCCGACCCGGCACACTTTTTACAATTTGTTTATTTAAATAATTAATTAGCGAAAATCTGACGTTTTCGACTTCTTTGCATTATATCTCACGATGTAACGGGGAGGCTGCGATGAAATTTTGCATACAACTAGCTAAGAGGATTAGAAAGACAGCCCACTTGGTCCCGACCCGGCACACTTTTTACAATTTGTTTATTTAAATAATTAATTAGCGAAAATCTGACGTTTTCGACTTCTTTGCTTTATATCTCACGATGTAACGGGGCGGCTATACTGAAATTTTGTATACAACTAGTTAGGAGTATCAGAAAGACAGCCCACTTGGTCCCGACCCGGCACACTTTTTACAATTTGTTTATTTAAATAATTAATTAGCGAAAATCTGACGTTTTCGACTTCTTTGCTTTATATCTCACGATGTAACGGGGCGGCTGTACTGAAATTTCGTATACAACTAGCTAGGAGTATAGAAAGACAGCCCACTTGGTCCCGACCCGGCACACTTTTTACAATTTGTTTATTTAAATAATTAATTAGCGAAAATCTGACGTTTTCGACTTCTTTGCTTTATATCTCACGATGTAACGGGGAGGCTGCGATGAAATTTTGTATACAACTAGTTAGGAGTATCAGAAAGACAGCCCACTTGGTCCCGACCCGGCACACTTTTTACAATTTGTTTATTTAAATAATTAATTAGCGAAAATCTGACGTTTTCGACTTCTTTGCTTTATATCTCACGATGTAACGGGGCGGCTGTACTGAAATTTCGTATACAACTAGCTAGGAGTATTAGAAAGACAGCCCACTTGGTCCCGACCCGGCACACTTTTTACAATTTGTTTATTTAAATAATTAATTAGCGAAAATCTGACGTTTTCGACTTCTTTGCTTTATATCTCACGATGTAACGGGGAGGCTGCGATGAAATTTTGCATACAACTAGCTAAGAGGATTAGAAAGACAGCCCACTTGGTCCCGACCCGGCACACTTTTTACAATTTGTTTATTTAAATAATTAATTAGCGAAAATCTGACGTTTTCGACTTCTTTGCTTTATATCTCACGATGTAACGGGGCGGCTATACTGAAATTTTGTATACAACTAGTTAGGAGTATCAGAAAGACAGCCCACTTGGTCCCGACCCGGCACACTTTTTACAATTTGTTTATTTAAATAATTAATTAGCGAAAATCTGACGTTTTCGACTTCTTTGCTTTATATCTCACGATGTAACGGGGAGGCTGCGATGAAATTTTGCATACAACTAGCTAAGAGGATTAGAAAGACAGCCCACTTGGTCCCGACCCGGCACACTTTTTACAATTTGTTTATTTAAATAATTAATTAGCGAAAATCTGACGTTTTCGACTTCTTTGCTTTATATCTCACGATGTAACGGGGAGGCTGCGATGAAATTTTGCATACAACTAGCTAAGAGGATCAGAAAGACAGCCCACTTGGTCCCGACCCGGCACACTTTTTACAATTTGTTTATTTAAATAATTAATTAGCGAAAATCTGACGTTTTCGACTTCTTTGCTTTATATCTCACGATGTAACGGGGAGGCTGCGATGAAATTTTGCATACAACTAGCTAAGAGGATTAGAAAGACAGCCCACTTGGTCCCGACCCGGCACACTTTTTACAATTTGTTTATTTAAATAATTAATTAGCGAAAATCTGACGTTTTCGACTTCTTTGCTTTATATCTCACGATGTAACGGGGCGGCTATACTGAAATTTTGTATACAACTAGTTAGGAGTATCAGAAAGACAGCCCACTTGGTCCCAACCCGGCACACTTTTTACAATTTGTTTATTTAAATAATTAATTAGCGAAAATCTGACGTTTTCGACTTCTTTGCTTTATATCTCACGATGTAACGGGGAGGCTGCGATGAAATTTTGCATACAACTAGCTAAGAGGATCAGAAAGACAGCCCACTTGGTCCCGACCCGGCACACTTTTTACAATTTGTTTATTTAAATAATTAATTAGCGAAAATCTGACGTTTTCGACTTCTTTGCTTTATATCTCACGATGTAACGGGGAGGCTGCGATGAAATTTTGCATACAACTAGCTAAGAGGATTAGAAAGACAGCCCACTTGGTCCCGACCCGGCACACTTTTTACAATTTGTTTATTTAAATAATTAATTAGCGAAAATCTGACGTTTTCGACTTCTTTGCTTTATATCTCACGATGTAACGGGGCGGCTATACTGAAATTTTGTATACAACTAGCTAAGAGGATCAGAAAGACAGCCCACTTGGTCCCGACCCGGCACACTTTTTACAATTTGTTTATTTAAATAATTAATTAGCGAAAATCTGACGTTTTCGACTTCTTTGCTTTATATCTCACGATGTAACGGGGAGGCTGCGATGAAATTTTGCATACAACTAGCTAAGAGGATTAGAAAGACAGCCCACTTGGTCCCGACCCGGCACACTTTTTACAATTTGTTTATTTAAATAATTAATTAGCGAAAATCTGACGTTTTCGACTTCTTTGCTTTATATCTCACGATGTAACGGGGGCGGCTATACTGAAATTTTGTATACAACTAGTTAGGAGTATCAGAAAGACAGCCCACTTGGTCCCGACCCGGCACACTTTTTACAATTTGTTTATTTAAATAATTAATTAGCGAAAATCTGACGTTTTCGACTTCTTTGCTTTATATCTCACGATGTAACGGGGAGGCTGCGATGAAATTTTGTATACAACTAGCTAGGAGTATTAGAAAGACAGCCCACTTGGTCCCGACCCGGCACACTTTTTACAATTTGTTTATTTAAATAATTAATTAGCGAAAATCTGACGTTTTCGACTTCTTTGCTTTATATCTCACGATGTAACGGGGAGGCTGCGACTGAAATTTTGTATACAACTAGCTAGGAGGATCAGAAAGACAGCCCACTTGGTCCCGACCCGGCACACTTTTTACAATTTGTTTATTTAAATAATTAATTAGCGAAAATCTGACGTTTTCGACTTCTTTGCTTTATATCTCACGATGTAACGGGGAGGCTGCGATGAAATTTTGCATACAACTAGCTAAGAGGATTAGAAAGACAGCCCACTTGGTCCCGACCCGGCACACTTTTTACAATTTGTTTATTTAAATAATTAATTAGCGAAAATCTGACGTTTTCGACTTCTTTGCTTTATATCTCACGATGTAACGGGGCGGCTATACTGAAATTTTGTATACAACTAGCTAGGAGTATCAGAAAGACAGCCCACTTGGTCCCAACCCGGCACACTTTTTACAATTTGTTTATTTAAATAATTAATTAGCGAAAATCTGACGTTTTCGACTTCTTTGCTTTATATCTCACGATGTAACGGGGAGGCTGCGATGAAATTTTGCATACAACTAGCTAAGAGGATCAGAAAGACAGCCCACTTGGTCCCGACCCGGCACACTTTTTACAATTTGTTTATTTAAATAATTAATTAGCGAAAATCTGACGTTTTCGACTTCTTTGCTTTATATCTCACGATGTAACGGGGAGGCTGCGATGAAATTTTGCATACAACTAGCTAAGAGGATTAGAAAGACAGCCCACTTGGTCCCGACCCGGCACACTTTTTACAATTTGTTTATTTAAATAATTAATTAGCGAAAATCTGACGTTTTCGACTTCTTTGCTTTATATCTCACGATGTAACGGGGCGGCTATACTGAAATTTTGTATACAACTAGCTAAGAGGATCAGAAAGACAGCCCACTTGGTCCCGACCCGGCACACTTTTTACAATTTGTTTATTTAAATAATTAATTAGCGAAAATCTGACGTTTTCGACTTCTTTGCTTTATATCTCACGATGTAACGGGGAGGCTGCGATGAAATTTTGCATACAACTAGCTAAGAGGATTAGAAAGACAGCCCACTTGGTCCCGACCCGGCACACTTTTTACAATTTTTTATTTAAATAATTAATTAGCGAAAATCTGACGTTTTCGACTTCTTTGCTTTATATCTCACGATGTAACGGGGAGGCTGCGATGAAATTTTGCATACAACTAGCTAAGAGGATTAGAAAGACAGCCCACTTGGTCCCGACCCGGCACACTTTTTACAATTTGTTTATTTAAATAATTAATTAGCGAAAATCTGACGTTTTCGACTTCTTTGCTTTATATCTCACGATGTAACGGGGAGGCTGCGATGAAATTTTATACAACTAGCTAGGAGTATAGAAAGACAGCCCACTTGGTCCCGACCCGGCACACTTTTTACAATTAGTTTATTTAAATAATTAATTAGCGAAAATCTGACGTTTTCGACTTCTTTGCTTTATATCTCACGATGTAACGGGGCGGCTATACTGAAATTTTGTATACAACTAGCTAGGAGTATTAGAAAGACAGCCCACTTGGTCCCGACCCGGCACACTTTTTACAATTAGTTTATTTAAATAATTAATTAGCGAAAATCTGACGTTTTCGACTTCTTTGCTTTATATCTCACGATGTAACGGGGCGGCTATACTGAAATTTTGTATACAACTAGTTAGGATATCAGAAAGACAGCCCACTTGGTCCCGACCCGGCACACTTTTTACAATTTGTTTATTTAAATAATTAATTAGCGAAAATCTGACGTTTTCGACTTCTTTGCTTTATATCTCACGATGTAACGGGGCGGCTGTACTGAAATTTCGTATACAACTAGCTAGGAGTATTAGAAAGACAGCCCACTTGGTCCCGACCCGGCACACTTTTTACAATTTGTTTATTTAAATAATTAATTAGCGAAAATCTGACGTTTTCGACTTCTTTGCTTTATATCTCACGATGTAACGGGGAGGCTGCGATGAAATTTTGCATACAACTAGCTAAGAGGATTAGAAAGACAGCCCACTTGGTCCCGACCCGGCACACTTTTTACAATTTGTTTATTTAAATAATTAATTAGCGAAAATCTGACGTTTTCGACTTCTTTGCTTTATATCTCACGATGTAACGGGGCGGCTATACTGAAATTTTGTATACAACTAGTTAGGAGTATCAGAAAGACAGCCCACTTGGTCCCAACCCGGCACACTTTTTACAATTTGTTTATTTAAATAATTAATTAGCGAAAATCTGACGTTTTCGACTTCTTTGCTTTATATCTCACGATGTAACGGGGAGGCTGCGATGAAATTTTGCATACAACTAGCTAAGAGGATTAGAAAGACAGCCCACTTGGTCCCGACCCGGCACACTTTTTACAATTTGTTTATTTAAATAATTAATTAGCGAAAATCTGACGTTTTCGACTTCTTTGCTTTATATCTCACGATGTAACGGGGAGGCTGCGATGAAATTTTGCATACAACCAGCTAAGAGGATTAGAAAGACATCCCACTTGGTCCCGACCCGGCACACTTTTTACAATTTGTTTATTTAAATAATTAATTAGCGAAAATCTGACGTTTTCGACTTCTTTGCTTTATATCTCACGATGTAACGGGGCGGCTATACTGAAATTTTGTATACAACTAGTTAGGAGTATCAGAAAGACAGCCCACTTGGTCCCGACCCGGCACACTTTTTACAATTTGTTTATTTAAATAATTAATTAGCGAAAATCTGACGTTTTCGACTTCTTTGCTTTATATCTCACGATGTAACGGGGAGGCTGCGATGAAATTTTGCATACAACTAGCTAAGAGGATTAGAAAGACAGCCCACTTGGTCCCGACCCGGCACACTTTTTACAATTTGTTTATTTAAATAATTAATTAGCGAAAATCTGACGTTTTCGACTTCTTTGCTTTATATCTCACGATGTAACGGGGCGGCTATACTGAAATTTTGTATACAACTAGTTAGGAGTATCAGAAAGACAGCCCACTTGGTCCCGACCCGACACCCTTTGTACAATTTATGTATTTAAATAATTAATTAGCGAAAATCTGACATTATTTAAATAAACAAATTGTAAAAGTGTGCCGGGTCGGTACCAAGTGGGTTGTCTTTCTAATCCTCTTAGCTAGTTGTATACAAAATTTCATCGCAGCCTCCCCGTTACATCGTGAGATATAAAGCAAGAATCGAAAACGTCAGATTTTCGCTAATTAATTATTTAAATAAACAAATTGTAAAAAGTGTGCCGGGTCGGGACCAAGTGGGCTGTCTTTCTAGTCCTCTTAGCTAGTTGTATGCAAAATTTCATTGCAGCCTCCCCGTTACATCGTGAGATATAAAGCAAAGAAGTCGAAAACGTCAGATTTTCGCTAATTACACTTTTTTACAATTGTTTATTTAAATAATAATTAGCGAAAATCTGACGTTTTCGACTTCTTTGCTTTATATCTCACGATGTAACGGGGCGGCTATACTGAAATTTTGTATACAACTAGTTAGGAGTATCAGAAAGACAGCCCACTTGGTCCCACCCGGCACACTTTTTACAATTTGTTTATTTAAATAATTAATTAGCGAAAATCTGACGTTTTCGACTTCTTTGCTTTATATCTCACGATGTAACGGGGAGGCTGCGATGAAATTTTGCATACAACTAGCTAAGAGGATTAGAAAGACAGCCCACTTGGTCCCGACCCGGCACACTTTTTACAATTTGTTTATTTAAATAATTAATTAGCGAAATCTGACGTTTTCGACTTCTTTGCTTTATATCTCACGATGTAACGGGTAGGCTGCGATGAAATTTTGCATACAACCAGCTAAGAGGATTAGAAAGACATCCCACTTGGTCCCGACCCGGCACACTTTTTACAATTTGTTTATTTAAATAATTAATTAGCGAAAATCTGACGTTTTCGACTTCTTTGCTTTATATCTCACGATGTAACGGGGCGGCTATACTGAAATTTTGTATACAACTAGTTAGGAGTATCAGAAAGACAGCCCACTTGGTCCCGACCCGGCACACTTTTTACAATTTGTTTATTTAAATAATTAATTAGCGAAAATCTGACGTTTTCGACTTCTTTGCTTTATATCTCACGATGTAACGGGGAGGCTGCGATGAAATTTTGCATACAACTAGCTAAGAGGATTAGAAAGACAGCCCACTTGGTCCCGACCCGGCACACTTTTTACAATTTGTTTATTTAAATAATTAATTAGCGAAAATCTGACGTTTTCGACTTCTTTGCTTTATATCTCACGATGTAACGGGGCGGCTATACTGAAATTTGTATACAACTAGTTAGGAGTATCAGAAAGACAGCCCACTTGGTCCCGACCCGACACCCTTTGTACAATTTATGTATTTAATAATTATTTAAATAAACAAATTGTAAAAAGTGTGCCGGGTCGGGACCAAGTGGGCTGTCTTTCTATCCTCTTAGCTAGTTGTATGCAAAATTTCATTGCAGCCTCCCCGTTACATCGTGAGATATAAAGCAAAGAAGTCGAAAACGTCAGATTTTCGCTAATTAATTATTTAAATAAACAAATTGTAAAAAGTGTGCCGGGTCGGGACCAAGTGGGCTGTCTTTCTAATCCTCTTAGCTAGTTGTATGCAAAATTTCATTGCAGCCTCCCCGTTACATCGTGAGATATAAAGCAAAGAAGTCGAAAACGTCAGATTTCGCTAATTAATTATTTAAATAAACAATTGTAAAAAGTGTGCCGGGTCGGGACCAAGTGGGCTGTCTTTCTAATCCTCTTAGCTAGTTGTATGCAAAATTTCATTGCAGCCTCCCCGTTACATCGTGAGATATAAAGCAAAGAAGTCGAAAACGTCAGATTTTCGCTAATTAATTATTTAAATAAACAAATTGTAAAAAGTGTGCCGGGTCGGGACCAAGTGGGCTGTCTTTCTAATCCTCTTAGCTAGTTGTATGCAAAATTTCATTGCAGCCTCCCCGTTACATCGTGAGATATAAAGCAAAGAAGTCGAAAACGTCAGATTTTCGCTAATTAATTATTTAAATAAACAAATTGTAAAAAGTGTGCCGGGTCGGGACCAAGTGGGCTGTCTTTCTAATCCTCTTAGCTAGTTGTATGCAAAATTTCATTGCAGCCTCCCCGTTACATCGTGAGATATAAAGCAAAGAAGTCGAAAACGTCAGATTTTCACTAATTATTTATTTAAATAAACAAATTGTAAAAAGTGTGCCGGGTCGGGACCAAGTGGGCTGTCTTTCTAATCCTCTTAGCTAGTTGTATGCAAAATTTCATTGCAGCCTCCCCGTTACATCGTGAGATATAAAGCAAAGAAGTCGAAAACGTCAGATTTTCGCTAATTAATTATTTAAATAAACAAATTGTAAAAAGTGTGCCGGGTCGGGACCAAGTGGGCTGTCTTTCTAATCCTCTTAGCTAGTTGTATGCAAAATTTCATTGCAGCCTCCCCGTTACATCGTGAGATATAAAGCAAAGAAGTCGAAAACGTCAGATTTTCGCTAATTAATTATTTAAATAAACAAATTGTAAAAAGTGTGCCGGGTCGGGACCAAGTGGGCTGTCTTTCTAATCCTCTTAGCTAGTTGTATGCAAAATTTCATTGCAGCCTCCCCGTTACATCGTGAGATATAAAGCAAAGAAGTCGAAAACGTCAGATTTTCACTAATTATTATTTAAATAAACAAATTGTAAAAAGTGTGCCGGGTCGGGACCAAGTGGGCTGTCTTTCTAATCCTCTTAGCTAGTTGTATGCAAAATTTCATTGCAGCCTCCCCGTTACATCGTGAGATATAAAGCAAAGAAGTCGAAAACGTCAGATTTTCGCTAATTAATTATTTAAATAAACAAATTGTAAAAAGTGTGCCGGGTCGGGACCAAGTGGGCTGTCTTTCTAATCCTCTTAGCTAGTTGTATGCAAAATTTCATTGCAGCCTCCCCGTTACATCGTGAGATATAAAGCAAAGAAGTCGAAAACGTCAGATTTTCGCTAATTATTTATTTAAATAAACAAATTGTAAAAAGTGTGCCGGGTCGGGACCAAGTGGGCTGTCTTTCTAATCCTCTTAGCTAGTTGTATGCAAAATTTCATTGCAGCCTCCCCGTTACATCGTGAGATATAAAGCAAAGAAGTCGAAAACGTCAGATTTTCGCTAATTAATTATTTAAATAAACAAATTGTAAAAAGTGTGCCGGGTCGGGACCAAGTGGGCTGTCTTTCTAATCCTCTTAGCTAGTTGTATGCAAAATTTCATTGCAGCCTCCCGTTACATCGTGAGATATAAAGCAAAGAAGTCGAAAACGTCAGATTTTCGCTAATTAATTATTTAAATAAACAAATTGTAAAAAGTGTGCCGGGTCGGGACCAAGTGGGCTGTCTTTCTAATCCTCTTAGCTAGTTGTATGCAAAATTTCATTGCAGCCTCCCCGTTACATCGTGAGATATAAAGCAAAGAAGTCGAAAACGTCAGATTTTCGCTAATTAATTATTTAAATAAACAAATTGTAAAAAGTGTGCCGGGTCGGGACCAAGTGGGCTGTCTTTCTAATCCTCTTAGCTAGTTGTATGCAAAATTTCATTGCAGCCTCCCCGTTACATCGTGAGATATAAAGCAAAGAAGTCGAAAACGTCAGATTTTCAGCTAATTAATTATTTAAATAAACAAATTGTAAAAAGTGTGCCGGGTCGGGACCAAGTGGGCTGTCTTTCTAATACTCTTAGCTAGTTGTATGCAAAATTTCATTGCAGCCTCCCCGTTACATCGTGAGATATAAAGCAAAGAAGTCGAAAACGTCAGATTTTCGCTAATTAATTATTTAAATAAACAAATTGTAAAAAGTGTGCCGGGTCGGGACCAAGTGGGCTGTCTTTCTAATCCTCTTAGCTAGTTGTATGCAAAATTTCATTGCAGCCTCCCGTTACATCGTGAGATATAAAGCAAAGAAGTCGAAAACGTCAGATTTTCGCTAATTAATTATTTAAATAAACAAATTGTAAAAAGTGTGCCGGGTCGGGACCAAGTGGGCTGTCTTTCTAATCCTCCTTAGCTAGTTGTATGCAAAATTTCATTGCAGCCTCCCCGTTACATCGTGAGATATAAAGCAAAGAAGTCGAAAACGTCAGATTTTCGCTAATTAATTTATTTAAATAAACAAATTGTAAAAAGTGTGCCGGGTCGGGACCAAGTGGGCTGTCTTTCTAATCCTCTTAGCTAGTTGTATGCAAAATTTCATTGCAGCCTCCCCGTTACATCGTGAGATATAAAGCAAAGAAGTCGAAAACGTCAGATTTTCGCTAATTAATTATTTAAATAAACAAATTGTAAAAAGTGTGCCGGGTCGGGACCAAGTGGGCTGTCTTTCTAATCCTCTTAGCTAGTTGTATGCAAAATTTCATTGCAGCCTCCCCGTTACATCGTGAGATATAAAGCAAAGAAGTCGAAAACGTCAGATTTTCGCTAATTAATTATTTAAATAAACAAATTGTAAAAAGTGTGCCGGGTCGGGACCAAGTGGGCTGTCTTTCTAATCCTCTTAGCTAGTTGTATGCAAAATTTCATTGCAGCCTCCCCGTTACATCGTGAGATATAAAGCAAAGAAGTCGAAAACGTCAGATTTTCGCTAATTAATTATTTAAATAAACAAATTGTAAAAAGTGTGCCGGGTCGGGACCAAGTGGGCTGTCTTTCTGAATACTCCTAGCTAGTTGTATACGAAATTTCAGTAGCAGCCGCCCCGTTACATCGTGAGATATAAAGCAAAGAAGTCGAAAACGTCAGATTTTCGCTAATTAATTATTTAAATAAACAAATTGTAAAAAGTGTGCCGGGTCGGGACCAAGTGGGCTGTCTTTCTAATACTCCTAGCTAGTTGTATACGAAATTTCAGTACAGCCGCCCCGTTACATCGTGAGATATAAAGCAAAGAAGTCGAAAACGTCAGATTTTCGCTAATTAATTATTTAAATAACAAATTGTAAAAAGTGTGCCGGGTCGGGACCAAGTGGGCTGTCTTTCTGATACTCCTAACTAGTTGTATACAAAATTTCAGTATAGCCGCCCCGTTACATCGTGAGATATAAAGCAAAGAAGTCGAAAACGTCAGATTTTCGCTAATTAATTATTTAAATAAACAAATTGTAAAAAGTGTGCCGGGTCGGGACCAAGTGGGCTGTCTTTCTAATACTCCTAGCTAGTTGTATACGAAATTTCAGTACAGCCGCCCCGTTACATCGTGAGATATAAAGCAAAGAAGTCGAAAACGTCAGATTTTCGCTAATTAATTATTTAAATAAACAAATTGTAAAAAGTGTGCCGGGTCGGGACCAAGTGGGCTGTCTTTCTAACTCCTAGCTAGTTGTATACGAAATTTCAGTACAGCCGCCCCGTTACATCGTGAGATATAAAGCAAAGAAGTCGAAAACGTCAGATTTTCGCTAATTAATTATTTAAATAAACAAATTGTAAAAAGTGTGCCGGGTCGGGACCAAGTGGGCTGTCTTTCTGATCCCTAACTAGTTGTATACAAAATTTCAGTATAGCCGCCCCGTTACATCGTGAGATATAAAGCAAAGAAGTCGAAAACGTCAGATTTTCGCTAATTAATTATTTAAATAAACAAATTGTAAAAAGTGTGCCGGGTCGGGACCAAGTGGGCTGTCTTTCTAATCCTCTTAGCTAGTTGTATGCAAAATTTCATCGCAGCCTCCCCGTTACATCGTGAGATATAAAGCAAAGAAGTCGAAAACGTCAGATTTTCGCTAATTAATTATTTAAATAAACAAATTGTAAAAAGTGTGCCGGGTCGGGACCAAGTGGGCTGTCTTTCTAATCCTCTTAGCTAGTTGTATACGAAATTTCAGTACAGCCGCCCCGTTACATCGTGAGATATAAAGCAAAGAAGTCGAAAACGTCAGATTTTCGCTAATTAATTATTTAAATAAACAAATTGTAAAAAGTGTGCCGGGTCGGGACCAAGTGGGCTGTCTTTCTAATACTCCTAGCTAGTTGTATACGAAATTTCAGTACAGCCGCCCCGTTACATCGTGAGATATAAAGCAAAGAAGTCGAAAACGTCAGATTTTCGCTAATTAATTATTTAAATAAACAAATTGTAAAAAGTGTGCCGGGTCGGGACCAAGTGGGCTGTCTTTCTGATACTCCTAACTAGTTGTATACAAAATTTCAGTATAGCCGCCCCGTTACATCGTGAGATATAAAGCAAAGAAGTCGAAAACGTCAGATTTTCGCTAATTAATTATTTAAATAAACAAATTGTAAAAAGTGTGCCGGGTCGGGACCAAGTGGGCTGTCTTTCTAATCCTCTTAGCTAGTTGTATGCAAAATTTCATCGCAGCCTCCCCGTTACATCGTGAGATATAAAGCAAAGAAGTCGAAAACGTCAGATTTTCGCTAATTAATTATTTAAATAAACAAATTGTAAAAAGTGTGCCGGGTCGGGACCAAGTGGGCTGTCTTTCTAATCCTCTTAGCTAGTTGTATGCAAAATTTCATTGCAGCCTCCCCGTTACATCGTGAGATATAAAGCAAAGAAGTCGAAAACGTCAGATTTTCGCTAATTAATTATTTAAATAAACAAATTGTAAAAAGTGTGCCGGGTCGGGACCAAGTGGGCTGTCTTTCTAATCCTCTTAGCTAGTTGTATGCAAAATTTCATTGCAGCCTCCCCGTTACATCGTGAGATATAAAGCAAAGAAGTCGAAAACGTCAGATTTTCGCTAATTAATTATTTAAATAAACAAATTGTATAAAGCGTAAAACTTATATATTATTGTTTTCTCTAATAATGGTGTAGGTCATGTAAAAGAAGTCGTTTAGATGCGTTATTTGGCGATAAATACAAAATATTTCTTCCCGGGGCCCCGCTACAGTTTCGTCCCTGGAGGCGGCTAAGTGCGAGGCGGCTAGCTTCACCGACATCGGATTCTTCTACAATCAAGCACAATTTTCTTTTGTAAAAGATGCGAAAGAGTAACTAAATAAGATCAGTGGTCTAAAATCAAGTAGATTCCTTTTGATTATAAAAGGATCGCATTAGAACTAGTATATTTTCCTTTTTGACATATTTAAGCGAGGAATTCCGCTTAGATAAAAAATCTATCTTTTTTAGTGCAATTTCATATTGATTAATCAAAGTTTAGTAATGTAAAATAGAAACTAATATAAAAACGTAATTAATGATGTAATACTATATACATTTATATTAATATTAAATCTAGTTTTAGATTATAAGATGAAGAGCTACAATTTTATTTTAACCATAATTTTTAACGTACTAAACAATAAGCTGGTATAAAGAGGGTTTATTTATTCAATTTTTGTCATTATTTTGTTTCGAATTAAAGTGGATTTGCATAAAACTTAAATAATTTAACATAGTTAATAACACGTCAATACTAAACGAGTTTTAAGCACTTGACAATCGGTGATGAATTCTATGTTGCACTATAGTCATTAATCATTCATTAAAAACGTATCGCACTGAGAGATAGTTGACTTCTTCAAAGTCCTATAAAGAATAATATTAAACTTGATGGATTGAATAAACAACTTCAACAAGTAATCATATATTACAAATTATTCTTTACTACTTAATTAATATTATTTTTAAAATTTCTCCTGTTTTTTTACAGAAAAATCAATATAAAACTTTAAAAATTTGTAAGTTTTGAAGAACCTAAACAAAAAGCATCTCTGACGACAGTTTTTATAACGATAGTAATTTAAAAAAGTTACTACTGTAATACTAGTGTAAATGCACAAAGATTATCGAATCTTAATTCACTGTATATATACCTAATTCGATCAATTCCAGCACAAATATTCACACTTTTCAATACGCAAAATCATGTTTTTTCGTTACAATTATATTTAAACAATGATTTCCGGCCTAATTTTAATAGCTCGCGACACACCCACACTATGTAAACAAAGCCGATCGACTGTATACACACATATATGTGGGAATAGGAAAAAGAAATCAGATGCCCTCACGTGCGCAACGAACGTCCGAAGACGACTAAAGCGTGTAACTACAGTTAGCGTCTCGTGAAATTGTGACGGCATTAGCATGCGAGCGACTCTCCGACTTATTTTCGTTAACCTCCTTCAAGCAAAAGGAAAATCGCTGACTCTATTTGCGAGAGCTTTTTGTCGCTTTGTTTTCGTCTGCACTTTTGCACTTTTCACTTGGTCTTCGAGCCTCTTATATACATTTTCTGATTTTTCCTTTTGCTCAAATATTGGTGTTAAATTTTTTTTTATACACGCATTTCTATTGATATATTTATATACTCACGCGCTACTTAACTCTATAACAATTTATCCAAAGAAAGGTTAAAATCACAACATTGTCACATACTGTAAGTGAAAAAAAAATCATTCAATCATTTTCCATTTAGATGGATAGAGCAATACTTATTGAAAATACAGTTGCCTTTTCACTTTCCTCAACCTCGTATATAAGCGTTTCCAATCGATAAGAACCATTAGACATCTACTACACATATAAGTATATCTACATATATATCGAAGAAGCCGCTAAAGAGATTCAACACATTTTTCCCTCTATATACGCACACACACACACATACATATGTATGTGCATACATATAATTATAGTCTTCAACAAATTTCTCGGCAATTTTTCGAGAACTTAATTCGAATCATCTGTAGTCGACGATCAGTCACGGGCGATATGTACTCGTTATACGCTTTCTCGATGGGCGCGTAAGTTGACAAAAGACCTTGGTAGATGATGAGCACCAGCTGCGCTACGCAAACTCGCTCGTTAATGTGCCATAGGCTGATTTTACGCGGCTTTAACGAGGTACAATGGGAGTTTTCTGCTTTTCGGCTTACTATATACCAAGACATTGCGTTAGTTTAGATTTATTTGCGCATCGTTTTCTTTTATTTCCTTATACACAAAATCCTTTTTTATTTTTTACATATTTAGATTTTTAATTTTTATTACGCTGATCTGGAATTTTGGGTTAATAAGGTTGTAACAAAAATCGAAATTTTAATTAACAAGTAAGTACAATAATTTTATAAGATCCGTTCCATATTATCACAACTTTAATTATTTTGTACATTTGAAAGTGAGAGTAAATTTATATTAATTTTGCTTACATAAATACACAAATGACTACTTGAATAACGCTTAATGTTACATTTGCGTACAATATCTCACGAATAATTATAACATTTTGACTTATAGAATAACCCAAATATACGTGTTTGCAACCTGACCTTCTAACTTTATTTCCCATTTGGTAAGATATAATCTCGGATTAAATGGATATTTTGCGTGACATATAAAACCTATACGACCACTTGCGCATTAAAAACCAACATAAAAAGATTCGTATAGTATAGTAATTTAATAATCGTAGATTTTGTAAGAAACATAAGATATAAATAAGTTTCCTTGCAAATCTACTTTCTAAAAATAAAATTCTTAATATACCTGTTACTTTATAATACGATAAATAATTTAAAAAATCGTAATAAAAGTGTAATTTTTAATGGGAAACGTTATATTGTCAAATGAAGAGAAATTTTTGACGAATCAAACGATTATTTTGTTGCGTACAGACATGCATAATAATTAAGAAGATTTCACGGGCCACGTAAGTATCACAAGAAGGTGTTAGAAATAATCATTGAACCGACACCTGAAAATGGCACTATAATGACACTAAACTCTCTTCTCATTAGTCGAATCATACCACGTACTGAAAGTAACGTACCAAAACACGATTTCACAGCATCTTCTCTCCCGACAAAGTTTCCGAAAAAGAAACGACCAGGTTTTAAAAAAGAACAAGTTGCACGTACGCAACTGCTCATATCGACCCCAGTCACGATCGCTGAGAGCCAGATCCATACCATCGACCAGTATGAAGAACCCGAGAAAAACCGAGGTTCAAACCCAACTAAGGCCATTTGACTGTCGCGGTTGAAACCGGTACGATCGCATGCGCGAAAAAAAAAGGAAAAGATAATCAGAAAATTCATTGATGGTTATCCGATAACTTCCTCATTCGTATTCATCCGAAAATCGTCGAACCGTTCGACGAGACCGCGCGTGACTTCCGGTGTGTCGCGGAGTGTGTTAACTGATCGTTATGACAGAAGAGACTGGTATTGTCGATTCGACCGTCCCACGATTTATATCGAGCAGTCAACCGCGATGGATCGAAGTGGAAACACAGGAGCCGATTTATAGTGAACCAACTGCGATTGTTAAGAAAACAGCGACCTCCAGACAGAGGTTTCCGACCTGCCCAAAAAAACCACCGATCCCACCTAATTATCGTAAGAATCCGGAAGTCATTTACAGTGTGGTGAATAAGCCTAGTTGTGGTAGCAGAAGAGAGTTGGAAAACTGGTTAAGAACTGCTTCGAAAGAAAAAGAAGCGATGTTCGCGAGTGATGATTCCAAGGATGAATGGAGAAGAGATGTACCGAGAGGTATTGTTGGATTAGTCGGTCCTTACAGGTATACTTTTCCTCTGGTGTTTATGTGTATAGGGTATATAATTTGTGGTTGTTCTTGTATCATTTTAATACTGTTTAAACGTGGTACGTAAATATACTTAGTAATCTCTCTGTTTTTACGAAAAAGTTGAAATATTATTTAGTAAAATATTATATCGATTTCTACGAAATAAAATATTTTTAATTTAATTTTAATTTAATTTGCTGATTAAATACCTTATTTTTGAAATTGCAATATTTATAAGCATTTATTATTAATAAATACGACATTAAAATGCAAATGTCACCCTGACCGGTTCAAGAAAATGGTACAAGAAGACTCAACAATAACCTATCTCTATATAAATACAAATAAGTAACGTTTCGAAAACTCCCATCAGAATCCATGGAAATCCCATCCAAGACCAAAATAGTCGGTACATCCTCGAAGAAGAAGAATTAGTCGAAGAGACAGTAGATTCGATAAGCGAAGTCGCGTCCAGAGAACCATCGAATGACTTTGGTAGACCAAATTGGCGTATAATGAATGAAAATGTCGAAGATGACGATGACAACGAAACTCTTATACCCGACGATGATGATAATTCAGCTAAACAAAAAAAAGTACAAGAAGAAAAAGTAAAAACACCAGACGTAGTAAAAGAAAATTGGCAAACTGTAGGACCTGTCAAATACGGGAAAGAAGAAAGAGCCGTTGATGTACCGGATGGTGCTTCCGTCGTTTCAACCGGGACCATAGCCAAATTAAAAACCGGTAAGGAGTTTCTCAAGAATTATATCTTAGTAAACGATCATATGGGAGATTTGCATACGTCATCGAGACACCTGGTATTATTGATAATGTGGGAATGCAATTGAATGCGCTGACTTGACTCCTTTCATTGTTACGTGCTTTTCTGACTTTTTTAGGGATTTTGCATAAAGGATGTTCATTAGTGAAAGTTGTTTAGATGGATTTTGTAATATTTTTTTTACGAGCATGGAATCTCTTGTTGTTTTATAAATTTTCGTTCACAGACGGATTACTTTTGTCGATTGGTGATAACTTTGGGAATATATAGGTAAAATTTATACGTGTGCGTTTTTGTTTCGAAACGTATTAGTGAGATAATATTTTAATTTTAATTTATGAGAACCAATTTTTTCCATAGAAGTTGTATATTTATTTAAAATTGAATACCGTGGTAAGAAAAAATTTCTTCGCTATTTTACTATTTTGCAGGCAGAGTAATTACTATAATATATATAAAACATATACTTTTACAGTATGGAATTGCTTACTTGCACTTATCAAGCCGGTACAGATGATAATAAAAATTAAGTAAACGACTCCTTTAACGTAATTATAATTATCATTGTAAATTTTGCACTCAAGTTTTGTACGTCCATGTTCGGGCTATAAAAGAAAATCAATCTAAAACCACCCAAATCAATGATCATAAATAAAGGTTTACATCACTATAAATGTGCATATTAACAGTTAAAACGATAAGTAGACCACGTGTGCCACTCACCGGATTTCGTTTCTCAAAAGAGACCGAACGCTCGACTAGCGGCCTCTTGATTTACATGCAAGCCGCATGAGACTTACGGTATATCGTTCGAGTCTATAGCGGTAGATCCGCGGAACGCATCTCTATACATGACGTATATCTTAGACATTGGGAAAACTTGTACAAGTTTTCGTGTAGTAGAACATTTTTGCCACGAGCTAAAACGATTACTTGTTTAGAATTCATATTAAATTTTCACATCACTTTATAACCGTCGGTACTTATACCTAATTTAATTTGAAACATATATCAAAACTCAAGCTAAATAAATTTTGTAATCGTAACTCAACCGCCTTCTGAATAATAAAAGTTATTTTGCTTCTATATTTTATTTTCCACAATATACAATGCATATTGGATTCTACTTGAATTCAGAGAAACTGCAAGAAATATCGGTGATAAACCGCTTATTTTTTACCACGGAAACCTCATAGAATTACCCAAAGTTTTAACCACGAATCACGATGCATCTCTCGTGCAATCCTTCTTGAATGGTACTCCTACCTTGCGATCATAAGAAAATTAGAGAGGATAAAGATAGAAAGAGAATGATAGAGAGAAAGAGAATGAGAAAAGAGTCCGTGGTAATAACCCGGAATTGCATCGTGGAGGTCCGGCGACATCTGGTCGGCGCCTAAACAACTTGGTTTTAATCGAATTTGCGCGAGGAATCGCGGGCAACAACAGATTATTATAATATCTTACCCTCGATGGCTAAGCGATTTTTTACACCAACATCCTTTTCCCGCGGTCAGTTTTACTCAATTTAATAATTATTATAGGTGTGTTTCATTTTATACTTTATCTATGATTTATGACGAATTCGCGTATACTGTATACAAAATTCAATTTATATATTGCACCTTCATTATTTTTTTTATTATTTTCTAGTTAGGTATTAGGTACGTGTAATTATTATGAAAAAAAAAATCAATGTCGAAAATGAGTTATGTACGTTTTTTAAATAATTAATCAAATATATCTGTAGTCACCAATATCTTATACAGAAAACAGTATGAAAACGTGAGTTATTGAAAACTTGTTTCCACTGCACTACACGAACGAAACTTTATCAATCTAATCTCTTTACTTTCTCAACTATTAAAAAAAATTAATATGTATATATTTGGTCTACCGAAATATGGCTATCCCTTGAATTACAAATAAGCCGACTTTTTGGACACAATAATTAGCCCATTTGTGTAGATTTTATATATACGCACCATCGAAGAAGATTCACTTTTTTCAAGATTTCAAATGTGAAGATTCATTAGTTTAAAATTGAAACGAAGTAGTAGCTTTTCCTTCGTTAAAATTAATCGGTCAATTTCGAAACACTTAAATTAAAATAAATTTACCACCTAGAAAGCTTTTTTCGATTTCCCAATTTTACATTTACAAATGATATAAAATCTGTAATTAAAGAATGTTAATGATCCGTAGACTTAATTTAGAAAGTATATATAGTTTTAATTTAACTGTATTCAGCAAAATTGCAATTCAATCATTCCATTGACTCTTGATAAAAATGTATCATTCTATTTAATGTGAAAAATTATTCATAATTAACAGTTCGTTCAACGAAGCAGCCAATTTTTATAAAAAAGAAAAAATATTTTCTTTTATCACCCCATTACATTAACACAGATAAAAATTCGACCCAATTCCCTAGTGCATCAGTTACCTCGTATTATTCTTAGCGAACATCGCACGTTACTTTTTATAACCTACAGCAGCACCCTTCTCTACAATTTTCCCGAAAACTACGCGATCTTCCCCCTTTTGGTAACTGTAAAAAAATACCAAGCTGTTCCATTGTCTACATCAAAGAAGAAGGCGTAGCGCAGTCGTAAAAGCAAACCTAACTGTACCATCTCTCGGAGCTTAACGACGCGGAAATCAGTTAGGCGAAAAATCTGCGACAGCTGGTTGTGATGTTTTGTGACAGGTGTTTAAGATTCTTCTTTCTTCTTTTCATTTATTAATCATTATATTGTAAAGCATTGGATTAGATTGACGAAAAAAAAATTAGTTTTTTAACTTTATTTTTTTTTTTTATACACATGCATTGTCTACTTTTCAGTGTAGGTTTATGTATAATTAGATTTTATTATGTATTTACTTTGTAGTTAAACGTGCCTAAGTACCCGTATAGTAACTACCTACACGCGATGTCAAGAACAGTTTTTTGACATTAGTTTTAGATTTTTTTTTCCGACGATTTATTGCGGTAGCGATTAAATCATAGAGAATTGCTATAATTTAGTGGAACGCATGGTTTATTACGTGTAGTTTTTCGCGTTGTTTTCAAAAAATTCATATTTTACTAGTGATTTAGTTAGCAGTTTTAATATTGATTACAATAATGTAATTATTTTTGATAATTTTTTATCAAATTAATTACTAATGTAATTAAGTTTTGTCATTTCTTTCAACCTTTTTGCTTAATTTTTGTACCAAACTGTAATTAATGATAAACTACGTAAGTGATATAACAAATTTTAAAACAAAATTTCTTGATATCTACATACACGCACAGCTCAGTGTTTCAAACTTTTGTATGTTTAAACTCAGCGATTTTAAATTTTAACAGTATCTATCACTTCCTTAAGGAGATGTGATACCCAAATTACAGGAACCTACCTCTAAAATCCCAAAAATTTTAAAAACTAATGGAACTAAAAATCTGAAAAAATTTACAGATAATGTTGAAAGCAAATAGAATACCGTTACAGAGCGATTGTTTCAAAATAATTAATTTAAAATGAATTATATAGAAATAACCATATTTGGTCGGTAATATATAGCTAAAAACAATGATGCACGGCTGCTCAAAAATCTCGTTGATTTATTAATAAAAAAATTTGAAAAAATTCATAGACTATCTTTAATGTAAATACAACACCGTTACAGAGCGTTTTTTTCGATAAAATATACTGTTTGCTTAAGAAAAAATAAATAGTGATTCTGTTTTAATGGGTTTACATCTCGTTAATAATATTTTCTAAAATATGCAACTAACAATATAAAGTACTATGTATACCCTTATAAAATAAATATGGGATGAATATATATATATATAAAAGATTAATCTTCGAAAATGAGGGCTGTCTGTGAGTAATTAGTTATATCATTGAGTACACAGGTACTTGAGTATTTAAAGAACTTTGTGTGTGCTTACTTACAATTTTCATGATTTATATATTAACAACGTTCAGTTCATTAAATTATTATTCATATATGGATCTAACGGATTTTCGTGCGCTATATATATATATGCATATGCACATACACATATACCTATATATACGTTCCCTTCAAATTTGATGAGTAACAAGTTTCATTATTGATTTTATTACGGTTAGAGAAAATACACCAGATGCAAGTCGCGTCACTCGAAGGTGAAAATCAGTCTACTGGTTTCATAAGTGTCGTCATAAAGATGATTGATTAAATACCGTTTGTTTATACATTTAGCGAGTGATATACATAGTACGAGTTTGTCTAACGGATTTCAAATACTAGAAAGATAGAGTTTTCTTTTTCAATTGCTTTGTGATTTCCTTTACTCATTTTAATTGTAAATTGATTGTAATACTTGAAACATTATTTTTATTTCATGTACTTATATTAAGGAAATATGTCGTACGTTTCTAAGATTTTATTTGGTTTTTATTTGAAAATAAAAGAATAACAAAAATATATATTTCACAATTAAGCGGAAATCAAATTGTATCGAGCGTTTTATTTATTTTGGGTTATCCATTTAAAACTAGCATTTCTAAATTTAAAATATTCAAAAAGTAAAAATTACAGGTTAGGAAAAAAAAATGGAAACTCAGGAGTAGGCAGCAATATAAAAATCGACCATCTGTTGCGTCGTGATAACGCACAAAACTCCGTATAAGAGAGACTCGCATGGGAAACGAGGCTATACGCGAACCGGTATTGCGACGATTATTACCGTCTCTAACACTACTCGCATCACGATTTTCTTGGTGCCGCGCGCGGCATTTGACATCTTGCTACGGCACCGTCAAGTTCCGGGATTATTCTCGTTGTTATGATTACATTTTTTCTCCTTTTGTTATTCCTCCTGGTATTTAAACGTGAGCGAGGCCTACGAGTATACATATATACGACGTTTTATGTGAGTTTAATCTTTTTTTTTATATACTTTCCTTGATTTTTAATGGTGTATTTGTGGTGCATAATGCTTGTTTAAACGGTATAGAAACATTGTGTAGAATGTATTATGCATGAATTGATTATTTCTTACGATGATTTATAAATAAATATTTATAGCGTAAAAATTTAATTTGTTGTTGTTGTTACAATGAAAAATTATTTTTCCTCAGTTATGCATAAATTACATGCAGTTAATTTCTTATCTTGAATTTTAAATTTAAAATAATAGCTCGAAACAATTTTTTTTCATTTAATACTTGAATCAATGACTTTAACAAATTTTCTTTTCTTTTAGTTCCTATTTCCTTTATAGATCGTATAAATATAATTTATACATAACAATAAACTGCGTTCTCATATATTTACCGACAAATCTTCCCAAACACGTAAACTAGGAACAATAAACAAAAGTGAAATCGATAGGTACACCTACGTCTTACGCCATAACAGACCGGAATTTTTCTCATCGCATAAACGTCTTATGGTACACTCGTCAGGTTAAATGTGTCGCAGGAAAAAAAAAGTTGCAATTTCCTTTCTACCTTACCGGAAAGATTTAACGTTACATACGGAAAGAATAAAAATTTTACACCCGTATTAATATTCATTCTTTCGAGGATAACAAAGAGATTAAACCACTGACATTTCTCTATTTAATTGTTTGCTTACAACTTTTATTCAAATGTTAAATTATACGGACTCCGAGAAAGGGGAATAAAATGTTAAGAAAAATATTTGAATGCCGCATGAAAGTTGAGTTTAATTTTTATTTTAAGTGATTAAATGTATTATTTCAGAATTAAAATAGGATATTAACGATACTGCAACAACCTGTATATAAGAAAAGTAAAAGAAAAACCTATTCGAAATGATACTAGAATGTAGTTTACATAAATAGAAACATCAGGAAATTCGTTCTATCTTAATCGTCTGATCGACCTCAAAAATCACTCTTACCCAAATATATGAAAAAAAAATTTGAAAAACTTTCAGTTTCTTATCTTCTACACTTTCTCTAGGTACATATATATTCCTTGTATAGAAGACAATGCGTCCTTAACGAACCGTGATAATCATGCGCAAGTCTAAATATCTTACAAGTTTGATAATTGCATTAAGCATCATTTACACGTGATTATGCAGTACTTAACCATTGTCACGGATTACATATCTATTATATTAAAATAGTGAACATCCTATGACT
The DNA here is from genome assembly GCA_026168455.1 of Theocolax elegans. NCBI lineage: Eukaryota > Metazoa > Arthropoda > Insecta > Hymenoptera > Cerocephalidae > Theocolax > Theocolax elegans. Next base: position 16,292,908 of record CM047425.1, on the reverse strand, counting down.
AATTAGGCTGCACAAAAAAGTACGCGTATTTTCAATTTTTTTATTATGTAACTGATTAACTGTTACGTGGACTAAATATAACGCTTTTTTTAATCAGGAACATTAATAGTGTAGTTTTATAAAAAGAAAATATGTCTATATATATTACTTGAAGAATTCCTTATCAATTCTTGAATATCTACAGACGCTCAAGAGTTCATTAAGTTTGTGTAAAGAATACTTTTAGGTTAATTGGTAGCTTACTCAGATTCATGCATCGATATTACAAAAAGTTATTATTAGATATACCGTCCAGTATCCGATATAGTATTAGATATAGAATACGGTATAATATATAATGGTCAAGTATCCGATATATTATTTTTATTTTTCATGTGTGAATTGTTTTGCGTTTTATGTATATAAGACACGAAAGACGCTTGTTTATCAATAAATTATTTGTTATGATTTGAAAAATTATTAGGAACTTTACTAATCTTTACGGTACTTGTATCAAACTAAATATATTTTTTTATATGCAAACAAACCCTCGATTAAACAACTAAAAATAATTCACACATACATTTACAATATATGTACTATGTAAACCCAATAGAGATAAAATTATTAATGTATTTTTATATAAAAAAAAATTAATAATCATAAGCTACTGTAAGAAGCATATATGACATTAATTAAATTTATTAATAATTAATGTAATCGACTCTATTTTTAGATATACGTATAATTAATGTGTGTTATATTAAAATATTAAATTGACTTTATTTCGCACAAGCTTTACAATAATTACGTGATTATAAGTTAATAAATTTAGATCATTCTGTTGAATTAAGCGATCAGATTAACTGAATAGCTTTAAAGATATTCTTGTCACTTCTTTTGATATTGATTTTAATGAAACGCAACCTCATATTTTATTCATTCGGACCACCTAAATTTACAGATTTTAATAATATTTTGAAAATACATTGAATCATTAAAATACCGTTATCATATAATAATATCATTTATGAAAAATTAAGTACACTAACTGTACAATAAGTAAATATTTATTTAATTATAATGGCAATATAGTTGAAAAATTATCAAATGTTGCGGTTCACGTATTTCAAAATAATTCCTAAAAACTTTTCTTAATGAAACTACAGATATCTATATGTATTATTAAATAACTGATTTTATAGAATTATAGCCTTTATTTTATAAATAACCTGTTTGAAATTATACATTACTTTGGACGCATAGAGCCAACTATTCCATGTGACATTTTACACTATCTATTTTTAGAACCACTATTCTAGTAAATCTGTAGGTTTATTCTCAGTTAATAATAAAATATTTAGGAAAATCTTAGTCCTGTAAAATTACTGCAGACTATACACGACCATGGGTAGCTGTTACCTCCTAGGTGAAGATGTCTTCCCAGGAGCAACGGATAGACAACCAAATACATACTTAAAAAATAATTGCCAGAGCTCTGTTCATTGGTAAAATTTTGATAGATGTATAGATAGATAATATTATTTTTGGCTAAGAACTCGGCGGTTCTAAATATTTATTATATATAAATGCTGAACAATAATATTTATAGCAGTATATGATGAAGTCCATGTAAAATATTGCAAAACACATTCTCTAAAATCAAGAAAATTTTTTTGAGACACACCTTCGGGCCTCACTTTTCTTCATCTATAGTACATATTATAATATGTGAAACGAAATTTATAAACGTGAAAAAAAGGCTTGTGACACACTTTTTTCAGTTTGAAGCTTAAAATTAAAAAATCGAAAAATGCATTTTTTAAAAAAAGCTTTTACGAAAAAAAAAGGTATGTCACAAACCATTTTTTTCGTATTCAAATTTCGTTTCACACATGATATATACTGTAGATCAAGAAAAGTGAGGTTCGGAAGATGTGTCTCAGAAAAGAAAATGTCGCCTTCAGAGAACACGATTTAAAAGATTTTGGGTGGATTTCCTCATATATATATATATACATACATACATAAATGTAAAAAAAGTGATAAAACGTAAAATATAAGAAGAAGAAACTTGAGGACAATAGAAGCGTTGCAATTGAGGTTTATCTATTTTTTATTGCACATTTTTTAACCTGTCGAACAAGTGCTGTTTAAGTCTGCGTTTGATATCGTCATGGTCGTATAAGCAACGTATCTGAACAGGTAGCTCATTCCATATACGTGCTGCGCCGATGACAAAATAAGCAAGGCAAAATGATGTGCAAGCAAAGCGATTTGCAAATCTCAGAGTATCTCGAGATCTCTTTGATCCCGCCTTATTACTAGATACGAAAACATCCCTTCTCCGGGATATATTTAGGTACCGCAAAGCGCACCATACATAATTCTAACAATCAGTCTGCACATCAATCAAGGAGTTAAAAAGCAAAGGTCTTAACGAGCATGAGTTCAATCGTAAGCGGGACGTACTCGCCAGACTTGCAGAGTCTTTCAAAAGGAGCATGACACTTGTGCGACGTTATTATTATAAATATTACTGCGACCAAATAAGGGTACTATCATAGGTAAAACCAGAATATCTAATGGATGCTTCTATTACGATCAGAAGGAGAAGGAGCACTCGTTTCGAAAAGATCCATTAGAATTGGCATATTAAAGTATAACATGTAATTTTTGTTAACTAGCATGCAACGATTTATGTGAAAGACTCGCGGCAAAATACATCAGTTCATTACACCAACTTTCAAAGCTGGTTCCACCATAACATACAAGAGTAACCTTAAATCAAGAAAAGATCCGAATTAAAAACCGCCATAATGATTTTACTATTACTGTCACTATAAAATGTTCCAAGGTCACAAAATTATTATCGAGCAAGCAGACTCCGGAGGGACAATGAATTATTGATACGATAATCGAATCTTTTCCCATACCAATAATGTATCCAATAATATACTCAAATATAAAGAATTTACCAGGATTACCTACGTAAGAAATTACTAATAGTATACATTTTTTATAATTTTTAATAAAGAACTACTCTTCGTGATTAATTAAAATAAGGCCCCAAATGCGTTTGAACCAGGGTAGAAACGTCATAAGATTGACTATCACATATAATTCCAATGTCTAACGATCACGTCTAATGATTAAAGAATGTAACACGAAGTTGCTTTATATTTTGCAGTAAACGTTTAAAATTTTTAAAACACCGGCTGCAGTGTTACTTTCATAACTCATAATGATTTATAAAAATATAAAAGAACATATTATTTGTTATATCAATGTTTCTACAACGTTATGTGTTTATACGATGAAAGGACGAAACGTACAATAGACAAAGAAAAATCCTTGAAGTTTAAGTGGGTTGACTGTTTCTGTTTAATATGGCAACCCTTTTTTTATTAATATATTTACTTTAAATATTAATTAAAGACAGATTTAACCTCACTGTAAAGAAAGATAAGAACCAAAGTAATTCATGAATTTATAATTCAGTCGATTCTCTTCTGCGTCCTCGTATAATCATCATGTATAAAATAATTTTAAACTATAATTTATATGATTTGTAGTTGTTAAACTGTTTTTATTTGTTCTGTCAAACCGTTTCAGAAAATCTACTACTTCGCGATAAATTTATCAATGAAGAGGGAAATATTAAAAAATAAATAAATTAATTGTAAATTTCAAAAATATTTAGTGTACCTTTGCTGCGATATGTTCATATTAATTAAAGTTAAAGTTAAAATATAATAGGATAGTGTGCAAGGCGATTTTAACAGCTGCTAATTTGTGACTTTGCTTATTAAAATATTTTTCTTTCGCTTTTACTATTGTTTTATTTCAATATAGCGTTAGCAAGTTTTCATTAATTTATTAATTGAAAACAGTTTTTCTAATCGATCGCCACATTCGATAAAAAACTCTTATAGCACTTTTACATTAGATATCAATGGTCAATTAATTATTATTTTAAGTAAAAGCACCATTTACGGTTGATTACGTGAAGATAGATTTTATAAATGTATTTGTATTATATTGTACATGTTGTTATTGTACATTGATAAAGTTTCGAATCCCGTTTTTCTATAATGAGTATTCTTTAAAACTATATGGAATAATAATAAATCATATTCTGATTCCTAACATCCTTTAGAAAATCATATAAATAATTGTTTATATTTAATTTTAAAATGAGGTTTAATTAATCAAGAAACGATTAGATGTTTGGGGTATAGATTATATTTTATAACGAATTTGCTTCATAGGCAATATATCAAATGCTAAAATATAATTCTTGATTAATTACACTTAAATATTGTTTTATATAACTATGTGTAATAAACAAGAATGTAAAAATTATTTGTCCATCTGTGGGCCAGCTGTACTATCACTGCAAACTTGCGGTTCGGCCCTCAGCGACATATAATTTGTCTTTTTTTTTCATTAACTTATAATTGTATCGTTCAAGTTGATAATTAGCTAAATAAAATAGTTATCAATGACTAGTATCGCTATAGGCTACATGACAAACAAAATTTTTATTGTGAATTACTCAATTTTTACAATACATATATGTATACTATTGCAAATTATACATGACTATTACACGTCCATCACATAGTATTCCGTTTTCCTGTCAGTAATTAAATATTGCTTCCATTAAAGAATTTGTACACGCGAATCCATTTGCTAAACTATATATTATCACGCGCGATTTATGTAGGAGGTGTCGAATGATCGATAGGAGATTTAAACAACTGCGAGCTATGTGTCTTGTCGCGAACGTTTGTTCAGTTTAAATACATCCGTGCTCTGGCATAGAACACTTATAATCGTAGATTGACGAAACTCATTGTTTACAAGGTATTTTTTGCGTACGAGTAACAAACATGTGTACATCATTTGTTGACGGGCTAAATCTTTTGTTGTACATACAAAAATATATTCATTTTTAAATATTAATTATCAATTACTGTAAAAATAACTTTCATCTAAAGAAGCATTAATACATTAATTCATAAATTAATAATTTAGTCGATTTTTTCTGCATCGACGTATAATTGAACGTTTCACTGTATAATTAAAACTTGTTGTTTTTGCTTTGCTTTAAGCTTCCAAGTCAAAAGATTATTCGATTGTGTACAGTGAGTATAGCTTAGAAAGTGTTGAGCAAAAGTGTTTGTAATATTTACTACGCGGGATAATGCACGTTAAGAATTAGAATACAAATATGACATTGCCTGAATATATTGTTAAAAAATTAGGTGAAGGGATTTTAAGATCAGCAGGTGTGTGGCCTTATCAGTGGAAAAATATAAATAGATTTTTTTTTTGGATTATTTGTTTTGAAATCGGTTTCGCTAATAGTAGCTTTGGTAAATATTTATAAATTTAATAAAATAGAGTGAACTATTCGAAATAATTTAATCCTATTATTAATAAAATAGACAGGTGGTCTAACAAACCAATCGAGCACGAACAATATAATTATTATCGAGACGATCACAACAGATTTGTACAGCCTTATGGCTCTACTCATGTGCATAGTTATGTATACTCAAAACGATAAGGTACAATTTCTAATTAAACATTCATTATGCAATTAATATCTAACAAGGAGAGGTCACACCCTCTGGAAAACGGATCCTTACCAAACTCTAGGATATAATTTCTACTATAAAATCATGCAGAAAGCCGGAGTTTTAGTATCCAATGCCCATTTTTACGATAGATATAAGTAAATAATGAAAAATCTCGGCGAAAAAACCGTTGAGTTTGAATGCTTATAACACAGAAACAATTAAAGATGTACGTATAAACTAAATTTTAAAAGAAAGCTGAGGTCGAGTAGATACGTTTTGAAAAAAAGGAAGCTCAAATATTTTAATATGGTCAAAAGTTAATGGAGAAATAAGAATTAGCCAAAATTTTATCGAAAATTTAAAGTTACAATTTAATGATTTTTTTTAGCCCAAAATTTCGTCTAATTCTTATTTCTCCATTAACTTTTGACCATATTAAAATATTTGAGCTTCCTTTTTTTCAAAACGTATCTACTCGATCTCAGCTTTCTTTCAAAATTTAGTTTAAACGTACATCTTTGATTGTTTCTGTGTTATAAGCATTCAAACTCAACGGTTTTTTCGGCGAGATTTTTCATTATTTGCTTATATCTATCGTAAAAATGGCCATTGGACACTAAAATTCCGGCTTTCTGCATGATTTTATAGTAGAAATTATATCCTAGAGTTTGGTAAGGATCCGTTTTCCAGAGGGTGTGACCTCTCCTTGTAAGTATATAATTCAGTGTATAATAAACGTACAATATTTATTGCACTGTATGTAGATGAAAGTATTGTTTGACATTATAGAAGCGGATCGGATGTATTTGGTAGAGAAAAATGAATTTGGTATATTACAGTCATTCGCACGGCAAGCAATTGCGATGTCTTCGCAAATTCTATGTAATAACGTAGTATTATTTTTTAAAATGATTTAAAATTATTTTTCGATGTTTTATAAAAAATTATCATCAAATAATTTATAAATTCTTCAGTATATGGATTTCCTATTTGTACCATCTCCGGAATATTCGCGTTCGGACCGCAAGTGTTCTTCCCACGAAACTTTATTGATGTCTATACATATCCTTATTATTATAGTTACATGATCATCAACACGCATATATATTATTATTATCAAATTTTCGTCCATACCCTTACTATACTCATTTATGATGGTTTGTTCTTTTTCGGTTACTTCTCGAATTATATGATCATTGTCAAACACGTTTGTGGATTGTACGCCATTGTAAGGTAATTTAAACATTCGCTTTGTTTTGGTGTTTGTAGAAAAAAAATATAATAAAGTCTAACGCAGAATTATAAATTAAAATGCTTAAATATGCGTAAATCGACAAGCCTGGGTTGAAATTTAGACAAACTAATTTATCTATAATTAATATATTACCTTATGTGCAATTACTTGACTTATTTTTTAATTTATACACAAATTGTATTATTATTTGTTTTTATTACAAATTTTTTAGGTTAATTAGTTGTAACATAGTTATTTTATTCATTAATGGCACTCAAGTGTTTAGATCTATTCCTTGATTTTTTAGTATACATCTCAAAAGACATTTTATCAAATAGTTCATCATTCATGGTACGAAATGCATAATTGATTTAAATCCATTACATGTTATATTGTTAATTATCTTTCTAAATTTTAACCCGGTCCTGTTCTTTTAAAATTATAAGTAATTTTGGAAAAATGAAGCTGTTTTTAATGAAATTTCAAATTGTTTTGAGACTTTTTCCATTATTATTGAAGTTATTGGAATGTTTCGCGAATCGAGATGTCGAGTTTGCAATACATAGCGAAAAATGATTGTGCTTCAGTAATATCGAACTAACTCGTACATTGAATAAGTTAACTTTGTTTTCAGTCACAAATTAAACAATGTAATTACAATAAATTCTACTGCATTTATGAAGTCAACATGTACAAAACAATTATATATTAGTAATTTAATAAATGTTACTAAAGTTCACCGAACAGCAATACAGTTAAGTAATACAATTATTTTTGATTAATTAATATAAATGTAATTCCAAATAAAAAAATGTTTTACCTATTTTTTAGTGAGCTTCAGGTAGTTAAAAAAGTGTATAGTCTAGCACTCCTTATATACGAACTCATAATGTTAATGATAATATCATTACTTATAGCCTCTGTAAATAATTAAATATCTGTTACAGTCCTTTTGTTAAAATATTGCAAATAATCAAAAATATATACCTTTCCAGATTATGTTAACGCGTAATGTTTGGGATAATTTATCTCAATTACTTCGATTATGCCCAGTGAGTATATTATTTATTAAGTATATATTTCTTTTACATCGCGCTGGGGAACAATTAATACAAGTATCACATGATATTCGAACAACTGCGTAAGTTTTAAGTTTAAAATATTGTCTTGCACAAGTAATTTCAATGAAAATCCCTTTTCTGTCATGAAAAACGTTAGAAACAAACGGTTTTGAAATACAGTTATTACATCCAGTTTTCTTCTTTACAACATTAAAAATTCTGGACGGAACATGCTGCACTCCGAAAATAAGAGCAGAATTGAAAGTTAAAGTGTGTAGCTTGAAAAAGTTATTTCTATACAAATATTATTTTTTAATATTCATTTCATATATTTTAAATCAAAATCCTCAACTTCTTATATCTTCTACATAACTTTGTGTTAAATGAACGTAATTAAGTTGACTCTTATATAATTATAGCTATTTACATAATTCTGAATCGATTAATCTCTGATTGTTCAGAGGTTGTAAATTACCAGAGGTGTTCGTAAATTAATCGCCAATCCTTCCCGATTCAACTTCAAATATTACAATATTTCATTTTAATAAGACAAACAATATTATATTTATTGCGCGATTTTCCTTGAATCCGAGTTATGAATCCCGATTCATTTTTTACGATTCACCTGAATCGCTATTCATTTTTTCTATTCAGATGAATCGTGAATACTGAATCGAGATTCATTTTTTCTAGTCGCCTGAATCGACGAAGATGAATCGCAATTAAACCAGTGAATCGCAACAGTATCAGTTGCGATTCATTTTTCCAAATCAGGTGAATCGCAAAAAATGAATCTTTATTTACAACTCCGATTCATTTAAATCGCACAATTGGATTATGAATTATTTTTACACGATTTTATAGTTTTTTGATACATACTTATAATGGAATTATTTTTTTAAATCGTATCTATTTGATTTGAGATTTTTTTAACATAAAAGAAAAGTGACTTTCTTTGAAATTTTGCTTTAATAGCGTACAACTTTTTATAAATGAAGCATTAAGGTGTAATACTTTGTCTAACTCCATATTTTTTACACAATTATACATCTATAAATATAAATAGAACAAAAACCTGGACCTAAAAGTAGTCCACTCTTCTATCAAATAATAGAAAATTTTACTTCATAAATTTATTAAATAATATATTACTTTTAGTAAAATTTATAATTAACTTCTTTATTACAAAATTAAAAATTTATAAGTATTATCATTCAAAAAATCGAAAAAAAATTTTTATTCACTAGATAATCTTAGCCAAAATTATACAGTCTACAAACAAAATGTAATTAATAGTTTTCGATTCAGTACTTGAATTTTTTTATAAATTTTTTAATAAAGCATTAATTAATATAAAATATATATAATGTAGATGTTCTATTGACTGGTATTTACTACCTAATGAAGGTCAAAAAATTTTGCAAATGATTATTTGCAGAAGTACTAAAATTGATGTAATAAGTTGTGGATCTGTTGTTACACTATCCATGGAAACTTTTGGTTTGGTAATACATTTTATTAATAGTTCATTAATTAATTAAATTATTTATACATCAATAATTGATTTGGTTGTGTAATTCTTTTTAAGATTTTAAAAACTTCATGGTCTGCTGCTGCCGTCTTGTTAAGTACACAAAAGAAGTAATTTTTGTTGATTATACGTATGTAAAATGCGGTGCAATAAATAATGATGCGCAAAAATTAGAAATATATTTATTTTAGTTAAACATGCAATGCAATTGTACAAGGGAAAGAGCAATTCTCTTAGCCGCGGTCGACCAATGGGGCGCGTGAAAGAACTCATCGAAGAAGTAAAGTGATAACCGAAAAATAAGAATGCTATTGCGGTGAAGTTAGCGCCGTAATAAATGTGGTGGTGGGGGGATTGGCTTGTTCCATAAATAATCGATCTTCTTGAATTCTAACAGATTAACGCAATACTTGGACTTGGTGTATAAGAGCCTTGGCAAGCACATCGGCTGGCATGTCGATGGATGGTATATGTACAAGTAAAACTGTTCGCTTTTCTTCGTTCCTGTTTGTTGATTTTTAAGCGCTAAAATTATCGTTGCATATAGTAATTTTCTTGAGATTGTTCAGTTTCAATTCCAAGATAAACTGTTTGAGATGTATAGCTTCTTTGACTGCGTCGCTTAGGGCCATGCAATCCGCTTCTATGGTGGAAATAGCAGTTGTTTGTTGCTTTCTGTACTGATGGCGTGCGCTATGTTAGGACGACTTCCTCTTGATAAGTATAGAATCGTGGTACATCCTTGTCTGTCCATTTGTCATCCTTGCTGAGTTTTGTTCGTGGATCCATTAGGATTGATACCAAATTTAAGACTCCTAATTTAGTGCGATCTTCCCCTGATTTAACTTGAAGTCGATTACTAAGAATTGTTTAGCTCTCCAAGATTTTCCAATGATTTTCTAGCGAAGTTATATTCACTGGTCACAATCACTGGTTCCAAGCTCGATCCGCCTACTTTAGACCATAAAAGCGCTTTCTTTACGTAACAGACTGCATCGCCGTTTAAAATTTTTCCCAATCAATTGTATTGACTGCTTTGACTTCTTGATCTTGGATTACATTTTAAAACAACCAGTCAAGCCACTTCAATTTCCATTGCCATCGAATTGACCCATACATTCTGCATAGTTTTAGTACCCTTGATTCCTTAATAAAACCATATTTATCATTATTTTAACTTAATTAGATTCTCATAATATTAAATCCTTGGAATTGAATAGCGTTTTTTTAAATTAAGTTTTGATTGTTAATGCTTTTAAAAACGTGTTATATTAATAAAATAAAATTTCCCCAACAATCTCCGCAATTATCTGAACTAAATGGTATGTTTAAATGAATATTTTAACCGCTATTAAATTAAGAGCAAAACAGTGATAGGTAACTGACAAGTATAACCTATCATATGTACTTGTAGAGTGTACTGGAGGTTGAATGCAGGAACACTTGTGAGTTTATCATTACGAAGACTGAGTTAGCTGTATAATAAGGCTTCCGCGTTCATACTTGCGTCGGGCGCTGTCGCGTCCTTTGATAGAATCTTGATTGTTTTATTAAGTTTATCTATGCTGCGATTTAGACTAACTACTTTATTTTATTATAAATACAATTGCAAATATGTTTTATTTGTACTAAATGAATATACATATAAATAGATTGAAAAATTGTTAATTACTGTGGTACAGTTGAATAGCTGCCTATAACAGACGGTAATAACACATCATTTTACATTAGTTTTTTTGTGGCTTTCCTAATTATTCGTCCAGTCTGAAATACACAAGGGTAAAAAAGTATATCTGAAGTAAATTCCATGATTTTTCTCGACATGGTAGCTTGGAGTGAAAACACTTTTTTAGAATTTAATAACTTTATTATAATGCTGAATTTTTGTGTTACGATCAATGATCTTGGACAATTTTTTTTTCTTAAACTTCATGTAATTTACTGATAAAAAGGTTTTTTGTACTTTTTACATTGAGTTAGCCAGTTTTAAGAAATGGAAGATGAAAAAAATGAATATTGCTATAACTGTGGGTATATATTTTAGAGGTGTCCAGTAGTTCTTCTGAATATTTCAAATTTTTTCGGAGCCATTATTTTAAGTTACAGAGACAAAGTTGATATCTTAGCACTAGTTTGCATTACATGCCCGTTTTCATTAATTTGTAACTCCAAGCGGATGCATCTTTCACTATAAACATAAATATGTCTTTTTTTGTAAAATTTTCTAATTTTTTCATTAAAAATTCTTCTAAAGTCATAAATGTATGCTGTCACATTCTTGTAAGCCATTTAAAACCTTAAATAGTGAAAAGCAGCAATTCTGCTCCGGACTTTGAAAACCAAATACTGTCTAAAATATTTCTATTTATAGTCAGAAACTACCTATTAATTTTCAGAGTGGGTCTAAACCATTAAAACCACTTTTGACCAAAATATCTGGGAAAAATGCCCGAAATATCAATAGAAATGTATGTTTGTTACCTTATAATGATGAATCTGTTAGCATGATCATTGCAAAAGAATTTATGCTGTTACCTTGGAGTGATAGAAAAGCATCTCCACTTTTTTCAGTATCAGTCTAATCTCCTGTAAGCTGTTAAAAACACAAATATTATTATACAATTATAAAAAATTAATTTTTAAATATTTATAATGCTGGATTTTTAGTTTTACAACCATTATATAAATTATGATACTAATCTGAAGGATTACTATAAAAGTATCAACATTATTATTATTATTATTATTATTATGATTATTATTCAGCAATACATTGTTTGAATTTCACAAACTTGTCACTGTCAATTAATCATATTAATCATTATAATCTCAGATCTGATTTATTGACATATTTTTTGTATTAAATATGTATATTCAGTTATTGTAATAATAATAATGTTTATATATTTATAGTAATCCTTCAGATTAGTATCATAATTCGTATAGTGGTTGTAAAATTGTAAATTCAGGATTATAAAGGTTTAAAAATTAATTTTTTACAATTTTATATTAATATTTGTATCTTTAACAGCATACAGGAGATTAGATTAATACTGAAAAAAGTGGAGATTCTTTTCTATGACTTCAAGGTAACTACATCATTTTTTTTTTATTGAAAGTTTACCTAGGCCTACATATGTTAGGACCTATATAGCAGAAGTGTACATTGATTATACATACGTTATATTTACAGTATTTGTTGACATTTTTTTCAATATTGTTTATAGACTTTACATGCTTATTGATTATATTTATATCTATTATACATTAATTTTGCATATTTCGAAGAATTTAGGATTCTTGTATCTAGTATAGCCAAGAAGGATTTAACTGTGTATGGCGAATATTGTTTATATTTTTTCAAATTTTGTATTAAATGTGCTCTTTGTGAATCAAATTTATGACAGTTCCATAAAATATGAACATTTTAAAAAACAAGCTTACTCAAGCACTGATCAATATGTAAAAGAACAAGGAAATAGAAAAGGCAAAGAATATTTTAAAATATATAAAACAGAAACAAAAAAACTTTGGTTGATTAAAAAAAATCTGAATCAAAAAACTATAGTTTCTATTAATAGATGCCATGCCGATCACTATAATTTAGCGGGATCTCTTTGCATAAATTTTATTAGAATGATCATGCTAACAGATTCATCGTTTCAATCAATATTTTCGAGACACAAAATTATATCCTTCAGTTTCAGATTAATTTATTCTCAATAAGGTTGGAATTTTCTTTGCAAGTATCTTTTATTAATTAAAATGAAATTTTTAATTTTATTAATATTTGTTTTATTTGCGTACATTAGTATTGCGCATAATATTTATTGCACAAAGTAAACCTTTTATTAACTATTATTTACCCTCTTATACAACTCAAATATTTTAATGCGATAAGAATAAAAAGCATAAAAACTGATATATTGACAGATACTTTAATTGTATTATTTTTACATTGTTTCTATTGTTCTGTTAAATTATAAATAAAAGATAACATTAAACTTACTACAATTAACAAGTAATATACGAGTAACAATTATTGTCTAAGTACAAATGAGAAAAAATAGTCGTAATTATACTTCGTTTTAAAGTATCCGAAACTATTGTTACGTAAACGTAACATATATCGTAGATGAATACATAAAAATAATATGTTGAATAGATGTTAATAAATGTCACAATATATGAATAATGTAATTACCTTCTTAACATTTTAAGAACATTCCAAAACCGAGATTAAATATTCTGATTTTCAATAATAATAAATTTTTAGTTGTGTAAAAATTCAATTAATAATTATGCATTTAGTCATTACATTAATTATATCGAAAATTTTGTCGTATAGTTTAATATAGGTTAGAAAATGTCAAAAGTGAACATATACCGAATTCAAATTTTTAAACAAAGCTAGACTATATCAATACGCAAGATATTGTACTTTCTCTTGCATGATCATTGGATCACTACAACAATGTATTTGGATAAAAGGGCAAGCCTGGGTTAAAATTACAAAAAAACTATTCAATATATTAACAATTAATAATTTTTGTGATAAAAATTGAAACCATTTCTTAATTTTTAAAAAAAATTATATTATTATTAACTTTTATTGAAAATTTTTTGACCAATTTATATGTAATAAAATTATATTAATTAATTATGAGACTCTGTACTCTGATTTTTTTCCATAATGGACTTACCACAGAATATCTCAGGAACCATTTCATCGAATAGGGAACTTTTAACAGTTACTTTTAAATATGATTTTAATCTACTTGAGTGGACCAGAATTTCAATAAAAGTCTAAATGTTTATTTAAAAACATTGTATTTGTTTTTTACACAAATTATCAATTTTTCTAAATATTTTAGTAAGAATAATTTTTTTATTACAATGTTCACATATTCTGTTTCAGTTAAGTGGATTAAAATTAAATTTAAAAGTTACTGTTAAAATTTCAGCTTATTCGATATAGTGGTTCCTGAGATATCCTCCGGTAAGTCCACTATGGAAAAAATGAAAGTCTCATAATTAATAAAAATAGTTACATTACAAATAAATTGGTCAACAAATTTGAAATAAAAATTACTAATAATATGTTTTGTTGAAAAAATTTAGAAATATTTTCAATTTTTATGAATATTATATATTTATAATATATTGAATAGTTTTTTCAATTTTTAGTGCGATTTCAGCGAGCATTCTAGTGCAGCTTTTGTATAGTTTTAATTATAGTTAAAAATTTAAAATGCAGTCAACTCAAAAGAAAATTAAATAAATGTGATTATCGACCTGGCGAAACTCGTTTATAAAACTTTTACATAAAATATTAATTAACATTTTATGCTTATACTGTAAAGTACATGACAAGTCTTCGGGAAATTGAAGGTAATATTTTTATCGATTAATATAAAATAATTTTACAAAATATTTTTATATTATACTACAACCAAAGAAACGTTTACTTGTACGTCATGAGTTAGTCAGTCAAGACCTACAGTTCGCTTTTTTTAATTTTGATTTAATTGAAAAATTTATATTGACTTGTAAATAAAGTGAAAATCGTTGGTGTTTTCTCTATTGTTAAGTGTAACTATGCAGATCAAAAACAGACATGTAATTAAGATTGATAAAGTCAACAAAAAAATTTGTAAAAGTATTCTTAGAATTGCAGGTTTATGGCCGTATCAATCAACAATTCAGAAACGAGTTCGCTTTGTATTTAGTTCGTTCATATTAGTTTCCTACTCAATAGTATCGGTAAATGTTTATTAAATTACATATGATTCTTCTCATATATATTGGTCATTCTTGTTTGTTGTTTAAGTACTTTACAAGATTCTCACAATTAACCCATTAACGCCAAAAAGTACAAAAATTTTTCTTTATTTTCACAGTCATTATTTGACGCTGAAAACATGGACTATAATGATGTTGATTTTTTTCTAAATAGTTTTGGATCTGTTCTTTCAAATGCCGTCGAGAAAATTTATTTATCTCTTTTTTGAAAAAAGTTATAATTTATTAAATGCAAAAAAATGCTAAAAATTTGTTGTTATCTTTTTTAAATTAATTTTTTTCTATAACAAAAAATGCATGTAAAAATATAACTGACTTTATGGCGGAAAATACTCAAAATGAGCGAATTTTTGGTGCGAATCGTAGAGGGACGTGGAGGCAATAAGTAGTTATAATATAATAGACTCTAATTCTTTTAAATTGACGGATATTGCATACAATCTTAAGATAAATGAGTTTTTCTATATCCACATTCATTTCCCGCAATCAAAACACTACTATAAAGTATATTTTATTCAATTTTCAATTTTCAGTGGCTGCGTATTCAAAATGGGAGCCGTAATTCTTAGAAAATTCCGCGCGTTTCATTATAAAAAGTGTCGTTACCGACACTCACTATGCATGGACTCCCTTCGCTCAGATGCAATACACCTGATCATACAGGTCGAGTCCTGCATAATTTTTGTTACCCTTTTCCTCCGTATGAACGGACGGATTGACGGACGGTCATATAGAATTTTATAAAATGTAGATTTTTTTACCAAAATTTTTTAGAATATTTCCATGTAAAAAAAGACCCAATTTGTCTGAAAAATACTTAAACGCAATGCACAAAGCAAAAAAGTTTTGTTTCATGTGTTGAATATGAAAAAATAATAAATTACATGTTTTCCTATATTTTGTTAGTGCACCATTTACAAAGAAACTAGACAGCTTTAGTAATATTCATACGGAGAAAATCAAACTAATAACAATATAAATTCAATAGCTAGGAGGTCTGGTACATGAATGGAGCACAGATCCTACGATTATTATAGAGACAATGATGGGTAGTTTATATGTCTTAGCTGCTTTTTTTCTTTCTATTTCCTTTTATTATCAAAATAATCAGGTATCGATAATTATTATTCTTATTTTTACGCTAACAATTTTTGTTGTATTATATGAATAATGCATTTTACTTCGCCGCGCATAGGTAAAAAAAATGATTGAAGATATAGTAATAGATAAGGAAAATTTAGCAGATGAAGAAGAAATTGAAATATTGCTGTCGTATACTAAGAAGTCACTAATAATGTGTTTGGGAATCGTGTGTAAATATTCAACTTGTACTAAACGTTGTACATTGTATTTACTTAACAGAAATTTTGATTTATCTTCTTCAGCCAAAAAAAAATCATACATAAAGTCTTGAATTAAAAATCTGAACAATTTTGATTTTTTAGATAGTCTGAAAGAAAATTAATTTATACTTTGTAAAAAAAAGAAATATAAATTCGGTGATGATTTTTCAATTATGAAATATAAATTAGAATCAAACCAAATATTATATTTAAATTATTAACTTTTTTTTATTAAATTTTAAAAACCATTATTTTATGCTAAAACTAAAAAAAAAGTAAGTCAGAAATTTTTCAAAAGAATACTAATAAAACGAATTCATAATTTTCTTTATAGCGAATGGACTACTTATTCTTCCAGTTACTGGAATAATGACAATGCTACCAACAGTAATGAACTATCGTAATTCAAGTGACTATGCTGATTTTTTTCCGTATTATTTAAGTTATACGATTATCAATCATAAAATATATCGCTATCAAACTACTTTTCATACCACGTTTGTAATATTCTACGCAAGTATTTTGTTTTATTCTTTTATGTGTTACTACATAGGTATCGTCAAACACGTTTGTGGATTATACACCATTGTAAGGTAATACAATAATTAAAAATAGTTTTGAATAATACGTACAAAATTAAATAGAAATAATAAAAATTATTTTACTTCTGAAAATGTGCTTAATAGCATTTTATATTTTAGTTATAATTTAAAAAATGTAATTCAAAATAACAAGAAAATTACATCGCCTTTCGAAGCAAAAAAAATAGAAATAACGTCGGTTACTGACAGTTTAATAAATATCATAAAGAGACATCAGAACTCAATACGGTTAGAAATCAAAACAATATATTATGTAAATCGATTAACTTGTAAGTAGAGGGCATATTAAATCAACTAACTCGAAAAATGAACTGTTTTTAGTGAATTTGACATAGTGAGACAAATATGTAGCCAAGGCTTTTTTATGTTCGAAGTCTCGAGCTTACTAGTTATTTCTTTACTTATATGCGATGTAAGTAAAGTGATTCTTCATACATTTTAAAAATTATTTACATTTTTCCATATCAAATTAAAATGGAAAAAATCGAATTTTTGTTTAGATAAGGGTTGAAAAAGCAGATCTACGCAACTATCACTTAATTCGATTAGGTTTACTATCTATCTTGTTTCTTCAATATGTATTTTATTTACATTATCTAGGAGAACAAGTGATAAAGATATCAAATGACATTCAAGCAACTGCGTAAGTCGAACGAAATTAATTTTTATTTTTTCATTTAATTCCGTTCAAAAAGTTTAATATAAAATACAATATTTGTATTACAATTTATATTAGATGTTCTATCGAGTGGTATTTATTACCGACTAAAACTCAAAAGATGTTGCAAATGATGATTATGAGGAGCAATAACATTGATCTATTGACCGGAGGTTCGATTATTATATTATCGTTCGAAAGTTTTGCATCGGTAATTATTATTAATTAATATAGTACTTAAACTGTCATATTATTGTAATAAATAATTAATTTTTTTGTAATGGTACGTATAAAGTGCGATTTTACACATAATTTGAATATTAAAAATCGCATTTACGCCTCCAATAACAAAAATAATGTTCGTTACACGTATGAAAGATGATTTTCAACTCTGGCGTGTATCACCCAAGCGAAGCGAGACGAGATAAAACTCGCCCTCCTTCGAAAATCAAATCTTTCGCACTTGTATCGAAAAGTATTAATTATATATATATATATATGTATATGTGGTTATTTTAAGATTTTGAAAACGTCGTTTTCGGCTGCTGCTGTTCTTTCCTCTATACAACAGTGAAAAGAAACATTCTATTCAATTCATTTATTAAAAAAGAAAATTATCTTATCTGGAAAAAATGTTTAATAAATTATACTGAAGACGTATTTTGTACCAAACACAGAAATGTCAAATATAAAAAATCTACTTGATTAAAGTAGACATTTAATAGAAATGCCTTAAAGAGAAGTATGTAATATCTATAAAAATTAAAACAAAATTATTTCGATCTCACAGTCCATTAATTATAAAAAAGTAATATTAATAAAACACTAAATAAAATATATACATTATTATTTCTTCTACATATAAATTATTTATATTTATAGAAATTATCATTTCTTTAAAAATTAAATACCTTTCTAGAAATCATAAACGATTCTTAGGTATTTATTAGCGCATTTTGATGAAGTTTTGCATGTACCTTCAATTTTTATTCAAAACATTATAACAGTATTCATACAAATATATATACTTTGATGAACGTAGTTGGTCAATTATTTAAGTATATTTTCTGGATTTTATTCTATTTCATTATACAAGGTAAGTAAAATATAATTCAATTTAAATCAAATGTCCATTTTACGAATATTATTCTACATTTGGTTGATATATCCCTGACCTGAACGTTGAGCCAATGCATAACGTCTATTTTACTTCTTGAAGCATAATAGCTAGTATGTTATATTGAAGAATAATTATATTTTGCTCAAAAATGATCTATTTATGTAACCACCATAAAATCTTTTTCCCACAGAGGTGAGTAAAAATTTGATTTATTCCTCGTAATTAGGGGAGTAAATGGATACGTTTTAAACACTGTGACTAAAAATTAATTTTATTCCTATGGTCGCTTTCTATTCCACCCGTAGACTCACTTTAACTCCCGTAAAATTTGATTCCAGTACACCCATTTATTTATTGAAGACTCATTTTTTTCATCGGAGACTTACTTTTTTGTTTTGGTAACACTAGTTAAACTTTTTCAATATATAAATTATATTTATATTAAATAATATAATTATATATATATATATATATATATATATATATATATATATATATATATATATATATATATATATATATATATATATATATATATATATATATATATATATATATATATATATATATATATATATATATATATATATATATATATATATATATATATATATATATATATATATATATATATATATATATATATATATATATATATATATATATATATATATATATATATATATATATATATATATATATATATATATATATATATATATATATATATATATATATATATATATATATATATATATATATATATATATATATATATATATATATATATATATATATATATATATATATATATATATATATATATATATATATATATATATATATATATATATATATATATATATATATATATATATATATATATATATATATATATATATATATATATATATATATATATATATATATATATATATATATATATATATATATATATATATATATATATATATATATATATATATATATATATATATATATATATATATATATATATATATATATATATATATATATATATATATATATATATATATATATATATATATATATATATATATATATATATATATATATATATATATATATATATATATATATATATATATATATATATATATATATATATATATATATATATATATATATATATATATATATATATATATATATATATATATATATATATATATATATATATATATATATATATATATATATATATATATATATATATATATATATATATATATATATATATATATATATATATATATATATATATATATATATATATATATATATATATATATATATATATATATATATATATATATATATATATATATATATATATATATATATATATATATATATATATATATATATATATATATATATATATATATATATATATATATATATATATATATATATATATATATATATATATGTATATGTGGTTATTTTAAGATTTTGAAAACGTCGTTTTCGGCTGCTGCTGTTCTTTCCTCTATACAACAGTGAAAAGAAACATTCTATTCAATTCATTTATTAAAAAAGAAAATTATCTTATCTGGAAAAAATGTTTAATAAATTATACTGAAGACGTATTTTGTACCAAACACAGAAATGTCAAATATAAAAAATCTACTTGATTAAAGTAGACATTTAATAGAAATGCCTTAAAGAGAAGTATGTAATATCTATAAAAATTAAAACAAAATTATTTCGATCTCACAGTCCATTAATTATAAAAAAGTAATATTAATAAAACACTAAATAAAATATACATTATTATTTCTTCTACATATAAATTATTTATATTTATAGAAATTATCATTTCTTTAAAAATTAAATACCTTTCTAGAAATCATAAACGATTCTTAGGTATTTATTAGCGCATTTTGATGAAGTTTTGCATGTACCTTCAATTTTTATTCAAAACATTATAACAGTATTCATACAAATATATATACTTTGATGAACGTAGTTGGTCAATTATTTAAGTATATTTTCTGGATTTTATTCTATTTCATTATACAAGGTAAGTAAAATATAATTCAATTTAAATCAAATGTCCATTTTACGAATATTATTCTACATTTGGTTGATATATCCCTGACCTGAACGTTGAGCCAATGCAATAACGTCTATTTTACTTTCTTGAAGCATAATAGCTAGTATGTTATATTGAAGAATAATTATATTTTGCTCAAAAATGATCTATTTATGTAACCACCATAAAATCTTTTTCCCACAGAGTGAGTAAAATTTGATTTATTCCTCGTAATTAGGGAGTAAATGATACGTTTTTAAACACTGTGACTAAAAATTAATTTTATTCCTATGGTCGCTTTATTCCCCGTAGACTCACTTTACTCCCCGTAAAATTTTATTTCCCGTACACCCATTTTATTTATTGAAGACTCATTTTTTTCATCGTAGACTTACTTTTTTGTTTTTAACACTTAGTTTAAACTTTTTCTACAAATATATAATTAAATTTATTATATTAAATTAAGTATATCAAAAAATTTTAAGTTAATTAATTTAATACAAGTTAATTATCAATATTATGTTATATTTCTTTTTTTTCGTATAGTAATACCATATTTATATTGTAATTATAGTAACTAGATTTTTTCATATAACAAAAATTTCTATTAATTATTCTGCTCTTATCATGATTAAACTTATATTCAATTCTGTTTATTTTGTTCGCCCATTTACACTTTTTATATAAAAATGATACGTTTCAATTTGTAACAAAAACACGTGCTTTTTTGTAGATTTTTAATGATTTTCATTGTTTTTGTGGGATGAATATTTTGATCTTAGGATCACTTTATTCTTTTCTAATGAAGTCCTTGATGATTAAGGAATGAGTTCCTAGACTCAAACATTTAATTATTATTTTATATAATGATAGTTACCAATAATTAACAACAAAAAAGTGAAAACTTTTCAAATTAAATTGGGCTGTGAACTAAACCTCGAACACAGGGGTTTTCGAGGTTTTTTTTTTTGGAGTTTGTGGTAATGACGTTTTACGCACAACCGGCAAACTATCCACCCCCTCGCAAGAGCAGACAGTCCACCGAGTGTGGGACTCAGTAGGAGCAAACTACTAATACCCAGTAAACCCACATATCTCTGTTCGCACCGACACCAGCCCGGAACTGTTATTCACTTTACTTCAGACTGGGCGGCTATCCTTGCGTGTCCAAAAAAACACATTCATTCTTTTACTCTTTCATTCTCGAAATACATTCGTTCAATCTATCAGACATCCATCTGCTTTTTTGCTCCGCAATACATTCGTAACGTAATTTGCGATGAGACGCCAGTTGCCCGCGTTCGTCGTCATAAATCTCGTCACGTTTTCCGCTTCTATTTCCGTTTCAAGTCGTTGACGTTAGTCTTTGTTCATCATTGTCGGCTTGCGGAGCAATTTCATTCGCTGCAATTCGTACAACGCGACTTCGACCGATTCATTTATTTCGCTCATTCCGCCTGTTATGATGCGACTAACGTTCTTTTGGACGTTTGTTCTCTCGGTCATCCTAGCTAGGCTGCTGCGTATGTTGAGCAATTGTTCATACAGTTTGCTCGCTGCAGCCTCCCAACTAGTTGGCGACCCTCCGATGTGTCGTGCGAGTTTTCCTGACGCAGTTACTGCCACGCCAGCCAGGTTACCTACCGGCGTGATGGGGGAGCTGGGAAGCCCCCGTGACTCTCATAAGTTGGATAGCGCAGGCAGTACTCTAGTACCTGCAATTTTAATAGAACTTGTCATTTTTTGTGTTTATTAATCCCCCCTGAATGTGTATGTTTGTGTAAAATGGTCAGATAGTCACCAGGCGGTGGCTTGCACGGTCCGTCCTGAGCTGTCCCGATAACTTAGCTCCCCTACAGTCCGATGTCATCGACCGTTCCTCCCCTACGACTCGCAGCAAGGTCCCATCCGATCACAAGTCAGCATTACTACGAGAAGCGAGATTTACGCCGTTTCCGACGTTTACCACTGTAAAGGGCAGCCTCCCATGCTGGCTAAGCCGGGTTCGGGCCGAAAATCTAGTGTCGGCCCAGGAATGCGATACTGATGTTAACGGCAGCACCCTCCAGAGTGGACGAGCCTGCAGCCACGAGAAAGCTCCCTATTGATCACTCCGCCACTCAGCTAATAACACCTGCTGTGTCTCCGCTCTTCCCAGCATAAAACCCACTTCAGTCATGCCACGTTCACACACAGTGCACACCCGTTTATAGGGGCCTCCTTATTCACGCAGGTCGGTCTCATTTATAGAGCCGCCTTTCAATCATATCCCGCTTGGAAAATACCTGTTCATAGGGCTTCTTACTGCACATGGGCTCAGCTAGCTCTAGCGGAAGTGTATATGTGATTAGTGTATAAGTAGGTGTAAAAACAACAACTTACCACTATCAGCTGCGTTTGTATTCCTCTGTCCGCGGTCGCGTATTCAGTATATTAGCGACTGACTAGAGAGACTGGTTATAGTCTCCTATGACCACTACTCTCTCTGGTCCTTCCACTATCCGCAACCTGTGGACGCGTCCGGTAGCATGGAAAAGTGCTCTGCCCTTCAAAGGGAGATTCCCGGAAGGGGTTTTCGAGGTTGCTGAATACGAATCATATCTTAGATTTTGAAAATTCTAAACGGTCGATCCACTATGGCGAACAAAATTTTTAAAAAAACGTGGGAAATCTTTACAAAACATGTAAATTTAAACTAACGGATTCAGCAAAGCAACTTCTCATATAAAATATGTCGAAAATCAATGGTTTCAGATAAATTAGCTTGCTCATCAGCGTTTCAAATCTGCTTTTCTGAACTTTTATTGCCAATTCACTATCAACGACACTCAAAATCCCTGTACACAAAGTTTTATATTAAAATGTCATATTTTAAAAATTTTGACTGTCGTATTTAATCTGCCATTTTGAATTTTCAAAATCTGATGCCGGTTTCGTATTCTGCGACCTGAAAACCTATATGGTTACTTGCATATCTATACGGTGCCTGCTGCATAAAAATGTGCCCCTCAAAGGGTTAAGTAAAAGTGTGAAAAAAATATATTATATTATACTTGTATTTAAAGTATCCGAAACTACAATTACGTAAACGTAATATATATTGTAGTTGGATATATAAATATAATATGTCGTTTAGTCATTACATTAATTATATTGAAAATTCTGTCGTATAGTTTAATATAGACTAGAAACTGTCAAAAATGCACATATACTAAATTTAAATTTTTAACAAAGCTAGACTATATCAATACGCATGTACTGTACCTCACTCATAAAAATGGTTTCTTAATACAAGCAGGATTCTGCTCAAATGTGCGCTAAAAAGAAATCCGCTAAAAGTTAAATGATTCCTCTATAATTTAAAGGATTATACTTCATGTTTCACGAAATAATTCTAAAGCTAATTAACGTAAGAGGAATTTTATGTTAACAACAGAAGAATCATATAAAAAATGGATTTCTTTTTGACGAATATTTGAGAAAAATTCCGCTTGTATTAAGGAACCATTTTTATGAGTACTTCTCTTATTTGTCCATTAGTTAACTATAATAATGTATTCGATTAATGCGATTTCAGCGAGCATTCTTGTGAAAATGTTTGTATACTTTTAATTATAGTTGAAAGTTTAAAATTAAGTCGATTCAAAAGAAAATTCAAAATAAATGTGGTTATCGATCTAGCGAAACTCCCTTATAAAACTTTTACATAAAATATTAATTAGCAAAATTGTTTTACTGTAAAGTACATGACAAGTATATGAATATTTAATTTTATAGGATTTTTTTTCTGCGTCGTCGTGAATTGAAGGTAATATTTATATTGATTAATATAAAATAATTTTACAAAATATTATAATGCGCTACAAAAAAAGTTCACTTGTACGTCATAAGTTAGTCAGTCAAGACCTACAGTTCGCTTTTTTTAAATTTCGATTTAATTGAAAAATGTATATTGTCTTGTAAATAAAGTGAAGTTCGTTCATGTTTTCTTTATTGTTAAATGTGTTACTATGAAGATAAAAAAAACAAATGTAATTTTTCTTGATAAAATCAACAAAAGATTATGTAAAGAAATTTTTAGATTGATAGGTTTATGGCCATATCAGTCAACAATTCAAAAACGAGTTCGCTTTGGATTTAGTTCGCTCACATTAGTCTCGTATTCAATAATATTGGTAAATGTTTATTAAATTACATGTGGTACAGATTCTTCTTACATATATATTGGTTATTTTTGTTTGCTGATTAAGCACTTTTCAAGATTCTTTAAATTAACCCATTAACGTTTAAATGGACACAATTTTTTGTCCTTTTTGAAGAGTCAATCTCGAAGGGGAATTGATGAAATCACTGCTAATAAAAACCACTTATCCTAATGATTATGAATATAATCTTTCGATTTCCGGTGTTAGCACTGTAATTAAATGTTCTAGAAAAAAACATGACTGACTTTATGGCGAAAAATACTTAAAATTAATGGATTTTTACTGCGAATTGTGGAGAGAGATGGAGGCAATCAGTAATTATAATATAATAGACTCTAATATTTTAAAAATGACGGACATTGCATACAATCTTATGATGTACGAGTTTTTCTTCATTCAGAAAACAGTTATATTTTTTACAGAAAAGTAAATAAATATTAAAAAGAAATTTTAAACAAATCTCCCCTAATTTTCAGTATTTTTCTCCATAAAGTCAGCCATATTTTTTTCTAGAGTATTTAATCACAATTCTAACTCCGGACATCGAAAAATCATAACTGAATACATTAGGATAAGTGGCTTTATTTACTTATTTATTTATTTAACCAGCAAAAAAATTACATAGTTTATCACCTATATTTCTATAGATTTCCTAGTAACTCCTATAGAGGCAACATAATGTTTGCTTGTACATAGGACTGTTATAATATTTAAAACTTAACAAATAACTTAAAAAACTATCGACACGGTGGCGGAGTGGCGGAGACGCACCTCGGCCGATCACGAAAGTTAAGCAGCACTGAGTGCGGTTGGCACTTGGATGGGTGACACCATTCTTGTGCGGCTTTCGGGATCGGTTAGGTGTTTTTCCACACTTCACAACGTGAGCGGAAGATGTGGAACATTCGGTTTCGGTGTTTGGGCCTACGCAAGGTGTCCTCAACATCTAAACAGAATGTTTCAATACACCGGCCGTCTCGGGGAAGGTTTTCCTACAAGGTTTTCCCTTCCTCACGGGCATAACCCCGGGCGAATGCGAGACGGTGGGGACCGGGATGGGAAAAATTGGAATGTTTTCACCCCCACACATAGGTGGTAGGGGTGTCCATGTAAAAACCCATTTAATGGGTATACAGGGTGATGAGCAAAGAGAACTTACAAAACTAAAAAATATAAATATATATAAAACCTTTCCTGTTTGCTTACCATATTAAATACATATGCAACGGTGATTACCATGCATTATAGCAGTATTCAAAAAGTTATTTAATACTAGCGTTTTACAAAATAGACATTCTGATATCTAATAATAATTTATTTAACTTTGTAGAATCCTGCAGGACTCCCAATGCAGAATCTTTATATTGCATAATATCTTCATAATGATTCATTTGATTACTTGGCGTATTAAATAATAATTTTACTCTTTTAAAATCAATTTTATTACAAGTATTTACAAATTAATAATAGGATCTGATCCAATTTTTAACTTTTTCCTGATATTTTGCTTACTAATGTTTAGTATTTTCAATTCATCTGGAAATTCATTATTGAGTGATATCATTAATTTCCCTTCAAGATTGACGCTCTAAAAAGGAGAAAAAATTGTGTTTGTTTGGACGTTAACGGGATGTCGGACCCGAATTACAGGGATCTACCCTTTCCAACCCAAAAATTATAATGAAAAAAGTAAAATAAAAATTTGAAAAAATTTGTAATCGTTATTCAAAACTTTTTTGAGATCCTGGAGCTCCAATTTTTCAAGATTATTTCGTTTTTCATGAATTATGCAGAAAA
Source organism: Theocolax elegans (assembly GCA_026168455.1). Taxonomy (NCBI): domain Eukaryota; kingdom Metazoa; phylum Arthropoda; class Insecta; order Hymenoptera; family Cerocephalidae; genus Theocolax; species Theocolax elegans. The sequence continues at coordinate 16,265,908 of CM047425.1, read as the reverse complement.
ATACGAAACGTCGGTAACGTAAATTTCGAAAAATAGGTACATTTTCCAACCCAAAAAAGTTGTTGCTATTATTAATAGAAAAATGGTAAAAAAATCACGAATAATCCTGAAAGCAAACTGAAGGACCTGGAGCTCTGCTTTTTTCGATAAATTAAATTCCTAACTATTAAAACTAATTAATAAGCTTGCTATTTTATTGTAACCTAATACACCATCAATAAAAATTTGATAGATTTAGTAATAATCATATGGAAAACACTAATCTAATAACAATATAAATTCAATAGGTAGGAGGTCTGATACATGAATGGAGCACAGATCCTACAATTATTATAGAGACATTAATGGCTAGTTCATATGTCTTAGCTGCTTTTTTTCTTTCTGTTTCTTTTTATTATCAAAATAATCTGGTACTGATTATTATTATTCTGATTTTTACGTTAACAATTTTTTTTGTAACTATTATATGAATAATGCATTTTACTTTGCCGCGCATAGGTAAAAAGAATGATTGAAGATATAGTAATAGATAAGGAAAATTTAGCAGATGAAGAAGAAATTGAAATAATGCTGTCGTATACCAGGAAGTCAGTAATAATGTGTTTGGGAATCATATGTAAATATTCAACTTGTACTAAACGTTGTATTTACTTAACAAAAATCTGTATCTATCTTCTCCAGCCAAAAAATCATATTTAAAGTTTTAAATTAAAAATCTGAAAAAATTTTGATTTTTCATATCGTCTGAAAGAAAATTAATTTATGCTTTGTAAAAAATAGTATATTACATACCATGGCAGTAAAATAAGAAATGTCTCAGATCACATGTAATTGTCAGCCGAGGCGAAGCCGAGATGGACGAACATGTGATCTGAGGTTTTCTATTTTACTGGCCAAGGTGTGTATACTATTTTTCTGCCCTCCGGACGGAAAGCGGCAACTTCCCGGCCGCTGCGCGAATTGAAGTTGCCGTTTTCCGGCAACGTCGAGCAGAAATTAGTATATTACATACCATGGCCAGTAAAATAAGAAATGTTTCAGATCACATGTAATTGTCGGCCGAGGCGAAGCCGAGAGGGCCGGAGGGCAGAATTCGGTGATGAATTTTCAATTATAAAATATAAACTAGAATCAAACCAAATATTATATTTAAATTATTAACTAGTAAAATATTTTAAAAACCATTATTTTATACAAAAACTAAGAAAAGAAGTAAGACTGAAATTATACAAAAGACTACTAATAAAATTAATCGATAATTTTCTCCATAGTTAATGGACTGTTTATTATTCCTATTTCTGGAATAATGACGATTCTACCAACGATAATGAACTATAGTAATTCAAGTGACTATGCTGACTTTTTTCCGTATTATTTAAGTTACATGATTATCAATCATGAAAGATATCGCTTACAAATTACTTGTCATACAACGTTTACAATAGTTTACGCTACGATTTGTTTTATTCTTTTATATCTTACTATATAAGGATCATCAAACACGTTTGTGGATTATACACCATCGTAAGGTAATGCAATAATTAAAAATAGTTTTGAATAATACGTACAAAATTAAAGAGAAATAATAAAAATTATTTCACTTCTGAAAATGTACTTATTAGCATTTTATATTTTAGTTATAATTTAAAAAATGTAATTCAAAATAACAAGAAAATTACATCGCCTTTCGAAGCAAAAAAAATAAAAATAACGTCGGTTACTGACAGGTTAATAAATATCATAAAGAGACATCAGAACTCAATACGGTTAGAAATCAAAACAATATATTATGTAAATCGATTAACTTGTAAGTAGAGGGCATATTAAATCAACTTACTCGAAAAATGTATAATTGTTTTTAGTGAACTTGACATAGTGAGACAAATATGTAGCCAAGGCTTTTTTATGTTCGAAGTCTCGACCTTACTAGTTATTTCTTTACTTATATGTGATGTAAGGAAATATATTCTTCATACATTTAAAAATTATTTTCATTTTTCCATATCAAATTAAAATGAAAAAAATCGAATTTTTGTTTAGATAAGGGTTGAAAAAGCAGATCTACGCAACTATCACTTAATTCGATTAGGTTTACTATCTATCTTGTTTCTTCAATATGTATTTTATTTACATTATCTAGGAGAACAAGTGATAAAGATATCAAATGACATTCAAACAACTGCGTAAGTCGAACGAAATTAATTTTTATTTTTTCATTTGATTCCGTTCAAAAAGTTTAATATAAAATACAATATTTGTATTACAATTTATATTAGATGTTCTATCGAGTGGTATTTATTACCGACTAAAACTCAAAAGATGTTGCAAATGATGATTATGAGGAGCAATAACATCGATCTATTGACCGGAGGTTCGATTATTATATTATCGTTTGAAAGTTTTACTTCGGTAATTATTGTTATTTAACAAAGTAATTAATTGTCATATTATTGCCATAAATAATTTATTATTATACAAGGATATATATGTGGTTATTTTAAGATTTTAAAAACCATTATTTTATACAAAAACTAAGAAAGAAGTAAGACTGAAATTATACAAAAGACTACTAATAAAATTAATCGATAATTTTTCCATAGTTAATGGACTGTTTATTATTCCTATTTCTGGAATAATGACGATTCTACCAACGATAATGAACTATAGTAATTCAAGTGACTATGCTGACTTTTTTCCGTATTATTTAAGTTACATGATTATCAATCATGAAAGATATCGCTTACAAATTACTTGTCATACAACGTTTACAATAGTTTACGCTACGATTTTGTTTTATTCTTTTATATCTTACTATATAAGGATCATCAAACACGTTTGTGGATTATACACCATCGTAAGGTAATGCAATAATTAAAAATAGTTTTGAATAATACGTACAAAATTAAAGAGAAATAATAAAAATTATTTCACTTCTGAAAATGTACTTATTAGCATTTTATTTTAGTTATAATTTAAAAAATGTAATTCAAAATAACAAGAAAATTACATCGCCTTTCGAAGCAAAAAAAATAAAAATAACGTCGGTTACTGACAGGTTAATAAATATCATAAAGAGACATCAGAACTCAATACGGTTAGAAATCAAAACAATATATTATGTAAATCGATTAACTTGTAAGTAGAGGGCATATTAAATCAACTTACTCGAAAAATGTATAATTGTTTTTAGTGAACTTGACATAGTGAGACAAATATGTAGCCAAGGCTTTTTTATGTTCGAAGTCTCGACCTTACTAGTTATTTCTTTACTTATATGTGATGTAAGGAATATATTCTTCATACATTTTAAAAATTATTTTCATTTTTCCATATCAAATTAAAATGAAAAAAATCGAATTTTTGTTTAGATAAGGGTTGAAAAAGCAGATCTACGCAACTATCACTTAATTCGATTAGGTTTACTATCTATCTTGTTTCTTCAATATGTATTTTATTTACATTATCTAGGAGAACAAGTGATAAAGATATCAAATGACATTCAAACAACTGCGTAAGTCGAACGAAATTAATTTTTATTTTTTCATTTGATTCCGTTCAAAAAGTTTAATATAAAATACAATTTGTATTACAATTTATATTAGATGTTCTATCGAGTGGTATTTATTACCGACTAAAACTCAAAAGATGTTGCAAATGATGATTATGAGGAGCAATAACATCGATCTATTGACCGGAGGTTCGATTATTATATTATCGTTTGAAAGTTTTACTTCGGTAATTATTGTTATTTAACAAAGTAATTAATTGTCATATTATTGCCATAAATAATTTATTATTATACAAGGATATATATGTGGTTATTTTAAGATTTTAAAAACGTCATTTTCGGCTGCTGCTGTTCTTTCGTCTATACAACAGTGAAAAGAATCATTTCTATATAATTCATTGTTAAAAAATAAAATTATTTTATCTCGATAAAGTGTTTAATTTATTATACTGAAGACGTATCCTTATACCAGACACAGAATTGTTTAATATGAAAAATCTACTTGATTAAAGTAGACATATATAATTTGAAAAAAAGATTCATTTTTAACAATATTTTTTTTTATAACAACTGAAAAAATTTCTTAATTTTTTAAACAAATTATATTATTATTAACTTTTATTGAAAATTTTTTGGCCAATTTATACTTACCATATGTATATTAATTATTATGCAGTACTCTGATTTTTTTGCATCATGGACTTACCGCAGGACATCTCAGGAACCATTTTATCAAATGGGCCGAAATTTTAACATTAACTTTTAAATATGATTTTAATCCAGTTGAATGGAACAGAATTTGAATAGAAGTCTAAATGTTATATAAATACATATTTAGCTGTTCTTTACACAATTTTTGAATTCTTAAAATAATTTGATAATAATTTTTTTATTACGATTTTAATACAGTCTGTTCCACTCAAGTGGATTAAAATCATATTTAAAGTTTTAAATTAAAAATCTGAAAAAATTTTGATTTTTCATATCGTCTGAAAGAAAATTAATTTTTCTGCCCTCCGGACGGAAAGCGGCAACTTCCCGGCCGCTGCGCGAATGAAGTTGCCGTTTTCCGGCAACGTCGAGCAGAAATTAGTATATTACATACCATGGCCAGTAAAATAAGAAATGTTTCAGATCACATGTAATTTCGGCCGAGGCGAAGCCGAGAGGGCCGGAGGGCAGAATTCGGTGATGAATTTTCAATTATAAAATATAAACTAGAATCAAACCAAATATTATATTTAAATTATTAACTAGTAAAATATTTTAAAAACCATTATTTTATACAAAAACTAAGAAAGAAGTAAGACTGAAATTATACAAAAGACTACTAATAAAATTAATCGATAATTTTTCCATAGTTAATGGACTGTTTATTATTCCTATTTCTGGAATAATGACGATTCTACCAACGATAATGAACTATAGTAATTCAAGTGACTATGCTGACTTTTTTCCGTATTATTTAAGTTACATGATTATCAATCATGAAAGATATCGCTTACAAATTACTTGTCATACAACGTTTACAATAGTTTACGCTACGATTTTGTTTTATTCTTTTATATCTTACTATATAAGGATCATCAAACACGTTTGTGGATTATACACCATCGTAAGGTAATGCAATAATTAAAAATAGTTTTGAATAATACGTACAAAATTAAAGAGAAATAATAAAAATTATTTCACTTCTGAAAATGTACTTATTAGCATTTTATTTTAGTTATAATTTAAAAAATGTAATTCAAAATAACAAGAAAATTACATCGCCTTTCGAAGCAAAAAAAATAAAAATAACGTCGGTTACTGACAGGTTAATAAATATCATAAAGAGACATCAGAACTCAATACGGTTAGAAATCAAAACAATATATTATGTAAATCGATTAACTTGTAAGTAGAGGGCATATTAAATCAACTTACTCGAAAAATGTATAATTGTTTTTAGTGAACTTGACATAGTGAGACAAATATGTAGCCAAGGCTTTTTTATGTTCGAAGTCTCGACCTTACTAGTTATTTCTTTACTTATATGTGATGTAAGGAATATATTCTTCATACATTTTAAAAATTATTTTCATTTTTCCATATCAAATTAAAATGAAAAAAATCGAATTTTTGTTTAGATAAGGGTTGAAAAAGCAGATCTACGCAACTATCACTTAATTCGATTAGGTTTACTATCTATCTTGTTTCTTCAATATGTATTTTATTTACATTATCTAGGAGAACAAGTGATAAAGATATCAAATGACATTCAAACAACTGCGTAAGTCGAACGAAATTAATTTTTATTTTTTCATTTGATTCCGTTCAAAAAGTTTAATATAAAATACAATATTTGTATTACAATTTATATTAGATGTTCTATCGAGTGGTATTTATTACCGACTAAAACTCAAAAGATGTTGCAAATGATGATTATGAGGAGCAATAACATCGATCTATTGACCGGAGGTTCGATTATTATATTATCGTTTGAAAGTTTTACTTCGGTAATTATTGTTATTTAACAAAGTAATTAATTGTCATATTATTGCCATAAATAATTTATTATTATACAAGGATATATATGTGGTTATTTTAAGATTTTAAAAACGTCATTTTCGGCTGCTGCTGTTCTTTCGTCTATACAACAGTGAAAAGAATCATTTCTATATAATTCATTGTTAAAAAATAAAATTATTTTATCTCGATAAAGTGTTTAATTTATTATACTGAAGACGTATCCTTATACCAGACACAGAATTGTTTAATATGAAAAATCTACTTGATTAAAGTAGACATATATAATTTGAAAAAAAGATTCATTTTTAACAATATTTTTTTTTATAACAACTGAAAAAATTTCTTAATTTTTTAAACAAATTATATTATTATTAACTTTTATTGAAAATTTTTTGGCCAATTTATACTTACCATATGTATTAATTTATTATGCAGTACTCTGATTTTTTTGCATCATGGACTTACCGCAGGACATCTCAGGAACCATTTTATCAAATGGGCCGAAATTTTAACATTAACTTTTAAATATGATTTTAATCCAGTTGAATGGAACAGAATTTGAATAGAAGTCTAAATGTTATATAAATACATATTTAGCTGTTCTTTACACAATTTTTGAATTCTTAAAATAATTTGATAATAATTTTTTTATTACGATTTTAATACAGTCTGTTCCACTCAAGTGGATTAAAATCATATTTAAAAGAGTTACTGTTAAAATTTTAGCCTATTCGATGAGATAGTTCCTAAAATATCCTGCGGTAAGTCCATTACAGAAAACAATCAGAGTACACAGTGTCTCATAATTAATTAAATTAGTTATGTTAAGTATAAAGTGGCCAAAAAATTTTAAATAAAAGTTAATTATAATATATTTTGTTTAAAAAATAAAGAAATAGTTTCAATTTTTATGAAAAAAATTATTAATTGTTAATATATTGAATAGCTTTTTTTCAATTTTAATCCAGGCTTTTCTTCTTAAACTGAAGGTGTAACATCCATAAAAATTAACACATAATGATTTCTGTCTCATATTCCATTGATTATAAAAAATAAAATTATTTTATCTCGATAAAGTGTTTAATTTATTATACTGAAGACGTATCCTTATACCAGACACAGAATTGTTTAATATGAAAAATCTACTTGATTAAAGTAGACATATATAATTTGAAAAAAAGATTCATTTTTAACAATATTTTTTTTTATAACAACTGAAAAAATTTCTTAATTTTTTAAACAAATTATATTATTATTAACTTTTATTGAAAATTTTTTGGCCAATTTATACTTACCATATGTATATTAATTATTATGCAGTACTCTGATTTTTTTGCATCATGGACTTACCGCAGGACATCTCAGGAACCATTTTATCAAATGGGCCGAAATTTTAACATTAACTTTTAAATATGATTTTAATCCAGTTGAATGGAACAGAATTTGAATAGAAGTCTAAATGTTTATATAAATACATATTTAGCTGTTCTTTACACAATTTTTGAATTCTTAAAATAATTTGATAATAATTTTTTTATTACGATTTTAATACAGTCTGTTCCACTCAAGTGGATTAAAATCATATTTAAAGTTTTAAATTAAAAATCTGAAAAAATTTTGATTTTTCATATCGTCTGAAAGAAAATTAATTTTTCTGCCCTCCGGACGGAAAGCGGCAACTTCCCGGCCGCTGCGCGAATGAAGTTGCCGTTTTCCGGCAACGTCGAGCAGAAATTAGTATATTACATACCATGGCCAGTAAAATAAGAAATGTTTCAGATCACATGTAATTTCGGCCGAGGCGAAGCCGAGAGGGCCGGAGGGCAGAATTCGGTGATGAATTTTCAATTATAAAATATAAACTAGAATCAAACCAAATATTATATTTAAATTATTAACTAGTAAAATATTTTAAAAACCATTATTTTATACAAAAACTAAGAAAAGAAGTAAGACTGAAATTATACAAAAGACTACTAATAAAATTAATCGATAATTTTCTCCATAGTTAATGGACTGTTTATTATTCCTATTTCTGGAATAATGACGATTCTACCAACGATAATGAACTATAGTAATTCAAGTGACTATGCTGACTTTTTTCCGTATTATTTAAGTTACATGATTATCAATCATGAAAGATATCGCTTACAAATTACTTGTCATACAACGTTTACAATAGTTTACGCTACGATTTTGTTTTATTCTTTTATATCTTACTATATAAGGATCATCAAACACGTTTGTGGATTATACACCATCGTAAGGTAATGCAATAATTAAAAATAGTTTTGAATAATACGTACAAAATTAAAGAGAAATAATAAAAATTATTTCACTTCTGAAAATGTACTTATTAGCATTTTATATTTTAGTTATAATTTAAAAAATGTAATTCAAAATAACAAGAAAATTACATCGCCTTTCGAAGCAAAAAAAATAAAAATAACGTCGGTTACTGACAGGTTAATAAATATCATAAAGAGACATCAGAACTCAATACGGTTAGAAATCAAAACAATATATTATGTAAATCGATTAACTTGTAAGTAGAGGGCATATTAAATCAACTTACTCGAAAAATGTATAATTGTTTTTAGTGAACTTGACATAGTGAGACAAATATGTAGCCAAGGCTTTTTTATGTTCGAAGTCTCGACCTTACTAGTTATTTCTTTACTTATATGTGATGTAAGGAAATATATTCTTCATACATTTTAAAAATTATTTTCATTTTTCCATATCAAATTAAAATGAAAAAAATCGAATTTTTGTTTAGATAAGGGTTGAAAAAGCAGATCTACGCAACTATCACTTAATTCGATTAGGTTTACTATCTATCTTGTTTCTTCAATATGTATTTTATTTACATTATCTAGGAGAACAAGTGATAAAGATATCAAATGACATTCAAACAACTGCGTAAGTCGAACGAAATTAATTTTTATTTTTTCATTTGATTCCGTTCAAAAAGTTTAATATAAAATACAATATTTGTATTACAATTTATATTAGATGTTCTATCGAGTGGTATTTATTACCGACTAAAACTCAAAAGATGTTGCAAATGATGATTATGAGGAGCAATAACATCGATCTATTGACCGGAGGTTCGATTATTATATTATCGTTTGAAAGTTTTACTTCGGTAATTATTGTTATTTAACAAAGTAATTAATTGTCATATTATTGCCATAAATAATTTATTATTATACAAGGATATATATGTGGTTATTTTAAGATTTTAAAAACGTCATTTTCGGCTGCTGCTGTTCTTTCGTCTATACAACAGTGAAAAGAATCATTTCTATATAATTCATTGTTAAAAAATAAAATTATTTTATCTCGATAAAGTGTTTAATTTATTATACTGAAGACGTATCCTTATACCAGACACAGAATTGTTTAATATGAAAAATCTACTTGATTAAAGTAGACATATATAATTTGAAAAAAAGATTCATTTTTAACAATATTTTTTTTTATAACAACTGAAAAAATTTCTTAATTTTTTAAACAAATTATATTATTATTAACTTTTATTGAAAATTTTTTGGCCAATTTATACTTACCATATGTATATTAATTTATTATGCAGTACTCTGATTTTTTTGCATCATGGACTTACCGCAGGACATCTCAGGAACCATTTTATCAAATGGGCCGAAATTTTAACATTAACTTTTAAATATGATTTTAATCCAGTTGAATGGAACAGAATTTGAATAGAAGTCTAAATGTTTATATAAATACATATTTAGCTGTTCTTTACACAATTTTTGAATTCTTAAAATAATTTGATAATAATTTTTTTATTACGATTTTAATACAGTCTGTTCCACTCAAGTGGATTAAAATCATATTTAAAAGAGTTACTGTTAAAATTTTAGCCTATTCGATGAGATAGTTCCTAAAATATCCTGCGGTAAGTCCATTACAGAAAACAATCAGAGTACACAGTGTCTCATAATTAATTAAATTAGTTATGTTAAGTATAAAGTGGCCAAAAAATTTTAAATAAAAGTTAATTATAATATATTTTGTTTAAAAAATAAAGAAATAGTTTCAATTTTTATGAAAAAAATTATTAATTGTTAATATATTGAATAGCTTTTTTTCAATTTTAATCCAGGCTTTTCTTCTTAAACTGAAGGTGTAACATCCATAAAAATTAACACATAATGATTTCTGTCTCATATTCCATTGATTATAAAAAATAAAATATTAATTATAAATGAGTAATAATAATAAAACATTAAATAAAATATAAACGCCTATTTTACTCCCTTGAGGCATAAATAAATAGTATGTTATATTTAAGATTAATTATATTTTGCTCAAAAATGATCTTATTTTATAACCAAAATAAAATCTTCTTGCCACAGAGTGAATAAAATTCGATTTTGGTCCTCGTAATTAGGGAGTAAAATGATACGTTTTTAAACACTGTGACTAAAAATTAATTTTATTCCATTGATCCCTTTATTTCCCGTAAACTCACCGTAAACTCATTTTATTCTTCGAGGTAGACAAACATGTGATCCTAGGCTTTCTTTTTTACTGGCCAAGGTGTGTATACTATTTTGTCATCGTCATCATGTAAAAGGTCTATTTTATTAACCTTTGTGAGTGGAGTAAAATTGCATTTTATTCCTATGGTCGCTTTATTTCCCGTAGACTCATTTTACTCCCCGTAAAATTTTATTTCCCGTACACCCATTTTATTCATCGAAGACTCATTTTTCATACACTTAACTTCATACGCTTAAGAGTATGTAACTTATTTTTACAATATGTACTTTTTTTATTACATAAGTACATTAATTTTTTTAGCTAGCTGTAACTGGTTATACAGTTTTCAATCAAAAAGAATAATATTTTTCGAAATGTTATAACGGTTTGTTTTAAATAATTAAATTATACTATTTTTGCGTAATATATTATATATATGATCGACATGTTAATTTGAAGAAGCTACGTGCCAATTAATTGGCTGCGGTTTTGTATTCTTCTAGTAAACAAATAAGTAAATTAATTAATACAAAGTATATATAAAGGTAGATTATCTTTATCTTTATATTATAAAAAACTGAGTTGCAAGGAGAAGCAGAAAAAAGTTTTCCTTATATTGAAACTGTATCAATTGAAACGAAAAATGAACTTACATAAACATTTTATTGAGATTTTAGCATTATAAATAATAATTCCCAATTTAAAATTGTTATCATTTTACAGTAAGTTGATGAATGTTTTCATAACCTAAAAAATAACGAAAAAATGTAAATATTCATTAAATCAAATTCTTTGACTATCTAGCAATGAAAAACAAATAATATTAGGTTAAAGTATAGCAACGACGAATGCTTTTATTTACAAATGAGAAAAATAAATAAAAAATTTTTGTTATGAAAAATATCACGTAGTTAAAAAAAAGTAATAAATTTTTCGCATTTTTTTACATTTGAAAAATTATAACTTTTATTTAAATTTAGATACATCAATTTTCTGGATGGCATTTGAAAGAATGTATCTAAAACTATATAGTAAAAAGTCTTTTAATTTTAGCTGTACTTGAATCTATTTCATTTGCTTCTACAAATGTTGTTTTAAATAGAAAGATATAATTTTTGTAAATGTTTGTAAATGTTTGTAAAGGATATAACGCTCATTTAATAAAAGTGAAACAATTCTGTAAAGTATAAATTTTTCAAGTATACTATGGGTTACAATTGAATTTAAACTGCACAGTGAATTAGACTGCATTCATTGACATAATTTCAATGTTAAATTTATCGTACACAATTTAAATTTCGTATGTAACATTACCAAAAGACACGCACATATCAAGAAAATCGAAATAGAAAGAGAAACGAATTCCATCGAGTTGTTACAGACACTGAATCAAAGTACAAACAACCTCCTAGCAAAATACTTACATTACACGGATTTGAGCACGTGAATCCGCGACGCGGAACTTGCGAGGATTTTCACTGAGCGTAGACCAGAAAACCGCAGGCCCCATAGTAATTTAACGCACTCGTGAGTTTTTTCATGATTCATCTGTTAAAACCACAACTATAGGTACATGGATTCGTACGATGCATTCATATGTTTATTTGTGCGCGTTCGTATATGTATGTCCCTGATAAGTCGCGTGCATCACGCTACACTACTTGCTATGAAGAAATGGAAAACCAATTTGAAAGAGAAAGTTCATTTTTCTCGTACTACTGTTTCATGTTATAAAAAATTGTTTCATTGTTTTGTGTCTCATTGTTTTAATATTTGAGGATTGTGTGACATTAACAATATTGTAACGCGGTAAATCCGACACGGAAGCGAATTTTTCTATCAAATTTATGAATTTGTAACATTTAGTTATTAAATTACGTTCATTTTTGTATGCAAAGTTATCGTGATTATTTTTGGTACTTTTAGAATTTTAGGGAATCATGTGGCCAAATTAACATGCTCGTTAAAAACTGAATTTAATTAATCATTTCGTTTAACATATATCGAGTAACAATTAATCATGTTTCTGCGTTTGGAACTCTGATATCAAATGTTTAATTAATTTAAAATTTTCTTTCACTCAAATTGCTTTTAAGTTTTTCCATGTATTTCAAAATTTGTTTTGAGAGGATGTTAACGTCAATTGCCTTTTAATGCTATTTTTGAACGTGTGGTGAAATGAACCTCGTAACATATTAACAATTCGTTTAGTGTCTAAGTCGACTATTTTTCGCGGCACACCTATAAACCGCTCAAATTTTGTTATGTTTCCCATCATGATTTGACCACTTTTCCTATCGCACAACACTTCTCCATCACATTAAATATCGCTACAAATGTATTGATAATTTTGATGGATATAGAATACACAAATGAAGGGCAATGATATCTTGGTTTTTCATAATTTACCATATTTATTCAATTGAAATTGTTTTTTCAGTTCCATTGACTTGATTTGACGTTGATAAAATTTGACGTTTACATCCCATTCAATATAGAATGTAAAATATCTTCTATGAACTTATAGTTAACTTACAATAAAAAGTCAAATATATATGAAATTTAGTTGATTAATTGACATACAGACAAAATACACTTACAAGGAGAGGAGATTTTTTGGTCCAAATAAGAAGATTCGTATCTCAGGGTTTTGACCTGTAGGTCCTTGATATAAAGATATTCGACATTTTTAAAAAATCTAGGGGAAAAAGGACTTTACGCCACTTAAAATAACTTAAGATCTATTAAATCTACATCTGAAAACGATATCTTATATTAATAACTAATATTTGAACTTTGATTTGTTTGAATAGCTTAGACCGTTCAAAAGATAAGTTTTAGCAAAGAATTAAGAAGTAAAAGATAAAAAACCAATATAATAGTTTGTATTAAAATTAACATAAAATTGTAACTATTTTTCAATTAAACATAACTATTCGAACAGTTCAAGCTACTTAAACAAATCAAATTTCAAATAATAGATCTTGATGTCAGCTTTTTTCTCGTTTATGGCTATAATAACTGTTGATTAAAAAGAACTCGAGTAATTTTAAAATTAGCATAAAGTTCTTTTTTCCCTAAATTTTCAAAATCATATTCTAAATTTGTCAAAAATCATATTCTAAAATAAATTCGTTTCCCGTAAGCCATGTCCTCTTGTTGTTAGTTGATAAAGCCATTAAGAAATGCACATAAAAGATAGAGAAAGTGTACCTATACAAAATATAATTCATTCTGCACCATATTTTATTATGTAATGAATTTATCTTTCAGTCTATTTCTTTCTTTTGACTCTTTTTTCTCTTAACGGTGTCTTTTGTTTCGAGGATTGTATAATTAATTGCATGCTATTTCACTTTTCCTTGCGAGAATACCATGGCGACAATAAGGTATATAATTTACTTACAATTTCGCCGATTTAACTACTTAAATACGCAGTTTCCGAGAAATTTTTATTTCACTTCATCATGCCATATATATTAATTAACTTTTTATAAATCCTTAGAGACTCGCGGATTCCATAATATTTAGTGGCCATCAACCAATTTTACTTTTTCTTATTAAGGATTACGTGCACCTGCGAATAAATAATGTTCAGACCGAGAAACATAAATTTGATTACAACGTTCATTCGTATAATTAGAAAAATAATAATAGTAAAAATGATATCGATGTACCGATATGAAAGAACATTTATATAAGATTTGTAGTACATCTATTATTATACGTGTTAATAACGACTAAGAATTGTATATAATTAATTAGCGTAGTAAGTATATGTATAAATATATAGATATATATTATATACATCTTTCATGAACATTAATGTAATCTCTCGATTCCATTTTGTTACTCTAGCATGGTACATATATATATGCGCATTCGTGATAAGAGAAAGATCCGATCGTGTTTTAACATCTTTGGTGTATATACACCATAAGAGAAACGACTATACTTGCACTTTTCTGTGGGTAAATTAAGTAAGAATATATTTGGAGTATCGTTACCATTGTTGTTCTTACTGTACGTAAAAAGTGAAATAACTTATATTAAACAATTTTTAGTTTAAAATAATGCAATAATTATTTTGATTTAGTGCGCGATGTGTATAATACAAATGTACCAAATTATCTTTTTCAGCAAACAACGAGCAACATGACAAAGACAGCTTAAACGAAACCGGAAGTACAACGGGTGGAACCGTGGATGCATCGCCTGGAGGGGTCGGGGCATCCTCCCGACCCAACGCCGATAATGAACCACCCCCGCGGTCGCATTCGCCTCCTCCTAAATCTCTCGTATCGAGGATATTGGCCAGATCGAGGACTCCCGATGACCTATTGGACCACTCCGAGCCATTGTCAGTAGTTTCATTTTAACTTATTTCAATAACATTTTTAACACAATCTGCGTATAATCACTTATTCTCTTTATTATATAGATTTTTATCAGTAAACTATCAGTTAACGAGAATTTTACACAATTTATGTACTAAACGGACTATTTTCTATATAGAAATTCATATTTATAGCTATAACTCGTTTTAATGCACGCTTCAGATTTTCACATAATGCATTAATTTTTGCTACCGTAACTTAATTTCATAATATATATAATGAACACAATTTTGTGTGTGTATGGATATAATTATAGTCATAAGTAAAAGTATACATTTAATCAAATTAACTCAGATACATTATCGGTGAAATTTAATTTTTCAATTATACTTATATATAGGAGATTATTTACAAAAGAAAATTTCACTTTTACGATCTTAACATTTTTATGGCTGATTCGAATATATACATCATACACATACTACTTAGACGATACAAAGTGTTCCTTATTGTAACTGGCAATACTAATGAAATTAGTAGTGAAAGTTATATATGTATTGTTAAATATTTTAAACATTTAGATCTTCGCGATACCTCAAATAAATTATCATTTATAATAAATATGAAATTTTTTTCTTAGAAAAAAAACAAAAGGAATATTTAACGTTAAAAATGATTAATCAAGTGAATAAGTACTTATATGAATTTGCTTAAATTTATTATTCTTGTGGATAAATATAATGCAGCTCGTTCGTTGCTTATACTACGTTGAATAACATTATACTTGTTATTTATAAAATCTATATGAATTTGACAATATTTATGTTAAAATTTTAATCTTCAGTTCACAATTATGGATAGTCCTATCGAACGTTTACGGAGAGCTTGTCATCGTACTTACGATGGCTCTGTGCTTGGCCGAGGTTATGGACACACCTGTGCCACTACTTACTTTGCAGGTAAGCAATTTATTTTTTCAAGTACCGAATAATCCCTTCGTAAATTTTTAGCACAACCAAGTCATTTTTCACAAAGTATATATATTTATCGGTATTTCCGAGCTAAATTGCGTTACTCAATATTTTTTTAAATATTGCAAAAATCCCTTCTTTTAGCAACTTACTTGCATATCGCTAAGTCTTTAATGTTACCAGAGGTATTAGAAAATTAATGTAAGGAAGATCGAGAAAAAAACGTAATAGATATATGTTACATTTATGATTAACTATCGATACACCTTATTCTTTGAATACCCGCAATGAAGGATAAAAGCAAACAACCGTACCACATAAATATACACACCTATATAGGCGTGTATATATATATATATATATATATATAATAAAGCCTGAGAAATAAAGACATCATGGAGATTTAAAAATGAAAGAAACACAGTGCGACATATTCAACGAGGCTTAAACGGGTACTAAAAGTCAAAGATTTGACCAGAAATATCCACTTGGAGATATTTTCCCGTCACGGTTGTGCATCTCTTCCGCGGTGTGTAACAAAGTCGATTTCTCTCTTTCGAGGTTTTATGCTCGCGCTTTACGATCGAGAAATCGATGGGTCTTTCGGAGTGTTGGTTGCTTCTATAGATCGAAAGTATAAGTATAAAACGCCTTGAGAAATCTCGATGCTCCGGTTAAAATTTTACGAGTTACATTTTTCTTTCTTTTTTTTTGTTTTGGAGCGTACGGTCATTGGAATGTTTTGGGGGAGTATATTATTTGCATAACGATGTGCTACTCCATATGATACGTACATATATATGCATGCTTGAATCGTTTCGCTGAACAACTAAATATCTTCGATCGTTTTGGTATCGTTAGTTGTTACATTTAAAATTTTTTTTTTCGCGATGGACATTCGAAAACGCTGAAAATATTCGACATTTTCATGTTAAAAGAAATTTTATAATAAGGACTCAGCAATTCTTATTTAAAGCCCATTTCCTTGAGAAAAATTTTAATCACCATGTATAATAAGCTGCGGAAACGCAAAATGAAATAATTATTGTAATGAATGACCTGCATTAACCTATATATCTAAAATTCACTAATAAAATAAGGAACAAATAAAATTGAATATTAAATTGCAATCGATATAATCGAAGACAATGAATTTCTAATCAACATATAATCGGAAACAATAATCATAAATCTATCGTTTAGTGAAAAAAAGAATTACCGTGTTCAAAACGTATAGGTTTACTCTCCAAAGGAGAAAGGAAAAAAGAGTATTGACCATTGAGTTTCACTCGCGCTAAAGCGTCGAGTCTCATAAAGTATATACAACTTGCGCATCTTCTTCGTTCGTCGTTCGGCTATAATGACACTTTTAAATTCGCGCTACTTTGTGCCCGATGAGCCTTAGAAACGTTCATATCCAAGCTGCATCAATCAAACATCTTCGCCTCGCTTTTGCACAGAAATCCTGTATTATTCGATTTTCTGTAAAACGTATACATATTTAGATAGTTTTCTTTAAATAAATTATCATTCTTATGTACTTTTCTAACGAAGTGTATACCATGTGTGTAAGAGTCGAACGTGCAGAGAAAATTATTTTATTTAAATTAAATAGTATTTATTGTTATAGGGTAATTCTTTTATTTTATAACGCGACGCACTTTCATAAATAAACTTAAGTTTTACTTTTTGTATTGGACAAAATATTCTATATTATTTCTTCTTTTTAGTTATTATTTTTCGAAGCAGAGTTTTGTATGTAAAAATAGTAATGCCTGTAAACTAAAGAAAATTTTCCCATCGTATTACAAGGACTAAAAAAGTCACTTACACCGACAAGAAAATAAAATCGGTACTGATTCATAATTTTTGACGGGCGGCTAACATCTCGAGAAAGGTAGAGGTGTAATCTTCTACAATCGTCATGCAATTACAGATATACCTTTTGTAAACGCTTTGAAATTACCTGTAGCTTATACATGCGGTCTTGAACTCGTAAAACGATAAAACTCAGATAAATTTGCACCTATATGTCTGTATGAATTTTTCGCGAGTATTCAAAAATTTGACTAAAATTAAACTGTTTTTCATCATTTTACAAACAAATAATGTTGATAATTTGGTTTTAAAATGTTTTAACTATATGCTTGCTTTATATACATTACAAATATAAGTATAATATCAAGGTGGAATAATTATAAAAATACACGAAATTTAACAAAGATTTAAAAATACTTTTAAATAACGGTACATATTACGTTGAATCAATTGATTTACGCATAAAATTTTAAAGTTTAAATACTTGTTACAAATAAATTATTATTCTCGCAAGTTATAACATGTTAATCAATCTCGAAGTAGGTTAAATTTTGAATAGAATATCATGCATTGTTTTCATGAAAAATTCAAGTATATAAGTATGCATGTACGAATTTATTAATAATATAAAACTACGTAGTGTAACGTGAAAATATACGGTAGATTGATTTTCAATTGATTACCTGGATAACGGACCGCAAATGTATAAAATGGTTATAATAATTATTCAACCGATAGATAACGATTAAAAGTTTCTCGAGCATTTTAATGACTCATAATAGGTTGATTGTGTTTATACAGATTTTTTTTGTTGTTCGATCGGTGAAATAGGTCGTTAAGTTTACCTTTGTAGTAAAAATCTTTGGTAAAAAATGTTTATATAACATATATATTTTTAAACAACGATAAAACTAATGGTTAAACGTGAAATTTGAAAATAAAATACAATTTAAGAAAGTTTCTAATTTTTTAGGGAATTTTCCTGATGTACATGTACGTGGGAAGCATCGCAGTGATAATCGGTATCTACATATGGGTGCTGATCGACAGTTGTAGCAGTATAAGGGATGGTACGACAGGATTTCAAGATGCTGAACTTGGCCGGACATCTCTTACGAGGTTCGGATCTCTGAAACGTGCTCACATATCAAGATCAAGGCTCGCTCCTACTAGTTTCTACATCAGAGTTGGCGCTTTATGTAAGTTCCTCTTTTTCATACTGTGCTCGACACAATACGCCAATTAAAAAAATATGTTATAAAAATGATTTTAATGATTATCTAATAATTATGTTTGATCATCAGTGTTTGGTTTGGCTACTCTTGTATTCAACGGATTGGAGCTTGCGATGCACTCGATGATGCAAGGCGCTGAATGTTTAAGCGACGTTATCTTTGTACATCCGGTGTTACATGGACTTTTTACATTTTTACAAATGCACTTCCTTTTCGTTAATTCACAAGTAAGTTTTGATCGTCCAAGATCCGATATTAATACATCAGATTATTCGTTTTATCACGTTCCTGCATGACGTCCTCTTTGGATTATTGCGCAATGTTACGTTTAGGTGTTGGTGGAGAAATTCGGTCTGGCAGCGAGGTTTGGATTCACACATTTAGCAGCTACTAATATCGCTGTCTGGATACGTCACGTTATTTGGGATTCGGCCCAAGAGTGGACATATTTTGTACACGTCGCTCAACGTGGACCTCTGACTTCAGCGTCACCTCTGAGTTTACGGGGTTTTCCAGGTTTCCTCACCAAGCACACTCGAGAGATTTCAGGTAAATCTATAACTAACGTATTTACATTTCATCAAGATTAATAACAATGATTTAATGAGATCCAATGAACATTTGTAGACGTCGGTAATGCTTATGACGATTTACCATACGAGGCTCATCATCGCGTGGACCGATACGAGCCAATTTCACAAGAACAGATATCACAAGTTGTTGCTTTACAAGAATGCCTAAATACGAATATGTTAGGCCAATTGTGGACTGCTAGTATGCCGTTCCTGTACCCTTTCATCGTTCAGTTTAGGTATCTCCAAATTTAAATTTTATATTATTTTAATTGACTCGATTTAATTACTCTCGGTATTGATATCAGAGCTTAAAAATATTACAAATCTTTAACAGTTTGATAGCAGCAGCAGTAACGTTCGTAATGGGCCAAAACGTAGGTCGATCAAGCCGATTATTACACAAAAAATTTCACAGTATGAAAGATCTACCGAATTCCGGTCGAATTGGTTGTGACGGTTCGAGCAAAGGGCTTTTCTTAGGAATTCTATGTATGGTAGCAGGAATAGTCGTAATCCTCATTTTCTTAGTGGTTAGAGATGACGTAAACTTCCCAGCATCGACACTTACATGGTTGACGTGTGGTACTTTAATTGGAATCCTATCCCTCAGTGGTTTGATGACTGCTAGTGGACTTGTACAGATCAGGCAGATGTCAGTTGTGACCAGAGCACCTGCAGCTTTAGATTCACTTTTGTCGAATGTTGCTTTATTTGGAGTACAGTTGTACTCGATATTTACGATCGTCGTGTGTGCTTGCTCGTTGGCAACCATACAGGTATGAATGTGTTTAGCAAGTAATAATTTTTTTATATTTTCCATTCAATATTATTACTATAAGTATTATCTTAAAATTATTTTATTTTTTATTTTATTTTATTCAAAAATTAAAATACATAATTTTAACTCAATTCAACAATTAAAGGTTAATTATCACAATATTTTACTGTAAACTTTGAATACAAACAAATTTATACTTTTTTTGTAAAAATCTGCTTTAGAGTACCGAAACTGAGACTGAGAAGGACGTCGAGGACACAAGAGCAAGGCACATTATGTTACTTTCAGCGTCTGTTCTCCAATTAATCCAATGTTTTGCTCAAAGTACGCTTATCGCGGAAGCATCCAAAAGATGTTGTATCACTAGATTCCAAATCATGGCCAAACCTGGCAGGCAGGTTATTACATTTTTGCTGTTCAGCAATGGTAAATATATTTCGCTTCTCCTCCTTTGTATTTTATATTATTATTATACATATTTTACTAAATTTAAAATATTTGTTTCAGCTGTTTTGTGGGCCTTTGACACCGTAGTTACGCAAAATTGGATATCGCAAGAATTGCAATTGCGATTTTTCGGTATGCTTGCTTGGGGTGTCATATCAAGGATCGGTTTACCTCTTTTAACTTTTTACCGGTTCCATAGCTGTGTTTTATTACTCGAAGCTTGGAATAAATGTTACAGAACATTAAGAAGCGATTATCCACTCAACTGACGACACAGAATGTCCAAAAAATATGTTTCCAGGTATGTATATATAAATATATATAATATACATAAACGAAATAAGACTGTTCTAATTATCTTTTCAATGTCGTTTTATACAGATTGAAAAGCCAGTCGTGGAGCGAGAAGCAGAAACCCCGTCGTCGGTACCGAAAGCGTAAAATGAAACTAAGAGCAGCGACAGTTCAAGAACCTCATTACCTTGAACCAACTCGAGCTTACATACAACCTTATAGCTGGCTTTATTTGGATCCTAATGTTCTTCCTCGAGCTCGTATATCAAGTGAACCTGGTACATGTCGTAACGTCTCACAAAGGCATCGCCGAGTTTCGAGCATGGATGAGACAAGTAAGGGCCTCGCCAGAACCTCGACTTTTCGCAAAGTGCCATGGCACCCGAATTTGCACATGCTCAAGATCAGACGTATCTGAGACTTTATTATTTTATTTTATTGTTGTTGCTGATTTTGTTTTATTTTAGTTACACTTGGCTAAGAGAGTTTGTTACCTCCGTTCAGAGAATATATCTCGGTTATAAAATCTGAAGTCTTTTGCTTTATTTTGAGATAATCTTAACGATTTGAAAAAATTTAATTCTGTAAATGATACATTCATGTTTTGATACTTCAGTTTTGATAACACAGAGGTACAACTTTCTTCTAATGACGTACTCTTTAGAACAGTGCGATTATTATGTGTCAAGTTTATTGTATGCGAGAGTACATTATTCTGTGTTGTTGGTACACGTACTTAGAACGAATGAAAATGAATGGAAATAAGAGAAAGTGTTAGTGAAGCTGGTTAAATAATGTATAAATAACTTTGATCTATTAGTCGTCAATTTAAAAAAAAAATTTGACAAGTATCGTAAATAAGTTGCTTTCATCAATTAATCAGCAAACAAAAATTAATTCAAAATAAAAGTTAAAAAGTTAGCTAATTACATTTACATCTACTATAAATAATACGATAAATGTGGTTTCATATCCTATTTTGACAAATAATATGAAAGAAATAACATATGTGATTCTAAATTTTCATTTTAATAAATTTAAACAATGAACTGAATTCAAAAAGGAATTATTTTTTGCTATTATAGATATTATAGAGCGATTATTGTACAGAACAAAAAAAAATTAACATTTCCTTTTTATTCAGTTCTATAGATTAATTTTTATAAAAAAATATAGATATACGTAGATAAAATCCAGTTTAGTCAAACTTTATAATATTAGTTGTTCTGCGTATTGTTGAATCAAGAATCGTTACAAAATCAAAATTAATAATGTAGTGATTTCTCGATTTATATTTATATTTTGCGATAATAAAACGAAAAATACTCTTTATAGTATATAGGCACCCGATATATTATTAACAGTGATTTCCTGTAGATTTAACAGTTTTATACATTTATATACATTAATAGGTGTGAATTTTAAATTTAAGAAAGCATACAATATTATTTATTTACTCATTTTTTTGTGTATATAATTTTACAATGACTTAAATATTTTACTACATTATTTAAATAATAAAAAATATGGGATGAAAAGAAATAACATTTTATTTACATGCGAACAAATTGAATTATCAGCTTATATTACACAAGCTATTAGACTGTTTGAATAACAGGAAAAACTGTTGCAGATCTACTATAATTTTTTTGTGTCACGTAATAGATTTTCTTACTAAAGCCTATATTAATACATAAGTTATCAATATTATTACAAACCTATCGTTGAATTAGATTTAAATAAAATATAAATGCGTTAATTAATCGATGGAATCACATTTAAAATCGATTGCGATTTTCTTAAACATTCCTCGATTTCAAAAGCGATAATATTTATGTGATCAGCCATCGAACTTTCTTAAGTAAAGTTCATTCGAAAATCACTCGAGAAATTCGTTGTACCTCACAAGTGACTTCAGTATTTTCCATCAACGATTCTCTTGTAAATACATATAATTTACAAAGCGTTAAGTGTACAATAATAATAATAATAATAATTTGTATATTTGCTTGCAGACGTGTTTATTAAGAAAAATCGAGGTAAATATGGTAAATACAATCTATGAATGTATAATCAGCGAACATCGATAGATAAGATTTTTTTATTACCGACACGCGACACTCGGAACAAATATGTAAATGAATTTTTAACGTCGGTTTGTTTCGAATAAAAATCTTATTTAAACGTTATTAAACATGTTCGATCAAGACCTAATCCTCGACCTAAATCACTGGCTTCCTTAAAGCTTTAAAGAATTTACTGATTTTTCTTTGATCTTTGAAAATGAGATTAATGAAAATGTACTGAAAATTCATAGGTCAAAAATTATACGTTAAACCTGTACATCATTATGCAGTATTCGATTCAACGTATTTAAAAAATACAGTAAATTCATTACAGCGAGCAATAACTATCTGTTAGGCACTAAAATTACAAAAAATGAAAACTTAAAAACATACATTTCTGTCTTATTGAACGCATAGTATAATAACATTCTCATGTACAATCTTATAGGAGAAATTAAGTGGTATAGTATGATTTACGAAATTTATAAACTTTAATCAATATATAGAAGGTAAATCTGCTGTCATTAACTGAGCCAAAAAATAGATGGTAAACAATAGATTAATAAAAAAAATGTTAGTATTAAGCGTAACAAATATATTTAAAATGCAACGTAGAATGAATCTTGGAAAAAAATCGAAAGCTCAGTCAAAGACGATAAAATATATAATTTACCATTATTTCCCTTTACACTCGGAATAATATTTACTGAATTACATTTAATTTCAACAGTGTAAAAGAAACATGAAAATTAAAAAAAATCATATGTAGTCCAAATGTAATACCATTTAAATCTATTAACTCAACTAAACGAAGGCTTAACTTTTATGTACAACAATAATAAAGAGATAGGTGACCGGCAAAAACAAAAGAAAATTCAGTAAACTTATTCAGTGTACAATATTTCTCGAAATTATCGAAATTATCGATAAAAAAAAACCCCAGGTAATTAATCCAATCCAAAATCGTCGTTACTGTTGGGCTTTGGTGGCGGTTGGGCATTTGCACCCATAAAATTTGGCATTCCACCCATCATACCGCCTGGCTGGTTACCGTATTTCGAAGAGATTTTGTTGATTACCGTCATTACTTTAGGATTGCTTTGATATTTGAAGATATTACTCGGTTCTGCTAAAATATCCTTAAAAGCTTCAGATACTTCTGGATCCTGTAAAACATACAGACATTCAATTTTCAATAATTGTACGAATATATACCATGAATTAAAATTTAAAAACATATTGTTGAATATTAAATAAATCGACTATACGATTAAAATATAACAATATATAAAGACGAACCTGGAAAGCATTAAAAACCTCAGGATCGTTAAGGAATTGCATGAATTGAGCCATTCCAGGGTCACGACCACCAGGAGCACCACGACCGCCTGGGCATCCACCACCTACTCCACTATCCTGTGACTGTTTTGCGCTTTCTTCACGTGCCTTTGCTTGAGCCTCGCGTACTTTACGCAAACGTTCTTGCTTCTCACGCTCCTGTCGTTCAAGCTGCTTGCGCTCGCGTTTACGCTTATGCTCCTCAATTTTACGTGCCTAGAAAAAAAGAATTCATTATTCAATTGCAATTTTTCAACAATTAATTAATAAATATGTCTGATTTTCCATTTAAACTTGCTAGACAATAAATAACTGTTTTAATTAATAATATTTATTATATATTATTAATACAGTAATATATGAACATTATTGTAGTTTTCTTTTGTGTATATAATAAAATAGTCAATATTATTCCCACGAATATAGTTAAAACGCCAATTCTTTAAATTATAATTAAAAACCAATTATTTTTGTTGATTCGGATGCAATAAAGTAAATTGACTCAATCGAAGTAATATGGCAATTGGGTAAAAATTAGATACGATTTCGCTAAAACTTTATTTAATTTCGTAAAAATTTTACAGGTCAAACTTGAAACTGTTACAGATCCTTAAATAGATCGTTACTTCTTTGAAGCAATCGCGTAAGGGTAAACATTAAATCATCGATTTATTTAACAGCATACATCCTGCACACAAAGTAAAATAATAAAGTGGATCCGTATTATATTCAATTATTACAAATCTTTCAATCAGTTACATTACCATTTTAAAAAAAAGTTCATTAATTTTTAATTATACGTAGGATCAACTCATACTTTCATAAAGTAAAATAAGATCTCGCATAAATCGCAATCGAAATAAAAAATGAATAAATTTATAAAATAGCTGAAAAGAAAACAAATTCTAAATAAAGATTAAATAATAACGAACGTGACAAAATTATGAAAACCAAATGTCTGGCCAACATTTTGAAAATTTAAATGAAACCAGGAAACGTGTTGTAGTCTATAAAACAAAAAATAAAAATTTGCAGTCGCAACTCGTCACTGTCCCTACGTCATTTCTTGTGCGTAAGTCAGAAAATTCTCTTTTTCTTTCTTCTTAAGTCTTGGTGCAGAAGAGGTCCAAAACGCTAAATCACAATGACGCGAGAAGCGTCTCCGGCCTCGACGCTTGAGCTTTTAATAGACCAGTCGGCGACGTCCTATCTGAACTCGTGTACCTCATTGTCGGAGGCTATATAATTGTCCATTATCTTGCACCAGTACAGAAATTTATTTAAATTCATTCCGAGGTATGGTTACAGTTTCGAGAAGTAGGATTCATTAGGTTGTTTGATAATAATAACTATGTGATAAAAGAATGAAACTTCAGTGAAACTTGGGTTGAAACTACTCAAAATATTATAAATAAGAAAGAATACTTATAAATATGTTTATAGGTATACTATTATGAAAGTTTACATTGTACTATCTATACATAAATTTTATTGTATGCAAAAAATCTTATTTCCCATAGAGAACTAAACATTTTTATAAATCAATACAAAGAAAAAAGTATTTTCAGTACAATTCTAGAAAATTCATGGCAGTGAAATTTTTGCAAGTCAAAGAAAGGTTTTCTATAATTACTAACAAATCGATTAGGAAACATTTCATTTCCTGCCTGGTCTAAACGTCTCGTGTCGAATCCATCGCCTCGATCGCATGACGCTGAGCTTTCACGATGCTCGTCTTGATTTATGTTCAAGCAAAATAGTCAATAGAGAAAATATCAAACTATCATTCTGATCTCACATTATTTTTTCAGTCAAACAATAGTTTCACATAACTGTACTTGTATAACTGTAATAGATTTTTATTTATTCAATTGCACATACATAAAATTATACGAGACTTGCTAGTTTGTATGATCGTTATATGCAAAACAGGGTATATTATTGTATTTTTTTAAAAAACTCTTATTAAGATATAAGTACGTATGCATTGGCTTACATGTACGTAAAATTCATTTTATGAGAACAGTCTATCATTTAAATCAAATATTGAGATTTATTCATGCCAAAATGCATTGAGCTTTCAAATGAATCAGTGCAAATGAAGTTGAAGTAAATATTTATAAATATGATAGGAAATTTTCAGATCGTCAAGTATCTTTACATAGAACACCGATCGGTAACTAGCAGAATAGAATGAAATATTATTAATACATATATATTAAGGTAGTTCAAGTACTACTTACTAATCAAATTAGTATTACTTTTGATTTTTGTACATTATGCTTTCAATGGCAGAGTATAATACACATTATAATCCACATTATAAATAGAAAAAATATTTTTGTAAATATATGTTAATAAGTGTTAATTAACAATTATTTATCAAAGAAAGAAAAAATGTATTCTCAATAAATACAATTAGGTAAGTACTGATATTACTATGTTCGCGCACGCGCATCCGAATCAGCTGATCTAGTGCCCGAGTCGGAATGACCTGCAGGCATGGACGTTCTCTAAACTTATCACTAAATATTTTTTTGGAATGTTTGGCAAGATATACGTATCGATAGGTCATACAGAAACTTCGAAATTTAATTTTTTAGGCTCTAGTATTTTGTTAAAACCTCTGTATTGTGTGTAGAACAAGAATATCACTTTCGCTGATATAAAATTACTGTTTCATAAGAGTCGTGTAGAAAATTCGATTTTTAAACAGCTTTTACTCTCTTATTCGGTCGGCAACCCAGCCTAAAAATTTATCTAGGAATATAATATAATGTATTAATTAATAATCTAAAAAAATTGCATTTTATTCCACGGATTTTTAATTCATGTCCGAACTATACCTTAAAACGTCTATAATGTTAAATTTTTTTGCAAATATTCGTAAATGCGAATAAAAAGAGATGAACTAGTGGTAGCTCGGTTATATACTACGCTAAGCCACCTTATTCGGCGTCAGCCCAGACGTCTAAATATAAAGGCGCCCCAAGCTTCTATCTCCTTTTTCCCTTCTTTCTCTACTCCCCTCCCCTTCTCCTGGCTTTCCTTCTTCTTCGGTTTTTGCATACACACGAGCTTCGAGACTAATTTCCTTTCTTTTACTTTACCAGCAAATTAATTTTGCTACCTGTTTAAAGTAATTTGATATCTTACAAAGTTAATTCAATTCTTCTTAGTTGATGATGTTCGTAGTGCAAATTTTCGAACGCATCATTACATATTCGGGTAAATAAAGTTGTTTTTACTAAAATTACAATTGATGTATAGATTATGCGTTTCCGGATACCACAATATCTACTACCGAAATAAACTGATTTTTTAAAGCAATTGAGAGAGAATTTTTTAATATTCAAAATAATTCGTTAAAAATTTTAAATACCATTTTTTTGGTTAGATTTTGATGCATGTACAAGATTTATAATAAACTTATTAAAATGGGTGCCAGGTTATTCGAGACATGCAAAACTAATAAATTTTCTTTTTCAAATAAAAAATGAAACGCTAAACGAAGAAACGTAAATAAATC
This sequence comes from Theocolax elegans, assembly GCA_026168455.1. NCBI lineage: Eukaryota > Metazoa > Arthropoda > Insecta > Hymenoptera > Cerocephalidae > Theocolax > Theocolax elegans. The sequence goes on along the minus strand of CM047425.1, from coordinate 16,237,989 downwards.
TTAAAAAGTAGTATCAAATTATATATTTTGGCAATTATCACTTATCGTACACAGATATTGAAATCAAAGTAGAAAATGATTACTTGTTTCAGTCTTATAATTCTAGGGATCGGATCCATACGATATTTATGCGAAAGATTCAAAAATGCTCTTCCGTCACACTTGTGCAGACGACCTTGCTCTCATATTTTCAAACGTCCCACTAGAATCGCCAGAAACGCGTGGCGCAACAGGCATCTTTCCCGAGTTTTGGAAACTTTTGATGACACTTAGACTTTTTATTAATATTTTTTTTATTTTTTTATTCAAAATAATTGCAACTCTTCGTATATTTTGAATAAATATTGAAAAAAGTTAGTAATGATTAAAGTATTTTTTTCACATTTTCTAGTTCATCAATACCGATGAATAATTTATAATGCTCATAATTATATATACAATTTTGAATTTTGAAAATTTGAGATCGAGCCTAAAATGAATGTCGAAATCATTAAATCGTTCACAGATCTTTCTTGCTAAGTATAACCAAACAATATACAAGTGACATCGACAAAAAGTCTTGTAAAGAAACCTGTCAACAGTATGTTCGAAATTTAACCCCGAAAAAACCATCCAAAGAACTACATAAATAGAAAGCTCCAATTTCGCAGCGCAGTGACCGCAAGTTAAAACATTATATTTGGCGCATTAGATCTGCACTCGAAAGCTCGAGGAGAAAGCTCGGATCGTCGACCGAGGGATTGAACCGACAGGTTTTTGACCGATCGACATGCTAACTTCGAAACAGTGGTATGTGCCATTGGCCCTCGCGAGATTCAAATAATCATGATGGAACTCAAGACAAAGGTGTAATTTAATTAGATTTGTCTATTGTTTGACAATAAAACATCAATAATTTTATTATAAAATTTAGTTCTCAAATTTTGCAACTATTTTATATGTATACTACACTTATGGGGATGTCGAACCCAAGTGAAAATTGAAATATCCCGCGCTTACATTACTCAAGCATTGTGTTTACAAAAATTAATATTTTTATTAAAATTTAAGAAAAAATATCAGATTTCCGTTTGTAATAATTTAAGGTAAGTATCAGTTCAGGGCAATTTACATTTCTTAAAACAATTGATATGACGAACTACTCCACCAATCGCTCTAAAACTTTGCACAATTATAGATTATTTTGTTATGAAGAGCAATGTTCTCGTGATTTTCCTTAATTTTAATATTAACTTTAGTAAGAAAAACAGTACATTCTCAATCGGTGAATGACTCGGAGGGTAACATAACGAATTTGACATCCTCTTAAAATTAAGTATAAATAGTTACTTAAATAGAAAACCAAAATACAAGATATTAAACTATCAATAGAAGTTAATTTAAAAAATTTTCACTTCGTAGTATTTGAAAATAAACTCATCGATAATCAAGGATTCGCAACGTATACACATATACTAAAAGAAATGTTACGATTATTTTTAATATTTCAATTATAAATAAAAATTAAAAGGATATTACTGAAAATAATATTAAAGCAAAGTAGATAGATCATTATGGATGTGGAAGTGGGACGAGGTAACGTTAAAAGAATAATTTCGGTACGTTAAAATGAAAAAAATAGAGTCAAAAGTCAGTGAAAAAATGGTGGTGTAACCGAACGACCTACGCAACAACGAACGAGAGCAACGGTCAAAGTCGTCGATTGCGCGCTCGCACCCTGGCCTCGGTGTTGGAGCAATAAATAGATACACGAGCGTGGAAAATCCTGGCGGCGGAAAAAAAGAAAAGTGAGACAAGAAACCTCAATTTCTTCCGCACGCGCGCACTCAAAATTTTGGTATTAAATGAACATCTTGTTGGCTAAAGCAATATGATTCTAAAACACGAGGATTATACGCGTTAGTTAATTTGTGTAATATTTGTGAGATTATATGACAACTGCGTTTCATAATACCAACGTAATTATAATTTAAATAACGCAAAAGGCGTATTTGCCAAATTTAATATGATAGATAAAGCTTTTAATAAATACAAAACAATAAAGTCCAAAATGATAAAAGTTTTTTAGATTACAATCTGGTCAGCTTGTTTTATTTTATCATTGTCAAAATGTTAAATTCCTCAGAGATCAATCACACTTGCGCAAATAGCTTTTCAGATTATCATTAGCCCCTATACTAAATTAAAGAAGTCCTACGTACGTTTTATTTAAAATAAATAAAGTTTAACCCATTTACATTAATTATTAAAATAATATTTTAATATTGGATACCATTTTGAAATATTCGCGGAAAAGTTACTGTCATAAAACAAAATCGTCTGAACAAATGTTTAATCATATCTAAATATTATGGTGATTCCACCTGCGATTAACCTGATTCTCAAGTATTCCCTAGACTTTTCAAAGAAAATCCCATCTTACTGTTCCCAGTATAAATCTCTCTCTCCATCTCTATTTCCATCCGCAAAGTCGCGAGCTCACAAAACGCCGCAGATCTTAGTTCTCTCTCTTTCTCTCTATATCTTTCTCTTTTTCTTGCTCCCTCGTCTATAGCCAAGAGTTTGGTCAAGCAGTCGTCAGTCCTGGCCGCCACTGTGGCATCAGTGTGCGTCTCCGCGCGTACGATACGTTGACGCTATGACGGGCTCGCGGATGAGACCCGCGATCCTCTTCGCGGGCCTCTTTCTGGGCCTTCTAGCCGTGACCTTGCAAGGTAATCGGTTGATATCGCGATCGAGGGCTAACGTATCCTTTCATCGTTCTATCTTAGTGATCTCATCAATTTTAGTTTTGTAAAGTACAAGTTTTAGTGGTATACTCTGGAACAATATGTTCCTTCAAATTGTGGCCCATTGCTTTGATTTGGACTATTTGTAGAATAACTATTCTCCTCGTAGATTAATTAAATTTACTTGCACTTCTGACCATTGACCAATAATGATCTGATCCTTCGTGTTACGTTTCAATTACTTTGAATATTTTGATTTATTTCGAATGGCCGAATAGCTCATTTTCGTTCTCTGGGTAAACATTTTAATCCATTCATTGTGAATTTACGAGCAGTATGGTAGGATTAATATAAAATCAACAGAAGATGTAAAGAATATTCAAGTTGACAGACTATCAAGGTGCAATTGCTCTGATAATGATGTTAATTTAGTGATACTTGCAGGATATGTAGCTCTATTGTGATAATTTAAATATCAAAAAATTAGTTTCAAGTTTATAAGTTATTGCAATCTACAGTGCTAAATAGTTCAAAGGTACAAGATTGGTAAATAAATATGATAATTGTTGCATATAAAGTGTGTGTGTGGAATATATTGCTTATTCTGAGAAAATAACAGGGTATGTAATGATTACAATATGTCTTCTCCCTGAGCACTTGTACAACCAACTCTATATTCTTTACAAAATATTTCTTCAAAAAGTAGGTTTGAATTTTACATTACAATTCTTAACAGTTATTCAAATACTAGTGAGAATATAGAATGACACGAAAAATAATAAGTAATAAAAATAGATATTAGATAATATTGAAACAAACAATTAGACCGACGTTTAAAAAATAATATTTTCTTTGAATAATCTTTTCGGTATTACATAAGAAAGACGAATGAAATTTCAAAGTTTTTCGCAACTTACGGTTCCAAGCGTCATAATCATAAAATAGATTTGGAACTGAAAACACAAGGTTTTTTTTAAAAATAACGTAAAACTATTATCTCAACCTTCTCGAAAGTAAAAAATTACTTGACTTTAATAAAATTGTAGAATATGTGTTTTCATTCGTACATCTAGATTGTAATATTAAATTTTTCCATAAAATTACAAGAAATAAAAAATGTTTGGACCGAGTGACAGGCGCGCGTGGCTGCACGAGCCAATTACGTAAGAGGGATGCGAATGAAAGTAGGCACGTAACGTTAATTAATCACTAATGCAATACGATCAGAAATATCGAAAAAAAAGTTATAATTATATATAAATTAAATTCATATAAAAACGATAACAGTTGGTAGGACAATCAAATATTTACGATAATTATCTTCATAAAAATATATTAATATTTAATAACAATGATGCCAATTTAAGTAATATTTTATGCCTTGACAACGTTTTAAAATAAGTATGTTATTTTCACAAATGAGAGAATTATATATAAATTTATATATTATTATAAATCGAAAGGAAAATAGCAATAAAAATACTCCTGTAGAGGAATCTTTAATATTCTATTAAATAAATAAATTTTTATTAAAATTCCAATGTTAAATAGAACAGGTCATCAAAAATAATACAAAAATACTCTTAACTTATTAGATTGAAATATACCTTGTCAGGTTTAAGATAGGAAAGTATTAACTTTTGATAGTCCATTAGTTTACGCGAATATAAAAATTCTCTACGCGCGGTTGCCATTTTAGGTAAAAATAATATATTTTCCTTGTCAAAGATTGAATATTTAAAAATGTTTGTTTGCACCGTGAAAATTTTAATTATATTGAGTAGAATATAAATAAAAACAATATAAAATTATATAATTTTGTAAAAAAAATCCAGAGACTACATATTGCATTAGATCAATGTCTCTTTGTCCTTAAATCTATATATTGAAGAAAATCTAATTTATCGTATGTTGATAAAGAGTAAGTAACCAAAGCTCAAACTACCTCTAATAACACGCAGAAAAACTACCGGCAGATGAAAATCTCTTTCTATGTTTAACTTTGACCCTCTCCCCACCCTGAATAGTGACAGTGTTGCCAAAACAACAAACAGAGGTACCAACTCTCCAGGATCGGTTAACTCTATGATCTCACCGATTTAGCGAAACAATTTTGACATTGAGCTGCCCCACCCGTAAACGATCACGGTCAGGCCGGCCGACGTTAATTATAAAAATGGCTGAGGCTTAACCTAGGCGGCGCGCGTTTATAAATGCTGGAAGTGTCAAAGTCACCGGTGACGCTCGGGACCGCGTACCTGTTTTAGAACACACTTTTTGCTCAAACAGCATTTTCAGGTCGGCGCTCTTTTACATTTCGAATGGTACCAAGATCAAAATTTCTTTTTCAAGTTGGAGCATAAATTAATTGTTCAAATTTTATATTCTTATTTTTGCGAAATCGTTAGTACTTTTGGCTTAACGAACAAATAATCATCCATTTTTCGTCTTTGCGTTAATATTTGGCACAACAAGAGAACGCACCTGTACTTTTTAACAACTTGTTTATTGCAAGATTATACAAAAAGTTCAAATAAATGCACGATTTTTGGTAATATTTGCACCATCTAAATAGCTGGATTATCTTTATATATAATAAACATTAAATACAGTGTTAATAGCAAATAAAAAAAAAAGATGATACCCCATTATCACGTGGCGATTCGTAAGTAAACGAAGAAAATATTTCTTCATATTGCTGCGCACACAGTTTGCTGTATGCCGCCTACCCATCGCTAAACTTAGATTATTCGACCTCGTCCCAGGTAGCGACTAAGAGTAAATCGGCATTTTCCCCGGCCGAAATCCTCGCGGGATTCCTCAGACAGAACGATGCGATTGGACCCAGTTTAACGCTTGTACAGGTTCCTCATTAAATCTTTAATATCGATCTATACGCGATACAAAAAATACACACAACTCTGCAACTGCGATCAATTGCTTACTTTACTGTAAGACAAAAAATACTGTATGAAAACTATATAGAAAAAAATAATATCCACTCTCTAAGAAAATATACTCATATCTTCTAAATTCATAAAGTAATTGCACTGCCCTAATGTCTTTCATTGTCATTAGTAACCTTAGTTGCTTAAATTTCAATACCTAAAGTTGATAATTAAGTAGCCACTCCAATGCAGTCATTGTAAAATATATTAGATTTGAATATACGATTTTCTATCAAATCGTATTATACATAATCAACAATTTATTATTATATGATTATATTTAAGTGAACCTAAGTTGCTTAAATAAATTATCGATTTAATTATAAATCAATCAACGAAAGTAAATTTTTGTAAATTACATTTTCGTAAGGATTACAATTTTAGTATAACAAACATAAGCATGTTCTCGATATAATATCACTGAAAGTATTTTATACAGCTAAACGCGCAATTATGTAAAAATTAAATTACAGAATGATCATAGTATACAAATCTTTGTTCAAATAATTCAGAATATTTTACTATAAGTTATATATTCATAGATGAGATCGATATATTTATAAACTTTAAAATAAAGAAACGATAGAAAAGGATGCGTTTACGTTCTCTGATTGTTGGTTCCACGAACATAGTCCAACTGCGTTGATTTAAGTCAATAGTTAAAAAAAATGTGTTTGACAGGTGTGCAAGGCGAAGAGCTAGAAAAAGTTCCCTCGGAGGACCAATGTCGGCCTTACATAGAGAAAGCTTTGAAGGATTTGGGCACAGGTAAAGTTTGAGGGTACGAAGTAGTAATACATTTACAAATATTCGTTTTTCGATCAATTTTACTTAAATACGTAAAATGTATAGAATCGTCCTAATAATCGTAATTGATATGTTATAAGAATAAGATTATCCATGAGTTACTAATACTGAAAAATAATTACGAGTATTGTAATATATTAATTATCTGCAACATTAAATATTTCCAACTATGTAGTTGATTAATGGTATCGATTTTATACAGAAGGATCTCCTGAGCACTCGAGCACTGAGAGCACAGAAGCTACTGACGGTAGCAACGACGAAGGGACGGATTCGGCTACCGACGCAAACGAAAATGTATGCTAAATTTTTATCTTGAAAAAAGTTGAACTACTCTTTAGCTTTCAGCATTTTTACTTCGTGCATTACTTAGGCAGCATAATAATTGTTGATCCTTCAAGTGAAACAATTCCTCAAGCACTAACAGAGGGATCTTTCCAGGTTAAATTTGGTTTTCTGGATACGTTTTTTTGGATAACGCATTAAAGAAACATTTTATAATACATTTACCAAATTTTAAATAAACACAGTTTTGAGATAATAAAAATTGCTTCGGCTCTCTTTGAAGTTTAAGTAAACCATTACGCAACGAAATTCAACCCTATGCTATTTGTAAGAAATTTATTTCTATCGATTTATTATGTACACAATAAGTCTTCGATACAATGTCTCGATATTCCGTCTGCTAATTTCATGAGCAACGCGCTCGATATTTATAACGTTTGCCGTAACGCATTCTGGCGCTTCGCGGGATATTTTAAGGTTTAACAGGTTTCCGTCTATTTTTATGCGTTGCGCTCTATCCTCGGTTACGCGGACATCTCTTCACGATCGTCTGCATTTTTCTTATTTAAATTATACATTACATGTTGGCTCAACTCAATTTACAAAATCAAATTTTTATTTCAACTCTAACGTTTTCTCTTACTTTTAACGATACAATGCTTTACTTTTGTCAATACTACTATTTTAAATTTTGCTACACTTATTAATATAACATTACGCATATTTTTGAAGATAATCTAATAATAAATTCGGAGTTTAAAAAATAAGAAACATTTAAATATTTTAATCCGTGCAGCAAATCGAAAATAAAGATCGAAATTAACAACCGCCACAATATACTTAAAATACACACGATAAATTTTATAAAATGTAAATAAATGTTAACCTTTCTAATTTAGCATGTATGTATACGTTTGTTTAATTTGCTGAAAAATGTTAACTTACTTTCGTTAAGGACGACGAATCGGGTAGTAGAGAGAAACGCGATATATCGACGGAGGATCAGGAGGACAACGACAACGATGGAAACGACGCAAGCGAGGGAAGCGAGAACGAGGTCGATCAGGAACAAGCAGAAACGGTTGAAGTGACTAGTGCTGAAGGGGAAGAGGGTCAGGATAACGTATCAGATCAAACAAATGAAGATGCGAATGCCGACTCTAAGGAGGATGATGACAATTCAAAAGGTAAAAAATATATATCGATTAATTACAACTATTGTTGAAAAAAATTGTCATTTTGAATGGTTTGTATGTGTCAAATTGTTAATATAATATTATCAGAAACTGAAGGAGACGATTCCCAAGAGAAACAGGAGGATGGTCAGTCAACCGAGGATGCAGATGGTGATTCCGGTGAAGGTAAAACCGACGAAGAAATCGTAGTGGAAGAGGAATCTGAGGAACAAAAGAAAGACGGTTCTGAGCAAGAAAACGACGATACCACGGAAAACGACGATAATGACGATAGTCCCGCAGACGATGTTGAGTCCGAGGAACAAAAAACTGAAGAGGATAATAAAAGTGGAGAAGAAGATGGCAAATCCGGTGAAACTGAAAATAGCGTAGAAGCTGATGGTGATGGTAGTGATTCGAAAGAGGATACCGAGGGTGGAGATGATGAACATGGTGAATCTACAGAAGATGGAACTGATGATCAAAAGGATGATAGCAAAGAAGACGAAGGTAGTAAAAGCGAAGAAAAACCAGAAGAGGATAGTGGAGAAGACAAGAAGTCGATTGAAGAAGAAGAAATCGTAGCAAAAGAAGCTGGTTCACTTGAACAGGAAGCTGATACAACTGAAGTCGCGAGTGAAGAAACTAAGAGTGACGAAGATGGGGAGAAAAGCGAGGAAGGAGACAAAGACGGAACCGACTCGAAAGAAGATGGAAAGGAGTCAAAGGAGGATGAGAGTGGCAAATCTGAGGAAGGTGATTACTTTGTAGTTTTCTTTATACTATTACATTATTAGACCTTATTTCATTTAAATAATAATTTTACGGAATTCTACGTTTTGTAAAAGGAGGCGATAGCAAAGGCGAAACTGAGGGAGAGGACAGTTCAGAATCTACACCAGAAGAAGAATTGATAATGGAGATTGAAATTCCGGAGATATTGAGACCTCGAGAACATATTAATCAACTGTTAAAGCTTGATGAAGAAAACGAAAGTAAAGAAAAAGCTGTTGAAAATGTTGCCGACATTGTTCTGAGGGATCTGAAAAGACTATACGACAATGCAATCAAACCACTGGAAACGTTGTACAAATATAGAGATCTTAGCAATCGTCACTTTGGAGGTACTTTCCTTATTTGACGAGTACTAATAATTATTTTAACAATTAATTAGAATAAAAATTAAAAAAATCATAAATTCTAATTATTTTCAGATCCAGAAATTTTTTCAAAACCTCTAGTGTTGTTCATGGGCCCGTGGAGTGGAGGAAAATCATCAATTATTAATTATTTATTAGATATCGAGTACAAACCTACCTCGTTGAGAACTGGTTAGTGTTTACAAATAATTGGTTATTGATGACATTGAAAATAAATTGGTAAAGAATCGGAAGTCAACTAAAACTTAATTTCAGGCGCGGAACCATCTCCTGCATATTTTAATATTTTGATGCATGGAGAGGAAGAAGAAGTGCTAGATGGCACACAATTAGCCGCTGATTGGACGTTCTCAGGTCTTCAAAAGTTCGGTCAAGGCCTGCTTGATCGCCTCAAGGGTTACAAGTTGAATAACAAACTTCTGGAAAAGGTAAACCTAAACCTAAATATAATGAAATAAAGTCGTGAAATGTTAAAACTTAAACACCACATTTTGAATATATAGGTAAATATTGTGGAAATTCCGGGAATATTGGAAATTCGCAAGCAAGTGCAAAGGCTATTCCCGTTCAACGACGCTTGCCAATGGTTCATCGACAGAGCGGACATCATCTTCTTAGTATATGACCCATCGAAACTAGATGTCGGACCTGAGACTGAAGCCATTCTAGATCAATTAAAAGGCCGCGAATATCAGGTAATGAATATTAAAAGTAATATAAACGAAAAGTTAATTATCGATGCACGATTAACGAAACGATGAATTTTTTTAAACAGACCAGAATTATTCTGAATAAAGCTGACCAAGTAAAACCAGAGGAGCTGATGAGAGTTCAAGGAGCTTTAATTTGGAATATTTCGCCACTAATGTCTAGTGCAGAGCCACCAATAATGTATTCGACGTCTCTTTGGTCAATACCCTATGAAGCTGGAGCACCCACAAGACTTCTCTATGCTCAAGAGCGAGCTTTCCTTCGCGATCTTCGTTCTGCCGTTGATAAGAGGGTGGAGCATAAAATTGCCAGCGCCAGAAGATTTGCTGTGAGTTAATTTCTAATACTATTAAACCTTCTTTAGTAGCAGACGAAACATTTTGAAAGTGTTTTAAAAAGCGGGTTTTTTCGAGCAAGTCAAACCCAAAAGAACAAGCTATTAAAACGACTTTGAAAATGGTTTTAATAGATAACTTTGGCTAAATTGTTTCGAGTGAAAAATAATTTCGGGGTTATGCTCATTCTATTAAATGGACTTTATAGATTAATTTTCATACCTATTTTACCATTAAATTTGGCTTTTCCATTTTTACTATTTTGGCATTGTTACCATTTTTAAATACGTTGATATTTGCTAGGTAAATAAACTGAATAAATCTTACTTCAGTATTTACTTATCATTACAAACGATCCGTAGGTACGAGTACGCAACCACGCAAAGATGGTCGATTGCTATTTGACAACTTATTATAACCACAAGAGCTTCTTTGCCAAGAAGAAGGATATAAGCGACCGTATAATTGAGAATCCTCAAGATTACCACATCTACGAAGGCTTGAGCACCCTCACCAATATATCTCGTTACGATTTACCTGATCCTGACGTCTACCGAGACTTTTTCAGATTGAATTCTTTGTACGACTTCCCGTTGCTCAGCTCAACATGTACATACTTCCGGGGTTGTCCAATTAATAGGCTCGACGTCGCTATTGCCTATGATCTACCTGAACTCGTCGGCAAGTACAAAAAATCGGTCGAAGCAGCTTTACATAAAGAAGAAGAACAGTTGGTAACCCCTGCACCACAAGTACAATCTAGTCAACAAAAACCCACTGCGAGAAGTGGAGCTTCAAGGATGACGATGAGTTGAGAGGCTGCAAATTCGTAGCTTCGTATTTCAGAGCCTTTGTTCTGCTACACGTTGTGCTTTGAGGGATTGTGAAAGATTTTCCACAGATTATTCCTCTTTCATCCTGAGTTCAACTTTTTATGGTTATCGTCATTCTTAACATATTTATTGTCATTCGTTAAAAAAATTTATTGATCATTGACAAACTGTTATTTAACATTAGTATTATTTTTACTTATAAATGATGCGTTTAAACTTAATTGTCTAACGAATTATTTATAGTTTTTTTCTTAATTAAAATATTATAACTTGTTGAAAGGATGAAAGGTGTTAATTTTAGAAAATTGCTCATCAATCAAATGAAATACAACTAAGAGAAACAAAAACTTTGGAATAAAAGTATTGTTTCTCAACATCAGCAAAAACGTGAATTTTAAATCATTGAGACCAAATGAGAGTAAATCAAAAACCCTCAACTACTTTAAAGATTTTTAAGAAAACTCAACTTAACAATGCAGCAGCTGGTCTGCCAAAACTCAGAGCAGGTCTAGTTTATATCTTTTTGGCACTGAGCTAAGAGGGTTTTCATGATGTAGAAAGTGGGAATAAAGATAGGAGCGTATATTACTAAAAATTGTAAATCCTCATATCAATAGCATAAAATTTGGTATACAATTTAGTTCTTGAACTACCTTAAAATTTTGCAAGTTGCTGTAATTAATGCAACAATGTTTCAAGCTGTATATCTTACTTAAAGGAGGCTATGACATCAATCAATTATAGTAATTTTTTGGTTTATATAACATGATTATAAAATAAATTTTTAGTTGCATCGATGGGAATAACTAAAATGTAACTTATTACAAGATTTCCTCCAACTGTGAAAACTAGTGAGAACGAGAGAGCAAGTGTGAGTGAGAGAAGAAATTTTTCACTTTTCTTCCGTACCTTAATACTTAACTAATTGTGTTCATAACAACAAAGAAAGTACATTTTTTTTTTTCAAGTATGCAAGATATAACAACTTCGATAGTCTCTGTACTTTGTCAAAGTCGCACAATTGCAGAATGCTGCGCAACTTATGTCGATATATTTTGATTTAATTATTTACTTCGAATAATAAGGAACAATGATGAGTTTGTAATTACAAAAAACTTTAATCTCAAATAGAAAATACTAAAAATATTGAATTATAAGCGCGTATAATTCAGTTAAATTAAATTATGTAATTATACATTTAATATTTTATTCATGAAATCAATGCAATATTTATAAATAATTTTTTATATTATATACAGCATTTTTTTGACCATGATTCAGCAAAGTTCCTTTTTAAGCGAAGATTATTAATATTATAATTTTATGTATAACTGTAATAATATTATTAGGGCAATTAGATATGATTATTGAAATATTAGCAATTTTAGAATCATCAAATATATATTAAAGTTGTTTTTAAATGTTTGCGCTCTGTGAGTACTGCCTGTGTTTATACACACTGTTACATCCTAGTAACACAAGATTGTTGAAATATTTACTTGATTAATATAGTAAATCATAAAACTTTTTGTGCTACATGGATAAACCCAAATAAGTTTCAATGTAATTAAGCGTTCTTTACAAATCATAAAATGGTTTTGCGTTAAACAAATTATTTATGACCTTATATTTAGAAAATAAATAAAATTTCTTTAAAGTGCATGCATTTATTACTGTACTTTATTATTCCTATATATCTTTAAATTTCATAATAATAATTACACCAAAAACTAAAATAGAAAATTTAATAATACCTTATAATGTAACAAAAAATACTTACGTTAGGTGTAACTTCTCTCAACCATTCATCAGCTTGTTCATCAAAATCAAACTTGCAAGCTTTCCTCAAATCATTTGCCGCCTCTTCCCATTTTCCAAGAAGTTGATTAGCTCTACCACGGAATTTATGTGCTGCTGCACTATCTGGATTTAACTCAAGTGCTCGGTCACAATCACGAATGCAAGCATTTGGTTTTTTAACTAATAAATAAACTTGTCCTCTTTTGGCATATAAAAGAGACGCTTGTGGATTTAATAGAATAGCTTCGGTGTAAAGTTTAATCGCCTTATCATAATCCTTCTCGACAAAAGCAGATACAGCCTCTGAACGTTTGTTTTGCGATTCTTCAATTTGTTCTTCTGTTGGTTGTAAATCATAATCGCCCATAGGTTGAGGTTCATCTGTATCTGGTTCTATTAAAGAAACACATGAAATTTAAATAAGAATACTATTATTTAAACCTGAAATTTGTAGTTATACATACCTATGACTCCAGTAGTATCCAATTCTACATCACTTTCCTCACTTTCTGGTTCAGGCTTTGGAGGTTCACTTTTTGCTCCTTCTTCGGATGACTCACTAGTATCTTCATCTTCTTTTTCTGGTTTAGGAATTTTACCTCCTAATGTTTCAATGAAATTCTTAAAGAAAGCAAGTTGCGGATGGTTAATAATTGTTGGTTTTTTAGTACAAAGTTCTATAAATATTTGAAGCAGTGATAGCTGTTCGGTGGTAAATGGCAATGACGACATTTTAAAATCTGTAATAAACATATATAAAATTTTGGTCAAAATTTTATAGGATTAACATTTTAGTGAATTTAAAAATTTTTTTAAATTAGTGAGAATAAATATAATTTAAAACATGACAATTAAACTATATAAACTATTAATTTTCGACAAATTTAGTTGATTAACTAAAGGATGAACACACACTATACTAGTTGATTTAAGGTTAAGTTTGCAAAATTCAAATTTTGCATAGTACAAAAAAACATCGAAAATATACCAAATTTTCTGATAAATTAAAATAAACTTTAATTTAAAACTTATTAATTAATTATTTCTAATTTAAATAAATAAGTGTACTTCATTAATCTAAACATAAATTCAAAAATCGAAAAGTAATCAGCAAAGCACAATTACGCGAGTACAATAATTTACAAGCAGAATTAATTTAATTAGGCGATGGAATTAAATCGAATAATAAAAAAAAAATGAATACAGAAGAAGCGTCGGTTGATTCAAGAGTTCCAAGACTATCCAAATATTTACTCTTTTAATCCCATCGAAAGTACAAATATTATGTAAATATTATCAACTACTCGAGTACCAAACAATATATAAAAATAATAACAACGATTTAACATAATTTTACTATAAAAATAAAATATAATTAATTGCGCCACACAACGTTAATATAATATACTCACCAAACGTAAAAAAACGCACGGAGAATCTTATTTCTTATCACGTTATATTTTTGGCTATTTATCAGTCATACGTACCTTATATATACTTCTGTATAATATGATGAAGATTTCACCGGGACGTTCGTACTTATCAAAATCTGAAGATTTCACTGTACGAAAACGGGCGAGTAAACAAAGACTTGCAAAATCTACACGTAAGCCCTAAAAATGTATGTACGATTTGCGCATACGCCGGTATAATGTAGTATATAGGTACGTTCGTGTGATAATAAATTTATACTTTTGAATTATATGCACCTATATATTTTTAAACAATAATTATTCCGCATAGTTATCAATTTCGATAAAATCTTTAATTTTAAGGCGTAAAAGTTATTAATAATCTATTAATAAAAAATAAGATGTTTTCGAAATTCTACATTTTAACTGTGTACAATGTATATACCTATATTTATAGAGAGAGAGAGAGCGAGAGATTGTGAGCGCGACTCGGGAGAGAAAGAGAGAGAGATTATAATTGCGAACAAACTTTGTAGCGATACTAGCGCCTCGATTGTTCGCGCTTCGCTTTATGATTTCGTGTATTTTTTTCGAAATTATTCTTAATTGATACATGTTCTTGTTTAATAATTGATTCCGTTACGAATCAAATAACTTTTTGTGAATGTCGTATATAGTTAACATTTCAAATTATTCTAATCTTTTTAAATTACTCTTTACTTACAGATAATTATGATTAAATAATTGTACAAGTTTAACATTTATCATTCTGCGTTACGTATTTTCGTTTTGTATAACGTATGTATTGTAAATAATGTGTGGGTGCAATAATTATTACACTGGACTTATCATCTGTTAATATTAAAAATACCTTTTATACACTGAATATAGAACACAGTTGACGTGTAACATGCTACAGATGTCGCGTCTTCGGTATGTAACTTCTTTAAACCCGCATCTATAAAGAAGTACGTTGGGTACACAGTTTTGATGAAGTGGCACAGTTGCATAGTGTCAACGCCTAAGCGTGCTATAATGAAATAATAATTTTTAGTTTTATCAAAATAGTGTAGTACAAAAAAGTTGTTTTGTTGCAAATGACGTTTATTTAAAAATAATTAAATTTTATAAAATTTTTGTACACAATCGTTTGGTAGCTACTTTGATATCAAATTTTTATCGTACTCCACGCATTCCAGTTGTTTATAGTACATTGTGTACCAAGGGCGCAAAATTGGGGATTCTGGCCCGAGGGTGAGTTCGCACCTCGCTTCGCTCGGGTGAAAACTCACCCTCGGGCCAGAATCCCCAATTTTGCGCCCGTGGTGCACATACTATTTTCTGTCCGAAAGGGTGAAAAATGCTTTAAAAAAAGCAGGCGGGAATTGGCCATTTTGCGCCCGAAAAAGCGGGCGCAAAATAGTATATTACATACCATGGCCAGTAAAATAAGAAATGTCTCAGATCACGTGTAATTGTCGGCCGAGGCAAAGCCGAGGTGGACGATCATGTGATCTGAGGCTTTCTTTTTTACTGGCCAAGGTGTGTATGCTATTTTTCTGCTCGACGTTGCCGGAAAACGGCAACTTCAATTCGCGCAGCGGCCGGGAAGTTGCCACTTTCCGGCCGGAGGGCAGAAAACGTATTTTGCGCCCGCGCGGGCAGAAATATTGTTATATACCTGTATGTGTAATATCTGTCTATTAGAAATTTGTAAACTTTTCATTTGTTACAGAAAACTGTGTTTTATCTTTCTGCAAAATAGGAAAATCGATTGATAAATATAGCTTACTAATACTTATAATAATAATTTTACAATAATTTAAAACAAAACTACTAATTTTACAACTAAATATAAAGTGATAAATCTTGAAGACTGAAAATTCTGTAAGGTACGTATATTATAATCGTCATAATTAATTATACCTTTTTATGATTAAAAATATTTTTAAGTATTTTATATAAATTCTATCGACAGATGAATAAAGACTACAAACAAAAAAAATACAGCGATGATCAAATTTTAAATTACATTAGCAAAACATACGTTACTTTAGACAATGACAATATTAAAAACAATAATGTACATTTAAAAAATGTAAGTTTACTTTATATATTTCAATCCGTATGCGTATATAAATAAAAGAAATTACTATTATTATTTTATTTAGGTAATAAACAATGGGTTAATTTCTCTTATGCAAGAAGAAAGTCTGTTTAAAGATTTGTTTAGAAGTGTCACTTACGCAGGTAGTTATTTTAAAGGAACGAAAATAGCCAAACCAGACGAATATGATTTAGATATAGTCATGCAGTTGCCATTGAATTATAAAACTTTAAAAGTATGTACATTTTTATCATACTATTTTATTTTAAATAATTTTATAAATCAAAATTTTATTTATCATTATCAGGTAGATACGAACCATAAACACTTTGGATACGTAAAAGTTAAAGTCGAAGCGAACAGTAAATTACCGCTATGGGAAAAAAAGTAATTTTTATTAAATAAATTATTTTTTTAACGCAAATTTCACTTAACCCATTAAGTCCCAACCGACCATTTCATAGTCGATTTGTTTTCGGCTTAGAAAAAATAGAGAGTAGACTAGAATAAAAAAGGAAATGACTGTTTCTTATGTAAAATTACCTGCTCTATCTGAATTCAGCATCAGATTTTCATTTTTTTCAAATGGTCGTTTTACTATGTGCATTTGATTTTGTCGTCAAAATTAGAAAATAAAGGCCTACAGTCGATTTTCAAAAAATGGAATTTTTTTTTACTTTGAGCGGCTATATTGAATTTTCCGTGGAAAATATAAAAAATCTGATGCTGAATTCAGATAGAGCAGGTAATTTTACATAAGAAACAGTCATTTCCTTTTTTATTCTAGTCTATTCTCTATTTTTTCTAAGCGAAAAACAAATCGACTGTGAAATGGTCGATTGGAACTTAATGGGTTAACGGGATGTCGAACACAAGTTACAGGGAATCTGCATCTTTCAATATAAGAATTAAGTATGTTGGAAATATTGAATTAAAAATTCGAAAAAATTCTTATGGATAGTTTAAACCGAAGTAAGGGCATGATGTTTTGATTTTTGAACAAAAAATAAATTTTTTTAATAATTTTTAAAGCAAAATGAATTTATCCTATAATATATAATATCGGTCTCTTCAAATTTAATTTTTTAATTATTTGTTTATTAAAAAATATTAAAAATTACCATTTTTTGAGTTTGACATCTCGTTAATATTTATTCTACAATCAATATATATTCATTACATACAAATTTAAAAATTATTATTTTGTGTATATACTCGTTGTGTAATGTTCTATATAAAAAAAAAATTAATTTACAAAAAATGTAATATTTTATGAACATAAATTATGCATTTGAAAGAATATTCCGCGTTAAAGTAAAATATTAATTGTCTTTAGTACGATTTTAAATACATGGCTAGACAGTAATGGTTACTTGGATCAGGAACGATTTCGTCGCTGGATGCAGAGCGTTATGAGAAAAGCATACGACAAGCTGAAGAAAGTCAAAAAAGATTATGAATTAACTGTGAACAATACAACGTATATTGTAAATTTATGTACATTAATATATGATGATGGTGAAATTGTAAAACAAATGATTTAAATTCTTATTTTTAGCTTACAGAGTTTGCAACAAACGGTCCATCTTTTTGTATCTCAGTAAAATTAAAAGATAGTACGTCTCATAAAACAATGGATATTGATGTTGTTCCATGCTTAGAATTTAATAATGTCGTATTAAATAATTACGTAGTCGTTCCAAATATGGTAAATAAAATTAAATTCATTATGTTTATATCGTACTTAGACTTCGAATTACGAATTCTCTAGACTCAAGTCTAGTATTCTTATATAAATTTATAAATATATTTTAAAAAATGTTAAATAAATCATTATTACATTTTATATTTTGTTACGGTACCGTAGACAAATCGTAGATAAATTGTCATTAAAATATTTTTAATGTAAGTGTAGATACAAAAATTTAATATTGTGGCTAAACCATCAAAGGAACCCAACGGTAATATATTATGGAGGTTAAGCTTTTACGAGCAAGAGAAACAGATTCTACTACAAAAAGAGTTTGGAAAAATTAAACCAATCATAAGGCTGATGAAAGTAAAATTGTTAATTGCAAAAAATCATGTGTAATAAATTACGAATATTTAAAATTATTATGCATAATAATATCACATTTAAATTTCAGAAATTTCGAGATAATCAAAACTGGAAACAAATAGCCAGCTATTATATTGAAATGTTATTCCTGAATGAAATAATGGTCAGAAAAAACGATGCAGATTTTTTTAGAGCCTCGCAGACTAACCTATTTATATATGTAAATTAACAATATTACTTTTTAATAATTATATGTTTAAACAAAGTATTTTAAAATAAAACAAATTTCAGATGCTACAAAAGTTACAAGAATCTCTTAAATTAGGTAGACTACCGTATTTTTGGAATAAGCAGTATAATTTATTTAATTCAATAGATTCTTTAACAATGCTAAATTATGCAAATCGGTTGAATCGCATATTAATCGAAATAGATAAAAATATAACAACTAATAAATTCGTTATTGCTCAGAATATTTGTAAGTATTAAATTTATTAAACTATGATTTACATTCGTGTTGGAACTGATCACATTCTCTGTATAAAATGAAAAATTCTTAACAATCAATTGCCTCATTTACATTTTTAATACGTAAAGAAAAAATTTAAAATAAAAATTACTACTTTTCAATAAAAAAGGGAGATAAACGTACAGTGCTATAAAAATATTGTATCCGGCAAATTTTACTCAAAAATAAATACAATAGTCGCTGGTAATTTAAATCCGCAGAGCTAAGAACTTTCGATATTTTAATTATTATTGATATGGAGAATATGGTCAGTCTTTTAATATTCAATTATTTATATTCAAATAATTTTTGTAGTATCATCAGAAGAACTTTCGCTGGTAAAAATCTATTCAAAGCCATAATTGACATTAATGGTTACTTCTATAAATAATTTTTATTATTAGCCATCTATTATATTACGGTCCTCAGAAATTAAGTGATTAAGAAAAAACAAACAAAAAAACATTATGCAACGTACAAAGATGTCTATACAAGTATGTTCTTTGTCAAACTCTGTAACGATTCTTTCTTCTACAATATCAAAGAGGATTTACCCAATATACATATAAATTGGAACGCGTGTTGTTTTACTGAACGATTTTTAAGAGAACGTTAGAGACAAGAATTAAAGAAAATAAAAATTATTTTTTTAAGAAAAATGACAGGTAACCTTATATAATCGTATGAAATTTGAAAATCGCAGGTTTGCCTATGTTGCATTGAAGATATAGAAAATAATAAACAAAGAAATTTATTTTTCTGAAACGTGTTTCTTGTACATGATAACAAGCATGTACATAGACGTGTAAATAGACGTGTGATATACCAAATTGGACATGTGACATAAACAATTTTATTAACAATTTAAAAAAAAAATTTTTAAATAATTGTATTAAATATGAGAGAGAAAAACATGGCAAGTGTGAAATTACTCATGCTCTGTTTAAATTTTAACATTTAACACTACATTTTTAGACGATTTGTACAAATTACTAAAAATTTAGTAATAAGTAAACCGAAAGTATTGTGAAGTAATATATAATTTTACTGTAATTTTTTTACTATTAGTAATAACAACATCTGTACTCTGCATGTAATAAAACTCAAAACAAAATATATTTTGTCAGAATTCACTATTATTTACATAATAAAATTAAGGTGCATTGACTTCTCTCTCCTTATCTGTCTCCCCCTTACTAGGTATAAATAACTATAATTCGACGCACGACCAAAATAGCCAGTTTTTGATTCTAAAAATCGAGGCGAAAGTAACATATATTTCCCGCTCTCTCATGTGAACAATCTCGAACAAGGTAGGAAACCATCTCGGACAACAGTCTCATGAACTATTATCAATATAGGAACAATATCTTTTTATTGATTTTTAAATCAATGTTTACGCATATGAATTGATTTACCGTAATGTGAAATATATTAGACAAATATCTAAATACGCAAAACAAGGTTTATATATATATACGCTCTATTTGCTCCAAGATATTTTTTATCTAATGCATTAAAGTGAAAATAATAAAGTTTCGATGAAAATATTCATAACTTTAGTAATATGTAAGATATTTTTATTTAAATAAATATAAATAAAATTAAATAACAATGTTATGTATAATACAATACATTTCTGTACAACTCGATGTATTACTCTGAACCACCTGAAAAATAATATATATTTGTTAGTAATGAAAAAAAAACATAGTCAAGCTTAAACATTCGAATCGGAAAATTACCTTTTAATTGTGGATAATCGTATTTTCTAGCAGCTTTGAATAGAGCTACAAGAGAATCTACAACTTCTTGTCCATTAGGAATAATTTCAGTTGGTGGAGGAACAAACCCGTATGGTCGACCATCACTGGTATGACCTCGTAATTCGTAGCAATAAACAAATGGAACCTTCAATTGTGCTTTAACCCAGTCGACTGAACCTCCACTAGCTGGGCCTATTATTTTTTAAAAATTAATTATCAACATTACATCTGTTTTTAAATATAAATCCTAGTGTACTATACCTCCAAGAGCTTCACGAATATTTCCAAGTTCATATTGAGTGCCGTATCTTTTTGAAAGTGCTTTTAACGCTTGTTGGCCTACTTCATACTAAACATTAAGTATTTATATTTAAAGTTAAATTTATTTAGAACGAAACAGTAAGTTAAAATATATCAATAATTCATTGAAAAAAAAATTCTATATAATTTTTTATTTATACCTGTTCATCATAATTATCCAAATGATCTGTCGTATAGCCATAGGGGAACATTAATTTCTCAATGAAACTATGGAAACTTATGTAAGCAAATAATTTATCTTTAAGACTGCTGATGTACTGTGATAAAGTCTTAGTTTCGATTTCGGAAAATGCTCTCGATCCGGCAAAAGTTTCACCGCACGCATCCTTACCGCTTCCAGGACCTGTAAGCAGTAATCGTCAATTTTATATATATATATATCATTCTTTAAAGAAATTTTTTAGAAAACGAAAATAAGCTCAATAAAAATAGACGATTTTACCTCCCCATCGGAAACCCCAATTTCTGTTAGGATCTGCTCCGTAACAAGTTTCTCTGTAGCAAAATCTTGCACTGTAACATTTCGTTGCTGTACGGGGTGAACGAGTTTTACGCCATAATCGATATTTAGGATTTCGAGGCTGAAATAATAATTAATTTTCAATATTATAAATTAAAATTTACGAAGAAAGCCTGAGTAACTATATCTTACATCAACTTATTAATTTAAAATTTTACGTATAATATAATTAATAAAATTATTTTTTGTTTACTATTTTTTAATTATTAATAATTTGTATACAAAGAATACAGCAGCGAAGTACTTGTAGTGAAATTAACACTGAGAAAAAAAATTAATTTAACAAAATATCGATAGTTTATTCAATTTTTGTCATCCATGCAATTTTAATTATGAAGGAATTTGGTCGATTTTGATGAAAAACCCGTGATATTAATTTGGCGACGTTTCGATGGACGTTCTGGATTCTCATCAAGCTATATCTTTATTAAAGCTATATATAGATATAGCCTGATTACGATGGAGAACGTTCATGTCAACTTTAAATGTCGCGAAGTGAATATCGTGGTTTGTTCAACAAAATCAACCGAATTCCTTCATAATAAAAACTATTGAACTAGTTTAGATTACAGAAAAAAAAAATAGAAAATGAATTGGTGACGTAAATAAACACTTACATCTGTGTGCGAATATGCGTAACCATCTGGATTCACAGATGGAAAGATATACCATTCAAATGATTCTGCAAGATCGCGTATTTCCGGATCATCGCTCGTCAATAATTGATTTATCAAATACGTAGCTGTTGTGTGGGATATCCATTCACGCGCATGAATTCCAGCCTCGATGAAAACACCTGGTTTATTATCTCCAAACTTAATGTTCACGCCTTTAATTTCACGACCTTCGTAGGATTTTCCACCTACAATTGTCTTTACATTATCTGGATAAGTTTTGGACAAATGATCAAGCCAATTGTTGATTTCGTCGAGGGTATGAAATTGCGTCCAACCGAATTTTTTCTAAAACACACGTTGTTTCTTTATTTTCGTTAACGTTACAATTTGTCAATAATTTTTAATGAACTAATTATATTAATTCTACAATAGAAATTGCATTTTACGTTAAACAAGAACTATATGGAATAATTTAATTAGATAGATTAAATAAATATAAATTTATACCTTTATATATGTAGGTATGTGGAAAATAATTGTATATTGAACAATATTTACCGAAGTTCCTTTTCTGGTACGTTTCAATGATACCGTGGCATTATTCAATAACTGTTGAATATCTGGTATGATAATTTCATAAACTAAATCATTTTGTTTAATTAAAGTCTTGAATGTATCTAGATGTATAGCAGGTATCATTACTTCAGCTCCTCGGTTTAAGCTGCTTGGCTCTTTCCAATATTCCACCTAGAAAAATTAAAAAAAAATTAACAAATTATACATTTGCAACGCGTATACAAAATACTAATAAGCATATTAATTAATTAAACTTACGCCATCAAAATGAATGTCTAAATCTTGTAATGCATTAAGCTGTTCATGTGTCTTTGGTACCACTCGGAAGACAGACGTTTTTTCGCAAAATACATTTGTTAAAAACGCAGATATTATTAATCCAGTGATACATAAAATATGTGATGCCATTTTTTCTAAATAAATGAAACAAATTATTTATTATTGCGCGTACCGAAAGAAAAACTAATTGATTACAGTTACTAATATTCATTTAAAAAATAACTTAACAATATTTAAAAAGTAACTTACTTGAAAATGTGTTACTGAACTCGCGACATAAGAAACAAAAAAGTAAATTAACTAGTTATAAATTTTTAATTCAGCACTCAGTGTAGATGAAGCGTGCGCGGCTACACTTGACGACGTACAAATGGAAAATGTACAATTTCATTCAAGTTGTACAAGCAAAATTATTCTAATAATGAAGAGTAAATATACGTATACACAACATATTTGATAGATTATAATTATAATATTATATACATTTTTAGTGGTATACAATAAAGTCATATATACCTGGTAAATAACTTAAAGTAAATTAGAATAATTTCTATTGGTTTAATCAAGTGTTATAATCGCAATTTTCATTTAATACAACCGCATCGTCACACGTAATTAGAAGCTATACAAAATTTTCCTCATTATGCCCACATGAGTTGCGGATATGGTTATTTTAATTTTCTCGTTACTATATACGAGTTTTTATCAGTAACTATATAATTATTAATCACCATATATTCAGTTGTATCTCAAATACGAGAAAAAAGAAACAAATATTGAAAGTTAGTCTAGCACTAACAGATGTTATGTATACATTTTGCATCGATTATATTAAAATGTACCGATCAAATATTAATAGCAGGAAAATTTTACAATTTGCGCGTTATATAAAACGAGAGATTGTATTACACATGTACATTCAAAAATGTACCTATGCAGAATGGTATTTTTTTTATCATAATGACGTGATTTATTTTAAAATATAAGCTATAACTATTTTTAAATAAATATTATTTCATTTTTACGGTTAGTTCTAAATGACTTAAACAGTTCTAATTAAGATTGCTATAACAGCAAGACCATTACGTTTTTTCATTTTTAAATATATACGTTTTGTTGATATTACATTATTTCTAGTTGACTATATGTCTTCTTATATTATGCCATAAAAAATCTCTGAAACACTTGACATTGCACATACATAAAACCAAGGAGACTGGCTTCGTCTCAATAATCAAGTAACAAGAATAATGTTGAAACTATAAATATCAAGAAATTCTGCTTGAAATTGCGTGATGATGTGCTATCATCTACTGTCGTTATAAATTACAAAGTTTTGCGTATATATTACATAATATAAATGTTATACAAAAAATATATACTATTCAAATTAATATTCTTATGTTGTACTGCTTTAGCAAACATTATTTTAACAACGAGTATAAAAGTATATGCTATGTGCTGATTTTAAAATAAATTTGAGTATATTGTACAAACGTAAATAATTTATTGAGACTTAATTACATATATTATAAATATTCAGTTTTCGTATTATACTAATTGGAAGGATATCCGTAACGTTTTGCCTCCTGGAAGAGAGCTACAAGAGAATCCATGACTTCTTGTCCATTTGGAATTATTTGGTTAGGAGGAAGGACAAATCCACTTCGTCCCCTGTCACGTAATTCATAGATGTAAACCAAGGGTACTTTAAGTGATCCTTTCACCCAGTCCACTGAACCTCCACTGGCGTATCCTATAATATAAACAGTATATATAAATAATGAATTAAACAATGTACTTTTATTACCTTTTTTTATAATTTTTACATTTAAAATGCCAATTGATATAATAAAGTGTATATTTATACTACATCAATAATTAACGAATACCTTTATTATAACCAGGTCCTGATCTGCACTCAATAGTTGATCATTTTTTTAATACAATTCATAAGGAAACTAATTTTTTAATATTATAATATTTTGACAACAATATTAAGTTTAAAATGCATATATTATGATATAATATAGAAAATAATGTCAAGTTTTATAAACATAAAGGTATGATCAAGAATTGGTCTTAATTAATCAGATATTGATAATGTACGAGCGTATACGAGCTTAAAATAAACAACAAATCTTTATGCTAAAATTACATATGCTCGCTGTTACACGAGTCTTCGTACGTTGAATCAAATTACGCGACAACTATAGTTTTTCTGTTTTTGTTCACTACTTCCTCACTTTGCAAAATAAATTGCTACGTCTATAATTCTTTGTTTTACAGAAAAATAATATCGAGTATGTGAAAAAAGTAATTTAATGAAGGCTAAATTTATATCGATGGGCATATTTATGACAATATACTGATGTATCGATTGTTAAATTTAACGACACTTGGATCGACTTAAAGATAAATATTTTTATTGTAGATTTTGAATATATAAAAAAGGCGCATCGAAGAAATACTTACCAATGACTTCAGCGATGTTTCCAAGTTTGTAATACGTTCCGTATCTTCTCGACAAAGCTTCGATAGCTTTCTTACCAATAGCGTACTATAAATAAATTGTATACAAATAAATAAATCTTATTAAACTACAATTAATTATTTTATATCGTTTACATCGTATGCGAGAAGGCCGAGTAAACGATTTATTTACTTTTATACTTTCTATATGAATATTGAGTTAAAATATATTATACCTGGTCATTATAATTATCTAAATGAGATTTGGTGTATCCGTAAGGAAACATAAGGAACTGCGAGTAACTGTGGAATGCAACGTAAGCAAATAATTTATCGGATATTGAGCTTATGTAATTAGACAAAGTCCTTGTTTCGATTTCAGAGAACGGTTGTTTTCCAGCGTAAGCTTCGGAGCACGGACTGCTACTCGCACCAATGGCTAAAATATAACGATAAAATTTTAGCAATGAAAAAAATAAATATATAAAGAAATATTGGTAAAGTAAAAATGTTTCAAAAATACTATCTATATCTTGGTAATTTTTTCTTTATTTTTTGAATTAATCTCTTTGCAAAATCATTTTTACTTACAAGAGCGTTATAAAAAAGATAAATTAATTTTATTTAAATTACTCACTCATCCATTGATATCCCCAGTTACGATTCATATCTGTTCCGTAGCAGCCGGAGAATGGAATTGCAGCTGGATTTGGTGAACGCGTCTTACGCCAGAATCGGTAAGCCATTTGTCTCGGCTAAAAGTAAAAATTTATTTTTATTTAATAATTATGTTCATTGTTTTAAACAAATATTTCAAGAAATTTTTTATATTATGCTAAATATGCGATCTTTTTATGAATTACATTTGAGTAGGTGATAGTTGATGTAAATATACTATATGTATTTTATATAATTATATAACGGTAACATTTTTTATAAGTAGTATTAATTAGTTTATGCTTAAATAATAATGGATTTTTCACATTTAAATTGCATTCTGAATATTTTAATGAATACGATTTTTTTATCAAATAAAAATATAAATATTTTAGAAACTTGATTATTTAGCAATCATTTTAATTACTTATACCCTTTGTAAGAATTATTAAAAACTTCAGCAACAAATAGACGAGTACACGAATGATTCTGTCAAATTATTTCATACGATACATGTAGTTTATATTTTATGCGATATTTGGATTTGCATTATGATCTTCAAAAGATCCTGCCACCAAAATAAATGTACTTTTTAGTTGTTGCTATATAATTGCAAATATCCACTAATCCACTACCACGCTTACTTATAATACATTGCACAATACTCATCATTCAAGTGTATATTACACAAAATCTACAATTTGACGAAATATTATTATATTTATTGATATACTTACGTCTACATGTGTGTAAGCATAACCATCGGGGTTAAATACTGGGAATATGTACCAGTCGTAGGATTCTGCCAATTGCCTAATGCTTGGATCGTTACTGGTTAAAAATTGATTCAAGAGGTAAGTGGCTGTTGCGTGGGAGATCCATTCACGAGCGTGAATACCACCTTCGATGAAAATACCTGGATTACCTTCTTTGAAAGAGAGCTTCACTCCTTTGATTTTACGACCTTCGTACGTGCGTCCACCAACGATCACTTCAACTTTGTCTGGATATCTGAGAGCCAATGTGTCGAGCCAATTGTAAATTTCTTCGAGATTATGGTAAGATGTCCAGTCGAATCCACCAGCGCGTGTCTGCTGGGTTATTTTATATTAGACGTACGATTATATTAAGTAAACAATATGATTAGATATAAATAAATTTCTTATTTTTTAAATCACCGTGTAAATTTATTGACTATTTATAAATGTACGTAAATATACTTACACGTGTCTTATTTCTAGAGGTCTCTTCCTCGAGCAACGCTTCAACATTATCGATGAAAGATTCGTACTTAATATCGTTTGAATTCATGAGTTGCTCAAAATCGTCGATCTTTTCGGGTGTGACCATAAGATCCGCTGTGTTCGACACGAAACTTGGACTTTTCCAGTAGTTGTACTAATATCGAAAATAGTTATACAATTTATAAATATTTATAATACGTTATTACGTTGTTTACAGTACACGTTTTTTTTTTAATAATTAACTCGTACTTACACCATCGACTTCATTGTCAAGCTCGCGAAGAACTTTTAGTTGGTCTTCGGATTCGGGTGTGATCCTAAAGACTTTATGAGGTTTCACCGATTCAGCGGCAGCTAAAGCCACCACAGTGGCAACGACCACGAGGTACCGTAACATTTTTCTGTACAAATTCACATAATAAATATAAATTAAATATAATCTCGTCGCGCATGGAATTTATATTGACATTTTAACCAAATAAATACGAGTAAAATAATAATATACAATTAAATTGCACGAATTGTTTACAAATTTTATGTATTGAAGTAAAATATACCAACAAAATAACTCGCTTTCCTTAAAAAAAAATAGTTAACAACAATGCAGTTTAGAATTACAAATTTTCTTTACTCGCTACTATTAATGAGTTTACATTTTTATTTCTAACGATATATTACAAAGGCGAAACTATGCAGATACAAAGAGGCAGTGGATTAAATAATACGTAATCGACCAAAGAGAATGAATTTTTTAAAAGTTTTGTCAAATATATTTAAAAAATAAACAGATATATTTAGTTTACTCACTGACGGCAAATCTGGGAGTCAAGAAGTTACCGGTTAGGCACTCGTATTTCTAGCATTTCGCGCGATACCCGCATCAGGCTGTTTTTCGCAGTATTGATATCATTTGCATGAAAACATTTATTATACATTTATTCAAGTGAGCAATTAACTAATTTACGAATTATTAAATGTATTTTAAATTTTTCCACACTTGTTACTCGTTAGTGCGTTGCGTTGTAAACGTTATACAGGCACGTTCATTCATACGTAACAGACAGTCAAATCGTACTGATTCGCACTTATTAATTTTCGTACGTCACGTTCATACGACATAAATAATTAAATCAAAATTTATTTTATAATACACTTAACTGATTTTTCAAACCTTATCTATTGAATAATATTAATTGGGTTAAATTTAATTAATATATGCGCATATGTATTTATATAATATTCGTTACAATATGATATTTGTAATGTTGTATACATTTGGCTTAAGTAAATAATTTTTTCATTATAGATGTAATAGTTGTATCAGTGACGAAAAATATTCATAATTCGCAAGTGATTGTCGTGTTACAGTGTAATTTTTGCGTATACGATCGCCTGTCAATTTGCACGCGCGTGTAAATCATTTTTATGACTAAAACAATAACGTTATAAGTTCCTTATGTATACAAGTGTATTCTTTCCGAAATTCCGTTTGTATTAAATTAAAAGTATACGTTAATCTGTCAATTATCAAAGAAGGTATACTGAACAAAGATATCGTCAAATTATATTATTGACGTTTTCCTTTGGCAAATCATTTATATTTATAGTCATCATTTTTGTTGTCATTAATAAATTAATAAGACAAAATATATCTTTATTTGAAATGTACATTATTTATAGTTGGGTAAAATTAATATAAAATCACAACATCAGATTTATATACAAATTCGATGAATATATTTATTTATAACGCATTATACAAATTCACATCAAACAGTTGCATATAATACTTAAAAATTAAAAAAAAGAAGAATTTTTACGATAACAAGAGAACGTATACATATAAATTCTAATCAATTGTAATACAATAAATGTATAACGGAGTAATACTTCGATGATTACGCAAAGTAAACATTTCCAATTAACCGTGAGTCAATGTGTGATTTATTTTATCACATACTTAGAAAGACAATGCATTTATTGTCCCATATTTACTAATCGGTGTTTTTTTTTGTAATATAATGCCGCATACCTGATCACTTAATAATATTTTTGATACTTCAAAACAGCTAGGTCCTACGTTTGATTTCATTGATTTTATGAATTGGTCATCACATATGATTGTCGACTCGTGTTAATAACTTTGATCATGATTCCTTAATTAATAGATTTTACAACTATATTTATATACTATTTATAATTGAGTCAGATTAAAGCAATATATAAAAAATCTAAAAAAATTCACAATATTAAATTGGTATAAAGTAAAGTAACATTTATAACGCATAACCCAAAAAATTAGTACTAGTTAGTAATAAAAGTAGTATTACTGTTTATAAAAAAAAATCACTGCAACATTATTCCTTTTGCTTTGAACATTATTTATTAATTGATTTACAATATCATTTATAATTCTCTAAAAAGATAAATTTCTTTAATTTGGCTTTTTTACATCTCTTATAGAATATCTCTAAAAAACTTTTGTTCTTTTGATTAAATTTCGTTTTTTTTGTTTATTCATTTATATTAATTAAGTAGTTTTCTATACAATTTAAAATTAGTTTATTTAAAAAAATGAAGATCACTTGTAGTTATCTTGTGTTTATAATTTATGATTATTAGGTCCTGCATTATACGACGAGCAAACCGCAACACGGATTAAATAAATAAACGTACATCTATAAAATAATAACTATATAAGCTACATTGATCTACAGAAAATGAATGACAGCGTAACTTGCAAGTATAAGTATAAATGATACAAAAATCGAGCTTGCACTGGAGCACTCGTCGACGTGTTTAAAAAGCTCTTTATAGGCAAGTACAGATTTCACATCTGAATCAGTTGAGACGAGACCATTTGTGGAATCTTTGAAAAGAAGATTTTCCGTACCATTGAAAGAATCGTAAATGCGAATAGCGCGTCGTTCTGCATCGCCTCTATATCCAAGCCAATCTTCGATTTTTAAAAGTGCAAAAGTCGTATCCAATAATTGAGATTTTGTTTGATTTCGTCTAGCTACGACCTAAACATTAGTGTAATAGTTAGTTAATTTTATTCAAAATCAATATAGTGACTTTTATTTTATTTTTTATTTCGTATATTACCTCGCTGTCGATTGTGACTGATAAAGCACATGTCTTATCTACGTCGAATCCTACATCGTCTGCCAAACTACCATTTTTACAAAATACTCGATAGTCGGATGGAACAATTGAGCCATTGTTGATGAAAGCTGTTTTATCAATACAAGAAATATTACATCATTTATTGCATTTACTTTTTGAACCTATGATTCGATGACGTACACTTACCCTTTATATTTTTCGCTTCTAAAAAGGCAATATCACCCACTCCTGATTTTAAACAATCTAATGCACCTTTATCTCCGTAAAATTTATTTTCTGGGCTAGCTTCGCAGCGTTCTCCATTAGGTTGTGTCAGACATAAATCACAGAGTTTTCCCTTTATTTTAGAAAGTATAAAATATGTATTAACATTATTGTTTTATAATTATTAAATTATGACAGTGTAAATAAGAATTTTATTAAGTCGTAAATTTGGAGTGAACGCGATTTAAAAATAAATTTTTACTAATATTTAACATTTTGTACATTTTACATGTATATCTTACAACTTATATTACTTTCAAGAAGTTAATAGTAAAATAGCATTATTATTCAATAATTTAAAGAATTTGACAAAATATAATAATAGTCATTGGCATTCATTTGAATCTAACATCTTGTACATCAAGGGAAATAAAATAAAAAGAAATATGCACGAAGGTAATATCACCGAAATGTAAACATGTATATAGGTATATATAAAGTTAAAAAGGTATTCACTAAATACTTTTTAATATTACTTGTAATGCAATTATAAATTTTCTGTTTTATTTTTTTTTTTTTATTTAAAATGTATAAAATATTTTCGAAAAAAGATTGATGTCAAATAAATAAATACCTGCCAATTTTTGATGATTAAAAATACCATTTACTATTCGTCAAATGGTAACAAAGTGCGTTATTTAAGAAATAAAATTTAATTAAAATGTAGACTTACGACATTGTTTGTAGCGAGCGAAGGTTTCCTATTGCCCAAGGAATGGCTAGCTTCGACAAATCCTGGTGTACAAGCGGCATTCAATAATTTTGCTACGATTTCTGGGTATTTGCAAGAATCGGATATCAACCGATGATCACGTGCCATGTTGATAAAGCTTAACCAAGAAATCCCACCATATTCAGGGAAACAAACACTGCTTCCTTTTATGTCAGACATTGACGTAATGCGTCTTAATTGTGCATTGTCTCTTATAACACCTACGACAACTTGTTCGTCGTTTGTCTCGGTAAATAGAACGGGTGATAGCCCGTAAACTCTGTCAATGTGAAGTTATGGTTACTTTTTTTATTTATCACTATAACCAAGTATGTTTTACAAAAATCGTCATAATACTTACTTTCGAGCAAGATGCCCGTAATTCGAGTCGATACTGATAATATCAGCTTCGTCCTTTGCTATTTTGTCGAAACATTCGAAAGTAGACTGCGCTTGGACACAAGATATATCTGGTTTGATCCCGAGATTTCGAGACGCTGCGGATGTCCAGTTACATTTGGTTGTCTCTACGTCACTGATTGTACACCAACGAATGTTCTTTCCACATCCAGATTTTGGTAGATCAACCTCTCGTCCTTTACTTGTCAAATAATGTGCTGGAGATGTATAATTTGCATACGAGTGGAAGCTGTAGTCCCTGAAGAGCATATTATTTAAAGATTCTTCCCAAGTTTGCGAAAAATACGTTTTCGACCCCGATGCTTGTTCCAATTTGTCCAAAACTTCAACCGCTTTATCCCTGAAAAAGATTTTTCATACGAAATTTATATAGTGTCAAAAAAATAATTAATTTAATATAAAAATGTGAATATGTACACTTACTCTCTTGCAAGCACTACGTTCCAAGGTTGCTTAAACCACGTACACGGATTCAATGAATCGATTGGTGTCACTGTTCCATCTTCGCACAAGTATTGGTAATCCGTCATTACCTTAGAACCTTGGTTTTGCTAAAATTTAATAATATTCATTAATATTTATTTATTAATCAACATTAATATTTATATATTAATAGACTCTCATTCAGCATTATTCACTTCGGTATAATAATCTATATTATTAATTACAGATAGGCTGAAGTTCTCGGTTTAAGGAGGTTTATGACTGTACAATCCATATCAATCGTTAATTTTATTATTTAATCAGTTGTTTTTAATGTAAATATTCTATAACTCTGTAAAATATACTATTTTGCAGTAAATAATTGTGTTACAATCTAGAAAATTTTGATGAAATGGCGAAAAACGAAATGTTGTCCAACTTTCTGAACGAGACTGATACCTCGATATAGGTATACTAATAACATTAACTTCAAATTTTGAACGCCTAATTCTTAAAATCGAATACTGCTTGAATTGTTGGAGTTTTATCTATGTTATTTTACATACCACATTGAATGCCATATTAGTTTTTTTTTTATTCCAGAGAAAATTGTTAAAAATATTAATAAAATTGTCAGTTTTAAAAGGAATCTCCCATAAGAGCCCACGTATAAGTACTTGACATTATGAATTTTTTTCCGGAAACCGCTTACCTATTTGAAATTTTAATATGATATTAACTATAGTACAATATACCTATGAAAATTTTTTAACCGAATTTTGTACAAAATCGAATATTGTCATATCCCCCTTATGCCCGAGCAAAGTCTATATTCTTTTTTCATTGAAATTTCAGAATGTTTTTTAAGATTTTTTTGCTATTGTAGATCATATATTAGAAAGTTTCGCGAAAAGGGGTACCGAATTGGCATACAAAAATGCTAAAATTACTGTGCTTCGGAAATATTATTATTATCATTATTATTAAGTTATGTAATTGATGTTAGATGTTTATGTACTACATTTCGATAAAGCAAGATATTAATATCAGTCGGTTAAATTTTTTTTCTATATATTTTATATAATATATCAGTATTTTCAAGTATACTATTGAATTACCTCGCTATTTTTATATGTAATAGTGATTTCGCTATTTTCTATACATACAAAATCCTGAAAGCAAAAAAAAAAAAAATAAAAAAAATGTTTTACTATTATTTTATTATCTATTTAATATTACTCTGATTTTTTTAGTTGAATATAGTTTATCTCAATTTTAGTAAATAAAGAAATTGAAATTGAATAAAAAATTTGTATTCCTTTTCGTCCCTTTATAAATACCCTTCACATAAATGATTTAGTATTGGCAAGATGATACTTAAATGTAATATTTAAAAAATTATAGAAATAGCTAACCGTAAAGTAATCTTTGACGTAGCGTAATGACACGTACGCTACTTGTCCTCGCCCTGATGTCAAACAATCTAGTGCACCCTGATGACCATGTCGATTAAAATCCCCGGTGTATTTACAATTAACTTTATCGTCACATAATTCACATAATTCAGGATATTTCGACTCTGAAATAAGTAATAAAAACATTATATTAATAATTTTTTTAATTTTGTAATATTTTACGCTTATTATTAGTACATTACATTTATTTCACAAGACTATCATACTTTTAATTTATTTTAGTTAAGTATCACGTGAGAGTATATGATAAAAACTTAAAACTTACTTAGTTCACTGCTGTGTTGAATGTCGGAAACCCATTCACCAGGTCGGCATCCTTTCTTGAAGAAGTCCCTCAAATTAATAATGTCGTTTTCAGCAGATGTAATATCACGTCGACAAATATTATTCATAACTTTCTGCTCGAAATATTTTAATACGTGATCGTTCCACATTTGTGATTTACTAAATCCCGGATGGCACAAGCCTAATCCAATTAGTCCACTAAAACTACCGTTTATTGGATTATACCTTTTAGAAACTACAGCTACTGATTGAAATTCATAAGGATCTGAGAAAAAGGAAAATAAATACGATTTCATAGTATTTCATTTGAAAAAGATCGTCTTAAATTAATTTATGATAATAAGCTTGGGGGTAACTACCAGTTATTCCATCTCTTCGTTTCAGTTCACCAACAACTTGCAAACCAGTCGGGTAAAAGTGATGAGCCAAAATAAGTTCGTCTGCCAAAAAAATTCCAAAATCTGCTTTTCCTTCGGCAAGTTTGATGGAACATTCTGCGCTATCGATTACTCTTTCACATTTTAACGGGCTGTTTTGTCGCTCTAAAGCATTGCACGAGCTCGGCGTCACATCTTCTTGCACGCATACCCTTACTGGGGTCATACAAAATAAAATTAAAGAACTTGAATTATTTATCATATTTTATAAATAAGTATATTACTATACAGCAAATTAAGCGTTGAGTAATAAGACAAACTAATAAATATTTTTATTTATTTTATACAAATGCCATTTTAGTAGCTTTATTAGTTCTTTATTAGCTTCACACATCATCTTAACACGGTATGATAGACAAATTACAGGGATATACCTTGAAAATCTCGAAATTGTAACTAAAATATAAACTAAACATTTATAAATAATAGTATACGTAATCCTTAAAGAATGTAGAAGAAGCTTACTGAACAAATTTATCGAAATAATGAATTTTAAAATAAATAATTGCTTTTTGTGAGTAAAAAATGAGTATAAAAATCAAACTTTGCAAATACTCAAAAATCTCTATAACTCAGGTATAAAAATTATTGTAAAAATTTGTAAACAATTGATCTTTAGAGCAAATAAAAAAGCGTTACAATGATTTTTTGAAAAACGAAACTTTTGTTAATGAAAAATTAATATCGCTAATAATTGTATTACATATAATTATGTCAATTTTTGGCCGAAAGATCCTAAATTTTGAAGTACATAAGCGCATCAAAAGGAATTAAATATATACAATATTGTACGCATAAAAATAATATTTTCGGTCCTCGATATTTTTGTATAAAGTTAATAAATTTTTGTTAATAAATATTATACAGGCATATTCTAAGCTATAGAATAAAATGAAGATAGTGTTTATCAGTTATTACGTATGCCCTTGATTCACGCGTCCAATATAAACATTGAGTAAATCAAGTTAAAAATACGATGTATACTTGCTGATTTCTAGAAATACCAATGATAAATGCGTTTAATCGGAGATTAATACACGAATATAGAATGATACACCGGTATGGAAACGGTGTACGATAAATTTTTGGCTAACTTGTTCGAGGTCTATAAAAATTATCACGATAGAATATTATTACAGTATTTCATACAATTATATAACAATTAGACTACAAAAATTATAAACATTTTTTTTACCATCATTATTTGCCAATATGTGTACAATCCAAATAACTATTGAAATATTCTATTATTATTATTATTATTCGAATATAACTTCAGTAGATAAGAGGAAAATAAAAATCTATATTCACAGTTGCAGTAGTGATATACATATCGATTCTTTACGAGTGTAGGTATAACTATAATACTTAACAGTAAAATATGTATTGTAAATTAAATTTATCGCTGATTAAAAACCAAAAAATTCTTTGTACACGTTAAATCGATTAGTTAAGCCATTATTTTTAATGAAAATGTAAATACGGGATGTATGTACATCAATCCAAATTATACGTACACTCAACAATATAACGCAATAATATGCAAACTACAAATTTAAAAACTTACATTGTTGTTCGTCCGCCCGAGCAAGAAGAAGAAGAATCGAGCTAAAAGCGAAATAACTTGACCACATCATCTTTGACCCACAAATTTGTAAAAAAACCTTATTTTTTACAATATAAAAATAAAAAGTAAATGAATATAGGTATACTCGGTATACCTATATAGAGTGATGAATCAAGTACACCTTTTCGCGATGCCGACACAACCGGCTCTTCCTCATCGGTTAACAGAAAAACTCTTTCCTGGTCACCTCCCTGCTGATAAGACGACAAGATAACCCATACATTTAACGCACGTGTATACCTTTATATATATATGTATACTCACGTATATAGGTATGTTTGCAAGAGACTCGCGCTCCCGAACTTTGTTCTGATTCATAACTCGCACCGATCGGTTTACCCCGTTTATGTATTGTATTTGCACGCGTATATACACTTCCTTTGAGGATCTGACGCACATCTTCTTGTCATCTTACTCCGCAATAGCTCGTAGTATAAGCGAACAAAAATTATCATTTTCTATTTTTACTTTCGTCTATATTTAAAAATATATGTCTATCTGTATATGTATATCTCTACTTGTCTGAAATCACTTTTTCTTTAAATGATTGATGAATTTATAAAAAAAATTTCTGTCGGCCAAAATAATATTAATATTTTATAAAAAATGTAAAAATTATAAATAGTTTAAGTTTATGATGTAAATTTAATAAAATATCGGGGATTTCGATGCACCAATATCGTTGAATATTGTGCCTTCCTGTCTAGAATTATCGATCCCAATACATGTATTAAAATCTTTTAGTACTTAGAGCCAATTTTAAACAAACAACGCATGTTAAATAACTAATACCCTATTTATTTCAATAAACTACAAGATAACAAAAACAATGTCAACTGATTAATTAAAGTATCAGTAAAATATTATGCGCACTAGGTAGATTTTCATTTTTTTAGATAACTTATTTTTAAAACATTTATTTCTACGTAAAAATTACGTTATATCTATAAAAAATTTCAAATAAACAATAATTATACATTACATACATTAGAAATAAATAAAGTTGTACCTATCGAATTGATTAATAGATAAAAAAAATAACTCCACTGATGATTAAGAGTCGACAATTATTAACACCCTGATAAAAATTACATATTGTTTCACGCTATGAATACCATATATATGATTCTTAACTTCACAATTAATTATGAAATATTATTGCAATTCGCTTATCAAACATTCGAATTAATTATAAGTATTTAGTAACACGTTAAAAACGTGATACACTATAGTATCTGTAACGCTTAATCAATTATAAAGATTTATTAAGAATTATATAGGGAATTTTGGAGTCTATACAAAACATATTCTTTCGTATACTGTTATCATCGCGTATTTTGTGATTCATATAAGAAATGTGCGATGACAGCAATGGTATGTAAAAATAAAAAAAAACAAATTCAAATAACATGAAATGCAATAAGTATAGAAATCTGTAAGTAATTAGCTACGATATATCCCCTTAAGTTGTAAAAACTTTTTATTATACATATTCTACAAAACAAAAGAAGCTTGTTGCAATTTGTTTCGCGTCTGATAATACTTCTTGTTATATGGAAAAACGTTATAAAAAAAAATTTACTTCTATGACTAAAATGTGAGTCATTATATCACTATTAAATAAAATTTGATCTAACCGTAATCTATATTTAGATATGAATCATTTATAAAATAATCTACCTTAAAAATTTGATTGAGTAATTATATATATATATATACCTATATTGACGAGCGTTCAGCTAGTATATAATGATAATTATTAATATACATATCTTATCAAAGAGTACCTATGTATACATACACGCAATATTATGGTAAAACCGTAACATTACTTGTTTAATACCCATATACACTAACGAACATGAAACATGAGTAATGGAGATAAAACCGAGTAAATATTCATTATCGATTTCCTAAGGACAAATTCGCCATGTTATTGATATGATAAAAATGTATAGTTTGATCAATCACTGTAATGTGTTACGTACACTTCTTAAATAAACCGTTTAATATTCAAAAGTTAAGATAAAAAATTACTCATCGCGTCTCAAATGCAGTTCGCGCGTGTTTCTCATCTTGCCTGGTGAAATTTTAATGTATACTTACTAAGATTCACAAAGATTGTATGCGATGTATATACGGGAGACTGTTTTTGAACAGGGGCATTTTTTAACTTTTTGAATAGCTCTTTTTATATCGTAATATTTATTCCATAATAGGACGGTTTCTTTAAATAAAAATTATTATCTCAAATCCACCACATTTACGAGCTATTCCGCATTGATTCTTTACGTTTACTCAAGAATCGCTAAAATTAACAACTAATCCTATTTTATTTGTACTTCTTAGTTTTTGAAAGCATATTTGCACTGTAGTTTCTATATACCAACAAATCACATATGTTAAAAGTATTTATACTACCTTTCTTTTGATCGTAATTACGTTGAAAAATATTAATTAATTTACTGCTGCGCACTGTGTACCTAAAGTTCTATTTTGTGGTAATTTTGAACACGAACCTTCGGGTAAATTCGAACGTGTTAATTACCTAAAAAGATTATAACAATATTGTTAAACAAAAACAAAAAGTAATGCAATTATTATTGAAATCTTTGAAAGAAGATCAAGTAGAATTTGTAAAACCGCAATAAGTACAAAATTGATGGAATACATAGTATTTATTTATAAGAATCCTTTATTTATAATTATAATATATAATATATATATTTAATACAGAATAGCGCACAATATATATAAAAGTAGATAGTACACTGAAAGATAAGTGAAATAATTACAAGTATACAAGTATAATAGAAATAATTGACTTTTTCGAATTGTCTCTCGAACAGAACTGCTTCCTTCCTTTCTTCGGCTAATTATATTGTGAACTAATGTATAAAAATCGTTGTATTCCAACAAAAATTATTCAATTATATCATTGAATAAATTTACTTTTTACAAAAATGTTAATTGTTTTATAAATTTTATGTAAATTTTATTGTAATTTTAATACTTGTATTTTACTTAATAAGTAGTAAATTTTGTATTTAAAAAAAAAATTATGCATTCATAAAAAGGAACTAATAACTACATATTAATAAAAATAAATAGTATGCATAATTTTTAGTAATTTTTATTTTATTTTTTTTACACTTCAATATAATACTATATTTAGATATAAAATAAACAGTTATAAAAAAAATATATATTATTTACATATATATTAAAGATAAACATAAACTCTCAGTATATCTAACGGAATGATGGCATTTTATGTATTAATTCTATTACAAAAATAAAAGATTTATGAAAATAATATAATACAATCAATTTAGTAAATATTAAGGGGGTGTGTTTTTGCACCCAAATTGCAGAGACTTGCATGAAAAATCCCAAAAACGTTTTATTCGATAAATTATTTTTCTGTTTTTTGGGGTTCACATCCCGTTAATATGATAAATGTATATCTGCAATACTTAAGTAAACTTATCCTGACTAAGAATTTATTATCACAACGTTAGAAAAAAAAGTAAAAAAATATTTTGAAATAAAAATGTTGTCACATACTTAATATTGATGTACTAAAATATAACACTTTTAAAAAAAGTGCACAAAGCACCCGATTCTCGTAGAAGTCAAAAAGACCTGTGAACAAATCAATTTGCGAATGTGAATAGAAATCCCCTATAGATCTGTCTCAACTTTTTCGAGTAGACATATATATATATATATATATATAGGGAGACGAAAAAGATATCGAAAAATACATAGCCGAGTAAAAGAATTTGACATCCCAGATATTTACGTGAAGTTTTATTTAAAGTATTACTAAATAATTTATTGAAAACTTAGTAAACTGAAAAAATATTAAAAAAAGAAATAATATATGATATAAAAAGTTACGTAAACAACATTTTATATATCAATATTCAAAAATAAGAAAACCGCAGGTGCAGTTAGATGTCTAATAAGTGCTAGCGCGCATTATACTTGTGTTGGTTGCGCTACCGCGCATCTTGATACTATTTTTGTTAATACACTACAGCGTATTTCGCACAAAGTAGTTAATATTAAGTGCTTGTTTGTTTGCAAATAATTGATTCGTAAAACTTTCAACGTTACATCTCGATCGTTTCGATAATCATAGTTAGATTGTTGAACGTCAAACAATTAAATTAAAATACGAATAAAAAGACCTTTACAAATTGTACTTCATAAATATAAAATTTTTGCTTTGTCTAATTTCTAAAAAACTAAAATAGTGTGGTAACTGTCGTCTACCTTGCAGTTTCTGAATTTTTATAAAATATTTTGATTTAACTTATTCAACTAATTACAATATAACAATAGAATTAACTTCCATTGTTATTACTAAATGGTAACATGGTACATAAACCTATGTAGTATGCATGAACATTTCCACAAAATTACTTGACTTGCTTTTACAATTATCAGTTGACAACATAAAAAATAAGTAATAAATTAAATATAGTTAAGAACTTAATAACTCGTAATTAATCGCATTCATTTACAGATGCGTTTACACTTTCAATCGAGTTTGGTAAGTCAATTGGATGTCCATTTATTTCCACCAAATCACCACTGTAACATAATTCTAAAAGTTTAGTTAGATGATTTTTATTTTCAATACCATGTCCTTCTTTTTTAATGACATCTTCCAAACGGGAATTGATAATTTCTGGATATCCAATAGGTTTAAAGCGAGAAACAATAGAATCGGTCCAAATAGTATGTCCAATATGTAAAAGAACCTGTGAAATTTCATAATGAATTTTATAAATTGAGAATCTTATAAATACTTTCGATTTTGAAAAATTTATACAAGTTCATATAACTTACCTGTACAAAAACAAAAGACGTTACATTAGTTTTCTCTTTAAACCATTTAGCTGCATTCATATTAGCTATATCAGTCCATAAATATTCTTTATCAAAAGGTTCTACACCAATCAAGAAAATATCTATAATGGGAAATTTAAATTGCAAAAGCTCTTCTGGTATTTCATATAAATCATGAACCTTTTTATTAAAAAATTAAAATAATTAGTATAGCATTTAGAGTAAGACGTATAATTAACAATTTGCTTCTTACATAAATTCTTTCCTCTATACGACCATCATCAATACTGCGAATTTTAACAATTCGTGGTTTATTTGAAATTGTATTGTACTCTACTATGTGTAATATTTGCACTCTAGTAAATTCGTTTTCAGGATTTTTTAATGCACAAAAAGCACCAACAGAAATCTCCTGTTTTAATACTCTAAAATCAGTTTTTGAGTTTGTAATTATCCGTTGAACAATATTTAATTCATAAATTTTAATGTACATACTTATTTTTTTGTTGAGAATAATGCTCCTTCATTTTTATATTTAACTTAATAACGTCGTATGAAGGAAGATCAATAGATATTTTATTTCCAGTTAATTTGCATTTTCTTGTAGCTTCTAATATACGGGCTGAGAAATGTGTAGCTGAATGTATAAAAGTAACATGTACCTTCAATTCATCTCCTCTGTAAAATTATTATATTATATTAACAGAAATTATATAAAAATAAACATATATATACATATATAGGTATATGAGTGTGCATGGTGCTTACATAATAATATTTGTCATTGGATGATCTACTTCTCCTAATACACGGTGCCTGTATGAACATGAGTTTACTCTACAAACTCCAAAATTTTTAATGGAATTACAAAGAGGGTGATGTTTCTTCTTTATGTTATCAGCTAAATCAAATCTCTGCAAACAAATATAATATAATTACAATTTACATTAAATTTAAGTTATATAGAAATACATAAAATGTTACATCTGCTATTTCTTCCCAGTCTTCAGGAAGTTGCACATTTAATCTTCTTAAAATATTTATAACTCCTTTAAAATGCGCATATTCTTTGGTTTCATCAAATAATATCAGTACTTTACATTTCATTTTTAATTCCTAAATAAATTAAAATTATATCGAATTATATATTGAATTACTTTAATGATTTTATTATGTGACAATACCAGTATCCAATTATCCATGAGAACAGAAAACCGCTTGCAAAACTGTGTTTTTGATGTACTAGTTATCGAATAATGAATTAAAAATTGAATATCAGAAACAGCCAACTCTGATTGAGCTTGATCGGTACAAATAAGTACAGGATATGCTCCAGATAAGCACTTTTTCCAATTTTCACTGATATCTATTTAAACAAATTTAAAACATTAAAATATGTGATTATAAATAATTATATGCTATACCAATCATATTCTTACCTTGAATTTGAGTTATTTTTAATTGTTCATGAACTAACTGTGTTTCAATTGAATTAAATTGTAGAAAATTATTTAATTCTATAGCTTCATCACTATCGATACAAAATATCATTGTTTTTACTGTTTTGTAATCCTGTAGAGGTTCTAAAATACATATTACATAATATAAAATAACAAAAGAAATTTATTTTTAATTAACAGTGTTGATTAATTCCTTTTTTTTATTATACCTAACAATTCTTGTTTTTTTTTGTTAGATTGTCGAATTAACATTCGGCCTTTGACTTTAGAAAATGCAGCTGCTTCTACAAATGATCCAATACAAATATATGGATCATCCACCAGCGTGTCTACAAATGAACTGATTTTATCAGTCCAAGTTTCTGCTACAGCTATTATTTGAGCAGTCTGATTCTGTTTGTTAATTATCTTATAGTCTCTAATTAATACCATAAGCTACAAAAAGAACATTATTATTATACAATACAGACCATAATTGTATATTTTATATGATCATACTTCTTCAAAATATTTTGACAATATGATGTCAACATGATCCAGAACCAAATAAGATAATTGCGAGAAATCCAATTTTTTTGAATACTTTTGAATAAATCTTAATAGAAATGCAGGAGTCGAAACTAGTATGTGAAATTTATTTAAAATATTGACCTATAAGATAAAACCATTTTTTATTACATTTAATTATATACATTTAAAATAAATTTTTTAATTTTTACCATTAATTGCTTATCCGTTATTCCATTAAATGCAGCAAATGATTTAACATTATCATAATAATATAAAATATGTTTACACTTCTCTGTAACATCAATGCATTTATTTGTAGAAGCACATAAAATCAATGCTACAGGTTTTGTTACAGTTTCATTCTTTTGTTTCTCCGAAATGGCCTGGAAATATAAAACCACAAATACTAATTAAT
Source organism: Theocolax elegans (assembly GCA_026168455.1). Lineage (NCBI taxonomy): Eukaryota > Metazoa > Arthropoda > Insecta > Hymenoptera > Cerocephalidae > Theocolax > Theocolax elegans. The sequence goes on along the minus strand of CM047425.1, from coordinate 16,194,651 downwards.
TATAAATTTTTACAAAATTGCTAAAAAATAATTTGTCAATATCAATATTACATCTTGATTTATAGCAATATAATTACATATTGGAATTGTGTATCCTACACATTTTCCTGATGCTTTAGAACCAACTGCAATAACATTAAATCCTTGCGAGATAGCAGGCCACATATAAGCTTGTATAAACTTTGGTGCATGGACTCCCTGATTCTCAAGAGCCTAACAATGAAAAAATTGCATTTGAAATCAAATTTGAAATTTTCTACGTGCTAAATTATAAAGAAATAAGGTTTACTTTATGTATTAAACGAGTAAACTGTGCATCTTCTAGATGCTCTAAAGGTTTAGATTCCAATTTACTTCGAACTAACATTTTTTCATTTACTTCCTTTTTTTTAAAACTTATAAGTCTTCTTTTTTCGCTGAATAAATTACTGTTGTTAGTTGAATTTTGGCTTATTGAAGAAGCTTCAATAAACTTTTTATTTGATTTTCTACAAGAATTGCACAATTTGTAATATTTTAATTTATTTAAATTAATAATAAATATTGTTAAATATTACATAAATTAGAATTTACTTTATTTGATATGGCACCAAAGTTTCATTTGTAACACCTTTCTTGATTGTTTTTGAAAGTTCTATAAAATAAAGTAATGTATTAAAATTAATACAAAAAATACTTATATAAAAAAATTGATTTTACTTTACCATCATATAAAGGAATGGCCAACATACTATGAATTAATACTTTACTTAAACTGATATTTTGATGTTTGATAACTAAAAAGAAATCACCATACATTTTATTTGTTTCTTTGTCAGTAGCTATAACTTGGAAATATATCTTTGTTGAACACTGAAATATTTCTTTGATCAAATCAATGGTATCTTTTGGCCATTCTTTAGAAATGCTGAAAAAATACTTCATTATCTACATACACATGAAATTTCAATATTTCAAAGAAATATTTTAATTTACCGAAAGTTGGAATCCATTGGTAAAATATTAAATATTCCCACTGTGTATGTTAAAGCTTCAATAGGAACTGAATTTCTTGAATATTTAATAAGAGAATTAGTCGATACATTAATGGAAATACCATAATCTAATAAAAATACATTGGAAATTTTTGTAGATGTGTCTGTAACTACACCTCTACAAAACCAATGAGGTAAATCTATTTTTGCATTGTTTTCTTTGTTAGATATAACTATGATATCCTAAATAAAATAATTAAGCAGTTGATAATAAAGAATAATATCTTTAATAATTTAAAAGCCATTAAGTTTAAACAAAACAATTACTTACATCTCCAATTTTAAAAGTATAATTTTTGTTAACTTTTGCTTCATTTTCCTTTTCTACTATTTTTTGTAATTTTTGATACAAATTAGTTTGTTGTACACGATCACATTTAGCTTCCTGTATTCTTATAAAGTAAGGATTTATAATATTTGTAACTTTAATCTCAACTGCATCTTTCGGTATAATAACGTCAATATCTGTACATACAAAATAAATTTTTATTAATTACTGTACATAATTTAAAAAAGGTAAAGTTTATTATGATAAACATGTAAGACAACAATAAAATGATAAGAATAATCAAAGGAGAAATAACTTTTAATGAAGAAAATAATAAAATTTCGAATAAACACAATATTATTCAATTAATTACAATAAATGTATCTAAAAAATACCATTGAGCTAACCTAGTTTTCTTGAGGTTATGTTCCAATTCAAAAGATAAATAGATTTAATATTTATAAATGAAAAGACACTTATAGAAAACAAAAAAAAACTTTGAAATAGTAAAAAATTATTCTTTTCTACTTAATTAAAATTATTATATTTAAAAAGTGTTGTACTTACATTCGTTGTCCTCGGAATTACCCATTGTGAATAATTAAAATTTTAAAGGTATTCGGTCAATCAAGTAGGAAAATTCATTTAAACAATAGCATCGTATTACACAGTATACCTTCTAAATTCGACCTATAAGATAATTTATTTATTTTTTTACACTGAAAGAAATACACTGTTTACTGGAATCTTCATTGTGAGAGTTTCGGCAGTGTGTACTCGTGATGTGCACTGAGACTGCTGGAGTACTCTCTGATTTCCTTCGTAGGTCAGTAAGTATTTGTTTAATGTTTACGTACAGAGAATATATAGAAAACTCGCTCTAATGAGTTTGCTATAAGTATTCTCTGTTTATTGCCCTTCAAACAATGAATTTTTTTACGTTGATCTAAGTTACGTTACGTATATCAAAGAAAATTTGTAAGCCGATTACCTAAGTATACTTAAAGACCACACGAGGGAAAAAAAAGAGTCTGCAGTTTTATACCTCTGCTGTAAAAATGGACTGAAAATAAATGTATATGTATATGTTAATTACAATGTCACTTTTCTGGAATTAAAAAAATCTATTAATTTTGAATTATTCTAAAGTAAATACACATCACCATATGATAAAAATTCAAAGTTCTGTAAAATTAATTGTTAACATTCTAAACTTTGAAGAAGCAATTGAAAGACTATAATTATAATTTGTATTTTTATAAATGTTAAAATATTAATATGACAAATAAAGTACTAATATCTATATGATTGTAATATAACACAGACTTTTTAAATTTTTATTTTAACTATTTAGGTTTATTTAAATTTATATATTCAAAAATATTAAAACCACTAATTCATTGGCATGTATATTTACTAACCCGTACGGCGAGTCTTACGGAGCACGCTAAATACGTAAATACATAGTGCAACCAAATTCGTGGCCGACTGTATGCGCCTGATTATATCGACTATGAGGACGTATAGAAATATGCTACATATCCTAATAAGATGTATAAAAATTCTCCATATCGTCGACCGTCCACTTGAAAATCGAGACCAACGTCTTCGAAACACGAAGTACACAAACTCCAGCAGAAAAAGAAATATATACGAAAGTAAACACAAACTGCGATTAAGTGCAGTGCATCTAATACCGGCGGTGTCGAATTGCCGAAACTCGATGTGTCGTTGATTGCGCGCGCCCGGGCCAACACTTCTCTCTCTCTCTCTCTCTCTCTCTCTCTCTACCTATACTCTTTTCTATCGTTCTTTCAAATTATCTATATTATTTTCCATTTATTTTTATTAATTTCTCCGACACGTAAGACTCGCCACACGGGTTATAAGGCTGTAAAATCTTTTTCGCACTATGGTACATCCGACACGTTATCGCGATTAGAGGAAAAATATTTTTGTGAATGAATTATAATGCCTTGGACGCTCGCTACGCTCGCGACCGCAGCTCAATTACTATCCATTCACAATGATATTTTCCCTCTGATCGCATTAACGTGTCATATATACCAAAGTACATAAATAACTAATACAGAAAAATAACGCAAAATGAGTCCTATATCTTTAATAACTGCAATGTTACAATTAATAATAAGTAATTACTAGATATTCAATATTCTATGATACTAAATGCAAAATTTAGAAAGTTAAAATGTTTTATAAGTGTTAGTATACAAATGTTTAAAAATTATTTACCTGATATATAATTATTTATATTTGTTGGTTATTATACAAATGGGGATTGGAATAAATAAAAGATGACAATATTTAATAAACAAACTCAGACACTTTATATCACGAGAAAGGATAGGTCTTTACTGTACGAGAAGCGGTTCGAGACTAAACTTAGAACGATGCCTAAAACTAAGAAAGCATCCAAATTATGCTCATACTGCACACATATGGACAATAAGCTATAGTTATAAAGATGGTCAGTTAGACCGTCCGCCGAGTACGCCGATGCACTCACAGGCAGTGCCATAAAACCCTTCTTTTTGTCACCTTTGGCCAAACCAACATTCAAGCTATAGTCGAGTAATTTTTGTAAAGTACATTTTATTTACATTATTTTACTTGTATATTTTAACAATATTGTTTAAAAAAGTGTTTATTACATAACTTTTAAATGTAAAATAAATTATTTTGTGAGCAACATACATCGGTAAGGTAGGGAGGATAAAAGTTGACTGCTATAAAGGGGAAGCCGTATTACGATTTTTCGTTTTATTCAATAAATATGTAAAATTTCCAAATTTAACCAACGTACCAACAATCTATGTATTTCATAGAATGTATAGATATACGTTTGTACAGTTGGACATTAACAAAAATTGAGTGCATAAAACGAAAAATCGATAATGTCGACGGTTTCATCTTTAAAAATTTTTCCTATATAGTTTTCTGAAAAAAATATAAGAATATGATGAAGATTTAACTAAAATTTAATAGTAAAAAAGTTTTAGCGTTTTTGGACAGAATTTCATCAATCTCTTTTTTTTTTTTTCATAAATTTGCGCCGAATTGACCGATTTGAGTTTATTTCTTTTCAAATTACATCTACTTGATCTCAGCTTTCTTTTGGATTTTGAATTGAGTATCTATATCATAATTGTTTCCAAGTTATAGGCAATCAAAGTTGAAGTAATTTTTTTTACAAAATTTGGGTATATAAATCTGGGTTTCCTCACATATTTATTATATTACAAAACTTAACCTAAAGTTTGGTTAAGATCTATGATCCGAAGGTTGTGAATTCTCCTAGTCAGTCAATTTTTGACAGATGCCGCTGAAATTTAGAGGGTCTCTTATAATGTATTTAGACAATGTTCCAATCTCCAGATATATCAATCATAAATAGTTGATTAAGTTATGGCACTATTCTCTAATTACACAGAAACGATTTTGTATATAGCATATATTAACTTGCCTCGAGTGCGCGACATGCGCCCCTTGATCTTTTAATCTATTAATTCTGCATGAAAACTTTACATAGTCGAAATGTTCGTTTCAAAATAACAAAACATTTTACTAGTCTACACTTTACGCTCGGAACAATATTTTTTCGAATATTTTTATCGAAATGAAGTTTTTTAATTAGCAAGCAATGAAAACAAAAAATATATAATTAAAGTATAATAAGTAAGGACGCTTTTGTTCATAAGCGGAATTAAAAAAATTTTTGATTAAGAATAAAATTAATTGAAAAAATTAAGTATTAAACTTTATATTTAAAAAATCATATATAACTTCCTTTTAAAATTAGATGGATCATTTTTCTCTACGGCATTTAAATGAATGTATTTATAACTATATATAGAAAATATCAGTATTATGATAGGCCATAATTATTTGTGCATAAAATAAAAACTACGAAAATCGAAAAAAAATGTTGTCTGCTTGGGTATTCATCAGTTGAAAATGAGGGATCTCGGATCGAAGTGCAGTCAATAAGTAACGTAACCATGTTCGCGACTGCATAACTTTTTGACAATTATTTTATCGAATATACTTTTTAAAATATCTTTAAAATCGTTTGCATCGTTTTCTTTGGTTCTTCAGGAAAATTCACTAAACTCAACTTAAAGATATATCATAAATATGCAGAATATCAAAAGAGTACCTAAATAAAATCACTGTTCCACACCTTGTTATACCCGTTCTGATTCTAGAATTCCTTTCCCTGTAATTAAAATGACAATGTCTATATTTACCTATATTATTGAATTCATATTTATTTGTTATTCTACATTGTTACGTGGGGTTGGTCGCTCTTGACCTTCGGGATAGTATCACGGGTTAATAAGTGAGTACGAGAGTATAGGTATGAATCGTTTATTTGATCGTCCCGAGGGACACGTCTATTAACTACAAAAGGTGGAAAGCGAGTGTCTCGCTAGTCCGCGTGTCCATTGAGGATGGACCATCAAAATCCTTATCATTCGCACAGTGGGGGTAAATATGTTCCCAGGTGCTTGTCTTACATGCTGAGTGCCGACTCAGCATGTGAACACTAAGTTGCGCGAGTTCTCGGAACTCACGTGACACGTCCTAGGCCGCGACCTTCATCGGCCTCGATGAAGTTACATTTAATGTTTGAATATAAGAGATTACAATGGTGTTAGTATATTAAGGAAAAAAAAACGAAATTGAGAGAAAAAAATCTAGTAATGTGTTATTGTATGATTACATACACATATGTGTATGTGTTTTTGACGTTACATGTTATTGGTATCGGTACATTAAGATAATCGATGCGCGTTTTTTTTTTTTATTTTAATCTTGGTACCTAAATATATGACTACATTTCGTCCTTACGTTGAGTTCATATAAAGAAATATTCTTTGTTTTTTTTGGTTTTTTTTTTTTTTCATTCGTCCATTCAATGTGTTTAGTTTAAGTGTATACAATTTTGTGTGCGTGTGTGTGCGTGTGTGCGTGTGTTGTGTACAACATTCATAACCCGTATCAACGTATTATTGGTATCATTGTTGTCTTTGCATTTTCATTCTTCTTATTGTGAGTGACTCCGAAACTTAACAACTTTGTAGCATTATTCGCCTGTTGACTGGTTGATGTAGGTAATTTGTTAGATTTTGGGTAAAATTGGGCCAATAAAGTAATCGTGTTTGTTGATTTTAAGTTACTCTGTATGTTACAGGTTGTGGCTGAGTTAGTAAACCAGATTGGTGTTGAACTAAGTCCATCTAAAATCACTTAAAATTGATTAGTAAAAAAAGGGGGGGTGGTACCTGGAGAGAATAATTCTTAGTGAATGCGAGTATGTATTTCGATGGTTATTTTATTTGTGCGTGTGTTAAGGCACTGTACTTTTTTGTTATGCTTCTTATGAATATTGTCTTTTACATGAAAGAGAACGATTTGCATGTGAGTATATGAGTGTGAACATAATTTCGTGATTTGAGTGGTGTGGTTTGTGTGCTTAGTCTACTAAAATGTTAGTGATCTTATGCTAGTACCAAATTAATTTACGGAGGATTCTATAAGTATGATGTAACATGAATTTTTTGTTGTAATTTAAATTTGCGTAACTCATGAATTAAGGGATTGATTCTGTAGTTTTAATAAAGCTTACTCTCTTTTCCGGGGATTTAGTGATTGTTTCTAATAGGATAGGTTCTTTGGGTTTATATGAGTGAAAGGCAATAGTTTTCCTGGTAGTGGATTGTTTTACTGGATTTTCGCTGGATGGATCGTCGTTATCGTCTGAATCCTCTATTTCTTCTGCGTTGTGTGTGGTTGTTGGCGTTTGTGTATGTGTTGACAAATGCATAAATAAATGTGTGAGTGAGCTGAAACAGGCAGCTAGAAGATGCCTACTGCAGCCGTAAGCCGTGTGAAGTGTGTAAGTACGAATTAAGACGTTAATTATAGCTTTGATGAATTGATAAGCTGAGATGAGGCCTATTATGGCTGCACAGTAAGTGCCGAACGTGATGAGTCCTGATGTCAACGATGTAAATACTGATCTTGCTTTAATTTCTATGTATTCTTCATCTATGATATTGGAGAACTGGCTATGATATGATACGTCCGATTTATTGGCTAATTTACGTGTGATGTCGAACATAAAAGCTTGGTGTTCTATTGGAAAAAGTACATGGTTTTGTGCTCGTTCGATATCTGATTGTGAATAGATTCCACTGTTCATGATATTGGTTATTGATTCATAATACCATGTTGGCGTGGTTTTTGGATTGATCGTCTGGGGAGTTCGGACTTCTATAGATGTGGCTGGGTTTCTGTGCCAGAATCCATCTAAAAGATAATATGTTGGAAGTAATGGATTGCAGTCTCTTGTTATACTGTTTTTAACTATGATTCTTGATCTTGGTTTCAGGAAGGTGGATGCATTGTTACACGATACTGGAAGATCTTCAAAGCATTCTTCGGTTTTCCGGAATGTACAAATTACTTGTTGGCATTCAAAGATGTACGCAGCTTCCCCTGCTGCATAAGCCATATATCCTTCTTTGCGCATAATCGCTAATGCGAATAGATCCGGGTGCTGATAAATAAGGGACATCGCTGTGGACATGATTTGCCTTTCTATTTGGCATCTATTATGTAAAATGTCTTTGTATAGTGATGTAAATTGGGTTTTTACGTGTTTCGAGAAGTATGATATCTTGGCGTTGAAATAAGCATTGTTTAATATCTCGTGGATATTTAATGTTTTTCTAGTTGCAAATGAGTCTTGAGTTTTTTCAAAGATGACTAATATAGGATGCTCGGTTTTTAAAATTGTGAAACCACAAACTGATAAATTACCGGTAATCTGGAGTCCGAATTGGATATTGTTGGATGAGTTAGCGAAATATATGGTTTGAAGTCCATCGGAAACTTTGGTTCCGATTCCCTCATAGAGGATTACGTATTCTTCGAACTTGCAAATCGATCTTGCGGCATAACTCCAGAAATAGTGTGTACCATCATGAGTTGGCACATTTTTCGTCTGAATAAGTGCATGATAGACCATTTTCCATTATTATTTTGTCTTGTAATTTTTTAGCTGTTGCTGAAATTTCTGAAAATGATATTTCTAGGTTATCGGTGACTACAACATTTGTGTAATCATGGTTTCGGTGTCTAAATATGGCTCCTTGACATTTGCCTTGATCGTCCAGGGAACCTGTGATAACTAAATTGACTCTGTTTATCTGTTTCTTGACCAAGTTGTCTACTATTTGGCCCATGTATTTGAATTGTTCGTATTTCACTAAATCGAAACACAATTCGCGAGATATTGATTTTTCGAAGGTTGATTCTCCGTTGTTCACAATTGAACTATGCGAAAACATCCCACATGAGGTGATCTTTCTGTTCACTAATATTTTACATGACATGACTTTTGCCTCTTCTTGATCTGTAGATTGCAATAATTGTATTGTGTTGTGGGAAACTAATGGCTCGTCTTCATTTGGTTGGCAACTGCCTATTTCTCTGATGGATATTAGCGTTGATTTTTCTTGATTATTTCCGCAGTCGTATCCTGATAGTGAAGTGTTGCAAATTGGTACTAAATGTGCTAGTGTTACAACCAGGATCAGATGAGTGACATGTGACGACTTCTGTAATCAGAGTGTTAGGATGGGTGAGTGAAAGGTTAAGAGAGATGTTTGTTAAGTATAATAACTATGATTGACTGAATGTATATAAAAAGTGATGAATCCGTCGAAAATTAATTTGTTTACATGAACTGAAAGGATAAGCATGTTTTAATTGCTATAAAAGGTTGTGGTGACGTGTTACTACTGAAATGGATTTTTATTCGTGAAGTAAAAAAAAACCTACTTGTAAGGTGACAAATATAACATTGTTGTTTCTGTGATGATTTGTATATTCTGATTGAAGTTAAAATACGCCAAAACGTTAGGCTGCTTGATTTGAATTCGTAGAACATGTGTGTTTCGCCGACAAACTTATAACTCAAGACAATTTTCATAGAATTTGAAGCTGTTTGATTGTGACTAACTTGTGATTAATGTGGACTCGCATTTACTTGTGATTTTTTTGTAATGATGTGGGTTTACTTGAGGGAATGAGGTGAATGTTGGTACTTTTTTTTTTGTATTCATATGAAGCTCAGCTATGAAAAAATTTGAAAAAAAGGTATAGCACGAGTTTCACGAATTTACCGGGATCGTGACTTATGATACTAAGGTAAACAGATTTGGGATAGGTGTAAGCGGTGGGATGTGAGTGAGTATAGATTGCTCGTGACTTGAAAGGTAGAATTCGGACTCTGTTCTTAATCCGAACTAAACCTTTCAAACCAGTTATGATTCTATTTAATGAGGGAGTTGTTCATGATTAGGATGCTGTTGCTGAATGTAGTGTTAGTATGTATTACAGGAGGTTATCTTGGGTGGTGGCGTCCGGGGCCGCGAAAAATATAATTCGATTTATCGAATTGTATTTTTCGTTTTTTTTTTTGCGTGTACTAATATACGAATGCGTGTCTGTGAGGGTTTTGTTATTTATAAAAGGGGAGGGGAAGAGGGTAGGGTTATGATTGCTTTAGTGTACGCACTTGATCTACATGTGTGTTAAGATTTGGGTGGGGGTGCGCGGACGGATGAAACTCTTTTAATTTTGTCTATATGTGTTACTCTGATTTCTTTTCCGCGTTTAAGGGTTACGTTGTGAGAATTATAGTCTATGTTGATTATCTCGTATTTGCCTTTGTATTGTCTGGGGAATTTTCCTATTTGGGGTTCTTTTAGTAAATATACTAATTCACCTTCTCGGAAATGTTTCAGATTGAGTTTTTTGTCATAATAGTATTTGGATCTATACTTGGCTTGAACTAAATTCATAGCTGCTAGGGTTTGGTTTTGTGATATAGTTGATGTTAGATCGGCTAAATAATCTCCGAAATTTTGTAATGTTTCTTTGGGAGGGAAGCTTGATGGAGTTCTAGCTTTCTCTCCGAATACAAGTTCGTGCGGGGTAAAGGACGTTGCCTCGTGTTGAGTGCAGTTGTATGCATGCTGACATGTGGATGTCCATTGATCCCATTCGCACATATTGTTGACGTATTGTTTGAGATACTCTGTGATGGTATGGTGCATGCGTTCGATTCCGCCCATAGATTGAGGGTGGTACGCGGAAGATGCGTATTTTTCTATTTTAAATATTTTTGCAAATTCTGATAAGAGTTTATTTTGGAAGTGCGACCCTTGATCCGTTACGATGATTCGTGGGGGTCCAAAATATGCTATAACTTTATCCATAAGAGACTTGGCTACTTCGTTGGCATTTGCTAGTTTTACTGGTGAGAGAACTATGAATTTCGTTAACCAGCATTGGACCGTTAAAATGTACCTATTACCTTCATACGTAGGTTTCAGTGGTCCATAGAAATCCAACGATATTTTATCAAAGGCTCTGCTTGGAGTGTCAGTTATTACTAACGGAAGTCTGGTTTTAACTCGTACTAGTTTCTGGACACGACAATCTTCGCATCCCAAAACAAACTGGTGTATATCTGGTCTCATGTTTCTCCAATAAAATTCTCTGGATATCTTATTGTAGGTTTTGTTGATTCCTCTGTGACCTCCTATCGATGCTACATGAAATTCTTTTATCAATTTATATCTGTCCTCTACTGGCGGGACAGGTAGGTTGTTTAAAAATAGTACAATTGTTACGTTCGTTTTTTGAAAGCATCTGTTGCAATAATCTATGAGGTAGTCCCATTCGTTTTGTGTCATTATTTGTAAATCTTGCACTAGTCCTAACGTGTTAATTTTGTTAGTTAAAATAACCTGTTTTAAACGGTTGATGGCTTTTTTCAAATCTAATTTGAGTGGTTTGTTATGCATGTGATGCTTGATAAAAATATACATAATCACTACATTTTGGATTTTGGTAATTTCTACTTGGCCTATAGAAGGTTGAGACAATGCTAATGCTTCTTGAATTATGAATTGTCGTTCAGTTAATGCATCAATTACTTCTGTGTTACAAATAAGGTCTGTCGTTAATAAACAAGCTAAGTTTTCTTGAAATGCGAACGGATGACATTTTAGTTTAAGTACGTGAGTGAATGGAGGGCTAATGGAGTTGTTTGGAACTGCCCATGGTGGTTTTTTTGGTGGTCGTGCATTCTGTACAAGATGCGGGACTAAGGTTTTACTTATGTTTCCTGCTATTTTTTGGGAATTATGAATTTGTTCAGAATGATTTGAGTTGTTTTCTGACGGTGCTGTGTCCGGTTGATTATGCAGGGGATCGGGTCCTTGAAGTGGTGGTGGAGAGGTGTTGTTATCATCCTTGTCTATGTCCTGGTTGATGAATGAGGTTTTACTTAAATTTACTTCATGTCGTTTAATATAAGGTGTGAAGTGATTACCGGTGAGGTGGAGGTGTATAAAACCTTCGTTTGAGTCTGCTAGATATAAATTGTACTGCATATTTCCGAAATCATTTACATAGTGTACGCAGATGTTTTGATTGTAGGTATGTGTGAATATATATAAACAATCAGCATCGCCATAGGCTGTATTTGAGCTCAATATGGCTGCTACGTTTGAGGGATCTCCGCAGTTTCGCATTGCTGGGGAGTTTAACAACTTACGCCGTAATTCAGTTGCTGAGACTTTTAGCTCGCATAGTTTGATTAGGCAATAGAATAAGCAGTTGCCCGGTGGGTCTGCTGGTATATCGTAGGATTCAATCAAATCTGCGTGTGGTTCACTACATGTTGGACTTGGTTCATATACTCTAAATCTGCCTCTGTAGGACTCTGTGGAAGGAGTTTTTCCTTGTGATTCTTCTTTTCGCGGGACATAGTCGAAGTTTTCTACATTGTCAATGTTTGAAGGACCTTGATCAAAAAATGGGTCATCCAATATTGGAGGATCTATTGGATCTATTTCATAGCTATTTGGTAATATATGTTCGTCCGAGCAATTCGATTCTTTTGAACTTGATTTACTGGAACTCAAGTCAGAATTGTCTTCGTTTGGGACGACAGTTGGTTCATACGTCGGAGATCTATGTTTAGCGTGTTCTTCATGTTTACGATGTGTTTTTTCCATATGTTTGTTTACTGGAGTGACGAAGGATACTTCTGGTTTTGAGTGACTAACTGGATTTTCTGCGTTCGCTGCGATCTTTGGGACTGGTTTTTCTATTAATTCTGGGTGTTTTTCCCATATGTCAACTTCAATTCCTTTTCTGCTATCAGTTTCTTTTTTCTTAATGTTAACTAACAAATTTAAATTGTCTCTATCTAAAATTTCCTTTATTTGGGTTGAAATGTCGGGTTCCTGAATTTCCCTATTGACTGAAAGAATTGAGGATGAATCTGAGTGTGTGTTAGGTACTGAGAAATAACTTGGTTCAGTTTGAGTGCCTCTAGTAGTATGATCGTAAATTATTTTTGGTTTTTGTGTGTTTGGTGCTGGGCGGTCGCTTTCTCCTTGTATGTTTAACGGAGTGCTCGTTGCTTTTACATTTTTTGTTAAATTTTTATCTTTGCAGATGTATGCCATTTTTTGACCACTAATTGCTTGGCTGATTATTACATCTGTGGTTGACTTTTCGTTGGCTGTGCTGGACGTGGTTGACTCGTGTTTGCTCGATATTTTTTCTTTTTCTAATGATAAGGCTAGAGTGTGTAAAATTCTTTGTTTTTCTTCTTCTGGGAGTACAAATGACTGTTTAATAGGGACTAGACGTACGTTGCCAAGAATACAGTCGTATTCGATGGTGTCGCAATAGTCCGGTGAATATAGATTCGTTTCTTCATCGAGGGTTAGCCACTGGACATCTATTTTCTTTTTATTCTCTACTATGTCGTTCCTTGTTTTGCATAGATAAAAGTTGTTATGTTCGTTTCGGATGGCTAAAAATTCGTTTTTATAATAAATGATATTTTTTGAATTTTGTTGAGCTTCCTGCGTGATGATTGGTTTAACTTCTTTTTTTGCGTATTTTGTTGGAACTTCAATTTGATTATGTACATAGTTTGCTGTTGGATCTACTTCTTCCTGTAACTTACGTTTACTTGCTGTACGGGCCATTAGGATTCTGGCTGGAGGACTATTTTCTTCGCCGTATAATTTGCTGGAGTTTGCTTGTTTTTCTGCTAGTGCATATAGTTCTACTCGGGGTTTCTCTGGATTTTCTTCATTTGCTTTGATGATTGGATTGCGCGAAAGTGCGTCCGCATGTGAATTCTTGTCTCCTGGGCGATAGATTACACTGAAATTATAACCTCTGAGAGCTGCTTTCAGTCTGTTGAACCTGAGGTCTGTTTTTTCGCTAGTAAGGAAGTGTTTGAGAGGTTCGTGATCTGTAACGACTGTAAAGTGTTTACCGTAAAGGTATGGTGAAAACTGTTCTTTAGCGAATACTACTGCTAACAATTCTTTATCATAAGTTGGGTAGAGAAGTTCACTGCCTTTAAGACAACGTGATGCATAGGCGCAAGGTCTATCCTTCCCTAGTTGGCCTTGACTAAGGATAGCGCCTATTGCAAAATCGGAAGCGTCAGTTGTGACTATAAATGGTTTTTCGAGATCTGGTGCTTGTAGTATTGGTTCTTTGCATAATTCGTCACGAAGTTTTTCAAATGCATCATTTTCTGTTTTAGTCCATGTAAACTTCTTAGTCTTCTTTAGTAATTTATTTAGTGGGTTTGCAATTTTAGCGAAATTTTCAATGAATCTTCTGTAATAATTGACGAATCCTAAAAATTGTTTTACTTTTTTGGGATTTGTAGGTGTAGGGTAGTTCTTTACTGCACTAATTTTGTTTGGATCTGTTTTTATGACTCCGTTGCCTACAATGTGTCCTAATACATGTGCTTCTCTTTTCAAAAATTGACACTTTTTGGGTTCGATAGTTAAATTCGCTTCTCCTAATCTTTTCATTAGTCTTTTGAATCGAATGCCATGTTGTTCGAGGTCTTGTGCGAACACCATGACATCGTCTAAGTATATTTCTAATTCTTTTCCTTGCAGACCCGCAAGTGCTAATGCCATAGCTTTACTGAATGTTACGGTTGCGTCCTTTAACCCCATGGCCATCCTTTTATATTGATATGAGCCTGTTGGAGCAGAAAAGGCAGTTTTGGCTGCATCTTGTGCATCCATTGGGACCTGATAAAATCCTTGTTTGAGGTCAATGGCCGAGATGTAGCGGCTTGATGCTAAATTATCTAAAATGTCTGCTGTGAAGGGGAGGGGATAAAAAGATCCTACTGTGATCTCATTTAGCTTACGAAAATCCGTCACCAGTCTCCATCTTTTATTACCTTGTGCGTCCGGATGTTTTGGAATAATCCACATTGGGGAGCAGTATGGTGAATTTGATGGTTCTATGATGTCGCTCTCTAAAAGTTTATTTAGTTCTATTTCTATTTGCTGCTTAAGAGCTAAAGGGTATCTGTACTGTTTAGTTCTTACTGGCTTATCTGTGGTTGTTTGAATTTTGTGCGTAATTAGGTGCGTAGCAGGCAATGGTTCGCCGTCTAAGCCAAAAATATACGGGTTCTCTTCAATGAGACTTCTAACATGATCAAGTTCTTCTTGATTACAACCTTTGGTGTCTACTAATGAGAGAATCGTTTGTACTCTTTCTTGTTTTGATAAAGTATTTTTTATTTTATTGTCTCGGGTAAGTTTCAATATTTTTGCATGGTGTTTTTCGTCGTCCTCACCGACGTAAATGTCAGAATCTGGAATTGTGGTTTCACACTTTAATATTTTTACTTCTGGAACTTGGATCTCTACGTCTTTATATCCGGTGTTTATACACATGGCGTAAGCCTTGTCGTTGTGGTTTGAAGCTAGAAAATTGCCAAATAAAATGTCTTTGTGAATTTGTTGAAGAGGAACCCAGCCTGATTTAGCTGAGTTTTTGGAGACATTAGCGTGAATAACACGTCTCATTCTTGCCGGTATAACGAATGACTCTTTTTTGATAAATGGGAATTCTTTGTCTTTTACTCTTAAACAGTTGTTAGCTGCATCTATTTGACCATTATGGTCCTTTATGAAATCCCAACCAATCAAACCGTCTGTGTCTATTGGGAAATCAGAAGGGACAATATGCACTTTGCATAAAAAATTATGTAAAAATATCGCAGCTTCTCCAAGAGTGTAGTTTACTCCTTGGGTGACTCCGCTAATTGCTAGCTTTTTGTCTTTGTTTATAAAGGTGTCTTCTGAGAGTAATGGCTGTTTGATTATTGATATATCCGCTCCTGAGTCAACGTAAAATTTTGCTTTTCCTTGCTTTAAATGATTGCTTGTTATTTCTACCACTGGTGGTCTACGACCCGTAGATAGAAATCTTAATTTAATTACTTCATCTTCTTGGCTTCTTGGTTGATCTTTTGTGTTTTCGCTTGCCTGTGTATCAAAGTGTGACCCCTTGGTTAATTTTGAGTTCTTTGTGTCCGAGAGTGTGTGAGAAGTGAGTTGGTTTTGTTTTTCCGAAAATAATACTTCTAGACTGCTGGATCTGCTTAGATGAGATTGGTACATTGAAACTTCCGCCTGCTCGGCACCTGAGGACAGTGGCGAGCAGTCTACTAGTTTAAATTGCTACTGCTGACATTTGGCTTATTTTGAGATTTGTCTGAGTTATCATTATTAGTGGTGGCGTTTGATTGCCTGTTGTATGAACTGTGCTCCGATTGATGATTGGGGCGGCTGCTTTGCTCGTTTCTTTGTTGGAAATTACTGGTGTGATTCGATTTGGTACCGCTGGCATTGCTATCGGGCCTTTCCGCGCTGTAATTTCTATTGTAGTAGTTCCCTCGTCGATCGTTGTTGTAGTAATTGGGTCTGTGGCTGTAATTATTATTATTTACTCGCGGATTACTATTGTTATTGTAGTTTCTATCGTTGTATCGAGTACGAGGGTTCCTGTAGTCGTGCTGCTGGTTATAATTGCTCTTCTCTCGGCGAAGCCTTTCATTGACTCGACGGTCAATACAGTTGCTAATTGAATGACCTTTTCTGTTACAATAGTTGCACGTTAGTTGTGGGATGTCATTATTTCGGGTGATGTGCGGTTTTGATTGATCTACATTGGTTATCCTTAAGAGCTGCGTGGTAATACCATCAGCATCTTTTGATTCTTTGTTGGAATTTGCATTTTTGTTTTGGAGTCTGCACGCTTGTTGGCATTCGAACTGAGTAGCCCATTTCATGGCTTCTCTTAGATTCGCCGGATGTTCGCTTCTCACTTGATTGTCGAATGGTTGTTTGAGACCATACATGAATTGCTGTAGTGTTTCTCGTTCTATGGATAGTGTTTGCGATGTCTTCTCCGCTTCTGTGAGTGTCGTGTCAGCTTTGATTGAACTTAAAATTTTTCCTTTTAATGCTTGTATTCTAGAACAGAAATCGCTGACTGATTCAATGTCTTCTTGAGATATCACTCTGAGTTTACCGATAATGTCAAGAGTGCAGCCAAAGTTGCTATAGTGCGAGTATAAATCCTCTAGTAGACTTTCTACTCTGTCGTACGTAGTCAATCTATGAGCGTACGCTTCTAATGCTTTCCCAGTTAATTTGTTGGCCAATGATAGTAAAATTTTTCTTTCACTTGCCCGACCGAATGTTTCTGCCGTGTCTCTTATTGCTGCTGCAAATGTTGGAAGTGCGCCTTCTGAACCATTGAATGTTGGGATTAATTGGATAGATTGGTATAGGGACATGTTGGCTGACGGGTCGTGCCGATTTTGCTGTATTTGAACTTGCGTGTTATCAGCTGTAGGAAGAACGTCACGTTCTCTAAGATTTGGGTTTTGTTGCACATTAAACATCCAATTTTGGGCGCGAGGGCTAAAGATATCTCTTGGGACTAAAATGCAGTTTTGTGCATTTGCAGCTGCCCATGCGTCTGTAAACTCAGTAGAACTGGGATGCTTTGTGTTGGACTGATTTTGTCGATGAATATCTTTTAGTGTTTCTGATCTTTTCATGGATCCATTGGGATTGTTTCTGGCCGAATACTGCGCTCCTAGCGTTGTGACTTCTTCGATAGGTGATGCGCTCCGTTTAGCTGATTCGTTGTTGGTATGCGTTTGCTGTCTTTCCTTTGGGCTGTTTACTCGATAGTTATTTTCACTTCCGAGATCTGTGGAAATCTGTGATCTGATTGACACTCGAGAACGAGGACGTGGTGATTCTAAACGGAACTTTTGCTCTCTGGCTCGCCTGTATTTTGTAAGTTCTGCATCTGAGCTTTCCGACTCTGAATCCGCATTCGCCATTTTGTCGTGGCAAAAAACGATCTCTTCGAGAGTTGCGATAGTTGCGGCTACCGATTTCTTATCACCTTTCTTTTGAGTGAAAATTCTTTTGAAAATTTTTTCTAGTCGTTTATATTGATCGGGATCGCCGTACATCTCTTGGTGTATAATAGGATATGATGTTTCGTTTTCTATAATTTTCCGATTGCGTGGTATTGCTCCGCTGTTTGTCTGTAGTATCGTCTCAATGTTGTCATCTTGGTCAAATAGCCTTGGAAGAGCTGAGTCAGAATTTGATGCCATGGTTCTCGACGTGGCGTATCGGTGTCCTTTATTTATTTCACAAACACTGCTTATGTGCTAACTTATGTTCTAATTACCTTATGTCTAGTAAGAATGAGTTGTTTACTTATGCACGGTTGATTTACGTATGGTATGATGTAGAACATATAATCAATCGTGTTAGAGGAGAGGGGGAAAAAAACGAAAAATAAGAGTAATTATACTTCTTGAAAGTTTGTACGCTTCTATTAGATTATTCAAAACCTTATGTGTAACGGGAAAATGTGCCCTTAAATCAGAAGGTTACTAATTATGAGTTAAAAAAACTTGCTTGTACATGTGTTTATCTTGAGTTTGGAATTGGAAGGCTGGTGAAAGGGAAAGGTAAATTTTTGGTAGAAGTGTATGTGAGTGATTTTTTTTTTTATTCTAGGAAATAATAAAGTGAAATTTAGTTATGATCTTCTCTCCAGTTTCCTGAGGGGGCTGCACTGGGTGGGTGCAATACTTAATCTACAGTGAAAATGTAAAATGAAATGATTAAGCGTGTTTCATTCCTTCGGTTTGCCTGTCTTATGTATCTTAATTTTCTACGTATATGTTTATAAGAATGCGGTAAAATTAAAAAAAATTATTTGGTGTGTTGAAAATATGAATACTCAGTGTGGTGATTTCTCTTCGCAACTTTCATATTTTGTCTTATTACTAACATAGTTTAGCTGGTGTGCAGCTTCGAGGCGAGGAAAATGAATATAAATTCGGTCTCGATCGTGGCTGACATCAGCACTCACTTACAAACTTATATAATCATATATGTTCAATAGCATAGATTAGATGATAAACTTTATACTTAATATAATATTGTATGCTTTCTATCTTAAATTTGAGTGGTACGGGATAATGGGGTAGACGATCTGTCTGAAATTGTACCCTTGTTGGCATGTTGCTCGAATTCCCTTTTGTTTACGATTTATTTACTTATTTCGCATTTTTCTTTTTTTTTTTTTTTTGCAAGGTGCCTGTATGTAACGTTTGCCGTTAAAATGTGTTATTAATTAATAAGTGCGCGTGATATTGCACAGGTATGTTTGAAAATCTGTAGCTTTATTGGAAAGAGCGGATAAAAATCGGTGACCAACAAAGTACTGGTAAGGTTTTATGATTACATATTAGGTAGAATTGGTGGATACTTTTAAATAGTCTTGTTCGAAAACCACGCAGATTCCACGTTGTTTACATTTGTGTATGAAATTATTAACAGCACAAAACTTGCATTTAATGAAGGTGAAGCAAAAACTTATGTGTGGATCGAATTGATCTATAATGAAATCTGTGTTAATTGACGAAGTTTTCTTCCTGCCTAGGGTGTTTAAGACATATAGTTTCTCTAATTTGAGATTGGTAAAGTTCTTAAATAATGTATTAATTTTTGGAAAATAATTCAGCTGAAGATCTTTTAATGAGTCAGGAAATACTGTGTTTTCAGAGATTTGTAGGCCTAAAATGTTTAATTTATTGATGTTTGGCATGTTTCCTACCAATTGATGGAATATGGGGTTTGCATGGGTGTGGTGACTGATGTCTAATTCTAAGAGTTCCCGATTTTTGTTTATTGAGTAGTTTTCTATAAAAAGGCCATTTGGAAGACAATCTTGTTTAAACGAGAATTCAAAGATTTTTATTTTACTACTTGGCGAAAAAATGATGTTAAATAACTTTAAGGAGTGGTGGTCACGCGCGTTACTGTTAATAAATCTAAATTCAGTTAACTTGGTTGAGTTTTTTAAGGTTTCCAATATGGTCGCGATTTTCAAGTGTCTACAATTGTTTATAGTTAGTGCTTTTAAGTTTTTCAAGTTACATGCCGTTAATTGGTCAAATCTAAAGACGTCATTATCAATTACGCATAGATGATCAATTCGTTTTAAATCTAAATTCATTTCTGCTTCCTTGACTGTGTGAGATAAAACTAACTTATTTGCTTTAAAATTTTCTGAAATTAATTTAATGATGTACGCTGAGACACGAATTCCTGATAAATCTATGAAATTTACAATGACTCTGCTGGTGATTCTATTTTTTAGTACTTGATCAAAAAATTTGCCTACTGTTTCTGCTGAAATGAGGTATTTGTGACCTTTAAATTCGAAGGATTTAAACTTAAAAATTTTTGCATCTGCTATCATATTTGCAAGACCTTGTTTACAATTATATCTATCTGTACATGATTGAAAATTAAGTTTGGCGTATTTAGCGGTGGGTGGGCAATGGCAAGCTTGGTAAAAATTCCCAAAATCTTTAGCCGAAAGCATTTGGGAAAAAAGCATGAGGATTTCGGTGCAAGACATTACGCGACGTAGCTCTTCGGGTAATAGATCTGGATTGTACTCTATAGCGTTACATACTTCGTCAAAAATAAGGTATTGGTGTGGCTCTACGCTTATTGCCGACTGCAGACCTACTCTGTGTGTATATATTAAATTACGTGTACATGCTAAGCATTGAATTTGTGCGGATGCGCTGATGTCTTGGCAGGACACCAACGCGTATGTAGCATTTAATCGTTTAATCACTTTGTCCACGTTAAACTTCCTTATTTCTTTACTTTCTAGAAAATGAGTCAACTCTGTTTTTGAAATGTTGTGCCTAAAGTTGTACAATTTCAGCTTGAGTACTGGGGTATTTTCGATGAATAATATTGGTATTAAGCGCTCGTGTAGGATGGTCTCACCTGGTATGCCGTCTTTATCCATTCGCATCCTTTTTTTGATGGCTTGTCGATTGTACGAATTCGTAAATTGTAAATAATATTCATCGAAATAAATTTGTGCTAATCTCAAAGCATGGATTTCTTCATAGTCCGTCGATGCTTCGATCCGCGTTTGAATATCGGCTCTGATCGATTGGACTTTCTCTAAAGCGGTAGTCATTGCAGTTATTGACTTTTTTTTTTTTATATTTTTTTTTTTTATTTGGCCGATGTTACCCCTAAATAACCAAAATGAAGTTTTGCTTAAAATTTACTACAAGTGTTCTCTTAATAAGGCTGTACTAAATTGAAGGAATTGTAAAATAAGTGAAAAATATTTGGTTATTAATATCCTTTGACATGTGTATAATAAAACTTTAGCAATTATTGCGTAGAATGTTAACAATAATTTATATTCACATCTGTATAAGTTTGATAAGTATGTTCTTACTTGTACGTTTGAGGATATTATTTTTCGCTGAACGCGATTATTATATTATTTTACGTTTCAAGTGTCGTTCAGAAAGGGATCGGGTGTAATAAGTATAACTTAATTCAGGATTGAATTTCAAGATTTTATTGTAACGTAGTACTGCTAGTGCGAGATAAATGTTACTACTAAGAATTATTTTTCTGTTTAATTTGCTACGTGTGCTTTTTTTGCTTGCTGAGTCGTGAGAACGGTAAAACTAAGTTTAAAGTTAAAAATTGTTACTTGAGACGAGTGTAGATAAAAGCATTTTATTTTTTGACGGTTGGTTAAATTTACTTTAATATATGTTAAAACAATAATGTTAAATTGATGTATTTCGTGTGTGATTTACATTTCCATTTGGAAGGAACAAAAAAATGGAGGCCAGTTGAAATTTTCGTTAAAACGAATAGGATAATTATTAGATGTTTCAGAGAAAAATTAAATTAAAGCTTAGTCGACAAAAAAAATTTGAAGAGGAATACATGAAATAAGTCGTTATTTTGAATTTTTTGGTTAAATTATTTTTGTTGGTTTTCTGTTGAAATTTGTTAATTTTCCTAATAAAAAAATTTTTTTTTTTAATTAGATATTGAGCTATTATTGAGAAAAAAAAATTTCTTAGATTTGCGAAATAAATTTTGTATGGTTTATTGTAATTCTTGAGAATTGTAATTTCACAGTAAATTTTGGTACACCTAGTTTGGTTTTAAAATTATATGGTTTTATTTTTTTTTTTTTTAATTGAGAACGTGCCTTGTTTTTCTGTTTTAATATTTCTATTTAATTTAAATTAATTGATTGCTATAAGGCTATTATTATGTGTTTTTTTTTGTGTGTAAAATGCATATATTTAAGTATACGCGTTCCTAAAAATGTATGCACCAAGGTGCAATTTTTGATATTGCCAAGGTTGGCTCTGCTCACGTCGCTATTTGTTTTTTTTTGTTACTTCCGTTTAATCGCAAATTAAGTTTATTTGCTAAAACATGCAATAATTTGTTTGAATATTTGGGAGAAAATATTAATGTTAAGAAAAATCTTAACGATGAAAACGAGGGGGTTAATAAAATAACTTTTTGTCTAAGTTCGATAGAAAAAAAGGAAAGAGATAAATACTTATTTGCCTTTTGCGCATGAATCTGTAGCCTGTTTCGTGATTTACTTATAAAAAAAGCTGAATGTGGATTTTGTCACAATAAAAAAAGGGTGAGTTGATGAGTAGGAAAAATGTTTAATTGTTACTTGATTTGATTCTTTTTGAAAAGAAAATAAAATATTTAAACTCCTGTGCTTTGTTAAAAAAAGGAACGAGAAAAGAATTTAAGTATGATTTATAAAAATTATTTAAAACTTATAAAACTTGATATTTACATATCCAAGAAACAAGACTAAAATTGTGTGTAATTTCTTTGCTAACATAAAAAAAATGCGAATATTATATAAAAAAGGCGAATAATATAAAAAATGTGAAACTTTACGGAGTTTGGTTTGATGTTTAATTTTACAACGTTGTTGACTATAAGAAAAGAAATTATATCTCGAATTAACGAAGACTATTGTTAATATGTAGGAAAAAATTACAAAATTGTGTTTAATGCATAACTTCCGAGAGAATTTGTTTAGCTATGTGGAAAACTGAAAAATCAGTTGTACATGGCTTCGCAAAATTTCCCGACGGAAGCACATAACGCGCTGGTTTATATAAAAAAAGACTTTATTGTTAAAAAAAAGGTTTTACTTTTCGTTATATGGAACGATACAGTCCACCGAAAACCCTTGCTTGTCTCTGTGGAAAAAGGAAAATTCCATAGTACATCGACTCGCAAGATGTCGTCGGAAGAGCAGATCTTTTTTTTTGTGAAATACTGGTAAAATATTTATAACTCCAAGTTTCATCAAAATTTATTAAAAACTGCTACAAATTAAATAATATTTGAACTGAACATTAATAATTATTTATCATTAATTTTAAAACGTTAAATATTTATAAAAGGTTTTATTGTTTTGCTCGCGATTTTTATTTGCTAATACACAGTATAAATAGTTTTAAGGAGTTTTATTATAAAAACTTTCAATTGCGCGAGAAATTACTAATGACATTTGTTAAATGGGCAAAAAAAGGAGAATTTTATGCTTTTTCAACGATGATCGACTATGATTCACTACTACATGTACCTTATTTTAGTAAAAGAATTAATTATTCAGATGTGTAATTCACTTTTAATATTAATATTTTTTGATGAGGATAAATTTACCTATGATATATATCTGATTTCTGTAATTTTTATGTTTTAAATTATTAACAGTGAAATAATATAAAAAATTTTGACGTGAACAATGTGCAATGAGCGATATGTAACAGATAAATGTACAGGGAAAAGCAAAAAATTCTAACAGTAGTGATCCTATAATAATAATTAACTTTATCAATGAGAAGAGAAGAAAATATAAATAACTCTTACCTTCTTAGTTGTTGCAGGAATTGTAATATATATATATATATCTATATATATAATTATATATATGTATAATCTGTTAATATTGTTTTTTTTTTTTTTTATTACCCGTAATACACTCGGACTGAATTAATTAAATTATTGTAACTGACCTATTTTCGTGTGATTTACACATAGTGTTTGAATACAGTTATATGAAAAACTTGCACGATAGACGTATGTTTGAAATTAGATATAAGCTGCTTACACGAGTCACTATTTATTATTGTTGTTAACAATCATAATTTGTCACTGTTATATATATATTTGTTATATTATTATTATTTTGTATTGTTTTATGTTACAATTATTGTTAATTTTAACTTGAATTTCTATTGTAACTGTTTCCGCGAATCGCGATGCACGTAAAAATGCTTAATTTTTGCCAATAAGAAATTCACTAATAGTGCACTTGATTCTATTATTTAATACATTTTTTTTTTTAATTGGAGAAAAATGGGAAAAAAGGAAGATTTGTGTTTATTTTTCTAATTTTTGTGAGCTATATGTTTTGTAACCAGTGAATTCCATTTTATTACTCTAACCTGTCAATCCAGGTGAATGGAAATGGGGAAAACCCCGGTAAACTCCGTTCATGAAGGATAAAGTATCAATGAAATTTCTGGTTTCTGTTTATTTAATAAAAGGAAATATAAAAAATGGATTTTAGCTGGTTAACTTGGGAAAATGGGATAGGTTTAGGATTTCTCCAAAAGGTTAATTTTTATGCTGCACCCGCGTTTATCCGTCGAAAACTTTCGCGCGTATCAGGTCGATAGAAGAAAAAAGAATTTTTGGCAAGTTTCCCCGTTACCGAACAACTGATTGCGATGACGACTCTCGCCTAACTGACTAATATGCGACACTCGGATGCACGGTGATGCACTTTTTCTTCTCGGCGTTTGAGATAAGGGAGCGTAGAGGGTCAACTTACGGATGAGGTGATAAAATAATAACGTATTATAAGTATACGTGCGAAAGAGACACGAGTTTGGAGAAGAGATATTTTCTTGGTACAATGTATATTGTTAAAGACTTCTATGCGTATATAGTAATGGTTGAGAGACAACGAGAGGAGAGGAGAGTAGTGCATCGGTTTGCATTTTCTTGATAACGTACTTATTACTCGGACTTGAAACTATATTAATTTTCTAATCTGAAATTTATTTGTTAATGCAATTGCGCGTACTTTCCGTTTATTATTGCTTTTTGATTAATTTTAATGATGTATTTTGGTAATAATTGTAAATTGTTCATAATCTCAAAAGTTTATCTAAATTATTAAAGTAATGTTTGAAATTCAAATCTTGTCTAAAATTTTATAAAAAAAATTTTTGGTTAATCTATTTTTCTTGTAGCTTTTGTTACGGTTGCAATAATAGAATAATAAAAAAAAAGGGAATTGAAGTTAGTAATTGTCAACTGTACCTAGAATGTCTATTAAGACTTATAATTTGCAATATTATATGGATGATATAAGTACTAAATTATTGAGAAAAAAAAAGGATAATAGTGATTTGTTAATAATCTATGAGTATAGCGACTCGGTTACTTATTTCATATTAAAAAAGTAGAAAAGATAAATTGACGAAGAGAAATCACGTAAAGGTATCAAATTTTATACTTTGTTATCATTCTCTTTTTTTTTGTGAGTTTTCCGCGTTTTTATAATTTCTATAAGGATAGTAAAATTATTAGTTTTTCGTAGTGGCATATTATGCATGTTTCTGTGTAAAAATAAAATGATTTTAATTAATAACGACAAGCAAACCGAGAAAAAAAACACGCTAAATTAAAATTTACATAATAATGGTAATTATATTGCTTACCTGAATGCTGGTGGTGAGGTTGTTGCGCCAAAAAGCCATGTTCGAAAAGGAAAAAAAAACAGAAAAAAAAACTTGCTTTGTTTTGTCAAACAAAGGTATTTCTTATACAAAAACG
This sequence comes from Theocolax elegans, assembly GCA_026168455.1. Classification (NCBI taxonomy): domain Eukaryota; kingdom Metazoa; phylum Arthropoda; class Insecta; order Hymenoptera; family Cerocephalidae; genus Theocolax; species Theocolax elegans. The sequence continues at coordinate 16,169,110 of CM047425.1, read as the reverse complement.
CGCACTGAATTTACTTGATTAAATTGTACCGATATTGAAGATAAAACTCTGGGACTCGCGATTGAAAGTACAAGGAAAATTTCTAATTTTTGATGAAATTTTGAAAAATGAGTAATATGAATTTATTAAAAAATTAACCCAGATGTGACACTGGCCGTACTAGGATCAAGAGTACCGCTGTCACCAATTTAAAGAGTCTATATCTGTTACGTGGGGTTGGTCGCTCTTGACCTTCGGGATAGTATCACGGGTTAATAAGTGAGTACGAGAGTATAGGTATGAATCGTTTATTTGATCGTCCCGAGGGACACGTCTATTAACTACAAAAGGTGGAAAGCGAGTGTCTCGCTAGTCCGCGTGTCCATTGAGGATGGACCATCAAAATCCTTATCATTCGCACAGTGGGGGTAAATATGTTCCCAGGTGCTTGTCTTACATGCTGAGTGCCGACTCAGCATGTGAACACTAAGTTGCGCGAGTTCTCGGAACTCACGTGACAACATATAGAATTAATAATTTTATATTTCAACATGTTTTCAGTGCAAATAACGGAATAACCAGTCGACTGAAACTTGTCTAGCCAATCTACTTAACTTTGTCATATGATTATCTAGCATACTTTTCCATCAGTTTTCTATAGGAAATACCGAATATTGAAGTGTATAATATTATTTATTCAAGTTATTCGTGGATTTCTTAATTATTATTTAGAAATAAGTAATAAACGTTATAGTATTAATAATTTTTATTAAATAAATTTTTAATTATAACTATTGTTAATTTTGTTTAAGTTTTGTGTAAAGGTTGTAATTCATAATTCATATGCAAATGGTGTAAAGCGATATATTTTTAAAGAATCGATGTTTTGTACAATAAAAAATTAAAATTATTCCAACAGATTATGTAGCACGTATTATGATTGATTATGTTTGCAATGATCGTATAGATAGCGTAAAAACGGCGTTTATCGTTGTCCGAGGTGATAATTGAATGAAAAATTTAATCGTATGGTAATAAATGTGCTGAACAAACTGTGTGCATAAATATTCTAAATGTTAAGAAGCTCACTCTCTTTCTACTGGGGATCTGGATTCATCGACCCCACCTGCCTCTCTCCAAGAAACAAGCTCGCAATCTCCCTGATTTGAAAGTACATACTCCATCGTCACTTACGTTTTTTTGGTGCATCGCCAATAGCGCAGTAATAATTTTGACATTCTCTGCAGTCGAGGTAAAGCCAGCTGGTTGTCGAGAATTAGAAGGAATTAACCGTGATCGTAGCGATCTCGACAGACGAAGTGGCATCCAATCCAATTTTTATGCTGTTTTATAAGGTAATTTCTCGAACTTATTTACTAGCCCGAAATTTTTCAAATTTTTATAAATAATATGTTGATCCCGATAGCCAAATAAGTTGATTTGACACATTGCTACGGTAAATATTGCAGATTATTTTTCACTCTGATTTCTATCACCATTATCGTAATAATAAAAATGATATATATACTCAGACATTTAAATTTCTCGCGTACTTAATAAATTTTATGCAGATATTTATCGAATTTTGAGAGTAATATTAAATGCAATGTGAAATAATTGATTTAAATTGTTATTAAAAATTGTATCTTCTAAATAAAATTGTTTTGATAATATTTTTTTTTAATTTACTGCATTTAAACATAATGCACAACTTTATGCTTCTTCTATTGTTGCAGATTGTATATACAGATATCGGCGAGTTATTTTGTTATGCAAATATTTCACAATTTTCAATGAATTTGTATATATGTTTGCATATTATTGTGTTCGATTATTTATCAGAAATAAATCATTCACTTTTAAAACAGGTTTTCCAGATAGAGGTACTTTTTCTTTGTTGCAGTCGCGCGTTATAACTTCATTTATATAAGATAGTAGGGGACAAAAAAAAACCCTAAATGGTAACCCTGCTTTAAAAGGAGGTTTAACATTTATATGTTTAAGTTGTTCCATAAATTTTGTTCCTTCTAATTCATATTTTTCGCATTGCCAGTTAGTTATTTATAAATTGTAAAAAAGAATCTTTTATACTAGTGCGCCAAATATCTATGATTTATAATATAAGATGTGTATTATTTTTTCATATCATTCTACATAACATTTCTTTTATAGTGAATGATTGTAAGCAAGTTTTAAGAACGTAGTATTCTATCAATACCAAAAAAATAATGAGATGTTACTATATATAATTTGATAAGGTATTATTATACTTAACTTAAGAAAACTGTATTAGAAATGCTCAAATAACATATAGAATGCAAGTTAAAAAAATATATCAACTGTTTATATATTTATAAATTTCGAATCGTAACATATAGAAGAGGACAAGAAAATCGGACCACCAGGCGCACGATGCGGGTTTTTCGCATAAAAAGCGAAAAGATACCAAAGGATTTTTGAAGTTTTATTGTTCCTCTTCCCTAGTAGAATTGAAATCCATTTAGTGAGCAGTACCAAGCCAGTTACACTAGAAATAGGTTAAAACTAGGTATATTTTTGGGCTTGCGATGAAACGCTTTTTTTAACCTTTCCTAGCTATTTTATAGAATAATCTATAAATCTTAGGATTAAACTAAGTATTTTGAAGCTTGTAAAACTAGTTTCCGTAAGCAGGATACCTGGCGCATTATAGGCTATGAACAAGGCTGCAAAAATGTTTCGGATTAATTTAGTGATTAATTTATAAAAGTTAAAATATCTTGAAAATGAGTGTTTGTACGACGCAAACAATCGCCGGACTCGGTCGGAAATGGTAAACGGGATCAAATTTCACAACATGCTTCGCATTTTGTTTAGAACATTACCCAGAAATGAATACTTTATTTTGCTCATTCCAATAAATGTGCAAGAAATGGGCGAAAAAGCGTTTCATCGGGAGTCAATACCTAACCATTTTCGCTGTCCATTTATTAATTTCCCAGCTATTTCTTATATTCTGAATTCTACTAGGGTTACATACGGTAAAGTTTAGTTAAAATTCAAAACGTGTGTATAGTAAATCGATTTAGATTTTAAATTTAGTTTTCGATCTTAAATAAACGTTCACGAACAAAAATATCCCCGTTAGGAAAAAGTTTATACATCTATGTCTTTGGCTTCTTTTTTAAAGCATATAAGGGTTAATGCTAATACAATTTGAACTGATAAGGAGAGCATCTCAAGTTTGGGAAACGGAACCTGCCCATCTTGTAGGATATGTTTTGTAATATAAAAATTTTAAAAAAGCCAGAGCCGCAGGCCCTAACAATCATTTTTTCAAAAGTATACGCTATTAAAGCAAAATTTCTAAAAAATGGAGACCTCACTTGAAATGCTTGTAACTTCTAACCTATCAAATATTGACATTCAAACCAAATGTTAATGAAAAGCTGAGATAAAATAGATATAATTTAAAAAAAAGACGCTCAAATCTTTTGAAATGGAGCAAAGTTATATCCGAATTAAGAATTAGAAGCAATTTTAAACAAAAATTGGGCAGTACAAATTTTATTGATTTTTTAAGCTAATTTTTTTTAAATTCTTAATTCGGCTATAACTTTGCTCCATTTCAACGGATTTGAGCGTCTTTTTTTATATTATATCTATTTTATCTCAGCTTTTCATTAAAATTTGATTTGAATATCAATATTTAAAATTATTAGTTTTTCGTAGTGGCATATTATGCATGTTTCTGTGTAAAAATAAAATGATTTTAATTAATAACGACAAGCAAACCGAGAAAAAAAACACGCTAAATTAAAATTTACATAATAATGGTAATTATATTGCTTACCTGAATGCTGGTGGTGAGGTTGTTGCGCCAAAAAGCCATGTTCGAAAAGGAAAAAAAACAGAAAAAAAACTTGCTTTGTTTTGTCAAACAAAGGTATTTCTTATACAAAAACGCGCACTGAATTTACTTGATTAAATTGTACCGATATTGAAGATAAAACTCTGGGACTCGCGATTGAAAGTACAAGGAAAATTTCTAATTTTTGATGAAATTTTGAAAAATGAGTAATATGAATTTATTAAAAAATTAACCCAGATGTGACACTGGCCGTACTAGGATCAAGAGTACCGCTGTCACCAATTTAAAGAGTCTATATCTGTTACGTGGGGTTGGTCGCTCTTGACCTTCGGGATAGTATCACGGGTTAATAAGTGAGTACGAGAGTATAGGTATGAATCGTTTATTTGATCGTCCCGAGGGACACGTCTACTAACTACAAAAGGTGGAAAGCGAGTGTCTCGCTAGTCCGCGTGTCCATTGAGGATGGACCATCAAAATCCTTATCATTCGCACAGTGGGGGTAAATATGTTCCCAGGTGCTTGTCTTACATGCTGAGTGCCGACTCAGCATGTGAACACTAAGTTGCGCGAGTTCTCGGAACTCACGTGACAACATATAGAATTAATAATTTTATTTCAACATGTTTCAGTGCAAATAACGGAATAACCAGTCGACTGAAACTTGTCTAGCCAATCTACTTAACTTTGTCATATGATTATCTAGCATACTTTTCCATCAGTTTTCTATAGGAAATACCGAATATTGAAGTGTATAATATTATTTATTCAAGTTATTCGTGGATTTCTTAATTATTATTTAGAAATAAGTAATAAACGTTATAGTATTAATAATTTTACGTTCAGAATAATATTTTCAAAGATAAAGAGAGAAAAGCGGTCAAAATAATGAAAAAGTACTGCACCGTCGTATGGGTGCGTCGTACCAAAAATTAATCTAGTACGACTGATATTCGTAAATAAAATCAAACACAAAAATGAGGTATAAGAATAGAAGTGTATATTATTTCGTATATGCAAGCGTGTACAAAAATGATCTCGACGTGTAAGGTTCGAGAGCTCGGACCAGAATGTCTTCCGTTGTATCTTAAAGGTGTTCGCTGCGACCCTTTACCATTTTCACATCTGGGATGCAATAAACGAAGTATGTGCATTTTACAATAGTGGGTTTTTCCCGAGACATTAGGAGCCGCAACACATATGATTCGGCATAGCCTCGTTGATCGGTTCGCAAATAGGTATGCTAGAATTCGGGTGTCGAGAATTAGAAGGAATTAACCGTGATCGTAGCGATCTCGACAGACGAAGTGGCATCCAATCCAATTTTTATGCTGTTTTATAAGGTAATTTCTCGAACTTATTTACTAGCCCGAAATTTTTCAAATTTTTATAAATAATATGTTGATCCCGATAGCCAAATAAGTTGATTTGACACATTGCTACGGTAAATATTGCAGATTATTTTTCACTCTGATTTCTATCACCATTATCGTAATAATAAAAATGATATATACTCAGACATTTAAATTTCTCGCGTACTTAATAAATTTTATGCAGATATTTATCGAATTTTGAGAGTAATATTAAATGCAATGTGAAATAATTGATTTAAATTGTTATTAAAAATTGTATCTTCTAAATAAAATTGTTTTGATAATATTTTTTTTAATTTACTGCATTTAAACATAATGCACAACTTTATGCTTCTTCTATTGTTGCAGATTGTATATACAGATATCGGCGAGTTATTTTGTTATGCAAATATTTCACAATTTTCAATGAATTTGTATATATGTTTGCATATTATTGTGTTCGATTATTTATCAGAAATAAATCATTCACTTTTAAAACAGGTTTTCCAGATAGAGGTACTTTTTCTTTGTTGCAGTCGCGCGTTATAACTTCATTTATATAAGATAGTAGGGGACAAAAAAAAACCCTAAATGGTAACCCTGCTTTAAAAGGAGGTTTAACATTTATATGTTTAAGTTGTTCCATAAATTTTGTTCCTTCTAATTCATATTTTTCGCATTGCCAGTTAGTTATTTATAAATTGTAAAAAAGAATCTTTTATACTAGTGCGCCAAATATCTATGATTTATAATATAAGATGTGTATTATTTTTTCATATCATTCTACATAACATTTCTTTTATAGTGAATGATTGTAAGCAAGTTTTAAGAACGTAGTATTCTATCAATACCAAAAAAATAATGAGATGTTACTATATATAATTTGATAAGGTATTATTATACTTAAATCCCAAACTTTGTAAAAGTTAATAAAAGTTGAATTGTTTGTGTTATGTATTTTATCCAATACTCACAAACGATGCGAGCGCAAAGCGCGAGCTTTACACGGTCGTGCCTTATATGCAAAAAGCATAGCTAAAATCACTACGCGATGCAAGGCGCGGAGAAGCTTAAAATCGCTTCGCGACACGTTCGATCTAGAGCTTCGAAGTGGCGAGTCACGGCGGCGTTAAGGCCGTACGTGGCGAGCTAGTTATATTAGAAAACATATCCTACAAGCTGGGCACGATCCGTTTCCCAAACTTGAGATGCTCTCCTTGCGAGTATTTTGATGCTAAAACTGGACGCACACATACATAGATATTCGAGTAAACTTGTTTTCGAGTAAACGGATCCACTAAGCAAACGATTAATGAAAACTAATATTTCAGCTACATTTTTTACTTAATTTTAGTAAATATTCAAATTTAGAACTAAATTATATATTTATTTATATTATATTTTATAAGTTTATTGAATATTTAAAAGGTTAGTTACTTAATATTTCATTTGAAAATAATCATTTATTGAATAAAATATGTATTACTGTCAAAGAAACTTTCTTTAATTCATAAATTTCTCAATAAGACTGCATTTGCAAAATACATAAATAAAATTATTTGTATTTGGGATAATTACTATTGAAACCGGTGGAATATATGTTTTTGTTTATCTTTTGAAGTTAAATGAAAACTGGTAGTATTAATTTAAATTAAAAGTAATAGTAATTATAGATTGGTAAATATTATAAGTAACCTAATTAATATTCTATTCATTGATTTGTATAAGCAGTTTCTACATAATATCTAATACAGTTAATACTTGTAAGTACTTGTGATTTTATGATATCAAAGTAGAATATCTTGTCGTAAAGTTATTTTTATCAAAAATTACATAAATTATAAAATAAACGTTATTTGTACAGAAAAGTTTTTTTATTGTTATTTAATTATCAATACAACTACTAATTACATATATTATTGATAAACGTGACAGTATGTGAGTAATAACTTTCGTAATGGTATTAAATTTCTTTAATTCATTATTTGATATTCAATGACCCAGATAAACGCTATGAGTTTATTTCCGATCAGGGAATAGAAGATAGGAGGTTCAAATCTCCGAAGAGATACAATTTTTTTTTAAATAAATCAAATGCTATAAATTTGCAAAGAAAACAGACAATTTTTAAATAAAATTTAAATAAATTTTATGGCTGATACCTAGCAAAACCATGGATTCTGCTCATTAGCCACGGTTTTTACACGATTTTGCCCTGATTATGGAAATAAATTTTTTCCCATGATTTTTCCATAAAATTTTTTCTCCATTGTTGAATTAGTAAATTATCGATTGTTGATGAGATAATTCCTTTATGCCCTGTTTACCGTTTCCTTGGTTTCTTTAATCAGGTACCACCCAGACTTTGCCATGTAGCAATATTCTTTGGACTTCCCAATTTGATGCCAGTTTTCTTGATCATTTTAAGGCTTTTACATAGAATATGCATAGGTGTTTCATTCATCTCTTTGCACAATCGACGTAGTGGATCTATTTCCAGGTTGTGTTTTTATTGAGTTTCTTAAGCCCTTTCATCCAGTGTTTGCTTATTGCATCCTCTAGTATAACTTTATCTCGTCTACATCCTGCAGTGTTTAGCCATATGCCTTGTGATTATTCTCCATCCATTTTTTTATTTGTTCCATGAGATGGCTGTGTGGTATTTTCATCGTTAGCCCCGATTATAAATAATTGTCTAGGCATGCTAACTCTAAGGATATTTTTTCCAGGCAAAATTGTTCTATTGTATGTTTCTTATTACCACCTCTCTGAAACTCACAAAATTTTACATTATTTTTTAAATGTATTGATGAGGCCTATATGAAGTATAATGAAAGTGAAGTAATTGTGTGTGTGTGTAAGGGGGGGGGGCTTTAATTCCCAACATGGAAAGTATGTGCCTGAATTTTATTAGTTACCTGAGTTTGCATCAATTATATCGAATTAATCAGGAGAATAATTACACCCTTGATTTGCTTTTTGGTAATAAATGCATAAAAAATATGGAAATTCTCGAACATTTGGTATTTCCGGATGCACGTCACCCACCTTGTTTTGTTTAAATAACTTCTTACTCAAGTGTTGTTTTTGAGAGTTGTATGGTTCTCTATGACTTAGAGAATGCGAATTATAATGTAATTGCCAGTGAACTAGAGATAATTGATTTGTTGAGTTTCTTTGATAATAAATCCCTAAATGATAAGGTTAAATCTTTTTATGACATATTGAATGGAATAATAAATCATTATGTAAAGAAGTAATACAAATATCTTTCTGCCAATCCTTATCCTCCTTGGTACACTTACGAATTGAAAAATATGAAAGGACGATCTACACTCACAAATTTATTGGTCTATAATAATTTCATAAAATCGGCATTAGATTCTGATAAATAGGTTGATTCTATCTACATAGATTTTTCAAATGCGTTTGACTCAGTGAGTTAATAATCATGAATTATTAATACACAAACTTAGAGCATTGAGCGTATCAGATCCATTACTTAAATGGTTTCAATCTTATTTAACAGGGAGAAGACGAGCAGTTAGAATCAATGGTCAAGAATCACCTTTCATTAATATTTTAACTGGTGTGCCTCAAGGTTCGCATTTAGGATCGATTTTGTTCTTATTATATATAAATGACATAAATGATCGTGTATCCTTTGTTGACTGTCTAATTTATGCGGATGACGTCAAGTTGTATTTCACGATAACCATCTCATGATGCGTCAAAATTACAGAAAAACTTATCAGAACTAGAACTATGAGCCGATAATAATAGTATGTCCATAAATCTTAAAAAATGTAATGTGATTTTATTTTCTCGCTCTCGTACGACATTAACATATGATTATAAATTAAGAAACATCTCAATCTCACGAGTATCATCTATATAGGATTTAGGTGTAATTTTTTGATGATAAACTCACTTTCAACGATCAAATTCAGATCGCATCTGCTAAGGTTCATGGGACTATTTGATTTGAGACGAAACACAGTGCATTTTAAGGATATTTCTTTGCTACATCTTCATAACAGTCTTATTCTTCCCATTTTATGTTACAACTCAATTATATGGTCTCCTCATACTAATTCTCATTACAATATTTTATATACTCAGGTATTCATAAGTTTATTAGATACTTATCTTACAAATCTGGTACTCTAATTATGAGTTTTGTATAGATCACGACTTTATCACAAATCATGTTATGTTTAGTTTGAAAACAACAAAAGAGCTACATCTCTACTACGACAGATTAATCTTGTTTAAAGTCTTCCGAAAATATTTTTGCTCTGAATCTATTAATTGTCTATTTGATGATTGGGAGATTTATTATTTTAGATAAATATACGTCATGTGATCGAACAAGTACACAAAATTAATTTCAATTATTATTATGCTTCTGTAGGTTCCGCGGCTTCAAAGATGTTGGAATGACATGCTTGATAATGCGACAAGTAATATATATAATCAATAAGGAAATTTAAATGCGTAATAAAAAATTCATACGAGTATAATTATTTATCACTATCTTGTGATTAGCCCTCTAGTCGAAAAAATGTGTGTGACGCCTGGTGTGGAAATTATTTTTGAGTGGAAAGAGTATCGTTTAATAAAATTAAACAATTGTTCGCTGACTATGTGCCTTGTAATTTTATGTATCAGGGCTATCTAGAATAATAAAAAAAATAAACTTTTATTAACTTTGTTAGAAAATATTCACAATTACAAAAATTATATATATATATTTGTATATATATATTTGTACTTAAAACGGTAAAAACTTAAATATTTATGGCACATACTTTTTAAAAAATCAATGTAGAATAACACTGACATACAGGCGAAGTTTCATTAACAAACATTTTAGCAATTAAAGGTAAAAGAAATTTAACTCTCGCAATTAAAATACTTATTTTCTTACTTTATGGGTATAGATAGCATTGCTGAAATATACCTATATGTCTAACTTTTAACAGTTTTTATTACATAAACGCGTAGAATCGTTAAAAAAAATTTATATAAAGCAGCAGCGAAATTATAATAGTTCGATCTACTTCTGTTTATCATCGTTACTATTATTTCTCTTATTAATTTGTAATTACAGTACCAAGGTTTGTTCTTATCTTTGTACTAAAAATTAAAATATTTAAGTTCTTTGTTCTTTCATGTGTCGGTTATACGTTTGTTAGTTGTATATCGAGTTCTTTTTAAATTCTTGCCTTAGATCTGTGAAAAGAATAGCAAGATTGACATCAGATAAAAAATTACTTGCTTTTTAGCTAATTAATCAATATGATCGTTTTCTGTTATTCTTTTAAGTATTGGGATTCTTTATTGGTGTTATTATCCGGAAATTATCTTATTTTATTTTTGATGTCTAATATATAGTGACTAGTTTTGTGATAAAATTAGAAAACAAAAGTTTTCAGTTTACTATTATTATTTTCACTATTAAAAAAAGAATTGTTTTTAAAAAATGTAATTAGATCTATGTAATTTTTTAAGTAAGAACTAATTTAAAATCCAATATATTTAAAAAACATTTTTAAATAAAGTATGTAGTAAAGTAGTTTTTTTTAAATGAAGTATGATACAACAGAGCAATATTTTAAAACTAAATTTTTCACTTAATAAATTCGAAAGTAATAAACGCAACCTTTTCATTCCTAAATGAATAATAACTAAGAAGCTTCTACATTTTCATTATCATCATCCAAGTGTAAATTATCGAATACCGCAAATTGTAGTAAATCATTTTAAAACATGTCCACTGTTGCTAAAGCAAGAGTCAATAATAGTAATATTAGCTTGAATAGATTTGTATGTGATTCCGCATCAGTTGATTGTAAATAATATTACACGTGTATATATTCACAATTTTATATGGTTAAAATTTAATTGTACTTACAATTATTCGTCTTATCGTACCATCTTTGCTACTCCTATAAAGAGTCTATGTATAGTGGCCTTAGATATTTTTGCAATTATTTTTGCAATTAAAAAATGAGATAGAAACAGTAAGCTTGCAATTATACTTGTATTAATAATCGTATAAAAGTATAATAAATATATAAAAAAATGGATACACACATGAGTATAATAAAATAATTAGATTATTTGAAATAAAATATAAACCGATTTATAAAAATAATTGAATTAACAATTAATAGTGATATTGAATTTTCTATTTCTCCGAATAGAACCTTGTACTACAATAAAACTAGTGATTATTTTTAGCAAAACAATTCTGCTTCAATCAAATCATCTGGTGATTCTAAACAATTTTTTACTCAGTGTAGTAAAATAAAAAGAATATAATGGACCGGTGGAATGGAAAAGTAGCAGTTGTAACAGGAGCATCTTCTGGAATCGGTTTGGCAACCGCAAAATCGTTGGTTCAAGAAGGTCTCATTGTTATTGGTTTAGCTAGGAGAGTCTCACAAATGGAGGTAAAAAATTTGCTTGGGTGCTCTATTATTCTAATTATTGTCAGAAAGCGGATACGACCCGATGATGAATTTCTTTCAAAATAGTCAGGACATAGATTTACAGGTTAATCGAATAATTTATCCACCGAATAATCATGCCAAATCATCAATTGACTTTTCAAATAGTTTTTTCAATTTTAATAAAATTAGTCTAAAAAAACTTATTTTAATTCTATAACTGATATATTGTATTCTACTAATATGAGTCTATACCATTCACAACATTTTATATTTTAATTTTAACGAAACCATAAAAAAATTATAATTCTTTGACATTTTTTAATTAGGCATTTATATTTTGTGCAAATAAATTAAATAAATATGAATTAAATATACAAAAACTTATTACTGAAATCTGAAAAATAAAATTTATAAATTATAATAATAAACAGTAACTCTATAAACAAAAAGCCATTAGATTTATCAGCTGCTTCCTATGATGACAATCTATAAACATGATTGTGTTTCTTCCTGTCTGTGCATATAAGCTATTAATTAATTAATATAAATAGAAACGTAGCAAAATTATTAAATTATAATTCTTATCGAATTTATTTATATACAATTTAAATAATTTTTAGACGGAAATGAATGATGTTAAAGGACCTGGTAAATTCTATGCAAAAGAATGTGATATTACAAATAAGGAAAATGTTGCTAAATCCTTTAATTGGATAAAAGACAATTTTGGGACAGTAAATATTCTAATTAATAATGCAGGCGTTGTAAAGCTGCAGACTATTGAAGGTTTGTAATTATTGCATTATTGAAAATAGTAAAGCTTGGCAAATATTTATTATTAATACTATTATTACACTACTTAATATGTTTACTATAAAGTACATATAAATTACTATATGTAGATGTCTCCAATGAAGATTTAGAGCAAATTATTAACGTAAATGTATTGGGTCTTTTATACTGTTCCAAAGAAGCAATAAAGTTGATGAGAGCAAATAACACGGATGCTCATATTGTTAATATAAACAGGTAATCTATTTAATTTTTATGTTATACTATTATAAAATAAATATATTTTTTTTATGTTACATAACTGCACATAGTTAATACAATAAGAGAAACTGTATGATCGAAAGAGCATATTCTCATTCGTAACTACATTTCTTTAATTTATTTTTCACAGAAGTAAAAATAATTAAAAAATTCTTATCAAAACCAAATTGACGATAGTTCAACTATCTTCTTCACTTGTGAGTCCTTACAGTTTATTAACGTATTTTTTATTTTAGCATCTTAGGACACAAAATTCTAAATACAAGCAGAATTAATATTTATCCTGCCACAAAATATGCAGTCCGAGCTATATCAGAAACTTTGGTTAATGAACTACAAAATAGCAAGATTCGTGTTACGGTAAGATTAATATTTTATTTATTAATTTATTAATACATTGTTAATTGTAAGTAATGTAAAATTTTGATATTGCAAATATGAAGTAATATATACGATTATGCGAGGTACATTAAAATTTGTTGATATATGTAATATATAAAGTATAAAACTATAAATTTTTTTCATTGACAGTTCAAATTACTGTTTAAGATTTTTTCTGGATTTTTTGTTATTGTTTAAGTTATTGAAATATTTCGCGAATCGAGATGCCGATCATTGGCATACTTAATGCGATAATTTATTGTACTTCAGGAATATCAGAAATGCGAACTAACTTACATTTAAATTAAAAAAAGATAAAATTATCATTTTTTAATAAAATTTTTACTTTATATAGAATGTTAGTCCGGGATTGGTGAAGACAGAAATGTTTGATAATGTATCTAAGATACATAAACAGTTATTGGAAAATCCAGCACTGGAAGCAGCAGATATTGCGAGTTCTATTATCCACGTCCTTGGAGCACCAGCGCATGTAGAAATTACCGAAATAACAATATTACCAAGACGAATTTAAATGCTTAAATTTTATCAAGTATATTATCTATTCTAAATTAAGTATACAAGTGCAATATGGAATAGGGGAATATGGCGCGTAAAAACCCGTAAAGATTATACAAGCGAAAAGTAAAAAGTAAATCAAAAAAGGCATAACTTTTTTTATACAAAAGACTTTACTGCAATACATTTGAATAAATTATTGAACTAGATTTATAAATAAAGTAAGAAATATTAATTTGACAATTTCACCTTTTATTTTTTATAACTGTTATACATATCAAATCAAGGGTCATAATTAAACAAATATATGAAGCCGAGTTTTAACTACGAAGTCAATGAAATAAATATTTTCCGTAAGGAAGTTTAGTTGCTTAGTTTTTCCTGATACTCGGATTTCGGTCTCCTATCTGTCACTGTTTCTGCCGTGTCAACGTTTATTATTTGTAATTCGAGTCTAATTAATTTAGTTACGTTGTAAATAAATGTAACATTCATCACTAACATATATTCAAATGTGATAATAATAATTTATTATATTGCTTTATTTTACTTTACCTGTCAACACGAACTTTAACTTACATAAGTAGCTACATGAAGTGGAGAACATGCGTATCATTGGTACGTACGAAAAATGGGTATATTTTTCACCCGTTCGATTAAAACTTGAATATTTCAGTTTGATGACAGGTTCCAGGTACAGAGACATAAATATAGTTTTAATTTAATAAGGCTTATAAGATGTATCAATTCAGTAAAACGAATAATACTGTACCATTAATGTAATTTATTAAAAATTTAGTAAAACTCTACTACAATCACTACTAGAAAATATTGGCACCTATTTTTGGCCAGTAGTGGGCCGTATGCTCATTCATCCAATAAAACGATCTCTTTAGTTATTTTTTATGTGACTGTCGTTCTATAAAGATGTTACTTTAACATACTTACTTTAATAAATTCGATCTACATATTCATTAAAATATACTTGCACGTTTTATTTTGAATAAAAACAATCTATTTTTTACTTTTTTTTATTAGATAATTTAAAGTTTCTGAAGAAGTCAATTATAATCGTATTATGTATTCTACGTTTCGTATCGAAATTCATGTACAAATTAATATTTCAACAGCGATAAACACAGAAAAATAAAATACTAATAGTTTTTAGAAAGTTAGAAATTATTAATAGAGTTTCTATTAAATTCAATACGTAGCATTAATATATATATATAACTAATTAAATGAAAAATTTTATACTGATTAATAACAGTTTAATAATCTATCAAAAATAATATTATTTTCATCTGACTGCGATAAAGTATAAAATACTCAGGCGCAATATCATTTTACAATATACATATTTTATTTAAAATATTCAATGCGTTCAAATAATAGAATAGAACTTATCAAATGTATTTGTCGACTCAAACGAAGAAAAAAGTAATATGAGTTTTATTGATTAATCAGATGATTCTATACCGTAAGTATATATTTTAATGAGTTTACTCAATTATTCTAGTAATTACCTACTATATCGCACATAAATCGGCGTCAAAAATTCGAATTCTGCTAGAATATTTTTGATCACAAAGAACAATCTTATTGAATAACAGTCCAGCAAAGAAAATGTAAATGTTTACCAATTAATTTTAATTCAACCATTATTATCACAAATATAATACGCAAAACTTATTTAGAATTAATAACAAATTGGAGTTAGTTTTACATCAATTTATTCGTTAACATACCTAAATATTAATTTAATTGCTTAATTTTGTAAACTTAATTTATATGTTTCCTATAATTTTAAAGTATTAATGCATTTTTAATGTTTATGTATATATAGTTATACTATACTTTAGTATTAATTTATAATTCAGTGATACAAAATTCGTTTTTTACTAATTATAAGTTCGTTTATTATCATTAACAAACTTTTCTCGTTATGTTGAAATTGATGGAATCTTTATTACTGATTTATAGTATTAAACGATTATTAGCATTTTTTTTCTCTCCGTGATAACAAAGTAGAGAGACGTATAAAATATGTAAGAATATTTGCTTATATCACGATTTTAACAATAAATGTTACACACAAATATTTATTATCCATTCGCACTGAAACATAAAGATTTTTTGTACAAAAACAATTTAGAATCCTACTATAAATAATAATCTTATAGTTTACCCAAATTATACGTTATAGATATAAAAATTTTTATCATGATGACTGTACAAAAAATATTAGAAGTTAAATAACATGCAGATAAGCTTATCGACTAACATCATGTTAAAATGTTATAATATTTGTTTACTGAACTTTTTGTTTCGATCTTTTCATTTACTCGATATTTGTCAACTGAACATTTTGTTTCAACCTTATCATTCACTCGACTTTTTAATTAGCAATTGCTTTTCGTACCGATCGCATGATACGTTCCCGTCCTTGTTTCCTGTTTCCTTGAAAATGAAAACATATACTATATAGCCATTCATAATTTCAAGAAATTGATCTATAATTTACACGCTACTGTCTGCATCATACTCTATTCTCATACAAACGAATTTTAATAACGAAAAAATATAATTTTAATTGGAAATTTATTTATTAATATGACGTGTCGTAGGAAGTATATTTTAAAAGCCTATATATTCGGCGTATTGATAAAACCAAACATAAACCTATTAATGTATTATCGTAAAATATATTTATTTTCTAAATTACATTATCCATGTATCACTATAACTACTATAAATAGCTCAGATATTATAAGAATTGCATTTCAATGTCACTGCGTGCAAGTCATTCCGGCAACAGTGTTATTGATTCTTATACTCTCAAAATCTTGAATTTGAGATAATTCAATTTATCTGATATGAAATGTAAAGATTTATGATTTGTTTGTGAATTTGAAAAATTGTTCGATTCAATATGCGGAGGCACATGTTTGAAGCGCAAAGTCATGCTGAAACGGCCGAGTGTGTCAGTAATAATGATAATGTGGTATATGTACGTAGCTAATGACATCGTATAAATGTAAGATGTATCAATGAGAAGTCTCAGTTTAGTTGACATTGTGCGGTGTGCGACATCTCACTAACTAAAACTAAAGCAAATTAATTGTATTTGATTAATCTTTTTTAATGCAAGTAACACGATGACATTTATATATGCAGTTTTAAACAGTGTAAAACAGTGGAAATGTTATGATTAGTTACGAAAATAATTGTTGGTAATATATCAGAACAATGTTTTCGAATATTTTTGAAATTTTGGCGGGTGTCGCTTTCGTCGTATTATCACTTTATTATTATCTGACCAAAAATTGGGATTTTTGGGAAAAGTGTCATGTTATCGGTCCAAAACCGAGTCTACTTTTTGGTAATGTGAAAGATGTTGCTTTTCACAAAATTCATCTCGCTGATTATCTACAGTCAGTCTACAAAACTTATTACGCAGAGCCAGTAGTTGGTCTATTCTTCAGAACATCGCCTGTTCTGTTGGTAAAGGATCCAGATTTTTTAAAGGACATAATGATTAAAAATTTTACCACCTTTGCTGATCGAGGTGTTAAAATTCACGAGGATATCGACCCATTATCGCAACATCTTGTTTTCCTTGATCCAAAGAAATGGAAACCAATGAGGAAAAAGCTCACACCAGCTTTTTCTTCTGGTAAACTAAAGGATATGTTTTATTTGATGAATGAGTGTGGCCATCAATTTGAAGCTTATTTAGATAAATTAGGTAAGATTTATACTTGTTTTTTTTAACATCTAGAGCTTAATTAATTGTGAACCTCTTTAAATAAAGATTATTTGTTGTTAATTATGAAATATAGAAAAAGACTAGCAAAAAACAACAAATAAAAGAAAAAATATAAATAGTAACTTTACTAGTATCAGATAGCAAACGAAAATTATATTTTTTTAATATAAAACGAACAAAAGATGGTTGGAAAATGACAATGACTTGTAAGAATTTTAGTATCTTATTTATATATTTGATTATCAACTGTTTTAAATACTCGCTGCTTCAACATCACAATATTTAAAATTACAAAAATAATCAAACAAATAAATAATATTTATTTTCATCGTATAATACTTACAATGAAAAGTCATTTATCATCATCAAGAGAATCACATGATTCTAATATTTTGCGATCAACTTTTATGATAATATCTTTGCTAAGTGTATTATGTTCATTTAGAATGCATTTAAAAGTATTATCTACGTGAAATTAACAAGTTCTTGTACGATTTATAGATTGTTTGGTTTAATATGAGATCTAAAACTATCGATTTTCTCGAGTCGAGGTAGAGAAAATAGAAAAACTACACAACTTTTCTTATTTATGACGTTTTCAAGTTGTCATTTTTTCAATATACTTCCTAAATTTTTTTTATAATTAATTATGTGTATTATTTTAAAATATGTGTCATTACTATTTACAATTAATTATTAAAGTACACTTTCTAATTTTAACTTTATAACAGACATTTTTATTGTCAAGTCAAATAATCTTCGCTTTTTATCCTCATACACTTGAGAAAACATGAATATCAAACGTTAAGACAACGAAAATTTACCTTATATATCAAACCAGAAATCGGCAGGTATTCGACCCAATTTTATGTACAAAAACAGAATAATCGATGCCTTAGTAAGATAAAAGCATTTTAAAAAAAACATTCGGAAAACCATTTGTAGAACTTTTTAAATCACACTTGTGTGTATTTTAATATGACAACTGATGGAGAACATAAAGAATTTGATTGTTGAAAAAAAGATATACATTATTTTGTGTAGACTCGTATCAGCAAATGATATTCGTATAGGGTCTCTAATAAAAAATCTAAATTCAAATTAATTTTATCCCTAAAATTATACACAATAATTATTTGTAAATTTTTATCTTCAACTTGTGTGTGTGTGTGTGTGTATATATATATTACTGCTGCACAGCTGATATGCACACGGAAAAAACAAAATAGCTCAAATTGACAGAAATGTAGGTAAGACAGTAATTTTTCATCGGAAGAATTTAAGTATACAAAATATGATTGGTTTAAGTCAAAAATCTCTAGGATAATTAATAAATTATACAGTTTGCCCGAAAAGTTTTAACCTATAATAAAAATCTGTACGTCGGAGATATATATCAACAAAAATTATTATTTCGTATAACCTTCTTATAAGTATTACCTGCATTATGTATCAATTTATTGAAATATTTACAAAATACAACTACTGCATCTTCAATAATTAATTATTTTTTCATAATCTCGTCTTAAACAAAACATGGCACGTCGACACTGCTTGAATTTGTTTATCTCAGTGAATTTATTTAGTTGGTTTATCTATGTACATTTAGCGGACAAGTTTTCGCTGACTATTTTATTTTCTACAGGCACTTTATAGATGTTACTAATAACTATATATATATAATGTAATACAATTGAAGAAGATTACTGGATTAATAACTTACAAGGAGAGTGTCACATCTCCGGGAAACGGACCTTAACAAAACTGTAGGATATTGCTCTTCAACTGTAGGATACTGTTCTTTTTTACGATAGATATACGCAAATAATGAAAAATTTCGCCAAAAAAGCCCTTAATTTTGATCACTAATAATACTCATAAACAAATTAACAAATAGATTCCTATTATAAAAAAAATTGAGATCCTATTATAAAATTGAGAGAGCGCTCGAATCGAAGATCTCGAATCTCGATCTCGAGCATTAAAAAACTCGAAAATCAATTGAAAACAAAACATCGGCGCGCGCACAAATCCACTATAGTATACTAAATTTAAGTTCAGAAGAAAACTGAGTTCGAGTAGACTGGATTCTGGATTTAAAAAATAAAGAAGCTTAAATATCTTGATTTGATCAAAAGTTTTGGAAAAAATAAAAATAGAAACACATTTTGGCTTAAAAAATCAGTAAATTTTTTAATTTAAAATAGTCATCAAAATATCGTTACATTCTTGTTTCTTTCAACCAAATCAAGATATTTAAGCTTCTTTTTTTTAATCTACTCCAATTCCAATCTACTATCTATCTCTATTTGTTTTTGAGTTATGAACGATCAAAGTCAAGGGCTCATTTTAGCGAATTTTTTAGTTATTTCCTTATATTTATCGTAAAAAAGAGCGTTAGATTCTGAAACTCTGGCTTTATTTATATTATTATAGTAGTAAACATATCCTACAGTTCGGTAATGATCCGTTTCCCGGTGACGTGACATTCTCCTTGTTAATTAAAAGCATCTTTTTTTAATCTTTTACCTCAATGCATACGTACCATGCTATTTTTCATATATATACTACTAAACTAAATTTCTATTAAGAAGAGGTCTTGTATTTCATTCGAAAAACTATAAGATCTTATTTCAATATGAAACATATAAATTTTAGAAATAGTGTCACGGGCGTCTCCGCGCGACTTAGGTGTATGAGAAGGATAGAGAGAGCGATAAGGTGTCTCGACTAATGTAAGCGTTGCATTGTAGCGCGGACGTTAGCTCGATGGTCAGAGTACGAGATTCGTAATCCAAGGTCCGTGTGTTCGAATCCCGTCGTCCGCCTTTTTTCGCTCCTCGCCTTTTTAATCCGTAACAATAGTAATTTCCATTTAAACGGCCCTCATTCGTCTAAATAAAACTAGGTATGCACCTACGTTTATAACAATTTTATTTCTTTACCTTTCAGTGACGAAGGGTGAACCAGTTGAATGTCGTGATCTATCGGCAAAATTCACAACCGAAGTAATTGGAGTATGCGTCTTTGGATTGACTTCAAATTCTATATTAGACGAAGACAGTGAATTTCGCAAAGTTGGTAAAGCAATATTCGAAAATAGTTGGTACAATCAACTCAGACATTCGATACGAAATCTTCCACATTGGGCAGCTAAATTACTAACGCCGATTGCTCGTAATGAAAAAATCATCAACTTCTTTGTAAACACGCTAAAAGATACCATGGAGTATAGAAGAAAGCATAAAGTAAAAAAAAATGACTTCGTTGACATTTTAATGGAGATTCAGGATCACCCCGAGAAAGTCGGAGAAGCTGGTAAATAATAATAATGACACATACGTACAATAAACATAGGACTATATTTATTAATTTATATATATATTTTTTTAATTCGAAGAAATGGATCAATACGTACTAACTGCCCAAGCTTATGTATTCTTTATTGCTGGATTCGAAACGTCTTCTGCTACTATGAGTCATGCAATGTACGAATTAGCTCTTAATCCGGATGTACAAGATAAGCTTCGTGAAGAAATTACCGCAACTTTTGAAGAAAATAATGGAAAATTAACTTACGATTCTATTAAAAGTATGAAATATATGGATAAAGTTTTTAAAGGTATGCTAGTGCGTATGTTACATGTACAATAATTGCAATTTTGTGTTTTTAGCTTAAACTATATGTAACGATATATTTTTTGTTTAGAAACATTGAGAAAATATCCACCTGCTCCCTCGGTGACAAGAAAAGCTTTAGCTAATCATACATTTGAAGGCACCAAAATAAGTATACCAAAAGATACCAAAATCATGATTCCAATTTATTCGATTCATCATGATCCAAACATCTACCCTGATCCCGATAAATTTGATCCAGAAAGATTTAACGAGGACGTCGAAAGTACTAGACCACCGATGTCCTATTTACCTTTTGGCGAAGGACCAAGAATTTGTATTGGTAATTTATTTTGATATATATTAACATTTATTGCAATTCTGGTAGACACCTGCAGCAGTTCGACGAACGCATAGTTCTATACAGTACTTAAAATCGTTAAGATCTAATTAAAATGCCTTATCGTTTACTAAAATAAATAATTAATTAAAATGATATGCCTAATATTACATTAACCCTTTCAGTCAGACCCATATATGGACGTCTTAATTTTTTTCCTTCTTTTTTTCATATTTTTCAAAATTGATGCAGGATTTGGAAATTTTTTGCTTCTACTGTAGCTGGACTATTGAGTCATGGAGATATTTTATGAATATATGAACATTTAATACATTAGCGGTAAAATTTGATAAGCACTTATATTTTTTATGATTGGAATTCTTTGATTGATTGTAATATAGTAATTTTGAATTTGCGACTGAAAGGATTAAAGTATGACTTCATCACCTCATTAGAGTATTAAATCACATAATTTTAAGGATATATGATACCCAAATTACAGGAATCTACTTTTAGAAACCCAAAAATTTTCTATAATTACAGAACTAAAAATCTCAAAAAAATTTATACGTGGCGTTTGAGTAATATAAAAGAAACTGACAGAGCGATTTTTTTAAATAATCAATTTTAAAAATTAATAATTAATTGTCGTCGGTAATAATTTGGTCTAAAATTGATTCTTGCGACTGCATGAAAATCAGGATCATTTAATGGTAAAAATTTTTGAAAAACATCATATGTACTATTCAAAGCAAGTAGAACATTACAGAAGGATTTTTTTAGAAAAAGTCAATCTATTATTGATTAAAAAATAAATAGGAATTTCAATTTTTTATAGTTTCACATCTTCTTAAAGAAATATAATGCTTCAAGTTTTTCATAATAAGGTAGATTGTTCACATTAGGATGTTAAACTTTTGACGATTTCTTTGCGATTAATATATATTAATTTATTTTCTACCAGGAAAAATAATAATTATTAACCATTATACATAGTCAATGTTACATTCATTGCCCTACGTTTACGAATAGTCCATCCATATGTCAAATTTTAAACAGAAATATTTACTATTTTTTGACTCATCCCTACCAAAATTTGTAATTATTTTTTCTTATACTGTTAGAATATATGTTCGCTAACTTGAAATTAATGTTAAAATTTTTGGTAAGTGATGGATCTTAAAAAGTAATATGTAGGGGAGGACGGAGCTAATTTGGCCACTATTTTTTAATAAATTTTTTTCTCAGCGAATTTGAATTATTCTTACAAGAACCAAGTTTCACATCTTAACTACTTACCTGATTTTTTCGGAATGTAAAAATTTTAAAATAAAAAATTTACACCGGAGGTGAAAAAAAAAGTTTTGGGCAATTTAACCCCGAGGCTGGGGCTAATTAGCTCAATTCTTGAGGCTAAGTTACCCTATCTTTAAACATGCGTTTTCCAAATTTATGTAAATTTTTATTTATTTTCTAAATTTTACATAATTTAAAGTATTTGGATTTACAACGACTTAATAATTCATTTAATAAATAAATTAATTAACAAATTTACTAACCAATCAATTTTTTATTTTATTTATACGTCTATAATATATTCATTTAATCTTGTATTAAGTTTCAATTTTCTTTTCGGGCAATTTTCAAAAAATTTTCTTTTTCAACCCCTAAACTTGGACTTTTGGATATATTTTCAGTTTTTAAAAGATTACTGCCCATTGAAATGTTTGGTTGAAGTTTTGGTATTATATTAATTCTTTTAGAATTAACAATTTCATCATTTAAGTGCAAATTCTTGCAGATACCTATATTACGTTCTTTACTCCTTCACTAGAGATATTCAAAAATATGCGTGATCCATTCCCTTAAATGCAAAGTTAACGAAACGATACATTATAAACTTCAACACTTGCCGTGTTCGAAAAGTTATGGTCTGCAAATTCTCTGTCGATACCGCTTATCGGTACCTTACCAACAGAATTAAAAACGAATCGCAATATTCTTCTTTCGCTCGCGAAATGTATTTCTACACGGGCAGAAAGATCCTAATGCAAAGTGCAAAAACAGTTTTTTTGTACTAACTTTTCGCGTGTTTCGAAATTCATAAATGTATCTTGGGACAAAGATTTGTAAATGAGAAAGTAACTTTTTTTCCCGGGCACAATTTTAGAAAACGCATTCTGCGTGAAAATATTCCAAAAGGTTAAATTAGCCCCGTGGTCAACTTAGCCCCGTCCTCCCCTATATATTTGTGCCTAAAATTAAGTAAACAAATTGGTTATTAATAAAAAAAGGGTAATGAAATTCTTAGAGTTACATAAATTATTAGTATCTTATTTTAATTTTGTCCAATTTTTGTGATAATCATGTATGTCGATAAATTAGGGATGGTAAAATTTACTTTAACTTATGATTAAATTTAATGATTACGTTCTCAATTTATTATTTATATGAGTGACTAAACCATTACTTGAAGAGTCACTCATGAATGCACACTTATTTAAGGGAAGGCCATCAAAGTACCATAACTTTTATAAAATATAAATAGCCCATATATGTATGTAATTTTTGAACACTGCAAGTTTTACTTATACACGCATTCGGTAGCGAAGTCTTCCTGTATGAAATTTTGCACATTTTCATACAGGAAGAGTTCGTCACCGAATATATGCGTAAGTGAAAGGTCGTTAGTTAAGTGATGCAGGATAATAATTATAAAAACCAAAATTGTTTGAGTTGACAATAATATCAAGGTAAAGTAAATAATAAATTACGCCATAACAACAAAGAGTTAATACGTCAAAAACGTCAGCATTATTAATTAAATTGTACATCACTATATGTATTCGCGTGGCGACTGATAAATTCACAGATTTTATAACATTTCATTTTTAGTTATATGTATATTATGCATGGTTGTATTAAATAAATATTGCTTTATTTTAGGTGAACGTTTTGCAAAATATCAGTCGAAAGTAGGCCTCGCAGTTGCCATTCGTCACTTTAAATTTGAAGTGTGTGAAAAAACTACAAAATATGAAAAGTCTTTGCACCCTACGCTACTGGCACCTAAAAATGGTATATACTTAAGAATTAAAAGAGTTTAGTCATTGCATTACATCGCAAGCGCAAAAATTGTTACGAAATCATTATATAAAATGGAGTGATTCACTTAAGTGATTATTAAATAATAGACTATCCACTATGTTAGTATAGAAAACTTTGAGTTTCAGAATAGATGACTAATTTTATTTTTAAAAATTACAAGTTCTAGTGTTATATAGTATACAATATTTGTCTTTATGTCTATTTAACTATTATATTTGGAAAGAAAATAATTGGAATCTCTTGTAGTTTACCCAATTTCTATTAATAATTTTAATTAAACAATTCTTTCAAATTATTTTTTTATAATGAAATTTACTATAAATAATAATTACTTAAAATACTGCTAATCAACACACGCAGTTAAATATTTAGGAAGCTACTGTAAGATAAAGTTTCTAATGAAATATGTGTTTTCTGAGAAACTTTTTTTTATATCTTAATGATAATTATTTACTATGTATATTACATTGTATAATGTAAACAGCTTCTACGTAAGGCAATATTATATTAAACAGTATGAAAAAATTATATTACATGTAAGTTACCACATTTTTTATTGTAAAATGCATCTGAAAATAAATAAACATTTTATACCTGAGTAATTGTTTTTAACAACCCTTGATATTTAATATGGACACTATTTCAAATTATATAAATGTTGGAAAATATACAATAAATTAAAATCATAAAATGCATTTCTTTTTATTTTCCCAACTCAACTACCGGTAGTGGAAAAGATTTAATTGATATGTTGTAATAAAAGTTTGACTCTTTATAAGTGATTCACTTCCTTTACTCAATATTAAGATCAGAGTGTAAAGCTGTCATTGCAATGAAGATGAAACGAAGATTCATTTATAAGGAGCAATTTTCCGTATGATTCACAACTTAAGATACAAAATAACATTAGAATGGCAAAACTATTACTCATATCTATTCATCGATCACTCTAATTGAATAATATTATTTTATAAAAATCTATGTAATTTAATTTATCGTAAAAAAATTTGGATCGATAATATTAATAAATAAATTAAACTTGCATATACTTGAAAGAATAATGTCATGCTATCTCAAGCATTTTTCATAAACTTCAGTCTATTATAAGGATATTTAACTCTATAATTGAAATTATATTTACATAAGTAACTTTCTATTCTAAAAAATTATAAAGTTGTAAATTAATCGCTTACAGTATCCGTACACAAACTTTAGATAGGTAAATAAATTATTACACCCCAACTTTAAATATTGTGTATCTCTACGATTTTTGGTCGTACAGAAATTACGAAAAAAAAAACATTTTAAAGTACTCTCCAAGATCTTACTTTCTGTTTGATTACACGAAAAAAAAATCTAACCTCTGTAGTACGTAGCATTTTCCTCGTAGAGTGTAGGTATGCTATTACTTTCGCAGTACGTCAATTTAAACCGTGCGAGTGTGAATTTGTAACGTTAAAAGTATATTACATTACCGTCAGTGTATAGAAACGATACCGCAGTTGGACTAAAAACGCCGCATGTCCTTTCATTGTAAAGGACATCGTTGTAAGCGACCTATACCCCATCGGGAGACGAGCTTTACAACTTGTAGATTGTGCGAATGCGTACTACTGGTCTATAGCGGCACTGCCGCAGGAGTTCAGTATCTATAAGCATATTTGTAGAAGGTCTTACTCTGATACTATATAGTAATAAATACTTTACAAGTTCGTAAATAATTTGTAACGGTATACGAAACACTAACTGCAGTAGTATGAAGCTCGTATTTTTTGTTAATTTTAATAAAAAAAATTTTTTTTTCATTTCTGTACAATCAATGTTACAAAGTACCTTTTACTGATTTAAAAGAACAATTTAAAAGCATAGCCAGTAATACTCATGCAAGTATTATAGAAAAAGGCAAAATCAAAGGTAAACAATATTTTACATATTTATTCCAAACCGTGGTATTTCAATAAACAACTTCCTCGAGAAATTATTACAACTATAAATAGATCTCGATCCAATCATTATAGTCTTGCTGTATTTTTAGTACGTTTCAAACTTGTCAATAACCCATACTGTACACTGAGAAAAAAGTTGAACTAAAAATTACAGTGCAATCCAAAAATTTACCATAATGTATAATAAAATTTACTATAGAGAGTTATTAATTTTTACTATAATTCTGGTAATATTTACTGCAAGTTCAGTAAAATTAATTATACACTATGGTAAATTTTTGGATTGCGTCAGTCTGTGACGTGTGCGTCAGGGTAACTGCGATGAAATCCAAATCCTTCAAGAGTTACAAGGAGAGCATCTCAAGTGGGAAACGGATCGTGCCCAGCTTGTAGGATATGATTCTAATATAAAAATATGTAGAAAGCCAGAGCCGCAGACCCTATCAATCGTTTTTTCAAAAGCTACACGCTATAAAAAATGGAGACTTCACTTCAAATGCTTGTAACTTCTAACCTATCAAATATTGACGTCCAAACCAAAGTTTAATGAAAAGCTGAGATAAAATCAATAAAATTTGTAGTGTCCAATCTTTGTTAAAATGGCTTCTAATTATTAATTCGGCTATAACTTTGCTCCATTTCAACGGATTTGAGCGTCTTTTTTTTAAATTATGTCTATTTTATCTCAGCTTTTCATTAAACTTTGGTTTGAATATTTAATAATATTTTTTAAAAATTACTCAAGTGCTCTAGTAAAATTTACTGAAGTAACTCTATATTAAAATTTTTTTGGTCTAGAACTTTAGTAATACTGACTAAAGTACGTAAATGATTTATATACATAATTTTGACTCATATTTATATAATATTTATAAAGTAATATTTCGAAGTAGCATCAATACATTAAATTCTTTTACACTGATATATGTGCGAATACACTATTTTCATATTATATCTAAACTATTACTTGAGTAATTATAATGTAATAAGCCAAAATTATACATATAAATCATTTATGTACTTAAATAAGTATTACTAAAATTTTAGTCAAAAAAATTTTACTATAGAGTTACTTCAGTAAAATTTAGTGGAGCACTTGAGTAATTTTTATTCAAGTTTTTTCTCCGTGTACAAGCATTTGAAGTGAAGTCTCCATTTTTTGGAAATTTTGCTTTAATAGCGTATTACTTTTGAAAAAACGATCGTTAGGGCCTGCGGCTCTAGCTTTTTTAATATTTTTATAGTACAAAACATATCCTACAAGCTGGGCAGGTTCCGTTTTCCAAACGATGCTCTCCCAAACAGCGCAAAAAACTTGTGAATTATCTAAGAAAACAGAATTATCAACTACCTCTTGTTAGTTTTATTATTATACAGAAGTCTACAATTAAACTGTGTAATTTGCTCCTAAAATACGTCAAAGAATGTAAATTCCAAATATAAATGTTGTTATTGATGAACGTATTTAAATATTCCATATTATAAACTACACTTATTATAATTTATAAAATATGTTTATATGTAAATATTTATAAGATATGTATAGCTAAATAATCCTTTATTGCGCTAATACCTTTAAATAAGAGAAAATTAATAATCAACGTCTTCAAAATAATTTTTAATTACATGCATGAGAAAGAAACGATTGCTTTCGAAGGAATTGATTAAAATTAAAATTTTATTATACATACACGTGTACACAGACAAATTGTCAAATTTTTTAAATTTGAAATTGAGCCAAAATGTGGTAATTTTCCTATGATACATATATGACATTTATAAACCACAATTTTTTGTTTTTTTTTTTAGAAAAAACAAAACGCAAGAACTAAAATTTTGCATCTTTTAGCCAACTAAACGTCTATAACTGTTCTTTTTATAAATAAAGAAGCCTATGAAATATTTTCTTTATCCTAATGGCAGTTATCTTTCTACTTGGGTTATTTAAATCCTCGAATATGGAATAAAGTTATAGAATTTCAAAAATGACCATTTTTAAACGGCAGTACCTTATTTCTATATATTTATTTATTAATCAAATTCGTAAATAATCTTGCTTTAAATACACATTTTCAACCCAAAAAATGTATATTTAAGAACAAATTTCAAATTAGGTTGGTCTCAATCAATGTATTTCGAAGTTTTGATACGCTTGTGATCATTCTTAATGCTGTATTAATATGAGAATTAATAAAAACCTGAAAAAAATAATTATTAAATCTAAAGAATAGAATGATCTTCAAACTAAATTAATGACATGTAATAAGTATACACACATCTAGTTTTATTAAAATTCACTTTTGACTAAAAAAATATTACATTTAATGCATAAATTATAGAAAAAAATCAGGAATTCTTATTGAAAAATTAATTTATTTTACAAAATTTTACTATAATTTTTACATAACTACCAAAATTCGTCATTTCGCGAATGCATATATGTATTAATTACCTTGTATAAATACCGTTTTTTTGCTGAAAAACATGTTTGTAATAATCATATTTATTATTGAAAATGACATAATTGATAATAAAGTACCGGACTTAATTTATATTACTTGCAACTACTTCTTATAAAAGTTTTCTATGTAGTTAACAAATAAAAATGAATGCACACACGCGTATTAATTAACTAAAAGCTTACAGTAATTAAATAATTTTTAAAGATGTAACTTCTGCATTTATTTATTGGATAATTTTATGTATTATTAAGTGGATGATCTCACATCGATAAAATAAGAGGGTATATCAATATTGCACTTTATATATATATGCGTGCAAAGTATAGAAACGACACGAGTATCTTTAAACGAGGCACAGAGTCTATAACACTTTTTTTGCGTCATTAAGGTAAATGTCAAATACTTGTATTTGTTTGTTTATAATTGATTATTTAAACGCGTGCGACTGTAAGCTTTAAAAAGTCACATTAAACTTACCGGGCGATTATCATATAACAATACATTTAAATTTGATTATTACTTATCCAATCAAACAATAAATGAATTTTTGCTTTTGAGTTTAATGAACAACTTAATTAAACTTAAAACAAAATGTCCATTAAATGAATTTAATTTAAAAATATATTGAATACAATATTGATTGTAAATACGGTACATTATTGTATTCATTATGTACGGTACTTTACTATATAGATAATTAATTTTAGTATCATTTTTGATATTTGAATCGTAAGTATTGAAATATCAATCTTAAATTACGTATTTAAGTATATATTCACAAATATACATACAAGTACATATTCATTTAGTATCAAAATACGCGCGGTGAAATATGAAGATGATACATTTCCCTTATCCGGTTTGTATATATGTTTTTTACGTTAAACGATAAACGATTGCTTACTTTTACTTTTACTTAGTCAAGTGGTTAATCCTCAACCTGCACGTTGTTCTCTTAAAGACTAATATTGGTTGTTCTTCTTTTAAAAGAAATTTCATTTAGTATATACATATGGCTATACTCACCTATTTTTATAGTTCGCGGATTGTATTCAGTAATTTAATAAACATTAAGGCAGTAAGAAATGTAAAGTGTTGTTTTCTAATATATACGAAATGTCTAAAACACCTTATTATAGTATCTGGTTTATTATTTGAGTAAAAATATGGAATTCAAATAAAGCCAAGGTTTATAACGATCAGATATAAATATTTGAAGAAATGGACGGAAAGAAGTTCTACCGTTTGCAAACAAGTTGTAAGAAAAATATTACATACTGCGTTTTAATGATGTAAAATCATAAAATTTCGGTATATACCTATACATATTATTTATGTACGATGAAATGATCTAAATCGTCCTAAATGTTGAAGTATAAAAATTAAATTTTACACATCACTTTTACTTAAAGCACACATACAATAAAAAGTACTAATAAAATTATATTTATTTACAAATATGATAATACAAATAATTTTTTGCATCGTTGAAAAAATATATCATAATTACATGAATTATGCATGAATTATACTTTCACCTCTGTTTTTAGTGTATTAAGTAAAATCTAATTTCTTAAAAGTGTATAAAGCTCAAAATTTTATGAAATCCATAGTAATCATAATTATTTTTAGTTACATTAATTTCATTTAAAACTATATACCTATATTTAATTAATATATCTTGTTTCTGAGAATATCAATTATTACTAGAATTATAAAATTATCATTGCTGATTAACTACGTAGACAATGAAAGAGATTACAATTTTTGTAGTTGAAAATCGTTATCACTCTTGTTTAAATAAATAGAAAAAAATTACTATGTTTAAATCATCTCTTTATTTAAAAAAATAATTTCAAATGTTTATCTGTAAATAAAACAAGGTTATACATTAAATGTAAATAAAATTAATTTCTTATCGAAATTTGATTGTCAAACAATATTGAAAGTACGATTACATTTGTAAAAATGAATTATTATTATATAAAAATAAACATTATTTCATACAACATTTTTTTGCTGTAGCGCGTTAATTATATAAATTAGATAATTCGATTAATCGGATAATTACATTGTAAAAGAAATTATAATTAATGAGAAATTAATTTTTTTTGAAAGATTGGCATAAATACTTAAATTTAAAAAAATTGTGTAACAAAGTAGTTGTTATCCTAATAATATAAATTAATTGTTGTTTATTTAGATTCCAAGGAACTGCTGAACGAAGTTTTATTTAAAATTATCAAGTCGAGAGGTTGCAAGTTTAGTGAACTTTAAAAGTGAGTTTACAATTTAAAATTCGATTGAGACAGTCTTGTCAGTATACGTCGCAATTGATATTACTGCCGAGCTGAAGTCTTTTCTGTTCATTGTAAAACAAGCCAGTATATGAGAAGACTATATAAAGTGCGCGCCCTGAAACCGCATGTTGGTCATTCTGTTCGCTTATGTTACGGTTAAGTATTTTCACTATTCAAAATGGAAAAATTAACTCTAGTGACTTTGATTATTCCAGTGGCATTATTTACGTATTTAATGTACACGAAATATTACAAATTAACATTTTGGAAAAGATTGAACGTTAAAGGACCGTCTCCAAAATTATTTTTCGGTAATTACAAAGACAATATTTTAGGGAAAATTCATTCAACCGAATTGGTTAAGAGATATTATGATAAGTATGAAAATGAACCAGTCATAGGGATTTATGCTCTGCATACACCAGTTTTAATTTTACGCGATCTAAATTTAATTAAAGACGTTCTAATAAAAGACTTTTCGATTTTCCCCGATCGTGGTATTAGTGTAAACGATAAGACTGAACCATTGTCGGAACATTTTTTTAATTTAACACATTCAATGTGGTATTTATTTAGAAGGCGATTATCACCTCCATTTACTAATTTGAAAATTAAAGAAATGTTTAATTCAATGTGGGATATAACGATCGATTTTGTGTCTTACGTCGAGCGAGAGTCGTGCAAATCAGATTCATTGGAATGTTCGCAATTGTTGGCGAAATTTACGACTGAAGTCATTGGTGAATATGGATTTAGTTTGAAAATGAACGAGTTCCATGACGAAAACAGCGAATTTCGTAAAATTAGCAAAAGCAGATTGCGGTCGACTTACTTGAATTTCATCAGACGCTATTTAAGAGAATATATGCCTCTAATATATAAATATTGCGCTTCCTTTTTGCGTGATGATAGTGTTCTTAACTTTTATGTTAATAGTATAAATGACATTGCTCGTGAAAGAAAAGTTAATAATATCGAAGAGAATGATTATGTTGGTATTTTAATTGCCATGAAGGATGACATAAAACTGCATAATAACATAAGTAAGTATATTATCTATTACAAACGCAATAATGACATTAAGATTATTATGATAAATTTTAATTTTTCTTTTATAATATTACAATATATATTAATTAACTGTACATCTATTTTAATAATCTTATTAAAAATTATACGTTAAAAACAAACGATTAATTGACTAATAATAGGAAATTGACTTTTACAGTTGAAACAAAATTTTACATTGTTTATTAATGATACATTTTCATTTAGTATTATGTTTTGTTTACTTCGATTACTATTTCTCGTTATTTTTTTACAGAGCTAACGGACAGCATCCTAGCGGCACATATGTATGTTTTCTTCACCGCTGGGTCCGATACTACAGCAATTATTATAAGCTATGCGCTATTTGAAATAGCCAATAACCCGCAAATTCAAGAGAAAATACGTCAAGAAATTAAAAATACTATTTTAACAAATGAGAATAAATGTACGTTTGAAAGTATTAAAAATATGCAGTATTTGGACAAAGTGTTTAAAGGTACTTACTATTAATCATTCATTATTTTAGCACTGTACATTCATCGTTTCCTCCGAGATAAAATTAACCATGAATATATTAAATTATTGCATGGGAAAACACAATTTTTATTATTACGAAGAATATTGAAGATTATAAAAATTTAAGTTATATTACTTTTACTATTTGCACTTAGAAATTAAATATTGCCATTGCAGAATATGTTGCATATCTTGAAATGCATTCTGTGACTCATTTCAAAGATTAATTCTTACGAACATATATATATCAAACATTGACGTTTATATGAGATCATACATTTATATTTGTTTTCGCTTTATTTTTAGATAATAATAACTGTACTGATTTCGATCGGTACTAAATAAAATGCATAACAATTATATAAATTTCTAAATTTCCCTAGTAGAAATTGAGCATTTTAAGGTTAGTCAAAATTTGAAATTTGATCATATTAGGATCATATTTTGAGCATTTTTTGCTAATTCGTCATTTTCTGGCTTAAACACCGTTTCAATTATGCTCAAAATTCTACTAGGGTTTAGGTTTACCTTATTAAATCAATTACATTCATTAATTTTACTCACTTACTCGTATAACTCGGTATAGATTTTGGTAATTATTAATATTATCTAATATTCAGAATATCTTCGTTACGAGGAGACGGTCTATCGTATTGAAGAAATAAAGTGATTAACATCTTTTTAAGGATTTCCAATTATTCCCATACTCTACATAGCTATAGATTTTATGATCCTTATCAAAAAAAAAAAACTATATATTCTTTGAATTTCAGAAACGCTAAGGAAATATCCACTCCGAAACATTATAAGACATTCAAACAAATCTTATACATTTTCTGGTACAAATATCACAATACCTATAAATACACATATAATAATACCAAATTATGCGATACATCATGATTCTAAAATTTATCCCGATTATGAAGTTTTCAATCCAGATCGTTTTGACGCTAATGTGCTTAAAAATACACATCCAATGAGTTATATACCATTCGGTAAAGGACCACGATCATGCATAGGTAACCGCTATATTTAATTATTTAAATTCAATAATACAATATACTTATAGTGTTTGCAAAATATATATAATAAATACTGAAATACTCATTTTTAGGGGAAAAATTTGCTGATATTATTTCAAAAATAGTAATATTTAATATCATTAGACATTTTCAAGTAGAACTTCCTCAAGATTACAAACCTAGAGAAAATGATCCCATGAAAGTATTATTATTTCCAAAAGGTGGGATTCATTTAAAATTTAAGAAATTATAAACGTTGTTTATAAATTTTACGAGAGTAACCAAATTTATAATTTTTTACAAGAGAGCTGTGAAAGATTACTGACGAGATTGTGTATTAATCGACGATATTTATAAATTATTATTATTATTATTATTATTATTATTTTGATATGACATATATACAATCTCATATAGACTGAGACAAAACTTTAATGTACACTGAGAGACAATTTTAGCAAAATTAACTAAATTTTATAATTTTATGTAGATCCAAGCAAGTTACCTTTACAACGCGTATCTTGGTAGAAATTGTAAATTATTTACGTTTTGAGATTAAAAATAGCTATATAACTAACTTATTATTAACTATTGTTTAGCCATCCTTAAATGGCTAATGCGCATATATGAAACACCATTTCTGTTTTTAATAAGGTATTTCCAAATGTAAATAATGGACGCTGACGACCTTTTCGTTCGTTTAGAAATACATTACAATTAATTAAAGTATCATTAATTATTAAGTTCCTAAACAAAATTGTGTAGACTGTTACGGATAATTTACTTAAAATAACTATAACGAATTTTAGTTTATAACAAGATTATTATTAGCAGTGCATCTTACACAATTTTTCGTATACCTATGATCTAATTAATAGTGATTAAAATTAATAATAATTTTATGCAATCGAATTTATTTATAAATAGTAAGTTGATGTATTGATGTTAGGATACACATTTTAGTGGATTATTAGTTAATTGTGTACATTTTTTAGGGAATTGAAAAATAAATTAGTTATTTTGTATATGATATGTATATATATATATATAATTATGTACGTACAATAAGTTAATTATGCTTACGTAAAAACATATAATAATATAATACAATGTTTAATTTCTATAGTAATATTAAGTATTAAAATATCAATGAAATAATAAAAATTAATACATATTAACATTATGTACTTTTATTGATATATACTGATATCTATATTAACACAGTTAAGAATTTAAATTGTATATATGATTATTGGAAAATAATATTTAAGAATAGAACATACAATATTTAACTTTAGAAATTAATTGAAAACATACTATAATTATATTCGATTACTACAAGTTTCGACCCGCTTGTCACTACGGAGCCATTGTATTTCCTGTAGAGATTATATATATGTCGTAATTTTCTAAGAGATGCGCCTTCTCGTATATAACGTCAGGCATTACGGTGAGCATTTCGGAGGTATTGAGAAAAATAATTCTCTTAATTAAGTAAATTATTAATTAATTACTTTTCCGATTTACTTTCATTTTTATTATTTGATGATTGCACAATTAAATTCATACGATGGTTAATTGATTTTACAGAATAATTTTATATTTCACGCACGTTTATACATAAATTATATTCAGACATTCACTAATGCATTTTACTTTTCGCTTAACTGTGATTTAACTCTATTGGATAGCCTTGTCGAACCTCTCAAACAGGTGAATGTTTGTTTCCCGAGAAACTGGTGAATTATTCCGCAGCTTAATTCAATTTTGGAAGCTTAATTCAAATTTTTCAAATTTATATTACAAATTGTAAAAAATATCGTGATAGCATCAATTGTATAATTAGTGATACGAACTCAAGATGAATACTTAACAGTGTAAGTGGTTATAACCGTACCGCACGAATTTTATGATTTTGACTAGAGATTTACTTGGTTATTCCGCTAATGTAATAGCTTTATAGCTTAATCAAATATATAACATATTTAAATATAAATGTTTTTAGCGGACATATATATATACATATATATATAAAATACACAAATTTGAGGATATATCAAAAGTAAAGTATTATATATATAGAAACGTTTTA
Organism: Theocolax elegans; assembly: GCA_026168455.1. Classification (NCBI taxonomy): domain Eukaryota; kingdom Metazoa; phylum Arthropoda; class Insecta; order Hymenoptera; family Cerocephalidae; genus Theocolax; species Theocolax elegans. The sequence continues at coordinate 16,133,292 of CM047425.1, read as the reverse complement.
TAATTCAATTAATATCTGTACTAAAAACTGTCAAATACTTAGTCAAAAATGTGAAACAGTTAATATTATTATACATAAAAGTAAATGAAGAATATTTATAGAAAACAGTTAATTAGATTGACTAATATTTTAAAGTACTTACTAATTCAAATTAGTCGAAACGATATAAAATATAATCATAAATGACCGACACGGTGGCGGAGTGGCGAAGACGCACCTCGGCCGATCACGAAAGTTAAGCAGTATTGAGCGCGGTACCCAAGTGGATGGGTGACGTTCTCGGTCGCTTGGCTTTCGTGGCGGGTTAGGTGTTTTTTCACACTTCGCAACGTGAGCGGAAGGTGTGGAACATTCGGTTTCGGTGTCAAGGCCTACGCAAGGTGGTGACCTGAACATCTAAACAGAATGTTTCGATACACCGGCCGTCTCGGGGAAGGTTTTCCTACAAGGTTTTTCCTTCCTCACGGGCATAACCCCGGGCGAATGCGAGACGGTGGGAACCGGGATGAGAAAAATTGGCATGTCTTCACCTCCACACAACACTATAACGCTAGAGACTCCGTTTGATTTTGTCAGCCTTTATCTTGTACAACTCTGATAAACAATAATCTTATATTATTTAAAATGAAATTTAACAATGTGTATTATGACACTGTTGTCGCTTTGCTCGTGCGAACAACCGCGAGCAAGGTAGAAAACGATCTCCCATAATAATCTCATACGATATTTTACACGAAAATCTCAAAATTTGATAATAATTTGGTCTTTTGTGATTAAAGTCTGCTATAGTGATTACTTACTTATATTATTATTTTACAACACAGGGTAGTCATAAATTCTATCAGAAAACATTATTCTGAATATAATTTAGACATTTTACATATGAAATCATTGAATTATTAAAAAATAAAACTAAAGATTATCAGAGTCCCTTCACATTTTATATATATAATGTGAAATACTCAGTAAATTAAATTTTTATTTAAAACTTTACAACTTACTGATGAGTTTACTAACCTTTTAAGACTGAAATAATACATTGCACAGAATATCCGTTTCTCACAATCGATTTGTCATTGCATTGTATAATATTGTTAAACTATAAGTCATTAAACATAAAAGTACTGTTAAATACCATATTATTCATAATTTTTTATTGTGCTTGTATTAATCGGCCAGGATTACGAACTCGACGCCCTAACCGATCGAGCCATCGCAGGCCTCTTATTCATAATTTAATGACTTATCTGTATTCGAATTTATCTGTAAATCGAAGTCATAAAATGTGCAAAATTTAATTATTGTTTCTATAAAAATTATAACTTTTATCGTTGTCTACGATTTCTTAAAAATAATGTAAGTTACTATTTTATTATGAATCATTTGTTAACATTTTTTTGTCGTTTAATAAAAAAAAATTTTATTTAGACCTTTAATATTGTGTATCAATTTCATTTGACTACTTTTTAGTAAGTAAGCATTGAACAAGGTATATTATAAATAATTGGAAACTAGAAAAAAGGAATACTTGTTCCAAAGAATGAGTGTCAAATCAAATATTATTTGTTGTAAAAATTTTTTTTCTCATAGTGTAAGATATTTCAGTTTTATATATATTTTTCTATAATCTAATAATTAAATTTATAAAAGGAAACCGTTCGGTCTATACATGTTACGATATGTACAATAATTTCACGATACCGTAATGATTACACTGATGGATAGGAATATTAACAGCAATATTAAGATATGATACGTAATTCTACGAAGAGAAAAGTTTGTTCGAAGTTGTACCTACACTATATGTTTGACAGTTTTATTTTTCATCAATTATTAAAAAAGTATTGGTATTCATTTGTCGTATATTTATTTCTATAGGTGCATTATAGTACCTGTGGTTATGTGCAAAGAGTTGTAAAATATTAATTTGTAAAAATTATCTCTTACCACTGTTGTTCCAAATAAAATAATAAACGCGTTACAGCTGCGCGTCCGCTATCAGAATGCACCGTTTCGTTTTATCTATAAGCAAAAATATAGTCAACCTCATAAAAATTCAACGAAGTAACTCGGACAATTTTCGGGTTGCTCGGACAAGCAAGAATAGTCATTACGTCATCGAGTCGATAGTCAGTAATCAAAAGTTGTTCTTGATCGATTTGCGTTACAGTTGTAGGATGGATGTCGATTTGGCGAGGTACGTCGCGTACAGAACTACCGTCAGGAGATTCCTCTTGTTCGGTGGAATATGGCCAAATCTCGACAACCTTTGCAAAGGTTACAGACTAGTAGCGATTATTTGGTCAATTTGTTTTGCAGTTGTTGGAGGCAAAATTTTTTCATTCTGTTTTTCAAATTTTACGAACATCTCATTGTTTGTCCAGGGGATGAGCAATGCTTTCAGTTTGTACACTTCGCTTTTTAAGGTAAGTTTGCAGTTGCATTTTTTGAATTGTAACGGATATTTCTGGTAAAGTCTTTAATTTATATTTATTTTAAATTCATACCACTTTTATTAGAACGCTTGAAAAAATAATATATATTATATTACTGCACAATTTTCAAGCTTTTCCTTTATTTAGTTTGAGCTATAGCGTTCAGTTTGACTGCACGTCTATGTATTAATTTTACAAAATTGAAAATCACTTTAAATCAACAAAAACTTTTGAGAGATGTATACGCAAATAGACAATGTACTTATTGAGATCACAGATAAATAATAAATAATAAATACTAGAAAATATATATAAATATAAGATATAAATATAAAACAATTACATTAGTTAACACGATTGAAATTCGTACAAAGATAATATGTTGCCTCTTATACCGGAGCGATTTTGTGATGTTAAACGAGAGCCTCGACCGCCACTTTGATGAGCATCTAAGACGTTTGGAGAACAGACCTTTCCTTTTGAAACAAATTCACTTATTCACGAGATTCATGTATGTAATCTCAGGATTTACTGCAACTGTTCTACTCTTACACATCGCTGTTACTTTCTCAATTATCTTTAAATATCACAAATACCTGCTGATTTATCAGGCAAGGATTTATACGCTATTTTTATATATTATAGTCGCGTATAGCTTTTAGTTTCAATATGAAATGTTACTGCGAAATGTTGCCCACATATTTCATTTGACAAATGAATTATGTAATTTATAAGTTGTATTTAAATGTACGTATATATATATACCGATCAAATATTTCGGATGGATTAAGACATATATAGAGTCCGATATGTACTGCACGAATAATATGATATTGTACTAAACGAATGCACAGGGTGACTATCCATTCCCAATGGAGCCAGGAGGTCCAATTTACTGGACAATTTACTCGATCGAGTGTCTTGTAGCGGTGTGTCTATGGAGTGTTTTGGGTGGCGTAGACAATAGCTTTGGGATCAACATATTCCGAATGTGTGGACTTTTACGTCTCTTGTCTGATCGATTTTGTCGACTTAGTCCTAATAATCCAAACTACATCGCGGAACTACGTGATTGTATGCGAACTCAAGAACTGCTGTTGCGTTCGAGAATCGCCATACAGAATGTTTTCGGGCCAATCGTTATATGGACATACCTTAGCAGTGCTCTCATTATGTGTAGCTTGCTTTACCAAATCGACCAGGTAATATTTCAGATTTTTCTTTTATTCACTGTTTTGTTTAATCACTTTTTCTTTCTCTCCATACTGCAATTTCAACACACACGGTTCAAATTATAATACGCGTTGGCGCACTATGTTTTTGCGCGCAATACTCGCGTTTGAATTGCGTGCAATATCGCTTGGGAGTTTAATTACATTCTTTTTTTTATTAGAGAATATATACACAAGCTTTCACCGCCTGTAGAAATAATTTAATGTTACTTTAGATTTTACCATGGGTTATTTTGACACTCCCGTCGATGCGTCAGTCGTTTATGAAATTTGGAAAGTTATATATACTGTTTTATTGTAATGTGTAATATTGTTTATTCACCAAGTTATTGCATATTATGCGCATTTACGCTGTTTTCTTTAAATTAATATTCACGAGTCACACAATTTTTATATGCAAGTCGCTTATATATAATGTGATCAATTTTATATATATTTACACTTCGTGTCGTCCTCGTCAATACTTTCAGAATTCACTTATTTATAAAAACTGTCTTTAAATGATAATATTGTAAATAAAATATAATTTACTAATAATATAATCATTATCATTTTTTCTAATTCCCTAAATATAATATTTATATTCATCAAATACGTTAAATTGGAAAGATAAGGAAACTTTATTAATTATAAGAAAACAAAGATATTACTACTAGTCAGCTACTTAAGAGATATTGTGAAATCTTCTATCTGGAATATTTTTCAATCATCGCATTTACTTCTAAATTCAAGGAGCCGAAAAAAATGATTAGCTAATCATGATTCTGGTGAATTTTTGCCCAGACAAAAAAACAATTGACCCTAGCCAAACTGATTTTTTTCGCATTCTTCGTCATCCTGAAATTGGTTCAATCGTTTGTCTACGCGTATTACGGATCGATCGTTGCCCAAGAAGTATGTAACATATTTTCATGAAACTGCATGGATACTTATATCTATATTATTTTTTATGCAATATGTATACATATTATATTTAACGTTTTATTTTTATAATTATAACAGAGTGAAAAATGTCAGAATGCAGTTTACATTTCGGACTGGACAGGATCTGGTAATTTGCGCTTAATGAAAGATATTTTATTAATTCAAATGCAAAGGCCGATCGTTCTAAAAGCATGTGGATTTTTCATTGTTTCGATGCAATTGTTTGAAAAGGTTTATTTTGTTGCCAATTTTGTATATTTACTGCACCTATTTAGGATTTTTTCATTGTTAACTTTTTATCCAAATACGCTAAAAACGAGACGTTTGCTATTATTGAAAATAAAATTTTTATTTATTATTATCGATTAAATCCTAAATTTATTTATGAACATTAATTATTAATTTGTATTTATGTATACCTTAGTAATTGAACCTATTTAGACTTTATCGTTTTTTAATTCAGAAATATTATTTGTAGATTATAAATACAACGATATCGTATTTCTTTTTACTGAAAACATTAGGAGAAGAGTAGATAAAAAAGAAAAAGAAACAGAAAAGTTCAAAAGCAATACTACACATATTATCTTGCACAGCAATCATTATAAATCGATATAAAATTATAACGAAAAATAATGTGCGTGCATGAGAATTGTTCTCCTAGACAGAAATAGTACAAATGTAGATAAATAACTATTTGAACGTCTGTTCAAACAAAATATATTTCACCATAACATTATGTAATTAGACAATCATCTTATTCTCTGTGAAGAAAGTAAACGTACTTATTATTTTTTCAGACTAAATTATACCTTAGCATTCTATTAAATAAATACTTGTGTGTATGTACAAAACTGACATGTAATAATATAGACTTAATAATTTTGATGAAAAATAACTGTAGTTTTGGTATAAAAGTATTCTTTAACATTCGATATTAATGTAATGTCTTGATGACGTTAAAGTTTTATTAAGCATTACTATTTTACTATTAAAAAATGGAAACCTCGTCAAGTATTTACGTCTTTTATTTATCAACCTTGAATGCGATTTCCTTTCCAAACGAACAAGTGAACATCGAAATAATTGGACAATTTACAATTAATACAGTACGAATAAATTAATAAAACAAGAAATTTGAATAATTTTGTCATATATATATATATTTCATCTTATTATTTATTTATACAATTTTCACGATATAAACTTTCGCTATCATACAAACTTACAAAAATTTGTTTACACATTTTATTTATCTTTGTACTATGTACTATTGAATACTTTTCTCAAATTGTGCATAGAAAATTTGTAATATCAGACATAAAATTTTTGTGACTATTTATTGCAATTGCAAAAAACGTTATAAACATTATTTGTACAATAGTACGAGTAACATGGGCGGAATGTAAAAATCAAAAGATCCCATTGAGATTACAATTAATCACTAAATTAAAATTCATATTTTACATATGTTGATTATAGCCACTTGGTGGCAAAGCTGTACTCTTTCAAAAGAAAGATATTAGATATAGTTTGAAAATATTGTATCTAAAAAGTCTCACGTACAAACAATTTGTTCGATCAATTTTTTTAAAAGAGCAACTGTAATATGTCAAATTGTTCAACAATTGATTTTAATATTTTGACTTCTCTTTCAACAGAGGCTCTTCTAGGAAATAATGCCGATATGTTTCTTCCACTAGCTCCCGTGTATGATTGGTCCATAGTTTTGTATTGTTAATGAAATTTTCTAATAATCTAATGCCTTCATTTTCATAATGTTTCAATGGAACACCTGTTTGAGTTTCAACATACTTAAAGAACTCTTCTTTCTCCTCAGTTAATGGAAAAATTGCAAAAATTGTTACTGTTAGAAGAACAAAAAAAATTGACCACATTATTACTGAAATAAATGCTCGACATAGTAGACTAACAATTCCACCTGGAAAAAAAAAAATTTAGAATGATTAATAATTAATTAATGCATTATAAGTTAGCAGCCAGATATACTTTACTATTTCTCAACCAAAATAAAAGTAAAACACAATTAAACATTTCTTCTGTTGAGACATACAATAACATTTATGTAGCTGTTATAATCCAGCTGTTAACTTTAATATTACAAGCAATATAATCATTACTTATTTATGTAAACAATTCCATTATTAAAATAGTTACCATTTGAATCTTTTGATTTGTTAGTGTGTTCATTGGATAACTTAGGTTTTGAAGATTTTAATTGATTATTTTTTTCTTGTAACTGTTCCTTTTTAACATTTGGAGATTTTTCTTTCTCTGTTGTTTTTTTCTCTGCACTCTTTTTCTTTTTCTTAGCTTCCTTTTTATTATTTATTGCAATCTTTTCATTTTCTAATATTACAATAAAAATATACTATTTATTAATTTACTTAATTAATTATTAAATGTTGCTTCTATGTAAATTAATTGCTTTTATACCTTGCAAAGCGGTAAGTCGTCGCATCTTTTCTTCATCAATGGTCATTTTCACAGTTGCCAGATATGAAACTATATTTCTAGCACAAGACTGACATTCACTGGCATTACTACATGGTCCAGCGATACTTGCTACTGCAGGTGTCAATGGATTTTCTTTCAAATCTAGCCATTTCAAATTTTTTAATTCGCCTAAACTCAATGGCAATCTACTGATTTTGTTACTATAAAGATCTAAGTGCTTGAGTTGCTTTAATTCGCCAAAATTTTCAGGTATTTCAGTTAGCAAGTTTTTACTCAAATCCAATTTAACTATTTGCGTTAATGTAGGGAATGTTTTCTAATTTAAACATTTTTTTAAATTAATTACAAAACTATAAGCTAAATGGAAGAAGACTAAGTTTTCTACATTATACAATACTTACAGGTAATGTAACAAGAGCGTTATTGGATAAATCCAAGTGAGAGAATCTTTTAACAATAGACTAAAAAAATAAATGATGAGAAGAAAATAATTAATATTAAATGAAAATTAGAAAAATTTTAAATCACTTACAATCTCTTTTACAGGCACTTCTTCTAAGTCACAAAGGCTAAGATCTAATGTGTCATTCTCCAATTTATCCTTTATATCTTTCAAACTCAATTTTCCAGACATGATTAAGCTTCTAAAAGAATAATCTAGCAATTAATTTACAGTATAGATAATAAAGTTGATTAACATATGTTTTCATAAATAAATATTATTTAGTTAAAAATAAACAAAACCTATACAAACCGCTAAAAACTATATTTTTCCGATTAAAATAAAATTATTTCTTATTCGAATTAATTTTATATATTTTAAACGCGACAGTGTTACAATAATCGCAAGCTTTTAATCCGATATAATTTGTTTACGTGTCGAGACGAATGCAATTTCGCCGACTTGAAATGACGCCGATCAAGTGGTTGTTTACGTCTACGTGTGAGAAATATATAGGTATATATATATACTTATAAAACGAGTGGGGTTGACGCACTCGTAATGGGGTCTTTTGTGTTTGTATATACTTGCCGTTGTACTAAATAAGTCACCCAACGGCCGTGCAACAATTGCTATAGTGAAATACAGTTATAAACTACTATATCTATACCTGTATTTTGAGAGACTACAATGTTATTTGAGATAAGTAAAAAATGTTAAGATAAGATAAAGATTTCTGTGAAGTGTGCCTTCGCGAAAATTGATGACAATTGCTATAATCAAATGGCAACATAGCTCTACACATTTGAATTGAAAACTTGAAAAAACGGTATTTGACAAATATTGTGATACGACAAATCAGGAGAAAATTTGTCAAATACCGTTTTCTGACGTTTTCATTTCAAAATTTACAGCGGTGTTGCCATTTAAATTTTTGGATTATCGGAAAGTCGTGAATTCGGAACAGTAGTGTTTCTATCTCGTACCGGGAGTTCGAGTCTGCGCAGTAGAGCCGCGCTCCGATTGGTTCCTACTCCGGCGGGGAGTATGAACTTGACTAGCGAAGGAGGGGTAACGAGAACCCGAACGACGAGGGTTCAAATCACCTCACACCCAAAATTCTTTTTTTTTTTTTATAATAAAATTATTAATTTATTTTAATTGTCAATAATAATTTAATTAAGTAATGATTAATTACCTTATAATTCTAAGCTCCCCTCCAGGGGGCACAACTTAAATATAAGTTCCGATATGAAAGTTAGTATACATATGTCACGGTAGCTTTGTGCAGTAACCATGGGGTCTCGGGTTCAAATCCTGAGACTCAAATTTTTTTTTTATGTATCTAACAATTTTATTACATAAATTCCATAAATAATAACTATTTTAATAATTAATTACGTAAAATATTTTACACTATTGATTATGAAAATAATTATTATTCATTGAATTTATGTAATAGAAGTGTTAGATATTTTTGTGTTAAACAATTTTTTATTTTATTTATTTATTTATTTATTTATTTACAATATTTACGGGATTAAACCCTTCGTACAAAATCTTAATAAAATTATATAATAGGTATACATAATAAGCGGCATCAAATTCAATTATATTTATATAGTTTCTCCTTAACCTTCATTTTAAACGAACCAATCGAGCAATCAAACCAGTCCACATTCAAACTTAAATCATTTGCCGATTTACATGAACTGGCAACATAAGACCTCGATGAATACTTTGACGGATTAACATTCACGACAAAAGTAGCATTCGTTCCATTTTATAATAAAAAAATATAAAAGCAATAAAAATTATTATATTCAAAATATATAAATGTATAAAAATAATTAATTCTACAAATAAGAATTAAAAATAAGTTAAATGTTTAACACAAAAATATCTGACACTTTTATTACATAAAATCACATAAATTCAGGTGTAAAATAAAGTCGTCCAAGATTTTATGCTTTTTAGAAAAGTTGATTATTCAAATTGTGCACACAAGTAAATATAAGTAAATAATATTGTAATATCATAAAAATACCTAATGCAAGAATTGTAAAATTGTAATCTTGGAAGACATTATATTTTTAATTAATATTATCAAATAAAATATTTTTTATGTTTAGTTCATAATGTGTAATTGTTAACATTTATCTTTTAATTAGCTTAAAAAATTGATACTCCCGCTTTGTATAAAATTTTTTGAAAAGTTGATTGTGTAATATGCATAATAGTAATTAAGATAATATGATATACACACTAAAATTAATAACAGTATTTGTTTTCTTATAAATAACATTTATACTATAAGATTAAAAATATTATAAGTTTTATGTATAATATGTTGAAAACAAAATACAAATAATAAATAATAATTATTTTAATAATTGATAGTGTACAATATTTTACATAATTAATTATTAAAATAGTTACTATTTATGAAATTTATGTAATAGAAGTTATAGATATGCATATCTATAACATTTTTTTAATTTATAATAAAAAAATATATAAAAACAATAAAAATTTTTATATTCACATATTCAAATCATATACAAATTCACATTCACATATACAAATATTTTACACTATCAATTATTAAAATAATTAAGAAAACTAAAAGTAATGTAAATATTAACTCAGTTTTATATTGTCATGCATCAAATATAATTATATATGTATAGCTAAAAGATATTTGTATTTTGTTTTCAACATATTATACATAAAACTTATAATATTTTTAATCTTATAGTATAAACGTTATTTATAAGAAAAAAATACTATTATTAATTTTAGTGTGTATATCATATTATCTTAATTACTATATTATGCATATTACACAATCAACTTTTCAAAAAATTTTATACAAAGCGGGAGTATCAATTTTATAAGCTAATTAAAAGATAAATGTTAACAATTACACATTATGAACTAAACATAAAAAATATTTTATTTGATAATATTAATTAAAAATATAATGTCTTCCAAGATTACAATTTTACAATTCTTGCATTAGGTATTTTTATGATATTACAATATTATTAACTTATATTTACTTGTGTGCACAATTTGAATACTATAATCAACTCTTCTAAAAAGCATAAATTTCTTGGAACGACTTTATTTTACACTTGAATTTATGATTATATATATATTATGATTATATATATTCGTCGTTCGGGTTCTCGTTACCCCTCCTTCGCTAGTCAAGTTCATACTCCCCGCCGGAGTAGGAACCAATCGGAGCGCGGCTCTAACTCCCGAAACACCCATCATCATTTTACAACCGCGGCGAGCGAGCCACCGTGCTACCGGTGAGTTCGAGTTCAGTTCAGTTTACGGGAATCACTGCCACCGTAATACCGTATAGATTATCATTATTAGTTTTTTGTTTCTTATCTTGTTGTTCTATTAAATAATATAGACATTCTTATAAGTATATATACTTACTTGCTTATATTTTTTTATTTTAAAATACGAAACGAGAACTACCATGGCTTTACCATCAACTTTAGCTAAACTGTTTAAGTAAGTCAAGAATATCTTATTACATATACGTACTTAGAAACAACATTGTACTTAATGAGAAACTAATTGTCACGTGATTGTGTATGAACATTATAAGTAGATCTTTTGATGTAAAAGGTGTTAACCATTTTCAATAAAAATTAAATATGAAGTAAATAAAAAATTTTATAATGTAAACTTAAACATTTTATTGATCATGTACATATAAACATTTTTAACGTGAAAAGTTTTTAAGAATAATTTTCGATTACTTATGAAATTAATATTTAATTTTTAAATGCAGGCACATTGATAGCAATAAAATAAAATACATCGAAAATTTGCGTGAAGCTGTAGCCATAAAATCTGTATCAGCCTGGCCAGATAGTAGAAATGAAATTGTTAAAATGATGAAATGGACTGAAGCCCAATTTAAGCAACTTGGTGCTAGTACTGAATTAGTTGATCTTGGCACACAAAAATTATCTAGTGGAAAAGAGATTCCGCTACCACCTGCCTTACTTGGAAGTCTTGGCAATGATTCCAAAAAGAAGACTGTTCTCATTTATGGACATTTAGATGTTCAACCTGCATTGAAAGAAGATGGTTGGAACACTGAACCTTTCACTCTTGTAGAAAAAGATGATAAACTCTTTGGTAGAGGAAGCACCGATGATAAAGGACCTGTTTTAGGATGGTTACATGCGCTTCAAGGGTATCAGGCTATTGGAGAAGATATTCCTGTCAATGTTAAGGTATTTAAATATTTATTATTTAATGTTTATGTATATTTCTATTGAATTGCTAATTCACTTATTTATCCTTTTTAGTTTGTATTTGAAGGAATGGAAGAAAGTGGTAGTGAAGGTCTCGATGAATTACTTTGGTCTAAAAAAGAATCCTTTTTGAAAGGAATAGATTATGTTTGCATATCTGACAATTATTGGCTCGGAACTACTAAACCTTGCATCACCTATGGTTTACGAGGTGTTTGTTATTTCCATGTCCAGGTTTCATGTGCATCAAGAGATCTCCACAGTGGTACATATGGTGGAACTGTTCACGAAGCAATGTCTGATTTAATTTATTTAATGAATACTTTAGTAGATGTTAATGGTAAAATTTTAGTAGATGGAATTTATGACAATGTTGAAAAAGTAACTCAAGAAGAGTTCAAAATTTATGAAAATATTGAGTTTGATGTGAATGAGTATAGAGACACTTGTGGCACAACAAGGTTGGCCCATAATGAAGACAAAGTAAAATTATATAAAATTTATTTATATTTATGTTTATAAAGAGAAGACACTAAACTTGATAATCGATTTAAATTTTGTAGAAACAATTGTTGATGCACCGTTGGCGTAATCCAACTTTATCTTTACATGGAATTGAAGGAGCATTTTATGAACCAGGCGAGAAGACTGTTATTCCTGGAACAGTTATTGGTAAATTCTCATTGAGAATAGTACCAGATATGACACCTGCAGAAGTAGAAAAGAAAGTTGTAGCATACGTTCAAAAACAATGGCAAGCTCGTGGTAGTCCCAACAAAATGAAAGTCCACATGGCTCATGCTGGAAGTCCATGGCTGTCCAATCCTGATCATCCTCATTATGTAGCAGCAAGAACTGCCACAAAGCATGTTTACAAAGTAGATCCTGATTTGACTCGTGAAGGGGGATCAATTCCTGTTACATTAACTTTCCAAGAAGTTACAGGCAAAAATGTTTTATTACTTCCTGTAGGATCTGGAGATGATGGTGCACATTCTCAAAATGAAAAGTTAAACGTTCGCAATTATATTGAGGGTGTAAGTATCATTAGTGCAAAATATATTTTCTTTTTATACACATTTTTATTAATGTAATATATGTTTTCAGACTAAACTACTTGGAGCTTACTTATATGAAGTATCTCAAATTTAAAATGAAGGATACTACTCAATTTTTATTCTATTTACTTATCTTGTGATCCACAATATTTTATGAACTACTTTGAAGTATTTATGTTTTATCATTATAAATGTATTAAAATATTTTATATTTTATAAATTGTATTGCATTTGAGATAATAAAAAATTATATTTTATACTATTTATGCACAGTTTTGAAAAAATTAATTTATAAATAATTTCAAAATTTTCCTTTATTGTAATACCTATGAAAAAGTTTCAAATAGTATATTTTATGTAATCACAGAGTTTCATAAAAAAAAGATTAAAGATTTTTGTCCAGCATAGGATCTTCATTTAAATTTGTTATTCTTAATGCCCAAGCTGGCTCTCCTTGATGAGCTCCAGGAGGTAAATTTATTTTCAAATAATTTGGTCCTTTGTTCCACTAAAAGAAATTTTAATAAATTATATAGAATTAGAATTTTAAAATAAATCTAAAAAGGGATAACTTACAACTATAGTTTCATCAGAACCCAGAATTGATATTTTTGTACTTGAGGTAGTATTAACAGCATTACTTAAACGAATTGTATTAGCTTTTGGCCACGAGACAATTAATGCATACAGATTGCCATTTACACTTTTTGTATACCAAACATCATTTGTTATGGTATCATTTTGTAGAATCCAAGGTTTTGTTTTATAAATAGCTTCACCATTAATTTTCAACCATTTGCCTTAAAGAATTTTCATAAAATAAAAATGTACATATGAGTATTTAAGAAAGTTCATTTGCAAATTATAAGCTTAGATTAATTTTAATGAAAATAGTTTTTAATAGTAAAGTAATAAAGAAAAATTTTTATCTACCCATTCCACGTAGTCTTTCTTCAAATATAGGTGGTATTATACCATCTTTTGTAGGCCCAACATTCATTAATAAATTTCCTCCAGTACTCACAGTGACAATTAATTCTTTAACAAGATCTTCCAAAGTATAATAATCCTCTAATGGGGCATTTCTACGAAAACCCCAAGATTTTCTGTCAATTGTCATAGCATTTTCCCACTTATGTTTTTGCAAAATACCTAGGAATAAATACTCAAATTTTAATAAATATTACATTTAATGAGACCTTATATTAATTATAATTGATTAAAACAATTACCAGGATTGTAACGATCTTGACAATTATAAAAGTCCCCATGTTTGCATGATGTGTTATACCCCCATCGATCATTAGTTACTATACTACTTTTAACAGGACTTTCATTATAGAGCCAAGCTAAAAATTCTTTTGATTTCCAGTAACTTTCAGATGCCTCCCAATCTCCATCTGACCATAGAACTTGTGGTTCATATAAATTAATAAGTTCTTTCATTTCTGGTAGAACTTTATTGGTAACAAATAGATCAGTAGAAAAATTATTTTTCTTATCATGTAAATATAATGGATTAAACCACTCAAATAAAGAGTGATAAAGTCCAAATTTCAAGTCTGTATTCTTTCTCAAAGCTGTTGATAATTCACCTGTAAAAAATTATAATATTTAAAAATACTTTTTTGGAGATGTCTATTATTGTATCAGAAAAACTATATTACCTATAACATCTCTATGCGGACCCACATCAACGGTATTCCAACTGAAAGAATACTTGGAAGGCCATAATGTGTAGCCTTCATGATGTTTACTTGTAAGAACAATATATTTTGCCCCGGAAGCTTCAAATATTTCACTCCATTTATTAGCATCAAAAAATTCTGCAGTAAAATCTTTGGCAAAATCTTGATATGTAAAATCTGGTTTATATCTTTGTTTCATAAATTCATCATATTTTACAACACCAGCTAAAAAAAATTAGTTAATATATTTAAATGTAAATATGTAAAAGATGAAGAATACAATAAATCTGAATAAAAAGTACATTTCCAATTGATCCAAAACCATTCTGATCCAAAGCTTGGAACACTGAAAACACCCCAATGTATAAATATTCCAACTTTAGCTTCATCAAACCAAGTTGGTAATGGTCGACTATCTAAACTTTCCCATGTAGGCTTATATTTTTCTTCGGCAACAGTATAAATCACAATAAAACACAAAAATAAAAAAAACTTAAATATTATCATCTCGAATTACTCTGTAAGATGCAACAAAGTTTTGATCGATACATTCAATAGAGTGTTAATGCTTTTTACATATACTGCAAGTGAGCCTTATCTAATCAACATGTTATGTATAGGAAAGGAATTGTTATTTCACAGTTATAAATGCATATTGTTTTTATACTTATGTTGATCTTTTGATTAATGATAGAGAATCAATTTTATCATTAATACTGTTCGTACAATAAGAGATTATTGATTACATTATCGGTAAATTAATACATTATAAAATAAAAGACTACATAAAATCACAGATCGACCGGTGTATTATGTTTACACTATGACATTTCACACATGTTTGATTTTATTATCTTATCTGAAATAGATAAATGACAATTATTAAATATCAGATGTTTCTCTCGTTTGGCATCTTAGAATACCTAAATTTTTAACTGTTATTTATTAAGATTAATTACATTATTTATTTATTGATTTATTGAACACTTATCTTATTAAATAAATATATTTAATGTAAAATTAAAAAGCTGATAGTGTAGCAATAAAGTTGCGGTAATTGACGTCTCGGTGACAATAATGCTCAAACAAAACATAAGTTTTGTCAACGCGGGAGAAAAATAACTGTATAAAGTTAATTGTTTTTCGCTTAAAAAAGTTTAAATAATTAAAAAAACAGAGATATGGAGTGTAAACTTTAAGGTTAAGGATTTGAATTGCGAAATAATAAAAATACTTACTGTTTAGTAATTAATAAAAAAATAATAAAAGTAAGAAAAAATTCGTGTATGTGCTTAATAATTTAAATATAAATAAAGGTAATTAACTTTTATAAAAATATATTATTTTTGTTACAAAACATTATTTTTTTCGGCAAATCATATACTTAACTTTTGAGTGTTTTTGTACACTTATAGCATTACACTGTCGATTTTCTGTTTTAATTTTATATATTAATTTACTGGGTTAATAAAATGCTATCATATATGATCTCTAATTGAATGAATTAATTAGGGGTTAAACTTGACTTTACAATCAATAATAATATAATATAGTTCTAACTGTTCTCATTAAAAATAATCTAACTGATATGCTTCATTGTATTGTAAAATTGTAGCTTTTTTATTTTGGAAAAGACAAACTAGTAGATCATAGTACTTTTTTTGGAAGATCTTTGAATAAAAGGGAAAACCAAATCTCTTCAAAGAGATACATTCTTTTTAGTAAACTATTATTTTCTCATAAAAAGTAAATAAAACTAAAAGATTTTTCATTTAATTATTTCAATACATTCACTGATATGTGCTTCTGAGTAACCAATATCAACTAGATTTTATATAGTGTAGTACTTCGCTGTTATCGATGAAGTGGAGTGGCTGTTTTTCCTCCACTTCGAGATATATAATGTAAGTATATAGTAAAATTATAATTCATCTATCAACAATATATTTTGAAATTAGACGTTACTAACGGTTAAAAGAGTTAGTTATACGAAATGGTTCTCCACGAAACCTAATGGAAGATTTTCATTTTATCTTTTACTGTTGGAGGATATCCATAAGCATAACCCGAAAAAAGAATTGAAAAAGAATTTTAAAGGAATTCATTTAGAATTGACAAATGTCCGAGGACATTCGCAGATAATTTTAAGAACTTTTTGAAATCCCTTTTAGATTTCTTTTTTGGATTGTTGCTTATGGATAGTTCCTACTCGCTTCGCGAAATCACCAAACCCCGCATTAATATATAAGATTATGTATTTATTTAAAAACTAAACATTTAATTTAAAAATTATATTAAAGGGTATAAAGAGCAAAGGATTAAAGAGCAGATAACCTGGTGCTTTGCTATGATCGTCAACCACCTGAATAAAACGTAAAAATTAATGTTTACAGAATTTATTTTAATATACTAAATCTAATTTTAGTTGTTGAAATGTTTAGTGGCCTTCATTTTCAACCACCCTATTTATTTTCATGAGACCCACTTTTATACACCCACGTCCACTTCCAAACCCTCCCTTCAACACCCACATTCACTTCTATTTTATTAGATGTATATTAAGGGTTCTTATTCAGTTCAATATTATCTATATAAAATGCTCATAATTCTAAAGTCTATTCCCTGTACCAAAATTCAGAAATATTCCTGATATAGCGGCGGCGGCGCCGAAATTCTTTTTAATAATAATATGTATATACCATACGTGTAAATACTCCCTATGTATGTGAAAGTCTCAACACATACATATACAGAGTATAGTTATTTAAATCATTTTTAAATCATTTTTACTTAATGTATAATAATAACACGCTAACGATTAAAAAAATTTATTACTATAGATGGATTAGATTCGCTTTTATACAGTATCTATTGTCTTTAATATGTTAGCTTATAGCAAATCATTTTTAAATTTCCCGCTTACTTTTTCGCAATCTATATACGCTTATCGGCTTATCATCCACTGTCCAAAAGCTGTGTATGGCATATATACCGGCACCGGCATCCCAGGACCCAGGCAAACAACTATGCTCCTAAAAATAAAAAAAAATCTTTTAGATTTTTTTAGGTCATATACCAACTGGAGAAAAACAAAAGTCTTTTCTTACCTTCGCGGTAATCAAAAAAACATCCAATTCGTAAAATCAATGTAAACAAAAAGATATATAGCTGGAAGACCATGACGTCAACAATAACCATATTAAAAGTCAGGAGAAAAAAACTTGAGATGAACGAGTGGAGTAGTTGGTTCCCCCCCCACCCCCCTCTACGTGACTCTCGCACTGCCTGGTTGCAAAGGCAGGCAATATATACATCACATCAGGAATATGATCAGTGCGGCGTGAGCAAAGTGATTTTCTGTCGACAAATTCGGTTGATCATCGGTGCTGGAAGATGGAAGATAGAAATTAACGTTGCCGTCGGATATCTCGGAGATTTACTTGCTTTGTCAACGTAGCTCTAACAAACAAATGATATCCGACAGTTAATTAATCTTCCAGGTATTAAAGGTGTTGTTTTTTTCCATCCTTCTGTCAGTACTTTGGTAAATAAATCACCTTTTATTTACTCTATTAGTGGATGTTTTTATTAGTTATCAAAAGCATTATGAGAAAAACCGTTAGTCAGAATTCCGTAACCTGTATTTTTTCCAGTGATATATAAATAAAACTTACCTAACCTAGCTTAACCTATCCTATTTGTTTATGTGTGTGTACTATGTAGCTTTTCTTTCCTTAATCTTGTTTAATTTCTGTTTACAGGTGGTTATTCAAAAGATAAACAACTTACATCACATCTTATAATTACAGTCCTCCAGGCTACTAATAAAAAAACATTTAAAGACTCACAAATTTTGTAGTTTCTTATTAATATCTACTTGGTTAACTTTGTAAAGCTTACATTTGCAAGCTTTAACTAATGAAAATACAGATGTAAAAGACTACAAAAGATTCATTAATTAATAAAGATAAAGTACAGATATTACATGATTTGCAATGCAATATTCTGCAGAAGGTACTACAATGATTCCCAACAGTGCAGATAATTAAAGATGATAAAATTGAAAAAATATATTCTATAATTCATTTAAATAACTAAATTTTCAGATCCTCAAATTTCAGATGATGAATCATTAGATTCTGATACAAAGCCTAAAATTGAGCCATTAGAATTTACTGATTCAGATCAAGAAGATAAAGAAGGTTTGGATACTTCAGAGGACGATGATTTGGAATTCGATAAGAATGGTGAAATTGATTACTCTTCAAGAGTATACAAACCATCTCCTGAAGAATATAAAGTAATTTTTCTTTGCTATTATTGTTTATCATACATTAAACTTAGTTTAAAATTAAACAGTATTATATAATTAAATTTATTACAGAAGTTAAAAAATATGCAAATCACTTTAAGACATAATGTACCTGAACAACACACAATTGGAAAGATGGCAGGTACTCGTGCATTATCAGATGCAGAAAAAGAAAGCTTTGAAATGCATGCTAAATTGAAATCTGGTTACTTTAATGAGACTGAAGATTTAATTTTGAAAAACAATTGGAAAAGATTTTGTAAGGTACTATCCTTATTTTTAACTTTACCTATGTATAATAGTTATAAAATTGTGTACACTAGCTAATTCAATTAAATGTTAATTGATATTTATATATTTTTAGAAAAATTTATTAATACTGTCATTTATATAATATCTAGATAAGTCTCAATACTTTTATATTATTTTTTTTCAGATACACAAATGGGATTCTAAAAATCCTAAGCCATTTTTATACATGAAACATGAGAAATCCAAATTTTTTTTAACTTTAAGTAATAGATTAAAGTTTGTACAGTTTTTAGCTAATGGACTTCCTAATAGATCTTTATACAGTGTATATAATCGATTCAAAATCTTGTACCATCCTCACAAAACTTCAAGGTAAAGTATATGTTGTTCATTATTAATTACTAAACAAGATTGTAAATAATTTTTCTAACTGAACTATAATTTTATTAGGTATACTCAATCAGAAGATACAATTATTTTAAACTTTATGCGTAGTGCAAACAAGACTAATTCAAATCGAATGTTTGCTGAATTAGCTTTGATTTTGAAAAGAACTAGAGCGTCTGTGTGGCGTAGGCACCGCATATTAAAAAAAAAATATCTAAATGGTTTAAAAAACTAGTTTAATTAATTTTTTATTTCAAATTGTATAAAAAATATTTAAATATATAATTAAAAATATATTTTAAACTATATGTATGTGTATTTGTCCCTCTAACACTTCAGTTTAATTTTACATATTATAATTATTTTAATAATTTGAGGACTACTTGTTAAATACTTAAGTACTTGTTAAGTACAAGGAAATAATATAACTATGTATTATTTTTTGTTTAAGAATTTTAATTAAGAACATGTCAGATTCAGAAAATGGCCTTTTTGTATGTAGGAAGCAGTAGAAGTTAAGCAGTATACCCTAATTTTTCCAAATTTTTGTATCAATACTATAATTATGTTTGGGTTAAAAAATTATTTATTTAATTATTAAAATAATTTTTCTTTAAAAATCAAAATGTTAGGCTCTTTCTTATGTTTCAAGCTATCCGCATAAATTTTTTCAGTTTTCTAATTCAATATTGTACATATAATTTTCAAATTGAAGGGTGTAGATCTCTGTAATTCGGGTCCAACATCCTCTTAAAGGAATTTAATGGTAATATAATTATAAGGTAAATTAAAATTTGTGATAAACTTGATATAGTATACAAATTTTGATGTTATCATTTATTAAAAATATTTTTTTATTTTTAAACTACAATCTATTAAAATTATAATATACTAAAATTAATTAATTATAAATATTTACAAAGTCTAAGAATAATAATTTTTATTCTAACTTTTTGTTATTAAATATTTATTATTTATTATACAATAAAATTGTTAGTATTCGCTGACTAAAATAACTATAAAAAATCTTAACATTTTAGACTAATTATTAAAGAGTAACATGATTATAAAAAAGAAAGAAAGAAATGCATACAATAATATGTTTGTATCAAAGTCTCAGTCGTAAGATGCACTCAATCAATTAAAATGAACGTGTACGGATGAATAAAAAAAGTCAATTTGAGATTTCTTTAAAATATTTGACCTATCACAGCAAGCGATCGTACCGCCGATTGCACATTATTAACATGGATATGATGAGCCATCGCATGATGATGATCCTCTACCACCACTTCTGTATATTGAACTCTACATCTCTTTTGATGAGCAAAGAGACTGCCACTATGACTATATGCTGCTCCACAAGTTTTACAAACATAAGGTTTTTCCCCGGAATGTGTGTAAGTGTGTTCCTTTAATGTACTGAGACGTTTAAAAGCTTTTCCACATGTTTTGCAAAGATAATTAGCCTCACCTGTGTGCCGAGTCAAATGCCTCCTAAAAGCAGAACTTACTGCAAAAGCAGCACTACAGACATGACACACAAAGGGTTTGTCTCCAGTATGAATACGAATATGATTTGCCAAACTTGTAGTTGTTGTAAAACCACTGTTACAAGTTTTGCAAACATGTGGCTTTATTCCAGTATGTGTTCGCATGTGATAAGTAAGAGAAGAATTACTGGGATATACTTTACTACAAATGTGACAAAGGTACTCTCTTGGTACCTTTTCTTTAGGTTTATTATGTGTTTTTTGATGAAGAGTTAAACGAGCTCGACTGGCACACACTTTCTTACATATTTCACAAACAGCTGGCTCTGGTTTAGGTTTATGCATTGCAACATGCCTTCGTAACCCTTTCTTTGTAGCCATTACTTTATCGCAGTGTTGGCATTTATACACACCATTACCTTCTTCCTCACTATCATCTTTTTTGTCAATATTTTTTTCTCTTGTACTATTAATTACAGTGTGTGGAAGAGGCTCATCATCGGAATCATACAGTTTGTTATCATCAGAAAGATTATCGAGTAAACCATGTCCATGTTTTTCTGCATGTTTTTTTAAGGTATCCGGACGAAAGAAATATTTATTACAAACAGTGCAAGAATATTTCTTCTCGCCATGAATAAGAGAATGACGTTTTAAATTTTTTAATGTTGAACAATATTGACCACATACTTCACATTTATATATTTCTGGTGCATTTTCAAATCCATCAGGTTCATTTCCATTTCCATTTTCATCTTCTGTATCCTCTCCACTCTTGCAATTCTTTTTCCCATCTGTATCTTTTTCTTTATCACTTGTGCTAATTTGCTTTACTGTATCATTACCTTTTTCAGTATGAGTTTTCAAGTGTTTAGCAAGACTCTGGGATTTTGAAAAACTAGCATGACATGTTTGACAAGCATGTGGTTTAACTGTATGTATAAGTTTATGTTTTGAAAGATTTTCTAATTTATAAAACGTTTTTGAACAAATGTCACATTTATGTTCTTTTTCATGGATTTGCTGATGTGCTTTTAAACCTTTTATGGAATTAAACGATTTTACACAAAACTCACATTTAAATTTTGACTCTCCAGATATTTGACTATCACTATCTGGATCAAAATAACCATCTTCCATTACTTCATCATCAAAAGTATTATTTTGCACTGATTTTTCTTTATTATTATCATTTCCCTTTTGTAAATTATCTTCTTTATAAATAACTTCTTCTTGTTTTGGCATATATGTAAAATAATTGACATCATTTTTTATTTCATTTTCTACTGTACTTATATCTGTTTCTATATTACAAACTTCATCCATTAAATTTGTTGAAACTGGGAGTAATTCTTGTGTACATGCTACCGATTGTGTATCACAAGACACACTTTCAGAATTTTTATTAACTTCTTTATTAGGTTGTTCCTCAAAACTAAGGTGACAATTGAAAAGTTTGTCATCTTCAACCGATATGTTTACATCCACCGTAGGTATATTGGATTCAATTGCTGCAACAACTGGATTATTTTGTGGTTCAGGATTATATTGTTCATTTGAAACAGCATTGTGAAATTGTTGATTATTTAGAACTTCTTGTTTTACAAAATAATCATTTTGTAAATCAGCAGCTTTTGTTAAAAGAGCTTGAGTTTGGGTATCAGTCTGGGTACCAGAATCCTAAAAATGTTATTAAATTTTTTGTATTTTAGAATAATTAGATCAGTTGCAATTCCTTAAAAAAAAGTGTCAAGTTCAAATTAATTTTTGATTAATTATATAAAAATGTTGAAAATACTTACAGTAGCATTAAATCTAGCAGGTTTATTATAATAAAGCCTTAATCGTGTGTCTGAATGTTGACATAGTTGCCTAAATTCATGTGCAACACTTGCTTTATATAAACAGACATCGCAAATCATGCCAGGCAAACCATCTTGTTCATTACATTCAATACCGCCATAAATTTGAATTTTTTGTGGTAAATCAGATGGATTTTCTCCATCTTGCCCATTACAAAAAATAGGCGATAAATTTGTATTTTCTTGCAAACAAATTCGGCAAACTCTTTCCATGTTCATAGGCATAACGAAATAGCTGTTACTTATTGCCATTGTTGCTGGCTCTTTTTATAGGAACTGTGATCTAAGTAAATAAATATTACAATTTAAGCATCAATAAAGGAAAATAAGTATTATTATTAAATGTTGACTTAAATAAAAATTATAACAAAATAGATATTAAATAAAATTAAAATTTATGAGAATAGATATTTATTAAAAAGCATATTTTACAAATTTAACTTTACAATGATTTATAGTTAATATAATTTTAATTACATATTTAATTTAAATTATATACATATTTAAATAAAAAAAACATTAATAATCCAAAAACAAATTAAATGTTATAATCTCTTTATCTACTATTTAAGTACATATTTTGTTTACTTCAAGAATATAAAATTTCGAACTAGTGTCAAATGAAGCACAAAAATTTGGAATGATGGTATGGAAAAAAAATCCTTTGAATCTGATAATGAGAAAAAGACAACTTACTACAGTGTAAATAATATAGGCACATCTATCTACGAAGTAAAAAAAGTCCAACATTTGCTCTCCTGATCCCGCGGATGGCGGGATTAGTTCAGGTTCATAGATGTCTAGTCTCCCGGGGCCTGTTTTCCCGTCCAAGGCCGCAGGAAAATTGCAACTCGCGTGTATACGAAAACGGGCGGTTCTCAACCAGTGGACGCAACACCGTCGACGAGGTTGTTGACTCGGAGGCTGGACGTTGCGGAGCCCGTAGAACGTTCACATCACGCTATAAACTCAGGTCGTTCCCGCGGGTAAGCTCCTCTCACTTTCGTTCCAGCCTCTCTCCCCCTTCATTCAATGGCTTCTCCGAGGATCAGGCATCGCGTATACACGCACTTGAGAATCGCGGAGAGTGGCTCCGCGTATTGAGAACGTGGCTCCACAGTCCACACGGTGTTTTTTTTTACTTTGAAATTCGCTCACAAACCGTCTGCTATGTTTCGAATTAATCATTTTTGGAGTTTCAATTATTTGTGTTCGTAGTACTTATGGAGATTATCAATTATTGATATCATCAACTTTATAGTGCACGTACTTTACATAGATGTTTCATATTCGTTGAAAAGTTGCAATTTACAGTCTGTTTGCTTTTGCTTCAAACACGACAACAACGTGTCCTGAGTTAACCTATATCCTGTCCGTGTTTTTGCTGAAAATTTACATATTTTAAATTTTAATAATATGTTCAGCATAAATTTTTAAGATATATTAGTTTTAAGAGTGGTAATCCGATGTCATTTGATAATCATGACTATGTACCTATTGCCGAAAATTTATCTCTTCCAACTATCGCTTCATTACATAATTACAATCTAGCTCTTTTTGCATATAAGTTACTTAACGAAATGATAAATTGTGAAAATTTGTTAACTCTTATTACGTATAGGGATCTACCGTATTCATTAAGAAATCAGCGTTTATTATTTGAATTTAAGACTTTAAGAAATTACACGTTTAACTCACCTATTTTTCGTTTACGTAGACTATGGAATTCGATTCCATCTAATATTATTAATTTGCCTATGGGTCAATTTAAGAAGTCAGTAAAGTCACTTTTTGCGACTTTTCATTGAGCATGTTAGTATATTAAGTATTTACTTTAAGTTGAATTTATGTATTTCTTTTCTTTTCTTTTATATTTTGCTATTGAGAGCGCTTATCTATCGATATGTTCGATTTATTTTATAATTTAATTATATATGTATAAGGGCTTAATTAGCCCGTTTATCTTTTGAAATAAATAAATAAATAAATATGTAACATTAATTGATTACAAAGTAATTTATATTTTGGTATTGTCTTACAATGTCGAATTACATAATTAAATACTTTAGTTGAACAAGTGTAATTGCATTCAACAAGTCCTTAGAATGACAGGCCAAGAACATTGCCAACATTTTTTGGAGCAAAAGAAGAGGTATTGTCGAATGACAGTAAAGAAAGGTAAACGATTTTGTGGAGAACATCAATGCGATAGTGGTGAATTAAACAAAATTATTGACCAGAGGATACCATGTCCATTTGATTCTACGCAGTGAGTAAATCAATCAATTTTGTTATTAAAAATGAGAATCCTACTTATAATTAGTTAGAACCTTATAAAATTTTTAGATTATTTCCAGTTCATGCTATGAATCGAAATTGTCCAAACACTTGAAAGTTTGCAATGCCAGAGTTAAGCAAGATAAGCAGCCACCTTATATTGTCAAAGGTTTTAACTTAGGAGATACTACTATTAACGACAATAATACAAGATTAATAGATTTAGATCAAAGTGTTATAGATGCTGTACTTGATAAAATAAAACAGTCATATGGTAATAAATTATATAAAAGCTAATTTGAATTGAAAAAATTCATCATTTTGAGTAAAATTGTTTATTTTTTAGATAAACTACCAGAAATACATGAAGTAATTTCAAACCATGAAGTAATAGAGAATGAATTGAACAATCCAATTTACGGAAATGAAGCTAAAAAGCATTTATTACAAACATCGTCATTACTAGGACATTTACTTCTTGCTGACCTTGTTCATGAAAATACTTGTTTCATTGAATTTGGAGCTGGTCGAGGTAAAATCATAATTTTATTATTATTAACTTAAAATGTAATTACTAAAGATTAATGTATAAAATCAAATTGCTTTAGGTAAATTAACATATTGGTTAGCACAAGCTATAAAAAACCGCAGTAATACTTCTATTTTACTAGTCGATCGGTCCAGTCACAGACACAAAAGAGATAATAAATTAAAAAATGAAGATTCTGAAATTAAAGTAATACGAGTTCGTGCAGATATAGCTGATTTGAAATTAAATGATGTTCCAGAAGTAAAAGGAACAGATTGTAAGGTAGCCATTGCTAAGCACATATGTGGTGCAGCTACAGGTAATTTAGTTCCTACATATTTAAATATTTAACTTTATATATGATTATCACACATTAGTTTGCATTTTAATAGATATGTTAATAAATTTACTAATACTTAATGAAACTCATTATTTGATTAGCAATAATTAGTATCAAAAATATCAGATACAAAATATACCGTAAAAATTGTTAATAATACAAAAACGAAAATGTAAATAATGTATTTATAATTGTATTGGTAGATAAAATTTATAAAATAAAGTTTTGCTTCAAAATTATTTTAGAAGATATAAAATTTAAGTAAATATAGCTAGAAAGTGTATACTTTCAAAGTAAGTCTTACTAAAATTTTAAAATTGTTTATTTTTTTCAGACTTAACTTTGCGTTGTATAACAAATTCAATTGAAAACAATCAAAGTTCAAAAATAGGTATAGTAATTGCTTTCTGCTGTCATCATCGATGTGAATATGCACACTATGTTGGCCACAAATATCTTGAGAGTGAAGGTTTTACAAAAGAAGATTTTCCAATTCTTTGTAGAATTGCTAGCTGGGCGACATGTGGTATTAGATTAAATAATGATCAAGAAGATACTGAACGTGAAACTATAGGACGAAAAGTAAAAACTTTGTTAAATTGGGGTCGATTGGAATATTTAAAAAATTTAGGATTTGATGGTCGATTGGTACACTATATTCCTATGAATATTACTTTAGAAAATATGTGCATTGTGGCTTCTTATGCAAAAACTGTAAAAAGTACTACCTAATATTTACATTTTAAGTCTTTATAAAACTATTCAAATTCTATATAATAGAATCTTAGTTTGTATAAAACCATGTTTATATATAGGTAGAATTTATTTATAATAAAATGTTTTTAATTTCATTAAAAAATATAAGAAATAATAATTTATAATTTTCGATTGATATTACAAAATAAAATATATATATTCTCTATTTTATGCATATCAATGCTTTCGCCATTTAAATAATACGAAAAAATAATTATTAACAAAATTTATTTTGTTAAATAATTATACATTTACCATAATAAACGTATTAATTACGAATTTATTAAAAAAAATAAAAATGTTTCGTAAAAAAATCAGTATTAAAATCAAAATAAACAGATTTGACTTATTCGTTGTGACTTTTACCAGCAAGCACGTTACCTTTTCAAACATTTTTTATGATCCATGCCGAATGTCGCGTGGACGCGTTCCATCCCCACCACTGCATAGAAAAGACGCGGCGGCGGCGCCCCGCCCAATACAAGTTACTCGTATACTACGAGCGAACAAACATTCCATTCAATTGGTAATTAACGCACGGCCGCGTTTTAAGGCCGCGTAAGCAGTCCTGCCCAGCCCATGGACGATCCCTTGTCGAAAAATTGGAAAAAGGGTTGAACAAAAAATACTTATGTTCGAGATTTCTACTACGTATCCCGGTTTCGACACGGTAAGTGCATTAAAAAAGTAACGTACAACCTGTGAGGTTCACGCCTCGATCTCGCGCGCATTAGTAATACTGTTGGGCTTGGCTCAAGTAACTATTTTTGTTAAATTAAATTACCGAAATTAAATAAACTCATACTTAACAGATTTTCTCATTGTAATTACGCAAGTGCCCTACTTTTTCACTAGGTGAACAAGCTTATTTTCACTTGTTTCTTATTTTTTATTCTTTAATTTATTAACTATTGTTGGTAACTCCATTTTTTATTATTTATTATTTATTTTGATCTTGGAAGTTTAGAAAAATATTGCTGAAATTAAAATTTGATTTTATTTTTATAATTTATAATAAAGTATGATAACTTTTTAATCAAGTTTAGGAGTGTCAGGCATACTAATTAGTACCTACTACATATAATTAGATTTGAAAATGTTATACAATTTATTTATTTTAAATTAGGTATAATAAAATATAAATATTTATATATATTTATTTAAAATACTTTCTTTTACAACAAAATTAGTTTAATATCAGTTTTTCATTAACTGTGCCATTTTATATTTACATTCTACTTTATTTTTTCAGGTAGAGCTGTTAAATCTATGAAATGTCTATTCTAGATGACCGTGACGCTTTTAGAAAAAGTCCATACTTTAACCCTGACGAACAAATCAAAGGAGATTTCACTCCCTTTTACGTAGCGATCAGTATTTGCTCAATAATTGGTGGATTCTTAATCATCATCAACGTTGCATTCTGTTATTGTTCACAATACCGTGGTTACTGGAGAAATCGACACACTGGTAAATTTTTGTATTGAATATGTTTATTTTGATTTGTTTCATTGATGATACTCAATAAAATAATAAAATAAATAATATTACAGGTAATCGTTGGATTCAATCACTTTGGACAGTAACTCCGCACAACAATCCACCTCTAGATATATCTGAATTAGAGGGTGGAGTTAAAACCTACAGAACTAATATACCAGAAGTAGTTCAATATCACGACGAGGACTCAGAAGGTGGTGCCCGACAGCCTCAGCAGTACATGGAACTTCAAAAAAGGGAAAGTGATATTTAAGTTTGCTTAGTTATTTCAGAAGACTAATTCTACAAAATCAAAAATGGCTCTTCACGTATATTGGCCAGCATCAGCTATCTTAACAATGTTTGTAGTTGGCGTAATCATCATTTTATTAAAATATGGAGAACGTATTTGCAAAGTTAGACACAGGGCATTGCCTTCTGATGAAGATTGGGAAGGCAAAACGTATTCCCGTGAATTGTCAGTTTCGATAGCTTAACAGTTAAAATGGCATAGTGCCTTAAATATTGCACAAATAATACTAAAATTTTATTTTTAAAAATGAAAACATTTTTAAACGTTAATGAATCTCATATTGATACTAGGTATTTGCTTTACAAAAATATTTTGTTCAGTGCATTAACGATTCCGTCCATTTTTAGATTGTAATGCTTAATATAGTAAACATTTTTTAATTTTATATACTTTTATTTATACTATCCATTTTATTACCAACTTCTTTATGAAGTACAACTGTGAATTTATTAATGAAACCATTTTTGCTTGTTTGTACAGATGAAAAGTTTTAATTATATAAATTGCACCCAATTACTAATGTAAGTACTTATAAAGTACAAGTTCTAACTGCCTTTAATTTTTCACTTTTATAAAAGTACAATTTTTAAAAGTTTACACCTATGCAGGGAATAGATAGCATAAATCATTAGAAACAATCCAAAAATATATTTAAGCTAAAGAATTTTATAATAAAATTTTGTATACTAATAAATTTTTAACATTTTTCTATAAATTTTTTTATATACACTTTTGCTTCGCATATATATACATATACACCTATCTAGCTTAATTGCTAGATAATACATTTTGTAATAAAAGTATTGATGTTTACAATAAAATAAATTTTTATCTTATCTGCTTTGTTTGACTGACTCATTTATTGCGTACTTACCCAAAAATAAATGTATTTTAAATGAAATAATCGAAATATAGTAATTTTTACATAATTTGAATTTTTATTGACAACATTGGATTTTCGTTACATGTGTAATGTGGGTTACACTTTCATTTAATAGATACGTAGATATACATGAGGTCGTTAAATTTAAATAAAACTAATCGCTTCTTATACTCCTCGATATTAAAAATATTGAAAAACTAAAGTTCTTAAAAAAGAAAAGGAAAAAAAATAAACGAAAGTAAAATCTAGCCTTGACTTTTATAAATATAAAAGCATAATTAACTATAATGTTTACGATGGAAGGGGGAATATTAAATAATGTCGTTAGTCCCATCGGACAAATTACAAAATATGTATGTTTTCTCTTTTCTTCGTGTGAATCAATTATAACTTGGCAGGATCATCATTTTCTTTATTTCTTTTCTCCAATGTTCAACGTCTACGTTACAACAACCGTGGGCACAGAAAATACAACAAACAAGCGACAAAATGCTTAAAAATTTTAACATTCTTTTCTTTTCCTCATTATCTCCTACCAACCAATCATTGAAAAGAAAAGCTTCGTATAACTTCTGTCAAGTTTTATCACTGACACGACACACAGACCTTGTTAATTTTTATTTTCGCAGCACTAAATTTGTTTGTTTCCTTTTTTACGAATATATTTGATATATCGTTGATATCTCAGTGCTTCAACAAAATCAGTGCACATCATTATCTTCTCTCTTTCTTTTATATGCCTGTCTTATCAAAATCGAAAAGTGAATTTCAAAGTTATTATGTATACATATTAAACGTTCAACTCGCAAAAATTGTTCATAGAAAAATTTTGACTATTTTCTTATTTATCTTGACTTGTAGAAACTATATATAAAAAGAAAATATCTATCTTGCAAGTGATTCATATATAATCATTAATAAAAATCAACATACACAGACAAAAACTAATCGATCAGTCAAAATTCACTTTTCGATCAAAAGAGCGATATAATAAGCTATGTTACAATGCGCTTGAAAGAGACATCGAAAAAATTTCTCACAATTGTTGACTGGCCTTAATTAGTCACGTTTGTAACCGTGTAAGTATGTGTGTGTGGGTGTGTGTATATTTGTTCTTTTTATATTTGTGAGTGTCGAATCCTACACCAAGAGAATAATCGCGCCTCCTTGAAATTGTGCTTGATAATAGACGCCTAAAGATATAGTCAAGAATATAGGATTTCAAAAAGTGGAGAGAGCAATCATTTGGGTCATTCATAGAGAACATAGGTAATTACTACATCCCTTATACAATATAGGCTATTCAATAAATTTTACGTGTTTATTTTCATGATATGGCATGTCGTTAATCGTCATTCTAGGTATCAACCACTAAATATGCTATAGAAACTCGGGAGGATTAATTAAATTTATCGAGTTGAATCAATTGATATTTATTCTCTCTCTCTCTCTCTTTCTCTTTCGCTCTCTCTCTCTCTCTCTCTCTCTCTTTCTCTCAACATTATGCTATACGTTTTGTACGTTGGAATTTTTTTGTGTTTTGATTACATCCCAAAACGATTGTATTGTTATTTATATTTATATATATATCTATATATTTTTGATTAACAATCGTATACCGAAAAAAGAAAAGACGTTCACAAATACGTATAAATCAGCTGCATTAATTATTTTGATAATTACTTTTTATTTATGTATACATAAACACGTAAATTGCATTTTACAATATTCGCGCGCGAGGAAACTGACATATCTGCTCTGCGAAGAAGACACATTTGAGTTTCTCGTTGAATGGCTTTGTTTATTATTATATTTTATTATTTATTATTTATTATTTATTATTATTATTATTCATTTTTAATCTCCGTTTTAATTTGATTTTTGCGCTCAACCGGCACGCGACGCGGATGCAAAAAGAAAAAATGTGACAGTCTTTCTTCTTCTTTTTTTATATATTTATTTATTTATCATTATCATTATCATTATCATTATTATTATTAATATTATTGTTAATATGTTTGGAGCAAATACAATTTTTTGCACCGCGTCATGGGCGTATGCCGTTTTCTCATTGTTCATAAGACTGAATTAAACAATTCTCTTGCGTGGGATATTTATTTCGAGGGTTTTTATACGCTAAACTTTCTCCATATACAATTTCGTATTTCTTTACGTTTTTTTTTTGTGTTTAATTGTGGATTTCGAACTATCGAATAGTGCAGTGTAAGTACGCGTTGTGTGTTTGCGGTGCTGGGGGATGAGAAGAAAAAAATTCTGTTGCTCATTTATTATAAGTTAACAAAGGATTTTATGCTCAGCTGACCGACAAAATGCTATTGATGATAAACGTATAACTTGTACGCGTTCCACAAAATTTATAATGCATCATTTGTATACCGGTTGTTAAAATAATGTAGAATTTAAATAATTTTTTTTTTACAAGAGGATGTTATCAGATATGACAAAGCGCTACGAAAATCATCCGCATTTTAACTTTTGCATTTTTGATTATTTATTTTATAAAACACGTCAGTTGATTCGTTTTTCGTACTTAAAGTACATTTGATATTTTTCATTTTGATATAACAAACGAGATGTTATTCGTATAACTTGTCAACTCTCTGGTAACATGAAAATTAAGGTGAACTATGTAATAATCGTAAAGTTTAAGACATTAGTCACTTGAAAATGTATTTTCTTAGATAAAATACAAAAATTTTGATTAAATTCTGTGCTGGGTGTGAGAAAAGAAAAAGACAATGAATGCGAAGCAGGCTGTGGTGTCTTAAGAACGTTACACTTGATTTTCATTATTTTTCTTTAATATATATATATATATTTAAGGGGAGATTTGTCTAATTTTCTACGAGAAAATACAAAAAATAAAGCCGACCCGAGCCGCAGCAGTATTTTGCTCAGAAAAACGGTCGGACGGCTTCGTATCGAGAAATCTGATGGAAGTACACGATTCGAAAAATCGACAGCGCGGGCGTGTTGACGATTCATATATATATATATATAATATACATATCGTTAAGTTTATTTATTTTGTTTCTTCCGTTACGTTTTTTTCATTTATACTTACTCAAAAACTACGTGTACCGGATAGCCTAAAAATCTAGTCAATTCACCGCGCGCGCCGCTCATTCGTCATTTTCTTTTTTTTTTTTTACTCTTTAATATCGTCGACGGCACGTCAAAATTTTGTTGATTTTTTGTTCTTTATTTTGGACATTTCTAAAGTCTCGTATTTCGATGTGCGGAATCGGATAATTTTGGTTATCAGCGTGCGATCGACGTACATCTATGATATTATTATGCTATGTATCTTCTTAAACGTTATACAAAGACGAGAAAAAACGTGTGTGTGTTTTTTTTTGTTATAATTTATCTTATACGTTATTTTTTTTTTGTTGTTTTCGTTTACAGAGAGTTGTTTATTATCATCCACAGAAAAATGCATCAATCGTATGCGTACTATGGATTTACAATATATCAATTATTCATTTCTTTTTATAGAATTATTATTCTCGCCGATTTGTCTTATTATTTTCAACTGCGTGGTCGTCCATATTTTCCGGGTTGCGACGAAATTTTCGTCGTGAAATGCTTCTCTGCAGTTGAGATGTTTTTTTTTGTTTATATAACGCCTCTGATTTTCACTAGGCGTCTGGCCGTACTCGATCTTACTGCTGTTTATTCGCTTTCTTGTTCGATCGATCTATAATGCAAAATTGAAATTAGTCATTCAAAAATCTATAGTTTATTTATCGTGTACTCTACGGCTTCGTTTTTATATAGAACACATTTTTTAACGTTTATATGTAGAATGATATAATTCTATTTAACGTTAAAATACTACAAGTAACAAGAAAGTAGTAAAGCGCATTTATCTTATGCATATAAATAAACTTAATTTTAGTAAATAAAGGAAAAAAGGTAAAAATTTTAATTGTAAATACCTTTTGTGGCTTTTTTGGTGTTAGTTTCAGGTTTACACCTCTTGTTAACACGGCGCATCCATTCACATGAAGGATCGCTGTTCGTTTTAAGCTTATCAACTCGCTGCATATTCTGATTTACGCAAGGGCTCCACGCTCCCTTTTCGTATCGGCAAGCTGTTTGTAAATATATTGTTTTTACGTTAGTTCAATGGAATATCGAATTTCTGAGCAATATCGGTAAAGCTCCGTATAAATCAACGGTGGATTGAAAAACGCAATTGCTGTTTTATCAACTGAACGGGCACCAAATTTTGATTTACATGCAATTCTAATGCATTTGTAATAATTCAGGAGAATCATTTAAATTTTTTAATTAAAGCTTCAGTGATCCCGTTACCATTGTTAAAACGACAGATTATTTTTCTTTAAACACGCTTCATTAATATAAGATGAGATAGATTTGTTTGTTTACCTTTACCTTTCTTGCACTTCTTCGTAATTATTTTAGTTTGCTCACAAGTTTTGTCACCTTTCTTCAGGGTAAGGGTGCGATTTCGCATATTAGTCTTCGTGTCGCATTCGGACCATTGTCCTTTGGTGTACCGACAGGACGGAGAGTTGCTGCTGCCACCACCGTTGTTGCCAGATGCTGCAGCATCAAAGTTTTATTTTAGTGCGTATATACCTATGTGTGTGTGTGTGTGTGTGTTTATATAAGCTTAGTTGAATTATAAATTGAAACTCATTTGGAACGCACATCTTTTTTTTTATCTTTTATACTACTTTTAGTTAATCAAATTTATAAAAAAAATTTCATGATTTTAAAAATTTTTTTAATTTAACTTATATATAAAAAATTTGTATAAATACGGAATTTAATTGTTTTTTTTAATATCAATTAATACTCAATGCTATTAGCTTTTACTATTTCCTAGTATATTTTTTATATATTTATTAATTCTTCGAGAATGAGAACCGATCAACTATTTTTGCGTTAAGTGGTTCGGTTTTTACTGGTTAGGAGCGACTTTTCACTACCATGGATTAAAACAGTAAGGAGATAGAAAATCTCAACTTTATTTTAACGAAATATACAGAAGACTGAAATAATTTCGCAACAAAAAATGAATTGTTTTCAAATTAAATAACTCAGATGTATTCGGGAAAATTGCGAAATAATGCCTCTATAATTTTTCACGGAGATAAACCATGAAACATTTTGCGTCCCGCGTAATCTTGGATTCTAAATATTTAAAGCACAACTCAGTTGTAAAGTACAAAGTTTATAGAAACGTGCATATAGTACGTTGAACTTTACGAGATTATGATTTTATAGTTTAAAGAAAATTAACAACTATCGATACAAAATTTTAATAATTACATATGGCATTACGTATTGTTCAATGTACGTCAAGCTGCAAGTTTTTAATAATTGAAAAACGAAGGTATTTCGCATGCATTAATTAATGTCCGTTGCAATAAATTTATTATCGACCTCGTATAATAACAATTAACTAAAATTATTGAACACGCGTGTGTAAAAGATAAACAAAATTTTCAGTAAAACAGTCAATATTTGCAAATTACTAAACTGCGTGTAATCGTCAATGCAATTATAATTAATTGAAACGTAATATCAATGAAATTGAATAATAGCGATGTATTAGCTGAATAAATATACCAAGACTTTGATGAACGGAATTGGATAAAAGAAAACCAGCACTCTATTTTCCTCTTCAATTAGACAAATGAACGCGAGCGAATCTCGAATCGAAAAGCGAGGTTTTCTCCCTTTCTTCAAAGAGAACAACAAAGTTTACAGACTTCAAGAGCCAATTTACCACTGTCTTACAGTCGAGTTCATAAGAATTTCTCGCGCGCGTAAACCGGCAAAGGAAAAGAAATCGCACAGTCGGCAGTCGTACAATTCGATTTATCATTGAGGATTAGATCGACACAAAAGTTTTTTGTTAATTAGTTAATTTTTGTTATGTATATAGCTACCGCGTTCTTTGGTGCCGCGAATCGTCCGGATGAGGAGCTCTTCCTTGTCATCTTCTTCCCACAAATCGGTTTCACTGCTCGTAGCGCTAATTATCATCGGTAGAGCAACAACGACTATCACCAAACTCCACCACACCTTCATCTTGAACTCTAGAACATAGAAAATCAGACATATTTAATTTCCAGTTTTAATCAATTTTCTTTTTTTTCAAGATTTTTCTTGTTATTCGAGTAGAAAACATATTAGACTAATTTATGTATTTTAAAACCAAGATTAAAAACAATTTTATTTATCTTTTAAACAGCGAGTTTTAAATAAAATCTTTTTAATAGCTTTCATGCTAATTTCTGTACGTGTGAGGGTATGTGCAAGCGTATTGTATCGATAATTAGTGCAATTAACGTCTAATTAAATATCCTAGCAATATATAATTATACAATATTGTTTGCGGTATACTAGTAAGGTTATACGTAAATGTAATCAAATCAGAAATCATGATTATATAATTTTATTAAGTGTATAATTATTCCCTATAGTCAATGCATAGTTGATCAGATTCATGTAGTTTATATAAGAAAAATATTTGAAAAACTATATTTACTTTGGTATACGTATATAAACAAAATGGCAAAATTGGTTTTTTTTTTATTGAAAACACGTTTTTTTTACCTAAATGGTTGATGAATATTATAATCGAAATGTCACTATCATAAAACATCAAATATACATCTGACTGACAAGACATTTTAATGGCATTTCATATAAAAAAAATATGACTTAAACATCTCATGTTTATTTTTCACAAATAATTACAATTATTTGGCTTCCTTATTTTAGTGTAACAAACACTTTTGTATACGAAATAATATATTGCATATCAAACAAAAGTAATGGGATTGAAACGTCACAATATGCAATTTGCATTATTATTCCATAATTTAAACTTGGTTAAACAATTAATTCTGTTGTGCTCAGTAAACCGATTAATGAAATGCATTACTTTGTATAATAACATTCGTTACAGTATAATCTGTAATTACACGTCGAATTTGTATTATATTTCGAATATTAAAATTAAAAATTGTTCAACAAAAAAAAAGAAATATGTGTGTGTGTGTGTGTAATAAGTAACGGAACACAATTCATTAATCGACCATAACGAAATTAAATGTGACCAAAGAAAGCAATAAAAATTTAATACACATATACCTATTCCATAAAGGAATACGTTCTTTAAAAAGAATTGCGGTTACTTAAAAAGAATTAAGAGCAAGGAGAGAACAAAAAAATAAGAGCCACGAGAATTATTTACTGGATATCAGCACGTGCGAGAATAGAACTGTCATTGTGTTTCGCTTCTCTACGGTACTCGTTTCTTCGTGTTTTTTTTTTCCTTCTTTTCCTTCTTTTTTCACCCTTGCACTCACTCGCGAGCCACGAGATTAGATTGCAGAGCTCTTCGCTCAATGTGTCTTCGTTCTTATATACCACCGAGCTCTTGGTTATTGAAATTGACGTGGCTCGGATGCGTCAATTGTGTCGTTTGTTTCGTCAATTTCTTTTTACTCTTGATTCTTTCCCTTTCGTTCTCCTCTTTTTTTTATAAGGGTTATTTATTTCTTCAAATTTTTTTGAAACTTATTTTACTATCTTACGGGCTATTTTCATTCATTATTTTCTCGCATAACGTTTAAATCTGATTAAATAGGCTTATTAGATATTAAAATATTACGCTCAACATAAGAGAGTGTTTAACTAATGAGCAATTGCAAAGC
This sequence comes from Theocolax elegans, assembly GCA_026168455.1. Classification (NCBI taxonomy): domain Eukaryota; kingdom Metazoa; phylum Arthropoda; class Insecta; order Hymenoptera; family Cerocephalidae; genus Theocolax; species Theocolax elegans. The sequence goes on along the minus strand of CM047425.1, from coordinate 16,096,139 downwards.
GAGAAGGTTATTGCACTTGGAAAAAAGTATTTGCAATTCAGAGCGATGTGGAGGTTGGTGTAAACAACAAATCATTCATAACTTGAATCGTGATAATTATATAGGTTATATTCAAATCATTCTACCGTATGAAGTTGATAAAAAACATTTGCAAAGATATATTTAGATTTCCATTGAGCGAATGAAGAAAAAAATAGTACATATATATATATATTATAAGCTACCATAAGAATTTGCAAAAAATTTGATTGCGATGCCCGTATATATCGTTCTAATCATTTGAATAATACTACACAATTTATAACCGTAATTATTATTTATATTAAAATGAAAATGTTTAAAGGAGCGTGTGCGTGTGTGTGTGTGCACGTGATAAATTCAATGATTCCATTAATGCTATAAATCCTCGAGAAATTAATGGCTTTTGTAATTGTATAAGCCATTTATTTTGTAATAAATATATTATTCGAAAATTAATACACGTTCAGGATGTATAAATGCGTTATTTCATTGCACTTCTATGCACTTTCATTAAAATAGGCTATTTACTTTGAGCTTTTACATCAATGTCGTAAATGTAATCATATAAAGTTACACGACGCGAAGTTAGTTCAAACGTAGAATAATAATTTTTCTAAAGTAATGTCATTGACACAATTTTAGAAGAAATAATATTATTTATTTTAAATAGAAATATACACACTATAACAAAAATTTAATATACGTAATTTTGATAAATTTATTAGGGAATATAAAAATTAGATTTTTTATACGTGTTTAAAAATCATATAGGAAAGTTCTAGTTTTAGATAGTATATGCGATTGATAGGTACTCTTGATTTTTTCAGAGCGACATAATTGTCATCACTCGTTTCATTTATAGTGACAAATTGATAACAAAATAATTTCATCCCGTTTGCAATTTAAGGAATACTCAAACAGTGAATCAAAATCACAAAGTAAACTTTGAGCTAATTGCATGATTTTGCGCCGATCGCTGTAGATTAGGATTATATACGATACTAAAAGTGTTGGACACCATCAGTGCAAAATTAAACGGGGGTACATATGACAAAAAGAGGTCTATTTAAGCTTAATCAAGAAGACCTTGATTACATGTATATATATAGGGAGAGAAAGAGAGAGATCAATTAATAGAGGAGCGGCAGAGTCAATTGTAATATAGGACATTTTCTGTGAATAAAATTTATAAACTGTTTGATTTATTTTTATTTTATAAAGTAAAAAACTATCCAAATTTGTATTATATATTTATTACATATTTCTTTTTAATATTTATATATATCTAATAATTAGAAAAAAGTTTTTAATAAGTCAATGCGACTTTTTATATGAAGAGCATGCATAAACAGAATAAAAATTATCACTTTAGAGGGTGTGTCTTGCAAATTTATAGTGAAAATTGTTATGGAATGAATTGTCGCGTACATTGCAATTAAAAGATTGTACTAAAAGTATGAAATATATATTAAGCTTTTATTCACATTAGGTCGAAACATATATGATGCATTTGATGCGCAAGAAAGTTTTAAAATAATTAATCGACTTCATTTCAAAGTAAATAATTTCCTCTTACACTGTAGAACGTTTGTTTTTGATGTACGTATTTTCGATAAGTATTATAAGCTACCGAACAGAACAGGTTTGTTGATTGTACGTCTTTCGTGAAATTTAATCGATACATATAACGTATAAATCAATCGTTTAAAAGAAATTATTTCATAAATTAAATTACGTTTCGTATGCATGTATATTATCTAAAAGACAAGTCTGTGCGTGTACGAGATTAATAAAGTTATCGTAGAATGACTTACGTACGTAAATTAATTATTTATTGATTCCTGAAAGAGAATGTTTTCCTTTTTTAATTTTCAATTTTCACATAAGATATACAGTCAAAGTTTTGTAATTTAAAATTTTGCAGTGCTCGGGCTCTTTCTTTTGTTCCTCTATTTTTTAACTTTACCTCACAAAAGTTGAGGATTTTCGATTAACATTTTTTTTTTATTCTTTTTATAACACGAAAAATTAATGCAACCCTCGTATAATGTGTAGGTCAAAATGCAATATCGATAAATTAAAGTATCAGAAAGCAGTGCATAAATGTGAGAAAAAAAAAAGTGTAACGGCGAATACGCGCGCATTTAAATGAAGAAACTTTTTGGATTACCTTATGGTACTTTTAAAATTCATCAGTGGTTTCTCAAACAGGACACAGAGGCACACGTAGATACACTCACACACACACACATAGAAACGGATATTCATATATATATGTGCGTGTGTATATAGGTAGACATGTAGGTTCGGAGAAGAGCGCAGGATACCCTTATTGTAATTTAGCGAACTCGGGACGATTTACGGGCCGGAGCTTACGTATTCCGGGGGACGGGCGATGAAATAGTGATTCATACACCTCGCCCATCAATTTATTTATCGAGTCCGCGTGCGCTCCGCGTTATAAAGTTAAACTTCCGTAGAGCTTTTAGCGAAATTCGCCCAAGTTTCGTTGGGCGATTTATAAATCTAGCCGACGCTCTATTCTTTCTTCCTTTTTTTTTTTAACGGCCTCTTTTTATGCCACGAAAATTGAGAACCGCACTCTCTCACCCCTCCACTATCCCACCCCACCTCTTTCTCTCTAGGTCGGATTATGCGTAATGCCTCTTTTTTACAGGGACATGAAAATTTTAGGTGCGGTATATAAACATTTTCCGAAATGAAAGTTAAATAAATGACAGATTTAAATTCAAATAAACTTCGTTTTCCTGTTCTTCTTCCCTTTTTTTTTCTTCTTTTTATTTTGAATATCGTCAACATTTAAGATTAAAATGTGTTTCGAATATAAAATTCATTTAATGTGGTCTAGCTCACTCAAAAAATTATATTGTAACCGCGCAAGTTCGTGAGCGTGCCGAGTTTTTTATTGGAAAAGTTTCATTATTCTAATGAACGTTACGGCGTCACATAATTACGACTCGGTAAAGTCGAAATTCAGGTTTTATACGTTAATTAAATCTTAATTACTTTATTTTAATAATTAACTAAATTCAAATTTACCGGTGCTTCAACTGCGCGATTAGTTTTTAATGTCTAAACTCTAAAGTCGATGGAAATATTACTTTCGTAGAATGTTTAAACTCTATGGCTCCTCGATAAACATTTTGCACCAAGTGCATGTGACATTTTTAAATCCAATTTACTAATCAAATTAAACTCTTGGATCGGTCTGTCATTGAAAACCATTTACAATTATTTATATTTGATCAAACGTTTATTTTAAACCGAAAATTATTTAGTGTTCTATATATTTTTTAAACTGCATTGGTGATACATTTAGTTTGCTTAACTTATAAGATTTACGTCATTTTGTAGCCCGCATATTTGCTACTTTTTTCTGAGCTATAACTGACTGAAATATTTATAGAATTAAATAAATAAAATAAATTTTGCACAGTGCCATTTTATATAGCAAGTGTTACTCACAGTACAGTAAATTCTTTTAATATAATAGTGTGTGTGTGTGGACCATTTTGAAACCACATTTAATCGAAAAATAGTCATTTTAACGATAAACGTTCAATTCTTATCGAGTAGAATCGTTCGATTCGCAGTTTGATTTCCACTACGGATATAAAGATATTAAAGCGAATTAAAATTTTCAAAGTACGGCAAGGTATAACGATATAACTCTTCGATTTACGCTCTCATTATTTTCCACGTTGAAACTGAAAAAGGAAAAAGGAGGCGAGATAAGGTAATCGAAAAGCAGAATCTTCGGTCTCATACATTTTCTATAAGGACGCCCATAAATTTCGTTAGTAGTAAAAAGAATTATTTCCCCCTTTTCAATTCCGAGGCGTCAAAATCACGATCGAATTGTCATATAGAACGAGCTGCTTCGCATCGGTATTGGTTAATCATGTCGATATAACGGGTATATTGTATCATTTTTCAAGATATTTATTGTATATCGGTATTATTTCATCTATATAACTGCAATTATTGAACATTTCTTTTATTATAAACTTTCGGGGTGAAAATGGTGTTGATAAAAGCACAAGTATATATTTACGTATTAAGACGCGAGTTTGATTTATAGTTTTACCAGCTAATTACATTTTAATTACAATTTTCAACGTAATGGTTACTATCTGAAAAGAAAGGTTATACAAAAGCAATATAAAAAAATAACTATCAATACATACATACTGTTGTTTACAACGGAAACAATTCAAATTTTGAGATATATAGTCAATTTTCACTCGCGCTAGCATAAAACTTGGTATATCTTCGGTTGTACATGTCGCAGGGAGATATAGTCAAATAGAAACGATCCATATATTTCACCGCGTGTATTACCATAAAAATACAGAGAATGCGAGTAAAAAGAAAGATAGCCGCAAACAAAAAAAAAATAGAAAGCTTTTGGTAATAGGGATAAGGGTGTATACACGTTGTTACATTTCGAAATCTTATACACGCGTACTAATGCCCTCGTATATATACCGAGGCCTATCATAACGTTCGATACACCTATATAGTATCGGAACTGCTTCGCGTACACACACACACACATATATATACATATATTTATATACGCGTATAGGTATATGTGTGTCCGCGCGTAAGTTTGCGTACGGATAGCTATATAGCTGCGTGCATATACGTATATACATATATGTGTGCGCGCGCGCGATACGTATAAAGGTGTATGTGCGCGCGAATTGCAAATTCAAACGGGACCCGGGAGCTCGCGTATGTAACGAGATGGACAGGATTGAATATTCATGGGATGAAATATAATTCTCTCGGCGAGGCAACCCCTCTGCTGTCTCGTGTGTGGGTGTGAGCGTGCGTGCGTGTGCGTGTGTGTGTAGATGTCTGTGTATGCGCGCGTGGAATTTCGGGAGGAAAATGATTTTAGGACGATATATAAGGTATAGAGTTTACAAATTCGGTACAGTCTCCCGGTATTTTCTTCTAATTCCTCCTCTCTCCCTCTCTCTCTCTCTCTCTCTTGCTCTCTTTTGAATATTGAAAACTTACCTTCTGTATTATAGAAATATAGGGTTACCGATACGTTTCGCACTCGTAAACTTTACTTTATATTATTAGAAATTATTTAAAAAAAAATGTAAGTTAAAGAAAATTTGTAAGTATAGCTGCAACCCTCACTTCACATTAATACGCTTATATTAAATAAAAATACATCAAAAGATGTAACAATAGTTGCTTGTGTGCATTAAACGATGTCATTAAAATATTTGTTTAAACGTTTACTACGTAACAAACATAAGTATCAAAGTAAACTTAACTTCTTAACGAAGTGATAATTTTCCAAGAAAAACTTTATAATCTGTTAACATCCCATAGTCTTCTAAAGAAACATAATGAAATGCGAATAAGATAATACTGTATTACTTTTATATATATATATATACATCAGATCTGTAAAATTTCAATATATATAAATAGCTATATAAATAGCTATGTATAAGTCTAAAATTTTATCCGTATTATTATAGAAAATAATCAAAACAATAGCTTCGTTATTATAAAATTTCGAGTAAATCGAGTTAAAATGATTATTAAAAGTTTACGTATTTATATTTCAATCTAAATTTTGTACTATACTACCTCGAAGATTACCGAAGTTCCCCTCAAACTTTGTTTATAATATACTTAGTAAATGTGTAAGAATATGGAAATAATCCTCTATTTAATCTTCAATTAATGTTTTTAAAAAAAATATAATAAACTCTAATTAAACATAGACCGTTCGTTTCTTAATTAACCGTTTCAAAAGTTGATATTAATTGGTTTCACGGTGTCAGTAGTAATTAGCCTTCGTATATATATTACCCAGAGTAATAAATCAACGATAAAAAGAAACATGCTCGCTTGGCAAAGAAAAATGAAAAAGGATATCCATCCAGTGTGATTAGGGAACTGACTAACATTAATGAATTCTTTTGTCAGGTTTTGCCAAGAGAGGGGAGAGGAACTGTCGAGTACACCAAAGGAAATTATTTAATCAAAATCTCTGTTGTTTACCCGATCGTGTGGTAACTCGATGGTTTTTGACTCACTACTATACCTGTACACCTATATATATACCTATATATACCTATATACCTATATATACAAGCTCTTTTGTATTCGATTTTGTACATGAAATTGTTTCCTCGCGCCACGAATTTATTGTTAAAAAAATTACGGAATCCATCAGAAACTAAATTAGTTTCGTTTAGGTATATCGAAATTCTGTATTGAATACAAATTTTAAGCTTTAACTGCACCCTCTATTATAATATACCGTATAGAAATGTGTATAACGTCTCTTTTACAGTCAAAAGTCGTCATAGCCAAACAAAACGAAAACAATTTTTATTTTTTCTCCCTAATTGTTTGCTGTATTGCAGATCAATAATTTATTAAATTGCAAATTGTGTAATAAAAACTATATCTATAAAGAGGGAATAAAATTTCAATGTTTGTTTTTAATTCTACTAATTATAAATTTACAGTCAATTATATAATATACAAATTTCTAAACATGGAAATTATAGGTTCGCAAAATCAATATAGGTAAGACCTTTTGAGGTTGTGGATTACTATATCTTTTTGGATGCTTCTATAATTAAAATAATTTCAAGAATAGCGATATTAAGTGCTTGCACATATTTCTTTCAAGTTAACATGAACATTTTTAAAATATAAAAATTAACAATTCTAAAGGTGAGTTTCAGTCAATCGGTAAATCTAGAACTTTGAAATTTAAGAAAGGCGTAAAGTAAGAAATTTATACCGTTTAAATGAGTCGATTAATCGGAAAAGACACCAATCTCAAAAGCATTCCTCGAAATTTACTAGTTTAATCCCGATTGGAGTACCCGCGCGCGACTCAAAAGTAAAAAGCCATCGAACGAGGCATTAACTCGGAAGCATCTTGAAGTAAAAAAAACGAGAAGAAGAAAGGAAAAAAGAATAAAGAGAAAGGAAGAAAGAAAAAGGAAAAAGAAAGGAGGAATCTCAAAGAAAATCACTTTAATCTCAGCGTCGTCTTTTTCGTAGCCTTTCCGTTATACGTATACAAGAGGCCGTAGAGCAATTAACGAACGAGGAGGCCACAGGGTTCCACTATTGTTAGCGTGCGGCGGATCGCCGACCTGGCCTAGAAGCTTGCCCGACGATGGCCTACAAGCCGACGGTCTTCCTATTCTTTCTTTGTTTTTTCCCCTTTCTCCTTCTCGAACCTCCCTATGTGTTCTTCTGCTCGATTCACCTGCCTAGTTTTCCTTCGTTTTGCTTCTACCTTTGGCTTTTAATCCAAGCATCAACCTTTTATTTTACGGGGATTGATATTATCGACTAATCCTATACGGATTACTCAATAAAGTTCATTATGTCCTTGTGATTTTCAAAATTTCGTTTTCCTCATACTTGCGGAATTCACTTTATAAATTAGTAATAATATTCAGATATAAAGAAAGGTATTTTTAATTTTTTAACAACTTGCACGTGCTTTTAACAAATTACATTATACTTTCTATTCGAAAAGGAAAGCAAATATTAATATTGCGATTTACAAACTGCTAATAATTATATAATCAATCAAATAACAAACATTTTTAGTTTTGGACACATTACGATAAAATTAATATTTAGGGTCTTTACTAGTTTGCCTAAAACAGTTAAAGTCTTAAATTCTTTAGAAAATGTATATAAATAAAGAAACTACAAGGTTGCAACGTTCAAAAAGTTTGTATACAAAAGTTCGCGCGACGTTAAAAAGATTAACATTGCAATACGAGTAAACGAATAAATCACTGTTACTTTTGAAATATTCCGCACAAAAGAAGTGATAACAGATTGAGAATTTCCCTTTAAATCCGAACAATGGGTGAAAACTTAAATTGATACAATCTGCATCCAGTTTGTTGTCGGTTAATTTTAAGACATTTTATTAATTAAAGTGTTTATGCGCTATTGTAAATAATATAATAAAAAATCTAAAACATAACGGATTTTTAATAGCTTGTGATGCAATTTAACAATAATTTAGTGAGTTTCATATTAATAAACGTAAATTGACAAATAAAGTATCAAAAATTTTAATAATTTTATTCGTGTAACGATTATACACCTGAAATACCATTTAAAAGCATAACAAATTTTAACTTTAAATAATAAATCGAAAACGATAAGTTGAAACTATACTTTCTTTTTCAATTTAACGTAACTTTTAGAGACAAATTTTCCGGCAAATTCGATTACCACCGAGTTTGAAACGAAAAAAAAATACCTTCACACTCGAAAAAATCGAAAACTATCCCCAGCGTCGTACGCTATATACATATACATATACGTCGAAAACAACACGTACGAAGGGAGAGAGAACTGGACGTCCGATAAAATCGGTAAATATCGCGAAAGAAAGCAACCGGCCTTGTCGCCTCGATCATTGGAGCGTTCGCTCCCCCGATAATGAACGACAATTGAATAATCCAAGTGGTGGCGACGCGTGAATTTTTACGGCTAAGAATTGGCGTGTAGCCAGACCAACGAATAGTCGGACAGATTTTTCGGCTCGTCGACGATTTTTCGAGCTAAATTTTATAGGGGATGAAAGATAATCGTAATCAGCCGCGGTCATATATTTTCATCTTGAAGTTTACGAGCTACGCAGCTTTATAGCATAATCGAATAGTCTTTGAATTTTAAGTTGTATATGATATACGGAAATTCTTAAAATTAGCATGAGATTCTATCTTATTATAGCCGATATCAAATTTACGTTCAACGGCAAAAAATTACTCTTGGCGAGATATTACCTGACGATCAACTATATAGAACAAAATATAAGTTTAAATTTAAACTGCATTATTTATTGTAAAATAAAGTTAACAATGAAACTAGTTATAATTATTAAAGCATATTATGAAAATTTAATTTTGCAAATATACGGGTTCAATAGTTTAGTAAACTGTATAAATTGTTAATTAATATTACGTTACAATATAAATTTTATCACTTTGTATATTAAATAAAACAACATTTCTTTTATTTTCAAAGTATAGGAATTAATTAATTCTATAGGTTATTCGTAAGTAAGCTTGTATTATAATTAAATTTAAATAATGCATACAATTAAAATCGGAGATTCAAATTCCCAGCACATAAAATTAATTTAAAACGTAATACAGATTAATCCGTATATATATACACCTCATTTAATAAATTTTTCCTATAATTTATGAAAATTTTCACTTTTATAAACATAACATTATCTTACGATTTTTAGAAACTAATCCGTTTATTTGAAGCGTCATAATACTTGAGAGTCAACCTTGTTAAAAAGCGACAACGATCGCGCTTTATCAACTTTTTATGTCCTCTTGATCGACTAAACTTTTCCCTTTCAAACTTTTCTTACCTTAATACAATCTTTTTTTCCCTTTTAGTGTCGATGTACATAAGCCTTTTCAGTTTTAAACTACATTGTATATTAGACGTCATCTGTTTGTTTTACAATATGCGTTACTACTTATAATATTTTATGCATTCTTTTATAAAAAAAATTAATATTTAAAAAAAACGTATTAAAAAAGGGTAGGTAAATATTAATATTACATCGAACGGCTAATTTACATAGCATTATTATATAAAACTTGAATTAAATTACATAAATCGGCTTTACATATACTGCACTGAAAGAATAAATAAAATATTATAAATAAATGATGAAATGAAATGTTACAATATGCAGTGAATGAAATTACAATAATTTTAACATTTGATATTTATATATCTGTATATATCGAATGAATAATTCAATTAGAATTTTTTTTAAACGATTATTCGTAACAAAATATTTTGATTTTAACGTAGCAAAAGTCTGCGTGGGGGACGAAGAGAGAGAGAGAAAGAGAGAGAGAAAAAAAATGCAAACATTATATTGCATTATCGACTACGTGTTCGTAGAACGAAGGGGCACCAAGTATACGTTTGATAACATTTTTCTCGTCTTTCTCTTCCTCGAGACTGAGTGGAATTATGACTGACGTCGTGTCCACGTGTTACATTTTTCTTACACGCTGCGGAAATGAGTTATCGTGCTAAAATATCGGAACTCTTGTAAGAGATCGTGCAGTATATACTGGAAGAAAAATTTAAAACATCTGTTTCTTGTTTATAAAACACCTTATACTATTTTAATCGTATTTTAAAATTAATTACTAATACCCTCCAGTTACTAATGGACTTGTGTAAAATACTACAATGGTGAATATTTAATATTACATTGTGCGAACATTCTTAGGTATAGTAGTAATAATTTCAGCAAGTGTAAGACATGTTATTGCTGTAAAACCTTTTAAAGTCATAATATATGTGTCTCTAATATTTAATTTTTTACTTTTAAACACCGGTATATTTGCAATAATATGTTATTATAACATATCTCGTTAATAAGTAAATTATGTAAAAAAAATACGAATGCGTATTTAAATAACCAATAAATTTACTGAAATAAAAATGATACATTTGTGGTTACAAGCGTTTATTAATTTAATATACGAATATAATTTTAAATAAATTTGAAATAAATTGCTTATTTAAGTTGATCAAATCCTTTCGGCAGTCGTACTGCAAAACAGTAAATCTTTAATAATCAGATACTATACGGCCGTTGATATGTAGAAATTTATTTTAATAAAGCATTAAAATATTAACGCTCAAAATGTTGTGTTACAATTTTTGGTGCTCGTCTTGCCATTTTTTCATAAAATTAAGTAGTTTTTAAATAAAATTAATTAAATTAAAAAAAATACCATATTTTAAGATTAGAAAGTATAAATTTTAATTACAGCATACATAGATTTTCAATTACTATTTTATTAAACATTCAATTAAATATAGTTGTCAAAATAGTAAAATAAAAAAGCAAATTACCATTTTTAATAATCCTTTCAAAAGTTGTATAAAAGAAATATTTAATATTTTTTTCTTCTAAAAATAATTAAAAATACAAGATTAATTCCAGTAAAAGTGAGCGTGACCATTTCTCTACCGAAGGACTGTGTTGATTCAGATAAAAATAATCAAAATTTAGAGAGACCAGATGTACACATAAGATAGCGATAACCAATGTGATACCATATTGTTTTCCGTACTATACTTAGTCAGATAGGGCGCATTTGAAACTCTTAATTGAATTCGAGCGCAAATTTGAATGTTTGTACATTGGTCAATTTTACCTGTAAGATATGTAGAAATACTTTCAAAAATTTCTAACGCAATCTAAAACAACAAATTACAATGCTAGCGCTATCATGAAATTAGAGATTTATATATGCATTGAATATTATTGCAACGTAAAAATCTTTTATTATTAATAGATAAAAATTTAATAAAATAAGTATAGAGTGACAAATCTAATAATATAAGAGTGTGCAAAGAAGATGGAAAAAATAAAGAAAGAAAAAGAAGGAAAAAAGAATTTAGAGCGAGAAAAATTGAAGTTCGCGTGATCGGGCACACCGGAACTTGGTGTACGCGTCAATGTACCTCCCTCGCAATCGAAGCTCGGCAACGCAGCGTCGCACTCGAGAGAATGTAATAAACACGAGCGTAAAAGCTCGCAGACGAAAGGGCGAGATGAGGGGGCGGAAATTGGAAGACTCGCGCACTGAGAAAATTCGGCTTAATTAACGGACCAAGTGCCTTTACCCTTCTTTCTTTTCTTCCCTCATTCGTTCATTCAAGTATACCAATATACACGTATTTTTTTCGTCCTTTCTACTTTTTTTTCTTTTTTTTTTTTTGATAATTCGAGACCCTGGAAAATTGTCCGATATGCCAAGCGAGTCGATACTTGGTCCCTCACGCGTATTTGTAAAACGGAGTTTCCGTCTTTAAAAGAAGGGAGGATACATCCGCTTAAGCTTTTCAACAGATTCAAATTCAATTTATAAAGTGCGGGATATATTTGTGAATGCTATTCACCAGTGGAATTGGTTATCGAACTTGTTTAACGTTGTATTTTTTATTTTCATTTTATTATCGGGATAAGGGTTTTCGTTTTTGTTTTTAATTGTCGGGTGCACTTTTATTTTTTTCAATTAACGACGAAACGGGGTTCTAAATAAGTATTTGCATATTACAATTGCGCTGGTATAGAATTTAATTTCGATTATTCATGTTTAAAATTATTTCAGTTTAACGCGTAAACTATTCTTTTTTTATTTTGTCTCGAACTGAACCCATTTATCATTGTTGGTCCAAGTGCTATATACTGTAGTTTCTTAAATTAAATGATTAAAGATAATGTATTGATTTTTATCACATTAATTAAAGAGTGACATAAAATAATTGTACAGCAATGATGAATTGCATCAATCAATCAGTGTAAAAAATTTGAATCGAATTTAATACATCTAAAATTGGTAGTCGTTACGTGTGATACACATCGCTCGACATCGAGATGTGCATTCGAACATCTTTTGTTCATCGTTCACGCGGATCGCCATAATTATATGTTCGATTATCGGAGAACGTTTGCGATGAAGGCAAACCTTGACCCGATGCCCTTGGTGTATATAATAAAAAGTGCATCATCCGAACTATGCGGCAAACTTTTTTAAAACAAATCAATAATTGTAAACTAATCTCTGGCTTTATTAATAAATAAATAACAATAGATATTAGCAAGTGTCAAGAATCTGGTATCTGATCTTAATTTACCAGGTAGGGTCTGATTTGTCGAAAGCTCATTCAAATTGTGTGCATTGTTTTGAATTTCAAAAATTAGAAATGCATTTTTATTATTTAGAATCAAGAGAAATAGAAATGTATTCTTCAGTTTTTATATATTTGTTCCGAATATTCGAACTTTATAGTATAAAAATGTAGAAAATTATTGATCTACTATTTGGAATTCGAAATATCGCACCTAATACCAAATATCTGTCGATCTTATTACTTTTGAAATAATGATCATTCTATTTTCTTGGTTCGAAATAACAAAAAAGTTATTCTCATTTTTAAAATTCGAAAAATTGCACACATTTTGAATGAACCTTCGACAAATCGGACCCCACACAATTTACCTATATACATTTACGGGAAATATAATAATTCAATAAATATAAAAACAAATCGATTTTGAAAAGAAATCATATCTCGAAGTTAAATACAGGCGAAAAAGAAAGAGCGAGTTGATCGGTTACGAAGATTTGAAAGTTTAAAAAAGCACACCACCCCGTGATTAAATCATTGAAAGCCGCGCAATCGAGTGTCAGTGCGCTCGGACGATTTTTCAACGCGAACAATGTAGGTCTTATACATATATATCTATATACACGCAAGAAGCCCTATGCCAGAAGCAAAACGACGAGCCGATAATCAAGAGAGAAGCTGCTCGGCATTCATCGCCGCGGCATCCATCTAGATAATTCTCTGGGATGAAGAAGAGGAGAAGAAACGGCGACCGTATCCTGGGTGAAATTTTTTGTCATCACAATCTCGAGGGTTTCTTACACCTCGGTTACTTCTGTCTTGTATATTCCATTTTTACAGGAAATTATTTTAATATATCAACAAATTAATGTTTATAATAGAGCATTATTCAAGTTCTCGACTTACTGCGGTATATTTTCCCTAACGCGGTAATTTGTTGATAAACTATTAATTAATCTTGTACTATATTGCGAACAATTATTGTAGTGTATAATTTGCAATTAGTATTAAACTTTTCAATAATCAATTAAGAAAACTTTGAATTACCTTCAAATAATTTGCATGCGTATACATAAATCTTTAAATTTACGGATAATGTCATGTTAAATGACGAATGCTCAAGTAATAATAATAATAATAATTGTACACATATATAAGTATGAATTATATGGATAAATATTAGATGACTTGAGCGGAAAATACATTAAATTGTTATTATGCGACACTATCGATTAAATATTTGTAGACTGAAGAAGATGTATAGAGAATAAAATATTTGCCTCAATAGACGTGATTTTCAAAAAAATTTAATTTGAAAGATAGATACCCTATGCTCAACAAACATCGACTATTGCAGTAAATATATTATTGAATTCACTACGTTTGTATCAATATATTTTAATCAATCTATTTCTATAAAACATCTCTATAAACTAACAATTTATATAATAATTATAGTTTTTCAATAAAACATCTCTAAACTATTTAACAATTTACAAAATAATTATAATTTTTCTTGAAGAACCAAATTTAAAATAAATACTTTCGGCGAGGTCTAAATTTAATTAAAAAAAAAAAGAAACGAAACCCAGCGTTAAGAGAAAAAAGAAATCTATCCATCAGCATGAAAGAAGAAGTTCGCTTCCGCAAATTTTCTGAAGTAAAGCCTCTGTAAGAAAAGTCGAAAGGGACTCCCCTTTGTTTAATTGAAGATTGCACGGAGATCGCAGGCGATAAAAACGCGGTGAGATAACCGAGGAAAGGTGAGGGATTTGCAAGGTAACGCGCGCGGCAAGCTCCAATGGAAAAGTGTTATTGCTCTCCACTGGATTTTCGTATATACGAACGAAATAAGTTTTAAGGGCGCACGAGTTTATTTTAAATGCGAGGAGATCGGGCTGAGATTTGACCCTCTATCCATACATACGCGTATGTATATATATATGTGTATGTATATGTGTTTGTGTGTGTAGGTATATACATGGAAAATCTGGTCGTTTATACGATACGTTTCTTTTAAACTCGAAATTGTTGGGGTTGCGCGTCGATGATGGTTAAGAAACGGATGGTTAGTGGTTGGGATATCGTTTAGGAGGTATCCGTAAATGTTTCGAATGCGAATGGCCCTTTTATCTTTAGATAATATTTGTCTATGTGCTTAGATAATGATATTTAGGTACGGTATTACGTTATTATGTTTACGTTCGAGATTCTGTATTATATTGGATTTACACTCGAGTTTTTATCAAAAATTCTTATCGATATATTACTAAATTTATTAATGAATTAATTTCGACGTCTATTATTGAACTTCTATATATGTAGTAACTGATAAACGTTGTAATTTTGTTTCAATAAAGAAATATTTTATTATATGTGCATACACACATGATAAACTTTAAACATAAAAGAAAGTGAATGCATTGTTAAAAAACTATAAATGATCGTGTTTACCAAGAAATATATAATGCATGACTTTTGTACACTCTCAAAAGAGGAAACTTGACAAATTTGTGCCTTTCGAACGATGAAATTTCGAAAATTCAAAGAATACTTTATATACACATTGTAACTTACAAAAGTATATATAAAATATTGTTTTGTATACTTTTCAAAAGAATAAATTTATAAATGCATAAATTTGAAACTTAAAATCTCAATAAATTACAACTTTATAAAGTTAAATTTTGTTCTTTCTAAATTATTATCTAGAGTTGCAATTGAATCGCTAATTCATTCTGTTGCATTTTAATACTTGGAAACTTCTACTTCGTAACGTAGCTTTTACTTTATTTTATAAACATAGCTAATGGCAGTACAAGATTTAATTCTAGTATTTCAAAGATCACCCGACAAAAAAGTAATTAAATAAAATAGATTGACAGAACCGACTTTGATGCAGGCATACGTGCTTATAATATATATGTGTATATATATATATATTGAAGAGTATATTTTTCTCGCGCATGTATAGATAAAAAAGCCATATATTCAAGATAATCGATACTCGAGCAAATATAGATCTAGCACATGCACATACGAAGAGACACATGTACGTGCACGTACCTATGTGTATATATATATATGTATGTGTGTATAATGTATATAAACCGTCGAAAAAAGTAGAGATCCGTTAGAGAAGCGAGTCCTATCACACATTTCGAGGGCGCGCGAAAATCCGCGATAAATAAAAGAAAAAGAGGTTGAAGCGAGCCCGCGGCATATGTATATATACGAAGGAGTATAGTACGATGGCGATTCTATTTTAATATCCAGGGACTCCTTGCCCCGTAATTCTTTCTCTCTTTTCCTCGGCATTATCTCTTTTTTTATCCGACGAGCCGGCTCTCTTTTCCACCCGTCGACATTCAGGTCGAGCGCATCGCCGAGCTCGGCTCTCTTTGACGCGCGGGGGCGAACCATCGACCGGCTTTTTTTCATCAGCCCGTGGCGAAAAATAGGGGGTGGCCATTTTCACCTCTCAATATAGACGTTTTCACTACCAAACTTGTCGAGTACCGTGCTCTTTTTTTTACCCTATTGTGCATGGGACTTGCATCAGTGACTATAATTGATAGGTACTCTATTACGGAAAATTACCGGACGTTCTACAATTGTCAAACTTGAATTTCTCAATTATTAGATTTGTCACTTTTTATAACACGCAGGTATCTAGCGATATATCTGACGATATTTATACTTTTTATTTATTTTGAATTTGAGTTTAATACTCTTATTATATTTGTTTTCTTTATTACAATCGATTTAATTTCATTCAAGAGTTAAATTAAGATATTAAATTTTTATATAAATCTTTTTAAACGGCTAGTGATGACATAATTAATACATATACGTTGCGTACACAGTGAAGTAAATAAAACATTAAAACATTTAAGGAATATCACGAATATATAAAATACTTTTTTAATGCACTTACTCGTATCAAAATAAAATAAATTTGAATGATTTTAATAAATTTTAAACAAAATTGAAACAGTATTGTATTCTGTCAGTTGATAACGTATTAACAAAATCAATCATTTTAAAATTTTAAAATTTATTCGTAAATTGCGTTATTTCGTACTTTCGGGCATATATACGTATAATAAAAGATAAAAGATTAAATACATATATAATATTAAAACACTTAAAAATAATTTCATTGACATTTGACGAAAAAATTAATTGTGAAGCTGCGATAATCCTCGTTAAATCCTCTCTCTCGAAAAAAAGAATAAAGTAATTACCACCAAACGAGATCTTCATTCAAACAAATTTATATATCTATTTATTCCGGGATATCGTTAATTCGAATATACGTTTTGGAACCCTCCTTTTTCGGCTACTCCGCGCTTGGAAGTTAATAAACCGAGTTTGCATTTCGCGCAAGGATGCGCAAGTGCAGATTTAAACGGGCGTCGAGCAATTTGCGACGTTTCGCTCCTCCCTCGCGTTTATACTCTATATATACCTAGATATATATTATCTCTCGCACCTTTTTCAACCCCATTATCCGAAAAGGCCAGAGCACTCGAAACGCATGTCAAAATGTCAGGGGACTGGTTTGCGTTTTACACGAAATTTTATTAAAAGGACCGTTAATTTCGCACTGTTACGCTCGCTCTCATTTTCGTTGTGTATCGGTGCGGCGTTTCGCATTTTCGAATTATACTCAAAATGCCCTTCAAAAATAGAATTCTATTTTATCCTTTCTTTATACAATTCATTTTTCCTTTTTACTGGTATTTTTCTTTTTTTACTTCTTTTAACAATGCTAAAGAATTATCTATATAAGGTCGCACAATATTTACTTTATGTGCGAATAATCACTGACTTGATTAAAATATAAAATAATTAAATTTTTATCTCAAACACGTTAAATTTAGTGAAAAGTTAACTGGAGAATGTTTTTGAATTTTTATCATTTTCAGAATAAACCACCTCTACCAGTATTTATATAGGTATACATACATATTAAAATAATGTATGAGTATACGTACATCATTTTATAAAATAAATTTTATTTTCATCAAAAACAATAAAGAGGTGGACCTGGATTGTTAAAAAAATTATTGTTTATAATTAATTGTTTGATATATCATTGCGTAAAATATTTCTTAACCGCTTAAATATATTTTATATTGTATAAGAACTTCGTCTTCTTTCCCGACTGCAAATCATAAGCATAAGAACTTTAAAAAGTACCCTAAATTACTTGATAAGAGTAAAAACAATGATATATAACAGATTTTCCGAGCAATGTCTCGAACAATTAAACCTCTTAATGATCTATTTCAGATGCATCAAACAGAAATTGGTTAAATACAGCTTTGAATTTACTTTCGGTCCAATGCATGAACTAAAAACAATGGACACAACCAAATTTACCGAGATGTTACCCATAATTCTTGACATATTGCACGAGATTCAATGTTCTACTCAGATGCAACAAAAACATTATTAAGTATATATCTATTATAGTAAAAAATATAAACACATAAAATTTTGAACTCATAAAAAAACGAACATGTAAACTCATAATTACCACTCCTAATCATTAATACTTTAGCACAACTAAGACTGAGTGAACATAGATCATAATATTAATGGAGGTACGATATGCTCGATGTCCAATTTGAACCAATACGAATAAGATATCCCAAGCAATTTATTAAATAAGTGTGATTGCAGTATACAACTCTTTTATACAACAGTATAAAAAAGACCTACAACTATAACAGCGGTAAAATAGACAACATCAAAAATTAAAAAATTTATTTCATTATACACAAGCTAAAATTTGTTAAAAATTCGCAAATGACTAAAATAATATACATAATTCAATGTTTGTGTTAGATTACTATTTTCAATTAATGTGTTTTCCATTGCTCCTGAATTTTATCATTTTTGTTTTATTTATTGTTAATGTAACGTGTTTATTGTTAATATAATGATGTAATTTTAGAGACGTCAGTAAATGTAATAATACATTTATTATAATTATGTACTCAATAGCTATTGAAGGAAAGCTTGAATACTGTATGATTTTAAAATAAAATAAAAATTAAATAAAGATTTTATTATTTTTTAGCTAAGTTATTTTCTATACGTATAATTTATGACCATCCATATGAAGGAGTTCGAATAGACTGAAATTTTTTACAGTAATCTTAATTGGAAAATCAAATAAATAATTTATAAGTAAAAATTTCAAGTATTTTTTGTAATTTCAGTGAAATGGATTAGAAATAAACTTAATTGTTATAATTACAATTTCAGCGTATATTCGACGAAGTAGTATTCCAGATACCCTCAGGGGTGGATGCATCATGCTAAAAAATTAATGTATGGCTACAAAATATTGCAAAAAATTTAGTAACAATAATACGATGTATTAAAAAAATTAAGATATACTATAAATCGTTGCATAACAAATTATTAATTGCAAATAATAAACGATACTTTCCAAATTTTAACTCAGCCTTGCCTTTTTAAACATATTTTATTTATATTAATTATATTAAATATTTCGCAGTAGTCTTAACTGTAAATCTTGAAATGTTAATATGCATCGATTACTACATCATTCTGGTTAAAATTTTGTTACTAAGGCATTAAAAAGGAAATACCTTTTGATCGTGTATACGTCTACAAACATGAAGTGAAAATTATTGGGATTCCCGTGTATCATTAAATATAATTAACACAAACGTTACATCTATATTTTTAAATTATTTATGAATATCATTTTGAATCTCGATATATTGATATATATCAAACGAATTTCCATATTAATTTAAACGATTGAAACGATACGACTACTTTTATCTTTTCAATACATACATTATATCGGTAACAATCTGAATTATTGCAGCAAATTTAAAATATTATAACTGAATATGACTTTGATAAATTAACTTTATATGTGAAATATCTTGAAAATCATACATTCCTATGACAAGCCGGAAAAATGAGATTTGACAATAGGATGAAACAGCATTTCACTGTTCTATCGAAAAATTATTTCAATTGTTAGTGAAGGAAGAATCGACTAGAACGAGCGAGAACTTTTAATCGGTGTTTCTTCTACGAGTTACACTAACTTTCATTCGTTTTTTACGCGAAAATCGCTTACGACAGGATACGTTTGAAGTTTAGCACTAAATTGAAAAGTTTTTGGGAGTCGAGCATCGACTTTGAATGTAATTGCGAGCGATTCAAAATTTTTATAAATTACCTCTTATTTTCGGGTAATTTTTTACTTGAATTACCGTAATTAATTTGGCAGAAATGTGTAAAACGTAGTATTAATATTATTAGGCTTTTCTTTTATTGAAATTTCAAAATGCTTTTTTAGATTTGCTTGTGTTACTGTTGAACATATTAGAATGTTTCGCAAAAGCGAATGCCGAATTGGCGTACAGAAATCCAAAAATTATTGTGAGTTCGGAGATATGTCGACTAAAATTCTTAAATGGATTTTTAATTATTACCAATTTGTAAAATAATAAGCATCGAGTTTACTCATAATATTAAATTGTACTACGTTTTAATGATAATAAAAGCTTAAAGTTATTCTACAAAAGGTTGTATGTTAAGGTTTTATTCTTATTTTAAATATTATTTATTTTCAAAATAGTGATAACAAAGAATGTTATTAAACATACAATCCACCAATAATTTAAAATATCGACCTGTTTTATTCATTTCCAATGTTTTCACTCACAATCTTAGAAAAATTGAAACTTTTCATCAAAAAGTCATTTAAGTGCGATACAAAAATTTTATTATTATTTTGATTGCTGCTTTTTTGGAGAAACCCACAAGTTTTCTCTATTTTTCCTTAAAAAACAATGAAATATTTGCGAACTCTATAAAATTGGGCACTTGATTTAAAATTATAATACTTCAACGATAATCAATGTTTTTACAATCGTACAAAATTGTTGTTAATCTATTTTATTTGTTTTCGTGAATTGAGTCGATATGAAACATTTGTTTACTTTGAATAACTAATTCAGTGCTGATCTCAAAGATTCACCAAAAGTACCAATGTAATTATTTCATCCCGTATTATAAATAATTTATCGTATGAGAGATAATTAACACTGAGAATCTATACAATTTTTACTCTTTTAAATTGATGTACTAAATATCGTTCCCAGGGATGAAACTGTTCAGTTATTTCAGGTAAAATTGTGTATCGTATCTTATTACTTCACTTCATTATAGCGTACACATACAGCAATAGGTATATATAAACTCTTCGTCTATACGAATATATATATACATCATATATACACTTAATATATATATATATATATATGATAATTAAATAATAAAAAATTCAAATCTCATGGATACATTTTCTCATGATGGTGTTTACCGTTGTTAATTGTAAGGGAGCTTTCGTAGTTAAAAGCAGGTCTCTATGTAGACGAAGAAGGCGAGGAGCGTCTTTTCCGGTGCGGAGGTCTAAACACCGATATTTTGAAAACGGGTAATTTTAGCCTCGGGGGAGCCGAACCCTTTAACTTCCTTTAGGCGTGGTACGTCGTCGTAAATCGAAATGCCGAGTTGAAAGCAATTTAAAGTGAATTATGGAGATAACCTCTTTTTAATTTGTACACCTCGATTATGGAAGATATTTCAATCGGATTCTTTAAAGACATTTCCAAAGAATCATTTTCATTGGTATTTCTATACGTATATGCGGTTATACATATTTTTTCATATCTATTTAACGTATTATGCCGTTAATTTATCGATGTAAATGTTAATTATGAAGTGGGTATCTAATTAAAATTTTACATTAAATTATGAAGGATTTTCCTTTTTAATTAATACAGCTAAACGTGTACATAGTAATACAATACCCCCAAAAGAAAATTAAGATCAAAAGTTAATTTATAATATAAATTTTCAACGATATTTTTATAACTATAAATATTTACACGAAATGTATAACATTGAAAATGCATATAATGAGTATTAAATGATCAATGTAATCTATCTTATTATATCGTTTAATTAGAAAACGTCAATAATTAATTTTTATTATTTGACCGAGTACACGCGATCCGACGTAAGTTTATCTGTCAATTGAAAGATTAAAATGAATCTAATGATCCGTCATATTAATTAATCTACAGTGTAAATACGTAAATGAAAAACGAATACCAGACACGCATAAATGTGTACATCATTTAAATAGAAATTGCAAACTCAGGTGAACGAGCTGATATATTGAATGGTCCATTACGAATATCGTATTACACGATTGTGAGAATTTCCATCGAAGGATATATATAAACGTCTGTGAAATAATGAGCGTTTATCCGAGTGAGCGAATAATCAATGCAAGGTAGACTACCCTATTTGAAAAGGTAAAAAATTCTCTTGATTGGCAAAAGGTGTTCCTTTCGTAATTCAAGACGAGTAACCTATAGCCAAGGATAATCGGTCTCACAATGCTAGACGAGGGTAGCATAAGCAAAAGGCGCTCGTTCAAAGAGACGAGAGAGCTGGAAATCCGGGTATATCGTTGTCGATGCTCGATGACCCGTCTTTCACCCGATATATTTTGGCCAACGACTTGTACCAAGCACAAAGCCGAGCTTTCTTTTCCTTTTGACTCCACGAGGCGAGAAACAACGATCGACAATTACGCGGCCATTATTCTCAACAATAATGAGAAACGGAAATATAATTGCGTCGGTGAATTTATTCTTGAATTTATGCGAGACTCCTCCAATAAGGAATTAGAGGGGTGACGCGGGTTTTTCAACCATGAGAATTCAAAGCGGTGTAAATAAAATAACTCGACTAATTTTAACGTATCGCTCTATCTAGTAAATGAAAATTATTGATATTCGTTAAACGTATATTACACATCTTTGCTATCGTAATTATATTTAAAAACAAGGGTTTACACTTTCGTCTTTGAAGGAAAAATTGAGATTGGGATACTCGAACACATTTTCTTTGTGTTTCCACTTTGGATTGAAGTTTCACAGTTTTCACTCGTATAAAGTTTGTCACGCCAATGTTAACAATTTACGATGGTGTGCTATTTTAATACTGCGAACCTCTATTGACTATGATGATCGATATTTCGGTAAATCGACAATGCGTTCAACCTGTTTTGACATCAATTGGTGTAGAAGGCAGTCGATAAATCTCGTCAAACGAGTTCTCTTTTCACACCAGTTTTCGTTAATTCTTTATACCGTAAATATTAGTACTTTGCAAGACCGTATGCCCGAAAATTCTCGGATAAATACATTTTTTATTATTATTATTATTATTATTATTTTTCAAACACAACGATAAGTTTATAAATATAAAAATCTTTTCGCGCGAATTATTCGAGAATGATCGCTTGGCAAATACGTAAATTTTCAATGAAATTGAAAAAATTCAATCCTCTTACGCTTAACTCCAACTTTTCTTTGTACTTATGAAAATTGATAAAAAGCATTTTACAAAAAGTAAACCATTAGTTTAATATGTCCCACTGTAAAACACGTTGTATATATCAGCACTGTTTCTTCGAAAAATGTTGCGTACCCAGATAGACAATTAATCTAACTAAAGAAGCTCACTCGTACTTTTTTCTCGCTGTCGTTTACAAGATAGTACACTTTCACAACGTCACCGCAATTCCAAGAACGAGAAATTATTTTTTAATTGCAATTATAATTGCGACGAGACTTCTACTCACTTAATTTACTACCCGAAGCGCAATTCAACTGTTACAATAATCTCGAACAGGAGCTTAAAGGGGCTTTTCCCTTACAACCTCGAATAATTGGAGTTTTATAAAAATTTATAGTTTCAATGTAACTAATTAAAATTTTATTTCGTTTATTTTATTTTTTTTTTCTCTTTTATTTACGTTAAACAAATTGTCTTGTTTTTAATAATATTTACACATCCGCATTTATTTAAAATTATATAATTGAATATAATACCAATTTAAACTTTTGGACTTTCCATTTTCAATTATTAATACATGTTTGTTACATCTCGGTGGTTATCGGAAGCATGTCCTGTTTGATCAAAGTTACAACTACTTGGATGGCCGATTGTTGCTTGCCTATATACGCAACTTTGATAATCGTTTGGGTGATTTGAATATGCTTTTGGTGGTTAAGCATACCATACGTAACGTAAGTACCTAAAACTTGTTCAAGACACCGAGTATTACTATATATATAATAAAATATGTACAGTAGTTCTTCGCTTCAAACATGTCCAATAAATTCAAAGTGAAAACAAAAGTATGTTATTATTTTACTTTATCTAGTACCTATAGGTAGTATTAATCCCATGCAATTGTAAAATTATTTCGGGAAGGATTTTTCAGAGGATTTATAAATTTAGGTGAAATTGTTGACTTGAAGTATTTGTTTTCTTTAAGTAATCTACATCTAAAATGATTTTTATTTGTAATTTGTGATCTTCCAGAATAATTGACAAATTGATGGTTTTCCTTTAGTGAAATAACACGATCAGAAAAAGGAAATTTCATTTGGATGTACGGTTTATAGAGGAAAATGAAAATTCAAAATCGAAAATGTTATTTCGATTTTCTTTAAATTTTCGTAAATTCTCGTGGTGTTTATAAAACTTTCCAAGGTAGTAAAATGAAAATAAATTTTGAAGCACGTAACATTTTGTCAAACAAAATTGTAAATTACTACGTATATTCAAATAAAATGTACAATGGTTGGTTAAGAGAAAAAAAATGAAGGAAACCCTAAAAAAATCCAGTAGTCAAATGTATTTTAACGTTCTCTTCCATTTACCAGAGAAAAGAAAAATCTGTTTCCAAGCAATATATACATCAGAAAAAAAAGGAAGAAGATTCACCCCAAAGGTCCCTTCCCTTTAGCTGTAACATTAACAAAGCCCATCGCTGAAAGTTGTAGACTGAAGATACCCTCCCCAAGGACCAGCTGAAAATTCAGGCGTGTACTCAAAGCCGAAAAACTCGTGTTTTCCAAGAGATAAGCGAGGGACCGCAGTGCAAAGATGAAAATAAACAAAGGCGTGCGGAGAGACATAAAAATGCACCATCGACCGAGGGGAAATATTTACTCGGCAACTAGTCAAACCTCGAACTAGGAATTTATTTTCAAAATGCCATTGCATCTACGTGTTTAAATGGGTTTGTTTTTTGCAGTCCGTATACTACGTCCGAGGACGCGCAATTGCGTTTCATATCGCGTGCTACCCGGACCCGTTTAATTAGATTTCGACTCCCGTTACAGTTTTCAGGTTAGACACCCGTGATTTATGGCTTTTCATTACCTCAACTTTTTAAAATCCATATTCCGGACGCACGAATAAATTAAGAAGAACAGATCAGAGTCGTCCTTTATTATTCTAACGCTTTATATATATGTATGCACATTATTGGAAACAATAGGAAACTTTTTTCTGATTTATACCCTTTATTTTTGTTGACTTTTTGACAGTAATTTAATGCTACACAGGGAAGCATTTCTCATTCTTCAAAATTTTACTTAAATTAAATTTTGTATAAAAATTGTAGTGTATTAAATAAATTCATAATTTGTAATTTATAATCATGATAAATCAATTACTTAAATATAATTGAACTAAGAAAAGAAAAATATTAAAATACTTGTTTTAAAAACTGAAAAACATTTGTATTTATAGTTTCTATACAAAATGTAGTTTATTTCGATACGAATAATGCATATAAATAGATTACACTGAAAGTTAAAATAAAAATTCTCATCGAAGAAACATATTTTTTGAAAAACATTTTCCATACAAGCATTTCTATACACACAATCAAAAAATTCAATTAAATATTGTAACAATCTTATTCATACAATTTCTACGGACGCAAACCTACATTTCCGTACACCAAAGAGTTGAAAAAAAAGCTCGTCATTAACAATCTTTTATTATAAAATTGAAATAAAAGTTCTATAGAAGTTGAAACAAAGGTTCGTAAATATATATGTACACACACATATGGGAGGGAAAAACTATACATAATTTGGAAATTTTAATTATTCGATGTTTATTATCAGCGTACACGGGCCATACAAATTAATAAAAATAATTTGCAAATGAGAATAATAACCCCGTGGTCGCGAAATACATGTATATATACCTATATATATAGATATACAAGAGAATAGGAAAACCGCACTCTGGTCTGGGTTAGAACGGAAACAATGGTGAAAGATAATTTTTTGATAGCGTAGACCGGGAGAAACGACGAAATTAAAATATTGATAAGCGGTTAAAAATACGTTTATCATACACATATACGCGGATCCCGATAGATCGTTCTGAATATTTTGCTTATTATTGTTTATATCTCGTAGATGCAGTACATTCGCGTGCATACATATACGTCAGAACAAAAAATAGTACTGCACACACACGTATATATATATATATATATATTTATACGTTGAACGTTAGAAGACGCACACACGTTCGTCACTGACGAATATTCGCGAATTAATCATTCGCCAATAGCCCGGACTCGATCAATTTTCCAGCCAATGAACAATTCTGCGAAATCTCGTCGAAAGCCAAACCGCCAGAAAACAAAGATAATTAGCGATTCATGCCTTAGCCTCGTTATTCGTATACACATATACATATACACATATATATGTATATACATACGTACATACGGATCAACGGTATAATGCACGATTAATTTGACAAATGTTTAAATTTTACTAATTAACAGCTTAACACTTTTATCCTACATAATCCACGCGTGTACATCTACATGTAACACCTACAGTTCTTAATATTGCGATTTTTAAGCTAGACGGGGTTGAATATACCTGCCCGTAATGCAATTTCGTGTCAATTCCGATGACGCGACTTTAATAAAATAATGAGGGTGCAGTTACGTATACACATACGCACACACGTACACCTGTACATTATACATGTACGAAATTACGAGATATATGTTATTTTAATAACGTGTACATTGATATTTATTACTTGCGTTATGTTATTAATCAACGAATTATTAATTTTTAACAATTGATCCAGATGCGAGCTGAATTAAGTAATTAATTGGATTGCATTTGATAAACGATAAAACGCACATTTAAATCGTGTAAGAGATACGTTCACACAAATTTAATAATAAACACTATAAAATATTTATCGAGGAAAACGTATACTTTGAATCGTATGTATAAAGGTGTCAATATATATTAAACATTTTGCGACGTCGGTCGCAATTGTAAAACGCGTACTTACCTTGCATATGAAATAAGTATATTTACTACGGTTAACTTTGTATGGCGCAAATCTACCAATTTAACACTGTTACGCGTGTAATATGTTACTCGAAACAAATATAACTGAACAAGTTTAACGTGTGAAAAATTACTAAATAAAAAAAGAAAAAGAAAAACTCGTGAAAACGGGTTTATTTTCCTTTTAATCGAAGAAAAGAATATAATGACGCGTTTTAATGAGTCTGGCACTTATAAAATACGGGTTCGTTGACCGTGAAGCTTAAAATAAACAGTGTGGAAAAAAATGATACTCGTGCGCCAATGATTTGCCCGAAAATTTAATGTTTACATCGAAATAAAATAAAATTTCGTTAAAAAATAATGTTCCCGATCGACAGAATGTGCGGTGGAATCAGGCGGCAATAACGAAAAAGAAACCAATACGAAATACTATTTTAAGAAGAAATGGATAAAAATGAAGTGACTAAATGTGCAAGTATAAATCTAAGGATAAGAGTAGGGACATAAAAGGGAGAGGATGCGAGATAAGTGTAAAGAAGAAAGTAAAAGTGGTGGATGAGGTGCGCAGCATCCGAGGAGGATGTTGACAAGGATCGTTCTCATCATCCTCGGGAGCGTCCGCATCCCCGTAGACGCTCGCAGATATATAAAAAGAAGCTTCGGCGGCGCGTGCACGCCGCGCGCTTTGGAAAATCGATGGAAAGCCAAGGGTGGATGCGGGGGGGAGGAGGAGGAGGAGATGGAGGAGGTGGAGGTGGGGTGGAGGAGGTTAACCCGAGTGTACCGAGTGTTCGGTGGAGATGCATGGGTCCGGGAGTAGTTTGGACCAGGTTTACATACCTTGGGTGGACTACGACGAATACGACGAAACCCGCGAGAAAGAGACGAAGCGCAATCCAAGGAGTAGAGAGTGAGAGTGAGATAGGAGAATAAGAGGAGCAATGCAAACTGCGCGCACTGGGCTCTCCGTGTGGCGTTCGGCAGAGACAACTCGGTATGGGTCTTGCTCGTGTAAGACTCTCTCGGCGAACTGCGCTGACGGCTCGATCCAGGGGCACTCGTTTACCTCTCTCTCTCTCTTCTCGACCGAGAGAGGGGGAGAGAGAGACGCATTCGAAGGGCCTTTCGCGCCTGCGCCTCGAGGGGGATATAGGTATCGTATCGTACCAGCCTCCAGCGAGTTTCTCGCTTCTTCTCTCTTTATTATCCTTTCTCTCTCCACTCACTCCAACTCGCTCCCTCTATACACCTATATACGTGCGTATCTCCACCTCTCTCGCTCTCTCCCTCCTCTGTGTGGGTGAGTACGCCCGCGTGTGTATCGTACGTGCAGCGCACGCAATGATCGGCTTCTGATTTGTTTCTATGCGCCGGGCTCTTTAAATCCCACGGCGACGGTTCCGTCAAACCGCTACTTTCATCCGTATAGTACTTCGCTTTTCCTTCGATCTTTCACTTCCTTACATTAGACTTTTCAACTTTTCTCACCGGATATACGATGCCTTTTTTCGAACAGTCTTCACTATTCTTACACGAGTTCCAAGTATTATAAAACGGAATCACGCTTTTTATTATAATCGTTTTCTCTACACCTAGACCAACTATTAATTTTGTATACCGGCATGTACATTTTTTTTATATAAAAACCTCCGTGATTTATCGAACACGTTTACCTTGATAAAACTCACGGATTACCCACAAAATGTTGAAAAATGTTGTACAGTTACGCAAAAAAAAAAGAATATGTATTAACATTTTTTCTGGTAAGATTCTTTCCGAAGCGGCTTACCTATATGATAAAAAGTTGTACATTTTTAATTATGCACACTATACATTTAATATCTATGTACAGTAACGCGAACGAGCAAGAATGTCCGACTTTATTATGTTAAATATTGTTAAAATTTCGTTGTATCTCGATATAAATCGAAAGAAAAAAGTAGTAATTAATTTTCGGAAGTATATGCCGGAAATAATAATTAATCTATGACCAAATGTCAATTAGCACAAACGCAAGATTGAAGGATCGAATTAATTCGAACCCGCAGATTCGACTATATTTCAATTATTCTCGCGACTTAAGTAAAAGTGAAATTTACTCCTCGGTGTAAATTAGCCCAACAACCGTAAAAAATTAGAAATTTAATAAACGTCTATACACGATTCATGGAGGTTCTAATTACTTAAATTGCCTCTATTTGCCCTAAATGTTGCACGGGTAAATAAAACAATTTTTTCATTAATTGGATGTTATATATATTAATTCGTTATCCTCTACCGTGCATACAAATGATCAAGGTTTGGCCGTGGTGTATATACGAGTGGGTTGATAATTTTCATTTGGTTTAATTTTATACTTCACTCGAACATAAAATATATATTTTATATACAATTACCTACGTTTCAGCAATAAATAATTATTATCAAAAATAAATATTGAAATGAAATAATTCCATCATTAGAAATCTTTTGAGAGGAGTTTCAAATATATTTACTCCTTCATCCGGTGTATATATATATACATACATGTGTGTGTGTGTGTGTGTACACATAGGGGATGTAAGATCTTAGTTACGCGGGCGTGCGTGTGTGACGCGCACATACAAACACGTGGGCGGGAGGATGAGTGTGTACGTGTAGATGTGTATGTATATGTACATCACCACCGACGGGCAATTGATCGCATTTAGAGTCATTGGACGAGTAGACGATCCTACGGATCGCAGTGAGAGACCGCGCAAACTATATAATTGCCGGAGTAGTCGGCGACAATTACAGCATCAACATCTCTCTAGCCCATCTTGTAATTTTCACTCGGCTTTCCCGGGCCAATGGCCTTTGCTTCGCACGTACACAAACATACGTGTATACGTATGCATATGTATATAAAACGTATATACAAATGTATATAAGGACCAGAGAGGGAGAGGGAGGGAGAGCGAGAAAAAAGGGGGTCACCCTATACGTGTTAATATAGCTCGTACGCAAAAACATTTATAACATTACCGCGAAATGTTTTACGGGCTTTGCCGATCGTAAATTTTCGTAGGTATACAAATTTGGTAAACCATACTGAAAGAGCTACATTATAAACTGTGCACCTATATTGCCTTTTCACTGTTTTAGTAATACCACCTGCGGTGTTGGGTTTCAACCAAACTTCCTATCTATTCCTACTAAATATTTATATCTTTTCAACAACTTTATGAAAAAGAAATATATCATTTTTCCTACTCGTCTATCTTGTATAAAAGATACTATGAATACATACGCTATATGGACGTTTCATTCAATTGTCGTTCAATTTTTGTTTAACTTATCATATTTCAGGATAATTCACAATGATTGTACGATAAATTTAAAGTATATATAGTTCTTTTCTGTGTTTGAGTTTAGTCCAAATATGAATTTCAGATTATTTTCTCAAATTGATAATATATATATGTAACCAGTTGTAAACAAAAAAAACGCGCATACTCTTAATTTCAATCGTTAATAATATTATACTTAAACGTTAAATTGTTAAATAAGCACTTATTTATAGGTGCAGCTAGAAAATAATTTAATAATAATGTGTATAGGCATTATCCATATTGATTATTTGATTTAGTTATTTTTATATAGAATAGAGGAGACACGCATATGTGTACATGGATATTTAAATCTCATAAATTTATATGTCTATTTTCATGAAATAAATAACGTCGAAAACTATACAATCGTTGACGTGACAGTCATATAAGATAAATACCATTTTAGTGTAGTCGTACGTACACAAATTGTTGGTAGTAAATACGAAAAATTGCTTTTAATGGACCTCCGACAATTGTTTTTGACATCGAAATATTAAATACCACGTCGGATCGAGCCCGCATAGCCCGGATCGTCGATGTATTACCCATTTTATTTCAATTTTTCATTATTTTCATGAATAATCGCAGCTGAACTATTCACATCAAATAAACGAGGTAACGTATATAAAGCGTAAGTAGCGGCTTATTTAATATACAATGACTGTCAAAATTAAAGATAAAACATAATTGAAGCGAATTCCTATTTTCCTTTTATATTATACGCGCGTGTGCGTGTGTATATATTTAACCTTTTATGGAAAAATAATGTAATTCGCGCTTAATGCAATATCGTAAGGTAAATTACAAAATAACGTATACGTGTAACAACATTTTAGTAAACTAAATTGTATATTGCGTTGAATATTTCACAATACGTGTATATAATGTAATTTGCATATAATAGCGTGTATTAGAGAGTAAGAAAAAAAAATTAATAAAATTAAAAAAACGATATGTTGTATATCGATAAAAATATATTGTAAAATATGAAAATTAATAACAAGAAGTATATACGTACCACGTATAGGTTGAAGAACCGATGCGCAGGATGCAAGAATTTTTGAAAAAGAAGAAAAAAAAAAAAGGAAAGAAAATATTGCCGGTGACGTCCCGGGTATCTCCATATAACGCGGCGGCGCGAAAACAATGCAGCTCGCTCCGATCGTAACAAAAGCAGCAATCCTGCGGGATTCCGCGGTGCATTTTCCGGTCTCGTACGACCAAGTTGCGGGGCTCTCGCAAACACAGGAACCCGTACTGGATATATATAGTTGAATGCCTACATCCGGCCTCTGATCGACGCTGGTATTTATAATCAGGAGTTTGACTTTTTCGTTTCGTCCTCGCGCTTCTATACTTCTACGTGTGTGTGTGCGTGTGTGTGTATACCTCGTTTATTAATTTTGATTGAAAAATGATCGTGTACACCAATGTACGTACACAATGCCCCGTCAATTCTATTCGTGCGCTAATAGACCACAATATTTTTCCCTATTGTTTTTATACTTCTCGGCATTTCTTTTTTTTCTTTCGATTTACATTTATTATACGTTACGATAAACGTTGTATTGGTGTACTTTAATTGGGTGCACGTATATATCGTTATAATAAGTAATTTGAAATAAATTATTTGAATTATTGTAGGTAACAATCAATTATAAATATTTTAGTTTGTTTAATCGATTTATATATAAATAAACATTGTATTTTCATTACTTGTTGTTAAACACTGTACCTATATCTAACTCCGTACATAATAATTCTACTAATTATTCTGCACAAAATACGGTTTACATCCATTTTTCTAAACTAATTAGGAGAATGTACTTACCTCCGGGCCCTGTATCTTGCTCTAATTTTGAAAGGTGTTAGCTTACATAAAAATATAAAAAATACTCAGTATATTAATTAAGTCTTATAGCTCAATATTTATTCACTGCATCTAAACATTATTCTGAAGAAAAGAAGTATATTGTTTAAGTCGTTTGTAAATTCGTAGACAATTGGAGAAAAGCTTTTAATAAAGAGTAGTAATGATAATAAATGAAAAAATATTAAATTTTGTTCTCAATATTTTTCAATATTGCGCAAACCCTTCCTTTTATAAAATTTTCGTTTAATCTTAATATCTGTGTAAGTGTGTATATTTTTCCTCGCTCCATGCGTTTGATACAATGAATCGTATCTACTTGCACTGAGCTTTCATCTTAAAGAAAAATGCCCATTAAATACATTAACGCTATATCCATATATATATATATATATATATATATATATATATATATGGGGTATTCCACGTGAAGTGGTCCGATCAAAATTTTAAAATGCCCCAAATTTTGGGTACACATTGCAAATGTTTTTCAGAATACAGAAAAAAATTTTTAGGTACTGGAATTTATTAGTTCAAAAGTTATTCTAACCTCAAAAAGTGAACTTTTTCCAGTTTTTTTCAACACCAGCTGGGTTCATCGCTATTTAACTCAAAATCTATCAACTTTTACTATAGAACAATATATGTCACATTCGTTGCTAATTATGTCTAGAATTTATCCTTCTGGGTTAGAATTTCTAATTTCAAGGTAAATGTTAGATAAACTACATGTCAACATTCAACTTGAAAAAAATCTAACTTCGCCACAATTGATTTTTTTATCCAAACGTCCAAAAGAAAGCTTGGAGCAATACCTTTCAAATGATCTGTAGCATTTTTATGGCCTTCAATTCTGTAAAAAGTTATGATAATTTAAAGAAAGACAAAAAATTCACAAAAATTAACATGGTATTTCCCATTTAAATTTTAAAAAAAATTTCGTCTTTCTTTAAATTACAATTCGCCCAATATCTTTTTTTGAAAATAAAGTCATAATTAAAAGAATCGTTTATGATTTGCAAAGGTTTTCATACTTTCGAACCTCGTATTTAAGTTTAAATGCTCGTATGTTATTTTTATACGATTTATTAGAGTTTAAACGAATACTTTTCTGTCCTATATAATTTTGTGCGTTAGGAAATAACTACCAAGAAAATCAAGATCCAGGAGCCAAAAGTAAAATACTTTTTAAAATCAATCGATAAAATGATGAGTATAGAAAAGAAAAAAAACATTGATAAATAAATACAATTAACAAATCAACGAGAATCAACAAAAACATAGTTAGTTGAAGTAGTGGGTTGAAATTTTTTAAAAGAGTGTATACGAGTAATAAATATATTTCATCAAAACAGCGATATTCTGGAAGTTTAAATTTTTGCCAGTTTATGTAATAAGTGAATATTTTGCAAAGTATAATATTTACTCGATTCGGTGAATATATAAAGTTAGCTCGAAAGGCAATTACGAGTTTCATTGGAAAGCGTCTACACACAAATGTTAAGAGAAAATTGTTTTCTTGAAATTAAATTAACTTCAATGATAAGCCTTGGAAAGCACCGTATTTAAAAACGAATTCATATAGCAACCGTGTATCGTTAAAAAGTTTATAAATGAAAAGTTCAAACGCCAGTTTTCAATACTATTTTTTAATAATATGGTTATAAACGTTAAAGAATATCTAAACTAATCATACGTACGAATTGTCGTGCATTTTCTTTTGTATATACTTACGTACAAATTGAATGATTTTGATTTCTACAAAGATCTGTAAAACAAATGGAGCGATAAAGAGACTAGACGAAACTGAAAGTATATCCGAGAACGGGAAAAGCTCAATTACCCCAAGAGTTTGCAAACGGGCAAGTTTAACTTAAACGAACGAATCTCTTCCTTGATTGACACAGTAGACTTTATACATTTATATATATATATATATATATATATGTATATGCATTACGTGTGCAAAAATGACTAAAATAACAAAAGAGAAAAGAGCCATCCTGTTTAGCTGAAAAAAATGTAGAAGCGGTGGTAAGCAATTACTCGATTCTCCGAGGAGACTAAAATAAAAGAAAAAAAAAATAAGAAAGGTCGAGGAATGGAAAAGGGCCAATTTCGAGTCGCGTCAATCTCGCCGACGAAACAATTCTCGTAGTAACTCCTCTCTCTTTCTCTTGATCTTTGCGGACTAATGGCTGCTAATTCCTTATCCGGCTCGACGAATTTGTCGAAATCAAGCAGCTGCGCGCATCCGTCGGCTTCCTCGAACGATGCACATTCCGGGGACATTTTTTTTTCCTAGCTCCTTCCTTTCCCTTATATAGACGCAACATTTTGCGCGTTTTTTCACGTGACCCGTTATGTGCGTCTGTCTCTTCCTCGGGAAAACGTAGTACCCCTTTTTTGCCCTTTACGCTTCCTTCTTAGAACGTTCGATCGTCCGTTCTTGGCGACCGACGTCAGCTCGAATACAGAAATTCTTTATTCCTTAATTTTGCTCGATGCTTTCTTTTTTTTGTTTACGTAGTATCTATTCTATTTATATATCTGACCTATATTACATCTTATCATTTTTATAACAAATTCGATTTGCATGCAATTGCTCCATTGTCTTTTAGGTACAATTTTAAATATTCTCTAACTTTTTTTAAACATTCATAAATTTGTCCTTCTCGTGTATTGTAATCTTTAACAACTTAACTTTGTACATTAAAATAAAGAATGATCTAATCAAGTATACTAAAATACGATATAAATAAGTGAATTTTTTTAACAATAATCTTAGTTACTAAAATGTAAATTTAAAATCATTCACTTTTACTCAACTGCGTACACAATTAATTTGTTATAAAAATTTATTTACATTTTAATAAATCGCACCATAATTTGTCCAATATTTGGTGTAAAACGTTATAATGTTGTGTTAAATTTTTATAAAAAAGCAGTTTATTTTATGCGCTACCAAAGAGTTAATTAAACATATATTAATAAGGTAAGATCGATCAGCTTCCCAATTTAGTCAAATAATGTTAGATCTCTTAATTTATTATAATTTACAACAGATTAAAATTGGTCAACTATATTATAATGTTTTTCGGACCTATGATAAAAAAAATCTACGTTACAATATCCAAAATCCTCCATATTTCAAAATATAAAGATTCCTATATTTGAGGAAAAAAAGTGGATAAGGAAATTAAAATAATAAATGTGAATAAAAAATCAATCTAGGTAGAAAGCTTTTATCCCTCAAAAACCACGGATATATAACAATAAAACTATCTTCTTTGAAGGGAAGGGTAAAGTGGTGAAAAAGGAGAAAAAAGGAAAAATGGCGCGAGTAGCTTAGAAACAGAGTGGTAAAGAGAGAAAAGTCTCGCGCGGTCGCGAGGGTAATAACCGCGATCTCGGCGGCTGCGCGATTTAAATTCAACGACCCCGTTTCGCGAGCGCTATCAATAATACACGCCGATATATAACCGCGTCTGCGGATGACGATGATTTCGCAAGTGGTTTACCAATCGACGCGATGGATTTATGTGCGATTTTCCAGCTTCTTATACTTAACTATATACTCCATACCAAAAAGGATCCTCCGCTATTGTTTCATCTTTCACACGTTTCTATTTATCGGTACATCCAAATTTATCAAAATCTCGATAAGAACTCAGTTAGTTATTGTCTGATTTCTTTAATTAATAATAAATTTGGTTCTATTATAATGGTAATGGTATAATATATTGTTTAGGCAATTTAGAATCGATAATATGTTTGAATTTTGTTAAAATATTGTTAAACTGAAATACCTGTTTGTATTTATAATATTATATAAGCGCGTGTATTATTATAGAAAAAAGTTTCTTCTACTGTTAATAAAATATAAATTAATACTCGGAACCTACCAAGTATATTGAATATTATTGTTATAATATAAGAAAGAACTACTGTTTGTAAAAATACTATTTTAATGCACCTTCTTATTCAAGTTTACATCCTACAGTCCTAAGATACAGTCTGATATTAAATACGCCCACAATAATCTTAACTATATAATTACAATAAAAAAATAAAGAAAATTATGTTTCATTTTGATTGTAGCTGAAAAATAGTTTGTTAAAACGGAGGAAATCGTAGTACCATTAACGCAATTAAATTGTAAGCCCCTGGGGCTTACTGTTATTTCGGTGAGCGACGACGATGTGATTGCGAAGGAAATGAGATCAAGTGTAAGTGGTCATCTAGTCCCGCTCCTTGTTGCGTGACTCTCGAAAAGAGGGTCCAACGTGCGGTTCCTGATGATCAAGGCCCCTGATTTTAAGAGGAACTCCAAATAACTCCAACGATCCGATATGTTTAAACATAAATATTCTATGGTGTAAGGTATCGTTGATAGTTTCTTAAGCATCAGGTTAATTGATTGAAAATAATAAGAATAAAAACACACTAATGAATCTACAACTAATGAAGGAATGTTAGTCGTTTTCAAATGTTACGAGTTTTAAAGATATAAAAAATAAAAATAACTATATTTATTTGCAAATTTTTTTTATATTGGAAACAACTTATCTAATATATATACACACACATATATATATGTACATATATATATTGCCAAACGAACTAATTGTGCATTTCATTGTATATGAAAACATAAATAATAATAAGGATTATTATAATATATATTTATATATATACAGCTTACAAAATTAATATATATATAATATATATATATATATATATAAAAATATTAAGTAAACAAAAAAGAATTTTTAGAAAATATAGTTTTGTATATAATCATTGGATTTCTAATACTTCGGTTTTAGTAATTACTTAATTTAAAATAAAAGGCAGTTTCGTCTACTCTACATAAATTCAAAAGAAAATACTGGAAACAAAAATATTAATAATTGTTACGTCTACAAATCTCTACAGTAAATAATAATCAAATAAAAAGCACTAATGTTGCCTAGAAATACTTTGTTTATTTTCGTGAAAGTATCAACATATATATCTTTCGTACTCCTGATGATATATATATACATATATATCTCTAATTTTGCATTTGTAAAAGGGCATCACAGCCTATTGAACTCTATAAATAAATAAATAAATTAATTGATAAAATTTGTAGAATAGATTAAAAATACCAGTTATTTAAGATTGCTTTCAAAAATAAACATTTATTTCAAAATTAATGCTTACGAGCTGTACCTAAAACCTAATGATTTATCTATCCTATACACCGATTGTGTTTAGGTATAACCATTTTAAGATTTCATTCACCATTCATTGCGTTATTAAGTTTTGTGTACAGTTTCATCGTAATAGTACCGTAACGGATTCTGCTTTGTTTATGCAGCAAATTCAAGATGTATCAGTTTACATCATTACATGATTCCATCAGTTTTGTTCATCATATTAGTTTGTTTGTTTTTGCACATACGTATATTACAATTAATTTGTCGTAAAAACTAGAACGCACTTAGACACGCGAATAACCCGTCGATTCATAATTCGCTCAACACGCATACTCTCTAAATAATATCTCTCGTAACTTACTTCCATTCTTTTGAATTTCTCATTTTAGATATCTATTATTTTGCACAATACGTAAATTTTTTTTTATGAAAAATTCTTTACAACATACGCTCTTTCGTCTAATATAAATGAGTGTTTTGCAACTCTTTAATTTGTTGTTTTTTTTTGTTATACCTGTCACTACGTCTCTTACCACTAGCTTGTCCGTCGAAGAGCTTTGAATGACAGTACCTTGGATGTCGATATCACATGTGCGGTAAGTGCCAACAGGGCTTTCTTATTATCAATATTCAAACAGCCTCAGCGGCGGAACCTTTTGCGGACTGTAATAACTCGTTGAATGAAGTTTCCATACAATGTCGCAGTTCCGCATAACTTACGATCAGTACACTTTGCTCGTCCCGGGATATTAAACAGATCTATTAATAATAAAAAATATCTAATTAATACTTTACTTTTCTACACAATTTAAATGAGAATTACGCATTGGTTACAAATTTCTGATAAATAGCATACGGAATTTTATCATTGCATTATACAATTTAGTTAAGTAAAATTATACTTTATAATTTTAAAAAGACTATTTTGAAAAACTGTGTATGCTGCTAATTAAGTATAAGAAAAATACTTTAAAAAAAATATGTAAAATATACTAAACAATCTGATATAAAACAAATACAAATAATATATGTAAAATATACTAAGCGAACTAATGTAAAATATCTACTGTACCGATTACAAATTATTTATTATTTAGTATGTATAAACGGTCGCTAATGACCAGAGCAGTTGATGCGACCTTAAATAAAGAAATTAAAAAAAAAAAAAAAAAAAAATACTTTAATTATTGGGCATGGAGTGGTTTGTGTATGTAAGAATGAAATAATTTTGGACTAAAAACGAAAAGATCAAAAGTTGTTTTTGCACGAATGCACGAAATTAACTTTTAATTTCTTAATGCATAAATCTAATGTACTTTATTCTTGGGTGAACAAACTGACCCTAGTCAATTACTGTATATACCATTGATATTCGTAATCAAATATAACACTGGAATGTAATATCTAGAATAATATTTAATCTACAATCGATATTTATTATGTTTCTCAAATTAGTGCCTACTAAATCAATAACATAAAATAAAGGATAATTAAAATGTAATAAAGTTAACTAACCTTGTCCGGTGCACCGACATCTAATTTATTCAAACAAGAAACGACGTGAGCTAAATCTAACCAGGGCCTGCCATCGGCTGTTACTTGATGGAACACGTAATCTCGAAAGAGTTTGAGCATGTACCGATCCCCGGTCTCCGACCACTGGGGATCCAAATTGAGCTCAGGTCGTTCGTTGATAGTTGCAAGCTTGACGATAAGCCTGAAAAGCCTGCCATTCTCGAGTTCTTTTGTTAATTCGTTTTCAAGCACATCGGAGCAGAGTTGTGCCGCATCCAACTGGGTGTAAAAACGCGCCCCAATCATCGGCATGAGATCCGTCACGCTCCTTCGTGCTTGATTTGATAATAAATACCTATAATAAATAAAAAAGTATTAATATTATCAATTTAAAAGATTTAAAGGAGTATTTTACTCATCTAATTCTACTATAATCTACATATTTTTTAAATCAAAGGTATTTTATTCTGTCAATAATGAATATTAACAAATTGTTCCTCAATAAATAAAAACCATTGAATGTACTTTGTAATGATTTAGAATTGATTACAACAAAATATTAGAAATAACTAAAGCATAATTTTATAGAAGAAGTTAGATTATTAAACGAAAAGTGTAACAAAACTGAGTATCGTGGTATCTTTAAATACACAAAAGTATAGTAGTTTTTAATTAAGTCGACATTAAATCGGATACAATATTACTACATTACATCAAACACTCTTGAACGATGCACACGATGTACTCCCACACTGGTTAGTTTTAATCAACACCATTGTTTATTAATGGTGTGGCTTTTCCATTTCTTGAGACTAATATATTATTTAAATGCTTAATATTTCAGAAATGGATAATTAATAATTAGGTATTTGCTTTTGTTTTAAATTAATCATAAAATTTAGAAAGAATTTAGCTTCAAGATGAAATATCAAAAATAAATCTTATTATACAATCATATAGTGCAAGTGTATCAAAGCAAAAACAGGTTAAAAAGTCAATTATTGAATAAACAGAATATAAATAATAGAGTCAAAATTTATAAGGAAGTTAAAATAAGTTTGACTTGTGCAAAAAAATAAGACAGATTTTGGAATACAAACAATATGAGATTGCGGAGATCTGTAGAGTAGGTGCGAGCGACAAGTTCGAGAGACGCTTGCATGTTGTCTCTGTGGACGGCGAGGAGACTGCGACAAGCCAAAGCGAGCACCAGTTTGCCTAATGCTATCAAGTCTTCTTGTTGATAGTGTGGTATTAGGCTTAGTGGATTTGGTGTGCTGCTGTCAAAAGTCACGACGTCTGGCACAGCCGCGCAGCTTATACGAAGTCGCGTGCGCGAGGTTAGTAAAACTTTGGTTGGGTCCAGGCATCTATATGCTAGACCTGAAAATTATACATTAGTTATTGAAAGTAATGTATATATTTATAAAAGATAAAATTGTACAAAAATTATTTCATTCCTATTAGCTAGAAATCTATTAATTTGATTAAGTAATTAAAAATAATTGTAAACTGTATTGTAGGCAATACTAATTCATATCAAAACCATTTTTCCCAATTTGTTCACTATGCAAATCTTAAAGCATTTTGAGTTTATTTTAATGTATAAAATTTAAATGATATACCAGCTGCATGAATCACACGGAGAGCTGCAGTGAGTTGTATAATGTAACTCCAGATTATACTTTCTGGAAGCATACTATTATGCTGCTGTCTGAGTATCGTATTTTTTGTGTGACTGTAAGGTCTTGGAGCATTAGGATCCGAAGAAAATGGATCTGCATATCCATTGAGTTCTTTAGCAGAAAAATGTTTGTTTAACAATGTTTCGGATCCAGGATGATAATCATATACAAAAACTATGGCTATAAAAATATAAATTATTTTAGACTAAAATATATTAGATAAAAAATATATATTTTATTTAAAATGAAAAATACTTACAATGATCACCAAAAGCTTTTGTTGTAAAAACTTCTCTCAATTGAACAAGATTTGTATGTGCTAATTTTTTCCACATGTCAACAAGTACCATGCATTTTGTATTAGTCAATCTAAATTCTGTAAATAAATGAATTATATAATTTAAATCCTAAATTTTAAGAATCTAAAACTGTTTTAATATTGTGTAAATGATTTTAATAATGTAACCAAAATCAATATAAGAAACAAATTGTATAAATCATATACTAATAAATCAATCTTTTTATAATATTTTTATAAATTAGAAATACAATTGAGAAAATAATTTTACAAACCATGAATTCGTCGTAAGCAATATTTTGTTCCATTTTTAATATTAGTAGCTTTGTACGTTGATGTTTGGTATCCTAATACACTTGACATAGGTTTATGCATCAATTCCAATGGAACTAATTCATGATAGTTCTCAACTTCCGCAGGTATATCTGGATACTGTGCATGATCTGGTTGAGCTAAAGCTAAAGCATTCTTTTGAAGAATTTCAGCTCGCAATGCCTCATTAACGAAAAAACTGAGACTTTGCGAAGGTGGAGGGGTAGTAGACTCTGCACTATTAGGTGCTGGCTTTGTCACCTTCATAGGTTGGGGTTGTAAGTAAGATGGTGTACCTGGATACACATAAGCTAACGGCGGTGGCTCAACACTGCCAACCTGAAGAAATCAGTCAATACATTATAAAATTGTTTATTTGCTAAATGCAATATAAATATTAAATACAAAAAAAATAAGTAGAATAATAAAAATAAAATTTGTATCAATGTTGTTGTTTTGACACAATAAAAAAAATTATACTGACTACAACTTACAATTTCAGTTCCTTCGTCAACAACAGTAATAGCAGGATCAACAATAGGACTTTGAACATAGAAATATGTTGTACCTCCAACATTTTCCTGGGAATGATAAGCATTATTAAAGATATTGGGTGATGTGCTATTGCTATTTGTGAGACCTCTCCCAGGTATAAATTCAGGGCCAGTTACGACTTTCTTTGATGCATCCAAAGATAAGTTTGACAACTGTTTTGTAACATTGGCTGCATTTACTACCACTCCTGGAGTCTGACGATTCTGAAGGAAAATAATCAGTAAGAATTGGATTGGATAGAAACAGATTTTTATAAGAGGCCAGCATCTTATTCTTAACTCCATTGTTACCAAAATTTATATTAAATTACAAGACTTGTCGAATATTAGACAATGTTAGAAATTTGAAAAATAAGCAAAACTAATATTTTATAATAAAATACTTATTTTAATATTATTTTATTTATCAGTTTATTAAATATTTTATAAAAATAAAGGATAAAAATATGTACTTGAAGTAACATTAAAACAAAATTCTAATAAGCATATTAAATTTGAAAATTAGATAAAATTAGATTTGTTTAAAGTAATGAGCAATAAAGTTGGTAAGAAATAAAGTTAACAAAAAACCTCAAATACTACAAAAATCAATAAGGTATTTTAAAAAATGAAAGGATTGAAAATGTAAAATAAAAATAAAATAACTGTACCATGTAAGTAGCAAGCTTGGACTCCATGGGCACTCCATTTGTCTGCGGTGTATAAGCAACGAACATTGAAGGGTCCATGTCTCCTTGCGAAGTTGCATCTACCGCAGCCCAAGAAGCAATATACACAAGATTGAATAAATTAAAGTATCCCTTGAAGGATCATCCCCAAAGAATATCGATGATGCGCGACGACTCCCTAAACCTTGGCGTATACATGCAAAAAAAGAATAATATATAGGCACATAGGAGGAGATTCACTCGATTTCGCCTACGCGATTTATTGTTTGGATGCAGGAGCAACAGCAGCGGCAGCAGCAACAACGGTAGCAACAGCAGCAACGATCGACACTCCGGAGGTCGCGCGTCCTGAGAGGGCTAAGCGTCGAGCTACATCCTGCCACAAAAGACGCATTTATCGACGTAATTATCGACGCCCGCGATTTTTAATATTATACGCTTCGTATACTCGGCCGCCCTGCAGACGAGGAGCAAAAACAAACTGATGGCAGTAAGGACGCGAGCGTCGTCGGGTAGTTTCCACAACGCTATACGACTCTCTCTCTCCAGTCTCCCTCTGTCTCTTTCTCTCTCTCTCTCTCTCTCTCTCTCTCTCTTTCTCTTTCTCTTGAAACGCCGAACAGGGTGGGGAGGGGGGTTGGGGGAGAGGGGGAGGTTGCACGATGTGTGTGTACAAAGGTGGAAAAAAAAGCGAGAGAGAGAGACAGAGAAAGGTAGAAAGAAAGCAGTATACCAGAATGAGAGAGAAAGAGAGAGAGAACGAAAAAGAGAGGGAGG
Source organism: Theocolax elegans (assembly GCA_026168455.1). Lineage (NCBI taxonomy): Eukaryota > Metazoa > Arthropoda > Insecta > Hymenoptera > Cerocephalidae > Theocolax > Theocolax elegans. The sequence continues at coordinate 16,052,865 of CM047425.1, read as the reverse complement.
TATATGTCGGCGAGGGCGAAAACAGCTGCGCCCAACACTGGCGCGCACCGAACAGCACCGACGGTGTTGTCGTTACGCGAAGACGCGCATATTATCCTTTTGCTCTCCGGCAGCTGATTTTGACAATAGGGGGAGGGTATAAGTAAACGCGTTCTATGGCTATGACTACTTTCTATATATGCTCGACTTGACTTGCCGGCCCTTTAAAGTTGAGTCTCTTTAAATCGTCGACGCGTCAGACACCTTCGGAACCTCTTCGAGTCTCTTTCGCATTCTCTGTTTCCCTCTTACTCTTGCATTTTCTCTCTCCCCCTCTTTCTCAGTCCTTTTAGCTAGTTCTCTCTCTCTCTCTCTCTCTCTCTCTCTCTCTCTCTCTCTCTCTCTCTCTCTCTCTCTCTTTCTCGCTTGTCCCCGAGACGACCGTGAATTCGTGCGGCGCGCGCGCGCAGAGCGTCGGTCACAAAAGGATATCGTTTCGTTAGGATATTATAATACCTATATACCTATAGGTACCTAATAGGTCTCCGAAGGAACCGAATGAGAAAACTGTGAATGTATACCTGGAATGTTTCGAAAAATGTGTAGGCACGATTAACTATATTGCACGTTACGTAAATGGTACGATTTCTTTTTTAGACAGTTCGATGATTACTGTTATAGATAGTTTTTTTGCGATACGCTAAATATTTAAATACATAAATACACTTGTTAAATGTTTATCTACTTTATATTTAATTGTTTGTAGGATAGAGACGAGTGCTCGTATCGTAAAGGGTACAACATTGTTTTGTTTATTTTGAAAAATATGTGTCAAACCTGTTGATTAGTAGTTTTGTATTCTAATTTAACTCTACTATTGAGATATGCTGTTTGTACTTAATTCATAAAATTTCATCTGGAAACTAATATTCATTCGGAAATTAAAATAATCTGAAGTGATAAATAAAAATTGAAATAAAATTGATTAAAATGAGTAACTATTTTATTAATATATATTTGAGTCAACTAATATAATAATTAGTTAATTTTTAACTACTTTTATAAATATTTAATTTTTTTCTAATCTTATTCATCCATATAATAGCAGTATAAACAAAAAATATTTTTAAGGGTAAAAAAGTAACTATTTCAGAAGAAAGAAAAAATTATAAAAAGCTATGAAAAGTAACGCGTCATGTTTTATTGTCATGTATCACATATTATTATATTATTGATTTAAACAAATTAGATTATAAAGTGAATAAAAAATTTTTAATCATAAAAATTATTATTGCAAGTATTATATTATTATTGGTATTGAATTCTATAATATTATTGTATATTGATGTACGTTCTCGTGTTTACAGTTTCGATTCGTGGATATAAACGTGATAAGGTCATTAAGTGAAATTGACAAATAATTCGCGATATAATGTGCAGTTCCCTGAATAATTCTAATCTTTGCATTTATACTAAATGATACTTCTAGGTAGGTACACAATTTTTTGTCGAGTAGTATAATACAGTATATTTAAAAATTAATGTAATACGGGTAAAGCATAACAATTACTTTACATTCAATTTAATTTATAATATACCAGGTGGATAAAAAGGCAAACTTATTTACAACTGTAATGTCAAAACGAAGATAAAATTGGTAATAATTACGTTGAATAAAAATTAATAGCACTATTGAGTAACACCAGTGATAAAAAAACATACTTATACAACAACATTATTAATGGGAAAAGAAGTTGTACTTAAAATGTAAATTTAAAATGCCGCGGAGATTTGCACGCAGTACACACAGACACAAAGTAATTGGTTCAACTCACTTTTATTAAAATCCGCATTATTTTGTATTGCGTAACAGTTATATACGTTAATCGTGTTAAACGTAAGCCCTTTTCCATTTATAGTTAATTTGCGTGATTTTGCAAAAAGAGTTTGCAAATTTAATAAATTTTTTCGTCGCCAGGTGGCGTTACAGTCTCGAATGCGCGCGCATACCCAGATGTTTCTTCAATCGTCGCAATAATTTGTATTATTGTGTTGGCCTTTGTGCAGTCGTATACTACTAGACACCTGGAATATTCGATCGTCTACGCCGATTTATAACGTTGGTTTAACGAAATAAAAATACAAATTTACGAGGTGAATAGTAAAAATGATTATTCCAGTACGTTGTTTCACTTGTGGCAAAGTTATCGGTAACAAGTGGGAGGCTTATTTGGGTCTTTTGCAAGCTGAATATACCGAAGGGTGAATATACATAACCTCTTTATATCATGTGTTTTTGTTGTATTATTGTATTATTCTTTTGATATAGAAATATTTTTTATGATTTGAAATTTGTATTATTTTAACGAGAAAAACAAAAGCAAATTTACTAATTTGTCAAATTATTTGTTAAACCTGTATTGTGCTTATGGTAAATCCAATATTAATTTTGTTTATACTTTATTGAGCATTCCTATTATTTTTTGCTGAAAATTCAGAAATTTATTAACACTATTTTAATTTAATAGAAATAATAGTTTTACTAATGTATTAACAAATATATTTATTTTTGTTTTAGCGATGCTTTGGATTCACTTGGATTAAAAAGGTATTGCTGCCGCAGAATGCTTCTTGGCCATGTTGATTTAATCGAAAAGCTTCTAAATTATGCACCACTGGAGAAATAATTATATACATATAGAATTTGCAAAGTTCTAACAATTATATTTTTGTATTTGTCAGTATAGTATTCACATATACATTTACAACTTAAGGTATGACAATTATAGAAAGACAAAAACAAAATATTCCATCAATAATGCAATTCTTTTATGTTTAATTGAATGTACAGTAACTTTAAGATGACCAATTAATTATACAGTGTTTTTAAATAAAATAAGTTTATACATTATCTTGCTATTTTAATCATTAATTTCCACTGAGAAAATATTGTATACATGCTTATATTTATAACTATTTACTAATTTAACACTTAATGAACAGAATTTAATTACAAATGAATCTTTTTTTTTCTGATGTTTTTTATTAATTTTAGTACTTTAATTTAAATAAATTAAACAATTTATTCTTTTTACATATAAATACATTAATAAATTAATGATTAGTTAAATAAAAAATAATAAATGTAAAAAATCAGTTTTACATATGAAACATTTAATGTTAAACTTAACAATTTTAAAACATATTTACAAAACATTAAAATTTTGTTTTAACGAATAGAACGTTCATGTTCTTGTTCTGCATACAAGGCTGCAATCTCCAAAAGGGCACTGCGAGTGCCAAATATTAAGGCAAAAACACCTATAGTGCCAACAATTACATTTTTTACTGCAATCCAATTGAATCTTCCAAAACCAATATCCCAGTAAGTTACTGTTTCAATAAATATAGGAATAAGAATACCCAAAATTGAAAAACAGAATGCACCTATAAGTGCAGTAAAGGGACCAATTGTTGGTACAGCTATTGCAAGTAAGACTACAAAAAGAAACATGCTGCTATTATTATTTATGCACTTTATAAGTGATTCTATAAAATTGATCCAAATAAAAAACTTACCAGCACCAATAGCGAGAAGGGTCCTTAAAACATAATTTGCAAGAATAGACTTTCCTACAAAATGATCTTTAATACCTGACCAGACAATATCAAGACAAACATAAAACTGTAAACCAAACGTGCCATATACTGCTACAGCTACAAAAATTTTCACTATTTGTGCAGGACTAAAATAAATATTTTTTATTAAACAAAGAGTTTTTTACATTATATTATTATACTTGGATTTACATTATATTATTAAGGGATACTTAATAATATAACTTAATAATATAATACTTACATTTCTGATATTGGTAAATTTAATGTGATGCTACCGCAGGTATCATCACCGAATCTAGCATATCCTAAAAAGCCAAGTAGAATGTAAATCACTGTTACACCTGACATTCCTCTGTTGAGTACTCCACAGATACCGGTAAAATGTTCAGGTGTCTGCATGTTGTTTTCTAATGGCATTACCACTCCTGCAAGATTAATAAATATTACATATATAATTTAAATAAAACAAATCGTAATTATTTAAATATATAAATCATAAAAATATTGCTGTGTACACATTATAAACACACATACTCAAGTACTTTCAACTATACATTATGAAGTAATCGATAGATATTAAAAGTATGTGAAACTTGTGAATAAATATTAATACGCTATCAAATTATTAAATTGAAAATGAGTAAAATATTATATAAATTAAATATTTATTAATTTTAATCAAATAAGATAAAGTGATTATGAACCAACAAATCCATATTACAACAGTTGATTTTTGGTAAGATATTTTTTATATAATTTATATGTTAAATATGAAAACTGAAAACACTGATCATAAAAATTACCAATGGCTTCAATCGCAAAGACAGTGATACTAAAGAAATCGGGAAACTGGGAAATATCTGTCGCAAGAGAAAGCATGTCCGTATCGATAGGCTGCAAATCTTTAATAAGATAGTAAAATGTTATTCCCAGGCTAGTGCCCATAAAAATATTAGCCACCATTGAGACAGGTGCGAGGTATTTTAAATCGGGAACCCAACCGAGAAGTACGAGGGGTACCAAAAGCGCACACATTACCAATCTCTCGTCAACTAAATATCCAAGGTAATAGTCCAGTAATTGTTTAAAACTTTTCGCTATTATTACCGTGTACACGCTGCAGGTGCCGTAATAAGTTAAGAACAAACTTATTTGAATGAGATACCTGCAATTATAATAGAAGTATAGTAGTAATAATCAGTTTTTTATTTTTATTTAACAAAGAGCGTAGGAAATTAAAATAAAAAATAAATTGCAAAGTATATAATTAAGCGATTTAAAAAAAATATTATTTGAATACAATTGTAATAAATAGTAGTTGATCGGTAATGTTAAGTCAACTAGTGTTAACTGACAAATCTGTAAAAATTCAAAATGAATTTTCAAAATTGGACGTGTATTTTAAAAAAACTTACCTTGAAGGTGTAGCCAAAGGTTTAGCCCATTCAGGTCCAATCGAAAAAGAGGTTACGCTGACTTCCGCAAAGCTCATTTCCGTTTTGTGTGTTTTGTAATAAAGTATGTGAGCACATTTCACCTGTTAACAAATAAAATTAACGTCGTAGCTTGATCGCAGCTAAAAATATTAATTCATTTAACAATAAACCATTCACTCTTCGTTAATTAATACAAATTTGGTAAAATACAACTACTTAATTATTATTAAATATTTACAAGAATATAAGCACAGTGTGTACAAACGAATGCGACGAGAATCGTCCCAAAAATTCCTACAACCAAACCGGCACTACGAAAAGCCATGGGCATTGCTAAAAGTCCTGTTCCTAAACATGATTTTAATAGATGGGTTAATGTATCGAGATCTCTGTAAAAGAAATTAATAAAATAAGAGGATTGAAAATTTAATTCGTATCTTTACACAAAATTTTGTTAAATATTCTTAAATGGTGGAGAAAATATTAGAATACTTACGTCGTAGGGTTGGATACTTTCCGTTCCTTGAAAGGATTAAAACCTTGTGCGTTTTCAGCATCGCCTTTACTTCTGAATTACAAACCAATGAAACTAATTTTATTAACTTATGTATTATGGCATGTATTTATTATTTTAACTGTTATATTATTTAAAAATTGCAATTACAAGACTGTGTTTGGAATAAAAGAAGGTGTATATATAGGAATACTTAATCAGTTAATTTTTGATACTATATATATATAAAAATAGAAAAATTGTATAAAATAATCAACAATTACTCTTTAACCATCGTTGTTTCCTCGTTCTACACAGTGTCTTTCACAGAACCGATTCACTTTGATAATGCAATAAACGTCAACCCGTAAGAGGCAGTTCGATTAAATCAATCCGAAATTTCTTGCACTCCTTTTAAATCTTCATCGCAAACTTTAATTGTTTTGACAAAATGCATTGCTTGGTACACGCGATGTTGTTTCAACTATACTTATACTTCTTTAAGAATCGCGACGTCGTTGAATTTTCGCGCGTCTTTTATTTGTTTGTTTTAAATTTTTGTTTACATATTATTTTTACGTTAATAATCACTCTGAGATTGTTTGGTTAAATATTTTTTAATGTGATGAACCGATCATTTTTCATTCAATCAATGTTAATTTCGTAGCTTGATATACTATAAATTCGAGGAGCAAAAAGAGTTAATGGTTTTAATTTTGTAGCAAGTAATTTGTTCATTATTGCAGAGTTATTGTGTTCGGAACGATTTAATATTCTTTTGCTTTACAATTATCGTCTTCGTTGGATTTTTTCATAGATATCTATAATTATTGGGTTAAATAAATAATTAACTTTATTTTAAAGTTAGTTTGTACAACAGCAAAATGATAATGTTACTTTTACGCAACGCAATCGTCTCACAAATTACGCGTACTAAATGTAAATGTCGTAAGAGATTTTAGCCATTTTACAAATTGATAATTTTTAATAAAACTATTTATCCGCGATGCAAATAAATCGTGAAGTTGATACCAAGATCTCAACTGACTAAACAAATGAATAAGCTCAATATTAATACAATATTATTTGAAAAGTATCGTGAAATCAAAATAAACAACGACTCGAATATTATGCAATTATATCCTTAAATTTCTTGCAATACGCACTTAGCATTAATTAGCGAGAATAACACGATAACCATTAGACCAGCATGTGCACCCTCTTAGTAAGCAGATTTTGGTGATATTCATAATTTGGTTTGTTTTTATTACAAACTTTTGAGTTGGTACAACTCCAGTACTATAATTAAAATATGGTTACTATAATTTTATGTCGAAAACGGTAACGAATATTAATTGTCAATTTAAATCTATATATACTTTGTTACGCATAATAAATTTAAATATAACTCATTAAAAATTGTAACAGATGATTTGCAGGATAAATAAGAAACAGTTTTATAAAAAAAATTTTATTTTTTAAACTAGATAATTTTAAAACGTATTTACAAAACATAGTTTTTTTTATGATATACAATGTAAAAAGTTTAATAAAATTTTGCTTTTATGATGCAGAGCATTGATTACTTTGCTCTCCTGTGTATAACTCTAGAATCTGATTGATGGCACTGCGTGAGCCAAATACTAAGGCGAGCAGTCCAATAATGCAAATAATTACATTTTTCATTGCAACCCAGTTATATTTTCCAAATCCAATATCCCAGTACGTTATGGTCTCGATGAAGACAGGAATAAGAAGACCCAAAATTGAAAAACAAAATGCACCTATTAGTCCAATAAAAGGACCAATCATTGGTACAGCTACTGCAAGTAAAACTGTAAAAAAATACAGAAGTTATTAATACTTAAGTTATTTAATAATTTATAAACTAAATTTGATTTAAATAAAGAGCATACCTGCACCCATAACAAGAACCGTCCTTAAAACGTAATTGGCAAGAACAGGCCTCTTTTCGAAACGATCTTTAATACCTGACCAGGCAATATCAAGGCACACGTAGAACTGCAAACCGAATGTGCAGTATACCGCTAATCCTATAAAAATTTTCACGATTTGTGCGGGACTGAAAAAGATAAATCAATTAAATTTACTGTTTCTTCTAGTCGTGACATTTTTACAATTGTATAATCAAACAGTACTTACATTTCTCCTACTGGTAAATTTAACGTAATACTGTCGCAAGTGTTTTCATCGTATCTGACGTATCCTAAAAAGCCAAGGAGAATGTAAATCAGAGTTACACCTGACATTCCCTTGTTGAGTACTCCGCAGATACCGATAAAATGCTGTGGTGTTTTCATATTATTTTCTAATGGCATCACCACCCCTGCAACACATATTTAAATTTTATTTTAAATAGAACAAATATTGTATCAAGATATTACATTTATTACATACATTATGCGATAAAAATATACTTAAATGTAATCTATTTAGAGATTTAAATTATCTTGAAAATTGCATTTTTTAAACAAAATAATCAATTACCAATAGCTTCCATGGCGAAGATCGTGATACTGAAGAAATCGGGAAACTTGGAAATATCTGCCATGAGTGGAAGCCTATCAGTATCGATAGGCTGCATATCTTTAACAAGATAGTAAAATGTTATTCCTAGACCAGTACCCATGAAAATATTAGCTACCATTGAGACAGGTGCGAGGTATTTTAAATCTGGTATCCAACTGAGAAGGATCATGGGTATCATAAGCGAGGACATTACTATCCTCTCGTCGATTTGATATTCAAGGTAATAATCCAAGATTTGCTGAAAATTTTTCGCTACTATTACCGTGTACACGCTGCAGGTGCCGTAATACGTTATGAATAAACTTATTTGTATAAGATACCTGGAAACGAAAATACATTGATTATATATTTGTTTATTCGTACATCTATAAATATGTAAAGATATATTAAATAATGAAGACATCATAATTCACTACCTTGATGGTGCAGAGAAAGGCCTCGCCCATTTAGGTCCACTTGAGAAAGAAGTCTCGGCGACATCCGCAAAACTCATTGACGTCCTTTGCGTTTTGTAATAAAGAACGTGGGCGCATTTAACCTGCAAACAAATTGAATCAACATCAACTCGACTTCAGTAACACTAGCTTTATTTGGTCTAAATATTTTTTATACAACTCTATTACAATACTTTGAGATTTAAAGAAAATTAACAATATTCTATGACAAATTTTTGCTAATTTAGTGTTATTAATGGATTAAAAATATTTGTTTTCGTTTTATATATTTTATTAACCTTTACTTTTAGTTTTAATGTTAAAGTACTATAATATTATATAATTTTAAAGTTTTTTGTAAAAAAATTTATTAAACACTTACAAGAATATAAGCACAGTGTGTACAAACGAACGCGACGAGGATTGTCGCAAAAATTCCTACGAGTAAACCGGCATTTCGGAAGGCGACAGGCATTGCTAAAATCCCCGTTCCTAAACTAGCTTTCAACAAGTGGGTTAACGTATCAAAATCTCTGCAAAAAAATGAATGTATGAATAAAAAATTATAAATATGTCAATAATAAATTTTACCAATCAAAATTTGGTCAAACAAAACTACAAAATTACTTACGTCGTTGGATTTGGTACCCTGCGCTCCGTGAAAGGATTAAATCCTTGTGGGTTTTCGGCATCGCGTGGAGCGACTTGTACCTTGTACCTGAAAATAAAAAAACAAACAATTGTAAATAATTTTCAGCATATAACTGAATGACAATAGTCAGAAAGACAATAGTTCGTCATATTACTAAAAAGTTCGTATTTCTTGCATTAAATAATAAAAATCTATTTTTATTTATTTTTTTAAAAAGTTGTGTTTTTTTTTAATTAAGTTATATAACAGAAGAAAATAATTTCTCGATCGTTAAAATTAAACAAATAATCTCCAATCATTTTTTACTTAAACCAATGTCGGTTCCTTCTTTTATCGTGACTCTTAAGAAACAGAAGCAAGCATCCTGCGATTATTTCATAAACGTCGATCGACGAGAAACGTTCTATTAAACTAATTTCGCACGTTATTACTCTAGTTTTAAATGTTCATGGCGAACATTAATTGTTTTGACAAACTATGTTTCAAATACAATTGTTAACCGACGCGTTTATTTATCAATGCTGTACGAAACACCCTTTTTTTCATATTTTTGAGTTTCTTCAATAATTCATTAAAATAAAGTTTGTGCTTGAAAGCTTACTTGGCAGTGAGGACTCCATCTTTTAAATTCGATCCGTCTTGTGGAAGGAAGGTATCCAACTCCGTTGGTGGTTTGTGATTATCTTCAACCTGAAACATTAGAGAATTAGATCGACTCGACGATTAGGATGAAGATTTAAATAAATGTGTTCTTGAATTTAACTTATATTTTTCATTTTAATTAATAAATTATTAATAGGATTTTTAAACGGTAAAAATCTGTTTATGTTAACAATGTTAAACAAACACATTAAATTCTAGGTGCTATTATGCTTTAAACATTTGGTAAATAAAATTTTCGTATATTTTGCAAACTACTATCAATGTATATTTCAAATTCCTACAATAAATTTTTACATATTTTTACTAACGTTTAAAGTTCTGTACATGTATTTACACTATACTTAATTCGATAACAAAAATATTGATAATTACATGAAATTACAACTTACCATTTTTATCTATTGTTTTTTGTTTATTTTCTGGCTATCAAACGATCTGCAACAAAAATAAACGAGTCATTAATAATTAAAATAATAAATTTGAAATTCAAATAGGAATAAAATAGTATTGCGTTAAATTTTGAAAGGAATGAATATTTTTAGCCCTTGTGCGGCGGTCAATGCGGTTGATAATACGACCTATAGATGCAATCGAGAGTGTATAATAAGTAACCCGCAATTCTTGGGTATAGTGATCAGGTGTTGGGCGTACCTTCATCACTGCATGCGATAATCTACAAACTGATGTAGGAAAAATCGATAATCTCTTTGACGTTACACGAAATATACTTTTCCGAAAATATCCTTTTTTACTTATTGTTGATGTATATTGCAATTACAATTTATATAGATCGCGTCGTAGTATGTTTCAAGATTCTCTGTGCACTGAGAATTATAATTCAAATTTTGTTAAATATTTTCTATTAACGAATTATGACCTTAGCCCATAAAACATAAATAAAATTGATAACACAATTGATAATTTGTTTAATAAATTTGATGAAAAGCTGAGTTACAGCTTTATCCTTAATAATTTACTGATCGGTTAAAACAAGAAGAAAATACAATTGAAACGGATTTTTAAATACAAGCGTTTATATAGGTATATAATAGATTGAGATAGATCGAATAAACTTATTAGCATTAACACGCGGATGGAGATCAATTTGTCGGTGTTACCACATTAAACGTCGTAAAGTGAACGCACTTACTCGGCACTAGAGACGAGTAGGGAACTTTTTTTCAATGGTAAACCGATATAGCGAAGCCCGAGAAAGTGAAAACGCGAGGGAGATATATCGAGTAATCGCAAACGCGCGTTCAAGCTGCATTGATAATTATTTGTTATCGCTTAACAGTAACAACGCCTATTTGCGTAACGTTCACAAGTTTTCGATTACATTCTGTAATTGAAAGGTATTATATTATTTATTGGCTATCGAATGGATTATTATAGGTGAGTGTATAACATTCTATATATATACATCTCAGTCTTGTAAACAAACTTTGCAGACCAAATTGATATATGAATATAAATTTGTGATTTAATTTTGTTTACGTACTTTCAATTGATATTATAATCGAAATATATAGTAACCAATAATTGTAATTATTGTTGGTTGATATTTAAGTTGGTTTATTTAATACTATTAATACGATATCGATCGATATATACTTAATAACATTGCTATGTAAATCTAATCATCAAATTTATACTATATTTTTCGATGCAGTTATTATTTTAAAAATAGTAATGACAAGAATAAGTATATCGGAATCGAGCAGGCTGAGAATTTCAAATTCTGATAAAGATGAATAATAAATTCTACCGCCGCGTTATAATTTCAAGCAACACGATTTAACGCCAGTGCAACTCTTTGATTCGTATAAATTCATTATAAACTGCCGAAAATGAGAAATGGAAATAAACGATACGTTTCATTTTTATCGTTTCATTTATGCCCCGATAAAAGCGAATAACAACGTGTGGCTTACACACATCGTGTATGCCCCCAGGGTATAGCTTCCGGGGTTACCGACGCGACCTTCGCACATTTTATCAATTGACCAAGCCGTTGACACGCTATGCCTAACAAATATTTGCGCGATTCTTAAGCAACTCTACTCTTTCTCTTTCGCGTGCCGAACGTCAGTGTTGCAAACTTTTATCGTTAATCACGAATTAACGTATTAGTTGAGCGTTCTCGCAAACGAATTTCATTTCGTGTAAGTACATGGAGAAAAAATTATTATTTTTATTATTCTTTAACATTTACGAATGTGTATGTAAAATAGAAGGAGAAACCAGGAAGAAAAAGAAAATTTCTCTAATTCTAAACGAAAAGATTTCGACATCTGAAATCTTTATATCGCTTTATTTTAAAAATGGGTAAATGAATAAACATCAAATTTTGTAGAAAGCATAAAAAGTAACTAAGGATTATTAGGAGACTGAAATTGAAACGGATAAAGAAATATTTCTATTAAAAATAAATAAAAGTAAAAACCGGAAGTTCGTTTTAACTGTATATAAGGCTAGTGCCGCGTACCCATACTTGCCTCGGGTGCGCGACACGCGCCCCTTGGTATAGAATGTGTCAACATGATATTTGCATTTTTATTATTCAAATCCTACTAATTTTTTACTAAGAATTTTAAATCTATACAATAGCAAGGTTTTTTTTTTATTTTCTTTAATTATATTTTGTTATGTTATTTATTATATATCTTCGTACATAGATCGAATGAATTATACATCGAATATAAACTCATTTATTTACTTGCGCAACTATATGTTTCTTGGCTGGTAAACCTTTCGATCAGAACTATACATGTATATACACATACATCGATAGGAGGATAATAAATTTATAAGTTTGTACGTGAAGCAAGATAAGTACGCTATTAATTTAAAGGCGTACATGTATTCATCGTCACCATTTCATATTTGAAAACAAATTCATCCTAATTAACTTACTTCCAAGAGAACTAAGTCATTTATTAGTTACTTATTTACAAATTTTTATTTTTATAAGGAATAAAGAAAAAAAATTTTTTTTATTAATGCGTGATTTATTGATATAGTTAAATTTAATGACAATTATTTAAAAATTAAAAATTGTCTTTAAGTGTAACAAAAGTGAGATGAAATAATATATGTTTGTGTGGAAAAATGTTTTCTGAATATCAAACATTTGTTTACATCAGATATCGAATTATTGTACAAAGAAATATATATAGTCACACACACACACACACACACACACACACACACACACACACACACACACACACACACACACACACACACAAACACACGTGTATTATGTGCTTTTGCGGTTAACATTTGCTGTTACGAGAGATAAAACGAACAACGAACCAGCAACATTAGTCGTAAATGTGTTCTATTAAAATTATTTCTAATTAATATTTAACAATAGAGACTGAGAACACGTATAACCAAGTTAAATCAAGCAAATTAATTGGGAACATTATTAACTATAAGTTTGAATAATAAATAGAGAATAAATAATTATAACAAAATTACGACTACTCGAATATCCATTCGAAATGTAAGAAATGCACACTCTTCACTTCTCGGCAATTACACGAAAATCCATTTGTGAAGCGAAAAGTTGATTCTGCGTATCTACGAAAATATATATTCATCTGGCAGATGAAAGACCAGATCAGTCTAAAACCGTTGAGCCGAATAATTTTCCGGCTCGTAAACGCAGCGAGATTTTCGCTATAGCTAATACCCGAGAACCATACGAAATATTAAAGAATACACTCACCACTGACGATGATATGCATACTACTGCACTTTAGATTTTGAATAAACTATTATTAACATCTTTGGACATTTAATACCGAGAAACCCGTACTCCGAAATTCCCGTGTTGAGAGATCTAATCGGATCATCATTCGTCGAATTAGTTTTAAGTGGAATGATTTTTTATTTCGATTTAAATATACGTTTTACGAGAACTGCAACAGTGAATCGATTTCTAAAATACGTATATTAACCCAAGAATAATATTAAAAGTGAGAGGAAAAAAAACATAGTACAATACGTCGGAAAATGACATGTGAATTATAATATGATAACCTTATGTACATGATTACAATGATACCATTAGTCCGTGACATAAAAACAAACGTTTAGGTATTATCGTTAAGCAATAAACGATATATCGTGCAAATAAAATTCAATGCGATTTAATCAAAAGAGAGGCGTTTAGTAAGTTTTTTGTATACTTTATTCACCGACTCACAGTTTGGTAGCTAATGAGATTGATTTTATACAACACGACTAATGTATCTTTCCTCTATACGTAACATTTTCCATTTGTATACGTACTGCATCTGAATGTAATTAATGAAAGCGTTAAGAATAATTTTATAATGTACTGATTCCTACAATTGAGCGATTTGCAATAATTATACTTAGAATAGATAGTGGATAATAAATACATTTTTTTTTCCTGCAACGCAGTTAGTAAACTTTAGAATACATTACCGTTTACGCAACAATTTCGAGAATGTCATGAAATTTGAGAAGTAAAGTAATGAACTATTAGAATGTTATATTAAAATACGGCGCGTTTGGCAAAATTTGTAAACTGAGAAACTTGTTTGTATACCTATATCAATTCGCACGTGAGAGGAAATGAATTGTGTCAAATGTGCTTCGCGAGAAATCGTACGGGGTTAGCGTACTCGAAAATAGTATTTCGATTTCGCCAAAAATTTCTTGCCAATGTTTACGTACGATTCGCAACAGTGTTTCCGAAGATAAGCCGAGCTTCTTTAATGTATACGTATACACATATAAATGTATATTCCACTTTGTTCATATTAATGAGGAAATACGCGTATATATATAATTTAACTAGCAAGCGAACCGATGATGCCTGCTCGCGATAATCTTAAACAAATGTTTTTACGTCAAACCTATAAGTGTTTGACTTTGCACCGCGTAACTTTGCAAATATTTACAATATTGTTACTTAACGTTTTATCGGCGCTCGATTTTTTCCCTTAAGAAACTTCATTTAAATTGCTGGGAATTTAAATGACTAGTGAGATTACGAGTCATATTAAAATAATTTTTCTTTTTTTTAATAATTTCAGTTATACTTATCTAAATAATCGAGCGAGTGAAAATCGTACACAATATATGCATGTACGTCGTACGTTTCATCGATTGAAAAGAACTGTATTTATTTAAGTGCTCTTCTTTTTTAGGGCAGACGTAACGTCACGTGTGCGTGTAAAAATATGGCTTTCAAAAATAACCAAAACGTACATTAGCACATGAAAACTTTAGTATCCAAAGACGAAACGAGCTCAAAGTGTCTCTGACGGATGACAGACTATATTGTTTACTTTTGTGATTCAAATATTGTATACTTACTGCGCGTTATTCTCAAATTCAAATGTTGGAACGCATCTATACGCGCACATGCGAGGCAATTTTCAAGCGCAAAAAGTTCGTATACAGGTCTTCTATCTGACATCTCAAACAATTTTCCTAAAGAATTATTTTTATACATTCAAATCATCGTCCTCATACAAAGTAATTTATTTATTTATGCTTAAAATATATATTTATTTATTTATAAAAAAAACAATATTCTACGTTCCAGGAAAACCATTAAAAGAATATAAATTGTAAATTAATTGCCTAAATTTCGTTAATTCAGCCATTTCAATTGAATGCGCATTGACTATACAGTATCGTCTTCGTTTGTGTACACTCGTAAATTAGAATTTGCGTTGTATACAAATTACAGTTTCGAAGGTATATTTGTAACAAGGCCAGCACTATTTTGTTTTGATTTTTGTCAGGTGTACGCACGTGTATTAATTCCATTACTATTCGATACGACTTATACGTTGTTCAAATAGTAAACGTAAAATTTGACATTCACAGTTAAAGATTTTATTCGTCATCGATAAATTTAATTAAACGATTCCTCTGTATCATTATTATCAATGACATTTTCTAATGTTCTTAAGTTTATTTTGAATTTTAGTTTGTTACCGAAACAAAACCACTAATATCAATAATACATAAGATATATACAATTTGTTAAAAAAAATATTATTTTGCAGTTCAAGAAAGTGCATTTGCATACAATTTTGTCACTAGCAATACTTGAAATAAATAAACAATCAGTACTTATCTACAATTCAAATAAACATTGATTGTCAAACAAAGGAAAAAAAAAGTTCATCGATCTTCGTAGTAATTTTCTATAATCGTTCCAATGAAATCAATAATTGAAACAGTTTGATCGATTTGATTGGTACATAGTTAATAGTTAGTAAAGAATGAACTTTTATTACATTTAATTTATTTAATGCTACACCCGAGAGCGAAACAATTTTAAATTCGACCTCTTAACCAATTCCGAAGAAATGTTTAATCGAAAGATTACTCTGTAAGTAAAGTTGTAAACATATTTTTAAAAATGAAATAACAGTTATTAAATCGAAAAGGGCAACAATAGTTAAAGTAACGTTCGATAGTCTAATAAGGCTATGAAAAACATAAAGCAACATTTGCGAGGGGGCGACGATATTATGAGATTGCAAAACCGAGCGCCGCCTCGGCGTCGTTTATAATGAGCCGCGGCGCGCCGCGCGCGTGAGGGAAAGAATAGAACGACGATAGAATGAAAAGAGAGAAAGAGAGAAAAAAGTGAATGGCAAGAGTGAATCACGCTGCGGCAAACTTTCAATTGAGCCTCAATTACAAATTACTTAACTTGATTTGCATTACGCGGCTTCGCGCCGATTTTCGCAGAGGGACAGTTGCGAGGATTCGGTGCAATGGCAACCGGTACTTTTCTATGTGAATTTACATTCGATGCACATTCTATGCACTGTGGTTACTTTTGTTTTTTTCGCCTCTATTGCTTTTCTCAATTAAATATTTTACATTTTTTATTTATTTGTTATCTAATACAATTTGCTATACTTTCTACGTTTAAAAAATATTTTCTTAGATTGAATAGATAACCTTTTCAATGATCAATTTATTCTTTTACTTAATTTTTTTTCAAATTACGGTTTAAAATCTTTGCGCAAAATTACATGTTATCATTTTTATACACACTAAAAATATATATCCAGGAAAAATTATCTCGATTAATCGATGAACTCTTGAAGCTTGATTAATATAATCCTTTATTCTCCTCTTTTTTTTAAATAAACATACATATAAATCGTATATTTATTATCGATACACTCGATAATCAATTGATTAATCGTTTAATTTTATTTACAAAAAAAAATATTTAAGCAAAGTATATGTATTATTTGTAATGATACTTGTTTTAATTGCTTCAAACCCATATTTTTCTAACCGTATTCTTGACATCTGTTTATAAACACCTATTTAACAATTGCGATGGCGAGTTTGTATTTATAAACATGAGTATAAGTAATAGATCGAATCAACTTGATTACAATTAAATCGTAATCTCATTTACTTTTGAGATTTTAAGAACTAGATGCGTATCAATGCAATCTATTATTACACTGTTTTATCTTTAATGACAACTCTCAAATTGATAACAGCTTTATTGATTAGACTAACTTTGGATCTTTTGCATGTATGCTTTTACAAAACTTGGCTGCATTAAATTTGCAATCACATTTCATATAACTTCGTTAATTTTTTGTTTTTAATATTTAAGACTATTTATGATAATTGAGTTTAAATTTCAATGCATCAATGTTATTCTTCAACGAGCAGAACTAAGAAGACCGAGCAAGACATATGCGAAAAATGTGTCTCGAGAGGTGTGTCAAATAAAAATCTGCGTAAACCATTAAACGAGCCGAGATAAGAGAGCAGCGAAAACAAATATTACTCCGAAACTTAACTCTGACAGTCGAAAAGTGTTTGTCTTCCGCTAACCGAGATAATAAATATTTATGAACGATCAAAGCGATTGTGTCGTTTATCTCACTCGTTTAGACTTCTAAACGTAAATCTAGGATCGAGTATATATGGTTAAACTTAGTCGTATATACGATTTTCAATTGATTCACTAATTTATACTTTTTCTTATTGAGACAAATATTGAGGATTATACGGTATTTTAACTGTCGCATTTTGAATTTAGCATAATTATTTTGTTTTATGTATCCTGAAATAAATAAGTATAAAATCTATTACACTCGATAAAATTTTGCGATTATTTTTAAAGTACGATTAACAATCACAAAGTTTTTATTATTCAAGTATAGTTTCTTCGTGATAAACGATGGCATTAAAAAAATTTGAATGACTTGCACTAATACCAAAAGTCTATAAAACTTCCGATTCGAATTAAAAGACGAAACAATATGAATAAATTTGAAGAGTCTGACTTGACATTTTATAATTTAACCGGTCTCTATCCATGATCCGTTGTTTTCGTCGATAAGCCCGCGAGGCAGAAATAATGAAAAAAAAATTATGCAAAACATGAAGAAAAAGATTTACGCAAGTGGGGATATATAGCAAAAATTGAAACATCTCGGCATAATATAATTCAACTGCACAATGATGTGAATATTAGCAAATAACGTGATAAGTCACGTGTTTTAGTTACGCATATCTAAGGTCATCGCACATGTAATTCTCGGTGACCGTGCTAAATGATATATTTTTTTTTTAAGTAAGTATCATTTAGTAAACTGTATACGTTATATACCTAACTTAAGGAATCGTCGAAGCATTTGATCGACCTTACGTTTCAATTTTTTTCATTTTTTAAATACGGCAAGCAACGCACGGATGTTAATTTCTATTTATAATTAAAATAAAAGTTAAATATTACATAATTTTATCGGTATATTTATACTTAAAATCTTATCAGCCGTGTCTCTTAAAAAAGGGAAAATAGATATGAAACGTAAAAATAGGTGATAAATAGAACAGTATAAAATGCATCTGTTAAGTAACTAATTAAATAAACTGATATAATACACTAGGCCAAGATTTTTCGAGTTTTTAAATAAATAATTATAATTTCATCATTATTGACTAGTAAATTGCAATCATTACAATGCAAAATCAAACCTACTCAAAGATTTTCCATAAATTATACGCACCAATATTTAAAATTTTTGTTTAAACTCACAAAATTCTCGTAGCAGTTAAAAATGACTTCGCAAAAATCTTCCGCTCACTCTCTTTTTTTCTAGTCGTAACTTTCCGGCTCTTTGATATTTATTTTTGTCGCAAGTGCGAATCAAAACGACCTACATTTTTTTCAACACCCGCGCACACATAATTTATCATTCGAAAAGACATTTGATGCTGATCGATTGAACTTGGTTTGTGAAACAGGTGGTAATGAATTCTCGCCACGCTACTTGATTGTTTTTTTCATTTATTTGCTATATTTGTAAATCGTTGATTTTATTTTAAACCTGCAGTTTGATCAAACGAACGCATTACTTTACGTCATTTATTGCATATTATTATTATAATTGTAAACGTAAAAATCATAAAATTTTAATTTAAATATTTACTTATTTGCACGTCGTTAGATTATTTAATATAAAAATATTACCTTCGATATTTTTTGTCATGAAATTTAGTACATTATACCGGGCGTTTGAAGAGAATTTGACATTAAATATACTAAAGAGTTTAGCAATGTATTAAAATTGGATGGAATTGTGTAAAAAAATTATTAAATTTTTTCTTGTAATTTTTCTATTTTTAAGGCACACACGACCCGCATCGTTAAAATCGACGTCATTGCAGTCATCGTCAATATTGACATTGTAAATATTTTAGCATTATCTGTAAAACTAAATAATTTACTTGAAATAACATTCAAAGGATTTTCCCCTTCACCGATACCGTAGAATATAAATATATTGAACTTTCATCGATAATTTAATAACACAGTATATAGATTTCCTAGTTTATTGCCGGTTACTCGAACGACACTATCGTAGTCAGTAGCTTTTTAGTTTTAATCGTAAATCATATCTAACTCAAGATAGTATAGAGATATACATAGTAAGTCAATGAAAAAAAGTAACTGTATACTTCTAGGATTGTAGAAAATTTTTAACTTTTTGTATAATAGTTTTGTCAAGTTTGTAAAGCGTTTTTTTATAATATTTCAATTTAAATTATATACAACGTTACGTACAAACTATAGGTAGTACAATTATATTATGAAAACGTGAAAGATATAAAATATGTCTCTAGAAGTTGCTTTTTTTATGTTTATAGCGCGTATTTAAATATATGTATATACGTAAATAGAACCGATCGTTATATAATTATTGTATATAAATATACAAAAGTTTATCACTTACACTTTAAATAAATAATATAAAGTTAAACGCAAAATAAATAAAATTATATCTATTCATCGAATTCGATATTTATTTTACGTGTCGAATTCTATAGAATATAGAAGATAGCTATAGCAGTAAGGAAGAAAAAAAAATGCGTGTAAAATCAACAGAATAGAAATTTCGTAGAATCAACGAGTTTCTATTTACGCGAATTCGGTCGGTGTTCGTTACAACCCGTAATCATGAAGAAATTAAAAAAAAATTACCGACTGTAACGATAAGAAAACTCGACATCGTGACCCAAAATGTTCCGGAAGTATGTGTCGTATAGGACGACCATGTACTCGTTCCTATCGATTTCGCCCCCGAAATACCGGCGCCGGATTACATCATACAACGATGCGTTCACCGCCTACGCGATATACGGCGTCTGCTTTACCACGTGGTCGGCGTCCCGCTGCCTTAGCACGTGTGCACTTTTTAGTCTCTTGACCGAAAATGTATACCGTTATATCGTTTCTCTTCAATCTTTTCGCTTGAATTTCGTTTCACCGCAATTTACTCTAGACATTTATCAAATCTTTTTTTTTCTACAATTGTAGCATTAATTAAAACGAGAGTACCATACATAAAAATACAGTTAGAATAATAAAAATATAATATCACTAATCTTATAATAATTTAATATAACCTTGCGTTAATAATCAAACATTTTTAAATAGAAAATCATATTAAACAATTTTTTCAACTATGTGTACAGAATGCCTTTATTAAAAAAATTATTTTAGCAATGTTGTTTCTAACTGTATTTAATTGATGAACCATGAGATACTACTTAAGTAAATATGCATCAAAGAATCGAGAATTTAATTTATACAATGAATAAATTTTGGTAAACTAAGTGAGATACAGAAATTGTTCAAAATTTTGATAACCTAGTTAAATCACCAAGTACTTGTCTAATTTCGCATTTAACACACATCTAATAAGTTTGAACCTTGTACAAAATAGTCAACATATACAAACACGACTTCTATGTTCATACCGTGTAAAGTTCAGCCTTGAGAGTCTCAATTTGAGACCTATAAGTAGAAAATTTAACTACCACTCTTATCGATCAATACCGACTGCATAAATTATCATTATTTTAATACCTATAACTACCACCCGCGCAATTTAGAAGCTAATATATTAATGACTTGTACTTCTTTGGTAATTTGTCAAAGGTTCGCACTGATGAGTAATTTTTAGTTGTCGAGAAATATATACACACATGTATGAATTAATGTTTTACAAGGTAGTAAATTACTTTAGGATTAATTTTTGTGTTACCTGGAAAACGAAGATGTTTCATGGCAAATGCGAAGGTAGGGTCAATTACATTATGACGTAGCTCTTTCGTATGCGTGACGAACATTGAGACTCCGTTACATTTAAGTATGGGCGCGTAAAACGAGGAAACACTTTTTTTTTAACAAATTCGTTAATAGAAAATTTTGCATGTTTGACTGAATATAATGTAATGAATGTGATTGATTTGTTTATTAATTGATAAACAACACTAAATAGAAATACTTTTAATAATTATTTTAACAATACCATGTATAACTGTTTGTGATGAACAATTTGTTAAGTACGTTTTATTAAAATTTTAAACTAAATTAATAGAAATATTTGGTAGAATCCGCAAGAAATTATGAAAGTAATCAAGGACTCGGAGGGCTGAAAATTTGAAATGCGGAAACGCAGTTTACACTCGGTCACATCCGTTTTCCGACTTCCCCATGCATGCGGTCGACGTAACCGAGTCGTCGCCGATAAAAATACTCGTCCGATATTTAAATTTAGCCGTGGCTGTCGCCATCGCGCGCCGGAAATCGAGACAGCTGCTACATAAAAATGCAACTACTATGGTTTTTCCAGACTTTTAATTTACTATTTGGATACTCGAATCTCTAACAATACTAAAGTTGTGGATTTTCGAAATTTGACAACATAGCCAGACGAATTGAGGGTAATATATTGGAAGTTTAATGAATTTTGAATAATATAGACATTTTTCTAGTTTTAAATTATCGATAAAACTCCTGTGCTATCGACAATTTTTTTATAATAATGAATTCTATTTTTTAACGATTATTTAATTGTTGGTCAATTTCTTTAATCATTATGCCCTTCATTTTGTATTATCTAATTCAATTTTGATTAATTGCGTATAATTAATCATATATTTTTAATGCAATAATTTGAATATTTAAAAAAAACGTAATTTTTCCTCGTGTTTAATTAAACTTACTATAGCTTTCAATTATAAATATGGATATTGATAAGAAGCAACCTCGACGTTACGCGCTAAACATAAACTTTCCTTTAAGTGAACAAATGTTTTTATTGTTTTAAATAATGAAAAATAAATATAGAAAATGAAATAGACAAATTTCAGGAGAAAAAAATTGACATGTACTCCGTAAATAATACTGAACCGTTTTATTTACTATCCTGAATGACTAATACTACGGTTTGAGTATTTTTATATTTTTAGACGAATTGGGGTTCGAGGAAGATGATGCAAAGACGCCGAGGGACTGACCTCTCTTTCATCAGACGCGTGGTTCCTACAATTTTACGCGTGTTACACCGCGTTTCTCTTCCGACTTACGCTCGAAAAAAAAATGATAAACCTTATCAATAAAGCAATACTCGTAAGAAAAAAAAACTTACCTCAAAAAAAAAAAAAAATTGGACCTCTCGTTCTCTCGGACCACTATACTATCTCATTATTTTGGCTTGGCGATCCCGCGCGCGGCCAGTTGTGTTTTCGAGGAGGAGAGAGAACGAACTGAACGGCGCGCCGTCGCGACGAGTTGCTCCCCGCCAGAACTCCGGCTTCTCCCTCTCTCTTTCTTTCTTGTCTTTTCCCCCGGCGTCTATATATTTCTCGGGTTTTAGCGTCCGGCGTGGCTTCCTCATGGGGTTGCGCGCGACTTATGTATTTCTTCGTTACGTCTGGAAAATTTAATATTTTTATTATAATAACGTCGTCATGTTCAGTTACACATTATCTCTCTATCGTTTGAACACTTTTTAAATATCTCTCAATAAAATATTACTTAGTATCACCATAATTTATTTTCGTGTATATACATATATCAATTCAAAATTAGAAAATCTGATGCAATAAATTTTTTTTTTAAATCAAATTTGCTTACAGAATAAAAATTACATATAATTTATTATTATTATATATAAAAAAAATAAATTATAATATAGAATAGAATATAAATTGCCTTCACGTTAGGTTACTATTTATTTATTCACATTGACTAAGAATTTTAATAACTATTGAAAGATAATGTTAGTATCTTAAAAATATGTATAAGTTTATATAATATAAAGCGTACTGTTACATCACATAGATTAATGATTTTTAAAAAATAGAAGATCGATAGATCGTCAAATACTCGGTGAATCTATAAAGAGATATTAATTTTTAGATCGCTTCTTCATAAATTAAAATTACCGGTCATTATATACGTTGCTTCAGTATTATATTATACTGAAGGCGTTAGATTCATTTTGTAAACAGCGTGTAATATCAAATTATAAAAATAAACGTTACTTGGCATGTCGTTAACTCCGATTATTCAAATTAATAATAATTTACAATTTAACTTGCCTAGAAAAAAGCATTCGCAGAAAAAAAATGTTATTAATATTACTATCAGATAATTACTCCTCCGTGAGTTTGCAATTCTATTTTAGAACGATAATGAAAAAGTGTTTACACACTGATCGTTATTGTAAAATTATTCAAAAACTACACATATTTAAGACATTTATTTAGTTAATTATCAATAAATTAATTAAATAACGTAATATTCGATATTTCGAAATCGATACATATAATTAAGAACATTCGTATATACGAATCAAAATGTTCGAAGGTACAATTAAAAACACTTAGTTATAATAATGAACAAAACCTATTTATCGTTTTTTAAAAATAAAATAAACACTGGAAAGTATAATTATTTAATCAGTTCATTACTTCGTAAAAATATAATCAAAAAGAAGAAACACGATTTTAGAAAAGTTATCTAACTCCGGCCACGTGCGAATAAGAAACGGCTAACATGGCCGCCCCGTCAGAGTTAAACAAGAAATACCTTAGTCGATGCGTGAATTCTCCGGGAGGTGCATCTTCGCTTTTTTCGGCGCGCTCTTTCGTCTCTCGTGATGAATGACGCAATCATTTTTTCTCAGATTACGTTTTTCAAAACGTTCTTTCATCCGTCGTACTGCAATTTAAAATATTAATTAACTCTTATCGAAAATTAGCACTTTTCACGATGGTTATTTGAAACAATTAAATTGTACAGTAAGTATACTTTTAGGTAAAAAGAATTGTACAAATCGTTGACACAGTTAAAATAAAAAATAAAATTGAAAATTTGTAATAATAGTGCTCGAAAATTAATTTTATTTAATAAGCGGCGTACTAAATTTAAAAAATTTAAAGACATTATCGATTACAGTAAATCATTTTTGCACAAGGAAAAAGAATAATTTGTATTGAATACTATACGAAAAATTCTCACGCGTAAGTATATATATAGGTAGTTACTCGTATACCTTGTGGGTCAACGGCCTGAACGATGCGCAGGACTATACACTCGCAGGTACACGTAATATTACACATCTCGATTTCGCGGCTTAATAGACGTATTCAATTGTGACACCACCGAGCATCTATTCGTTCGATTCGAATACATATATACAATCAAAATAAAGATTCAAGATGGTAAATACCGAATTTATGAAAGGGAAGTAAGTTTTTCGAAAACTATTAAATTTGACTGTTTAAACCTTGTAATTGACATACTTATACGACTATAAATTGTATACAATTATAGTATGTTGTTACCCTAGATAATGCGTGAATTTTTATAAAATAATTATCTACATACTAGGTGATAACAGTTAACAAAGAGGTTTCAAAATTATGTAAATCTTATGGTTCATCAATAGTTTTATCATATACGTATTTCAGCATAAAGTAGTCGATTTAGTAACAACTGTTTCGAGATACTCCACCGCTCTGTATATACGATTGATAAGAGTAGACTCGCGTGAGGTTCGTCAAGTCAAGTACTGGAACTGCGAGTGTTGACGTTTCAAAAATAATTGTACACACCTATATATATCAACACTTGTAACATCGTTACGAATTTTAATGAACCATATATTTCAAAATCTTTTGTACGTATATATTAGCAACGAGCAATTTTTCGCTATGTCAAATTCGTGCCATTATTGATAATGTTATAATGGTACTATTGATAACGCATGAAATAAAAAATGACTTCCTATACTAAATGTTACTCTACTTTTAATTCATTCTTCGTTCGTTTATCTCCCTGATTCGATTATAACTCTCGTTTGCGTATTTGCTGAGCGTTAACTTTCCTGGTTTGAACAATGAGAATGTCGAGACCAAAGTTCAAATTAGTAAAGATGCTTCTCGTAATCGATTTATCGAGTTCTCGCGCAAAGTAGGAATGGTTATCGATTTTTCAAAATAATATACCTACTATTGATTCCTTTATACCTAGTAGTTATACCTAGTTTATTTTTTAATTTCCATTCACGCCATTGAATTTTTTCGCTTGGTTTCTTACCTTACGAAGAAGTGACTAATGAAATCGATTCGTTGCAATTAAAAAATACACCGTTTTTTAGTGATTTTTTTAATGTACAGAGTTTATTATTATTAAAAACGGTTAATTATAACTTTATGCTTTTTTAAAATAAATTATTTTAATTAATTAAATAATATTTGTAACGATGAATCTAGTGTCTTGATAATAAACGTGTCTGAGTCATAACAAACGAGCAGATGGTATGCACTCACATTTTTTAACCATGCGGAAATTGTTGCATAATATTAGTAAACTTTTCTCTTTAATTTTTCTTCCTAGAATGTTTTTTGATTTTTCTTTTTTGTTGGCGCTGGTATTATTCCATCACTGCAGGGACTAAAACTTCAATGGACTTTGGATTAGCTCATTCGAAGTTGACGCGATTGCAAACAAGCGGTTTTACAAGGTTTATATAACATTATAAATTATATCGCATTTCCAGATTTATTATTTTTTTGTGTTTACTCGATATTATTAAGGCCATTCCTTTGTCGTCTGGAATTAAATTAATGTGTTAAATAATGCTACTAATTCTATTTCCAAAGAGTGTATTTATCCGATAAAAATTCAAATTGATTACGACTAATTTGAACACACTATTTTTTTGTGCTATAGACATATTCATATTTTCCAATACCAAAATATATACAAACTAGAAAAAAAATAATATAAAATAATCAATGAATAATTCAACATTTTGTATAAGTAAGAGAAGTATCTATAAATTTATCGTAACATTTATGTGCAAGTCAAAAAAAGTGCACCACGTGACAATATTGAAAATTTACAGACTCGCTTGCATAAATTTTTGTCAAAGTGTATTGTGACACGAGGATGAGTTAACATATATTGAATATTTAGCAAATTAATTTGATAATGCCAATATGTAGTATACAAAACTCAAAGTAATTGTTATCTATTATTAATCGAATTACTTAACATACGTATATATTAATAATTTATATAAATATATTAATAATTTAGTAATACTTTATTAAATTAATGGACGTTATAACTTACAAGTGTTAAATTTGGAAATCTAATAGCTCTGCACAGTTTTTTTTACAAGATATCTATTATTTTCGGCATAAGACGCATGGAAATATTTACATAAGTCACACCTGCAATAATAGATTTTATGTTTGTATAGACGATCTATTTATATATAATGCATACTTTAGATTTATAAATATCGGAATGTATGTATGTTTGTTACAATTATAGACCAGATAAATGTTAAATAAAACTAATACGTAATATAATAATTTCTACTTCTTACTTTATTAAATTGTGTCCTACGGCATAAAAATTAAATTGAAATTGATAACTCGTATTAGTTTATAATAAAAAACATTTATTATGTCAAGAAAAATATGAAAGAAAATATTAAAAGTAGTCCAATTTATTCAGTTGTAAAGATTTGCTTACCTAAGATTTTATATACGATTGTTAATACGAAGATACAATTCGAGACAATTTAATTCGACTAAATTGTCATGTTTTCATTCCTTAAATTGCTCCAAACGACCAATAATTAATAATTTAGACGAAAATTTTGGTGGGTCGCATTTGATCATCGATGAAAAGACGCTCTCCATCGATGTCCAATTCCTTTTGCTGCGTGGGAAAGAAATTTCTTTATTAATTTGATGACCAGACGTTGTAGTATAATATTCATGTATTATTCTTTCCTCTTTAAATGTAGTGAATTTATTAAAATATTTGTTGGAAACTAAGAGATATTTTGTAGTGTCCCAAAATGTTACCTTCCTGTCGATCTTAATAAATATTTCTTCATTCCAAACTAGTAATCTTCTACGACTATTAAAACAAAAATTTTATTGAATTCACTAAATTTTTTTAGTATATTATTAAGCTTTGTCAAACTGTGTACGTTATGTAAAATATGAAAACTCATGGGTTTGGTAAACAGTAGAATTGAATATAAAATGTAATTTACATCGTTATCGGAACTTAAAAATAAATCGATGGTTCAATAGTCAATCGGTATCTTATCAAATGAAGGTTATGAAAATGTTAATAACAAATTAAACTCGAGCGTAGCAACTGTACGAATATGTTATATATAACGATTATTGGAAGGAAATTATCTTGCTATTCGTACTAAATAAAATTAAAATAACGTTAATTATTCAGCGTTACTCATATTGTTTATACATTTTATAAGGATTATTAATGTCATTTACACAGATCAAAATTTATAGAAAGGAAACATTTATATTCTGTAATAAATTTTGCCAATCAAGATTATATAACTCTTATACGTACACCTTTATGTTAAATAAAATAACAGATTATAACGTCAGTTGAACACGATACTTAAATTAAATTCGCGAACAAAACAAATTGCATTTCCCGGTAATATTAATTGCAAGGTTAGCTAGGCTAGGCGAAACCAGGCTGCGTGGAAATTGTGACTTGTAACAATTAGATCGACTAGAATATATTGTTTTGCATTCGTACAAAAAGTGTCGCGTATGCCTCACCGTTTCATCCATCAAAAAATTGTCGACTTTAAACTTTCTAAAGAGGCAAACAGTAATTACGAATGGTTTACTACAAGAGGAAGGCTTATCTTTTCTTTCGTTCAGATTTTAGTTTTTTTTTAGAGTTTATCTGTCAAGTTCGACACGATAATGATTGTCATGTTATGTGATTAATTATCATAAACACATATAGATATATGCATATATATGTTTTGGTAAATAAACTACTATTATGCATTGCATTCGCGTCGTCTATATGAATAAAATAGATTTTACGCACAAACACACATATAGTTATACGAATATTAATTATTGGGTAAAAAAGGTTTCTTTATATCCAATATCTACGTAAATTTAAATTTCGTTCGAATATTAATAATACGTTTCGGTTGGTTCCTTTCGATTTAGACAGTGTTAATTTGTTTTAATCTGAAAACCGGTAGATCGAAAATGTCGTTTTAATAATAGCAATTGCAAACCAGTAACGGTAAAATTACGGGGTTGGCTTAAATGCACCGATCTTTTTTTTATCAAGTTTAATAACGAAATTTTTCGGAAATTTAAAGTAAAGTTACTGTACTCGTGATCTTATCTTCCTCGCGTACATTACGCAATTCAGTCAATAAATTCTTAAAATATAATAACTGCTTTACCAATCGAATATTTTAATTTCGTATATATGTACATGTTTTTGATAATTCAGGTTTAAACAAAATTTTCACGTTCTCAACGTTGGTTTTAAAAGTTATACAGCATACGAGTAAAAGTGTGCAATTTGTTCAATTGAATTTTAAATATGAATATAAAATTCATTTGTACCTACAATGAAAAATTAATATATACATTAATATACCAGATTATTTTTGCACGATAATTTGTATTATATTCTTGATTGTTAATGTAATTTTCCTTCTGCTGTCTTTATATTGAATTATTTCAATTTAGGAATAATTATTCGGCAGCTTGTAATTACACACTTTAAACAGAATTGATAAAACAAATGATTATTCAGCGTGTTTTGTTTTTTTGTTTCAAATTAAATTCTCCACGTCTGTTATAGCTTCATTCTTGCACTAGTTGGTATGTCAATAGACATCGGAAGTTCGCGAGTAGTGAAACAATAAAATTCATATAAGTGATTTTTATTGTTTTGCATGTGTTTAGTAGTATACACAGTTCTAAGTGGTTTGTTATTATTGCTAAAAAAGACGATTCAATATAATTTCTGTTTAAATAGTCCTTGATAAGATCGATAAACGCAGTAAACGAAAATTACTACATCATTTAATTATATTGCTCTCAATAAATTGTATTCGCTTACTTTCAATACATATTTAAAATACATTTTAAAGTTAATTACAATCTATCTAAAATGTCTATAGCAATAAACTGTGAAAAAAATTGAAGAAACTCGAAAATTGATCTATTGATTTTACCTCACTTCTTCTTTCTTTTCTTATCTCCTTTTTTACCATTACCCGTATCTTCTTCAGTCTGGATTTCACGAGTTTCAAGTCTTAAAGGTGGCCTGCGTTCGGGACCCTTAGGTGTTCGCATTTCCAATTGAATGTCCGACTTTTCTCCCTCCGCGACCAATCCCTTTTTGCCAATTCGTAGAATGAAAACATCGTGATCGGGATCTTGTAGCTCGTTCGGTTTAGATGCTTCACTTTCAGGTGCGACTGTCACACAAGCTTCGTGTGGTTTACCGTCTTGGCATGTATCCACCAATCCTGAAACCTATATATATACAATTTTCTATTATGTCAGATTATAATTGTACGAACAAATGTAATTTATTTATCATACGTTAATTATAAGAATTGCAGGTTTTGTAAAAATAGGGCACAAAATAAGCATAACTGTCGGAGAGAATTTTCTAAAAATATGTAAAAATGATTTATTGAAAGTGTATAGTAACGTTAAACAATACTTACTTTGCAATTTTAATAATTATACGGTTGTAAATTAATCTTAATAATACTTGTTAATTACCTAAGAGCTATATGTAGCATATAAAATTTCTTTGGTATAACAACTTAATTACTCAAAATAAGTGTAGTTACTATCTACCCGATAATTGCCGGGTAATTGAAGCAAAACTACTATATATTGATTTATATATATTTACGTTTATCTTAGAGAAAAGTGATTATAAGGAAATCGTATAGAAAATGAAAAAGTAATGTACCTTGAGAACGACAGCTTTGCCACATGGTTCCTTTGGACCCCTGCTCGTTTGAATCGGACAGCAAGTATCGTTGACGCACGAACTCGGTGGACAAGAGCTTTTCGTTCTTTTATCTGAGCTACCAATGACAAGTGCACCCGAAGGTATGCGACAAGGGAAGCAAGGCATTTTTTTTTGGTGACAAGTATTATCATTTGATTGGCTAGTTGTCGAGTTGGTTTGCGAAAGGATAGACGAGACATCACAAGATAACGGATCGATCAAACGACACTTGTAGCTTAAAGTTTTGTCGTCTTCGTATGGCTCATTAGCCTTGAAAAGGAAACTTTGAACCGAATCGCAATTTTCCGTTGCAGACATAGTTTTAGGTCCCTCGAATTCGGTAATGATCGATTGACCAAATCCCGAAATTCTTATAAAAACGCTTATGCAACCGGTTACGCAACAATTGTATAAAAGTGGACATTCATCTTCAAACGATTTTGAAGGATTCTAAAATAAATAGAAGGAACACAGATATTAATTTTATACGAATAAAATGTAACTAAAAATATTTCCACGTAACGCACAATCATGCGGGTATATCATC
Source organism: Theocolax elegans (assembly GCA_026168455.1). NCBI lineage: Eukaryota > Metazoa > Arthropoda > Insecta > Hymenoptera > Cerocephalidae > Theocolax > Theocolax elegans. Next base: position 16,021,789 of record CM047425.1, on the reverse strand, counting down.
TATACATTTTATAAATTTAAACCATAAATTTCCTTATTAATATACACACGATTAAACGAGCTAAACTAATCCAAGCCGTTTCTTTAATAGAATGAATCATAAAACGATATTGTACTATGTTATATGTACTTTAATTCGAAGTTTAATTATTGTTAATTATTGTTTATTACTAATTCTATATACTTTATGTTGTGACAATAGTTGTACACTAGCATGCATTAGATTAAAATTAATAACGATTATTAATTTTTTACCGGTATGTCAGCACATCCGTAACGTTCCTTATCGATCAGTTCTTTGCGCAGTGCTGCAAACAATAAAGTCAAATCGATTTCTCCTTTACCGACCATGACGTCCGGTTTGATATCACTGGGCATCTTCTTAAACACGCACATATTGATGATAAATTCCTTATTCACATCGGAAACAGCTTTCCGGCCAAGGGCAAAAAGTACCGACCGTCCATTGTAAAATGGCTCCACGTCACCGGCTATTCCAATTTGAGGTTGGAATAATGGATCTACTGGACACAGTTCCAAATCCGCATCCTAACGAATTAAGTAAAATATATCGGTCAATTTGTTTTATAATAATTAATTATTATTTTATTAAACGACTATTTATGTTTTTTATTACCAATAATATTATTTTTACGTTTTTTAAAATTAATTATTAACAAAAAAAAATGTCGACTTAATTATATATTACGTAAATTATTAAATTAACGTGCTATATTGACACAGTTAAATTTCCTTCTTAATAATAATGTGATGTATCTTATTATATCTATTATGCTATACATTTTTTTCGTTATTCACTATACAAAGACACTTAACGATTTAAATAAATATATTACGCAATAATATTACAGTAGCCAATATACAAACTATAAGATAGAAAATAAAGTGATCATTGACCTTTTTTAAATCAAGAAAACTAAACGCTACGGTCGTCGGCACGAAAAACATTTCATTGAGCTTTGCCAAACGAGGACTTCGAATCTGGCGAACGTAAAACTCGAGTAGAAAGATATACTGTTCTCGACAATTTTCTTGAGGTGGTTGCATCAAACTCGATGTGGAAGTCGTTTCTTGAACGAACGTCATTTTTCGCTGGTTCCTTTTACACCTCACTTTGTACAATTTTGTAATATTACGATTTTTTATACTATTTTTGTTTATTGTAATTTTTAATTATTTATATATTGCTAGGTGTAGGTAAACGAAAATTTTGTAAATGTGAGTAGTTTGTCCATAACCTGTTTTATTGAAGCCAAAATGAAAAACATATGAGTAGCTAAATTTCGAGTCAAATTTCAGGTTTGCAAAATTCTACGTAATCATGACAAACGATTAAAAATACTATAAAAATTCATTAAAAAATATATTTAAAGTGTAATATTCTAAATTTTAAAAATGGAAGAACTCGGAACTCAAGAACTATTTTTATTGGAATTTCTGATTGACAAAGTAAACATTCCATCGGTACAAGCGATGCAGGATGACACATTACACGTTAAAACCTGCATTGAATTTAGAGTAGGTTTAAATATTATCTATTTTCCGTTGATTTATTGTTAAACTAGCAATTAAAAAGTGAGAAAAAAATCGTTTTATATGTGTTACAATGATATACTGTTAAAGATATAAGAGAAAATAACATATTCAGATACAAACTTAAATTTGTTTATTGTTACTCATAAGAAGTCCATCTAATCATCTCTATTTCGGAAATAAAAAAATGATCTTTCAAAAATGTATATTAAATATAATTGCAATTTATTATTTTATAAAAAATATAATTATTAATAACGACAATATCAAACGTTTAATGAAATTATTATAAATATAATTTCTGTAGATTCTAAATTTACCACCAATCGACATATGCCAAGATTCAGCTAATAGAGATTGCGTCTGTCTTGGAGAAGACGCTCAAGTCTTCCGTAAAGGGAAATCCTGTCTGTTTGCCCTTCAAAGTAAATTGCTGAACGAACCTCTTTGCACATTTCCAGTGACAATGACGGTCTATAAAAAACTACCCCCAAGCGTTTTACCTGACGTAATGACAATTGGCACGTGTCGTATCGAAACTCGTGACATGATAAACTGCCTCTTAGTCGATTGTTCACTGAACCCTTACAGAACGTTAAAAAAGGATTTTATGATTACGACGGCGACAGGTCAATGTGTCGGTGAAGTCGGACTTTATCTGAGATTTTCGAGGTTAGGTAGAAGGGTCGTCACTCAGTTTCAAAATCCTCACAACAAAAAGCCGTACCTGTTCAAGGGTTTGGAAGATGGTCCCGTATACCAATGTAGAAAAATTCCTTCGGAAACTCCTATTAGCCTTGACTGTGAGGGACCTGCGACACAGAAAGTACAGAAAAACTGTTGCGAGACAATATCGAGTGCCGCACAGCAAAAGTCCGGTAAATCAAAGAAATCGAGAAAATCTAAAAGGCCATGTTGTTCAGCATCAAGTAAGATTTTTGATCATTTATTGTAATTGTTGAATTTCGCAATAATCAATACAGAAACAAATTAATTAAACATTAAATTTTAATCTCTTCTTATAGAATGTAAATAGTACCTAATAATAATTGATGAGTTGTGCAGAAAAAAATAATATTTGTTTACACTTATAATAACTTGAATCGAAGTTTCTGTATAGTTCACTTACATAATTATACTTTACTTGTAGAATCTCAAACGAAAGGCTGCGAAAAAAATACAGCAGACAATTTATGTGACAATTCAAACGAGCAAAAAACACGAAAATGTGGATGCGAAGTTAAAGAAGACAAATTTCAATGTAGTAAATAATTATATTTGACGTATATTAATTGTATTTTTTAAAATAATTAAAAATAAAAAGCGTAACAACAATCATATATTTCTATAAGTGTTATATAAAACAAATTAAAAAAGTGGCCCATACTCTAATGCTCCCTAATCTTACAAAAATATTCTTTATAATTTTTAGTTTATTTATCAGTGTTGGATTAGTGAAAACAAAATTTTCTCACGTATAAATAATGTAAAGAATTATTATGATATAATATTTCTGATAATAATATAGAAAATTTATACAGCGGTGGCGAGTCATTTGTTCTTCGCCACAAAGCAGACTTTCTGATGTAAAAAATATTTGTAATCAATTTTTATATCAACTTGAACGCGGGAAAATTTAGTTTCCTTTGATCTAACTCTGATAATTATAAGCTGAAAACATTACGAAAATTCTTGTGAGACTAGAGGGTGTTGATGTTGTGAGAAATATCCATAAGTAATATGGAATTGAATGATTAACGGATAAGTCATACAAACAATGGTTTGTAAACTAATGTGTCTAACTTCATTATTTTGAACCGTACCTAACCACTATAATAAAAAAAATGTTTGACGAACGCAACAAAAATTTTAAGTTTTAAGAAAATAGTGCATAAAAATGTCTGATAAAGATAAAACACAGCCAACAAACAATGATCAATCAGATCTAGATAAGGAGGAACTAAAATTATTAAAATTAAAGCGATTGGAAAAAGAGCGACAGGAAAAATGGGAAGAAGATTGGAACAACAAACTTAAAGAAGAAGAAAGAATCGAAAGTTGCAAGGCCTGTTGCTCTCCAGACACATTTTTCGTAAAACCAAAAACTCAGACCAATATCTGGATCCAAGTGAATCATGAAAAAAATAGTCAACAAGTCGAAATGACATTCATGTAATTTTTTTAACCAAAAAAATATTAACAATATTTACGGAGGTTATAATAATTATAATTTTTAACAATTCTAATAATAAATAAATCGTTTATTTGTATAGGGATGTACCAATACCTAAGCCAAAACCTCCACCTCTTCCAAAACTTAAATTATGCGATATCGATCTGGACGACGAACCAATAATTAATGATGGTGCCGATGAATCAATTAAATTGGATGGTAAAAACGAATGTACCAATACGAATAAAAAGGAAGACGAAGAAAAAACTAGTTCGTGTCAGTTAAATAAATGTATCACTGAAAGAAGAAATAAAAAAAGAATAAGTTAGCGATAATGAAAATTTTGTCCGTATATTTTGTTCAAAGATAATATTAGTATAGCATTGTTGATGATTCACACTAATATCCAAGCAGCTATTGTCTCTGAATAAGGCAATATTATGGTCTTTTAATAGAACACAAAAGCTTCTTTACATTTCGTTTGTCCTTAAAAGGCCATTTATCACAATTAGCAGTTATTCTCCTGTTATCTGCTAAGATGTAGATAACTAACTCTTGCATAACAAAATGAAGTTTACAGTATTTACATCGTTATACGAATACTAAGGTAGTAACTTGATACTTTCCTAAGCTGTTTAAAGTATAAACGTATAAATCATTTGCAGAAAACGAACTAATTATCGGAAATAATTGCCTTGCCCGTAATACAGGTATCAGTAAATAATATACGACTATATGGGTAAAAGATAAAACGAGAATCTCTAGTAAGGCACAAAGAAGTTTTATTTAGACATTACAAATTCGTGTGATTCACACATCTTATTTTGTACAGATATAAACTTTACTATATAGCGAATGTAAAAATTGTTTCTTTTTAAGAATCGCATTTTCTAAAATTGTATACAAATTGCACTTTGATAAATCAGTTATAACAAGAAACAGTTTATCGAAATATGTTCTAATATATTGCGTAAAATAAGAGTTTCCAATATTATTAATAAGCCGCGATAAAATTAATTAATGCTTTTTAAATGGAAAGTTTACCTATACTGTAGATGCGAACAAAAATACAATGTCTAAGGTACACAGGTGTGCAATGAATCTAGAGCGAAAGAAGGATGAAAGAGATGTTCCTAGCCGCAACAGCATAAAAACGATCACGAAAATGTAGAGGTAAAGGTTTACATCAGGAGAAAATTCGGGAGAAAAGCTCGAGCGGGAATGTGAATTGGCACCGAGCCGCAAAATAATCGATGAGTACTTATGTAAGTGTATATATATACGACCGAGTGAAAAGGCAAGAGGCGCAACAGCCGAAGGAAAGCGAAAGGCCTAGGCCTAGGGGGAGTCGAGTAACGAAGAGAGACGGAGAGATAAAGAGGGAGAGAGAATGAACAGCGACGTCGAGGACGGCGGGGGCGACTCCCCCAAACGAGGTCGTTCACACAGAACGACGAGGGGGCAGTGCGCCGTCGCGGTCGCCCTCGAGAACCGATATTCCGGCGCCTGCGTCTCCGCAGTAGAGCGGCAGTCGGCCGCCGTCGCCTCGTCCTCGCGGGGCCGCCATCATGAACGGCTCGCCCCAGCAGCACCCGGAGCCGGAGGAGGCGGCGACGGCGGCGCAGCCGAATCCTAGGAACAGCACCGGTATCGAGTTGAGCGATGACGAGGAATGGAATAGTCTTGTCGAGAGGGTAAGCTACAATTTTTCTCTCCTTCGATACAAATAATGTGTACCGACACATCGCGCACATGCTCCGGGGATCGATATTTTTGCGTCCTCTCGTCGCAGGACTCGCTATACCATTCTTTCTTTATTTCCATTATTTATTTTACGAGACTCCAATTTTTCTTTTTATTTTATTTCCTTTTTTACGTATGCCTTGTTCCTATTACTATTTTTTATTGGTGTTTAACATTTTATTGAATATTATGTACACACGCATTAGCACAAACATTCTGCGGAGATACCGTTAAAACGTAAACACACATTTTAATCCATTGAGTAAAATAAATAAAATTCGAGGATATCCTATATGAGTAATCAAAATAATATATTAATAAATTATTATACCTTGTTAATTATGGATCTATGGAGAAAGAAAATTTTGTGTCTTGTTTTGTGTGTGATACGTATGATAACGCAGGTTGTGCGAATAACGCAGGATTTCTTCGATATATTTATATCTTTTTTATGAATAGTTTTATGACCAATTTTAAACAGACAATTTGCAATTATAAATGAAAATCGTCAACACTGCCCTTATATATTTATTTAGTTTAAATTGATTTATTATTTTTACTTGTTGTTTTTTAATATAGAAATAATGCATTATATACTATTATTATACGATATTACTTTAAAAAAGGAATGTGGGACATTAATTATCGTTTCGATGAACTTATAGAAAAATTACGTCTGTTTGAGTATAACGATACGTATAATTATCGTAGCTGAAACAATGGTACTTCAAATATTGGACATACAAAAATACTGACACGTCGTATTATAGTATTATTTTTATTATTACAGAGTTTTTATAGAAAAGATAATTCACCGATATTTTATTTTTTATTTAATTTAGTAATATAATTGGATACACTTGTATATTTACGCAGTTTCGATAACGGTATATCGATATACGCAATTAACTGGACTATCGTGCTGCAAATGGAAACAAATGAAGTAACAATTAATTACTTTAATTTTTTATTCGGTCTATACAGTTTTATCGTTTTCAGTGATTTATTTGTCTTATTTATCTTTCAGATTCTGCATGATTTTTAGTTCAATAAAATGTATAAGGAGAGATATTACTCTAAGGTACAGTTTGTTTATTTTTCGTTTGAGACACTGACAATCGCACTAACACTGCATCACGTATACTTACAAACAAACCAAATTTACTTTGCTTTAGCTTGCTGTATAAGTAAAATTGTAAAGCAGTCACTGGCTATGTTCATCGGAGTAGAAGTTAATAACACACGAATAAACAAATGAAAAATCGTAACAATTTAAGAAAATAATAATGTTTAAAATCCATCCTAGCATTAGCGCGTTTAAAATCAAAATCAAAGTAAATATATAGTGTATAATCTTTCATTTATTTTTTTTTCTGCAGTAGCATCATTGTCTCATTATCTTATAAAATATCCTTATTAAGAAGAACACGTTCGCGAATTCGCAAACGCGGCGAAATTGCTCGGCGGGCGACGGAACGAGGATAATTAGTCGCTTGCGGCGTGCGACACGTGCACGCTATACGCTAGATTAAATTTCCTGCGCCTCTTGATGACTAGAGATAACGGCAAAGACACGTCGTGTTAGGGATTAATTACGCGAATTCATGGATAAATGATATACAAATTTGTTTTTACATTCTCATTGTTGCAACAACAAATTGTAGATGCTCATCAAAATGCTACCGCTATAACTTGTATAGATATATTTATCCGATGTAATTTATGAAATTCAAGTAATTCAATAAAACAAAATATTTGGTTAAGAATGTATAGAGCTACGCACGAAATCTTATGAATAAGTCAAATCGTTTGGTTTGTTTGTTTGCAACTCGGGTATAATCAATAAATTCAATGAATATAAGATATAATATTTCGATTAAAAATAATATAATATATTACTGTAAACTTATAATACATGATTTATTAATAATTTAATATTAAATAAAATATCAACGCGTTATTTCGCGTTTAACATTTCTCTAATCTATTGGAGTAACGAATCAACCCATGAGAGGGAAAACTAAGTAACTCTTTGAAAAGAGTGATTTTCACTTCAACAGATGAAGAATGTACGTTTATTAATTCTTTTGAATAAAATTTTTTTTTATTTTAATTTAAAATTTATTATCAACTGCTTTGTACTTTCTTTTCTTAATTTACTTAAAAAATAATATATTTGCATTTTTATAAACGTGTGACATATTAAATTATAGAAAATCAACAGCTTCGTATATATAACTGACAACAATGTGCACTTGTAGGTTGGTGAATATCACGACAAAGCAGCTTCGGCTGCATATATCACGTAAAATTGTATCACTTTTAAGGCACCATTCACTGATTTGAAAAAATATATAATAAATAAATGTATAAAAAAAATAGATGTTGAAATGTGTATTGTTTCTTATATATAGGCCGTTCTGGAGAGGTCGAAATCCGATCGGTCTACACGAGCAGATGAGGATAGACGACGACGAACGATTATCGTCGAAAAGAAAAATGGCACGTACGGGTTCACGTTACAGGTATAGAATATATATACACGAGATTCCTAACATTTTTATACTTACGTTTCTCTGATGAATTTAAATGGTTTATTGATGCTACATTGAAATCAGAACTGTATCTTTATATTTGGTTATAAGTACTAACATACAATTTTTTTTATTATTATTCAACATCCTATTTTTATTCTTCTAATTCAAGCGATATCTTTATAAAAAAGTACTTGTTTATAATATATTCTTCAATGATGCTTGTATTAATCGGCAGAAATCGGGAATCAAACCCGGGACCTACGGGTACGAGGTCACTGCTCCATTACAAACAGCTATATTAGTTTTTAAAATTTTATAAAAGATTTCTTATTATTTATGATTAAATAAACTAAGCAATGGTAATTTAATGAATCTAATATTAATTACTTATATATATGAATGACTAAAAAGTAGTAACAATAACATTGCTTTCCAGAGTTACGGTATCCACTACAAGAGGGAACAGGAGATCGAAATGGTAACGTACGTCGATTACGTGGAGTACGATGGCCCTGCATTCAAAGCGGGAATGCGTGAAGGCGACGTAATTCTATCGATAAATGGCCAAGAAATGGATCGCGCTGACCACAAGACCCTCGTCAATTTTATCAAGAATTGCGACGCCAGGATGCGCATGGTTGTTTCTTTCGAGGATTGTGTTAGAAAGGTATGCGTGTAATATATTCATATTTCTTTCTTATTTATACTTTGGAAAACATTTTTTAAAAATACAAAAACTATGCAATTTTACAAATATTTTATTTAAAATTGTAACTCGTAGATAACATATGTATACACGCGACGTATAATTATAAATAATTCTAATCTCTCTTTTAATATTTTACAAGTACTTCAAATAACTGTAATGCAAAAAAACAGTACGTAACGAGTTGAATATTTTTAACTTATAATATTTAGTCATTTTCACGAAAATGTATAATTATTTACAGTTAAATCATTAAATTTTATGCATTGAAATTTTACTCAAATAGATTTTTATAATTTATTAAATATAATACGTATTAACGAAATAACATGATAAGGTGGAGTTACACATGCGTTACATCGAATTACAACGAGCGCTGCAAACTCGTCTAAGTGAGCTGGAACGATTGTGCGAGCGCGAGCGATCTATCCTGATGGGCCGATGGAAAACTCATTCGTTACCAGCACGCAAAAGAACTCCCAGTACGCAAGGAGTTGGTGCCGATTCGAGTCTTGAACCATCCTCGTCATCGACTCTCGAATCTGCAGCTAGTCAAGCTTGCTGTCGACCGGCCTCTTCTACCGAACATCTACTTCTTTATAGTGTTGTATGTTTTCCTTTTTCTCAGTTTTATTATCCTATCAATTTTCTTTTCTTCTTTCGTTTGGATTTTAATCGTAAAGAACTAAGACCAAATTTCGTGAAGAATTCCAAATATTTGGATCGTTAAAGATCGTACTAAAATTGTTTCGACTAGCAGGAGCCAAGCTATACGTATCGGTAAATAAGAATATACAACAACCTTGATACGGTTTTTTTTAATACTCATTGGTTCGATAATGCGTCAAACCATACAATTTTCATAAAAAAAAAGGAAATCGCTTTATTGCAACTAATAATTTATTGTGTGCTCTACTTTCTTTACGTGTAGGTTTCATCTATAAATATTTATATTTAGCACATTACTAGATTCTTGAATCAGGAAAACTTTTATCCTAATTATTGAAAAATAATTAAATCGAATGTAATAAATACACAAATATGCAATAAATTACAAAATATAAAAAAAATAATATATGCATATTTATATATGTAATCGTGTATAGTACGCCGATGGTCGTTCATTTTTGATACCCCGAAGCGCCGCTTGTCTAGTGGCAATCGGTCCACCTCGATCTCGCAGCGATCATCATCATTTATTATCAAATGCTTCCGTGGAGTCGGGGACAGCAACGCCAACCACATCTTCACGACACAGTTATCATCAAGCCAATGGCGTTAGTAACAGTAACACGCCTTCGAAAAGTAAAGACAGATCTTTATATTCAAGCAAATCTAGTCAGCAGTCACAGGTAAATAAATTCAATTAAAAATAAAAATAAAATTTTAAAATAAAAATAAAGTTTAAAGATAAATTTTTTACAAAATCTTTTTACTTTCAACTATTTCTCTTTAATACAGTAATATACTGCATAACCATTGTTATATTCTAGTACCGAATGATAAAACGTTATAGTATACCCATATATATATGTATCATTTAATATTTCTTAGAAGCAGCAACAACAAAAGCAGCAGGTGCCAGATAATCAAAACTTGCACCCAAGTGCCAGGAACCTTTGCGTAGCGTGTATATCGAGCGCGAGCAGGAGGAGTCGTGGTGACCATGCGCCTCAAAACGATGGAGGAAGCCTCGATGCTTACGACCTCGCCAGTCCCTGCTGCGACCCTAACTGTGTACCGAGCAGAAAGCGTAGGGAAAAACAGCGTAGAACAAGACACGAACAAGGATCCCAAACTCATCAACATCAAGTATGGGTACGATGCTTTTCGCTTATTTTTTTTTACTTTTCTTGGCTGTGGCAGGAGGGCGATGTGTTCTATGCACCAATATTTTTATTGCTATTAGTTTATACAACACTATAATAGCTATGCATTTTCACTATCCAAAGCAAACTTGTATTAGTTTCAAAAATGTGATTTAAAATAATTATTTTTTTAGCTGTCGATATTTCTTATGAATTATTCAGAATTTATCTTATTTCAAGGTTATTATAAGATAATACATATTTTAGCTTTTGTTATATAGAAATTTTTCTCACGCAATGAATAATTTGTTGATTTTATTGTTTATTTACTTTGTATACCATTTATTGCGCGTGTGCACAACGTTAATAGTTACCTTTTTAAATAACGTCTAAAATGTTAAAAATTTGTTTACCAATCGTTAAGCAACAAATAAGTAACCGATATATTATTTAAGTATATTCTAAACTCGTGTTAACAAATAAAATTTAAATTTCACGTTTCTACCACGAATTCTAAGTTGAAAGGAACGATCGCTTAAGATCAATGTGAAATAGAGATAAAAGTGATAATAATATGGACCCTAACGTAGGTGGTAGACCTGCCTACCAAACCGGTTTTTCAAACGAACCCACTCGCAAGTTCTATAACTATACTTATACACAAACATTTAGAAATTTTAGCAAATATTTTAAAGTCAAAATAATTACAGGTTTTCGCGCTTGATAAATAAAAAATTAACGATTCGTAGGAAACGCATAATTTAAAAGAAAAGTATAATAATTGTGTTACATAAAACGAAATTCTCTAAATAATTTTATAACAATAACTGCAGCAATAGTAAATACTTTCAAAAATAAGTATACATATACAAAAATAAGCATACTGTTAAATTTGCTTTATTTTCAAAGCGGTTTTTCATGTATGTTGTTAAACAGTAATAATATTACCGATGTTATATACTTGAATAAAATTGACTAAACATTAAGAATTTCCTCCAAAGATTAGTTAAGGTATATTTTACATTTAGTTATGAGCATGCATGTAGCATTATTTCAATTTTCTTTTTGACCGCATATATGGAAAAATAATAAAATAACCGGGTGCCCGACTAAAATGGTGACCAGCACCATCATTTGCAGCAACAGCAACAACAGCAGCAACAGCAACAGCAACAGCAACAGCAACAAAGTCAAACGCAACGCGAGCAACGAGATGCCCAACAACAGACCCAGCCAAGGGAACATCATTGTTCGAGAGCATCGGGTCACAGCCTTCACTCAATTACGAGTAGCGAAATGTCAACTGCACCTGAAAGTGCAGCTTCTTGCTCGACCTCGTTGAGTACGGATACCCTCTATTGGGATCCTAATGTACAACACAGACCGCCTCCTTGTTTGCAGTACGCGAAACCCAAGTCATGGGATAACTTGACGACTAAGGCCTTCGGAGGATATGGATTTGGTTATGGATACTTGGATAGCGCAAAGAACACCCATAGTGCCGAGAGACCCGGGAAATCTGGTAAATCGTAGTTTAGTTATTATTCTACGCGCAACGATTGCAACGAACTAAAAAGTAATAAAATATTAAAGGAAAATTGATTTTTCAAGACAAATAACAAATTATTGAAAATGTATTGTTTAGGTAACTCATCGCAGCAAAGCCGTTCGAAAACCCCGAGCTCGAGTTCAGGATGTACCTCGCAAAGTCAACGTCGCACCTCAGGGACGCAAGTTTACTCGAGCACTCGTCAGTTTCAACCTACAAAATCAACCGAAAGTTTACTGATATCGAGCGCGTATCCAAACGAGCTTGATGCAACGCTCAGTTGCGAGTGTCTCGATGGACCGAATCCACGGTTCATCTCGGTACAGCTCGAGAAGCACAAACGACAAAACGAGGCCTACAGAACTGAGGGACATGGCTCGAGACATCGTAGATCGAGTCATTCGGATGCGAAGCAACGTTCTGGGAATGCTTCCGAAATTACTAGGCTTTGAGCCGACAACGACCATTTTATCATCTATAGGTATATATATAAAAGTATATATATATATACAACCGATTTGTATATTGTATATTGTATATTGTATATTGTATATTGTACATTGTACATTGCATATTGTACTTATATTGAATATTGTATATTGTACTTACAAACATTTCAATAAAATGCTTTACAGAAATTCATCTTCTTTCTTATCACAATTACATTTTTCGATTTGGTATTTTGAATTATAATGTATGCTATGGTCAAAATATAAATGAACTTTTATTTATCAATTTTTTTGAAAATTAAATAAAATTCCACGCCTATCTGTAGTGAGCTTTGAAATAGATTCGAATTGGTTGCGTATACTTCAATGATATAATTATTTATTATTTCTATCACGCATCGTAATACATTATAAGTGTAATACATTTATAGTTCATCTATTATTAATTAACTTAATAAAATAACGAACCAGTATATACGAGATTCGTAGAATTACGGTAAATGCGGGTATATAAATACATAATGGCATTAAAATCAATAATTCTTTAACTATAATAATAACAACAACAGTAACAATAATGATAATGATAATAAACGACATAAAGCGAGTCCTTAAAAATGTAGATAAAAGGTTTTCTACTTTATCTTCAGAAATGATTTGTACGCGTCGCTTATGTTGGACAAAGTCGATCATCTGCTCACCGTGAGAGGGAGTTTAAAGCCTATTGACGAACGGCAGTGTTTATTTTTTACGGGATAGCAACAACGTCTATTTAAAGGTTATAAAGTATAATCTATTTAATTAAAATATGAATTCAAAAAAGAAGCACAACATTAATTATGTAAAACCAAATGAGCCAGCGTTCATAACGAGGCTCAAACAACAAGCAGGTTATGTTGAAGGACCAAATGTGGAAACTAAGGTTATTTTTTAGATAAACATGATATAATACTCTTAATATTAGTATGTCATATATCAATTGTATTCTAGATTATAATTTTTGTTTAGAAAGAAAAATTAGAAAAATTGCACGACGAAGACTTTGAAGACAGAGACGATGAGAAACCTGTTGTTGTTGTTATGAATGAGGGTGATTTAACAGCGGAGGAAGCAGATTTACATGAAAAAGCAAAAAAGAAAGGTGCATATACCTACCTACTAAGTATTTGAAAATTGTTGTATGCTTACAAAATGATAAACGTTGAAGTATTTTATTTTATTAATTGTAATATTTTAACCTACAGTGGAAGCAGTGGAAGATAAAGCCGACTTAACTCAAAGAGTGATATTTAAAAGGAAAAAGGATCTAGAAGAAACGCAGAATTCTACAGAATCTTCCAATCCCAAAGAAGTAAAGAAAAAGAAAAAGACAAAAGAAAAAGCAAAAAAAGCTGTATTATCATTTGGCGAAGAAGATGAAGAGCAATGTTAAATGTGTACAAATAATGTTTGTGGTTGCGCTGTAAAAACAATATAAATATAAGAAAGAATTTTTTTTAAATATATTAAAATGTTTCAACATTTTGTTGACTGATGCATTGTGTAAATCGAAATAAATTATACAAAACATTAATATTATACCTTTGTAAATTAAATTTTAAAACATTATTATGTTAATCTTCTGAAGATATTTTGAGTATATGATTCACAAATATAATAAACAGTAATTATTATTTATCAAAAATTAAAACTTTTAAGTATTTTTTTAATCATAGTAATACTATTGCTTTACTTAATATTGTGGGTATCAATGAAATATTAGAGTCACCTGGTACATATATATTGATAAACAGACAGAAAGAATGGTAATTGACAATTGTCTAAAATTTAACATCAAAAATGTATTGTACGATTGTACCAAAAGAATGTAAACACTGTCCTTCCAATTCGAGGAAATGTAAACCAAACAAGCGTAAATAAAAAGAAAACAAGTACATTCAAGAAAAAAAAAAAATAAACATTCTTACCGAAAAGTAGGATGTTAATTTTATCCTTAAACGAATTCGGAGTTTCGGTAAGAACCTAGAAGGTCAAGAACCACTGCATCCACGAGCGAAAAATCCCCTAGGAAACCCATGAAAAACGCATCGAAAGCAACATATCGCAGCGTTTGAAACATCGAAGGATTACTCAAAGAGTAGAGGAGTGTGGAGGAAAGAGAGAGAGAGAGAGAGAGAGAGAGAGAGAGACCGTAGCAGGCAGACCTGCGCTACTTCGGACAACGACGGCGAGACGGCGAGAACGCGCATCCTCGGTCATCACGTGACTACTCGGGGGCGCCGCCATCTTGGATCCAGTCTCGCTCGCTCGCGACGAGGAGAGAACACGAGAGAGGAGGCGAGCGAGGAGAATCAGCGCGCGGAGCTTATCCCCCGTCGCGTCGTGCGCGTCGAGTCCAGCCCGGATCAAAGTAACGAAGATTTACCACAGGGAGGCGACTCGCAACTCCGGGACACCAGTGACCAACGGAGACCAACGAAACAAGCCGATTCGAAAATCGCGCTCATATTACAGTAATAAGAAGGTGTCCGCACAACCCGGGATCCCGTAGCTCACCTCCTCTCGTGTCTCGTCAGTCAGCGGTCAGTCTCGTGCGCGTATATATCTGCCTGCCAGTGTGTTTACAACTTGCTGCAGCTTTGGCAACGGTGTTCATAAGTCAGTCCCGTAACCCATGTTGTACTCTGTGTTCGTGTTTATACCCTGATGATCGCTCGAGTCGTGCAAGGCAAGAGTTAACCAAACGTTCTTCGCACGCACACACGCACACGCACGCGCGCGCGCGCGCACACACACACACACACTCACGCACATCCTCGAGCGCGCGCGTCTCACACACACACAGGCGCAACTCTCGCTCGCCACACAACGACAACGACAACGACAACGACAACGACACCGACACCGACATAGACACACAGTTGTGTGCTCGCGCACGCACAGTGCTCACACACACTCGTACACGCGAGGAAGATCCAGCTTGCAGAGTGGCGTTCCTTCGCGAGGACGACGAGGACGGCGACGAGGACAGTTGTCAAGACGGCGGGACCGTTCTTGTGAGCATCACCCGGCAGGACGGCGAAGCATCCCTCGAACACCCAGCTGTTTCCACGTGAGTTTTAATCAAAACGATAGCCCCTACACCGGACGCTGTCGAACGCGTCGTCCTCCCTCGCCTACGAAAACTCTAATCCGAAATCCGAAATCTATGTGACCAGGTTATCGTTACGATTAGCCGGTCGAGTATATCCTATATTCCTAAAATCCTAACCCGAGGTTTTTCCCCGAGGGGAGTGTACGCACCGGTTGTCCCGGTACCCGGGGAAGCTACTCCGGGATCGCGTCAGGGCCGTAGGGATCGAACGGCGCCCCGTGCCACCCTCGCCGCCACCATTTTATCAGGGAGGGGGCTTCCTCGGCGACACGCACACGACACCGCCTATTTTGTTTTGCGTGCCGGCGCACGTGTACGCGACTGGCTTAAGCGCGCGCCTTGCCTTTTAAGTTTCTTTGCGTTACGTGCTTTTTAACATCGGGACTGGTTAACGGGCATTGTCATTTCGTCAACTTATCCTCGGTCTTCGGAGAGGCTTACCCATACCCCATACCATACCATCCCACAGCTATCGTTTAACATGTCAGCAGGACCGTCGGCTGCGGCCCGCGGGCTCTCTCGAGCTTTTTATTGATTATTCGAATGGCCGTTGGATTTCGGAGCGGGAAATTCGAATGTGGACGCCGGTGTCGATCCCCTTTTTTTTCGTTATTTCTTTTCTCTCCGATACTCGAATCCTCGTCTCCTCTGTATACATTTTAGTTTAGCCACATTGCTCTCGCGTGCCTCGGCGTGCATTGGTTTCCGCGTTGCCTCTCGAGATACGCGGGGGTGTATCAAACGGCTGTCCTAACGAAGCCTCGTACTCGCTGCATTCGATCGCTCTGGTAATCGTAAACGCGGACTCGCGAGCATTCGATCACGAGGTACAAAAAGTAAAATGGCCGACGCTACGTCACATCTGTGCAATAAAAATTTATTAACAAACTCGATCCACTTTTGTACTTTCTCCACCTCAAAGATACTTGGACGGACTGTTGATCGTCCGAATCTTATTATATAAATAAGCTGGTGTCATCAGTACTACAAAGCGAGTAGGACCCAGTTTAGGTATTATTCGAGGGAGATTGATTTTCCAAAAGACGAATCGAAGAGACGGTCGGAAAATGCAGCATCCGGACTCCGGGCGCTTCACACGGCCCTGGAGTGGCGAAGGCCTTCTCTCTCTCTCTCTCTCTCTCTCTCTCTCTCTCTCTCTCTCTCTCTCTCTCTCTCATTCGACGTTTCTCTCGGTCTCCCTCTCCTCTCCTCGCTCGCTCGCTCTCTCCCATCCTCTTTTTCGTAAACGTTTCCCCGTTCCCCTCGACGCGTGCGGGCTGCCCTCTGCCGTGAGACTCTCGTCGGGGCCTTCCTCTTGGTCTTGGCACGATTACGAAGAGAGAGCAAGAGAGAATAAGAGAGCGAGGAGATAGAGACGCGTTTTGCACATTGCAAGGATTTTCCCGCAGCAGCTTTTCAAATGTCGCGCTTTGAGGAGACGCGGGAAATTCAAATTTGCGTCACTTGCACTCGTTCGTGTATACACCTTTCTGTTGTTTCGAATCCAACTGCTATTCACTTACTTACCCATCGTTTCTGTGTTTTATTTTCCCTGTAGCTCGGGTTTTCGAGAACAAAAAATTGTAATACTCCATTGCAGTAACTTGCTTATTTAGGAGCTGTTTCTATCATTGATAACTAACTACACTCTATATTATTATTTATAGTTTATCATGCTCATCCCTTTACGTTCGTGTTTCAAACGAATATTTCGCGATAGAGTAACTTCAAATCCATTTTAACGAACTTCTCACGAGAATATACAATTAGAGTTAACAAAACGTTTAAACAAATAAAGTTTCAGTTATAAAGCGTTTGTGTGATAACAAAATCTTTCAACTTCAATTCGCTTTACCAATCTAAATATCTAACATTATCTTGAACAAATCAAGTCAGAGTTATAAAATTTTCAATACAGCGTTTTTTTAAATTCGTTGAATCTTTCAAATTATGGCCATGCATTTAATTGTTTTATCCATGTACACGTTAATATTATTAACGTAAAAGCAGTTCCATTTTATTTCGAGTTACGTTACAATATATAACAATAATAGCTCGGTGTAAAAAGGTTTTCGGTGTAACGGGTAACGTTTCGGTGGAAGCTTACGAAGCAAAATCTAAAAGCTTATTTTGTATAATGAACGATTAGCAGGACGTTGATCGAAAAATGACGGTGAACCCGTTTGTCTTTCATACACATCACACTCATCAAACGGCGAATTTTCGAAACGATCTAGGATTCTAAGCTTCGTGATCCCGTTTATTCTATATCCTACCGAACGATGAAAATTTATATACGCGAGATGGTGCGCGTAATACAAACTCCGTTCATTAGGAAGATGAGAGAGGAGAAGAGTGAAAGAAGAGAAAGAGAGAGAGAGAGAGAGAGAGAGAGAGAGAGAGAGAGAGAGAGAGAGAGAGAGAGAGAGAGAGAGAGAGAGAGTGGGCAAGTGGGAGAGTGGGAGAGGGAGAGCGATAGAGAGAGGTAAAAACCGTAAACCTATTTATGAGTATTAGTGTATCAGTGAGAGAGCATTAGCAAATGTATTAGTAGGTGTGTATGTGCGTGCGTGCGCGTGTGTGTGTGTGTGTGTATGTGTGCGCGGGTGTAGGTCGAACCGTTGTGTGCGAGAGAGGAGAGACCAAGGAGAAAGTGGGGGGAGAGAGAGCAGAGAACAAATGTTCACCGCGCACACATGGCAACTTTCGGCGAGTGTATGAGTGCACATGAATGTGCGCGTGTGTAACTGTATATACGTACGATTCCGAGCGTATGTGTGCGCGCGCGCGTGCGTTCGCTCTCGAGTGTGTGTGTGTGTTTGTGTGTGCGCGGCAGAGAGAATTAGGGGAAGAAGGGGCGGGAGAGTCGAGTTCGGTGGGGGGAGAGAGAGAAATATAGCGCGCGCACACAGACGAAGCGAAGGAGAGCCGTGCTCGCAAGCAGTGTACGTGTACGAAGCAGCAGCGGAGGGTCCCTCCCGACGACGCTGTCCAGGTGACAATTCTTGATTTTGGCGACAAGGCGATTTTCGCTCTCTGGTGACCCATACCCTTCCCGGCTTACTCCACGAGGATGACGCGGTATGTGTGCGCGCGCTCTTGACCGCTTGGTTATGGTACCCAGCCGTCCGGCTGCTAGTGCGGAATTTGTGGAGCGCCATTTTGAAAAATTCTAGCCAGCTCTCTCGCGCGAGCGCGCGCGCACACACACGCACGCACGCTCAGACACACGTACACACTCCTCCTCCCTCCCCTCACCCCTCCCCTTCCCTCCACGATGATGCACTCGGCGGATGACGCGACTCTGCGGGGTTGTCTCGGCACTCTCGGCCCTCTTGTACTCACGTGGGACTTGGTCCCGTTTTACTTTACAGATCGGCTAGTCGAGCCTCATGGAAGCCAGTGCGGAGGAACTTCTGGTCAAGGACCCCTCGCAGGATGACACAGACACGATTCGTAGAGGTGCGCCTGTACTTATATGCCTTTTTGTTTACCGAACCTACCTCATCATATCATTCTCTTGCGCGTGGTGCATTTTTACTCTATCTCTCTCTCTCTCTCTCTTTCTCTCTCTCTCTCTCTCTCTCTCTCTCTCTTCTCTCTCTCTCTCTCTCTCTCTCCATATAAATAAACATTTTTTTGTCTCAGTTTTCGTTTACGTGTTTCCTCCATACTGCCAAAATCTAGTGAATTGTAGTAATAACAAATCTTAATCTTGATGTACCTTTTAGGTATTCTGAGAATTCTGTTTAATTTTTTAAGTATTAGGTTTTTTATTTAATAGTACCCAGTACTATTTTTTAACTCTATACATTTTTGTAGATTTCAAACACTGTAAAGGGAATCAAACCTTTCTGTTTGTTATAATATTTAAAATTACTTATTCATTACTTTTGTAAATTATTAATGAATATAATGTACTGGATCTCTCAGTATATTTTGTTTTATTCATAGAAAGTTTACAATTCTCTGTCTGATATAGATATTTATTTGTATCTTTGTAATAATCTATACAAAACTGTTATTTTTAAATTGTTAATTGCATCATTATTTCACTATAAAAATTAAACTATACATTGTTAAAATTATTTAGTATTATAATTCATTAATTTTTTATGTATTTCAGATTCTTGCATACCAAATGGAATGAATGGTGGATATGATGTCGATAATGATGATGCTGTTTCGTCCAGTGACAGGCAGCACAATCAGTTTGACAAATTAGATCGACAAGACAATAGCGAGAGTGCAGAAGAAGAGGAAGAAGAGGAAGAAGAAGAATACGAAGCAGAAGGTATGGAGGTCGACTCTGAGGAACTCGAACCCAGTTCCAAGTCCCTTGCACAGTTGGCTGAGAGCTACTCCGAAGCTCAAACGGACGACCAAAGTGTCGACGGTAATGTCGAAAGTGGTGCAGTGTCGAACGAAAACAACAAAGAGTGCGATAAGGACAATGTTGCCTTCGACGCGATGGACGTTGACGCGCACAGTAATGCCTCGGACATCGAGTGCCTCGGTGACGAGCCCGATGCAGGAACCACGAACGACTACGACTCGGAAGAGGAAGATAAACTCGAGAACACTGGCGACAAGGGCATCGATGAGGAGGTGCAGCAGCTGCATCGAGGTGCAGAGGTGATTGATAGCAGTCTCGATACATCCGATGTCAAGATCTGCGAGGAGAACGGCAGTGTGGGAAGTCCCGATATTGAGGAAATCATGGACGGCGGTAAGAGTAATGGCCACAATAGCAGCTCGGACTCGCTCAAAGAAACTCCTAAAAAGAAAAATAAGAAAGCAGTTGATCTCAGTAATATAACTCCACGTAGAAGCTCTAGAAACATCAATCGGAAGAGCTATCTGGAGCGAGAAATGGGTAATAGAGGCTATGTATTTGATGTTTTCATTGTTGAATGCCTATACATAGAACATCTTGAGTATGAGTCCTGAGCATTGGAGTGGTAGATCACTTTCACCATTTTTATTAAACTGCTTCTATTATTTCTATTCACTGCTTTATTAATTGTGTCGCATACACTAAACAACCTCTGCACTGTGCAAATATTTTTTGTTTAATGCAAGTGTTAATATCCTACTAAATAATGAATGAATTTGAGAAAATCTAAAACCAGTATGCCTCGCTTATTAATAAATATTTAGTAATAATAGTTAGTTAAGCTTTTCATTTAAATTATTTTATTTACTTAACATATTGCTATAAAACACATAATTAGTTTAATATGTGCAAGTAAAACAACTCTTTGCTTTCCTTTACTTTGTTTAATGTTTATAATTTTACTTTTTTCTATAATGCACCTACATATTTTAGAATATTTATCAAATCTATTTAATAATGAACTAATGTAATGTAAATATAGAATTACGCAATTGCAAAAATAATTAGGTTTAAAGGAAAGCAAATCGAAATAATAATATTTACAATATACTACATTTTAAATTTTTAATTTTTGTATAAACTTTTTAATTTTAATTAGATGAAGACGGCGGAATGGTCATCGATAACAGTTCCGATATTGAGGAAATAAAGCCAGAAGATCCCCTCGCCGAAGTTGATAGTAAGGACAAAGAAAATTCGAAGCTCAAATCGCCTATTAAAAATATTAGTACGAGCAACAACAAAACAACGATCGTTGTAAATGATACGAAACGTCTGGTTGAAATCGCGGCCGGTAGCAAAAATATTAAAGGAGGAAAGAAAGAACCAACTTTGGTTATAATCGACACGAATTCGATTCTGTCCGGTAAAGGAGGTGTACCTGTTTCCAGTTCCAAAAGCTCTTCACAACAGTCGTCTCATTTACACCAGTCGATATCCAGTTCGAGCTCTAGTTCATTCTCGATGATGCCCATCGGCATGGGACCTCAACAGATTTACGCCAATACTCGGACAACGATCACCCCTGTACCGATGAAATCGACTCCCCTTAATAGTTCAAAATCCACGACGATCACGCCCGTTATGAATCCACATCATCATCAACCGCAGCCGCAGTCGCAGCAGCAACAGATGCCACAAATTTTGCCGACGCTCACAGACGACATGTTTGTGGTTGAAGCGCCGTCCTTCATAGTACCTTATGTATACGAGAAGCCGCCGCTCAAGCCGCTCAAAGACTTTGTCGATAAATTAGGTAACTATAATGAATTCACATTTTCTTTGCACAATTAGGCTAATAATACTTTGATAAAACATTAGAAAATAACTAAATCTAGAAAGTAGTTCTTTATAGTATTCATTTGGATACTTTATAAAAAATTAGAATTGAAAGTAAATCTGTAATTTTTATATCAATAAATTATTTTAGTACTATTTTCGGCTTACATAATTTAAACCTAATAAAATATGAATTATTAAAAGTTATTATATTATAATTAGTTTTATAATAATAGAGATACAGCTCTTGTAATTAATTTTAAAAATGTGTGTCATACTTTCATTTAAAAATAAATGAAGTTTCTATACTATGAATATTTTAATTTTAATTACTATTACGAATATTATTTCTTATAGAATTTAAATATATGTATATATAATTTCAATCGAACTTTGTTTAAAAATAGTGTTATTTTTAATTAGGAAAAAGCATTCACAATTATGAAAAAGAAGAGAAAATTAGAAAACAAGCCAAGAAAGATAAGGGTAAAGCAGATGAAGAGAAAGGAGAGGAAGATGATGACAGTGATTATGAAGATAAAAAGGACGACTTATCCGAGAAGAGTGTTAATCTCGAAGAGAAAAACGACTTTGCCGTACAGGAGGATAAAAATAAAATACAAACGTACTTTGACCTCCCATTAGGCAAGTTTTTTATGTCGATCGGTATTGGTCTCGTTCAGGAGTACGTTCAAACTGACCTGTTACGCACGCAGAAACGTAAACAGGGCAAAGTTAGTACATCCGCTGAAACTCAGATGGCAATAAACTCTCTGATCAAGAACCTCGAATTCAGCAAAGAAAATAATGAGCCATTCCACTTGGAGCTCAAAAAGTGTGAATTTTGTAGTTTTAAAACTGAGTCCGCGCTTGCGATGCAACACCATCTTGAGACACCTCATATGCGCAACTACATGTATAAGTGCAACTTCTGTCCAGTTGAAGTACGTAGCCCTCACGACATTCTTTTCCACATGGAGGCTGAGCATAATACACGGGGCCGACTTGAACGAGGTCCTGCGTTTCATCAATGTCCAAATTGTCCATTCGAGGATAACCAAAAGGGTAAACTCACGCGACATATACTCGCTTGTGCGAAGAAGTTCCGACCTGAAAGAAATCTCGAACCCGCAATGGATTGGGAACCACCGGCTAAAATACCAAGGCTCAATCGACCACGCAATATGGGACCTCAACCTTCTGCTACAGCTCTGGCAATGGCTATGGGTGCCAAAGGTCCCCAGCCTTTGCTTCCTAAATTGCTACCAGCTCCAATCACTGGTAGAGGCCGAGGCAGACCGCCGATGCAGCCTAGGTACACGGATATGAAAACACTTAGACCTGGTACCTCGCCCGGAATTCGGCCAGGTAAATATTTATTTTTTTTAATCATTGGAAATTTATAATTGTATGAAGTGTAATGAATATGTAAATTTTTAAAATTAGTACATTTACAACTTCATTACTCAAATCAGAATATTGTCACTTTAAATAGTAAAATTCTTCTATTCTTTTTTTTTTTAGAAAATGTGGCAAGTATGATGTACCGACCAACTTCTTCAGGACTATTGGTGCCTACTTCGTATCAGTTTGGCACTAATAACCAAATATTCCAGGTAAATATCTTTTAACAACTAAATGAATGTAGTTTCATTAATATTTATTTGTCTTTTTCTTATCATTTTCCTAAAATAAGTAAGTTTGCTTTGCTACCATTACCCCCTTAGTGACTTTAAGTTAATAAACCATCTTCATAAATAAAATAGCTAAAATGTAGTCGAGAGAACTGCTTGAGATTTCTTTTGGTAAAATATTTTAAAAAGATTTTAAATGTTGAATACTAATAGTACTTTGTTCTTAATCAAAATACTACAAATTCTCATAAAAATAAAAGATGTCAAATAAAGTGGAATCACTTACAATAGATTTTTATGTGATTCAGCTTATGTAGGAATAACAAAATTCTTTAACTCTTAAATACTATTTGGCATATTGAATAAGTTAATAATCTGAAAAAAATATAATTTTACAAATATATATGCGTAAATATATGTAAGTAAATAAACAAATACGCTTATTATGTAAATAGAGTATTTTTCAATAGACCATGCGAGCGTAAAAACTTGGCAAATATGTAAACGCAAAGTTGGCGTTTTTAGTACGATTTAAAAAACGATGTATATGTGTGTGGGCGACGTACAGGTGGTGGGTGGATCTGGGACTGTCATGTCGGCCTTATCAGGGGTGAGTAGCAGTAGTAGCGGCAGTTCCGGACGACCCGCACCCATTGCCCTAGTACCCAACGTTAACGAGTCTCAGTCTAGGTTGCTCTCGTCACAGGTAATTAAATGTTGCCCGAGTACACGGGGTTTAAACAATCGGGGGACGCGGGATGCAGAACTTCAAATTTTGTTTTGATGTACATATTTACAACATATGTATCGCATGGCTGATGACACAATGTGCTCTAAACATATATCCCCAATAAACCCAAACCTCTGATTGGGACAAGCTTCCAACTCGCGTAATTTTGTTCTTGTTTTAATGATTCTAATGATTTTTACATATTTTCATATACAGTATTTTGTATGTTTGTATTTTAATATTCTAAAAAAACATTATATATTCATTACAATTAGTGAGTTGAATTTTTAATTATTTTTAACTTTAATGCACATTTATTTGTATAAACTATGATTTCAATAATTTTGTTAATGCTTTTTACATCACCACTTTAGGCGTATTTGAAATGCTGGATATATTTTTCATATGCTAAAATTATGAAAATATGTATGAAATTCAGTTTACGATCATTTATCTGCTAATATTATGTCTTAATCAATAATTATAGTCACTTAAGACCAATAAGTAACTTGGAATGCTTATCTCGTTCAAAAGTCTGATAGAACTATTGTTTGTTAATATTAAACTATGTGTTGGTAATGTTTGTGTTTTTAAAAAATGTAACATACAATGATATCATTTCTATCAGGCTTTTAAGTCAAGTGCATTTTAGGCTACATATCAAATCACACATAGAGGAAAAGTCTTGCTCCTGCCAACACATTACTTTGAAACATTATTTGCTGACATTTTATTAAATGGATATTGCCTACAATTATCATTTGTTAAGTGAACGACAAACACAATTTTCTAGCTAATTATAAAGGTGTGTCTTGTTTATATCTTCATACTATATTTATACATTTTTTAAATTATATATGTTCATCACAGTATTTATAGTTAGATTTTTTATAATTTTATTCCAATTTATTTTTGTGATTCAATTTAACATTCATTAATTTTTTGACTTATGAATTAAGAATTATGTTGGCATTAACAATATTTTTTCTATTAATTGATAGTTCTTCATTTATTTATACAAGAAAAAATTATTCTTGTCTGTTTTTATAATTATTTAATTTTATTTTTATTTAATTTATATTAATAACGCATTTCAGGGTATTTGTATAGAAATTCATAATGCATGCATCTTTCATCTTTTTACTTTACAGAATATTTTAGGCAAATTATTTGATTTTTTCAAAGCAATTGGAATAATACCATGGTCTAATACACGAAGATTACTGTATTGTAACATCAAAATTTATGTTGACTTTTAACCATTTTATGTTTAATAAAGCTTTGCATCATACAGGAAGGAAATATGTTTTTTACGAAGACATCGAATAATGGGCATATGTTGACACTTTATAGCTTGATTCTAACAATTTTGTTAATTCTCTTTAACACCAGATCTTGTGGGTAATAATGCATAATTGATAATTAATATATTTAACAAGTACTATTATTTCTTTTACAGAATACATCTGTCACTAATGCTGTGAAAAATCCAACAGCCAAATTATTAAGTCAACCAAGTATATCGATAACTCCCCTGCCTCGCACTACTCCACAACCTTCCGTACCAGGCTCAGGTAGCCAACTGAAACCTGGGGGAAAAAGTACATTTGTTATATGCGAAATATGTGACGGATATATCAAGGTAAATTTTTTAAATGAGTAATGAATACTAAACTACAGAAATTTAGACAATGTATGTTTTAAAACGCAATCACTAAATTATTTATCAATTTTTTATAAAATGTATTTTACAGGATTTGGAACAATTACGAAATCACATGCAGTGGATACATAAAGTTAAGATACATCCAAAGATGATATATAATAGACCTCCATTAAATTGTCAGAAGTGTCAATTCCGATTCTTCACCGATCAAGTAAATTTTTTGATTATAAAAATTAATTAATGTGTCATAAGCAAAAGGAGTTAATTTATTATTTTGTTATCTAGGGTCTGGAAAGACATTTACTTGGATCTCACGGACTTGTCACATCTAGTATGCAAGAAGCAGCAAATAAAGGAAAAGACGCAGGTCGTTGCCCAGCATGCGGTCGAGTAAGTGTCCTTGGACTATTTCAATTCTTATGATGTAAAATACGAATGATGCTAATTATGAAAATTTTTTTAGGTATATCAATGGAAATTACTAAATCACGTAGCTCGTGATCATGGGATGACACTAAAACCGGCGCATCTGTCGTACAAATGTACAGTCTGCACTGCCACGTTCGGTATGTACAAACAATTCGAAAACCACGTATATTCGGCGCATAGCGTCGTTGCAAAGCGCGTCATGGATAAGAAGAGCAGCGCGCCTTCCTCACCGTCCTCGAGGTCCAACGATTCGCTCCTAAAACCTCTCAAGATCAACGATGAGATCACCATTATTCCACAACCGGCAAAGCCAACTACTAGGTCCGGTGGGCCTCAAGGCCGAACCAAATAGCAATGATGAGCCGTAGACGACGAATACGACGAGTGATTTAACTAAACTCTCTCTTCTCTCAACCACTCACTATAAAAAAGAAAGAAACGGTCTCACACGTGTTGCGGTATGCGTACCCTAAAACGATCTCTCTGTAGCTCAAGGCAGCGATCGGCATGTGTACATGTGTAATACAAATACTGCTTGAAATAACAAGATAAAACGAAGATAAATGATATACAATATTACGGATCATAAGATATACAATAGACGCGAAGATTTAGACACGCAATGTTCTATGAAGGAAACGAACCTGACTACATTGGCAAAGAAGATTAACACTAGTTAACTACGTAATAATTCCATCGATGATTACACTGATATATTTATTTAAGAATTTTTATTGTTGTTATCAAGACACATGAAAGAAAATAGACTGTGAAAAATAAGAACACTTAATAAAAGGGTGGCCTTCAGTACGATTCCTTGGTTGATCGATCGATCGAGCTGCATCGTATTTTCCCGATCTACACACGCCTACGATGATAATCTTTCAAACAAAAATACAATGGAAGAAAAAAGAAAAAAATGAAAAAAATGATAAAGATGAATCGCGCGCATAAAATATATTGGCGTTTTGTCATACTCTGACTGTATCTCCCAAATAAATGGGGAGCTTATTTAATGTAAATTCCTTTCATAAGAGCGATGTACTGTCGAGCGTCTTTCTATTTTCTGGTTGAAAACCGATGTGCGGTGTGTGTGAGAGGCACTGTTAAAACTGCGTTTTATGTTGCGAGGTTTGGTGTATGAAAGAGATAAAAAGAAACGTAATGTCCATATGTAATGGTACTTGCACCCCCCAAAACGCTGCACACGAGGTCATATACTATATATTCTTTGTAAGAGAAACTAGCGTTTTACAAAGATTCGGGTTTAAACGCTATTGTCTACAGAATTTTTCCAAAATTCCACCTGTTTTTGTAACGAGTGAAATATAATAAGGACTTAAGGTAATGACTAATATTAACGAGCAAAACTTGTGTGTAATTTTAGTTGGTATTTTTATCTGAAAAAAATGGAATCATATTTCATTCATTTTTTGCTGTTTGTACTGCAATTTAGTTGAGAAGTATTGATTCGAAAGATAAACTAATAAGGTATAAATCATTATTATTTTTTATTTTCTTTTATACGTTTATGTAGTATAGTCATTTTATTACTTGTAACAAACTTACATTTTTCAAATAAAAATATCAACATTAAGAGAAATTATTTAGCTACTAATATTAGATGACTTCGTTACCTTAAAAGAAATGGCTTTGCCTAGCTATCAGACGTGCTGTCGTATGATTAATCTCGAAATCATATATACAACGCGTAATTTATTTGTCACTTTTACTTGGATAGGTCCAACGTGTATAATTTTTAATTGAAACGCGCCGTATTTTTCTAAATAATGATCATTAGTGAAAAAAACTGTCATCCCTGCGCAACACTTTTATTTATAAATGGGGCTCACGATTACCCACGAAGTATAAAATTAATTTATGATCATGAAAAATAAAAAGCGAAAAATACAGACATGTAAACTGTAAAGTGTACCTATTACTATAAGTTGGATCTGTGCGGTCCATTATTGTAATAAAATATCCAGTTTTATTTTTGCGCTCTCATAAGAACAAAAAATGTACATTAATCTAGGGTATAATATAAACGGATATATCAATAAAATAGGATGGCACATACATTCATGAGTCTAAAATTTTTTTTCTATTGGACAATTATAAAGATAAATGTCAGTGACAATTCAATTCAAGACAGATAAAACTGATGTATATATTTATATATATAAATATGTAAACGTATTTATATATATAAAGGGACCGCATATTTTTTAAATATGCGAAAAAGCGATTTAGAAAATCGACATAGTTTTGTGAAAAAAAGAAACAGAAAAGGAGCCTCCTGTACACGCTCTGAATGAATAATATGCTTATATGAACATATAAATTAATATGTAGATAGTCCTTTGAGAAAAGAGCAACGGGTTTAATTTAAATAATTCAACGTCTTAATTTTTTATACGTTATACATCATAGAAACGATTGTTAATTTAGAACAAAACATATATTTGACGATAAAATTAAGTCCGTTACATCTATTTAATTGTAACAAGTGGCTGTACTCTTTAAGTTGGACTAATTTGTCAGCCACTATACAAAGAGAATGTTGGTAATACACTAAGAGCATTCACAAGTACATATAGATATAATAATTACAGATATATCTACTTTACTGTAATGATTTGTACAATATTATATGAATGACTAGACAATGCAAAAATAAAGTGTACCAACATTGTATTAAAATTTGTTTCCAAGGTAAACCTACTATTATTTAAGAAGTAAGATAAAACATTGCGTATAACATTTCAAGTTACTTTAAATTACAAATTAAACCATTTTTGTAATAAAATAGCAATTATCATAAATTTGAAATCTTAGTATTTTATTTTTAAAAATTTGTGGGAAATTAAATGATTGGAAATAAAAAGAATAAATTTAAAAGCAATCAAAACATTTTTACAATTTTATAAAATAATTTTTATTTTCATAAAGTTATTTAATATTCAAAATGGAAATCGAAATAAGATTGATCAAACGTGTTAATACGAATATAACCGTCTTCTCCTCCAGTTGATAAACTACGTCCATTTGGATGGAAAGCTAACGAGTTGATTGGACCAAAGTGACCCTTTAAACGTGCGAATTCTTCTTCAAAGACTAGGTGGAAAAAACGAGCATCGAACTTTCCTTGTTTTGTTGATGTCATTGTGACATCCATAGCATCTTGACCACCTCCCAAAACGACCTAAAATTATTCAATTTAACTTGATTATTAATTCCTTTAGATTACATTAAATTAGTAAAGCAATTTTTTAAGAAAAACTTTTTTTATGTAAAAATTTAATGTTTGTTACTTGATAATGTTAAGTAAATAAACAAACTACATGGTAACAGTTAGTTTTACAAATCTAAATAATCAAATAAATTGTTAGTAAATACAAAAACTTGATAAAAAGAATTTTTTCAAAATATCTATTCAAAATTTTATTTAAAAAAAAATAAAAAAATGTTTTTAATTTTAAATTTTGATACTTCCTGAATTGATGCAGAAAAGACAATCATTTTAAGATAATTAACTAAAAATATTTTGCAGGAATGTAAATTTATATGTTTAATTAAAATTTATATTAACATCAAAATGATTTTAAATTATTTTAAAAAGAATTGAAATTACTTACATGGTCGTAAATAGGTGAAATTGTGGCAGAGTTTACATGTCGTTCAGTTTTATACGTTTTCAGCAGTACTAATGTTTCACTATCAAAAAGTTTGGCTGTGTTATCTCTTGAAGCAGATACAAACATTGTACCATCCTTGTTGAATTGCATATCATTAATTTGAGATGAGTGTCCTACAGCTTCGCACAATTTCTTTCCAGTCTATAAATTGAAAAAGAGTAAAAGAATGAGATCCTGAAATATTTGAATATGCGTTTGTGCAAGCATTTTACATGAAACCAAAAATATATTTACCCTACTATCCCAAATGTTTAATTCACCATCTTCATGGCCTGTGATGATTGTTTCATCAAGAGCACCCCACAAAAGTGAAGATATCCTAGCACCTGGTACAAGAGTTCTGCAGATGTTATCTTTTTGGGAAAGTTCAGTTTCTGGAGATCTAATATCGATAACAAACATTTCACACGATTGACCAAGGGTTTTATCAGTGGCATATACAGCGAGATTACCCGAATAACTAAAACTGCAAGCTCTCACAGAGCTTTTAGTAATTAATTTGCTGATTTCTTTTCCTGTGTTTGAAAATAGAATTTTGTAATAAATTATTTAAGTAAGTTAAGTTGATAAATCATACCTGTTTGACAATCCCATATTCTCAAACTGTTGTCACCACTACCAGACATAAAACGGGTTGTATCCCAATTGATGTCAATACACCAAACTGAACCATTGTGTCCTTTAAATGTTCCAAGTCTTTCACCATTTAATGAATACCAAACATTTGGTTGTTTGTCTTTACTTGCTGAAAAAAGTAAATCTCCTTCTCTGTTATATTTGATTTTTGTAATGGGACGGTCGTGCCCATGCAACATAAGTGGTTTCTGTAAAGTAAATATTTTTGTAATGCAACATTACATGATGCTAAATTCAAGTAATAAACAACATCTAAATAATAATTAAACATTCTAACGTCGATAAAGAAATTCAATTACAATATTGGTGAAAACAATACTTAATTTACCAAATATTACAGAAAAGTAAGAGGTTATATTGTAACATGTGTATAATTAAAGGATTCGATTTTTAAATTCAGATTAACACAAAGGAATTTAAAATAGTATTTTCAAGTTCTTACCATCGTGTCACTGTATTTTTAATTTTCAATGAAGTCGATAAATAATTTTATAACTCTTAACCCATCAATAAATGTACACGCTGATAAATGACGGCATCAGCCTTAGAAAAGAGAAAACAAGATGACGGCAGTGTCGACGCAAAGATATGGTTCTTTGCCAGCTTCCTACAGGTGGATTCTCAATGCGCGACCGAATAATTATAGTTTTGGCTTAAATTGCTTAGTAAAATACATGGATTTTACAGAGTAAATCATTTTTAAAAATATTATTATGTTGTATTTATATACATGCATGTAAAAAAAATTAATTTTTAATTGACGAAGCAAACTTAAAGTCGAATTTTATTGTTTATATTCTTATTGTTATTTTATATATAAAATCTATATAAAATATAAAATTATTGTTTATGTATATATATAGGTATATATAATCTGCTTTTACGAGTTTTACGTTTTTATAGGTTCATATAATAGGTATATATTAATTATAGTTTTATAATTTTCCGTATAAGGAATTTTAAAAAAATTTTATAGAGTAAATGTGACATCACGTATTTGCATTTTATAAATTCGCCATAATTGGTGGTTGGTAAACAATGCAGTGGAATATATAATGCATATTTTATCATTGCTAGTAATGTAAATAGCCATGTATAAGTACCCGCCAAAAGTGTATTGTGTCATTGTGTGATGCTTATCTTTGTGCCAGTTGTGCCGGACCGCGTCTTAACGATTGCAGCTCCCTCACAAGCACCGACGCAGTCAAGTATGCGAGACATTTTGACGACCGAGTCGATGTAGGACGTAGGTGGATACTGACTGCGTTAGTACGTTCTACGCGCATGTGTAGATTGGAGAATCAGTTTATTTGATATTCTGAACACAAGCGTGGGTAACGCCGAATCATTCTCCGACGGTATTTAACATCGAGGATACCGCCATCGTACAAGTGCGAAAAAGTTCCGTTCCAAGTTTCGACGAGATTCGCGACCGCGTCTAAGAAGAGGAAACGATAAACTGAAACTGTTGCGCGGCATGTCTGAGTCGACGACCGTGGGTGCCGACACACAAGTCGACACTTCGTATTGTTTCAAGTGGAGCAATTACCAAAGTCACTTGTCCGAGGTCGTAAGGCAACTTCTCGAAGAAGAATGTATGGTCGACGTTACTTTGTGCGCTGGAGGCGAACGGATCCAAGCGCATCGACTCGTCCTATGCGCTTGCAGTACTTTGTTTCAAGTAAATTATCATTATCTCCTTTTTACACCTGCATTTATTTTTAATTTGTTTTCCTTTTCTTTTTTTTATTATTCAACATCGTTTGGTGTGTTACTTTATCTTATGCAAATAGACTTATTTTTAAACTCTGAAGGTTCTGATTTATACAATTTGTGTGTTACCTCAGGAAATTTTGAGCCACGTTAACGAAGAACATCCTACTATTATTTTGAGTGACATATCTCCAGAAGATGTAAGATCAATCGTCGAGTTCAGTTATAATGGAGAAGTTAGGATACCAGTTGAGAACATCAATAACTTACTGGATGCAGCACATTCTTTAAAAATATGTGGTTTAATGGAAGTATGTATAATCTTCAATACTTTTTATTTACTACGTAAATATAGATTACATATCAATTTCTATTATTAAAATATATTTGTAATCTTTTATAATATAGTCACTAAAACACCTGCAAATACATTCAACAAACAAAATTGTCAGTAAAACATTAAATTTCTATAAATTTTGTAATCTACTTACCAATTTGTTTTTCTGTTTATACAACCCAATTACTAATTTTTCTTTATATAATGTTTAGGTTACAGTAAAGAATTCATTAGTTTTTATTTCTTAAGACTTAAAACTTATTTTATTCATCTTTTGTTTCTTACTACATATTATTTTATTATTAATAATCAATAGAAAACTTATATGTGCAGTGATAAATAATGTTATAGTTAATTTAGTTTTAAATCTCTTAAAATTTATTATAATTAATTAAATTATATAATGTAATACTTTTCAGATTGAAGGTCTTGATGAATCAGAAATAAACAATGAAAAAGATGCAAATAATGAAGAAACTTATGTTCTTACTGATATAACTCAAATAAATGATGAAGAAGATTCCATAATTATTAAAGCTGGCAATATTAAACCAAAAGAAATCAAAAGAAGGATTTCAGAAAGTGATTCAGAATCAGCAAAGAAACGCAGACGTAAAAGTGTTAGCAAAAAAGATTACAGTGAGGAAATGTTAGCGAAAGCTATAGCTGACATTCGTGCAGGTAGTTCGTTATTAGATGCAGCATCTAAGAATAATATTCCTAGATCTACACTTTATATGAGAGCAAAAGTATTAGGGATACCATTGAATCCTGCCAGAAGTGAATACACAATTGAAGATATGAAGGGTGCTATTCAAGCAGTTATGGGTAAGTGTAATAGATATTAATACTTTATTTTATTTAATATTAAATTATAATGCATCTAATGAAATGGGATCTTTAAAATTAATTATTGAAATATTTGATATGTAGCTGGGTCTAGTTTACAACAAGCATCAGATTGTTATGGAATTCCAAAAACAGTTTTATGGAGGAGAATTCAAAAAGAGGGATGTCAAACTCCTAGACATGACACAAGGAAAAGTTATGGTTCTGAAAGAAGGGAAGCTGCTGTAAGAGCGTTGCAAAGAGGAGATTCACTTACAAAAGTTGCAAATGAATATCAGGTAAATAGTGAGTTTAGTTTAATTTAATTTAATATATTAACATTAATGAAAAATAAAAAAAAATTGAATTTTAATATTTAATATATTTAGAATAATAATATGAATTAGATCTTTTTATATTTAAAAATGAAACATTATATGTTGTATTTTTTTTAAATATGTGTACTAATATAATTAAACATTCTATATATAGATTCCCAAAACAACATTATTTCGGGACAAAGCCAAGTTAGTAGATGAAGGAAAATTACCAGGATCTTTCTACAAAAAACGTAAATCAGATGGAGAAGAATATAAGCGAAGTCGTTTAGAAGAGGCTGTGGCTGCTTGTAAAGAAGGAAAAATGTCACAAGCAACTGCTTCTATTAGGTATCAAATACCAAAAACAACTATTTGGAGACGTCTTCAAAAAGATATAAAAAAGACTGAACCATCTAGTCCTACTAAAGACCATATAAAGAAAAAAGAGTCAATAGTACAAAAGAAAACTCAGATAGTTAAAGCAGAAGAATTAAATGAAGCAGATTTTGAACCTTACTGTCCTGTAAGTAATTTAATTAATTAATAAACATTTACATTATATTCTAGTTTTATAACCTATAAATTTTCTATTTTATAGGATACAGAAATGAATATAACTTACATTGATGAAAGTAATTTGCCAGATGATCCAGTAATAATACTTGCTAGTGGAAATGTAGATGATTTAAATCTACCAAACAGTAGATCTTTAGTGGTGGTACATGAAGTAAGTATTTTTTAGAAATTTCTATTTCAATGACATACTCATAGTATGTGTATATTTATAAATTACACATGGATGATTTTTTTTAGAGTACTGAGGACAATTTCATATCATGTGGATTGGAGTTAGAGGAAGCTTCAACATTTGAAGCGAAAAGTTAACAGTTTAAAAACGAGTGTTGAATTATGTATGTAAATATAATGTATAAGAATCTTATTTATGTTAAATAGTTTCAATTATTGTTTGCTTTGATGTCTATGGATATATGTATACAATTTATAATAGCTGATCCATTTTTGTATTAATAAAATATTTTTAAAATTTAAACTGTGCAATCTCTTTCAAATTTTATTATTAAAAATGATATTCATAAAATTTAGATTATAAAATTAAATAAAAGGTACTTTTTTACAAACTTAACTCTAATTAGGTATATATTAAGAAATCTGTCATCTGAATAAAAAAAAAATATAAAGGTTATTTTGTTAGGTTAGGTTGTATCAAAACGCGTGTTATGCGCTTGCGCAGTATTTCAGTTTGCATACCGCTTGTTTCTAAGCACGCTGTTACCATAAAAATTTATCAAACATTAAAACTGCTTTTTGAAGGTGCACAAACTATTAAAATTTAATTACAATGAAGATTGAAGAGGTAAAAAGTACTGCAAAAACTCAAAGAATTTCTGCACACACACATATAAAGGGTTTAGGACTAGATGAAAATGGAAACGCATTACAATTTGCTGCCGGTCTTGTCGGTCAAGAAAAGGCCCGAGAGGTTAATTTTATTTTTTACTAATTTAAGATTTTAGGAATGTATAATAATATCTTTTTAATGTATATTCGTTATTAAAACGCTTATAATTTTAATTAAACATTGAAATATATTGTCGCAAAAATTCAAGCATTTGTACACATAGTAAAAGAAAGTTTTGTAATAAGCATTATTATTCATTTAAATTTTAAATAATTCATTTTTTTCATAAAAAAGTGAAAATTAAACTATATAAAAAAAAATAAAAATTAATAATCATTAATTTATTTAATATTTAATAGTCTATTAAAATATTATGAATGACAATTTCAATAAATAAGTATTTGTTGCAATATATATTAATTAATCAACTGATTCAATTTTGATTTAAAAAATATTTTTGAAATATTTGTACTAAATTATATTATGTTTTTTTAGGCTGCAGGAATTGTTGTAGATATGATAAGATCTAAAAAAATGTCTGGCAGAGCAATTTTATTTGCTGGTCCACCAGGAACTGGTAAAACTGCTATAGCACTTGCAATAGCTCAAGAATTAGGTAACAAAGTACCATTCTGTCCGATGGTAGGTTCAGAAGTATACAGTTCTGAAATTAAAAAAACAGAAGTACTTATGGAAAATTTCAGAAGAGCTATTGGTTTAAGAATTAAAGAAACAAAAGAAGTATATGAAGGTGAAGTCACTGAATTAACACCTGTGGAAACAGAAAATCCAATGGGTGGCTATGGAAAGACTGTGTCACATGTTATTATTGGATTAAAAACTGCAAAAGGAACAAAACAATTAAAACTAGATCCATTAATTTATGAATCTTTACAAAAAGAAAAAGTAGAAGTAGGAGATGTTATTTACATAGAAGCTAATAGCGGAGCAGTGAAAAGACAAGGTAGAAGCGATAATTATGCCACAGAATTTGATTTGGAAGCTGAAGAATATGTACCTTTACCTAAAGGAGATGTTCATAAAAAGAAAGAAGTAATTCAAGATGTTACATTGCATGATTTGGATGTTGCTAATGCAAAACCTCAAGGAGGACAAGATATAATGTCTATGATGGGACAATTAATGAAGCCAAAGAAAACAGAAATAACAGGTATTTTGCATAAACATTACAAACACTTCACTATATAACATGTTCTTATTAAATAAAAAAATGCAAATGTAACTGTTTCTTTATTTTTGGTTTCAGACAAATTAAGAAAAGAAATCAACAAAGTAGTCAACAAATACATTGATCAGGGCATAGCAGAATTAGTACCAGGTGTCCTATTCATTGATGAAGTTCACATGCTTGATATCGAAACATTTACCTATCTCCATCGTGCTTTAGAAACAGCTATAGCACCAATTGTAATTTTTGCAACAAACCGAGGACAGTGTCTAATTCGTGGTACAGAAGATATTATCTCGCCACACGGCGTTCCTTTAGATTTGCTCGACAGACTGCTCATAATAAAAACCTTGCCTTACTCGAGACCAGAAATTGAACAGATCATCAAATTACGAGCAGTGACGGAAGGTTTGCAACTCGAAGAAGATGCTCTTACGTTACTTAGCGAATTGGGTACAAAAACGACTTTAAGATACGTGGTTCAATTATTAACTCCTGCTTCCTTGACATCCAAAATAAATGGAAGAACGAGTATAAAGAAAGAAGATGTTGAAGAAGTTAAAAATTTATTTTTAGACGCGAAATCCTCAGCGAAAATTCTTTCACAACAAAAAGACAAATTTATGAAATAGTAGTCATTTATTTAATTCCACTATATGATAAGTTACTAATATTTAATAATAAAATACTGATTGACTTTGAAAGTTTTGTAAGTTTGTAAAAATGTCTTTTATATTAAGTTAAACTTAGTTTTTGTAATAAATGCGGAATTAAGTACAAAGTGGTCAAGTAGCAATATCTTTTGTCCGTACTATCCATCCTAAAGTTTAAAAATATAAAATGTTTTTTAATGCTTAAATATTAATGGAATAATTGTTTAAAATAATAAATAATAAACGAAAAACATGTTATTTGACGTATGATTAATAAAACGTGAAGATATTTAAGATTTTGTTGAATGTTTTTAAAAGTTAAAATTTATTTTTAAATATTCTTGCAATGGTAAAAATAATTTTCAAATAATATTAATATTTAAAGTTGGAAAACATATAGGTATATATATACATGTAATAGTGTATATGTAATAGTATAATTAGATAAGTATTGAAAAATAAGAAAGAAGATAAATCAAAAGTATTAGTTAGACCAAAGTAAATAAGTTTTCGAGTAAAAAAATTACATAATTTGTTAAAAAATTAAATTGACATTTAGTTGAGAACCTTGTAAATTCGGCAATACAATACTTGCACTTATTACAATAGTTGATGTACATATAATTAAAAATTTTAAGCATATCAGTTAATTACGTATTATTACTCCTTAGTAGAATAAGAAATTAAAAAAAATACTTGTTTTTGTAAAATCGAAAGCTTGGCGCACGTGGAAGTGTAAAAAATTCGAAATGAATCGAAAACATTGCAATCGTGAAAATGTGAAACAACATAACTATCTTATATATATATGTATTGGAATGTATGTATATATAGATATTATTACAATCAATTACCAAGGTTTACGTAACTGGATTTTCCGACTAGAAACGCGGGAAAAGTCTCAAAACAAAAATAAATGTAGTTCGTATACCTCAGTAGTAGGGTTGTTACGTTCGAACCATGCGAACGTACAAGCGTACACAAGTTTGTACCACCCACGGGGTTAACAAGTTCAGAGCTTAATCAGCCATTGTGACATCGCGATAAAAAGTCAGAGACCACGTGGGACTATAAAATCGCGTAGCACGTTGTAGAGACGTCAAGTCGACCCGTGAAATCGACATCGAAATTATGATCGTATAATAAAGTGAGCTCGATAGCTTAGTCGAATGTTTCTACACCGTTGACTTTCCGTTCAGTGATAATGCAATCGACGTTGAGACTTGCGCGGTGCTCCAGGCTATTCCTAGTTCGCGATGTCGCGAAAAGGTATACACGAGGATATAAAGTGTCAAGTGTCATTTACACCAAATTCAACGATGTTTTCCCTCAAAGAGAAGAATTTCAAACTAGGCACATTGGACCACGCGAACACGAGCAAGCAGAGATGCTTGAGCTATTGGGAATCAAGGTGGGATTTATTATCCTTTTTCGACATTTTTCAATTTTTTTTAACCATCTATATATATCTATATATTTTACTAAAAACTAATGTTTATTTACTTTAAATATATTATCTTCGAAAGTAATTGTTGCAAACAATTTTTTTAAACGAATACTTTAGATACACGTTTTATATTTTAACTTTAAAAATAATTTTAAACTATTATTACAATTATATATAATTTTGAAAACGGGAAATCAAAATAATGTTTTTTAAATTTTATGCCTAGGTATGTTTTCATTTCTTCTTTTAAAAATGGACTTTTTAAAAATATCTAACGTTTATAGTACGAATTTTATAAATCAATGACAATCAAACGGTTCTATTATACGTGTCTGATTATCTAAATTGTGTTCTACTTATGTCGAATATGCCATTAGATTTTTAAAAATAGTTGTACAGTGTTACAAGATTAATTAGCCAGTTAAATTTACCCTTGATTGGTGCATTGATTTACTTAATTATCTTTGTTACAAATTTTAATTTTATCTAGCACTGAGCTAAAAGTAAACGCGTATAAAATGTCTATATAGATTATTATCTTCATTTTTATATATATTTTTCATATTCTTTCGTGATTTTACATCATAAAACCATAAGCAAATAATATTTTGGATATATATATTATTTGCATAAAATTAAATTTTAAGAATGCATAAAAATATTGTTGAGAAATATTTGAATACGGTATGGTAATAATAATTCCATCTTAAATAAAACAAAGAAATAAATATTTCAGTCCTTGGAGGAGCTGACGGAAAAAGCGGTACCCAAAAAAATTCACCTAAAGAGAGCTTTAAAAATTGAAGAACCAGTGAGTAAGTATATAAAGAAAAAAGTCAACAAGTCGCACGTTATCGATTCCCCGTAAATTTCCATCTATAATAAAAGTAATGGCTAATGGAAAAATGTAACAAACGTGACTAAACTCTCGAATTTTATTCGGTGCACATACATGTACTAATATAATCGGACGTTGCGATAACCCTGTAACGATATTTCAACTAAGGTTAATAAATAAAGTAAATTGTACTATTACGAATTTCGGAGTTGCTAATGTAGAAAACTTCATTATACTTACCTATACATACAATGTTATAAATTTATAATGCTCATTTAATTGTATATATTATTATACTATATTGAGACGTAGTTACTTTTCCGCAAGAGCCTACATTTTTTTCCATTATCTTAAAATGTCAATTCTCAAGGCCACGAATATATCCGAGTATTAATTATCATTTTTCTAAATAGATAATTTTCCAGTGTAATCAAATTATACGAATATTTACAATATTAATGGATTAAAATTGATTGGTTATCACGTGTATTATCGTATATTTTTTTTCGTGACACGCTTTGCTCCCAAATTATATATCGTATATTAAAAAATTGGAGCAACGGTAAGATTCAGAATCAGTTGATATATATATATGTTTATGTCTAGATGTACATTTCCTATTAGCTATGAAATGCTAGGAAGGAAAGCCGCACACGAGGAAGACTTTAATAAGATAAAATGTAACATTTTTGTACGTAAGCTTATCAGAGGTCACTAGATCATCCTCGTGTTCCGAAATCGAATCTCCTCGCGCGATGTACGAGCCGCGCAAAACAAAAAGTTTCGCTCTGTTTTTCTGAAGATCCCCCGCAAAGTTCAGCGGTTTCTCGATTGCTACATATCATTTTATCGGGAATACGCATTATATATACATATTCTTTTTTTTTGCAGCTGAGTTCGATTTGATTAAGCGAATCAGCGATATCGCTGATAAAAACAAAGTATGGCGGAGCTTTATTGGCATGGGGTACTACAACTGTTGTATACCACACACTATTATGAGGAATATTTTCGAAAATCCTGGATGGTAATTTTCCGTCTTATTAATTGAATTTTACCATTTTTTTACTTTTATATAGAAAGTTATTGATAATCACCCTATAGTTATGGAAATGTTAATAATATATGTATGGTCAAGGGGATGTCGTAATGTAATCAATCCAAAAATTGTATTTGAAATATTAAATTAAAGATCTGAAAATATTTTTATGATAACTTATAGAATATATAGCTAGGCTTAATAGCGCAATATTTTGAGAAAAGCCATTTTTTTATATTAAAGAAAAGTAAGCCAAATGTAATTGTATTATTAATTTGTAAATTTGAAATTACTCCTGTATCGTTTTTCAAACAAACACAGAGGCTACAAAAGATTTTTCCAGAAAATAATTTTCTTTAATTATAAAAAAATATATACCTATATATATGGGGTATTCCACGTGAAGTGGTCCGATCAAATTTTAAAATGCCCCAAATTTTGGGTACACATTGCAAATGTTTTTCAGAATACAGCAAACAATTTAGGTACTGAATTATTAGTTCAAAAGTTATTCTAACCCAAAAAGTGAACTTTTTCCAGTTTTTTTCACACCAGGCTGGGTTCATCGCTATTTAACTCAAATCTATCAATTTTAATATAGAACATTATATCTAACATTCGTTGCTAATTATGTCTAGAATTTATCCTTCTGGGTTAGAATTTCCAATCTCAAGGTTAATGACAAATAAACTACATGTCAACATTCAACTTAAAAAAAAACTAACTTCGCCACAATTGATTTTTTTATCCAAAAGTCCAAAAGAAGCTTGGAGCAATACCTTTCAAATGATCTGTAGCATTTTTATGGCCTTCAATTCTGCAAAAAGTTATGATAATTTAAAGAAAGACGAAATTTTTTTAAAAATTTAAATGGGAAATACCATGTTAATTTTTGTACATTTTTGTCTTTCTTTAAATTATTATAACTTTTTGCAGAATTGAAGGCCATAAAAATGCTACAGATCATTTGAAAGGTATTGCTCCAAGCTTTCTTTTGGACTTTTGGATAAAAAAATCAATTGTGGCGAAGTTAGTTTTTTTTTTAAGTTGAATGTTGACATGTAGTTTATTTGTCATTAACCTTGAGATTGGAAATTCTAACCCAGAAGGATAAATTCTAGACATATTTTTACTTTATAAGAAAGTTATTGATAATCACCCTATAGTTATGGAAATGTTAATAATATATGTATGGTCAAGGGGATGTTGTAATGTAATCAATCCAAAATTGTATTTGAAATATTAAATTAAAGATCTGAAAATATTTTTATGATAACTTATAAAATATATAGCTAAGCTTAATAGAGCAATATTTTGAGAAAAGCCATTTTTTTATATTAAAGAAAAGTAAGCCAAATGTAATTGTATTATTAATTTGTAAATTTGAAATTACTCCTGTATCGTTTTTCAAACAAACACAGAGGCTACAAAAGATTTTTCCAGAAAATAATTTTCTTTAATTATGCCTATATATATATAATATATAAAGAAACATATTATCAAAGTTCGACATCTCTTTGAGACTCAGGAAATTGAACACTTTTACATTCATTATTTCTTTCAATTATATTATCAATAATTTTTGTATTTTTATTTTACGAAATTTCTAGATAATTATAAAAAATTAAAAATGTTTTTTTTAGAAAGATGAAGATAGTATAAGGATTAAATTACAATATAATTACCTTTAATTTAATAAATAATATACTAATTTGTATATATTCCGTTGAAGCAATGAGCTTATAATTTAATAAAATATATTTATAATAAAGTAAAATACAAGTTTAATGAAAAAGTATTTTTTAACATAAAATAAATGTAAAATGTTAAATGGTTTAAAGGACGACGCAGTACACACCTTATCAACCAGAAATAGCACAAGGAAGATTAGAGAGTCTCCTGAACTACCAGACAATGGTCTGCGACTTTACAGGTCTCGAGGTCGCGAACGCTTCTCTTCTCGACGAAGGGACTGCTGCTGCGGAAGCTTTAGGTCTCGCTCATCGTTTCAACAAACGAAAGCGCATCTTCGTATCCGACAAAGTGCATCCGCAAACGTTAAGTGTGATCGCGACAAGGTCGAGTTCTTTGGGTTTGGAATTGGAGATCGGCGATGTGTTTCGAGTGGACACGAGTGCCAAAGACATTGCAGGAATTTTGGTCCAGTATCCCGATACCACGGGTGCTATTCACGATTTAGAGAATCTCGTTAAGAAGGCACACGCTGATGGTGTAAGTTTTACATTTACATCTCTAATAGAATCGGTCAAAAAAATATGTAACAAAAATTTCTGTAAATATAAAATCTATATATATCGATTCGTATTCCAGAGTTTAGTGTGCGCAGCAACGGACCTGTTGACTCTAGCAATAGCCAAACCCCCAGGTGAATTTGACGTTGACATCTGCATCGGTACCAGCCAAAGATTCGGTGTACCATTAGGATACGGTGGACCTCACGCGGGTTTTTTCGCGTGTCGTCAAAAGCTCGTGCGTCTTATGCCTGGAAGAATGATAGGTGTCACTCGCGACTCGGACGACCGAGAAGCTTACAGGCTAGCCCTGCAAACTCGGGAGCAACATATCAGAAGGGATAAGGCTACTAGTAACATTTGCACCGCTCAAGCACTGTTGGCTAATATGTCCGCGATGTACGCTGTTTATCATGGACCTCAAGGGATCAGAGATATCGCTACCAGAGTTCACAGGTTGACCGTCGGTTTGGCCGAAGGACTAAAGGCTGATGGCCATAAAATCATTAACGACAAGTTCTTCGACACGATTACTGTTGCTCCTAAGATTTCCGTAGATATCGTTAAACAGAACGCGGAAAAACAGATGATCAATTTGAGGTAAATTCACTTTTCATTTGAATACATATATATATATATATATATATATATATATATATATATATATATATATATATATACATTCAAATATTGCCAAATGATTTTATTTCACTTCAATATAATGTCCTTAGGTATAATCAGGATGGAACCATTGGTATTTCTTTGGACGAAACGACAAGAATCGAAGACATAAATGACATCTTTCGAGTATTCTCCACAAACACGACACTCGAGAAAGTGATTAACGACGGATTAATCGAAGGTAAAGACTTGAGCGCATCACCGTTCCATCGCACAACTCCTTACTTGGAGCATCCAGTCTTTAATTCTCATCATTCGGAAACAAGAATCGTTCGATACATGAAATCTTTGGAAAATAAAGATATTTCTCTTGTACACAGTATGATTCCATTGGTAAGTTTGAGCTGGATGCACAGTCTAATAAGTTACTCGTACATACGATTAAAATTTGAATTTTCATCAGGGTTCGTGCACGATGAAACTGAACTCAACGACAGAAATGATGCCGTGCAGTTTCAAAGGATTCACCGACATCCATCCGTTTGTGCCACTGGAGCAATCTCAAGGTTACCAGCAACTGTTTCTCGAGTTGGAGCGCGATTTGTGCGAAATCACGGGCTACGATAACATAAGTTTTCAACCTAATAGCGGTGCCCAAGGAGAATATGCAGGATTAAGAGCGATTCAATGTTATCATGAATCTCGAGGGCACAAAGATCGTCAGGTTTGTTTGATTCCAGTTTCGGCTCACGGTACCAATCCTGCTTCCGCACAGATGGCTGGAATGAAAGTCGAACCGATAAATGTCAGGAGGGACGGTTCAGTTGATATCGAGCACCTCAAGGCTATGGCTGACAAATTTAAAGTAAGTTCGTCATTGATAATTTTTCAAAATATATAATATACAAATATATTCATAAAAATTAAATTTGAAAAATAATACTATTTTTTTCAATTGTGTAGAAAATCAATTTTAATAGAGCTAACTTTAATACCTAAACACATTATTTTTCAATTTTTTTTTATTATTTTAACGTCGCTCTTTTTATGCTCCCAAATCGGTGATAATCAGCGACGAAGGTCATACGATTATTATTTTTCCAACCAGTATTAAAATTGAAAAAAAACTATTCAATGTAAACAATTACCTTTTTCACAATAATTGAAAACATTT
Source organism: Theocolax elegans (assembly GCA_026168455.1). Classification (NCBI taxonomy): domain Eukaryota; kingdom Metazoa; phylum Arthropoda; class Insecta; order Hymenoptera; family Cerocephalidae; genus Theocolax; species Theocolax elegans. The sequence continues at coordinate 15,977,318 of CM047425.1, read as the reverse complement.
CTGAATTTTTTAAACAAATTATATTATTATTAACTTTTATTTTAAATTTTTTGGCCAATTCATGTCATGTAAATATATTCATTATTATGAGACTTCGTACTATAATTTTTTTTCCATAATGAACTTACCGCATAATATCTTAGGAAACATTTCATCGAATAGGCTGAAATTTTTACACTAACTTTTAAATATGATTTAAATCCACTTGAGCAAAACAGATTATGTTAACATTGTAATAAAAAATTATTATTATACCATATTATTTAAAAAAAATTGAATAATTATATAAAAAGCAGCTAAATAATTTTTGTATATAAACATTTAGTCTTTTATTGAAATCTGTTCCGGTTAAGTGGATTAAAATCATATTTAAAAGTTACTGTTAAAATTTCAGCCTATTCGATGAATTGGTTCGGGAGTTATCCTGCGGTAAGTCCATTATGAAAAAAAATCAGAGTACTGCAGGTCTCATAATTATTAAAATAGTTATGTGACATACAAATTGGTCAAAAAATTTTAAATAAAAGTTGATAATAATATATTTTGTTTAAAAATGGATAGAAATGTTTTCAATTGGTGTGAAAACAATCATTAATTGCTTTTTTTCAATTTGAAACATTGGCTGGTCCCCTTAAAGGATAATGCCTATGAAATGCATTGAAAGTTTATCTATATATAATGAAAACTTTTGTACATATAGATATACAGTTTTCAATACAAAAAATGAAACTTTGATGATTAATTGTATTATTTATTCCCTTCATTTCTCCACATTTTCTTTTTTTTTTAAATGAAATCTTATGATTTCATTTAACGACGAGCTAAGATATTTGCGTTGAACAACATTCCTTGACACTTATATGGGCATTCTCATTTGAAATGTAATCCTTCACCAAGATAATTAATTGCAAAGTAATTGTTCTATTAATTCGATTTACTACCAGGACAAATTGTCGTGCTTGATGATCACGTATCCCTCGACAAACGGCGTATTCGAAGAGACGATCGGAGATGTCTGTGAATTGGTACACCAAGCTGGTGGTCAAGTCTATCTAGACGGTGCAAACATGAACGCTCAGGTCGGACTCTGTCGACCCGGGGATTACGGAAGCGACGTGTCTCATTTGAATCTCCATAAAACATTTTGCATACCTCATGGTGGTGGCGGACCTGGAATGGGTCCGATAGGTGTTAAGAAACATCTCGCACCGTTCCTACCAAGTCATCCTGTGGTCGATCCGTCCACTGGCGACATCAAGGTATATTCATTACTTTACTATAATTAACACTTTACATTGTCTACGATGTACTTACATAAATAATTCAAATTATTTGCACGTCTGATTTTTGACCCACACAGGTCACTCAAGGTCTAGGAGCAGTTTCGGCAGCACCTTACGGTTCTTCAGCCATCCTTCCTATCTCGTGGGCGTACATCAAAATGATGGGTGCTCGTGGACTTCGAAAAGCCACTCAAGTTGCAATTCTCAACGCCAACTATATGAGCAAACGTCTGGAAAGCCATTACAAAACACTTTACAAAGGCAGTACGGGACTCGTGGCACACGAATTTATTCTCGACATTCGAGATTTTAAGCGTACTGCGAACATCGAGGCTGTCGATATTGCTAAACGACTAATGGATTATGGATTTCATGCACCTACTATGAGTTGGCCAGTCGCTGGAACTCTGATGATTGAACCTACCGAGTCGGAGGATAAAATCGAACTCGATCGTTTCTGTGATGCGCTTATTTGTGAGTAAACAGATCTATAACAGGCTTTTTTCATACTTTTGGGATATCTATAATATCTTCACTTTACTTTATTCATTTTCTTATACTGGAACGAGGAGTAACAATATTTAATCAAAATACGCACGCAAGTTTATTTAGTCGTGAAATAATTTTATTTTTACTTTATACATTGTTTTATTGTACACACGCTACCTAATATTTTTATGGAATTTGTAGAAATCATACACTAATGTTTACGAAGAAATTTATTTATATCGTTAAACGTATTGTTCGTATCATTTTATGTTTATAATTATTTCGCTTTGTTATTTTTTTTAGCTATAAGGCGAGAAATTCAAGACATCGAAAATGGAAAATTAGATGCTAGTATTAATCCTCTTAAAATGGCACCTCACACGCAAGAACAAGTAATTACCGATAAATGGGATCGTCCTTACTCGAGAGAACTTGCGGCTTTTCCAGCGGTAAATATTATTGTACAATTGATTCGTTGATATATTCATATTATTAACAAAATACGTTTAAATAAATAAAAATTTACATTGGCATTTTAGCCTTTTGTCAAAGGAAGCACGAAAATGTGGCCCACTGTTGGAAGAATAGACGATATTTACGGCGACAAAAATCTCTTCTGTACCTGTCCACCGATTTTACCTCAACAATAGATTAAATAGAAATGTATATAGTAATTTATTTTTAATTATGTTTAATATATGTTAAGGACGCAAATACGATCTGTAACGTTTTGTAAATATTATACCTAAGAAATGTACTTAGAATAAGACGTTTTTTTTTATTGTTATTCTTACTTATTTTACAAACGCTGTCAAATAAATCGCATTCGTTTTCAATACAAAATATCGCCGAGTTATTTTTATAAAAAATTTCATGAAATAAAATTATAAAAAAATTTATAATATAGTATTGTATAATTCACAAACCTGGCATTATATATGCCAAATTCTCGAGAATGGTTGACAGATTTTCTGGATCTGCCCCATTCATTGCAGGTATTTGTTGCGTAAGACAGAGCAATGGACCAAGGGCACAAAGTAGGGAATCTAATAGTAGGGATAGGCTCCCTGATACTGTTATTTGGCCTTCATGCTCTTTTAATCTTTTACCTATAATCGATAAACTTTCACCGAGCAATGTCAGATGAGCAGCAATATCTATTGGTTGCGTACCGGTTACTTTGTACATTCCTGTTCCCAAGAAAGGCTCATTGAACAGATCTCTTTCTTTATTCAATGGTGGTGATACAGGTACTTTGTTTCCAATAATTGGATTTCCTAATTGTATGGTTTTCTTTGGTGAAATCAATTCTCTACTTCCTATAAAAAAGGTATAATAAATTAAATTTGAAGAAATGATTAAAATCCATGAAACAAAACATTAGAATAATTATTTATGTACCAGATTTGTTAATAAATTTTCTTATAACTTGATGTGATTCTTTATCATTTTTTATATTATTAACAGGAGGCTTCAAGGCAAGTCGTTTTGCTCGTTTCCTCCAGTTATATTTTTCTAGATTTGGTACTGTAGCCCATAATTCTCCTAGCTTCTTTGATATTGAAGCAAAATCTAGTTGTATTAAGCATATTAATAATTATAAATATAATATAAATTTGTTTAAACCTCTAAATATCATGTAGTACATGTACATTTATCATTAGTAGTGATACGCACCTAACTCTGGATGATGTTCTACTAATTGTTGTCTAACTTCTTTTGACCATAACATATAAGCTGTAAATCTAGTTTTCTAAAAGAACAAGAGAAATTGTTAAATTAAAAAATTATATTTTCCTTATTTCGCAGATGAAATATTAGTAAATATTATTTAATAAATGATAAATTAATGAACATGTCTCGAAATAATTAATTCATTACATAATGCTATAAAATCTCTTACTCCTTTATCTTTGCGTTGTGTCTTCATAGGTTTATTAATGACTTTGCCATCTTTAATTATAATTTTCTTTTTATATTTTTCAAGCATGTATAAACTACTTTTTGCTTGAGATGGTATTTCAGTTTGTTCAGGAGGCTCAAGTTTTGTAAATCCAGGAGATTCTACCTCTGTCTCAACATCATCTAACATTAAAGGATCCACTTCATCATCGCTCATTGAGTCCATACTAGACCTACCATAATTATCAATACTATCAATTCCATTTGCACTTTCTGAACCTGAATCAGATGATTCATCTTCATTTTCTGAAGTTGAATCATTTTTGATCTCTTGTTTAATTTCGTGCTTAATTTGTATCACATTTGATTCAGGTAATTTTCTGTTTTGAAAAATACTTCCTTGATGAATGGAATTAGTTTGATGTAAATTATTAACCGATTGATATTTTTGTTGCTGTAGCTGTTGTTCGTATTTCTCTAACAATTGTTGAGCATGTAGTTGGTGAGCTTGTTGCTGAGCTTTTTGTTTCTTTAATTTGTGTTCAGTAAAATCATCTGGTGATTCAAAGTCTACAAGTTTTGATGATTTTTTACGAACTCTACCACTTCTTGAAATTCCAGTGACTTCTAGATCTATAATAATTAAAAGACTGTATTTCGCCAAGAAATATACAAGATGTAATTTTCAAACAATTTCTGACTTATTGTGAATTAACACCCAGTTATGCATTTGCTTAAATATTCTAGATATCGTAAGAAATGCTTCAAAAATATTTCAAACAATTAAGATTAAATGTTGATAGATGTCAAAGGCCTGACAAGAATTTTGAAGCTACAAGCTTAAAATTTTGTATTATATAATAATCAATAACAATAAATAATAAAAAAATAATGAAATGGAACTACTAAATTTATCATAAATATGCGCAGTAGATAAACTTACAAGATCCTAATAATAAATACAAATTCAAAATTATAAACAAACCCAAATGAGAAATGTTGTACACTGGAAAACCTAACCTAGGCAAGCAAATCATTCAAAAAGTAGTAAATAAGCAATCTCACCGTCGTTTTTTTGATTTTTTGGTGTCCCAAAGAAATCCATTATAGAATCAATTAACTTTATTTACAAATCATTTGTCGCATTAATTGATCATAAAAAATGATCCCGGCGAGGTTCAAAACGCGACGTGCTCGACAGAACGTTTTTGGTCGAGCGCCCCCTCCAATAAATACTTATATACATTTGACTTTTTAGATTGAATTGAAAACTGCCTGCATATATACAATTATAAAGAGAATTGCTTTCTAGGAGACGATAAATTGTTACACTTTGGGAAGGATTTAATACTTAAAACTATGTGGGAAATAATGAAACTGCACGTGCCGGTATCGTAGAGCAAAGCTAAAGAGGTATATGTAAATTTTAACATAATGTTGATAATGTGAAAAATAATATAAATTTCTTGATAGTATTTCATCGTTGTTTTACGTTTTTTTAAGTTTTTACTCTATATTACGAGATTATTCTTTATGTTGTTAATTAACTATTGTTCCAAATTTTGATTTGCAATTCGCGCAAAATACTCATGCCGTTTCCTGTCTGTAACTACTGCGCGAGTCAAATTCAAAGTTGTCGAGTACTTACATATCGGAAAGCCTATATAAAGGAAATCACAGACAAAGAAGTTAGTCCAATTTATGTGCCGTAAAAAAATTGGCATGAAGAAATTACAGGTAACATTGATTATTAAATTATAAATATCCGTTATAAGGTTAATAATTTAAAAAAAATATTAACTACGAAGGTGTAATAATATACCTATAGTGGTGAATAGCAATACCATATTAATAAAATGCCTATAAATATTGAATACGATAAATATTGAACGTTGAGTATCATAAGTTTATTTCATACAACAAAAACATAATTTATATTTTATCATGCAAAAAAATAGCAAAACAAAATTTTAACACTATTGAAAAGTATTGTATTAAGACGTTGATGAGGTTTTAATAATAATAGTTATTATTTTTAAAAACATCAATTTTTATAACCTCAACTCTTGTAATATTTATATCTTTTTTAACCAAAAATTTTTTTATAAACTGTTCTTTGTTTTTTAATTAATAGCGCAACGTATAACGGAGATATTATACGAATAGTGTTATATATATTTTTTATTCTAAAGTAACGAGTATAGTAACTACAGCATATAATACATTATTTAATACAAGGGATGTAATGACTAAAATATATAGGTATAAATGTAAGATTTGTAACAACATTATTTGAAATGCCTGAGGAGAATGGAGATTTTCCATCGAAACGTTGGAATGTAAATTAAACATATATCGCTATGTGAGTTCATTAATGTCGAATAAATACCCATTCAAAAATTTAGATAATATTAATATTTCAATTAAACGTTAATTTAAAGTAAAAGTGAAAAATAAAAGATTTAAGTACTCAAAAACTAAAAAATGTACTCGTAACTAAATTTTCACGAAAACTTTAATAAAATGACGAGGCAGTGGAATAATTATAGGTAAAAAAAAAATTTGGCACACAAAGTATAGAAATAAGAATACGTGAAGTAACAGGAACCTCGAATACGTATAGATACCGCAAGAAGAGCGAGCGAGCGAGCGAGCGAGGATAAACCAAACAAACGAGGGGTAAAAAAAGATTACACAGGTAGGAAAGGCGCAAAGCACGGGATAATAATAAAACCGGTGATTTTGTCCGAACTGGAGAGTGACTAGCCCGGGGCAATCCTCTTCCGCGTTTCGTATTATCGGAAAAATTGTCTCTCCCCACCACCCGCGAGAGTTACATAGCTTTAGAAAGAGATGCTCGCTTATATATATATATACCCGGAGTAAAATATAATACTGTAATAACGCGTGCTGCTTGAGAGGTATATGGTATATAATGTGAGGTTTTGCTAGAGAGAGAGAGAAAGAGCGCGGCGGCGGCCGAGGTATGCGCGCACAGTACACGTGTGTCGAGTTTTTACGGTTCGACGGCTATTGTTCCCGTACGGTTCTCCGTTAACGAATGATCTTTTGTACCTATCTTGGATTTATGGATATTATGACTGATGCTTTTTTAATATTTTTACAATATATTCACCTGTACATTATTAACGGTAGTCACTTAATCGTAATATAAAATAAAAATAATCGATGAACCATATAGATTCATTATAAAGAAGAAAGTAATAATGCGTCTTTGCGAATGTATTTGTAATAACTATAGAAAACAGGAGTTGCGCGCTGATCCTTCAAAACGTCGCGTATACTCGTTTTATTAAATTTTCTACTTTATATTTTTAACCACGCGGGGAAAACGTAAATTTTTGCATTTCCTAGCTGAATTCATAAATATCTATCGACACGTTTATCTCGGTGGCAGATGCAACTAGAAACGAATATATATATATATATATATATATATATATATATATATATATATATATAAACGAGATAGAAACGAGAAAAAAAGGGGGAAAAAGTATTTGATTTCCCCGCAGCTCTCATAACTCTGGACTGGCAGAATATTTGGGGGAAAAAAAGTACGGGCGTGGAATATAGTAGTGCGCGCGTGACAATCTTTTTCGCTTCGACGAGGCCGATCGCGATAAACCAACCGGACAATAATAAACAATGCGTGAAATGACAAGCGCGTATATATATATGTATGGAGCGAGCCAACGGCATTTCGCGAGATCGTTATCCAGACGCGCTCGCGCGCGATCAATCATGCGACTGGATAGAATAGCGACGAATGCGTTTTGGTCTAGGTAACCCGTGTCTATCCGCGAAAAAGAGGAGACTCGATTCGTTGTTGTTATTTGTTTATACATCATACTCGAGTTATCTTATCGAATTAACACTTTCGTTTTTTTTCTACCGTCGTTTATATATACCTCCGTTTTTCGATTTTCATATTATCCCGATACATTTGTAAACTGTGCTCGATCTATTCGAAATATTGTAAAACTTAATCGTTAATACCAATAAAATCATCTACGTCTATAACTTTTGAAGACAAAGGGCATACCTGTATATGTAACTATATAAAATTTTTAACGGTACAATATAGATCGCAAAAGTTGAATGCGAAAAGAAGAAAAGAGAAACGAGATAGTTAAATATTTTTCTTCTCTAGGAAAACCATCGGGTTCAAAAATTGCATCGACCCTATCATTGTTGATTTTCTCGTTTGTTGTGTAACGCGACTCGTATATAAGATTATTACCGAGAGTATTATTTTCACCTGTTATCAAATTAGATATTGGCTTAGCGGATATACTTAACTAGACGAGAGCGAGGAGTACCGCGTCGTTTCTTCGGTGTACACGTCTCGCATTGGTGTAATCGAGCCTGCGCAACGAATAAAACGAGATCGGGCCTATTTTCTGTAAATTCCTTATATGAATTCGCAAGAATCCTGTAATAACTATAAATCTACCGCAATTTTTGGCTTTTTTCCAATCAACTTCATGGTTCTTTATATACCTATACGTCTGATACCCACGTACATACTTTTCTCTAAATGTTCACGCAATATTTATTTATAAGTAAATTGTTATCTCATTTATTTATCTATATTAATAACGTGCGCAGCTTTTTTTTTATTTATTTTCAAAGATAAGTATATGCTTGTCAATTTAAAATTTGCAAAAAGTTTTGTATATTATTATTTATTTACTCTAGAATTATACATAAGTTACATTAAAAATGCTGACTAGTTTTTCTGTAAATTTTACAGCATATAAACTTCCAGCCATACTAAGCTAAAACACAAAAAGTAAACGAAAAAACTATAAATAAATAAATAATACCATTCTATCGTGACACCAGTCATATATTATTATTAAATTATAAAAATAGAAAAAACTTCATATTGACCGGATCATCTCTCTTTTTTATACTGCAGATCCACCAAAGATATTAAAATACACGGGACAATGAACATTTGGACATTAGTCACGTCAGCGGTGCAAGGAACTTTGGTCTTGGTAAAGTTTGCATAAGTTATAGACATACATCCTCATCGATTTAATCCGAGTGAGACTCGATCATTATTATTACCTTTGGCATGATCAGAAACAAGGAAGGAAGGAAGGAAGGAAGGAAGATATTCCGTGAGGTAAAACTGCTTTTCAGTTTTTGCGCGCGAAAGACGACGCCCTTAGTTTGATGCACGTACATACGCGCTCGTTACGATGTGGTTACTTTTAAAATCAGTTATTATCCTGATTATCGTCAGCCCCGGGTTCTACAATTTATGTTATTCAATTGTAGTCATCGCGACTTTGTTTTTCGGCTTGGTAGAAAAGAGTGGTTACGCTCGAGATGTTGGCAAATATTGGTCTAGTATTTGTTTACTATTGTACTAGTAATTTCAGTTGTATAATTTTACCGTGTGCGAACGTATTAGGCGGATAATTATCTCGAAGAATTTCATAAGTAAATTGCACCTTTCGTTTTATTATTAAACTTTACATTGGATATATAATATTACAGTGTATGCATAACAATTTGCCAGATTTCCTGTTGTATCTGTATATATATATATATAAGTATATACTGTACAACTTATTCTGGAATATAATAGTTTCTTAACTGCGTATAATAATTTTTTAACGTTTTTTAATTTAATAAAAACTAATTAACATTTTGCTACTACAAGTATGGACGCGTAAGCCATATATACAACTAACTCATTCCTCATATTTTTCATTTCATAACCGTTTATTATATACTATTTATTTTTATGAAATATACAAAACATTACTTTGCCTATTTATTTATCTTCTGTTCACATCCAATTTTGTCCGAATTCATTCACGCATAATTAAGAAAAGCCGCGATAAAGAAATTGGATGTCGATTTCCGTTACTCGATTTTTGTCTTCTCCGTTTTTATATATATGGTCAACTCGAAACAAAAAGAGATAGCAATAGTATGGGAAATCCATAAGATAGAAAGAGATACAATGCTTTCCAGTCCGCGAGAGAACGCGTATAGAAGTAAAAACACATAGGAGTAGTTGACACGTGGCCGTGAGAGGAAGCTATAGAGTCACGTGAATACTTTCATCACAGTCTCAATTTTCTTTAAACAGTAGTTTGTTATTATTTTTTTAAGTTTGTCACATAAAACCACATGTATAAGAATTATTTTGTTTATTCTTTAGAAATAATGCCAGTAAACTTTGAAGGTGCAAAGTTAATGTTAAATAAAGGGCTTAATAGTCATTTTCATATCTCACATACTATTAATTTAAGTTCAATGATGCCATCTGGTTATAGGTAAGAATTTGTCTGTTAGTTGGATAAGATATAATGTTATTTTTGTTAAAGTTTTTGAGATATGATTTATTTTTAAACATTTTATTTTAGGTCTCAGTGGTTGTCATTTGTGCTTTTACCAAAAAGCTAGTCAACAAGTTCAAGTAGGAGTTGAAATGGAAATTAATTCTAAAATGCAAGAAGCAGTAACTACAATAGCTTATCAAGTTGATTTACCAAAAGCAGATTTAGTTTTTAAAGGTTAATATTCACAAGTTTTAAATTTCTTTGATTTTTTCACATATATTTTAGTGGCTCACTGTTGACAATAATAAAATTTTTGCAAATTTAAAATCAATTACAAAGTGTATGTGGATTTATTTCATTACTTTCTTATATTTGTCAGTGGTTTAGTATATATTTATCAATTTATTTATATATATATATTTACATACATTAGTTTTTTAGTTTCCACAAAAAATATTATTCTGTAGGAAGCGCGGATACAAATTGGACTGTCGGTGCTGTTTTAGAAAAGAAATTACAACCACTGCCTTTTTCTTTTGCACTTAGCGGACTGATTAATTACAGACAACAAGAATCAGTTTAGGTTAGGTTATGGTCTAGTCATTGGTTACTTTGTTATCTGGAAAAACGAAATTTTGTAAAATTAAATTTTATAAAATCAAATTTGCAAATTGGTTGAAATTTGTCGAAAATTCTATTAGGATTGATGCAACTTTCAGTCAATAGATGACGTATCATTATATATGCTTTACATAATATTATGACTGTAGCCAGTTAGCATTTTCTTGGTCAAGTTTCATTGAACAATTTTGTAAAAACTTCTTACTAGTTTTGTTAATGATTTTCTTACTAGCAATAGGTATAAGTCACAGGTTCGTTTGTGTAAATAAAAAATTAATTTTTACTACAGATTTTGTTTTTTATTTCTATCAATATGCAGAAAACAAAACATCTTAAATAAAATAAAATTCTACTGATGCCAAAATTTGTTCATTGAATGTAAAAAACCTTTTACAATCATACATTTTTTAAATGTAGAATATAATAAATATTAAAATAAATTTATACATTGAGCAAAATGTATATAATATATACTATATAAGAGATTCCGTAAAATGTTTACTCTTTTAGTTAACTATAAATTCGAATTTTTTAAATTTGGTGCCTTGTAAATAATTATAACTACAAAGTTATTTCAGCTCTGTGAACAAATAGTATATCAACTGCATTTATGTTAATAGTAATATTATCCTTCTGTGAACAGCAATTGTATAAATGATCTATTAAACTCTTTTATTGAGTGTTATTAATCATTGAACTTTACCAATACATCTGATATTACAAAAAAATATAAAAAGTAATCGTTTACTTAAAATCAACGTTGCATTTAAACTCTCACTATTAAATAAATTCACTTGAATAATGAGTTACTTATGCAAATTATTTAACAATGAGGATTTTGCGGCATCGAGTGTGATAAGTAATTAGAATATTCTTAAAAGCATTTTTTACAAATGTATAAATTTTCCTTTTCAATATCTATCGATCTATCGATTTGTATACACCTTGTAAGTACATATAGTAATAAAATGTTATTTCATTTGAAATTTGAGAAATGTAATTTTAATGTGGTTTATTCATTTGTTAGGCAAGTTACACGCGAATGCCTTATATTTTCACCATCGCAAAACGTGAGATACCTTAAGAAGATGCAGAACTAAAATATTGAAATCCAAATTTATATTTTAATTAATAATAGGTTGACTTTTTCCAAAATATCTCTCTGTAATGCTCTTCTACTTACCTTGAATAGTACGTATGATTTTTTAAAAAGTTTTTATCATTAAATGATCGAGATTTTCGTGCAGCCGCAAGGATTAATTTCGCACCTAATCATTACCGACGATAAGTGATTATTATTTTTTAGTTAATTAAAAATTAATTATATAAAAAAAGCACTATGACAGTTTCTTCTATGATACTCAAGTATCATGTATAATTTTTTTTAGTTTTTTATTTCCGTATTTACAGAAAATTTTTAGATTTTTAAAAGTAGATCCCAGTAATTTAGCTTTCACATCTCCTTAAAATAAAAAATATTAACGCAAAAACAAAAATTATGTGACTTAAAATTGTTCAAGGCACTAACTAAAGGGTAAGTATAGATGAATGTACGTAATATCTCGGCCAAATTTTTATCGATTTTACTGAAATTTATGGGGTTATTCTTTTTATAATATGGAAAGTATATGATCCTATTCCTGGCTATATCACTAAAAAAACTATTAAAAATATTTAACATTAAAATTATGTTAAATCGTATTATGTGGATTATTTCGAAAAGTATCGGTAAACACTTATTATGGACGAAATGTTCGTCTCAAAATTACAAAATTACGTATTAGGTTCTTTGTGATTAGAACAGTTTTCTTTAAAAAATAAACATATAAAAAATAAATGCAATGAGCATAATGAAAATGACGACTAAAGCACGTTTTTTCATTATAGATTCAAATGTATCGGTTATACATAAAACATTTTAATTTATAAAATATTCGTTTTAAAATTACAACAAACATTCCTTTATAAGGAAGCTATATAATAGTAAAATTTTCGATTTGTTAAAAACATGTTAGAAGTTGTGGGTTGGAAAGTTTCCTTTCATTTTTCCGAATCCGTAAAAAAATGATTTTTCGATCTATAGATTTAATTTTGAAGTAATTTTCGATTTTAACCATAAAAAGTTTATGCATTTGAAACTACTGAAATCAAAATAACAATGGCAAGTATTTTGTAGATGTCAATAGAAATTTTTTATTTATTTATTAGAGTTTCACTTTCAATAATTTTATTATTCATTATTAAATATTCCACATTGAATTTGTGCCTCTAGACAGTACTTTTATAAAACATCTTCCACGAACATTCGTCAACATTCGCAAGTATGGCTTTGAATCACACTTTCAAAAATGTTATCTGATAAAAAAATCTTTAATTCTTACTCTCATCCTATTTCTATACTTATATTTTGCTTAAATTCCATAAAAAGTTGTATATAAATTTTAATTAAAATACAATCTATAGTATTGTAAAAAATACTTGTTCCGCTGTCAATTATGCCACTTTGATTTCAGTACTTTCTATTGCAGAAACTTTATGTAGTTTAAGCAAAAAAAATATATAAATATTTAATTAAAAATACTTGTTGCTTATGTTGATTAGATTTCAGTACTTTCTATTGCAGAAACTCTATGGAGTTTAAGAAAAATATAAGTGGAAATAGGATGGGAGTAAGAATTAAAGATTTTTTTATCAGATAACATTTTTGAAAGTGTGATTGGAAGCCATACTTGCGAATGTTGACACCTTCGTGGAAGATGTTTTATAAAAGTACTGTCTAGAGGCACAAATTCAATGTGGAATATTTAATAATAAATAATAAAATTATTGAAAGTCAAACTCTAATAAATAAATAAAAAATTTCTATTGACATTTACAAAATACTTGCCGTTGCTATTTTGATCCATTAAACTTCGAACAAGCATTTCCGTACAAAGCACATTATTGTAAACTAAGTAATACTGATAGTAGTACTAGCAATTGTTTATTTTTATAATTTAACGTTATTTAAAGATGTTTAAATATTAGTACGTATGAGTATACATAATTTGATTATTTTATGTACTTAAACTTTTAATAAGAGTAAATTAAATATTATGGACATTGATACAATATTGTTATAAATTACATAGTGAATTATTGATTGGATTATCAAAGATATGTACGGTTATTAAAATGTTACATAATTAATAGTATATCACATTTGTATTATTTCAAACGGTTCTTACGAAGGCTATAGGATGTTTTATTTTATTGAAAATTGGAGCTGTATTCCATTTCTACGTTTAAATTATTTTATGTAACATATCGAGTAAAAAATGTGTGTACAACTTTTAAATTTTGAATTCAATATTTCTTTTGGAATTTTTAAACGTGCTAATCTTTGTAAAAGTTAACGGAAAAAAGTAACACGAGTTGTTAGACACTGTAATGAAAATATCTGAGTTATTATATTATGGTTGAGTTTATAGAATTTTTTAAGACGGATAAGTAATTTTTACTAGAGTTAACTTGAACAATTATTGTTAGAGCTACTTGGTATACATTGTTGGACTATTGCGATCTACGTGTTCAAAGTTAATTATAAAAAGTAGATGTACGTAGAACAAATATATGTATACGCACTTCTGAATAAGCAATATTAACTTTTTAGTTAAGATAGAAGACAAGGTAGGTTGGGGAAGAAAAAGATTTATATTATGTACGTATATACTTTACTTCTAACTTTAAAACAAAGCTTTTTATATAAGTTTTATTGATAAAATATACAATTGATTTATTATATATATCATATTCAGAATTATACATTTAAACCCAATATAAGTAGTGCAAAAATTTTGCACTTGAATGTGTGAATCGAATTATTACATTTTTTAAAATCGTAAAATTTCAAGCAGTTACTAATTTTAATGCAAGGTATAATCGCACATCAGAAGTTAAACTCGCTTGATTGATACACTAAAAAATTAAATTATTTTGTATACTGTTATAAATGATGCCTAAATATTTAATTATTCTTTAGAATCTGTGTACTTTTTTTGGTTAAAATAGAAGACAAGGTAGGTTGGGGAAGAAAAAGATTTATATTATATACGTATATACTTTACTCCTAACTTTAAAAACGAAGTTTTTTATCTAAGTTTATTGATAAAATATTACAATTGATTTATTATTTGATATCATATTCAGAATTATACATTATAAACCCAATATAAGTAGTGCAAAAATTTGCACTTGAATGTGTGAATCGTAATTATTACATTTTTTAAAATCGTTAAATTTCAAGCAGTTACTAATTTTAATAGTGGAATAATGGAAACTACGTGTTTAATAAGGTGTACGAAGATGTATTATATCGAATGATGTACACGTAAATGTACTTCATATTTTATTTTAAATTATCGCATTAATTTTGTTAATCTTGTATTACAGTGTAATAATCCATTACTTACTTTTATAATATGGCATATCTTATATTTTAAAGTGTACAAAACACACATTTTAAACTAACCTAAAAATTAAAAATGTCGATTTATACATATTCTGATGTAAGTTCTTACACTTTTATAGCTTTTGGATTTAGCGTTTAGGTTATTCATTCGAGTACTTATAGCAGAAAACGATTATACACAAATTGTGTTTTGTGTTCTTTTATTTTATGAAAATAATTTTTATATTTAATATTGGTCTTCTCATTAAACAGGAAAAGTGTCATAGGGTGAATCTACCAACATATGCCAATTAAACGGTGCAAGGTAGATCGTACATCAGAAGTTAAACTCGCGTGATTGATACACTAAAAAATTAAATTATTTTTGTATACTGATATAAATGATGCCTAAATATTTTAATTATTCTTTAGAATAATCTATTTGTATACCGTATATAGTGCACAGAAATGACAAAAATTTTTTGCTGGATATAAACAACCCAATTTGTTTAACTTTTGTGTATATAAAATACCCACATCTTAAAAAAGTAAAAACTTAAAACTATACTACTGCCATATATTGAACTAGAACTGAAATATTAAAATTTTAAAACGCAAAATAAGTGATATAATAAAATAATTGCAATTTACATTTTATTAAAAATGCCATTTTATTTTTTTCCAATAAAATAATTTGTGAAATAAATGGTATTACACTTTTAATGTAATCTTGTCTCATGAAAGTATACAGATTGATCAAATAAACTAGGTTGCATTCGTTAATATCAATTTATTTATACTTGGCAATAATGTAAATGGAAAAGCCTTCTTGAATTGTTTTAAAAATAAACAATTGATAAAGAATTTGATCATTTGGTGCACGTGATAAAAAGTATCTAAAACGTTCATAATATTAATAACAAATTTGATTTTTGTTTTTTTAAAAGGGCAATCGTAGTCTTTGTACGTTAATAATTTTTTATGATGGAATTTTCATGAGAAAAAGTTGATTGTAAATATTTTTCATGTATTACACATGCCTATGTGATATACTGTGAGATATTAGATTTTATTAACGTATTCACAATAGAATCGTAACCATAGCTGCAATGTACTTTAGTGTAAAATTTTATTAGTGTTTAGTGTTGTATTGTCTAAATTTGATTACGTTTTGAACTATGCATACAGCGATTCATCATTAACGTGATGTAAGCAAGTGTTCCTCATAATCGAAATAAAAGTTATAAGAGCTGCGATCCTGGTATACGTTTTACATTAGAATATACTGACTCTTATAAATCGAACTAATTTGTTTGTGAAAAATCGTGTAATGGAAAGAGGGTCTACCTGAAAAAGTAAATGTTTGGATTTATTCATCGCTTAAAATATAAGTCCGAAGTAAAGTGATTGTCAAGTAAGAATCAGTCACACAAATCTATTAACCATAGTTGGATTTTTATACACCGTAGTCTTATGCATGAACTGGAGTATAGATAAACAAAGAATGGATACGAAGGATCCAGGCTGCGAAAGATAGTAATTACAGAAGCGGGACTCAATGTGCTGGCTCTCTCGATGTTGCTCCTTCTCTCGTCAAGAGCTGCGAGGCACGATTCTCGATAAGTATAGTTCTTTCAGGGATCTTCTCTACTCTTTCTCTCTTAGTTTATACACCTATATACCCTTAGTACATCCGCACTCCCGCTATCTTATTTTATTGGGTACAGGTCACTTAAAAAATATTGCCCAGGCACGCGCGATCCGAACATTGGTGATGGATCTCGAAAATCGACAAGTTACGTGCGTATATTCGCAAAATTAACAAATTTACTCAGTTTTACTAATATTTATTTCATTTTCATTGGTGGTTTCATGCTACGTCATTCCTACAGCTTTTGTGCATTTTAAAATTGCAGAGATCCGTCCATCTTATAGGGTGAATTGATTCGAGGTAGTGTACGGGTCAGGACAACACGGAGTCTAGGAAGTAGATGGTAGCAGTTGCCTCGTAGGACATCAATACTCGAACGAGAGTCGTTATAGCTAAAGTCTGACGTAACGACTTGCACCCTAACGAACGAAACCAAATATCTTATCCTGTTATATACTATTAGACGACAAGAGATACTATTTATTATTAATATTCGAAGGTGTTAAAGACATTACAAAGTGAAGATACACAATTTTATTAACTAAATACTGTTTAATATAATATCACATGAAAAATATGCTATTGATCGCAGTTCAGTATAGCTTATTCAATTGCTCTGTAGAAACGACGGTAAATTAGTTGATAAAACCTATCTGATCATATGTTGATAGGTGAAATTTATTTATTTATTTCTAATCAGTTCCAAAAATAATTGTGTTTTTGTTATATACTGTTAATTGTTTTACGAAATTAAAGTATGCCATTTTGCATGAATATTATATTTAAAATTATATATTAGATTTACGCAAGATTATCTTACTGTTTTTATTAGTTAATAGAAAATCTTATTATTAATCTAATTATGAAGCATTTGGAATTTATTTAGCTTTAGACGTGTATAAACAAAAATTATTAATTTAAAAAGTTTTTAAATTCCGAATTATTTTTTTATTTTTTAGTAACAAGCTTTATTTTCTATTTATTAATTATGTAATAAATTATTAACTATGATATAATTATCGATTTACATAACTTCTATGATCCTATAAGCAATGTATCAAATCAAACTGAATTTTTCAACTTGTCTCTGGTAAAGTTTCACGAGATTTGCAATAGATGGCGTAACGGGTGCATCTTTCTGTGGCTATATAGATTGCTCGTCGTGATTGAATGGTGAGGTGACAAGACGATTTTTAAAACGTGGAACAGAAATTTGATATATCTTTTACAATCAAAAAGTGATATTTACCTCTTTGTATGTGACGTGATATAAACAATTTGATATCTCAAAAAACTATGTGTTTAAATGTTGTAATTTGCATAAGATAGTGTGTTAGGCTAATTCTAAAAAAATGGATTCGAATGTGGATGAAGACAAAAACAAATGAAGTTAATAAGTGCAACAATGACTACAAAATGATCATTTAGCAATACACAAAGACCAAATGAAGATATTCGATAAAAACAATAAGCTTCTAAAAATGAAAACAATCTGTATAAAGAAAATTCAAATTTGATTGGTATATATGGGCTGGTTCGACATAGATATCGCAAAAAGTAACATTTATAATAAGTAAATCCAATAAAAAGACCGAGTTAAGTAATACAAACAACAAAAGACCTTTTGGCGTTCGGTTCAAGAACATTAAATTTACCAACAAAGCAGTAAGTCCGTTTACTGTGGGAAATATTTCGTATAGAAAATACAAACAAATTCTTGAAATAAGAAGAAAAAATAAATTTAAATATTAAGGTCGAAGTATTGTGCAAAACTAAAGAAGAAGTCAACAAAAATATAAAAATATGACAACACACATTTCAGAAGAAATCATTTTTCTGATCTGTTTCATCAAATATTAAATATTAATCACTGAAAATTACAAATGGATTCCTAGTGATTCCATACTAATTAAGTCTTCTGGACAAGATCTACCAAGAGATGTAAATCTCTTTTCAGTCAACTGTTACGTAGACCCCTTTGTGTTAGAGACTATCCTGTTCATGCTTTAAATATGAACAAATTAGCAAAAGATGTAAGGAAAATTCAATATGTGTTGCGAGAATCAAAATAATAATATATCTTGTAATAATGCAAATAACCCTCCGAGTATAAACTGTCAATAAAAGTATCAGTCGAGACTGAGAATTTTATAAATTTCATTATGGAATAAATATTTTGATGGCATTATTATATTATATTATTTATTGAACCCACACCAAGAAAAAAGTTATAGTAATGCAGGGACAGACTGACACAATTCAAAAATTTACCATAGTGTATTAATAAATTTTACTGAACTTGTAGTAAATATTACCAGAATTGTAGTAAAAATTAATAACTCTAGTAAATTTTATTATACACTATGGTAAATTTTTGGATTGCGTCAGTCTGTCTCCGCATTACTAGACAACATTGTAATTTTTACTTCAACTTTTTTCTCAGTGCAGGAATAATATTCTGTGAGAAAGCAATCATCTCTCATTCACGTTTACAAAAAAGAAAAACCAACTATCAGAGATATATTGTTTTGTTACCAAAAGTGGAAATAATCAAGATTCAAAAAAACAAGATTTATTTTTTCTTTATATGTTCTTTTAGCCCGTTTACCCACCTTCCTCTTTTCTTTTTCCGCTCCTGATTTTTTTCACCGCCTCGCATTTGCCCGGAGTTATGCTCGTGAGAAAGGATTGAACACCTAATATTATAGAAAAACCTTCCTCGAGACGACCGGTGTCTTGAAACATTCTATTTGTCCATCACCTCATCGGTAAAAAAGCCTGCAGCAAAATCACAAAATCGGTAATTATTTTATAGTACTTGACAAACAAAAAAAGTTCAAACGAAATAACAACAAGAACAAGATCAACAATTTGTATAATTTCAATAACAGCTGTAATATGAAGTGGATTGTACCAAGGCTTTAGTTTTTAATGCAAATCCGGCTCTCAGCATACATCATCTTCTCAAACTTCGAACATCAACTTCATTTATGTGATTAAAATTAAATCAAAATAAAAAGTGTGAAAATAAAATGTCATGAACTTTGTATGATAAAATATGTATAAAAAAGGATAAAACCAAAGGTAAATATAAAAATGGTAACAAAATAAAAGATAAATATGGAAAGGTTTGATTATCTTAAACTAGCTATTGAACAAAATCTAATTTTATTATATATATATTTACAATTTTAACTGTCTACTTTTTACTTTATGGATAAAAACAAAATATCAAAATCTTTCAATATAATGATATAGAAGCATTAAAAACCAAAATTATTTAATTAACCAGTGAAAAGAAGATACAGATTTGATATTGTTATATTATGATTGTATACTTAAAATCTAAAGATAACTTTGTATATATCTTTTGGATAATATCCTGATCGATTTTATTTCTTTTAAAAGATAACCCTGAACCAGTTGATGTTAATTTAGAAATTAATAACCATAGAGGTGGTATTAATACGGTTCATGTCATTGAAGAGGAGACTCTCAGGATACTGTAGATCACCGTTTCTGGTAATAATGTAACTAAATAATTTAGTTGATGGTATATAAAATCAATTAACAAATTTTATATATTGGAAGAATTTAAGGCATACAACCTTTTGTGGGTGAGTGATAAATGTTGTCTAAATGGTAACAATAATAATAAGTCCTGTGTCACTCACATTTTTTTAAAGGATCTGATGATACATTGAAGTTCTGCAATATGGACCTCTCTCTTTCATCTGAGAGTTGTTTTATGGATTCAAATTGGTATGTGTTGGATGATCTATGGGGAAGTGATCATTTCCCAAATTTGATTAATATCAATGATAAATTAGAACTTCTTAAAAAAATATGAATATTAATTAAGTAATGCCAGTAAAAATAAAATTTTTACTAATGTAAAAAACTATTTTAACGTTTTGAATTTATTAATAAAAATGTTGTTTTAAGATACAAAGAATTTGTAAAAAAAGCTAGTACTGAAATAATGTAATGTAAGATGATTAAGAAGAGATAAGCAATGTTTAAAATGCTACGTAAACGATTAGAACCTAAAAAAAATTCATTCTATAACGTTAACTTAAATACTTTTATTTCGTTAATATGGCATAAAATATTAAACTTTTAAAAATGGATTTAATAAATCTATTTATCAGTTTGGTAACTAAATATTTGATGAAAATGTTTTTAATTGTTTAAGAAACTTATGTAAACCCAAAAGTTGCAATTACACATTGCAGGATGTAAATTCAATTTGTGTTCATTTTATACTATTCGTAATCAATTATCTTAATTCAATTTTACTTTTAAAAAATCAAACTTATCACTTAACTCTTGGAACGGATAATTTTTCTCCAGGATGTGACAAAATATCTTTTGCATATATATTCAACACTTCATCAGAATTGTTTGCAAGAGTTTTTCAGGATATTTATAATGATTTGTTTAATGAAGGACACGTATTATTACCAAATTAATGGAAACATATTTATCAATTACAAATAAAAATTTTAGTCGATATCTTTGACGCATAGTAATTTTCGCATTTGTGTATGCCAATTTCATATCCTTTTTCGCGAAACTTTCTAATATGTTCAAATGTAAAAAAAAATCTTAAAGAATTATTTATTAATATTTACACCAAAAGGTAATCAAGCAAAACTAAACCTATTTTACTAGTGTCTTATGTATTTTAAAGTGTTATCAAAAAATTATATATCATAGGTTAACTTGATTTTTTAAAAACAAAAAGTATTACCACCATCTTACTTTAGTTTCAGAAAAGGGAAATCACGTATAGACAACTTAAGTATTTTCACAAATAAAATTCAAGAATAAAAAAATAATTGATTTTTTTCTTGAAATAAAGCTGCTTT
This sequence comes from Theocolax elegans, assembly GCA_026168455.1. Taxonomy (NCBI): domain Eukaryota; kingdom Metazoa; phylum Arthropoda; class Insecta; order Hymenoptera; family Cerocephalidae; genus Theocolax; species Theocolax elegans. The sequence goes on along the minus strand of CM047425.1, from coordinate 15,955,743 downwards.
TAACAGCATCATACCTGATCATAATATGATTAATGATTTGAGTGATTTAGGTTTTCCCAAAAATGTCTAATGTTCCACAAAAATCAAATTTACGAAAGAAGATTACTGCCTATAACCCTTGGGTGATGTCGAACTCAGAAAATAGTCATTTTTTTATAAACAAATGAATACAAATTTTAAAAAAACCTGAACGTCAGACATGTTTTAAATAATATACACAAATTTTTTTAGATTTTTAAATCTATAATTTCATTAGGATGTTTGGGTAGAAAATTTATGCGTTTTTTGACTAATAATTATACCGACTAAAAATTGTTTACTAAATTTAAATTTAAAAAATGATTTTTCCTTAAAAACTATTCAAGCCCTTCCTTATATCCGTATGATTTTTTTTAATCCAATATTTTAGATATAATTTTTGAGTTGAAAGATGCAGATTCCTGTAATTTGGGTCCAACATCCCGTTAATAATGATGACAATAAAACCTATGATATATCTATTTACAATATTTGTTGAACAATTAGTTAGTAAATATATATGAATCAATGATAAATCAATTAATATGTTTGAAACAGAAATAAACAAGTTACGCATTGCAAAATGTTAGTAACTTATAAACATCATACAAAATTTAAGGGGGTTCCATACTCAATTTTTGATGATTAATTAATAAAAAAGTAGATCAGTATTTGAAAAAATAAGAGAAGAGGCGCCTTCGTTTATTGACAATCTAACTGTGTGCTGAATTTTAGATTAAAATATTATTGCGTTTTCGAGAAAAGTCTTACCAAAAATATCAAAACTTTTCACCTCGTTGAGGTTAGATTCACATTTTTGGTAAGACTTTTCTCAAAAACGCAATATAATTTTAATCTGAAATTCAGCACACAGTTAGATTATTAATAAACGAAGGCGCCTCTTCTCTTATTTTTTCACAAACTGTTTTATTTATAAATTTATTACTAATAATCACGATTGCCGATAAGGTAGGGAGGATAAATATTGACTATGGCACCCCGTTAAGAGGCGTGTTGTGTGGTGAGGTGTGTTGGTCCAGAGATTTTAATGTTACTTCATAAGTTTTTAATTCAATCAAGATTATTAGAAAATGAAGGTTTTTAATTTCACCTTGTAAATTTAATTATTATATAGCTGAATAAGAAATTCCCTAGTTAAATAATAGATTTAAAAACCGTGCATATAAGTTTACATTAAACAACCTTTTATATATTAATCTAGTAATGATAACGCTGAAATTGATATGAACTATCAAAAATGTATTCAATACAAATTTTATATGAAAACACTTGGTATATAAGGAAAACCATTTAATTAAATCTAATATTTATTATAAATGTATCACCTCTTACAACAACTTATTTTACATTTCGAATTCTACATTTTAATTTAAGAAACAAACCAAAAGATATTCGAAATCCTAATTATATATTTGAAAACGAATTCCAAAAATAGCGATGGATTTATCGATATATGTACAGATGGACCAAAAATAAAAATGATAAAACTTATGTTGGATTATTTAATTGATCTGCTTTCAGTTTTTTTAGTAGATCATTTAAGTTAATTGTAGTTGCATCCATATTTACTGTCGAATGCTATGCTATTATGAATGCTTTGGACAACATCAGTAAGCTGATTGAATCAAACATAAATGACAATTTTATAATTTTCACAGATTCTCAGAGTAATTGTTAGATCATTAACTAGATCAAGAGATTTAAATCAAGAGTCTCCTTTAATAACATGTATAAGATTTGAATTTTTTATTTTATACAATATGAATATTTCTGTAAGAATTATTTGGATCCTTTTGCATAAAGATATTTAGAGCAATGAAAAGGTTGATGAGCCCGGTAAACTGCTTCCTCGGGGAAGCCGTGTTATCGGCAATACAATTTTTCGTTTTATATAATGAATATACGTAAAATTTCCAACTATAGAACTACGATTTCCCTTTAAGAACGTGTACAATATTATAAAATTCCATTTCCAGATTTTGTTTATTTTTATAAAACTGTATGTAAATATAGGCAAATAATCATTTATTAAAAATAGCTTTACGAAAGAGAAGGTGATAGTACTTTTTGCATCAAGGGCGCAAAATGAAATTTCGCGCCTTGAGTGGTGATAGCAGTGCACGAGGGCCGGCGAAGCCGGCCCGAGTGTGAACTATCACCACGAAATCGCGAAATTTGCGCTCGAGATCCAAACAATATTTTTTGATGCAGTAGGTGCAAAATGCCACACTCTATAATAAATGTAATAAAACAAATTTACATGAAATGATCATAAAGATGTAGAAATTGCACGAGGGGAAGAGGGCGGGGAGCGGGTCCAGGGCCGCAGGCCCTGGTGGGGTCGAGGGGCGAAGCCCCCGTGGGGGTTGCGGGGGCGAAGCCCCCCCCTGTACTAAACAATTATGAAAAATCTTTTTAAAACCTTTAAAAAAACACTAAAAATAAGAAAAACTCACAATATCATAAAGGAAATTAAAATATTTATTTAAAATACTTAATATATGCTACCCTGGTGGAATCAACAAAAATTTTGTAGCCATTTACTGAGTAGCGTTCTCATGTCAATCTATAAACTAACTAGGACGCTTGGTCAGGTCGTGTACAAGAATGAAACGCTTTTTCGAACCTTTTTTGCCCATTTCATAGTTTTCATTCCAATTTACAAACCTTTTCTGAACATTAAAAATGTTTTTGGAATTTTAAGTAGACTAAGAAAAATTGGCCATTTTAGCTAGGTATAACAGCCATGAACAAGCTCCTAAAAATGATTTGGCTCAATTTGAGACAAAAATGATAAACGTCGAAATATCTTTAAAAGTACTATTTATATAGCGTAAACAATCGTCTGTATCTATTACAAATGGTAAAACCGATCAAATTTCACAACACGCTTTAAGTTTTCTTTACAGGATTACCCGAAAAGTTGTTTCATATTGATGAAGGTTATGTCCATCTAAGAAATGGTCAAGAAAGGTGTGAAAAAGCGTTTCATTCTGATATAGAACCTGACCAGTTTCACTGGCCATTTCTTAGTTTTAAGCCCATTTTTCATATTTAAAATTCTACTAGGTAAAAGAAAAATGAAATAAATTGATAATAATAAAATTACGTAATCGAATTTAATAACAAAAATTTTTATTTTTGTTTAGCATACAAAGATATACATATATGTATACAAAAAAATTTTATACTTTTTTTACATTTGACAAACATTTCTACATTATTTTGCATTTAATAAAAATTTATACACTATTTACAAAATAGTCATGAATAGCAGTCAATTAGTCTATTGCTAAATCTGTAGTAAAGTTTGATGCTCTATTTTTGTCCAAATTTGTATTTAAAAACTGTAAATTATAATTTAAATAATTTTATCGATATATGTACAGATGGACCAAAAATAAAAATGATAAAACTTATGTTGGATTATTTAATTGATCTGCTTTCAGTTTTTTTAGTAGATCATTTAAGTTAATTGTAGTTGCATCCATATTTACTGTCGAATGCTATGCTATTATGAATGCTTTGGACAACATCAGTAAGCTGATTGAATCAAACATAAATGACAATTTTATAATTTTCACAGATTCTCAGAGTAATTGTTAGATCATTAACTAGATCAAGAGATTTAAATCAAGAGTCTCCTTTAATAACATGTATAAGATTTGAATTTTTTATTTTATACAATATGAATATTTCTGTAAGAATTATTTGGATCCTTTTGCATAAAGATATTTAGAGCAATGAAAAGGTTGATGAGCCCGGTAAACTGCTTCCTCGGGGAAGCCGTGTTATCGGCAATACAATTTTTCGTTTTATATAATGAATATACGTAAAATTTCCAACTATAGAACTACGATTTCCCTTTAAGAACGTGTACAATATTATAAAATTCCATTTCCAGATTTTGTTTATTTTTATAAAACTGTATGTAAATATAGGCAAATAATCATTTTATTAAAAATAGCTTTACGAAAGAGAAGGTGATAGTACTTTTTGCATCAAGGGCGCAAAATGAAATTTCGCGCCTTGAGTGGTGATAGCAGTGCACGAGGGCCGGCGAAGCCGGCCCGAGTGTGAACTATCACCACGAAATCGCGAAATTTGCGCTCGAGATCCAAACAATATTTTTTGATGCAGTAGGTGCAAAATGCCACACTCTATAATAAATGTAATAAAACAAAATTTACATGAAATGATCATAAAGATGTAGAAATTGCACGAGGGGAAGAGGGCGGGGAGCGGGTCCAGGGCCGCAGGCCCTGGTGGGGTCGAGGGGCGAAGCCCCCGTGGGGGGTTGCGGGGGCGAAGCCCCCCCCTGTACTAAACAATTATGAAAAATCTTTTTAAAACCTTTAAAAAAACACTAAAAATAAGAAAAACTCACAATATCATAAAGGAAATTAAAATATTTATTTAAAATACTTAATATATGCTACCCTGGTGGAATCAACAAAAATTTTGTAGCCATTTACTGAGTAGCGTTCTCATGTCAATCTATAAACTAACTAGGACGCTTGGTCAGGTCGTGTACAAGAATGAAACGCTTTTTCGAACCTTTTTTGCCCATTTCATAGTTTTCATTCCAATTTACAAACCTTTTCTGAACATTAAAAATGTTTTTGGAATTTTAAGTAGACTAAGAAAAATTGGCCATTTTAGCTAGGTATAACAGCCATGAACAAGCTCCTAAAAATGATTTGGCTCAATTTGAGACAAAAATGATAAACGTCGAAATATCTTTAAAAGTACTATTTATATAGCGTAAACAATCGTCTGTATCTATTACAAATGGTAAAACCGATCAAATTTCACAACACGCTTTAAGTTTTCTTTACAGGATTACCCGAAAAGTTGTTTCATATTTGATGAAGGTTATGTCCATCTAAGAAATGGTCAAGAAAGGTGTGAAAAAGCGTTTCATTCTGATATAGAACCTGACCAGTTTCACTGGCCATTTCTTAGTTTTAAGCCCATTTTTCATATTTAAAATTCTACTAGGGTAAAAGAAAAATGAAATAAATTGATAATAATAAAATTACGTAATCGAATTTAATAACAAAAATTTTTATTTTTGTTTAGCATACAAAGATATACATATATGTATACAAAAAAATTTTATACTTTTTTTACATTTGACAAACATTTCTACATTATTTTGCATTTAATAAAAATTTATACACTATTTACAAAATAGTCATGAATAGCAGTCAATTAGTCTATTGCTAAATCTGTAGTAAAGTTTGATGCTCTATTTTTGTCCAAATTTTGTATTTAAAAACTGTAAATTTATAATTTAAATAATTTTTATTTCGGGGCGCAAAATTACTTTTGTGCATTCGTGACCGAGAAATGAGCATTTTGCGCCCGCAAAACAAAGCGCAAAATACGCATTTTGCGCCTACTGCATCAAAAATAAATTATGATAATTTATATAATAATAGCGATTAACCAGTGGTTTACAAAAAAGAATTTTGTAGAAAAATTATTTTTATTTTAAGCAATCACAATGTAAAATGACATAAAGATCTATTGTCATTTTCTTTAATATTGTCTACTTTACTTTATTTATTGTCATGAAATCTTTACTAAAATTGAAAATCTAAAGCTAGATATTGTTAAGATTATTATTTTTAATTTATCAACAAGACCAATATTAATATAAAAGAATTTCTTTTCTTTATGTTTACATATGTAAACCTCTCAAGTTTTTACATTTTGATCATTTTTGTATTATAACTTTTCTACGTGATAATATAAATTTTTGCCATAGGCGCATGCGGCAACGCCTAATTTAGCCAAATATATTTGTGAAATAGAGGCCAATGTAGATATTTAAATTGAACTATATAGATATATGTCAATGTTTTGTATGTCTAAGATTCTTTTTCATATTATTTATTTAATTTTGACGCCGAAAGCTTATTTCCATTTGAAATCTGTTAAATACGATTGCAAAAACTGTTGCGGGAAGTATCAAAATTAATTAAGTATAGAAAATTATTTATACATAATGAAAAATTTACTAATAGATGATCAATAACTTTCGACCGAACTGTTCAAGTAAACAGCCGCATTAAAAGTAAAATTAAAAAAATTAATCACCTATATTATTTTGGTTGTTGCTTACTTTCTAAAGATTATTGTGTAACAGAAGGAATATAGCACTACGAGCGTTTTATGTGTATGGTGTTTGTATAGTGTTCGCATGTGTGCGTATCTATATTAAATAGTAGATTAAACCTGAAACCCAAAATGAGTAGTTATTATATATTCTCTGATTATTTCCAATAAATTATATAATGATTTAGTATAACAAATTTGTTAGGTGTATCAAATGAAAAATGTAATATTCCGTTGGGAAAAGATAAAAGTAAACGGAAAGTTATAGGTACGTTTTTCAGTGTGTCACCGTTTTGAAAAAGGAAGCAACAGGTCGGTTGTTTCGCGATTTCGAATAGCTGATATGTTAATTTTTAGTTGTGTGTGTGCGCGTGTGTTCTCTCTTAAGTACACATGCGATTGGTGCTATATATCTTGCGTGTGTTGCGTTGGAAAGAGGGAAAGGGGTTCGAGTGGATACTCGCAGGCTCCTTAGCGAGTTTGACAGATCGAAAAGTGCGGATCTCTCTCTCTCTCTCTCGCTTGCTCGTTCCTCCTGTAGCATTGACCGCGGCTCACAAACACCAGGCCGCACGCGTACACACACACACACCCCGATAGGTATATGCTGCCCGGCATTTGCGCCGCGTTCTCCCCGGGCACGTTCTAGTTGAGGCGTAGATTTATTGGCGATAGCAGCTCGATAACTACTCGTGCATTACCACGCCCATCTCCTCGCCCCGTAGACGAGGTCCTGTGCGCGAGAAGAAACGCGAGAAACGATGGACGGGAGGTGGAAACGAAACAAGAGGTAGCTCTCTCAGCTCTCTCGGGGGAAGGATGTAGATTTCGCGGGAGTACATCGAGAATATTACAGCCAATACTGCACCTCCTTTACCTTTTCTCCTTTTCATCGAGAAAAGTTCATTCCATATTATCTTATAACCTGCATCCTTTATTGCACTTTTTTTCTATTTAAGTACTCACTCTGCTTTTACGATCGACGGCCTCTCTTACATAATGTTTTTCATATTAAAGTTCGTGTTATAAATATTGTAATTGCAATCTTTATTCTTAATTGTATTTAATATTGTATACGTGACTCACCTTATTTTATTTTAAAAATGTTTTTACAGCTAGAACAAAATTAAATATATGGGCGACATGTAAAACTACTTTATTTAAAATACTTAATATATGCTACCCTGGTGGAATCAACAAAAATTTTGTAGCCATTTACTGAGTAGCGTTCTCATGTCAATCTATAAACTAACTAGGACGCTTGGTCAGGTCGTGTACAAGAATGAAACGCTTTTTCGAACCTTTTTTGCCCATTTCATAGTTTTCATTCCAATTTACAAACCTTTTCTGAACATTAAAAATGTTTTTGGAATTTTAAGTAGACTAAGAAAAATTGGCCATTTTAGCTAGGTATAACAGCCATGAACAAGCTCCTAAAATGATTTGGCTCAATTTGAGACAAAAATGATAAACGTCGAAATATCTTTAAAAGTACTATTTATATAGCGTAAACAATCGTCTGTATCTATTACAAATGGTAAAACCGATCAAATTTCACAACACGCTTTAAGTTTTCTTTACAGGATTACCCGAAAAGTTGTTTCATATTTGATGAAGGTTATGTCCATCTAAGAAATGGTCAAGAAAGGTGTGAAAAAGCGTTTCATTCTGATATAGAACCTGACCAGTTTCACTGGCCATTTCTTAGTTTTAAGCCCATTTTTCATATTTAAAATTCTACTAGGGTAAAAGAAAAATGAAATAAATTGATAATAATAAAATTACGTAATCGAATTTAATAACAAAAATTTTTATTTTTGTTTAGCATACAAAGATATACATATATGTATACAAAAAAAATTTTATACTTTTTTTACATTTGACAAACATTTCTACATTATTTTGCATTTAATAAAAATTTATACACTATTTACAAAATAGTCATGAATAGCAGTCAATTAGTCTATTGCTAAATCTGTAGTAAAGTTTGATGCTCTATTTTTGTCCAAATTTTGTATTTAAAAACTGTAAATTTATAATTTAAATAATTTTTATTTCGGGGCGCAAAATTACTTTTGTGCATTCGTGACCGAGAAATGAGCATTTTGCGCCCGCAAAACAAAGCGCAAAATACGCATTTTGCGCCTACTGCATCAAAAAATAAATTATGATAATTTATATAATAATAGCGATTAACCAGTGGTTTACAAAAAAGAATTTTGTAGAAAAATTATTTTTATTTTAAGCAATCACACTGTAGCTATTTGTTTACTATTTGAATACAAAATTATTGATTCAACTTTATATAAATGTGGAAGGGATACTGATTCAATAAATCATATTTATTTCATGTATGAACACTGTGATGATGAAAGTAGATTTACATATTAAACTGTATAATACATTGATCTACAATCTAAAATTGAAGATCTATTGTCATTTTTCTTTACTATTGTCTACTTTACTTTATTTATTGTCATGAAATCTTTACTAAAATTGAAAATCTAAAGCTAGATATTGTTAAGATTATTATTTTTTAATTTATCAACAAGACCAATATTATATATAAAAGAATTTCTTTTCTTTATGTTTACATATGTAAACCTCTCAAGTTTTTACATTTTGATCATTTTTGTATTATAACTTTTCTACGTGATAATATAAATTTTTGCCATAGGCGCATGCGGCAACGCCTAATTTAGCCAAATATATATTTGTGAAATAGAGGCCAATGATGTAGATATTTAAATTGAACTATATAGATATATGTCAATGTTTTGTATGTCTAAGATTCTTTTTTCATATTATTTATTTAATTTTGACGCCGAAAGCTTATTTCCATTTGAAATCTGTTAAATACGATTGCAAAAACTGTTGCGGGAAGTATCAAAATTAATTAAGTATAGAAAATTATTTATACATAATGAAAAATTTACTAATAGATGATCAATAACTTTCGACCGAACTGTTCAAGTAAACAGCCGCATTAAAAGTAAAATTAAAAAAATTAATCACCTATATTATTTTGGTTGTTGCTTACTTTCTAAAGATTATTGTGTAACAGAAGGAATATAGCACTACGAGCGTTTTATGTGTATGGTGTTTGTATAGTGTTCGCATGTGTGCGTATCTATATTAAATAGTAGATTAAACCTGAAACCCAAAATGAGTAGTTATTATATATTCTCTGATTATTTCCAATAAATTATATAATGATTTAGTATAACAAATTTGTTAGGTGTATCAAATGAAAAATGTAATATTCCGTTGGGAAAAGATAAAAGTAAACGGAAAGTTATAGGTACGTTTTTCAGTGTGTCACCGTTTTGAAAAAGGAAGCAACAGGTCGGTTGTTTCGCGATTTCGAATAGCTGATATGTTAATTTTTAGTTGTGTGTGTGCGCGTGTGTTCTCTCTTAAGTACACATGCGATTGGTGCTATATATCTTGCGTGTGTTGCGTTGGAAAGAGGGAAAGGGGTTCGAGTGGATACTCGCAGGCTCCTTAGCGAGTTTGACAGATCGAAAAGTGCGGATCTCTCTCTCTCTCTCTCGCTTGCTCGTTCCTCCTGTAGCATTGACCGCGGCTCACAAACACCAGGCCGCACGCGTACACACACACACACCCCGATAGGTATATGCTGCCCGGCATTTGCGCCGCGTTCTCCCCGGGCACGTTCTAGTTGAGGCGTAGATTTATTGGCGATAGCAGCTCGATAACTACTCGTGCATTACCACGCCCATCTCCTCGCCCCGTAGACGAGGTCCTGTGCGCGAGAAGAAACGCGAGAAACGATGGACGGGAGGTGGAAACGAAACAAGAGGTAGCTCTCTCAGCTCTCTCGGGGGAAGGATGTAGATTTCGCGGGAGTACATCGAGAATATTACAGCCAATACTGCACCTCCTTTACCTTTTCTCCTTTTCATCGAGAAAAGTTCATTCCATATTATCTTATAACCTGCATCCTTTATTGCACTTTTTTTCTATTTAAGTACTCACTCTGCTTTTACGATCGACGGCCTCTCTTACATAATGTTTTTCATATTAAAGTTCGTGTTATAAATATTGTAATTGCAATCTTTATTCTTAATTGTATTTAATATTGTATACGTGACTCACCTTATTTTATTTTAAAAATGTTTTTTACAGCTAGAACAAAATTAAATAGTATGGGCGACATGTAAAACTACTTTTTTTTAAAATATTTTAACGTCCTACGTCGTTATACTTACTCTTATATGAGAATTGTCTTATATACAGAAAAATCTCGCATAGAAACTTGATAGTTAAGACATCATGAAATTATAAATGCTAATAATCCTTTTCTTTAAGGGGAATCCGTACCGATAATTTCACAAATCCGCCACCTGAAAATTTGCTGATCGAAAAATCAGTATTTTCGACGAAAAGTGATAAGTACAAATCAATGCTGAGAACACATACCGAAGTCACTTTGTATACTTATCACTATTCGTCGAAAATACTGACTTTTCGATCATCTAAGTAATATATAATTAATCATTACATCAATAGCTATGGCGCTCAACTTCGATTTCGTGTGGTAGAAACTCTATTTTTTTTAATTGCCCACAATTATTATCGAATACGAACTCATCTGTTCGCAACACTTCTGCTCGCAAATGTTCGGATGGTGTTAAGTTAAACTATACTCTACGGACTCCCCCTAAGTATGTTAAAAGAGTAATGCTTTTTTTAAAACTATAGTTTATGAACATATGCCTATTTAGTATAAGAATCAATATTTATGTTACAGTAATTATAGTGAACAGAGTTAATTTATTCTCGCGATATTTTGGTTATGAAAAAGAAAAAATTTAAGTAACAACATTAGAGCTAGATAGTTTTAATATTTAAGTAAGAAGAAATAACCAGTTGTGAAACACTTGTAAGTAGTAAATTTAGTAGTATCTTAGAATAATATAATATCGCAAATAATGAATGAATATAAGCAACAAAATAAATTATTTATTAGCCAAAAAACTGTTATTTAAGTGTCTCAACATCAAATAATCCATAACGTTTTGCAAGCAAGAAATATGAGTTTGCGTATTATGTTTTTTTTTTAATTATAAATAAATCGTTTGATACCATTTCATGGATGTAAAGATTTATCAAAAGTAGTATTTTTTTTACCATTTAGATAAAATAAAATTAAAAATATAATCACCCCTCTAAAATTAATTCATATTTGGTGCTTTTATGTCAAGAATTTTCAGTAATAATAAGTAACATGATTTTGAACAATATTTCAACAAATATATCTTGAAAAATCCTTATACAAATATATAACTATGAAGCTTTAAAGAATAAATCGTAGTTTAATTTAATTAAAAACATATTTAATTGTTACAAAACACATATCAATATAATATGTCTACATGCAACTATGATCGCTAAAACTGAAAGTCGAACTGAAAATGACTATTATGCAACGTATTAAAACCTCCAACTTAAAAAAGTCCTCGGTACTGCTTCAAAGCTTATTTACTTTATAATACTCGATGAAATTATTTAAAAGTAGAGTTAGGACAAAAAACCTTTTTTTTTGTTTTTATCTTTATGATCTAAAACATTTGTGGCATGTTTGTAGTGTAAAAGTATAAATTTTTCTGGAAAATTTTAACAGGACAAAATTCTAAAATGTGTCAAAATTAGTGTTTGGTGCTAAGTTTTTTTTGTAGTACATCAACTTTTGAATTTATTAATAGTTTTTAATTAATTATTTAAACTTTACATAGGTGTTTTATTTTAAAACTTTTTGGTTTATCAAAAAATATATTGTTAAAAAATGAATTTTTTATGCAAAAATAACAAGATATTACACAAATTTTATTTTATTAAATTGTTTTTATGTATTCAAATAAAACTGTTAAAATAAAAAAAAAGTTTAAATGATTATTTAAAAGAATAATCACTATTTGGCATACCTTACACTAATTTTGTCGAAACTTGTGAGCGAATTTTGCGGCTATGATACCAAAAAGAAACTTTTTTGACCTAACTCTACCTTTAAGAATTAAGGTAATTGAGCCAGTGACACTCAACAATTTATCTTTTTTCATTTTTGACATTTCTTTATTAAATTTTTATAATCAGAATCATAATCATCAACTTATAACACTTGGTATTTACTGTTTAACATACATGATAAACCTTGATTTTTGAATTGTCAACAGAAACCGAGATAAAATTCTTGTAAAAACGTAATTTTACACACAAAATTCTCTACATTCACGAATTAGAATTAAGAATTACAGTATAAGGGTACACTAAAATGGATGTCACAGCTCGTATTTATCATTTCCATAAATTCTGAATTATTTTGGTCCAACATTATCTTTAAGAGAGGTAATGCAAGTTGTGACATTCATTATCATATTAATACGAACTGGTTTCGATGTCGAGATGAAACGTGCAATAACATGGTAAAACGGTGTTATTTAAGAACGCGTCGAAAAAGGTTAACATCAGCAAATTGAAACGATGAATTTTTCATGCATAATACACGAGCAACCGATAATAATTCGAAGCTCAAGAGCGGTTGGGGTCCGAACAATGCCCCACGAATCGTCCGCGAGGCGAAATAGTCCAACAAAAGTGCGCGATATGCAATCGAAAAGGAGAGGGTTAAACTGTTGCGCTGCACGCGGGGAGGAAGAAATAGGCGTGGAAGATCACGACTCATAAATCCGCGATGGAAGCCGCGGCAGCCGACGCGCCGATTTTTTCCTCGACCTGCCCACCTTCGTTTCTTTCCCTCTCTTTATTTCGCGTTACATCGGATATCGTTGTATAGCGATGCGGAGCTTTTTAAATCGACCGTAAACGAATCGCGATAGAGCCGAGAGGAACTACGTGAACCCGTGATCCAGGAACGATAAATTCCCTGGAGAAAGCCGATGATTTTCAGAAAAATATTAATCTATCGATTTTACCGCTTCGTTCTTTTTTTTTTACTTAAACTATATTTTGATATGGTTTATGCATTATATGAACATGCTTACATTCGGATATACTTTTATATGTTATTATTTATTATACGTATAGCTATTTAATAGAAAGCGTCGTGGTTTACTACTTTCAACGTTATATATCCTGCCAAAAGATAATTTATTTAACACGAGCTTTCTTCGTACGACACGTATACTATAATACACTGTGCGTTCATTAATTTATTTATTAACGCATTATCAATTAATACGTGCAATCAATCGCGTCATTATATATATCTCTACAAATAAATATTGGTTGGAATGCGTATAAACAATGAAATGAGTTCTATGCTTCATATGCATTATTTTTTATTCCTTAAATATTTGTTCTGAAATAAGGCATGATGCAAAAATCGTAGTAATTATCGAAATTTTCGCTATCGCTATAATTGAACTGCTTGATGAGAAGTTCACAGATTTCACGATTCGTAAATAGTTTCTTGATGAACGGATAGCCTATATCTGGATGAGTGCGATAAGCGAAACGCCTTTCCGAACTGATTGCATTCCAACTTCTGGTTCTACATAGCACAACTCCCTCGTGTAACTTTAGCCAATGATTTAATAGAAGATCCTTAATTACCTAACTTATATGTAGTAATTTCGTTTTTAAGTAATAAGTATAATTATTTATTTCTACACTATAATCATCAGCATTTTTATTTTATAATTATATATTCACTTTTTTACATTTATTTAAATTAGTTATAATTAATTATAATATTTTCTTGTTTTCTGTTATAACTAATTTATACGTGTCGTTAAATTAATAAACTTATTTTTGAAATTCTATGCGCCTATTAAAAATTATTAGAAATATAAATTTTGATGTAATTTTTTATTCGGCATAAAATATTAAGTAATGAATAATCGAAACCATACGATAAAGTATGTGTGTATTTCGTGGGATAGGAAAAATCACGGAAATCAAAATTCCTTTGGAGCAACAAATGATGTTCGGCAGATATAAAAAAAAAATCCATGAGAAAGGAGGAAAAAAACGACGATGGGAACGCTAAAAGGTTAAATTGGCGCGTTGGCGTTGCGCCGCGCTTCGTGAGAAGAAGATGAGGAACGTCGCGGGAGGTCGAGCCAGGATTGATGGATATGCGCGCGTCGTCGACGAACCCGTGCCGCCGATACTTTATACTTAGGCGCGCGTCAGCGCATCCATGCGCGGGTATAATCACTGGTCGTTAGCGCCTCATTCACGTACGTATGCATAATGCGAAGCGTTTAGCGCGGTTATTGCAAAAGAAAAAAAGAAAAGGAACGAGAACAAGAAAGAGAGCCCTATAGGTTTTGTTGGTTTTGTAAAAAAACTAATACTCCGTCTGTTACGTTTCATAATTAATTACGTTGCTTCGTTTACTTCGGAATTGAATGTTATATATATATATACGTTCGTTAACGCGCGTGCACCAAATTTGACGAGTACATCGACGATTTATTTAAAATGAATTAGAGTAAGATAGGTGATTGCGTAACACTTTTGGGGTTCAAATCGAATAACATTTTTAACGGTGTAGTCATTAGGAATACCGATTTGTCAATATCCTATTGGAATAAGAATAAAAGAAAAAGAAATAGAGGATAGAAACGAGTATCCGAGTGTTACTGTTTTCTAAGGCTGGGAGAGAGACAATCGTCTTTCGCGACGTGGCTAAAAAAATCGGTATGCTAATCATTTCAAGAGAGAAAGACACAGTCACCAAGACCCAAGAGATTTTTTTTTCACGGAGGAATCGTGAGAACGATACTGGCTTCTCGGACGATTTTATTTCGTCGTCAGGGTAAAGTTCTTGGTCTCGCTCTCGCTCGATCTCGCGGGTTCTGGCTCTCCTGGGCCTCGAGAGGGAGAGAGAGAGAGAAGGAGAGTCGAGAGATGTGGCAGGTAAAGCCGCAGCAGCAGCAGCCTTCGACTCACTTCTTCCTCTAGCGAACCTTTCTCTCTTTCGCGCTCGCTCTCTCTCTCTCTCTCTCTCTCTCGCTCTCTGAGTCGCGTACCAGTGCTGCGAGGGGGAGAGTTAGAGTCATATATTAGAGAACTCTTGGGGACACCTAACAAGCTGCCAGGACACGTTTCCTGGAATCAGCGACGACGCGCTCTCTCTCCCTCTCTCCCTCTCTCTCTCGTCCTCTCCCTCTTGCTTGCCACTGCCTGTACACGTGTGTATACATATATACATCCCATACATATACTTACATGCATACATGCATAGATCGTTGTATATACCTATATTTGTATTTGTACGTAATCCACGAGTGCAACCCCCGCCGTTGTTGAGAGAAGCTTTGCACCACTTCTTGTATCTTTACACATATGTGTACAATAGAGATGAGGGATCTTTAGTCGATTGAAGTGTATTTTTTATCGTATATGCAAATCGAATTCTCGGATTTTCAGAATTATCAATATGTCAATATACCTTTCTCCGATAATATGCAGCAAGATAATACATATATTCTGTTTAACACTATTGGAATAAAAAAAATTAATTGAAAATATTATTATTATATTATGTTTATGCAGAAGGACGTGTAACAAGTAGTGGGAGAGTTTCGTTTAAAATAATAATGATGAATCATCGCGGGGAATGGTGGAAACGGTGCAAATGGGTGCAGCGGGAAATTCTCACGTAATTAAGACTCGCGTGGCTTTAATACATATCGAGTGAGCCAAGCTTCCTCCTGGAGTCTCCACCAAAAAATTTGGCCACGAGGGCGATATATGCGCCGAGACTCGTCGCCGCATTAATTTATTGGCCTGTCTAGCCGGGAGATTTGTTTCGCGAGGTACTCCCGCTACGTGAATATAACGTATATATCGTACGCGGCTATACGCACACCTCGCTCGTCATTTACGATCGCCGAAAGTGCGGACAACCGACGTAGTTATTTATACGGGAAGTATTTCGCAACTACAAAAAATCATTTTTAAAAAATATCTTACAACTAGGTGAATAACGGTTGATTCTGATCATTTTATTTTCGATTTGTTTGAAAATGTCTATTTTCAATTTTGGTGCAGCGCGAACCCAATTTCGCCGACTCCATCGCCCCTGTGTATAGGAGTGTAGAACCGTGTGAATTTCGGATATAATAGTGTTATCAGACGTACCTCGTGTACGACACGATGTGTTTCTGATAGGCCGACGCCGCCCCCGGGCTTATACCTGCTTCGCCTTTCTGTCGTGCGAACGACTCCAACCGAGGGCGGCTATATCGGCCTACAACTATTTAAACTTCTCTCACCACGATGGAATGCCAGGACATCTTTGCATTTTGTTCGTAATTTGCGCGTGGTCCCTCTTTGTCTAAGTAATTCTCTTACTTTTAGTTGAACGTCCTCTTTTATTGCTTTTTATGGAAACTATAATATAAATTTAGTTAAAAATGTGCTGTGTGACCAAATGACACTTTTAATCGTCGGACTAACTTTTTTCTATGCATTTATTATGACCGATTTTAAAATGTTGCGTCGTATTTGGTTAAATTTCATGATACTCTACTGAGTATAGTTAATATTTATCTGAAAATATTATATAATTTCTTAGACTCTGTAATATCATATTATTTTGAAATTAATAAATAACTGTTGAACACTGATACGAATGTTCGAAGGAAAGAGAACGAGAGAGAGAGAGAGAGAGAGCGAACGATTGATTTTAGGGTTACGAAAGCGCAAATGAAATCGTTGGGAGTCCGTAGGCGTCAGTTTGTCTCGCGAGCGCGCAGAGTCGCGGCCCAGCAGCGCATCCCTGACCAATCTCGGTTCCCGAAGGGCTCGTTCGTTCCTTCGGTGGATCCACTTACTTTCCCTCTCTCCTTTTCCAAATGGACGCTCAATGCCGCGAACTGAGCTCGGGAAAGAGAAGGAAAGAGAAACAGGAGGGACACTAATTAGTGATTCCAGGAACCGAGAACACGACCGTATACGAGGCAACGATCGGCTCTCGCTCGCGACTCTCTTAAGACCAACGAGCAAGGGAGCGACAGAGACAGAGAACGAGAGAGAGAGAGAGAGAGAGAGAGAGAGAGAGAGAGAGAGAGAGAGGGGGAAAAGGAGAAGGAGATGGGGACCCACCGAATATACTCGGACAGTTTTAAATGTCGAATTTAAATCCGAGGTTCATTAATTCATTACCCTTGACCCAGCGTCCCTCTCTCTCTCTCTCTCTCTCTCTCTCTATCTTGCCAGCTTCGAATGTCCATACGACATTCTCCGTACTCGGCTTCCTTTTTTTGTCTCCTCGTTGTGAATTCCCTTGCTCCTCTCTTCCCCCAGGTTTGAAGCTTATTTTATTCGTTTATTCGTCCACCTCGCTTCTTCTCATCGCCCCTTACGTTTTCCTTTCTTCTTTCTCGTTTTTTCATTCGGGTCCCTATCGCCTTATCCTTGTGTACACGCATTGCCCTCAGAAAATAACTAGATAACTTTCGTGTCCATTTAATTTTTCTTTCGAGTAAGAAACACCGAGTTGCGCGTGCATGCGGCTAAGCCCCACTAAAGAATAGCTCGCTCGACGGTTCAATCGGTACTTTCGTTTACACCCAGTTAATTAGGTTCACATTCGTTACATTGACTCTGTTATACTGCACACGCGTGATATACATTTTTTCCTCGAAACTGAAAAGACATAATTATTTTTTTATTACGCAATTGACGTTACCTTTATTAATTTTCGCGTAATGTCTATTCCAAATCTTTTCAAACGTTTTGAGATCCTTTTGATTATTTCGTTCGAATTTAAAACGAGTGTGACACACACGCGCGCTCGCGCACACACACACACACACAAACCGTATTCAGGTTTGATCGTTCGTCTCCTTCCTGGTGTTTTCATGGCCAGTGACTAATGACAGGCTTGGCATTCATTCGTTACGTCTCTCCACGAGTTTATAAAATGCGCCACATACGTGGGATCCGTCTAATTAATTATTTATTCCCAAACGTGGCGCCAACTTTCTCACGCGCTATTTCTACCGATCCATGGAAACGTACGAATTTATTCGCCGCAGCCTCTCGTTTCTGCGTCACCGAGCACACATTTTGAGGAACCCGCGCGCGCTCGGAGAGTTGATTTAAGTTTATGTGCGCCTGCCCGCAACAGGGGAAAGGGCAATTCACTTGTGGTCCAGTAACGTTAATGACTCTTACGATATTCATCCAACCATATATATTATTTGTTAATGTAATACAGAGAGAATGCTTGCCTATCTCACGATTTTGGTTATTCTTCTTAGAATTTGTAATTTAACATGAACATCGTATACCTATATATATATGTTATGATGATGTATACAAAAAGATATTTATACTTAAAGTGTAAGAAAAGGTGTTCGGTATTCTACCTCAATGTATTTATTAATACGCGGTAACTGTAGATAATTTGTTGGACTTTAAGGTATATAAACGCGGAAAGAAATATTGCGTTTAGACGAGGTGCATACAAGTACAGATAAAAGCGGGACAGCAGCGTATACGTCGATTCTCTGAGAACGTAACGATCGCACGCTCGACCTCGATCGGTTCAGTCAGAGAAAGAACGAGATCCAAGAGCAATCGGGAGGAGATCGACTCGAGGCGGCTCCCTCTCTCCTCTCTCTCTCTCTCCTTCTTTCTGTCTTTTCTCTCTTCTCGTTGCAGAGTCGAGCTCTATGCGGAAAAGGGTTGACAGTTGCGGAATGCGCGCCGCTGTCTCGTTCACGAATAAAGAGAGAGAAAGAGCGAGAGATAGCGAGGGCGAAGAAGTAAACGAGGGAGGAGGGTAAACGTGACTGGCGCGCGAGCAATTTACGTGGGTCGTCGCAATTTACGTCAAACGTTGGCGCGTGAATCGATCGGTCGCGCGCGTTCGCGCGAGGCTACCGGCTCTTCTCCCTCCCTCTCTCTCTCTCTCTCTCTCTCTCTCTCTCTCTTTTCTCGATGCAATATACCGAATAAATTACGATTATTCGCACGCCTGCCTACCGTACCTCGTACTTCGGCGCGCACTCCTCCTTTCATTCTCTTATTT
Source organism: Theocolax elegans (assembly GCA_026168455.1). Lineage (NCBI taxonomy): Eukaryota > Metazoa > Arthropoda > Insecta > Hymenoptera > Cerocephalidae > Theocolax > Theocolax elegans. Next base: position 15,936,548 of record CM047425.1, on the reverse strand, counting down.
TCTTTCCTTCTCATTTTGTGCGTCAAAAATAATTGTCAGCATAGGTTTTTATCGTTGGTATAATTGCTTCGGTATTGCCTTTTTCTCTTCTGCTTTATTTTATCTTTGCCTCTTTTCTTTTTGATATTTACTTACATTGTCGACGTCAATATTCTATTATAATCTTTTCAAAGAGATTGCGTGTAAAAATTTATTTGAATGAAAACTTTTGATGTACGTGCAATTTTTTTCTATTTAGTCGTATTAGTTTTTCCCTTTAATTTATTCGAATCATCTCAGGTTGTCGGATCAACTTTGCAAGACTTTTATCGTATTAAAATATTTAAATAAAATCTAAAACTCAGAGACTTGTACTGTATCAGAATATTATATTTCAGAAAAATGTATTTATTAATTCGATAATAATTCTCGAATATATATTTCCTTATTAAGCCATGGTTAAATTGGTTCTCGTTTTCCAGCGCGGTACCAACTATGGATAAACAATTTATTGTAATGGGACACCTATTGATTTGCAATCTTCCCATAAAACATACGCCAAAGTTAAGAAGCAATGGTTCGAGTAAAGATGGATAAAAAGGGAAACGAGCGTAATAAACAATGGACGTCTTTCTCAAAGTAATTGAAGACACCCAACACCGTTTCCGCGCGATCCGATCGATCTGTGGAACGAGAACCGGCGCTTGACTTGCTTACGATTGTATAACGAGGCTGGTGAATTGAACCCCATGAGCGAGAACCGAAAAGGCCCAGAAACTCCGGGGCGCACAATGCAATCGAGAGTGTTCTCCTCTCTTCTTGGGTTTCTTTCTCGAGATAGCCCCTTTTTTGCCCAATTGAATTGAATGTAAAACACGGCTTTACATCAATCTGAGCCGCGAGACTGAGTGACTGCCGTGATTTAAGTATCGCGAGCCTGCTTTTCTTCTACCCCGATCTTTAAGGGGATTTTGCTCTTCTCCGGGAGAGAAACGACGCTTTCGCGGCTTCTTCCTAAATACTCCACTCCTCGCTGATATACGAAGGAGCCAATAAACTGACTCCCCTACATTCGACTCGCGTACGATCGTCCGGGTCTTTTCAAGAGCTCCATTTTCTTTCTTTTATTGCTCCATCGATGTTTATTGATTGAACGCTCGTGACTATTTTTTCTTCCTTTTGTTTCATATAAACATCAATCTTTAACTCAATCCAATACTCTTCTGATTGTATTATTATTTATTATGAAATTATTGTTTGTTACTTTATACTTATGTGTTACTTGTTTCTTCAGCTCAAATTGAATTTGTATATACGCATACCGCAATATAGATAAAAAAAATCATAAAAATGGAGAAAAAGTTAAATAAAGTATGTGTTATTGTGTTCTTCTTTATATTTCTTATTTTGTTTATGATTGCCTAGTTCACATTTGCATTGCTATGACATGGCAAATATATTAGAAAAGTCTAAAGTGTCTCTTCTATTTTCAAAATGTACTATTACTTTAAATTTGACCACGAGCGTGAACACATCGGGTGTAACAATATTTAATTACGGGCCAGGCCTAGAAGATCTTGTACGGTCTAAAGAAATAATTTGACAAGAAGAAAGAAACAACTTTTGCTATTGTAAATCAAATAAAATGGTTGTACTTTATAGAAACATGGTAAAGGCGGAAACAGGTTTGCGTGTGTCGGCACATCCCTGCTACTCGTGTTTTGCTTCTCGCGCGAGTTTTGTATGCTCGAGACCAGGCGATCGCAACATCATTGACCATCGTACTCGGCTTTTTACTCTCTCACTCTCTTTCTCTCTATTTACCTCTCGCTTTCCCTCTACCTCTTTCTTTCTCTCTGTCGTCTTATTCGCTTTGTCGCGATCGCGCGATTCATACACGTGCATATAATACTTGTATAATACGTAAGTCGTCCCGCTGCTGCGGTAGACATGCCGGCTCCTTCTACGGCTTAAGTTTCTATACGGGTACATATACGGAGTCTTCCACATTCATGTTAATATACCAATTTTCAACTAACACATCGAATATCGTCAATTAGAAATATTACTATATATTTCGATTTTCTATTATGTTAAAATAATTAAACGGCTTTTATTTAGTTATAAATAAAACCTATATACCGAATTTTTGTATAAGAGCCAAGACATGTAAGTCCCGATTGTGATCATTGATTTCAATATTTATTTAATTTTTACATTAATTTTTCAAAGAAGTTCAATTTTTGAGATATCACTCTAAGATTGTGAAAATTTACAGTTATTGATACTATATATTTTTGTTGTATATGTATTTAGGTTGAGTGGGTTTTTTTTTACTAATTCTGGAAGACGTTTTTATGTTTGAAAACACTGTAAGATCATACTCACATTTGTAATGTAATTTTTAACTTCCGAAAGTGATTGATTAAAAATAATTCAAATTTAACAAATGTTAATGGTAAGAACATTTGTTTGATATTTAATATAATAAAATATAATTTATTACGAAATAATGAAAAAGGTAAAAGATTAAGAATATAAAAAGTAATAATTTGGAATGTTCTATTAGCTTTCTTACATACAAATAAGAGAACCTTTGCGTTTCGTTTCGATTACTCTTGTGAGAAGTTAAGAAAACGAGAGGGTGGTGGGAGGCGAGAGAGAGAAAGAGAGAGAGAGAGAGAAGTGCTCGCGGCGAGTTTATTTACGACTCTCCGGAGATTGATTGCGCGCGCGCAAAAACACGCGATCCCGGGCGCGCGCGCGGATTTGCATGAACTACTCGAGTATTCTGGCCTCGCCGTCTTTAAAGTGTATATACTTTATGCTACCTATATGTGCTCGCGGTCCTTTTTTTTCTCTTTGAAACCTTTTTTTTTCTTTTCTCCTTTTGCGCTTACTCGCAATGAAGGCTCACGGAATCCCGTCGGTTTCTACGCATCTATAATAGCGGGTGAGATATATACCACAGGCTTAAACGAATAATTGTATAAAGGTATAAATATGTTTATGAACTATATCTACACATTTTTATGATTCGAATTTATAGAAAGTTTTGAAAGTCATCGAGCGGTTAACTTGATCACAAATTGCATTACGTTATTTTAAAGATATTCGACATACGGAAAATGGGTATAAGCTTTTTCAGAGGTACTATTCTTCATTCTGATTTGTTCAATAAGGAATGCTCGTTTGATGATTTAGTAGTAACGATATGCAGATTGATAAACACTATTCATTATTTTACATAATTTTCTCATTAAGTTTGTACTATTGTAAATTAAAATTTTTACGATTTGAATTATACATGATATTTGTTTGTAAAATGTTGGGAGATAAAAATACAACACGGTGATCTCCACTTAATATTTAAATAAATCATCTCAATTTTAACGACTCCTAAACGGTCGTTTTTGTAAATTAAATTTACAAACATTCAAAGAGAATAAATAATAATACCACAATAATTTTCGTAAGGAAAGGATATATAAGATTTAAGAGTATGATGGACTATAAGAATGTAACGGGTAAATAACGTATCCCATTAGAAATTTCGAAGATACGTCAGAGATCGTGAGGCGACAATTAAATAAGTTCTGAATCTCTAGTGCGGGTGTTGGTAGTTAAAGATCTAGGTGCGTGCGTGCATCGGGATGATCGCGACACGAACGTTCCACGTGCACAAATCCATATATATTTATACTGCATATATAGACGCATATATGTGAATGTTATACACACTGCACACATCCCCACACACAAACATATATACACACGCGTGTAGCTAAGAGGCCGTTGTCTCGGGACTACCATATATTACGGCTCGTTTCGATCTGCCCCGTGTATAATACTGTCCTCTCAGCTCGAGAGCACTCTTGCTATTTCACTGCCCTCGAGTGCCTATAGGGATGGAGCGAAGCGCAACATCGGAGGAAGATTTCGTTTGAATTATTTAACGAAACATATGTGTCTGGCTGGTTTTCTATCGGAATCGTGGAATTTTAAGGTACCACCCTACGATTTTTATATATGCTAAATATCACTGTGAACTTAAAATAGCGAATCGTATACACGATTTGAAAATAACTACTCTGATACGGATAAGGTTAGTTTTTATTAATTATTTCTGAGTGTCAAAAGTACACGTACGAAACAATAATTAAATTTGATTGCGAATGTTTTTTTTTATTGTTAATTGACATTTTAGTAAAAATTGAAATATGAAAGTAAACGTTTAAAAATTTCAACTATGACGAATTTAAATTGAAACAAAATAAGTAAAAATACTTGAGTATAAAAAGATAATGATAAATTAAGGGAAACGTCTTATTAATTACCGATGATCATTCTTTAAATAGTCGGAAACACAGCGAAACTAACAAATGTAAGCAATGTTAAAAATTCAAATAATGGAAAGTTAAATTTTCGAACGAAAGAGACCTTTAGAATTCTTTTAAGGGAATTAGTTGAGCTATCCAAATTCAATTTCATTAATCAAGGGAGGGTCCGAAACACAAATGGTCGGTACTCGGTGTCTCGTGGACTGGAAGGAGGAAGGTGGAAGGAGCTCCATCGAGAGACGGAGAACGAGAGTCAGCAGCCGTGTCGCATCGCGAGCATTCCACGGGCTGATTTTATTTGTAGAATGTCACGTTCAACGGTCAAGTTGGTATTATAAGGGAGTGCGCCGAGGTTGCCTAAGTCTGGGCGGGCAATTAATTCCCTCTTAGATTTATTGTGCCTTCGTTCTACAGAGGCATAGAACGACTCCAGGATCTCCCATTACTCGCCAGGCGATTTTCGAGAAGCGATCCAGTTACCGCGCGACCCGACTATTGTGCCTCGGGTCACTTTATTCAACGCGTCGCGCGTTTGAATTTACAAAATCTCACTTGATCGACGAAGAAGCCAAAATGTACAATAATTTATTTCGTCAAATATGAGATGAGTAATCATATGAGTACGCAATTAAAAAAAAATATTAAAGGTATAAGTGTAGGAATAATATAATATTGATAAAGAGTTATTTTTTTTAGTAAATGTTCAATATTTTTGCGAGTTAAATAATTATTTAATTTTGTAGGTTTGTTATTTACTTCGTCAAAATATAATTATTAGTTTGTCAATGTTTTAATACAAGTATTTATTTATCTGAATTTATAACTTTGGTAACTCGAATAAAAGTGTTTGGTTGGATTTAAAACAAGTATAACAATTTCTATTTATCCCCCGAGGTACGCGCGAGAGAGAGAGAGAGGGAGGGAGGGAGCGAGAGAGAGATTCCAGCGTGTCCCTCCCGAGACTCGGGTCGAGTGAAAAGAGAGAAAATCGAAGTGAAAATATACGACAACGTGCTCGCGCCTCGCGTATATACCTATATTATGCAACGCGGAGTGTCCCCTCGAGCCCTTGGCGCGCGCGATATTATATTGGTCGAGTACGCGCGCGACGATGCAACCGGTTATACTAACGGTACGGAAGCTGTCGCCGTCGAAGCCTCGCCTCTCCCTTTTCCCGCCTCTCTTAAAATCCCCGTCGCGGTAAATTCACCCGCGTATATATATATAGGTATACAGAGGCGCACGCGAGCCATAAACCAGGAGTTATCGTCGAGCCGTTCCGCAAAATCCTTTTCCGAGCCCACGAAATTGCGCGCTCGCTCTCTACACTCACTCCCATCGAATTATCATATTTTCATGGAGATTCGCGTGGCCACGCGCCTTTTTTTTCCTACCCTACTCCACGGCCCTTTCTTTGTATCAATTCCTTTCCCGAGCCCACTTTGGGCTTCTTTTTCTTTGCTCTTGCTATTTTTTTATACTTCGAATTTCGCTGTTTGCATTGCTAGGTCCTTTCTGCGTGCCCAATGTTCACTTTTTCCTGGAATAATTTAGTGTCAACTGGACTTACAAAATCGTAAAAAATCCTGTAGAGGTGTATTCCGAGTGTATTTAAAATATTTGTAAAAACCAATACAATTTAAAACAATATTGCGCATGTGGAATATAATTATTTGTAGTGAAATCAACAAATATATCAGAGTTATAGTTTTATTTTTATGAATTACACTAAAAGTTTCTTAGTTCCGCAGTTATTAAGAGAATTGTTTTAAACGGTGTATTTGTTACCGAATGATTTATACGCGTAGTTGTCGATGAGGCTCAATCGCATCCTTAATTCAGCAAAGGAAAAACACAAGAACCTCGATCTCCTCGTTTCCCACAATCTGGCAAAAAGCGCAGTAAAAGTCAGAGATTATATAAGGAGTAGGAGGAGGGCAGCCTGGATAAATGTTATTCGGTGGGCTCCAATAAAATTAGCCTCCTCCGAAGAGCACATGGATACAGATCGCAATAAAAAAAAGTGTCGTATACTCCCCCTTTCTCTCTTTTCTGCCGTCGAGGCTGGGTCCACTATCGCGTGCATGATCAGCCCGCTTCCCCTTCGCGGATATCTCTCACACACACACACACGGGTCCCGCTGGGCGTCTCGGCGCAATCGTTCGTGGTTTTTCAGGAGCTCTCCTCGCGGACCCCCTGCCGCACGCGGGACGCGACGCGCGGTCTGCCATCGCGGATTTTAGCGGCGCTGAGCCCACGTGCGCCTCGCCGATCGCGTTGAAAGTTTTGCGAGTCTTCTCCTTTTACGCTCGGGACGCGTGCAAGCCCCTTTATTTCTCGTGTACTTATCTGCCCTTTGTATGGATCCCTTTTAATGGAGTATTACATATTCCTCTTTTTCGTGACGATCCCCCCTATGGGAATTACAAATTTATGAACACATATAGTTTTAATATTACAAACAGGTTCAAATACATATATACATGCAAACAGCGTCTCTGACGAGTAAAAAAAGTAAACTATATTATGTGGAATACCGATAGAATAACTATACGATAAAGTTCGTAAATCGGTTTATATTGCACTTTGTTTGTTGTATCACATTGTCGCACGAGGGAGAAGAGGAAAATAATTTTTCAAATTATCAGGAGGCGAATCCGTGGAAGGTAACAAGTTACAAGGACACAAATGACAATAATTATATATACATTCGAAAGAGACAAGCCTCGGATTTCGGGGAAGTATCGAGAGAGCCCGAGAGATCGGCACACATCGTTGAGCGCGATCGTAAATAACACCGGAGGTTTATAAACAACCTGCGTCGTATCGAGCCCTCGCCGAAACGCGAGGGGCACATTTATCATACAGGAAACAATAGCAACTGGCAAAACACGTGCTTCGCGCGCCAGGCATTATGCGGGGAGCTGGAGAAATTACGACCGAGGACTAGCTGACAAAATGAAGGAAAAAGGTCCCGCCGAGGACATTGATTTCGCTCGCGAGACAGCGCGGGTCTCGTCTCTCTCTCTCTCTCCTCTATATATACCTTTTTCCTTTCCAACCTATTTAGGAGCGGTTGTTTATTCTTCTTCAACGTTTAAGTTTCACGTAGACTACGCGAGATCGATACGCGCTTCGTCGGCAACGAAAATCAAATTTCGAACGAGATAAATAAATAATGAAGTGATGCAAATTTTTCAATTCAGCATTCGATTATCGATCAGTATAATTTTTTTTTTATTACGTTTTAAATAATGTTATATATTTTTCACGTATTATAACACGTTGATCGATAGGTATTTTGTATGACTAATTTATTCCATTTAGACGTTCTATACATTGTCCGACTATAATATGTGTGATATCCCTTATTTTTAGCGATGTCATGTCCCATTGTATTAACCAAATGCTATACGCAAGTATTATCATCCCGGCGTTTACAATTGTGTTTTCGTAATTTTTATAACTGTACAATTAAATTGAATATATCGAGGCAATCTAACAGGTATACGCTCGAAGGAGTATTTGACTTGTATACGTATATACAAATAGAATATTCAAGTGAGTGCAATTAAACTCTGGGCAAAAGTCGGAGAATTGGCTCGGAGCGCGAGTCAAATATTTCTCGTGGAAATCCGTAAAAGGAGTTGGCTCGCAGTCGATTTTATAAGCGAGCCCGAAATCAATTGTGCTTTTATACACGCATTTATTCGTAGCGAGGGAGAGAGAGGTAGATAGAGAGAGAGAGAGAGAGAGAGGGGCGAAGAGGAAGGCCGATAGACCGTGAAGGGCAGAGTCGAGAGAGGATCAGGACTCGGAGAAAAAGGAGGAGCTGCTTCATTTGTTGAGACAATATAACAATTCATTTTTGTCACATCCACTGTCGAAGATCTTTTATTGTCGTCTGGAGAACCCGGGGAAGCCTCGATACGACCGGTTCTCCGATTCTCCCTCCCCCGCTGCACCTATCCACTCTCTCTCTCTCTCTCTCTCTCTCGACCCTTTTCAAGACCCCTGGGCTCAGTTCCTCTCGCGCGCGTTGTACTGTATATAAGAGTTAGCCGCGCGTAAATCTTGTCCTCCCTCGATTCCCCGTGCGTCCTCTCTCTTTCTCTCTCTTTCTCCGCATCTCTCGGTTTCTCTCCGCCTCGACTTACTTTTGCTTCCTCGATGCTGGAAGCTTCGCAATCGCAAATAAATTTCGTCCCGGGACGTTCCGTTGCGCGCGGTTCGTCCGCCGCCACCTTTTATCATTTTGCGAATCGTATATAAATGCGCGACCCTCTTTTCCTTTTTGCGAGGACGTAAAAATAACGCGTTTAGGGGACGACGAAAGCGCACGACTCGACTCCGACTCCTTATACTTTCTTGTCACACGGATAAAATAATTTTTACCTTTCGCGCATACCTCTGATTTAAATGTGTATATACATAATGGAACAAATAAGATTATTCATCGTATAACAAAAAATATATTTGTATCTATAAGTAATGCGATGGATGTAATGAGCGTATTCAAATTAGTTAACAACTTTTTATCGAAGTAATACTTATAACGTGTCTTTCAATGTTTCGTTAAAACAATTGTAAATCAGAGGTCATACGTAGCGTGTTTAATAATAATTAATAGTTTCATCAAAGAAAAGAATATGAAATAGTAAATACAATTTTTTTTAACGTAGAAAAAGATGCTTGTAAAAGTATTTGAATTTATAATGTATTGGGTAAAAGAATGACAGTTCAAAGATTTATCAAAATTTAGAGAGGGTCGTACGCACGTGTAGGTAATATATCGGAAGTTCGTAAACAGTATAATATTATGCCGAAGATGCAGCATCGAGATGAGAATCGGCAAAGATCAAAATCCATTGGACACTCGGGACAAATTATCGGATTTATGGATTCGTGTGACAAGGAGCGGGCAAACCGCGTCGGGATCTTCCCTTATCATTGGAATATCGATAGCTTCCAAGAACAGAAGCACAAAACACATTTAAGATTAAGAGTTTTTGAATAAAATTCATCGATTTTTTTGTTATTACCTGTATCTCGTATAAACGAAAGCAATCCATTTTTTTATTTATACACGGGAAATGAAACTATTAACTATATTATTATTATTATATGTTACTATTAACATAGAAAATAAGAAAGTACTAATTTATATCATTTATGTAACGGTAAGATATACTTAATTTGTAGTGAGATATTATATAGTTGGTATATATTTTAATAGAAAAAAAAGTTGATAACTTGACCCCTACGCGAAAACTTTAACAAATACATTTTACTTTGTTTACGGCTATTTCAAGTTACGGATTGCGTACTTTATGCAAATTTAATTTTTACAGAAACAAAAAATTATGAAAGGCAAAATATGAAAAAGAAAAAAGATAGATGCAGTACTAAATTGGGAAACAATGGTCAATTTTTCCTGTTACGTCATTATTTTTTTTTCCTCAAAATGTAAGGGCGAGAATAAAGAATTTAAATCGCTGAAGACGTTAAAAAATTTCATAAATTCCTTTGGAGCTCGAGAGCCATAACATACCTTCACATAAATGAAAATATTGGTGCCGAAGCGAGGCCGACGTCAACGTGAGAGAAGCCCGTCGTACTTTAACTAAGGATTTATGCCAAGGGTAGATTCTCGGGGAAGAGACGCTCCCGAAAAGCGACGAGGGAAAAAACGCACGCCTGGCTAGATTTCGTCGGCGATATACGCGCGAGAGACGGACGTGAGCCGAATGCACGATCGCAAGCCTGGTTTCCGGTTTCACTTTGAACCCTGCGCTTATTCCCTGGTTTTTGGATTTTTAGATGCTGAGCGGTACCTTAACATTTGCGATTACACTCCTTCATCTCTTTTGAAGGCTGCTTTTGAGGTTTACATTTTATTTCTTATGGTTTGAAGAAAATTTTACCATTTGCTTTTGTTTCTCGGGTTCCGCGTCTTATATATGTATATAGTTTCAAAAAGTTATTTCGGTACTTCATTGTTGTACTTATAGGTATTTCATACTATTCTGTACTTCTCATTTTGTTTTTTAATCCTACATTTTTACTCTAATAGATAGTCGAGTGCAATCCGGAATAGTATTTTACTCCAACTACAAAATAAGATATTTACTTGTCATCTAATTTTAAATAGTTCTTGTTTATTATAAGGAATATAAAACATTTTTGTTGTGTTTAATAGGTTTCTTATTGTGTATGTAATTCGATTTTATTCATAGAAATTTTTCTGTTTGCTTTAAATATTTTTCTTATATTTCGTTAAAACTAACATTTACAAATTCATATTTAAATCCACATTTTGGACTGTTTGTTCAAATGCAAAAATATTACGTGTTTCGAATGTCTCTTAACACTTCACGATTGTTTTAGAAAGAATACAATAGAAAAAGATATCGTGTTATTAATCGGAAGATGTATTTAAAGTATCGATAATTGCAAATTGGCAATGTTTGCAGGTGAAGCGAACAACGGGAGCTTCGATACAAGTTCTCGAGAGCTTCCACAGATTCCAGATGTCGAATGTGAGGCCACATGCGTATCGACTTTCTAGCTATATCGGTTCACTAAACCGGAATTCCAGAGGTAATAATACGATTACGAAGCGATCGTAGGTGGAGGAGGAAGACGAAGGAGAAGAGTAAGAAAAGTGGCCCAGAAAGCGCCGAGTCAGCCGACGGTCTTTCATCTTTCATCGCGCGAGCGTTCAAGGCGTCGAAGTTTGATTACCAATGCGGCCTCCGCTCCATGCCGCGATCAAACTGCGAACGGCGAGGATCGGTGACCCGATTTTTGATGAGCCTCACCGCCGGATGAATTCTTCATTTTCCTTTTCAACTTCGTAAAGGCTGAAAGAGAGAGGAAGAGCGAGAGGGGGAGTGGAAGACGGAGAAAGAGAGAAAGAGGGAGAAAGGGAGACGGGGAGAGAGAAAGAGAAAAAAGGCCAATTAAAAGTTTATAATGGGTTTCTCGTTTGAAATCATATCTCGGCAGTAATCCAACACGATTACAGCGTCACCTTAATTCTCTGGATTACTTGGCGCGCAAAACGTCTTACAGATACCTATGTGTACGTATATGTGTATGTATATATATGTATACGTATACAGATTATACATATATACATTGTGCGCACAAAGATCCTTTTGGACAGACCAAATTTTACACAGTTCTGATTATAACGACAAGATTGTACCGCTATGTTTTTGACATCATATTGTTTTTTACAATCAGTAATCGATTTAAACATTTTGAATTATATTTTGTAATTGATTCTAGTTATTAATTAATATTAAAAATCGATACTGCTATTTCTGTAAACACTCTTGTGACACTATCGTTGCAATAAGTGCGTCAGAAAATTATTTAAAGGAATGTAAATCAAGCTAGAAAGAGTGAAACTTTTAATTTGATAACGAAGTAGTAATTGATAGTGACTAAATGAATTATTATAAAACGTATATAAGACAAAAAATATCTTCTTAATTTTTCCAGCAAACGATATCACTGTAATTTTGGCACTGAATACACATAAATATTATCTATGAATTCTTTATAAATATTAAAATTAAATATAGTCAGAAATAATAATTGATATAATATATAATACGCTGACTATGAAATCACAGACTGACAAACTAAGGAAAATTGCTATAGTTTTGTAAATTTAAATATAAAATACTGTAATTTTCCTCAGTTCGCCCGTCAGATTTTTTTCCATTAGAAACTGTTGTAATTTTTATTACAAAATTTCCCTCCGTGCATATATAAACATCTGACTCTTTGTGTAAAATATGTTACAGCAACGTTTCCAAAACAAGAAGCGTTTTTATATAAAGTATCTCGAGTTTAGTACCATAATAAAAGTGAACATCGACGTGAAAACGCATATGATTTTTCGTCAATATGAACAAGTGGATACATTACAACTAAGCGATCTGGCCATAGCGGGTATATGTATATACACGTGGAGATGTAACAAGTAAGAAGGAATGAATCCGAGTAGAAGAAGAATGAGAAAAAGAAAGAATAATGAAAAATCATCAGCCGAGACTGGAGATGTCTTTGGTTGTAAGCGCTCAAGCCACCCATACGCTTTTTCCTCGAGTGGACGGTGTAACGGTGCACTATTAGTATCGTTTCGTTTCGTAGTCGTTATTACAAGAATGACTATGAATACGTCGAATCTCATTATGCCCCGCGGGATACGGCGCCTCCTTCGCCTTTTAAACGCTCGAATTACAAGAGTCCGAACATCGTATGCGTGTGCCGAAACTCCCGAAGGAGAAACTCTTTTGCCTGCCGCGTTTTTCATGCGGAATATTATTGCATCACGAACACAAGTACTCGACTATTTAGGTGTACTGCTTCCATTCTAAATACATGACTACAACTCATTTTTAAACTTTTGGATAAAGCTTCATTTGGGTATACTTATATATTTCCGATATAATTAAAATATGATCGTATATCTATTAATGATATTTTAAAAGTCGGAAAATAAAAGTATCTGTACGATTTAATGTATTTATTTATAATTGATTCAAGATAAAGTTAAGTTAAAAAATTGTTTTTTTATTTTTTTATTATAATGATCTAAAAATCTTTGTATACCTACATTAATATATTATTACGTATTAAAAATATAAATTTTTCTGAAAATTTTCAACTTTTTTGCTAGCATTCTATCAAGTAATTTTAGACATACTTTGTTTCTATTCAGTTTTTTTTTCGTTAGAAAAAATTTGATAAAAAAATAAAAATAGTCTAAATTATTGTTATTGATGCATACAAAATTATTTTTTTAATAATATATTTATTTTTTGAAAACAAAAATTGGTTTAACTATAGAAGAGCTAAAATAGAGCTGCGGCAATTACAATTAAGAATATTCCAAAAATAAATAAAATGCAAGGAACATATGGCATCGAACACTAATGTTAACACATAAACTGCATAATTTTAGTTAAAATGATTGTGTCTTAATGAATTTTCCAGAAAAGTTTATATTTTCATTACAAATATGCCAAGTTTTAGATCATAAAGATGAACAATAAAAACAACATTTTTATATTTTCCCAAAAAAAATCTATTCTTGTAATGGTTAGCAACAACTTAGCATTATGTTAACTTATCATTGATTGAGTGAAGTTAAATATTCTTAAAAAGCAGTAGTCATTTTTATTTCAATTACAAGGAGAGTGTTACATCTCCGAGAAACGGATCTTTATCAAAATTCTGGATATGATTTCGATTATATTAAAAAAATATGAAGAAACCAGGACTTATAGACATTAATGCCCTTTTTACGGTATTTATACGTAAATAACGAAAAATTTCGAAAAAAAACACCTTTAACTTTGGTCGCTTCTAATTTTTAAACAAATAAAGGTGCTCTCAATCTTAAGTTCAGAAGGAAGGTAAGATCGAGTAGATTGGCTTGAATACAAAAGAAGCTCAAATATATTGATTAAAAGTTATGGAAGATATAAGAATAAAAGATTAATTTGACCCAAAAATTCAATAATTTTTTTTAATTTAAAATGTCATGAATTTCAACCTACTTAATCTCAGCTATCTTCTGGATTTGAGTTTGAGAGTGTATCTTTATTTATTTCAGAGTTACAAGTCAAACATATATTTTGTCAAATTTTTCGTTAAATGCATATAAATACCGTAAAAAAGGTGGTTGGAGTCTATAACTGTGGCTTTCTTCATATTTTTATAGTAGAGAAATCATATCATATAATCATGATGTTTGGTAAAGATCGGTTTTTCAGAAATGTGATACAGTCCTAGTTAGTTTTGATAAAAATTTGTAAGTGTTACATGCGCGTTAATGAGAATTATTGTTTTCTATTGCTTGACATTAAAACTACAACTGAAATTAAAAAAGTTTAAAATATTCTCCAAACATTATAAAATCGTAAGTAAAAAATAAATAAAAAACACTAAAATTAAACAATGTAGTTGCCCGTAACACTGTAAGTTGAGTTGACGTTAGTCAACAATAGATGAATTATACACAAAAATCCTCTGGTATTTTTGATTTCGTATACGTGAATATAGAAAAAGTGAAAGCGCATATATGGATTCTGATAGTCAAATGAAAATTGGAATACGGTCGGTTTAGTTGGGTATAATTTGATGTGTGGAAGGTTCGAGCGAAACGAAAGAACGAGAGTGCACGCGGGCGCAAGGTGCGTGGACCGAGCGACACGAGGTGACGAGACCCGCGCGTATAATCCGCGACAGCGGGTCCCGGAGATTCGAGGGGATCCGAGTGGATCCGAGTGGAATAGAACTCGATAAGGTCGATCCTCGGTCACGAAAAGGGAAGGAGGAGAGCGGGCTGCGGGCGTCCCTCCCTCGTTCTCCCTCACTCTCCCTCACTCTCCCTCTTAACAAGGGACCCCCGCGGCCGAACTAATTCTCCCGAATGACTCGCGAGCTACGAGAGCCTCCCTGCGGGAGTTTGAAACAATGCTCGCCCTCGGGGCACACGCTGACCAGGTATGCGTACGCGCTGCCGAGAGACGGACCTGCGCTATTTGCCGAATCATTGCTCGCGACCGCGAACCTCCCGAGAAAAAGGTCAACTCGAACTTGCGTGCCTCCTCTATACATACCTATACGTGTGCACGCTCTCTCTCTCTATATATCACACACACACGTGTCTATATATCCCTCTCTGTCTCGAGCTTTCCTTGCCTTCGAGATATTTGCAATATTTACCTATACTTATACTTGCTCGAGTTCAGCTAATCTGTGCTTATTTCGTTATACATGCACTTTACAATACCTATATACACACATTGGTAAATACAATCTTTATATATTTGTGACAATCTACATAAAATTAAGAACGTTGTTTGCTTATATAGGGTTATATTTAAAAACGTGTTCACGTACGTTCGTTAATATATCTTTCAAAATTGATTATCGATTTAATTTGATAAATCAACGTGGCAAATTACCGAGTTTGAAAGTAAGCGCGTTGAAACATCTTGACAAGTATCGCGTACAATATTGGTAGCCGGGTCAAACTCGCGCAGTCGATTTAGTTGTAATCAGGTGTTGCGGCTCGTATGCGTTGCCCAACTGATCGAACATGGCAGGATGCGATATTCATCGATTCTGTGCAGGTTACTGCGTTGCTGTCGATCTTGTAAACCTAGCGATCTCATCATTCTTGCAAAATAACCCGATGAGTTGTCTGGCTTTTCGCTACATTATATTTTCATCCATATAAATTACCTACACGGAGAGTACGTCTTTCTAAAAAGTATTTTAATGTTATCGATAAACAATTATACTGATATACGTATATGCATGGTTAAAATTATGAAACGAAACACGTGCTCGACTGGGAAAAATTTCTATCCGGGATGAGTAGTTCAATCTGATTATTTTTATCTGATTAGGACTGAAATTATACATAACAATATTTACATAATAATACTTTTCCAGTTTTTTCTCATCGTATATACATTTATCTGTCGCCACTTGAAAATATTTTTAATAAATCGTATTGCGTTTTCGGATGATAGATTATTTACTAACATTTGAATTTTCCTTTACTTAACAGCGAGTCAAAAAATTTAAAAATAACGTGATAATTGATAATAATATAGCATCGCTTTCAATTCGAGAAGATAAAAGATTCTTTCGACGAGGTGTACAAGATGAGAAGGATACTAATTGAAATCGCAGAAACATTAGCTCGAGTGTCGTTTCTTCCGCGTCGGAGGCGTGCTCGACACTACGGAAGAGGCGACGATTTGACGACACTCCTCCTCGAGCACCTCGGCCTAAACTCCCCGTTCTATATTCATGCATAATTTATGCAGATCACATACAAACGCAATCTGCATTGTTTCCTTCGTGGACTTTCCTTCCTTCGCGCGCGAACTCCCTTGTTCCTCCAGAATTTATTCATGGAGAAATTCGTGCTTCGAAATATGAGCTTGCTAGGTATCGTGACGTTGAATATGTATACTCAACTTTTAAATGCAAGTGTATTCTTTTAATAATGAATTTTAGTTTTATTTTTTTACAAGGAAACAGTCTTAGGTTACTACCCTCTAGGTTCATAAACTAAAACATTCCGACGTTGTAAGTACAAAGTGTTTCTAATTTAAATGTATATACTTACTTATTTTAATGATATATATTTTAACTTATTTATTTTATTTTAAACTTTAAATTATATTAATTAAGCATCTTAATAAATTTTGCTTATTGATTATAATTAACTAAATTATATATTAATGAATTTAATTTATCGATTATTCGCTTCTTCGATAAACAAGTTCATTATACATTATTTCTCAATTTATGTCATAAAAAGTTTAAACAATCTTTAGTGTTTCAAAATTTTCGTAAAAACGGTTCATCAATATTAGAAAGAGTATCGTTAAGCCAAATTAATAATAATAATAATGATAACAACACTGTTGAATATTAATAATAATAAAAAAAAATAGTTAGATAAAAAATGTATAATGAGAGTTAAGTACGCAATAAAGTGCAGAACTGGAGTTGATTACCCGTGAGGAACCAAGATCCTCTTAAGCGTACAATGAAGGATAAAACCGAGAGGACGCAACGAGTCCGGTGAGTACGAGCTCAGCGAGAGAAACATCACACATTGTCTCGGGGTGATCGATCATCGGCGAGCTGCGTCGCGACTGTTCCACCCCTTGACCTTGGAATTCCAAAAGCTACTTTTTCCCTGTGGCCGAAGCACATGATGTACGCGAGGAAGCCCCAGAGCGGACGTTTCACGAATGACGAAAGATCGATCGCGCGACGGGTGAATGCTGCTGTTTTGCCCTGGACGATCTCACGCTCGCGCACGCGGGAGGAAGAATGATTCGGCTGCGCGCGAACAACGGGACAACGCTTATGGGAGCAGGTTCAGGGAGTTTGGGGATTGATCCACCACTGGGAAACTATATAATATGCCTCTCGATCATACTTTACCTAATCCCGTTCTATTTTATTCTCTCTCTTTATTACATTTAATGCAATGCACATATACGTTGCATTAGCGATACGTGACAACGAAGTGTATATACATTATTCAACACTTTGCTCTGTTCTAAATATAATTTATCAAGTGCTTTTCAATCAAGCAGTTACTTTTACATCGATACATGAAAATTCTTTAGTGTGATAATTGCCACATGTATTTTTAATTTTACACAGTGTACTAATTATGTTTAGATTGCAAATTTAATTTTTATTAATGGTGCTAATCTACTAACTTAAATTGTTGTTAAGCGTAATTGTAACAAACTATACGTGGTATCTTCAGTTTGTTAAAGTAATAGAACGTACCGTTTATCGTCTAAATCTAAGGTTCAGATTAAAACTCGAATAAATAATTTTCGATTCTCGGTATCGTAGAAAAAGACAAGGTAGACAAGGTCGAAAAGGCAGCAAGGAGGTAGCGCGCGGTTGGCTCGTCTCGCGTGTGCAAGGCGAAGAAGTAGTAAATACCATCAAGCCGCATAATATCGAATAACCTGGGACGCGTCGTTCCAACAAATGTTTCTCCCACAATGTAGCTCGCGCGAGGAACCAAGCTCGATCCATCACGGACCATGACCCATGGGACAAGCTAAGGGAAACCCGTTTTACATCGCGACTCCCATCCGAGAAGATATCCACGACCCTGGCAAGAGCTACCGTTTCCCTTGCGTATTCGCGAGCCTTTTCAAATCGAAACTAAACGTGCGGGGGAGGTTCTGATCGAATCTGCAAATTTTATCTTATAGATATAGAGTTAGGATATTCGTTTTTTCACTTTTACGGGATTTCAAAATATATTCGCTTCGATATAGGAGCCTGTTAGAAGAAATAGTATATTATATATTTTACCTGTACTAGCTATTGTTAAATAAATTAAATGTTATACGTATTTTCTTTCTGATGTACCGAGGATTGACCGAATTCAGCGTCGGCTTAAAATCAATAAAACGAAAATCGTTAAGTACAAACCTTCATAATGCTAATCAATTGTGTATAGCAAAGATATATTTAGGTAACGATCGAAGGTTATCCCGGCGTCTTAGCGTGTTTTCTGATGGATAAATAGCGAGTATAATCGCACATCGCACGTGAAGGATATGCCACAATTCCTCGAACACAAATGGAATATATGTCGAGGCTCACGAAAATGAGAATAAATAAAAAAAAGGAGGATGATACTTTCACGCACGGATCGAGCGCGAGAAGATGACGTCCCCTGGGATCGTCGATTCGCTCGTGGTGAGTCACCTCGTGGTATATGCATTCTACGCGCTGAACCGTGTATATCCCTCGAAAATCTGCTCGTCATCGCGCGAGGCTCTCGTCATGACTTTGACGCCGCGTAAAAAAGGACGAGCGTTGGCTAAAACCATACGGCTCGTAGCCTTTGTCACGTTAATCGAATTGAAAAACCTCCTGGAAGTTGTTATGCGCTTCGATTTACGTTCGACTCGCGTGATTTATTATCATTATTTAAATTGTGATTTTCTCGGTTCTTCCTTGTACATTGTTCGATTATTATTTAGCTTACGAGAATTCATAAGTATCTTTCCTATTAACAACTATTTGTTCACTTTTTTAGTATGGATTTAGCGGGTTCTAGATGATTAGGCGTTGTTATTAGGCGTATACATATCTATTAATAAAATTTAAGTTGAAAGTATATATATGTACGAACAATTATTTTTGTAACTATCGTGTCTATATATAACGCGTATAATTTGAAAAAAATAATAATTTCTTGCGAGATATCAAGGGGTGATAATTGTGATTTCATCATCATATCGGATATTGTTTAATTATCGAATCGAACAATCAAATGGTATTTAACAGTAATAAGATTAATTATAAGAGGTAGAGCGTAACAAAATTAGACTCACATACACTTATGTATAGGAGCACGTATATATTTAAACAAATATATCTGCACTATATACGAGTGTATGTCCTATAATGAAAAAAGATGATTTAACATGCGGAACAATTTCTCGTACGATTATACCGCGTAACCTGATTTTATACAAATAAATGAAAATAACCGAATGGAATGTATAGAGCCGACGTTTCGGCGTACTATGGAAGCCATTAGTAGCGTACTGCCACGGGGTGACTCGGCGCGATGTAGGTCCGCGAAAAGCGCGAGCTCGCATACCAATGGCGCATAGAGCGCCCGGCGGAAGCGACCGCACCGATATCGGATCGATTATCGAGCCCTGCGAAGAAGAAGGATGGGGAAAGAGGCGACGGTAGCCGCCGCGGGGATGCGTTTGCCGTACCACCGGCAGCATCGATTGATTGCCGCGATTGCCGCGCACATTCCTCACTCGGAAAATCGGGTTGTGTATATCGCTCCTCTGATTTCTCTTATATCGAACCTTTTCTATTTGTTATTCCAATCGAATATTATTAGTTTATCAAGTTTTTCTTTTGAATTCCCCCATTTGAAAGGATAATGCCCTTTATATTTTAATAGGTAGAGAGTATCAGTATGTAAATCAATAATATTTTCAAGAAAATAACAACAAGTATATGTTTCTCGCGTAAAACAAGATCTTAAGGATCACTATAATGTTGCAAATGCGTATAAATATATTTATTTTATAGAATAAAATATATTTATGTAAACGCGCTTTCGAGTTATCAGGGCGGATGCAAAATTGAAAAGATCATCGATCCGTTACGCACTCCCATGGGTTTCAACGACTGTCCGATCGAAGAGAGAGAGAGAGAAGAGGAGAACGCACTTGGACTGTGCATCAAAGCAGTGCGGCTCACCTCCGCGTAATTGACAAGCTCGGTCTTCGTCCTCGCTGTAGAGATGCGCGTGCCGAAAAGGGGCACCTCTCCCGCCCCGAGAGGCGAAGCCAGTGCAACGTCGTATACTTTCCCAGGCCCGCAGAGGAGACGGGAACCGGCACCGATCCATCCATCGTTCGGGTGTCTGCTCTCGGCTCGTTAGCGATTCCGGGTGAGTTGTCTCCGGCTCTCTCTCTCTCTCTTTTTCTCTCTTGGGCCTCTTCGTTTTCGCGGCCGCGCCCGTCATGCGAGGGACCACCCTGGACATCCGAAACCTATCCTGTCGTGCTAGGGATGGCGCTAAACCAAATCTCGACAGGATGAATTACGCGACCGGGTGGAGTTGAATTTGGATGGATAGCTAAGTTTAACGGGATGTGAATAATTTTAAATTATAAATATATATATATATATCTATACGACGTATCAGCCTTTAATTATCGACAGGAAGATTTCAAAAGGTGCAATAATATAATAAATGAAAAATCATAATTAATTAAAGATTAAATATAATATCTTTTTATTATTGATAATTGTATTATTGATACATGGATATAATTTTTTGTTATTTATATTTTTAACAGTTCTAAATTGAACATTCAGATTTATAAAATTACATTTATTCGACGTTCTTTATCCTCTGTATACTATATTTGCATATATATACACATAGAAAAGCGCAATACTGAACCTACAAGCATTCTTATTTCAGATAAGAACTCATAAAAAAAGCAAATCTTTGGAGTAACAATTACGATCGGGTAGCAAGCTAAAACAGATCGTCGAACCACATAAATGTGGTAAACGCCGTCCAGTCGTTCTCGAAATTGGCAATTTTTTTGCAACTCCGGCGCCTGTTTGAAAGAATTCGATCGGGACCACATTGCATTTTCATTGGGCCGTCGACAGTCGAAAGTACACAATGCCTGGCCGATTGTCGCCGAGGAATAAATTCGATTCCACCGCGTATAGGCGAGAGGAGAATCGAGGCGGTAGTTCGTTACACGTGTTGGATCCGCCCTGATAGCATCTGCGTCGATGCTGCTGCAGGTATATCGATTTCACAAAAGATCTTCGTTCGCGCGCACGCAGGCGTCGAGACGCTTTACCAGCTCTTTTTTTTTCGAGACCTATACGGGAATGAACTTTCGATTTGCTCACTCTTAGAAACAAGTTCTGAAAGGAGTTTATTTTTCCAAAGTTTCCCTTATACTCGACCAACATCTTGGTTATTGGTACAAGTATAGGCAAATAAAAACATTGTTACGAGTTTTACTTTATTCCTCTTAGTATAATTTTTCCTAACATATAAAGTAACATCTTCTGCGTAATCGGTTTACATAACAACGTGCGACACGCACACTGAAATTGTGTAGGTACGATAATAGCTATGGTATACAAAACGTGCAAATACATCACCGCGGTGCGCTATCTCATCAAAATTTGTTTAAGAGATATTTGATTTTTCGATGTGCAATAGGCAGTCGAAGGTGCAATAAATCAAGCACTCGTAGCGCAGACTCGAAAAAAGTGTTACCCCGCAGCGAAGGAAAGCTTGGCATAGCAACCACTTAGCGTTAACGGTAGTCGAAAGAGGCCCGAGCCCGATAAATTAAACCATATCGAACTCGGTCCCTCTCTCTTGGAAATATAAAAGGAGCATAGACCAAACTCGATCCACACGCGGTTAAGCACACACAGATCGAGGAGTACCATAAAAGCTTGCACGCGATAGGTGGAAGACCGAAGAAGAGAAGAAAGAAAGAGAGAGAGAGAGAGCGAACGATGATCGAGCAAACCGATTCCGATTACCGGCCAGTTTAGCGAGGGGCTCGGATCGCGCGTCGAGATAAACCGTTCTCTCTTTCTTGAGGGGGGAGATCGGAGGCGCGAGAAAACGCGCCAGAAATAATTGCTTCGAGCTGCGTGGAAGGGGGCACCACCTCAAGGAAGACGTCTTCGTGTGTGTGTGTGTGTGTGTGTGTGTGCGTGTGTGCGAACCAATCGACCAGGAGGATCGTAATGAAACGACGCGAGGCGCGAGCCTGTAATTATCCTGTAATTAATGAAATACGCCGCTTTCGAAATATTCCCTCTTCGACGTTTCGGCGCGTCCGTCAAATTCGCGCGAAACCCATTATCGCCTTGCCCGCTCGACGCCTTCTTTTTATACGACGAGTACGTCGGTTTTATCTCCTTGGCCAAACGGCTCGTATACGTGTCTACGGGTTACTGTTTTTTTTTCTTCACTGTCAATGTTGCTTTTGCTGATTGAATATTTTGTACAGTTTGGGATGTGTTATTGCACGAATTCATTTTGACTTCCATTATGAATTGATGGTTCTTTTATGGTTTGATACCGTACGTGTTACATGATTTTTTTTTAAAATCCAGAATATTCGTTATTGTTCCTTTGTTATATTTATGTAAACGGTTTAGGCCTATTTATTAAAAAATGATGTGCACAACAGTTCTATAGACAATGTTTTTATGAAATATTTTTTGGTCGTTACATAATTGAGGCAGTTGTAAAAAGTAGTGGGTGCAACGAGAGGATTGCATTGCATCTATATAGGGATGCAGAGTGCAAGGATGCAGGAGCGCAAACCGTTTACTTATCTCGTAAAACTAAAGAGTTTCTTAACACAAGCATCATTCCATATAATTACCTCGTGCAAGATAGATCTTTCATATAGGTATATAGAAGGCCAGTATCTTTCATAGGATTGTATCCAGTGTATATCCAGAAAAGACGTTAGAAAAGATATAATTTTTCTTAGGGTCTGGGAACGTTTGCAGAAATTGCATCAGGTACCTATCGTGTCGGGAGGTGAATTTCACGGGCAAAGGACGCGGAGTCACGCGTCTCCTTATCGCCATCCACGCACGTAGGTAACGCGAATCGCGGTAGAGAAAGCGCGCCGAGAAGAAAGGTTCCCAGGACCGCGGAGCTTCAATCGCCAAGAGACAGACCCGGAAGAGAGATTTGGTTCCAGTTACGAAGGGACCCGCGATCTTGTCTCGCGGTGCTGCGCATGCGTCGGCTTTTTTCTCACACGAGATGCGTCTACGTATTGCGAGCCCTTTTGCTTTCGTACCGGGAGCACGTATGAGATCGCGTTCCACACCGATTTTACTTTTTCAGTATGTACCTGTGCGTTGCTTTCCTCTCTCTCTCTCTCTCTCTCTCTCTCTCTCTCTCTCTCTCTGGGGTGAACGTTACCGCACTTATGAAATGTAAATGGTTGAACACCCACTAAGATCTTTGGTTTATTAGGCTTATCTCAAGAGCCATTAGTTTTTCCTTACAGTGCACCAAGCTCCGACTGACACAACGTTTCCAGTAATTTCATTCGAATCGTATCTTAGAAGACTAATCGATTAACTATGTTTAAATCGAATGATCAGAAATACAACTTAATAATGTACAAATATGTGCCATGAGTAAATAACAAATTGATAGATATATCTGCATTTTGACAGTTATTTTTACTAGCGATACAAAAATGTCGATCACGAACAATTAATCGTTTATGATGAAAAAAGTAAATATTTCATTTGAAAACCCTAATGAGTAAGTCGCGTATACTTGGTAAACTCACATACATTTTTTTGCGTTACGCTTAACATGTCTAGTTTATTTAATATAATTTATGTATTAAATATTAAGCTACGGGAAAGTGAATACAAGCGTTTAATTATAATTGAATATAAGAAGAGCGTGGAATAAAGTCGAGGAGGAGAATCAAGTGAATCTTAATTGAATTTACAAAATCACTCGAGGTTCGGGAGAACGGTAATTTTTAATTGCGCCAGGGTCTGGATAGAGTAATGATTTTTTCCCCGTATCAAGCAATAAAAGGAGCTTACAATAGCCAGGATTTCGTGCGCATAAGAGAGAGAGAGAGAGAGAGAGAGAGGGTGAGGTACAGGAGGACCCAAGCCAAGCAGTCAAGTTGGGCCCGAGGAACGGCTAATTAAATAATCCTTTGGGAGTTGGGGCTCGCTCGGTATGTGCGCGCGCGATGCGACGGGAAACAGGTCGATACATCTCATTGTAACAGGACGAACAGGAGTTAGGACACGCTCGGAAGAACCGAGAGAGAAGGAGAGAGGTACGGTGATTGGGAGATAGAGAGAGAGAGAGAGAGGGAGAGATGGAGGGAGGAAAGCGAAATCGAGAGGACCAAGAAGAAAAAAAAGGAACGCGAGAGACAGAGGTTAAAAAGACATACGTGAACTGCGTATACGTGGAGGTTCGAGCATAGGGCCCACCAGCCGCTGGAATCCGAGATCGCGTTTGATCGCAATTAAGGCTCTCCTTTCCCTCTCCCTTGGAGCCTCTTTTGCTGTGAATATTTTATTCCACCCGGCCTCGAGGAGACTCACTCGCGCCCCAGCTTAAAAGGCTTCCAATTCGAGAAAGAGAGAGAGAGAGAGATAGAGAGAGGCCAGCGAATTTGAATACGATCTGGGGCTTTCTCCATGAAACAATGGAACATCGATGGACCACACGGGAAGCGAGCAAATGGTCGAACAACCGTAGGACATGCGTTCCGACGCAAGGTTTCGACGAGCCCGGTGACGATGCACCCGTTTTTCTCTTTTCGATCCTTCACGGAGAAAGGTGGAGTTACCTTTCTTATCCTGTCTAATCATCTTCATTTCAATTGTAATTCACTATTTTTATTGTTTTATTACGTCTATAGTCATCATTTATATCCACACTTACTTGTAACCGATTCTGCATCAATTGAACTACTACGAGATTATTCTCCACAGTCGACCCTCGTCTATATAGCTATAACAATATTTTCCATAAAAATTATCGTACCATACGGATTAGAGTGATAGCAATTCTGCGATACTATTATTATTGTTATCTCTATACGTTAAAAACTGAGCATGCGGGTTTCAATGTACTATTTATACAAGGTATATATACTGGAAATATATTTAGTTTAGAGGTATAGATAAAAAAGTATAACTGACCAGCGATTAATCAAATAATCCGACATAAAAACCGCTCCGACACATCGGCGTGCGGAACGTCAGTGGCGAAAAAGAATGGCTACAGAATGACAAATAAAAGGCTGTGAACAGAGAGAAAATCTCGTCAGATTATCAAGCAAGCATATAGCTCGGATAAAGATCTCGTACACGCTATAAATCTCTCGCGGAGTGTACGAAAATGACGAGGCGCCAAATCGGGCTGCGTGTTTGCCTATATCGCGAGGAACCCACCTCGAGATAAATGGGTCAGACTCGCTCACAGGGTGATTCAGACTTTGAATTTTCGTCTTCTATACAATATCTGTTACCGATAAATTTCACCATATTCATACTAAAATTTTATCAGTTTAATCGATATTCTCCAATGGATTGATAACTTTTCACCAGCCGTATGATTAGCAAAAAAAAAATGTTACTCGTTACAGAGGAGTTACGACACGAAATAGCTTAAAATAGGGGGGAAGCGGCATCAAAATGTGTCGAGGAATAATTCTCAAAAGTCGGTTCCCTCAGCTCGGCAGAATCCCAAGGAAAAAAGCCAGCTAGACTCGGACAAAAATCGTGGCTGCAGAAAATATTCAATTCCAGAGAAACGCGGGATCTTCGCTTTTGTTTCCTTCTATATACGGTCGCATTGCTATGCGTCGAGGGGCGCGAGGTCGCGCGCGAGAGGTCGCCGCATAAACCATCCCCAAGATTCGGCCCCGCCAAACGAATTCCACGACCGTAGGGAAAAATCTCCAGCGACATTGAAATTCCGCGCAGGAGGTGCGGGACATAACCTCCTCTCCTTTCCTTCTTCACTCCTTCTTGAGTTTTATTCGGGAAACGAAGTGTTGGAAGCGCGCGCGCGTGCACGAGAGAGAGAGAGAGAGAGAGAGAGAAACACGTCCGTGTTCTGTATTTTACGACTGCCGAGTTCGGTATGCTTTTGTCAACCGTTATGGATTAAAAAACGATAAAGTGTATGGAAGAGTTGAGTATACGTGTACCTGTGATTGCATCTTGTTTTGTCTTCTTGATTCCAAAGGGGAATGTCCCACAGCCTTTCTCTTTGATCGTATGCCTCGGTTAATTTCATTATGAAATTCAATTTTGAAAGATCGTATCTAAGGGTACAGCTCTTGGTTTTAGATGCTTCCTTTTTATTCTACGGCCTACTGATCTTCTTGTTGTTGTTGTTCCCGGTTTGTCATCGTCAACTTTATCCTTTGACAAAAATGCTAGATTAAATTCGTCATCTTACGTTATGATTAATAGTACTCTTAATTAAGTCTACGACCAGTTTAAATATAATCAAACCAATCCTTTATATTAACGGTAAAAGTGTATGCATGTACTTTGTAGTGAACGTCAGTATACTAACACTCGATTAGTAGACTAGAAATATTTATAAACAATATTATAATAAAATTTATTAAAAATTATTCTCGAATATTTACTTTGATCTATCCTAGGAAACGTTGAACACAAAATTAGAAAAAACTCACTAGAAATTATCTTACTTTAAATAAATAATTATTTTGGGTTAAATGTATACTAATTTTTGCGAATATAAATCATCTCTACATAGTTGCTGCATATAAAATAAATAATGGACACGGCATGAAACATTAAAAAATAATTTTCTAATATCAAAAAGTACGTATGACTTTAAATGAATAAATTTCTGTTGATGGAATTTCTATATTACTATTTTCATAAACACCAAGCTTGATGAAGAAATCTCTTTAATAAATGTTTCTTTAATAACAGTTTTGCAAACAAAAGTACTAGATACGGTTCTTCTTATCTACAAGAATGGGTATAAAATGTATAACAAGAAAAAATAATAATATTCACATCATGTACTAATTATCAATCGTATCAATAATAACGTGAATTTGTAATTTTCATCCTCCATTGTTGAATTAGTAAATAGTCGATGGTTAAGGGTCAGTAATAAACAAATCCAATTCATTTATTTTAGTGCACAACGTTTCGTCTGCCAGGTTTGCAGACCTCTTCAGGTGTTGAATTTATTGGATAAATAATATCAAATTTTATAATAATTGAATTGTTATGTGAATTGTTATGAATTGTTTATGTATATGTACAATTGTTTTTGTTAATTAATGTAATATGCTTCACA
Source organism: Theocolax elegans (assembly GCA_026168455.1). Lineage (NCBI taxonomy): Eukaryota > Metazoa > Arthropoda > Insecta > Hymenoptera > Cerocephalidae > Theocolax > Theocolax elegans. The sequence goes on along the minus strand of CM047425.1, from coordinate 15,909,238 downwards.
TAGAAAATTGTACAAAGATGTACACCCGCAGCAAGTTACCCTGGGTTTGTAGTTTTAGTACACTTTATACATGAGAGTCTAAAACTAATCAGAACAACGCTACAAATAATTTATTATTATTCCCTCCGTCAATTTATTCTCTTTCTTAAAATAAAATTATTAAAATGAAGAATTAGTATTATTGGGGTGAACCTCACTCTTTCAAAAAAATAAATATCGTTTCTAATTTTAGGTGAACTGTATTTATTTTAAATACTTAACCAATGTTCATCGTCTACTCAATCACATATATTTCAGTACTCATTTCTAGAAATATATCATTACAGTACCAATTGTATACAAAACAGAAAGCACTTGCATTTCTAAAATGTCATGCAACTGATTTTTTGTTAATAAATATAACTATATCGTACTAATCAGTTAAATGCAAATTTGCAATAAAATGAAAAACGTTTCCATCAGTAAAATGCATGCGTATATACAATAAAATATTATATTGCCAAAATCAAGAAGCTTATAAATTTTATGAGAAAATAAATTGTACACTAATTCTACCTGAATACGCGATTACAACAGTACATAACAGCATTGGTACATCAGATTTCTCAGGTGATAGAAATCTAAAAAGTACGTGTTTTTTTTTAATTGAATAATTTCATGTACATATGAAATGTAGGAACGAAAACAGTAAGGTTCCACTTTTTCGATCGATTAGATTAACTTAAGATTTTGGAAAACAATTCGTATGTACGTGATTTTTCGAGTTGAGATTTTTTGGAATAATCCAGGTCGGATGTCACTGGCATAAAGATACGCGAGTCTGCCCCTGGGCGTCTGAAATTTCATTTAAATCTTGGGCCTAAGCGACGTACGCTTGATTTAAAAACACGTTTTTCTCTTTGAGTTATCCTGTTTAAAAGAAGAACAGTTTTGGAATGTACTTAATGCCTTAAAAATACTAATTTTGCCTGGTTGACAAACCGTATTTCCAAGTATTTCATGGTTTATGTGATAAATTTCTTCTTAAAGAGAATGAAAGTCCCAAAAATTGAGATTCTAGGCGATCACTGTTTTACATAACACAAATATATATTTAAAAACTATGTATTTCTACATCACATTTAATTTTGCTAAATCATTGCATCTTATATAAACAAAGAAATTTAACTTACCACGAGGTCGGTCCCTTTTTACTTATTCGATATTAAATTATAGTCTATAATATATGTAAAATATTTATGTTATCATTTATTTGTAAAAATATTAGTAGTTTTTAATTCACTTTTTAGAGTTTTTGTGTAATTTACAACCGATTCAATGTTATATTAGTACGTAATTTACGAAGATAAACATGATTTCATTATATTTTAATAATTTTTTACACCATCCTTAAAATTATGAATTTATTTCATCTAAAGGTCTATAAAATACGCTATTTCATTATAAAATATAATCTATTAAGATTTATTAAATGCAATGGGATTTTCCCAATATTGTATTAATATATCATTTAACATAATCCACGTGGAGCGTTAATTCAAATTAAAATTGTTATAATACTAGACGTACATTATACTATATACAGGAATATCCTATCATTACCGTAGAAAAGGTAAATGTATATACTTTCACATGGTGTATAAATATTTATATTCGAAAAGTAATGTATCTGCCGGGCAAACAAAAATTCTTCTTCATTAATGCGATCCGTGTAAGCTTGGTCGTTTTTATTTATCGTCAAGAGTTTGAACGCGTGAACAAGTCGGGCACGATATATCGGTATACAGAGGAGGTAAATAGCATGTTCTTTCCGCGGATTAAAATTCGGAGTATGCGGGCCTCGTGAGTATTATACTGCACACCCGCGAATCGCGTGAATCGGCCATTTCGTGACCACACGCCGGATGACGCACGCCCGATATTTAAATATATCTTTTGTTTGTTTTTTTATGTCCGATACCCTTCTCGTGATTGATTACTCGACCAGTTAAGGTGTATAAATGTAATGAATACTCTCCAAAAAAAAAAGTATTTCGTTCCTTTTCAAGACTTGCTTCATTACGAATTTATATGGTATCGCGAGAATTTTCTTTATAATTAGTGTCATCAATGCGATGATTAAGTAATTTTATTTATCGATTAAACTGTTTAATGTATCCTATTTTAATCCTCTATTTTTAAGGACATTATTCCAAGATAATTTCAAAAAATTGCATTTAATTTTCACACTCTGATTAAACACCCTTACAACGTATAATAATTCATTATACGAATTTTCTAAATTTAATCACTTTTGTTCTTTGAAATTTTTACTTAGAATATAATTTTGTTCCGATGAAGATATACATCTCCAAATAGTCTATTTATTTTAATGAATTTCAATGGAATATTTTAAATAAATAATGAAATATTTATGAAAGTAAAAATCGAGGGACTTGTTATAGTTGTATATATGGATTACGCGCCTTTATACTTGCGTCAGACACTTTAGCGCCTTTTGATATAGTTTTTCTATGATCAATGTTATTTTTAATTTACCCAAGTATAATCGAGCTTCCCAAAAATGTATAAACAAAAAATTTGTCATTTGTCACCAATGGCACATTGCAGTTGGTTGAAAGAGGGTGAGTATCCTATGTGACGTGCAAGCGCAGTCATGCTATCACGAAATAGCTTCTTATCGGCCCTCTCCATCGTGCATCCGGTCTCCACGCACTTCGGGAATTAACGCGAGTGTCCTGTATATGCATTTCATATAACATACATGTCTGACAGAGCCAACTGACCGAAATGTGCCTCCCTTTGCTTTCAATTCTCCCTTTTTTTGTCGACTTTTTAGAACCTATTTTTCGGCCGACCACATTGTTTTTAGAATATTTTTAATTGAACTTTGATGGAATAACGAACCTCTTTTTTGTACGTAATAATAAGATGTTATGTGTAACACGTGACAGATGTATAATAAAAATTTACAAAGCGTATTAAGTATATGGATAATTATGATATACCAAAATTACGATGCTGCATTTTGTCGTTCGATATAAATTAATTCGCTTTTCAAGTAGCAAAATGTAAAGATAAAATTAACAAACAATACTTTTGTATTGCACTAATTTATCAAATAATTATTATGATGAAAGAATAGTAATCATTAATTAAAATGTATTTGGCTCTAATATTGAGGTAAATATTTTTTTAATATCTAATAATTATCAACGTTAAGCTTTTTTCCACTAAATATGTAAGTTCTCTTTTATCTTAAAAATTAATATAAAATTCACATTCGCCAGGAAATAAAACACTATACTTTATCAATAATATTAACTGAATTACTTATTAAATATATGAAAATTTATATATAAATGAATTTTTTTTAGTAGACACGCAATATATTCTTTTATTTCCCGAGCTTTCTAGTACATGGTACCATTTCTCATGCCATTATAACAATAAAATGCGACGCAATTTATGGGGTCTCCCTCCTCGCTCTACATTTTTCACGGATAAATTTAAAAATTCATGCCACCGCCGAACAAGCGGGCGATTCTTAAAGCGTAATTGCTCAATGCGTGACCCGCCCTTATCGCGAATATTTATCAAAGGAGCGGCGAGTCACAGCGAAATAAACCAGCCCTTGCTTGGCCGTTCGAAAAAAATGTCCTCATTAATTCATTGGCCGTTTTACGTCCACCGACGGAATATCCCGCGCGAAGTCACGCGAACCCTCACGCACGAGAAAATCGTGAAAAGGACCTGTGGGGGTGGGAATAACTATTTTTAGGTAGTTTCTGGAAAATCATAAGTGTTCGATTTCTATTTAGAAGGTACGCGAGGGAAAAATAAATATTTATATCCTCCGTATTATGTGTAAGAGAATGATTTTAGATAGCTGTTACATGTTGGTTTTGTGGATACGTGCACGTTCCATGTCACTTCCAGTCACAAAAATAAGTATATACAGAGAAATATGTTAATGACATCTTTCAAAAACTGTAATTATTAATTTAAGTTAAATTTAGCGAATTAAAAAATATTTTTAGTGATGTTGTCTTTTTATTTTATTATTTCTGTGTTTTACTTTATAGTAAAAAATTAATCGATGTTATGGATTATTTTTTGATGATAAATTCGAATTTGGTGCAAATTTAAAAGATTAGTACAAGTTAAATAAATATTTAATAATAGAGTACTCTGTGTAATATGATTTAATATACTTATAATTGTTTTTAAATCTCTTAATTTTTCTAAAGTATTTTAAGTATTATAAGTAATTTGCATCGTTAAATAAAATAAAATAACAAAAACCATAAACGTGAAAGACCAATGCTAGAAATTGAATTGAGTATAATAAATGTACTTTGATATATAAAATACTGATGTAGCGCAGGTAATGCTGAATTTTAATAGGCCCATAAACAGCAATAGTCCCCGAATGTTTCGACAAAAATGGTAATGATGTATTTATCCGTAACAAATGTAAAGTGAGTGAAAAACAATAGCACTAAATCGGCAGAGGTAGTAGGTTTAATGCATTCGAAATTACTTACTCGTCCGCAGGCGCGCGCGTTCACAGAGAAACGATCGTTAAACGGTATAGATTCATGGCTGATCGCACATCCCCGATAGGGCATTCGTAATTAGGTGTTCGCAGAGATTGAAGATATTCGCGAGAGGCGGCCCCCTCCTCTGCATGTATATCGCATGATTTCGCGATTCACCGTGTAATTCCGACGTTTCGCGGAAAAGCCCTCGCGCGATTCGTATAAACCCTTATTTCCTCGCTTCTTCTTCTGTGTTTTTTTTTTCTCTTTTTTATTTTTTTTTATTTCCTCTTTGCTTTTACGGTCGACTATGCGATTAATTTTTTACGAGCACTATCGAACTATACACACGGAGCGGCTCGGTGGTGATAAGTTCGACCGAGCTGCTTTTTACGGGGGCATTAAACGACGTTATTTCTTTATGCAGAAATAAAAATTCCGCTAAAGAGTTTTGTAGGTTTATGCGTCAGGATTACCGATACAGTGTTTTCCTATCTAATGATTTTCTCACTGGTGATATACATATAAAATATGCATTCCAAATTTTCTTCATTTTACATTTCAACTTCGTTACAGCTGATTCGAGATCTTTAATTTCTCCAATTACTTCGTGTTGTAATGTACTTAACAGAGTTTCCCCCATCAATGTAAGAAGATTTGAAACAAGCTATCAAACTAGATTAACCATCTTAAATACCTGGAGACTCGGAAGTTTTACATTTGAAATATATTGCGGAACACATTTCTTATTTAACTTTTTCGTATATATACGTGTTTTGTTGAAAAAAGTGTATTTTTACGACCATAAAAACATACCTCCTTCGATTACCTGCAAGGTATAACGTTAAGTCGGGAATAAATGCAGTTTCATATAACTAAACTATTATTTTATGTACAGTTACAAAACCAACGTTATAGTCATTTTATTATCATATCCACGTCAGAAATAAATCGGTTAACTCTCAATAAAATTAATAAATCTATTACAAGACAGGCTACATCTCATTGTTCAGGTGGAAATAATTCCAGGTTCGCAAGTTAAAGTTAAATCCCGTAAGACTATAAATCAAAGCCGGGAGATTCACACAAAATCTCGTGCACGATGTAAGAATCGGTGCGTAGGGTAACATATAAAAATGGTTTTTAAATAATCAGAAGAATGCGTGGATGGAAAGGGTTTGGATTCAACGTGAGTCCGAAGATCGTTGTCTTGAGTGACATAATGCTTGCACTATAACGCATACGAAATTGCGTCTGGAAAAATCTTTCGGGTACCTGCGACATCCTCGTAAACATTCGTCTATATACGTGATCATTTTTCCATTCCATGTATTTAAACGAAAATTATATCGAACGCAAACTGAATATCAATGATTAAACTGAAAAATATTCGGATCTCGTTGTACCGTTGCTCAATCCTTTACATTAATCGATTACTACAAACATTTTTCTCTTCTAATTGCCTTATCATATATTAACGTAACAATTACAATAACGTAACAGTTATCTGCAAATAATTATTTTCTATAAGAATAACAAATGTTTGTAATTTTTGTTTCAATTTCGACCAGATAAAATATATTTCCCACGATATTTCAAATTTAATTATATTATGTATGGTATATGTTTATTTGTTCCTGTTAAGTTTTTCGTGTATAATTGCGATGAATATTCATCTTTAGTCGAGAAAAAGAAGACTGAGGTCAGAGTATGATCCCAATACTTAATTAATTAGTTACTTAATTACTATACTCGCATTAATTACGTACTCCGAAATACCTATAGTATCGTTTTATCAACTGCCTTTAAGTAACAATTGCAATGATCTCGTAAACATAAAATGAGATAAGAATTTATACTGGATCAGATATTTAGTATTCATTTTTAGAATTTATTAAGCTTTTTATAAATTTAAATTTAAGTTATATATTACTTATTATTGTGATTATTATTCGCATTTCTTGTATATTGATGACTTTATACTTATTAAATCATAATATAATTTAAAAAATATTTTTGCGTTTCAAAACAATTATATAAATGTAAAATATATTTACATCACACGTACGTTTTATGTAAAATTATACGTGCCGGACAACGGATAGTATCGAAATTCTTTTAAAAATTCTTGGCTAACTGAAAATTTGACAAGGGTAAAAAAAATCAATATGAAGAAGCGAACCACTTGATTATCATCATAATTTTTGGTCTGAGTGTATCGATATACAGAGTTTCAAAATTCTTACTTCGAATTTGGTATTTAAGGTGAAAGAGGAAAAGGGAATCATATAATTACTATCGTATAGTTGGATAAAAAATATAGTAATTAAATTAAAAACAAAATAATTTTTCATCGGGGAGTAACGCTATAAGAAATGTATTTTATAAGATCTTGAGACTTACCTCGGGCTATTTTCGGTGTTTTTTGTTTGTTTTTTTCTTTGGACTCATGCACACACATACGTGCCCATCAGTATATATGCTTTCGTTGGAGACGGAGAAGGCGAGCTGATCAGTGTGGGAGATGATTTCCTTGGAATTATGCTAATCAGGTTCTAAGAAACATGTGCTTCGACTTCCACACAGCTCTTACACGATTTAATTCCCGAAAAGTCGTCGTTATGCTTACGTCCCGTATCATCTCACGGAACAAAGCGTTTCTAAATTTAAAACAGCGCGGTAAGTTAATACAATACCCAGATGGATTACTCGAGATCGTTCACCCTCAATCATTATTATCAACCGCGTAGAGTTTATATTGAAATTTCATTTGCTACTGAATTAATCCACGTATTATATGCAGACAAATAATGCTCTCCTCCTATACATTATTAAGTGTACGTATGGACATATTTTTGTTGTTTGGTCTATTATAATTTATGGAGTTGAGATATAATCTCGTAGCGAAATCCCTGTAACATTTTTCTGTTCTACATATTCCTGTCAATCTACACGACATAAAATGGTAATTTGCTCATTATAAACTCGCTAGAACTAGAAATACTAAATTTCCGTCTTACTAAAGCGTATTAATTTAAGAAATATTTATATATATACATGTATCGTACTCGCACACGTAACAACTATGATAATGCGACCATTTTTGAGTCTTTATACCGTAATTAATATTTTTTATCTTATAGAACATCCGAATCTTTATGCTTATTTACGGTAGAGTAATTATTTCTATAAAAGTATTGTCGCCCAATCAATATTACCAAGTGTTAAATTATTTATCAATTGCATTAACTATTTCACTTAAATTTGAATGTACATACTGTTAAAATATAATGAAATTACTTTTCATTGCAGGATAAGTCAAAAATAAGCGTAATAAATAACTCTCGATATTTTCTTTATTATAAAATTATGATTAAACAGTAATTTTTGTATGCGCACGTACAGGTGGATGAGCGATTACGTTTGTAGTAAGAATTATTCCTCTCGAACGATCGGAGTCAAAAATGTTAATTTCAAAATTTATAGAATGTCCCACGTACTAATACGTACAATCCGGTATTAATATATACGAGAATAAATTCTTGAAGATTTTAGTTAGGCACGCGTAATTTATATATCGCGCGAAGTCGATACAACGAGCACAATAAAAATATATAAATATATACTCGAGAGCGTAAGAAAATAAAATTTTGTTAAAGTAATTGGTGGTACGAGGTCTCGGGTTTATTATTTCTTTATTCCCTTTTGTTTTTTATTTATTTTGTCATACCTCCTTGGCGGAATCCTGAGAGACTGGAGGTGCGAAGTATGTGCGCGCGGCTTGGCTGGGCTCGCTCGCGGTCATTCGAAATGTATAGCCATTAACCGCCGGCATCCTACGGAACTAACGCCACTGAATTAACAAGTACTCGGTGTGCGACCATACATCACACGAGGTGTCAACCGATTCAGAGAATCGTCTTCCACGATCTCCGAACCTCGTGCACGAAACGATTTACCGCCGTCGAGAGCCACCTCGGGACTTCTCGCTTCTCTCTCTCTCTCTCTCTCTCTCTCTTTTTCTCTCTTGGGTATATATCTGTACGACCTCGTTGGACGAAATACTATTCCCGCGATACCGGCTGATGGATACTTTTAATTACTTTACCTTTATAAATCATGTTAATTGGAGTGTAGTTGCTTCTTGATACAATGCTTTTTTAGTACTCGATATCCTTTATATATATATACAGTATTGATTTGTTCGGAATGTTTTATCTCTTTCGAGTACTTTGTAAATTTATCATTTATCGGCGCGTGTCTCATCAGTGGGCTCTTAGAAGTTCGTTAAACTGGTTCAATTGCTTAAAGATCTTATTGAAAATGTAGTTAAACTTATATAGCTTCAAAATTTAATACCATCAGAACGTTTATAACCTACAGATATTAAAAATATATATTAGCCTTTAGCTTATTCGTTGGAACTAGAAAATCGCGATTTACAAGAGATATAAACTGTTAATGTTATCGTAATTATGAAATTCAAGTTAAAACATAGAAAATAAAAATATGTGCAACATAGTGAATTTTGAATGATTCATAGTTTAAAAATTTCGTTAATTTATCTGTATGACAAAATCAACTAATTTGAATAAATCAAAAGAAAGTCTTGTTAAATATGCATTTAATTATCACAATAAAATTTCAAATCTCCCGAGGTAGAATATACATTATCCAATAAATCGTAAAGTTGTACGATTCATAAATCAGGTAGGCCGTCACGCGAATTTGCTAATTAACAAATCGACAGGATAAGATCAACCGATGGAAAATAAGTTGCACGCGTTTAAATCCGATAAATTTTCGCGCTCGATAAACGCGCGATCGCGAAAATGTGGTAGTGCTCGCGGAGCCTTATTAAAACCGCGGTTGTTTTATTGTCATGAATTACGCGACGCGCGGGCGGCTAATTATTCAACTTTATTCGAGGATCTAATGAAAACACTTCGGTGGATACGGTTCGGTAATCTCCGGATGTTGCGGTTCAACGTCAAGTATACCTTCGTTTACTCACGTCTTCCTGCGTTTTGTATAATTTTCTTTTCCAGCTTTATTTCTGGTAGAACGCCGCGAGTGTCTGCTGTAAATATAAATAAAATAAGTGTTAATTTAAATTATACGGTTTCGCTAATATTTAATTCGTCCTAGGTGATTTATCGGTACGGTATAGATGTGTGTCAACTTTACAGTATGGAAATAACGTTCTAAATGTTATTATAAACTCGACTGTTTAGAGTGGAACGGCTAATCAACATCGGTTTTAATAAACCTCAAACAACTTAATTTCTAGTAGGAATATTTATTTTTATCGAATTATCTCTTGTTAAGGTGGAACAAAGTCATGTTTTGACATAAGTAATATATAAATAAGTTTTTGAATAAAAACTAAAGAAATGTGTGCACGTGAGAGGTTGTTAACTAGTGTGATGCATCAAGATATACGTTATATTTCCACGAGCGTTTTAACTAATTACGTAGAAGGTTTAGCGTTTCGATACATTAAATCATTAACATTTTAAATTTATACCGCTGTCAAGTGATAATATAGACTTTAAATGCTGCAAATTCATAATGATATATTTCATAAACGTTGTAATAAAAATTGATGATTGCAACGTTTTAATTACATTGATGTAATTTCAAGTGCTATTTCGGATCTGAAATTATAAATATCATAACATTGATGGAGGTGTCGTAATTGCGCATTTACAAAATACGTACAATGTTCCTAAGAAGTGCGTGATCGATAACCGATATAATTACATTTTCCTAACTTATTTTTTACAATTGTTTTCTTATTTTAATATTTATTTCGCATTAGCTATATATTTACAATTAATATTCATAAAGATGATTAATATTATTTATGCGATGTATTAACAATTCTTATACATCTGAGATTTCTGTTTATTGTTCACATGCAAAGATTTATAAATTTAAATATTATTGTCAGAATTTGGAATGTGTTATTATTTTGTGAAATGGTACATCAAATATTGTTAATAATTTTGTAATTTTTATTTTTCACCTGAAAAAGATAATGCGTTAGACCGTAAAAAAGTGTCCTAACTGAGGGTTATGTCTATATTTAAACAATTTTCATAATAAAGATTTAGTCCAAATAGTAAAATTTTGAACTATGAAAATGTTTATTGTTATAAGTATGCTGTTCAATTCCGAGTTTCCACGTAAAGTTTTCGAAAACATTTAGCAGGATGAAACAAAAATAGGGAAAGTTTGTTCGAAAGATAAGGAAGGAAGGCAGCACCTTAACCTGTCGATGTTCACCGTAGGAAGTTCGAGTTCACGCCAATCATCCATACAAGTACAATATAACCTGAGCAATACAAAGTTTAAGTAATAAACACAGTGTAACAGAGAAAAGAGACCGTTCGAATTTTCGCGCGGCAACGAAGCGGGAAAATTCAAACGTCCCCCCACTTGGTTTGCAAAAGAATCCTGACAAAGGATCGACGAGCTCGGAAAGGATGCACGCGAGCGTAAAAGGGGGGGAAGGAAAGCGAGTAGGAGGCGCTGGTAAAACGATTGGTCGAAGGTTCGCGGGGCGTCCGTGAGAGCTTAGCTCGGATTGGCCGCGCTAACAAGACACCGGCTCCCTCGCTTCAAACGAAATAATAAACCGCTCTATCTCCCTCTTTTATTTTTATGCTCGTGGCCAAGTCTCCCTCTCTCTCCCTCAACCCTCCTGCCCCCTCCCCCCCCTCGCCCACCCTCTCGCTCGCTCACTCCCGCTCTCTCCCTCCCTCTCTCTCTCTCTCTCTGGCGAGTCTCTCCCCGATGATAAAATATAATATAAAAGCCTCGAGTATTGTCGACGCGGCCTCCCTTTTTTTCCGTGGGGAAAAAACGCGCAGGTACCTTACCGGCAATTCGAGGGGGGAGAAAAATCGGGTAGGTGCACATCGTTTCTACCCGATAATCTTGCGCACGTGCACGACCGGCTACTTCGAGATAAAAACCGTCTGTATATACGCCTCGATTGCGATCAATTAATTTTGGATTGACCAGTTTTCGAGACGTTTTTTCGCATCGGCTGATACCTTCGTTATACCGATTTACCGGTGTAATTTCGCGTTAATGTTTTCATGAATTACATCGATTAACGAGATACGTGCCCTTTTATTTTCTTCTATTTTGTATTAATTTTTCGTTTATCGTAAATTGGCCCTCGTTCATCAACTGGCGAATACAAATAAAACGGTTAGTTAATGGAAATATATTAAATATAATTGAAAGAAGGATGAGTTTTAAATTGACGCTTTTATCGCGTCACATCGAGCTCAAATCTTATCTGTTGGTATTACGACGGATCTTAAGCTTTAAATAGCTTTCGTAATTGCACCGTTTGTTTTTTTTTTAGAGACAAAAGATTATTAAGGATGGAGTGTAATGTACGACTTGTCGCTCGGTTAGCCAAAATCTTTTCCTGAAGTGGAAATGTAAATTTCAATCGGTAGATTATCACGAATGAACCGTACCTTTCGAGTATATCGTAAATTTTCTTTTTTATACCTAATATCAATGTTTAACAAACACCGAGTTACAGGTTGTATTAGAAAATGCATTGTTCGTTACATCTTTGGTATAGCAGAAGTAAATGATTATATATGCATATAATAATTGCGCGGGTTCGTTCGCAGCAATCGATACCATGTATAAATATAGTCGGAAAATAATATATTTGTAAGTGAGCAGCTTTAAAAAGCGTAAAAAAACAATGCAGTTTTCCGAAGGCAATTAGTTGAACAATCGGAATTGTAAATAAATCTCACCAAACGGTGATTAAATACAGTTTCTAATTTCACTTTTCAACGGGGATCGCATAATAAAACTCTGAAATTATTCAAATATATCCAACGAGACGGAGAGCGGATTTAAATCGAAAGGAAATTTCGAGGCAATTAGAAAGAAAAAATGCAAGTTTTAAATGAATCAAAATGAAGTTTCACCGTCGGCTCGGCCGCGAGACTCTCTCTTTACTTGCACCGAACCGTGAACATGCCGGCAGCTGCCGTCGGAACGCTGAGAGACCGCGAACCGCTTGCACGTTGAATGCTATACAAGCGAACTTGGATTTCGTTCGAGGAATACGCGAGTGCATTGTACCTTTCTCACTTTTAACTTTCATTTCGAGATTTCCTTTGTCAAGCAACTCACTTTTCGAGTTTTAATCCGGCCAACTACGATTCTACTTATATATTTACATAATTATCTAGTAAATTTTCATTTGTTCAATTAAATGATTTATTTATTTATTCCCCGTAGATATATAATATGCAATTAAAATTTTCTTAAAGAGAAGTGCAATTAATTGTAGTTTTCTTACACGCAATAATTTGTTTATTACCTTTTAATTGTACTTAATGCATCCTTTAAGTATTGTTAAATCTTGGTATAATATTATACTCGGTGAAAAATTAAAATTATAATAGAAATTAATAGGTATATATGTATAATGCAACGTATTACATTAACCTGTAAAATTTTATTTTTCATTCTTGACAAGTTTATCTTGTCCTGCAATTATATAAATCTTATTGTCATTATTTTTAATAATATTTATATAACCATGATTGTTTATATCCTTCTATATACATTTAATTTATAACTCTTCGTAAATTAAAAAATAGAATCAAACAGATATTTTCCATATGTGAGTTTATATTGTTCACAATTACTTTTAACTAAGTTTATGTCGTTATAACAAAATTTTATAAAATAAATTAATAATTGAGTGTCATCACGGTTAAAAGTTTTTAGGTTAATTAAAACGATTCATTTGATATAAAATATATTATTGTTTAGTCCATTTTAAAAAATTTGTTTGAAGAATATATATCTCAGAAATACAGAATAAAATAGGTTTATATGTTATTTGTAATCATTATGATACTACGGCCATTAAATATATAGATAAAATATAATATTATTCTTGTTTGAAAAATTACGGAGATATAGAATAATGCCTAAACATATATTATTGTTTAAAAGTGAATGATTTATACAAAGATAATCGATATGATAATATTTTGAAGAGTGAAATACATAATTAGTGCATACGTATATAAGTGTAGGAAAAAATATAAACAATTATTCGTGTAGACTTAATCGAGTCTCCTGTCGAGTACAAGATAAGTCGGTTGTACCAACACACCGTGAAAGGATAAACAGGCGTAGGGGACATAAATATCGGTCATCATACTCGAGATATATGCGTATCACAAGTCACTGGAGCGCGAGAAAAGTCAAAACGAGGCGAATCACGTGGATGATTGAGCGGTCGAACGTCAAGTCAAATCAGGAGGAATGTGCTCGCTGCGAATGCAATGCGAATCGATAAGCAGACCCGAGAGATAACCGATCTACCAAGTATCCATCCTTCTCTCTTTTTCTCTTTCTCACTCTCTTCCTCCGAGGGACGAAAAGTAACACTTGCCCAAAACGAACGAGGAGGCGATCGGGAGAAATCCAAGATTCCAAGAGATCGAGCGAATGTAAACAAGTCGGGTAATCAGCGTGACACGAGCCATTAAGATTAGCCGGGTTAGAGAGAGGGGTAGAGGTAAAAAGGTACACGGCACCGAAAACCGTATTCTCAGAATCGAGATAGACGGCGCGGCGTCGTTGGCTCTGATTATACATTAACAGCACAGACGCAGAGAGTGAGAGAGAGAGAGAGGACGAATGACGGCGCGGAGGGGAAAGGGCAGGGGGAAACAAAATTTCGGATTTTTTACGAGCCTCGTAATTTCTCGTTTTTTGGATTTTCTACGAAATGAACGTTGTTAATTAATCTGACGATCACGGAAGAGGACTTGTACTTTCGAGCGGGATGCTTTGAACGCTAAGGGAAATGTCTCCAAGTCTAATAAAATAATGGCGGGAAGAGCAAAGATATATTTCGGTTTTGTTTCGAGTTTTACGGTTATTTTCAAGTATATCTTTTCAATACTGAATATTAAATTATTAATTTTTTAGATAAATGTAGAATAAAATAGTAATAATACGAATTGTCTATAACAACATAATAATATATTCATTTAGCAATTTTGAATTTATACTTGTTTAGAAAGTAAAATTAGTATAAATATGATTTTAAGTAGTCTTATAAGAAAGTCTTTGAATTTACATGTACATTACGCACTTCTACAATTATAATTATTGTTTTATTTATTTAAATAAAATATATAAACACTATAATTTAGGATCAATAAAGAAAGTATTTTTTTTAATTTTAATGATTATAATTGTTCTAGTATTATTCCATTAAATAATGTTAGGTCTCTATTTTCACATTGTAAATTAGAAGAAAATAATAAAACATAATAATTATTATGTACGTAATAATATATGGTGTTTCCAAGTATAGAATTTCAACTTTCTAAATTATGCTACTCGACTTATAAGATTATTACTTTTCTTACTTTATATTAATATTTTAACAAAATTAAGCTTGAAATTATAAGTTTGCGATAAGATAAAATACTTTACTCGAAAAAGAAAATTTTTTTGGATATGTACTTGATATATGTAAACAAAAATGTAGAATATTTAGTTACTCATTAATGCAGTGCCCAATGAGTATATAATATTCAATTTTTTTAATATCCATTATAGAAATGAATAATTTAAAGAATTATACAATTTCATTTGCAAAGTCGATTGCAAGAAATTAATTTAATTGAAATAAGAAATCGTTAAATTACGATTTAATTCCGTCATCGGTCTTAAACGAGAATCTGACATAAAGTTAAATTACAACAACTTTTAATAATTTTGCAATTCATTTGAAAGATCGTATCACGGGCGCACCGTTAAGTATATTTTTTATTGCTTCGCGTGCGTTTATAGTGTCTTAACGTCAAAAGAGTCAATTAAAATGTGAAAAACAGAAAATCACGTAAATCGAGTAGCAACAAATACGAGTATACATATATACCAGAAGCGAGTATATATACCTTCCCCACGTAAAATAAAAATAAATGTCTCCCATATACGAGAAATTCGCACGTATATATACACGTATTGTTCTTAAAGAGAACAGGTGCTGATCTTATTAGACGCGCCCACTCGTTCCGAGAATTTGATGCACATCCTCGAAGGAGTAACGAGCGCATTATATACTTTGATTGTCGCGACATTCCGAGGGAGTGTAACGGAGGCTTCTTAAGCAGTTGACGGCCACGCGTCATTAAGCCGTATCGCGGTCCCTCTCCCACTATTATTACGGTCGCGCGTGTAGGTATGCGAGTCAGCTGCTCGTGTCGCCTTTTCCAGGCAGATTGATAAACTGATTGCTCCGAACCGCTGGTTTTCAGGAATTTTTGGGGTGGTTCTTCCTTCCATCTTTTATACCAAACACTCTTGGTACACACTATAGCCTTTGGCTTCTTGTTAATATAATACAATCTAATTGATATAGATATATAATTTCATTCATTAGGTCAATGGTTAAAATATTTTATGGTCCTACGTTATTGGAAGGGTAAATAGAAAATGTTCATTATTAAAAACTTAAGAGTACGTTTTATTTCAAAGAGTGTTAGAAGGCAGATCTCCAAAATTTATTAAACGGTAATTCTCACACTAAGGGTTGATATTGGATCTAAGATGCCGGAAATTGGAAACGGATGTGATAATAATTTCGATGAAGCAAATCTCAAAATGAAAGAGAGAGAGGGATAGAGAGAGGGAGCGAGTAAAAATCAATCGTGCTAATGCGTCACTTTATATCGTGTAAAAATGATGAACTCGAAAAGTTTCGACATCATCAATTACGTGGGTATTAACGCATTAGTTTTTCTGATACGCCACGAGCCGCGCGATCGAGGCAGTGACGAATTGAAAAGGGAGCCTAGGGCAATTTGGCGCGTTTAAAAAGTGAAACCACCTGGAGTGTGGCTCTCGTCGAAACGAAAATGCGTTCGTTCCTCCCGGACTCTTTAAGGTTCCATTAAGCGGCCAGGCAATTATTGCCTCTCACCTTCCGTTTTCTCGGGCGTAAAACTGCTCCCTCCAAACTCGTGTTTCCGCGATGAGTATGTAGCCACAGGATGACGCGTCGAAACTAAACCGATGCTCCGACTTTTTTTTTTCTTCACTGGAGGAAAGGTGCGCCGAAGTCACGTGGATGATTGAGCGGTCGAACGTCAAGTCAAATCAGGAGGAATGTGCTCGCTGCGAATGCAATGCGAATCGATAAGCAGACCCGAGAGATAACCGATCTACCAAGTATCCATCCTTCTCTCTTTTTCTCTTTCTCACTCTCTTCCTCCGAGGGACGAAAAGTAACACTTGCCCAAAACGAACGAGGAGGCGATCGGGAGAAATCCAAGATTCCAAGAGATCGAGCGAATGTAAACAAGTCGGGTAATCAGCGTGACACGAGCCATTAAGATTAGCCGGGTTAGAGAGAGGGGTAGAGGTAAAAAGGTACACGGCACCGAAAACCGTATTCTCAGAATCGAGATAGACGGCGCGGCGTCGTTGGCTCTGATTATACATTAACAGCACAGACGCAGAGTGTGAGAGAGAGAGAGAGGACGAATGACGGCGCGGAGGGGAAAGGGCAGGGGGAAACAAAATTTCGGATTTTTTACGAGCCTCGTAATTTCTCGTTTTTTGGATTTTCTACGAAATGAACGTTGTTAATTAATCTGACGATCACGGAAGAGGACTTGTACTTTCGAGCGGGATGCTTTGAACGCTAAGGGAAATGTCTCCAAGTCTAATAAAATAATGGCGGGAAGAGCAAAGATATATTTCGGTTTTGTTTCGAGTTTTACGGTTATTTTCAAGTATATCTTTTCAATACTGAATATTAAATTATTAATTTTTTAGATAAATGTAGAATAAAATAGTAATAATACGAATTGTCTATAACAACATAATAATATATTCATTTAGCAATTTTGAATTTATACTTGTTTAGAAAGTAAAATTAGTATAAATATGATTTTAAGTAGTCTTATAAGAAAGTCTTTGAATTTACATGTACATTACGCACTTCTACAATTATAATTATTGTTTTATTTATTTAAATAAAATATATAAACACTATAATTTAGGATCAATAAAGAAAGTATTTTTTTTTAATTTTAATGATTATAATTGTTCTAGTATTATTCCATTAAATAATGTTAGGTCTCTATTTTCACATTGTAAATTAGAAGAAAATAATAAAACATAATAATTATTATGTACGTAATAATATATGGTGTTTCCAAGTATAGAATTTCAACTTTCTAAATTATGCTACTCGACTTATAAGATTATTACTTTTCTTACTTTATATTAATATTTTAACAAAATTAAGCTTGAAATTATAAGTTTGCGATAAGATAAAATACTTTACTCGAAAAAGAAAATTTTTTTGGATATGTACTTGATATATGTAAACAAAAATGTAGAATATTTAGTTACTCATTAATGCAGTGCCCAATGAGTATATAATATTCAATTTTTTTTAATATCCATTATAGAAATGAATAATTTAAAGAATTATACAATTTCATTTGCAAAGTCGATTGCAAGAAATTAATTTAATTGAAATAAGAAATCGTTAAATTACGATTTAATTCCGTCATCGGTCTTAAACGAGAATCTGACATAAAGTTAAATTACAACAACTTTTAATAATTTTGCAATTCATTTGAAAGATCGTATCACGGGCGCACCGTTAAGTATATTTTTTATTGCTTCGCGTGCGTTTATAGTGTCTTAACGTCAAAAGAGTCAATTAAAATGTGAAAAACAGAAAATCACGTAAATCGAGTAGCAACAAATACGAGTATACATATATACCAGAAGCGAGTATATATACCTTCCCCACGTAAAATAAAAATAAATGTCTCCCATATACGAGAAATTCGCACGTATATATACACGTATTGTTCTTAAAGAGAACAGGTGCTGATCTTATTAGACGCGCCCACTCGTTCCGAGAATTTGATGCACATCCTCGAAGGAGTAACGAGCGCATTATATACTTTGATTGTCGCGACATTCCGAGGGAGTGTAACGGAGGCTTCTTAAGCAGTTGACGGCCACGCGTCATTAAGCCGTATCGCGGTCCCTCTCCCACTATTATTACGGTCGCGCGTGTAGGTATGCGAGTCAGCTGCTCGTGTCGCCTTTTCCAGGCAGATTGATAAACTGATTGCTCCGAACCGCTGGTTTTCAGGAATTTTTGGGGTGGTTCTTCCTTCCATCTTTTATACCAAACACTCTTGGTACACACTATAGCCTTTGGCTTCTTGTTAATATAATAAAAATCTAATTGATATATATATAATTTCATTCATTGGGTCAATGGTTAGAATATTTTTTATGGTCCTACGTTATTGGAAGGGTAAATAGAAAATGTTCATTATTAAAAACTTAAGAGTACGTTTTATTTCAAAGAGTGTTAGAAGGCAGATCTCCAAAATTTATTAAACGGTAATTCTCACACTAAGGGTTGATATTGGATCAAAGATGCCGGAAATTGGAAACGGATGTGATAATAATTTCGATGAAGCAAATCTCAAAATGAAAGAGAGAGAGGGATAGAGAGAGGGAGCGAGTAAAAATCAATCGTGCTAATGCGTCACTTTATATCGTGTAAAAATGATGAACTCGAATAGTTTCGACATCATCAATTACGTGGGTATTAACGCATTAGTTTTTCTGATACGCCACGAGCCGCGCGATCGAGGCAGTGACGAATTGAAAAGGGAGCCTAGGGCAATTTGGCGCGTTTAAAAAGTGAAACCACCTGGAGTGTGGCTCTCGTCGAAACGAAAATGCGTTCGTTCCTCCCGGACTCTTTAAGGTTCCATTAAGCGGCCAGGCAATTATTGCCTCTCACCTTCCGTTTTCTCGGGCGTAAAACTGCTCCCTCCAAACTCGTGTTTCCGCGATGAGTATGTAGCCACAGGATGACGCGTCGAAACTAAACCGATGCTCCGACTTTTTTTTTTCTTCAACTGGAGGAAAGGTGCGCCGAAGTTTGCCGTTGTGTTTTCATACCGTCGCTCATAAATCACTCTTGTAAACCGAATGTACATCGATGAGAAAACGTTTTGGAATAATTACTCTGGTTTTTCTTTTAAATCGATTTTTTATAAATCACTCACCCAAATATTATATTACTTCATAATAATCGCTTAAATTTCGTTATTTATACTACCCATTGTTTCGACTCCTCAACGTAAATAAGTGGTAGTTTAAATGTTGAATATAAAAGTTATACACTGAGAAAAAGTTTAGATTAAAAATTACAATAGTGTCTAGTAAATGAATCACAGACTGACAAATTTGGGAAATTACTATAGTTTCTAGTAAAAATTACTATAGTTTATAATAAAATTTACTATAATTCTTGTATAATATTTACTATAACTTTCATAAATTTTATTATAAACTATAGTAATTTTCCTTAGTTTGTCAGTTTGTGTTCTATTTACTAGAAACTATTGTAATTATTACAAAATAGTTTGTAATTTTTAAAACAAAATTTCTCTCCCTGTAGTTCTGCTATAAAAACATTCTTATAATTTTATTACTTCTTTTTTTATTTTACGCAACAAAAATTTATATATTAGTTATTAATAAAAAAAACTTGTTATACACGAGGAAGCAACACTAGTGTTACTTACAACAATGAAAAAAAAAAATTTTAGTAACTCTATTTTATGTAATTTTTTTTGTTTAAATTATTTATACCCATAGGAACGAACAGTCTATTAATATTCCCTATATATATACAAAACCAGATAAATAATTACGAAGAAAAATGTTGTTAGTTGATATTCAAACACTTTTTCCCACATTCTTGAGACATTTATGATCGAATAAACAGAACCTCTAAATATGTAAATCTGACTTTTCGTAATGCTACCTTCAATTTGAAGGTGATCAGTTGAAACATACATATAATTTACAAAATCCAAACAAGAATTGTCGATACCGAACCAACTACATTTCGCCATTTAATTTTATTTTTTGTTTCTTCTACTTCGATTATGCAAATGTACTGAAAAACAACTAATATCCCGATTGACAATTTTATCTCTTATTCCGCATAAATCCAGATACATCTTATTATAAAAGTAAACTAGATTTATTCAATTAGGACTGGAAACTAGTCTAGTTCTGCGTAAATTCTAGTATAATAAACCGGCGAGTACCTCGATAATTGATTGTTTCGATGTGAGTGAATTTTCGATTGAATAAAATATTGTAACGATACGAAATAAACCGGAAATAGCGAATGTAAGAGTGAACGAAAAGTGTATAACTAAAAAGGTACCACGTCATCATCCCAAGGAGAAATCTAGAGGTTTCCCGAGTTGCATAAAGAATAAGATTCGCAGTCGGTGCACGCAAGCGCCCACGGTATACATGTATATTATGTAGAGCCGCGGAATATCTTGGAAAAAAAATGGTGAGCCTCGTATCGGTGATCATATCGACAAAACGCGACACTGTTGTTGCTTATATAGACGAGGCGAGCTTTTACGAGGCTCGCGCCTGCGGGCTGACGCCATTATATGCTAATTTTACGGATGGTCCGTCGTGTAAATTCGTCGAGATTTACCTACCTGCGCGGGGACTCGTGAGAAAGACTTTGCCGTGTGCACCTCTCTTTCTTTTTATTTTGGTACGCTCGCGCACACACCCAACTAATCTATGCGGTGACAAAAACAGGTTTTACTCTAAATCGCTCATTTGGACTAGCCGAAACAAACTTGGAGGTTTCACGTCACCCTTGTATTTTCGTTCCTCGAGAATTATGATCTCTATTAAATCGCTTTTAGAAACTCGTAAATTCCAACTTCTACGGCAATCCTTTCGCTTTTACTTTGTTCAGTTTCCATTGGATTGACTTACAATGTTTCACGGTAATCTCGGTGTGTCGATTCGTTTACGGATTCGCTACAATTTACTTATCAGCAAGATCCGTCAAAATATCGTACATTTTAGTAAAATGATGTCATCTGCTTAAAATTCGAGTAAATTAATTGTAATTAAAAATTAGTGGAGTTTTATTTGTTCAGCTCTAAGTATTACTCTCCACTGCAATATACAGTACAAATAATAATTATAAATATATATACAGCGTTAGCAAATTTATATCTTACTCGTATACTGCACGGTTGAATCACTTGACATATTTGCCTACATTTGCATTAATACGAATATTCGGGTAAAAATGGTAAGACAATACGTTTCTCAGTGTGTCGAGAGTTTGTCAGGACAGAATTTGATGAGTTACGAAGCTGCGTTGCTTACGTTAAAGTAGAGCTGGTGCATACATTCAACTCGCACGGCTTCTTTATTCTTCATAACGCCTCCTACGCGTGTCGTGTCGCATGCAAAGTAGCGACGTATAGAATTTGCGTTGAACCGCTTCATTCGCAGAGTGGTACAACCTTAAGACAACGGCTTTGTCATTTGTTTCTACATGTCCGAATGATAATTCCGAGCGTCTTACCAATCTGCACTTTAAGATACAACTCGTATCGTTCATCTCATTATTGAACAATGTATTACGGAATTAATTTAAATTTTTACGTGTACGCGTTTTAATTATTGAGCGTAAATTTCCAAGATAAAAATGTTGTATATACACAGGCAAACATTTAAAATTGAGCATCGCATACGAAAAAAGGTTTACATTTTAATCAGATTGAACTCGTCCAATCCAAGATATGATATTAAAATGATAAGTGTGTATCTAATATATGCGTTCGAGGCATCGCGTACGTTATCTACTTCGGAAGTTTTAATTAAAACATTTTGTATGACGAATCGTTTTGAAAAGATTAGACGTATATTTTTCTAATTGAATTACGATACGCCGAAGTTAAAATTAATTCGAAAAGATTTATTTGAGTAATCGAACCGGTGGATCTCCGTAAAGAAAAAAAGTATCTCGAAATGAACGAATAAGCGCGTATAACCAAAGGATTTCCCGTTGGAAAAGTAGATCCATATTAGTGAGGAGGAGGGCCAACCTCGGAATCGGGTAAGAGTTAATTAAAATAAAGGATCGGATATGTAAGATTGTGAGTGGCTTCATACTCGCGGGATATGACAGTTAGATTAGAATCGGCGTTTCTTTCTCTCGTCCCGGACGAATCGAGAAAGGAGAAGGGAGAAGCGATCGAATGGAATTGCGCATCTTCGGCATTAGCATAAACCTAATATGCCGAGGCATACACAATGCGTTATTAAAGAGCAGGAGCAGTAGCAACGACCGAGAGGAATCGGTAAATAGTCGATGGAGGGTATAAGCGCGAGCTGAGTGAAAGAAGCAACAGATCTTACGGGTCGATACGTCACCCGGTCTACTTAACATAATATAATTGACCACACGCAATCCAAATGGGTTTTTGCATAATGAACTAATGGAGTGCGAGCGCAAGCGCATTGTGCAGTTATACCCAGAATATATTTCTCGGTTAATACGATCGCGAGAGGGGTTATGCACCCTTTACACCTCGAACGATTGCTTCTTGACTTCTCTCGACTGCTCTCTCCGACTGGTTCCCCGAGTTTCGGACCGATAGAGATACGGCTAATGCACTTTCGAACTAGGCCTGATCGCGAGCGACTCACTCCGGAAGCAAGGTCTTGGCTAAAACTAGGGTAAACTATATGCTTCTCTATTAAGAGATATACCAATCTACAAATATCGAACCGACCGTGTATACTATTTTTTTTGGATTTTTACTACTTATACCTGATTTATCTCTCTGTACATTCGTACAAAGTTTTCGGGTATCTTTATTATCGTGAAATGAATCTCCTTGGAATTGTTATTTTAATCTATGTAAAGTTTGGATTTGACTAAATTTTGTCACACGTAAAGCAAGGCTCGTAAGAGAAGATTACAGAAATAATTTCCAAATTATTATAACAAAATAATATTTATTAATTTCTATACAAACACGCAAAAAAAGGAAGTGAATAAGTCTGTTATAGTCATGCAGTGAAGTTCCGTCTCATCGATAGGTATATAGAATCGAAATAAAAGGTTATACTGCACTCCTCGGTATTATATACTGTTGGACCATTTTATGAAGTCCATAGTCGAGGGATCGCTAATGAAAAGGCGCGAGTATAATGGCATTAAGGACAAACGAGAAGAGTGTCGAGAATGGATAATGCTCGAAAGAAGCAAGAGAGAGAGAGAGAGAGAGATCGCAGGCTCGAGATAGGCTGCGTCGTCGGCACTTCCTTCGAGTAGCTCGAGAGCGCGATATGCATATTGTGTGCTCGCGCTCCTTTCTTTTTTTACTGCCGACGATTTCGCGGACCCCCCGACGGCTTTCACGGAACGGCAGCGAAAAGCCTTCGACCGAACTCGAATCGCATGATTAATATAACCTCCCGATTATGTCTTGTGGCATAATCCTCCGTATAACCGTTCAATACCCCAAAACTTAACATTTTTACCTTTACGTAATTCATTGTGTTATTTATTTAGCTCCTAATTAATTTTTGTTTTTTCGATATTACAACTATTTGCTCTAGATTATTTTGCAGTTAAACTTCAGTGTCAATGTTATATACATATACAGTTTAAATGTTCTTTTTATTTTTCTATTCGTTACGTTCCATTATAAACATGAACTAAACGAAATAATCTTTTTGGTTATAAAGTTAAATTATGCTTACTATATATATTAGGATACACGATATTCGTTTAAATCTAAAAAATTGATCATTTGAGACAGGTTAAATATAAATACGCGGATTAGAAAATTGACTCGGGAAAGATGGCGGAGAATGGAAGCCTCTCTCTGGGACTGGTGAGATGCTGGTAGGGGTAGGGAGAGAAACGGAGAAGAAGTGAAATACGGGGAGGTAGGCAGAAATGTGGCCCGGTATAGTCGTGTCCTTAATTGACAGTTGCCGTGGGTCCCCGTGTCCTGCCTCCTTCTCCTCCTTCTCCACCTCCTCCTCCACTCTCTTCGCCATGGTGCGAGCTGGTGGCTGAGACTCGTTAGTCGTTAGCGAACTAGCCTCGGGAGGGAGAAGATGCCACTCAGAATCTTTGCGCGGCGCATCTACCGAGGAGATGTCCTTAAATTAGCTTGGACATGTTATCTCGTGCTCGATAACGCGGCGCGATCCTACCTCTGCACCGTCGATATACTCGAATACCTGCGAACCTTTGTATATACGCTGTTTCCGCGCTCTTGGTACTTCGTATTTTACCGTTTCGTTATACCTATACACGTTTTTAAATTCTTTTTCAAACTATAATTAATTTAAAATGATAAATTTTTTTATTTTTTTATTTATACCGATATTTAATATGTTAATAAATTTATTATTCAAGACATAAACTAAAGTCTTTTTTCGTAAATGTATTAGAAACTTCTTTTCCATGTATTAGTGATTCTT
This sequence comes from Theocolax elegans, assembly GCA_026168455.1. NCBI lineage: Eukaryota > Metazoa > Arthropoda > Insecta > Hymenoptera > Cerocephalidae > Theocolax > Theocolax elegans. The sequence goes on along the minus strand of CM047425.1, from coordinate 15,884,279 downwards.
GTATCGTAAAGTTGAAAATAATATATTTATTATTTAACTAAAATAATGTATTTATAATTATAGAACCAAAAAATGTAATTGTACAATTTTTCTGTTTCATTTAAATTTTTGATATAGATATACATATATAAAAACAAATTAATAATAAAAATAATAGATAAAAAAATATATAAAGTTATCAAATACTTTATATACGTAAAACTATTAATTATTACTATTTATAATAAGAAATGATCAATAAATCGATTCCTATAAGGAATTAAGTATGATGCGGTGTGTCTAAATATGTTGAGTAATTCAAGCTCGTAAAAGTGAGTTACATCAGTATAGGAATGTGGAATATAATTTCTGTTAATATTCTTTCAAACGACCTCACCTGTTTGGTCCATTAAATTTATTTACAATAGTCCTGTATAAATATGTAAAGTAACGTCGATTAACGCTCGAATTATATCCCTTAGAAAATGAAGCGATTGCCGAGTGCGAATGCGTTTAATCTCGTGTGCGATCGATAAAAATTACGAGGTCAGTTGTTTGCAATTGAACAAAGTAAATACTTGGAAGAGGCACAGGGAGCTTCCTCGTTGGAATGTCTTGAACGTAAACTTTAAAGAAGCAGCGTCTCAGAGTCTCGCAATTATCGAGCTATTACCGAATCAACACCTGCTGTGGAAACTTTTTACTCCTCTCGAGACTTGTGTTTGCCGCGGTGTTTCCTCGTTTTTTCATGCAATTCAGTTACGCTCTATAGGTTAGAAAATGACATTATGTATGTACGCTTGCGTATTTATTATTATTCACGCAATTTTTTTCGCTTGGTTGATTAAAGTACACTTGTTTAAATTGAATTAAAAATAAAATTAATTCGTATTTTGATTAATCGCATTTTATTTTGTGTATTATAGGTATATATGTAATTGTGACGATTTGCAAAGTAAAACGACTAGAAAAATCATTGAATCGTAAAAATATATATGTGCGCAGAGAATGGATAATACTTTATCGTCAAACTGCATGAAATAAAAAAAAGTTTAGCATCACCTACACGATTTTCCTACGAAGATCTGACCTCGGAGATCCCCCAAGTTATTACCCTATCTCACCCGCGGAATTACACATTATCCATGCTCTTGGCAAGTAATCAAGATTAAAGCCAGAAGTAGCTTTGGTATTTTGCAACGTTACGGGAATCTAAGAGTCGCATCGTCGTACCTCCTCCTCCTTACGGTAGCGGGGACGTAAGGCCCAGGGTGTCTAGTCGTATAATTCAAGGCGCCCCGTCCAATATATTACAATTTGTCTAGGGGAGATTGTTCCTTCGCTTCTCTCGACTTTTTTTCCGGCCTCTTCCTCGTGGACCCCCCGCTGCTCTTGGGATCTCAAGGCCTCTCTTTGACCGTGGGAGTATTGTTTTCCTCTGTATGCGGTGCCTCCTCTCCTCGAATATTTTCGAGAGACGCGATAAATTCAACCGAAGAGTCTTTAATCGACTGGATCGATTTTCAACGCCTTATTGTCGAATTGTTGGCTTTTCGGATTTTGTGGTTTTAAACAGGCTTTTATACACAATATATCTGTCTTCTTTATTTTTTCAAACGACTCAATAGAGGCTTCATTTGTCTGCGTTACGGATGATTACTTTTTTACTACAATTCTGGCTATTTAACGTAATTATTCAAGTTACGTACAGTTAATTATTTTTATTTTATTAAGATACGCGCTCGGGATATGAATTATCAATTAGTCCGACAATTGTGTTAACTTTAAAATTTTTTTTATTTTTTAAATATTTATATCCAACGCAAAGAACAATAAGTTTGTACGTACACAATTATTTAACGTCAAAATAAAAAGTTTAATTTATAGTAATTATCTATTTTTCAGCATCTTTTAAAGGGTTCTCATACCAGCTACATTCTCCAAGTAATAGAAAAGTAAGAAAGGAATTAATGATTGATTCGAGGAGTCAACCGGAAGCTACAAATATTCAGTAATAAAACATTGAAGAAGGCTAAAATATTCGTGGGTCCGAAAGGAGGTCCGGAGAGCGTGTCAATTTTTAACCCCGCTGAAAATCCGAAAGACAAAATTCGAAGAAATGAGAATAAAAAAGGAGAAAAGAAAAGTAAAAAAATAATACGAAGGAAGAGAAGAGGAGCGGGAGACGGAGAGTCGGTTGAGTAACGTTTGACCGCTAGGAAAGGGACACGGGATATTTTGAAAAGGCCCAGCTCTCCTTTCTTTCCTAATTAGGCGGAAGCCAATTTGGGAATCCGAGGTGGTGCGCGGGTTTATATTCTCGGAATAGAAAGATAAGACAGCGGGAGAAGCCACAGGTCGGCCAATGAATTATGTTCGACCGGAGACCGTAGGATTCCGTTCCCTCACTCTCTCAATCCTTCTCTCGGTCTGATCTCGAGTCTCTCGCACGGTAGCTTCTTGACCGTTCGCCGATTAAGATTAATATTTACCCCTAATTATCTTGGCAGTCAGCGGGAATTATACCGTGCCCAAGCGAGATTGATTTGGCCTACCGGTCTTTTTTCTACGAGATCGCGATTAAATCGTTTTCGAGACCAGGTCACTTTTACAGCTTGCGTCTTCTTGCTGATCCTAGGTGAGAATCAAATATTCTCTTTCCTCTATTTTGTTTGCGATTATCCGGTTTGAACCTTTTCGTTATTGGAAATCACTATATGTTTTCGTGGTAGCACACCTAAAATCATGTATATATACCTATATAATATGCCTTAAATATTTAAAAATTGTTTCAAATGATTATTATTTTGAAGTCGCGAGAAAGGTAATTAATAACCATATGCCAGTGGATGTTGAATAATTAACTTGTTTTGCTCACAATGGTAGTTAACTATATCTATATAATTATTGCTCCTTGTATATTTGAACATTAACGATTCAAAATGTTCACAAAATTTGTATATTTAATACACCAACGTGTGTCAAATATTGAATTATCTATGGCTAACGAAGATTACGCAACGACACATGGTTTAGCTGAAAAATGTAAATATCTTGGCTCGTATTTTTGTTTGGTCTGATTACCGAACTGTCAGTTCTGTGCGATCGAGCCTCGAATAACGTCTCCGATTGTTACCTACTTGGGTGTCGACTTCTCGAAGGAAGTTAGAATACATCTTCAGTTCGAAAGCTGCTACGCGTGGCTAACTACAACTGATCGAAATTCGAGAACGCGACCTGCTTCGTGTTTCAACGCAATTTTTCAACGAAAATCAATGCTCCGTTGGATTTACTACTTTTTTCTCATCCAAAACATCGAAAACATTTTAGGCAACTAACGGGCTTTTAAAAACCGCAGAATCCACCGTTATGTAACCTTTGGATTGACAGATTAATTCTATATTTTATCTAAATATGTTTATAAATTGCAAATTTGCAATAAATAAACCGACTTGCAACAGCATTTTTCTGCTGTTAGTATTGAAATTCTCGAAATTAATAAAATATTAAATTGTTAAAAAATGTGTACGTATATTCTATAAATTTAAACAAAAAATGTCAATTGTAATGCAAAAATATAATAAGACAGAGTTTGAATTATTTTTATCTAACGAACAGGTCCTAGTATAAACAGTAATTTAAAAAAAACGTGAATAGAAAATTAGAATTTTTATGTTCAAATTATTAACAGACAACACGAGAATGCAATAACGATACATCACGCGCGCCTCGTTAATAAGCATAAGAGAAATTTATATTCGTATGAGAAAAAAAAACTTAAATATACCTCGAAATTATCACTCAATATAATTTCCCCATAGAGTATTCTCTTATTTATAAAACACAAATCCATAATTTTCATTTCCAATATGAGAACGCGCAAGATATAATTCACGAGCCATTAGGAAGGTGATTTCCTCAGATTTATGCACGAAAGGAATAAATCGGTGGACGATTTTCTGGGAACCAATAAAACTGGTAGAGAGATACATGTAACGGAATCGTCGAGTTTTTCCCCTTAAAGGAAAGGCAAACGGGATATGAGAAATGTTAGGAGGTTCTCGTAAAACTGGTACCTGCATGTGGTCAGCCCTCCCGTTAGGAATATTTTTTCCTTTTTTTTTAAGACAATGCCAAGTGACACGTCTTCCACCTGTGCGATAGAGGGATGCTTCTCACGAGGGTCCGCACTACTGTCGTATTTGGGGCTTGTGATTTGTGCCTCTTCTCGTCGTTGTTTCGAGGACCTTTTTACGGCTCGAGAGGCAGGCGTTAAATTTACCGAAGGATCCGTGAAATCTGTGATCCAGGTTGTAACCTGGCTCGTTGCTTCTTTCGGTTTAATGAATTGCTGGCCCTTTGTCTCTATGGGATCAGTTTAATGGATTTGGGACTAACGCAATGAATTGTTTTGTAAAAATAACTTCTCGCGTCATGTATTTTTAACAACTTGAAACAATCGTTCATCTACCGATTGAGATGCTTTGCTCTGTACAAAAAATTTCTAAATAATTACTAAATGCAATTAGTTAATTCAATTTTGCAATTAATCGGAAAATATTGATCGCTTAAATGTATATATAGCCAATTGGTAAATATAATCGTTACGTAAATAACGACAATACTAATGAAGTAACGTTGAATTTGATTATCTTTAAAAAAAGGGTAGAACTAGGTATAGCTGATCATTTACTGGGATGTAAAAGGCGCAGTAACAACAGGATGAGTTCGATTCAAATGTGTTGAATGAAAAATGAAAGCCGAATACTCGTTGATATCGCGGATTGAAATCTGGGTGCTACCTGTAGAGGGCGCACGCGCGCATTCGAGGACCGAAATAGATGGACCTCGTTACAAATGAAATGGAGTTTGTAATCAGTATCTGCAGTCAGGCATCTGCACCTCGAGCTTTTTCGGGCCTCTGGCTTCCTCTTCTCGTTTTATTTACATCCCCGCGCGTATGGATTTCCTTTTTTTTTTATTATTTTCTGGTTGCTTACTCTCTCGCTTACTCTCCTCACTTTTCGGGGCACCTGCGGCAGTCCAACAATAAGATTATAATGGTCACGGGAATGCAGCGTATTTATCATTGGTGGGGTCCATTGTTTACCGGTCGCGATATACTCGCGCCTTATTTTAGTTTTGTAAATTGGTCGGTTGCCCTACGGCCTCTGGCCTTTCTTCCCACACTTGGAATGTATACATGTATATACTATATACATAACTCCCTCGCGTTGGGGATATTGTTTTACATACTTATATTCTTTGGGTTTCCTCGTTGATACCACCTGGGATTGGACGAGCGAGTTCACCAAAGGCTTTACAAATGTATCCAATCTGAAAGCTTTAGCTTTCAGAGTCAGTGATACGTGCCACCTAACATTCGATTCGTTATTCTTTCTACACTTTTACCATTTATTTTCTCATTTGTATCTGTGCAGTTGTTATCGCGCTGCTATGTCGCTCTGCATATTTACTATTATTTTACGAACAAAAATATATACATCGCTCTTTTTGTTATCTTGTAAACAATCAATGAGGAATAACGAATTTTAACTATTTATTCGCTATGCAGCACGAATTTCGCTAACTGCGATTATTCATATTTATCTATACCGGGAATGTTTTTTGAAAAGTTTTACACATCGATACTTGTAATAATGCTCGATTCTATTTAGATGGATGGTACAACAGAATCTGTGTGATACACGTTTTCCGCGAACACGAATTCGAAACGATACGAAAACGATGCGAAAAGTGCACGAGCAGTATGTAATTTGGTTAATCATAAAGTGGCGACACCTGATGCTTGTATCCCCCGATGAGGCGAACGGCCGAGAGAAGAAGAATATAAGGACTCGAGGGCAAGTTGGTCGCAGCAGGAGAGAAGCTTCTCAGCTCCGAAGCACGTCTCACGCACACACCGGGGCGCATTAATATATTTGCATGCCGTTTGCACTCGGTCTTCTCGCGAGCTGCAGAGAGAGGGAGATACTCGGCGAAGGGGGCGTGGGGATCCTCTCCATTGGCTCGCCATCCGAGTAATGGTCGACTCTCACGCTGCACTCTCTCCTTCTCTCCCGGTTAGCGGATCGAGTTCTCCGCTGCACCGCGAGTTTTCCCGATTTTCAATTATTACCCGAGCTGTGCGGATGGATGACTGCGCAACCGACTACCTCCCACCCTCCCTCCTTCCCTCACTCACTCCCGCACCCCTATGCCCCTATTCTTTATTGTCCTTTCGAATTGCTCATCTTTTTTGGCAGGTTGCCGGGTTCGATAGGGATGCAATTCAGTTGCGTGTTGTCTGATAATTGTATCTCACTTTTGGGGGGTGTTTCATCCGTACACCAACCTATACGATTGCATTTACTATGTTTTTATCTAGCGCACCTCTGAATTTACAGGGTTTCATTCGTATTTTTGTTGTATTAATTGAAATGGATAGATATTAATAGTTCAGGTATCGATATCTGAACTTCCTGACTTTTTTTTATATTACCCACAAAATGGGCAATTTGATTTGTCCTTAATTATTATAAAGTACAAGAATTTACGCGAGTACGTAAAAAAATATTTAAAAAACTCATACATTTATAAAGTTTATTATTGCTATTTAACAAGAATTGAACCTTGGTTTGATAATAATCAAATTGCAGGTATATATGTATATATGTCGTATAATTTAAGTTCACCAAAATTTTACAGCCATAATATAATTATCAATAATTTCCATTGCTATTGTAAATATAGTTAAAGAAACATTGTACGAGGAACATGTGAAAATAAAAAAGGTACAGTACCACTTAATTGTGTAGTGTGGAACATGGAGAAACGTGAAACACGCAATCGTATAATAGTATATGTATGTGTATATGAAAAGGTTCCCATCTCGCTGTGAATTTCGGGGCAATAGAAAGGAGAAGGGCACGAACGACGTTACGCGGTCAGTGGGAATGTTATCTGGTCAAGATCGGCCGGTGGGGTGTCGATCGGCTTCCGCGGCCAAACTCTCGGGGTCCCCACTTCCGCACGCAGACCAGGTGGAGATGGTTTCGCGCGCGCGGTGACTGAACCATGACTCCGCCGTAGCGTCCACCGCTGAGATAACGATCCCCTTTCCCGATCTGGATCGCGACGCGTCGTATACGCGCTTATATATATCTGACCCTCTACGTTCGAGGATGCGTAAACCTACTGTCATTTTTCGTTCCCTCGACGTACCTTCTTTCACCGATGCTATTACCTTTACCTCTCCTTTACTTTTTTTTTCTTCAATAAATTTCTTGCGAATTTAACGCTTAATTCCGTAGCAACACCTTGAATTAATATTCCTGATATTATACATAGTAAATTGTCCCACTCACTTTTTTCTTTTTTCATTCCTTGTTTAACTTAATCATTTTCAGACGTTCTTTTAAACGTTTTTTTCTACCTAAAAGTATTTAAAAAATTTTAGCTGAGTGTATAAATACAAAGTTACAGTTCTTTTTAATTACTTGTTTATTTTTGGCATAAAATTAAAGTCTAATTAAAATATTAATTAACTGTACAATCAAATTAAAATTATATAACCATTCTTTGAATATTTTAATTATCATATGCGTATTTATGCACAAGATTATTGCGTAAGGAAATAAATAAATTAAATAAAAAATAATTTATAAAAAATAAATACAACTTGCGAAATAATTGATCGGTTGGTCAAACAATAGCAGGTTCTTGATTCGTTGAATTATCAACTTATGAAGTAGCGCATTTATTGTTAATAATTTCGATCGAACATTCATACGTACGAGTGAAACAAGTGTCATTTCATCCAATATATCTTAAAGATTTTGCTTAAGACGAGAATACTCATAAAGGAAAGAATACTCATACGTGTATATTTACATAAGCAAATGTACCTGGCGAAAGGTTGTTACGATAAATTATAAAATTTTAAACGGACACATTCAGCGATGCATTTATCGTACTCCTGGAAAAGTGCATATACGTACAATATGCAAGCTCTCCCGGTATAGTTGGTAAGAAACGACGCGTGCATTTTAAATGCCGGTTCATTGGGATTCATAAAGTAGCTTCTTTATTGCCGTCGCCGAGAGAACACCATTTCTTTCGACAAACGCGCTACGGGTGTAAGCGAGTACTTGCGAAATTCATTTGCATACGACTAATATTTTCAGCGGATGGATGGCTTTTTTCCTCCTTTACGAGTCAAGAAGTGTCCGCGCGTTCCCTCGGCCAGGACGTACGAGTGTGTGATTATGTTTAATAAGGACGATAAAGAAAAAGTGAACGTAGATTTTCTGTCTCTTTCTTTCCCTATTTCTTTTTTCCTTCTCTACCTCTACCTCTCCGCTCTTCCATTCCCTCTTCCTCAACCACTCTTACTCCCTCTCCGTGACATTAAAAACTCAGCTAAAGAATATTGATGTTTCACCCTCTTTTGTTAACTTAACTTACGCTGTTGCATAATAATTACGTAATATCTTACATAGCGAATCAGAATCCAACTATTATTTATTAAATTTTCTATACATTTCAATTGCGTTTTTTAGCGATATCACACCACTTCTTTGATAAATTCATGCGAGAGTAATATTTTAGCTTAATGAGATACATATAAATATATATATTCACACACACATTAATTTTTATTCTGCTTTGAATCTTATACCTAGAGTTTGAATTCCTTTTCATTATGTAAATATATATAGTTGACCGCTTGAATGGAATTTACGATGTTGGTACCATTTTATTCGAAAAGAAAAACATTACTCTTTATTTGAAACTCGAATTATTTCTTTTTTACAGTATTATTACATTGGCGTTCATTGTGTATTGCGAGCAATAAATTAGACTTGTAACTATTATTATTAGAAAATATTTTCTTTTGGTACACTGAGAAAAATGGTGTATTAAAAATTACTAAACTTGAAAGAAAAATTACTATATTTTATGGGAACAGTGGAATGTACTCAAATGATGAGGATTTTTACAAAATATTTAGCAAAAATTATAATTTGAATAATAAAACTTACTACCATTTTCGTATATAAATTCTTATTTATACGTTTAAAAATTACTATATTATATGATAAAATTAAGTGATTTACAATTTTACTATGTTATATAAGAATTTTTCCTACGTAACATAACAAATTTTCCCAATCAGTATAACAACTTTTACTATATAATATAGTAAATTTTCTTATAAGTTACGTTTGCTATAAAATATAGTAAAAATTGATATTGAAAGAAACAAAATTCTTCACAGATGAAAACAAAGGAGAATCAACGTCCCGAGTACGTAACCCCAAATACTTTAAACTTGAAACTCTTGATACTTATGATTAATAAATCGTGATTCCATATCATTTTGTTAATATAACTATATATTCCATTTGATTTTATTCTTTGGGGATCGTACATATACTTATTACACGTTAATGTTAAACAAACAAACCGCTACTGTTTTGAAATGTTTCGTGTAACGTATAAGGACGATTCGCATTTACTAAACCAAAGTGTTCAAATGGCGCAGTCGGTAAGGTACAGAGGACTTCTACCCCAAAGGGTCGTCGGTTCGAATCCGCGGATCTCCAGCTTTTTTTCTAACGTAAATATATTTATTAAATCTTTAATATCTCATAAATGTAAATAATACAATAATAGACTTATCCCCAATGTGTAGTAAAAAAAAGAATATTTATTTTTCGTCTTTATCTTGTCGTTAGAAAAATTACTATGTTAAATATTAAAAATTAGTACAATAAAAGTGTGTCTCATCTTTCCAATATAATATAGTAATTTTTACCACGATTATAGTAATTTTTCCTACAATACTTTTCTCAGTGTATAATCTCTTGTCATCGTTTAAGTACGTGGATTCATTTTTAAGTAAATTGCATTCGACAAAATTCAAAAGAAGAAAAAAAATTTGGTCAAAACGACAATAAAGTAGCGACCGTGATGAATATATAAGCTTGACAGAACGACGGAAGAAAAAGCGGATCGTAACGCATAAACGTTCCGAGGGAAAAAATGGTATTTTGTATATCGAGAAGGAAGAAGCGAGTTGAACAGGCCAAACCGAGTGCACATATACACTCCAAGTTGTAAAGGTGGAAGGCTAATATCGTTGAGGGCCCAGAAAGAGATTTTAATCTCTATCGCAGCGTCGAACTGACGCATATGGAGGGGCCTACTCGTGGGACCACACCGTCATTTGGCCGGGAGTAGTCCGCTAATTATCGGGGTTGCGCGAGCGTAAACCCAATTTCCAAGAGTCGCGGGAGTCCCCCGTCGATCCCATCGCCGGAATCGAGAGCACGGGAGGGGCCTTATCGATAATTACCTTTGCACCGCGAGCGAAATTAAGGAATCCCTCTCTCTGTGTATAGATGTATACTTGTACCCGGCTCTATCTCTCGGAGAGGCGAGGCCAATTTTTCAGGGGTCGAGATTCGCCGGTTAAGGAGCACGCGTGATGCAACGCTGCGCATTCGAACTTTCCGATAGAGTCGTTGGGTGGAGACTCACGTGAATTAACTCTCAAACTTGCCCATAATTTCCGAGATTCTTCTCTCTCTCTCTCTCTCTTTCTCTCCTCGATCTTTACCTTTTTTCTACGGTTTCTTCAAATTTTGTAGGAGGAGTACCTTCTAACCAGCTACACTCTCTTTAAATTGCTGCAAAAGAAATTAGGTTTTTGATCTCCATTAATCTTCGCCACTGCGAATTCATTATTAAATGTAAAGTAAAACAAAAGCAATTCATGTATATATATACACATACTTAATAACATATTGTATTTACTTTAAATTATTACATCGCGGCTTCTTCACTTCGAGGTTCGTTCTTATACATATCTTTTACGGAAATTGGCTTCCCTCAAAACCGTTTTCGTAAATAACATTGGTGTTTCTTATAATGGGTGTAATAACCGGTATAAGGCTGCTCCGAATTTGATAATGCTAACAAGCCTTTTCTCCGGTCAAATTAAGTGTCAAAGACACTAAGAGACAAAATTAACAAGACCCGCAAAAGCAACTTCATTATTTCGGGAACGTCAAATTTCTTGATTCACCGGTCACTGGCCGGTTTGGCCCACTACGAAACGAGAGCACGCGTCGTAACCGCTACGCTTACACATGTATAGATGTGTACACGTGTATGTGTTAGTTGATCGACGTATCCATCGATCCGAGGGTCCGTGTTTGCCTGGGAGATTTGTTCCGGGCCGCTGTGTTCTGGCCTTTCCTGTATTATTCAAATTTATTAGAAATCTGATGACGCGAGGAACGGGTCGTAACCTATATTTGACGCTCTCTTTCTTCTTCGATTCGGTCTACGATCCTTATTCATTTTTCTTCTACAGTTATTAAAATCGTATATTCCTGGGTACATGAAAAATATATTTCAAATAAAAATTTTAGATTTTGAATCGCTATACTGTAAGTAAGTGTTCAAGCGAATCTGTATAAAACGTCATTTTAGTATCAATGAAATATTGCTTCGATGCAAAGAAATGTTTCTTAACGGTGATATAATTCACTTTAAATCTATAATTTGACTTTTTTAATAAGTATAATATGTTTGCACTTTAAAATTGCATTTCATAAGCACTAGCAAGTATTATTCAGTACTGACACGAATATATTTCTTTTTGTTAATAAAATTTCTTTTTGGTTCTATCACAATTACTTTATTGTTTAACGGCAAATAAATCATTTTTATGATTTAAAGCATTTTTCATCTCAGTGTATTAAGGTAAAAGTCCCTGTTATTAAACGATTTTTAACATGTTTTTTGTTCCGATCTCAATAAAAAACTGAAATAAGCATCAATGTTGGAAATTTGTATATATTCGATGTGCGTATTCTTTCTGAACAATTACCTGGTTTAACATTTTAATTTAAACGGTTTTAATTAATTATATTATTAAAAAACGGAAAGCCTTATTATGTGCACGTATTATTAAACGCCTTGAAAATACATGTCCAGACTGTTTAATAATCCTGTCCCTATTTATTAAACACTTTTAAAAACTCAAAATTTAACTATTTTTTAACAATATAGCTTAGTATTTCGACTGATACTACAAGGATTTATCTTTATTTAGTGTATGCAATCATAAAATTCTATAAATAAATCGATGTTTAATCATTTTAATCATAATACAAATGCGAGTTACTTTGGTATAAAATGAACCTGTAAGAGTCTTCCGTGAGTCTTGATGCAACTATATTATAAAGATTCAATAGCCCTTTTTCACATACTTTTGAATTTTAATCGGTTACTAATGAATAATGACGAGCATACACATATTAGTGATTCGATAGATATACGTTTCACTAGCACACATTCTGAAATAATATCAATTTTTCCGAAAAAAAGCTCAAAAGTAACCTTCAAGTGCGTTTGTAGGTTAACTTTCTAACCAAAAGAAATACATTATTTAGCCTTTATACAACATGCATATATCATTTAAATCGATTAATAATGCATTTTTAACTATTTTACCAATAAACATCTATAAATAAATCGGTAAATATTGATTTAAAACAGTGTTTCCCTAGTAGAAATCCAATCCATTTTTCGACCATTTTTTGGCCATTTTCATGATTTATCAACATGTCTTGGTAAAATTCGAATCCATTTTGGCCCATTTTTGAAACTCTTTTTCTACGATTTCCTAGCCAGTTTGTAGCGATTTTGATGAAATGGCTTGGTACTCGCCAAGAAATGCGAGAAAAAGCGTTTCATAAGTGGACTGAAATGGATTCGATTTCTACTAGGGTTATACCGTTTAATAATAGGTACAGGAACAAAATCATATGTACGTAGTATGGAACAGCTAATAATTTAATTAAAGCAATATTAAAATTGCAAAAACAGTCTGTAATCGAAATCTACGATATAAAAACTATCCCCTAATGCTTAAACGATCATATATAATCCTCCTATTAATGTATTAGAGTTAGAAAACTTCGTACGACAATGCCGACTTTTACCGTCAAAATGTTAATTGATCTATGCAATTTTGCCGAGTGCACAGTTTAATATTTTTTCGTAATTTCCCCAGTGCTTCATTCTAATTTATTTCAATTCGTAAACACAGTTAATAGACTAAATTATTTAATAAAATTTTTCTAATCATTAATATACCTATACTTCTCTTTTAATTCGTATTACTTTCTCTCTGTTTAGTACGAGGTACACTTTTCTCGAGGTGTTTATTAACAGGGACTTTTACCTTACTAATTAAATAGAAGGATTAATAATGAAAAATGCTTTAGTAGAAATATGGCAATTTTAAATGGTTTGAGGTTAGAAATAGCCATGTTTTAGGTCATAACTAGCCATTTTCTATTCATCTTTTCGAAATGCCTTGTTTCTACTTTAAAAATTGTTTCCATTTCTACTAGGGTGGAGTGAAAAATAATTGGAATATCAAAAACTGTGTGTCATTAAGAAAAGTAAACTATAAAAATATTTCGATTCCGATGATGCTCGTCGTGGAATCGCTACCAGTCGAACGTAAATCTAGTTGGTGAGCTAAGGGAAGAAGAAAAGCAAAGTAACGGATGAAAATAATGACAATAATTAAGTGTAAACTTTTGAAAATGGAACACCCAGAAAAATGTCTCAGCGATTGCCGGGTAAAAGCGCGCGATGGAAAGAAGAGCAAAAAGGACCGCGAGACCATAAATATAATCAGCGCTGCTCGGGACGGCCGTGAAAAATGTAGGATGGGCGAGTTAGAGCGACGGATGACCGGAGGCCGAACCTCGCATGATAAACCGTCCTGGCTGTAGGTATGGCTAACATTATGCAAATCCGTAGTCAATACCTAATACGAGATAATCATAATGATTACGCGGTTGCTCGTCCTCCTCCGCATATAAGCGAGCCCGTGGTCCACCTTCTTATTCTTCGGCGTAGTCGTTGGCTCTTGTCTCTTTTCTTTTCATCTTGTATTCTTTTACTATTTTCGTCTTCTTTTTCACATTTTTGATCGGAAGAGACTCCGAGTGCCTTCTTTTTTTTCTACTTATTGACGTTGGTACGTGATGGGGTACACTAGTTTCAATATTCATTACAAGAAGAAATGTATAACGTTAATACTATTAAAAAAAAAACATTTAAGTAAAAAGCAAAATATGTGCAATCGCAAATCGTTGTTTATTTTCATAAGAGGCTTTTTTAGCAATATATATATAGATCACGCAGTACACATTATTCCCAACATCTAAATTCCCCATCTGGGGTATGTTAAACGCGTAACAAACTAGATAATAAAATGTATAAATGTTTTATTGTAAAGGTAATACTTAAGAGACGCATAAAAAATAATGATAACCGCGGGTAAAAAGTCCGTCAGAAGAGAAAGAGAGAGTAAGCGGAAAATAAAAAAGACATAAGTCTCGTAAGATTGGAAAAGCTCTAGTCGACTTGACACGAGGTATACAATAACAATAAAAAAAAAGAGTGCCATTTCTGTCTCGGGAGAAAAGGTGGAACGTGTCCGGCGGGCCTAGAGTGCGCGTAACAAAAATGCACGAGTCCGCTGCTTATCATAAAATATGCTCGACGCTTCGTATACAACAAACGCCGCGAGGACATTGCACGGCGAACATTCGCTCTGCCGCTGCTGTAGCTGTTGCACCCCCGGGTGCCACATAACATTATGTGCTTCCTACATATGTGTCTTGTAGACCATCGACCGTCTCACTCGTGCGCTCCCTCCTTCGTTTCGACCCTCTCTCTCTCTCTCTCTCTCTCTCTCTCTCTCTCTTTCGAAACGCGTGCGCGAGGTACCCCGAGGCCAATTGGAAATTGTCCCTAATAACAGGGAACGCGTGCGCGCTTCTCCCACAGAGAAAGAGGGAGAGAGAGGAGTACTATACGCGCGCGCGCCTGCTGAAACGTCTCTTTATAAGACAGCCCGAGGGCTACCTTGGAAACTGCGTCGAGCTATGGGTTTTTGTATGTGGTCACCGGTCAGATTTCTAGCAAATTAATCCTCCATATACGTTCCTTTAGTGTCGTACACAATTTATGGAATTCATTTTAAATTAAAAACTATCCCGTGCGTGAAAGAATCAATTTGGTTGCGTTATTCATCTACAGAGATAATTGTTTTCTACGCTATTATTATAAATAAAAAGACAAACGAGATAAAAAAGAACGGAATTCCTATATATACTTCTAATTAAAATAAGATGTATAAAGTTTGAAAAAAATAAATACATATACGTATTCGTTCACCAATGTAAAAATAAAATAATAAAATACCTGAAATGGAATCGATACGAAGGCGATCGGTCGAGTCAAAGCGCTATCCTCGAGACACGCAATAATATCATCGAGAACAAGCGATGGCTGTTATAACGAGGAGAGCTATGTATAAAAAAAAAATTGTGTGGTCGGTCAGTCAGTCATTCCGAGCTCTATAGGTAATGTATTCGCGACGGAAGCGAGGGGCGAACACGCGCTTGCTAATTAGCGCGCGACCAACGACTTTACCAAACTCGGACGCCCGTCTTTCTGCGCACTTTTTATGTTTACGATTCCTGCACGTCGACAAATTGCGCGAGCCCTTCGAGAACCCTACACAATAAATTTTGAAAATTATTGTTCTCGTGATGAACGACGTGTACGGCTAGCGAGTTATGGCTTTCGTTTCTTTAATTTTCTTTTTCTTTTTTTCTTTGCATACTAACGGCCTGCGAATTGCTCTTTTATAGGAGGATAATGCGATATAAACAATCCTAAAAATAAACAATCATTCTGGTGGGATATGCGTATAAGGTTGTATCCATTTCGGTTTACAAAACGTGTTTGTATATCAATTTTAATGCGTAATGACTCCATTTTTCGAGTCAATGAAACCAAAGTTGAACCCAGTATCGTAATTATCTGATCGATCTTGAAACCACACTCGTGTAACATAATTCCAAACATCTTTGAAAAACCCCAAAACCGCAACGTTCATCCTCCTCGTTCTCCTTCCTTGAGCGAGAGGTGCAATCATGTTGCTCTAATGATACTCTGCGTTTCCGTGTGTTGCAGACTTAGGGCATTAAAAAGGTCTTTTATGTGCAAAGAAGCTAGATTTATTACACACTGTTGATCGTACAAAGAGACCATACAAACTTACCGATTAATACACACTGTAACTATACCAATTCGTAAGAAATGTATACGTTGTGTCGACCCGTTGTCTGCAATTAAATCTATTATACCAGCTTTAATTTTTTAAAATAATGTGCAACGTCCAGTAAGTTTTATCATTTTCTATTCGTCGAAAAGGATTGGAATTATATACATTTTTCACAGAATTTCTTTTTATAAATACTTCAAGACAATCTAATAATTTTGTGTTATATTTTAAGAATATCATTGATTTATACCGGTATAGTTTTAATTACAATTGAAATTTAAAAAAGTAAGCCTGGGTCGCAATTCAAACAACTTTTTTTATTTCTAATCAATATCAATAATTTACTTTAATTAATAAATAATAGTAAAATCTTTTGATTAATTTATTTATAACATAATTTCTAACTAAATTATGAATATGTATAATTATGAATATGATTCTAATCCGGTAAAATGGAACAAAATTACCAAAAATATACTTAAAATAATAATTCAAAAAATTATTTACATCCTGTTAAATATTTGATATTTTATAATAATTTGCTGTAGAATAATTTTTTTATTGCAATATTAATAAACTTTGTTTCATTCGACAGGTTTGAAATCATGTTTTATTTTTACTGTTGACATTTTAGCCCAACCGAATAAAGGTTTCTCGAGACATCATGTAGTAAATCGATTATGCTAAAAATCTTGATACAGAGTGTCACAATTGAAATTATATTACAAATAAATAAAATGAATAATATTGGTAATGGTGAAGTTAAAAATAATTTATCTTGTTTAAAAAAGAAACATTAAAAAATTTATTGTTTTCAATTTTAACTCAGGACTGTTTAAAAATATATATATACAAAATGTTGTAACTTAATAATATAATTTAAAGATTATGCC
Organism: Theocolax elegans; assembly: GCA_026168455.1. Taxonomy (NCBI): domain Eukaryota; kingdom Metazoa; phylum Arthropoda; class Insecta; order Hymenoptera; family Cerocephalidae; genus Theocolax; species Theocolax elegans. The sequence goes on along the minus strand of CM047425.1, from coordinate 15,867,236 downwards.
TTTTATTTAATATTTACAATATAATACATGCGTTTTAACTTATCTATAATTATAGTTCGAGATCGGATGGCTCCTTGCTCATCACCAGTTCGTCTGCGCTAGCGTCGTATCTCGATGGCCAAAGGTGTTGTCGACTCGTTGAGGTGTTTGTCGTACGGTGGTCGATGAGCAAGAGAGCGTTTAGTATCTTATGATATAAATACACTGCTCGCGAATTCGTTCGAAAGCGTCGCTCTCACTACAATAGCGTAGAATATCGTTTAACGCAGTCGATTACAATAAGTAAAAGGATGGTTACAATGTATTAATTATATAGGAAAGGCTTTACATCTTATTAATTCTTACTCACTAGCGGTACCAACCGATTCGCTTATGTTTTTTCTCTTATTATTATTGCTTCCAGTGTTTTGAATTGGGATTTTACAAAGAACGCGAGATCTGTGCAGACGGAAACGCTCGCGAAAAAAGCTAAATTAGGAGGAGAGAGTGAGAGAGAGAGAGAGAAACAGAGGTCCGAGGGTAAGGTAGGGTATACACCGACGACGACAACGACGAGGACGACGAGAAGTACGGGAAGTCGATCGCCGCTCGGTTAGTTTCGGGGCCCAACCGTACTCGGCATCTGCTCGTCCCGGGGCAACGTGCGTGCGCCAATATCGCGCTCGACATCTCAGATCCGCGCTCGAGATATCGAGCCGCTCCCGCGCGCAACCGTGCGCCTGGAGAACGAGCCTCCTAATCGCCACCCCGTTTTTCTGCGTTTATCTCGCTCCCTCACGAGCTGTACGACCGTTTTTTTCCCTCACTTTTTACTCGCTGGTTTTGACGGGTGCGAATGTCTCTTGCTATGCGACTTCTCTTTACCGCGCTGCATGCCACGACGATTTTTATTAATTGAATTACTAAATATCTCTGATATATCTATATGCGGTTTATTTATTTCACTTTTATATACAGCATTAATTGTTACTATTAATATGGCTAACGAATAATTCACTTATCAAAGCGGATATCGTTGCGATTCATTAATCAAGGCATCGTTATAAAACTAGATAAATTTATTTGTTTTTTAGAGATATTTAAATCATTACTATCAATGTTAATTAGCAAGTTGATTTTCTACTTCAGAAATGTAACGTTAGAAGCTTAACAATACGTACAAATATAATATTAAAAATACTTATATCTTATTATTTTAAAAGATCTTCCTATTTTCAATATAAAAAAGGAGATTGTTTTAAAAAGATATTGTACAGGTTTGTCCACAATTTCTTAACCTGGACAATGGAAAAACTTGGAAAAAAAGCGAGCGCATCGCGAAATTTCCGCAACGAAACGGCGTCCGTCGGCTAGGTTATCGTGCACTACCATCGTTTCTAGCTCGTGGCCGCGACAATGGCAGTCGTTTCCTCGATTCCCGCACAATGCGTGAAACGAAAAAGTGTCGGAAGAAAGAAGGCGAGACCCTTTGCGATTTAAATGCTGAATTAATTGTCGCGCCCCCGTCTCGACGTTTACGGAAAATAGTCCTTGCGTATATACACATGCGCGAATTTTTAGTTTGCTCGTTTCCTCTCGTCCTACTAACTAAATTTATACTTCTCGATATTATCGCGGACGTATTTTTTACTTTGTTCTCATACATATTTGGGAGCGAGCGATACGGGGAGAAATGTTTAATAAAAGAAATATCGAAATTATATAAGAAAAATGATTATTTAGCCTGGTAAAACTATAAAGATGATTTTTAATTTTTATATAAAATTCTAGATAAAAATAATATTAATTAACAACTTTCAACATTTTACACTGAACATTTGAAGTAACTTTTATTCGTTATTTTCTTCCATATAGTACATTATTTTTCTTTGTTTCGAAAATTTAAATAGGTTCTGAATAATGTATTATTTACTGGTTAGCGATTAAAAAATTAATTATATATAAAAATAGTATTTAATTTATAGTTGTGTAATGTACAATTGAAAATGTTAAATTTATTAAATATATATTATTTATATCGTGTAACCTATTAATATCAATCACATCTTTAGGAAGAAAACATATTCGAAGGTGTGATTTTTTATCAAGCCATGGGATTCAAATGTAGCTATATATATATATATACGCAAAATTTGCTATAAACGGTAGTACTATCAGAAATACATTTCGATTAATGTCTGCATATCAACGAAATTCAGTTAGATATAATTTTATTCTACATATTATGTAGACTTTTATTTGAAAATTTATATATAGTCCTTTTTAAATTGGAAACAAGATTCGTTGACGATTATTGTAACAAAATTTTATAAAAGCATAAGAAATTTAAAAATTGTGCCGTACCATCAGTGAAACCGGCACTCATAGGAAATTTTAGAAAGAAGGCTTTGCAACGAGTGAGGTGAGAATTGGGCCGATGATTACAGCACGCGAGGTTCGTTCTTCCGTTATTATAAGCCAGAAAGATAGAGAGAGAGAGCAAGATCCATCTTGTCCTTTTGTTTTCCGGCAATTTTTTTCCCACGAGTTTTTATTTGTTTTACTTTATACATTTTTATTGTGTGACGGAGGTGCACGCGTCATAACTATTAATCGTTCACCTCCGTTTACCTTCTTTCGTGCATGCATAAGCATTGTACAATTTTTTGTTCGACGTCGGTTTTGCAATTTTGACGAAAATAATTGATATATGTATACAATGGATGTACGATACAAGAGATTCTAAAGCAAAGGTTTATTTTGGTATCAATTAAAATTTTATTCGATATATCTTATGTATTTTACGTATGTACATAGAAAAAATTTTTTTATTAAATATTAATATATTGGTGAATAAACGATAAATAGATATATTGACAAATTATAAAAATGACCATGTTACAATAGGACAACTTACTAAAGATTTATTAATTATACTACGTATCTATTAAAGTTTCTCAGAACTTGTAAATTTTATTAAATGACTTAGTAATTTTTATTGGAAATTAATATTTTTATTAAAAATATCTATATTGAATAGTGAATATTTCATTTATCGATCCTTTCTTACTTCCCATTTTATAACGTAAAGAAAAAGAATATATTTATTTATATATATATTGTTTAAAGTTGGTCTTTTAATGCTTCGAACTTAGAGTCAGTCAGCGAAAGAGTCATATACCATAAAATACCGGATTATTGATTATGAACCGATTCCTGATCCGTATATTACTTTTGTAAAATAATAAGATTTACATCAATCTAATCGTTGCGACATACAATTCAAAAGGTGAATAATCAATAATTGGTTATAGTAGTCTTAACATAGGAATTGGTATTACGTACCGAAAATTTACTGTTTAGAAATTGGTACTTTGCGATTTTTTTTCTTAGATTGTTGCTTACTTTAAAAATAGCATTTATTCTATTTTTCTGAGATGGTTAAAAGGAAGTTTAATACTTATACTTTCTGTGTGCGTCAAAATATATACAGTTATATTAGCTTTTGTTAACATAAAATTATTTTATAAACGTACTGATTTGCCTTGACTGATCAACAACTGAGTATGTGATGGTAATGTTTTTCATGAAGAAATCATTTGTTGAATATACGTTTCCGAGTGGTGTTTGTTATCAATCGGTAAATACCAGTTAATGTATCAACGATTCAGTAACATATTCTGTAGAATACACTCTAGTAATAACTATTATCAAAGAAGAAAAGAAAAAAAGTAAAAATTATTTTAAACTTTATTATCTCAGTGGCGTAAGGCAAAGCCATATGAATACCTTAATTCCTTTTATTATGCCTTAAAGTATATATTTATGACTTAACAATAGTTGATCTACAGCGTATCTAACGTTTAAAGTAATTGCAGTTTAACAACCGAACAGAAAGAACCCCTTCATTTAAAATGAACTATTAGCATTTCATTAATATAAACAAAGGTACGTGTTTAATACCCGCGAATATCCTACTAAAATGCGTCCTTCCTGCTGCGTACAGCTGCAACCTTCGTAATCAGACATACATAAACAGAAGAATATTCCTTAATAATGAATAATTTCCATAACAAATTACGAGGACCAAGCGTCTGTCACTCGGATTCCTTTTTTTATTTCATTTACCTTTGGATAAGATGCGATAAAGTTGTTAATAGCATTTCTCTCTCTCTCTCTCTCTCTCTCTCTCTCTCTCTCTCTCTCTTTTCTCTCTCTTTCCCTGCCTTTCAGTCTCAAATTAAAAGAGGTAGGAAAAGCGCGAGGAGGAGGAGTCGGCTCCTTCTTTTAACGAGGAACGCGCGCGATATTTAAAAGTATGATGAGGCGCGAGGATTTAAGTGTAAAAGGCGTGCGGACTTCCTCCGTTTCTTTTTCCAGCGGGGCCGTCTGCGACTTTTACGACGGGACGACGTAAAAACGAAATGAAGCCGTTTACGTGCAAAGCGAGAGAATCGACGAGTGCGGGCGAAAAAACGAGGAGTGGGCGGCGGGGAGGAAGGACGAATGGGGGGGGGGAAGAGTACCTTTCGAAAGAATGTTAGATAAAGAGGCAAATGGCGCTATTGTGCACGGGGTGGGTAATGCGAAAAAAAAGGAGGAAAAACCGGGGAATACAATAAAGGCGAAATAGACATTACGGATGATGAGTTATCTTTATAACGCATCTAAACTGCCATTTTTTTTGTAAAATATCAAACACTACGCGCGAGAGTTGGAAATCCACGGACAACAAAAGCTAACCTATTTTTTTTTCTAACCAAACTTTTGACTTTCCCTTATTGTTTCGATAATAAACCTAAAATGTTTCCTTTCATTATCTTACGACCGGCTTTTTTTTTTATTTTTTGGCAGTCTCGAGAAACGATCGAATAGGTTTATTTAATTTTCTTGCGTTTTTCCGTAACGTTAGCCACGCTTATTTATTTAGATAAATAATCTAGGAAGATAATCTTTTATTCTTTTCTAAGCGACGTTTTCAGCTTCTTCATTACTGCGCGTTTTCATAATTTTTCACAAGAACAGACGGTTTGTTTATCTACGTCGATGTAATGAGCTCTATTATTTAAATCTAGGATCTACCGTTAAATATTTATTGCTTGAATGATTGTAAGTGGTTGCTTAACAAACAACCGATGGGATTTATTTGTTTTATGTAATGTGTGTCATTGTTATTTGCATGTATTTTGTAATGCATTTCTTTGAGAAAAGAGAGTATTGATAAACTATTCGTTGAAATTTACAATTTTATGAGAAAATAGAAAAAAAAATGAATATTTAGTCGTTCGCGGCTTTCGTTTTTGTACGACTAATTAGTTTAACGTCAGTTTCCGAGTACAATATATGTAAATAATATTTATATCAGTCAATCCAGAAGAAGAATAGTATTAAAAAAAGTTTAATCCGCGGAATAATTAAGAAATAAATATTAAGAAGAGTCTTAAAAATTTAAAAGTGGAATAATCCATCAAGAGAAGCAGAAGCAAATAAAAATAAATTCTGAAGGAGAAGCAATAAAGCTCCGAGGTACGCGCGGCGATGATCACGCAACCGAGGTTACACGCAACGTCGTCAACGAGCGAAGCAAAAAGAGACCAACAAAGGAAGCATGAAATAAAAGGGAATGCGTTAGGGGACCCGCGCGAAAGATTTATAATCGAGAATTACAGCGTGTTTGTCTCCTTATACGCAATGAGCGACTCGAAATCCTGAACGACTTCATTCCGTGGATTCCCGAAAATCCTCGAGCATTGTCTTTCTCTTATAGCTTCATAAATCCCCTGACCCCGAAATACGTAAATTTCGCGCCTCCGCGTCGAGCAAATAATCGACGTTCGTGATGCTCTCGTTCGAGAGTGTCGGTAAAGTCCCAAGCATTTTGTCGACTCGGTATGCAACTCGCTTTCCGTTCGCGGCTGGCAAATCGCCGGGATTCTAAACGATGGTACTCGGACTCGACTACTCTATACAATCGATGCGCGTGTCACTGACTTTTTTATTTAATATTATTCTTTGCAATTCATTTTGATGAATTATTGTGTCTTATTGCTTCCGTTTGTATGAATGCGAATCTGAGTTTCAAAATCTTAATTGTATTTTGTTGTAAAAAAATGGTATTTGATTAGAAGAATGTTATGCTACAATGCTCAAAGCTTGAATAATTAATATACATCCTGTATATAGACGTATAGAATTTTAGCTCGGATTCAAACTGCATTTTCAATTAAATCGACGGAGTATAATAAAATAATGTGTTCGCGAACAATTATTTTATTCGCGTTTACGTGTTCATAAAGAGACGAATAAAATTTTATTGTAAAAAGATCATTTAAGCTTTCGTGAGTTGAACCAACTATTCATATTTCCACATTAATATACAAAAAAAAATCCTTGGCAACTGTCAAGAGAATCGTGTTGAAATGTTATAGCTTAGTTGTGTATAGCTGGGTACGTACGTGTGTGTGTGCAGTATGTATGGGTAAGAAGGTACGTATATCGTATACGTATGCACGTGTAAGTATGTGTGTGTGCGCGTGTGTGTGTATGAACGCAAGAAACGATCCGGTCGAGAATTTGTCTTCCCCGATATATTCAAAGTCCGGCGAGTCCCGGGCCTATACATCACTTTCTTTCCGCGTGTTCCGCGGGCGCGCGATAATTAATCTGAATTATGCATCAGATCCGTCAAGGAGTTGGCCCGATAAGATAACCCGGAATCCGAGTATAATAAACGCATTTCTCCGTGATCGATGATCTCGTTTGGCCCGCGATCGCAAAAACTCACGAGCAACGGAAAACATGGCGAGCTTGCCCACGCGATATCAAGAAATTGATTACGTTTCTAATTATGGCGCCAACGGATTAACATAAATCTCCATAAGACCCTATTTTCTAATGTATGCATAGTCAAAAACGTCAGGCTTCTGGTTATTGCATGTTTGATCCGTACACTCTATACGTGTTGTATATACACCGTTCTCGTTGGATACAGAAATAAAAAATAACTACTTTTGATATTCATTGTTAAATTGATGTAGAGGGACATACATATGTGCATGTACGTATGCTTTAGTTTTAACAAGTAATCCCTTTTGATTATCTTAATAATTTTAATTTCCAGTGATGCAATTGGAGATTTAGATATATGTAGTTTGCAATGTGAATTATGCAAATGTTAATATTAAAATTAAAGTATCAACTGTGCGGTGGTTCCTAGATTTTATTGCATCTTGATGAAAAGTTTGGTTTAATCTACATCATTAGGATAACAACCGTAAGACGGATTGTATGGATTGTAACGCGGCTTATCGTAGTAAATGGCATTATAATGCATTTTTGTCAGTGCAACGCTTTCCTCTATCTGTTTCTGATGGAAGGAAAAAAAAAATTAAAATCGATCTTTCGTGAAATGCATTCACTGCATTTAGTAGTCAATAACAGTTCTTTCCTCGGGTTTAATTAAATGCCAAGGAAGAGGGCTTAGTTATATCCGCGTGTATGCAGCCATGAGAAACTCGAGCGATGTCGCGGTGACGTCAGCTATTATTCGCGCTACCGTTCACATAGTCAAAGTGGAAAAAACAATGAGGCTTTTTTCGTGCTCGAAATTTATGGAAATTATGCTCCTCGAACGTTTCACGATTATTTTTTTTTTCTCTTCTCCAGGTACTCAAAACATTATAAGTCACTTTACCTGCGAGCGTAGCTTATTAAAACGTCAAAAAATTTTTGTATGAACGATGATGGAGAAGTTTCTGGCTTGTTTTAATTTAAATCTATTAGAAAGAGCTAGTTGGACGAACGACTGTTCAAGTAGCTAACGAAAACTATTATTTTGTTGCTTATAGGGTGATACTTTTCCTGTGAACGGACAAATAAGGAAATTTTGAAATTTTCAAAAGTTATATACTTGTACATAAAATTACAATGTGCGATAGAAGTGAAAAGCTTGAACTATATCATACTAATTATTTGAAAAATAATATCTCTAATATCTAATATTTGAAGATTAAATAAAAAGATAAAAATATGATCGAAATCTAGTCAGTGGTGAATACGCGCATTTGAAATACATTGGGACTCTCATAACCTCCAATGTTTTCTACTTAAAGAAACCTTCGTTTTTATGCTAACATAATTATCCGACCATTTTAAAAATTTTAAGGCCTATGAAAATGTCTATTTTAATGTATTATAGACCAAAACACCGATAAATTATAAGTTTTTGCTACTGCAATTAGTCATCCAGAGCATATTGTCAATAAATATGCTTAGCTGCTCCTTTACTGGTTATACAATTCTGTTCAGATATACCGACTTAGTGACCCTATACACCCATGCATTATAATTTTTCATATTTTTCATATCATTTTCACATCATTTATATTACTTTAAACGTAAATTCGAACGAATGTTCTTGCTATACCGAAAATTAAACAAAATAAATAAAGATAAATTGAGTGAGATGATTATCTCTGGTGAAGATATCTTTGTAAACGTACTTGAAGATTGAATGAAATCTGAAGAAGAGACCGACACTTCCGTTTAGTGCAAATAAGGGAGTTGGATTTGCAAAAGGCATCGCGTACAGAGAACAGATGAGACCACAGGAATTAGTCACGCTCAGGAAACGAAATTCAAAGTCTCGGAAGGGCCGACGTCGTAGCCGTAATAATATGGAAATGATACCCAGCCACCTTTTTTCTACGACTGCTACGGGTGTTAAGTTTTAGTTTTTTTCTTGTACATCGCTCCCACCGTAGTTTCGCGCTCTTTATTGGGGCCGTTTTGTTACCCTGATTTGCCCTTCCCGACACTTAATCTTTATTCCGCTACACTTCCTCCGAGCTCTCGGAAACGAACCGATGAAGATATTTCGAAATTGCAGACTGACCTGTGACTGCGCAACCATGAAATTCGGAAATGAATTTACGCTGCAGTTTAGAGTTTCATAAATATCTTTTTTTTTGTTTGTTAATGTTTACGTGTTTCCTTAAGAGGTAATGACGCCTTACGCGCGCGTTTTTTTCTATACATTTTATGCAGCTTTTTCAAAGAAACGGTTCTATTAGGACTCGGCATATTTACAATTCTTTTAAAAAATTTCTCCTTTATACAAATATTTTAATTATTGTTAATTTTATGTATTTTAGTGTAATACAGACATTTTCAATTAAAATTTTAAGAATAGCTAACTATATATATATATATATACTTTATTACATGTGCAAACGTGTTCGTATTCTTATGGATTAATCGTATATAAATAATTTCTTCGTTTAACTTGACAAGTAACTTGACTTGTAAAGCAATTACTTTAGTATACATATATAGGTTTCTGAAAAAAAAGAACAATAAGAAACCAACGATAATTAATAGTCCAATGATGTAAAAGGAAAAATAAATTCGATTCTATATACTTTTCTTTTACGATACGAGGGGTAAAGTTTGTAAGTAAGTCGGGATAGACGGTGTAGGTCAATTTTTCTAGTCACTTTATACAGTAATTCTTGGTCATTCGTTGAGGTGATCGCGCGGTATTATTAATACAATATTAGTTGCGCGCGTTTTCCATTTGTTTTATCGGGTAGTTCTATCGGTCGCGTTAGTCGGTCAGAGCGATAAGTTATTCCGTAGGACGTGTCCCGCGTCCGAGGTCTCTCTCTCTCTCGCTCGCTCTCTCGCTCTCTCTCTTACTTTTGTCATTATTATAGTTGAATAAACGTGTTTCATGGATGAAAGTTGAATGGTAACGGAACTTTTTTCCCCCCTTTTGTCCTTTTATCGTATTTCGCACGAAATAAAATTTTCTCACTTTTCGCATTAAATATATATATGTACGTATTTGTGTGTACCTTGACATTTATTATTATAATATTTACATTTTTAACAGACTAGTGTAAAATATTTTGTTACCGCTTTCGCGCACATCAATCCGCCGATCGAAGATAATGGGGAAACATGCATTTTTCGCGTGACCATTGATTTACGAACTATTTCAGATTATACTCATATTGTATAATGTTACACAGGTTTGTTATAAAATAAAGATTCGATAATTTTAGTTAAATGCACGAGCTATACTTATGGGTTTGTAAATCTTTTTAATGACTTATTCATGAGGTACTACATATATGTACAAGTGAACGATTTAATTTATGAAATAATAATGAATAACTAATCCGCTTGTATCTTTCATGTAGTAATAAGACTTAATTTTAAATGTATTACAAATTTTTTGTACCAAATTTGTTAATTCGAATTTACCGCGTGTTGATTCCACATGAATGAATGAACGGTTGTAAGTAAATTCTATGTAAATAATTTTAAAAGAGACAGCTAATTAAAATAAATTACAGAATATTAAAAAAATTTTATTCGAATTCTTTGTACTCGCAAGTATTCAAGTGTACACCTTTTACGAGCCGATATCACATGAAATTTCGAAGAAATAAATTCATTTATATAGGACAATTGACTCGAACGGTGGGAGGAGGATGGGGGGGGGGAGAGGAAGGTGCATCATAGCCAGTAGCATTGGTATACCTTAAGTCAAAAGAGCACCTTTCCGAAATCTCTCATTGTATTATAATTTCGCGCTCTCGATATTTAACTGCGCAGTCACGTGCGGTTGTATTCAAATAAGCAAACCGATGCAAAGCTAAGGTTAATTTGAATAAGGGATAAAGTATACCGAGGGATCCTCGATTCTTTTCCATCTAATCTCTCGTCGCGCGGCTTATGTATTTATTCGAGTGCGCGAGAAGGAACGCCCTCGGCGCGGCTCTTCTCGCTGATAGCCAAACCAAGCCAAGTTAATTGACGATCTGGAAAAAAGAACGGTTAAACAATGCCAAGAACTGCCCGATCATTTTTATGGGTTGCCGATGTTGTCCGAACCCCTTGATTCTTTCGATTGCGCAATTTATTTTCAATGTCATTGTACGTACCGACAGATGCTAAAAAGTCGAGCATATTTTTTTAAAAAATAAATTTTTTTCTATTGTCTATTGGATAATGTTAAGGAAATATTTAATTATGATTAACCGTCATTAAGTCGGTAGATTTTTGAATGCGATCGTCTAACTGCATGCGTATAAAAAACAATAATGCAACGAAAATATAATGCAACGAATCGTATGGATTTAACAGAGGTTGGAAAAATGATTTTCCAACCTCCGGAAATTGCATAAAAATGAAAATAATAAGGTAGAGCCATCTTTCAGGATATATCGTAAGCCTATCCTCTTGCACTTCCCATCTAGATTATTTCACCGGCGTATTAATTAATAAAATTATACGAATAAAAAGAAATACGCGAAACCTCGCGGGCGTCCCATTCACCGATTCGGCTGCGGTCGGTGTGTTACGCAAGTAAATTTCGACACCTACTCGAGGGTTACCCAAGTTTTCGATTCATACGCGCGCAATTGCATTAATTCATAAAAAGAGAAGCGCGGCGCTCGTTAAGAAGAGGTGCGCGGAAGTGCAGTAGGGAGAAACGGAAAAACGGGGCCTTGGGCCCGAAACGACTTTTCCCATACGGTGAAACTCGTGAATGGTGGATTGCCCCATACGAGAGGCTACGGAATGCACCTGAGGGAGTCGCTGTAGGATGCGCTTGCATACCTCGACCCGCTAACTTGAATTGCGATTATTTCTATGGGTTATTATGTATGATAATTTGTTAATTGCTTTATTTTCGCTACATTGTTTTTGGTGGTTATTTGTCTTCTAATTTCCACTTGCATGTATAACGTATAGCTTCGACGTTTTAATTAATTTAATTTTTGTCTCGGTATAACAGTTGTCTCTATCAATTTTCATTCTTTATACATGTTTTACAAATGATTTATAAATAACCGGTTATTATAATTTTAAATTTTGCATTTTACCATTTAAAAATTCAATTAACATAAGAAAAAATTTTTTTTAAATTCCAAATCTATGGACTGAATAATAATTCGTGTAGTGTATTTACCGAACGAGGAATAGTTTGAAAAAATTGCAAGGACAAAGGTATTCCATCTCTGGTTTAAAGAGACAGAGTCAAGTGTATCGCACAGCATAAATATCGTGCGAAAGGGAAACTTGCGACAAGGTGTTCCCTTCGCGGAAGCTTAAAGTGCAAGCATGTCGAGAACGCAGGAATGAAGACGCGCGGCGGGCACAGCGCACGGACCGATCTTAAAATGGAGAACGCGGTGTATTATCATTTGCGTGTGATCGCTCGAAATACACCGCAGGTTTTCGCGCCACGACCGACAAAGCGAGTCCACGAGCATCCATAATTCAAGCATTCCTATCTCCTTGTTGTGCATGCGCACGCGTCCACAGAGGCGCCGATTGGCTCTTTAACGCGATATCCTTCTCTCTCTTTCTTCGACACCTGCATGCGCAGAACGACGACCTTGCGTCTCCTACATGTTAATTTTACCGGACGACTCATTTCCATACAACGTGATTTGGCTATCTCTAGACAAATTTGTCGCCACGCTGTCTATTATGCTTCTCTATGTACACTGCTGCGAAATGCTCCATTTTTTCACTTACAGAATATCGATACGATGACCTTTTTATTTATTTATTAAATTAAGGAACTCCGAACAATTCTTGTGTAAAATAGTTTTTACTCGAATAATTCAAATTTCTTTTTAAACGGGTTTATTATTTCTTTCCTGATTTCTATAGTGTTCGAAAGTCGAACTGAAACCTTCTTTGATATATCGCGTAGAAAAATTTAATGGGAAAGCAATGGCAAAACATTTATTAGCATAATCATGGCAAAATCGTGGCTAATGAGCAGAATCCATGGTTTTGCTAGGTTTCATTTTTTTAATTTTATTAAAAAATTGTCGATTTTTATTGCAAATTTATGGCATTTAATTTATTTAAAATTAAAAAAAATATATCTCTCCGGAGATTTGAACCTCATAACTCTACCCTCAAGACTTTTATTCTACCTGCAAATGAATAAAGTTTGTTACACTTATTTTTTATATTTACCCTAAATTTAACACATTGGCATAAAAAATAAAATAGCTTAGTTCATATGATATAGCAAAAGATTTCGGAGTGAAAGATAAGAGGTTCAAATAAATCTCCGGGTAGATATAATTTTTTTAAATTTTAAATAAATTAAATGCCTTTAATTTACAATGAAAATCGACAATTTTTTCATAAAATTTATATAATTTTTGTGGCTGAAACCTATCAAAACTATTAGCTACAATTTCTACCCGATTTTGCCATGATTATGCAAGTAAATTTTTAGCCATTATTTCCCGATTAAATTTTTTCTACGTGGAATAGCGTAGGCTGCTCAAAAATGTTGAATATTCGACTTCAAGTAATTTCTCGATGAAAATGTATGGGATCCTTTGACTAATATAGCTAACTTATTATGGTTTAATTAATTGAACGAATTAAAAGAGTAACGTATAATATTTTAAAATAATTTCCCTGACTTTGATATAAATATAAAATTATTAAAGATTATGCCATTATCGATATTGAACGTTTTAACACTAAAACCCAACACATTACAATCAAAATCATGAAATAATGTTGAACATTTCATCGGAAAGTAATAGTTTATTTTTGGAGTAAGGTCATAAAGTTGTAGTAAAGTACAGTACACGGTATTGAAAAGAGTTCTATAATAATTTTCTTGTACAATAGGTTGAACCGATAAGGGATCGATATCGTGGCCATTTTAGAAGTTTAGCTCACGACTAGAGGCCGGACGTTTGCCCGAGAAAATCGAGCGGCTTGACGAAGTAACAAGTATACCTTTGGCTTTTCGGTAAAAGCATCGCTCGATCCTTTGTTCCTAACCACTCTGATGATTCTGCGCGACCGAGCAAGTAGTACGATTTGTTCGTATGTGACGAGGATACGAAAATTCATGCAATGCAAACTAGATAATATACGCCTATGAAACAGATAGGAAATACTTTTTTGCCGAGGAACAAATAAATTGTATTATCAGCTGTGACTGATTGTATCGATACGTCGATTTTAATTTCTTAATTTTCAATCTAATCTCGAGGTATCTTTAAATAATAATACCGTACTGGCTAGTTGTTCATTCAGATACCATATAGGTAACATTGCATACATTTCGATTTTAATCTTAATGCATAAAATTATTTAGATTCGCTAAAAAATGGATTTTTGTTCTAAACGGAATTCTTAAAGATGCGTCAAAAAGAAAATTCGATTCCTATTATGTGATTATCCTTTATAATGTATATCGATCCTTTTAAGATACTTCCTCATTTTTTATATTTAAAATAGTTAGATTAGAGCAAGCAGTTTTTTTAAAGCATAATTAACAATTCCATTTAGATAAATAAATCTTTTTTGTCAATTAACTAAAAGCTAGACATAAATATTATTATAGTTTCTTTTATTCAACAATTTTCTTTAACTATTAGAATTATTCATATTTTAAAAAATATATAATTTAAAAGTAATTAAAAAAATAACTAATTGAAAAAAATGAATAATTCTTTGAACGAATAAATAACGGAATATTATAAATTCAATTTTGGTAAGGTTTTTAGCATTACAAGTAAACGTATTACATTGAACTATAATTATAACCGCGTACAATGAACAAGAGCATGTACTAATGGCAAAGCTTTATAGGACCTCTAAATTACAAAGAATCAGCAGAAAGTGTGAGCTTCTTATTTGTAACTAAAAAAAGAAAAGAGGAGGGTAAAATAAAGAGAAAGCCTAAGTACGAGAGGAAAAGAAAGGCGAGGAGAGACGGGCGGTCGAGCTTGCGGAGACTTTGAAAAATGCGTCCTCGTGTAATCGGGCATAGATCGGGCCGTCTGGGTTCCATGCGCGCGCGATGACTGCCCTCGGCTGGCCATTGGGCGAGTTGGCCTACATCGTTCCCTCGCTCGCGCGCGGCCCTCCCCCGCAGCCAGGCCGCGCGTATACGCGAGCACGCGATCTGATAGCGCGGACCCTGGACGTCTCTCGCGCGCTAAAATAAACCGTCGCACTTTACATAATGTACAGAGCTTGCTCCGAGAGCTCACTCGTTCGTGCACACTTATATTCGCTCCTTTTTTTTTCTTTACTTTCGCGTGTTCCCCTCACTGATTTGACTCAAGCTCCTTGGATTATATTTTCGAGAAAATGTATACCCTTGTTTTGGGACGTCATACGTATTAGGTTTCTTCGTCAGCTGTGTTGTACACACATACTTTGGTTGTGTGTTTTTGTGTGCGTGCGCATGTGTATCACTCTTGACACAATGTATCGTCGATTGTGACTTGTATATAAAAAATCAATATTCTCAAAACATGTACCAAACTTATTTGGTGTAGACCTAGTTTTTTCATGTGCCTATATGCATACACATATAAATGAGAGAAAAGTTGAATAAAACATACCCACATGTTCTGGGGTACAATGCTGACGTTTGTTTATTTGATCATTTATCTCTAGAATTTTATACAAAAATTGATAATCACATTAAATTAAAATTTTTACCGTACTGAACAGTAATTTTTCCCATACGAGAATGTTCCGAGCACGTGTCTTGTTTTACAATTTTTACCATACTGAACTACAAAATTTACATATATAAAAACATTTACTTTTTATAAAAGAATTTCTCCGTGTAGAGGTATGATCTACTATCTACTTATATCCATTACATTTTTTTGCATTTCAGTGATTATAACGATTAAAAACCATCTCCGAGGTGTTATAAATTATTATGAGAACGCGCCAAAAAAGATGGAATTGCACTTGCGCGTATAAGCTTTCGCTTCATACTATATATGTATATATATACGATTCACTCGTCAACTGGTCGCAAGGAATAAATAACAAGCGGCAGGGTCGAATTAAGTTTCCCTTAGGTTGAAATATTTGCGTAAATAAATACGCCGAGGGAAAAGGGAGAGTCGGCATATAGAGATTTGGTCGATCGAAACTCGAGTTTACCCGTGTGGCGGCACTCGACAAACGGCGCGTAATTAAACAAACGCGTAATAAAACATCTTCGGAGGCAGGCCTGTCAATTAGACGTTGGGTTGCGCGGTATATCCGCGAGCTATAAGGAGAAAGAGAGAGGATCGATTGACGGCGCGCTCTCACACAGAGACCGAAAAACCGAGAAAAGGAAGAAAACGCGCGGGAGAGAACCGGGGACCAATGGAAGGTAAAGGCCGTGACACGAGGCCGCGAGGGTCCCTCGTACATTGGCTTTTTCGCTTGTTTCTTTTCGCGCCGCCTGGGAGAATTACCTATACCTTTAGATACACACTACCGTAATACATATATATATATATATATATGTATATATAGAAGATTTGCAGAACGATGGCGCGAAACGCCGAAGCTACCCACCCGAGACCAAGAATCACGCGAGCTGTCCCTTTTGCTCCCTTATGTACTCTCTACAGCCAACCTTTTACGTCTGTCTTCTTTGATCAAAGGGTTATTTTACCTTAACCGAGCTATTCCTATACAATCCCAGTCGCTGCAAAGGCCGCGCGCTCAAATTTATTTAATCTTTCGAGATAACCTTATTTTATTCAATACTATTTTAGTCTACTATATACAATATACCATTCGAAAAACATTCTGCGGCACAAGCTTAAACTTTCTTTCATTACCTCTTCTATCGTTTAATGTATTATATTGCCTATGCGTTATTATACTTTCATTAAAGGTTATTTTATAAAATTTTCTTCTCGGTGAATTTAACTTGAAAATTTTATAAAATTTCTCGTATATTCCGTGAAACATTATGGGGATGATCATATCTTGCCCTAGAATCTTGCTTTACTAAAAATTAAGAAATATAAATTTACATAAATTTAAGTAATGTAACGTACAAATAAAAATGGATATAAATACCTTAGTGTACTAAATACGCTATGTAGAGTTAATTTATTAAAATTATATTTTTAAACACTGTAAATACATAATTTATAAGAAAATACATACTTTTTTTATAAATTTCTCTTACAATATTACTTTAATGCCTTCTTTAGTCTTATACATATTTAATATAAATTAGTATATTCGTACAGTTTGTAATAGTAAAATGCGAATTTACGTTACGAAAGTTCAGAGCCATTTACTGTATAATTGACAGTGTGTTAACGAAATAAAGTGATGTAAATAAATATGGTAAAAATATAATACTGTCGATCAAAAAAAAAACATTTCCCAGTAAAAAATATACTTTTTCTAATTAAGATAATTTAATTACAGCTTGTTATGAAATTTTTATGTTACGTAGGAAATGCGAAAAAAGAAGAGGATATATTTCGTCCGAAAGTAAAATGAGAGGCCGTATATATACAGCGCGTCGCCATTAAATCACGAGGCGACTCGAAACTCAACGAGTCGGTACAATATTATTTTAATACTGGTTGCGTACTTGGCTGCGTAGAATATTTATTTAAGGAATTCAAACGCCGTACATAAAATTATCATAATTTCATAATTAGCGAGTTGTTTCGAACCGGACGAGGAGTGACCGCGACGAGGGAGCGTTAATATATCTCGTGCACACGCGTGTACACTTAGTTTTCGGGCAGCACTTGCCTCCGCCTAATTTCGAGTGCGAGACGGCAAGAATTTCGCTCGTTAATGACCTTTTAATTCGATATAGTTGCCTTTTGATATTCAATCTAACAGGAACAAGACGACCTTCCCATACTCGTGTAAATAATTACTATTTATAAAAGGGCAATCAAATTTTGTAGCGCGAGTTACGTTCCACGAGTGATTACAGATTGCCGTCGATAAATAAAATTTGGGCGAGTCAAAGGTGTATCATCAAAAGATCAGAGAGGATAAAAAAAAAGATAAAGAAAATAATGAATCGACGTTGGGTTTGTAAAGGAAATGTTAAAGACGCATAAGCGATCAGGTTTTGACATACTCGAAACGATAAATATTTCGGGTGTTATCTCTCTATTTATATGCGCACGCAGCTCGAGCAATAAAAGTAATAGATGCGAATGGCGGTCGCAAGCGCAAAATAACGGCGATACGATTCGTCTCTTACAGGAGGTAGCGTACAGTGTACTATCGGTTTTCCATCTGGAGCTTCCTCCGGTCGCAGGCGCATGCGCCCAAGAATCTACCCTGCTAGATATGCGATCGTAGATAAAGGGGAGCCGCCGCCGCCGCCACCGCCTGCGCGTAGCGAGTATCACGGAGCCCGATACCGACCGACGGCACCAGCTTCTCAAATGTATGCATTATACGCGGAAAACAGATTCTCCTCTCCGTGAATCGTTTTTCCTCTACTGCTCGCTCTTTTCTTACTTGATTGACTCGTTCCTGGATTATTTTCGTCTTCATATTTATCTCTGCTTTTCTATGGAGAATATGGTTATATATTTAGTTTATGAATGCGAATAAATAAAACGAGTTGCTTGAGTTATATACAACCCTCCAATTGAATTGTAGTATTAAGCTCCTAGTACTGCTCTATACACTTTTTCAATAAATAAAATATCTTGATGGAAAGTATAATTTGTGGTAATGCCCATCCTTAACAGGTGATGAATATGTTTTTTAATAGACTTTCAAATGCAAAAATATGTTTACAACACCGCACTAGTTTAAAACTATTAGTTTATAAGTTGATTTTTTGTTGATTACGATCTTACTAACAAGGAGAAGATCGTATGTTTTTTAATGTCAAAATATTAAAAAGCCATAGCCACAGAGACCTTAACAATTACTTTTTCAAAAGTTATACGCTATTAAAGTAAAAATTACAAAACAAAGAGGCTTCACTTTAAACGGTTGTAATTGCAAAGCTATCAAATATTGACATTCAAACTAAAGTTTAATTAAAAGCTGAGATAAAATAGATATAATTTTAAAAAAATACGTTCAAACCCATTGGAATTGAGCAAAGTTAAAGTCGAAATAAAAATTATAAGAAATTTTAACAGAATTTGGGTAGTACAAATTTTATTGACTTTTTAAGATAAAATTCATCTAATTCTTAATTCAGTTGCAACTTTATTTCATTCTAATTGACGCAAGCGTATTTTTTTAAAATTATATTTATTTTATCTCAACTTTTCATTAAACTTTGGTTTGAATGTTAATATTTGATAGTTTAGAAGTTACAGGCATTGAAAGTAAAGCCTCTTTTTTTGGAAATTTTGCTTTAATTTTGTATTATTTACTCACGACTGTTTAATGCATAAATATATTTGCTTACGAAAGGATTCTGCTTTCATACAGAGTATTGCTATCAAAACACTTTGCTAAAAGAAACTATCTGAAATTATTTTACATTACAAATTCACGTGTAAATGTCGGATGTTAATAGTACCCAATTTGTACTTTGAAATACTTTCAGTATATCTATTCAATTATTACTTATAAATTTATTTTATGTTAGTAAAATATTAAATTGAAACAACATATGAAAAAGGAACTATGACAAAGTAATGAAAAAAATGAACTCGCCGGTAAATCAAGCATTAGCCAGCCGGAAATCATTCTTTGTATACACTACGACTTACCAACTGATAATAAATAATCTATTTTATCAAAATTTTACGTTGATATTTCTCACTGCTATATTCTTTTGTATGCCTCCCGCCGACTCGACGAATTATAAATGAAATAATTAATCGTCACTATTGTAATAAACCTCACAGTACAATTTTTAAAACTCAGTATACATATTATAGTTACAAAGATAAAATTGATTATGTGGAAGTCAGGTTTTTAATAAAAGCTCTTGCGAGAATTGCATATGTAAAAAAGTAACGTTCGATGTAAATCTCTAATCAAATGAAATCAATCAGTGAGCGTACTAGCTTCCTATTGAGATGAAAATCATTGACTAGGAACAGTTTGTTAAATACCGAATGACGCAGTAAAAAGTAAATAATTGATGATTCCGAAATTGAGGTAACATTTGAAAATCCAACAAAATTAGAGAAACGAAGGGTACAAAGATCGACGTTTCTCTGTAAATTTAGCGAGACACCAGCAGTCAGTCCATGAATCATTGCGAAATACTAACTGGTGTATTCCAGTGTACGGTGTTGCACATATAATACCTATATACATATATACACATGTATGCGTGCAACCCTTTCTATTTTTCCAAGTGTATCTACTCGCGATCGAACCCTTTGTCCGCGGAATGATTCGCTCGCGCGTACTGTATCGAGCCAACAAAATGTTATCGATTTTATGCCATTAATTATGTGAAATTCGCGTACGCACGCGCTCCGACTCTTTTTGCGCGTCACGAACTGGCTCTGCAGCCAGTGTTCAAAAGGGACGCGCGAGCGGAACCAACAAACGAGCGCGAGAGCCCTGATACTATCGATACGCGCGCGCTTAATCATTCAACCTGGTATCCGGGAGAAGAGCTCCAGCTGCTTTTTTAATACATCGGAAAAATTTACCTCTTTCTCCACTCCACGTACTTCCCGACTCAACTACGTTTATTTCAAATACTACACAGTTCATTTGTTGCAAGTATATCCAGAGGATTTCAAAGTATTATATATATATTGTATTATATTTATACGAAATAAAATTAATGCAACGTGCCGATTTTTACACAGCAGGAAACAAAAGAATTGACGAAAATTGTGTGATCATTCGAGAAGGTAAATTTTTAAACTGAATGGCAGATGGCGAACAAGCAAAAACAGTAGATAGAATTAAGAGAAATACGGAGTGGAGCAATCACGTTATCCAAGCTAATTATGTATATTTAAATGCGGCTACGATGATCATCTGCTGTGTCGACTCGCTGGCGAAACATAATTCCAAGCGCATCGGAAGGGCCGAAGCCGCGGGCGATGCCATCATCGTGTTCCGAATAAACGAAACGAGAACGCAACACCAGTAAAACAACTGCTATATTTTAATTAACATTAACTTCTGCTCAGCTAGGAATTCGCACTCGGTTCAACCAATTGTTAAGAGAAATAGTAAAAATTCAACGAAATTAAATAATTTTAGGAACTACGATAAACTATTATAGTAATTAATTATTTGATTTTACACATTATTGTAATTAACTGTACCAAAAATATATGATTAAAAAATGATATACTTTATCCCGGATTGTAAAATATTAGCTATGTATAACATCATCGTTTTGGGTATGCGGTTTAAAAGTTAATAATAATTAACTGCACTTGTACAGTGAATAGCAAATGCAATGAAATGGTATTATTATTATACACAAGACATCTTAACCGGAAATATCGAGGATAATAAGAGAAGAAGGTGTAAACGAGCATAACCAAAGCATTTCGAACGAGTCGATCCGTACGATATTTTCATATTTCACAGCGGGTGGTAAGGAAACAATACGTAAGTCTAGCCAACCGAAGAAAATATGAGAGCAGACAGAGGGGGAGAGGAGAGGGAAGAGTAAAAGCAATAGCCGATCACGAATCGAGAACACCAATCGAGAATCGCAGGATGGGTGGTATATACGAAAACTAAGTGTACATATAGATAGATCCACACCAAGAACCGGGCAGTCCATCCCTGATTTTCGCTGTCACAATAGCCGAGAGTCGAGGCTTTGTTTTAAAATTATCAACATGTCACACAATCAGGCACCGGCCACAAAGAACCGGCTTTCTCTGGCATTCGAGCACGCGCGCGAGCGCCCCCGCGAGTGCGAGAAAAAGAGAGAGCCAGTGGCTACTTGCCCATCCGTTTTGCATGCGTATCTCGCGGCTCAATGGGGCTTTCCACTCGGTGGAATTGAAAAGCATTTTATCGGGTGAGTCAGGTGTGCTGCTCTGCTACACTACCTACACCCGCCACCAGCCTGCCTACCCGACCCACCCAAGCTCATCCTCGTTCTTTCTCGCATCTGCCCTTCGTCTTTTCTCCGATGCAGGAAGCGCTCGAGGGACCGAGTTCGCCCCGAGAGCGCGTCCCGATACTACCCGAGTCTCTTTCCCTACCTCCCTGAGTTTTCATTAGTGTACGTCGCGAATGTCCGTAAAACCGATCGGTCGCCCCGCAACTTTACAATGCGAATCTTGACTTATCTCAGATGCGCTTCACCTCGTTTTTCCCGACGTTTTTCTGGTCCTTCGACCTCCTCCTCCTCCTCATCCTTTTTTCCTTTTCACGCTTTTTGACGTTCGACTCACCCTACTCACGTATATATCCTACCTACCTACGGCGCGGCTCGTTGCTTTATTGGCTTTCTCTTTTCTTTTCTTTTGACCGGCATTACATCAATATTTTATTCTCTTCTTCGACTCAACTTTTTTTTATTACCCAGTTTTCTACATTTCGTTTTACTACAATCACGATTACTTCAATACTTTTCATCTCATTATTCATTATTTATTGTAATTTAGGTCTAGTTGCGACACTTGGCGCATCAGAAAAAATTTATATCGAAAAATATCAGTAATTTTAAGTAAAGTTACGTACAAGACAAATTTTGCAATTAATAAAACACTTATATATTCAAAATATAATTGAATTTAATAAAGAAGGATAATAACTACTTACTTTCCAATGAAGATTAGTACTTCCTAAATTGTCGAAATTCACTCTGAAAAAGTAAGAGAAAGTAATTAAAAAGCAAATAATCGATTAGGATATATAGTGTGTTTCGATTGTCAGCAACAAAAGCATAAAGGCAAATCACTTGAATTCGTCCGTTCTGAACGCGATATCAGTCCAGTTTGCTCGAAAAGCTTGTATCGCCGTTCCCAACAAAACGAATGGGAAAAAAGACCATTGAAAAAAGAAAAGAGAGAAAAAGAAAATCAATGGACTCCCGTATAGTGGGAGAGAGAGAGAGAGAGAGAGAGAGAGAGAGAGAGAATATTGGGGGTCATTCGCACGGGACGATCGCGCTCGCGCGTCGTCCCCCTTTTTTCCTGCGTGTCGCTAACGCACACAATTGCAGGGCAAATCGCAGCGCGCGATGCATGTCATAATGAACGACGGACGGGGGCTCTCTTGGTTTTTTTGTTTTAATTCCGTCGAGCGGAAATATCGGCCATTTTGAATTTTCAATTTTCAACGCTCTAGTAAGTCTCCCCGTGTGGGTGCATTTCGCGGGGAAAAAGATTGCAGGATGCGCCCGTACGTTTTCTGCGCGCGATGATTTATGTGCGCGAGGAGGCTTCTCTTCTGCCCGCCTTGTCGATTGTTAAACCGTTTCGAAGACGCTGGCTGCGTTTTCCGCGCCAGGGAGCAGAGAATGCGCGCTCGTTTAGACGAGCTTTGTGTGAGTGCTCTCTTAATCCAAACGTGTTTGTTTCCATTAACGATCCTACGAGATTTTCGAACATTTTTTCCCTTTCCGTTGAATCAGAAGAGATCGTCTCGAGATACGCTCCGAGAAATCAACGATTATACAGTTATTCCTATATACCTCCTTACTCTCTCAATCTCTTGACTTCTCTTTATATTCCTACTCCTTTTAACGCACTTTTTTATTTATCTACATTTACTATTTCACTTTTTTACATTTTTACTGTACGTACATTCATTTTTTTCCAGTAGCAATCGATGAAAAATCAATAGTTATTTATATTAGTACATCGTATGATACTAACGAGTATTTATTCAATAATCAATATTCAGTTATCACGGACAAAAAAAATTTAGATTAATTTTATGTGTTATAGAGATTTTATTTTATTGCGTTCAAATCAGCATAATGATTCAATGCAATTAATAATAAATAAAAATATAGTATATTTAAAGTTAAACCCGTTTGTCTAGTCAGTTACATACAAATCTAGTCGCAATCAATTATTATTCAGGTATACATCAATGATTTATTATTTGGCTGGATATGATGCAAGTATAAAGTTAATTGTATGTAGTAATAAAGATTAGCGTAAAAGAATTATACAGTACATTTTAATTATTGAGATGATATCTAATAAACATGTAATTTATGTTTTAAATTTGACATAATTATAAATTCAAGATAAAAATGTGTAACTGTGAACTAGGTAGCCAAGAAAATATACTCCTTGGCATTTACATATGTTTTCACGGGATTGGAAGAGCGAATTTACACATTTCACTCGATCTAATTTATGATAATCATCTAAATACAGAGTTGCCTTATCCACCTGTTATCTATTCTTATTATTTCATTAATTACCGTTAATTACAAGTTATTTATTTGATATATACAAAGAAAGAAAAAATTAATAAAACCATAGAATTAAAAGAGTCTAGACCGCAAAAAAAAAAAATAATGTGTGGAAAAACTGTTACTGCAGGTGATAGTAGCAGGTCGTAATATATCGAACTTCTACAATTTTCTCTCAATACGTAATCTCTGATTTTAGCGGTCGTTTGGTTTGATATCTAGTTAACGTCCAATGTCAATATTTGAACGATACGAAACGGTGGGAACCCCGCGAGAGGGAGAGAGAGAGAGAGAGGGGGAGAGAGATGCCCGCTCGGAGTTATTTAGCGAGCGCAGTATTATCAGATCATCATTTCCCGTGATAATTTATAATCCGGTGCCGAGGTGAATCGAAGTCGTCCGAGGGACTAAATAACGATTGCGCCGTGCGCGCTCGGGCTGGGGCTCGGGCTCGGTGCAAACTCACCGTCCCGTCGTCGCGAAAGTAGCGTGTCATTATCGTTGATTAATTCCTCGGCGCGGTGAAAAACAAAAGCAGAAACGCGACGCGGTGCGAAAATCGCCGCACACGCAAAGATGAGTCATAAGCACGGAGATACCGGACGATAAAACCTTTAATATGCGCGTCTTCATTCGCGGCATCCGACGGTTATGGCATTATTTTCCCGCGGTATCTGATCGCGACGCGAATTTCCGATTCGTCCTTTATACGGTCGCCACAAGTCTCGGTTATTGCGTAACTCATATCTAGATTTTCCGCCACGATCACGTGCTGCGGAATAGACTTTTTCATCGATTCATCCATTTGTTCGAACGTTATTTTTTTTTTTCTATACTTTTTCTTTATTATATTATTTTTAACAATTAGTCAGGCATTTCTTATATTACAGAATCCGGTGTCATTTGAAAATTGATCATAACAAAAATAATGGATAACTCAACAATTTCGTGTCGTTTCCTCTACTTTATTATTTTAGACATTGAAAATTAGCGGAACGATTGGCTTTTTCAGCGCGACGTATATAGGAACGCATTAATCGATGCGCAGCCAGAGAATGTCAATGAACGTCCGGCACGTGCCTGTCAATCGCGATTAATAATTGAGGCGATTCGATACAGATCGGACCGGTTATTAAATCGTCTCGTTCGCGTGTAACGCAGAAAATGGCTGGCGCGCTGTTAATCTCGCGATTTAATTGATTCCATAGATATTCCAATGATTCTTTTATTACTCCGATGTACGGGTATACCTCCCCGATCAACTGTTTATCATCCGAGTGATTGATAGTACTTTGGCAACGATAATGTTTCAAATAACTCGTTTTTTCTTTTATAGGACAATGAAAAAAAAAAATGACGTTTTTTTTTTAAATCACTTTCACGAATTTGAACGAACGTTTATTCGTTATCGTGAACATTGTACCGCATGTGGGAGATTATCACTGCTCGTTCCTTTTTTTCTACAGAAATGTATTACGATATTTTTATTTGAGTAAATCGACAATGTATTTATTGCACCAGAATTTTGCATTTAATTGGCTTATAAAAAAAATGTATACTGACTATATTTATATATGCACTGACAGGAAAATTCACTCTTGGTTAACGCACGATTTATTTAAAAAACGATATAAACTTGCCATTAACCTATATTTCTTGAATACGAAAATGTATTCGTGGATTTTTTAAATACCTACGTCAAATGAAACATGTCTTTGTGAAACGTAAGCGAGCATTAATTAATTGCATTAGACTGGTTTAAAAAGTTTATAAACGTTTGAACGGTGGTGAAAAACAAAATATAAAGTCTGAGGATGCGAAGAATGAACATTTACCGTTGTAAACTCAATAATCGAATACGATACACGTAAATTCGCGTTTTATCAAGCCCAGTATTTCCGGATCAGGGTATATTCGTGAATAAAATAACAAACGTTAAAAAAGCTTGCCATTAAAATTTCAATTTTTTTCATTGGCTCGTGTTATTAAATCCAATGCAGAAGTCGAGATAAATCACCGGTCGAGTTAATCTCTTGTTTATTTTTGCAGCCGTTTCAGCCCTTATCGAGGCCAAAAATTTTCACGCATCCGCAGCTCCTTCACGAGCGAGGTTTTATCAGAGAACTTTTGTACCAACCCCCTTCCCGTGACGTTCCGGCTTTATTTTTTCCAGTTCGTAAACTTTCCAAGTGGATAAAACACGAGAGAGCAAAGAGAGAAGGATAGTGAAAGAGAAAGAGAAAGAGAAAGAGAAAGAGGGAAAGGGGCGGGAGAGGGTGGGAGGGAGAGAGAGAGAGAAAGCATGCGGTCCGACTGTCAAGCGCACCACTGCCGCTTTTCACCATTGAGAACAAACGAAAATCGAGGCTCAACTATCGAAAAACAGTCGATAACGTCAGCGGCACACCGCTCGCGATTTAATCTTGACTTTGAAAACGGTCTCTCTTTTTGTCCCCGCGGAAACTTGCCGGGAAAAAATGACGGAAACGTCGAAGCGCCTCGGCCAAAATTATCTCGTGGAAGACGTGAGCGCGCGTGAAAAATTTGTCGGAAAATTGAAAGGTACGCGGTTCGTCGTGGATACTCGAAAGATTACGAAAGCGTCGTCCTGGTCGTCGTTAATTGACAACTCCTCATCGCGTGCGCGGCTCTTTTCACTCGACCCCCATCGAGACGACTTTTCCCCTTTCTGGTAAAATGTATCTCGCCGAGCTATCGCCCGTGTATATTTGCGCTCGTTTTCACCGCCGAGTTTCGTCTCGACTCGCAGTTAATACAGGTTCTCCTCTGACGTTCGATCCCGTCGGTGCTTTGTTGCAGGCTTCTCTGCTTCCCGTCCTCCTACTTTTCTCTTGTTCTTTTGTATTTAGACGAGTTTAACGGAGCTTCCTATCGATATTTCGGATCTTGGATATTGTTATAAATTTTACAAGTTTCTTCAATTTTAACTATTTTACATTCATTACATCTTCCGAGACAAACTGCATATCATATTTTATACAGAAGCGATACGTGTTTTATAAATTATTCGAAATGTGCGTTATATAAGATTCTACGTACTTGTTACGAAATAATATCCAACTACGATTATAAGTCAACGAATACATTAAATATAAGTTCTCAGTGAATCTGCACAAAATTTGGTCGAATCAACATTCTCTATTTTTCTAAAATAATATATACTTTATAAAATTTTATTTATCTGGGGCGTATTTAAACATTTTTCAACCAATTATAAGTGAACTCGACGTTTAAAGTGACAGAAAACCAATTTTTCAAAATTTAACATTTACGGTTTCGAGTATACAACCGGGGTGTATAAAAATGTCGTTAAAGTTCGAAACGAAAGAAAGCGATAATCCAAGGGGTAAAGTATAACTAGCCTATAGAAGCAGTTAAAACTAGAAAAATTAACGGAATATATATACAATGGGTACACAAATGTATAGGGAGCACTAGCGAATCGCGTGTTGGGTAGTGTACGGTCAGTTATCTAGATGGTTATCTCGCGGTGGCTTATCAGTAATTTATCTGAGCAGGCATTAGTGTTTGCTTGACGATGGCGTGCGGTGGTCAGCCTTCGCGGGCCTAAATTATTCATTATATGGAGCATTCCGTGAACGCGCGTGCGCCAACTTCTCTCTCTCTCTCGCTCTCGCTCTTATCGTCGTTTGATTAAGCGAGCCGCTCGGCTGACTTTTACGCGCGAGAACAAATTGCCGCTAATGCCGAAAATAACAGCGTCGGATTTACGATGTCGGAGTCCTGGTTCTATGACTCTGCTTGCCGCGAAAACTCAAAAACTCGGAACTTTTTTCGAACGTCGGGGTGCGAGAACGAGGAAACGCATTTCGAGGTCAAAGCGTCTACCTCGTCGTTTCGAGAGTTATGCAACGCGCTCTGAACACTCTGAATGCATTAACACATTAATACAGCCCATTTATCATTTTTCAAACTCTCAAATTATATGCTAGAAAAAAAGGTAAATAATGCTTTGTTATTCAAGGTCGGAATAAAGTGAGCTGTACGTACATGTATTGTAAAATATTTACGAGCTTTTTCAAGTATATTGTGTATATCTAATTTTATATGCGTTCGCAATAATTTATAGTATATTCTACGTTTGATAGCTCGACTTTCGAATTAATTTATTGATTTCTAATCAACAACCTAAAAATAAAAGTAATAAATTATTGCGGAGCATAGAATAATTTATACTAATTCATTTTTTATTTTAATATATAAATATAATTATTGATCCTGACGACTCGCATGAATAAAAAAGTATAAAAAATGCAAATTTCGAATACCGTTGTAATCTTGTATAAATTAATATGGATCCATTAAGTAATCAATTAAAATATATTTATATTATATCTATACTATATTGTTATCGTTATAACAAATAAACAAAATGTGAGTAAATTAATCAAGCTATTGTTAACGAAATGTATCGTGCAAACACCATTAAATACGTGAAATAACGTAATAGACAACATCGAGTAAAACACCGAACATAAATTTCTCATAAAATAAAAACTAATATATACCATCCGCGTGTAATGACACATTACCGAACGTTTACCCAGAGAAAGCAAAAGTAGCCGGCATTTAAATTCGCCGTCCGAGAAAAATAATTACGCGAGTTTAGATAAGAAGCGAGGCGGCAAATAGATAGTTATCTAACGTGAGCGGGCGCGCGCGCGCTAGTCGAGAGCCTCCATTAGCAAGAGCCGCGTCTATCTATTTATCATCAGATAATACCGCACATTTATCCGGGAAAGGTCGGCCCGCGAGATACGAGTCTAATCGTCGCGTGTCACGTGCAAGCCCTCGTTTACTCAACTTGCATTTTAAACTCGCCAAACATTGCACCTGTCCGACTTTTCTCTTTTTTTTTTTAATTCGCGCTGACCTCCGAGGACGCCTCTTTCAAATTTACGAGCTTGCTTATCGGGACACTTCCGTCACATCGGATACATTGTCAAAGTTTCGCTTACTTACTCCTTCGTTATATTCCCACTAACGAGGGATAAATATTTTTTAATGACCAATCGTAAGACTGGTTTTTGACTGATCCTCTAGTATAATTAATAATATGGCGATAAACTTAAATTTGCTCACAATTTAAGTATTGTACTTTTTAATAAAAATTATTCTTAATATAATACCAGAACCATATTTTATTAAATAATAATCAATAAAGATTTGTTATTCGTATTAAATGCACGCTATCCTACTTAAAAATCTAGGAAAATAAGCAATATGTTTGTCCATAATTGCACGAAAAGCTATGATAAACACGGAGCGTAAATTCGAGCTGCACCTTATCTACCGCAAAACTTTCGTTCCCATTTATATCCGCAATTTCTCGCGGTGCAAGAACAAGTGCAAGTTCGACCGGTCGGTCGAAAAAAAGAAGCAGGTTTACTCCGAAGGAAACTCGAAAAGTTCAAAAGCTAAGCGATGGAAAGTCAGAATTCTTACATAAAAAAGTAGCTGTCGAGGTTGGCGCCAGGAGAACGCCGTTTTTTCCTGTGCAACAAAAGCCACTCGATGATTTAAGGTCTAACCCTACGACTTTTCCCTCTTCGCGACTATTAGATACGCCTCGGACTCTTCCTGCTGGTTTTTTTTTAGTTTACGGCCGAGGATATCCCGTCGGTTGTCAGACAATGGCCTTACACCTTGCGTGACCTGCCTTCTTTAAGGACAGGGTCGTGGGTCACTTTTTCGGTCCCGAGGTTGTAAAACTGCAACTGGAAGATCAGTTTCACTAGTTTTTCGTTTAGGTAGGTTGTGCCCGTTTAGATGAATTGCATCGATAACGATTACTGTGACGAAAAGGCACTCGAGGTTTGCATTCTTTCTTGCTTCGGAAATACAGGCTTTAGAAAGAGTGTTTTAATTGAAAATTAATTTTGGAATATATTGCTATTTGCAATTATCATTACTCTGAAGAGAGTACATAAATTTTAATTTTTAGTTCGATTAATATAAAGTGATGAAAAACTGTTGAAATACGACACTGTGATTACTCCAAAGATCTCGTGTCTCGTTATCAACTGGGCAATAATGTTCATTATTGTAGCCGAGATTAACTTTCATCTCAATTATGACAATTATATTTCCATAAAAAATCGATTAGAATGTCGCAATGAGTTATTTATGCATAAATTACGTACGATCCATCCTTCAACGACAAATAACCACTTTACCAAATCAGTTAGCCACGTCCAAGTTAAAACCAAGGAAAATATCCCTCCCCCTTATAAAAGTCACATGCGAGTTCACGATCGATCCTCTCGCGGTTTTTTCCTCGCGATTCCTTGGCCGGTCGTCCAATTAGAGGAGTCGCGAACTAGAAGAATCAGAGCGGCTCATTCATGCCCGTTCCGTTAAGCTTCCAGGAGGCTTGGTCGGGCCTCACGCTAACCCCTCGTTAAGTCATAACTTAGTCCCGACACGTATATATATACACCGCCTCGTCGTATAAGCGATCCGCGTGACCCCCTTTCTCCACTTTTACCGTCCTCTTCTCGACTTTGCTTTATAAAATAGGCTCTTTTTCCTCTCTACACTAACTGGACATTTCATTTTTTTGTGTCATTTTGTACATTTGATGGTTTATGTTAAGAATTTTTAATGTTAAGGTTTTTACTAACAAAGTGCAGTACCACCCTCTGGGTCACGGATTTCGTTGCAACTAAGAGAATTACTGTTTTCTGGTACACAAATATGAAAGAGTTCATGTGAAATTCAATCTCGTAGGCTGTTTGACAAAGGTTATACGTACTTATAATGAAAAATTGTAAAAAAGATTATGCTTCATTTTAATCATTGATAACTCAGAAATATTGGAAGTAGTCACTTAACTCAAATTTATAAAAAAGTTGATATCACGTAGATACGGTATAAATAAATGAAAAGAAGAATTAGATGAAATTTTTGCCTAAACAGTCTATAAAATTTAAATATACTAAATTTTCGTTAAAATTTCGTTTGATTTTATTTCTTCTATAACATTTGAGCAAGTTGAGATATTTAAGCTTCTCTTTCTTCATATTGTATCTACTTGATTCCATCTTTCTGCTGGATTTGCGTTTGTGTGTCTAGCTTTATTTATTTCCAAGTTATCAGCAATTGAACTTAAGCATACTTTTTCGCAATTTTTTATTAAGTCCGTATAACTGTGATATTCAATTTATGAATTCTTTCATATTTGTGTACCAGAAGACAATTTCGAAAGTTTCAAGGAAATGAGTGACGTGGAAGGTAACTCCTCTTCGTAAGTATCATGTTATATTCATAATAGAAATTAATATTAGGTATTCACACAATCTCAAGTAATATCCTTGACTTTCTAAAAGTACACTGCAATATTGTGGTTCTTGTTATTTTTAAACTTATTACGTTCATCCATATATGTATTAGCGTAAAAGGCTGTTTAAAAATGGACAAATATTAAAGTAATTTAAAGAGTCGTAAAGTAACGAGAGAATTTGTTGTAACGCCGAAGTTAACTAAATGACAATGACGACAAACAAGTATTACGACAAGCGATTAGGAGAATTACTCACCCCAAGTGATAAGTGCATAGGGAGCTGTACGTATTTAAGTGCCAACTCGAAAAAGTGCCGAGAATCGGCGCGTGAGCCTTCGATGCGAATCGCATAATTAGCTCGGTCGCATTGTTTAGTTTCCATTATTTCTCGCTTGCGTTCTCGACCTATCGGTCGCTTATATCTGTTTCACGCACTGCGAACGACTCGGCCGCGGAAGTGCAGCGCGCGCTTTACGATCGGGCCAAATTGCTCGAGCTACGAGCCAAAGCTGTATAAGCTTGACGGCCTTAAACGCGAACCGAAGGGAATCACGGCTTTTGCTTTCCTTTCCTTTCCTTTCCAGCTTGCGTTTACAAGTGTGTCTTTTCGTTTTTAAGCTAGATATTTCCTAGTTTGGAATTCTAATCGTACAACGGCGGATAGTATAAATATGTGCTTTCAATTTAGTACAAGTCTGAGCGATTGGTTATTAACTGTTATTTGTATAAATTTATCGTTTTGGTTTGTATATGATAATAATTTCATAGTAAAAAGCGTTAATGGTAATTAATATACGTGTATTAAATTTTATTAAATACAGAAAAGACATGTAAAACGACCTATTGATACAAGCACCTGCACTGGGGATTGTATTTTCAACGAGTGCTTTCTTCACCA
Source organism: Theocolax elegans (assembly GCA_026168455.1). Taxonomy (NCBI): domain Eukaryota; kingdom Metazoa; phylum Arthropoda; class Insecta; order Hymenoptera; family Cerocephalidae; genus Theocolax; species Theocolax elegans. Next base: position 15,834,899 of record CM047425.1, on the reverse strand, counting down.
AGATATCGTATGATCTCCGTTGCTGATTAGTGATTATCACCGATTAGGGAGCATTAAAAGAGCGTTGTTATATAATAATAATAATTATAAACAAAACATACATTGAAAATTATTAAATTACTTCTAAAAAGGCTGAATTGGCCTCCTTTACCAATTCTATTTTTCTAATCAAAAGGACCGGAGAGACCCAAGACCCAAGAGAGAGAGAGAGAGAGAGAGAGAGCACAAGCAAAGATTGCACATGAACTTTCCGTCTGCAGGACGGAAACGAAGAGGAAAAAGGAAGAGAAGCCGCACGCGGAGGAAAATCTCAGCGAGTAAGTACATCGACGCAATTTGAAAGAAGCAAACAACCGGAGATTAAAGAGCCGCTCTACTCGCATAGACCTGCCCTCTTATAAGGATGAGCGTTTCGTTGCTCCTTTTTTTTCTTTCACCCTTCAGTTAGGGCAAATATCGTAATCGCTGAAAATACGGTCGGTGCGTGCCGCCGAGAGTTAACCGACTCATTTTTGCTCGCGAAATTCCGTACTCCGTTTTTTTTTGTCCCTTCTTTTATTCTAAAAGCTTCCATTTGCCGAGCTTCAATATAGCCCCTGTGCAAACCTCGTAAAATTATGCGCGGGAATATCGTTCATAATTAAAATTAAAATGGAGCGCCCGAGATCGTGCAGGAGCGTGAAAGAAAGGTTTATATACGATGGATTAGTATTCCGGAAACGACATTGCATCCTCGTCTATAAAGCAAATAATTCATGGACCGAATGAAAAACCTCTGCAAACAGCAACATACAAATTGTTAATTTACATTTTAACCAATTGTACAATTCTTGGTGTAATTAATGTAACATATGTTAATTCTTATATATACGTAAATATTTTAATTATCATTCTTTAATAAATTATCTTAGCGTTGTGCACAACGATATTTGCAAAGGTATTTTCCGTAAATATTGAAAAATAATTTCTCACTTTAAAATGAAGTAAGTACAATCCTTATCGAGAGTATGTCCATTCTAAGAAAGAAAAAAGGGAACATCTCTCCGAGGTCATAGTTTTTTACGAAATCGCGGTTATCGTTGTTAACCGAGCATCGTGTCGAAGCAAGCGACTCGCGCAATTTCTCGAGGCGTATTATACGTGCAGGTAAGAGAAAAAAAAGGGCAGTCGCGTCCAGCCCTCGCATATAATTAAAATAAAAATCGAAAAGGCACCGGTCACTCCTTACTCTCCTTTTTATCGCGCGCACCAAAATTTCCTCGGTCTCGAGATCGCACTCGAGGCGAGAATAAAGAAAGGCGAGCCCGTGCGCACACAATTTCAGAGCGAGCATTGCGCGCCCGGGTTTCGGACGGGCTTTTAATATAATATTATTGGCTATTGATAAATTGTCGATAATGATGGGTTAGCGGCTGGCTTGTGGGAGGGAGGGAACGGGACTCCCCCCTCGATGCCCCAGAGCTTCCTCCGGGCCCGAAACAGAGCGAGAAAGGGAATTAACGGACGGAAGAAACGAGAGGGAGGAAGAGAGAGAGAGAGAGAGAGAGAGAGAGAGCTTAGAGATCAAAGTGCGGCTGCTATACGCGAATTTTCGAGTGTTCGCTCTCTCTCTCTCTCTACTTCGATTTCTCCCTGCTGCACGAGAGATACCAGCCGGATATTTCGTTTATGGTGTGTCTTCGGGCTAGACCGCGCCGCTGTATAATCGCGAGGGGGGATTAATGTAAAAATCCCTTACCAACTTTTGTTCTTTCTTTTTCGTGCACGGGAGTACTGCACCAACTTGGTTCGAAGTGGTCCAGCCAGGAATGCCTACTACCTTTGCACGGGCGTAAGAAATTCTTTATGCATCAAAAGAATTTTGATCGAAGCGTTAAGGCATCATTCGTCTTTTGTAAAGACGAACTTGTTTACATTTTATTTTATTTATTTTTCAACATTTCTGTACAATCGATTGTTTGAATAGCATTCTAATTTAATTATTAATCTTGATTATTTATCTAAAATATTTACGAAATGGTCAAGAAGAAACTAAAATAAATATTAGGTTATTATCGCGTATACCAAGTTATTGCTCATTCTCTTAATTAATGCCCGTCAGTTAAACATTTTAAAACGGTAGAAACGCGTCAGTAATATATTTTTACGAGCAATAGGAGCATAGAACAAATGAAGTAAAAGATATTCAAGCGCTTTGTAACATCGAGATGTAGTATCTTACGAAACGCCTACGAAGTAAACTTCATAATGATTAACACTTAAGAAATTCTTAAAACTCGATGAAACGTGAGGTAACATTCGTTAAACAATACCTACTTAACAATGTTTGTTTCAAAATAGTTGAAAAATAGAGGAAGCATACTTCCCAGGAACTAATTGAAGCCATTAGCGAAACAGTGCTCGAGTGCAAAAAAAAGTATCGAAGATCCTTCGGGGTACTCGGTGCGTGAGAAAAAGCCCAGATATAACTTACGCACGTGAAAAAAAAAACAAAAGAGCGCAAGGATCTGTTTGCCGTGATCCTTCGCGTGTATATATATATATATATATATATATATATATATATACGTGCATATGGATATAGATAGATATAGGAACAAAAGGAGGATCCCAACGACCGATCTCACGATCCTTTGAAAGGGTGGCGATCGGTCGATTACGATAATTGCGATAAACAAGTGACGAGAGTTACGATTATCGGTCTTGAGAGCTCAACGAAAGATGCAACTTGAAAAATTTACTTTGGATGTTATATATCGTTCTCACTAGTTTTTCTTATACTTTTCCGCGTGGAAATTGGTCGTTTACGCACCTCGGTAACTGCTTCCTAGATTATGCAAGTTAATCGCTTGGTTTATCGGGGATCTAAAAGAATTTACGTGTGGGAGACGAGAAAATTTTGTTTTTAACATGGCTTTTTTTCAGTTACAAGTGTTATACTTAATATATCTTTCTACTTTATGCGGAGTGATGCAATCGTTTGCGTGATAAATTATAATATTTGTTGCACTTTCTTTGCATTTTCTCCACGTACACGGAAGATTAATTGAAAAAAAAATATTAAGTAATGAAAATGGCAAATTTTAATGATTTCTAATATTATTCATCACTTGTCCTCGTTATCCTTATATACCTTTCGAACACTTTTACTACTTATGTGTGGGGTGTACATTACCTTTCCTTTTTCTCCTATAGAGATTTTTTCACCATCGTCACGCATTTTCTCGAGGTTATACCTGGGAAGAAGAACTATGAGTATAAGAAAATTTTCCCCGAGACGGTCGGTATATTGAAACATTTTGGTTACCTGATCAGAAAGCAGTTAGAGCTAGCCCAATTTTACGTAAGACCCTGATAGGGAAGCCAGGATAGGCCCTTAATATGGTGTGTAACGGTGTGCTGTATTTGAGAAGACAAATAAATAACGGTCTCCGTGTGTTCGTCTTATCATATCCCAAAAATTAGATAATAATAATAAAATAATATTAAGTTTTCATCTACATACAAATAATACTTGCACTTTAAAAATAATTTATATAAGTTTGTTTTTAACTATAATTTTATAAAATAGTTAAATATTTAATTATTAATTATTAATTATTAATTAATATAATTTTATAATTTTATATAATACAATAGGTAAGGTAAAAATTATTTTAAAGATTTTTCCGATAAAGTAATTTGTAGACAAATATTTTGGCAGCCTTATAAAACAATTGTAAAAATTGGGGAGGACTGTACGACATAAAATTAAAGTTTCTATACTTTTTATTAAAGCACTACTAATTGTACCTACATTAACAATTAAAAATTGTTTACGGTGCGTCTATATTTAATACATAATAAAAAAATGTCAAAACTTTGGTGCTTATATTTGCTTTGCAAGAACTTCTAATTATTTTTATGAATATTAATCATCATTAGGTTACCTTATCATATAAATGAAGATTAGAACTAATAAAATAACTTGAGGGCTTTATACCTTGATTTCGCATTATATTTTTATATTCGCCATACAATGGTCGGCTTCAGCACTTGCATTTGCAAATATATTCTCAGGACCTCGTTATCGCACCACACTACACGCTACACTAGGGGCCTACTAGGGAACCATGTCAGGACTTAATGTTTATTTTGAGGTTACGGAAATGGCTCTGATAAACGACTCGATTATGTTTCCGATCGAGTTGCCTTTTTTCACACCATATAATCCCGTTTCCACGAAAATAATTTAATTTTGACGTCAAAACTATAGCGTATACAAGAGGAAATCAATTAATGTTACTCAATTAATGGAAAGATCTGATTATGAGAAATGATTTGAATTTAAAAAATAATCTAAAATAATCTTGAACGATATAAAACATTTAATTAATAATGCTATAGCTTTGCAAATCTTCAATAAGATAAAGAGTGAAATAAGTCGATACTAAATCGTAGATATTAATAAGAAAAAATCTTTATCGTTTATTTAAATATATCACGAGATATTATTTGACGTTTACTTTCAAAATTAACATTCCATCTAGTATATATGTATATATAACTTTCACATTTAAACGTCACGAGAAACAACCGTCTTCTTCTTTTCCTTCTAAATCAAACAATTCGCCAAAATAATTACAGTAATCAATCAGTTCGACAAAACGTTGTTATATAGCATTGGCAAATCGAAATAGTCGAAGAAAACGTGCCGGGGCGATTATACAAAATCGAGATACTCGTCACTTTCGAAAACAAAGATCCCACATACACGGATGACTCGACGTGATGTAGATGAAAAAGGGAAGCGGAAACTTCCGGAGGTTATACGTATATACACGAGAGAAAGGGAGAGCTCGATGCTCGATCAGTGCCTTAATTTACAAGAACGAGCGGTTCGCGATCGCGCGGAGATAAAACTCCCGATCTCGCGTCGGGATATAATTTAGCGGTAGTCCGCGGCAGTCTCTGCGCGATCTCCAATCAACCACTTAGCCCGACGATGTATTTACGAGGTGTTCTGTAATTTTCTCTAATTCGAAGACCTCGCGCGAGCACGCGCACGATTTATTTATTTTACTTGACTGCTCCCCCTGTCGATGTGTGTACGACTTTTTTCTTCTTCCATTATTTTAAAATTCATCATTCGATCCTGACTATGCTAATTCGGTCAACTTTTTAATCACCCGTTCCCATATTAAGCTTCGTTTTGTATTAAGAAAGTTAATAAATACGTTACTTTTGTCGCTTGTAAGAAAATGCAATTAGAATATTTGTTTTACTGTAACTATTAATTTAACGCTCCATTAATCTTATGAGTAACGAGTTCGAAAGGGAATTCACAATTTTTTAAACATTACATATGTTATTTTATTTCTAATAATTTATCGTATATAATACTTTTAAATCCTAAGTTTCTAAATACACGTACACGTTTGATATCTTAAAATTTAGAAATAAATATTTTATTTTTCCTATTTTATGCGCTTGAGATGTGGGAACTTTTCTAATTGCATAGATAATATGTGTCGCACAAATTGTTATTTGACACATACTTTATTTCAATCAGCCCAAAAAATTAGGAAGTATATTTTAATATATCGCTAAAATTTTTCACATGGGCAAATAACTCTAATTTATTAAACTAATAATAATTTACATCGCGTTTGCATTTCAAATTTGGTAATAAATAACGTCAGCTCGAGATAACAAGGGAAAGGAAAATATGTATATAAGTTTGAAATGCAGCCACGCGAGTAAAATTGACTTAGCCCCGAAGTGATCTATTAGCGGCGCCAGTCGATCTTCATTTGTCGGTCCCTTAAGTTAGGCCCATATGCCTTCTCTTCCTTCGTTTCTACACTCGAAGCCTCGGGCTTTACCTCGCGGTGGCTCTTCTATCTAATTTTTCTCTCTTGCACTTGAGTTAAGTATCCAAAAAGCCTACCATTACTACGTCAGTTCTGTCGCAATGGCGCGTGCGCTAAGAAACCGGAAACTTTTTTTTTAATATTATGCGTAATGGAGTCATAAATCCTAATGTTTCGTTTGATCGCGCAATATTAAACGATCAAGGCTCAAAGTGATCGAAGCCAACTGTTTTCTTAGTTAACGTTGAAGTTTCCGCGAATGCATATATGGAGTTAGTATAATTTTGATGAACAATAATCCTATTAAATAAATTTTTTTATTTTTACTGTCTATAATATTAAATTGTAGCTGAAAGGCGGATTGTTCACCCAAGAATTAAACACATTGGGCTTATATACAACAAATAATTGTGAATTATTTAAGTACAAATAGTAATGCCTAAATATTTTAATTATTGGTTATAATTTTGTTATACGTTGTACTAAAAGCATCCTAATAATTATTTGTTGTATAAATCCAATTATGTGTATAATTGTTTGGTGTATGCGAGCCATTCTATATTTGCCATGAATTACCAATGCACGTATTACATCACAGTCACGTTATAGCTATAAAGGATAAATAAAAGTTACTAAATTTTACAATAGAAAATAATCGTTGGATTATTATAGAGATTTGTCAATACAGCCATTCGAGGACAGGAGCGAGTAAAGGATATAACTGGGAGACACGTACAAACATCGAGTTTTCGCTCGTAATTGTAGCAGGAACGTAACCAATCCGAAAAGATAGAAAATAATTTATAGTATTAACCGCGATCGTATCTCGATAGACTCATTTCCACGATAATAAGGTGCGCATCTAGATAAACCATTGGATTAGCAATTATTCATCGGAGCTCGCGGAAAAAGGTGTATACCCTCGAATCACCCTAAAATTTTGCAAACGCGGTAGAGAGAGAGGAGAGAGGAGAGATAATAATCATTACCGTCCGATCGATATAAAGAAAGAGGTTGACGCGTTCGCGCGAATAAACAGCATGTTTACAAGAGACACATACACAGACACATACACATACACAGAGGTAGGCATAGACAGAGAGGCAGAGAGACAGAGAGAAACACGTCGAGAGGCAGATACAGATAGCTGTGGGTTGAAGGGAGTAGAGTAGAGTATAGTAGAGTTCATTAACATAGAGTGTCGATGCGCCGAGGGCGGGTCGTTAATTCACGTCGACAAGGCTCCGTTTTGCAAATTCGAAGCGCGAGCGAAAGGCGGGAAAAGAATATCCCGTTTCCCCCGGTTATCGAGTGGTTATCGTGCGGGTTATCTCCTTCCGAGGCTTCTTCTCTCGCTCGCACCACTCGGTACGATCGACTCTCTGACCTCTCTATCCCGGTCTCTCGCATCTCCCGCATCTCTCGCGCTCTCTCGCGCTCTCTCGCGAGATATTTCGACTAGTGCGCGATGCCCATTGGCGCTCCTCGATATCCGAGCTGGTGCGGACATAAATCCGTAGGTACCGGTTGCACGCCCCCACAGCACGCCTCCCCATTAACTTTTTAATCTCTCCCGAAGGTGGGGAGGAGGAGATCGTGGTGCGAGCTCGAGAGTGAGAGCCTCTAGTTAGCGCGAGAGCGAGACACGCCGTCTGCCGTACACCGAGTCCACCTTCTTCGAATTGTCCTTTTCCCTCGCCTCACCTCGCCTCGCCTCGTCTCACCGCGCTCCGAAAATTTACGAAGCCCCTCTCCCCTATCGCGGATCCTTGACTTTCACGGAACCGAGCTTCGATCCTCTCTTTGATAATCCACGTGTACATCGACCATGTCGACCATGTATACACGTATACACGTATACACGTACACCTATACCAATACGCTCCACAGATATATACGACCTTTATCATTCTCACGAGAACAATGTTATACCGGAGATTATTATTCGCTTACCTAACTTTATCGCTTTATGATTTTATTTCACACTTTATTTCGCTTTTGTGAAAACGAAACGATCGACGTTTCTTTCTATTTTTCGACGGATCACGAGCATTACGTCTCAGCTTAGTTCTTACTTCTCAGATCTTGCGAGAGATGCTTCTCCCTTTTCTTTGCGCAAATTACCAAGTACTTACGTAACAAATACAAAATAATATTATACATTAATTAAATCGTAATTACAATAGTACTTACCATCGTTACACGTGCACATCAGGGAACCACATTAGCCGATCTTCAATTGCATCTCTATACTTCAAAACATTACTCATATATAATTATAATAGGAAAAATGTTTAAAGTTTGAAAAACCCTTGTATTTTCGATACCGAGTCAAAAGAAGAGACAATCACTTACGCGAAAAGATAATTATTTGTGTCCACATTTCGAATAATTAGGTTCTTAAAAGTCGGTGATTATAATTATAATCAGGTGATTCGTGATATCCATACAAAACGTTCGGTATCTCGATCCGTAAACCAATAACTCGATACCGAGCGAATCTTAAGGTGCAATCAAGCTCTGGTTAATCGATCGCCGAAACCGTGTGTGTGTGTGTGTGTGTGTGTATAACTTAGCGATGATAGTATATATAGTCGACGCATGTATTAATTGTACACTCGATAGGAGAAAATATCCGGGGCGAGGTGAAACGGTCTTGGGTCATAGAAACGAGAGTGTTGCGCCTCTCTCTCTCTCTCTCTCTCTCCCTCCTCTTTTTCCTCCTTTTAATTGCCGATATAATTTATATACGGGAAATATTAGAATCGTGCGAAAGCGCATTATAAGAGTCTGCGAGAGGGCTGATGGACCCGATCAGGTACGGCGACCCTGTAATTATTGCCAAATATGAAAAGCGAGGGAGAAGCGAGGGAAAGAGAGAGATTAATTCCCGCACGAGATTGATGCGAGACGCGTTCCCGTCGGTTCGCCGGCGATCGATTCCGCCTCCCTTAACGAGATTCCATACTTTCCGTCACTCGAATTAACAATAATAATATGCCGATATTGGCTAATTACGGGTGTGTGCATCGCCGCGCGAGGAGGAGGAAATCGAGACTGGCTTCTTCTTTTTCCCTTTTTTTACTTCATCCACCTCGTTCGTTGCATGCGTATACCGACCGAACGCGCAAACTCTGCAGCCTCGAAGGTCGCATTAAACCCGCATTTTAAACCCTAGACTTCCTCTCATTTTCTGTCTGAGCTCTCTCTAAAAAAATCCATTCTTACGGAAATTTATCTCGAACAATATATATATACATAGTGCTAAACTAACGAAAGTTCGCTTGAGTTTTACATTAGTCTCTTCACTGGTGCATGGGATCGCATCCTCCTAAATATACATAACTCTATCACGTTAACCTTTCCTACCTGCAGGGCACATCTACATATTTTTTCATTAAAAAATTATTTGTTACTTTTCAGAACATTTTCTTTATTGTTTACAATATTTTTTAACAATTGTAAATGCTAAGATGAGTACTTGAGAGCAAAAAGTAAAATCCTGCTAATATTATAGAATAAAAATGAGCAAGATGTTAAATAGGAAATAAGGTGATTATATAGGTATATATTTAAAATAAATGTTTTTTGTTCCATCAGAATAAAGAGAATGAAAAAAACATGATCGGTTCCACGCGCGCGCACAGTCGCACACATAGATCAAACGAATCCTCGACGAAAATACGCCTCAATTAAAAGCGCAAGATTCGCGTTCCCGATCTCGAGGAGGGGGGTTACAGGTCGCCTCTCCTCGAAAAGCGTTACAAGGGTATCCGAGTCCTCCTAGTTGTACGTGCAACCTCCTATCCGACTCGTATCGTTATTCCCCGAATGTTCGGCCAATTAAACCGCTCGCGGCTGAAAGGGGCCGCAAAAATGATATAAAAGAAACTCAACGACGGATAAATTTCTTTCCTCCAGTTCTCTCTCTCTCTCTCTCTCTCTCTCCCTCACTCTTTTTCCTTCTGCGCAAGGGAGGAGATATCTTCTATCGGGCATCTCTGTATACGCCTGTGGCGAGAACGCGGCTCGTTCCTTCGATTTATTTGTGTCCCGCGATTTCGTAAAAAGGGAGGCGAGCTAAGGAATTCGAGGTATGGTGCCGTACCGGGGTTTGGGTTCGCGATTGCGATTGATAGTCCCGCGACTCCTCTATCTTTGATTTTCTCACTCCGGTTTTTCACTCGAAATTTATATTTAACCGATCGGTACATCTTTTATCCATTCGGTTATATTAGTTATTTATGTACCTTGGGTGAGCCTCGCGTCATTACTGTTCGAGGCGGAAAATTTCGTGGATGGTTAGTACGTCCGCGGGTCGCGAGCGCAGCGAGCGGCCAAGGATGTTACTACCATCCACGAAATTTGAGCCGAGAACTGTAATGACGCGGTGCTTACCCATGGTACGTAAACAATTTTTCAGCCTTATAATTCGTACATACGACTCTTTCGTTGCTCACAAAGTAATTTATTATACATTTAAAAGTAATGTAATAAACACTTTTTTAAACAATATAAATAATTATATATAATGTCAATAATTTTTAAACATTTGTATACTGACGCTTATAAAACATTTTAACTTTTTAAATTCTGCATTTAGTATCAGAGAATATTAATATTTAGTAATTACTTATTATATTAATCGTAACATTGCAGTTATTAAAGATATAGGACTCATTTTGCGTTATTATATATATATATATATATATATATATATATATATATATATATATATATATATATATATATATATATATATATATATATATGCGGAGACAGACTGACACAATCCAAAAATTTACTATAGTGTATAATAAATTTAACTGAAGTTGTAGTAAATATTACCAGAATTGTAGTAAAAATTAATAACTTTCTAGTAAATTTTATTATACACTAAGTACATTTTTGGATTGCGTCAGTCTGTCTCCGCATTACTAGACAACATTGTAATTTTTACTGCAACTTTTTTTCTCCGTGTATATATATATACACTATATTATTTCTAAAATATAATATTCTAATATATATGTATAATATATAGTACTTCCGTATCTGAGCAATATTAAGATAACTATGATTAAAGTAACGCAAACGTTACGTTTAAACTAGTTGTGTTTACGTTTGAAAAGCCATAGATATATCTCCGATACATGTACTACGCGTTTCAAACACGTGACTCTATACCGTTCGCGCGGCAAAGGTTATATTGCTCGCCGCATATATCCTACGGAGCGCTTTGCATACAGCCTCCTAGGATGTATAGACACCTTATACGTCCTAGGAGGATGTATAGAGGGCTCTCATACAAGCGAGGGAGCCACTTGTATGTACGCAACGTATTACAAGCGGAGCGCGCTCTGCACGTAAGAGTCGTTGTACGAATTAGTAGGCTGAAAATACATATACATATCACATGCCATTGTTTAATCTATCGTTTGTTTTATCGTTTTGGAATATACTATTATTGTTGTTGTTATACAAAACAATTGTATGAGATTGATGCGAGACGCGTTCCCGTCGGTTCGCCGGCGATCGATTCCGCCTCCCTTAACGAGATTCCATACTTTCCGTCACTCGAATTAACAATAATAATATGCCGATATTGGCTAATTACGGGTGTGTGCATCGCCGCGCGAGGAGGAGGAAATCGAGACTGGCTTCTTCTTTTTCCCTTTTTTTACTTCATCCACCTCGTTCGTTGCATGCGTATACCGACCGAACGCGCAAACTCTGCAGCCTCGAAGGTCGCATTAAACCCGCATTTTAAACCCTAGACTTCCTCTCATTTTCTGTCTGAGCTCTCTCTAAAAAAATCCATTCTTACGGAAATTTATCTCGAACAATATATATATATGTATACATAGTGCTAAACTAACGAAAGTTCGCTTGAGTTTTACATTAGTCTCTTCCCCGGTGCATGGGATCGCATCCTCCTAAATATACACAACTCTATCACGTTAACCTTTCCTACCTGCAGGGCACATCTACATATTTTTTTCATTAAAAAATTATTTGTTACTTTTCAGAACATTTTCTTTATTGTTTACAATATTTTTTAACAATTGTAAATGCTAAGAGGAGTACTTGAGAGCAAAAAGTAAAATCCTGCTAATATTATAGAATAAAAATGAGCAATATGTTAAATAGGAAATAAGGTGATTATATAGGTATATATTTAAAATAAATGTTTTTTGTTCCATCAGAATAAAGAGAATGAAAAAAACATGATCGGTTCCACGCGCGCGCACAGTCGCACACATAGATCAAACGAATCCTCGACGAAAATACGCCTCAATTAAAAGCGCAAGATTCGCGTTCCCGATCTCGAGGAGGGGGGTTACAGGTCGCCTCTCCTCGAAAAGCGTTACAAGGGTATCCGAGTCCTCCTAGTTGTACGTGCAACCTCCTATCCGACTCGTATCGTTATTCCCCGAATGTTCGGCCAATTAAACCGCTCGCGGCTGAAAGGGGCCGCAAAAATGATATAAAAGAAACTCAACGACGGATAAATTTCTTTCCTCCAGTTCTCTCTCTCTCTCTCTCTCTCTCTCCCTCTCTCTTTTTCCTTCTGCGCAAGGGAGGAGATATCTTCTATCGGGCATCTCTGTATACGCCTGTGGCGAGAACGCGGCTCGTTCCTTCGATTTATTTGTGTCCCGCGATTTCGTAAAAAGGGAGGCGAGCTAAGGAATTCGAGGTATGGTGCCGTACCGGGGTTTGGGTTCGCGATTGCGATTGATAGTCCCGCGACTCCTCTATCTTTGATTTTCTCACTCCGGTTTTTCACTCGAAATTTATATTTAACCGATCGGTACATCTTTTACCCATTCGGTTATATATATACATATACATACATATACTTATCACTTGCCATTGTTTAATCTATCTGTTTGTTTTATCGTTTTGGAATATACTATTATTGTTGTTGTTATACAAAACAAATTGTAAGTAGTTAAAAACATTATGTCAGACTTTTCAAAATACAATATTTAACATACAACGCATGGTGTAACGATTATTAACGGGTATACACATTCGTACCCACAAGCCTTTTACTAGCTATTATTTCGTGAGTTAATTAAACCTTTTATGAATTATAATCGTTCACTAATAGGAAAAAATATACATCACTGTCTTTTTCTATAAATTACGTAAGAATTCATTTACCGTCAGTCAGTGAAAGAATAAACTAACTTTCTAATCCTTAATGCGTCGTGACGTAATAGATTAAATGACCGTGATTCGAACAATACCAACGGACCCACCATTCAAAATTACCTATGTGATTGATTTTGGACTTCGATCAGCGAAAGTGAAGCTTTCATTTATTCATTTTGTAGATATAAATATCATCAATAATTAATTATTATCATTTAACTGTTATTATTAATCGTAGGAAATGCGTGGTCTTTCATACAAACTATTATTTGCAGTTTAGAATAATTAACATTACTAATATATCGTCACTTTGTCTTTAAAATGTTACAATATCAATGTAAATTAAATTTATTATTTACAGTTTTTAATTAGTATTATATAGGTATATATATATGTAATTGTAGTCACAATAGAGGATATTTATACTTGCATTTAATATTTAAATGAAACGACGAGGAATATCTCTAAATAGGTGTAAGCATAAGGATTGATTATCTTATGGAGGAAATAGGAAGTTGCAACGCTATTTTCCATAAATTTTTTCCAGAAATCGCGGTTTTCCCAAACAAAGCTCGCTTAGACTGTCGAGAGAAAGGGTAAAAAAGAAAAATGAAAGAGAGAGAGAGAGAGAGAGAAAAGAAAAAAAGGATCTGAAACTCGTATACACGAAAGCGCGGGCGTAATGAGCGCGGGGACGATGTGGCGTGATGAAGCGGCATTTTAAAACTCGGTAGGAGTGAAAAGAAGAACGCGCGTGTACACATAAAAGTTGGCACACGCGAGCTTGGCAATCGATACGACACCGCCTCTCGCTGGGGCAAAAGTGCACGAGACGGGGCGACAATGTGCGTCGACTACCAGTCATGTGAAAGCGAGAAAATTATTTTTGTTCTCGGTCTACGTATAGTCGAGGTGAAAGTTTGACTGACTGCTTGCTTCTCGTGCCGTTTTTTTTTCTTTTCGTAACGGAATGATATGTGAGTACAATACCTGCAATTATGTAAAAAATCTTAGACTCTATACCGAAGAAAGTAAGATGCCAAATAGTTTTCTTATTCAAAATAAACGAGTATACCGTCGATTCTTACACGCGGATGTCGCGTATAAATTATCGATTTTACGTATAGTTTTAATTTCAAGAATATTATGTTATTCGCACTGAACGTATAGTCGCAAATTAAAACGACGTACTATATATATAATTCTATAATGTGAATTATTGTCGATATAATGCAATCTGATAAGATATCGTTGTAAAATTTATTTGGACGTTTAATACTTATTCTTCAAGTATTTTAAGGTATCTTGTCCCTTTGAATAAACTAACAAAACATCGTTGACTTATACGGGCGCAGAAAATTTCGTAGCTCAAGGGAGGAGAGTGACTTGAAAAAATGTGTCGACGCGCGATCACTTGCCGAGCTCGGTCGCACTGACAGGGGTAGAATTTACACGGGTGACCATTAAGACAAAACCCGGCGCTGCCATAACTCTCCATAGATTTATAGTAGCCACGCGAAGCCAACTCGAGCGCGAGTGAGAGAGATAGAGAGACAGAGGGAGATACAGCTCGCACGCGCTTATAATCAAACTCTCGATTATTTTCCACCTATGCCCTGTTATTTACGTACGGCTCGGCATTCAGTTTTCAATTTTTTCGACTTTCGCGAAAATTGTAACTACTTCGAATTTTGTCGCGTACATATTTTTTTTATCGGTAAAGAAACTTTACTACTACGTTTACTCTTATTTGCCTCTCGCAAGTTATCGGACACTCGACGAAATTTATTAGTGTCTTAAAGACATTTAAATACAGAGGTTATTGCTTATGTGTATCTTGTCGCTTCGAATCAAGGGGAACAAAATTAATCGCATTTATTTTATAATAATTATTTCGTATGAGAGTTCAATTGTTTTAAAATAGTTTGACCGAGTTTCTAAACTTTCATATCTTTAAAAAGCTCGTATAAGAAAGCGTGTTGAGCTGTGAATAAAATTAAAAAATTATTATTAAGTATATTTGCATACCAATTCTATAATGTCTTATCACAGTTTGTATACATTTCAAATGGACTGTAACTTTGTGCAGTAAATTTCTAAATGTTAATTTAATTTCAAGTTTTGGTAATTGTAAATTTAATTTAAACGACATTACTACGATAAGTAGGAAAGCTCGATCTTTACGCTACTTGACCGACAGCATTCGATTGATACCGTGCATAATTTATTTTCACTTTTTTAACTGATATATAGCTCATATATAGCTCATTGAATGTTGATACACATTCGTTGTACATAAAAGTGTAAATAATTAGTAAAATATGTTTGACATTTGTGATCAAAATGACTTTTATTTCTTTTTATATATACGATAGAAAAGGTATAGCGTACGCGTTAAACCGTCAAATTTTTTTATGTGTATTTGCACTGAAACGTCAATCAACGTTCGACGTAATAAAATCTTGTTAAATGACACACTGTGATATTAAACGCACATGACAGTATTTCTATTATGAAGAACAATTTATTCCTGAATACTGATTATGTTTTTATATCGATCTATAGAAAACTAGTGTACAAACTAAGCAGAATTATTGAAAACAACAGATCAAAACCGTCGTATGATAAAACCAAGGTAGAATGTTATTGACTTTATTTGTATTTGCATTAAAAATTTTATTCAATTTATTCAGATATACATACTAATGTACAACGTCGCACTGTCATTTAATAATTAATTTATTCACAGCTGTTCGTAAAAATAATAATAAAAAATATGATAAATTATATCAAAACAATCGTAAAACTCGATAAAAAGTAAATAATTAAAAATTGGAATTAGTGTAAGTCAACGTAAATGTATATTCAAATGTCTGAAAAAGATAAAGGAAACGAGTTCGAAAGGACTTAATTAATCTAAGGTGAATCGATAGATTCTTCGGCACCATCCGATTGTCCAAACGAAGCAATAATTCCCGAAGGCGATAAAACAAAAGTTAAAGTCTCGGAGGAAGAAAAAGTCGGCTCCGACGAAATAAGGAATGTTGGGTACAGAGAACTCGCGGTTTTATCATCGGCGAGTATCTTCCTCTCGTCTATTAGAACGATCTTGATGAATGGCGCGGGCATACGTGGCCTGTGCCCACGAGTCAGGAAGGAAGCCCAGCGGACTCGAGAATCGCGCGGCGCTCAAACTCTAATCGTCTAACAAATGCCAGCGCGAATAAACCGATGTCCTATCTCGCTTTCTGGAGTCAAGAGCGAAATCGATAGACGGGAAGAAGAGGAGGAGGAAACGAAGGAGATGCCTTGTTACCGCATCTTTTAACATTGATATATAATATCGATTCTTAAAAGGTGCCCTACGAATGGATAACAAAATGTTTATCGATATCTCGATTGTAACTGTACTCGATTGATGATGAAAAATATCAGTTTTAACTTTGAAATGTGTTTTCTCCCAATAAATTATACGACACGAGTTTAGTTTTGCATTTATCTTCCTTTTCCATACACGAAGTATTAGTTTTATGCATAATTTTTAAAATATAATGTTATTTTTACTGATGCGTATATCTATGTCTACCTCAAAGAATAATTCAATATTTTTGTTTTCAATTCTCATAGACCTTTGCTAAGAAAACAGTATCATATTTTTTAAAATTAATTGTTTTTCACTATTTACTAATCATCAAGAGCTGAATTCATTATCAATATATAACACATTGAAAGATAATAAATAACCAAATATTATTGTACAATGTGAATGATACCCGTTGAAAATGACAAACACGCGACAATGAAAAGTTAAATGATTAAGATTAACCAAGCATAATAATTGAATTTGTGGAGTAGCATTATGTAAATGTATTCCGGGAGCAACGTGAAAATGAATGGGAGGTAGATTAATATTCGAATCTAGGGCGGGATCGAATCGTCTGCTCGTAGTCGCGTATAATTGCGCGACTATTAATTTCGCGGAGCAATGCCTTAATATCAGTAGGAGATTTTAAATGCACTTTCCGGGGAAGTCGCGTTAATGTGCCTTGACTTGCGAGATCCCTTGGTCGATTTTATCAAACTGGTGTAGGGAATCCGTGGTCGGAGGGGGGGAGAGGGGGCGGAGAGGAGGAGGAGAGGGGCAGGGAGACTGCGAGAGATACGATATACGGAATGAAATTACACCTCGGTCTAAATCATAATGAGTTATTGCGGTAGGAAGGCTTGAGCGATGCGCGCGTGCGCTCGTATTATAATGGGATAATTGCGCGGTGCGCAGGGAAAATTTGAAAATACGCTTTGGTATCGCTGGAAAAATCTCCAAGAGGCTTACGAGCGTGGCTGATTGAATTAATGATTAATAATTTGAATGTTTAACGAATTGTTTGCTCTCGGATATGCGGGTGTTAGTTTTTAGAATATCTTCCTATATATATAAGCTTTCGCTCGTGTAATTATGGTGACTTGCGTGTTTTTCACTCGAATGCAAAATAACGTTGCTTCGGATTATAATTGCCTATACTGGATAGATTCTCCTGGAACTGATGGAATATGCGATTTTTCGTTTGGATCTTACGCTTTGTAAATTAAGAAGAACAGTTACGCGCTATGGAGTGATAATAATACATTTTTAAATTTATGTTAATTGGATTATTATCTGTATACACTAACAAGGAGACCCTCATATGTTTGGGAAACGGATCGTGCCCAGCTTGTAGTATATGTTTTCTAATATAAAAATATGAAAAAAGCCAGAGCCGCAGACTCTAACAATCGTTTTTTCAAAAGTTATACGCTGTTAAAGCAAAATTTCCAAAAAAAAGAGACTTTCCTTTAAACGCTTATAACTTCTGACCTATCAAATATTGACATTCAAACCAAAGTTTTCTGAAAAGCTGAGATAAAATAGATATATTTTAAAAAAAAGTACGTTCAAATCCATTAAAATGGAGCAGAGTTATAGCCGAATTAAGAATTAGAAGCAATTTTAAACAAAAATTGAACAGTACAAATTTTATTGATTTTTTTAAGCTAAATTTCTTTAAATTCTTAATTCGGCTATAACTCTGCTCCATTTTAATGGATTTGAACGTACTTTTTTTTAAAATGTATCTATTTTATCTCAGCTTTTCAGTAAACTTTGGTTTGAATGTCAATATTTGATAGGTCAGAAGTTATAAGCGTATAAAGGAAAGTCTCTATTTTTTGGAAATTTTGCTTTAACAGCGTATAACTTTTGAAAAAACGATTGTTAGAGTCTGCGGCTCTGGCTTTTTTCATATTTTCATATTAGAAAACATATACTACAAGCTGGGCACGATCCGTTTCCCAAACATATGAGGGTCTCCTTGTAAGTAAACAATTTACGTAACCAGTCCTACATAATAAAAATACTAAATTTGTAATAAAATGAATATACCATAGTAATTATTGTACTATATATACTAAAATTTGACTTATACACACATAAATAATTGTACCGCGTAATATGTATTTACCGTGATAGCAAAAATATATGCACTTTCTCCATACTCAAGTGCTTATTGCAATGTAAATCTGCAGCAATAATTTAATATAGAAAATCATATCCTATTAATAAAACGAAATGATTCACAGAGTCAAAAGTAATTAACTAACCGATATCGAATACCACATAAGATGAACCGTGGTTTTACTCAACAGACAGACCCGATACGTAAATATATACCTACGTTTCGTCCATTAATTAGCCGTTTATCAGGGAGTTTTATACATCGAAATGCAAGTAAATTTAAAAAATCGTGAGACACGAAAGAAAGCATGGCCGGAAACGGAGAACGTGTCCTAATGCATATTTAACGTCTCCTTTCTCCGTCGGTCGCAGAAAAGCTCGAGAGCGCGAAAACGAGCAGGTGCACGAATCCTTGGATTCTCTCCCTCGCGAAGGTGGAGCCAAGCAGCTGAGACTAAAGCCACCTGAGGACGCGAGCGACGGGGAAAGCTGCGCGCGAGTTACCTTGATGGATTAGGCGAGGAGCCGCACCTTTCCTTATACTCCTTAACGAGATTCTAATTCCATAAACGTTGAGGTACCGACCTCCTCAAGTTGGGTGGTTGTTAGTTTTTTTTTCCTTCTTTTTCATCGAATTTTTAACGAATTTGTGGTTTCCAGGAGAAAACTACAGGGGTTTGGTGTAATGAACCGAGTGTGACCTTTTTTGACGAATCACTTTCTTGCGGTTGAATAACTCGACGGGAATCGTCAATGTCGTGCACGATATTAGTGTGTCGGATAGTTCGTATAACTATATAGCTATATATAATCATTGCGTGTCTCAAAATAGTCAAAATGTTGGAAGACATTATTTGTACGACAAATATATCTATCAACTTCGAAATGCATGCATATACATTTTATATTTAAAACTTTAAACAAAAAGAGCATAAGGTAAAATAATAAATATATAACCAAATTGACGATAATCACCGTTACAATTTTAATTTTGAGTGAAAAATGTACACAAGTTAAATAATTGTCGATGAAGATATACGTTTTGACCGATAAAAATATTGAAATTTGCCGGTAAAAAATAGTGATAAATTTGGAAAGGAAACCAAAGCTTTTCCGTTTGTCCGTTAGATTGGACGAGTTAAAGCCCAAGAATAAAGGGCTCGCGAGCCCAAGCGAAATCCTTCGATCCGATTGCTCGAGTCCGATAAGCCTGCCCGGGGTAAATAACAAATGAAGGAAGTACAGGTTTGTCAGTGGCGCGCAGGAGCGTAACGAATGGCATTGTTGAATCGCGCATCGCATATCAGTCTTCTTTGCGCCCATTCAAAAGAAATTCCGCGCGCGCCGTCGGCCGACTTATGAATGGCAAGGCTCTCGTTATTATTTTACCTAACGACATTGCGATATTTCGTTGGTTAGTATATACGAACCTCTTTTTTTCCTCTTTTCCCGTTAATTAGGTGCGAGCGAATCATCGCGCTTCGTTTTTCCGGGCCTCTACATGTTCAACCCACATTTAAATTGGCTAATCGCGTGCGAAATAATATTTTTCCAGGTAACAAGTCGGAGTAATTTATGTTTTATCGATTGCGTCTTTTGAAAATGAGCTAACAAATAGGATTACTATTATTTTATAGGCCCAGGTCAATTGTAACTAACCGATAAGATAGTAAAGCAGTTCCCTACAATTGAAAAAGGAAAATATAAGCTTTCCTTTGGTTATGTTAACAACGTCTTTAGTAGAAGGTTTTTTACTTTTATATAGGTTGTAAGCGTACGATGAATAAATTGTAAGTTCTGTAACACTTGGAATGCGATAATAACATGTTGGAATGCAATTATTTAACTGCGATTGTATAGAATAGCCTTTTTGCAAGGTTGTAGTAAAAAAAAATAATACATTGTACCAAAAAGATTTAATTATAAAATTCACACTTTCCCGTGTCGAGCGCTTAACACCCGTGCTTACTCCCATATTCACCGTTTGAAAAAGCAAACAATTTTCATTTCTCGGTTAAATCATCAGTTTTACAGTTGAGGTAAATAAAACTTTTCTCCTCCTCAATTACTGCGAAAAACCATTGTGCAGCCTGCAGAAAAAGGGAAAAAATCCGTTGAAGAGAAAAAAATTTCGAATGCACCTCCAACAAAGTGTATATGGATACTCATTAACGGAACACAATGGTGAAATAAACTTGTAGTTAGCCGGCTACGTCTGCGCAGTTTAGCGTAATGGCGAAAGAGAGAGAGAGAGAGAGAGAGAGAGAGAGAGAGGGCATGAGAATGCAGCGAGTGCAAAAGTGCACGACGGTGAAAACGGACGAGCGTTGATCCTTCTTTGGCCGGTGGATATAATGAAGAAATAAGAAAGCGCTTGTTTTTGGGTCATGTCTGTGTCACCTGGATAGGATTACTTTTTTGAGATTCCAGAAATTTTCGTCAGCGATTTTCACTAATCCTTTGTCGGCGAGTTTGTCGCAGCTTGATTTTCAAGTCGATCCGGTGAAGATAAACGCTAACTGCACTTCTCTCTTTTTTTTTAATCATTTTTTTGCTCTATATCGCTTAACGCGGAAGCCAGTTTTCGTGTACGAATTCCAGGTGGATGGTGTGCCGTTTCACTTAATTGGATTTTATATTTCTCATTTTCAGTGTTATGTGATGTACGACATCTTGTAAATTTATTCTCATTACTGTATCTTTAATTTGATGGTTTATGAGGTTTCTAACGAACTAAATAATAAACCGATATATTATTTAAAGTAGTCAGATAATTAATCTGCAGTTTTTTATTACCTGTAATTGTTTCCAATACATTAATCCAATATTTACAATAAAAGTGTAAAGGATTCAACGAATCATACAAAACTTGCAATTAATCTTCCATTAACAATGTTAATACATAAATTCGAGGTTATTTAAATTTTTCAATTATTTATTTTGATAAAAAAATATTACGTATTAAAGTTGTTGTGATGCGTGCAGCCGAGTGTTGTTTTGACCGTACCTCGACAACGAAACTTGATAAACCAATGTACCGGCAATACGTGTGCACGATATATACGAGGTAAAAATAAACATATAATATGCATCTACTTACGAGCCGCCCTCCGATCGGCCGCGAGTTTTCGCGCGACGACGCGTGAAAACGAATGCAAGATCCGGGTTTAACGAGCTTGCCCAGGAACCGCAAGAAATCATACGTGGACGGGGCTCGGGCGAATACGAGTTACAGGTGCGCGCAGCTGCGGAGTTCCGAGCAGGTGAATCTCCCGATCCTCTCACCTGATCGCCGCCGCGACCCCGATGATCGACGCGGGAAAACCGTCCGGGCAGGTGATGCGCGTCGATCGTACGAATTATGGTCCAGTTGTCTATATGTTTTTTTCCCTTTGTTTTTGGCGCTCGAGTTTTTTCCGCTCGTTCGAGCTTTTCGCTCGTGTTCGCGTGCGGCTTTGTTTCGCCGGCTGCAACTCACCAACGATTTTCGGCTTCTAATGGCCCAAGTTCAACTTTTTCTTTCTTCGGTCAACGTTTTTGCATAATGTGCATCGTTTCGTAAATTGTTGTGGATTGCCGTTTCACTTTTTTCTTCTTTAGTACCGGGCTAGGCTTTTTACCTCGAGTTATTTTACCATATTGGATCGTTCACTTTTTTTCTTTTCTTCAAACGGTAAATGTAAGTTTCTATTATAGGACTACGACTTTTGTCGTACATATAAGTCTACTAAAGTTACCAAATAAATGTTTTATTTCGAATATAACTCAGAGAGTTGTGGTATTATTTTAACATCAGTAAATAATAAAGAGTATACGTTTAACACAGATAAAAAAAATATTATTTCCAATACATTAGAGGTAAATAATAACTTTCCATGTAAAATAATGAAAGAAAGCGTAGATTTTACCACTGGCTGTACGTTTGTATTTGCATAGTGAAACAAATGAGTATTAGATGTTATCACATATAAGTTACACTCACCGATAAGGTGATAGCAATACAAAGTACACTGCGAATCTATACACAAGTCAAAGAGAACCCTTGTGATTTTAACTATCTTTGCGTTATTCTAAATACCACGTGCAGTAAATAAAACAACGCAAATTATTTGGCTTTTAGTTAAAATAGCGAGAAAGTTATCCGTTATACCTATTTTTTGAAGCAACAATCAAGTTTATTATAACTCCATTGTCTTTATATATATATATATTAGTGGAAATTTTCATTAAAAAATGTACTATACGATTATTTTCTAGAAGGTGTAAACAAAATGTTTGTATAGATTTTATTAAATTGGAAAAAAAAAACTGAAATATCAATGTTGTTCATTGATTGTATAAGCTACGCGAGCTACATAGCTACGTGAAAGGGAAAAAGAAAGGTAAACTCCATTATTCACTGTAGGCAGCTACCCATCAATATAAATATATCGAAGGCCGGGGTTGAGAGCGCCGGTCCTTCCTCCTTTTTTTTCACTTGGTTGAAAAAAAGAAATCTTGGAAATATATTTACGACTTAAGGATCATTTCCAATTTTCTCGAGTCGTTAACGAGGTTCCGAAGGGGGCCGCCGCCGCCGCAGCCGCCGCGATATATTGGCGACGAACAAATAAAAAACCTCGTGATCGACTCTCGCTCCTCATCCTCTCGGTTGCTTCTTTCTTCTCTCCTTTATTTTTGGCTCCTCCTCGAAGGAGAGATTTTTGTTTTATATGTATATAGCGCGGGGCAATCTTTGTAATTACATAGCCGGGCTGCGTCCCATTAGACGCCGATCAGCTAAAAGCGCGCGCACACACATCGCCAATCGTTTATGTGGAAGCGCGAGATACACCGCGATATCCACTACTGGCGCGAATTAACCTTCTTTTCGTTCGTTTTTCTTTCCTTTCAATACACAGTTTGCGGGATGAATACGCGAGGAAAAGTGTTTCGGCTTACATTCGAACTATTTGCAAATATTTTTTATATAACCATACACTTATCTCATTTTCGTGTAAATTCCACTTTTATTTAATAATTCATATGGATTTTTTTACTATAGTTTTTACTGAGGTTGTGTATTAAACTGCTTTTTTTTGTTGATACCTACTTATTAATGATAAAAAAATCATTTGTTTATTGTGTTACAAAATATATTGTAATAAATTGTCGTGACGATCGTTCGCTCTTTAAATTAAATCTTATATTGCATGCAGATAAAAATTGCACAGTACCCGGGGTACAGTTCAAGTTCTGAAAATGGTTAAAATGAAGAATAAGCACAGTTATATTACGTAATGGTTTACTCGAATATTTGCTCACGAAGGAAGAATGTAAGAGGTGGAACGGCAAGTCGAATAACACACATCGATCGCAATTGCATTAATCCTGCACGTTCCCGCGTATCAATTCAATCGGTCCGAAAAGGTTGAAACATTGTTGTATCTCGCGCACGCATCAGCGTAATTTCGTCTACGCCGCACAATATATATCTATGCCGAAACGCGGAAACCACATTGACAAAGCCGAGAAAGAAGTATCGAGATTTCGCAAACCTCCCGGAAGAAGCAACGCGCTCCTACTCTCCGGATCGTAGATTTGAGATATTGATTTTCCTGAATCAGTGTAAAATCGAACGCTGTCCAATTAACGCGACGTAAGGCCCTTAAAGTCCTCGGATTTCTCTAGGAGATCGAACTAATCGCGCGGTGATCGGGCATAAAATTGCGATTTAATAGTATCGGGGCCCTTCGTTTTTCGAGGAAGCACCTGTCCTGGAACGAATGAATTAGCAGCACGAGCCGTCGAACCTGCACCGAGTCTCTCGCATATATATGTATACATATCCCGACCTTATACGATTCTTGTATTCAACATCCGCAATATATTTTACGCGGGCTTTCTAACATCGGGCTATTTTCTTCAAATTTAAACATTCTCCGGTACTCCCGATTAGCATAACCATTGGTCAAGACGGGTGTGCGGGATCCAACGTATTTTTTGGAGACAACCGTTTCGTTTACAGGAATTCACCTGTTTTAATAACTTTTTATTTATTTTAATTATGTTTATTTGTTTGGGCTTTTACTATTTAGAGTACACATTCGTCCATCTTCATTTTATTTACTTTTATTTCATATTGGCTTGGTACATGAACTATTTTTTTTTAATTTTCATTCCCATTTTTATTCTCTTGGTAAATAAAACTGATTGTAAGTAACAAACTCGTATTGTATAACTTCTAGTTGGTTTATTAATCACCTTTAAATGGGAAGCTAAAGAGGTTATTTTCGGTAATTAAAGCAACAACTTGGTTTTAAAATGCTTACTCATCATTTCCGAGTGCGCTTTTTCATCTTTTATAAAATTTTTAACATCTAATGAATGACGTTTCAATTATACTCGAAGTGATAAATCGATTCTTAATGTGTGAACAATTATTATTGTTAGTTTAGAAACGAATCCATAAGACATCGAATAGATAGAAAGGTCACGTAATATTGATAATTGAACCTCCGCAAGTATAAAGGAAAGTTGAGTTATTGGAGTGAACCAATTTCGAAAATTGATAACAACGTTCAGATGGAATCTCGTAATAACCAAATGTTATATCGTACATGACGAGTTTGAGGCTTCCAATTGAATCTAATCGATTAGGAAGATCGAGCGGAGGAGCATAAAATCGCGAACAATGCGTTAGCTAGAAAAGAGAAGAGATATCCATTAAATAGCGCTTAGAAGCTGAGGTTATTGAATCTAAAGGCCATTACTGACCAGTGTATCTCGATAGTTGGCGATGAGTCTCGCAGGTGCTCGTGTGTGCCCCTTCGGAGTTCGATTAGGAAACGGGGGAAGAAAAGAGAGAGGCCAAATGGACAGGTGATCGCGGCGGGCGCGTGGCGCGTGTGCCGTTGAACCTCCGAGATCAAGGCAAAAAAGAGACCGCCGCCCGTTGACACTTTAATAAAGGCCACGCGCTTCCGCTTGGAATTTTCAAAAAAGCTTTAAAGGGGCAACGCGAAGGTGATAAGCCATCGGAGGGACCTTTTTTCTACGAGGAAATATTGCAGGTGGGCCTTCGAGACGTTTTCGTTGGAATTTCGGACGCGCACGCACGCACGCACTCGTATCTATATACCTTTTATTTATTTTTATTTTTAAGGACGGACCATTTAATTTTGTATCGAGAAATCCGGAGACTTTACCCCTCGACGTTCTTCCTCCTCTTTGCTGCTTTCCTCCTCGAGTTTATTATATATCCGAGGCTTTATTTTACTCTCCGAGGGTTCGTTTGCATTTTTACTCTGTTATTTATTGCTAGAACTTGTAATTTCTTGGTGGTTTGTTAACGTACCCGAGTATTATATACTGTAAATTATATATGCTTATGAACTACGCGTTGAACATTTCATTAGTAAATTGTACATTCGAGTAAATTTTTATTCGAAAGTTGACAAACTGATATTGATTTTACTGCGAATTGTTTGTTATTTATTTTTAAATAAATTAATAACCAATGAAGCAAGTATGATTTACCGAGACGTCGTTAATTAATTTCATACAGAAATGAAAAATTTTGTCTTATATATTCAAATAGTTGTAATGTAAGAACACAAGGATTCGCGAGACTAGTAAAATTAAATGGAATACAAAGTGGAACCGTAAACCGTAAATTAAGCAATTGGCTAAATCCTTATATTGTTTAACAACCTCGTGGATCGTTAACCAGCATAAAGTGGTAAAAATACACAGAGCCGTTATAAAAGTGTTCGGTAAACACGGTGAGTGGTATTCTCTCGCAGGCTCGCAATAAAACAGCAATCATCATACACGCGGGCTCGAAGAACAGTGGCAGAAGAGTGGAGAAGCCGCGGACAGGTGCAACCGCGTGCAGCTGAGCTAATTACGATGCCCAGAGAATAAGAGAGGGGGACACCCACCTTTCCAAAAGCTTTCCGCACGCGCCAAATTCATTGATAGCAATTACAGCAATTTCATCGTCGACGACGACGCTTATCCTCTTCTTCACTCGGTGCCTCGAGAAACAAGAATTTACTTCGAGTCTTTTACTTTCTTGAACAGGTCCGCCAGGGTTTGAGTAATTGGTAATGATCGCGCATGTACATCATGCGTTGTTTCGGCAACATTTATTTTTTATCCCTCGTCTACTCAACGTCATTCAAACATTTCAAGTATATTTAATTGTTTATTATAATAGGTATTTATATGCAATAACGTATAATTACCTTTTTTAATTATTGACTATTAATTAATAACTTATCGCCAATGTTCACTCCAACATTTTTATGAGTCGTAATGATTCATTTAATCTATATACAATTGTAATTAATCGTACGGATGCATATTGCGATACACAGCGTTGCATCGAAATCGAACAAAGTATAAGAGATCAAAGCAATAACATTACAGATTACGATTACGCCAAAATAGGCTATACGAGATATATTATCGTATCGTAATCCGTGGTTTTTATAAGTTAATCACGCAACAACTTCACAATTATTTAACTAATTAATTATGTTTTCGATATTTTTATCGCAGATATATATATATATATATACATATGCCTGCATATATAATAATATCCATGAAAAGCAAGTGTTAAATTTTTCCCACGAGAATCAATAAATCAGTCAATTTACATTACGCGTCTAATTATCAGTTTCCCCGCAACACCGCGAAAATTCATGATCGATGACTGCTAGTTGAAAATATAATTGGCAGTAGTAGGTGACTCAAGTCGTTATCCATCGCGATCTATCGGGATACCTTTTTGCGATTCCTGTCACGAGACAAGGATATCGTTTTACGACCGATAAATAATATATACTTTAATTCAGATATCACGAGAAATGAATTTATTTTCTACGAAACTCATATTATTATTATTATTATTATTATTTACATAAACTAAGAAAAAGTATAAGTATATAATAAATTCGCCTTTTGTAATATTTAAAATTTTTTTTCTAATTGAAATTTAATTATTAAAATACTGGCGTATAAAAGAGACATACATTGACCAAAGGTTTAACATATAATATATTAAATAATAATGATAATGATATGTATATATTTAATGTAAAAATTAATTAATAATTTTAAAGTTTTAGAATTAGTTTGCAAAAATGTTTAATATTGTGAAAAAGAATTTGTTTTAATTTTACACAAGAAACATAAAATGGTAAGCATCAAACCATTATGGTAGAATCAATGATCTTCTATAACATCTGATATATCTATTTTTCACACCTTTGAAGTTTAGAATTCAAGTAGTCGTGTATTACATGTGTTAATTTGAAGTGTAACTTATCTATATATACTAACTTTTATCTAAATCGATTCAGGCATTGTAGCTGGATTGAGTAACAAACATCCTATATTTAAGGATTATCTCTCGTAGTATCATAATTGTCACCGGTTTTATCGCAGTTTAGAATGCATTATCCGAGGCAAATCTTCGGAAGGAAAAAAAATGGAGCACGGATTAAGAATGCATTTTATGCGGTACAGCCTCGGGCAGTGCATAATTTTTCTTCTCTTCTTATACCATTGAAATTCAACGTTTATGTTCGCAACGTTTTGTGCATGAGCAGCTGCACGAAATACCCAAAGTCACACTGCCCGAGGCCTTACTTTACTAGTCACATTAACTTTATAAAATTATCCAAGCATGCACAATAACTTTTGTTGCGTTAGCTATACAAATTTTTAAAAGTTGCACTATTTCTTTATCTATAGTTTAAATTTTAAATTTTTATCTTTTCCAGTATGGATATACTGTTCTTCTTGATCGAAAATATCGTGCAGCTGCAATAAAAAAAATTTGCTCTCTCCCTTCTACCGTTTCGACTATACAATCGGTGATTAAAAATATCAGCAAAATTATTTACATTTTTTTAATATTATGAGGACGTATGCAGTGTAATATATTTACTAACGTATTTATTAATTTATATTTTCTTATTTAGAGATCTAATTACAGTTTATTTTATTGCATATACCAAAAAAGTAGTACTTGTTGTTACGCGCCGTACAAAAATTATTATCAACGAATAATCAAAATATTAAGAATTACTTATATTCAATGCATAAAAATAACTTTTTAAGCACGAATGTTACACGGGAGTTAGTTCCTTATACTTTTATTATCGCAATTGTGAGATATCTCATAAATATTCCACATTGACTTAAAAATAAAATTTACGTAAATTAAAACTCATACAAGACTCTCCTTAAGATGTATGTATGAGGATGTCCTGCCTATGTATGCAATAATGTTAATCCAGAAACTCGACTGCTTTTCGATTGATTTGGCTGAAATTGATGAAAGTTGTAGACCTGTTTTTAATTATGAATATCACATTTTTTCGCAAAAAATTAAAATATAAGTTTTAAAATTACAAAACATTTTTCTATATTATATAATAGTTTATGAATAACATACATTTTTTTAATAGTAAACAAGTAAAAAAAATATTCAATTTGTGGTTATCATTACTATATTAAATACATTAAAGACAAATTTACTTTACTTACTAAATTTAGGTCAGTAATTTAAAATCTGATTATTCAGAGATTCGAACAAAAATGGTATAAGAATAAGAAAAATACAAGTATAAACATTTTTTATTTTTTTCAATATTATTATTGTAACAATTGTGCCTAAAACTTAAAAAGCTTAGTTTTTACATATAAATAATTTGATGAAAGCAGTTAATAAAGTTTCAATGGATTAAAATATACAACTGAAAATAATAATTTAAATAGCAATCGAATGTTTTGAAGTAACTGATATGTACTGTACTATAATTAAAAGTAAGTAACAACATTTGTTGGTAATTTCTGGTAATATTAGTTTAATATTATAGTTTATAACGTACCTCTGTAATGTACACACAACAAATTATATTTGACTCTTAAAGATATACGAGCAGTTACTTTCTAAATAAATAAAGAAACTAGTAATAGCAGAAAATTGAAGAGTACAGTTTTCACGCGAATGGGTAACCTGTTTCGCACGCTTTATGCTAACCAATGATTGACGATCAAATGATTATCAATAAAATGATTAAGAATATAATTGCAATATTTATACGATATTGATCTAGACCATGTCCATCGTATCCATTACAGGAATAAATTACTTATAAAAAATAGGAAGAATAATAAAAATGGGTCAATCTGTCAATATCAGGATAGTGTGTGACATAGCTTGGAAGGTAAGCGTTATTTGTTAAGAAATCCAAGTACAAAATTTATAACTTTATAACGAAGTAATCGTTGAAAATGAATAATTTCGTCGATTAATCAGAAGAAGGGTGATCGAAAAATATTAATTTAGAGGGTAAAAGCATATCCAGGCGACAAGAGATCCTGTATAAGGGGAGCTTCCGCGAGGAGCGTCTCGAGACTAACGAACCCGAGCTCGGCTATTATCCTGGGCTCACTTTTTCGAGAGCCGCGGCGGCATATCGCTGGGCTAACGGTCCCTAGTCACGAAGCTCCGTGAGATTGGCCAGTGCACACGCGATGCAGATTCGCGATCGATTCCTATGCACGCACGCACGCAGCAAGCTCGAAAAGAAGCCGCGCTAATCGATTTTGCAACCTACCGAGTTGACGCGCGAGCCTTCGAATTATTATTATTCCCTTTCTTATGTTTCCTTTTATAATTGCGCTAGATCGACTGAATTTTCGCTTATATACTTTCGTCTATCTATATCTCAAGCTTTTGTAACGATCGATTCGGATTCGTCAAACAGCAATCGGATACCCTTTACATGTTTATTCTTTTATCCTTCTATTCTACATTCTATGAGACCATTTTAAATTTTACCATTTTAAGGTGTTTAGAATACGTTTACTGGCTTTGATTTACATATTTGCATTAACTTTATTAATGATATCACTGATTTTAGGCAAACAATAACATTTTAATTTAATACAATCTATAATTTATCGATTCAAGCTAATTATTTCAAATTTAACACAAATATCAACAAATCTGGGTTAAAATTCAGAAAAAATTATTTATTAATATAATAATTAATAATTTATTATATAACAAATAGTCATACCTTCTATTTTTTTAGACATAATGTATTATTATTAATTCTTTATCAAAAATTTTTAAGCTAATTTATTTGTCACATAATTATAATTGTTGTGGGTCTCCATACTATGATTTTTACCATAATGCAGTTAGCGCAGGATACCTCAGGAACTTTCTCATTGAACAGGCTGAAATTTTAACAGTAAATATTAAACATTATTCTTTTAGTAATTATGCTTCATTTAAGGGTAGAGTATGGTCGAAAATGATGAGAATTTCAATTTTTTTTTATTTCAGAAACGTGCTCTATATGTTATGTAGAATGTGTGTAAACAATGAAAAATATTGCAATTGTTGCAAAATTGTAATATTTTTCATTAAAATATAGCAGTAAAAATGTCACGTTTAATTTTAAACAAAAATGGCTGTGTAACTTTATAACTAATACATATTTCAAGATGTGTGCAATATTTTAAAAGGCTACAATATAAATTATCCTACAAGGAGTTTATTAAAGGTATAAAAAATAGTTTTTAAGATATTTAACTTTAAAGTTTAAAATAAGTATCTTGTTCCAATCCTTTATGTTGAAAATTATTCAATAAAATTTTATAAAAATTACATTTTCATCTTAAAAATTGTTTACGCGCAATCTATATAATATATAGAACATGTTTCAATGAAAAAATTTGATATTTCATAATTTTCGACCATATTCTACCCTTAATGGGTTAGGATGGTGTTCAATAGTTACTTTTGAAATTTCAGCCTAATATCGATGATTTAGTTTCTGAGATATCCTGTAGTAAGTATATTAGGCTAGAAAATCATCGTACGGAGAGTCACAAATTGATTAACATAATTATGTAGCAAATAAATTAGCTAAAAATTTTTGATAAAAATTAATGCTATAATACAATTTGTTTAAAAAATATAGGAAATATGTTTAACTTGTTATATAATAAATAATTAATTATTAATATAATAATCTATTATTTCTAACTTTTAATCCACGCTTGTTCCCTTAAGACATGCAATATAAAATTTACTATTTATTTAAAATAGAAAATGCAAGACTGCACAAACCCATTATCAGTTCTAGTAACGTCCGTCGCAAAAGTATTTATACGTTTTGTCGTAAAATCATGTATACATTATACACCAATAACGATCGCAAGAGTATTGGTTCTTAAGCCCTTAATCTACATCAAATGTGTTTGCATCATGTTATACTTCGGAAGTCACGCTAAGAAGTATAGTATCAAGTATCCCTCGACTTCGAAATCCCCTTGCAGTCGATTAAAATCGTCCCGACAAACAAAACGCGGTATAACCAGAACTTTATAGAGAAACAAATAAACCTAGCCTGTGTCTTGTTCGATTCACCGGCGCGCGAAAAAAAGTCGCGATTTCGTAAAAATGTCGTAATTGCAGACTTTGAGTATTATGTGTATACACACGGCTGCATCGTTTTCGTTACTTCGTTTTTTTTTCGGCGCCGACGTTTTAAAATGACTCGCGTGCGTTGAAAAAGGTGGGGAGGGATGAGGCAGGTGCACCTGTATATATACACATATACACCACACATATACACGAGAGCGAAGACTCTCCTTTCGCCTAGATACACTTTTCTTTATTTTACTACCTGTAATCACTTTTTGAAAAGGGCCAATCTTCAGCTGCACGTGGCAATTACTTCTGTGCACACAGCAAAAACATTTATAGCCATAATGAATAAATTTCATTCACCCTCCTATGGGAATGTGAAATACTTCCTAACTTCGTCGCTCGCTCATCTCGTTTAACAATTATTTTCTTTCATTTGGTATGTTTTTAAATTACACGTATGTATATACACCTTTCGAACGGTATATCTGCGCCCGTGGAAAACTTGATATTTTGTTAATTAATAAGTCAGGTATCGTTTAATATATGCTCATATATTGTATACTCGCTATATGTGTTTTCTTAATTACATTTGAATATCTGAATATTCGATGACGAATAGCGCAATAAGAGCGATATTAATTTTATGCGGATAATTAATTTCATGCATGCAAATATGTTTTACAAACGTTTGATACTAATCTAATCATTTCATCGGAATAAAATCGTACATAAAGAATACGTATACATATTCTATTTTATCGCTAAATAATATAATTTGTTCATTAATTGTTTAAATTACAAATGTCGTGTTTTTTTTTTCATTATACAAGTCAACTGCAGCGTGTAAGTTGAAAATTTGTGTAAATCATCTTTCTAATTGTTCTAACCAAATTTGATAGATTAAAAGTTATCTTGAATTGAATATTAATTTTTTAGTAATATTCGAACAACTTGTCATTTTCAATTTACACGTATATCGTTCTATTTACTAATAATTCAAAATTAATTATCTGATAATGGCAAATTTTTCACCTATCACAATATTATAGGTAGCTTAGAATATGTAATTTAATGCATCAACAAAGAAAATAAATTACGATAAGATTGTCTATACTATTAACTATTAATGTAATAATTGATTTTGCATATTAAAATATTTATACATGCTAGAATTACTACAGCGTAATATCCTCAGAATTTATGTATAAATTCTAGAAATCTTAAATGCTGATGAACTGAAATTAACTAATCAATATAATCTTTGTAAACTAATAGAGTTTCTTTACAATCGATCGAGTCATGCGGTAATGCCTTAAAAAAAAAGCGTTAACGCGATTGGCTACGCGATCTTGAAGAATATATCAAGTGCATGTACGTGCGAGTAAATCTCAAAAGACAATTAAGATGAAAATCTTGGAGGATCGTCTAAGATTTTTGTCATACGCACTGGTATAGAGATTAACACGCGGGAAAATAAATTTGCTGTCGAAACAAATCTTGCCTCATCTGCCGTGAGATCTACTCGACTTCCGTTTACGGATAATCGCAAAGGCATTGTGCAATTTTCCGACTTTTAATTAATGCACTCCTTATGCGGTCCCCACGTCCTTGAACTAACTTTTACTTCAATTTTTCTTTCGCGATTATCGGAATTAATTAAATCGTTGCGCAATCGACACGAAAATTGGGTGAAACGTGACTGTATGTTTCAATGTTTCTCGATAATTTTTTGTTATTTTAATTTTCTATGTACCATACTATTCACTGATCTGGTGTTGAAGCGTTATCACTTTAAAAATTAGGTTGCGTTTGAAGTGTTTCAATTGCACGATTTACTTAGAAAGTTCACGCATTAAATTATAAACGTACTCGGGTGGAAAATTATCTAGCTTTATCTAGACACTAACTTAATAAGTTCGTATCTGTATTAATTAGTTGGTCATCTAGATAAAAGTATATAATTTCCGTGCAGGGATTTATATCATGCGTTTTTCATTTATTTATGATGTGTATAGTATATAAATCGCAAAATAGAAATTCAAGTGTAAATTAAAATATCTAACAACTATTTTGTACAGGTATTACATAACTAAGTAATTATTATAATTTTTATAATAGACTTGTTGTTTTGCATTTTCATATATACGCATTTAAGATTCCGTAGTTAATAATAATCAATACACATACCATTTAACATTTTTTGTTAATTTATTTATTTAATT
Source organism: Theocolax elegans (assembly GCA_026168455.1). Classification (NCBI taxonomy): domain Eukaryota; kingdom Metazoa; phylum Arthropoda; class Insecta; order Hymenoptera; family Cerocephalidae; genus Theocolax; species Theocolax elegans. The sequence continues at coordinate 15,800,726 of CM047425.1, read as the reverse complement.
GTGTATTATTTGCGTACAACTACGAATAATTTGAAATTTTAGTAATAACAAATTGAAGTAAAAGTCGTTTTTGTACTGGTTTTAAATTTATTTATACAAGATTTTTCTGATCCAAAAGTGATGTTATTTCAATTTTAGCAAATGTTCGAACACATAAACGAAGCATCGTCAAGTTTATTAGTATTACCATGAGAGAAGAGTAAGTAAAGCGATAAACATTTTTTTTGCAAACGAGTACAAGTAGCAATAACAGGATTAAAATGTTTTTATTACACCGACGAACTCGACAATTTAAAAATTTAGCAAAGTAAAATTTGAAAATGGAAAGTAAAGTACATGTCTAGAGGCATAATTACCGCAGCCGCACGGCGCTCGAAACAATGAGAGACCGCGAGGGTAAAATATAAGCCTAGATATAGCCGAGCATCGAAAGTTAATTCGTCGATTGTCCCATTCGAAAGAGGCTCACTCGTTTGCCTAGATTCTCCGACTCGTGTTCCGATCGCTTTAACGATTATTGCGCAATAAATGTATACACGTATTTCTCTCTCTCTCTTCTCTCGCCCCCCCCACCACCCTCTCTTTTCCTCTCACTCGCTCCCCCTCTGCAGCTCTCTCTCTCTCTCTTTCTCTCTCTCTCCTGCTCAGGGTCCACCTGCGAGAGAGGTTCAAAAAGCAACCGAAGCAAGAGGGAATAAGGAGAAGAGGATCGACCGAGAGAGAAAGGACGCGTGTAGAGCTCGGGCTTCTTGTCCGCACTAAAACGCTTACAACAGTAAAAACAAGAACAGAACGAGCCATTGTTTTACACCGCTCGTAAAAGGCTGCCGAATAAAATATAGTAGCAATGAGCTCGTGCTGAGAGTCGTCGGTGGAAGGGGGTGAGTGGGGTGGGAGGGGGAGGGAAAGAGGTGGAGACGAAGGTAGGGGGCGATGGGGGGTAGGGGGTAGAAGTTAGGGGGGAGTAAGGGAGATATATACCGGTCGAATTAATTCTCTTCCTATTTCATTTCTTCGGCCGACCTCCCCGGTTTCTTTTTCTCCGCGAGAGAGCTCTCGTTTTATTTACGCTGATCCTTTCATTGAGATAAGGCCAAATTAAATTTATATCGAGGGAGTCTTAGGTGCCCGTAAAAATATCCGCGGCTCTACTATAAGGTCTTTTGGAATTTATCTTTCTTGGAGGAAACTCGTGTCGCCGATCCTGGCTACTACTTCTGATATCGGCCTCCTCCTCGTCGTCGCTGTCGTCGTCCTCCTCGTTGTCCTCGTATGTACAATACGACCACTCGAGCCACTCGGTTATTTCTTCCCGTTTTTTTATTTTCTCTCTCTCTCTCTCTCTCTCTCTCTCTCGATATAAACTCTGATTTAGTCTGCTTCGAAACGAGTTTGCCAAATTTTACTACTGTGCCTGGGAGCTGTTTCAAGCCTTTATGCAATTAAACTCTCTATTGAATTATGATGTCGTCTCGTATACCTTCCGATCGTGCTTTTAAATGAGCTTTCCACAATTCATTTATTTCCACATTGTAAATTTTATGGTAATTAATTTTTGTATTATTTCATTGTTTTATTAATAGATCCTCAATAAATATTATTACGTATATACTTGAGTGTGAAGGATCCATATCCGTATATTTGAATAATCATATAACCAATTAAGGACATGTTAAACCTAAATTACTAGAATTTGCTTATCCGAATATCTAGTTGAAAGTATGAAAGTAAGAATCTTAATAAATTTACCAGATATAAAACACGGGTAGAGGAGGGAAGCTGATGGAGCGACAGATGTTAAAAATAACAATTTTTTTAAAAAGAAAATACATACAAGATCCATATTATGAAAAGAATCTTCTAAAAAAAATTATTTCCTATACAGATAAAAAAAATATTAATAATTGACTAATTTTAGAGTTTGATATCTTCTTAAACTAAGAAATAAAAAAAAATTAATCTCTTCGAGCTAATATTATTTTATTACCAACGTTTCGACCGTTTAACTCCTTATTACGGTCATTTTCAGGGCTCTTATACCAAGCTAAATATCTACTCCGTAAGACAGAGGAGTCAAGATTCAATTATTTTTATTTATTTACCATACTAAACACGAGCACAAATCAATTATAATCTTCATAAACTGAAAATTTTTTGAAAAATATATTTGAATAGTGTATAACTATTTGTGGGTTTAAAGGGATTAGGTTTTTTTCGATTTTGATGAACAAACCATGTATATTTTTATTTGACGATGTTTCGATGGATATCCTCCATCCTCATCAGGCTGTACCTTTATTACCTTTATTTATAGCTTGATGAGGATGGAGGATATCCATCGAAACGTCGCCAAATAAAAACATACATGGTTTGTTCATGAAAATCGAAAAAAAGACCTAATCCCTTTAAACATACTTCATGGACGACAAAATTATTCTACTCTTTGTGGGTTTGTTTGATTTATCAAAAAATATGTATCTCATATTTGTGTTCAATTTAAATGTATTGTAACTAAAAGGACATTAAGTTGATAAAACCTTATGTTGGCAACTATAGTTAGTTAAAGTGTTGACGGTAGAACAACGTAAGAAAAAACAAATTAATCGGTTGAAAAAACACAGAAGGAAATAGTAGGGATAAATGTGCATTATCTATTGGATATTCGGTGTAATGGAGAAAAAGGATCAGGATGGATAAGCTCCTGAAACGATCGTCTATAATCGCACGGTCAGCGGCTGGAAAATTGACCAGGAAGCTCCAAGTACGAATCACGGGTGTTTCCCCATTTAAAATTCTCCCCTCTTATTCCCCTTAGATCCGTATCGCATATATATATACCGGTAGACTATCCAATTCGTAATTTATTCAATAATCTTATTGGTATATCGCAGTGCACCGGCCGTCTAGGGGACGCGAGATCTATTCGCGCTTCATTGCCCATTTTTCTTTGTCGCCTGCGTGTTATACACTGGTATCGATATATACGTATCCTCGAAAGTTGACCCTATGGATAAGCGAGATCTTTGCTAGATAAGTTCTAGTAACCATATTTCTTTTTTTTTTCACTAGAGCGATGATTGGAGGAAGGAGCGTTATCGAAGTTTTGAATATTTTAATCGATATGCTTATTCGTAAGGTACGAGATGCATTTACTTGGTACAATAATAAATTTATGAGTGGAGAAATTGTTTAATAAAGTATTAGAATTCACACGATCGAGGGTGTAACAATAAGTAATACCGTGGTCGTGTAGATATAGGTAGGTATGTATATACGCGATGTACCTAAGCGCGTATAATTGCAGAGGCGAAAATGAATGTAATAGCGACAGAGGGTAGTTATTGTTCGTTTTTGAGCGAGGTGCAACAACGAGATAAGGCCCTCCCCAAATAAAAAGACGAGGCATGGAAAAAAGGAGGCTGGAGAGGGCCTAAGCAACGGAGAACGGAGAGTCGTGACTCGTCGAGGGCCTCTCGGCATTTAATCTCGGTATATCACGCGGCGATTCGGCGTGGGCGTTTCGAAGCTAATATACGACGACGCTACCCACGCCTCTATCGGCAAGACCCTAACGAGGACTGACTTTAACGGTTAAATAATATTGCTCTCTGCCCGGAGGAGGTAGGGATGTGCTCGCGCATGCCTCTTCTTCTCCCGAAGAGAGATTGCTCCGAGAGAAGGAGCGAAAACAAAAAATATACACCGAGAAACGAACCACTGCCAATTGCTTTGGCACCGCGGACGATCTGCTTCCTCAAAGAGCTTGCGCACTTGTGAATTTATACTGGAGCTCTTGTTAAGCGCTTTTCAATCGTCAATCATTACTTTACTTTGGCTCATTCGCCTCCTGCCACTTTATTTGCCCTTCACTGCATCCAAAGGAGATGCCGTATTTTCGCTTCGCTCCTCTCTTACACTTACATTTCTTTTTCTCATTTTCTCATGTTATGGATATGTCAACCACTTAATGAGCTCGGGATCCCTCTAAATCTAATTAACAAACCATTTCATTTGCGTATAAATATATCATTTATTATTCTAGTTATCCCTACCAAGTTCAAAATTACATCTCCAAAATTCGTAAACATGAAGAGGGGACAACTCGTTACACCAGATAATATGAAGAATAATTAAAAATTTTAGATAAATACGGTGCAATAGACTATTTGGTAAATATACGTTATATTTTGTGTTAAAATTGAAACGATTTTAAATCTACGTGGCTACTATTATTTTCTTTGAAGAATTAAAAAAAAGTTAAATTATATTGAGATTTAATGTTACTACGTTTTTTTCTGCATACAACCTTAAGTTTTAATCGATAAGTTCACATGTGCTATATTAACGTTTGTAAAATAATTCTAAGCTTTAAATCTTATTCGATAGTGAAAGTTGCTATTAGAATAACGAGTAATCTTGTAGTTCATAATTATTACAAGAAGGACTATTTAGAAACAGCATTCAGTTGTATCGCAAAATGACTTGTACATAATCTAACGAACTTCTTTCTTTTTCACTTCAATGCATAAATGTCTTTGCATGAGTCTTCGCGAGAAGGTTATTAACCTTCGGTATCTTAGTAAATTACTGAAGATTAATATAAGAAATAATTATTATATTTTATAATTTGTTTGATAATATAATTAAAAATGAAAGCTAATATAGAAATTTTGAAATATAGTTATTACTGCCATAAGATGTAATCAAGAAAAGATATAACTATTTAGTATTCAAATTTGCGGAAAAAATGATCAATTATTAAGTATGAATCAACAATTTTACTAGATAATGTAATTCTTTAACAATTATATTTGCAAGATGTTGTTCTTTATATACTTGAAAGAATAAAGAGGTTAAAACCTTAGGTATGTAATTAGAGTAATCGAAAAATGAATATCGATAAAAGAAAAGTGAAAGAATATTGTATGAATTCGTTTGGATTGTAGTTGGAATCGAAGGAAAGCCGAGTGTACGATGGTAATGGTAAAATCCGCAGGAAACGCGAGGACAGTTTCCGGAGCGGGAGTAGTAGTAGTGGCCGGTGTTGTCTCGCGTGCTGAGGAAAAGTCGGTGTCGGTGTGGGTGAATAAGTAGCGCGCGGGGGTGATGAATAACAGCTGTGGGAGTCTATTCGAGGCAGACGGGCGCGCATTGGCGCAATCGCGCGATTCCGATCTCCGCGGATTACGTGATTTCGCCGATTAGGCAAGGGCCGCACTAAATCTATCCCAGCCCCTGCGCGAGTTCCTGCCGGGCGTCACGCCGGACAAATGCCCGGATGCCGAGGCTGGAAGTCATGCGTCTTGGGGGGATGCTCGTGTACGTGGGACGGCTAACGACCGCCGAGCGCGAGCTTGACTTCGATTAACCTTCTTACCGCTCACCCACACCCTTCCCCACCTCCTCCAACCTCCTGCTTCTCTTTTCTCCCTCTTCGACCCTTAAATTTCTCCTCTTCGATCTGCTAAATCCGACGATTTTTCTAAAATTTGTCGCGCGGAAAATTAGACCAAATTCGACGCTACTCTTTTGTTGCTTCTCCACATTTGATCACACTTGATGCCTATTCTAATCGTATCAACTACAAATTTTGATAGGCTGATCAATTGCTTATCCAGCTCCTACTTTTGTAAACTACATTGAATATGAAATTTTAATTAATTTAATTTCAATAGCCTAGTTTTCTATTTCAAATTATATATTTGTAAATTAAATATTTTAATATGTTTGTACACGAATTCACAATTGAATCCCTATATCAAGCGCAAAGCGACACTACTCATTTACTATTTAGTTGAACTGGGTAAATCGCTTTGAAAAGATTGACCAAATAATGTTGTAATATCATAAAATAATAAGATAAATTTTATACACAAGATGTTATTAATAAAAAACAATGTCTTTTAATAAATACCCTTTTTGTGCTCGCGTAACTTTGGAACGTTTACATTTTACACGTGAGTTTATATAAAAAATTGGAAAGCAGAAAATTCACAATTAAATAGCATGGATTCTTATTGTCTTGTATAATGGAACTAAGAACTTCATAGCAATAAACGAATGCAGAGTTTTGATTATGAACTATATATATATATAGGGGAGGACGGGACTAAGTTGACCACGGGGTTAATTTGACCTTGTGGAATATTTTCACGCAGAATGCGTTTTTAAAATTGAGCCCGGGAAAAAAAGTTACTTTTTCATTTAAAATATTTGTCTGGAGATATATTTGTGAATTTCAAAGCACTCGAAAAGTTAGTACAAAAAAACTGTTTTTGCACTTTGCATTGGGATCTTTTTGCCCGTGCAGAAATACATTTCGCGAACAAAAGAAGAATATTGCGATTCGCGGCGGTAGACAGTTAAATTCTATACTTTCAGACGAACATTTTGACGTGCGACTGGTCTCTGACAGTCAAGTATTAATAGAGTTACGTGTATTTAAAGTCATTTGTACCATTTGGGGCTAAGTTGCTCAAAACCGTGGGACTAGTTTGCCCTATCGGAAATACACGTATTTAAGTAAATTTTACGTTAGATAAGTTTGGAAAACGCATGTTAAAGGTAGGGTAACTTAACTCCAAGAATTGAGCAAATTAGCCCCAGCCGCGGGGCTAAGTTGCCCAAAACGATTTTTTTTTCTACTTCGGTATAGATTTTTTATTTTTAAATTTTTACATTCGGAAAAATCAGGTAAGTAGTAAAGATGTGGAACTTGGTTCTTGTCCATGTAGAATGTAAAAATAATTAAAATTTGCTGAGAAAAAAATTCTTTAAAAAAAATGGTCAAATTAGCCCCGTCCTCCCCTATATACAAATTATATGAATTTAATTAAGGTAAAATAGAATATGTTTATATCTATAATGAGAAATTATTATATATGTTTACAAAATAAATTATTACGAAGTATGATGTATGAGCTTATACATATACGTTATATATATTATATATATATATATATATATATATATATATATATATATATATATATATAGATATATATATATATATCTATTATAATAGCAAAAGTATCGAAAATAAAATTTGTTTAATTACACATCAATCTATTATGAATAGACAATTTTTATTTATGATATTTCAATAGATTCGTGTTAAATATATAAAAAGAAGGCCAGACGACATTCATATATCACCTAAAAGTATTAGGAAAAAATAATATAATAAGAAAGACCTTTGAACGAAAAGACCAACATCGTAGAACCTCGACACTTTCATTATTGTGCCACCCACAAGGCAGAGAAAAAAACTCGGAACGAAAAGTAATCAAAGATTTTGAGCTCGCGCTTCTCTGACTGCGGCGCCATGGATGGCAACCAACCGCGCTTAGCAGCCCATCCATTTTTCTGATTGCTCGTTGTCTCGCGCCGGGGGTCCTTGGCTATACGTTTCCCTGCTTTCTCCTCCGCGGTTTTCGGGAGATTCGTTAAAATTCCACTGGAAGGAGACCCCGTGTCGCTTTATAGCCTATGGAATACGTCACCGGGTTTATGACGAGTGTCAAATACGTCGAGAAACTTTTGGGAAATCGCTCGAGGATCCTCGATTTAATTACGGGGCGAACGGTTTCTGCCACTGTGCCGAATCCGCTTATACACCCGGTTTCGGCATTGGGGATACTTAATTACGTAGGAATGCTTTTGAGGGATACCGAATTTTGCCACTGTATCCAAAATTTTTGCTTCTTCTCTCGGTCATATACACCGCAATTCTTTTCATTAATTTTTGCCGTCATTTTAACTCTCTATATTAAATATTGCAGTTTTTAAATACTTGCATTGGCATTTTCTATAAATCTTTACGCTCTTTAATTACTAAAAAATTATTTATTGTCATTTACAGTATTTTTTCCTTTTTTGCTGTGATATTTTGCAGAAGTAATGCAATCTTATATTAGTAAATATTTCAGCAACTCAATTTAATAAAAAGGCTCACGGTATATAATTGTAAATTTTCGAATAAGTCATACGGAAAATTTTTACGTCTTACTTTCGTGCACATCACAATCAGTAAAGGAAAGTAATAAATCGTGAAAAAGCTATAGTTAATTAATTCATTCGGCGTTTTGTCAGGTGATAAGCTGATTCAGCGATCGGGATAAGTAAATTCGTGAAAAAAGTGCGAGAAGAAGATCGATAAAAATGATCACGTCGAGTTGAAATCTAAACGACCATTAAATCCCAATGTTCCGGGTATCAAATCGTTGTAAGACTTGCCTCTCTCTCTCTCTCTCTCTCTCTCTCTCTCTCTCTCTCTCTCTCTCTCTCTCTCTCGCATCTCAACTCTCAAGGACCGATACGTTCATTATGTACCGTCTGGATATAGAAAGCTCTCTGTGAAATTTTATTAAAAAAACGCGGCGCACAAAAATCTCGCCTTCCGCGATTCCACGCACACTTGGTCGAGAAAATACGCGGTCACGCCGGCCTCATCAATCTTGTTCGATTATTCCGTGATGGACGAAGAAAAAAAAAAGTTTGAACGAAGAAGAAGACGAAGTGGAAGAGCGAGGCGAAACAAAAGGAGGAAAGAGAAAACGAGGGCTCCAACGAACGAGAGATCGTTTACCCGCAAACTGAGCGATTTTGATTTCTATTAGACGGGCCATTGTGCCTTCCTTGCGGGGGGGTTACCTCCTTCATTCTCTCAGTTTCGGGGGGTGGGTTTAATGTGCTCGAGCCTAACGTTTTTTTTTCTTTATTTATTCTTTTTCTTTGACTCGTGTCGTTGAGGTAACGCGCTTTTGTTGCGGTCGATGCTCCAACTGATTGGGATTCACTGGAGGACTTTGCCCGTAATATAATCGAACTGGTCAACGACGATAATAAACGCTCCGTATTTAATAATTGTAAATGATAATGTTAATTAATTGCATATATTATCTATAGAAATAAAAAATTTTATAGTACTTACACTTTTACGTTAAAATTTTTAACGAAATCAAATTGTTTTAACTTTACAATTAGTGAAATAAACAACAATATCATTTGATTAACTAAAAATATTTCTAGAGTTATGATAAACTATACATAAGTAGACATATACGTAACGGTTTGAACAAACACCTGATACACTGAAAAAGCAAAAAAATTAACGATTTCTTTCCTTCAACGTAAAATGTATAGATATTCTTTGAATAACTGGGCAAAAGAATTAGAGCACTCTGCGACATAACCAATATGAAAGTGATCCTCGTCTTTTACAAAAGAGTCTAAAGTGGTACGGTTCTCGATTTCTACCGTAAAGAAAATCAGAAGTACGGAAAATCGTCCCTTACCTTAGCGACAATACGCGGATTATTGAGATCTTATACAATGCAAGAAGAAATCGGGTCGGCACGGATGTTCGAAATTATAGGTGCTGAAAATCTCGAGGGTAAACAGGAAAGGAAGAGGGAGTCGCTTCACTCAGGAAACCGGGGGGAAGTAGAGCTAGACTCTCTTTCCACGCGTCGTTCAAGTTGACCTGTGTATCGGTATGCCTCAGCTATACGCTCTTTTATGCAAGGCTAATCCTAGTCGAAGAATGAGAAAAAAAACGCTTTGCAAATAAGATTGCATTAGGGGTTTGCGCTTGTGGTTCAACCACACAATAAAATCATGCTTTTTTCAGTGGTGATTGTGTGTTCACATACATTAAGGCTTATTTCGAAAAAAAAGTATGGTATATCGAGTTCCCGACCATACTTTTTATGGCTTTTTATTATCATCGCAAAATGTGTGATTCATCAAAATATACTAGATAATGGGTTGTAAGAAAAATTTATGGGTATTAGGACTCATTTAAGGCCCTCCCTAAAATGTATGTATGGATGTATGTATGTATGTAATCATGTATCTACACGGAGAAAAATTTTTTGATTAAGAATTACATATACTGTTTAGGAAAGGCAGTACAAACTGTCAGAATAAAAAAAAATGTTATACTGTATGGCAAAATTTAATATATATAAATATACTAATGTTTGATAGCAACTTCTGTTTTTTACTATAACTACAACAATTTTTTCTTATTTTGACAGTTTGTCCTGCCTTTCCTAAAGAGTATATTTTTAATAGGACATTTTTCTCCGTGTAAGATTACTCGGTCAATTTTTGACCGATTTATCTGAGATTTACAGGTTAACTTCGTCATAATGTAATTAGATAATGGTCCTATTTCCAGGTGTATAGCACAGAAACAGTTTAACTTATGGCATTATTTTTAATTGCTTAGAAACGGTTACGTAGCATTATCTTGAAATGTATTAATCCTACATAAATACTTTATACGGACGAAATGTTCCTTTCAAAATAATAAAACTATTTGCTATTGTACACTTTACGTTCAGAATAATATTTTCCAAGATGAATAGAAAAAAACGGTCAAAATAATGAAAGAAGTACAAAAAACACGTTTAATGTGCGTGTGAATTGTGACGTGATCCAAAAGTGATAAGCACATAATTTGAATTCATGTTTTTATTACTATCTGTTATGATGTTATTATATTTTGTAATATTAGGCCAAAAATCACGAGTTTTAAGAAAATTAATAAAAGTTGAATGATTAAGTCATGTATTTTACATAATACTCACCAACGGTGCGAGCGCCAAGCGCGATCTTATATGCAAAAAGCGAAACATATTGCATGCTTTGCATCGCGTAGCGATGCAAGGGATGGAGGAGCTCTAGATCGAAGGCTTCGCTTCGCGACGCGTTCAATCCAGAGCTCCGAAGCGGCTAGTCACGGCGGCCGAGGCGAGCTAGTTTATTTTACTATTTATCTCCAAAGGGTAGAATAGTATGATTAAATGTAAATTTAGTTCGTTTGCACCAAATATTACTTTTTAAAAACATTAACAAAAAATGCACGATTAAAAATTACTCAAATGTTCATTTATATATTTTTCATCCATTATTTTAATAGAAAATGACAGTAATAGATGAGAAAGAATCGAGTACGCGTTATGTATGAGAATTTAATCACGCTGTCTTTAGAATTTTACTTTAGAACATTTAAATGTACTTTTCTCTCAATGTTATTATGAAAGTAATAATGATATCTATAGGTATAGGACTATAGAGTGAGCAGTAAATGATAATTAATGATGTGTCATGATACATAAATGTTTTCATTGTATTAATTTTCGAATTAGAAAAAGAAGGATACAATAACGGAAATGTCTCCATGTAAGTGGTTGCTCAGTGTGGCGAAGAGTCGCAATAGTAAAATCGGATATCGGAAGTAAGAAGAGAGATCGAGCAAGTATACGGAGAAGAAAGATCGTGTAAACTCAGGTGATAAGCGTTGGGAAGGAAGACAGCCCGTATATGAAGACATCGAATGTCGAGTCGACGTAGGCGTCGAAAACGACTTGGACAGAGCTCGAGAAGAGCTACCCGCTAGTTAGACTCGCATAAAGCCGCGACATAAATTATCGAACCTTCCGTCTCGTTCGTCCGGTCGTTCGGGGAGTGTTTGCGATGGTCCACCTCCCGTCAACGCCCTCGCGTATTCCAACAGAGTTTTTTTCGGTCTCGCGTAGCCCACCTGTTCTCTGTAAATATTGTTTATTGAGACGCCAGCGAAAAAAGGTATTAACGTCGTCGGAGCACTTGGCCCCCGACACGCCCACCCCCGACGTTTCCTTCTTAGCCTGTTAACGCCGTGCGCGAGCCTCGCCTCGTCTCGAATCCTGCAACTTGCTTCACCTTCCTTCGAACGTTTACCTCCAACTACAAAATACTTCAAACATACATTTATTTACATCTTTTCATTTTAACGATCTTTTCTTCGTATATACCTACGCGCGAAAACCCTTAACGTTATACCCACTTGATTGCTCCAAGTTTATCTTGTGCTTTTACGTTGCAGCATCAAACTATTATTGCGAGTACCAAATCATAAGTATTTTCAACCGTTACTCATACCGAATTGTTGTACTACTTTATTTAAATTTTATTCGACAATCGCGCAAACCATTTTAAAATGCAAACAATATTATTTTATACTCTTTGTGTTTTTATTAAATGGTGAAACTTAACCAAAATTCTATTCCATAAATGAAAATGCGAAAATACGAAATTACGAAATAATTACCTAATATTGAAAATATTTACCATCTTTTAAATGTAAATGTTAAATATAGTACTTTATACACAAATAATATAAAAATGTTTTTTTTCAGACAAATTTCAATTTTATCATGATATTTTAATGTAGATAAAATATTGAGGTTATTAGAATTAAATGTTACGACGCATCAGAGTGTGCACCCGTAGACAAAAATGATTAAATCGGATTCTTTTTTCCCAAGTAGTTAAAACAAAGTGTTATAAGAATGATCCCCAGCAAACATCGTAATTAAAGGTCTTTACAAGAAATTGTTCATTAAACAACAGCACACAGTAATAATTCATCGCGCAAATCGAGTCTGGATAAACGAAGGTAGGTAGAAAGATGATCGTAAGAATAATACGTATATACGATCGATCGCATTAATAACTCGACGATTAGTTAGTCGCGGCAATTTATCCAAGGCGCGAGTACATATATATATATATATATAGGTATATATATATATGTGTGTATACTGCATCCTGAAAAATGTTGGGCGAGCGGGAAAATTAGTAATCGGCGATATTACTATCGGCACGACCGATCGACTCGCAAGGACCGATATTTCTCGCCTTCCTCTCTCGGGGCGTGTTCTCGATGGTTTTGCGTCTCTCGACCGAGGGGATAATGCGCCGATGCCCCGATACGCGATGGGATTAATCACATCACCGCGGCTGATCAGATTGTTCCGCTAATCCAATTCCACCTCCGTTACCCTTCGTACGTTTCGTAAGAGCGCTATATACGTGGGCAGGTGGGATCGCGACGGGGGGCTTTTTCGGTGTTAAAATGTTAATTTGTATTAACAACCTCTCGACAAACTCCTGGCGCGAACTGGATTCGCATACTAGCTAGGGTTCTTTCACCTCCTTTTTTTCTTTCTTGCACACCGATCGACCAAGTGTTTTGCTTTCGGTCTACGTAAATGACGAGGGGCTTCGCGTTGCTTCCTAATTGAAAGGACAATTGTTCGAGGAAATCAATTACGTTAACAAATCTGGATCAACTATTTCATTTTTTATGAAAAGATATACATACTTTACCGCAAGAATGATACATGCTACGATTGTTTACAAATATCAATTTTAATCAATTTACTTCTATAATATAAATTTTGCCACAGAAAATCAAATAGAATTATAGAAGAAGAGAGATTTTCAAAATTTTTTGTAAACAACTTTCTTTTACGTTATTCACTGAACGACGAGTGATACTAGTAATTGCATATTTCTAAAAATGTCACGAGTTCAAACGACTGATAAAATTAGAGTAAACCAGGCGTATACGACTCGAAATTGGATGGTCGAATGTGGAGTCGCGCAAAAAAGTCAAAGTTGATCGGTAATCCAAGAAACCGGACGAGGAAGGGTTCGTGCGGGAGGGGAAAGAGAGGGCGTTATTAATGAGTACGATTACTTGGCGAAACTCGTGGCTTTGTTGTCGGGCGCGCTCGGAGAGTCGGCCCACTGCCGTTTTCCGTGGTTGCCTCCTCCTCCTCCTCCTCGTTCTCCTCCTCCTTCTCTTTCTTCCTCGCACTCGGTCCCGCGCCTCCCTCGCTGATGTATGCGCTCGCAGCCGCATTCCCTTTACACCTGCGCGTCCGTCCTTCTCTCTCTCACTCTCGTTCTCTCTTCGCGCACTAACTTATGCATGAGATCCTCCCACAGAAACAATGCACGCGCGCCTTCCTTTTGTTTTTCGTAAGCGAGTGCCTCCCCCGCCTGGTGAGGGGCTGTTCAGGAATCCGAAGGTGTTGCGTTTCTCGCTGCGAAATACAAATTATTCCCTGGCGCTTCTCGCGGGACGTGAGTTACGATCGATATTTTTTTTTATTTCGCTTTGGTGACGAACGTACGAGGGTTTTTTTAACAAAAATTAGGCTACTTTTCACCGATTGAATTTCAGTTATAGGGTCGATTAAATTCAAATAACTACGTATGAGCACACATGAAAATCAAACTCTGTTTTAAAAAAAAAGTATGCTATCGATGTAAAGGTGTTTAGTATAAAATGTAAAGAATCTCTTTAGTAAGTCATTAAATTTGTAGAAACTTCAATATGACATGTCTGTACATTGATTATTCAGAAAATACTATTTTTTACGAAAGTTGGTAAAGTGTTATTTAATAGTGCAATAAACATTCGAGTGTAATGATATATTAGATATTTTAAAATATTTGTAACAACCTGCAGTAAAGTTAAGCTAAGCATTGAAGTTTAATGTGCGTAATTTGAATTAAATATAAGAAAGAAAAAGTATAAGGAAAGAATCGACAAAGAATAGAGTGACGAATTTCCTGTTTGCTCAGCGCATCTAAACCAATTCGTTCCACAACAATCATTAATTTTCTCTTTTCGAAGTAACCAATGCGTCTCGATTCACTCACCTATACTATTCGATCAACGTAGAGGCAATAAAATAGAGAATGACCCCTCTCCAATACCATAAAAAAACTGGCAAGAACGATGTAAATTTCCACGTGATTTGTTGGAAAGTCATTTTCCAGAATCGAAGAAAAATCCTCAATTCGGATTGATTCTTTATTCGTAAGGTTCACACTCGAAGTGGCTTGGTCATCCGAGTCCAGACACTTCCTCCCCCCCTACTAGCATCGAGAGATGTATATAAAAAGAAGGGCCGCGTGCCATGGTTGATTTGTCGAGTGCGTACCACGAGGTGACTCGACCCCCTTCTCCCTATCTCTCTTTCATTTACACTCGTTCCACACGCTTCAAAGATTCTCGAGTTGACGACTGAAAATCGCTTTGGAATGCCCCTAGTGACAGTCTTACCGAGTACCCAAAATCTCGATTGGTCTCCCTTACTTTTTTACATGGTTTTTTCAGAGTCCAGTTATCCTCGGATTTGTGCATTCTTGTTTATTGATATTCCTGCACGCGTGCTTGGATTTGCATGGATTTGGAAGCTTGAAGAAAATTGCTATATTCCGTACGGGAGTATATATGTCAGTAAATTTATACTTTGATTAAAAATAATCAATATTTTTAGAAAGAAAGCAAAAGTAATATCTTCATAAACATATTATTTTTGTGTTTACATAGGGAAATAAGAAAATTTTCTAATTTTTCGAAATTAAATAGTAATATTTATAAAATTTATCAGTATGGTGTATAAAGTAAATTAACTGTAAATATTTATTTATTTATTGTATTAAATAGCGTTTAAATCTTATGTATGCATTTTTATACAAATTTATTGTAGTGTATAATGATAATTTAAAGACGAATTTGTTAGTCGCCTTTGCTTTAGTTTGTAATTGGATAACTGTGGTATGAGATAAATTTTAAAATTGAATTTCTGTTATACATTTTCTCTTTAGAAGTACTATTCAAGTCGTAAAATGCATTGTGTTGTTGATTTTAGGATGTACATTTCGAAATTATACAAAATAATAAAGATTATAAATCAATGTGTAATTCATTAGATTCTAGCTTCTCTCATAAATACCTTGCAGAACCACTTGGACAGCACGGGGATGATTTATTAAGTTAATTTTTTTAATCATTTTATATATAAACGTAATTAAGATCAACCCAAACGTAGTTGCGAGTTTAACGCTCGGATGAAAGATTACGTTAATGAAAATGGATTAAACGTGTTATTGCATGTAACCTACATTATGATTAAAGTAAAATCAATTTGTTAATATTGAAGGATTTAAACATTTAAATTAATTTAACGCTTCGATAGATGTTCATTTTTTAATTCTAGTCAGCTGTTTTTTGTTATTTTATGAAATTTCAAGTGTACGAAATAATGAATAAAGTAATAGAATATTTCGTACAAAATATGTATGTAAAAAAAACTTAAGATAAAATATACTACTAGTTTTATTTTCAAGAAAGTAGATTTTGTACAATCGACTTAATTTTTATAAATGGGTTTTATTTACACTCAAACAATGTAATTAGTTAAACGGATGTATAAATAAAATTAAAAACGCAGTTGCGATCGTTAAAAATTATTTTCTTTATAAGCACCAGTTCATTCAGGCATAAATATAATTCACTTCTTAGTACAGACGAAATTAAAGTACAGAGTTCATCACGCGAAGGAGACTTCCGTTCCGTAATACGAATTTAAGATCGAGTGCAATCATTGCGTCCGCACCCTTTGGTCAGTCTCGTGAACATATAGGAAAAACGCATTCCTCGAGAAGGGGGCAAGGAAAAAGTCGAACCCTCGTGAGAAAAACGTATAAACTCGAAGAGTCGCATGATCGCGCGGGGTAAAGTCGGGCAGAGTCGTAGATGGGATTACGCAAATCCCGGTCACTCGAATGTGTTTTTTTCTTCGTTCTCGAATGTGGCGTAAGGAAAAATTCGGTCCGCGGCGAGAGGTCAGCAGCTGCGAAAGAGAGAGAGAGAGAGAAAGAGAGAAAGAGCGCGCGACTTAACTCCTCGGCATCGGGGCTTAATTCCCCGTGAAATGAAAGCGACTTGCGGGGATTTACGTGGCCTCGGATTTGCGGGGATCATTTCGGGCTTTGACGGGAGAGTCGGAGCTCCTGCGCTCTATACTACGCCGTCCTCCATTCGAGAAATGTCTCTGCGAGACTCTTGAGTCTTTATTCTTCTTTTTATAAGATCTTGAAACGAGGATGCCTCGACTCTCCTTTTTTCTTTCTTCTGCCTCTCTCTCTCTCTCTCTCTCTCGCATCTCGCGTCACTGCGCAGAGGGGAGCAACTTCGTTGGGACGAGTTGCTTTCTCGCACAGCATTTACGTTTCTCTTACTTGACCCAATCGATTTCTTATAAACTTTTTATTACAGCATTTTATCTTGATAATTGATAGACTCTTTTTCCATTTAACATTTTTTAGTTATCCTAATTTTTTCTTATTTAAACTATTATTTATAATATAAATTTTGCAATTTGTGTGTGTTACCAAAATTTATAATTCTATTGTGCTACGATTTGATTCTATTGTCCCAGAAAAAGTATATATAGTCACCAATAAAATTTAAATATTTACACTTAATATTAAACCAAGGTGTTTCAGGTAATTACAATCGTATCGTTGGAAATTTATAACGAATACTCTCAAAGGAAAATAAAAAAAAAGTGTTTCCTTCGAAAGAAAAATAAAATTTAAAAATCTGAAGAGCCAGAATAAGAAAAAGGCAAATGGTTAATTAGGTAAATCAACATATGTAGGATATGTCAAAACGTTTTTTAATACTTGCAAATTAAAAAGTCTTTTGAGGGGGAAAGACGTTTTCGTGCTCACGGGGCGCAAAACACGTGCAAAAACTCCCTCTTGTAATTTATTCGCATTTTAAGCGGGGCCCTTGCACACAATGCGCGGCCCTATCCGCGCCTTTTTCCGCGTTTCGATAATAATCGGATGCCCGAGGCGATATACATCGTTAATCGGTTGGCTTATCGCTCTGCGTCCTGCCCCCGCCGATTTACATGCGAAAACACCTCGTGTCTTAGATAAGCGCGTTTAATTGAGTTGCACGTCTTAATTAATACCGGCCCGGTCCGTTTCGTTTCGTTTCGTTTCGTTTCGTTTTCGAGCAGCTGATGCTTTCGATCCTTAAATCAGATACCGAGATGCTAAGGAAACGACCGAGGATAAGAAGGAACCAACCTTTTTCATTATCCCCACCGTCCGTTTATACCCTTGTGTGTATATACACTCAACAACTGAGACTATTTTCTTTATGTTTTTTTTTTCTTCGCACTCTTTCGCCGACAGTATACAAATTGACTTTCAATTACATTAATCTTGAGTCAAACTATCGATTATCGTATCGCTCGAGTATCGTTTTTCAATCTCTTAATGACGTTCTTTCTTATTAGCCTTCTCTTTTATTATTCCTCAACTCCATAATTGATCGTATTGGAGATGCTGATTTTCATGTAAAATTATTACATTTTATTTTATTTGATAACGTTATTCTTATCAACTATAATACTAACCACCGTATATATATATTTTCAATACTCAAAACATTATTATATATATAACAAATTCTATTAATGCATTACGTCACTGCATTATTTGATATGTTGTAATAAAATTTGATACTGTGTATTTAATAATATTTAAATATACTTTTAAGTTAAATATGTGTATTTTCACATGAAATTTTGGCACACTCTTTTATTACTTTAATAATTAAGAAATTGATTAATAATCGAGTAAATCTAGAGTATAAACGTCTACTGTCAATTATTAGATACATACACATACATATATATAATAGATGGGTAACATATATTAAATGTAATGCAAGTAATAAACTGATTTGATACCGTTACATCGATACTTGTGTGACTTAATATTAAAACTATTTTGAACAACTTTAAACGTTACGGGAGCATTAAGTAATTATCAAAACTAATGTTCATGGGTTCTTAATTTAATAAAATTTACCATATTAGTTAAGAATGTCTAGGTTTTCATGTAAATAAACGATACAAAATTAATGAAAGCGTATATATGCACGTTTAAAAAAATTCGTTTAAACTACTTACGTCAAGAAGATAAATATACAAGTCGTAAAGAGGAAAATTCATTTAAACTCGGAAATTAACTACGGTATAAAAAATTGGACGTTTAAAAGATAATAAATTAGCTTGGCAGAAACTTTCAAAGTTTACTTCTTTTTGGTAACTCACCGAGAGTAGACTTCAGATTTATGGAAATCGATCTGTAACACCATGGCGAAAGGAAGTTTCCCGATTAATGATTCAGCTCTCGTATCGACCCCGATTTCGATGTAAAATTACAATAAAAAAAGTCAACCCGAGACAAATTGTAGAGCTGAGAACGCGTAATATCGCGAGCATCGCCGGGATGTTATTCTAAACGACTCGTGTCATCCACGTACTAGCCCGACGTTTTAATTAGCGCGCGATGTAACGGTTGCAATTTAGCGGTTCTCAACTGCGAAATTTTATTCCAAGGTTTTACCATCGTAACGGAATGTTTTCACTATTTTTTTCTTTCTTTGCAGAAATTAAGAAAATAGTTCTCAATTTTTATTTTTGTTTAAGAGGTAGCTGATTAGTATAACTACCAATGGCATCTAGTTATAAATACGCTTATTACGTTATATTACGTATTTTTAATGCAAAAATAAACTAACTAAATAATAGGATAATATTTATATATTTAATCGTTGACTTCTTGATTGTAAAATGATGTTAACTTCCCTCGTAGTAGCATCAGTTTATCAAATTTCTGATGATATAAGAAAATACTAAAAAACCAAAAATGTGTACGATTTTTTTACCAGCATTTAAGGTACGTAAAATCACTCATTATTTTTATGAATAATAAAATACTTTCTTAAATTATAAACTTGATTACGTTATATACAATTAATAAAGTCACCTTGAGAAATAATATATTATTCTGAAAATAGTTCAGTAGATTATAGAGTAAAAAGTATATAGTAAACTTTAATGTTAAATAATTAAAGTTTACGGTACCTATAATTAAAAGTATACTTCACTTTTTTCAATGTTACAGAATTGTGTACAATTAAATATAGACTCCACGTGTTAAAGCAATTTTCAAATATAAATATGATATACTTAGACTTATGCACCGACACAGGTATATGTACAACGATTGTTTAAAAAAGAAGCATCTCACGAATTTATTCGTAAATGAAAACTTACATATATTCTTTTCAAAAATAAAATATTGAATTTGCAGTAAATGCTAGAAGAAAACGTAAACTTATCTAATACTTAATTAATTTTAACTGATTTTTTTATGAAACGTCAATCACGAAATAATTAATTACATTAAAATTGAATAATTGTCTCACTCAAAAATAACTTAAATATATAGAGTAAAACAAAAGGAACACTAAAAACCAATTTGATTTTTATTAACATTGTTATTACCGATTGATCAATCGTCGATTAAGCGTTATAGAAATACGCATACACCCATAGTTTATACCTCTTACATATATATAGATGACTCGTAATTTTCACCAGCTCACAATGACAGACGAAATGTTATCAAAATAGATGGACAGGTATAAGGGATATTATTCATAACGGAATATAAAGAGGTGAAAATATATAAAATAAGATAAAAATGAAAAACAAATCCAGTATAGTGTACGATTTATCATTTAATTTATTTTAAGTTAAAACTTTTTTACAATCATATTTTACATACATTTTTACACCGTATTTTCGTCGGTCGCACGAGGCGCGTCCGGTACGTCGTTTTCGCGCGCGGTCGCCGCTTCCATCGTGCGTGAGTGGGTGAAGGGTGGTGGGGGCGGTGGGGGAAGGGGGAGGGGTCGTGTCCTCGCAAAGAGTCGTCGGCTTTTATTTTATTTATTTATTTTTCTTTTATATCTCGCCATCTCGCTCTCCGATGAAAAATCAATAATATACGGGCTACACGCTACTCCCTATAATAATACTACGATAGATATCTCCTCTCGCATTATATCCCTAGACCTCGTGCGATTTTCGAGAATCCCGGCACAGCGTTTTTCTCAGTCTTTTGGAAAATCGCTCCTCGATCTCCACGCCAAACCTTTACGCGAATGAAGAAGTTTTAAAATCACAGTGTATAAGTGTGTGTGTGTACGTGTGTGTGTGTGTGTGTGTGTGCGTGTACGTGTACCTGTGGGTGTGTGTGTTTACCTGCGTAAGCGAGTCTGATTTTTCTGTTTGTGTATACGGATATTTGTATGCGTGGATGCGTTTGTGTGATCTCAACGCGAAATCTCGTTCTCTCTCGCTCTCTCGCTCTCGCGTTCGCTCTCTCTCTCTCTCTCTCTCTCTTTCTCTCTCACTTTTTCGCTCTTTATTTCTTTCTCGCTCGTTTTGTTCATTACCTAGTTTGCTTTATATATAATAACTTCTCTTAATACTTTTGACTATCTATCGTTAAAACGTTACTCGATATTTTTAAATTGCTATAGTTGATTTGTTGTTGCTCCAGTATGCACAAAATGCGGGTATACCACACTAATTATTACAATAATGCAACACGATACACAATCCTCGGAAGAATACAAAATTTACAGTTTTTTATTTGTTTTTTTTTCATTTATTTATTTGTTTATTTATTTATTTATTACTCACACAGTCTCAGGCACACCCTCGCGCGCACATCTGACTATATTTAAAATCGTAAAGACGTTTCTTACCCGTTGACGACATATGGGTCTCGGAAGCCTGTATGCAGACACGATTACGGGCGACGACGCGCGAGCTCCCTCAAACGTACTCTATAACCGAACGTGTCACCCTAAAAATGGCGCGAGGAGAGATCGATATAATTTATAAACGTATATACTTTGCTTTTTTTTTTAATTCATTATATCACTAACCATTTACAACACACGAAATCTCTGGGCGCCGTCGCCTCTAAAAATTGCACGATACACCTTTGATCTAGGAAAGGGGAAACGGGGGTAGGGAGTGAGGGAGCTGAGGCATCTTTCAAATTCTCCAAACACTTTGGATTCGAGTAGTTTCACTTTTTTCTTCTTCCGACGAGGATACTTCGGGTATTCTAGCCCGAAGGACTTTGGGCGACGATTAATTTGACTAAGCGGACCGAAACGCTCTTAGTCTTTCGCGCTAGAAATTGTAACGACACCAGTATCTTCGTGCGGTGGGAAGTGTTGAGGGAGGAGGGAGAGGGGGGGGGGATAGGTAGGCAATCAAGGAACGAAATATCCGGGTTAAACGTTCTCGACGGAATTAAATGTAACTCGCGCGGCTGCTCCCTACAATTGTCATATAATATACACACACTCGCACACATACACATACGCACACACACACACACACACACACACACATAGACAGACACTTACACATATAAACATATATGTATTTTATGCAGGTATGCATACGTCGATACATACTCACGTACATATTATACATGTGTGTATGTGTATGTGTGTATACATATATATATTATATATATATATAAATTTATATACGATATAACTGTGCTTGCTATGTACAAGAATCGCAAAGACTCGATTACAAGTAATAATTAATTAAGAGCTGACTTCGTTTTGTAATTGTGGGGCCGAGAGGGGATGGACCCTAAATAATATATATTTATATATCCACTTGGTTTACCTTCCACGGCGTTATAGTTTACATATTTACATTAATCGAAAAAAAAAGGAAAAACAACAACGCAAGGAAAAAACGCTAGTGCAATTGCCGGCGAGGAGAGGTTTAACGCATTCTCCGCGACAAGGATCGCATCGGTCGTCATCGGGTACGACGGTACAACGATTCAAGGGAATAGGAGGATTCGCGTCGCGGTGCGCGAGCTGGTGGGCTGCGTCCTGAGCCGGGTGCCGTTGCTTCTTCTTCGTCTTCTCATTGCTAGTGGTTGTCCGTTCATGTATACTCGGATCGCCAGCCCGTCTGTAACAGAAAGACGGGGCTCCGTTAGATGTCTTTGCTTTTCTCCTGCCAACTATACCCTTGGCTATTACCACATGCTGGACTCTCGATCGCGACTCTCCCGTCACGATTTCCCGAATCTTTCGTTATTATTTACCTTTAGCTAGCATTGGCCATTCTTAACATTATACTCGGCTGAATGAAGGATTACGGTAAGAAATAGATAAATTTGAAAATCCAGTGATGCCGGTACACGTGATAAATGTAAAAAAAAAACAGTTTATATAGATATATATTTATGTACATTTCCTCGTTGGCGCAAATTACGTAAAATCCCAAGGGTACGTAAGACACTAAAGGGTTTGAGTGTACAAATTAGATCTAACGAGTTTAATCGCGGTTCTCTAACGAACGATTGTAAAAGACGATGTACGATTGAGTGTCGAGATTAGGTAACGCGAGAACGAAAAAAGAATCGTCGACTCACCATTGCGTTCGTCGTGGCAGCTAACTGAAGACCCTGGAGGCTCGTCATGTGGTGGGAGTGGGAATGGGAGTGCGAATGCGGATGGATGGGGGGCGGCGCCGGTGGCGCAAAGCCCTGATGAAGCGATCCGGTCACGCCGACCCCGACGCCCGTGTGGTACATGTAGTGCTGCATCGCCGGATGCATCGTGTGATGGTGTTGCGAAGTTCCTGTAAAGTCACCAAAAACAACCCTTCGTGAGAATTTTTTCACTTCTCGAATAACCTGACTCCGACATTTTTCCCGCCACACTCCGTGTCTCGTGGTGATAATTATCTTCGACATCGTGTTATTTTCTCGTGACAGTTATTACATTTACTTATTTAAGAAAGCAGAATTTTTATCCATAATATTATTATTCATTATTATTCAATATTATTATTATTCATCAAAGTGTGATTCATTTATACATTTTTTATTGTATTTTGATTTTAAGAAATGTGACGCGTTAACAAATTTTAATTGAAAGAATGTAAGACTCGTGCAAAACTTAAATAAAATGAGTATTTCGATACAAAAGGGGAGTATCAGTTTTCTGAACAATTTGAAAATGTGGTCAACCGTTGTAACCTTTAGTCTAGTTTTATAACATATACCCTAGAAACAAAAGCGTATTGGACCGGTAAACACTTTGACACTGGACACCACGGAATTTTAGAAATCAGAGGAGCCAATGAAATTTGGTCGGAAGACACTTACGATACTCGCCCATCGGCGATCCGAATCCCGAATGGAAGGGTTTGTTGTCGAGGTCCAAATGGCCGGTGGCCTTGATCATGTCACCCATTACACCGCCCAAGCCGAGACACCCGCCTGCTTTCTTCTTTTTGCTCTTCGACGAGAGCTTCCTGTTTCGCGTCTGGATACCCTCCTTTTTCATGGTTAGTGGTCGGTTAACCTGCAACAATCGTAGACAACAATTCCTTCAGAAGGCTGTCACCTATGAGCTATACCAGTCTTATCTATTACTATACTTTGTCCTTATCGAATAATCAACCTTGTTTCCTTTTAAAATAAACATCAGACGTTTCGTTTTACCAACCATTTTGAACTTTACAAAATTAATCGAGTAGATGCACAAGGTATTGACTTCAAAAATTTTGTAAACATAGAAAACTGATACACAAGTGATCGCAGTGAAGTTTGCCGCCACGTTTGCATATCTTTTATCAAAAACTTGTACGTACCATTTCAAAAGAGAAAAATCGACGATTGTTAACTCGATTAAATCAATTTTCGAAAAATATTTTTTGTAACAAAAAAAGTTAGATTATAAATTCTTAAATGAAAAATAGTTGTTAAGAGTAGTAACGAAAATAAAAATTTGACTAAAAATATATCTTGGATCTTGAATGACGTCATCGAGATGTATCTGATCGGATAACGATGAAGCTGATAATTATAATTTGGCCAATAGATCTCCATAACCCTAAAACCGCCGCGGCAATCAGGATTTTCAAGAATCCATCTTTCTGAGCACTCAAAGATTCATCGTAATAATCATCTGGATGCAGCACCGACAGAAGCGCCCGGTCGTGATTTATCGCGTGTAAAAGAGATCAAGTCGTCCGCGGCAGTGGCAGCGTCTGGCGCGTTATCGCTCGTGCTCTCTCGCCTAGATTGAAATAGTCAGTCGGTCGAATAAAAGAGCGGCATTGTGCCGGTACTCTCTCTCTCTCTTTCTCTCTCTATCTCTCTCGCTCCCTCTGCCACTTGGGTTATCGAGTGACGCCATCGCGCACACCGCGTATATATAAAACGTCGTCGTCGGCTTTTATAAATACACAACCCGACAGGAGCCGCGAAACTCGGTATCAGGTCCGATCATCGAGGGGTGAACGTCCCGCGACTCGCATTCTTGAAAATCATCCCGCATGCGCCACCGTCCCGCCAATTAACTCGACCAATCGTCAAAGGAATTTTCAAGTGCATCAGCTGCTCACGACTTACTTACTTGCTCGATCTTTACTCATTTTACGATATATTTACTTTTTTTTACCACCTATGTTTTCCACAGTTGCGTTCAAAGTTTCGTGCGACATGGATTACCCGATAACAGGATTATTCAATTAAAAAGTGGTGGATGGGTTTTAAGAAACGACGTAATATTTTGAGATAAAAGGTGAAATTAGTGAAAAAACTTGGCGCGGTGTGTCGAAAGTTTTGATAAAATGTTGTACGGTACAGGTGAACAGTCGAAGGTTTGTGTATATATATATTTATCTGGTACGAGGGATCGAGTTGTTCAATACTAGAAACGAATCTGACTCGAAGCAAGGCTCGAGTGTAACGATTTTATTACGGAATAAATGTGAACATTGAACGTTTGCGCGCTCGCGATGGATTATGGGAGATTTGTTGAACGGTCATGTAGCAAAAGAGAATGTATATAAACAGATACTGATTCAATGTCTGAGCAATGTTAGACAATAGGAAAATTCCAAGAGTGATATGAATGGTAAAAGCTGTAATTACAGGATCAACACGAAGGCGAATTGCCTAAGCGGCGTTGGTTCGCTAAACTATACGTAAAGGTACAACTAACGCACTATATAGACGCGCGCGTCCGACTCCTCCGACTCGCCAGCGTATGGTTTTTTTTTTCGCGGATCCCCATCCCGCGGAACGATTTCTCAGCCTCTCTTGGCGATGAGAGCCGAATATAAAAAAAATCAGTCAAGGACGCGGCCGCCGCGGGATTCATGTTGCTGAAACAATGCGCTGAGTGACGCAACCGTAAAGCCGCTGGTGCAACACACGCGGCGACTAAACGGGAACCGAGAAACGTGCATCCATCGATCGCCGGGTGTAAGAAAATTTATAACTCCGTGGCTTTTCTCAGACGAGGATGACGACCGCTTTTCATTCGATTTCAATTCCTCCTCGAAAGAAAGAAAGAAAACGGACTTCTTTTACCTGTACGGTACTACACGATAATGTTTATTCCGTTAACATTATATATACCAGTATCAATAATATCGATATTTACAAAGTATATTTGATAATTACGGTTGAGTTTCTCATCGATAAATTTATAATTGACATTAAACGTAGTTTTTATATACAACTGTACGGTCTAACTGAATAGACACTTTAGAATGTTATTGTTGTTATTTAGTTAGAAATAAAACATCAGTTCTAAGAATTGAATTGTTAAGTCAATTCTATTTTTTATAGAACCTACTTATCGATTACAAAGAGAATGGTATAATCGTAACCTTGACTACAATTTATTCAAATCGTTTTAATGTTATTGTAGGTTTTTATTACAAGTACTAGAATAACATAATCATCTTTACAAATTTCGTATTTATTTAATTCAAGTACGTTAACACGTTTTAACAACATTTGTATATCGCGAATTATAATTAATTATACTAAATAGATTTGGCAAATTGCGAATTAAAGGAATAAATCAAAAGTGCTTGTATAGGTATTAAGACAGTAAAATACTGTTCTTCCACGTACGAATTACTTTTTTTTCTACTGAACGTTACGGTAAGTTGATGAGCATTTGCGTAAACTTTCACGGTTTTCACGCGCGAGTTTTCATGGGCGCTCTATCGAGCTTGAAACCGAAAGAAAACCCGAAGGCCGTAACAACGAGAGCGAAAACTGTGCAGACGTCGCAATTAAGGAATCCCTCAGATTCTTGGTAGCGACCGGCAGCCGCTGCAATTATAATTAACGAATCGACAGCGTCGGCCCTCGCTCAATTCAGCGGCTGCGTCAGCGAGCGTGCAGAGCAGCTGCGGAGATGCGCCGTGCACTTTTCCGCGGAGATCGTTGCTCCGAAACATCTCTAGTTTTTTTTCCCCCCCACTTTTTTTTCACTTCTTATACAAGTTTTAAGATTCACCGGTAACGCGAAAGCGAGCATGGATTTTCCGCGGCTGACTCACGAGAGAAATTCGCTGTTGTTTTTTTTTTTACGCGCTCGACATTTAAAGATGTGGTTCGCGTGAACGTTAATCGTTCGAAAAAGTGAAAATGTCAATAATGCTTTTCACAGGTGTTATCCAAATAATGCATAATTTATTAACGCATGTAAATTACACGGCTGAGATAATTTATTAAAATTATTTAAAAAAAAAAAATAACAAACTTTTGTCTGATGTACTTATTTTCATGTGAATATATCGTTAAACTGTATTGTAATATTTACGAAGCGTAAAGAAGGTATATATATATATAGGTGTATCGAAGGAAAAGTAAAAGGAATAAGTTGCGAAGCGCGTAATTTTTGAAGGGGATAAAATAAGGAACGAGATTCACGACAATTTTGTAAAATTAATATCCAGGGCAGAAGGAGGCAAAAGGCGGAAGAGATTAAACAAGCATATACGGCCACTGTCGATTCTCGTGCAGAATCAAAATAGCCGCGATTTCGTTAACTACAGTGATGAGGCACGTACGTGCAGAGAAAATAGAGAATGATAGGCCTCAAGCAGAGCAAAAACCACGGCGAGGCTAAACATGAACCTCCGCAGCACGAGCGCCGCGATTCCTTCGTATATAACTCTATACTATATATTATAACGTTCGACAATATATTTTTTTTTTCACCAAGAGAGAAAGATGAAAGAGTGAACGTAATACCCGAGGTTTCGAGCTTCGAAATCCACTTTGGTCGTTTCGTTTAATTTTCAACGAATTACAATTTACTTCCCTTTGCCCTTCCTCGGGCCATTATGCACTTGCTGTTTCTAAAACTGAATTCGTGAATTTTCTACGCATAAACATTTTATTAACTTCTTCCCGGCTCTGCATTCGATCGAGATACTTTTTGAGTTAATTTTATTGAAAATGCAGTATAATTTAAATAACGGTTGAAAACTTCGTTGATATTGTGACGCACGCGTGAGAAGGGAATTGAGTATTTAGTTGCGGTATGTGTACGTATATACACATATACAAGCTGCAAAAGTCGTAAGGAAAGAAAATCCGATTAGTAAGTATCGAGCGTCAGTCCCGTATAGTTGTGGATTGCGCATGAATTTTCGTGACAATGCAGCTCCCGACTCGACGAAATAAACTAGGTGTACAAGCGTTGCGTCGGAGTGAAGCTCTTTGACTTTGTAGTCGCCGCGACGTGACGCAACTGCCAAGTCGCGTCGGCAAGGTTCCCGGTATTACAAAGTCCCTCCTCGCGATCCATCGCTTGCGCATAAATCGCAATGTGGGCCTCTCTCTCGGTTGGTTCCCTTGCGACCAGTCCAGTTTTGTTGCTTCCCCCCCGGTGTCAACGACTTCCAAACGCTTCTTTTTCGGAATTATGCAATTGCCCGAATTTGTCGAATTAGCCCTTTACGAGAAGAGCCCGACACGAAGTTTCTTCGCTCTCTCTGATCCCGTGCCGCTCCGTGTTTTTGCGCGGAATTGAATTTTGTCTCGTTTACCACTTTTCGGACCCAAAGAATTTACGTTACAATGACCCCATACCCGTGTTTACTTGCCTATTTTTCCATACATTTCTAATGTTGAATCTACATATCTTTTTTCTTCGTGTTCGCGGTATATTCGACTTTGCATAATTTCGAGATTATTAATTTCCAATTCACTATTAGTTTTCCTACTTTCGCAAATGAGTGATACGCAGATATAATTACCGTTGATTTTTTGGCGTATGTAAAAGAGTTTAACACGATGGGTTAAAGATTTATGTGAGTACGACGCAGCTTCTACACGCGTAATGCACGAAAAAAAATTGTCAGCTTTTAAGGTGCTTTCAAGATCGCATGAATTGACGTTAATTATAATTTACTCGTCGGCACTGAGTTCTTAACTGGCGAAATTAAATGTTTTCTCAGTTTAAAAACGAGTATTAAACCATAAAATTTTTTTTTTAAATAATACACGAGTACATTTTTTCGCTAACACGCAAATTAAATAGTCGTATATCATTCTTTAAAATTAAAAGTATGTGCTCAATGCTTTATTACAATTAGTAAACAGTAAATTAATTGTTTTAACCCGTAATTTAATAAATTCTATATAGATATATAAGCATATACGTATATGACAATCGGAAGGAAAGGAAACGACATTGGCGGATCGAAGGATCGAGAAGCGCAACTGGCAAATACACGGACGAAATGCGCAGAGAAAAATAATCGGAGGTATCGAGAAGGAAGGGGAACCACGGAGAGAACGAGAGAGGAAGAGAGAAACTGGGGGGCATCCCTAATTTGCTAATCCATGTCCCATTGGCATCGCGAGCTCATTATCCGCTGCCCCCGCTGCTCCTGGAAATCGTTTGTCGCTCTCGTTTAATTCGCGCTCTCCCAGAAACCCGGGCAATAATACCATGGATCCAAGAGGCTTATCGGTACTCGAATCTCGGTGGATCCCGCGGGAGGCTTAACGAGAGGAGAGACCCCGAGACGGACGGACATTTGAATACAATGGGGGCGAGCTCGCGGAGCACCCGAAAGCGCGAGAGGTGCAAACAAAAGAGACGACCGCGACCGGCTTCTCGATTGATGCGCTCGCACACGACGCATCCGAACCGCTCTCTGCATAACGGATAAGGACGTGACGGACCGACCGATTGCCCAAGCATCGTCATACCCCCTCTCCGTTTACTCCAACTGTCCAAAAATTTACATTATCTTGGTATTGTACTTTCTTTTATTTAGTAGCATTTTTCTTTTACTCTTTCTTTTATTTCGTTAAATGTTTTGCTAGTTTACGTCAACTTTTACATTTGACACACGTTTACTAATAAAACTACTTTGAGAGGTACAAGTTTGGATGTAATGTAAAGTAGATATTATATTTTTGATTAATTTACAGATTTCTAAGATAAAATATTCATTTATGTGCTTCTACGTTTATTATACTTGCTTTTGCTAAAACTAATTTGAGAAAATTTAGATAGGTATTGCAAATATTGTTTATATTTTGTCTGCTATATTTAAAATATTCACATTTTTGGACGTTTAAAATACGTATTAAAAAATATGTACATATATGTTGAATCAAACGCAACAACTCAATTAAAATATTGTTCGCGTTAAAAGAAATATTAAACTACACGATAAACAAACATTAATAAACCATATCATTAATATATTTAAAACGTAAAGTTTAC
Organism: Theocolax elegans; assembly: GCA_026168455.1. Taxonomy (NCBI): domain Eukaryota; kingdom Metazoa; phylum Arthropoda; class Insecta; order Hymenoptera; family Cerocephalidae; genus Theocolax; species Theocolax elegans. Next base: position 15,770,602 of record CM047425.1, on the reverse strand, counting down.
AATTCATCGCACGTTAAATACGACTATTTAATAAGCCTGAAAATTATAAAAAAGAAAAAAAATGTAATAAATTTCATTTACGTAGGAAAAAAAGAATGTATGTTAAAGACGTACACATAAAACGAAGATAAAAGATGAAAATTCGAAATAAGAAAATATGTTTAACAAGGAGAAGCATTAAATTTTTTTAAGACCGCGCGTCGTACAATAAAATCATTGTAGCTGCGGTCATACGAATGATTTCATTGAAGCGCGCGGATGATTTAAAAAATCCAGTCATACCGACACACAGTCAGAGAGAGAGAGAGGGAGAGAGACTTGGAGGCACAGAGTAAAAGTACCGCCGGCGGCGAACGCGCGCGTACATAAGTCGAGTATGTGGCGTGTCGGTTTCCGCGGCTCGAATACTAATCGGAGTGAGGGGCGCCTTTAACGTCTCTTCTGCGTAAATGCGATTTTATAACTTCCGCCGGACGAATCCGGAAAAATTTCCCCTGCACATTTATAATTATTGTATATGTGACAAAAAATCGATATGTTTATATATATAATCACAAAGTTTGCGACCTGTAAGTTATCGGACGATCGTCTCCATTTTCTTGGTACACGCGTGCTAAATTCGTCATCGAGATCACGGATAAGAAACAGGGCTGAAAGTGTCTTAGAACTTTTTCCTTGATTTTCATGTGGTGTTATTTAGATTATTTATGGCTACGGGGCAAGATAAAATAAAGATATATACATTTTATTGTATTTTTTACTTTCAATAAACATTTTGATAAATAAAATTATTAAGCTTGCTCCACATTCACCACTATAAAATAAATATTTACTCCTGGAAAGGAGTAATGCCCGGAGAAATCAAAAGTTGATATCAAATGAAGATACGCCATTATAAGAGTGGATGATAAAATCAAATTATGTTATAGATGCATGTAAGGTGCTGTGGTACTAAAAAAATGTATCTTTATCTTAACAAGGACGGATTCGTTCAACGCGTATCAACTTTCTCATTCCTGGGTAAAATTCATCATCGCGCCATCTTTTAAACGGTAATTAAATCCACAAATAAATTCAATGGAAATTCGTATAGGTAGGACGAAATCGACGTTACACACACCGACGTTTGTCTGGTCTCGACAATGGAATTTCTTTATGGGAATATATTCCTGACGCGCGGTTTATCTCCAAACTTGATTGACAGCCTCGGGACTCAAGCTTGTCCCTCTCCTCTTTTTCTCGTTCTTTCTCCTCCTCTTTTTCGTGGCTCCGTTTGCTTGACCCGAAATTTCTTGACGCTCGTCTCGGTTCGCTGACGCGCGACATAGTTCCTTCGTCTTTTATTGCCTCCTCTCTTTTTTTCTCGAAAAGGGTTTGCGACTTTTCGTTTCTCCCGCTAAAATATACTTCTTTACTAAATGCGATAATTTATGATTAATCAAACTAATTGATCGTTACGCGTACCCCGTGTACAAAAATATATTAATTTAATAGTGATCATCTTTAAACTTAATTAAGGTTAACATTTTTTTTAATTAGGCTGATTTAGATGTATTACAGTACTCTTCGAGTATTGTAAATTTTTATTAAAATGGCCCTTCGAAATTCTTAACTCTCACTAAAATGAGTATAACGATTCTATATATTATTTTTATATCAATCGTTGGCTATAAACAATGTTGCGAAGTGTATTTTGGACTTTGCTCGATTGTTTTGCAGAATAAGTACACAGAACGTATGGAAACATTTTTTATGTATGCTTCAGATATGACTATATACATAAAGATCAAAATTATACCGAAATATATTGTAATAAAAAAATATTCCGAATAATTTTTTCATAGACCTTGAAAAAAAAAACGTCGAAATTTCCAAACTAGTCGGTCTCGACCGCTCAATTTAAATATCGAAAAAATGTATCGCGCTACGAATTTATGTTAATAGACCTATGTCGACGTTTATTTCGAAGGGCCGTTTGTTTTGTCCCACGCGCCTCGTTGTTTCTTCGTTGTTTTTTTTTTTTTTTGCAAATTAAACGCGTCTGAAGGAAATATATGTATATATTATGAAGCGAGGGTAGGAAAAAAAGAGACGAGCACCTTTACGGCCAGCTCGCACGAAGACGCAAATGAGTCGGCTTTTATATATACGTCGGTGTCGTTTATCAGCGCTTTATCAGCACGACGTTTTATGTATACGTGATGAAAAGAAGAGAAAAAAGTTCCGAAAACGCCGATGTGTTTTTTCTGGCGCACGCGCGGAAATTTAGTAACACTGCCCCCGGAATTTAGAGCGCGATCCGAACCCAAGATACGACCGGCCCTGTTTATTCTTACATGCCGTACAACTCCGAAATGAATGATATCGGCTTTTTCGCTTGCGCTAAAAATAACCTACGCAAAATTTATTTGACCATAGACATCATATGTATATACATAGTTGAGGTTGGAAAACTTTGTTATTATGTCACATTAAATGTAACGTCAGGGAATATATGTGTGCTGTATATTCATAATTTATTCGAGGTTAACTTATAGAAGAAATTTGAGGTTACGGCGAAGTATATAAGTTTCTCAATTGCCATAGCGTTATATACGTTCGTGTAGCGATTACGCAATTAAATCTGTATACATGCATGTTTGATGTATAAGGTCATACACAACATTTGAATTTACGTATATTCCAAAATAAAGTTTGTATCTCAGGATCGTATATGGGTAATTGAAGGAACGATCGTTCTTTAAATATCAATTACACCAAGCAAGTAGAAAGCAATAAGGTTCGAGACGCGTAAAGTAACTCGCCGAATTTATTCGTTGGCTGTGTCCGGTCGCGCTTAATTAATGATTACAAGGAAACGTGTCTAGAGATAGGCTTTTCACGGAGAGTCTCCAAATTCTCTCTCCCCATGGTTGACGTGTACGATCGTTGTCGAGAGGCCCAAACGCAGATTTCGCCCGATAAAGCTCTCGAGCTTTGGAGGGAGGAGAGGCGGAGCGGTTCGGAGAACACCGATTCCAATGAAACTGTTGCCGGCTAATTAGACGATTAATTGATTTTACCTGCTCTCCCTAGCTTCTTATTGGCTTATCTGATTGTTTAATCAAACCGTATTGCTCCTATGTATTTTATATCGAGTCGTGTAACTATAACTACTTTCGATTGCTTACGAGAGTCATTCTCGATGTAGCTTTCCTTTCGATCTATAAGAACAACCGTTTTTTTCCGAACACATATTTACAAGGTTAATTATCAGTCTATTCTTGATTATGCCACCCATTGTCATTAAAAATCAACAACTATTGGATTTTATACGTATATATATTTATAATTTATTTTATTTGTTTTTTAAAAACAAAGCTACGTTCTATTTCGTGTTTATATACCTTCGTTTGAAATTCAAATTAATAGTCCGTTAATACGTGAACTGAACTCGCGAACCAAATGGAAGATTTATATTTTTTCGCGTCATTCGAATGAAAAATCGCACGTTACAGATAGTACCCCGGTTTGCAGGGTAAAAAGTGACGCGAATTCGGACGGAGAATTAAGAAAACAGTCCGACGGTTGTTCGCGCGCCGCTCGGGAAACACAGAAACTGTTGTCCCGGTTGCGAAAACACGCTCGTGCGCCAATTAACGGGCGAGATTATCTTGGGTAGCAGCAGCAGTAGCTCTGAGCCCTTTAACTGGAGCCGCGCGACTCGGACGATTTGAATCGGAAACCCAGGGGGGAAACAAGCCGGGGAAAAACGGGTTGCACAAACCAAGCTTTGATACTTATTACGCTCAACTGCGCTAAGAGACTTTGGAGCTGGAAAATCATATCTTTAGCGACGAGATGATTTAATGATATTTTCTGGTAGAAAATTAATATTTCGAGCTCGAATGGACTTTCTCGGTAAGTATTACGAATATATGTAACATTTACGTCTAAATTATTAAAAATTCTTTACTTTATCGAGTAAATTTTATTTATTTTTTTAATTTATTGTATATAAATGTGTAAAAATAAACTATATCTAATAAAGTCTTAGAAAAGTGAAATACGAAAATCTAAAAATCCCGGGTTAGGAAAAGATAAAGATTTAGAACGCTTCCGGGCGGCGCCTCCCAGGATGTCGTAGACGTAATGGATACTCGAGAAACCACCCTGTAATAAAGCCAGTTGGGGCGAAAGCTCGAGGAGGATCCGCGAGTATCGAATTTCTATTGTCGCGGCAGTCTTTGCTCAAAGATCGTTTACCATTGTCGCGACTCTTCTCTCTTTGTCGGGAGGTCACTCTACGTGCAGCTTTTCGTCTCGTTTATCCGCCCTCGTTTCTAGGTTGCATCTGGCTACTTTACGTTTTCACGAACGTATCAATACTTCATGTGAATAGGAATAGGTTTTTCGATCTATCGTTCGTATTTGTTTCATTTTGTAGTACAGAATAACATACAAGTGGATTGCGTTACACGTTTCCCTCACAAATGAATTTTCAAACTTCGTTTGCCATTGTCTTCCGTTAGATTGTTTTTATTACTTATTACATTTACGTTTTAATGCGACAAATAATCTATGTAATCCACAAACTATTTTGTGTTAAAATTCCATAAACGGGTGTAGCGATACATCTTTTAAACTAAAAATTATAATATTTAAAAATTTGAATTAAAAATCTGAAAAAATGCATATGGATAGTTAAAAACATAAGAGAGGACGTGAGACTAGGACTTTTTGAAAATAAAAAGCATTCTTGTAATAATGATACAATAAATAAATATTTAGTCGGTAATTTTAAGATAAACTCTGAAAATATTTGGATATAGTATTTATAAGGGCCTAGAAAAGAATATAGGAAACACCCATTTTTGAGTCCGACATTCCCTGAATACTTTGGTATGAGACATATTACTTTGTTTAACACGTATATTATAACGAAGGAAACAATAAACATTCCGTAAAGGAAAATCAAAGAATCAGCGAAGGGAATCGAGAAAGACATTACGCGTCCGGAGAGAATTCGCAGAGACAAACGGGGAGACTAAGAAGAAAAAGCGAGTGCTGAAAGGGCTTCCGGGACGCTTCCTGTGTCACACGCAGTTGAGCACGCGCTACGTTTTTCTCGCGCTCGAGTGTCGCCTAATTGTCGATACGACCCCTCCTGAATCCGTCAATTATGGGAAAGTTATTGCTATGCGCTTCGGAAGAGCTTGCAAGATCGGATTTCGAGGGTGCTCTTTGTTCTTGCGTGCGCCTCGTCTCTCAGCGCCTTGTTTTCAAAACAGGCATATTCAGCTACTTAATTCTTCTTTACACATAAATAAAATGTAACATTTAAAATATATATTTAATGTTGCTTGTGTACGCATTATAAATAAAATACATTTAGACATTTAAGAATGCAAATAAAACAAAATAGAAATAAACGTCAATCGATAGTTTTCTTCATACTTGTCAAGTGCATTAAAATGTGTGCATCACGGTGAGATGCACCTGCAAATCAATCGATTCAATAAGGAACAAAGCACACTCGATATCAAAGATATTGAGAAAGCAAGTACCGTAAAGGAAAAAGATTTTGATATCGCGAGCGTATATGTACACGAAAATATATTATTACATGAGTTATGAAAAAAAAAAGAAGAAGAAAAGAAAAGGATAACTGGTTATAATGGAAGCGGCCTCGAGGCTTTTTCGAAAGTTTCAGCCGAGCAAGATAGAAACGGTTTTACACGCTTTCTCAACATCCGCGGCGATCGAGTTACCAATAATAATCGTCCGTCGAAGTTTCTTCTAAGGCTACTTACGTTGTGAAGTTTGTAGTAGAGGCCGCAGGCATTGCAGACCGGCTCGCCCGCCTGATTCCGCCGCCAAAGCGTCGTCGTCGCCGTCTTGCAGTTCGCGCAGCTCGTCCCCGCCCGCCTTGCTGCACTTTGCAGTGACTGTTTAACAAACGAACAGAAATATCGGTTAGTTTACACTATTCCATCTATACCTACAATTTTTTATATTCGATATTGCATTTTATCTCGCTGACTTTGGCTATTGACAATGTTTATGTTAATTGAACACGACTTGATATCAATAATATTTTTTATATAAGAATTTACGTAACTATTAAAATTGTAATAAATCTAAACAGCAATGATATTTCGCAAAGATACAATTAGAAATTGTCGATAGGGAACAATGAAAGCGCATCTTAATATTTACAACAGGTTAAGTTAACTCTCGTTTTCAGGTGCATTAGGAAACTCTTTGTGTTCGAAGGAAAGTTGAGTTACGTCCAATTCTGAAAGGACAAGTCCAAATAATCCGTGTTTACTCGTAGCGAAGAAGCATCAACAATAGTAATGAATCCTCCGCCCCTCCCGTACCCACAAAGGGAAAGTCGCGTATCGGTTTCGCGGGCGCGAAATCCACTGAGAGAATACTCGGCGCAAAGCGGCTTATGATTTACGAGGGCCGAGAGAACGACCGCGAGTGACAAATGATGTCGCGTGGGCGAACTGGCTCTGGATTTTAAAAAGGACGAACGAACGAACGAGCGAGCCAGAGAGAGAGAGAGAGAGAAAGAGAGAGAGAAAGAGCGCGCGCCCAGGCACCTTTAATCCTTCGAAGGAGGGCGTGCGTACCACGATCCTTTTAGGGTATAACGTGATCGGCAATGCGCTTCTGACACCTGCCCGCCTCGAGTGCCAAACACTCCAACTAAAAAGCTCTATTATACTCGCAGGGCCCAAAGGGACGAGGAACGTCATTTTTCAAACCTGAATCGACTGCTATTTCGATTGGGACCTTTTACGCATGTATATACATCAGGTTCATCTACTACGTTTCAATTCATCGAGTCATATATACGTTTCTATTCAACTTCTCATTTTATTGGGTTTACTTTATGACACAGAGTCACGTTCAAGTGTCTACTTGATACGGTCAAATTTTTATTTAATACGGCGTTTTACGTACTCGTAAGGTGTATATATTTATTTTTTTCGTTTTATAGGTTTTTCATTGCACATTTGTTCTTCAAAAAGTTAAATACTTTTCACACATGTTGTGTATGTAAACTTCTCGAAATTGTATTGTATAATAAAAAAATATGTTTTTTAGCACTAGATTACGCGTGTTAGAAGGCATAAAAACACCTTGTGAACCTTAGTAACCTTTGTGCACACGACAATAGATTTTAAGAAAATTTAAAATCAAATTTGAAAATCGTTTTCAACGAGTAGGTACTTGTTCATTGTAATATCATGAGATTCAAATGGAATATCGAATAAGAAAAAGAAGGAGAAGAAAACAATTTGTTTGAACGGACAAAAGAAGATAGCGAAAGCCCTTAAAACCCACTCGAGCGACTTTCGAAATCCACTTAGGCGACATTGACGCTTATCAAAACTGCTCCTACTAAATACAAATTCAAAATATATACTCGCGCGCGTAATCCACTCGACCGAGTGTTTACACTCGATCTTCTCTCGAAGAGGTCGGTAAAAAGAAAGTGCCGACTAATGCCAGGCGCATAATGCCCGGCCATTCCCGTAGCACTTAACCCCCAAAGAGACGCAGATGACACGCCGGTTTCTTTTGATCGCTAGCCGCGCCTACCTGGCCAAAGCCCATAATGGCGAATTTATTGAAATTTTCTTAGGTATTGTCCCTTTTTTGTCCTCACGTCGATTCGCATTTTCCACGCTACAAACTGTCCCCCTGGACAAAAAAAAAATCGAACGACCGCGTTCGCTTTTCCAATACCTTTTTTCTCTTTTTTTCTCGAGTCGATGGGGTATTAACGTCGCTCTTACAGCACAAGCTTTACCGTTAGTCACTCAAATTGCATTAGGTTGCCGAAATTTCGTGTGGGAGAAAATTGTCGTTATTAGGATTTCGTATAAATTTACATATTTCGGACTAGTTGGAGACACACTACGTTAATGAAGTTTTACTCATGATTGCATACATCGTGAAAATATTCTATATCCACATACATATTATGTGTATTAAACATATTGTTGAACAAAGTTGTTTTAATTAGCATTGAGGCTAAGGACTAGGTTAAAGCGGAAAGTAAAAAAAAATTGTCAAAGGTACGAGAGTTTGAAGTAAATTAATAAGAGCATATACGCGAGTATAATCGTGCTCTATCGGCCGGATCTTATCGGGGGTGGCGCGAGGCGGGCCAAGGCGAGCCCGGGGGTTCTCTGGAATCAATACGCCAGGAGGGCCTCCGCCCCCTCCAAGGGGAAGTATCCCACCTATCTGCTCTAGATCTGCCGACGCACCGTCGGGAAGAGATATTCTCGCGCCTCCGGAATTCGATGTGCCCTGAACTATACTTCTGTTACTTTGCCGTCTTACAAATCTTATTAATTTTCATTTAATTGCCACTCCGGAGTTTATTATTTATTTATTCCACTATGCTTAATTTAAATTTATACGTTTTTAATTAAATTAAATATCTCATTTTTAATCAAAATATATTTACTTGATTTCGAAAACATTGTGTAATTTATTACATTATGATTCGATCAGTAGTCCATTAAATCTACATAAACCAGATATGCAAAATGTCCAAATTTCCATTTTATATCAATCGTGCTTTAGAAAATTATTAATTCAAACTTAGAATTCACGAAGATTTGACATATAAATTCGACCCTCTGAGAATGAACTTTAAACAGCGATATATCAATGTGAGACTTTCTCCCAGTAATCAAGATTTACCAACCCTCGGATTAAGACTAATTACTAGAAAATGAAGCGATCGATCAAGATACGATCTCTCCTTTACACTAAATTTGAAAACTCGACCAACTTGCAAAATGATAAGTATAAATCAGCAATATTTTTTCGGACAACCTTGGTGTATACAATCAGGGCAATACCCGTTTTGAAACAGTAAAATTAAATCGATAGAGGGAGAAAATAAATCGTAAGAAATCCCATTAGACCGATAAATGGAAAATAGATCGAAGAACCTTTGGGAAATCGGGGCTCGGTGTAAAGGATGATCAACCACGAGGGGGGAGGGGGGGAGGAAGGCTGATATTGGGAAGAGGAGGTGGAGGACGAGAAGAGATGGAGGAGGAGGAGGAGGAGGCCCGGCGAGCGTGAGACCGGCAATTTATTATGCAAATCGTCCCCCGGTCGGGACAATACTTTTGCTCGGGAAGAAGCCGCGGCAAACCGGTTGGCTACTCTCGGAGGCAGATCCCCGAACACTGACGGATATGACATTTCTCAAGTTCTCACAGTCTCTCCTTTCGCCTCGTTTTGCCAGCAACAGCAGCAGCAGCAGCAGCAGCCGCAACACCCGCTGCGAATTCCCTCGTACTTTGCATTTATTTCGTCGCTGCTGGTGCTGCGCGTTTATTAATTCTCTCTCCTCCACCTTCTCTTCTCTTCCTCCTCATTCTCCTTCTCCTTCTCCTCCTCCTCAGCGACGTTTCGAAAATTGAAAATCCACGCGCGGCTCGCTTAACGACGTTACACACCTCGGGAAACCGAATGACAATGCATCTTTCGACCAGTTGAAACTTTCTGCTTGGATTAATTATGTGGTTAATGAAACGCGCGCACGCCGTGCGTTCACTTACCTCGATTAAATTTACAATGACGGTGCAAACTAACTCTCGATAGTTTATTTATTGCCAAGAAACGACAACTCAAAAAGAGATCAAGTGCGCAATGTAAAAAGTTTACCGTCGTGTACTAACAACTCGGATCGAAAGACATTCAGTCATTATCTTTCAAACCTATTTACTAATGCATAGGTATAATTCATCAACGTGCCGATAAATTAGAATATTTCTTTGAGGTAATATTTATCGTAGAACCACTAAACATTGTATGCGAATACACGAGTTATTGCATATTATGTAAATTTATTTAAAATGAACTAAAAGTATCATTTTTTAACGATAAAACTTGAAATTACAACGATATCCTGATATACGAGCGAAATTTCGTCATTTAATAAGGCTTTACGCGCCCTGGCAATTAACATTGAAAAATCGCTCAAGGCTGGCGATCCGGTCCCACCATATTTCTCGCTCGCGGAGCGCTCGGAAGCGATTGAGTTATCGTCGCAGCCGGAAATCCCTGCTCCTCGTTTTCTCTCGCCCTGTTCGATTTTAACATCGTTTCGAGCACTGGACAACACTCGTCCGAGATAAGGACGAGTCATTAGTCAACTCGGACTTTTTTTTCCCCCTTCTAAAAGAGACAGGAATGCCTCCTGCGCGAGATAATGTCGAAATTATGCAATTGGGACTCGATGTGGTCCAGACTCCGTAATGGGAGGTTTTGCAACTTCTTTGTCATTTGACGAAAGAAACGACGGGGGGCCTCTACGGTTACCTTATTTTTTTTTCTCTATATATATACATATAAGATTTCCATACGTGTATTCGTATCTCCGATCGCGAAAAAAAGTCAATGTACTGTACAGGTTCAATCGTTTATTTTCCACAAAGGAAAATGGGCGAGCTAAAATGGGCGTAAAAAAAAAGGTAATTAAAAATAATCGAGTCAGCAATAGTCAATAGAAGATACGCGCGCGAGATGAATTTTTGCCGTGTAGCACAAAGGAGAAGTCATTAGCCAGGTGGAACATGATACAAGAGAATATCTATATACGTGTACACCTTCTGTTCTTGTTTCGCAATCTGGAAATTATATAGTCGGAAGCGAGATCGCGTTATCGGTGAAATGCCATTGTTGTATAAAAATAAGCACGTCGCGAATATAAAAAAAAGAACAGCCGGGGTCCAGTTTTTACCGAGTGAGTTATTAATTACACGGAATGACTAGCTCGATAAAAGGTTAGTTTGATCACGGTGGAAATGGGTTTTCTCGGAACAACTTTGAGATTCGGTGGAAAGCCCGGGGCGGACCATTGAAATTCATCTAGCGAACAAGAATTTTCCGCGGAAGAGCCGCCCATTCGTGTGTATGTATGCGCGCGCGCGTGTGTGTGTGTGTGTTAGAACATTTACGAGCAAGACCGAGATAAGCATCTCTTATATCCTTGACTAAATCGTGACTAGAAGCTCCGCGCCGATCGAGGAGACTCTTAGTTGTGGGGTAACGCGTGTACCACGCAAATTCCGGATGAGAATTGAGAGATTAACCGTTTCTATTCGTTCCTGGGCAGGGTTTCATTTTCGTATTTGGGTATTATTTAGTATTTGAATACTAACGAGAGAATTGCATAATCCACTTAAATGCTTTTAAAATATTTGCTACATCCATACGTTACAAATGCTATTCAAAAAGGAACAGGGAATGTTTGTATTAAAAATTAATAAAATACGCGTCGAAATGCATATACTGATATGGTATAAACGTAAATAGACGTTTAACAAGCAGTCGAGAGAGACTAATAAAGAGTGATTTAAACCAATACGAGGTTGAAACGAAGCCAGGATTATCCGTCAATCATGAAAATTGGAGTTTCAAGACACTAATAGATAGTACAATGCACCGGCAAAAAAGGTAAACGAACCTCAGCGCAGCGTGCACGTTTTTGCGCAAACGATTAGCGAACATTCAAATTTCAGTAATGGTTAACGACGTGTAAGCGCGATGATAAAGAATAAGGAATCAGAAGCTTGAAAGAGTAAACGAGGAACGGAGAAATGGTTGCTCGAAGCTATTCTCTAGTTTTTCCGTACGAGCCGTCCGAACAAAAAGATTTACATCGATGACGCGGTTAGCCCGAGATCGATACATAAATAAGCGCGCAATTACGTTGGCTTCGCATCCGTGTGTGAGAGCGAGCGAGCGAGCAAGCGACCGAGCAAGCGAGCCTCCTTCGAGTAGTCTCTGTGTAGGTGAGCGTCCGTGTTTGTGTGACTGTGACAAGCAGTGGTACCACATTCCTAACACTAGCTCGGTGCACGCCGGCGTAAAGTCCCTCTCTCCTTCTCTCTCCCTCTCTCTCTCTCTCTCTCTCCACGATTCGATACGAAAGGATACAAACCCTCTCGAGAGCTCGTACAAACCCGACTATGCTTGCCTCCGAAATCCTGAAGCCGAGCGCGTGTTACACGCTCTTATCGCCCGGACAACTTCATGAGACTGCGCACACGGTGAAAGTATTTTGGCAAAAAAAAATCCTTTAATCTACTGACGTTCCACGTACTTGACAGTCTTCCTTTTTTTATTTTTGGTTTTACATTGCACTGCAAAATGTATATAATTCTCTCTTGATTATCAACATTTGTTAGTTTTTATACCGACGTTAGATCCTACAATTTTAATTAATGAGATAGATAGATTCAACTGAATCAAGATATACCACATTCAACTATTTTCTAGAGTCTTAAAAAAATATTTTTACGAGACCGTTAAATCTAGGAGGAGGTAAGGTTAACCCTAAAAAATCGTTCCATTCATAAGATGAAATTCTAGGAAAGCTATGAAAAAAAAAGAATTGTTTACATACATTAAGGCTGATTAAAAAAAATGTCGTGTACCCACGAAACAAGTCAGTAATAAAACGATAAAAATAGAATAAAAAGAAACAAGTTTTGAACCTTAGGATAGTTGTAAGTGGATTGCGCGGAGCCTCGCGACCCAGTACACGTATGTACGTGTATACCTTGTTACATACCTCTTGAAAATGATTGGTAGTCGAAGTGAACGAGAACAATCGATTAGTTGTGTAGAGCTGTAGAGGTGTATAAGTATAAGTATAAGTATATTTATAGATGGTACATCGAGGTTGCGAAGCGACGAAATAAAAGGTGCTTATACACACCTGGAGGGGTCCAGTATCGGTTACCGTAATTTCTTCATCGTAACCTCGAGGCATCGTCGAGACAAAGTCAAGGAGGAAAGTGCACCGAGAGAAAGGAACACCGAACCTCGTGGGTCCAATGTCCAATCTATATGATAAACAGTCTAGTTACCGAGCTGACTCGTCCGCTGCATCCGTGTCACTCGACTCGCCTACGCGCTCATCGATGACGGCTACCGGAAATCGTTGGGGCTCTGGGGCTCGATCCTCGCGTTGCGTGATCGCTAATTGGACATTAGCATATAAGACTCGCCGGACCGATCCACCCTCCGGTTAATTAGGTACGGCAGGTGACAAACTTCCTATCATCGCTTTCTATATATGATATCGCCGAAAATTTGAACGATGCGCGTCTTCGAGAGTTCCGATATAGGTATATATTTGAATACCGAACGATGTTACCATCGTGTTCACCAGCTTTTTCTCCGAGTATCCTCGTGGAAAAATCGAACAAACAGGTGGGTGCAGCAACGGTAACACCACCAGCTACGGCACCAGCAGCCTCGAGAGAGACGGGAGTTTATAGGTAGGACACACCGGCCACACGCTCGATTTCTTCTCGGTTCTTTTTTTCTTTCCTCTCCGGCCTCGCTTCTTTCTTTTCTCCTTCGCGTTCCCTTTTTCTTTCTTCTTTTTTATATATATATATATATACACCTATATCGGAGCCTCCCACGAGCTGTTTAAATAAGTCGCGCGCGCGAGCGAGCGACCGAGCGAACGAGCGAGCGCAGCCCTCGTGAGAACCGGCAATTTCTCGGAAATCGATCCGGCGAACAAGCGATTCCGGCCAGTTTTAGTTAATTTGTTTATTTATGACATTATTAAAATGAACCGAGGGAATTTAAGAGGAGAAGCCTCTAGGTGTATTAATTCCTCTTTTTTACCTCCTTTTACGTTTTGTATCGATCCTCCGATGTAAACCTTGGTCAGCATTTTCTAAAGGGTTCAACCTTGGAACAATGCTAGTATAGTCAATCTGCGTGCAGAACTTGGACATGCAGTAACCAATAGTTTCATTTTAATTAGAGTATATACGCATCGTACTACCTACACGTGTTGTTTAATGGTAAACTTTTCTTTAAGAATAAATGTAAATTCTCATGAAAATATAATACGCTGGTGAAAAATATCGGTCGAAATTTACAAGGTCGAACGGTCGGGTCACCTGAGAGTTTAACGAGCGAGCGAGCGCGCGCGCGCGACCGCTAATGAGCATCTCTCCCTCGACAAAATCCTAACGTTTTCATCGAGCGCGACCTCATTAAGCAGGACCGAAAAGCCACGCGAGTGAACGTTGTATCGCATTTACATGCCGTAATAACCGTACGGGCCGGGCCTGTAAATCATCCCGCGCCTCCCCAAGCCAAATAACACCTTGCGCACCTCCAGAAGTCGAGCGAAAAATTCCGCGCGTGACACGCATGCCTGCGTCCTCGGATTTATCGACGCACCGTTACGCCTCCTGGACGTTGCGGTTTGCCGCTTCCGTACATCCACCTTCAGCTCCTGATAATGGACCAATTCGTTCGAGACGTTCACCGTCTGGCTAATTTCGTACGATTAATTTATTCGTTTGTTTCCGAAGGTACAAAAGGATAACGAGTTATTGCAATATATATAGAAGATTCAAATAAAACTTCATTAACTCTAGGCTTTGGATCTTTTACTTTCATTCCCCGCATTTCGATTAATCGTTTGGTGTAAATACTTTTACTATTTCGATAACGAAAAATCGTAGTAGATTCAGCGATAGGTTTCTGAAAACAACGTATGATCGCAACTATATTTGGATATTATGCTGTAGCGCTTCCTCGATCACATTAATAAATTATCAAGAAGCAGCGAGTACGAAACGGTTAATCGGAAAACTGGGCGTTTACACGCGTATAAACACGATCCGCATTCCGGAGATGCGCCCTGATTACCTCCGTCGTATAACGACCGAAGGAGAAGAGACTCGCGAAAAACCATTATCGAGTGTCGTACCATTCCATAAATTTCGATCATCCAGTCTACATTATGTTTCCCCAGAGATAAAATAAAATAAAAATAATAATCGAAAGGTAATCTCGGTAATTAATAATAGAAGAACTCGAATGTGTATTATACGGAGCAACTATAACAAGAGGAACGTTTGAAAAATCGAGTCGATTTTACACGGCTGATAGTTTTCCTCGGGGCAGATGAATTACGAGGTTGCACACCCTGTGGTCAAAAGAAATCGCGTGGCTCGATGGAATATAAATAAAGGTTTATATTCGCACGCGCGCCGGGCTACCGAAAGTGTCCTTTGTCAGTCCATAATGTCGGCTTAATATTCTGCGCCGGGGCTCCGAGGGAAGATGATTTGTGGGCTAGGCCTTTTACGATTCCCCGCCTGCCTTTTCACGCGTTATATAAACTCCCGGGACTTTTCAATTAGCCTCGACGACGAATCTTTCTCGGTTTTTTTTTCAGCCGCAGCTTCTCTCTCTCTCTCTCTTTTTCGTTTGTGGCTTAGGATGTAGACGTTAACGCTTATGAGTTCGTAAACAAACTTTCGAGTTTTTACGAGGGATCGACCGAACGCTCCAAGGATTTACACTTTTTTTTTTCTATTTCATTGATTGTAGTGATCCTTATCTTTATTTAATTCCCTGTCCTTTCGGCGGATGTTAATATATCTCTCTCTTATTATCGGTGACAAATGGAAAATAGCCGTGTAGATAAATAAAATGTGATTTCGAAAAGTATCTTTTTATTTGAGATACTGGGTGGTTTCGTTACTGCTCTACAATAAATTAATCAATTTCCAGTAAATAATATATTCGTTTTACATGGAAATTAAGTTGAAACAAAGAAATTGATGATTTTTTAATCTGTTTGAATCCAAAGATATTTAACGTCAGATAAAACCATAGGAGATGAAACTGTAGGTACGTAAAGCTAGAACAAGCCGTAAACTTGGTCAGTAAAGCAGATCGCTGTAATAATCGTTATAATCGAGGAAATCGCGCGTCCATTGTACGTCCGGACTTTTGTGCTTGGTTAGGGAGGCCGAACGTCGAAGCCGGTCTCTTTGTTCCTTTCGCGTTTTGCATTTCGCGCCTTTCCGCGCGTATTTCCATCATCGCGGGCTCATTGTGCCAAGGACGTGAAACCATTTCCCGTAAAATTCGATCGAAAATTCCGTTGCACAATAAATTGTTCGCGCGATAAAACTTTATTGCGCTTAAAAACCAGTTAAATAAAAATTTCAAGATATAATTAGAAATAGAGAGAGAGAGGGAGACGTCAAGCATCGTTTTTTATCATCGTGCATATCCGTTTACGCAAATTATATAACACATACATAAAGAGAGAGAGAGAGAGAGAGAGAGAGAGAGAGAGGCGGAGTAGAGGGGGTACGAGAGAGGGAGTGAAGGAGAGAGAAATAACGAAAAGGCAAAATATAAATCCTCTCGAAAAGTGCGGATTGATATTCCGGTGTGTATAAAAATGCAAAGCGCCGCTCGTCGATTGTATGGAGATACGCGACGGCGCGTCAGGAGTTGGTTTTGTGTATACATGCATACATATATATATACATACATGTGTATGTGTGTGCTGTGCTGAGCGAGCGTGCGTGCGTGTACACACGTGAGCGCGCGCAGGCATCCTCTGAAAGTGCATTAATGAAGCGGTCGCCGCGGATGTGCGCTCGCATCGGTAATGCCCCAGGAGCGCAGGATAATTTCAAAGAAGTAATTTCCACGATTTATGAGAGTGCGAGAATATACCGTCCCCCCACCCCTCCCCCCTCTCTCTCTCTCACTCTTCCTCTCTTTCTCTCATTCGCTCTTTTTCTCTTTCTTTCTTTCTCTTTTCCTCCTTCCACGAATGTCCAGTCGTTTTATCGCATTTCATACCGGAATTTATAGGATATGTTTATTCGTTAACTATTGGTACTGCATTATTTTAATACCTCCACGGCTAAGCTTCGTATTATTTATGTCGCTTGGAATACAGTTACAACAATACTGCGAAATTGTTCGTGGTATTAAGAAATTTTCACTCCACCGCGATTAATAAACTTTACATTTTCCTACTTTCCTTTTTTTTTCCATACATTTATCTAGGTTTTACGTGTTTTTAATTATTTTAATCGGGAGAATTTATTACCGATTTTGTTATATTAACGAGGGCATATAGGTATATTCTTGTATATTAGTGAAAATTCAAATATTAAAGCAATAGTAAGTTTTAAATAAATATTTATATCCAATTCGTACGAACTAATCGCGAATGTTAAAAACAGGCATTTATATTTTTATTTTTATCTATATACACAGACACAACGAGTGATAATCGAACAAAGCAGATATATATAAATTATCAAACATTGTTTTTGTTAAATGCGTTATGTTTATTAATTAAATAAGAGATAAACGAATACACTCGAGGATTTATATCACAATTTTAAGACAAAATTTAATGATTGATTTATCTTTTAATCAAACCGTAATATATTAATTGAAAGTAAA
Source organism: Theocolax elegans (assembly GCA_026168455.1). Lineage (NCBI taxonomy): Eukaryota > Metazoa > Arthropoda > Insecta > Hymenoptera > Cerocephalidae > Theocolax > Theocolax elegans. The sequence continues at coordinate 15,753,307 of CM047425.1, read as the reverse complement.
TTGTTTAACGATTCCGATAATAAAATTAATAATACACGTTCAACAGAATACATAGTCTCCGGCTACTAAAATAAATAAATGTCGCTTGAAATTCACATCAAACAAGAGATTTATTTGTATATAAGAAAAAAAAGTAAAAACGTTCTATGTATGTATGTATGTAGGATTCACTCGAGTATTTATATTTGCGAGTGGCAACTTTATTTTACGCGGCTGGTTATTGTTGCAGGTTGCCGGTGGCTTTCCGCGAGCTCTGACTATCTATAATTCAAGGCGTTACAAGCTAAACGGACGCAGGAGAGCATAAATCTCGTTGGATCTTTCAATAGCGCCGGTTTCCGCGAGCGCGCGCGCGCGAGAGCTCGGATCCTCCGGTTGCCGTGCGAGATATTCCTCGGAACGGTCCGTAAGCTTTTCCCGTATACAGAGAGAATTGCTCCTCGCGATTGTTAGCAGTATATTAGTCGAATCAACTGTAGGAATTTGGCATACCTCTGTAATTCACTTAAAAATATTGTGTCTTTCGCGTACACGTCCGAGTGGATTTGTACCTGCATGGACTCGAAAAAAGAGTTGGTTAATAATCAATTTTAATTCCGAGTTGACGCGCTTCAAAATCATGAATCTAAATGTAAATAATCTAATTCCAAGGAATAATTTGACGAATCTAATCGAGTAAATTAATTAAATGTCGTAAAAGATTGGGGATAAAAAATTAGATGAAATAGTGGTGACACGTCGGAGGATAGCGTGCGATGAAAAATTTGAATGAGAAGCGTTCCCAGTTTTAGAAAACGGAAATTACAATATTGAGATCATAGAGAGAAACAGCGGCTTGCACGATTATAAATTGAAATGGGTTTGCTGTCCGCAAAAAGTCGAGGGAGCGAGGAAAAAAGGTCGCTCCTCGCGAGGAAACTCGCCGTAGGATGTAACTCGCTTACCAGTCAGGAAAAAAAAAACATCCACATACCGAATATACCTCGGCGAATAAAGTAAAATATTGCAAACCCGAGTTTTCCGTTTACACAAAGCCGTTTTTACAACACCGTATCACCAATGTTTTCCTTGAATCGATTCCAATATATATTTATATATATATACAGATATAATCGCGTGAACAACCAATGTATTATGTATATTTATCGTATAAAAATAGGTCTAGTTTGTCAGTATACGTAAGAGTAATATATAAATAAATCAATTAATCCATTAATCTAAAGATCGCGAGTATATCGGTGCACAATGAAACAATAAAATTAACAAACGCCGGCAATTAGCGTCGTGATAATCGATTACTTTTGAATAAACGATCCTAATGAAGCTGCGTTGGCAAACTCAAAGTTTGCAAATGTTTGCTCAGGGTGTCCCGTGATGCTAATGATCGGAAAATCGAGTTTATTGAAAAGCGTTAAATTACAGAGGGAGGGAGTTTGCGGTCTCGCGCGCGTTCGGATTAACGTAATTGCGATTCGAGAGCCAAGCTACAATCTGCGGATGTATAATGTACGGTGTAATGCGAGGGCTGTCAGCTCGACGACCAAAGATTATTACCGTAGTCGTTAATGGCATCATCCTCTCGTGTAACCGCGGGTTCTCCACCAATTTCTTTCCTCTTTTTTTCATACTTTTAAAAGACCATAGCCTCTGATTAATCGATCGACGTTTGCCTCGTCAAATATTGATTGATATAACACTGTACACTTGGTGTATACTTTGAGAATCGACTGACCAAGTGATTTATCGATATACCAATGAAAATGAAGAAATTTTTACAACTCGTACTTTTCTTACGAATTTGATCGATGATTTTAAAATGATTTATTTATTTTACGCGGTTGATATACATACGAATGTTTCAATGTCACTACCTTTTTCATTCTATTATTACCATATAGTTGTATTATATACGTGTAAAACAAATAATTAAAAATTTTGAAAATCACCGTATTTCAGAGTAATATGGGAATCGCTGAGACGACAAAATGTTAGGAGGAATAATATTTCAATAAGATTATTAAGAATAAATCTCGAAAGTAATTAGGGTATAAAAGGGAGTAGATTGAAAAATGGTAGTCACTCGGAGATATCAGTCGATATAAACTAGGTATATCTCTCGAGTTGGCGGGCAGAAATAGAGAGGGAACGGTGTTAAGTGCGCTCCAGTGAACTTTTAGTCACGGCCACACCCAGACACACCGAGGCTCTCGCTCGCACCCACACGAACCGGCCAGTTTGCAGGTACACGTGCCTAGTTAGTCGATCGAGCTGCTCGCGTATCCTTTTAACCATCCGAGGCTTGACCCTTTCGCCCACTCGAAAAATCTTTAGCATATCTCTCCCTCTCTCTCTCTCTCTCTCTCTCTCTCTCTCTCCTACATGTACGGTTGAATCAACCTTCTCGATTTTACTTCTACTGATGAAACGACAGGAATTTAACCTAGTTTTCATTGCCCTATTGTCCATTTCGATCAGTGCATTTTTACGATAGTACATATTTTACTCGGAAGTTCATTATTTTTTGTAAGCGTATAGACATTTACTAATTAAGTATTTTAAGTTATACGAAAAAATTTTGAACGACAAAAAAGTTAAACAACCGTAATAAGTCTGTTTAGGTAAATGAAACTATATTTATACGTTTCAATGAATCTGAGTATTTAAATAAACGCTCGCTACGTACACTTCTGCAACATGCGTATAAACGATTCCGGAAAAAAAACACAGTGAACATTGCGGTCGTTAATTATAAATGGTAATAAAAAAGAGTATAAAAATTGTACGATGAATCTTTCTGTAACGAAGATTAGATTTATCTCTCGAGCGGTTTTACTATCGATTATATAGGTAAAATACTCGGTAAACGATATAGGAATTGTCCGAACGAAATGAATATCAGGTGCACGAATCCGTATCCTCCTACGTACGAAAGGCTATATAATATCACGTAGATTCGGCAACCCAAGCGGAAGCCAAAATCCTATCGTAATGTTTCTCTAAAACGAGCAAATAGCTTTCGATATATAATTCAATATAATTTATCCAAGAATCTTCTCATGATTGTTCGTACGCGGCTATCACAATAAATTGCAAGAGAGCCCGTCTAGCATGTGTGTGCTATTTAAAATAGTCTCTCTCTCTCTCTCTCTCTCTCTCTAGATCGCCCGAGGCTACACACAGAGTAAGTAAGAGAAAGAGAGAGAGAGAGAGAGAGAGAGAGGGAGAGTACAAGAGTTTCTCTCCTTGTCTATGAGCGAGTAAGCGCGAGGTATAGCGAGAACAGAACAGGCGCATGGGAGCATGTTGTGCAACAACGCGGCTTACGGCGTGTACGCATGCGAGTTGGTTATATAGAGACAATATGGCACGAGTAGTATCCTGTTCGGCTTATTGGGGCAAGGTGGCCAGCCTTGCCACTTCTGATACTAGCTGCTATCGATGATAGCGCAACTCGGAGAGGGAGAACTAGCCAAGCGGACGCGTAATTCATGCTAATATACTACTACCACCACTACCGTACCACGCTGAGATTCTTTTACACCTTTTCATTATTATCCGTTAATGTACTTCGTTTATTCGACATTACTTTTATTTAATACTCGTATGTACGTACGTACGTCTAGGTATTATAAGCCGCGCGCGTTGCTGCGTACATATTGGTAATCATTCATGCTGTGTACTTATCCATACACAATCATTTCTTAGAGGATACAATTACTTTTCACTAAATCTGTATACCTTTTGTCTATTTCTTTACTTGAATATTGGAAAATCAATGCAATACACTTCAAATCACTCAAAAATATGGTCATTTATCGATCTTTATTGAATATGGAATAAATGTTAATAAAGCTAGCTTTATAAGTTTTATATATCATGTTTCATTTAATATTTTTGACAGAAAATGTTTGTAAAATAAAGTTGTCACGAATCTACACATCACATAAAAAATTAATTTACAACATGGTTATTCATTGATATATTTAGTAATTATAATTAAACGTACTATAATATTAACATAAATTGATAATTATTATTGGAACGCGTAGAGTAATAACCGATAAACTTAATTTTAATTAATATTGCGTAGAGCGATATATTATCATCGATGGCAAACAATTTGCATGTATAACAACGAAATATTATGACATTGGAATTTCGAGGAAATCCAAATCCTCGCCTATAAGAATAATGGAAAATAGCATAACATTTATACTATTACCCAACAGAAGAGGTAAATTATACTTTCTAAAAAAATATCAAGCTCGGTCTTAAATAACCGGCGCGCACAGTGTGTATGTGAGCGCTCGCGCGCGCGCGCGCACACCTGAGGAAAAAAAAGTTTTTTCGTTAAATTTATCGAGGAATTCCGTTCGAAAAGTGCATAAACATACTAAAATGAGTAGCGTTGCAAGGAGCATTGGCAACACTGTTTATGGAAGGAAATTCTCGTTGCTGGCATAAGTTTAATAAAACTGTCAATAACTACGGCGACGAGCTCGCGCGCGAGATATTATTGAAAAAGCCATTCAATTTGTCTAATTAACGGCGCGAAAAACCCGCGAGCCTCCGTCCATAAAGTTGCAATTATGACGCACTTTACGACGCCAAGTATCCTTTCACAAATTATACGCGCGGTTAATTGCTCGCGCGCATATAGGAATATGAAAAAGCGTTAATAAACTCGGCGCGCACGTGCAAATCCTACAATGGGAAAAACGTCACGAGGATATTTTTCTTTTTTTTTTCTCTCTTCTTCTTCTTTCCATCGGATCTCTTCCCCGCGATGAAAATTCATGTACAAATACACACACACACACACACACACACACACACCCAAACGTAAACACGCAGACGCGCGCGTAAGAGTAACAATTAAAAACTCGACGTGATTTATCGATTCAAAATAATGAAAATACCGGTTAATTGCAGAGCTCGAAAACGGTATGACCGCGTACACATTTTTCAGAATAAATAAAAAAAAATAATTTATCTGCAACTTTCTTCTTCCCATCGGAAAAGAGTTGAGATGAATCATTTGGCCATGAAGATAGGAATAATTAACGATAAATCAATGGTCGATCGAGTGCTAACTTGCTCGTTGTTTCAAACGATAATACAAGTATTTAGAAAGCCGTTCACTGGTACGTACGGTGCACGAGGTTGTATATACTCTCCGCGCGCGTGAGATCACTCTTTGCGCGACTCGTACCTGATCGATAAACAAACCCTTGGCGTCTTATCTGTCGACGTGTATATACGTCTATATATGTACATATATATATATATATATGTGTGTGTGCGAGCTTGCTAAACTCAACTTGTGGAATGCTTCAACTTTATATACCTCCGCTTCGTCTAATGATAAATAATGTGAGATCGAGTTAAACGAGGCTTTATACCGTTCATTATTGTTACACACACACATACTCTACACGTTTCGTTCGAAATTAAAACAAAGCTTCACTCACTATGGTAATTACACGATAAAACTTTCGTTCGATCGAAACTTATACACACACGATTATTTTTCTTCGAAGGTAAAGTTAACATTTTTAGCAACGTTAATGCGAGTAAAAATAGTTGTAGGATATCCTAAACAATTTTTAAATGTAATTTCTATTTTTATTAGCGCTCGCAGCCTTTTCAACCAAGGAGATTAAGACGTCTATACTCTACAGGTAGTCTCGAATCTGCAAATAAAACTACTTCACTAATTTAAAGAGGGTGTTTAACGTAACGTATAGTAATAGCCACGTAGATAGTACAAATAATTAACACGACTAAAGGATATCGATTATTCAAAATATCAGAAATTCATTTTCAACATTATCGATTCTTAATTTCAGTGTTATTACCTTTTAAACAGAATGTTTCATTCGATCGACTACTCGATAATTACAAGTACAAAAAAATGTAATTGCTTCCTATACATTCCAAGTTATACACTCATTATTATCCCGCGAAGCAAAATTGTTGTCAATTTAATTCCACACCAATATAATTAATCTAATAATAGTACAGTGACTAAAGCCTATAGTAAAATTGCAGGTTTCTCCATCTACCTAGCATTTATCAAGCACGAAAAAAAAAAGTTGGCAGTATACCCGGAAAAAGTGGTAATATAAATAGTCGAAATATAATTTAAGATTTTCGAGCCACCTCGATTTCTCAATCGTATCGATCTTATTATATTCGTTCGATCGATTTCCATAGGGTAACGTTACAATGCTCGCGATATTAGTATGCTAATGGCAGTGTGTATACAGAGAATAACAAACGCGCTCGAGTTCTCTTCACGCGCAGTCAATTTGTATTTCGAACGGCTGTGGCATAAATCTTCATTATTGCGCCCACCCGAGGAGGCGTGCGAAATTTTTAGTTAAGCCTCTTGCGATTATTTATTTATCCCTATAACGCGTATAAATATATACATGTGTATATTATATAGGTATATATATATATATATACATGCATATAGGATCGATTGTTGGCAGCGGAAAGAGAAAGAGAAGGAACATATGAATCTACACGTTCGGGTATTCTCGGCTGTAATCGGGAATGCGTAATTGCCATTACGCGATCCACTGAAACCGGTTGTACTTGTACGTATATGTATGTATATACACAGACTCGCTAATTTCTTATCTCCACTCGTCCGGCGTAGAGCTTCGCGCTTGACTAATTTACGGATTTGAGGCGCGGGATTTTCTTAGTTCGCCGCGATCATTTTTATTGGTAGAATTACGCTCGCGCCTCCGAGAGTAATACTCGAGAAAATAAACTGTTTGATTGAAATACGGATGGATGTGTATGTAGTTATATTTATGCACTGGGGATGTACACTACGAGGTTCTTTCTTGCCTGTTAATGGACATTTATCTTGAATAAATTGCTTCTGATAAATATAAGTATCGTTAGAAATTTTCATATATATTCAAGTGGGTTACGGTTTCACGTGGATTTAACGAAAAACCCCTGACACAACGAGACGTTGAAATGTAGTTTCGTTAAATAAGAATTTCCTCTCTTTCGCTACTTAAGATTTCTTTTTTTGACATATTTTGAACGGTGATATATAAAACTACTACTCGTTTAGGTAGTTCAATTTTGACATGAAATTTATTTATAATTACCGAATAAGCTCTATATGAAGTAATTTTTTAAATATTATTTTAAATTATTATTTAATATTATTTTAATATTATTTTAATATGCAATTTAATATTATATTTCAAAGTTATGTTTGTTTATTTATATATAAATAGAGTTTGACGAAATAGTGCACGAGTCATTAGGAGAAAGCAAAAAGTATGGGATAGCAAGTTGGATCTTCAGAGCGGAATCGATATCACGTATCCGGGCGCGTGGCAATATAGGATCAAGGTAAAAGTACCGTGCGAATGAAAATCGCAGACAGGATTTTCTCACAGTGTTCACGAGACACGCAACGATCCCTGCGATCTCGCGCTTGCGCAGCTCGTCCTCCATTTTCGCTCGTGACTAATTAGCGCCCTCCCCCGCGCACCCGGTAAATTAATCGATACGCGATGCGACGCCGCGGGGACATACCCACCGCCATTTTACCCCGACGAGTACTCTGCACATACACGTACACAAATGCACGTATAGCCGGAAGGGCGTTTCTCTCGTGGTCTACCCCTTTACTGTCAAAAAATGTAGATATGATTATTCCGATCGAGTTTTATGTTCGTTATGTTATTTTCATACCCGATGATAGTATATAATACGTATACACAACTAAAATGCGGTTATTTCTTATTTTGCAAATTGTGCACAATTCAATTTATTAACGATATATCGTATATTTTAATTAACGTATAATCCATTTTAAATTTATGTTAGAAGAAGCAAAAAATAACTTCTCGAAGTACACGAATTAACGGGGATGAATTACAAATTCATAAGTAATGAAAGTAAAATTTACACGTATTGAAAAAATACAGGTTTAACAAGTGCAAGTCGATAAAAAAAATGTTAGTTGCCTGTGTAAACGTTAATTACTTGACATTTATTATCATTCACGTATTGACTTTTATGGGTTAAAAATTAAAGGGAAATTTATGTTTTCAAAGAAATTGTGAAAAAAAAACATTTACGCTCGTCGATTAAGCATTTTTTGTGAAGCATTATGTATAAACGTTACACGACATTTATTATGTCACATAGACCTTACACATTTATCTATCATCAAGCGGAAGTCATTAATTAATCGATGACTCGCACTATTTCATTTACCTTAATTGGATTAAACTAAATTAAATATTGTCCGCGAATGTATACAGGCATTAAAAGAAATTATATTATACACACACACACACACACACACACACACACACACACACACACTCGCACACACGTACGAATAATGAATACAATAATCTAAAATGTGTAAATAGCGGAAGGCCATGCTAGGGGATGAATTTAGCTAAATTCCCGGGTGCGAGTAATCGGAAAACGCGAGCAACGCGGAATTGCCAACGCGTCTCCTCTCGGTGTATTTATGCGGTTGTAGGGCCGCCACCGATAAATAACGTCGCGCGCGCGGCCATTACCCGTCCGTCGCCGTCGCGCGTCCGTCCGTTTACGAGGCGGCGGCTCGTTAGCCCCTCAAGCGCCATTACGCACGCCCCTTTTTTCCCGACCTGGCTTTTGCGCGTTTTCCCACCTTTTTAATCTCCCTTTTGTTTCTTACTTTTTACCCAGGACTTTACGATGTTACTTTCTTCTTAACTTCTTAAGTGTAAAAGCCAATCAAAGTGAGTGAAATTTTGCGCAATAACCTTGCGCATCTCAAAATCAATCTAACAAACTGAAATTTTTTATCAGCTCAATTTAATTTCACAGTTTAATTTTAGTAAATATAAAAGTTAAATCAATTGAGATATGTATATGTATATGTATATTTGTAGAATTTTTATTATAGAAACGAAACAAAACAACCTTTTCGTAATATTATTCAATTTAGCTATTATAATCTTAATGTTAATCTAATAGATTTAGTTTTCGCTCGTATATGATTATGATCAAAGATTTTTATTATGATATTAAGGAAAGTACATCCGAGATACTTTCAAACTTATTTAATATTTCTGAAATTAAAATTTGAATTGATTTTGTAGAAAATACTTAAATGTTTCTTTTTATATGGAAACGTATTTTTAAACAAATTTTATTGAGTTTGTAACGAATGAGGATATAGCTATTAAATTCTATGATTATAACTTATCATTTATCATCAAGTAAGTACGTAAGGAAGGTATATACTATAATAAAAATAGTGTAATACTATATTTGCGATAGGTATATAGGTTGACTTGTATGAATAAATGAATCGTACGTGATGATTAGATATGCGGTTAATGAAACCCGAAGTTATAGGCGTATAAATAAGTGGGAGAAAAATTAGTTCAAATTGAAAGATCGATTAAGAAATTTTATCTAAATAAGCAAAGTTTGAAAGTACTTGTACGATTAGCTGATAAAATATAATAATAATGAGATATAGCACGAAAATGAAATGAAATTCCAAATGTCTTATCCATTGTTAGATCCAATCAATCACCCAATCCCATCGAATCGGGTAAAAGATATATAGCTACCGAGCAATTTTCTTGAAGCTCCCAGGAATTTTCCCTGTATGTATAGACGACAACCTCGTCTCGATAAGGGGGGTTGAAATCGTCGCGGCGCAGGCGCGTAGTCCAGGCATTGGCCATTTGCGGCGCGTGCGCGAATACTCCCAACGCCGTATTGACTTTGTGCGCGAGGTTTCGCCTAAACAACGGGTGGCGGGTGTCTTACAATTGATTTTCACGCCAGTTTGATTTATTCGAGCTACGTCGACTCTCTCTCTCTCTCTCTCTCTCTCGCTTTTTTCTCGCTTCAGGTTTGGTGTAATGGAGGCTCGCCAATCTCCTTCTATCTGCGCACGTGTGTGCACCGACGCCCAAGATTTATGGACTTGGACGATTCCTTTTCGATTGGTTCGCGCTCCTATTTTCTTCCCTTTTTTACCGTTCCGAGCCTCCTCTGCTTATCTACGCGACTTTGTACATCACTACCATTTTTCACGTTTTTTTAGAATCGTTTATTTTTCTGGATTTTGCGCATTAAATATTTTTAAATTTGTATGAGAAAAGTGTCGAACGCACTGATTAAAAAGGATGGTGTACAATTAGCAGACACTCAAATTGAAAGCATTTTGGTACACTACATTATTGATAAAAAAATATTAAAATAGGTGACGGGGAAAAAAACTGTTAAGTGTGGTCTGAAATTCATATGTAACGCTTGACATCGGGAACCTCGTGCCAGGTAATTAAATAGAGATAAAAGGATGTAATAACACATCAAATAAAAAGTGTATATAATAACGGAACGTTGAAAAAGCATCGATTACTCGGGCAATAATCGAAGTAAACTAAAGCTGAATAGCCCAAGAAATTCATTGGACATCGGACTGGGATTGGAACGGCATACCCGCAGCGCTCGAATCAAAAAGCAAGTCATAGGCAACGAGCCCGCGTGCTCGAACAAAGGGAAGCATGCACGGATCGAGCCCAGGAATCGCGGTACGCACAATAGCCCTGAAATCGGATCCCCCCGTTCTCGCAGCATCCCCGAAAATTTTCGCAAACTCCCCTCGAGGCTTTGGCAGACGGATGGGGATTGGTCCTGGGTTTGCCGAGGGGTTGAGCGAGATCGCGACCAATGATAGGACGAGCGCCAGCTGCCCTTCCCCCCTCGTACGTAAACGGAGACGCTCCTAAGTATCCTGGGAAAAAGGAGGAGCGGAATCCTTTCTCCCCTCCTACTTTCTTCCCTCGTTGTACGATATCGACCCGAAGCTTTTCACGCGCGCGCCTCGAGCTTTTTCGAGAAAATCCAAGCTTAACCGATGCCCGAGATCGATACCGACGCTAAAACGAGGGATGTCCATGGAGGGAGCCACTATTACTTTTATTTTATCCTTCTTTTTTCTCTTTCTCTCTCTCTCTCTCTCTCTCTCTCTCTCTCTCTCTTTCTCTCCTACCTCGGGTTTTACTCTTCAAGCTTATGGGGTTTACCAATTTTTGGTGGTTCTCGCATTGTTATGCATTCGTCTGTTGTACAAACTGGCCATACCACTAAATTCTTATCCGAGGGTAGATTTTATCACATTTTTGTATTACGGTGAATTTTGTCGGGGCTCTCCTTTCCCTCCTCACTTCTAAATATATTTAAACTAAAATTTATTACGTTTCTTTAGTTAATATCGAATATCACGAATATATACAAAAAAAGAAAAACTCTACCCGGAGTGAAATACACACCACGTCGATGGGTTAGCAGTTAATACATCATCCGAACGGCGAGAGTAAGTATAATCGAAAAGCAAAGAACTCCCTGGATATGTTATCAAATTTCGCGTGGAATAAAGCTCAAGGACATCGAGAGTGGCGTGCAATTATCATGCAAATTACTCTACGCCGAATGTTACGCCCACATTATAAAATCCACTCGATGAAGAAGCAATTAAAGACTCGTAACACGCGAATTCTTTCAGAATTTTGATTGTCCGCGTATAATTGAGTATGTTAGAATTATGTACAGAGGCAGGTTAATCGAGCGACATTAGGCAAGTTAATTAACTCGATTTTCTAGGGCCTCGCTCCTGCGTGTCTCACACACGTACACCTATATATATATATATACATACGTGCATATACATATATCTATACGGTATAGGCGTGTATCCGAAAGGAAAAGATGGAGAGCACAGAGCGTTGTAAACCTGTTCGAGAGCCACCGTCAGGCTATTTTCTCCACTCTCCGGTTTCTCTCCCTCCCCCGCCTTTCGCTTCGTTCTTTATCACCGGAGACAGTTAGTACAATGTATGAGCTTAAACGCTTGGTGTCGAGCTCGATCGTCAGTCGCTCGCTTTATTGCTTTAGTTGTAAATGACATTTTTAACGTTTCTATCGAAGATCCCATCCTTTTCTTACTCCGACAGCTACACTCGTTCATATTCCGTTATTATTGTTTATTAAATTAATATACATTCGAATAATGAGAAAATATTTCGGTCGTGTAATATTGTATTTACAATTTGTGTAACAGTGAATCTTTGAAAAATCGAGTCAGATAATTTACAACAACTATAAAACGAGCTGTTAGCACAATTTTTATTGTTTACTTCATCGACGAGACCCAAGATGCATGCATTCAACGTAAAACCAGAAACTTAATTCCTTGAAAAGCCCTCCACGAAAATATGCACGTGTCGATAAACAGAAAACGTTGGATATCTATATATATAAAAACAATTTTACCTCTCTGTTTGCCGATATACAAGACGATAAAAACAAATATAACGTTAATTAGTCGGGAACGAGCCAAGATTTCTCTTATAGCGAGTTGAAGAAGAAAAAAAAATGGGTTTTGTAGGCACATAGGTAACCTCGTCCCAGGAACGCGCGAGGCGAAAGGCGCGAGTTGCGGCCGTGACACATCTTTGAATCTCCCACACACGCGTCCAGGGAGGTAAGCGCGAGCGCTGCACCGAAAAAAAGAGTTAGGCACTCTCGAGTTGCATCAGCGACTGCGGCGACGACACGCGAGGAGAGTATAGACTTTCTTTATTTTCGTGCCGTGGCAACCGTGCGAGTCGTTCGTAATTTATTAAGACACGTACCCGGCAGAACGTGTCCTGAAATATTCACGGGATGAGGAGGAGAACGGGAGGGAGGCAGAGTGTACACCGCGAGGAAAGCGGAATATATCCCTCGCGGAAAAATTGATACGCTCGTGCGCAACTATTTTTCCTTCCCAGAATTCGATTTTTATTTAAAGAAAATTTTGTTTTTAATTTTTTAATTATTTCCCTGCCGAGTATTCAGCGATATTCGTTAAGGGAAATTATATACTATATTTTTGTGCGTTATTAATAACATTGGTAGATATTCTTTCAGGTTGAAAAGCGTACACCTCTGTTCTTTTCGTAAACATTTCCAAGGGTTCCCTTGTTTTGTCTTAAAGATCAACAGTCTGTCAAAATAAAACCTGTCAGTCTTGACTTAAGTGCAGTCTCCCACAAAATTTCGTAAAAAAAAATCCTACTCAAGAAAAATGTACATTTATAAAAACACTTGTTCGGTTTTTCCGGTCCGTCATATGCATCCTGGAAACCGATCAAATCCGATTTCCTGAGTAAAAAAAAAGGTAGTATTCCGGTGCGAAAACCGATCGCATCTTCGGGTAGCCTCGACTCGAGGTTCGCGGAGGTTATCTTGCGGTCGCATCTTCACCCGGAAAATGAATAGTCGGCCGCGGGCTACTGCATTGTCTGGGTCCCGACGCTCGCGCATTGTCCGAGGCGCTAAAGGCTTCATATACATGCCAGCCCTGTGTGCTTCGCTTTATGGATCGTACTTGTGTGCGTCGTCGACGTAAATCTCGCGGTAACACAGAAAGAGAGAAAGACGGTTTTTCTTCTGGGACCCGTTAAAAGATGCTTTTCGCCTCTTGCATCGTCATATATATTTTCCAGAGAACGTCAAATAACCATTTTCTGTAATCTTGGAATTTGTTTCAGTGATTTAAAATTTTTTAACATCAAATTTTTAATATCAAATAAAAGAAAATGATATATATTCACATAGTGCATATTTCAAGATGAACAAGCTTCCTTTTATAAAGAAAAACGAGTCTATATATTTATAATAATACATAGTAAATAAATTTTTATAATATTTTATATTTACGTAAATTATTTCAAATAAAATAAACATTTGCATGGTAATATAGTAGAGCTATAAATAAAACGCGTAACTATTTCATAAAAATACTTGTTTATCATCGTCAATTCGCATAGTATCCACCGTGTAGAAAAGTAAAATCTTCTCAAAGGCTATAACCGTAATTTCGGGTTTCTCCGGTGTACGATACGCGCGCGTACACATACGGTCACTCGGGTATAAGTGAGAAAGATAGAGGGAGAAGAAGCAGTAGACGACGTCTGAATTATGTACCAGATGCAAATCCCCGCGAGGCGCATTGTCCGGTGGTTGTAGTGCTCCATCCATCTTTCAGCTTCCTTGAAAATTCTCCCCGTGCAAATCGGAATTTGCATCGTTCACACTTTGAATGCGACGATGGCGCAAAAAGAAGCCGGCTCATCGGAGATTTTCCTTTCGCCTAGCGATTAATTGCCCAACCACGGAAATTCTTTGGTAGTTATAGATATATATACTAAACTTTTTTCTATACCTTTGGAAATATTTGTTTGATACGTAATCGAAGACGTATTCACAATTATTTAACCTATCAATTATCCAGTGCGAAATAGTAAAAAAATGCATAACATTCGTTTAAATGAAATAAAAATAATATATATATATCGGCATTGTTAAATAAATGTACAAGAAGGAAGAAAAGGAAACGGTAGTACAGTTATATGTATTAGAAATTCAATCACTTTAAACGTGTGCGCTAATAATTATTTACGTGCAATTTTAAACGATGCGTATATAACGATAACTCAAAGTACGAAGGAAGCACAAAGAAAATCAAATAAACGGTTATCGCATAATCGAGTGTCTTAAAAATTATCCTAATCTTCAGAGTGAAGGCTTATACGGTTAAAAAAAATATTAGCATAATCGAACAATAGTCAAAAGCCAGTGATGGAAGAGTGACACGGATAATCATTCAAGAGAGATCAATCCAAGGAAGAAAAAGTAGGAGGAGAACCGAGCGCGCGATCGAGTGGCAGGGAGTTTAAAGAAGCGGCTTCGAGCCAATTAGATGGGCGTACAGCGGGCCCCGAAATAAATCGCGCAGAAGCTGAGGCGAGAGAATCGTCCGTAACCTATTAACTTGTAAATTGCTTCCGACTGTGGGCGAAGAACCGGCATAAATTTGCGATATAAAGCGCGAGCAGATATCCTACGTCAGAAGCGGCGCGGCAGTACATAAATAAGCGCGATATGAAATTACGCCAAGTTCGATGCCTCGTTCTCTTCAAAATAAGAACACCAACTCAATCGTACTATATTTTCCTCTTCCTCTCCTTCCCTCCCTCCTTCCTTCTCTCCTTCTCACTCTTTCTCTCCATTATTATTTCACGCAATAAGCGAATATTCTTTTTTTTTGTAATTCGAGGTTCGTAATTAATTTCGACGCTCCACTTTCCGATGTAAATAAGAAAGTTAACCGTCCATAAACCATAAATGTAATCGGATTTTGTATGAAATTTGCGAGGATGCGAAAGATATATATTTGGTACTTTTGACTGGTACAATTCTTTTTTTGTTTTTAAATCGATATTGCGGTGTTTGGTAATTCTGTAGACGCGACAGACCGAGAAACAAAAAGAAACGGAATGAGTTGTCCCGCTAGTCGTATATGATCGATTTGTCAGTATAGTTTCGAGAAAAGAAACGTCAGTCAAGTTGAGTTTGGCCCCTGATAAATAACAGAAAAATATCTGGAACGCGCGATGCTAATCGATGCCCGGGACAATCGAGTGCCTTGGGCCCCGTTAGGAAATTTTGTCGACGATCGATCATCGTAAATCGAGAAAAAACGATTGTCTTAGGGAGAAGACGAAACAGTTTCGGCGTATTAATTCCAATGTTTCAATCTTAAATTAAAAAAAAAGGGTTTTCTTTTATCAAACGAATAAATATTTTTGACACATTACGAGTTTAAATAATCTAAATTTAAAATTAAGAAGAAAAAATAATTAACAAAATTAATTAAAATATTAAAATAATATAATTTTATTTAACAGAATGTTATTTTGAAATTTTAGATAAGAATTTTGTATGATATAAAAATGGTAATATATATTGTGATAAAACTAAAAATGTTTAAGAAAAAAGAAAGAGACAGTTAGCCATGTATTTAAATGGTATTCTAAAATATCAAATAGCATTTAATGAAATAATAAATATTCATTTGGGTAGGTTAAGAAAACAAGTGTTTAACCAGTACGAAACAGTCAAAGCAATTGTTTTTTCTTTTTGTTTTCATGTAGCGAATAAATAGGTAGATAACGCGGAACACGTAAAGAATCGACCATTAATTGAGAGATAGAATCGTGTAGAAATTAGCATACGGAACAGTCGATTAAAATCGAGAAGGAAGTAACGGACGCGCATATATCGTAAATGTTACGCGCATATCGAGATAATTTCCATGTAATTTATTAATAATATACTTCAAGGTGTGGATTGCTACTACGAGCTAAGAAAAAAGAACCGGTAGTTAAAATAAAAATTCGAGGATTGGTAAAACTGTCCTAGAAGAATCGAGGACCTCCCCCCGATAGGCATGTCCACCCGGTTAAAAGCGGACAAAGACCATAAGAGAACCGAACAAATAAAAACGGCTGGGTAAAAAAAAAGTAGAAAGAGTAATAGAGAGAGTCTAAAAATTTCCCAGCTGTTCGCTATCTGCCGCGAGAATCAAAGATGGCGAGGCCGTTGTTGTGCTTCAACCCTTGCTATCTGCGCCCCATCGGAGCGCGGTATATACATAATGGGAGAGCCCTTCTCGCACCCGCCTCGCCCGTTACACCAAATTTATATTTCTTTGTGCGCGTGCTCTTTACGATTTTTTTTTCTCTAGCTCACTCGAGTTTATCGCAATGGTTATTCTCTATCTGCGATGGTTTAACCTGGAATACGCTCCTTTTGGCGGATACGTATGAGAGAAATCTATCTGCAAGATTGAACAACCTTTTTTTTTCTCAAAACATGAAGAATTTTAAATGTTCATTTCATATATGTAAAAAGAAATATCTCTGATTCGTTTTTAGAAACATTCTATAAAAACGACTGTTTTTAAATAAAAAAAAAACTTTACAAGTAATTTCATTAATTCAAAAACGTTGATAAAAAAAAAAGAGAAATAGCTACCCGCACATGTTTTAACAACAAAAATACGATGTCTATAAAATAGAGATGTCTCCTTAAATTTTATACAGATATTTATCAAATAAATATAAAAGAAAAAAGTTGTAAAATCTATTTAAATAGAGATATAAAAAACAGAACGAGCGACATTTCCGTTAATAACGCTCTCCCGACCATATTTCTCGTCCTCGTGAAAATAGCTCAATTATTTTTTTTTTTTCGGCCGTCGGACTGTTTACATTTAGTGTATACGAGGCAAAGCTCGTTTCCTAGATCGTATCACACGCCGATCACCCCGTACCACCATTTTAGTATTTTTTTTTTATACGACACATCTGCGAACGAATCGTTGGCCTCCTATTGTGCAAAGGACATATGTCACCCGCACGATACCTTCTTTAGTTGGTCGCTAAAATCGCAATAAAAAAAATGAGGACGCTAATGGAAAGTCTCGAATGTTTAAAAAAAAAAATACGAACCCGCGAAGGAAAACCCGTACAGGCCAAATATTGTGACGCATTGACCCGCCCACCTATCAGTCAAGTTTCACCCTCGCTTTTTGTGTATATATAAGTGTGAGGAAGCAGTGAGAAAACTGTGGAGTCGTTGCCGATTTACCCGACGGCTACCGTAATTTACTCTTTTTCTTCGTTCCTACATGTTTATTATGGTGTCTACCAACATTTCTCTTGTTTCCCCCCTTTTCTCGCGGTGAGAAACTTATTTTTTTACTTTTTCGTTAATGACTTTTAACTAAATTGTACTTCCCTTGGGTTTTACCAACAAACTCGTTAAAAAATTTTGTTTATTTAAAGATCGATCAACATTTTGCATAATTTGACCGTGCTATCTAGGTAACTCGAAATTAGTATTTTAAAGCGTCTAATATGCATGTTTTACATTCGATCAGATAAGACAGTCTACGATCTAAAATCTAAAATCTTACAACAAGAAAAGTACTTTATTAAAAATTATTACATTACGAATATATAACGTAATACCTACACGTATAGATAAACATAACGAAAAAGGATAATAATATATTTATAGTTTACTATTGTAATTGATAAATACTAAATAATTTTACAACAGCTAATATGAAATAGTCAAGTTATTAAAGTACATTAAACTTTAAAACACATCGATTTGAATTCACATATACATATTATATATGAATATAAAAGAAAATAAAAAGTTATAATTTAAATACAAGAAGAGGATATCGGTAAGTGTCAAATTACGTGATATTTTAGTTGGAGAATCAGCGATTCGAGGCCCTTCGCGTACATAAAGTAAATCGTATTCTCGCGACGAGCGAGTATCACGTAAGTCTCCCGCCTTCGGGTATCGACCAATCCGTTGCCTCGGCACTTCCGCTTTCCCTTGCACCGCGCCGGGGCGTTGCATTTTAAATGCGCCCGAGCCTCTATATCGATTAATCAACTGTGTACCGAGCGAAACGGATCGTCCGATTTTCTTCCCTTATTGTTCACGTACATCGTGTATACTTTTTATTTACTCTCTTTTATTCCCTTATATAAATAATTATACCTAGGTATTAAATGTTGAATACATTTTTTTAAAATACACATCAGTACAATTTTTCGCAAATTGTCAATTAACGATATATTTTTATTTAAATTTGTGTTCGATTGTGCACAACAGTTACCTTTTCTTAGAAATAATAGAAAAAGTTTCTTAATTGCAATTTGATACACCTATTCGAGTTGAGTATGCAATTGTTATTGTTAGAATGTATAAATGTACAAGTATTAATTTACTCGTTAAATTCTAAAGTAAAAGTATATCAACCGTAGAGAGCGAGATAAAATTGATCGAAAAAGGTAATTTAACGTTAGAGAAGAGTATAAAAAAAAGTACTCACCAGACGACGTTTAGGCTTGATGAGCGGTCGATTCTGACCGTTCATTTTGTAGTAAAGTCCGCAGGCGTTGCAGAGGTAGTGGCCGGTTCCGTCTCGTCGCCACAGTGGTGTCGATGTCGCTCCGCAGTTGACGCACTCACGACCCTCTGTTTTCACGCCCCCCGGGAATATTTTTTCTCATTAATTTAATCTATGGTCTTTTTAATTATAAATATGTTGATTAAATCACTATTGGAAGAAACTTGAAAGATGTTTGTTTACTCGTAACGATTTCTCTTTTTTTATAAGAGTTTAAAATTGAAATATTTACTTGATTAAACTATGTTTATAACACGTAAGTCATATCTTTAAGTTTACCATGTAACAATTTTAGTTTACTTCCAATAAGATTTCTTAACGTTTTTGCTTCGATTCTGAATTAATAAGAAATTCGTGAATTATTAGATGTACTTTTAAAAGGATTAATTTTACATACATGATATATAAATTCGAAATCGAAACATTTGATTGAGTATTGATCAAGCACGCAAAGCAGTATTAATTACGACCTGAATCGAGTATTTTCGTATCGATGATTACTTAAAATTTACAAAATTGAATTGCAAAATTAGCAATTAAATAGCCCGAGCAACTTCTGAATTTAAATATCTCGATTAATTAAAATGTACTGAAAACAAACGGTGCAAACACTAAATGCACTCGAAAATCCTCGATTTCCACGTATGAGACTTTGCGTCCTGCCACCAATCACCAGTGAATTAAACAACATGCAGAGCAGACAAACGAAGCGATTACCAGAGCAAAAGCACGAATCTTATACTATATATATATATATATAAATAATGAGCGCGCCCAGAGGGGTGGTTTAGTGGGTGGTAGAGGGTTAATTTGTGTACATAGGAAAGAAATCCGACGAAGGTGGTAAGAGATGAGAATTACATTCGGGATGAAGGGTGGAAGGAAATTACGAATTTTCCCCGGCGTCGTGTTGGTCCACTCGACGTGATCGCTGCGGGCTAAGGAAGGATTTGCTGGCTTCCCCCGCGCGGAAAAGGATCATTACAATATCTTTCCCCCGCATCTTGATGTTGCACAAACCGTAGGATGAACTGCTGCGTACCCTCGTTGCTCCTCGACGTTCCTGCCTTTTTCCTGCCACCGGTCGATTTTCGTCCGGATCTTTACGCGCGAGTTCATCATTTTATATATGGTTGTACTTGTATAGATATATTATGTGTTTAATATCTCATCATTTACTGCTAGTAAATTTAATTAACTCGACTGGGTTTTCATACTCTCTAAATTCAAACCCGTGAATATATACCGTCTGAATATAGTCCGTTTTATCATTGTCTTTCACCATTCAACGTTATTATTTCTTTTTGTTTGTTTATATTAACGGGTGATATTTTATACCTTCCCCGCAAGTTAATTATCTCGTAACAGGTTTGCGCTAAGAACAACTGAGAATACTGTATCTGATTACCTGATATTACTTTGTATTAAAGTTCAAGCAATGAAAGAAGTTATATTAAATTGTGTAGACTTTTTTTAAAAAAAATCTCTAGAATGTTAATATCCTGTACACTTTTGTTAAGCGCTATAAATGTTTACCGTAATTATTATAAAGACTTGGGCTTATTTTTATAAGAATATTATAAACTGTAATAAATTAAGTAACTTTGCAAAAAAAAAAATTCGTACAATATCGTTATAAAGGTACAACAATGTTATTATCAACCTAATGGATAGTTTCGAATTTAGAGAGCGTAATTAACAGAATAATGAAGTAATTTTATTTACATTCGATCGTTAAAAAGTAAACCTTTCCAAATACCTAAAAAATTGTCAATAAGATACATTTCTCTGGGTATAATATCAATAAAAATAATAATAAGATTGATAATAATAAAGACTGGTATATAGGTATATATATGAATATGTGTAAAAAGAAACGATTCTCTCCGAGGATGGCTATATTATCCACTCACGCGATTTTCAGCGCCAGTCACTTTTGATTTCTCGCGCTCTCAATTTTCCTAGTGTGTTGTTCGCGTGTGGTTTTCCTCTCCGACGCGGCGATTCGAGAGTGTGTCGCAAGAAGATTTAATTAACCGACGCGAACTTGAGCGTATTGTTGTATATACGAGCAAAACCGCGCGAGGATTTTCGCGGAAACGATGTAACGGTGCATATATAAATTTTATTACATTGCGACAAAAACAATTCGTTAATTATATCGTTAATGGCCATGTTCTGAAAATCAAAAGTATGTAATCGCAGAAAAAACGCTTGGCTGTGTCAAAAATCAAAAAAATTTAGCCACACCACATTGAAAAAAAAAAGGAAAAACTTGGTGCTATATCGTGTTGTACGTGTGTTAACTCATTACGTCCACATATATAGGTGTGCGCGCACTTTAGTGGGTGCCACTCGACATAAAAATATTTAGTGAGGCAAAATACAAAAAATCGTGATATATATAGATATATATATATTTATTTTATGCCCTCCTCAACACAAACAAAACTGCGTGGACTCGAGCTTTAGAAAAAACGGGCGATAACGAGATTGTCAAACGTGTCAGAGGTTCAAGTGTGTCGTTTAATAAATAGACGTATATAAAATATATTTTAAGCGTTGGACGACCGCCACCAAAAGCTTGAAGGATTCAAACAAAAGATAATTAAAACCAAAATAAAGGAGGATTGTACAAAGCACAAAAATCTTAATCGTCAACTCAAAGTTAAAATAAATTATAATTCGGCTGCGGTGTTTAGCGTCATTGTTAGTATATGTAGCGTATATGTTAGGTTTTTCTCTACTTAGAAATGCATAACGGAGTGCAAAAATGTATATTCATGTAGCGAAAAAAAAAAAAATTGTACGTTGTACATCCTAAATTGCACGACGCGAAACACCGCAAACCAACAAACCGAAAAGCATAAGTGAATGGTGGAGGATAAGAGAAACCATAAAAAGAACCCAAAGGCAGAACCAGAATTTAACCAAAGGAAAAAAAGAAAGTAAACTAACTAAATAAAAATATGCAATCCAATTTTTCGACGGCTTATACCAGTGCACTCGACTTACATATAAAGTATTTTAGGCATTATTAATGCGAGCGTAGTATTTTTGGTAATTTCATTAATTATCGTTATTAATATTCATAGAAAAATATTCGAAATAAAAATAATAAATTTTATTAATTTCTAAAAATATTTTTTATATGCTTTGGAAAAAAATATGCCTTTATTGTCAATCTAATGATATTGAATTTTCGTTGAACAATTTGTTAATCGTAACAAAGGAAACATTGCGTAAATGACAGTAAGAGTCGTCGTAAAGAATAAATGAGTAAAATAAAAGAAAATAGAGCTGTAAAGAAGCCGTCGAATAAAAGAAAAGCGAGTAAAAGTAAAGTAAGAAATGATAATAAAAATAAAGTGTAAGGAAAATAAAAGTATAAAAAGGCGATGGATGGTGGGCCGCTTACCGGCGGACGTCCTGGACTTGTTCCTGGGTTTTTGCTGCTGCTGCTGTTGGTGTTGGGAACCGGGCGAGTTGGGCGCGTTCTGCCCGACGTGTGACCCTAACAGTTTCGAATCCGCGGAGCTAAGCCCCGGCACGACAGCGGCAGCCGCCGCAGCCGCCGCGGCCGCGTGGTGATTCGCCGCCGAGGAGAAGAGAGACGCGGGCCCATTGTGAGGGTGGTTGTGGGAATGATGGCTGGGATACTGGAGGTGCTGGTACATGTTGTACGCCGTCGCGGCAGGGTCGTACTGTGCCCCGTGGCTGCCCCCCTGGTACGCCTCCCGGCACGGCGAGTTCGGCGTCTGCTGACTGCTCTGGTAATCCTGTTGTTGTTGCTGCTGCTGTTGCTGCTGTTGCTGTTGTTGCTGTTGCTGCTGTTGACTCTGGGCGGATTGTTGTCCATTACCTTCTCGCTGCTTGACTTGGCCCGCCTGGGACTGTCCACCCGTCGGGACGTGCTGAGGCGATGGCGCTTGGTGTCCGAGCATCACCGCTGGCTTGACGTCGCACCCGGCGTTGCTCGATCCTAGGGTATCCTGGTGGTGCATGAACGCTCCCATCACCGCCGCGTGGGCTACCGCCGCCTGGTATTCGCTCCCGGAGTTACCGAGACCGGCGAGGCTGTTGCTACCAGCGGTGGTGTTGCCGGCGCTGCTTGTCCCGTTGGTCGTACTCGAGCTGGTGGTTATGCTGTCCGGTGTCGCGTCCTTCGGAGGCGTCGGTGGGAAGGGGAACGGGTGGCCGGTTCCGTGGCTCGCCAAGCTGGATCCCGTGCCTCCGGGTGCCATCCCCGAGCCGAGTGGGCTCTGGGGCTTCTCCTCGGACGAGCCGTTCGTCGAGGCGGACGTCGTCGGGAAGCCCCACGGGTGCAGGGACGGCGCGAAGTGCGGCCGGCACACTTGGCTGATCGGCCCTCCTGGCATTCCGCTGCTCGACATCCTGCCTGCAAATAGACAATGGAAACCCAACTTCACTTTTCAACCTTATAACTCCATACTGTCAACTACAAACTATTATCTATCTATTACAAACACGAATATGTATATTCATTAAGATCAATGTAATCTGTACTAAATTAGAGAACATTTTCTAAATTCTATTGTTCTCTTTAAAACTAATTAACGAATTATCAGGAGTTAAAGTTTATTAGACGTACATGATATCCCTGAACCTCAAATAAGACTATGCCATCCATTGGCTCTTGGGTTTCCCTCAATTGAAATAGAAATTATTTATTTACTAATTTAGTAAAAAATAAAAAATTAAAAATATATTCTATTTCCACCAGTTATTAAATAACTACAAGTACTTTGCATGTTTTATTTACTACTACAGCGCTTTCCCTAGGTAGAAGCAGTCCACACACGCACAATTAAAAAATGATCAAATTAAACGATTTTTCTCGTTGTTTTGGCGCATTAAATGCTTTGGCTTCAATGTTTCTAGAAATGTTACGCCTGAACAAGGCATTTCGAGCATAAAAAATAGTTTTCGCTTGGTAAGATTAGTGACTCGTTCCGGGCTATGAAAGACGCATTAATAATGCTTTTGGTGAAATTTTGAAAAAATTAGTAAAACTCAAAATATCTCGGAAATGAGGAATTATTTGCTAGAAAATGATCGAAATTCGTGTATAAATGTAGAAAAGCAATAGAATAAAAGAATATTTGCAGAGATTAGAGTCCAATTGAACCGAGAAACTGCTGTTAAACAAATTTACAGGTATTTCCATTCCATTAAATGCGTGAAAACAACGAGAAAAAACGTTTTCATCCTACCCATGTCCTACCTACTTTTCTTACGTTGTTTCTACCGAACCAGCACATTTTAAATATTATCATTTCTACTAGGGATCCATAAAAAATCACGATGCCATAAATTTAAACTATGAAAAATTACTATATATTTATCACGTCAAATAGATTGATAGATGTATTTTCAAGTATCCCATAGCCCGTAATGAAGATCTTAGTGCAACAATCAAGTTTTCCCATACGTCAGCAAACAACGACTTTTCCTTGGCAAGAAGCGTTGATTAAGCGATGACTATATTCGCTATATTACGCGGAGTTAATAATGACATTAGCATATACACTAGGAATATATAGAACCGAGTTTACAGTAGTCGGTCGATATATCGAGTGGTTCTCTCTCGTGAGCGCTCGAATTCCTAGGGTATCCTGGTGGTGCATGAACGCTCCCATCACCGCCGCGTGGGCTACCGCCGCCTGGTATTCGCTCCCGGAGTTACCGAGACCGGCGAGGCTGTTGCTACCAGCGGTGGTGTTGCCGGCGCTGCTTGTCCCGTTGGTCGTACTCGAGCTGGTGGTTATGCTGTCCGGTGTCGCGTCCTTCGGAGGCGTCGGTGGGAAGGGGAACGGGTGGCCGGTTCCGTGGCTCGCCAAGCTGGATCCCGTGCCTCCGGGTGCCATCCCCGAGCCGAGTGGGCTCTGGGGCTTCTCCTCGGACGAGCCGTTCGTCGAGGCGGACGTCGTCGGGAAGCCCCACGGGTGCAGGGACGGCGCGAAGTGCGGCCGGCACACTTGGCTGATCGGCCCTCCTGGCATTCCGCTGCTCGACATCCTGCCTGCAAATAGACAATGGAAACCCAACTTCACTTTTCAACCTTATAACTCCATACTGTCAACTACAAACTATTATCTATCTATTACAAACACGAATATGTATATTCATTAAGATCAATGTAATCTGTACTAAATTAGAGAACATTTTCTAAATTCTATTGTTCTCTTTAAAACTAATTAACGAATTATCAGGAGTTAAAGTTTATTAGACGTACATGATATCCCTGAACCTCAAATAAGACTATGCCATCCATTGGCTCTTGGGTTTCCCTCAATTGAAATAGAAATTATTTATTTACTAATTTAGTAAAAAATAAAAAATTAAAAATATATTCTATTTCCACCAGTTATTAAATAACTACAAGTACTTTGCATGTTTTATTTACTACTACAGCGCTTTCCCTAGGTAGAAGCAGTCCACACACGCACAATTAAAAAATGATCAAATTTGAATGCAATACCCATAAAAAATCACGATGCCATAAATTTAAACTATGAAAAATTACTATATATTTATCACGTCAAATAGATTGATAGATGTATTTTCAAGTATCCCATAGCCCGTAATGAAGATCTTAGTGCAACAATCAAGTTTTCCCATACGTCAGCAAACAACGACTTTTCCTTGGCAAGAAGCGTTGATTAAGCGATGACTATATTCGCTATATTACGCGGAGTTAATAATGACATTAGCATATACACTAGGAATATATAGAACCGAGTTTACAGTAGTCGGTCGATATATCGAGTGGTTCTCTCTCGTGAGCGCTCGAATTCGTAGCGTGCGCGAGAATTATTATTCTATTCGATTTTCCTGACGGTGCCTTCTCTAATTTTCTAAATTGCTTCAAGACATTTCCTAACGTGTTTTATATTGTTTCGCGTCAAGACATTTTTCTATTAAATTAACTAACCGTGTTCGAGCGAAAAAAAAAGGTCGAACACTCGCGAGAACGCCATTTCGAAATGGCGACCTAAGGCGAAAATTTACGATCGAAAGGAGGAGTTGGGGGAGGGGGGGGGGGGAATTCCCGAGAAGCGTCGACGTGCAAAAAATTGAGAAAAACGAATGAAAAGGAAAAAGAAGTTCGCGCCTCGAGGTAATAAAAAATTTGGCGCGAGAAAACGGAGAGGTATATAGATATTCATCAAAATGCGGGAAAACAGCTTTTTCCGATCGACGGGTCTTCTTCTCTTCGAGACGCGTCAAGTTTTTAATTGAAACGAGATCGAATCTGCGCTTTTGTATCCCACGCACCGTTGACCGTCGATTCGATACTATCGGAAACTCGATTTTAACAAAAATATTTGATTAGAACACATACTCGTGTTGTTTATTATTTTTTACTGGGTATATAAGGCTATAAACCGAGTTTTATCGGTGCAACTATAGTCACCGATGTCTACCGAAAATTCGTGCGTTATAAAACCTACGGGCGACGTCTTGTAAACCTCTTATCCATACAATCTTCGTATAAATTACGGAATGCGAAAAAATTCCTTCGAGATTTTTTGCCGAAACGTTGCGAATTATTTCGATGATTTAAGTACGACTACATGGCAAGTTAATATACTGTCGTAATGCGAAAACTTGGTTAACCGTAATAAAATCCCTCTGGCATCCTGAAACTCGGAATTTCGAAAAACAAAATATTTTTTAACTGGGCGAGACAAATCGTTGTTTCGAATTACAAAAATTTATTCAAAAACCAAACTGTTACCTTTCATTTGTGAATATATTTGTAGTAGGAAATTTAATAAGACTAATTAGAGGATTGTTTTCAATTTATTAACCTTTAACTTATAAACGTAAAATTAGATTTGAAATATAATCTTTTCTTTTTATAATTAAAATGGTTAAATTTACAACTTTGTTTATATATTTGACATTGCATTCATAATTTTTATTAGAAAAAAAGGTAATATAGATAAACAAATATGTAATGACTATATAAAATTTATTCAAATATCATTGTATAATGCTAAAATCAGTAAAGCATTAAAAACTATATTTTCTAATGAATAAGGTAGACAGTAACTCGTGAAACCAGATAAACTTTGTGATTGCAAAGATGTGTGCAGCTATAGAAATCGTCATAAAAATCGTAAAACGAAACAACGTTTTCAGAATGAATTAATGGAATGGGTCCCGTAATAACGATAAATAGGAAAAAGTGTCGAGAAAAATTCGAGGCAGTACGAAGGGAGGGGTCAAAAAAAAAAAGGAAAAGAGAAATAGGAGAAGAGGAGGCTTGCCGCGCTCGCATGAATATGCATGAAAAATGCAGATAGTCGCGGTTATATCACGTATACGCGAGAAGCGGCCCGCGCGATCCGAGCCTAGATAACGAATCTCCGCTCTTTGCGGATCCCCCGTATTTTTTATTAACGCGCGCTGCCCGCCATTTCCTCCGTGTCCCCGTGCTGACGTTTTTTTTTCTCGCCCCGAATCCCCCTACCACCGACGAATGTAAAATGCACGCGAAATTCTCATCGCTGGGAAGGGGATCTCTGTTTTGTAATACTGTTCAATGCCTATGAGAATAAATTTTTAAACCGAAAAATTCTGCTTCGAAATTCGTATACCGTATTGTTTTTTTTTTCGTTTTATATCTATACTGTTTGTATTTTGTTTGACCATTTCCAACACACCTGGATAAGAATATTTTTAAACGTTAGTTTAATTTCGAAATACGCCCACGTTCTTTAAAAAACTTTCGTAAAAAAGTTTTGGTTTAACATTTATTCTCGTTAAATTTGTACAACGAATGTTTTACTTGTTGTACATTGAAAACCATGAACTTCCGATCGGGGAGGTGTGTAACACTTTCATAATTCTTGCATTGTATATAACATAATTTACGTAATGAAATATCGTGGTTCAAGCCTCTAAACTGCATATTAATGGATTTTTTTAATACGTGCTTTACATTTTATCGTTACGGGTAGAAACATACGCAAATGTATGCACTTAAATAAATTATCGTGGTTTACGTTTAGTTTCTTGATCTTAATTCAATTAAAATTGACAAGTCGCGTACAATAAATACTGTTATTTCTTTCGCCGAATTGCACATATATATATATACGTTTTATTCCCCTAAAACGTACGGAGATCAATTGTGTACTTAAATCCCGATATACGTATAATGTTTCCGAACAATTTCCTTTTAAGCACGTGAGCAAGTAGATAAATGAAGTAAGAATCTAAAATATTCTTATCCAAAAAAGAGTGTACGGGTAAAAAAAGTGTGTAGAAAAAAGGTTTAGAACTTTGTACGAGAAAGTAGGAAGGGAGTAAAGGAGGTTCTAAACAAGCGACAGCAGCTGCGAGTCGGATAAAACCGTCGGTCGTATATGCTAATCGATCGATCGACCTCCTGCGCTCCTTACTATACGTCCGCCATTTTTCATTTCGTTCGCTACTTGAATTCCTCGTGCACTTGGTCAAATTCCATCGAGGAAGAACCGCGAGTTAGAAAGCGTCCTATCCGACGATTTTCGTGCGCGCGCGTAAATTAATGAACGCTACGCATACACACAACACACAGTCATACCAGTCACACACACTCACACACAACATGCGCGAGTTGAGTTATGTATGTATACACGCGCGTGGATATGCTTTACGAGGTCGCAGCTCGTGGAATGTCAATGAACGTTAACTTTTAAAGGCGTCGGCGAGTATAGCATATAAATGATTTTTGCCTCGAGAGTTGAAAAAAAAAATCAACCGACTTGGCAAATGAGAAGGGAGGGGAATCGACAATCGCGCACGTGCTCTCGGGGGCACCGAGTCGAGACTCGAGACTGCATTCCGTGTACGAATTTATATCGTCTACGGGTTATAAAATTGACGAGCTGCTACCGAAATCTTGTTTTGGTTATTTATGCACGTTTATTTACGGAAACGATCGTTAAAACATATTTTTTACCGAATTAATATATAGTATACCTCTCACGTAATAGAATGCTGTATTTCTTATGTAGATATATACGACGACAATTACACTCAATATTAGTATATTTAAATAATCGATAAACAATTGATATAATTTTTTTACTACACTTTACATATATATATGCAGTCGAACAGATTTTAGAGAACCAAATTGATCACTTTAGTTAGTTTCTTACAAGCCTTTGAACGAACTTGAGGGTCGCGTGCCAATAGCGAAGTGTGTGTGTGTGTACAACAGCTCATTGTAATTATTAGCTGTATCAGTACCACAAAGAAACAAAAATCGCTCTTACAACCGTATTAACAAGACCCTTCACCTCAACGTAAAAAGCAATCGAATGACAATAACACTCGAAATTTGAGAAAAAAAATATGATTATTCACGAGTCGAGCGGTCGTAAAAAATGAACCGCTCGAGATATCCAGTCCGATAATCGAGAGTCATAACGATAATTAGAATATCGTGCGAAAGGGGAAGCGAGTCGGTATATATCTATATATCCTTTGACCAAGGTGTCAAAGCCCGGCCACTCTTGGTAATTAAGCTTCGCGCCCGCGCGCTTTGTGCATAGACCGTTACCACTCGGCAGTATCCTATCGGAAGCACCTCGCGAGCTCCGAAAGTATTCAAAGGGACATTGCGAAATTCAAAGACCGAACTAGATCGCATCTGTCCTAGAGGCTTTGACGCGTCTTCAATTTCGCAAATTGACGCGTCCCTTTCAATGGTGCGTTAAGCACGAGGAATTATCGATTACCGTATATAGAAGCTGATGAAACGAGTTGTTCTTGTCGTTGTTGTTGTTGTTGTATACGTGTTGTTTGATGAATTCAAGCCTTTGGATCGACCGAATGGATTTACGACTAAAGTGCGGTACTTCATTCTTGTTCGTCCCGTACGTTCCTATGTTACCACGAATTTGCAGGGATTTGCAGGATCGAACATTATTTTTAATACAAACACACGTAAATATTCCTTAGCAGCCTAGATGAAAATCGCTATAATAATTTTAAATGATAACTTTTTAGAAACTATATTCCATTTACTATGTAATTGAAGCATCACTATAAGAATGATTGATATTGCAGAGCATTAACAGAAGTTAGATTTCTTCATGCAAGATAATTATCATTTCTTTGTAGTTCGCGAAACTGGATTTACAATTCAATGGTAATCGATCCTAAGGACATCGATCGGCTAATGACAAAAGAAAGAAAGGTGCTTTTACATGCATAAACTGTCTGCACAGACAGTGTTATAGAAAAAAAGAGGAAGGAGTGCAAAAGCATGGTACCCTGGTTTGGAAGCCAGGATGGTAAGTTCCGAGGTATCGGCGATCGGAAACTGGGCTCTTGCAAACTTGGTACGGAGATAGCGAGGAAGCCGATAAGAGAAAAGTAGCTCGGAGTAGCAGAAGCACCGCGAGAGCTCCGGAGAGAAGAAGGGAAGAGAGAGAGAGAGAGAGAGAGAGAGAGAGAGAGAGGCCGAGAGAGCGCGAGACTCGCCTGGGGAGCGATAAAGGAAGCGAGAGGGAGAAGAGAAGCCTCGTCTCTCGTCTCTTGGCTCCGCCTTCGGAGGCTCGCGTATGCATTTGCAAGATGGCGCCCCGTCTTCTTCACCAGTCTCTGTCTCTCTCTCTCTCTCTCTCTCTCTCTCTCTCTCGCTTTTTCTCTTTATCTTTCTTTCTCTCTTTCTCTCAGTCGCTCACACACATCCACGAGGAAAGAAGGTCAATCGTGTAAGCGAATAGAGAGAAGACGAGGGACAAAAGGTCAGGAGAGAGACGACTATATATATATATATATATATGCATAAGTGGACGGATGGCAGCGGCGCATAAAACACACCGGCCTGTTCTCCGCCTGCAATTACGTATGCACCTCTCTCTCTCTCTCTCTCTCTCTCTCTCTTTCAGTCTCTCTCGGTCTCTCTTACGAGGAGAGACGCCGAGCGTGTGCTCGTACAGCTTCGCGGTTGGCTGCGCTTCCTTCCTGTCTGGTGCTGCTGCAACCACGGCTGCCAACAACGCGTGTGCGCCTTATCGATTATTTCAAAACGACCGTTGTTTTCTCTTCCGAGCCTTTTTTTTCGAACGGATCCTTCTGATTATCTTTCTCTCGAAATTTACTTCCTCTGGTTTATCATTTCGGACTCGTGTGATTTCGATGGTTTCGTATCAAAATAATAAGCCTTTGGTATAGTAAATATCGATTAGATGTGAATTATTAACCACGGCAATGAAGGTTACCGCACACTTCGTTGCAAGCTTCTTTCGACAAACATTATTAAACTCTATTTGCATAAAACTAACGTTCGAGTGTTCTCGAAAGCACACACAATTATATATCTCGCTGGAAATTTAATTTAAATGAATAACGAGATCTTTTATGTAGGTAAACCTTCGCCGATATTTTTAGAACGAAAACGGAAAAATGTGAAGGTAAGAAAATTTTCAAAATTTGTATTCTTTGATCGTTCACAGCTCAACTGATTTGCCTTTAAAATAAACAATCTTTTTAAGAACTATTACATTCAAATTATTCATTTATTCAGATGCGAGTGCAAGTGCACAACCCGTATTCAATGGCTAAATTATTCCTGCCCTTTTTTAGACAACAATTTTCTTACTTTCCTCCTAAGGCGATATATGTATATACGCACACACTTTACACGCTTTTTCTCTTGCTATTCACTTTAAATCATTTAGCTTCATATCTACCGATATAAATGGAAAATAATGATTAAGATGAATCTAGCCTCTGACAATAACAGTATAATAGGCACTTCACTTTTTATACGAGTTACCAATTAATTTAAGTTGAATAGCTATTAGTGTATTCCTTATTTAGAAAATTAAATAACTATGAAAATATTACTGTCTTCTTTATCATTACGGCTATGATAATCATTTTTACCAGTAATAACTTAACTAAAATCATTCTTAACACGTATATATAAGAATTAATTACTATTCGTATGAAATCTTAAAATGTTAAAAGAACAAAATTTGGTATAATGCAATTCGTTGGTCGTCACAGACGATAGTAAGTCGTGTAAAAGTGTGCAAGTCAAAAGAGACGAAACGCGCGAATCGAAGAATCAAAATCTTCGTTGCAGGCGATAGACAGGAACATCGTGTCCCGGGCCATGATCCGGGTTCTCGTCGGTTAGAATCAGTCGTATCAGTTTGCCCGAAGATCCGAGCACCGTATCGAATTTCCCTCCCGTCCTTCGCGGTCCACCTCATTTTTTACTTCCGAGCGACGCTCCTGTACCAGTGTAAGCCAACACCCGCGCCCCCTTAATTATTCATCCCTTTCCGCTTATCTTTTTTTTTTACTATTTCGTTCTCCAGAACATTAACAATCCACGTATCGTTATTTTTACCATTGTTTTTATTTCTTTTAATAAACAACGCACAAGATTTACACGCGCTTATCACGTACATATATATGTATACATGTATACATCGATAAGATATATTATTTTGTACTTGTTTATCGTAAATATCAAATTAATTATTTACGTCAATTGTACTTGCGAACAACAAAAAACAAATGTCAAACAAGTATAAAAATAATAAATATTTAATAATTATATACGTAAAAGAATATTCGCATCAACACGGTGTGTATGCGAGGTTTTGTTAAAAGTTGTATACCTTTTCAGTCTCGGTCGTGCGAATAAATAACGCGAATTTCGAATTTCAAATGCCGGGAGGGGAAGCGAAGAAAAACGGACGGAGGTTGTGTCGAGAGAGAAAGAGAGAAAAAGAAAGGAAAAAAAAGAGGCATCGATCGGAACGGCACGCGAGCGGTGCACAAGATTCGGGCGAAACTCCCAAGGACTTTTTTTCCTCGACGGTGAAATATTCCGGACACGCGGCTTGAACCGATAAACAACGAATTTTGTCGTCGGTCGCGCGCGCTCGCCCGCGTGTTCACGCACCTATACACACGTACATCTCGCGTATGCAGGCCAACGCGCAGCCGACGTGTAATGAAAACTCGGGGGCGTGAAATTTCGGGATTTATCGCCCGTCGACGACTAGACTTTTTTCCCTCTCTCTCTCTCTTTTTTTTACACAGGATTTACATTCATCTGATTCTTCGAATCGAGCACACGTTGTTTTACGATGCTTTTTTTATTTGTCGGGTTTTTTTTAAATTAATGAATATACGCCCGTAGGTTACGTTTATTCGGTCGTACCTTTGTAAGATTCATTCTATTATTCGATCAAGACAAATATTTGATAATATATTATTCCAAAAATGTTTTTCGTATTTTACGTTTAAATGTGTTACGTTATTCAAACGTTT
Source organism: Theocolax elegans (assembly GCA_026168455.1). Lineage (NCBI taxonomy): Eukaryota > Metazoa > Arthropoda > Insecta > Hymenoptera > Cerocephalidae > Theocolax > Theocolax elegans. The sequence continues at coordinate 15,720,099 of CM047425.1, read as the reverse complement.
CGGCAATACGTGTAATAATTAAATTTTATTCTTAGTCATTAAAACCTGACAATTTGGAATAGTTATCTAGTATAGCGCTCCTGATTAATAATAATTTTAATAAAGTACAATACGGTCTACAAATAAAGATGGAAAGTGCGAATCTTGACGTTGACGTGACTGTATTTATTAACACTTTTGGTAAAGGTAATTCTAAAGGATTATTTAAACATTTCCTTAACGGTTCGTTATACAATATTATAAGGAGTAAGTATATAGAATGTATTTAAAACAGAGAAAATAAAAGAGGGCGAATAGACTGGATAAGGAATAAAGAAGCGCGATAAGAATTAGTGTAAAAAAGCGAAAGGGCAAAGAGGTAAAAAAAGTCAAATATTAACATCGCAATTAAGAAAGGTGGTCGTTCGAAAACGCAGTTACACTGCGTCTGGAAGGGCGATTCCCTCGAGAAGCCCGACACTGGTGGAGAGTGCATCGACTCCGAGAAGGCATCACTAATTCAAGAGGAAATCTCCGCGGGAGTGTTTGCCCGGGTCGAGAAGATTTTTCCCGGGATAAGAAGTAAAGAAGCTGTGGGTATATATATATATACATACGCGAAGAGAGAAAAGAGGTGGTGTGTGAGTGTGTGTGTGTGTGCGTGATACTTACTGTGGGCGTAGTGGGCGGCGGCAGCGGCTGGGTGGGGAGTAGGTCCGGCGTGAGGGTAGTATCCCCGGTAGTCACCGGGGTTGCCGACGACCCCGCCGGTGTTGCTGCCGGCGCCGGCCGACCCGGGCGCCGAGGCTGGCTCGAGGCTCCTCGGCGGCTCGTACCACCGCGCCGCGCTCGATTCGCTACTCATGTCCATTACGTAGTCGAGAATTTTCGTGGCTTGGGGCCCGCACCGAAGCGCGTACACTCTCTTGGGGGCTGATTCACGCGTTCGCTTCGACGCTTCGACCCCTACCTCTTTCTCTTAGCACCCCTCGCTCATTGGACCCCTCTTACTCCTTGGCGTCTCCTTTGCCTCCTCCGAATGCTCGAATTCCTAAAATCAAACGAATACTACCTTGTACATTTTTATTTCTTAGTCGCTGATTATTTTGTTTCGATCGTCTTAGCTACTCCACATATTAACGTTCACTTGTACTTTTAATAAATATCAAAGACATTTATCATCTTTAGATCAGATCTACTTAGAGATAACCATTTCCTAACTAAATTATTATATATTATACGAACTTGGGTTTCAAAATCATTTTAACTTGGTTCAAACTATTATTTAAGCATATTACATCTACATTTTGGGATATGTATAACTTAAATTTCTTTATGGAGATACAGCATAGAAAATATTGTAAATTTCAATTAATTCAAAGGTAAGTGCACAATTTAACGGTATTACAAAACTTTTTTTTTCTTTTACTTTAATTGTTATTTTAAGTATATAATTTTACTACGTATTTTTACTTATCTACATTTCAAGAATATAATTTATACATTGAATTATACTAACGATTGCAGTTTTTACGAGATAAGATAATAAAACCAATAATCTCATGTAAATTCGCTTTGCTTTTGTATGCAGATTTTTAACAAAAATTAAATTAAATTATAAATTTACATTTTAACAAAAAAAGAGCGTTATGGTAAAGAAATTAACTATATGAATACTAAACAACTAAATTACATGTAGTGCGGGTCACGTAACGGTACACGATTATAACAAAATTTCAAAGTTTATTAATCCACTAAATTTTTTTTGCTTTTTACCATGATAGATTACAATAAATAAAATTTAGACTAAAATAGAAAAAGAAGCGAGAACGTTTTCTCACTTCTCAATCAATCGTTTGCTGTGTATAAATTCGTAAAAAAACAGATCTTACGTAACTATGATTTATGATTAATTAAAAATAATAATAACTACAACCCAACGCATTAAAAAATCGCTCGATGTATAATAAAAACGTACTGACATATTATTGCGACATAAGCGTTACGTAATCCCCACTTGAGATACAATTTAAGAATACTTCCACAAAAACGTATGAGCGCAAAAGACAAAAATAAAAGTTACACGTCCATTTCCGTAGTCCCAGGTAATAAACAATATTTCTTCAGTTTTACTATCAACACTCGGTATAAATTAGTGCAGAAACGACATACAAGTCAATAGACTGTCGAGTTTTATCGTTGGTTAATTGTTCCTTTTTTTTCCTTATCCATCTACCTTCGTGGTTCCTCGCGAGCAAATCGGCTTACAGTGAAATTAAGAGCTTCTCGTGTAGATCGGTTACGATCGTCTCCTCGAAAATCGCCGGATCGAGTGTCGGATACTTTACGCGCTGGCTTTTTATCTGCTCGCCTCTTCTTATGAGCTTGCTCGTTTTAACATATGGATTCAATGTACGTGCAGCAACCCCGCGGTTCGTTCTATCTCGGAAATATATTTTATCATAACTAACGTTGACAACTAATTTTGGTACACGACTAACTAAATTTTGTACAATTAATACTTATTCCGGAAGATTCCTGAATCGTACGTTTGATTTTTAGATGTCGCTTTTTCTTATCTTACCTATATATGTATATTTAAATTTAAATTTTTTAAACCCAAAAATTACTTTAAAACTCTATGACAAAAAATTGTAACGAAAAAGTACATGCGCGTGTTAATAAAAATTTGTGGTTGATCGGAGCTCGATACCAAATGTAAACGCGTTGTATAAGAAAAAAAATTGCATAACATATGTTACATCCAAGACGGTGGCGATAAAACGCTGCGATTGTTTAAATAAGAAATAGTAAAAGCCTCATCGTTGAAATAAATCGCGCAAAGACTTACCGATGAAAAGGGGAGCTGTCCGATGGTCGCTGATAAAACGAATCCGATCTAACCGCGATCTTGGTCAATATCGTGCTGATTCTACAGAGACACTGAGGCCCGCGCGAGCCGCACCAAATTATTTATCAACAAAATCATCGGTAATCAAGGTCACTGTGACGCAATCACCGAAACACGATAAAAAAAAAGAAGCCCGCGCAAAGTATTATAACGCCAAACGAATGTTTATCGAACTATCGTGTATATTCCCAAGCGCGCATTTACGACTTGGTTGTAAAAATTGATTTACGACTCGCAATTTTATTGGCGAGTGTGTGTGTGTATGTGTGTGTGTGTATATATATATAAACATGTACATAGACACGCACACGTACACGCGCGCACACAAGTATATTTATATGTATATACTGACCCAGGGAAAAATCCGGAAATTTCGAACTCGTGAAATTTAGAGTTAATTTTTTGTGTGTGCTTTGTTTCTGCCTGGAGTGATCCGGGTTGGAAGTGAGAAGCAACACCGGCAAATAAAGCACTCAAGAAACAAAACCTGATAAGATACGCCGAGCGCCAAATCGATAAGATCGAGGAAAAAATAATTTTACGGGGACACAATTGAAAATTAATTAAAACGTTAAGGGAATATAAGGTAATATAAGGTAGGCTAGAAATAATTCACACATGAATTTTCATGCGTTCGATAAGAAGGTAAAAGCGGTTCGTATATATACGGATAAAAAGCCCGTCGGTTCACTTCGCTAGGCGCCAAGGTGTATAATTTATCATCCGCTGTACAAGTCAGCTTATCGGATTCCTTTTTAGAACACGGGGACGAAAAATAAATACTAACCACGAAGCTTATCTATCACCGGCGAGTTCTCGAAATTCAAACTCTCGTCGCAATAAATTAAAAATAATCGATCACGTATCATTATCGAAGAGGAAGGCATACTCTGAGTAAAACCCGCGTGTCATCCGGCGATAAGGACCCTAAGTGAAATTATTATAAAAAGTGGAAATCAATCGTTTTTACACTGCAATAAGATTTACAATACCGAAATCCGCGAGTTCTCAGTTTATCGTTGAGCGAACCGAATGGTTATCTTATCGGTAATCGTCTTCGAGTTAGCCGCAGTTACGCAGCTTAAGAAAAGAAAAAAAAAAAGCGAAATTATGGATGGTAACCACGTCTCAAAGTTCACGTTCGTATACTTAATTGATTTCGGTAATGACGTCCTTAGTTGTTGCGAGTGACTAATCGTGTAGCGAGCGAAGTTTATCGGTGTTACCTTTTGCGATAACCTCTCCTCGATTTAACTTACATTGATCTTATAACAAAATTACTGTTGTATGTCACTTTCGAGAATATTCAAAGTATTTTTTTAAATCACGGATCGATTCGTTACGAAACTAAAATAATTATTTTTATTTTTGCTAAATTATTGTTTTCAAAAATACTCTAAAGTAATATTTACACCGTCTAAGTGCACGAGAGCATGATGTTATAGTAACTGAATGTGTCGATTACATTAAGAATAATTTATTCCTGTCAAATATTTTCATATTTCAAACTGCTACGCTTATAGCTGATGCCTATTATACTATATACGTTTAGGTTATTTTCACTATTGTTATGCTGATTTTTAATGCATCATTTATATGATGTTAATCGTTGCATTATGGGCTAGTATAATCTTCAATTGAAAACCGTTATTTATTACAATAAAATAAATATATCTTGAAATTCATTTCTCAAGTTAATTATGATTGTTATTCGGCGTAACGCCAAACTTTAAATATTAACTAAAAAGATTTTAGATCATGTATTAACTATTTGTTTTTTTGTTCGTAAATAACTATTCATTATTTTTACTTTTACAGAAATGAACAAATGTTATCGCTTTTGCAAGAATTTCTCTACGTTTTCTTTATCAAAATAAAATTATTACGAATTTCAAAGAAAAGTTTAATGAACACTGAAATCCTTACAAGTATTACTACTATACTATACTACTATATAAATACTACTACAAATTATATATGTAAGAAGATTTCTTGAAAAAAAATGACTGGAAACCAGAGAGAAACGGTTATTGTGTCGAAAACGTAGAAAATATAAATGAAACTATATTTGCCTCTTCCTCAGTCCGAATTTTATATAATAGCTCTCGGCGCGTTTTTCGCCCACGCGTTTCTGCCGTATAAATTTTCCCCTGGCATTCTCGTGTAATTTCGAGAACGCGCCACAATAAAGAAGAATCCACCGAGTGAATAATTAGCTATACGGCCCGACGAATGAAGAAATTAGAGTCCCATAAAATTAGGGCGTTGCAATTAATTCAGGCAAAACAAAGACGAGTGGCTCGTGTACACGTTACAATCGCACCGTGAAACTATACCTACTCCACTTCTCTTCTCGTAAGTACGCACCTTTTCGGTCCGACTTTATTTTTATCATAAAATAGCATATACGTTTAGTCAATTAACCATTGCCACTATTATATTTTATAGAAACACCTCGGGAAGCTCAGTACCGAGATTTTCTAAGAGTTTAATTTGTATAGACGAGGTGCAAGGATACAATGAATGTTTTGACTTCTCGAGGAAGATCCAGGGATAATACTGAGGTGTTCTCGAAAACAAGCTTCGGCGCGAAAATTCGGTCGCGTGAAAAGAGCCACGGAATCGTACAATAGGCTCGACAGCCCAATACCCCAAGAGACAGACAGTGACGACCATAGGCTTGTTTTGAGGTTAGGTAACGCGATCGCTCGTAGCGGCTTAACCTAGTCTACCACTCCAAGGGGAATCGAAAGTCCATTTTATTCTTCTTTCATTTTTTCTCCGTCGAATGGACCTTTTAAGAATATATCCACGTGTTCATTCAATTGGAATTTTCGAATATATGGGACGCATATATACCATCGACTCCCTCTCGATTATTCCAACTATTTTAATGCTCTTGTAAAGAAAAAAAAATATATAAAATGATATTAACTTTTGCACGGTTTGATTAATCGAGTAATCTTGTCAACGATTGGAGTAAACACTATTCTCCTTAGAAATTAATAACAAAGTTTAATTACGCGATAAGAGAGCTAAATTGAAGGATTCCGCGCGTGCTTTCATGGAAACAGCAGAAATGTATAAAGAAAAACAAAGTCGACGATTCATTGCACAAATAATCTTGCAGAGAATTCGAATCGAAAATTGACGATTCACTATCCGTGGATAAATTCGTAACCTAATATATTTACCTAAGCTGGATCTATATTACACGAGACAACGGTCCGCACCCAATAAACTGTATTCACCGCCTAGGAAAATTTGAAATTCTAAGCCGAAAATTGAATTTTTCGATGCGTCGTTGGGCTAATAAGCGGAGGCAATTCGCGGCTAATAAACGAAAACACAGACCGTCGCTCGATTATACTTGCAAATAAGCAATTACGCGCGATTGTTTTCCACCGCGAGGGGGGTTTCGTATCTCTCAGCTCTTTCTCTTGTCCTTCTATCTTTTCAATTAGGCAAACTATATACATGAGAGATACATTTTTTTTTAAAAAGACCAAACATCCCGTAGTTTTTTACACTTTTCACCAAGTAAACCCAAGTTTCCCCTCTCCTCCCACCCATCCCTTTCGTTTTATATACCGTGGATTTTGTTAATTATCTCATTTGATCGACGCATCTCGATGAATTTTTCAACGCCGCTTGTTTTTAACGGGCTATAAATTTTCTTTATGACGCGTAGTAACAAAAACCAATATTTGTTCTTTTACTCTTGTGTATACAGAGGGCAATAAAATTCCATTTGCCCGTATAGCTTACTTTTTTTTTTATCGCGCTCGTCGAATCCGTTAACATTATTAAATCTACATAGCGCTGAACATCACGTCGTTAACGTTTTTCGGATTGAAAAAAGGATAAGCCGAGTGTTTCATTTAACCGTAAATAAAACCATTGACCGACACTTGGCAATTCGAGCAATTAACGTTCTCGTAACGATGTACGTAAATGACCGACCGTCGCGTCTTCAAATAATTAGAAAGAGAACACTCAACGAATTCAAGAGGGAAAAGTGGATGGTTCACCAAATAAATTGTATCATTATTACTCACAGGAATGATCGAGAATGTGCGTAGCCTTTGAAAAGTTGGTTTGCGATCGGTTGAATTTTGCCGTCGGAATCCGAGTGTAAGCGGTAACCTGCTTTTCCCTATCTCCGAAGCTCAAACATTACCGCATCTTGCGTAAACTGAACGAACGAGATATCGATTGGTTATCGGCTCTCGTCGATCTATATACTCGTTACAAAAGAAAAAAAAAGTACCTTCCACACCAAGACAAATCCGTGCGTCCCCCCTCCCCCTATCACCGATCCTCATTACGTGTCTGAACGCGTGTCGGTACATATTAAAGCAACTATGCTCGCGTTATCTCGAAGCGACGTTTATATCTGTGGATCCCGATATCTAAGTGGGTCGTAATGCACCGTCTTTGAAAATTGAGCAACTTGGGACGACGAGGATTGACGATGGGTGAGATCGGGTAATATCGAACCTCGATTATGATGAAAAGATGGTCTCGTGGGTCTCTTACCTTATCAGCGACGCATCCCTGCAGTCGTTCCTTGTAGCAAACGAACTAATCAAGCTCGTGCGTATGAGATCGGTTCTCACTGTCCGAGCCTCTCGGAACTGATCTCTGCATATCACTATAGAGATAAGTTACGTGTACAAATATACAAATACATATATATCTGGAGATACATATATTACACCATTGACACACTGACACTCTATTAATCACACACACGGCACATATCGTTTTACAATACAATTCTATTAATCCGTATATATGCAGAAGTACAAGAGAAAGGTATATAGGTATACGTAGATATACACGTATATTCAAAGTGCGTATATACGTGCGGTACGTGTGGTACGTATGTATGTATGTATGTATGAAGAGACTGGTTGGTATAGAGGCGCGCGCGCACGGTGCTCTCTCGCTCCCGATGCAACTATCGTGGCACCCGGCGCGGAACTAAAGCCCCACGAAAACACAGCGCCGCGCCGCCTCGGCCCCCACCACCGATCTCCCGCACTCGGTCGGGTTCGGTCGAACTCGGGTTTACGCCTACGCGCCTACGCGGGTACAACCTACCGGCGGGCGTTCACTCCCTCTCTCCCAACTTATTCAACCCCACCATCTCTCCACTCTCTGCTCAACGATTCTCGTTTCGTATCCCTTCTCCCTTCTCTCTTCTCTCGACTGTGTGCTCGCGCTCGCGCGCGCGGTGTACCGTCGTTCTTTGTCTGTAGGGTTGCCTTTGTTTCGGAGAGATGAGGACGACGACCAAGGGGACCCGGAGGGGGGCTGGGACGCGACCGAGCAGCCGAGCTGATTTTTTGCGAAATTACCCGGGCTTCCTGGCTCGCTTTCATTCTCTTTCATTCTCTCTTTGTTTGTATTGCCTTTATACACACAGAGGCACAGCGAGAGAGAGAGAGAGAGAGAGAGGCGTCTCTCTCATTTTTTTTGCTTAGCTGCAATTACTTGGCTGTCTTTCGGAATTCGTGTTTAAAATGAGCTTTTTCGTGGTCTCATTGTTTTCTCGCGAGCTTCAAATTAGGGTACAAAAGATAATGTATTGTAAAATTATTCAGAAAAATATTTATTAAGGAATCAAGAATTTGTTTAATGTGGAAATCAAACTTTACTGTAACACAGGAATTACTTGTTTATTAAAGAATTATTTTAAATAAATGTACGTATATTATTATTACTCTAATAGCACATAGCGTATAGATAAAAACATGGAATGGATTAAAAAAGAAGTTAATATTAAAAAACCATTCGCATTGTATTAATTTATGAATTCAGTTTTCAAACTAGGATTATAAATTTGAGAAAAATAAAGTAAAATGAATACTATTTTCATTGTTCTTATCACAGCGGTAAAATATATAATTTAAAGAGTTTATTATGTTATAAAAATTTGGATAAAATTCCGAGAGCGTATAGAATGCAGATCAAAAAAGTTTAATAACATCAACTTTAAAAAATAAATGTAGCCGTATTTATCACAGTACGATATACCTATACGTTATTTATTCAAAATCTATAATATAAAATCAATATAAAATATAAACAGCATCGCTCAATCGTTAAAGCGTAACATTTTTACTTTTATAATATATATCCGTGCGTACAACTCTCTTTATATGTTGCATAGTAATAACAGCTCATTTCATATAATAGAATAACAATAATAAAATTATAATAATTGCCAGGATCTTATCACAGGCTTATATGAATTTATAATAAAATTCATTTATCGATTTTCACATATATGCGCAGTGTATAAACGGGAATATTAGCGAAAATATAATGTATGTATAATGCGATGCGTGAAAATTCAAAATTATCCGTGTCGTTTAGATTTTCGTACATTAACATTTAATATGTATTTTACGATAAATTTTCCATCGTATATAGCGACATACGCAAAAGTTATTAATTGTATATCGTACCCGTTAATATATCTAATATGCAGCGGCTAATCTTAATTTACGAGGAAAATATATGCATCGATCAAAAAAATGTGGAGATAATGTAATACGACGTTTGTCACACAAACACCCTTAATAAAAAAGAGAATCTGGCAAAGTTCGCTTGTAGTAAATCAACAACGACATTTTTCTACGAGCTCGCACATATATAATTTACGTAATAAGTAGGTACCGTCGAAAAATCACTTGCGTATATGAACTTAAGCACATATCTCAAAGTGCCAGACATAATACGACAATGTGTACTGTACAATGTGAACTATCGTCCAATCGCTACATCTTTCTCTTTTCCATTCTACACTTTTTTTCCACTTTTCACGCCCACGCAAACTTTTGCGTTATCGTTTAAAATGTATCGCACGAAAAAGAGCATTTTGTTATGCAACGGGAAACATTTAAATATTATTTTTCTGATAGGTTAAACTGTATATATATATATATATATATATATATATATATACGATAGATTAGTTATCTACCGCTTTTTTGTTTTCTTGCTTTATTTTCGTGTATTGAAAAATATTTTATCAATGTTACTGTCTATTAATGTAACTTAAAAATATATGATAGTTTATTGTTTATGATAATATATCACAGTATATATACTTTATAGATGTGTATATATATATATATTTATATGTTGATATATTTTTAACAAAACAATAGTAAATACGTAGGATAAATTTCATGTTAATAAGGCTAATAAGTAACTTTATTGCTATATGTAAATAAATCAATTTCTAAAATAATTAGGAATTGCTCACTAAATAATTAATGAAGTGTGCATTATAAATATAATATTTCCACCAAATTTTGTAAATATTCTAATTATACATACTAAATTCATTTAACCGAAAAATTGTGTCAACCATATACCCAATAATACCTCAGTTTTCAGTTTAATAAAATAACTATGTATTTATTTTCTTTTATTCCAATAAAATATAGAGAGATATAAATTATAATATATTATGATTAGAATATAATGTTTCAATTAAAATTGAATTGCAAATAAAAGAAACTAATTCTGTAATTATATGTTGCGATTTATAAAAATCAATTACTTCTATACATATATCTTGCTTCGAATCTCTTTGCTAAGGTTACAGTTTAGTTGAATATATAACTTGAATTATTACTATATCAATGATTGATACATTATTACAAAAAATCAGACTTGGAAAAAATTGTTCGTTATGTACGATAGATACATTTCTAAATCGATAGAAAATATGTAAATATATTATGTAGTCAAAGAGCCAGATTATAGGTATAGACAACTACATAATAGAGGATTCAAAAGTTATTCTCGGAATAGACACGATTTATGTGTAATAAACGAAAGGATAGGGATCAAGTTATAGTTATAGATAAATATATACATATATACACACATATATATATATGCTACATCAGATTTATCATTCAATATTGCTTTATTTACAAATAGTTAAAAAAACATATTACCCGAGTAATCGATAATCTGTGTAAATTGATAAAGATAAAGTTAATCGGCAAAACAAAGCGCATTCCGCAATGTGTACAGATATATATATATATATATACGAAGGATTGTAATGAAGTATATAGCGGGAGAGGGAAAGTCGCGCACACACGGTTTACGGCGCATCAAGCGATCGATCGTTTCCGGTGAGTTACACGCTACCCCACCTATATAAACAGAGAAAGAATCTTGCTACTTCAGCAAGAAACGCGATATTTCCGATCGGAAAAAGAAAACGACAGAGACGGGTATGAAGGGGGAGGGGTAGGGCGTCAAAAAGGGGATCAACTTTACCACGTAGAGAGACACCAAATTCAAATATACATATACACATAGGCAGAGGGCGGGGGAGAGAAAACGCAAGCCACGTTTCCCCTTCCCCTATCCCGCGAAGATCACGACCGAGATATATTCGTATTATATCCACGTGTGCGTGCTGGTATTATAATACCAAGAGCGAAAGAGAGAGAGAGAGAGAGAGAGAGAGAGAGAGCACGCGCGCGCGCAAGAGCTGGATCTTGATACTCGCGCGAGCTTATCTAGATGAGATACGCCGATTAAGATACGCCCCTATCTTTCCGCGCGTCGCTCTGAAATCTGAGACGCGTCGATGCTGTTTTGCCGATTTTCGACTACCTGCCATACGAATATACGACCTCCCCACTTAGCAAGTTATGTGTATATATATATATACATATACCTATATCTACATGTGCGTCAGGACCATTTCCTTTTTTTCGAGGGGTGCCATAGTGTCTAATTCGATGGGCAATCAACGAAAATTGCTTTTGGACAGGTTCAACCTATAGTACTGATTTATCTCGCTTCTCGTGTTTACTTTTTTTCTATGGTCTCGCGTTGCCCCAGTTTTGGATCAGTTAAGACGCTTTACCGATAAATAAAGGGACTCTGATGAGCAATATTTTGATTCCTCTCTTTAGGAATCGATGCGGTTCATTTACGCATTTTTTATTACGATATTATTATATCGTTTTCACACGTATGCTATAACGATCGCGATAAAACAAACATTTCATTTAATTTCATATATTTACACAAATTTATACATAAATTAAATAATTAAGTTATCTTAACACTAACGCTACAAAGTAGAATTATCAATTTAAATAAATAAAAAATCGTATATATTTAAAGATTTATAACACATATATTTATTTATTTCATATATTGCCCACTGCTTTTTCTATATTAAAAATGTCGATTTGAATTGTCATAAAAATAATGTTACAAAAGTACTTATATCTCAACTGCTCAAATACAAAAACATTAATAGAAGCATATTAAAATCTATGTAAAACAGTTTTGAAAAATTCGTAAAATATTTATAATTGCGCGTGTTTGTCATAATAATCCATTCAAGTAAATTAATACATAATGTTATTATTTTAAGTGAAATTAATTAAACTTAATAAAATAAATAAAAATATTTATTTAAATTAATTAAATATTATATCTGAAATGTACCATTCGTTACATTGAATTTTTTTCTTTATAAATATAATAAAAGTTAAAATCCATTTGAAAAAAAACATTGCACTTCTCGTCGTAAAGATAATTTCGAAACGAACGTTTACCAGTTAATTAAATCTCATCAAATGTATTAAAGCTATCGTAAATTGCATAAACGAGGCAAAAACTGTAATATCACATCGTCGAATATTCATATCGAGCCTCCCTCTCATTTCCATGTTTAATTATAGCTCGTTCGAAAAGTAGCTCTTGTTAAGATTAAAACTGCGCGAGAAGCCCTCAAGTTGTCCGTACAGTCAATCAAAAAGTTGCACTTTGTGTATACAAAGTAAGTATATCAAACCGAGAGTTCACGCTCCGGTCGTTTCGCGGCATTTCTTGATCATGAGATCCCGTGAAATTTTTCGCGTCGAGGCTGTAAAAAAGGATAGGGAAAAAAAGCAAAAGAAAGAGAGGGAGAAAAGAAAAGAAAAAGGTAGCGAGGTATATACAAGGGAACAATCTGTAGGAGCTTGTCCGGAGAGCGCGAGTGAGTAAAGTTCGTAGATCAGCCAATCAGATAGTGATGCCCCCTCCGCGCGCAGCATTGTCACAAAATGGCGGCTCTAAATCAGGCTGACTCCGCCTATTGCCTCCCCGCTCGGCTTCTCTCTCACTCCCCCCCTCTCCCTCTGGCCCCCCCGACTCTTGTTCCCCCTCCTCCTCTTCCCCTTGAAAAACTCCGCCTATCGATTCGTTTTTAACGCTCTTGTTTTCCTCCTCCCCACTTGGCTCCTTTTCTTTCGGACGGGGGGACGCTCACGCGCGCGCTCTCTTCTTTTTACACGAGCGCGCGCGCGACCGACCGACTGTTCTATACTTCGCTCACCCTCCCCTCCCCTCCCACTCCCTCTTTACCCTGCTGCCACCCACCCCACCACCCATACACACTCACTATCTCTCTCCTTCTCCCTCTCGCTCACCCTCTCTCTCTCTCTCTCTCTCTCTCTCTCTCTCTCTCTTCCGCGAGCATTCAATTATTGACTGCCAGAGTGAGAGAGGGCCCTTTTCATTATTCCCTCCTGTTATTGGCCATTTTCGTGTAGTACCTCTGTCGACTCGAACCCCCCCCCCTCCCCTCCCCCCTCTCCACACCCGCACATACACTAGCACCGCGAGTTAATTATCTTGTCGCGCGAGTCTCGTATGCGTTTTTCGATCGGTGCTTCCTCTCATTTTTCCTGGGATGCTGCGACTCTTTATGTATAATTGATTGTCTCTCTCTTCGTTTTTTTTAAATCTCTGATCGATTATTGCGACATACATTTATACCGCAGTGTTCAATTTCTTTTTCTGAATTACGAAATGGTTGTAATGTAGCTATGTAAATTGGTCATACATTCCAGTATAAAAACTGTAATCGCTGTAAAAGCTATATAAATCAGAAAATCGTGAGGCACGACGTATTTTTTTTTTAAATTCCGAGATTTCGATAAGTACATACAAAATTCTCTTTAGTATACGTACGTGGTTATATTTGGTTAAATTCTTTAATATATGTACGTATAAGTCGCTTGTCTCACATAAAATATCAAATTAACAATATTTCGTAATCGTATAATATTCGCAATGAACTTGACGTATATATATATATATATATATATTTAATTTTAATTAAAGAGCATAATGCACAATTTTAAATCTACCCTATGGTCAAAATTTTGTTGTTCATTGAGTTTTATATACAATCATTTGTAAACCAATTATTATAAATTAAACTTTATCATATTTTACAACAAAGATTTTATTTAACACTAATTTGATACAATCGCGTTGAATTGTTTTATTGAATGTTCATTGTGCATTATCTCCATTTGTAAAATATATATTTCAATTTTTAACGCAGGTGGATTATTATCTCCAAATTTGTTTTAAAATATATTTAATACAGTTTTCATGAAGTTAGTGCATGAATTGTATAATTTCACTGACCCGTATTGTTATTATTGTAATAAATGACGTACCACGTACGTATACGCGATTGTATATCTTATTGTAATTAGTACATTTCGCTATAATAGCGCCTGAAAAAGGAAAATATATCGCGAATGCAGGCAACTAAATACGCGTATATGTATATATATTTAAGAAGATGATCAAGAAAGAAGAGTGAGGGAAGAGTAAGTACAACGGGAAGAGAAAAAAGTGCGTCCGAGAGATTGCAAATTGCGAGATAAATCCAAGTTGGAGCGAGTCCAACTCGATCGCGCATGTCTCGCTTTCCCCCGGTCGAACAGATAGAGCCTGTTTACTTAATACTTTAGCAACTTCCGCGTCCCTCTCCTTTTTTTGCTCTCTCTCCCTCTCTCTCTCTCTCTCTCTTTGCCGAGTAGTCTGCCGAGTTGGGTGCGCGCGTGCGCGTTTCTCTCAGCCCGGCCCGGCCATTCCTTTTCCTTGACCGGCTAGTCGCCGATAAGCCCGAGAGAGAAAGAACTTGGATAAAGAAAACGACGTCTGGAAAAGTAACTGGCTACGCCTCGCCGTCGAGTCTATATATAACCAAAGAACCTCCCAAAGAGAATCGAGAATATAACCAAAGAGATAATTCTCTCACTCTCTGCAAATCCTGTACAAAATGTTTTTCCTATATATATTCTTTCGTCGACGCGCTCGAGTATTAACCAGTTTCTAGAACGTTTTTAGTTCAATTCTTAGCTCATTATTTCAAATCTCTTCAGAATGGAACATTTTTTTTATATTATAACCCTTTATTTTAAATGCTTGATTCACGTTGGAATTCCTCTGGTTCTGGCAGAAAAAATTGAAATAAAAATATAATAGAGTAGAATAAAATAAATTAACATATTAAGATTTTAGGATGGCGAGGAAGTAGGAAAATAAGCAGGCCGATTCAGTCCTCAGTGTACTTTAATTATATATACTTATATTATATATACAAAGGTTGATCCTCGAGGATGTTTGCAGCGCGCTATCTTACTGCTTTCTGCCTTATTTCTCAAAACAGCGAAATTGCCGCGGTTCCTTCGATCCCCACTTATTAAGACGCCTAGGACCGTACGCGTATCTAAAAGCGCCCGACATACTCCGAGAAGTATGGTGGTAATTAACACGCCTACAAGATTGTTATAAATATATGTTTTAATTTATATTTAACTGTTTAAATAATTATCCAAAAGTATTAGTCAATTACTACATTTTATTCATGTAAATTAATATCTGATAGATTATATAATAATACATATAATCCGAATCATAAAAAGTAGTAAACTTTTTTCGTAGTAAAACTAGCAAATCACTCAAAATTTTCATTGAATAACGTAGCATTTAATTTTACCGGTATAAATTCGCAGAATATAACCTGAAATTTCGTCAAATTTTCCAAGTTGGTAATGGATAAGGGTCGGTCGGGGCATACTCGAGCATAAATTTCAAAGTATAAAAAAGGAAGAGGAGAGAAAAAAAGTGATCCCAAAAGTTTTTCCTTCTCTTGAGAGACGACGAACAAGTCAGCGAGGCGAAAATAAAGGGAAAGTTATTATCGCGGCAAATTTGAGTTCGGTACGTTTTGGCTCGTGACGCAGTCCGCCGGAAACAAAAGAAGAAAACGCGTTATCTAAGGAAGAAAACCCGAGAGAGACGGAACGCGAACTTTTATTCTTTTTCTTGGACACTCTTCTTCCCTCTTTTTATCCAATGTTTCTTTTTCATTCTCCTCCTTCGAGTAGTGTATATACATATATATATATATACATAAAGAGAGCTATACTTTGTTAGGACAACTATGAAAATCGGGTAACTAACTTTGGGGAATGGATGTTTAAATTTCTTTTGTTAATTAAACCAGAGAAGAAGATTAATTGAACTTGTTCGTGTGATTTTTTTAAATAAAAAAATTCTCTATGCTCGAAATAAGTACTTATGTTAAAATGACTGACTTCTGGAAGAATAGTAATTATATACAATATAAAAAAACATGATGAATTCGGTAAAAAATATACGTACTAAATTATATTATTTATCATACAGTCTCAATACTCGTGCAGTATTATCAAGTTCTTTTTAATTCCAAAGCTACACTAGATATTATTTATTACTGTTTTTGTCTATACCGACATATAGCTTAAGCAAAATTTTAATACAATACAGAATATAAAGCATATTATATGCAGTTACAAATAACATTTACAGTTTTAATTCCTGATACAAGGCAAGTTAAATTATTAATTAATGTCTGATATCTATATAAAATTTATTCAAATATTGTACATATAAATGAATGAACATTAATTGCTAAATAAATAAATTATGAATTATGTTACAGCCACGATAATTCGTTCTTATGGATATCGACGCATTTTTTTATTATACGCAATAGAGAAATGTATTACCAACACGATTTAAACGTTGGTATAAATAATCAACGGAGCTCGCACGTCAATCACTCGGCCGATGAATGATTTATGCTCTTCGAAATTTTGTGGGATTCTCGAGAATGAACGATGACGCCAGATCTGACGCGAGCCTTGTAAGCAAACGGCCCCCAAAATTGTTGCCCGGCGGGGTCCGCACACACTCACACACAGACACCCACACACCCACACACATACCTATATATGCTCTATACCCAGGTGCAATAATTTTTTTCTCCCCCACACGTATAGTGTGTCTACGTCTTGGTCTCGCCTCAAGCCCAGGAGAGTTTATATACGATTATAAATTGTCGCCGGGTCCCGCCCGCCTCATTTGCTTCCATTTTGTCTCTCCGGCCCCAAAGTTAACGATCTTATGGTCGGGCCAATTTTCGCATCCGTCGTCTGGCCTACCGCGCGCCTATTCGACAAATCGGTAGCCTATAACATTTGTGCTACAAACGACTTTGTTATCTTATTAGTATATCTGACTTTCCAATGGTCATAATCTGATTTGTCATTATTAATTTAGAAACCTCAGCTACGCTATAAAACTATTTATTTAACAGGCATTGGACCGCTTTGTTCACTCGTTAAAGGGAATGCTCTGCACACACAATGTACATCGATAAATCTGCATATCAGTTTATAGACAATATTTTTGTAGTTACATTAAATATAATCAACATTCTTATACATTCGCTCGGATGATTTTGAAGTATTGATTATATTTACTCCGAACGTCAGAACTAGATTATTAAGATCACTAGTAAAATATTTAATGGAATAAGCAAACTTCAAATCGACCTTCCCGTTATTTTTTCACCGTTTAGCAAACAGTAAACATAAAAATCCATATAGATTCTGTTGGGTTTTTTTAAGTTTCCGCAACAGATTTGTGTCATATTTGCAGTATTTACCAAGGGAAACGCAGTTTTATCATATTTTTACTAATACCATATTAATAGTACTTTCATAGGTCGAAACAAGTTAATCAAAGTCGAAACAAACTTAATCTATTTTTACAAGCTAAGAAACAATCTCAACATGTTAAAGATCGCATTATGCTCTAATAAATAATTATGAAATGGAAGAAAAAGCGTTTCTTCGGGAGACCAAATATGTGCACGTATTTCACTCATTTTTGACCTTTTCTGTTATAAATATAATTATTACTTATTAATTGGAATATAATTTCTAGAGTATTTCGATCTCTTTATCTATCGTCTACTCAGCAGCTTCCTCCACCGTTCATTCAATTGTTTATCAATGGATAATTACATAGTTGTTAGGATTTTATGATTGCATATCGTATTTTCGAAATTCTTTCACACTAAATAAATGATTTCATAATTTATAATAAAAATTATAATTAAATAGTGATTTAGAAAAAACTTCCTATACAGATATATAAAAACCGTGCACAACAATATTAATGATACATTTAAAATAAAAATTAATTATAAATAATTCTAATCCACCTGTGTAAGACTTAATTCATATACACTTATATACATGTATATCTTGTACATCACGGTTATAAATAATTTCCCTTGTCGAAATGAGATGTAATTTGAAAAACTCAACGACACTATCACTCTTGACGAAAATGTTTATAACATATTATTGCAACTGAGCAGTGGAACATTAAAATTTAGTAATTAACGAGGAATGCCCAAAGATATAAGTATAAACAAAAAGACGCGAAAACTAAAATTGGTCGAAAGGTTTCGAGGGAATCCTGTGTAATTATAATTTGAAGAAGCGTGACGGACGCGCGTAAAGTCAGACTAATGTCTATATCCATATTGGAAGCTAAGAGATGCAGTTCCGATTGTCCCGGTTATATCCACAGGCTCCGTGTATAAGAAACTCGGTTAATGTTCAGAAAAATGAGGCTCTTAATGTTGGAAATTAGTCTGACAGCGAACGAGCGACCGTCGCCGTGTTTTGTTTTACCTGTGAACCTTATACCTCGGTGAAGCGAAGGAAATGTGTATATATACTGTAGGGCTAAGTAGCCGTAATGACTCGTTTGTCTGGATGGGGGGTGGAACGTATATATACGAGGGGAACACGACCGAAAGTTAACGCGAAGAGCTTTAAAGAACGATAATCTTCGGCGAGACACGGTTTTATGCACCGGGAAATTTTCTCCATTAATGTAGCTTTCGTAATGCTGTTGCAATATTTTCCTTCTTTTTCGATCAAACATTTTTCACGTTTATATACACATTATCCGCGATGTAAACATGGATCGCGCATAATTTATTTTCTCAATTATTTTATGTTTATTCTTCATAACGGATAATACATCAATTACTAATGTTATATTTTATTATTATTTCTGTACATTATTGTTAGATTTTATAAAACTATATAAAAGTATTTTTAGGATTGCATTTAAAATAATTTTAAATTAAAATGCGAGAAATGTTTGCAAATCTATATTGCTTTTCCTACAATTAGATCGATAACAGTATATCATGTGTTTTGACAATCGACACAACCAAAAAATTGATTGAAAATTACTAATATAAAAAATGTATACAGACTTTTTAACAATCAACTGGACGAAAATCAATAGATATTGTTCAAAAGATAAAAGATTAGCAAGTGCTCGAACATTATGATGTAAAGAAAAGAAATTGTTAAGGAAAGAGAATCTATGAACGAAGCCCTTGAGCTAAGAAAATAAGTCAGCCGTAACGAGAAAACTTTTTCTTCTCTCAAGTTTCTTACACGTCGCAGATCTACCGCGAGTTAATAAATCTTAGAAAGCGATTAGAATTAATGCGAGATTAATTCCAATGGCCCCGATAAAAACCTTATCTTCTTGTACAAGCTTATTTCTCGAGAGCTTCGCAATAAAATTTTCTTTCAGGCAAAAAAATATACTTGGGTAGAATAAAAAGATTCCGTAAGTACCACGATCGAAAGAAGCATAAGATAAAAGTACATTTTTGACCATATAATTAGACGTTTATAATTCGTCCTATATTAATAAAACATTAAATGTTATAGTAAATCGATGAATATATTATTAAATTATTTGGAAAATTAAAATAACATTAACTATATAATGTAATGGGTATAACAATAATTTTCTATATCACAGGCCCACGAATGTACAAAACCTAATGAAGACATCTGAATAAGTTAAGTATATTTAAAACAATTTAATGAGTACAATAAAACAGTTTTAAAAATAGTTTAGTCGATTTTTTCTCAAAAATGTAAAATAGATTGGTTTTTCATTACTTTCAAGAAATATATAAATATAGTTGAAACAAACGACTACAGTTCATAGTACACAATAAAGCAAACCACTCGTAATATTTGAAAAGTATGGTTGGTTAGATAATGGGCGAGACGGTAATTAGTCTTCGATAAACAAATCGTCAACCTCTCCGAGTAACTGGTGAGACGCACACACGCGAGCAACACGTGGTTATAAGGTATAACGCGCGGTTTTCAAAGAGAATAATATGTAAGCTCTCAGTCCGATAATCGGTCAGATAATCGAGACGCGGGAATGGAAGGGTAGCTACGCTGCGTCAAACAAGACGATCCACCGAAAAACCGGAGAGTTTCATTATATTCAACGCTGGTATATAGACCCTAAAACACTCTCTCTAGGGTATTCTTGCAGAGTCATCGAGCCACTTAACGATCATTTTCGTTCGACTCTCGCACCTTTTTTTTTCTTTTTTACTTTGCCTAGTTTTTAGTCGGATATACTTACGCTAGACGTAGCTATCAAATATGATCTTTTTTTTATTCTTTATTCTCTGACGGAACGCATACATTAGAACGATGGAATTCCTATGTATCCTTCTGTTACAACTTACTCTTTTATTCTTTTGTTACGTAAATTCCTGACTTTGTGCCGATGCTAAATTGAGTAAGTTGTGTCTTATTATAATTAGAATTTATACAAAATGTTATTATATAGGTATACTTCCTCCAAGTTCTTTGTAAAGTTATTATAAAAATATTACTAGACAACTTTTTTTTCGTATTTCTTTTCGTATAAAACATAAATTATTAAATTGTTAAAATATACTAACAATTCGCAATATAAAGAGTATTTTATTATTCATTTATATCTTTTAGGCAGTGCAAAATTCACTTTCGTGTATATAGATTTGTATCGCTATTCAGATAAATGCGATTAAAATTAATTTTCAATAAATATAACCTGAACGATAAATAATATATATATTTGATATAGAAAATTTTTAAAGAAAAGCTACGTCACATATATAATAGTAGGTAATTATGACACATTTGATAATGATTAGAGAGCATTTCACTAAATTGAAACGGTAGCTTAATTAACCCAAGTGCGTTTTGTATGGGCACGAGTGAATCATATTTTTTGAACGTATCAAAACATTGAAAGAGGTTCGTATGTGCCCCGAAAAATTCTATAGTGAAGTCGAAAGTGAAAAGATCTCAAAGAATGGAGAGTCACACCGTTTTGGGTTACCCTTTGATTAAGTTAATGCACCGCTTTGTCGGTATTCTCATAATTCATAGTTGTGTTTTTCTCACTTCGAGCTGTTACTTCCTATACTGGATGAAATAATGTTTATATCTTTGATTTCACAAGTTAAAAAAAAATTATTTGTGAAATTCTGCTGAGTAATAACATCCTTTATTTTGTAATCAGTTAATTTACTATACAAAACTTGACAAAAAAATATTAAAAAGAATAATAATAATACGTTGTTAAAGTAGTACAATGTTTAAATGACTAAAAACATCATGTTAATACAATCTGTGAAATGTATATTACGCACGTCTTATTAGGAATTTTCCTCATGTACACGTATGAAGTACGCTGTGATTATTGTAAGATGCGGATGTGCATAAGAAATCTATGTTAAGGAACCACGTATTAGGCAATATTGAAAATATAATTGTATTATACATCTTTATCTAGTCAGAAACGGCATATTTACGATTGTAAAATGCAGGATAATAAAATATTTATGAGTATATATTTCGTAAAAAGAAAAAAATAACGAACAACATCCTTTAAGCAAAATGTCGATTGGCCAACGGTGAAAACCTTATAAAGCATTCCCATCCGAGAAAATCAGAAAGCGTCTTTTTTCCATCTCGCAAACTCTCCCATCGAATTACCGGCGCATAATGAGGTCGCGAGGCTCGTCCGGGTCGTGACTTCCGTACGAGCGCGCCACAAATGCAAATTTCGAAGATGCGACTCGCGCGATATTATAAGTCGTAAAGGACACGTGGCCGAGCTAGCGAATATTCCTTAAGGATTTACGACCGTGTGTGCGACTGCGTATTATTATTACGTACACCCTCCCTAGAGATCGAAACTTCGACTTTGTTCGTTTCTCAATTCCATTAAAAATGTCTCGCCCGTGCTTTTTTATAGCTCTTGGCGTTTGATTAATTTTATATATACCGTATTCGTTTAAACTTTATTTAACTTCGTCTTCTAAATTTTAAAAATTTAACGTATTTATTTATATTCAGAAATGGACGTGTAATTTAAAAAAAAAATTTTTTTCAGTGAAACACGCAATTAAAAGTAAAAACCTGCAAGTAAAAAGAATGTTTCTACGAAAAGTAAACATCAGATTGATGGTAACGAATGTTGACGCGTCGTCGAAAAGCATTCGCTCGAATAAATCTGAGAGTGCACTCGAAGAACAATGTAGAATGTCAGTTCGCGTGCATAAAGGATCGACGCCTCGGAATTCGATGAAATTCCGAAAATAAAGTGCAACGGCATTCTCTCGCTCTCTCAAAAATTTGGGCATTATTCCGAAGGTCTTGAAGCGGATTGTCGCACTCGAGAAGAAATCCCGGTGCTCGATCGAGAAAGAAAGGAGTGAAGAAAACGAGTAAGAAAAATCCAAAGAGAAAGAGACTAAAACGAGTCAGTGAAAGACAAAAGGTCTCGGGCGCGGAAAATGGGTGAAACATTATCCAAGAGATAGAGTATTATAGAGAGTGGAGGAGGAAACAGGTACGAGAAAGAAGTTAGTACAAAGAAACCCCACGCGTTTTATCTTGATGGGGGCGCCAAGGGGCTAAGTACTTTTCGGGTCCTTCGCGCGCGGGGACGAAAAAAAGGGAAAAATCTGATAACCAATGCCCGCACGTTTTCTTCAGACGCGTGTTGGAATCATTGTGAGGCCCGACAAAAACCCGTGCGACGATTCGTAAGCGAGATACCGCGGATAAAGGATCGAACGAGTGTTTCTGCGCTTTTTCGGGAATGCGAAGGCCTTTCGTCTCTCCTACTTTGGATTATTTTCTCGAGAGAGCGGGTTGCTATGCGCGCGTCAATCAGCCATCGATGAGTTTTCCTCGAGAGAAATACCGATCGGTCTCCGATTGCATTCACTCTTTAGGCTATTGTGTGTGTGTGTGTGTATGCCTGTGCGTGCCTGCGTGTGTCTTTTCTAACCCGGTGAGTGCATGTGCGCGTGTGTGGACTGAACTATTTCCAGTCATTCTTTGACCCGAATTTTCGGAATTAATCTTTCTTATATAAATACTACTTCTTTCAAATTTTATCGTTCTAGCGATTTACGGCAAATATATTGACCCTTTTTATCGGCATTCGATAGCTTGCTTATATCAAATTTATTATGAAGGCATTTTATAATGACTTGAAAAAAAATTATTACCTAATGTTTGTAAAATAATTACAAATAAAGCTATTATGTTTTAGTTTTCTAAATAAAAAAAACTATTGTTGTAATTTTCATTTCGCCCTTAATACATATTTTTATGTGACATTATATTTATTATATAGATTAATAAAATTTCAAATTGCTTTTTATATGTAAACAGAATAGCAAATTTATGTGTGGCAATATCGAATCAATCTACACGTACGAGAAAAATGTGTTTAGAAATAGAGCAATGAAAATTTAAATGTCAATATATGAATAACCAAAAATTAAAATATTTTTTTTACATCCTTATGGATGTCTGTGTTTAACGAACTATAGATTTACATAAATCAAAGAAAATCTTAATTGTACGTACATGTATAGACAACTTAATTCTTGATTTAATTATAAGATTCATTTTTATAATTGTGCATTTTACAGTAAATATACCAAGCGCAAGTAATTTTGTAGAACTTAAAGTAAGGGTTTTAGATGCCACCGTTACGGTAAACAATTGCAGTAAAAGCACATTTTATTTATATTATTTTAAAAAATACTTAGATACAAGATTAAAAACTTTACAAAATACATGTATAATTTTTATAATTTTATGTTTGTTTAGTCAATTTCAAAGTAAAAATTATTATTATAGAGTATTTTCTAGTAAAGTGATAATTTATTTTTAAATACAAATAAATGAATTGTTAAAAAGTGATTCTGAATGCAGCAAACTATTTTTTGTTGTAACGCGTATATAGAATAGTAAAAAAATTACTTTTATTTAAAACTACGAAAATATTACTAAAAAAAGGTAAATATGTTTTTGGCAAACGTCAATGAATTACGACGTTCGATTAGATCGTATCTAGTGTGGTTATTGGAAATCGGTTCATTATATGCGAACAAACGTCGGTGACGTTAGTTTTATTGGTAAGAAAGAAAGCGAGATAATGATCAGGAAAGGCGTCATTGCAACCAAAGACAAGGCCGAAAAAAAAGTGAAACAAAACGATGAAAGTTCCGCTTACCAAGTTGGAGACGTTACGCGTTAATGTCAGGCTCCGAAGTGTCGGCGGCTCCTGTTTCTCGAGGAATATTTTTGGAGGTATGGCCATGTCGGAACTAATGAGTCGAGTCGCTCTTTTTTTTTTATCTTTGCAACCCCCTAAAGAACACAAGTAGAAACTATACGGCGCCGTCACGCGTCCTCCGTGATTTTCTCAAGTATATAGTAGTGTTCTGTACCGTAGTATTCAATTTTCAATCTAAAAATAATACAATAATAAATAATGTTGCAACTACAAATTATCAACGTATAAATAATGAAAGGCAAGTTAATAAAAATGCGTGATCGTTAAGTACAAAATTAAATGGGTAATTAGAGACGGTTAGGTAAAGAGGTTTTATCGCTTAACCAAATAATACGATTGTGCGTGCGCGTGTCGCTCGTCCCGAAGATCGAATCTGCGGTATGGTTATCCAAAGTCAGATAGGATTGTCGAGGCGCGGCAGGAAGAGGCCCGCGATGGGTCTTGTCTCGAGGTGTGCCACGCAAGATAGCCCTATAGCCCTCATCTGTGTTTTCCACCAAGCACCGATAACCACGGTTATCTCGACAAGATTGTCTCGTACCACTACTACCACCGGGAAAATTCGAGATTGTGTTTTCGTTTACGAGACATCGTGTCCGATATGCTTCGCCTTTTCCTTCCATGGACGATTAGGAGACTACTCGGTAATTAACTCTCTCGTTTGCGTATTAATTAACGCTGTATTTATTCGATTCCGCTGGTGTATCACACATGCATATATACTTACTCCCTACCTCGAAAAACATTACTCATCTACATTTACTCTTTTCTTATTCAACGCATGCACGCGTAATGTATGCGATCGGTGCATAACTTATTTCCTCCTGTAATTTACCAGGGTATTTTTGTTCATTTATTGCTGCATTACTTAGCTGATTACCTGTTAAATTATAGCTTATAATTAAACAAAATTTACATTAATTTTTATCTCGCATTTTTATTTTGCGAGCGCGAAGTGTACATTGCAATATGCTAATGAATGTAAGAAAATTTTGAATGGAATAATTAATGAGATAAATGTTTGTGGAAGAGGATGAAACATTACAAAAAATATAAATGATATACGTTACGCGAGAAATAAAATACGCACAATATTTAGGCTGTTATGGTAAATTATGCTATCTAAAATTATCACGTTTGACCGAATAAGATCTTCGGAGCAAGAAGTTCCACAAGAAACTTGTCCAAACATCCGAAAATAATATTCGGATAAATGTACAGAACGTGAAAATATCTCTATGCCGTAAGTCAACGAAGAAAATAATCGGTCGGACGATAAATTTGGTCGGTGAAAGAAAAGGTAGAGAAGAAGAAAAAAAAATCAGGTGTTTTGTAAGCATTCCCGCGGCATTTCTCTACAAAAATTTCCATAAAATCGTAGGATAATGTCGGGCACCGTTACCCGTCTCGACTCTGTAAATCGTGTGTCTAGGCTCGCGTCATAATTTAGACCCTTTTTAACTGTTTCTGTCGCATGTCGCGTTTTTTTTTCTGCTTCGTCGTTTCTCCCCTCGAGGAGACACGAGGTAAAAGCCTCTACGGAAAATCTCGTTTACCTGAGCAAAAGAGAAGCGAGTTATGCGACTACCTGCCTTCGCGGAGTAGGAGGTCCTTCGCTCGTATTTTCACCGAGGGATGTATTTTCTGCACCGTCGTCTCGACGTTGTAAAACCCAGGCGCCAGGGCTCGCCTTTCACTCTACCGAACGTCACGTTTTCCTTTGGCTTTTCCACGACGAGAGCCTAGCGCCCCCGTTGATTCTCGAGCAAGGCGCCGGTTTTCCCGCTTTTTTTCGCCTTCTCCCTTCCAAGTGAAACGCGATCGTTTTTTTAACGACACTTTTTTTTCTACTTTTATGGTGTCTCTTCTTTGTTCTTCCTCCTCGTCCCATTCGTCCTTTCTTTTTCCTTTTTTTACTTGACTTAAATATCCCGTTCAAAATATTAACTACCTCTATACCTATATATATTTCAAAATGTTTTAAAAACGCATTTGATTTTTACGGACAATACTTATATTATTCAGTGCAATAGAAATATCAATTTACTTACTAACAAATAGTAAAACTAACGTAATGTAACTCCTTAGGATACAATTATACATAAATGACTAACATTATAAATAATCTTATAGAATATGCTTGGAAACATTAGGAAACAGTTGTATTTGTATTTTGTGTGCGAAACGAGCCTTGGCGACCAGTAAACAAATGAGTTCTTCTAAACTGATCATAAAGAAATTTTGTTTAACAATTATCTTAGTCTAGCCTTCAATGTCGTTTAAAACTATTCTGATGCCCACGACGACTTTCATGCTGCGGATTAAGCTCACCTTTGATCTTTGTGACATAATGAAAAAATGTGGATTGGGTAATTTTAATTTCTTTTCAATTTGTTTCCTTTACGAGACAGAATCAAAATTATTATAACCTCTACAGTAACTTCATAAAGATGACTTACCAATTTATACCAAGTTTGACGTAGGTCAAGCTCAAATTTTTGCAAGATTTTCCCACACTCAATAATATGCGAGTCATGAAGTGTCTTATTGCAAAAGTTACGCCAAACTTAATATATATACTATAAATTTGTCTAAAACTTTTTCTTTTTTTTACGTCAAATAGCGTATAATAAAATATTATCTGTATTAGTATACCTATGTAGGAAATAATTAAGTTTGATTACTTTTGTAATTCGACTTTTGTATTATAACTTCGGTATTAAGATTCTATTGTATACAACAGATACTCAATGCTACTATAAAATAAATCGTTTTTTATGTTTTGAAGTTTACAACTATTATTCACCTTCTACCAATTTAAAAAAATGTATATTTTGTGTCTTAAAAATCGTTTGCATTTTTTACTAGGGAATACTAGTTAATTAATGCAATATGCATTAAAGACTTGTTTACGTAGGCAGCATCACGCGTTACGAACAACTGTTATAGATAGATGGACGGCGAGAGAAGCCTCGTGAGAGAGTTCTTACAGACGAATCCAACACCTGTTTCCCTGGGTGATTTCGCGACCCAAAACTCATCGTAAGTAACCAAAGTTTCCCAGAAGCTTCGCCAAGCGCAAGGTGACTGCAGGTACGAGTCGAGTCTATATATATATATATGGCATATATACAACGAGCTACACGCTCCAGAATGTCGCAATGCGCGTAGCGTGTCCTTTGTGTCCTACAGAGAGGTTACGTGCAAAGGGACAACCTCGAGCTTTTCCTCTCTCCTTCTCTCTCCTTACTCTCTATTTTTATGGTTCTCTCAGGGTGATTTACGACGCGTACTGCGCCTCCATAAGACCGTAAAAAGTCGCTCCTCGGCGTCTTTAGCAATCCGTGAAACTTAGACGTGTGCGCGCGCGCGCCCGCGCGAGCCTATATTTCCATCATCGGTTCTTTGGGTATCGATTTCAGTCCTCGTAAATCTGACAAACCGGCCAAATCCGGGCGCAAACTTTCCATCAAATCCTCGTAAATGCGGACCGCCTACTTTTCCACGCTTACTCTTCGTTCGCCTTCCTCTTTCTCCACCTATATATGCGCTAAACATTTTTCTTCGATACTCTTTTATCGCAACTCTTAGAAAACATTTCAAACGCTAACTCTTCTTATGCAGAGACGTCGGACTGGATAAGTTTTTACCAAGTACAACATAGTTTCTCGTTGAAAATTATCAAAATAGAGCACACCATTGTTTGATTAAAGTATCGTAATATTTTTGTAAATCAACAATAAATAAATTATATCCTTGTGCAAAATTAACGTTTATACAAACAAAAAATCAAATATATTACATTTAACACTTCGTATACTGCACATACAATATTTATAAATAAAAGCTATTTCAAGATTTTTTCATTTGTGTAAAAATCGCTAGTAAATATATATATGATCATTGGACGTAAAGAAAACTGCAAAGTAAAAACTAAAGCGGTGCACGTACGACAAATTCTGTAAAGAGAGAAAGTATGTCAGAAGATGCCTCTAAAAGTTGAAACCGACGCATCGAGTCCTCAGTACCCCCCACTGTATTTTCATAATTGATTTGCCCACGGTATCGATTTCAGCGGTCGTAAACGTCGAGGCGCGCACCTTCGGGCCTCTCCTTGCGGGGAGTCCTTCGGAACCCGGGATTAGACTACACCAGACTCGGGGGTGTGGCGGCCCGCGGTTTTTCGGGGACGACACTGTTTTTGCATTCACTTTTTCCTTTACGCCTGGCGCGAGGCTGTAAATAATATTCTTCCATCTACCATTTTTTTAACCATAGTTTTTCGACCAGGTAAACGATACTTTTCGACCGTTTACTAGACTTTTATTATACTTTCGAGGTTTCGAAAGTTTCTCTTGTTGCACTCATTATCGGAGCCATGAATTTAGCATTGATATGGCGCTTAACACTGTTTCCAAGGTGAATTTTTCACGAAGCTTCGGGTCTACTTGAAATTCCATAGTTTTTTCACTTTAGTATATCCAGTCATAGGTATTCAAAATGCAGTGTTTTATTTAAAGAATATAAAAATTTTAAAGTAGTATTTTATTTATATGTATTTGTTTTTAATTATCGGGCTGATTTGTTCATGTAATACATCGTAATATTTGTTAAATTGTATAATATACTTAAATTAAGATTACACTTCTCTCCATCATCAAATATTTGGAATTATCTTTGCAAAATATTCAATAAAAAATCTAATAATTTACATAAAACCTAAATTTTATATATTGAATGTGAAATTTAAAAAAAACTGATCAATTAGAAATATATTTAAAATAAATCAAATGCAGAACCATCAATAAATTATAGTTATTAAATAACTAACTCACACATTTATTGTAAAATTTATTGTATAGAAAAGTTAATATACTATAATGATTTTTATTATTATGTATTTATTCGTGTAATTTCTGGAATATTTAACTAATAGAATTAGCAATTTACAATGTAGTACAGCAAATGCATAAATAACAAATAATAATAAAAATTGCAACCATTTACTACAGCATCTGCGTTTTATTTACAACAAGATAATAATATTATACTAATAGAAACGAAATATGAATGGATGTATAATAGATAAAATATAATATACATAAGATGAAGAATAATTTAAGCCATGCAAAGTAGTTTAGAGGGCAGTAAATCACGAGGATGTAGTAAAAACGTAACGTTGAATAGCCTCGTAGCTATAACGAGTCAATTTATTTTTATTTATCGTCATTAACGGAGGTTGTTAATTGAAACATTTACATATCGAAGATGAAGAATCAATATTAAAACGTTCAAAGAAAACGATGAATAAGTAACTATATACGAGGTCTACTCAATTTTGAAGTAAAGAAAATGAAAATAAGTACTGGTTTTTCCCAATGAACCGATTAGCTCGTCTGTGGAGAATCAGCGTTAATTATTATTCTCTTGCGCGCGTTAATTTGATCCGGTCTCCGGTCTCTCTCTCTCTCTCTTTCTCCCTTTATCTGTCTTTCTTTCTTTCCTTTTCTACATTATTTACATATTCTCGAGTCGAGAGGAAAAACGACAGGAAATTTATGTGCAATTTTGATAAATCACTGTTTTACCTCGCTCATTCGGTTGGAGAGCCGTTTAAAAACGCAACGGTTGAGGAGGCGAGGCCTTTAACCGCGGGGCAAAAATATCCTCGGTGAGAGAAAGAGAAAGAGAGATAGAGATAGAGAGAGAGACAGTCGAGCAGTACTTAACTACGATAACGAGGGGGCGGATCCAGCCGTTTGGAATCCATAAGCGCGCAAGTCCCCCCGAGACCGGATTTTCCCGACGACGACGGTCGCCCGCGTGCGTTCCTTTTCCGGCGCTCGTCTCCTTTGGGGATTCGTCTTTAACTTTATACAAACTCCGTTGCTGTCAAACTTTCAGTGTTGTGTAGCGATTCCAGAATCTTGGAATAAAAATTTGGTCATCTTTTTTCTATAATTATAAAACTGCTATAAATTTAATTTACGTTTTCTTAAAATATTAAGTATAATTTAACTGCTTTGAAGAACTCATTAACTTATGACCTTAGAAGATGGTTAATATTCTAAGAAATAAAAAAAATTTCACTTGTAATTTATCTAAATAGAACATAAAAAATTTCTTTGACTGAAATTTTTTAATCAACTTTATTATTATGTCTATAATACTCATTGATATAATAAATTTCTAAATTACACGAAGTATATCGTAAGAATTCGATTAAATAAAACGATTAGACGAAAGTTAAATAAAAAATCTTAACCTGATTTGTACAATAAGTTGCGTCCATTCTTACCTGACCGAAAAGAAATTCACGGATGCACGGCAAACGTTAAACTGTTCTGAGTATTCAATTGAAATACTCGAGCGACGTACTGGAGGACACAGATGTCGATAAGGCAGATTTCGCTCTCCCCAGGTTGTCTTCGGTAACTCGAGTCGACTCTTCGTCCAAGACTTTCGTCGCAGCAAGTTTTCCTTTTGTCGAGTCACGCCGACCACTTGGCTTACCCTTGCACACGTGCGCTTTCTTCGCAACTTTTGCTTTTCTTCGTTTGCAATCTATTGTTTTTGACTCGATTTCTACAACTATCGATTTTTAATGGGATATTAAAATCTGTTAACGAGATCTTTTTATGTTCTGTTTCAAAAGCAATGGTAAAGCAGTTTTTACATATAATTTTAATACAAATTTTTATCGCTACTCCATTGTCGATATATAGAAAAAAAATTTATATAAAATGTATCTAAATGTTTTGGGTATAAATATTGTACTGACTGCAGTAATTTATTTAATTATATCAATACAATTGCTGGAAAATTATAGCAGATACAGTTAATTTTAAAAGAAAAGCAGATGTAAATGTATATAGGTATAGGTATCGCATAACGATAAGCAAAACGTAGCAGATGACCGCATGCAGCGATGAAGTCCCGAAATTCCGTACAATCGAGTGACTCGCAGTGTACCTGAGACCCGCAGGCTATGGTAAAAGGAACGTCAGAACGGCATCCCAACTCGAATTATAGCGATCAGGATCGCTCTCGATAGATTAGTGGAGGACGCATGTATAATATCGCGTCACTGGCCAGTATTAATTAATGCGTATTTATGCCGGGTCGCATTATGCGCGCGAGCTCGCGCAGGCGTCGGTGCTGCCGCGGGCGGGGATAAGACTTTTGCCGACGCGGTTAATTGAAACGCCACTGTCGGCCAGATAAGCCCGATTGCGACGGAGAGTTATGAGACAATATTATGAGCCCGCCACGTCACGGACAAATTAATTTCGCTCTCGTTCTCCCTTCCCCCTTGGCCCCCTTCTGCCCCGCACCCCCTCCCTTATGCCACCCGTCCCGCGCCGCAGTGTATTCGCGACAGATACGCGACCGAGTTTCAGATTACGCGCGATTCGATTATCGATAATATTCTTTCGTCACTTTTCAACCTTATTATTATTACTCTACTATACTTTGCCGTCTTTCAAATTACTAGGCTTTACTTTACTTTTCAACTTTGTATATAGCTGCGTACGTATATGTGTAATTATACGTATACCGTTGGTTTTTAATTGTAATAGCATTCTTCTATGTTTATACACATTTCCTTTTAATTAATAATTAAATTGCACGTGTAATATATCGATAGATTATTGTGCGGTAAATAAAAGATACCGGCGCTCTATATATTTGTCTGAAATGAGTATTTGCCACATACATGCATATGATGAGGAATCTCATGGGTTCTTGTCATGTAGATAACATTGCGATAAGAATTAAAGTATCTTTAGAGAAAGATAACACGTGTACGGGGTATGGAAAGCGTGGTAGCGAATCGAAATCGACAGAGTAGCAGGCAACTCGAATCGGTATATTCAAGGCTCTGGAATACTCATCCGCAGGTATAATCCATGCGAGCCTTCGCATATATCGGGATGAAGTAAGAAAAGGGCTCTTAGCACAGCAATTACCTCGAATGACAAACGAGAAATTTAGCTGGTACAAGTCCTAGGTCGCAAATCATCGGTGATTACACGCGCCATTAAAGTCCTCGCGCAATCGTCTAATTTACGCAAATTGCGAGTCGTGCCACACTAATGCGGAGTGAGCGTGCGCGCGCGTGAGAGAGAGAGAGAGAGAGAGAGAGACGCAGAGTGGACCGGACGCGTAAACGTAAGATCTAATAAAGCGACAAATCAGCCTAACGGGAATCGCGATACGCGCGACGGTTCGCATAATGCGCAACTCCGATACCGTGCCGGTAAGCCGCGACGAGTCCTCCCGCTGTCTCTGTCTCCCTCCCTCTCTCGCGCTAGCCTCGAGCTTTAATCAGACCTCCCTCTGTATTACGCGACGTCCACCGGATAATGCACCACTGGAGCTAACTCGCTTTCCCGATTATACAAGAGACGACGTATTATTGCCCAATACCTAAACGCGGGCGCGCATCATTGTTTACTTTCGTCCGATGTACTGCGTGCACCTATTATTTCCATTCTGGATTTATAGATTTTCCACGCATAGTTCTATCACTCTTTGTCTAA
The DNA here is from genome assembly GCA_026168455.1 of Theocolax elegans. Classification (NCBI taxonomy): domain Eukaryota; kingdom Metazoa; phylum Arthropoda; class Insecta; order Hymenoptera; family Cerocephalidae; genus Theocolax; species Theocolax elegans. The sequence goes on along the minus strand of CM047425.1, from coordinate 15,686,991 downwards.
ATTATATTTAGTAATTGTTATTAATTAGTATGCCCTCGAAGAACGTATTTATTATATTCGAAGGAAATGAATATACATTTTATCTCTACCTGAACGTTTTTTTGGCTTCTTCATAGAGGAAGCTTTGCAATAGTATAATTTTTCGACTCGCTAAAAACATATTATAAATATGTTTTAACATGTTAGGAGTCAAAATCACGTGTTTTTAGAAAAGGTCTGTATGGATGTGTGTGTGTACGTACGTACGTACGTATACCGCCGTATTTTCGAAACTACTCGGTCAATATCGCCCAGTTTGTGTGTGTAGCTTGCTTTTCAGTTTCCAAATTCTGGAAAAGACTTTGGTTATTTATCCCCCAAATAGTTTATTCTTAAAGACAATTTTTGATTTTTGAAATATTAATTTTTTAAAATTTTGATTAATTTTTATGTACTTTATAGAGAATAATAAAATTTATCCGCTCGATTTTTGAATGACTAATTATCTCTATTGGTTTTTTTATGATTTAAAATAAATGATTTTTTTAATTATTTTATATTTTGAAAATTAATCAGTTAAATGAGCTGAAAAAATTTTTCACTAAGAAACCTTATGATAGTCTCAAACTGTAAAATGTTGAAGTAATTATATCGATTAGTTTTCATTAAAAAAATTAAAATGTGAAAAAATTGGGGTTTTTATGTCGAACGTTTTCGGAAATAAAAAACATTTAATCCACTTGAAATTTTGCGAAACTATAGTCTTTTTGGCAGTTTCGATCTGTATTGTTTTTCAGCTCAAAATATAATTACCGAATTACCTAAGATTAAGCGTTACATATTTTTGTACAAAATATTTGATTGCTTATATCTCTAAATTATATAAAAATTTTGGACATGTCATAAAATATCATTTATATTTTCGCTCCGATATTTATTTGCACGTTGACAGTCGAATTGTGAGTAAAAATAATACTGAGATTAGCAGTATTTATAATTATATCTCTATCTCAATATACATACATTTTATCTGTAAAATAAATAAAATAAATAGTTGCATTATAATTATTTTTCAATTTAAAAATTATAAATAAAAATTTATCTTACTAAATTTTTGTATTTTTTTATTTAATATAGAATTAACAAACAAAAATTAATAGATATATAAGTTTCCAATTAATTGGTAGCGGTTTCTTTTATAAAAAAAGTATTGAAAAATCATGTGCAAGTGTGGTTTAAATGAAGTAATCGTAAGACAATCAAGCGCCAAGCCTACAATAGCGGAAACAACGCAATCTTAACAGCTCAATAGAAAAATGTGTTAACACGTCAACCGAATCGTCGCGTAAAAGGCCATTTTGGTGTTACCCCCCGTGAAGTAGGTATCTTCCCCTAACCGAAACACATGGCGCATCGATGTTCGCAACCTGTGACGAAAAGACTGTCGAAATAGTCATTTAACGTCGAATCACGCGAGGCAAAACACTCGGTTACAATAGTCCGATGAACCGGCAGATGGACCGTACGAGGTAATAAAACAATCGTCCTCAGGGGGATCATCCAGATGCGCGAGACTGGAAACGAGCGGCGGTAATACTTGTTGCGGTTTCTACGTCCATCTTAATTGCCTTCGGATGTTTATGGTACTGTGGAGACGTCAGCCCTTTTGAGGTTTGCATGGACAGTTTCACTTGTCCGCTCTCTCTCTCTCTCTCTCTCGCTCTTCGGTTCTCTCCCTCTATGTTTATAGGTTAGAAAACGCGGTTCGATTGTTTCGGCTCTACCGAGAACAGATTGGGCTGATAAATGTCGCGGGTTATAAACTCGCTTGGTGACGAGCACAAGTGTAATGTATCCCCTACACCGAGGTGATTCGACTCGGCGTGCAAAGTGCATCTGACCAATGTTGAAAAGTTCATTGTCTTGTGAGAAATGGGCTGCTAAGCGCTCTTTATTTCAAAGTTTGTAGGTTTACAATTATTTTCAAGTTGAAATGTGAATCACCAATGTTGCACTTGCTGTGGATACACAATTGTTTCGTTGTCATTAATTTCATCTATAAATTACATTGATATTGCTTACGGTATGGCTACAGTATGGTCTTATTTAGCCATTGATTCTCGCAGTAGAGAGAAATTATATACGGAGCAAAGCTTATTATAAAAATTATACCATTAAAATTCTGGTAATCGTGGGATGTCCTGTTTTTTTTTTTTTTAATTTTCATACTTTAAAGACAAAGAACCTGTATGTATTAACATCAAGTTATTATAATGTTTTAAATCTATTAAATATTTACAACTAATCGATAGATGCAAAATTTTAATTTTCATTTTACTATTTATTTTACTCATATTGCCATAAAGTTCTTGTATTTTTTCTCTACTATCTCAGCATAAGCGAAATCCTAATGTAAAATTATTAATTTACAAGCATATACGTTTTGTTCTTATGCGACTAAAGAATCATATTCGACAATTTGAAACAAATTCGTTTTCAATCATATAAGATATTAGCATTATGTACATACTCAACTGTTACCGACAGAACCGAGTGGATATGCATAGTAACACGTATCGTTATTAAACTTATGATGCAAAAACTTTCTGTAACAAATGGGTATTAATATTGAATTTTATATATTAAAAAATATATGTAATTAATAATATTTTGTCAATGTTGAGACTTTAGAAGACCACCAACATATACATACAATACTTACAAGAAATCTGAATATTTTGTATTTATAAGTGTAAAATCACAAATCTTTTATTACATAATAGATTGCATTTAAATTGCGACTTTAATATTGATTTAAATGCTAATTTTAGAAAAGTTTAAAAGCGTTTGCAAGACTTCGTGGTAAATTTATATCATATGAATTAATTTACAATATTTATAATATTTTTTATGTGTAAGTTTGTCGAAATATTTGACAATAACATTTAAAATATTACATGGAATATATTATTAAAATATGAATACGAAACGGATCAATTAATTAACTTCGTAGATGGAAAGATCGAAGAGCGTTCGTAACTTTGGACAAGATCGACCGTAGAAAGTGAAAAATAGAAAAAGGTAACGTTGGAGTCTGGGGTTAAAAAGAAAAGCGCATCGGACTTTTGCATTAGGAAGATAAGTTCTCGCTGGTAAGCGAGGAGAAAGAAGAGAATATTTTTTTCCGACTCTCACCCCTTTAGGTACGCGCGCAATAAATCTGGCCGCGGGAATTAGTTTCGAGATAAAGTATAATATCACGGGAGGGAGAGGGTGACGTCAGAGACTCCTCGGTATATTTATTGCCTCGATAGTGTCAGTCGTGTGCTCGCCTCCCTCCTTTTCTCCGCGGGGTTGAATTATTGGAAAATAGTCGGTCGAGTCTTCTCCCTCCCGAGTTCCCGGGCCACCCCTCCGCGCCCTACCCGGCGCCCTCCTTTTTTCTCGAGCGTGATTTCCCTTTTGGGCCGACGTCTCTTTGCTTATTCTCGGTGGCCCGGCTACAAATCTTCCCCTCGGCTACGCTGCTTTGCATTCACGGACGCGCGACACCGCGCCTTTTTTCCTCATTTATCAATGTTTATGTATGCCGACTGAGGACCTTGCTGGAACTCTCATTAGGGAAGTTTCGCTCGAGACTCGAGATCTTTCCTTTCTCGCGCAACCTCCTCTCTATCTATATAACTCCTATCTCTTTCATTTGCCTTATTATCTTTTCGATTTTGTTCGAACGTTCTTTTACTTTTTCCCGTTATTTTACTGACACTATATATACTTTCTTTGCATCGACTAGTTTCATTTTTACATTTATTTTTATTCAATTCTATTGCACTTCTCCGAAATATTACATTTTTAGTTTTACCAAGTTGACGTAGCACACCGATGTATATTACACGAACTCTTAAATGCAAATGCAAATAAATTTTATAACTACTGCATATACGTATGCAATTATAAAATATTTCATAACCATAATTTCACATATTTTTATTCATAAAGCGATGGCCATATGTCGGTTTGTTTACTTAAATTTATATACGACAAACCGGTATCCAACGTACAAAATTTTCTTAATCAGTCGGCATCGGAATATTTAACCTTAATCGCGATACGTACATAAAATAAGCCATAAATATTTTGTATATAATAACCAACGAAAAAATTAATGTAAATTAGAGAACACGTACGGCAAATTTGTCAAGATAACCCACGGTAATTATAAAATATTCACATAAGCGCGTCAATCAAAATTCTTCCCTCCAGTTGTTTGGGGAGAAACATTCTCGAGTTGTAAGTAAGGCAACCGACGTCGTCTTAAGGGTTTATTACACATTAACTCGGTGTAACGTATCCCATCCGATCAAAACCAGATTGCACGAAGAATTGTAAATTCCCTCGATACCGTGTCATTGGTCGTCCGATAAAGAGCGTGAAAATTTTTCATCGAATACGGCCACACCTGCGCGCGTAAGGAGGATCACCTGCGTGTCGCGCACGCGAAACACCACGCTTCTCGATTAACCTCATTTAAATATTGACCTGATATTTAGCCGTTTGCGTGTTTGCGAATTTCGCGTTTACTTGCATAAGTAAGTTATTGATATACCATTCGAATTTGCGGATCGAGATTCGAGGGTGAACTGGATTTATGGTATCGAATTTTATATACATCACTTCCATTAGTCGCAGTATTTAAATGACTTTCTTACCAATTATTTATGTATATTTATAACATAATCTAATTATTATTTTTCACTTGAAACATAAATAAATTATAAAAATTTATACAGAATTAACTTAAAATACATATATTAAAATACTAAACTTATAATTAATGCTTTATTTGTTGTATAGTTTCAAAATATATAATCACATATAAATTTATTACTATTATATAAAGTACATTACTATAGGAAATTGAAGGCCATGATGCAAGAAGGCATTTAGCTCTTGAAGCTACAAATAATTGACATCCTGGTTTAAATGTTGCCAAAATAAATTATAAAAATTAATAACTCGTAGAAAATAAAAAAGAAGACTTCTTTTTATTTACAATATTATTCCAAAAATCATTATTTTCGGAGAAAAAAATTTCTAGTAAAAATTACAATGTTATCTAATAAAAGAGAGACAGACTTGACAAATGACAAAAATTACTTATATTTTTTATAGGAAAATTTACGAAACTTATAGTAAATATTAATAGATATGTAGTTAATTTGATGATCTATTCCCGACACAAAATTAGACATTGTTATTACATTTCACTAACTATGCAATCTAATGTTAGATAATATTTTTTTCTGCAAATATTATATTACATTACAAATGATATTCTTTGTTTTTAAATATAGCAAATCATATATTATAAAACAATATATAAATTATGTCACAATGTCATATATTGCCAAATAATACTGAAATATGTAAAAGATGTAATATTTTATTTAAAAATAGAAACATAAATAGTAAAACAAAAAATTGTAAGAACAAAGTGTTTTTTTAAATTTTTGTCAGGATTATTGAGGCACTATATAGTTATTTTATATAAATTAAATTACAATATCATTATACTATTAAATAATACTCAAAATTAAATCAAACAATATTATAATGCATTTAAATATAGTAACAAAAATAACCGTAAATATATTTTAACGCAAAAAAGAAGTCAATGATTAAACCGCGACGTGTGTCTCGCCGGACATTTCTGGGAGGTTTTCGAAATTCTAACATCAACTTTCCCAGATACTTTTTTTCGTTGAAGATGATTGATCAAGTTAGAACAATTTAAGTTTTAAAAATAACTGCCCGAAAATAAGTTTTGAAAATTTTCGGTTTCTAATTTTTTTCTTGGAGACATTAGAAAACTATCGTTAATACAAAAAAGTTTTGCTTTTTCATTCTTTACAACGAATAGTTATTTAAATTATTTTAATAAATTTTTCGCTAAATTTTTCGCTTTCATTTTTTTGTCGTTTTGAGCGATAAATTCTTATTGCTTAGAGGCCGTCAATTAGGTAATATGAGGTTATAAAACATATTTTCTGGTCATTTTCATTTCATATGAACAATTTTTGGAAAAACAATGTTTCACAAATGCATATAGATCTCTACTTTAAAAGATTGTTTTTAAATCAATATGTACTATATAGCTACCAATATTTCAAATGTTACAGTTTAATATGAAAGTAATAAACTTAATAAATTCTACAATTACGTAAAACATGGGGTGATTTTAATTTACGACAAGTGTACAAAACGTACTGCCATTAAAAAATTACAAATTACCCGATGCTTTCATATTTTTGGCATTAATATTTTGTTCGTAGACAAGTAATTCTCGGTGAAACACGTGGAAGCACAACGCAAAGTTCATCCTAAAAGGAAAACGCATTTTCCAGCACGCACCAATCCAATCCCCAGAATGAACTGTAAAATATGCGGCCTTGATAAAATCAGTCCGCGGCATATTTTTTGCGGAGCAGAAAAATGTAAACAGTCGTGGTCCAAAAAAAAGGAAAAAAAAAATGTCCGCGCGTTTGAGAAAAAAGCGAGCGCACTGGGTTTTCTCATAAAAATTCCCCTTTCGCGCACGTATGAAAAAAAAACCGAGGGGGAAGAGAGTACGAGCGCTATCTGGTTCGCGATAACAATGATATCTCTGATATATTATAGCCTCTGCGAGCTTCCTTCGCCATCTTTCTCTCTTTCGCTTTTTATGCATCTACGTGCAGATCGAAAATACGAGGGAAAAGCACCCGCTCCATTTGCGATACCTATTCCTATGTGTATGTGCATGTGTGAGTCTACGTTCATAAATAACCGAATAAATACACCTAGTTCTGTACTTTTTTTTTGTTTCGACTCGGTCGTTCCGGTTTCCGGATAAAACTACGAGTGCAACAAAGAAAGCTCGTTGCGCTACTGTTTTATAATCGAGTCGAGGGTATTGTAAGTTAAATTCTGTATTTCATTCGTTTATACGCCAGGCATGCAGTCTAACTGACGTTTTTTTCCCCCAGTATATACAACCACCACTTTTTTTTATCGATAATCATTTTTTCAATTTTACTGCACTACACATCTGTTTACTGTTTTAATGAATACATTTATATTTAAGTATGATTGTATTTTATTTAATTCATCGAAAATAGAAAATAATATTTGATCAAATAAAGTAATAATTGTATAAAAAATGTTATCTATAGCCGTATACATTTTATTCGTTTGTAAATAAATTCTGAAGATCGTGAAATTACAAATAACTGTTGTATTTTATTCCCTCGTGTAATAAGCTTTTTATAATACTTTTATTAAACATTGCAAATTCAAACTTATCGCCGCGGTTGACATTATTGTTAACATTGCTGCCCTAACGGTATATATGTTAGATTCACTTTGACATGTATACCTATAATATATTATTGAATAGAAGCATGAATACGCGTGGAAGATAACGCGAATGTTAAGAGTAAATCGAATTACTCTACTTTACTAATGCATGTATGTAAAAAGCGCGTTGAAAAAGATTAAAGAAAGGCTCTATGTGTGAGAGGGTTTGTGTGCGGGGCTACGCTCTTGCACGTTCATAAAAGCCAGAGGCGAGAGAGAGGCGCGCATTCATTTTTCTCCTTTTTTTCGTCGAGAGCGAGTGAACGAACGAGCTCACCGAGGCAAAATCGACCCTCCCTCGACTCTTGCTTCTAGGCCGCGTATTTCAGATTCAAAACGAGCGCCGCGCTTTTTTCCCTTTTCGAGCTTGCACCGCTATCTTTGCAAGAAATAAAACAAGATCAGTTGAGAGAGCTGCGTCCCTTTCTCTGATGGGACGCGTTTTCTCTATATGCGTCGTACACTCGTTTCTCTCTCCCTTCATCCCTCCCTTTTTCTCTATACGATAACGTTTATTTCGAGAGAATTTTTAATCTCCTGGATTCAACATCATAGCCCTCGTTTTCTTTCTTTACTGGAATATAAATGTTTTAGATTTACTTTGTTTAATTTTTTAATCTTTTACATATTAATATTATTTTTATTAATATTTCTTAAACTGCTTGTTGCTACTAAGTAATCTATTTTTTGAATTAATTAATTATGCCTGCTAAAATAAAATGTCTATGAATGATAACAAATAAATAAAATACTTGATCTCTTCAAGCTAATATAATTTTATTGAGAGCAAGTCTTTTATTTATTTATTATTACCATCTAACTACGTGTATGTAAATCAGCTATAATATCTACATAAGAAAGCAAGAAATAATTTGTATATCCAATGAATATAAGTAACTTGGGTTTACACAATAAAATTTAAAAATTCGTTTTTGCACCGAACATCAATATATTATTTATTTCAAATGAAAATGTGAATACAAATGCCCTTATATGAAACATATAATTTTATATTTATTACAATGAAATCAGAAAACAACATAATTTTATAAATAACGGTTTCTAATAACATTATACATATATGTATTGCTAACATTATTTGTTTGTTATTATTATAACTACAGTAAAATAAATGCGCTATACTCGTACAATAATAGTTTATGGTACAGTAAATAAAACCACACACACGCATTAAAGATATATTATATCTGCACAAGTTTCTTTTTTAGTAATAAAGATAGTCAAGAGAAATAAGCGGAACGTAAGCGGACAAAAGAAGAGGAATCCGCACGACTCTCAGCGAAATTTAATTTAAAAAATAATTAAACCACAAAATTAAACTGAGTTTTCCTGAACGCCCGTTCCTTTAGTCTTTTCTCGCGTGTGCCACATTCGTATGTACCATGATTTTTCCCGCAAAATTAAAAAAACGTTCCCTTCTACGTGTATATACAGCTATGTACTACGTGTTTCCGAAAATAATATTCATATAAAAAAATATAATTGCGGTTAATTAACAAATTTAATTATTTATAAAAATAAATAATAAATATTTTCTCTTTGTATATTTATAATATAGATTTATTTATTTTAAAACTATTTCATTTATTGTGTCTTATTTTTAAGATTTTATCAGGTTAAGATTTGATTAAGGAAATTCATCGAAAATTGTGTACACAAAAAATCTCGTATTTTATAAAATGTATCCTCATATTCTTAAATCCGAATACATTTTTTCATTTATTTTTATACAGCAAAAGTTAATGGAAATTGATATCAAATTTATGCTGATGGATATTAGTTTATACATACCTGTAAACTTCATATTGAATATTAATAATTTTTTAATGTTATAAATTATTTACACTTATAAGAAAGATGTTTATGTTTACATCGAGAAAAGTGGTATATTAAAAATAATATACTTAAAGTTTCTTTATTTTGTTATATTTATTGTAGTAATTTTTGGAATATTTTAAAAATAACTGGATAATGGAATTTGTTAAAAATAACTGCATATATCTTAATATTTACTATTAAACATATTCGAAATTACGATAATCTAATTGTAATTTCACTTTATGTATACAAAATATAATAATTTTAACGGGATGAGAATCCCAAAAAAAACTTGCGGATTAATTTTGTATTAAAAGAGAACTCAATTTATCGAAAAAAAACGTATGTAACGATGTTGTGTTTCCTTTGTTAAGATATTCTGTTCTCAAAAATTATTTATAAAAGTTATTCACATATTAATTAATAATTAATTATTTCGTAAAAATCTCTCTTTCACGGTACTCTACTTGTTTTGATATCTGTAATTTTTCAGATTTTCCTTTCAGTCGAGTTTTAAACCTTTGTGATATTATAAGTAGATCACTGCAATTTGAGAATAGAGAATGTTTTGAGTGTAAACATCTTGACTTCACGGGATATAAACCCCCCAAAAACAGAAAAATTATTTATTTTTTATTAATGGAAGAATTTAATTTCGTTTTGTTTTATAGCAATGTATTACCGACCAAAAATTGTTATTTATACCTATAATTAGTTGATAATTTATTATATCGTAAAAATCTCTCTGTCACGCTATTCTATTTGTTTTGAACAATATCTCTTATAAGATTTTTCTTATAATTAGGTTTTAAATTTTTTTTAATAAGGTATAGTATGCTATTTAATTTTTAATTAATGATATAATAATTTTTTTAATATTAAATACTTTCTGAACATATGTAGGTATAAATTTTGAATTATTCATTTTGTAATGTAATTGTAATGTCTTTTATCGCAGCTTTTCAAAGAATGCTTAAATCTTATACATCAAATATTTACATTTGTAACAGTTTATCAACAAAATTACATAGTTGTGTAACTTATAATTCTACAATTTTGTCTGACGCTGTGGAACCATTAGTATTTTTTAAAATTATTAATATTATTTCATATGATTAGAAAATCTTTGTACATTCGAATACTGTTGACAAGTTTTTGGCTAATATTTTTTTGTTTAATGATAAGAAAATCTTTATAATTTTAAAAAAGGGACATCGATGATGTCTGCGAAGAACCCCATCGAATATTTTTTTTGCCCAAAAAAACGTTTCATAAATGTTTCTATTTCCACTAAGGTATATGCAACCATATATATTCACATATGATCATACCAAATTATATACGATTTTACAAAATTGTAGAGAGACTAAGGAGGTGGCACACCTGGTAGGTTACCGACTGGGCAAAAAAAGATAATTATTACATTTATTTTAAAAAATACGCAATTTTATACAAAACCCGAATAAAGAAGCACTAGATAATTAAATAATAAGTAATTCTACAAAGTTACAGGTCAATACGACAAAGACATCGAAAAATCAGGGATAAAACGTACATTTTCGGTGCAGAAATTTTTTAGGTGTCTGTTGTATTGACCTGTAACTTTGTAGAATGACTTATTATTTAATTATCTAGTGCTTCTGTATTCGGATTTTGCATAAAATTGCGTATTTTTCAAAATAAATATAATGATTATCTTTTTTTGCTCGGTCGGTAAATCACCGATTTTGGTACCCCCTTAAGTTATATATAATTATATATGACTGCTTATACATAATTATCTGACTATTACTTGTTCTGATTTTCATCTAAAAATTACATTTTACATTTTACAATTTTTATTTCCATATAATTGACACTCTAGGTAGCTGTATAGCTCAATATAATTGTATTTTACAATTTTATATTGTATTTAATTGATTTATTTCATTTGATGGAGTTCCAAAGACAACTTTTATTCTCCCTGCCTAGCCAGCCGAGCTTTTAAAGAATTCAATTATTTATAAAATATTATAGCATCTGAAGAAGTACGATAAGCGCTATAGTTGGAAACGATATTGATGTCTGTGCAAAATTTGAGACTAAAGTTCAATCAGGTTATCGAGAAACCCCTTACTAAAAATATGGCATAAGTCAGCTCTTTGTGGTAAGGGAGTTTTTAAAAACACAATTGAATTTTAGTCGCAAATGTTGCACAGTAAACAACGCCTTTCTTCTTTCTTACTTTTTCTAATACTATAATATATTTTAAAAATTATAATTAAATTCTTTGTTTAGCTCAATTAATAAGATAGGGAGGATAAAAGTTGACTCTGGCATTGTGAACCGTCCGTCACATGTGCAAATTTCTTTACATTTTTGATGTCCTGTATTGGTTGCATAATGTGGCATTCAACTAAACCAGAAAAATCTACAGAAATATTTTAAAGAGGCGATGAATTTTTTAAAGTAAAAATGTTTCGACTATTTAGGTTCAACTACTTCAAATCAATAACAAGAATGACTATAAATAGTTGGACAGGAACTAGAATAGATACAATGTAAGGGATACAATTACAGTGTATTGAAGAACGTCAGAAAAAAAGATCGCTTTGCGATGAAAACGTAAGCAACAATAGGTGAATGAATAGGTGAAAAGAACTTGGAGATAATGCAAATAGATGGCAAGTATGGGAAAAGCCGGTCGTTGAAGTAACAAAAACGTGGCATTGAGACCCAAACGAGATTTGCCGGGCGCCAAAAATTGCGAAAAGAAATGGTAAGCCGCGTAGGAAGATCGTTTGTAGATAGACACAAACGAAGGCAAGACCCAAGCGTTTCCGCCTCGTTATTACGGCGCCAACTCTTTTTGTCCACGGGATTAGCCCGAGATGAGCCTCGCAGCGGGTGGTCGCTGCTCTCCTTTTCGCCCTCGAATTTTACCCCCGAGAGACAATGGAGACCGGATTTTTTACGCGGCTACCGTATCAACCGATCTGCGCTTGCGTAAGCTCCTGAGGATGCACGCAAAATTTTTGCGTAACGCGCGGATTCGAGGAAGGACCGGAGCTTTGGGAAAACCACTCTGCAATCAGATACCGGTATATCCCAGCTGTTATGCGCAATTCTTATAATATATCCGATTGCATTACTATGTCTGACAAAATATTTTGACGTATTTCTCAAGTAAGCCAGGTGATACCGAATTTTTTTTTTTTTCTGAAAATGTATACGTATTTACCTGATGTTCTTTGGTACAAGGTGAATAAGGTACATTCAAGGTATTTAAACATATATTTAAAATATGTTTGAAAATATTAAGTTTAAACAATGTTGATTGTAAGTGTAAATTATATAATTGCATAATAAAACAAATATTATTTTTAAAAGTGTATTTTATTCTCTTATTACTTCAAAAATAACGATCATACAAATGTTAGAGTTAATGCGAATAATAGAAATGTCTAATGAAAGCATAAATTAATAATGTAAAAAAAAACTAATCGGAAAGCTAGTTAACGCTATGCAGTGGTAACACGATACGATTGTACAGGTTTATGGAGATTCTTATGTAATAACCACGTAGCATGCGATCAATTTCGTTCTTGGTAATTTTCGCGATGGCACGTTCGAGATTAGGTTCTCCGCGAGTTTCGCGATCGACATGCGGATGTACCCGATCGAATGACCGTAAGAGACGGGGCAATCGAAATGCAAAGTCAGGTGTGTCCACTGGTCGTCGTTCGATTCGCCAGCTGCGTTTTGAATGCGATATTCAACAACTCCAAGTACAGACATAAGTGGCACCTGCGACAAAATTGTGCCACGCGCATATTATTGCGCGAAAATCAGTACGAGTTCGCTTCGATGCTGTAGCTCGTTTTATTGCACCGGTTAGCCGAATGTTTGATTCCACCCATCAGCTGTTCCTTGTTACAACGAGCTTAATTGATTTTTCGTGTGTCTCGCATTGTAACGATTCGCTTTTACAATTATCGTAATTGCCCCTTTTTTTCGAAGCTACTTTTTAATAATAATAACACGTATATTTTATTCGTAATTATAGATTATTGGTAGTATATATTTTAACTAAGTAATTTTGAAATCGTATACGTTGAATTACACCAAGGACACACATTTTACTCCGACAATTATTCCAATACTATCATTTTTGGATCAATTGTTGAGTATATTACTATACTTTTATTCGAACATATATGATCTTATACCGTAGGTATAAAAAAACGCGCGGTAAGTTAAATAGTTCGTATTTATAAAATTCATTGTCATTGCCGAAAAAAATTTTTTGTTTTTTTTTAACATAAATTTCAAACAAATTCTATAGGATATATTTCTCAATTTTAGATACGATTGCGTCTCATAATTTCAAATTTAAACAAAATACAGAATGAAGCTTTGATTACTATTTATTCCTTCCTCTATACAATACATTCAAAGACTAAGTATATAGAATGCTTATAGTTATCGAGCCTATCGGAAGTCTCGAAATGAACAAAATAAACGGTGAGAGGTTATTTTGCGGAATTCCTAGTGCTTCCAGCAAAGTATACGCCGCAATATTCAATGAAAAAAAAATAAATAAGAGAAAAGAGAAAAATAAACAAAGTGAAGAGGTCGACGAAACCTCGTTAAAAGCCGTCGGCACCTGGGCAAAGATCTCGCGTGCATCTCCACATGACGCTGGACAGACTTCGCATTAGGGTTCGGTCTTTTTCTCTCCCTCCTGTGTTCTCATCTCCCGAATGAATCTCCGCGTTTAACCTCCTTCGCCCGCGCGCCCGTCTCTATAATTATTCCAGGGGCACAGGATACACGTATACACATGCATTTGTATACACACACACACATTTACGTACGTGCGGTATGTATATTCGTGTATGTATATATACATGTATACATGGGTGTGTGTGTGTGCGTACATACATCTAGATATTTTACAAAAAAGGGGGAAGGGTTCGACAACGTATCCACTGTCCTATCTTTATGGCTTATTGCAACGCTTTGGGCAATTTCGCGATCGGCCCAAGATGCGTTTTACCCCCTACTTCATTTATTTCTTTTTTTCTTCTTTATTATTACTATCCAAAGGTTCGCGGATCTCCCGCGAATGCTCGTTGTTCCTTTTCGTATTATATATATATATAAGATCGAAAAAAAATTGACGGACAGCTGTGCGCAGTGCGCTCGAATATATGAATTTTTTTAATCTCGGTTCCGCTCCGGCTTGCATATATATACACGTGGTAATAAATATCTACATTAGATAGCGATGAATAAACCGTGAATTTTATTAATTCTCGGTACGTGGAATATACATATATATATATATCTATACCTTATACTAGAATAATCGAGTACTGCACCTGCCTTAATTTCGTACAAGATTAAACGAAGTTTCGAGAAATTGTTATGCCTCGACGTAAAACTCGATAAATCATAAGCATAAAAAATTTAGATTTTTTAGCCTTAATTCTCGTTAGTTGAATTTTATTCCGTCCATGGTGCGTTTCCCAAGCTAACAGATTGGATAAGAATATAGTCGGAAAGAAAAAATGGTGATTTTTTGATATATTACATTGTTTTAAATAAATAAACGAAGTGTTTGCTTACCTATAAGATGTATGTATATAGAATTTATTTAAATATTAACTAAATTACTCGAGAGAAATAAGGACAATTGTATTGATCACGTAGAAAGTCGGGGAGCCGAAAAGAAGCGCAAAACAAGCGAAATGAAAACGTAGGAAGGCTCACCCCCAGTCGGGTTCAACAAGAGCGCGATTCTTTTGAGCGAGAGTTCGCTCGCGCGTCCGTCAAACGCGGCTTGAATTCCCGCATGCTAGCGGACGCAAAGAGTTGAGCCCCCGACAATGCCCTCATTCATTCGGTCTAGAATCAGAGGGAAGAGATGGGAAGGGAAGGGAAGGGAAGGGAACCAAGCGGTTTATTCAATCCACAACGAGGGCTGAATGCTATCTATATTATCGGGCTGTGGTTCTAGATTGAGATTATCTCGGCGAAAAGCAAACGCGCCGGAGATGAGCGATACGTTTGTGCCTCGCCCAAATCTAACGTGACGTCTCTGTCACTCGAAACCCGTACCTTTGTCTTTTGCGATCTCTACGATCGTTTATTTCATTTTCTCTCCCCTGTCTATTTACGTTTCCGGGGTGGATGCTTAGTTTACATACACCTTTTGTCAACCAACCGCTTACTACTCATTTACGGCGTGAAAATTTCGTTAATCCGTGATAACTCGCAGGATCTTGATGTGTAATCGTACGATATACCACGAGTTAAGTATCCTCATTTTACCAGATACAATTGATAAATCTACGTAATAAAAACATAATCAATGCAAATTCGAATTATCAGTACTTCGAGCATCACGCTAATTAAATTTCGTATAAGCATACGAATATGCAAGCTTTCGTAATTGGGAAAATACATAAACATTATATTGAAAATTTAATATATAGAGCACGCAATGGAGAAAGAAATATTAATACAGAGATAAACTTACATATTATTAGAGAATAGTAATTAGCACGTTTGAGGTTTTTGTAGAGACGTGAATCCTAAGAACGATTTCGTTCTATCGTTACGTACGGGTCGTTAAGCAGGCGCGTGCCTTATAGATTGTCCTTTCGAGGAAGTAACTTATGTGCAAGCTTGTACGAATTCTACGATTTGGCTAATTTCTTCGTGCGTTCGAGAGGCGCCAGTCGCGATTCAATGGATTTTCTGTAACTATTGCGATACTTAGAATCAGAGGTCCCGATAGACACTTGCTTACCATTTCAATAATTCGTTTCAAAATAAATATATATTAAAGATGCAGGCATTTATTTTAAAATATTATGAAATTATAAATCAATAATCGAATATCACGTTCTCTTATCTTACTGATTCTTTAAAAATTTTGTTGATAAGCATGATTGGAAAAGACTTTCGGAGTTTTATTTATTAAGTAAGACGATGTATTATACCAATACGTAACATAAATATACATATAATTAATTTTTCATTAAAATTGATTCACAAGAAAAATGACTTGCGATTGACTATACAGAAAAAAATGTGTTTTGTTTGGTTTTACAGGTAATTCTTGAATAAACAAATAAGTTCAAGACAATGAGTATTTTATTCTCGTCGAAGTGATAATCAGTCAATATTGTCGCATTTCGCCTGTCGACCTCGTTTTGCATAACTCCAAGGAAAACAAACATATTATTATATTATTATTTTTATATGTATATTCATAGATAAAGAAAAACTTGATAAAAAATTGATTATTTCGATGATGATAATTATTATATATTTTATTGAATGCGGATAGAAGTAAATGTAAATAAATACAAGTAAAGAAAGATATAAGTCCAGATGTTATAACTAAAACATTAACCGCACCATAAAATTTGATCCCTGATTTCCCATAGTTCCAGTAGGAAAACACAGGTCGAATCCAGTAGCTATACGGTAATTAGGTATTTAGAGGTACCGTAATGTAGACGCGAAAACGCAAAAAGTGGAAAAGAATGCGTAGGTGCCGAGTCATCGATCGCGGGTAATCCTTAAGGGCAGGTACGTCAGGTGGCTGGGAGAGCCCCCAAAATCCGCTCTACTTTCTGGTAATGGAACGGATGACCGGATTTCGGAAAGCTCGGCGCGACGACGCAGCTCTCGTCTATATCCCGCGGATCCAGCCGAAAGAAGATTACGAGAATTTGGGATTATACGGCCCACGGAGATTGTGCAATGGTCGTAAATTTACGGGCTGGCCCGAATTTTGCGTCAGAGATCTCCGGTTTTGTCTTTTACTTATTTCTTTCATTTGTATTCCTATACATATAGCTACTGTACACCCATATCTTTCACCAGACTAGTCCTTATCGATCGGTGTTTTATGAAATCCATTGGGAAACTTGCTACTCGTTTACTAGTAACTGTAGTTTGTTTAAAGACTTCTTTTTATATGTATATATCCATCGAAATTTGTGAATAATTTTTTTTTTTCATAAATCGTTTAAATGACCAAATAAAAATAGAAAGTTCGATGAAAAAACTGATATTGTCAATAATGCAATAACTCATAACTAATATTGATTAGGTTATTGGATTACTAAAAACGAGTTTCTCCATGGAAGTTTGTATTTTATTTATATAATATTTTATAAGACTATTAAGAAAAAAAAAATAATTATCTGCGGGGGAGAGGGGGAATAACGAATAAAACCCTATATATTTTATGGTGAAACATTTAAATAAGATCGTGAAAATTAATACTTTGGTAGTCGGCATATTCTCTTGACCAGGTTACATACCGTAATAAAGTGGTGATATTTAGCAGTTCACAAAGCCAGTTCGAAATACAATCAATACTTACAATCAAGAAGCAGGAGGAGAGAAAAGAAAGCTTTATGCGAGGAATGGGCACGCGCACATAATTCAATATCCAACAAGGCGCGAGATCACATAAATTTGTCAAAATACAACCCAGGTTTTCCGATCGTGGATTAATGTCTCTATCTCGAATAATATTCGACCGCGCTTTCTTTTTACCAAAAAAAAGACTAGACGCGTGCGTACATACGTTAGGCAGCTGTCGCCATTGTCAAGCGATGTTTGAGTGGTTCCCGAATAGTGAGGGAGAAGGAAAGAACACCCGGTATTGTGTCCGCTTGGGATGAGATCCGCGGCCGATTACGTCGCGAGCCCGATACGATCTCATCTGCATCACCAGGACTTTGATTTGCTGGTCAGAATACCTACCTCCTCTGTCCTTTGGGGCCTTGGATTCTCGCTTCTAATTTTCGTCGTTTAAGGGCTTTATTATTTCTCTCTTCCGAATGGCCTCGGTATGTAAAACGCTGTTATTTATCGTTGCAGAGAAATATTTTAAAATACAAAGTAGAGCAATTTTTTTACAATTTTTTTTAATATTGTTATTATGCGCTTTATCAGGTACAATTTATGTTTTAAGTTGTAAAATTCCTGAAAGTTGAGAATTATATATATATATCTGAATAAAATTTCATTTAATCACAAAGATGTTCAATTATTTTTAACGTATCTTCACAATTTGTTTTTCTATTCACTCGTGATAAATGTAAATAAATCAATAATCATAAGGACACAATTTTTCATTAGAATTCCATGTTTTGAGTATTGTTATACACACCCCACAACAAATCCAAAAAGCACCAAATAATAAAGACTACTGTACGAAACAATAAAAAGACCCCATGAGCGCATGCGGCAAAAGGAAAACGATAACTCAAAATGCAGCCGTCACCAATGAAAAAGAGGAAGCAGTTGGAACGATTTTCGAATGCGATTACGCACCTCTGTATTTTGACTGGCCCGTGCAATTTAAGGGGCGCGAAAATTTGTTTTCCCCACAAAGCGAGCGGTCAGTTTCTCGATTGCCGCGCTCATCGAAGATCCTGAAGAAAGATACGAAGGCGCGCGCGCACGCGTGACAAAATGAAGAGCTTGAAAGGGCCACAATGCCGGTTATGTGGTTTTCTACGCTTTTATTGTCGTTTCCGAGGAAATCACAAAAACGTCAAGATACGATCAGCTTTTTTCGGATTTACTGGCTCGAGCTGAATTATTCAAACTTTACGAATCTATTTTTACTTTGAGAGCCCAACACTTGTGGGGACGTTAAAAAACTAGAGAAACGATTGTTCGTTCTTGTATACTCGTCGAGATGAAGAAAGCCGAGCTAACCATTTTTCTTCGTACGAATAAATTTGTTTTTGTTTGAATTGAAAATTTAATTTTCGTTGGTGTGTTTTTCGATGAAAGGATGTTTTTATTGTTCGAAAAATAAAGAGGGTCACATATGTACATCTTTTTAAGACATCGTTTACTGTATGCGAAGAAGTAAAATTATACACGATATTTGTACATTAAACTTTACCGAATATTAAAATAGAAATATTCTTAATTTTTCCTGCAAATTATTACCAAAAGAAACAAAAGTTTTTAAGACTATTCGTTTGCTAAAAATAAAGTTTCATTTATATGTGTATAGGCAACGTTTGTCAAAATTTAGATTCGCTACTGAATTTATTTATGATTAGTAGCTATTAACACATACGTCATTACTTGTTTAATTCGCGTAGAGTTTATTTTTATCTGAAATAATGAGTGATATTCTTGGATAACGCGATGTGGTTTCATATCCGGTTAAGTAAGTGCATAATAATGGTAATTTTTTATAATTACTTTCATAATGCAATTCGGTCATTAGATTCTTACAAGGTGTAACTCTTACAAATTATTGCGCAATTAATGTGAAGAAATCTATTATAAGAAGAAATTGATAATTTTGATAATTATTTTTACCATTTTTTAACAGACAATAATTAGTTTATTTTTAACTATTCAAATAACTTGATTCGAACATTACAAATATGAAACACGACCTGTTATGATGTAATATGCAGCAAGTAATTAGATAATTTATATATGCGAATAAAAGGAAAATGACAGTTGCAATCAAATATATAGAAACAAAATAAGATTTATTATTACATTTATAACTATAATTCTTAATTATATAAAAATTAATTACGATTACAAGAGTTGCTCCGTAATCTCATAACTGTTATAATAAACATCCTTATTATTATTGCTACTGTTATTGTTGTTGTTATTGTTATTAAATATTACGTAAATAATTAACGTCAACAAACGCAGTAAACAATCACTTAAAATTCTTCCCACGTGTAAGCTACTGTGCACACATTTAAAAAATCTCAGTAAGCGCAAGATATAACATCGTAGTTAATTACTTCCTCATAAAATTGAATACCTCTGGTTAATCCATTTTAATAAGGGCACGTGATACTCTATACATTAATTCGTTTGTAGTAGACACGTTTCCTTTTTATGCATCAGACTTGAATGTTTCACGCTAAAACGACTTGAGAAATCAGATTTTGAAATCTTCGAATTCCCAATGATCATTGTCGAAAATTGAACCCGACTTGGATAAACCAATTCCCAATTGAACTACATCTGCCTGCATTAATTTTTTCTTAATTAATCTATCAGGAATTGGATACTATACATTATTTATGGAAATATTATTAAGTTCACTGTGCTTAATTTGCTTATCGTACATTAGTGAATTCCTACTTTGATTTTATTGTCGATATATAATTTATTATAGAGTTAGATCAAGTGCAACGGAAATAAATAAATTATTATTACATCCATAATTTAACTTTCTATATATTTGCGTTTCAACATTAGTATCCCAAAAGAAAATTACTAATCCATTATATATTGTATATAATCGAGGCATAAAAAATTAAAGTAAAATTCGTAGAAGAGCGTAGACTCCCATTGATCGTTGGCTATTTATCACAAAAGCTCATGCGAGGATCATTTTTTGAGTGTCATCATCGATGAGCCAGTTTATCGACTCTCCATCAGTCCTCGGAGAGACGAACGACCTCGAATTATGCAAGTCGAGACGAAATGCGGGTGGGCTAGGAAAATCGGTGGTGGGCGCGGCCTCCTTCCTTCTCTTTATTATACTTTTCCAGAGGCAGGTGGTGAGACCGATACCGCACCTCCCGCGGTTAAGCTACTTGGTTTCTTCGACTCGCGGGTGTGACGAGGAAACATCCTTTTGAATCGAGCTTCGGACTAGAAAATAAATCATTTGAATTTCATACTTATAAATTAGTCAAAATATAATCGATTTTAATAATACTACTCAGCCTTTAATCTTCAATTATTATAACAAATTACATTTCAAACCAGATTTTTTAAAGATATTTTGAATCAACAAAATAATCGTTTTCGATCGACATTTTATGCGATAAGATATATATGTAATTACGAAGATAAATAAACAAGTTCGATACATGGAATAGTATTATTGTTATCTAACTAATTTAGCCGTTGATTTTTATCAAAAAGTAATTATCGTTCAAATATTCTCTCTGAATAAATGCACAATTTGCATTTGTTTTCTCCACGATCAACGTCGGTGGGTCGAAAGCGTTAGACGGTTCAGGAACCCGAAGATTCGAACGATATCAATCGCCCGGAATGTTAAGTTCGAGAAACGAATTTCGTTTAGCCAAACAAGCGCGATCCACCCCCTCCTGTAAATCTCGAAGGAGGAAAGAAAAAAGGTGTTTCGTTCCACCAGCATCCCCAAGATAAGGTTAACATGCGAGAAACACACCAAAATGTCCAGCTGCGACGACTATAAAATCCTTTGCACCTGGCTCGAAAGAGCAGGGACTATTGAAAAAAAAGGAGTATGTAGGATCCTCGTGTCAGAGACAAACGAGCGGACCCAATACGATCGTTGTCACACGTGACCCAAACTGGAATCTCTTAATAGGCGAGCATGAGCGACCAAAAATAATTTAATTAGCCAACTCGCGATCGATCGGTTCATTTACGAGGATAACGAGGAATCGATCGAACCCTCTCACTCTTTCTCTCTTTCTCTCTTTGCCTCTCTGTCTCTTTCCCTCTTATTCGTATATAACCCGATCTATTGTTACGAATCGCGCGTTAATATCTCCGGCTCAACAAACTCTCATCGATCAGTCATGAATAAAAGAGGGCACCTCGTTATCGAATGTCATCCGCGAGCTGATTTATGAATGCGTATTAGAGAAGCCTTCTTGGACTACCCAATGGTATTTTTCGATAGGGTGTGGCAAACGGTAGTAGTTGAAGGTCCATCCACTCGATAACAGGATGTCAACTGATTGCCTTCTTCGCATCTCGAGATTATACTCTTCGACGAGTTTTTGAATATTTCCAAGACGAGTGAGCAGACCGTATATATAACGCTACTTTTTCTTTTTTTAATTTAAAAATATTTTATATGCGCACGCGTAACTATTTTTATTTTTACAATTCTTTTTTCTCTTTAAAAATATCTTGATTTAAAACACGTTTCTTCCAATTCTGTTTGGTATACGAAAGTATATTTATTTCTATAAGAGACAGAACTGACAGATACATTTTAAATAACAGTGTACTCTTGTAGTCTTGTTTGTTAAATCGGAGTAAATATAATATACTTTCGAGATGGATGTTGTGGAAAAAACAGTCATCTCCCCGAAAATG
The DNA here is from genome assembly GCA_026168455.1 of Theocolax elegans. Taxonomy (NCBI): domain Eukaryota; kingdom Metazoa; phylum Arthropoda; class Insecta; order Hymenoptera; family Cerocephalidae; genus Theocolax; species Theocolax elegans. The sequence goes on along the minus strand of CM047425.1, from coordinate 15,664,662 downwards.
AAACCGAATTACAACCCCTCCGTAATTCCGTCCAACAATGGAAAGTCTCGAACGTTGAAAGGCCGCGGAAACGCAAAAAACGAAGAGCAGCCGCAGGAAGAAAAATTGCAGGCGATGTATGTGTGTGTGTGTGTGTGTATGCGTACATGCGAGTGTAGTAGTTGTAGGGCCGGGTTCGAGTGTAGCGTACGTGTGTGACGGCGCGAGCTTTGCACGTCGCACGTCTATGCAGATACGTTTGGAGATACGTTTGAGCCGAACCGTCCGGCGTACCCTCCGAGATAGAGCCCCGATATCATTCAGCTCGTAGCCTCCTCACTAATTCCATTCATTCGGCTTGGTCTCCGCACGCGTTGCCTTCTCTCTTCGAACAGCCTCGCGACCTCAGCTTCCCAAACGTTCCTGTCGCTCTCGTCGAGTACGTTGGGTTATGGTTGGGGGCTTGCTTCTTTTTTTTTCTTTTTCTCTTTTTTTACTCTCTGCTACGAGAAACTGGTTTTTCCCTGGGACTTCATTTCCACAGTTATTAATTTACCCGCTTTCGTCGTTATATTGTCAATCTTCTCTTTTTTTTTAATATTTCTACAACTTATTTTACCCAGCCTGAATTTTAGTTTGATTGCGTGGTTATTTTAAAACTCAAATTTTTCATTCACATTTTCACCAGCTGGGCAATAGATTTGCAATAATGCAAAGTGTATAAATATATGGGATCAACGAATAATATACATATTACAAAGCAATGGATTTAAATACATTTGGCTTACCAGAAGCACTTGCATTTCTCAATACAAGCATTGTATACGTTGTATTTAACATGTATATAGTATTATATCTGTTAAGATAAGTATCGCACTATCAGACAAAAGAGGAAGAAGTGCAGAAGTAAAATAGAGATCTAAGATAAATTCATTGATATCGGGAGATAAAGCGTATGATTATAATTATATTATCGAATAAAACCCGATGAAATCGAACAAAATTGTACAAAATATAATCTTTAAATTTGGATTATTAGGTATAGTAAAAAATGATTTTTTCATCGCGTTAATTAAACGTTTTAACTACAACGCATCGTTGTAGATGCTTTTGTTTTTACGCTGATTAAATTGATTGAAAAAATTTAATAAATAAAATTAATTAACAAGTTTCTCTTAACGGGACGTCGGACCCAAGTTATAGGGATCTATATACGTATCAACATAACAATTATATTGAAATAAAAATCTGAAAAAATTCATATGCGTAGTTTAAAACAAAAACAAGAGCATGACGTTTTGATTTTTTTAGAAAAAATAAATTGGTTAATGATAATTGAATAAACAATTTTCGGTCGGTAATTATTGATCTAAAAGGGCATGAATTTTCAACGCAAAAATCAGAATTAAATTACAGATTTAAAAATCTGAAAACTTTGAATATTTTGTTTAAAACATGCCTAAAGGCATGGTGTTCAGGATTTTTTCAAAAATTTATTCTTTCCTTTATAAAAAAAATATTAAAATTTACCATTTTTTTAATCCGACATCCCCTCTTCAGTCTTTAAAAAAAGAACCTCTCTGCCAACTTCATTAGCAGTATATTTTCTCTAATTTTCCAACGATTCTCCAAGAGAATTTTTATATTTTTAACAAGACTCTGACGAAGATTTATCCTCAATAACTTAAATATTATCAAAATAAAAAGTATAACTATTGCTTTTGACAACGTTTAAACAAAAGCTTATATAAAAATCATGTTAGTATATAAAAGTTATGTGGATCTTATCGCTGATACTACACTTGACACTCGTTGTTTAGTGATAAGGAAACAAGAGGAGAGCTGATACAGTCAAAGAACGTCATTAATATACTTATTTCAACTTATCGCTTGACAGGCTTTCTTGTAACTAATTGAATATCAAAAATCATATGTCTGTATCTCAATATAACGACGAATATGCAGTAAAGTATAGGAGAAGTGAACAGTACTGTTTTCCTCTAAATTGATTTTTCCTGATTCAAATTCTTCTTTAAAGCACACTCTGAAAATGTACTATGCAAATAAACGTAAGGATTCCAAGATAAAACTTGTTAGGTAGGTATAATACGACGTATCGTGAATGCAAGTGCATACGTCGAGAAATATTGGCGCGTAAATTGATTAATCGAATTATTCGCGGAAGCGAGGAAAATCGGGTAGCACCCAAAGTGAATCTAAAACATATTCGGTAAGCTAACGAAGCGGAAGGTATACGTTTAGTCGATTTAGCTTCACCCACTCGCCACCCTCGTCTCGTGAAGCCGAGCGTGGTAAAGTCTTGGCTCCCTTCCTCTCTCTCTCTCTCTCTCTCTGTCTCTTCGAGTTTCGCACCCCTCGAATCTCCACAACCCAGTGCCAACAGAGTTATTTATACGTGGCGAGCCAATGCGCTGCTACGTTATTATATATATATATATATACTCCCACGTACAACTAATAGTAATACCGTTGCTGGTGCTCCTGAATTTCGTCTGATCGATGCGACAAAGCGGTTACTTGGGTTCACGGGATCAACCAACATTTTCCAACATCAAAATATCGTACTTCTATTATCGATTATAGTTGCCCTTTGCGAGAGAATGTGCTGTAGATTACGCTGTCTTCTCTTCGAGATTATGTAATCTTATTATTAATTTTATTTGGAAATATGATAATACTAAATTAATTAATTGCAAGATTATACACGTATTGTATACAGATATTTTAGAAAAATACCTTCAAAATATGTAAAGTTGAAAAAAAAACTAAAAAATAAGCGAATACGGTATATAAAATGTAAAAGTTTCTGAGAGTAAGAAATCGAGAAGTAAAAGAGGTTCGCGAGTACAGAGAATATAAGCCCGATCGAGTTCGGAGAAAAGTCGGAAGGTCCCTTGTGAAAAGAGGATCGTCGGTCGTGCTCCTCCCCCGCAAAAAGGGCATAAGAATACTGCTCGGAGAAGATAAGTCTTATCGGTCTAGTTCCGATACGATAGAGCTCTCCCCTTCGAAACGAGGGTGCGCGCACCTACGATCCGAACTCGAGAGAGAGAGAGAGAGAGAGAGTGAGAGGGAAAAAGCGAGTCTGTTATGAGCCATTGTTGCTCATGATGCATCGCCTCGTAAATATTGTATCGAGGCGGAAAGTATACCGCGCGAGGCCGCGCCCGATAAAACCTTTTTCGGACCCCTCTATTTTGTGCCTGTGTGTATATTACTTGCATATAAATGTATATTTATATGTATATATATATATATATATATATATATGAATATATACAAAAAGATGTACGCGAATGACTAGCGCTTCATTTAGTTTCTATTTAATTTGTTACACAAGATAATTTCTATTTTCTTTTTTTTTCATTTTTATATAATCCGAGATGTATCTAATGTTAATAAAATTTGTGCAGTCTAAAGAAGGTGGCATTGACCACCGAAACGTCACAACAAGAGAAAAAATGTGTTAATTTTTTTTCTCCTGTTACCTTTGACTCGGGAAGATCGATAAAATTCCAAGAAATAAATATTAGAAACCACCGAGTGATAAAAGCAACTTAACAATATAAACAGAAGATAATTAATACTGAGGAACAACACGAGTAATACAAGGTTATTTATTCAAAAATTTTGTATTTTTTGTACTTCGGTTAATGTAAGTTTAACAAATGCCACATAAAATCGAATCAATATAAAAATCAAACAAAAAAATGTAAAACTACACTCACAAAAATGGTTTCTTCATGCAAGCGGAATTCTTCTCAAATATCTGCCAAAATGAAATCCACTTTATGTTAAATGATTCTTCTGTTATTAACATGAATTTCCTCTTGCGTTTATTAAGTTTGGAATTATTTCGAGAAACAAAAAACATCCTTTAAATTTTAGAAGAATCATGTAACATTAAGTGGATTACATTTCGGCAGATATTTGAGAAGAATTCCGCTTGCATTAAGAAACCATTTTTGTAAGTGTATATATAGTCTTATTGTGAATTGGAAAACTCAGCGTGCATATATAAAATAATCAACCAATCATCGTGGAATATTTACCTTGAATAATAGGAACGATTTCTCAAGAATCGACGATATTAGCTCGGGAAACTAGTCGAAGCTCAGTTGCAAGTCGATCCTGACAAATGCGCGAAAGGGATGCAGCCGATCGTAACCGATCGTATAGATGCATACACGTGCATGTATATGCATGTACACATACACATCGATAGACGGCGTGTACTGTAATTATATCGGATCCTCGAGCCACTGCGCCCGCGTTATTATTATTATTAATATAGTTATGCATCAGCCGAGTCGGTTGCACAATGCGAGATGGCTTCTATACGCGCGAATACAATGCTCGCCCGAGGCTGGGGGTGGAGCTGGCACACACCGAGAGAGAAAAAGCCCGGGAGGAGGGATATATATATATACGTATATATACGCGCGTTCGGCTTATTTGCGTGTCCAACCACCCTGGCTAACTGCACGCGATTTCTTCGCAATTCTTATACCTGCCAATATTTCTACATCGTAAAACTATTGTTTTCTACGTCTCGTACTAATCTTTTTTACAGATATCCAAATTATTCCATTCTTCTCTTTAGATCGAATTAGAAACGTTTTGTTAATATCAACTAATGTTCTGTTGTGTAAACTTCGTAAACGTGATTGATACAAAATTTCAAAATAATTTACTTGAAGATAAATATTATTTAAATACAAAGCAAAATTTTAGGCGATCAGGACGATTGGATATCAATTACAGCATATTTTTTTGCGTTCCCTATTTAATTATCAGTTGCATCACTTGTGACCTGAAATAAAAACGTAACTGAAAAGGCAATGAAACACATTAATTGTGGCGTTGTCTGTATTTATAGTGATCAAGAGCGAATGATGAAATTTTTGCATGCTGTACGATTTCCTAAAAGGAATTTCATAACTATAAAATAGAATAAACGTGATTGTTTTATCAAGATGCAGATATAGTATAATAAAGTAATTTCAGCACGTTTCCTCGAGACATAAAAATCGAATGCATTGTGGAATATTTCTAGAATCCTTGTCAGAACGAATAAAAATTTAAATCTGAAACGTCTCGAGGCGGTAATAATATTTGCACTAGAATCGATACCTCGATAGAGCAAACTGGAGTATTAATAAGGCCACGAATAGGCAAATCTTTATTGAAAATATATTTTTATTTTCTGGTTCTGGATTAATGGATTTCTCTTAAACGTTCTACAGATTTATTTTCAAACCTTAATGTATTGTAGAAATATATAATATTAAATAATTTGAATGATACATCTGGAGAACGTATATTGATTATAATCGAAAGTAACTTCTCGAATGATCCAAGTATATAACTTGAATAAAAAAAGAAATTCAATGAGAAGCACGTCAGAAAGAAAATCCGTTCTTAATTTACCATCGTTATACCACGATAGAAAAATCCCGTTGAGCATAATGTAAAAACCAATCTGATTAAAAGCGGGTGAAAGATCACTGCGTCAGTCAGGTTGACCGGCCAGGCGTTTCAATTTCGCAGGATTCGCGTTTTCTTATACCAAGGAGCCGGGGAAAACTAAAGTGCGGTCCTACTCCCCGAAAAGAGAGATAAGTCGAACCGCGGAGTGACAGATTCATTTTCGAGCTATCGTCCTCCGTATTCCCTTCTCGCCAAGACAAAAATGAGAAGGAACGATCGCTTCCTATTTCCTCTTTCTATCTTTCTTTCGTTCTCTTTTTTCTTATTTTTCTTCTTTTTTTTCTCCTTTTTTTATTTCTTATTCTTTCCTTCCAAGAGCGCACTTTTTCTTTATCTGCAATTTCATGCCAGTCTCTTTTGCTCGCTGACCACGTGGCAGTCGTTCTCTTATCTCTGCTATTTTCGTCTGCTTTGTAAAGTCGTTTGAAATTGTTTTGTCCTAATTCGTCTTTTATAAAAACCGTATACGTGTAGGTGTTACCCATACATGCGTATATATACACATACATACACATAAGTACATTATACCAAGTCATTTTAATCTTGAAACGGGGAATGTACACGTTTATTGGTATTTGATACGATTGATAAAAGTGATGGATCGAATTGATAAGACACAATGTGTCTAATTGTTAATGACACATCGTTTTCACTGAATTCATTATTGATTACGTTTTTATATTTGTCGAGCGACACTTTTTTTTATTAGGAATCGATAAATCATACGGTTTTATATAAAATGTTAACAGTATTAAAATGTATTAAAACAATACACGGTTTATTATACAATACATTATATTTTTAGTGGATACATTCTATATTATAAAAATGAAGAAAATAATTCTTAACATCGACATTTTCACTAGATGGAGGTAAAAATCTTTGGAGAAAACACGTTTATTTAACTTTTAATTCTGGTTATTCATCACTATAGATAAATTTGTCTCGGTATTCGGGGTTAAATTAATTACTCTTTAAAACTTTATCAACAAATGATGTATCAAAAATTAAACACAACGCAAGATAGTATCGACCCTTTTTATAATTCGATCAAACGAAAGTTAAAAATGTCGAGAAGGAGGCTTGCGATACCGTATAGGTATATACGTATAGAGTGTATATAACTCGCGAAACGGCTCTGTCCTCTCTGATGGCGCGAGCACTTTGTTTTTCAGCGTAGCCTCCGTCCGAGTTGTCATCCTGGCGAGCCCCCGAGATACGCTTGATTAATAACCTCGAGCGATGCGTCAAGAAGCGGCAAGCGCAATTTATTAGATCGTCATCGTGAAAAAGCACCGGCCACCGTCATTTTTCTATGATGCTCCTCTCTTTTCAATTGAGACGCGAGGAGAGGTATGAATTCCGTAATTGATGATGCAGCTCTCTCGAGCAGACCTCGGAATTCGTTGCGGAAAAAAATTTTCAAGAGTGCACTGACATCCCTTGAATTTTATAACCCAACTTCTTCTCACGTTTTACTTCTGTATATATAGATAGATGTACGCAGTGTCTTTTACCTCGAGGGAAAAGGGTACGAGTATAAGTGAGAATTGATTTCTCAAATCGCAAATAGTAAACTAAGCTTTTTGACTACATGTATCTTGAATCGCCCATTCTTTTTAATCATACTGATGATGATATACAACTTTTCAAATCCATACATTACATGCATAAAGATATCTACAATTTGAAGATTCTAACCCAAATTGAATTATTTGAAACTAAAAAAAAAGTACGTAATGAAGAAAAAAATAAAATACCTTTAAGTAGTAATTTTATTATTCATCTTTTCAATACGTTACACAAAATAAGCCTACATTACATAAAAGTACAAATAAACTTCACTTTGAAATTAAATTCCCATTTCGAAAAAGAAAAAACCATTCCTTGATTGAAGTGCATATAGATACTTCACATAACTAAAAATCGTAAGTTACGAAAGTGCAACGGTCCAAGAAGCACAAGTTATGAAAATAAGACGGGAGAGAATAAAAAAAAAAGAAAAAGGATATATTAATATAAAAGTATAGTTGAAGTGCACCTCCCGCGGACTCGTACGAAACCGTATACACTAAGGGGTCTCGGGCGTGAATATCTACTTTTTCTCTCTTTCGAGCACAGCGTCCCTTTCTCCTTGGACGTAAATGCATCGAGAACGGGCTTAACAATGGACCCGAGATTCCTCATAGTTTCAGGTCAGTTACGTCGTCCCGAGCGTGAAAAGGCGAACCGCGCCCACGCGTGTATATGTACGAAATACAATCTCAAAGGGAAAGAGGAGACGGCTCTGTCTCTCTCCCGCTATCTCTCTCTCTCTCTCTCTCTCTCTCTCTTGTATTTTTATTTTATTCTGAATTATTTATATTGCTGTTTTAACTGCTAATATTGTACTTATTTTTAACTAAAACGTATATTGTAATATAGAAGATTCTCGAGCGTATATTTATGTATGTAAGCGTAATGTAAATTATTTTATTGTATATCATTGTCGTTTTTGCCTTATGGTTAAATTTGACCTAGGCATAATAAATACTTTATCAATCAATCAATCTCTTGCACTCGCATGCCTTCTTTTTGCGAGCGTATAAGTGGCCCGGTATATACTCCCAACTAAATTAATCTTGGCACTATCCTACTACAAACGGAACCTGCTTTATTTAGAATTTCTTTCTCTATATACCTTTTTATTATATCAACGTACATTTTTCACTCGTACGCATTTTAGCTGAACGTATATAATCGACTGTGCAATCTTTAACTTCTTAACAAAAATTTATAATAATGTAATACGCTTGGTATAAATTGAATATTCTTACTCGTGTGTTATTACCGAGCTCCTAAAATCTCTTAACAGTGAACACATAATAAAATGTAAGTATGGAGAGAGAAAATTATTTGTTGACTCGAGCCATACAGATATCGTATTAGTTTACAACGTGACATATTCGGTAATTCATCTCATTTACTTTTTTTCCAATACCAATAATACACGTATCAGAATTTACTCTTGCACGTCAAAAATCACTTAGTCGCTAACAATGACACACTCCGCAAAGTGGCCTCGCGGTATGAATAACCCGAAAAACCTAATCGAACACCCGTCGATCGATATCAAAAACGATTCCTATTGTCCACTGATGGATATTGGTTCGATGGTAAAAGAAAAAAATGAGAGGAAAAAAAAGAAATATAATTTCTGGTGGACGGTGACATGCGAAATTCCGGAAGGATTAAAGGTAGGTTTCTGTCGATGTGACACCTGAGATGCCTTGTACACATGACTTTGATCGAGATTCGATTGGCTTCGAACGAAGGAGGGAGATGACGTGGGTCATTGAAAATTGTGTTATCGCTTTGTTTGGCCAGGGATACCATTCCAATGTAAATTAGGAACATTTTTCGAATGGCTACGGTAGATATATATTTTAATTGTACCTTTTTTATGAAACTGGTTTAGAAAACTGCATTACAATATAAATACGATCGAGTGATCGTGATACATTTTTTAAGAGTTTATTTCTCGTTTGTATATTCCATGATATAAGTATATATTATATATAGTTGTTATAATTGTAGTAATCGTATTAAACTTGCAAAAATCAAAGAGAATACAAATTATTTCATCTGTACCCTCAACATGCTGATTTCCTACTAGGAAGAAAATTATTATTATTATTGTTACAAATGTGATTATTATTAGATTTACTCAATAATACCGTCAGAAAATTGAGCTGAACTGCAAAATATCCATTAGCATGTCAGACATTCCGAAAATTCCCCAACAATATCGGACAATTAGTTGTCAATTAAATCACTGATGAGCCAAAGAAATTGATCAATCTTGTGTCATTGAGAAATGAAACCCCGTAATTTAACGGAGGGTCCGTATTCGTTTACCCTCCAGCGAGGAAATAAGAAAAAAATACAGGAATGAATATGGCCTGGTAACCTCGAGTAGGCTCGATTTTTCATTCTCTACCTCGCGCGTCGAGGAAAAACCCTCGAAATTCCTCGTCGTCGAGCGTATCCCAAGAAATAGTCAAAACAGCCCCACCCATCGTGAACTTGTCAGGGTAAACAGACGATTCCTGCCCTCACTCCATACCTAAAAATCGTCCCGAGGGACCGACGCGTGGCGTCTCAAGGGAAGGTATATATTATATGCGCGTACGAGGTTCATTTATTTTCCGTCAGGTTCTTGTCTCTGCAAAAATGGAAATAATTATAGACGGTTTTACGGAATTCTTCTTTAACTTAATACTACCGTAAAATCTCAAAATTCAAAATCCGTACTGTTTCCTTTGGTTTCAAAATGCATTTTCATAATTCGACATTCTAGATTAAACGATCAATCATTTATCTATAATTGATGTTAAAAGAGTTTAAAAGAAAATGAAATATTATTATTTTAGTATTAGAATTATTAATGTATAATGGCATTAATTAACAATAAATTTAGCTTCTTGTACTGTAAATATTCTAACATCAAAATTTAATTTAGTAAAATATTAAATCGATTATACCCGAGGAAGAAAGAAGTACAATGAAAAATCAAATCTCCGAGTAAATGTATAATAAATAGAGAATGGTCAAAATATAGTAAAATAAAAATCCCCTAACGCTAGTCGAGGAAGCGAAACGAATGAAAATTTTCCGGATCCCCGTCAATTCTCATCGGCAGAGTATAGACGCTCACCGATATTTTGCCTAGTAGATTCGGCACGGCTAATAAAATGGCCATTTGGTCTCGTCTTCCTGCCAATAAAATTATTCAAGGTGCGGGCGCCTCGCTACTTTCAATTAGTCGGCGTTCGTGAATTATTGAGAGGAGATATCGAGGAGGCGTGTGAACCAACCCATCTTCTCACCATTAACGTGAGTTTATGACGTTGAGTCAAGTGCGCGGATCGTTTATTTCGCGCGTTCCTACTCGTGGGGGAGCTAACCTTATTGCGATATTATGCTAAGTGACGCGCTCGCGTTATTATTATAGATTTTCTCCCTGGGCTTACACGCGCGACACTTTTGATCGCGTGCCTTTTCTTTCGTGTCGATCGGCCCGATTCTCTTTAGAATTTACTATTTTTACTCCTCCTCTTCAAAAGTGCATGTGATCGCTATTCACATAATTCAAATATAATAATAATAATAATAATAATAATAATATTAAGTTTACTGCGTAGTTTACTATTCTTATAAAAATAAGTAGTTTACCCCGTATAATATTGATAATTTATAAGCAAACATTAATTATTTGTTTTATTATTTTTATTTAATATACGTGTGTGCTGAAACAACTGTTTATCAATGCAACACAAATCACCAAATTTTATATATTTGTTTTAAAACAAATGGAAATAAAAAATAATTTATTCTTATCGATACGTTTAATTTTAGTGACATATAATATAAAATAATGTCGACCAAATGAGAAATAATATTTCCGATTGTAGGAGACGCATAATGATCGTTTTTACAAAGCCCAACCTATATGTACTACAAGCGAGGAAATAAAAGGTGAAAAACTCGTGCAGATTTGGGCATTATAGCCAAAGCGACGTGAAAGTCAAGTGCGCCGATTGTACGACGCTAACGAGCTCCGTATCGTCATGACAATAGCGTAAACCATGGTTTGGACAACAATGAAAGCCTCGGCATTGAAGAACTTCATCCCTTCGAGAGTAAAGCCATGGGTGGGCCAACCTGACCTGGGAACCCCGCGTCGTTTTTTCGCGCGAGGGTTTTTGATTTATTTCGAGCTTTCCGGGAAATCTATGCTACCTTTTTCTCAGTCCTCGATACACATATATACACATCTGTATACGTATACATTGTGTAATCGATTTCCCTCGAGTCATTATGTGACTGACTGAATTGATGTTTCCAAGAGGACGAACTTGAGATTTTATTAAAATTTTAGTAGGAGGTTCATTAATTTTCAATCTTTGGATATAGCCTCCGTGTTTTCTAGTCTGTCGCCTACTTTTTTGACAAAAGACTTTTTGCTTTTTTTACAGAGTGACTTTTATTTACATCGACAATTGCTTATGATATTTCGTGGTTATCGATAATGCTTTCTCATGCTAATGGAATTTGTCCTAGTCGCAGGTTCACACGATTTTATCGATCTTTATCTGGATATATATATTATTGGTCTGTAGGTGCATCTATAGAAAAAATTACTAGCTTGAAATTATTATAACTTTTTACAAATTCATTGATAAACTACCTAAAAATCAAAACTCTGCTCAGTTGGTACTAAATTGTTCACGTACATTTGTTAACATATCATCAATTCTATATACATTAAAATGATATTTGAGATTTTGTATAGTTTAGAACTCGTATGGAAAACGTCAAGTATTGTTAAATTGACGACGAATTTAACGAGAAACAACAAAATGATCGTTATTAGATTATTTATTGAACTATAACAAGGCAATAAACTGTAGTGGAAAAAAGTCTGAAAAGATAATCGAAAATTAAATGGAGAGGAAACGATTTCCCTAGATACGTATATCTATTCGAAAAATAAAAGGAAAAGCGCAACTGTCTATGGGTATGTGTCCCCGATATATAGAGGGAACGAAACGAGTGGTCAAACCGAGGAAGGGACAACTGCGCGGTCCAAAGTCAGAAGTGAAAGTTGCCGAATGTCGGGCAATTAAGTGCCGCTAGTCCCTTAATCCGGGCATTTGATTCGCGAATGACTTTTTATCCCCCTCCTTCGTTCTATTTGGGGCTCTCCCCCAATTCGATCGTCAGGACGAAGCGAGGGTGTTACGAAGCACCCAAAGGCATCAGCCACTTATCTGGCACGCGCATCGGATTGCGCTCCCTTATCGCGAAGCTGCACCACTTTTATACCGGACGAGATATCGCGTTACCCTAAACCCAACCGGCCGAGTAAACGAATTCCCCTTTGGGGATCACCCGATGGGGAGACAAAAAAAATGCAAACTTGTACGGGAGGACCAGAGAGGAGCGTAGAGCTTGATTTTTCTCGCTGTACCGAGCCTTTTTTTCCTAACTTCTTGTTTCCTCTCTCGAAGGGAGATGAAACTCGGGATTTTACTGCTGCGCTCACATTCTGACGTTATATGGCTTTTGCCTCTTTTTTTCGATTCTACGTTCTTTCCGTTGCTTCGAACTTTTTTTTGTTCGAGGCTGCTACTTTCGAATGCAAATAGTCAAGTTTTACAAAATGAATAACTTAATCCAAGTTCAATTTAATTTTTAGTATAGACTATGCAAAGTTAGTGTTCTATATGTACACCATATGAATAATTGTACACTTGTACATTTTATTGTAATTGTATATATACATTTATAAAATAATAAAGAAATGGTACGATTCGACTATTTTTAATTACAGTTTGCGATTTATTATTTTATTAAATTGTCTACTCATTTCGAGAAAATCAGCATTCGCACAATTGATCAGTGAATAAAATAACGTAAGAATTACACGACTGCAGGTAGTACCAAATAAGTTTGAGATGGTTACATATTTTTGTTTGAATGTTGTTATACAAGTAACAAAAAAACACCATTTGAAAAAGGTGAATTCCGGGGGAGTGATCGTCGAATGTTATTTTAGCTGCGATCGCGCGGGAGTACGAACGAGCATAAATATCGAAAGGATCGTTACGTAATTAATGACCTATCACGAAAGAAGGGAAACTCGGTAGCGTCTGAGGGCATTACGCGCGTTATCTCGCGTCTTCGGTAGACTCGGGCAATTAATTGTCCCGCGAGTTGCAATCAAAACTTGCCAAACCTGTTGTTGTTGTTGCTGTTGGTCAGTTTGACGCGCACGCGAGCCGTGACTAATGTCCCTACCACTCGTTATAATTACATTTCGTCGTACTGCGGACGATAATATATAAATGCGCTCAATACAGTCACTCGGGAAAATGTAGCCCTTTCGCTCTTGTCTTTGTTACATTTTTCCCGTATACGCTTGCTGATAACCTTTTTGTCAAATCGTTTCATTAATATTCCCTACGGCTTTACTTATCTACCATCGAATTCAAATGCATATTTTATGTTTAATTTTATATTGTATATCGCAAATTTACTCTCTCGCTCTTCTCTCCCTGTCCCTATCATCTCTTTCTCTGTCTACCTCTCTTTTAACTCCTCTCTTTTACGTTGTTATAAATACTTTTTTCAATAATCTCTTTAATCTTTTCGATATTTTATGAAATTAAACATTATATTAAAGCTTCACTAACTTTGAATCAATATGATCCATATCAAAATGCTGCAGCTTTAGTACAAATATGATGAAAATAATTTTACTTATTACAAAAATGTAGGTCTACCTTTACTATATACTGATTTAATTTTAATAATTTAATTGATTTAATTTAATTATATTGATTAAATTTTTTTTAAATTTCATTCGCCATTTAAAAAATATATAATTATTCAAAATACGAGCGCATTGCATATTATAATTGAGTCATTTAAACAGTTCTGTTAACATTATTATTTTATTGAAAATGGGAACTTGTAGATAACGTGAAAAATATAAGTTTTGGTAACAGCGTAAAATTTAAATTGCACCTAATAAGTGTTCTGTATTATTTCAAAAATGCACGCGTAATTGTAAAAGATATATTTAAAAGTAGATATACGTATACGGTTGAACAGCTAGTATAAAAAAAACAATAAACTTATGTAGCATATAGGTAAATATTAGATGAAACGGTAATAAGAATCTTGCCATAAATAACCCGAAGAAACAAGGATACAAGAGAGAATCGAAAATAATGGTAAGGTAGCGCCGGTGACGATTAACTTCTATTTTGACTCTGAAAGAGGAGGTATATATATATAAAGCGATTTCGGCAATAAAACGGTTTTCCAGGTGGGTTTGTCAAAAGCCACTTCCTAGTAACTCATAGCGCTCCAAGAGGCTGCGCGAGAAAGAATGAAGAATATAAAAACGTCGTGAGAGAGAAAGAGAAGGAGAAAGGCCAGAATAAATAAAGGAGCCACTCGAGAAGCTCCGCGGGAGCATCTCCAAGACGCACCTATGAACTATTTATCAACACGGTTTAATGCAGTCTCGAGCAACGCGCATCATAATAGAGAGAGTCTCCCTTCTTTTGCTTCTTCGTCTTCTTGTATGTTAGCTCACAACGTTTCCCAGGCAGACCCCCCGAAGAATAAGAATAAGACGTTGACACATGGACCGGCTTGCTCGCGCTTATGAATACCTTCGATTCTCTCGGCTTCTATCCACCGAACCTGCCCTTTATTATTTTTCTTCTTCTTTTTCCTCCAGATTTTTCTTGCCCTCTTTTTTTTCTTCTTAACGGGCAATAAATCTCAACACGCGCTCAAGCGCGCGAGCGCGCGCGCGTCCTCGATTAAGAAATCGTTATTTGCCCAAGCCTTTCGTTAGTTTCAAAAAATTGTCCTTTATGTCGTCCAATGTGAATTATCGTTCATTTCGCCCAGACTTCCGTTCAACTTACTTTTTTTTATTACCATCCTTTTATATTTTAAAGTACCCCACACAAGGTTACAACATTGTATATTTTCTTTCCGGCTATAAGTATAACAAAAGTTGAGATTATTTCAAAAACGGATATCTAAGGTTAAACAGTCAAATATACATATTTTAATTTATTTACAATAAAGACAATGAAGAATAAAATTAAATTATGTAAAATTTTAATTTTTTTCAGATCATTCACGTATTAATAATTTTATCGTTGAAGAACGACATCAGATTTTATTCATTTTATTTTGATATAAAATGTCGATGTTGCCTCAGTAAAAGACGAATTTATCGTGGGCGACGGGAAGAAAAGTCCTCTCCTACTGCTCGGTGAGAGACGAAGATCAATGAAATGGAGACAAGGCGTGGCGCGCGCTGCCGTTTTTCGAGGCACTTGTGCGCGCGCGCGCGTACCTTCCATCTTCTACTCCTAGTTCGTATCTCGTGGAAGATTCTCCCTGTAAATATATACTTACTACTTATACTCAACTACTTTTCGGCTTAATTTCCTATTATTTTGTTTTTTCGTTTATATTCAAATATTAAGATTCTTCTGAATTTTACATCAAAATACTGTTTGTGTTTGTTACAGAATACCAACTAGTTTAATCAATTTAATAGGTTCCACGTGGAAATTATATAGATTCATCGCAATTATTTAAACATACATATGCAAACGAGATTTAACAAAATTTTACTATTCTGAAAAATTAAACTTAATAATAATGAAAATAATAATATTTATCAAAAATGTATTTAATAACAACGAAATAGAATAAACACAAAATTGTTGTAGATTATTTGTTAGTAAATAACTTCTAAAAAAAATATCGCGAACGAATCAATGTAATTATCATTTATATACGAGATAAAACGAATGTAAAACAAAAGTATAAACAAGGAAAAAGACAAATCAGGTATCCTACGGAGATGCGAAAGAGAAATCGAGGTGTCGCGTAAATATAACGAGTGGAAGCGGTGGTCGAACGTTTCAATTAAGCAGCAGGTTCGCAGCGTGTGGCTTCTGGAGACCAACCGCGACGTACCTCCCTCGCATGTATATATACGCTTCTGACGAATGGTGTAGTATTATAAGCGCGACAACGTTCCGCCGGCACGTCCTTCCGTCCACGCGAATCCGGATTCGTCTTCCACGCTGGAGTGCGTGCGAGGACCGATTTGTTCGAAATCGATCTTAGAATAATAATCACCCGCCGAGAATAACCGCACTTGTGTGTCGGAATTCATTTGTCCTTTCCAATTTCGATGATTCTCCTTCTTTTACCCTTCGTTCGTTAATTAATCACTCCTCGGGAATGCAGCTGTTTTGCATTAGCTTAACCTGGCCATTACATATACAATGTATTTTTTCTTTATCTATTTTCAGCCCGGTAATTTGCGTATGTTTTCTTTGTGTTCGATTATTTTAGCTGTTTCCGAAGATGCGAACACCGGACTACCAAATAGAAAAATGAATTTATTCAAAGTGTAACGGAAGTGTATAACTATTCATTAAAAGATTTACCGCGTTAGATCAGTCGAGAGATATAAATATATCAATGAGAGAATGAGGATCGATCGAAGTTGAACGTGGAATAATAGAGGACGGTTCTAGGTTGTATACTCACGTAGATTCAAATAGGGAAAATAAACAGTGCAGATTTGAGCAAAAGTAAATAGGTAGCGATAAATGGAGGACTCCCGGGTCCATTGGGGTGTGCATGCGCTCGTTTAAAAACGGTTATTATAACATTCACTCGGGTTACAAAGAGACGGTAATATAGCAATCAATTACGAGAGAGCGTTCCAAGAAATCGAGCCCGCTCGTAGTAGTAGTAACAAAGTGACGGAAAAAAGAAATAATCGATATACGCGCAGGTTTCCAATGAATGCGCGCACGACTCCCTGAAATCAGACGATCCCTTTATTAAACGCGTACACGGAGAAAGGGAGCCGAGATAAAGCCAAGACAGGTAGCCACGAAGCCTTTTTTCAGCCGGGTCCAGTTTTTAATGGCTGGGATTAATATCTCGTTGTAACAAGAGACTCGCGTCCGCGTTCCCTGGATTACAGATGTGGCGCATCCGTTCGCGGCAATAACTCCAATTGTAACCTTCTCCCTGGACAAATTAGCCCGCATTATGCCCCTGTCTCGGGCTTATCAATTATATCCTTCGACTTTCTTTTTCTCTTCTCTCTTTGCTTTACATACCTCACCCTGGTCAAGAGAACTTCGAACTTTAATTTCGGAATACCTTCAGACAAACTTCTCCTTTTTTTTTCGCGTATTAATATTGTCCATTCTGCCTCTTCGTTTTCGTACTGGTTAACCGTGCATTTTTTTTATCCACTTTTTGAATACCTTTTAATTTAGATTAATTTACTATTGCACCACTCGACATTATTGTAAAATATATCGTCTCATTTTTATATATTCCTTTGATTTTTCATTGTTCCGCTGACGTCCATATATAATTATTTTATTAAAACACATATTTATTTAGTGGTTATACAAGATATTATATGAAACGATATTTATCTCTATACAGATTACCTCAAGTTCATTATCGCACACTCCAAGTGGTTTTATACAACCTTGTATACAACTGTATTATTCGCGATTCATGAAATTCAATGTCCAACAAATTTAAATACGAATTAAAAGGAATACTCGTGCGGTAAATGTAAGGAAAAAATGGTGAGGATAATGCCGGGTAAGTGCGACGCAATGTATATAAGAGAGGCATGATCTTTTTGTCGAAGTAAACGAGGAAGCGAGAAAAGGCATCGCGAACGGATAAGATCGAGTCGTCGCAAACCTTTACGCCGGTGCAGTAAAGCGAAACTGCTTTGCCGGACTCTAGCTTGGATTTTTATGTGCGCGGAATCTCGTTCGCAAGCGCGTATAAACCCACGGGAACGAGTCGATCTTGAGCTCAAGGAGAGGTAAACGCCCCTTCGAAATTTTACTTCTTGGATTTTTATACGTCGGTTGCAACTAGTCTTCCCTCGAATTTTATTCCCGATTCGTGGACCGAAGGATCATTTTAACGCGGTGCTTGTCTTCCCAACGTTGGTTTTCTTCTGAATGGGCACCGTGATGCCTTTCGATCGGAAGACATTTTATCCGAACAATCTTCTAATATTATCATCATTTAAAAAAAGGAAATAATACGTATACATCGTAGCAAACATATTATATCCAAATTGGTGTTGACCGTGTACCTGAAATAGTAGAAATATCCGTTGAATTTCACCTCGCACAATGGGAATTGTTCGATCGAAACTCGACGGAACGCGATAATCCTACACGTATATACGTTTGTAAACTCGCACGAAAAGAGTCGATTTCGCAATTAAACGTCGCAGGTGACCAATAAACTGACACGACTTAATAACACGATCGCACGGCATAAATTAACAAGTACGTATTCGAGTGTACACATATATATATATATATAGCCTCGAGTACGTTCGTAAAAACCTGTTATGCACATCCACGCACATGCACATGCGACGAGATAAGAATTCATCCAGTTGAGTTTAATGGAACGTCGCAATAATGCCTCCCTCGAAAAAGAAAAAATCTCATATCCGAGCGATACAGTTTTGAGCTCGCGCATTATGCGCAAAAAGGAGGTATACGGTATATATAGCGGGGCAATAAACGTAAAAAATAGCGAGAAACGAGATCGGCGTACATACAGTATATACTCCCACGCGTATACGTGGGCGAGATACGTCAGGAGTTTGGAATAAAAAGCTCGAGCATCACGTAATTAGCTCGGGGTGTTTATGCCCAGAAGCGCGTGGTTTTTCGAGCCTACACGTGTATACACCTATACTACATATACCTATATACTCGGACATAAGAAAATTTCGTCACGTAGCGCGCATCGCGCTTTTTATGGCACTCGCTCGCGCGCGCATGTTTTTTTCCTCTTCTCTACTGCGTGAGGCGCCGTAAAAATTCTAATTTCGCGAGCACTCGTTTTTCTCTCGTCTCTCCCGCTCTCTCTCTCTCTCTCTCTCTCTCTCTCTCTCTCTCTCTCTCTCTCGCGGGAGTGTATGCAACGCTCGTATATATCTGGGCTCCCTTATCGTACCCTTTTTTTATGCTCCTATATGTTATACTTGATATGGTTTATGGCTTGCGCGCACCTATACCCCGCTTTCGCTTTGTTTCTTTTCTTTTCGCCCCCGCCGCTACCGAGTTTCTTTTCTCTTCCTCGTGGCCTTTTTTTCTCTGCTCCTACCACCCTGCGCTACCGCTCGAAAGAAAGAGAGAGAGAGAGAGAGAGAGAAAAAAAGTTGGAGCGAGCATTTGGATCGGCGTGTGCACCTATACCTATCTATATATACTACCGAGATTTATGCGCCTCGGGAGGTGGTAATACGCTTTATGAACTTTTTCCTACTTTTATGGAATCGTAAACTTTTATTCGAAATGGGTAAGATATAACTCGGTCGCTAGATACGAATTGTGCATTGATTTCGAGAGGAAATTAACTCTAAATTAGTTGTAGCTTATTCGTATAAAGTTACCCTATATATATTTTGGGAATGCTTTTTTTTTAAACATAAGGGGATACTGATGCAATTTTTACGGACAAACTCGTGTCCAAATATAAATAATTGTCCAAAAATAAATTTATCATTCCACCGACGTTCCTATGTGAAACAAAGTATCAATTTTTTTTTCTCGCGGAAAAGCCATAACGCATCTCCATTCTCGCGCGCACAGAAATTGTAATGGAGAAGAGCAAAGGCTCCCACGAAGAGAAGGGATATGAGAAATCGATCCACCAACTGCTACGACGTTCAATCTCATGGAAGACGTTTCGTTGAAAAACTACTACACAATTTATATTCACGTATGGTTAACGAACGATAATCGCGCAGACTCGTTTCACAAATGATACCTTACGCGGATTTCACATACTCCACAACGTCGTATTCGATTAATAAATAATACTTTTTTACGAATTTCATAGATTTTTCTCTCGTGAATCACATAAAATAAGAACACAATGTTTCAATCTTATTGGCTATCTAATAAATAATAAAACAAAAAATTAAAATAATCATTGAAACTCTATCGTTTGTAACTCTAACGTCTGTATACGTAATCACTCTATACAAACAAGCAAGAGTTTTCATATTTTATATAATTTCATTCATGATGGTACATATAGGAGCAATAACAATTGTTTCTTGTCATTAATATGCTGGTGATTTCCTAACTATATATTTTCTTCTATAAAATTAAGGTAACGGGATCCAATACATATTCCAATTTATGTAATAGTTAAAATTATGCAACATTACATAAGCATGCTTATTTTCAACTGCGCGATATTCCACGTATGAATCATTACGTCTTTGCCTAATTTACTTTTTACATGAATTATTTAAAAAATCTTCAGTTGTTTTAATTTACATGGATTTTTCACCAGTGTGATAATGTAAACGAACAGTTACATGTATAAACAATAATTATATATATATATATTTAATATTTCATTATATAAAGAGAGAAGAATTTTGCAATAGAGAGCACTACTAAATTGTCGAAATGGTATAGGTTATCAACGTACATTAAAGTACTTTCATACGATCAATGGAATCGATTGTTCCTCTATTGATAAGCAGGAGTTCAAATAATCCATTGAAAATATCAATCACGTTTGGCACTAGTTGTTCACAAGGCTCTTCAATAATCTCTGTACGGTTGAGTCACCAAATAATGTCTCAATAGTAACAATATTTGGAAGAAGTGAAGTTCAGACTATCTTACGAACGTCTATACATTAGGAAAATATCTTTTGAATAAACCTATCGATTTAATGTTAACCAAAAGAAAATTAACGTTGGAAAAAAAGACAATAAAATTTCCTCGTTATTTTGATAACTGTTCGATAAACATCGGTTTAAAAAAATAATCCGAGAAATTTCCGTCAGTTAAAATCCAAGGGGCACAACCTGACACGTTTATAATGAAATACAAGACGATATATCGGTATATAAATACTCGTTTCTCCGAGTGTATACCTAATTAACTCGAGCGTCTATTTCGTTCGAGTGGACGTAAAGAAAAGGATTTCCAAAACAGATAACTATATAGTTAATGAAAGGGTCCACGTGGAAAGTAGAGTTGGCTCAGTCACGTGCACACAAAGGCTTATATATACACGCACAGGTATACATATATATATAGTCAGGAGTTGACGCAGCTAATTAACGTCTTCTCGCGCGGTCTCACTTCTTCTTGCGAGTTAATTTGAATCCGAATACGCGCACGCATGCCGCGGTAGCCGCTTATTTAAATACACGTGTCGATGAGCAACAAGATTGGGACGCCTCGGATTCTGCGTGTCCACACGCACGCGATAACTTTTCGGGACACGCTGCGAAATTCCAAACGTTTTTCGACTCTCGAACTGGCTATTACTTTTTACCTCTCAATTTTAAGTTTTTTTTACTTATTTTACTTTATACTTCGAGATGTTGAATAAGGTACAATTGATTTGTATATAGATATCGTTATTTGTATTTCAATATTTACCTCGGATCGTTACTATAAGAAATTATTGTATTTAAAAATAAACGTGCCTTTACAAAATGTATAATACAAATATTTAGAAAAGGAAGGTAGAGAAAGGTGTTTAGACAAATATTACATATTAATAATGTGGTACTTAATAACGAACAGATCACTCTCACTCATTTCGATGGTATTTTGTAAAAATGTAAGTATTTTAACGCCGTGCGCGAATATTTGATGTACGTAGGATGAAAATTATGTTATAAAATTTCAATGTACACCGGTGAATCAGTATAGACCTATAGGAGGTTTTACGCAAGCGTAAACATAAAATTATTATTCCATAACTTGGTTCTGGTTGTTGATAAGATCGGAACTAAATTTCGCAATTAAAGCCAGCAACGTATACACGAAATATCTAATAATAGAGGGTACGTGCACACATGTACGTATCGCATTACTCTCAGTTAAATTAGAGGTAAATTAACATTTGAATAAGTATATTGGCAACGACAATCTAAAGTCGACGAAATGCACACGTGTATATATAGGTATACCGAATGTGTACATCCAGACGCAGTCCTATGAGTATAACGTACGTATCCCGAAGAGTTGTTGCAATTTTTCGAATTATCGGTTCGCGCGAGGGCACAGGTGCTGACCGAAAATTGGAGGGAATCGCAAGCGATGATCGACGCTATGGGCTAATTCGCTTCCTTCCGCCGTATAAATTATGACAGTGATACGGGGCTGGGCCCGTTAATGAGCCAAGAGGCCCGCGAAGGTGCAAAGTAACCTCTCCTCGCAGCTGTGCACCAATCTGATAAAACTTGGTTTCCTTCGTGCCCGCTTATGCGGCTCGCGTGTGTCTTAACCGGACAGAGTCGCTCCTTCGATAATGGGACCCTCTACGTACAATACACACACACACATACGCTCAGAGCAAGCACGCGCATCCATACACCCATGCAGAGAGAGATCGGCTGTAAGCGTTTCGCGGTACTTTTCGATCCTGTACGAAGAAATAAAGTTATAACTAACGTCGGTTCGATTTTTCCTTTCTCATTTTTTTTAACTCGTTCCCGTGATTTATGCGACTATATCCCTCTATTTTATTTACAACGAAGCGCCTCCTTCTTGTGCCAATTGTATAATACCACCGATATAATTCATGGCTTTAATTCTATTTAATCAAAGAGTTAATCGAGTGTCGGTACACGTTACTTTTATAAAACTTAGCGCGTTTAATAAACAAAATAAGGTCTGTCATTTAAACGATTATCGACTTTTTAGTAAACGCATCGATTGTTATAGATGTATATTTATATACATACGTTTGAAGCGTAAGTAGTGCATCGACGGATAAAACTATAAATCAGGGAGTCTCGACGTATTAAAAGACCATTTGAAACGACCATTTGGGCTAAAGTGAAAATGCTTTTCTTCGTCCTCTCCAGCTGCACAAGCCGCGAGTTGTAGCATTAAAAAGGTAGAAATCAGCACGCATCGACACATAAAGCTCAAAATGGTCAGGGAGTAAATAAAAAGCACGACGGCGCTCGCCTGCCAATCGTCATCTGAAAGCGACGATTCCGCGCTCTCTTTCACAGAGCATCGCTCGTGGAAAAAGTAGAATGCAGATCGTGGTACAAAAGGGCCGTATACCACGAGGGAAAAAAAAAGGAAAAAAAAAACGTTTCGGGACAGCATAATTCCCGTAGAATGACAGCCGCACATTATTGACGCGGGAAAGCCGTTATCGCGTCGCGTTTGTTTTTATGCGCGCGCGACGGTTCTTTTATGAAAACGATCGCGAGAAACAAAGTGCACGATGTAAATGTCTCGCGCTCCAGGTATACGAGCTTCTTTACTGGGCCGCTTCTATGTATATATATATATATATAACATCAGCCAAGTTTACGGGCGCTTCGGGACCAAAGCGTTTATTTTCTCCCTCCGTTTTCAGTTCTCCGTTTTAAGAGGACATTTTTCATTCGGTTGCGTATATACGTACTTTACTTATACGTTATTGACAATGTTATTGACAATGAGCACACATTTCAAACAAAAAAGATCTATTATATTTATTTAGTAATAATCTTGGACACCCTGTCTGTATGAGAGAGACGAATAACTCATTAAATCGAATGTATACATTTTTATACTACTTTAGTGGAATTTTACTATAAAATATAGAATTTTATGGAATTTCTACATAACTGGGTACCCCCGTTAATATTCCAGTGAGATTTTCAAGATTTATGTCAGCTAGGTAAATTTATACATTGTTGCATATCTATTCTCGTCTTTCTTGTAATAAAAAACAAGTGATAAACGTCACGAGTATTTTGAATCTGATGAATATAGAATAGTATTATTGATGTATAGGAAACTTTAATCTTTGAATACTACATCAACTAATTAAAATATAAAAGAATTTTGAGTTCAAATTAATAATTTTGTAGTATCTATGAATCTAATTAATTATATACCGGAAGAACAAAAAAAAAGATTTTTGGAAACGCACTCATTTATTATGCAGTGTAGGATTTATCAAAGTTTCGATTAAAAAAAACGAATTAACATAATATAAATTTGAATTTAAAATGAAGCACTATACATCGAAATAAAAAAAAATGCAAGACCCCGACGATATCAAGGATACTCACCTGCGCAATTGTAGCCGATAAGACTAGCTGGTCGGGTAAAAAAAAAAAGAAAAAAGAAGAAGAGAAAGAGACACCTGCGGAAGCGTTCGGAGGTGGGAATCAAAGTCGAATCCTCGAAGGGAGGAGAGATGCTGTCCGCGGCATCGCCGAGAGATGCGATCAATATTACGCGCTCCTCCTCGCCCCGACGTGACGTCACGCTATCGCGGGACGCCATCTTGCCATCACAGAAACGCGCGCGCGAGCTACACCCTCGTTTCCGCCCGGGATAGCCGATCTTATACTGATTTTCCCGGATGGTGATCGGGCTTAATTAGTTTTAGGATCACCGCCCTTCTATATCTTACTCCCCCTCTTTCTCTCTTTCGGAATTACGGTTTTCCTTATTTTCGATCAATGTCAAAATACTATTTATACGAATAATTAGATCTTGCACTGCTTATCTGATCGAAACAAAATATAGAATATGTAATGGTATTTGGTTTGATAATTGCTCATTAAATTTGCAAAACGAAAGCCGATGAACTACAACCGTAATTATACACTATTTTCAATTAATTCACAAACGATTAATTAATACATTTAAAACAGATTTTTATAATATTAATCAAAATAGTTGGTCGCAAAAAATTAATTAATTATAATAAACCTGAAAATTACTGTAATTGAAAATATACTTATATCGCATAAAAGTAGTTGTAATAAATATAGAATATGTATGCCACTTAGTTTTTCTTTTTCTCTTCCTTTTTCTCTCTGAGAAGAATTTAATTAGATTTTCTGCGTGACGGAATTTCGAAGGAAAGCCAAAATACTTTATTCGCATTTTGTATGGGCAAAGCTTGACTGGGAGTGGAGAGGGAGCTTTACCGAGGGTGGTCGCAGAATGGAGAATTTGATCGAAAACTCGGCATTGTGCGCTACGCTTTTTTCAATTTTTGGCGATGAACTTCTCAATCGGATTGAGCGAATTCAAACTCTTGATTTATTGGAGTGAAAATTGCCTTGGCATAAGAATAAAAAGAGATTATTTTATCCGATATTTCGGTTTAATATCCCTCTTCTTTTATTTTTACAAAAAAAAAACATTTCAAAATCAAAAGTCGCAATCAAGATAACACATTAAATAAAGCTTTATTTCGGGTTTAAGTATCTATCAGAATCAATACACCGGCTAACTGATAAATCCACGTTTGTATAAAATTAATTAGATTTACAGATCGAATCTTATCACCTATCTCGAGATAATTGTGATAATTGTGATTATTGATACACCACGTATTAAAACAATTTTTCGAAATATTCAAAATAATGTATTGAAAGTATACTTATCAATAACGTTATCATAATGACTCACAATTTTTGAAATATTTACCATTCAAAGCTATCTTTGTTTTATCTTTATATTATAATTTAGTACTTGAAGCATCAAAGAATGTTCAGTGTATTAAATACAAATGTTACTTAATATTAAAAAGTTAATTTTCCAAATGGAAGCCAGTAAAATTTTTATAACTGAAAATCGTTTACTCTCTCCCAAAAAAAATATGATTACACACACTGAAGAGGCGCATTTAAAATTGTATAAAACGATATGTTGTATGAGAAAAAAAGATATAAAGAGTATATACGTGTCAATCAGAATTGCGAAGCATTACGTAACGATTAGGTCTCGGTAGTTGTATCTACCCCCGTGTGGTCCATCGCGTTGACAATGGAGACCTCGCAGGGAAGAGCCGTCGACGACGACCCTTGATGAAAAACAAGTGCGCATTGTGGGGCACGCGCAGGCACTCGACAGATGCCGTGTACTCTTGAAACCCCGAGCGCATCGAGAGGACGGTTTGTGCAACGCGCATATGCTTCCCGTCCGAACCACACAAACCGACCTTACATCGATCCAATTCTACTTACCTATAGATTTATAACTATGTATAAGTTCTTGCAAAAGTCTCTTTTTACTATTTTTTTCTTTCTAGCTGGGAAAGATTTCAGGATTGTGCATCGTATATAATCGCATTGGTATTTATTTATAGATATTTTCGGTTGTGTGCTTTGGCTGTAATATTAGCCTCTGCTTACGAGCTTTTCCGTTTAAATACGTCTGTCGTAAGTGATAAATATAACGGAATTATTAATTATTTATTATTTATTACAAATAGAATTTTTATGTAAATTATTCTCAAACTATAATAATCCTTATAAAGGTATAGTTCTTTCTTAAAATATATATTTTGTTTAAAAAAATTTAATAGCGTGTCTGAGTAAAAATTATAATGCTATAAATGTGTTAATAGTTCTATAATTAATTTAAATAATCAAGGACTCGTTTATTTTTCAAGCAATTACCTCAAAATTTAAATAAATTAAAAATTGTAAAATCTAACTGTTTAAAATTGGAACGTACCTATATAATTATTTAAAAAGTTGAATTCAGTGAATTCGCAGATAAATGTTTTAGGAGAAATATAAGTCCTTACATATATGTAAAAAAAATACAAATTTTAAGGATTTAATAAGTGTAATTAATTATTTTGATGAAACGTAGTATCAACGTTTGCACCTTTGTAAATTTAACAACCTTTATTTTTATTTTGAAAATCTGATTATTCATCGTATATGTGTTCACTACCAGATAATAACTATAAAAACAAAAAAAACTTTGTTAAATATAAATTCTATATATTTTGGGAAAGAGTGTTTGAAATGTGTAATACAATAGTGAGTTAAAACATAACGTTTTCTTTATCGCGAATACTAAACGAGCCAAGAAACATCATTCCCCTGAAAGCTCCAACAAATTCGCAAAGACAAAGTCGTGTAAGCCAGGTTATTCCATTAAGAGGATCCGTAGAAATATCGCAAGCCAAGTGAAAGCAAGTAATCTATAAAGGAGAGAAGTCGATTCGCCGTTGGGTCTCGCGGTCTCCGACACAATAAATTCATCCACATGTATCGAGAAGCGAATTTCCTCGGTCCCGGACCACCCCGGACAATGAAGCTCTTACCTATCGGATCCTCGGAAACATCTGAGGCGCGCGTATTTCCACACATAATGTACGCGTAAGACGAGCTTGGAATTGAAAGGCATTGTCGCCCACCCTGCGAACAATGATGCTTAACTACCACCAGCGTCAATGGTCCTCGGGATTGTTTCACAAGAGCGAGTAAGATGAACTGTATACCTATATGCTTGTGTGGTTATATACTGCGCGTGCCACCCGATCCCCTTGTTTTTTCTTCTTTCCACCACCCTCTACCTCTACCTCCCTGCCTCCATGCCTCCCTCTTTCATATTTATCGTTCGTTGGTAACATACACTTGTGGCCAATATGCCACTCTTTTCTGCAATTAGTTTATTAAACCCTTTTTTTCCTATTTGTATACGAATAGATAATTATCGTTATACGCGTTGGAAACGTTTGCGCATTCGATACCTTACATAACATTCCTATGTTTGTCCAAAATCTTTAGTCAAGGAAAATCGTGTACTTCTATACTACTCCGTGGTATTATATAGTAGTTTGTAATAGTTTGTAGTGAAATTTGAATATGGACGTTGCAAACGACAAGTAATAATTTAAATAAATATTTATTTTGTTACACTGGGAAAGACGAATATTTACCCTAAGAAGTTGATACACGTTTTGTTGTTAACATTTGCTGGTGTTGCAGTCGAAACAGCATTTGTCGTAACTATCTATTTCTCTCAGTGTACGAGAAAAACTGTCCAAATGCATAACAATCTATTTTAACAAATGTGTAATAAAAATGTATAATATTATGTGTAATATAAAAATGAACACGAAGAATTTAGCGTCTAAAAAGTTGGGAGGTCTGAACTATCAGGGTGGCGAGCTCACGGGTCTACGTGACATCCGAGTCACCTCTGAAGAGAAACCGTCGTTATATCCGGGATCGAGGGTGTACTGCTGATCCGGTGGTGGTCCTTCCGCGTCGTCGAGAGGGAAATCCGCTTCCTTCGTGATACACGTTGACCCCCTGACTCGCAACACGTAAGCAACATCCTTCACCCCGATATAAATAAAGTGATAAGGGTTCTCTTGTATGATCAAAGAACCGCATTGTTGATACAACTCTATTCCCTGGTACAACACCTTCAAAAATTCTACTTTTAATATTTTCAACTATAAAATATCTAATATTTTTTAAACAATATATATATATATATATATATATATATATATATATATATATCTAATTTTTTTACAAATTATATCAAATTACATTTTTGTCTGCTACTACAAGAAAAAATTTTGTCTAAAAAATATGTAAAATGTATGTAAAATCTATAAGTTGAAAGTCTGAAATGTTCAATGTAAACAATATAGTACCAGCACGGTAAACATTTTAAAACAAAACACGTGCTTCAAGTACCTTCCTCTGGGAAAAAATGATGTATATATTTAAACATCCATTAAATGGATCACCGTAATTAATTAATAACGAAGTTAAAAAACAGCATTAAAAAATAGTAGCTCTACTTTAATGCTTCCTCGTAGAAAAAGCTTTGTACCTAATAATAGTAAAATTTTTTGATTACTTAAAAACATGTTGGAAGTATATGTTTTGAGATGTCTAGATGACAGAAAACATCTTTTT
The DNA here is from genome assembly GCA_026168455.1 of Theocolax elegans. Taxonomy (NCBI): domain Eukaryota; kingdom Metazoa; phylum Arthropoda; class Insecta; order Hymenoptera; family Cerocephalidae; genus Theocolax; species Theocolax elegans. Next base: position 15,635,822 of record CM047425.1, on the reverse strand, counting down.
AAAAAATGTTTGTACATGTGTGTGTACGTATTCCGCTATATTTCTGAAACTATTCGGTCAATCGCTGGGGTTGGGCATTTAACGTGTAGATTTCTATTCATTTTCGGAATTCGGAGAAAAAATTCGTTTTAGATTGACTTGCTTTTATTTTATAACCAACTTTCAATTTTTCAACACTTTATTTTCAAAAATTTTAATTGTTGCAGAAGATATTTTGAAATCTAAATATACTCAACAGAAAATAAAAAATCTTTCCTTTCGGTTCGAGTTTTTCAAATTGATTGTATTAGTTTTCCATTTATTATAAAAAATCTGACTATTTTTGCAATTTATTATATCTTTAAAACTAATCGGTTAAATTAGCTGAAAATATCATTGGGATAAAAATATTACTTCATGTGCTACTAGTATACAAATGCATTTTTACACACTGCGTTTTGTAGTTGTGATTAGAGTAAAGAAGAGTAGTAAATACTCCAACGAAACGTTGCACATAACGTAAACATGGTTTTTTATTTATTTAAATTACTAAAAAAACCTACCTCGCCCTCAAAAAATTAAAAAATAATCTTTTAATTTTGTTAATTAAGAGTAATATATACTAGTAGAAATTTGCATTACTTTATTATTGAACACAAAAAATTGCCTATTTTTGCAATAATTAAAAAACACTTGAAGATTTGAACAAACCTTGTGCGAAAAGATAAAAAAGTTCATATTCTAAAGATAACAATAACATTGAAAAATTAAATATAAGTAATATATTCACTTACTTTAAATATGTACAAAGTGATATGACCGTGTATATAACAAATTCAAAAACTCAATATTATCTAACAACTTTGAAATCGGATTTTTCGAACCCAAGATATTAACACTTGAAAATGATGCAAAAAATTTGAAACACAAATATCTTTGAACATCTTTTCTAAGATAATTTTTATAAAAATTTGTATTAATAAAAAATTATGATCTAAAACACGTACAAATGGAACAATTTTTACATTATTTTTTTACATTTTATTTTTTACTCGTGAACAAAGCATATCTAAAACCTGAAATTTTGGCAGCGAAAAAAACTTCGTGTTGCTAGTATACATAATTTATTTCAACCAAAAATATCTATAATGTTTTGAACTATAAATTAAAAAAAAATTGACTACTTTTGCGATAACTGAACGAACCGCAATCCACAAGAGGACGATGTTAAACACATAATCTGACTCTTACTTAAAGGGATTTAAAAGGCATTTAAATTTGTATAAGTACATTTTGTGATGATATTGCGTTGATTGAGTCAGAGTACAGGTCAATCGATTTAATGGAACGAAAGATACGAGATTGCCACACACACACACACACACACACACACAGTGATACATACACGTCCATACAGTTTTTAAAAATTAGATATTTAAAATTCCCGAGTGTCAAAATATGGATAAAACATAAATTTCACAGATATATACTGTAAAGTTTTAAGTCATTATATAAAACAGTTTTTGATAAATGACAATAAAAACTGAAAAAATTGAGTTTTATCATTGTCTAACGTTTTTTTTCTAGTTTTCGTAAGATCATTTGCTTTTTTTCGCATTCAAGAATATAGTTGAAAAGGCGTACTTTTTTAATGAACACTTTTTTCCATTTATACCTATATTTCATGCGTTTTCCATGTAAATGAAACACCGTGTTACTCTATAAAAAAGGAATTAAAATATTATAATGCGGGAGTGAATTATTACGTATGATCTAGACAGCGAGTGAGTTACTGCAAAATAATACACAGCGAGTGTAATTGTCCATTACAAATGAATCGCTATAAAAGAAATTGTGATCAACGAATGTAATGGTGTCGAATCATCTTAAATTCAATCGCACATCATAATTCACCTTTGCGTAATGTAGGTACATATCATTAAACGTTTCCCTCCTTATAAACATTTTTTCTTCTTCTTCTTCTTACTAGTAGGAAACTAGCCAGGGATTCTTAAAGTTTTGACCGAGCGAATCGACTTTGTTACAATGTATATATGAAAACCAAGGATAATATCACAGAAAAAAAATCTTAACTTATGAATAATGCAAGAAAAACTGCATTCATATTTATAGAATTAGTCGTAACGCTTCGTGAAGTGTCTGACTGAATTCGAGTATAGGCTACTGTACACTGATACGAAAGATTAAGTTTAAAGAATACGCTTGCATTTAGAATTTTATTTACTAATTATTTTATTTTATATGCATATTTTTCGCTTTTTTCTTTTTATAAATAAGACAGCCAGAGATGATGTTTTACTCGTTCGTACGTATATATAAGTAAATCACGTTAATGCGTATATTTCAAATATATCATATTTTTCACGCTATACGGTAATATGAATACTATATGCACAAAAAGTATACTCATAACAATATTATTCCTTTTTATTACTTAAACTAATTTTCATTGATCTAACGATATCGCAGAAGGTAGAATAATCGTCTTTTATATAGAAAGCGTGTACAACATTCTATATATATATGTATAAACATTTTAAAAGAAGAAGTACCACACGTATATATAAAAAGGTTCGGTATACAGAGACGTATATGCATAAATGATTATAAAAGTGAAGATGTAGTCAAAGTCGTAGTCGTTATCGAGCACGCAGGTGCGCTCGTACAGAGAGTAGGACAACGGGACAACCTCGATTTTGGGCAATTAGAGAAACGTAGGTTGCGATCCTCGAGTGATTCGATTTCGGCGTATCTCCGGCCCATAAATCCGCGGGTATTTTGCCGTCGCGATTTAGCGCGCGAGAGGGTGCGAGATTATGCCGCGCAACGTGTCACGCCGCGCGCGTTTGAGGAATTTATGCTTAGGCCGATATCTCCGCGTTTTGCATACCTAGTCCCAGCTACCGACGAAGCTAAGATTGCGCCGGTTGATTGCCACCCGCATAAATTTATAACGCCACCCCCCTTAAGGTGAATAAATATCCTCTGATGCTTGTAGTGGGACCGCGACAACCGAAAGACGAATCACCGAAAACAAGGATTTTACTCTCTTCCGCATTTTCTTTCTTTTTCTTTACACACTTTTACGCAGAGTTTAAACCCTTGCTTATCCAAATTTATCATTGTCATTTTAATTATTTGGATAACGATGCGACGAGGACGAAATTTTCCTATTGCGTATAGTATCATTTAATAAAATACATACTTCGAGTATTCGACGCTCAAATATTTCACTTTATCAGTTGATGTATCTTAGGCGTAACCAAAGTTTAAAAATATCGTTGATCTATTGTAAGAAATATTAAGCGAAAAAAAAAATCGCATCATTCTCAAGAAAAATGGTTAGCAAAGTATAAGCGTCTCGATAGCGATTACCTTCGGCAATTAAACGAACGATCTCGAAAGAATTCATGAAGCGTCTCGAGGGGCGCAAAAAGGTCGGCGAATGGCGCGCAGAGCTTGGAATTGTCGCCGGACACGAGAAAAGTAGAGGGAAGGAGGGCGGGAGGAGGAGGAGGAGGAGGTAGTCGAGGAGGAGGAGGAGGAGGTGGAGGAGGGAGGGAGGGTATAAAGAGAGGAGGGTGAAGGAGGAGGGGTACGATAACGCGAGTGCGTGCGCGGGGGCGTTCACGCTCGGTGCGACCTGGAGACGGCTGGAGAACCAATGGGAGAGGCTCGCGTGACGCTTGCCTCGAGACTCCTTTTCCACGGTCTGGAGAACGCTCCACCCGTTCGGTTGGAAGACGCGCGCGAGGCTCCCGCACGCGACTCTATACCGATTTATCGGGATACGACGACCGCGGGAAACGTATACTTCGAGTCTCGATTCTTATTTTTATAGCGATATCCCTCTCTACACATATATATTCGACCCGATCTCTTGCTTTTCTTCACACGAGTTTCACTGCATGTATACACTTCACCTTTAACTTGATAGATGCGCTCTTTGTTCTAAGAATTATCGATATATACGAATAATACACAGGAACTAATTGATAAATTTCAGATTTCAATAAATTATCTCATCGTAATTAACTTTAAAGAATTTCATTACTTGCCACTATATTTAGTCTACATTTAAGACTACTCCCATCAGATTAGAGTTTATTGGTTTAAAAGAACAAATTGGCCCACAATACGCAAGTGTCCTTTAATTAAAAACTATATACATGTGTGCATCTACAATCAACTTTGCACCGTCAAAAAATTGGCCCAACGAAAAAACAGGCGAATGTAATTATTTTTTAAAATATATGGCGGAAGCCCAATCAGACAAGAATAAACAATAAGAATAGTTTAAATGAATGTCTGTGCGCTTGTGTGTGTGTGTATGTGTGTAATACGATTGCAATTACAGTATATATCATTACTGTTACACTATTGTATTTATATTCGTGGCAATTAATCGTGAGCCTCATGGGAAATGATTTCCCCAAGAGTAAATATAAACTATACCGAATGCAATCTTTAAACATTTCTAACTAATTAACCTGTGGAAAGAGTCATAACAACATTAAAATACTTGTGGGTTAAGTAATGTATATACATGGTACAATTTTTAAGGTATCGTATGCGAATACATAGACATTCCAGTAGAAATATTTCTATAATACAACGTCAAAATAATTAATTAAAAAATTTCTGATACGATGCTTAAGCATCCTGAAATATATATTAATTTTAATAATTGCTTAATCAAAACTTTAAAATTCCTGGCGCGTGTGTATTTAATTATCAATTTCGTATGTCGTGCACATTAAAAATATACCACAAAAAAGCTATAATATTAATAAAGTAATGTAAACGATTAACTCTAAAAATACACCACATCGTAAGAATGAAAATAAATAGAAATGATGGTATAAAAAAAACCATTATCATCATTTTTATTCCGATATACAACAGTGGCAGTAGAAAACAAAAGACAAGGTTCCTCGAAGACAAGAATAATTAATAATTACGCTTGTCCACTTGTCGTTTTCTCCGAGCGCACACCGAGTATATTTTGATCTTTTTATGAATTGAACGAGTTTCCCGCGGTGCATTTCTTCGAAATCATTTATAAGACGCGCTTGTACTGTCAGCTCCAACTAATGACCCCGTCCGACTAAATCTGGACACATCGATCGCGCATCCTACCTCGAACGAATGTAAAAAAAAAACATATATATATTGTCGAGACGCGCGTGAGAGTTAAATTTTATTAATGATGACAAAATACACCATGACCGATGTACTTTGTAAACGGAATTTGTATATATCGTTATCCACAAATTGACTCGTAACACAGTGCTACCACCGTTCTCTTATACATTAGATCAACTTATTTAGATATACCGCGTGTTAACTTTTTTTTTCTTTATTACGCGCGTCTCGTATAAATAATATACTTGGAAGAAGGAAAAAAATATATATATATATAAACCCATATATATAACTGGCATAGCGAAATGATAATTTGTACAGAAAGATGCTACCTGAAACAATCGTTAAATCAGCATTATATGATGATTTCCTAAAGACCAACTTTTCTTCATGAATTATTAATGCTATGGCATAGATATATAAATATACGTATACGAAGAAACACCGCTACGTTAAAGAGAAAAAAGGGTATTTTATCACGATTCCATACCTTTATTGAATAATAAATTTAAACTAAAAGTAAGGTGGAACATTGGTATAAAAAGTGGAGAAAAACATTACACATTTTTAATACACATAATTCAGCGCAAAAATCGGATACTATATCTTGAATTTTCTGCTCCCTCGGTTTCGCAATTGAATAACAATAAGCGAATCCTCGCGCTCACGAAACCACTCGAGAATAAAACGACGAACTATCCCAGCTATATGGTTCCCATACCGTCTTTGCGTTAGGTTAAAACATATATACGCTATAGAAATTAAATTATAAATACATATTGTTACAACCACTTTCTCGCAATATTTAAAGTAGGCTTTCGTTATTAAAAATGAAATAAAACCAGTAATGTGAACAATAACGTAGCCCATTTCTTATATAATGATTGCTATAATAATTGAAAAAATAAATATAAATGTAATTAGTATAGGAAAAGATCGTAATTATTTAGAACACATTTTGATAGTAAAAAAATGTATACATTAATTAGTATCAAATGTTTCGTCGATAACAATAAAATAAACAATATTTTTTCAGTCTAAAATCGTCACTTATCGGTATATTTAAATAAATAAACTAGTATATAAAAAGGCCCAATACACACACACATATATAAATAAAAGGGAAACTTGATATTAAAAATAAATAAAAGAGAAAAAAAAATCCTCGCACCTCATAATCGTTCCCAAGGAGGAGGAAACAATGACGGGTTAGAAGAAGGAGGCTTCGTACCTCGTTACCTTGTTCGCCGGCGGTAATAATGACGCGAACCGATCCCTCTCTCATTTTAGCGCGAGTTCACGCCTTCTCCCGTGAGTTTTACGTCGCTCGGGAGTGTTCCCACATTGTCGGATCTCGAAGAGAGGCTCAATGATGCGCGGAGGCGTATACCCCATGATAAATACCAAGGTTCTCGGGCTATATATATATACATATATATAAGATCCCAACGAATCGATTTCCCGAGCTATAGGATTATTTATCCTGCGCGATTCGTGTTTCCCTTGTCTCTCATAAGTACTTTGCGTCAATGTATTTTATTCCCTCTTTTTCTTTCATAAAATAATCGTTACTTTGTTTTTCATAACTTTATAATCGCCGTCTTTATTATTTACGTTCCGTATCAATTTAATTATATCTATTAAAAAATAACCCACATACCATATTAAATCTATACAATAATTCCCAAAAAAAAAAAAACAATTTTCACGCTATCGTGTATACGATGTATATTCTATATACATATATATAGAAAAAGTGTTAGATGCAACAAACTATATTAATTCACGCATAAAGCGATAAACTGTGCTCTATAATTGCCGACCTCGTATATCCATCTGAATCAAAGGAACTTTTTGTAAATCACGTGAATTTAAATAAGTATGATAGACATTTAATTAGAAATCTACACATGCACTAATGACAGATAATAAAGGAATGTGCGTATATATATACGCGGTATATAACTATTTCGAGATGTGTTGATCGAATCATATGTAAATTACACAAATTGATTAATAGTATGTCACTGTTTATCGTCTTTATCCAATTTCATTAGAAAGATATTTCGTGTCGAACATATAACGGATAAGAAGTAATATAATACTACGTATCAATGTAGGTTCAATTGATCATCGAAATAATAGACTTCTTTTATGCGTACATAGTTTAATTAAATATATTTATATACTTTCAGAATAAATTTCAAATTCAATTACACACATAAAATTAACGATAAATTAATGTGATATCGCACGCGCATAATTAGTAACAGATATACATACATATACATACACATACATACACATAAAAATTAAAGGATTTATTAATCACGTTATTAGAAATAACAGTATATATATACTCGATTAAATTAACATTAATATAAGCCAAGGAAAACAATAAATTATCGTAAAAAAAAGGAGATCAAGATGCGCGAGAAAAGTAAACGAGGCACAAGAGTCACGCGGATACGATCGAGAGTTTGGATTTATCACTTGGCGCGCGAAATAACGCGAAGGCCCGCTCGTTAGAAATCGGCGTATAAAGTATATTATACTCTGCACGCGCGGGGTCCAATCAGCTCTGGGCCATCGCTGATCTCCCTCGAATTCCGAGCTTGCGCTCGATATCAAAATATTCCTCGTGCAGTGTACGTGTGTGTGTGTGTGTGTTTTATCGATCCGAATACCGAGCTAACCTTAAACGTCGTCATTAAAATACATTGAAAATCTCGTATACTTTGGATCTTATAAAACTGACAAATCGTGAACCATTTTTTCGTCAAGGATTAATGAAAATTTAATTGATCAAGATCGTTGTGTACTTAGTTTGCGGTTAATATTATTAGCGAATGTCTAACAACATGTTATTTCGTAATTAAATCTATAAAAAGTTAAATTATCAACAATATGGATCAAGTTAAAACGGTAATTTAATTGAAAATATTTATGTACGCTTATTCAAGTTTCATTTTCCTTATGTAATTAAATTGTCACTTTATAGCATTCTCTGCGTTATGGATCTGTGTGCAGTGTGCATTTACCCATGTATATATTTAAAACTTTAAATCGAACGCTTTTTGGCATTCGAGTCGACGAATAATTAAATATTATTTATACAATATTAATTGCGCATATAAATATACATATATACATATATCGTGTACCAGAAATATATAGAATTAATATTATTAAAATAAAAAGGGAAGATAAGAATGTAAAAAGCTTTTGACACGTTTTAAAATGACAGGAGATAAACCCATTCACGTGTATAAAAGTTAGGAATAAGAATATTAAAGCCATTGGTCGTCCATCCATTCTCCTCTTCTCGGAAGCAGTGCGTAGCAGGAGCAGTAACAGCAGCACGAAGGAGTAAGAATAATTAAGTCACGAATTCCTAAAGCGCGTACCTCGATCGAGCAATCATTCAAAAAACGCGTGCCTCCTTCCAGTCTGTTGTATAAGTAGTGTATAAGAATATAACCGAGCCGTCAAACGTTCCTAAAGAACTAAATGCAGTCGTCTCGTTGCTTACGAGCGATAAGATCGGCTACTCGAAAAATTGTTCCTCTAAGAATGGGTGTCGCATGATTGAAAGGTTCGGTTCTGAGACCAGATCGATCGGAAGTCCCATTTCGAGTATAGTACGGCTCGAGAAAAAGAAAGAAAAAAGGATGAGTAAGGAGTTGCGAGATCCACGCGAGATCACGTGGATCGATAGCTCTCTCTCTCTCTCTCTCTCTCTCTCTTTCTCTTGTTAAAAGTCAGATAACGATAGGGATAGGGATGTATATAGATATACAGGTATATATACATACATACCGAGGCTCGCTCGAAACTCAACTCCTTTGGTTATTAGTTTGAGATTGACGATCCGAACTCTCCGATCGACTGTCCCTTACATACTCTTCTTCGACTACCGTCTACACTCTCTTGGGTAATGGAATTTCGAGTCAAAACTCATTTCGAAAGAGGCCTTTTCTGTTTGCCTTTCTTGCCATGGAAATTGACTAATGATCTTGGACCGACGCACAAATGAGACGTTTAAAACGGTTAACTAGACATTTTTGTACTTTATCTCGGACATTTTCCGGTACACTGATGACCCTAGAAACTTACCTAAACGAACAAAATATTTTACCGTGTTTGTACTAATCTTCCTGCAATCTTATTTTATCTCTAACGTGCAGTCATTTCGCTCGACAATATTTGTTTGTTCGGAACAAAATAAAATAAAATCATTAATATTAACAAGCAATTTAAAATACACAAAAAAAGTTTCTAGTGCGAATTACTATTTTATTGAGTGATTAAAAAACGGATTATAAAACTTACTATTTTGTATAGGAAAACTTTTCTAGATATATGTAGTAGTTTTTTTCTCTGATTATTTTATTAATGGCTTGATTGCTTTAATCAGTGCATTTTACGTATATAAATAAAATTTATTGATTAAAGTTGAAAGATTAATAAAACATCAATTATATTTATGTAAACATTCTGCAAACGTCCGATCTAAGCAAAAATGTGGTGCAATTATATAATATTGACATAAATTATAAATAGTACAAGACAAGTAAAACGCAATAATATTAATGCAGAATATTAATACAAATAAACTACAAATAATATATATAAAAATAAAATACAAATAATATATACAATGTAGTCGTTTTAAATGGTAAGAGTAACAAGGAAACGGATTTGGGAAACGGATCCTTACCAAACTCTAACCTACTATTATTTCTACTATAAAAATATGAAGAAAAGCCGCAGTTATAGATCCCAATACGATAGTTATAAGCAAATAACGAAAAATATCGCCAAAAAAATCCTTGATTTTGATCGCTGATAACTCGGAATCAAGTAAAGATATTATATCCAAACCCAGGTTCAAAAGAAAGCTGAGATCAAGTAAATACATTTAAAAAAAGCTCAAATATCTTAATTTGATAAAAAAATATGAAAGAAATAAGAATTAAACGAAATTTTGGCCTAAAGAATCATTAAATTTTAATGCTAAATTTTCGTTAAAATTTCTTATAATTCTTATTTAATCCATAACTTTTGACGAAATCAAGATATTTCAGCTACTTTTTTATCAAAATGTATTTACTCGATCTTAGTTTTCTTTTAAAATTTGATTTGAATGTACATCATTGCTTAGGTCCGAGTTCCATTCGATTAAAGTCAAGGGTTTTTTTAGCAAAATTTTTTGTTATTTGTCTATGTCTAATATAAAAAAGGACATCGGAATACAAAATCATATCCTTGAGTTTCGTAATGATCCATTTCCCAAAGGTTGTGAACTCTCCTAAGTAATATATTAAAGTATATCAAAGTTGTAAATGGTAATTTTCTTTAAAAAACAGCGTTGTATAGTAATATTATTAAAAAGATTCAAGTAACCTACTAAAAAAAGTACCATTCTGAATTTCCAGAAGCACACAGTGTAAAAATAAAGAGGTAACGCCCGAGATTTATATGAAGGAAACGTGAAAATAAAACAAGGTTCCCGCGAAGGATATAAACGAGATCGATTCATAGGGTTTTGGTATTAGCATATAAAAAAGTCAAGAACGGCACGCGACAAAGAATTTCCCACAAAAGATTCGAGGAGGATTTTGTGCTTTCGAGGGCGACGCGAGCCAAGTTTCCCATATCATGCATGCAAAGCCTGATGTATCGATGTGCGGCGTTATGACGGCACGATCTCTCCTGCACACAGACCGCCCCCGACTTGAATACCCAACCTAACGTCATTTCGCAATGCCCGAGTCACCCCTAAATGCTCGGATTACGAATACACTGCAGCGACTCGACTCTCGAGACGTTACGAGACTCGACTTGATCGTCGATTAATTGTTATTTACCATCCAACGTTTGATCGATCGCGTATTCTCTCTTCCTCTGTTTTCGTCCTGGTTAGTCTTCGTTACGCAAACTTTGAATAATAATTCATCGATTCTCCTGTCATTTTTAAAAATTCATCTAGTTACCCAATTATTGTTAACGATTAAGTTTGTATAAATAATTAATCTTAAATGTATGTATATATATATATATATATTATATATAATAAATTAATGAACAAATTAAAACGTTTAACATACTTTTATTACGTTCAACAATTAATAGTCTTTATCCAGAACTAAACGTTTAAAATGTTCATGTTGTCGTTCTCTTAAAAAAGATTAAATGTTGTCGCACGTATCTAAAATCTATAATTCAAAAACGTATAATTAAAATATTACTCATTTTATAGACAAACAATCAACTAAAATGTAAACGTCATCACTATTTCTTTTATATTTTATTTAATTTTATATTTTATTTCATATTGCACGCGATGCAACAAATACGTAAGTAGTTGAATTGTCGGCGTTTAAGTCAAACCTGTCATCGGAATCTTCGGCTAGGAAAGTCAAAGCCAACGAACCGTATAGGAAACTAAGCAGAAGTCAAATCTCACACGCGCGCAAATTGTATACACATATTTTTACGGTCGTAGGTATACATACACGCACTCGAATGCGCAGTAGGCGAATATATCGCACACGATACGTATAAGTAAGATCGTCCTCCCTCTCCTCTTTATATAACACACACACACACACACACACACAAACAACCGAGAAAATATATACGTATACGTATAGAGAAAGACGCGTGCGTGCCTGCACGTAATCCGAAGTCGAGGGTTGGACTTTTGGAGGGTGCGAGCCACGTGCCGATCTCTGTGGGATCATTTAGGACACGAGCCAGTAGCAAACGTATAAGGGAACGAAACCAACGTCGCGAGCGAGATTAAGTCCGTTCTCGAGTTCGAGTGCGATAATGCCAACGACAACAAATACTACCGAATATTCGATAAAAACATCTCTGCATTCCTTTCAACTTTTTTCTAATTTCCCGAGTGTAATGAAAAAGATAAAAATACGTATACTGAGTTATTCTATACGACTTCTGCAGTTATTTCAAATATATATACAAGTAATATTACTGATATTAAGAATATTATAAACATTTTAAAAGTATACAGAGATAACTCCAAATTTAAGAAAGCAAACAAGTATGAATTACCTAAAAATCTTAAAAAATAAGTGAATGATTGCAAAATAACAATATACCAATCAATAGGTATTATATAGTTTGAGCGTTTAAAAAGAACAAGAGAAGATCGAGTTACGGAGGCGACGATGCGCAATCAAGAAAGACGGGAGGCATATTGTTCTGGAAGGTTGATACCCAGGCAACGGGGACCCCCCATGGGAACATTTCACACCGGTAACCACGCGTGACCCCGACTACCAAAAGATCAGGTCGTCCTCCCCTTCGGTGACTTTGGCTATACGCTTAGCTCGATTTAGTTAGGGATGGTTTACCCACAGATTTATCGCGAATGCCCCTTTTTCCTTCGTATTATATGACGTCTACAAAATTATTATCTCCTCAACCTCGGTGTATTACGTATATCCTATATTTATAAATATATATATCCCATCATTTTACAAGCTTATTATGTCTGGTATGAACATTTAAAGAGTTATTTAATTATTTTAAAGAATAATAATAATTTTTTTATAGTATAAACTGAGCGTTACTTTTATAGAAATTGAATTTAATTTATAATGTAAATAGATAAGTTTTCACTGTTTCACCTTGTCCAAAGTATACAAAAAATACGTTTTTAAAGTATATTTTAAAATGTTTAAAATATAATCTGATTATACTGTATTTAATAATTACACAGTGCGATGTTGATATCGATTAACAAAAACTCGACTGGCAAATACCAAGGAAAACCCTTGAATTACGCACAGGTGTGTATGCACAAGACATACCACAAAGAAGTTCGGCAACACCTCGGGCACACAAGTGGCATTTACACTTGGATCGAAGCCGGTGCGCTTGTATTAATAAAAGGTCCAGTCAAGAAACGGTGGGAGTGATCGAATGCGCCAAGTTAACGCGCAGAATCATCGATTGTACCTTGCCTTTTTTTTTTACACATACCTCCAGGTTGTATTAATAAATCACGTCGAAGGTGCAATGTGCATTTTTAAGGTGCTAAACGAAATGTTACACTCACAAATGTTTTATTGTTTCGACATTTTTAAATTGTTATACTTATTTTCCTAATAATTATAATAATTACTAAGTTATTTTTTAAAATACGTTTGTTGCAGGCTCTACGGTAAAATATTAATTTATATTGCGTATTATAATTTACTTGTTTGCGTATAGAAACTGATCGTTATCGCATAGATGAGTAAACATATAGATGGTAATAAACAGCACGACAACTACATTTATATCGAATGTAACATTAAATTTCCTATCCTAATACACGATACTTTTAGTATCAATTTTTAAGTAAATTGGATATATGTCATCAAGAGTATACATATAATAACGTTGCGCAGTCAAATTAGGAAACATGCACGCGGAGAGAAAAATTTCAGTAAATTTTACCATATTTCTATAAATTTTTCTAAACTTTCAGTAACGCGGTAACAGACTGCCGAAATAAAAAAAAATACTAAGCTTTATGTCTATTTTTACTAATCTTTCTATCAATTTTTACTAAAAGTCTACTAATTTTTATTAAAAATTCATTGATTTCTTGAGTTTTGGCAGTTTGTTACCGCGTTAATGAAAGTTTAGTAAAATTTAGTGAAACTTTTCTCACCGTGTATGTATTCTTAGCTGCACTTTTCTCTCAATATCCATTCGCTCAAGATACGTTTGACAAAAGACTTGAAACTCTTTCCAATGAGGTATATCCACTTAATAAATACACTACACACCCTACAACGGAAGTACAAAACTTTCTATCCGAAAGGATTCCAAGTGAAAAAAACTGATAAATCCCGATAGAGATGCATACTAATGTATATATACCGCATATACCGTATATATATATACATTACCCTACACATACCGATCACTCTGTTTGTAACAGTGTTCATATACACGTTGGATTCGTTTTGTTTTTCACGCGGTGAGGAAGCCGGGAAATATGTAAATGCTCGAGGAGCACATAAAGAAGAACCTAATCACAGAGGATGCGCTAACATAAATCTCGCACCACGTGTCATTCGCGAATCGCAACTCACATTTTAATAACATCCTAGCGCCAACAAACCCAAGCTGTTATTTAGATCCACAGTTGGCCCGAGGCCGTCGCGCACTTATTTCTTTATACTCTTTTTCTTTTGGATCTTCGAGCTTACACGAGTCTATATATCCTACACTCCCAAACACACACGTGCGCGAGTATATACACTCGTTTCTTTTATCGCACTCGAAAGACCGTATGACCCACACCAACCTCTTTTTTTTTCGTTGAATTAAATTACGCTGCGCGAAAAATCTATCTTACGATTTAAGAGCCAAACTGTATTCATGACTCTTATTCTTCTTTTCGAATGAATTATTCAATTCGATGAATTTATGTATACGTGCTTTCATATTTTCTTTATTCTCGTATAGACTCTTGACCATTTTTTCAATTTTAATATTTAAATTGACTTCACAAATCATATATACAGTCGACTATTTCATGGAGCTTCTACAGACGTGCAATTATTTTTTTTAGTATTATACTACAAATTAATAATAATCCTTATGAATCGTTTGCTATTTTATTTTTAGGTAATAAATAAGAATACTTTTATTTATTTTTTTCTTTTTTCATTTTGTATCTCTAAAATTTCTTTATTTGTTGTATTACTAAAATTACATAAAATTGAATGTACAGTTATTTTGTATAAATTGTAAATAAACTAGTTACGTATAAAAAATATCGTAAAGTGCTAAGCTTATTTAAAATTGTCGTATCATAAATTTTAAAAATACATCATTTTGACTCAGCTTCGGAAACAAAAAAAAATCATTATCTCGAAGAAAATGAATAACATGACGATAGATAGAGAATCGAATCAATCATAAAAAGTGTATCAAACAAACAATATTCGGCAAAGCCATGAATAATGTTACCACGGTCAAGAAAAGCAGTGTCGGGGCACATCAGTCAAGTAAAATCAAGGCTAAATAGCGGGTGCACAAGTGAGGCGATTTGTTGATTCGTTCACACGTACATAAGGGGAGCTTACCAAGGGGACCAAACGCACCGCTGGTTATTTAATATCTAATCCCGACACTCGAGGGTGACTCCGTCAGCGATACCCTAAATTTCGCGCGCGGATCCGATGTGTAACGTGTGGCTGCTTTCGCGACGGGGGGTTGCCCGTCATCTAAAACGCATCACTTGTCCCGTATGACAGATTCAATGCCCGGGTAGTCGAAACTTTTAACCGTATATAGACATTTATTTTTGCACTATTCTTTTAATATTAATATTGGATTGCGCATACTTTTTGCATTAAATTATAATACAATTTTTTATTATTTTATTACTAGCCTATATACTAAATTTCTTATATATAATGATATAGTAAAGAATATAATTACTTCATGTCCTATTATTAGGCATTCCGTAGATTGTCTACTAGAAATTCTATAAAATTAACGATAATATACTTTTTTTAAAATTAGCATTTGTCTATACATAACAAAATGATATAATATAATAATTTAATGCTGAAAATGACACATCGCAAACGTAGCAGTTTCTTTGGACACGCCGAAGAAGCAATATTTTTAGTCTCGAAATTCTGATTAATCGTTACCTGGGCGTACTGTCGCAACTAAAGACACAAATTTCCTGCATAAAACGATTGACTTATCACAAAGTGAACCCAGCACGCGCGAAACCAAAATATATACTTATGATATATCTTTCACCTGAAGCAAATACCAACGACACGAGCCAAAAAGTTGAAATATAAAAGAAGAAAAAATACGACTACGCGCGAGAGAGAAAGAAGAAAATTCAATATAAACCCCTGCTCGGGCGCTTCGATTACAGTAATTATCACGGCGGCAATACTCGATAATAACACGAATCGAGGTAGCGATAAGCCCCGTAATTTGACAGAAAACCGGCGCATCGAGATAGAATCGCGTCACTCGCGGTATAACGGCCTTCCCCATAAATTACTCATATGCACACGATCGCCGCGGATAAAAGTGAAATAAAACCCGAAATAAAAAAAAATGTAAAAAAAAAAAATAACGAACGATACTTTTTTTCGCGCTACAGCGCGACAGAGATGGCTATCGTGGTTCGATATCGGTTGTCGTCTACGCGTCGTGTAATTTGCACGCGGTCACCCGAAAATTTAATTGCTCGTCTTCGCCTATATAGGTATATGTATATCTCTACAATCTTTTTGCGATGATCTTTGTGGAAATGCATCTGCTTCCTGTTTATGACGAACCCGCGATCAAATTTCGCGGTTGTGTGTATTGAATTATAATTTTATTGGATTTATGTGAGACGAGTACAACTGCAATTGAGCAATGCCCTGAAAAAAAGAACCTGTACTTTCTTATACCTCCGTATGGTGGCTTAAATTTAACAAACGCTGCAAGGCAATATTTTATGTGGCAACAAGATATTTTATTACTATAAACTAATGTAATATTATTATTATTGTTATAGACCGTACTAAAGATTAAGGATAATGAACGAGGGATCATAATAACAAATTTGCAAATCCAAAAATTTTGTTTACTTAGACTAACGGATATATTCTTATAAAATATATGTACAATCATTCAATAATTATTATTTTCATTTCATCCCAAAAAACAGTCAATAATTAGTATAATACAAAATTTGTAATGGGTATCGTATACAATGTGATAATTTCGAGTAAAATAGCAAATTTATTAATTCACTTGAGAATTATTACATCACTTAATAGCACAAATTTAACACGTGTAAATAGAACGTTATGTACACCTTCGACTAATCGTAAAGAAAAGCATAATTATACATGTAGTATTATATTTTATGTGCATGTCGTACGTGAGTTCGTAAAGAAAATTACATTTAAACCTAAAGGAATTAATATTGCATTACACGTCCATCAAGTGGTGTAGTTTAGCGCATCTGCTTAATCGAGAGGCGTATCTTCATCCAAATTTTTTGAGCATTTTGGGGAAACGCGGATAATGTAGCTAACAACGATGTTTTGAACGTAATTGTACACTGCGTCATGTGTAATTTGCGCTAATTTAAAGTAACGGACAAATTGTTTTTATAGGGTGAAAATAAGTATTATCAAATGCTGTGTATTTCAAAGAAATATGCGTATTTGATGGAGGAGAAAAATTAACGATTAGCAATAATGTCTTATTGATGAAGCTTGTTTCAAAATATTATTTTACAATAATTCGACTTTATAATGATCTTATATTTTTGTTTATTAAATTCGAGGATATAACCGACCTGTTTTATTCTAGTATGTTATACCATATCGTGATTAAAAATATATAAAATTTTAAATTCAGCTATTTTTATACAACCTGGACTATTACCTCTCCCCCCCCCTCTTCAACCTCTCGAAAAAAAGAAAGAATACTCGTTAAGCAAAATTAGCCAAAGTTTTCGTCCACTTGTTTTTGCGCATGCAACGCATCACCTGCCGAAAAAAAGAGAGCACCACGCGGATTCGATGATCGACCGTTATCGATTAAGACGAATATAAGGGGGCCACGTGAGGTCCGATACCCATCGTCTGTAGATAATCGCAAAAATTAAAACCCGATGTTGTTTATGCCATGACATTACGATGGTCTGTCTTATGTGTGCATAAAATAGTGCGATTACATTTTTTAGTACGCGTCTGGCATGTCGGTAGTCTTTACCGCGCAGGGTAGCCGAATGTCTTTATTCATCTTTCAAATAATTTGAATGTTAAAATTACGAGATAAAACGATATAAATATATCGATGGTACTTAAAACAATTATGTTCGTGAGTTATAATTATTTTTATTATATTTTAGTTTATTATAGTACCGTTACTGCTACGCAAAAATGGTAATAAGCTTTTACGAATATGATAACTGTTGTTATTATAGTACAAAATTTTTATTTTGTTTATCTAATATTCATATAGTGTATACAATAATTAGTCGTGTCATTAAATGAAAATAGATTTAATTTTGTCAGTGTTTATCAAGAATCTCATACTTACATAGTTATTATACTTTGTAATGCATTTTTTATAAAAAAATAAAAATTTTAGTTATTACGATGGGATTATAATAAGCAATGCTACGAATTTATTAAACATTCAATTCAGAAAAATACCGTCAAAGTAATTATATTAAAATGCAACGCTTCGATATAATGTATATTTCACAAGATCGTTAATAATATCAATAAATCGGATGAAGTATAATGAAATGAATGGAAGATTAAAGCCATTTTCCCACAAGTATCAAAAATCGAAACAAAGGTAAGAGAACGCAAAGAGAGAGGGAGAGATGAAAAACGAAAGAAATCCCTTAATAAACCAAAGTACACGGGCGACTAATCCGAAAACTCGTAGAGACACCAGCCGATGGAGAAGCAAGCTCGAAAGTCATTTGTACAGTTGTGATACTTGGCTCGTTCCTGCATGGGAAAATCGAGACGCCTCCTCCGCACTCGATTACTGGTGTTACAAAGGAAGAAGGGGGGCTAAATTCAGGAATCTGCTTGAGATTTCGTAAATCCCATTTGAGCCCGCGACATAAAACAAACACAAGCTATAGCATTCGTAAAAGGCTTAGTGGGAGCATGCACACAGGAAAAGGGGGTGGAGCCCCGCAACTATAAGTACGGATTATCGACCTAATTTACGACTCACGTCATTGTATTTTATTTGTTATTTTTACTATTATATCCTTATTCACTTATCGATGACTTTATATTCCAAAACATCTTTTGAGGTGAAAGCTAGACTAAAATTTTTTAAATTAACCAAACCATATACGAAACTCAAATTCTGATCACCTACATCTATTTTTAATTATAGATCATTAAATGATACTTTATGTATATGTGGCCTCGGAGAATTAAGGCATCGACTCTATCTGCCAATTGATAAACGCTACTGGGAAATATTTATCTTCAATAAATGCTTGCTTCGGTATTGCATGTCAAAAATTCAAGCTCGGGCCGAGGTACAAATTGTTTTTTTAAAAAACTTTTCTGTCATTATCAAATGTATTAGAATGCTTTGCAAACGTTCTTTTAAAATATCTACTATAACCTACTACAAAAAAATCTATTTATTTAAAATCAATTATCGTATCTATACGAAAAACCATATAATTACATGCAAAAGCTGATTCTTATATAAGAAGAACTCGAAATAATTTGGTCAATGTAAAGTAGAAAGAGAAAAAAAACTCTCGCATTTATTAGAACGTCTCCGCGCGATCAAAGATTACGCCTACCACTCATAATCGTGTATATAAAAAGTTTATTTGCGCAACAATGGAGAGCCGAGCATTTCGTGCGAATACGTGCTTGGTTGGCCAGTTGTTTCGCACGTTCCTCCTCTACAAACCGTCGGACCGTCGAAAGGCCATCGAACGATGTTTAATGCGCGCGCACACGCCGGAATTTATTCACGATCAGACCCGAGGGTCCTTAAGACCGAATAAAAAAATACCGCTTCTAAATATGCTCCCTTTTTTTCACCCTCGTCGCGCGTCTACGTCGACCCTATGCTACAGACCAATGACTCGAGTGCGGGTTATAGTTTTATGCGGTTATTTCCGCGAGCCAAGCACTGCTTTCATTCACGATGCGGTGTTTATATGGGTCCTTCATCCGAGGAGCCATTGTCCTAAGTGGTTATTTTTTCTCTTTTTATTCAATACGTCGTATTTGATAATTTTACAGGTCACTTTTATCCAGATCGTCGTTCAATTTCAATTCCACAGTGAGAGTTGTTTAATTATGATTCTGTTTTTTTAGTTTCTATTTATTTGTCAATAAATAATAAAAGTAATTTAATGGCTTTTACATACCATAAGTATGATTGTCTAATAATTTGATAAATCTTATTCGTTATTGTTGCACCCAAAAAAATTGATGTTTGTTCTAGCATACATAAAATATATCTTTTCGTTATTTACTTTATAAATATAATAGCCAATTTGATTTGTATAAAGCAATATTCTAATTTATATTAAAATTTATATTAACTTTAGTGCACATATTTGTATTAACTTTATATTTATATCATAAATTATCGCGTTTATAAATTACCAATTAAGTTCTTAAAAATATTGATTGATAGATTGACATTTTAGTCAAATCAAGAAACCGCTCAACTCTCCGTTTTTGCTCAATCTATAACTATAGATAAAGTTTCAAGATTATTGTATTATCGACAAAACTTGTTTAAAATTTCATAACGCACAATACAAGTTACTAAAAATTTCAAAACAATAGCTTTCTTGATAAAAGGTGCATCTGATTATTGATTGTGTAAAATAGGAGGCCAGTGTTCTTACGGTTTTGTTATAAATTTAATTTAGTAAATAATTTCATTAGGTATTTTATTGGAATGATAATAATTAACTTTGACATCCCTTTAAAAACAATTTTACTAACTGCTTATATGCTTTGATATAAAAATTGAAAATTTTAAAATTATATTCGAGAAATTTTATAGAGTATAGTTTATTTATTACATCCAAGTTTATACATTTTTCAGTTGTTCATTTTTAAATGAATTAAAATGAATAAATTAATTTTTTTTCTTTGCATTCAAGGTATTAAGTCATAGTATTTTCAAAAGAAATTATAGAGAAGTATTATATATACTATTGATACAGTTTCACACAAATGTGGCTAATAAGCTTTCGTTGACGACGCGAGGTAGTGAATAACAGTTTGAAATTCCGCATGCTCACTCGATTTTCTCCCCAGAGCCATCGAAAAGAGGATCGTTAAAAGGCAACCTACTCGGACACAGATGGGTGGGCAGGAAGCCGCGAGTTGTAATAGACTCGACGCGCGAGCGCGTGGTCGCTTTCCCAACCGCATTTTCGCCGATTCGCCGGTTTCTTATTGTCCAAGTGAGAGAGAAAGAGAGAGTCGACATGGGAAGCGAGCATCCTTCGTCACGTTCGCGCCCCATTAAACAGATAACCGGCCGTCCGGCGAGTCTTACAAATTAATGAACGCAAGCTTGGCCCAGCCGCACGTGCCCAGTACCCTCCGATCGGTTAGATTTATATAAACTCCCAAACTCCCTCGTTTATCTATACTTATATGTGCTGAAAAAATAGATATTTCATCAGTTAATGTCGATTTAACTTAGATAGCTTTATACATAAAATCTCCTTTGGACCATGTTATACAGTCTTCTTATAGCTAATAGGTCGATTATTAGGTGTCTTCTTGGTAATTTATACATTTCTTATAATTCTTTTTAACGATTCTAACCAACAATTTAATTCAGACTATAACATCATTTCCTTCAATTTTACTGGCGTACTCTTACAAATTAGGAATTAATTAATTTTTGATATACACTAACAGAAAAATTTACTGTTAAGGTAATAGATTTTTAATCTATCGATACGAAAAAATTATGTACATAAATATAAAGTTGTTACGATTCTGTTGAGATGAACAATTGAATTGCTAAATGTTAACAAATCACTCCATTTGCAAAATATTCTTCGCAATATTTGTATAAATTTTTTGGAATAAATAGAAAGATTTTCCTTTAGTATCATCCAAGTTATTTACCAATTGACAAGTATTATTTCTATAATAATTTTAATGTTCTTTATTAAAACCTAAGTAAAATGAAGAAAACATTGTTCTTTTTTATAATAAAATTTAAAATTTTGCAGTTTTAAAATGATTGATAAAGTAGTTTATAAGACTAATTATTTTAAAATTTTTTTAATATTCGTACAACACACGGTTCATATTTTTACAACAAGTTAATCTTGTATATACTACTTTACCAATCGTCTTGAATCTTTGCATTATTATACAGATTCCATCGTAATAAAGGGTCATGTTCTCGTGCTTTTGTTTCTATTTTAAAACATTAATTATTATAAAACCAGTATTTAGTTAGTAAGTGACTCACACGGTAACATAACATATGATATCTTCTTAATTTAATAATGAATTTTTTTAATACTTACAAGGAGGGGTTCCACCCTCCAATCACGGATTTTGTTGCAACTTTAGAAATTATTTTCTGGTACATAAATATGAAATTCGTAATTTGGTCAAAAGTTATGGAAGAAATAAGAATTAATCGAAATTTTTGCCTAAAAAGTCCATAAAATTTTAATTTTTGTCTAATTCATATTTTTTCCATAACTTTTGATTAAATTAAGATTTGCTTTTTTCAAATGGTATATACTATTGATCTCAGCTTTTTGATAGATTTGAATTTAAGTCTATCCCAAATTATTTTCGAGTTATGAGCAATTGAACTAAAGCATACTTTTTTACAATTTTTCATTAACTGCGTATAACTTTCATCAAACAGCCTATATGAGATTGGTTTTCATATTTGTGTACCAGAAAACAGTATCTAAAGTGACTGCGAAATCCGTGTTGATTATAATAGCTTATGATTTCTCATTCATTTATCAAATCAACGCTTTCTCATTATAAATTATAAATTAACTATTACTAAGCTCTTATATATTATCCATTTTAATATTGAATGTTAAATGTTAACTCACTTTTTGTTTTTTAAGGTACACATGTTTATACAAAGTAAAATAATTTATTCATTATTAAGTAGGTGCAAAGTAAATATAAATGCATTTTCTATTTATTTTCCAAATATAAATATATATATTTATTACCTTTTCATAAATCCTTCTTCTATCATAGAATAAAACATTTTTTAAAGAATGTCCATATAATTTTAGTGTAGTATAGAAAATGTTTCTCCAAATTGACGAGCAATTAATGAACGAATAAGGCGAGTTAACAAACAGGTCACGTGATATTTTCCTTTGTTTACTTGAAAATTATGTGAATAATTAATTGTGAATTAGGAGTATTGTTTGAGTTTCAAGATCAGGAGAATACATTTCCGTATCTAAAAATGTGTCAAATATATTGTATAGCATATTTTTTACTATATAATATTCATTCACTACTGTCCAGTCACATATTAGTGCAGTCATTCTACATATTAAAAAATTTTAAATGTAAGTATTTATTCGATATTTCCGGCGTACACAGTAATTCTGGCACTATGATACTAATTCAGTTTCCGTATATTGGCGAAATATTCAAATACATTCAACAATAACAGAAAATAGATCTTGAAAAGCAATTCGAAGTACGCGTCGAAGAACAACCCTGTTTCAGTCAGGATTTGAACCGGACACTCCAGTCTTTCCGAGGCCAGAATTAAATATTAAAAAATTTAGTTTGTATAAACGAACAAAAAATGATGTTAAAACTGCGTAAATGAATGGACTAAGGGAAAAAGTAATTCCCACATCAAAGAAATATTGAAAAATGATTGGTAAATGAGTATAACGCGTGTATAAATTTGATGGGTTAATAAATAAGTAACCGAATATACAGAGGTGGCAACCCCCTTTACTAGGTTTAAAGTCTAAAAAGGGGTTAGGCGGTCAGACGTGTGAAATGGTTCGATGGTATAATTCATACTGGATGACGGTGACATTATGTTTCTTTGTACAACGGTTAAACGAGGCTCGTGTTCCTTGCTCATTTTAACGAGCTTCGATTCAATGAATCGTCTACCAGTCGACACATTTTACAGACTCAAAGGACTTTTAAATTGCACCTCGTTTATACCTCGTACTTTCTCTTTCTCTTTCTCTTTATATATACCAACTGCGCTTTTCGTTGTCACTCGATTCTTTTTATTACGAACGCACTAAACAATGCAGAAAAAAATATACTGTGAAAATGTTCTTTAACTTGTTGTACTTTTATCAGAACGATAAATGCATTACTATTTTTATATAATTGGAAATTTCTATATTGTTTTCCAAAGTTTGAAAACTAATACTTTATCTTTACGAAATAACAGCTTGTCAATTAATAGTTTAACATATATATAATTCAAGTATTAAAGGTTCTATATTCTCTTACAATTGGTATAAACATTCTAAATATTATAAATATCGCACTGTAATATATAATAATATTATTTAGTAGAATATGTACGAAAAAACGTTTATCAAATAATTATACAAAAAAGATGATGCTTCTGCGAGGCTGAACGTTCAGTATCCCACGCATGATTGTGCGAAGTGTTAATGACACGAATTTGAAGAAGCGAGTGCAATCTCGGTGCAAAAAAAAATCGAGTACGCGCGATTCTCATGGGTATCGAGTGGTGCGCGTCCTCGCACAATAGTCGCACTGTCAGTGTCTCCGTCAGTCTCGATTGGTCCATTCAAATGGTAAGGAAGGGGCGTAAGCGGCGCCCGCCACGTTTATATATACACAAGCACGCCTCCTGTCACGGAGATATCCGCGTACACCTACTGTACGCCACCTAAATTTTTATGCCGAGCACGCAGTCCGGCCCTTGTTCTTTTTTCCTCTATCATATATATATGCCCTCGCCCGCGTGTTCTCAGGACGCGCGTACCAATTTATTGTGAAACCGGAAACTGATAACTTTTTTCCCTCGGTCAGCGACTTCTGAGCGATATATCAAATTTTCAGGTTCTCCCAAGTAAATTCTCCTTTATATACTTATATACTTAAACTAGTATAATTGGCCTTTTCAAAAGTTAATTCTTTAAAAATGTATAGTGGACAAAGTCATATTCGAACGTGCAAACGTGCACTGTTAGAATACTAGCACTATACAAATAATATTCTATGAATAATATATACATATATTGACATGTTTTTGTGCAGTTATAACTTACAAAAAATTAATATAATTAATGTTAAAGCAACTAAAATAAATGTATTACTCTCGTCTTATTTAATATGGTAAAAGTGCAAAAATGTAATTTGGTTTAAAATGAAACGAGAATTTCTAAAGCTTTATTATTTTGAAAGGGTTAAATTAAAATATATTATACAAACATATATATACATTGAGTTCTAAAACAAGAAACAATATAAATATACAATATTAATAATTATTGACGTTCTATAGCTTTACTTTTATATAATATGTTACTAAAGTATACATAAATAATGTTAAATTAAATAGGAACTAAATAAATAAATTTAATTTTAAAAAGTTAAATAGTATAAGAAAAGTTTAATATATTCAAAATTGCAATTTTATTCCCTTAATTCATAAGTGAATGAGATGAACGTTACATACATGCGCCTAAAATACATCGATTTTTGAACATAATACATATGTACTTAAAGAGTCTTTTAAAACCATCATAATCAACATGACAACCCGTATAATAGACATTTTCTCACCAATATATACAGTAACCGTATGGGGTACACTGAAAAATTTGTAAAACCATATATACGATATAAAAAAAATCAATCATCTCGCATTAAAGCAGCTGTTCGATGACCGTCGATTTTCTCACAGGCCGCGAATGATCAAATTTTCAGTATAGAAAAAAATGAAAACAGGAGCACGTTCTCCTGTAACCCCGTGAACGTTATAAAGTTGAAGCGTATCCATCATCGACGCGGGCGACGCCTCGGCACGCGCCAACGTAATGTCTCGGGGCGCGTTTTAAATTCACCGACCCCTTTTTAAAACTGGGCGACATCGATCCCCTTTCCTTACAAACTACCACTTTTCTACTTTACCCTTTTTGTCTTTCCATTATACACGTGGAACCGAAGAGTTTCCCTAATTCGTGTAATTGCGTGTTTTGTCAGTAAACGATTATTTCTTTATTTTTATACGATATTATCTTCTTCCACGTTAATTTTCTGAGGAATTACACAAGCTATTATTATCAAAGGTATCACTGTATGATGTCTGAACACAAGTATCTGTATGTAGGTATATATAGATAAAACGGAAAGAAACCATTCTGCAGGATGTTTTACAGGTGAGGTAGAAATAACTCGAGAAGCGTATCGTACAACGTCAATATCTACTCCTACCTTCTCATAAACGGTCGGTATGTATATACAATCGCAATGGCGGTGCGGTCTCTCTCCCTATGAAAAAAAGAGGAACCAACGTTGAGTTTACAAGGCACTGCCCCCTGTTCACGACGTGCCTCCTCCTTCTACTCGCGGTTCGTTCGCCGAGAGAAAAAGCATCGCTAAGGAGAAACGAGCGCATTTGCATAAGGCTCGACTTACGCTCCCGGCATTGCTCGTAATACCTCGCGATTCTGCGAAAAAAAGACGCGCGGAATCTTAGAGGATGAGATACCGAGGTGAATGTACTTGGTAAACTTTGGATTACCTTTTTCAAGGATAATCCTTACCAAATGTCTTAGAACCAGTTGACTTGGAGATTAAACTAGTTTTATAATGAATTTTGTTGAATGATGGAGAGATCGCAATTGAATCGTTAAATTTACTTTCAATTTACTTTATTTCATATAAAATCAATAATATTCATTTTATCTTATATTACACCTTTAATATTACCTTATTATATATACGGTATATTACATTCCAATTAACATTATTTATTTAAATAACGATTTTTAATAAATTCTAAATAGTAAATTTCTCTATCGGACTGTATGATTGACATATTCAAGAGAAAAAAGTGTACTCTGGGAAAATTGACTAAAATGCAAATATATTTCATTTTCCTTCCACAATTCCATTGTACCAAAAAAAATAATTTCTTACTTCAAACATACGACCCAAGAAGAAATCTGCTTGATATTAAATGAATTATCTATAATCCAACTATATCTCCTTTTTATTATTTTAACGTCGCTCTTTTTTATGCTCCCAAACCGGTGCTAATCAGCGACGGAGGTCATACGATGTCTTGGTGAAGAAAGCACTTGTTGAAAATACATTTGCCAGTGGTGGTTGTATCAAATGGCCGGGGCCGGGAATCGAACCTGGGACCTCCAGATTATGAACCCGACGCCCTAACCGACCGAGCCATCGCAGGCCTCTATATCTCCTTCTGTCCGAAATTAGAAATGTTGATTTAAGTAGATCAATATACAAGATCAACAATATTATTCTATTAGAAAATTCATTTAATATCAATCAGATTTCTTCTTGAGTCTTGTTTAACATGGATTCTGCTTAAAGTAAGAAATTATGTTTTTCATTGTATAAAACCTGATATTCCTGTCTCTTTAAATAATTATTATATTTAATTAAACTTTTTATTAATTCCCAGTCGTTATTTTACTATAATCTGTTCATTTATCGATTACATTTTTTTATCGATAAAATGATTTTAGTTAGTATATTTTACAAGTATTTTTGAATTCCAAAATCTAATTAAATCTTTACTTATATACAGTTGAATTATTATAGGTTAACATGTATTAACCGTTGTTGAAAACTGTATATATTGACTCATCAAAGTATTTATAAAATTGACATTGTTTTCTTGAATTTTATACATAATATATTTTTATACGGACTTTTTTTATATTTTCCGTACAAATATTATATTAACTTTAAAAAAAGGTTAATTTTTCTCAAACAGTTGATGCTCAAATTTATCTATTTATTCTAGTATATAGTTAGAAAATTCTTTTTGTTTACTTATTAAAAGTGTTTTTTCTACTCAGTATTACTGCCACTTTGACCGTATTTAAACTCTGAAATTTGATATAGAGTAATCATAAAATTGTATTAAATTATTTATAAGAAAACATCGTATTTGTAACTATGATGTACGACACAAAATGTTTATATTATACTATCAAAAATTTGCTCTGTGTATTAATAAAATGATTAACATCATAAGAATTTCTATATTTAAAATTAAATATTTAACAAGTTAAATATTAGAAGTACATAAGTATTGACAATATTTTTATATACGTAGAGAGATACAAAGATTTATGACAACATAGTTTCAAATTACGAAAGTCCAATTCATCTATTTAGCCTATAATAATATATGTAGAATAGTTGAATATTTTTATATCGTAAATGTATTGTTACATGTAGAGTACTATCATTTATTACGAATAAAAAATTGTATATACATTCAAAACATTAAAATTTCATTACAGACTATAGTTTCTTAAATAAATATACCCTGCGAAACTATGCGTGTACAATCTGTAAAAATGTGTTGAGTAAACCAAGCCTAGATTTTCCCAACATCCATAAAAATATGAAAACCCCCTGATTATTTCGACATGAGTAAACCGTTAAATCATTCCTATCGTGATTAATAGCCAAGTTGAAAGAAAAAGAAAAACGTCCGATCAGTTATTTCTTGGGCGAACGATAGTACTCAAAAGAGTTTCATATATATATACACCGACGGATTTATTAGCTGCGAATGTCTTAATCCACTCTCTTTTCGACTCTCGAGTTACTCCGGCTTCTTTACAAAAAAAAATCTCGATAAGCCTCCTCTCTTTCACTTAGCGTTATTATTCGCGAACTCGCGCAGCCTGCGTCCATTTCTCTCCAAGTGCACGCAAACTGTATATGTATGTATACGATATCATCGCTAAGGTTAACGGAAAAAAAGCCCGAGATTTATATACGAGGTTAAAATGGGTATTAAATGTCTTCGAGTTCTCTGATAAAGACATCCTTTCTTTCATTTAGAGGACTTTTGTTACTATACACGATTATCTTTCTTGTGCGTTGTTTTTACGAATTTCAACTGATGCCTTATACGTACCCCTTCATTTTTATATTACGTGTACGTATTTTAGTATTTGTGTAGTTTATTTTATCGTTTATTTACATGCTGTTATATATTTAATTATATTTAGCGAATATATCGCAAAGAAAAGTGTAATACAAGTGCGGATTGAGTTTGGAGGATCGAGTGAAAAAAATTTATTGAATTTGTGGAGAGAAACGCGCATAACCGATGAAAAGTACGCGATAACGAGATCCGAAATCCCGTAATAAAGGTGACCATTAACGTCGTTCCCAGAGATTCGCGAGCGAGAGAGGGAGAGAGGGCGAAGAGGGCGAAGAGGGCGAGAGGTAGTGAGTTCTCTCCATCGTGGAAATTAGTTTCGAGAACAAGGGAGGCCCCTCGGATCCTCCGCAGTCGATGAGATCGGCTTTGTCTCGCGTAAATGCCATTATGGCGAATAAACCTCCACATGCGGGACGAGGGAACTTTAATAATAACTATCGCAAGCTCACCCGAGAAGCTCGAGCGGTGTAGACGAGCTACACCGGAGATGGAAACCCGAGGTAATTTCCGGACCTACGAGATGAGGAGAGCAACGGAGACGGAGACAGTTTAGCCAAGCCCGAAAGACGAGCTTCTTCGAAGGTACATGCGGGAGGTGGGGACGGACCGAGGAAGAGAGGAGCCTAGTCGCACCCGTTTCTCTCTGCGTACCTCCAACCATCTCCAACCACCCGCTTGCCCCCGCTTGGCTTATCGAAACCCCGTTCACGCTCTCAAAGCAAAGTTATTTCTTCACTACGCCGGTCTATGAATTTTCACATCCACTTTTACGAGTACATCGAGTACATCGAGTACATCGTGTTCTCCACTAGACTATTTCGTCATTGATATTACTCTTACATTCTTTCGTTTCGTCCTTTAAAATATCTAGGTATTCTGTACTGTAGATCACCGATATTTTATTACAGATTACCATTTCGTTCCATTCATTATAATATTACACTTTTGAGCTGTTCAGATAGAAGTGTAGTTTAAACGTATTGCCGCAATGGCGAATGAAAATGAATTATAATAATTGTAACTTTTATTATAACTCATCTGCCGATTGAAAAGTTAAAAATTTATCGTCTAAAATCCGTACGTAGCCATTGCGTTCGTTATGCTTGATATATTTATTCATATTTTTATTGGTTCGTACAGCCAACGATAGTAGTTTGATCATTTGCAGATATCCTCATTTCGCAAAAACATCTTTCAAAGTTCCAAAATGAAAATTCTAAGGGTCTCCTGATAGTAAACAAAAGTTAAATTACATCAGACATACATCGAGTAACATTTCAATTTTCTAGGGAAAAAATTGGCGATGGTGAAAATAAAGCGTGGTAGGAAACCCGTTACCGGAAATCCAAGGAAGCTTGGTCGTATTAGCAAAACGATAAATTGTAGGGAGAAGGAGCGAGAGAGAATGGGGTGAGGGGTGAGGTGGGGGCGGGGGACGGTGAAGAGGGAGAGAGGGCGAGAGAGAGAGAGAGAGAGAGAGAGAGAGAGAGAGAGAGAGAAGCAGCAACCGCGCCATCTCTTCCTCGCGCAGAAAGTCATTTCCTCTCCTCGCCTCGCCCGGGGTAATAAAGCCATCTTGCGGAGCCCGCCCTCACCCGGATAGCGATCTATACTGCACCCTTCGGGTTGCTAGGCGACGTCTCTCAACCCCTTCCTCGGGACTCGGGACTCGGAACTCGGGCTCGGGCTCCTTCCCCCGAGAGATTGCGCGTCCCTTATCTCCGAGCAGTCGAGCAGATACAGCAACCCACCAGCACCCGGATTGACACGGAGAACCCCACCCACTCATCCTCTCTCTCTCTCCCTCTCCCTCGCCCTCGCCCTCACCCGCTCCCCCTTCCACCTCCTCCCTTCCGCCCCCCCCCCTATATCGCTCACCCTCTCTCTCACCGACCGCAATAAAATTACCCTAAGCGCAAAAATAGACTCGCGTCTTTTGAGCGCGGAAAATCCGAAAAACCGAGGATAGGTTGCTGTTACACGAGCTACTGTATGTGGAGCCTCCAGTAGCCGAGCTGGAGGGGATACCGATAACGGTTTGATCTATGGCTCCGTCACCGGGAGGGAAGCGAGCTCACCGTTTGTTTTTTTTTCTTTCTTTCTCTCTCTCTCTTTCTTTCTTTCACCCTCGCAAAGGAACGGAGAAAGAGAGAGATTACAGAAATCGATATGGGATTACGAACAAAGGATGATGTCGCGCCTGCGCGACCATCACCAATTTATGGCTCGGTTTTCGCGATTCGGGTATATACGTGCTACACGGAGTTCGCCTCCTCCGTTCTTCTCGCTACCATCAGGTGAGATTCGTCTATGCATCTTTTCATCTCTCGTATACACTTCAATTTGAAATTTCTAGTGTTATTTTCATATAGTTACCTAGATTACGTATGTAGAGTATGTGTACAGTATACCCACATGTTTATGGAAACGGCGATACACGATTCGCCAAGCCAAATGGTTAAACATCGGATACTCGTCTCTTATTCCTTATGTATTCCTATATATAGATATTAAGATATTATTTATTTTACAAGAAAGTTTAATCATTAATGTCTATAAGACATATCGACGTTCATTATAAAGCGGACAAGTTATAAATTGAAGAACTGTTTAACGATGCGCTATTGCTACTGATCGAGAAAAGCTTGGAAAATACTAGAAATTTTGAGAAATTAGTATACAATTTGACATATTTTATTTGTCGCAAATTTTATGATTATGATATTATATAGGTGACATACAAGTTGTAAATGTACTCGAGTAAATGAAAACGCACTATTTACACGATAAAAATCTAGAGTACTCAGTGTTTCATATATATTATTGATCGCTGCAGATAATCAAACCAACTATAGAAGAAAGAATATGTAGTTTAATTCAAGTATAAAAATGTTATAAAAAAAGAAAAGAAATGAAGGAAATACAATGCAATGCCATAGCTAATTTCTGAATCGTTAGAAGTCGTCGGTTATAAGAGAAGATTCGAGTAGGATCCATTGTAATTGTGACCAAGCTCACCTCCTCGCGAAAATGGATATATAGATTGCGAGACGGAGGGGCGAGTGATTTAGTAAGATGAAAAGCTACTCCCCTCGGTTCGTATCGTTATCTAGCTCGGGCAGAGATCGCCTGTCTCCTCGCAGAAGCCTTGGTACTCGGGGCCAACTCACCCGAGAGATCTTTCGACACTTTTCTTCTCCCTTTCTCGTTTATACTCCCTAATATATATATATACCTATACCAACTTTCATTTACCAGAGGCTGACTTTTCTTTTTTTGCTTCTTCGAAACGTTTCGAAAATCTCTGATGGATTTTTAAATTACTATTTTCAACAAATTCTACTTTTATCTTTATAAATAATTGTACAACTTATATAGAAACTTATATCTACCTAGAATTTATTAATTATACATCAAAGAACAATCTTTTATTTGTATCCTGTGATGAGACTACGTACACGCTATAAAACTTTAAAAATTCATAGAATTTAAATAGAAATTTTGAGTAGTGTATAAAGTATGTATTTTTACAAAATAAATATTTTTTTAGAGAAATACTTGCATACAAAAGATATTATCTTATTGAATAAAAATTTGTAATACACATGCAGATTTTTCGTGAACTGTAAAAGGTTTCCTTGCTCAGATAAACATCATAAAGAAGCTTAAGGTAAGTAATAGCTCTAAGTGCTTGTAAATATATTAATTTAAACAATATACACTTTTACTTCAGATCGCATAATATCACAAAATCTACCTATGAAAGTTTGATGAAAATAATATTAAAACCAATCGGTTAATATAATTAATCGTATATACCTATATTAATATGTAATTCTAAAATATTTCATCATCGTAAAGAGGGGTCAGTCTCATTTTCATGTAGTTGGAAAGGTTGAAAACCATGTCCAAGCCTGCAATACCCATAATTCGAGAGTAAAATACTCGGGAACGAGGGAGCATTGCGCTAATACCCCAACACGCATAAATAACGAGAGAGTGGCCGCGACGATTCGCCGAGGAAATCAGATAGCGCGAACGCGCACAGCTCGCGGATTATTCCGCGGCGTGTTCCTACGCGTGTAAATAAGAGGATTCGTTCGAGGAACCCTGGCAATTTCGACTCCTCTAACGAGATGGCCTGAGCTCCCACGCAAGTACTTAACCTTTTTTATTCTTTTTTTTTATACGGGTTGGGGAGAGGGTACGAGGGCCAGAGTTATCGGGTTTGTGTTATGTACAGGTATATATGAGGAACGCCTATATGTTTCTTCAAGGAAATTTTTGAACTTGTACCACTTACACTGTACCCTACACGATAAAGGTTGTAGTTTAATTTTAAGTGTAAATGAATCATTCTGACAAAAGGTGAAGATAATATTTTTAAATATATTGAATATTATTAACAATATTAAGTAATTTGCTCATATCGATTATAACAACATCGTAACCTTCTGTTTCAAATATCAAATATCATTTTAAGATATTTTACTTCTAAATTTTATCTGTTACTCTGCTTTGGTGAAAATTAAAATTACATTTTTTTGTACGTTTCAAATAACGTCAGATTAAAATAAAAAAAAACATCATCGGTTTGTAGAAAGTACCTTAATCTTAAAATATATATACCTATAGTATATTTCCTATTATAGTTTTCCAGTGCTCCTGCAAGTAATCTAAATTTAATATCTATAAATTGCTTTTACACGTGGTAAATGTTTCATCTCTCCTTTTTGTATGAAAACGTGGAGTAGTTTTCGTCATTATCAGTTTTAGAATGTATACTGGTCCTATACCACCACTACACGTTTTAAAAATGAACTTATCTATAAAATACTATTTTTAGACATATTATATATTTAACATCACACTGGATTAATTTAATTACAAATATATATATACTCTCTAAAAATGAAATAGTGATAAGTCAGTCACTGTCACCAAATTAGTGAATACTATTGACAAATTGAATTATTAACTATTCATTATTTTGTTACTTAGTGATTATTAAAAATGATTCAATAATATTTATTTACTTATAATTGAAATTAATAGAAGAATACCAAGAAACATATTGTACATAAATATACAATTCAAGATTAAAACAAAAAATATTCACGCTCATAAGTTATCTCTTTTTTCTAAAGCGTCAAAATCATCGTGCAGTAAGAATAGAAAGCATTGATATTACGTACTGCGGGATTATCAATATTTTTACTTGAATTATTTTGATTATGCGATCATCATATGTATGGAAAATTAACAGAACAGTTATATATAAAGTATGTGGTGGTTATCCGTAGAGAAAGTCCAAAATCATTTATTCTTTTACATTTAGCGGTAATGTTTCTATAATTTCAATACAGACAAAATTTTCTCCTAATAGTCGTCTATAGTGGTTAACGATTTTAGTAACGAAAACAGTGGATAAGCAGTTATGAAAATACGATCACACCGATATGAATTAGTAGATTTAATTCCTAGTTTCCATACAAGAATTCTTTACACAAACTTTCAAATCTTAAAATTAAAGTTAAACAGAGGATTGTTTTTATCACGACTCATGGACGATAGGCCACGAATAAATTTCGCAAAAGAAAAGAGGACCGCTCGACGAAGCGTTTGATTGGCTTGACGATCTCAGGGGGGTTTTACTGTCGGATCTCACCTACCTACTCCCTGATGTCGGAAAAAAGAGTAGTGGGAGTTGAGGCGATCGCGTACCGATACGAGGATCCGCCATCAAAGCTCGTACGATCGTAAAAGCGCTCGTCCTCGAGGAGGAAGCCGAGCCACTGGATAGAGAAAAGTCGTAAACCTCGTAATCCCTCGTAAAAACGCGTCTTATCCGCGCACGTGGCTCGAGCCTATTTCCAACGTTTATGTCGTCCGAACGCCCGAGAGTATATACTCTGTATATATATACGTATATAGACGGTCCGTATAGTTCGAGACAAATCGTATTTGCTCGGCAGGTTACGGCTCTCTCGATTCTCTCGATTTTTCCTTACTTTTTTCTTATTTTCCGGGCTAGAGTTACAGTTCGCGAGAATTTTATTAAATGGGACGCTCGACCTGCACGTCCATGTTGATTTATCAAAGGCGTGTTCATTTTATTCTTTTACGGTCGACGTTAATGTTGAATATGTCGTGCTACCGTTTTCAAAAAAAGAAGATACGTTATCAATTTTAAATTGTATCATCAGCTTGTTAAAGTAAATTCAATTTATTTTTATGTATTTTTAAATTTTAATAAAAAACCTCTTAGTCAAGAATTAGAGATATTTTAGATTTTGAAATGTAAACTCACATAATTATTGTAACACTTTTATTATTATTGTTATATCATATTAACACTGACAAGGAGAGGTCACGGTCTTTGGATCACGGATATTATCCAAACTTTAGGACTCGTTTTGTAATCTAGAAATATAAAAAAGCCAGAATGTTATAATCCCATGGGCATTTTTACCGAAGTTATACGTAATTAAAGGAAGATATTGAAAAATAGGTGCTTTACTTTAATCACTTATAACTTCTAAATGACCTAATAAAAATACTCGAACAAAAATTTAAAAGAAAGTTCAGATCGAGTGGTTTGGATTAAACAAAAAGAAGCCCAAATCCGTTGATCAAACCAATTTACACTATCTCTATTTAGTTGTTTAAGAGTTATAAGCAATTAAAGTAAAGCATCTATTTTTTAATATTTTCCTTTAATCACGTATAACTTCGATAAAAATGTCCATGGGATTATAAAATTTTGGCTTTTTTTCATATTCCTATATTACAAAAAAAGTCCTAAAATTTGGATAAAATCCGTGGTCCAAAGGCCGTGACTTCTCTTTGTGAGTATGGAATATATTATTCGATATTCGTTAGATTTGTTCAAGTACTTGTACAGTAGTCGGTATAAATATTTTGCTAATTGAAATAATACCGGATCACATTAAGCAACATTGTTCAGTACGATCAAACGTGTATGTCCTGGGAAAAGCGTATCCAACACTCGGAAACGATATAAGCGATTTTTAACACATTTTAAACACAGCATAAATTTTTGGTTGAGTAATGTATTATATTATCGGTACATCGACGAAGAATATAATAATTCGATGTTCGAACGGTGAAAAAAGGAATAAAACGATTAAAAAAAAGGAATAGGGAGTCGGAAAAAAAAAATAAATTGATGACGGTCGTGACCGTAATTTAGACTGATCGCTCGTCCGGGTCACCGGATCACGAAGGTTCGCGGAGGAAAGAAGACGAAAGACGCAAGACGCGAAGGGGGAACCAGGGATATAGTAGAGAAGAGAAAGAAGAGAAGAGAGGAGAAGAGAGAAAGAGAGGTCTCTGGTCTCTACAGCATCGGATACAGGCATCGACCCTAATATCGTCCGTGAACGGAGAAGACTCCCGGGTACCCGACCCTCTTGTATACATGTGTACCCTCTCTTGTATGTGTGTGCATATATACATACCCATAGAACCCGGCTTTCTCTATCGCTACTACGTACTCCCTTTGTAAACTCTGAGCTACCTCGAGTTTTCTTATGAAAGACGCTAGGGTGAACTATATAAATGTTACATATGCGTGTACCAACCTCCTTCAACGTGCAAAGGCCTCCGCACTCGCGTATATTACATTCCCTTTTCAGGAATTCCTTTACTTTCTTATCACTATCATTATCACCTTAGTTTCCTTTTAATGATTTCCAACACTTTTTAAATACTTTCATTAAATATACACAAAAAATATAAACATTCTAAACCGTATGGAGTATGTATTCATTATTAAAATACAATTTAAATTGTTTTGGTATAAATACATTTTTCATTTTTGCTTATGTTATATTTCACTACGAAAAAAAAACATTAAAAAATCATAATCGCTTAAAAAAACTTACGCGAATGAAAAATGGAGCAATACTAGAATTATTAAATCGAGAAATTATTTTTAACCGAGCGAATGAGAGATCGATCAAACTAATCCTTTATTTTCTGATAATGCACGTGCGAGCTCGCTCGGGTGATGCGCCTCATTATATGTTTGCTGAATATTCTCATGTAAATTACGCCTACTTTCTTATTAGCATACATCACATAATTGTCCTCTTTTGAATCCTCTTTTTTCTCAAACAAACAAATTTTAAATACATTTATTCAATATATTTTGAATAAAAAATATAGTTTAGCAGATGAGCAGCAGTGCATTAAGTAAATAAGTATACGAAAATATATCGTAAGAAAAAATAAAGGATATTGTATATAAGGGAGCTTGGATTCGATAGAGAAAAGGGTTGCAATGATTTCCAAGAAAACATATCCCTCGCATCTTGGTATATATCAATATAATCAGTATAGGATCGATTGGAGGAAAGCTCGTGCAGGTGTGCACCGCTTATACTTTGGCTTACACGGTGACGAGGCTTATCGCGACCGATCGAGGCGACTCGCAAGTAGTCGCGCCCCAAGAGAGAAACAGAGAACGAGAGAATGAGAGAAAGAAAGATAGTAGCTAACGTATAAGAGAAGACCAAGAAGATGAAGGCTGCCTTTGTGTTAAGAGGGATATCGGTTAGCAGAAATCACTGGCTGGGTGGCAAGCTTCCATACGCGGTTGCTCCCGTACCGGGAACTCTTGCCGACTTCATTAAATCCTCGACCCCGTCAACAGGATTCCTTGTTCCAAAACCTATTCAACATTTTTCTCCTATTTCCTCTTTTTCTTTTCTTTTCTTTTCTTTTTTTCGTTTCACCTTTTTATTACAATTATTCCAGTTATTTCGTTGTGCATGTCGCTCTAAACAGATTTTAATCGGATTGAATCGCGCGGTATAATAGATGGGTTACCTTTGCAATTAAAAATATTTTACTTCGCAAGAAATTATGTGTCTAAGCCATAAAATAAAATTGGTTAATTCAACTATCAACAAAAATCATGCGATAAATATAATTTGTCGAGTTTAAACGTGAAACGACTATTAGTGCACTTGTGGTTTAAATGCATATTGGGTTTACGCGTGAACAAATTAACAATTTACTTATCTCTCATTTATTAGTGCATAAATTGCTAATGCCCAAATTTATCGATTATTTCCAATATTTATTTATAACGTAAAGTAATCCTGCGTACGTGTAACTATAGAAATGATCAAGTAGAATAGAGGTAAATTAAAATTAATAAGTCTTAAAAAAGGGTGGGGTCCGATTTGTCGAAAGCTCATTCAAACATTATTTCAAAAGTAATATATTCTTCAGTGTTTACATATTTGTTCCAAAAATTCGAACTTTATAGTGTAGATAAATAACTTTTATAATATTTGTCTGTTAACATCTTGATAACAGACAATAATGTAGAAAATTATTTATCTACTATTTGGAATTCGAAATATTCCACCTAATACAAAATAACTGACGATTTTATTACTTTCGAAATAATGATCATTCTATTTTCTCGGTTCGAAATAACAAAAAAGTTATTCTAATTTTTAAAATTCGAAATATCGCACATATTTTGAATGAGCCTTCGACAAATCGGACCCCACCCTTAAAAAATACAATTAATGTCAAAAAACGTTACAAAGTATTAATTAATGTGGAGAAATAAATAAATCTTGAATGCTGTTAAATAAGGAATTTATATTATATGGTAAACGAAACAAAAATAGCAATTGCAAGATCAAGTAAGTAGGATAAGTTCAATTTTAACTTTATAAAAGATAATCGCGAAAGATAAAGAGATGAGTAACCGCCGGGAGGAAAAGAAAACATTGAGCCTTAAGAATAATGTATACGAAAGGGACATTTTACTTGTGATAAAGAATTGCTTGTTCGTAACCTCGTAAAGTCATTAAGTGCTGGCAAATAGAGAAGAATGCACGTCTTCGTATATATAGAATGTATTACGCCGCGTTCGTCTTTTCCGCATTCGAAAATTTACGAGGCTCTCGTGGGGTCCAAATCGTCCGTGAAACGCCTGTCGTTTGCTTGGCAAGACAAAAATAATATCTACGATTGCGCCGCGATTTCTTACGTTCGCTAGTAAATTTTTCTTCGTTTCCACAAGTTTTAATGGATGTTCTAAGGTTCTTCGAACAACGTGAGTGGTCCTTTTATTTATCGAGCTTAAGTAGCTCCAAATTATTACAATGTTTTCTGTACCGTATCTTTATACTTAACAATATCTACTTTTCATACTGTAATTTTGAGTAATTCATATTTTATTAATTTTTCTCACATATATATATATCTCTCTATAATATATAAATATTTCGCCGCCGCCGCCGCCGCCGCCGCCGCCGCCGCCGCCGCCGCCGCCGCCGCCGTGTCTAAGAATTCAGAATTCAACATATATATATATGTTTTATATATATATATATGTCATATATATATGTCATATATATGTTATATATATATGTCATATATATGTCATATATATATGTTATATATATGTTATATATATATGTCATATATATATGTTATATATATGTTATATATATATGTCATATATATGTTATATATATATGTCATGTATATGATATATATATATGTCATATATATATAAGTGTGTGTGTGCATGTGTGTGTATGTGCGTGTGTGTGCGTGTGTGTGTGTGTGTGTGTGTGTGTGTGTGTGTGTGTGTGTGTGTGCGTGTGTGTGTGTGTGTGAACATACACTTTTCCAAATATCCATATGTGATATATACAATGGGTTAAAAATTAAATACATTAATTATTACATTTTTAAGATAATTCTATTATAAACAGTAATGGCAAAAGAAAATTCAAATTTTAACAGTGGCAATATAAAATACGAATTACATTTCAAAAGTTTTTCGAAAATTATTATTTTAGTAGTTTTTAATTTAAATATTATTGAAATCAAATTTAAAAATTGTTTGGAGATTACGTATATTTATATAAAACAATATTTTAAATGAACAAGTATGTATTATTAGATACAAAAGGTTATTTAAGAAATGCCTTTGTTTATAATAATTAAAATAAATATATGGGCTCTGTAACTAAAGGGAAAAATAAATTGGATATAATTATGGATTAAAACGCAAATTTTGAAAGAGGGTGCAAATTACGAATTACGGGAGAAATGGAAGAAACAGGTTTTTATTTATATACCGCTAAAATGTTATAAATAATTCTTTAAAACTAATACAAAAATTAATTTAATTAAGAAGAAAGTTTAATTACTCTAAAAGTACAAAATATTAATGACATATAGAGCTCTTGGCGATGACTTAAATAAATTAATTTTAGGAGGTAAAGTTCTGTTTAGATCCGTTTAAAACAATCTAAAATTTTAATAGGTTTTTACTAAATACTACAATTAAGTATATGCACTTTACTATTTTTGGTAAGTTAATTGTTCATTACCACATATATATATATATATTATATATATTACACCTTTGGTGTAAGTTATGTCCTAAAATACGTGAAAATTAGTGATTTTATGAGGTTTATGAGGCATAACTTACAACAGCGGTCTTGGCCAATAAGCTACCCCAAGCCATTCGAAAGCTCGCGAGAAATGTGAACTTTTGAGAGGTGTTAGATTAAAATCGATTATGGTGTGGTAGCCTTTTTTTGATATTCAATATGTCCGGGTGTTCTATCTCTTCGAGATTTCAAAATTAAGAAATGTAACCAGGGTAGATAAGTTCTAAAGATTAATTTAAACAAAAGTTGTTTGGAATGTTTTTTCAAAAAAATCAACATATTTTGAGATAAATGGCTTTAAAAATAGAAGTTGTTCTAAAAAATTGAAAAATTTCCACTTTTAATGGTCGAATAACTCTTAAGCAAATTATTTTTAACACTTAAATTTTTTTTATATGTTCTGGAAGATGTTTCCAGCCTGTTCTCGATTTTGGAGTGATTTAAAATTTTCATCGTACCACTTGACGTGAAATAGCCCATATATATGTATATATATGTATGTAAGTATGTGGGTGTGTGTGCGTGCGGCGGAATATTTATATAATATATATATATATATTTTAAAATTGTTTTTTCAAGAATACATAATATATGTATTTTTTCCGTGCGCAAAAAAAAGTTGTGAACATAACTTGAAAGAATGTGTATTTGTTTACTCAAAAAATTTTGATAAAACTCATAAAATTTTTAAACGTATACTCAATAATAATAACGGATCTAAAATTGAATGTAATGCTTTAAATACAAATGCAAAATTGTTTGAAGATGAAATAAATATTAATCAAGTATAACATACACTTTTCCAAATATCCATATGATATATACAATGGGTTAAAAATTAAATATATTAATTATTGCATTTTTAAGATAATTTTATTATAAACAGTATAGGCAAAAGAAAATTCAAATTTTAACAGTGGCAATATAAAATACGAATTACATTTGAATAGATTTTTAAAAACTATTAATTTAGGAGCATTTAATTTAAATATTTTTTAAATTAATATTTCAAAATTGTATGGATATATAAATGTGTAGATAATTTATATTTATATAACACAATATTTTAAATAAACAAGTATGTATTTATTAGAAACAGAAGGATATTTAAGAAATGAATTTGTTTATAATAATCAAAATAAATATTTGGGCTCTGCATAGTAAAAATAAATTGGATATAATTATGGATTAAAATGCAAATTTTGAAAGAGGGTGCAAATTACGATTCACGAGAGAAATGGAAGAAACAGGTTTTTATTTATATAGCGCTAAAATTTTATAAATAATTCTTTAAAACTAATACAAAAATTAATTTAATTAAGAAGAAAATTTTATTACTCTAAAAATACAAAATATTAATGACATAGAACTTTTGGCGATGATCGTTCGTCATTAAATAAATTAATTTTAGGAGGTGAAGTTCTATTTATAACCGTTTCAAATAATCCAAAATTTTAATAAATTGTTAACTAAAATACTACAATTTAGTAAGTATATGTACTTTACTATTTTTGGTAAGTTAATTTTTCATTATTAATAGTTAATAATTATTAAAATATAAATTTAAGCTTTATAAGAATTCATATAGTTTAATATTTACAGTTAACATTTAATATGTCTCTATTTTTTTATTATTTTTATTCTGATTTCATTACTCTAAATTTTGGTAAACTTTTATTTATAAATAATAATAACTATAGCAATACCTTCAAGGTGTTGTGTGAATCTGTTTAATTTTTAAGGTGTCCATGGTAGTGAAAAAATAATACAATTTAAAACATTATTTTAAATAAATTAATTACGAAAAACCTTTTTCGAATTAAAAATAGGGGGTTGGCGCGCGAAGCGCGCAGGGGGGCGAAGCCCCCCTAGTATATATATATATATATATATATTATCATTTTTAAATGATGTTATTTGTCCGACAGATTTTCTACATATTATTACTTACATTCTTAATTTTTTACGCGACTTATTGAAGCAACGGAGTAAATAAATTTATATATTACTTTATTTTTAAAAGTATATTTTTATTTTCTTTTCATTTTAACTTTTTTTCTCTTCTCTGGTTTCATTTTTAAAATTATTTTCGACATCGATATACGTAAATGCAGATATATTTTAATTTATCATTTACCTATCATTTAGTTATTTATTTATCATTTAGTTTGTCGGAAAATAACCTCATGTTTTGATGACATTTATTTTTTTCGGGGTCTGTATATAACAAAGTGTTTATTTAATAATTTTTCCGATTTATAATTTCATTTTACGATATAACTATATACTAGTAACATTTTACTAACTTTCTGACAGACGTATATAATTTTCAATCTGTCGAACATATAACATCTACCTAATACTTTCCAGAAGCTAAGTGAGTTTTACGTTTCTATTTATATTGTTTCCAAACAAAAAAATTAATGTTTGGAAAAATCCTTTACCAGCAGAAGACCTCATTATTCATGCCTTATTATAATGTCCCCAAATATTTTCCAATTTTTAAATTGCACATTGGGTTTAAAGTTTGTACCTTTTCACTCAAAATTACTGACCCAAAATTGTTTATTCAATTACAATTACAAAAATGATTTCTTTTTTTAAAAAATTGATATGAATTGTTCCAGAATTTTTATTTTTAAAGAATTCAATGTTTCAAATATACTTTTCGGGATTAAAGAACGTTGATACCTATATAATTTGGATTTGACATTTCGTTAATAATTACGTTGAACAAATTACTTTGCTTTTTACAATATTTTTTTGTTTACGCATGTACCTAAAATTATTTTTAAAAGTATATTTTTATTTTCTTTTCATTTTAACTTTTTTTCTCTTCTCTGGTTTCATTTTTAAAATTATTTTCGACATCGATATACGTAAATGCAGATATATTTTAATTTATCATTTACCTATCATTTAGTTATTTATTTATCATTTAGTTTGTCGGAAAATAACCTCATGTTTTGATGACATTTATTTTTTTCGGGGTCTGTATATAACAAAGTGTTTATTTAATAATTTTTCCGATTTATAATTTCATTTTACGATATAACTATATACTAGTAACATTTTACTAACTTTCTGACAGACGTATATAATTTTCAATCTGTCGAACATATAACATCTACCTAATACTTTCCAGAAGCTAAGTGAGTTTTACGTTTCTATTTATATTGTTTCCAAACAAAAAAATTAATGTTTGGAAAAATCCTTTACCAGCAGAAGACCTCATTATTCATGCCTTATTATAATGTCCCCAAATATTTTCCAATTTTTAAATTGCACATTGGGTTTAAAGTTTGTACCTTTTCACTCAAAATTACTGACCCAAAATTGTTTATTCAATTACAATTACAAAAATGATTTCTTTTTTTAAAAAATTGATATGAATTGTTCCAGAATTTTTATTTTTAAAGAATTCAATGTTTCAAATATACTTTTCGGGATTAAAGAACGTTGATACCTATATAATTTGGATTTGACATTTCGTTAATAATTACGTTGAACAAATTACTTTGCTTTTTACAATATTTTTTTGTTTACGCATGTACCTAAAATTATTTTTAAAAGTAATAATCTATGTAAATAAAGAATATAAATTATATATATATATATATATATATATATATATATTATCATTTTTAAATGATGTTATTTGTCCGACAGATTTTCTACATATTATTACTTACATTCTTAATTTTTTACGCGACTTATTGAAGCAACGGAGTAAATAAATTTATATATTACTTTATTTTTAAAAGTATATTTTTATTTTCTTTTCATTTTAACTTTTTTTCTCTTCTCTGGTTTCATTTTTAAAATTATTTTCGACATCGATATACGTAAATGCAGATATATTTTAATTTATCATTTACCTATCATTTAGTTATTTATTTATCATTTAGTTTGTCGGAAAATAACCTCATGTTTTGATGACATTTATTTTTTTCGGGGTCTGTATATAACAAAGTGTTTATTTAATAATTTTTCCGATTTATAATTTCATTTTACGATATAACTATATACTAGTAACATTTTACTAACTTTCTGACAGACGTATATAATTTTCAATCTGTCGAACATATAACATCTACCTAATACTTTCCAGAAGCTAAGTGAGTTTTACGTTTCTATTTATATTGTTTCCAAACAAAAAAATTAATGTTTGGAAAAATCCTTTACCAGCAGAAGACCTCATTATTCATGCCTTATTATAATGTCCCCAAATATTTTCCAATTTTTAAATTGCACATTGGGTTTA
This sequence comes from Theocolax elegans, assembly GCA_026168455.1. Lineage (NCBI taxonomy): Eukaryota > Metazoa > Arthropoda > Insecta > Hymenoptera > Cerocephalidae > Theocolax > Theocolax elegans. The sequence continues at coordinate 15,591,239 of CM047425.1, read as the reverse complement.
AAGTTTGTACCTTTTCACTCAAAATTACTGACCCAAAATTGTTTATTCAATTACAATTACAAAAATGATTTCTTTTTTTAAAAAATTGATATGAATTGTTCCAGAATTTTTATTTTTAAAGAATTCAATGTTTCAAATATACTTTTCGGGATTAAAGAACGTTGATACCTATATAATTTGGATTTGACATTTCGTTAATAATTACGTTGAACAAATTACTTTGCTTTTTACAATATTTTTTTGTTTACGCATGTACCTAAAATTATTTTTAAAAGTAATAATCTATGTAAATAAAGAATATAAATTATATATATATATACTGCAAGATTGCGCGTAAAAGTTTTCCATCCAAAAAACTGAGTTCCGAATTTCTCGTGTGTGATGGACAAGCCTACGGCTGTTTAATAATTTATAGAGTCAAAGTAGCCGACGGGCGGACGTGAGAAAAGGAAGCCTGGATGTAATTAGCTCAGACGCTCGAGGAAGTGCACCAACCAGACGTTAATCTGATTACGCTTATGTGTACGAGCTTCTATCTACTACACTTGAATTTTCTGTAACTTTTTTTTTCCTCTGAATTACTTCCAGCTCTTTCTCTCGGTCTCGAATCCAATCGTTCCTACGTTTCTCGCGATCATTTATGTATTGCGAAATTTTATCTCGTGAATTAAACCCAACAATCTCTTCCGAGGATTGTTCTGCGAGAGCGCAAATTATTGTAGATTTTTTCACGTCTACATGCATCAACAATTCTTACACTTTGTTTCAATTGGGGATATATCGCAACGTTTATAAACGATTATCTTGACTTTTTTTACAATTTTACCAAAAGTTTTTTTATTTAATTTTTGATGGGTATGTTTTTACCCAATTCATTTATAGTAATGAATATTATGTATAATATATTTATAATAACAGAAGATAAATATTGTTTCTACGTACTTTTCGAAAGATTTCAAGTACGCGAAAAACAGAAATTATTGAAAAATTACAAGATAAATTCGCAATTTTTTTTATGATTGTGAAAGTAAAAAACTTATCTTCATATATGTATAATAACATATAATAAAAAACAATTTTTTATTTACAAAAGTAATAAAATCAATTCATGTAACATATAATTTAAAAAATCTCATCATTAAATATTTTGATTTTAAGACAAACAATTATATTACATACTTTAGTTGTTAATTATATTTAATGTTTTATTTAAGAATTCAACATTACACCTAATTCTTATTCGTCCTTTGCTCAAACTATCTTACCAACTAGAAAGTAAGGAAGACTTTGACATTACCAACATGTCTGACAAGTCTTCTGCACGTGTTTACACAACATAACCTCAAAATTGAATCTCAAACTAATGTGCGCGAATAAGAGCGAAATAAAATTACTCGAACAATTTGAAGTTACGTAGTTCAATTAAGTTTCTATATAAAAATTAAAAATGTTACGAAGACAAGCTCGTTTGAGAAGAGAATATCTCTACAGAAAATCGGTGCAAGACAAATTAAAAACAATTCAGGAAAAGAAAGACAAAGTCAAAAAAAGTCTTGAGAATAATACTCCTATACATCCAGATTTAAGGAGTTCTGCATTGTTCCTGCAAAGAAGAGCTGAATGGGAAGATGCAGGCCCAGAACTTGCAGTTGCACAAGGTACAGAAATGGGTGGTGCACTGGGATCTAATGAGGATGACGAATATAGGTGGGCTGGTGTAGAAGATCCGAAAATTGTTATTACTACCTCTCGCGATCCAAGTTCTAGATTAAAAATGTTTGTTAAGGAATTGCGTTTAATTTTTCCAAACTCACAAAGAATGAATCGTGGTAATTATGAAATGAAACAACTAATTCACGCTTGCAGAGCCAACGATGTTACAGATTTTATTATAGTTCATGAACATAGAGGAGTTCCGGATTCACTTATAATTTGTCACCTTCCTTATGGACCTACAGCTTATTTCACAATGTCAGATGTAATTATGAGACACGACATACCTGATATTGGAACAATGTCTGAACAGTATCCACATTTAATATTCCATAACTTTAAAACGAAATTAGGTTTAAGAACAATGAGTATTTTAAAGTATTTATTCCCTGTACCTAAAGAAGACAGTAAAAGAATAATCACTTTTGCTAATCATGATGATTACATATGTTTCCGCCACCATACTGTTAAAAAAGTAAATGGAAGGGATATAGAAATGACAGAAGTTGGACCAAGATTTCAATTAAAATTATACGAGATAAAATTAGGTACATTAGATTCAGCTGCAGCAGCCGATACCGAATGGGCATTAAGGCCATACATGAATACGAGTCATAAAAGAAGATTTTTATCCGATGAAGATGGGTGGCAACAAGAAGACAATATAGAGTGATGTGTAAATATTTAAAAAAAAAATAAAATAATTTTATTTGTGTATCTAGATATTTTTTTATTTTTCATGAAATTAAATAATAAAATTAAAAACTTTATAATGTATATATATGTACAATATATGCAATTTTTGACATATACTTGTAATATTTTATATGTATAATATCAATAAATAATAAAAAAAACGGAAAACTTAATAATTATAAATTTATTCTCCCAAGAATCCTTCTTCTTATAAAAACATTACAATCTTAATAACTAACAGCCTTTTTGTATATTTAAAAGAGTTATACTCTTATTAATATAAGGAATAGTATTTACATTCGAGTTCACTCCAAGTTCAAAAACTTTTTGCATAAGAGGTAATGCATACTCTGAAAAAAAAGCTTAATTAGTTATAGAATTGAAATATGATGAAACGAATGTTTTAAATAAATTTATATGTAAATACCTTGCATACATAAAACGTAATCTGGTAGCCTGTCCAAAGCAGACATAAGAATATCAGCTCTAGAGCTGTCAAGGCATCTTTGAAAAGCTGAGAGTACACCAAGATTCGGGTAAGGTCGATGTTTGAGTGCTCTAGCAATTAACGTGTGTGCTAGTGTTCTTATATTTCCTTGAGGCGATGTTAGTAAATCTGCTATATTGTCAATGATTGGTTCCAATACTGATGGTTTACGTGAAGATAAATGTTCGATTTCTTGTAGAGCAGTAAAAACGTCTATCCAAGAGAATACTAGTAACATTTTACTAACTTTCTGACAGACGTATATAATTTTCAATCTGTCGAACATATAACATCTACCTAATACTTTCCAGAAGCTAAGTGAGTTTTACGTTTCTATTTATATTGTTTCCAAACAAAAAATTAATGTTTGGAAAAATCCTTTACCAGCAGAAGACCTCATTATTCATGCCTTATTATAATGTCCCCAAATATTTTCCAATTTTTAAATTGCACATTGGGTTTAAAGTTTGTACCTTTTCACTCAAAATTACGACCCAAAATTGTTTATTCAATTACAATTACAAAAATGATTCTTTTTTTAAAAAATTGATATGAATTGTTCCAGAATTTTTAGTTTTAAAGATTCAATGTTTCAAATATACTTTCGGGATTAAAGAACGTTGATACCTATATAATTTGGATTTGACATTTCTTAATAATTACGTTGAACAAATTACTTTGCTTTTTAACATATTTTTTTGTGTACGCATGTACCTAAAATTATTTTAAAAGTAATAATCTATGTAAATAAAGCATATAAATTATATATATATACTGCAAGATTGCGCGTAAAAGTTTTCCATCCAAAAACTGAGTTCCGATTCTCGTGTGTGATGGACAAGCCTACGGCTGTTTAATAATTATAGAGTCAAAGTAGCCGACGGGCGGACGTGAGAAAAGGAAGCCTGGATGTAATTAGCTCAGACGATCGAGGAAGTGCACCAACCAGACGTTAATCTGATTACGCTTATGTGTACGAGCTTCTATCTACTACACTTGAATTTTCTGTAACTTTTTTTTTTCCTCTGAATTACTTCCAGCTCTTTCCTCTCGGTCTCGAATCCAATCGTTCCTACGTTTCTCGCGATCATTTATGTATTGCGAAATTTTATCTCGTGAATTAACCCAACAATCTCTTCCGAGGATTGTTCTGCGAGAGCGCAAATTATTGTAGATTTTTTCACGTCTACAGGCACAACAATTCTTACACTTTGTTTCAATTGGGGATATATCGCAACGTTTATATAAACGATTATCTTGACTTTTTTTACAATTTTACCAAAAGTTTTTTTATTTAATTTTTGATGGGTATGTTTTTACCCAATTCATTATAGTAATGAATATTATGTATAATATATTTATAATAACAGAAGATACATATTGTTTCTACGTACTTTTCGAAAGATTTCAAGTACGCGAAAAACAGAAATTATTGAAAAATTACAAGATAATTCGCAATTTTTTTTATGATTGTGAAAGTAAAAAACTTATCTTCATATATGTATAATAACATATAATAAAAAACAATTTTTTATTTACAAAAGTAATAAAATCAATTCATGTAACATATAATTTAAAAAATCTCATCATTAAATATTTGATTTTAAGACAAACAATTATATTACATACTTTAGTTGTTAATTATATTTAATGTTTTATTTAAGAATTCAACATTACACCTAATTCTTATTCGTCCTTTGCTCAAACTATCTTACCAACTAGAAAGTAAGGAAGACTTTGACATTACCAACATGTCTGACAAGTCTTCTGCACGTGTTTACACAACATAACCTCAAAATTGAATCTCAAACTAATGTGCGCGAATAAGAGCGAAATAAAATTACTCGAACAATTTTGAAGTTACGTAGTTCAATTAAGTTTCTATATAAAATTAAAAATGTTACGAAGACAAGCTCGTTTGAGAAGAGAATATCTCTACAGAAAATCGGTGCAAGACAAATTAAAAACAATTCAGGAAAAGAAAGACAAGTCAAAAAAAGTCTTGAGAATAATACTCCTATACATCCAGATTTAAGGAGTTCTGCATTGTTCCTGCAAAGAAGAGCTGAATGGGAAGATGCAGGCCCAGAACTTGCAGTTGCACAAGGTACAGAAATGGGTGGTGCACTGGGATCTAATGAGGATGACGAATATAGGTGGGCTGGGTGTAGAAGATCCGAAAATTGTTATTACTACCCTCTCGCGATCCAAGTTCTAGATTAAAAAATGTTTGTTAAGGAATTGCGTTTAATTTTTCCAAACTCACAAAGAATGAATCGTGGTAATTATGAAATGAAACAACTAATTCACGCTTGCAGAGCCAACGATGTTACAGATTTTATTATAGTTCATGAACATAGAGGAGTTCCGGATTCACTTATAATTTGTCACCTTCCTTATGGACCTACAGCTTATTTCACAATGTCAGATGTAATTATGAGACACGACATACCTGATATTGGAACAATGTCTGAACAGTATCCACATTTAATATTCCATAACTTTAAAACGAAATTAGGTTTAAGAACAATGAGTATTTTAAAGTATTTATTCCCTGTACCTAAAGAAGACAGTAAAAGAATATCACTTTTGCTAATCATGATGATTACATATGTTTCCGCCACCATACTGTTAAAAAAGTAAATGGAAGGGATATAGAAATGACAGAAGTTGGACCAAGATTTCAATTAAAATTATACGAGATAAAATTAGGTACATTAGATTCAGCTGCAGCAGCCGATACCGAATGGGCATTAAGGCCATACATGAATACGAGTCATAAAGAAGATTTTTATCCGATGAAGATGGGTGGCAACAAGAAGACAATATAGAGTGATGTGTAAATATTTAAAAAAAAAATAAAATAATTTTATTTGTGTATCTAGATATTTTTTTATTTTTCATGAAATAAATAATAAAATTAAAAACTTTATAATGTATATATATGTACAATATATGCAATTTTGACATATACTTGTAATATTTTATATGTATAATATCAATAAATAATAAAAAAACGGAAAACTTAATAATTATAAATTTATTCTCCCAAGAATCCTTCTTCTTATAAAAAACATTACAATCTTAATAACTAACAGCCTTTTGTATATTTAAAAGAGTTATACTCTTATTAATATAAGGAATAGTATTTACATTCGAGTTCACTCCAAGTTCAAAAACTTTTTGCATAAGAGGTAATGCATACTCTGAAAAAAAGCTTAATTAGTTATAGAATTGAAATATGATGAAAACGAATGTTTTAAATAAATTTATATGTAAATACCTTGCATACATAAAACGTAATCTGGTAGCCTGTCCAAAGCAGACATAAGAATATCAGCTCTAGAGCTGTCAAGGCATCTTTGAAAAGCTGAGAGTACACCAAGATTCGGGTAAGGTCGATGTTTGAGTGCTCTAGCAATTAACGTGTGTGCTAGTGTTCTTATATTTCCTTGAGGCGATGTTAGTAATCTGCTATATTGTCAATGATTGGTTCCAATACTGATGGTTTACGTGAAGATAAATGTTCGATTTCTTGTAGAGCAGTAAAAACGTCTATCCAAGAGAATAATAATAATTAATAAAACATCAGTTTTGAATTTTACATAGAAACAAATTTAATACAAACCATCGCCTTGAATTTTGGTAAGAGTTACAAGTAAAGCTGGCCAATGTGATAAAGGAGGACTTGGAGCATTTCGATGAAAGTTGACGGTAACTAAAACGGTGTCGGCAGTTTCACCTTCTCTGAGTAATGGAATCCCTGATACAAGAGATCGTAAATTTTCAAGGCTTATATAATGACCTTGTAAATCACTGAAAAAAATGGATATTTTACTGACTACTACTGGCAAATAAATTTTATTTCATATTCAGCTTAAACATTTATTTTTTCTGTAGTAAAAAATTTAATTTTGTTTAAAATGTATTACTTACTGAAGAAGATGTGCATGTTTTTGTAGATATTTCAAGGCAGATTGTTCGTCGTGTACAACATAAGCTTGCAAGAGCAAAGCAAATCTATTTAGAAGGGGCGTGAGGTCCTCTACAGTATAGTAATTCTAAAAATAAAATAAAAATTTATTATCTTATAAATAATTTAAGTAACAATATATTTACATTAAATATGTATTGATTTTATAAATTTTCAATATGTCAAGTATTTTTTGTTTACAAAGATATTATAAACAACAATATTAATCTACATTACACAAATATTACCTGGAAGCAGAGGAAATAATTTTTCAATGTTCTTCAAGTCCTTTTCTGTGTTCTTCATTGAAAAGATGAGGTTGCAGTAATTCTAATAATCCCATAACGTTGTGTAAATAAATTAAGATGATGACCCGATCTGAACTGACTAAATTCAAGATCACACCATCCCATCAGTGAGGAAGCCAAGAGCGGTAATTGCCTGAGCACCAAAATTGGATGTACAGCTGCCATTTTACGAGCACAAAGTTCGAGTTCACGCGACTTTGAACTCCAGGACTTTTGGCGAGGCGTTGCAGCTAAGGCAGTCAATAAAGTATGGCTCATACAATCGAGAACAGAACCCGTCCAGTCGGAAATACGTGCACTGTTGACCATTTTCTTCGCTTGAAAACTACTCAAATAGCAAATGACTTTTGGCACCTTCATATACATTTGTAGAAGAAACTGATGGGATATATCGCAACGTTTATAAACGATTATCTTGACTTTTTTTACAATTTTACCAAAAGTTTTTTTATTTAATTTTTTATGGGTATGTTTTTACCCAATTCATATATAGAAATGAATATTATGTACAATATATTTATAATAACAGAAGATAAATATTGTTTCTACGTACTTTTCGAAAGATTTCAAGTACGCGAAAAACAGAAATTATTGAAAAATTACAAGATAAATTCGCAATTTTTTTTATGATTGTGAAAGTAAAAACTTATCTTCATATATGTATAATAACATATAATAAAAAACAATTTTTTATTTACAAAAGTAATAAAATCAATTCATGTAACATATAATTTAAAAAATCTCATCATTAAGTATTTTGATTTTAAGACAAACAATTATATTACATACTTTAGTTGTTAATTATATTTAATGTTTTATTTAAGAATTCAACATTACACCTAATTCTTATTCGTCCTTTGCTCAAACTATCTTACCAACTAGAAAGTAAGGAAGACTTTGACATTACCAACATGTCTGACAAGTCTTCTGCACGTGTTTACACAACATAACCTCAAAATTGAATCTCAAACTAATGTGCGCGAATAAGAGCGAAATAAAATTACTCGAACAATTTGAAGTTACGTAGTTCAATTAAGTTTCTATATAAAAATTAAAAATGTTACGAAGACAAGCTCGTTTGAGAAGAGAATATCTCTACAGAAAATCGGTGCAAGACAAATTAAAAACAATTCAGGAAAAGAAAGACAAAGTCAAAAAAGTCTTGAGAATAATACTCCTATACATCCAGATTTAAGGAGTTCTGCATTGTTCCTGCAAAGAAGAGCTGAATGGGAAGATGCAGGCCCAGAACTTGCAGTTGCACAAGGTACAGAAATGGGTGGTGCACTGGGATCTAATGAGGATGACGAATATAGGTGGGCTGGTGTAGAAGATCCGAAAATTGTTATTACTACCTCTCGCGATCCAAGTTCTAGATTAAAAATGTTTGTTAAGGAATTGCGTTTAATTTTTCCAAACTCACAAAGAATGAATCGTGGTAATTATGAAATGAAACAACTAATTCACGCTTGCAGAGCCAACGATGTTACAGATTTTATTATAGTTCATGAACATAGAGGAGTTCCGGATTCACTTATAATTTGTCACCTTCCTTATGGACCTACAGCTTATTTCACAATGTCAGATGTAATTATGAGACACGACATACCTGATATTGGAACAATGTCTGAACAGTATCCACATTTAATATTCCATAACTTTAAAACGAAATTAGGTTTAAGAACAATGAGTATTTTAAAGTACTTATTCCCTGTACCTAAAGAAGACAGTAAAAGAATAATCACTTTTGCTAATCATGATGATTACATATGTTTCCGCCACCATACTGTTAAAAAAGTAAATGGAAGGGATATAGAAATGACAGAAGTTGGACCAAGATTTCAATTAAAATTATACGAGATAAAATTAGGTACATTAGATTCAGCTGCAGCAGCCGATACCGAATGGGCATTAAGGCCATACATGAATACGAGTCATAAAAGAAGATTTTTATCCGATGAAGATGGGTGGCAACAAGAAGACAATATAGAGTGATGTGTAAATATTTAAAAAAAAATAAAATAATTTTATTTGTGTATCTAGATATTTTTTTATTTTTCATGAAATTAAATAATAAAATTAAAAACTTTATAATGTATATATATGTACAATATATGCAATTTTTGACATATACTTGTAATATTTTATATGTATAATATCAATAAATAATAAAAAAACGGAAAACTTAATAATTATAAATTTATTCTCCCAAGAATCCTTCTTCTTATAAAAACATTACAATCTTAATAACTAACAGCCTTTTTGTATATTTAAAAGAGTTATACTCTTATTAATATAAGGAATAGTATTTACATTCGAGTTCACTCCAAGTTCAAAAACTTTTTGCATAAGAGGTAATGCATACTCTGAAAAAAAAGCTTAATTAGTTATAGAATTGAAATATGATGAAACGAATGTTTTAAATAAATTTATATGTAAATACCTTGCATACATAAAACGTAATCTGGTAGCCTGTCCAAAGCAGACATAAGAATATCAGCTCTAGAGCTGTCAAGGCATCTTTGAAAAGCTGAGAGTACACCAAGATTCGGGTAAGGTCGATGTTTGAGTGCTCTAGCAATTAACGTGTGTGCTAGTGTTCTTATATTTCCTTGAGGCGATGTTAGTAAATCTGCTATATTGTCAATGATTGGTTCCAATACTGATGGTTTACGTGAAGATAAATGTTCGATTTCTTGTAGAGCAGTAAAAACGTCTATCCAAGAGAATAATAATAATTAATAAAACATCAGTTTTGAATTTTACATAGAAACAAATTTAATACAAACCATCGCCTTGAATTTTGGTAAGAGTTACAAGTAAAGCTGGCCAATGTGATAAAGGAGGACTTGGAGCATTTCGATGAAAGTTGACGGTAACTAAAACGGTGTCGGCAGTTTCACCTTCTCTGAGTAATGGAATCCCTGATACAAGAGATCGTAAATTTTCAAGGCTTATATAATGACCTTGTAAATCACTGAAAAAAATGGATATTTTACTGACTACTACTTGCAAATAAATTTTATTTCATATTCAGCTTAAACATTTATTTTTTCTGTAGTAAAAAATTTAATTTTGTTTAAAATGTATTACTTACTGAAGAAGATGTGCATGTTTTTGTAGATATTTCAAGGCAGATTGTTCGTCGTGTACAACATAAGCTTGCAAGAGCAAAGCAAATCTATTTAGAAGGGGCGTGAGGTCCTCTACAGTATAGTAATTCTAAAAATAAAATAAAAATTTTATTATCTTATAAATAATTTAAGTTAACAATATATTTACATTAAATATGTATTGATTTTATAAATTTTCAAATATGTCAAGTATTTTTTGTTTACAAAGATATTATAAACAACAAATATTAATCTACATTACACAAATATTACCTGGAAGCAGAGGAAATAATTTTTCAATGTTTCTTCAAGTCCTTTTCTGTGTTCTTCATTGAAAAGATGAGGTTGCAGTAATTCTAATAATCCCATAACTTGTGTAAATAAATTAAGATGATGACCCGATCTGAACTGACTAAATTCAAGATCACACCATCCCATCAGTGAGGAAGCCAAGAGCGGTAATTGCCTGAGCACCAAAATTGGATGTACAGCTGCCATTTTACGAGCACAAAGTTCGAGTTCACGCGACTTTGAACTCCAGGACTTTTGGCGAGGCGTTGCAGCTAAGGCAGTCAATAAAGTATGGCTCATACAATCGAGAACAGAACCCGTCCAGTCGGAAATACGTGCACTGTTGACCATTTTCTTCGCTTGAAAACTACTCAAATAGCAAATGACTTTTGGCACCTTCATATACATTTGTAGAAGAAACTGATGCGACATATCCGCGTGCACACTAAAAATTAATGTAAATGATTTAAAAATTAATGCACTACTAATACAATTTAATTTATTGTATGGTAAATAATACTAACTCATTACGATTTGTCATCTGATCAGCCAAGTACTTAACGACACTCATCGTTAATACATCCTCTTCTGAACAACAGCACAACAGTAAATCTAACCTTGTTTCCATTTGTGTAATTGCGGTTTGTCGATTTTGTCGTTGGCACAGTATTACTGCTTCCTCAATCAAATACATCACAAGGGTTAATAATTGATCGCTAGAGAGAAGTAAAATATTTTCCGGGATATCGTTCTTCGTCAAATACTTTTCTCGGCCTTGCCATAGCTTTGGATTACAAGTCAATGCCCAAAGAAAATCCAGCACCGCAGTTGGATCATAACTGAAAGGTTTTAGAAAAAGAAATGTTAAACAATTTTATATACGATGGAACATAGCTTATCCGTTAATTTCAACTTACCCATGATGACATTGATTTAACAGATGACCAACACACTTGTGCAACGTTGCCCAACTAGCTCCGTGTGTTAACAATGTCAGTAAATAAGGACGGCACGAATGCGAATTTACGACACTTTCGTCGATCCTCACGTAGACATTTGTTTTACCAAATAATAACCTCATTTGAAGATTCGGACAAGTACCTATTAGTTCAGGCTCTATCAAAGCCAACCAGTCGATCAGAAGTCCTGTCCAGGGTTTGATTGCACCTTGTTCACAATCAGCTAACAGTAACCTCGCCATTGCTTCTGATAAAGTATCATTACGCTGTTGCCTGAGACATACATCAAGTAATCTCCTACCCACATTTTCGAGTTCTTGTGGTCCCGCATTTTCAAGAATAGACGCAGGATCGTGATTTTGTGTTAACGCAGCTAGCTCTTTATATCGAGGTGTCCTTGATACGTGTAAATTAGCAAAATCACGGAGTATTGAGAGAATCGGTGCATTTATATCACCGATCAGTGAAATTAAACTCAAGCACATGCTATGGGCCAACTCGATTGTTTGTGGGCAAGTCGATGGCCTTTTAAGAGGTAATAAAATAACGCGCGTCAACGTACACGAATACTGCGACATGTGTACCAAAGATGCCAGGAACTCTTTCACCTGTTTAAGAATCGTAATATTATATATATTAGATAGAAATTACCTTTTACATAATATTTATAAAATAGTCTAAAAGTATTTGTAAATTGTTTTCATTACTGATACAAAAACAAAGTACATAGGGTTCATAATTATAAATATATTATAAAGGTAATGATGTGATACCTGGATTGAACTCAAAACGCTAAGAATGTGTTTAATAGCCAACACTACAGCCCCACGATCCGATTCAGTGCCAGATTTATGCAAATCCTTTGCAAGAATTTTATGTAACCTTCTGTAAGCATCCATTTTCTGATTCATAGAAATTTTCTCGATGAAAAGTTGATTAATAAGATTTGGCACTTCCGTTTTGGGTGCACTTGGTTGAGCAACTCCATGTTTTTGTAACATAGAACTCAGCGGTAACTGTTCTAACTTTGTATTGACAGGTGGTGCTGTTTCATCTGGTAATTGTTGAGCCTGCAGTTGGACGTGTTGTAAAAATACTAAACCTCCCGAGGCTCCACGATTATGCAGAATCTTGACGAGCTAAAAAAAGTAAAAAAATGTATAGTTCACTTTAACATAAATCTTTATTGATTATTGAATTTTGAATTAAATCAAATAAAGATTACCTGAGCCATATAAGTTTTGTCGAGAACGTGATTTGTAACGGATACAGGATCGATTTGAACAGCAGCATCCAAAAGATGTAGTAATTTGGTCATTGCATTTACAGGAACGCCAAAGCTCTGTATAAAAAGAACTAGCTGATAAGGATCGAGGTCGCGAAGGGCAGCATCTACCAGTCGCGGTATGTTACTTCGAATAATACGAAGTTTCAACCAATCCGGTATCAATAGAGCTTCTTCGCTAGTATCTACAAGAAAAGCTTTAGGTGGATCGTTTTCCTCAGGAAACCACGTCTCCAATAGTTGATTAAATAATTCATCATTATCAACATGGTCGTATGTCAACAGGATGATCATTGCATGAACAACCAGAATGTGCATTGTACACTCCTCGCCCGTTGCCCACTCGACGAGTATCAGATCCTGATTCTCTGACCATGTTACTCTTGAGCCATCCTGCCTTGGTGCTCGAGCCTTAAAAAAATTATTTGTTTTTCACTTACTAAATATACCAAATCTTTCCCACGTTTTGAAAATATTGTTTTCATATATTTTTTGTTGTTCCATATACTTTAATATATAAAAAAAAATAAAATGAATGCTTACTTTATTCAAATAATTGCAATAAATAGATAAAAAAGCGTCCAGCGTTTGTTTGGCTTGTGGACTGTCGTTATCTGGTTGAGGAAGTATGGCAGCCACTATTGTATTTCTTTCAACAACTAGCTGTGAAATTTCGTTTACAAGATTTATCAAATCAGGAAGATCATCATCAAGAGTATGAGCCGCTAAGTATGCAATATAAGCTTGAACCAAATCAGGATTATTTTCAACTTGACAAGCACCTCGAAGAGCTTTGGATACCAAAGAGCGCACTGCGGGGAAATGTGGGATTGAAGGAAGTTTACGAAGTAGCCATGCTTCACTAGAAAAAAAGATAAATTATTAATGATGATAATACTTATCTCTCACCCTTCATTATTGAATAAAAAAATTAAAAGTATTATTTTTCAATTAATTTGAAGACCAGGTAGGTTTTTTAGTTTGAACAAATAAAAAACCAATTTTTACATTATATGCAACGGTTTGCTGGTAAAATTCACCAACCTTTTCAGGCTTATTAATCTGAGAATAATCTCATTGTGCTGTACTACAAGTACAATGAAATCATTCTCGGATTAATAAGCCTGAAGAGGTTGAATTTTGCCAACAAAACGTTGCATGTAACGTAAAAATGAGTTTTTTATTTATTTAAATTAAAAAACCTACCTGGACCTCAAGATATTAAGTTCTAATTAGTTTACATTTTTAAAAGATAAATTATTTTATCTTTATATTAATATATTTTCTTTCTAATTAAATACTTTATCTTAATTACCTTTCACTTTCACCATCGATGTCCATATTTTCATCTTCCATTGGAAATGAGTTAAGAACGAGCCTCAGTCCCCTTATAGCTTGCAACCGACTGACACTAGACTGACTGCTGAGTCGTCTGAGGAAGTATTCTAATACTTCATAAGCATGCTGGGTGTCTTGTAGAGGATCGGTCAATAATGACTGTAAATGAGCAAGCTGCTGCTTCGAATGTTTGTCAGTTTGGACAATCAATTTTGTAGTAGAAGAAAGCAAAAATTCACAGAGACATTGAACTGGTAGTTGACTTAACGATCCTTCACTGTTTTGCACTAAGCCAGCCAGCCAAGGCATGCTTTGAGAGGAACTTGACTGTTGTCTTTGAATTATATCTAACAAAAAATCTGGTTTCCGCGATCGACACAATAAGTGTCCTAAGCGATGAGTTGTGTTAAGAGATTGAATTTGATCTAGAACCAATTGTGGAGGACGTCTTGCAATTCCAGTAGGATCCATTGTTATCAGTTGAGAGAGAAGTAAACTGTTTTGTTCTGATATTTGAACTCTGGTTGATGCAGCTGCTAAGTATGTTTCATATTGGAGTATTTGTTGCTTTTCCATAGCTTCAAAACAAAGTTCTTTGGTTCGCTCTTCTTCTACTACTTCTGGTAAGGCCATTGTAGGTGGTGGATATGTAAAACAACTAAAAGGTATTATGTGCAATATTTTTAAACTCATTAAAATTGCTAATTTTATTAAATATGAAAAAAGAACTTACTTCGTAATGCACATTTCCATTAACATTCTTAAGATTGGATATCGTTCCCATGCTAAAGCACCAATTGTTGATGGATTATGAGCTGCTATCATCAATAACATAATCCAACTTTTCCAATATAAGTTTGATATTGCTAAAGTAGGGGGTATATAACCTGCAGGTATATTTATAGAGGGTGGAGGTTGATATGTACACAAGTTAAATACAAGTTCGATTATATCTACATTTTCTATATGTAACAGAGGAAATGTATCCGAGGAACTCATTACTGTTCTTCTGATCAGTTGATCAGCGAGTTCTAACATTTCAGAATGAGTTATTCCATTTTCCTACAAAATCATTTTACAAATATAAAAAAAATACCGCATATATAAGTTATTAAAATAGATATGATTTAATATAAACACCTTTGAAAATCCAACTACAATAAGTTTTATCAATGTACTTTCGAGTAAAGGCACTTCAGAAACCAGTCGCATGTAGAAAGCTCTATCAGTTTCAGGTGGAAAATTATCAGGCTTATAATACTGCTCTGGTGCTTCTAATATCATAATTTTGTGCAATGCATGAAGAAGTTCAACTTTTCCAATTCCATAAATTTGAGGTGCTGAACTCTGAAGCCAGGAAATAGTTTCGTACTGCATCATTGCTACTAAATTCTGAAACTGATGTAACAACCCAACATCTTTTTTGTCACCACGTTGATTCAATACAGCAGCTTCTTTAACTTGTGGACTAATAGCTAGGAACATACACAGACATAGAAGATCTATTATGGAGGTAAACATTCTTTCTTTAAATTCAAAACTAGAAAGTTGCTGAACTATTTCCATCCTAGGCGCCATTAAAGTTCTTGCCAAAGTTAATAAATTTATTTCATGCCTACAAACCCTTACAATTTCTCTTAGAAGAGCTCTCAAAGGTCTTAAATAATCTTCTCTATTCAATAATAGATCTTGGAAAATTTCAGCAAGTAACTTAGCTGAAGGTTCTTGAGATGTTTGAAACATCACTGCTAGCATGGGCATATTATTTGGATTTCTAGCATTAGATAACTCATTGTATATAGTGTGTTTTAAAATAGTTGATAAATTTTCTGGATGAAGACCAATTAATTCTTTTACTCCATTCAAATAAAGATTTATTACGGCTTTAGTTTTTAACCTCATTTTGACAAGTTGACTAATAACTTCTACATCTCGTTGAGTATGAGAAGTGCAATTGTAACAAATGTAACTCAAAAGTTCTTGTGCAGGTCTCATTAACTTTGGATTATGTAACCACATTTCTAATCTTGGTACAGCAATATTTCTTATTTCTACAAACCCACATGCTGATGACAGTAGTTTCAGGAAATTTCTTGTTATTGTTTCAGGTTGTCTTCGATTTAACTGTTCTTTGACAACTTCCAAAACAATATTTTCAACTATTTCTACACAATGAGCATACCTGGGACAAACTGGTATATCAATTTTGTCCCTATCACCTGGAATTTGAATAAGGGCAGCAGTAGGATCTTCATCTTCTAATAATGTTGAAGGACTGGAACAGTCTCTTGGTGTCATGACAGTTAATTCGGGTTGTAAGACGCTTTTTGGTGGTATTCTTGTATTAAATCCTGTTAAAATATTATCTACAAATCCTTTACATTCCTCATTGTCAACCCACATTCTTTCACCCAAAGCATCTTCAATATAAATCTGCAAAAAGAATATAAATAATCACAGACTCCTATTAAAATGACAGTTACAGTAATATATACATATAAATGCAAAATTTTAAACCTTAATAAAAACATCTGGCCATTCTTTCTTATCATGAAATCCCCTCATTAACAGATTAGCTACAAGTACAGGCACCATTGGGTTACCTTTATTTTTAAATGCATGAGTTTGATCCCTTTTCAGTAAAGAAGCTAAAGCATGTAATATACAATGATGAGAAAATATGGAAGGTCGAATTTTCACTAAATACAATAGCCCCATGCAAATTATATAATCTGGTTTCCATCTTGAATTTTTTAAGTTTTTAATTGCTCCACAAACAAGTCCAATTAATTTTTCTCCATCGTCGCTCTCGTTTGCTTCTAAAACCATAGGTACAAGATCCGCAGGATCACAGTCTATAGCAACAACTTCCCAGACTTCAGTATAACTAACGGTAGGCCTTGGTGGTGCTGTTGCATGTGTAACTAATTTTGGTTTCTTTGGAGGTATCAAGGATTGCAATGTTGGACCTTCTTTTTTCCTATCGTTACCTGCATAACAAATAGACTATTTTATAAATGTGAACATAAATAAATAAAGCCTCTTTTTTTATTAAAACAAATACAAAAAGTAAAATAACACTGATTTATAATTAAGTACAACACTATACAAATACAAAATAGATTTACAATCCTAGCAAACTAAAGTAAATTATTACTTGTAGTTGTAGAACTAGAACCAGGTTTTGCAAGAACACCAGGTCTTTTAGTATCGGGTACATCTCCTCTACTACTTTTTGATCCAAGGGCTATAAAATCAGATGGATGAGGAGCAATTTTATTTTTGGAACCTCTGCCAGTTCCACTTTTTCCTCTTTCCATTTTAATCCTTGTTTATTAAAATGTACACCTACATAAAATTATCCTATAAAGAAAAAGAATCCATAAAAATAAAGATATTAATTGTTATTTATCTAATAATATGTCAGTTGCAAGTTAAACTAAGTAACACTTATGCATCACATACAGATAAATAATTAACAAAATTAAATAACAATTCAACATTCAAAAATGTCAACAATGTACGACACTGTCGGTGCGTTCGAACAACTTTCAAAAGAACTAGACGTCTCTGACTAGCTCAATGAGTTAAAAAGAGATAGATAACATTCCTATAGGGAATGAAATCGAACAAACTTATTTTTCTTCATAACCTATGAAAAACTTACTAAACTTTGCCCCGTCGATTCGACAAGTCTTCTTCGTGTAAATATTGATACTCGCGCATGGCGAATCTTATCTTCCTAAAATCACGACGAACGCAATAAAACAATAATTATTGTTAAAACGCTCGTCGATTTTTTTTAACGCTGAGCGCGGCGCTTATATTGACCGAGCAAGCAGCGTGCGCGCGGACGAATAAAAACGGAGTGATGTATTTTCGTCGTACGTACATCGTCCCTACAGTGGCGAATGAAACGTCACCAAAAATATTGCACTACCTATCTGCGAAAAGTCCCTTTGCAAGAGTGTGCCTATATACATTATATATATATATATTTTTTTTTTGACACATCTATAGCGTTTTACAAATCGTAAATAGAAATTTAATATTTAAATTAAAAGGAATTTTTACTATAAATAATTCAATTCACAAATATCTCAAGGAGGTCGGAGCTTTAAATGTAATTGACAATTATTTTTAATTTTATTATATTTTAAAAAATTGTGCAATAGTATATTTTCCTAGGTATGTACTTAAAATATCTAAAAGTAAAAATACAATTTTTTCTGAGAAAAACCGGATCGATAGAGCAGTTGAAATAAAAAGTTTCTCCTTGATTAGTAACATTAATAGTTACAAGTACCGATAATCGATTATTTAAACGAAACACGTATCCAGTTTCCCAATAATAAATATATGCAAAATCTAATTATTTATACAAGTATATAGCAATATAACAGGGAAAAAGGTGTCTGCGCAAGTGCGTCTCAATATAAAAGAGGTGAAGGTGAGACCCTCGGGACATAGGGTGAATTAACATTGGTAATACTGAAATCACTAATAGAACTATCCTGCATTGCAGGTTCCACATCGTTCAGGGGCCTGTGTTCAGTATTCCTGCGGATTTCGCTGTCAAAGTATGTCAGCCATGGTACGTATATACGACATTAAACAATTTTTACTTTCCCGTACTTTCTTTGATTTCCCTATTGCTTTGTTTGCCTCTGAAAAATAAAAAAGATACTTGCACAATTCTTTATAGAATAAGGTCATTCTAGTATACGAAACGTATCGGATCGCGCATCAATACACCTGTGTATTATTGAACTCTAGCCTCGTTTCCTTATACTTTTCTCGTATGCGCGTGGAAAATCGATCGAGTATTAATAAAATTTTGTATGATTATTTTTACAGCGTATGAAAGCAGTTAAGTGTACCACAGATGAGCTTAGTCTCACCAACTGTGCCATTGTCAGTAAACATGATTTTCCCGATGATGTCAAGTGAGTATTTTCTGCATCATTCATCATATGGATATACTTTCACCTCTATATATTCTATAAGTAGATTCTACTCAAAATTTATTGATTCTTCTGTCAAGTATAGATTGCTTGTCATCATATTGCATTGGGATACATTTTATTCATTTTCATTTTATAATGCAAAAATTAAATGGTTGCTAAAATACTTAGATGTTATTTTTTGATAATCAATAATATGTGAATAAAATATTGGTTACTTAATAAAACTTTTTAATTTTTTTTATTATCTAATAACTCTCCTTTTCACTCTTTTAATTCAAAGTAAATCAATACATTTATATTGAAATTAAAGAATAAATTAAATTATTCGATATTTAATACATTATTATTATTTATAACATTGATAGTATATAATGATGTGACATTTAAAATATTTTTAAAAAATTTTTACTTTATGTAATATTTGTTTTATCTTTGTTTATAGACACATCGAAGTATCAACAGGTCCAAATCAACACTTTGTATTTTCCATCAAATCATGTCCCCAAATTGATAGGGGCACTGTAGGATTTAGTTTGCCTCAACGAAAATGGGCTACGTTGTCTCTCAATCAGGAGATCGAAGTCAGGCCCTATTATTTCGACCCCTCCTCCACTTCCGAATTTCTTTCAAACATAGTTTTAGAAGCAGATTTTCTACAGAAAAGAACGTAAGTTTTACTATAAAATAATAACACAAGTATATTTTTTTATGTGAAAATATATGATTATTATTCAAACATTTTTACAGAACAACTTTGGAACCATATGATACTGAACTAATGGCCAAAGATTTTCTTTTACAATTTGCTGGCCAAGCCTTTACCGTTGGTCAACAGTTAGCCTTTCAATTTCAGGACAAGAAAATGCTTGGTTTAGTAGTTAAAAGTTTAGAAGCTGCAGATATTCAAGCCATTAAATCTGGTCAAGAAGCAAAACCTAAGAAAACTAAAATGGGTCGTTGCCTTGGTGATACCGCTATTCAGTTTGAGAAAGCTCCTAATTCAAGTTTGAATCTTGTTGGTGCTAAGCAAGGAAAAATTGTACGACAATCGATCATTAATCCTGATTGGGACTTTAACAAAATGGGAATTGGTGGTTTAGACAAGGAATTCAGTGCAATATTTAGAAGAGCTTTTGCATCTCGGGTATTTCCACCTGAAGTAGTTATTCAACTTGGTTGCAAACATGTTAAAGGTATTTTATTATATGGCCCTCCTGGTACAGGTAAAACACTTATGGCTAGACAAATTGGAAATATGTTAAATGCACGAGAACCAAAAATTGTTAATGGTCCTCAAATTTTGGACAAATATGTTGGAGAGAGTGAAGCTAATATTAGGAGACTATTTGCTGATGCTGAAGAAGAAGAGAAAAGAGTATACATATTTATAAATTTATTAATTCTATTAAATTATAAATATATTTTTATAACATTATTCTTTTCGTAGCTTGGACCAAATAGTGGATTACACATAATTATCTTTGATGAAATCGACGCTATCTGTAAAGCTAGAGGGAGTGTAGCTGGTGCTACTGGAGTTCATGATACAGTAGTAAATCAATTACTAGCAAAAATTGATGGTGTGGAGCAATTAAATAATATTTTAGTTATCGGAATGACTAACAGACGCGACATGATTGATGAAGCATTGATGCGACCTGGTAGATTAGAGGTACGTTATTAACAAATCGAATTTCAAAGAAAATGAATTTAAGATTTAGTTAAAAACTACGTATTTCATGCCAGGTACAAATGGAAATTAGTCTTCCTGATGAGCACGGAAGGCATCAAATTTTGAACATTCACACGACTAGGATGCGAGATTATAAAAAAATTGCACCAGACGTAGATTTGAAAGAACTTGCTACTTTGACAAAGAACTTTAGCGGTGCTGAATTAGAAGGCTTAGTTAGAGCTGCTCAAAGTACTGCAATGAACAGGTTAATTAAAGCTTCAAGTAAAGTTGAAGTAGATCCTGCAGCAATGGAAAAACTTATGGTGTCTAGGACTGATTTTCTTCACGCTTTAGAAAACGATATCAAACCGGTAAATTCAATGTATAGACAAATATATAATAATACTCTTATACTAATTAATTCTTCTTATTAATTTAAGGCCTTCGGAACGAGTGCTGAAGCTTTAGAACACCTTTTGATCCGCGGTATTATCAATTGGGGAAAGCCTGTGGCAGATATTTTGGCCGATGGAAACCTTTACATTCAAGAAGCACGAGCCGCAGAGGGTTCAGGGCTCGTGTCCATCCTTTTGGAAGGACCACCCAACAGCGGAAAAACTGCACTTGCTGCCCAAATTGCCAAAAACTCCGACTTTCCGTTTGTCAAAGTTTGTACCCCCGAAGACATGGTTGGTTATACCGAATCTGCTAAGTGTTTGTCGATTCGAAAGGTAAAAAAATATTGTTTACGTTAAAATAAAATTTGTTTGTGTACATATAATTATACAAAATGTAAATATTATTTAATGTTAAAATTTTCAGATTTTCGACGATGCATATCGTTCGCAGCTTAGCTGTATTGTTGTCGATAACATTGAACGCTTATTGGATTACGGTCCAATTGGTCCGCGGTACTCGAACTTGACCTTGCAAGCTTTGTTAGTCCTCCTCAAGAAACTACCACCCCGCGGCCGAAAATTATTGATCTTGTGTACTACTAGTCGTAGGTAAGCTATAAATATATGAAACGCTTTAAACACTTGATAGTTTTCATAAGTGATTAATAACTTTTAAATTTAATTCATTCAATAATATTATTATATATTATTCAGTTCCATTTAAACAAATTTACTTATGCAGCAATATACAATTTACGAAATTTTTATTGGTGTAAATAAATAGCAAAAAAATGTTTTATTTTTCATTTCTAATTTATTTTTCAGACAAGTATTGGAAGATATGGAACTGATTACAGCATTTAGTACAACTCTTCATGTTCCCAACTTATCGACACCGGATCATTTATTATCAGTATTAGAGGAAGTTGAACTCTTTACGAAAGAAGAAATGCATTCTCTGCATGCTAAACTGCAAGGAAAACGGTAAATTAAAATCATTAATATTCATGTTTTATTGCATTATATTATATTGCGTCGTAGTTGATATGTTATTTTCTTCCACCATTGTGCAAATTGCTAGAAGAAAGTACTTTACATTTTCAGAATCACTGTAATTATTAATACATAAAATTCATGTTACAAAAAAGTGATTATAGGAAGAAACAATTTGTAAAGTAAATTTGTTTTACAATTTTTAAATTTTATAACAGCGAAAAATTGATAGTTAATTTATTTTACAATTTTAGAGATTGTATTATTTCAACAAATACGAATATTAAATTATATTTTTAATTAAATACATTGAATTACTGTATCATGACACTGTTGTGGGAGATTATTTCTAACTTGCGCGAGGTTGTTCGCACACGCGAAGCGAATGAGAACATCGCGAATGGTAAAAAAATATCTCCCACAACAGTTCATACGATATTTTATAGCATTAGAACCTTAAAATATGAAATTACATTGGGATTTCGAGCTTAAAATGCTATAAACAAATTTAAAACAAAAGTACCATACAAAAATTAAAACACTACGGGTTCAGTTCTACGTCGTTCTACCGATATCGCCTTATTAATTTACCCAGTTTGTTGAAACATACTATCATCAATATCGGCAAAGGTTAAATCCCCCCCCCCCCCTCGGTGCCCCGTTCGTGTATACATTAAATTCAGCTGAATTCAGCTAAACGGTTCTCCCTAAAATAATATCATAGCGTTGGTGCTACCGTATCCGTACTACAACGCAACGTCATTTTTCCGCGGCTTTAATTATCGACTTTTACAACCTCTTCAATTACCCCATAAGACGAGACAATACACTTGACCGAATCCTCAATACTCGAACGAACATGCCCGTGTACATTGAAACCTTCGCGTATAACAGCACTAGCACGTCCTATTGGTACTATAGATGCCCCCATGTCAATATGCTCCGAAAATTTCGAATCACCGATATATACTTCGCGAATAAACTTTTTTTCCGGCTTCGTCAATCGAACGAGTTTCAACAGTTTTCACCTCCTCGATATTAACACGCGATTTATTTTTCGGACAACGAGACGCAACGTGACCAGGTAACTTACAACTAAAACAAGTAAACTCTCGTTTCGGTTGCTTACATTCTCGCGCTAGATGCCCAACGAACCACAATTGTAACATTTTACCGTCGTATTACGATGTTCCGCAGCCGTAGTTATCGATGAACTTGCTACCTTCTTGACAGCGCCATCTTGATATTGTAGTCTGGGGAGCGCGATACCGGTCCCACCGTCTTTCCGCCAAGGTATCGACAATTCAGAATGTCGGTCGTTTCTCGCCGCCTGTTGTTGATCCCGTCTCTCTACTGCTCGTTCACGACGATTCTCGTTAATGCTGTCAATTTTTACCAGGTCTTGAATCAACAAATCGGTCGACGTATACTCACGCCCCAATAAATATTGAGCTAAATCTCGTGATTTCAGACCCGTAGCTACCTCTTCGCAGATTTCCTTGACAGTAAAATCGAGCCCGTTGCACAGCCATATTTTGTCAAGCAAATAATCTTGCAACGTTTCACGAGCATGCTGTACTCTTGACATCATTGCTTTGAGTTTTTCACTTCGTGTACGACAATAAGTAAAAGTTGTAGAGAATGCTTCTTCAAAATCATTAAATGTCTTAATAATATCGGCCTTTGAAAGCAACCATTTCCACGCGCCACCTTTCATACGTGCTTTAGCGACGTTATATGCAAGAACGTCGTTCCAACCATTGAGCGCCTTTGTATTTTTAAAATCGACGATCCATGCTCTTGCTTTCTCAGGCCCTTCATTTCCATAAAATTCTTGAATAGCGTCCTGCGCGGTTGAAATTGAAATTAGTTGACCTTGTTGCTCTAACCTTGCTCCATTTAAAACATCTAGATTTTGCGATTGATTTGATACAATTCGCGTAAGTGTATCAAGTGAACGCACTAAACTATCTTCATGCGATAAGTTGGAATGCTGACTGCTCTGCGCACCCGTTCCGCGTAGTCTGTCTAGCTCTTCCTTTTGTGCTTGAAGTTGTCGGTTATATAATTCTTTTTCTTCTAGACGACGCTTCTTCAACCTCTCTATTTCCTCTAGTGCGTTTCTAAGATCCACCGCCATGTTTCAGAATAATACCTACTAGTAGCTCCCGCACATAAACAAACAACATTCAGTTCCAAGAACACAAACCGTTACTTAAAATTCTAAGAATGTTAGCTCTTTTTTTTTTTTTTTTTTATTATTATTATTATTACTGTCTCTTCACTGTTATTGTTCACTCTATTTATTATTTTATTTATTTATTTTTCTTTTTCATTCGTTCAATACGTTTTCTACACTAATCTACGTATCTATTCTCTATCTATATCCCACTTCTGAATTATTGTTAAGACTATTGTCATCACTTTGACAACCTTAACAATTTTTATGTTAGGATTAATAAATTAATACACTCCAGGTTGTTAAAGAAAAAGAAAAGGTTTATATATATATATATTGAAGTTCAATATCACCATTACAAAAAAAGAATAACTAATAATTAATAATGTAACTTTAGCGTGAATAATATTAACGATTAAATAAGCACACAGAATTAGAGTTAATTTGCCCGCTCGTTGGGGAACCAAAACTAAATGACGCAGCACACTGCCAAATTCTCGCTTTGCTCTCACACGGAGATCCGACTATCAACGCAGTCAACCATGATCTGGACGGCCGGACAATTCGCGCCGACGATAGCGCTCCGATCGCAACGCGGAAACTTGCGTATACGTACAAATTCTTAACATATATATATATATTTTTTTTTTTTTTGACACATCTATAGCGTTTTACAAATCGTAAATAGAAATTTAATATTTAAATTAAAAGAAATTGTTACTATAAATAATTCAATTCACAAATATCTCAAGGAGGTCGGAGCTTTAAATGTAATTGACAATTATTTTTAATTTTATTATATTTTAAAAAATTGTGCAATAGTATATTTTCCTAGGTATGTACTTAAAATATCTAAAAGTAAAAATACAATTTTTTCTGAGAAAAACCGGATCGATAGAGCAGTTGAAATAAAAAGTTTCTCCTTGATTAGTAACATTAATAGTTACAAGTACCGATAATCGATTATTTAAACGAAACACGTATCCAGTTTCCCAATAATAAATATATGCAAAATCTAATTATTTATACAAGTATATAGCAATTATAACAGGGAAAAAGGTGTCTGCGCAAGTGCGTCTCAATATAAAGAGGTGAAGGTGAGACCCTCGGGACATAGGGTGAATTAACATTGGTAATACTGAAATCACTAATAGAACTATCCTGCATTGCAGGTTCCACATCGTTCAGGGGCCTGTGTTCAGTATTCCTGCGGATTTCGCTGTCAAAGTATGTCAGCCATGGTACGTATATACGACATTAAACAATTTTTACTTTCCCGTACTTTCTTTGATTTCCCTATTGCTTTGTTTGCCTCTGAAAAATAAAAAAGATACTTGCACAATTCTTTATAGAATAAGGTCATTCTAGTATACGAAACGTATCGGATCGCGCATCAATACACCTGTGTATTATTGAACTCTAGCCTCGTTTCCTTATACTTTTCTCGTATGCGCGTGGAAAATCGATCGAGTATTAATAAAATTTTGTATGATTATTTTTACAGCGTATGAAAGCAGTTAAGTGTACCACAGATGAGCTTAGTCTCACCAACTGTGCCATTGTCAGTAAACATGATTTTCCCGATGATGTCAAGTGAGTATTTTCTGCATCATTCATCATATGGATATACTTTCACCTCTATATATTCTATAAGTAGATTCTACTCAAAATTTATTGATTCTTCTGTCAAGTATAGATTGCTTGTCATCATATTGCATTGGGATACATTTTATTCATTTTCATTTTATAATGCAAAAATTAAATGGTTGCTAAAATACTTAGATGTTATTTTTTGATAATCAATAATATGTGAATAAAATATTGGTTACTTAATAAAACTTTTTAATTTTTTTTATTATCTAATAACTCTCCTTTTCACTCTTTTAATTCAAAGTAAATCAATACATTTATATTGAAATTAAAGAATAAATTAAATTATTCGATATTTAATACATTATTATTATTTATAACATTGATAGTATATAATGATGTGACATTTAAAATATTTTTAAAAAATTTTTACTTTATGTAATATTTGTTTTATCTTTGTTTATAGACACATCGAAGTATCAACAGGTCCAAATCAACACTTTGTATTTTCCATCAAATCATGTCCCCAAATTGATAGGGGCACTGTAGGATTTAGTTTGCCTCAACGAAAATGGGCTACGTTGTCTCTCAATCAGGAGATCGAAGTCAGGCCCTATTATTTCGACCCCTCCTCCACTTCCGAATTTCTTTCAAACATAGTTTTAGAAGCAGATTTTCTACAGAAAAGAACGTAAGTTTTACTATAAAATAATAACACAAGTATATTTTTTTATGTGAAAATATATGATTATTATTCAAACATTTTTACAGAACAACTTTGGAACCATATGATACTGAACTAATGGCCAAAGATTTTCTTTTACAATTTGCTGGCCAAGCCTTTACCGTTGGTCAACAGTTAGCCTTTCAATTTCAGGACAAGAAAATGCTTGGTTTAGTAGTTAAAAGTTTAGAAGCTGCAGATATTCAAGCCATTAAATCTGGTCAAGAAGCAAAACCTAAGAAAACTAAAATGGGTCGTTGCCTTGGTGATACCGCTATTCAGTTTGAGAAAGCTCCTAATTCAAGTTTGAATCTTGTTGGTGCTAAGCAAGGAAAAATTGTACGACAATCGATCATTAATCCTGATTGGGACTTTAACAAAATGGGAATTGGTGGTTTAGACAAGGAATTCAGTGCAATATTTAGAAGAGCTTTTGCATCTCGGGTATTTCCACCTGAAGTAGTTATTCAACTTGGTTGCAAACATGTTAAAGGTATTTTATTATATGGCCCTCCTGGTACAGGTAAAACACTTATGGCTAGACAAATTGGAAATATGTTAAATGCACGAGAACCAAAAATTGTTAATGGTCCTCAAATTTTGGACAAATATGTTGGAGAGAGTGAAGCTAATATTAGGAGACTATTTGCTGATGCTGAAGAAGAAGAGAAAAGAGTATACATATTTATAAATTTATTAATTCTATTAAATTATAAATATATTTTTATAACATTATTCTTTTCGTAGCTTGGACCAAATAGTGGATTACACATAATTATCTTTGATGAAATCGACGCTATCTGTAAAGCTAGAGGGAGTGTAGCTGGTGCTACTGGAGTTCATGATACAGTAGTAAATCAATTACTAGCAAAAATTGATGGTGTGGAGCAATTAAATAATATTTTAGTTATCGGAATGACTAACAGACGCGACATGATTGATGAAGCATTGATGCGACCTGGTAGATTAGAGGTACGTTATTAACAAATCGAATTTCAAAGAAAATGAATTTAAGATTTAGTTAAAAACTACGTATTTCATGCCAGGTACAAATGGAAATTAGTCTTCCTGATGAGCACGGAAGGCATCAAATTTTGAACATTCACACGACTAGGATGCGAGATTATAAAAAAATTGCACCAGACGTAGATTTGAAAGAACTTGCTACTTTGACAAAGAACTTTAGCGGTGCTGAATTAGAAGGCTTAGTTAGAGCTGCTCAAAGTACTGCAATGAACAGGTTAATTAAAGCTTCAAGTAAAGTTGAAGTAGATCCTGCAGCAATGGAAAAACTTATGGTGTCTAGGACTGATTTTCTTCACGCTTTAGAAAACGATATCAAACCGGTAAATTCAATGTATAGACAAATATATAATAATACTCTTATACTAATTAATTCTTCTTATTAATTTAAGGCCTTCGGAACGAGTGCTGAAGCTTTAGAACACCTTTTGATCCGCGGTATTATCAATTGGGGAAAGCCTGTGGCAGATATTTTGGCCGATGGAAACCTTTACATTCAAGAAGCACGAGCCGCAGAGGGTTCAGGGCTCGTGTCCATCCTTTTGGAAGGACCACCCAACAGCGGAAAAACTGCACTTGCTGCCCAAATTGCCAAAAACTCCGACTTTCCGTTTGTCAAAGTTTGTACCCCCGAAGACATGGTTGGTTATACCGAATCTGCTAAGTGTTTGTCGATTCGAAAGGTAAAAAAATATTGTTTACGTTAAAATAAAATTTGTTTGTGTACATATAATTATACAAAATGTAAATATTATTTAATGTTAAAATTTTCAGATTTTCGACGATGCATATCGTTCGCAGCTTAGCTGTATTGTTGTCGATAACATTGAACGCTTATTGGATTACGGTCCAATTGGTCCGCGGTACTCGAACTTGACCTTGCAAGCTTTGTTAGTCCTCCTCAAGAAACTACCACCCCGCGGCCGAAAATTATTGATCTTGTGTACTACTAGTCGTAGGTAAGCTATAAATATATGAAACGCTTTAAACACTTGATAGTTTTCATAAGTGATTAATAACTTTTAAATTTAATTCATTCAATAATATTATTATATATTATTCAGTTCCATTTAAACGAATTTACTTATGCAGCAATATACAATTTACGAAATTTTTATTGGTGTAAATAAATAGCAAAAAAATGTTTTATTTTTCATTTCTAATTTATTTTTCAGACAAGTATTGGAAGATATGGAACTGATTACAGCATTTAGTACAACTCTTCATGTTCCCAACTTATCGACACCGGATCATTTATTATCAGTATTAGAGGAAGTTGAACTCTTTACGAAAGAAGAAATGCATTCTCTGCATGCTAAACTGCAAGGAAAACGGTAAATTAAAATCATTAATATTCATGTTTTATTGCATTATATTATATTGCGTCGTAGTTGATATGTTATTTTCTTCCATCATTGTGCAAATTGCTAGAAGAAAGTACTTTACATTTTCAGAATCACTGTAATTATTAATACATAAAATTCATGTTACAAAAAAGTGATTATAGGAAGAAACAATTTGTAAAGTAAATTTGTTTTACAATTTTTAAATTTTATAACAGCGAAAAATTGATAGTTAATTTATTTTACAATTTTAGAGATTGTATTATTTCAACAAATACGAATATTAAATTATATTTTTAATTAAATACATTGAATTACTGTATCATGACACTGTTGTGGGAGATTATTTCTAACTTGCGCGAGGTTGTTCGCACACGCGAAGCGAATGAGAACATCGCGAATGGTAAAAAAATATCTCCCACAACAGTTCATACGATATTTTATAGCATTAGAACCTTAAAATATGAAATTACATTGGGATTTCGAGCTTAAAATGCTATAAACAAATTTAAACAAAAGTACCATACAAAAATATGTTGTTTTATGTGGAAGAAAAAATTTGCGGATATTAAAATTTCATATGATTATTTTTATTATGATTAATGAATAATAAATAAATATTTCTCTTAATGTAATTACAAGTAATCGTTTATATTGCTAAAACATAGTTCTATTTTTTTTATAAATTCAGTAGGTTTAAATTTTCTGTAAATTATTACTATTGATGTTGCAAAGTATTCACTATAATTAATGTCTTTCAAAGAATAAAAGATTTTAAATTGTTTAAATACAGAATCTGGGGATTTCTTAATCAAAAGGCAAAAGAGAAAAGGCAATGTTCATACAAGTAATAACAAAGTTTACTTCAACTAGATTATACAACAGCTTCTACTGTAGGAAATTATCATCAGTTTGAATTTGTTCTTTGAATTGTTGTCCTTTTTTGTGGCATATGTTACAATTAACTAATGAGAGCATATTTTATTTGAATGAAAAGAAAGTTCATGTTATTTTATTAATGTATTTACAAGCATTACACATACTTTATTACTTACCTAGATTTAAAATAATTATAATCACATTAATTGCATTTATAATCGACCTTAATAATGTATTTTTAGAGATTTTATGTATTTCTTACTTTTAATGTGTATTATTAATTTTCTACATTGTAGTAAAACCATCACTTCTCACATATATATAAACGACTGAAAAATTCTCTACTTTTTATTTCAGAGTGTTCATTGGCATCAAGAAACTGCTTGGTTTAATCGACATGACAAGACAAGTAGAACCTAATTATCGAGTGATTAAATTCCTCTCAAAATTAGAAGAGGAAGGAGGACTCGAGTAAATTATACATAATATCTAGAGTGTTTCATTTAATATTCGTTTAGCAAACTCTCCAGTCTATCTAGTTGTATATTAGTGAAGCAAGATTGCATAGCATATAATTAGGCAAAATAAAAACTTGGCTTCAAAGGAAATTAATCGTCAACCGGAAATGCAGATAACGTGACAACACGGCCATATAGGTTTGAGTAATGAAATGTATTTAATAGATTCTTATATTATATTAAAATTATTATTAAGTCTTGTTTGGACAGGTGTCCAATATCATTGACTCAAGTTGGTTCTACACTGAGATGCGCGTGCTTTGCGTTATCTCTTGTATATCGTTTTGTTCGCGAGTTTATAACACTTAACGTTCTTCGCTTAAAGAAACTTGTTGATCGAGTCCTAATGAAATAGATCTCTTGTATAAATAATGATAAAGAAATGAACTTAAATGTACAGCGTTGATTACCGTAAGCACGATCGAATACTAAAAATGCACACTTAGATCGATAGATTGTAAACCGTTGAGCCACTAATTTATTTATTACGATAAATTAGTATATACAGTTTATTTTAATATTTTTTTATTTTTTACGTTACCGATTTGATAATTTTTTATTATCTATCGTTTGGCTCATTTCTTGGCAATAAAGTTAACTTATATTTAAACGTAGCTTCCATAGTTTGCCGAAAATGTAAAAATTGCGTGTTAGTTTATTTATAATGTTATGACCATCATTTGAGACGAATCGCCAATGAGTGTTAATCTGGCATTGCTGTAATCAATAAGAGACACAAGAATATAAGCACTTAATAAATTTTGTAGAAAGACATGTAGAAAAACAGATACGCAAATTTAGGATAAACAATAGGAGAAGGATTAATTCTTAGCTAAATAATTATCCATTATAAGTCAATATTTTCTCCAACCCTATCATTTTCATTAGTAGGTAGTGGTGATGGTAACTGATGTACTCCATCTTAATTCACTTAAATTTTGTATACTGCATAGATTGTTAGTAATCTAACAACTCTAGTTTAGCATACTCTGCTCTTTAAGTGAATTTACAAGGAAGATCATTCAAAGAATCTTCTACTAGATAGAATGTCTTCATTGTTTCGTTTCTCTAATTTATATTTCTTCTTACATATGAGCAATAGAAACACCATTTGAATGTGGATAATGAAGGTCAGTCAATTAATAATGAGGAGAATATTTCATGCTAGGCCAATTCAGGTGTAGTATGTCTGAGTGAAGTCCAATTATAAGTGATCTTTAGTTACATCTTGATAACATATATGTATTTATTGTGTAATATATAATCAGCAGTTTCCTCAGTTATGAGCCCAGGTTTACTTAAAAGATAAAGGGATAAAGGTATAGAGTCTAAATATTATCTACTATCTTAATAGTCTTGTTCTCATATCAGAAGATGATATTTGTATAAAAAGAGTTTTATTGAATCTTCCTTTTAGTTCAACCTCCCAAGCATTCTTGCAACCATATTACCTTGTATATCATATCACAACATTTTACACTTTAATGAATACAATTAGGGGTATCCTTTAAGATCAACAATTTAGGGAGATGCAGCACTCCTATGCGAGTGGGCCTATAACCTAGCAGTATGGTTACCAAAATAGGCATTCGTCTCATATTCGTTCGGTTATAACACTATTTATTTAATAACTTAAGAAACTGGACGACGTAAATGTTAACAATTGCCTACATAATCAACAAGTGATTGTCTAGATGATGAAAAATCCGACTCAAGCATTTTTGCCACCCAAAGAATTATTTTTTTAAGCATTATATACCGTGTCAATTCTTAAAAATACAAACAAAAATTTTGTAGATCGTCTCTCTCTCTCTGTCTCTTAGCAGAAAAATGTAAATGAAATTTGATATTTAACTACTATCTACTGAGATTGATCTATCAAGTCATTCCATTTATTGTACAAAGATCCTCTTATTTTTATTGTTTTATAGATATCTATATTTATATTATGTATAAGTTCGGCTGTTATAAATGAAAACTATGTCCAAATTTTACTCTTCCTTTATTATTTTTTACGTTACATTCGTTTGTGCGTATTGAAAGCAGATTTTATATCAATTTAATTTATCTTGTCGCGAAATGAAATTCGATAAAATATCATAGTGCTTCGAAAATTGGTTGATCAGTTACAATTGTTAAGTAATGCAAAATATGTATAGTGGAACAGTCTTGTATAAAAAATGAATTTATTTGTTTGTCAATTTGTATACACATATATTATGTACATGTTTTCAACTGCATTTATGCTGCTAGATTGTATTAATAAATGTCTGTGTATTAAAAATCTGTCTCAATTTATTTTATCATTATTCCCAATTTTCTAAATAAAATATGAAGTTCATGTACATGCATCATTTTTATTGCATTATTACATAAAATAATGTAATAAATTTTTAAATAACATCTGATCACCATAAGGAAACCCGTAGTTCAAAATTAAAATTAAAATATAAATGTTATAATAATTCTTTAAATTATTTCTATTAGTAGTACTGTCCATTATTTTAAACCCTGAAAACCAAATCTTCCTTTTTTACATAATGTGTTGACAAAAATTAAGTATTCACAAGAATTTTATAAAACGTACATAGATGTATAATATAAAATAATAAATATTTTACAATTGAAGTCTTTTGTCTTTACTATTTTTATTCTTTTTGAATTGTCACATTTCATTTAAATAATACAATCTAATAAATAAGTATATGGCACATTACCTCCTATTTAACAAAATAAACTAACTAAAATAGGTTTATTTTTTATTAATATGAAAACAATAATGAAGACGCAAATTGTGAAAATATTCGTAAATTGCAAATATTTGTCATCTTCGTAATATAATTTCTATGTAATACTTTAAATAACACTTTGCGATTTTCTCTTCTATTATATTACAATGTATATACAGTCAGACAATTTAATTTTTCGTCACATGTCTGAATATTACATTAGAATATTACATTACGTCACTTAAACAATTAAATTTTTTAACGGACATAACAATTTTGCAATTTAAAGCGATTAACTTGTCAAATAATTAAACAAATGCTTCAACATCAATATTATTAGTATTCAAATAACTTTTGGAAAATAATTACTTCATAAGTACCATTACCGATTCAATTTAATTTTTTTTCATTCTTATTTTCTCTTTATCGTATTGTAAAGATAGATCAACAACATATGTACAAATGTATTTTTAAGTTACATTCACGATGTACCTTTGAAAACAAGCTATAAAATTTACAATCAAAGCTTTACCATCATCTAAAGTGTTTTTAAAAGTATGAAAATTATTGCATAATCTAAAATTTTTAATTTACATTCGAATTATGGCAGTAAGTAGGATAATATTCAGATCGACATAAGTGATAAAATTTTGTTAGCAATATTTTTAAATGTAATTCATCATACCGACTATTAGATCGCTTCTTCATTATACTTCAAGCGAGTTATAACATGTGATATTCAATTTCCGTAATTTTTAAGCACATATTAATACTATTAGTAATCTATATTTTGTATATAATATATAGTGTATAATCCGAAATTATAAATACACGTGTCCATTTGTCGTTTCATATCAATTATCTATTTTTTCAATGTATGTCGAATATTACATGTAATAATTCACATGATATATAATGTAAAAACAACTTTAATACTGAGCTTTTGCAATGGTTCTGTTAAAATCTTCCTTGACAATGTTATCACTTGTGCTTTACAAAAAACTTAACAAGTTTTACTTGTAAATTAAAATACGATATTTATGTGACGCGGGATGAATAAAGAGTGCTGGATATTTCTTTATTATTAACCAATCAAAGATTCATGATTAAATTACAAAAATTTGTACTTGACCATCTTGTAATGAAAAAAAACATAGTTGATAACTGTAATCCGTTGTAAGTATTACTTAGTAAATTATTCTTAAGACTTGTAATAATTAAAAAATTTAAAAATATAGTAATACATTTCAAAAATTGTTTCAATTAGTTCAATATAATAAACGTTTTATAAAGTTTATAGGAAAATAGCAGTAATTGAGAAATATAAATTACAATAATATTAATAAACACTTTTATCAATACTTAATTAAATCTATTGTACATAAATATCACATAACCCATTTACAATATATACCATTAATATCTCTTTACCTTTGTGGGAAATTAATAGTTTGCGCATAGTTAGAAAATTATTAGAGAATCCTTGTAACTGCATAATATTCAGCACTCTCTTACATATCATCATTTTCGTTAACAATAATCTCTCCGATGCAGAGAAATAATTCACAGCTGTCAATGGCAGCAAAATTTGAGCAAGGAAAATATTTGAAATAAAATATATAATGAATGATCACGACGGTTTGCACGATGGAAATTTTTTAACGCTCATGCAAGAAATTGGCTTTCTCCACCTTAATTTTCCACCTTGTCTATTGTTTTTATTTTGGTGATGACTAGGATCAAGATTTTTCACTTCCTTTTCCCTATCCAGCTCTTGATTTTTTCTTTCCTCTGAAAATTAAATGCAGATTGTAATGAGATTAAATCAATATAATGTTCACTTAAATAGGGATATATTTACATGCATTACTATCACGGGACTTATTCCTCAACAAGATATAGTTTAATTTAATAAATAGTTATATATATTAAATTAAATATAATATTGAAATTTGATAAAAATAAAAATGTTTATTTTCATTTATTTTATACACATGTTACTTAACTTTTTTGCACTTTATTTATAATTTGTATAATTAAAAAATATAGTTGATAATTAATTACATAAAGAAAATATGCATTCTTGATTAGTGGTTAGAAGATAAAACATCATAAAGCTTTAAAATATTATGTTATATTTTTAAAAAGTAGTTATATTATTGTTGTAAATTTTTCGCCTTACAGTTGTATGTAAAGCAAAAATAAAATAAATTTTATTTATATAATTAGGGTAAATTATATTATGTTAAAAATACATGCATAATTTGTCGTTAATATGTATCATGTTATAATAAAAGAAACTAAAGTCTTTTTAGTTCAAACACGGCAACAGAATTTACTACTCCAAGTACCCACTTTGAACGCGCATAACATTCCAGTATCCAAAACTGAGATGCATGTAAATGATTGTTACAATATGATGCAAGTTTTTGATAAGAATACCATGACACTCTTAGACCAAACACGATCCGAATCAGAATCACAATCTGTAATGCAAAATTTACGAAAAAAAGTTCCATCTATTCTTTAATCCAAACAAATCAAACTCATAATTTAACTTTGTATTTATACTTCTGGTATGCAAAAAAAGGTTAATGTTTTAATTTAAAAAATCACACATCCTATTTTGCCATATTTATTAACCCACTTACCAATAACAGCGAGACCAAATTTCTGGACTCACTAATCTGATGCAAATTTAGAATAGATGCAATTGTAACAAGTACACGAGTGCGATTTATCACTTACAGGAATTGATCTATATAAGGAATTCTAAATTACAGAGCTGGGTATTTTAACACTTCTTTCAATTAATAATCATATAACTATAATGTTTTATTTTGTTTAATAGTATAGAAATAACTTCAATTAGCTGATGTTAATATACTTGCAGACAAAATAATATATCATAATAATATGAAAATTAAGAAAAGAAAATGTATTTTCTATGTTTAATTTAGAACCCACTCTGATAAAAAAAAATTGAATTTGTAACAAAAAAAATAATTTTGAAGTTATATATAAAAATTATAATTCAGATGGCCTTACCATTGAGTTCGCGTTCTGTATAATAAGTAGGATTATTATCAGTTCCATAATGATGTTCCATAAGATAAGGTAATACAGTCATTGTGTGCCATTCATCTCCTCTTAGCGGTGGAATTGGTACTTTTTCTAAAGATTTTGATGGTCTACTTGTAGTCCAGGTATGTCGCCTGATTTCTTGCAATGAAAATCTTTTTTCTATATCTTTCTCCAACATTCCCAGTAGAAGAGACCTTAATGAATCATCAACTTCTTCTGGAATAGTGTATTCTCCTTTACCAATATTTTCATATAATTTATAAATAGTATCACCTTCAAATGGATATACTCCTGTTGTTATGTTATATCTAAACGTAAAATATTTTATAATAATCTATCACTAATTAATGTAAATATACTTATAATAATTTACAATGATACTAACAATGTAACTCCACTACTCCATATATCAACTTTAAAGCCAGCAAACGTTTCACAGCCATTAGCTATTTCAGGAGGTTGAAAAGCTGGTGAGCCTTGACCATTTGTGCATGTGTCATCTTCAGCAAACATGTCCAGTGCCTACAATTCATTGAAGATGCAAATTTTTATGAATAAAAACCAACATATTTAAAAATATATAAAGCAAAATGAATACCTCAGCAACGCCAAAGTCACTAATTTTTAAAGTACCATCAAGAGTTAAAAGCAAATTGCCTGGTTTAATATCCTTATGAACAATACTTTTACTATGAAGGTATTCTAAACCATCTAACAATTGACAAAAATATCCATGTGCTTGCCAAACAGGAAATTTTTTATGTGGTGTACTCTCTAACATATCCTATAAATTTCATTTCAATTTTTTAGTACAAATATTTACAGATCAAATGGTGTTATACTTCAAATAAATTTACAATTTGTATTTACCTGGAGGCCACCGACGCAAAATTCCATTACTAAATACATTTTCTCTTTTTCATTATTATAAAGAACATCCACAAGGTCAATAACATTTTTATGTTTTAACACTTTTAGAAGTTGTATTTCTCTGTAATGCAAAAATGACATTCATTTTTAATACTATGATGATTATATACACATTGGCAGTATTTGAGTATTATTAAAAGTAAAACTTAAATATTCAAGTTTTAAAAAATTCACCTTTGTACACTAATTTCACCATTGGGAAGTCTTCTTAATTTCTTCTTCTTAAAGATTTTGACGGCTCTTCGACAAAGGGTATCGGAATCTAACATTTCTTTAACTTTGCCAAAACTGCCTTCACCCAGCAAATTACCCATGATGTACTTGCCTATATATTTACATTTTTTCTTTTCCTCGTAGATGATCTGATCCGAGTTGACCCTATGGAAGAACATATTGAGTTCATCCAAGTCGCTTTCGCGGTGCATCCACGTAGTCGAATCGAGATCCCGAAAGATCTCGTCGTTGAGAGCATCCTCGTCCGGGTCGTAGATGTCCATGATACTGAGTGTCTTGAATTTCTGTTAACCTAAAATAGAACCGGCTCCGCCATTCCCGTGGTTCTTGTAATCACGAGTTTCAACCGAGACATCTCGTATCTCGATTTTTCGAACACGAGGTTCTTCGGAGTGACTGGAATTCCGGTGTTATTTCGAGGTCGCACCTTTTTTACGTACGCAGACGACGAATGTGTTTGACCGTTTCCTAAATACCCGTCGATCCATCTAAGCCGCCTACCAAAATAAACAGCGCGATTCAAACATTTTTTAATGAAGCTATTATTTTTCTATTTTTTAGGTGTTAAGACTTATCCAAGCTCCGAGATTATAATGTATGAATTTACAACATTCGAGAGCACGTATAACTCCCTGTGTGAACGCAAAATTTTCTTTTTTCGGTGATTAGGTTATTTTCGATTAAGTTGTGTGTTGTTCTCTCGAGGTCAATTGTTTACTGACCTTTTGCGTTCTTCTTTCCTCTTTTTTCCTTAAAGAGATAGGTATCTGCAATAGACTATATATGCACTATCTTACTTTTCCTAATACCAATACTTTAACTCTTGATTTTAGAGAGATATAGACTGATAATCTTAAATCTTGGAACAAATAACCATACTTAAACTTTTATACTTGTGAGTTGTGAGTGATTAATTAACTGTCTCATTATATATATATAAATATATATAGCATATACATATATATATGCATTATATCTTTTCAGCTCCATAGTCCATATTGAACCATATCTTATATCTATAGCAGAACATTGTTGCCAACATGTTATGTTGTACTGTTTTACCAACAGTACAACATAACATATACTGTTTTTAAAACTATCGTCTGCAGGCAGACTTGCAGAGATTGAGATATTGGATTGTTTGCAATCTTACACGTGTAATTAATTTTTTATTATTCATATTTTTTAATCGATCAAGTACGAATAATTTTTAATCTAACGATATACCGTTTACATCTCGTTATTTATTAAAATTTTATTAAATACTTAATGATTTTTTCTTAAAAAAATTGCACTATTAAGTTCTTTTACAAAACTATTCTACGATTCTCTTTTTGATTTCTAATTCAATATTTTTTAAGGAAGTACTGTCGGTATTGATTTACCGATAGAATTTTGATCAAATGTAATATGTACTGATGCATTTAATTCAAAAGTGATCTAAAAAAATTTTTGCAATGACAAAAGTTATTAATATTTTGATAATTAATCGTTAAAACGGTGTTATGGGTAATCATGTGTACCTATATCTCAGAAATTCTCAAATTTAACAAAAAGTACTGTTCAAATTTAAATATAAAAAAAAGGAACACAAGTTCAACATTCGCAAAACATTTTAAGTTTTTGAATAGGCTAATTACAGGTACGTACATACGTGTAATGATAGAAATAAATCACGACTCGACATTTAGAATAAAAAGCTAGCAATAATTGATGTGGCAACACCGCAACAGTTTTAGCGCATGCTATTTAAAATTTGATATGCTGATGTGTATATAAATATAAATGACTGTTTTGCCAATTAAATAAATTTTTTATTATTTCAGAAAATTAAAAATTTAATTACAGGATATTATTTAAAATGTAAAACAGTCGTTATACCTTTATTACAACACTATGTTTCACACTTAGAATAAATATTTCAATTTTTTGTGTAAACATATATAAATGAACAGTAGTAGGTGTTTTATAAAAATCATAATTATATAAAATAACATCAATTTTTAAAATAAATATAAAATTTTTTTTAACTTAAAATTTTTTTGTCTCTGGTAACTTTAATACTCCCGTTCTCATATTTGCCTAAAAATATTCCGTACTCCATCAAAGTGTTAAGATTGTTATTATAAATATAGTTTAAAGTTAGTTTTATGTCATATATCTCAAGAGATATAGAAAACATCGTTTCATTTGATTTTACTTACATACAGATTGTCATTATTATTATTAATATATACACAACAGATTATACTGCATTAATTGTTATTACACACTTAAGTTTTCCAATTCTAGTTGATTGTAATTTATCAATAACGTTTAACTTTATTCCAACTTTTGAGATATTTATTTAATTTATGCTAATATTACAAGTTTGTAAAATTAATGTATCCATTATTTTATATTTTATCAGAAATGTTACTTTCAACGAAATGCAAACCCCCAAAAAATAGAAATGAATGTTAAAGGTGAGTTAAGCATGCAATAATAATAGTTCGAAATTTGGATTGATACTGATGGGATTCGGGCTCACTAAGTTTCATACGATAGATATCGTATACACCTTGTAACATTGAATATATATATTTATTATATATAGATTTCAGGACACATTAATAAAAGTCTATAATTAATGCATAAATAAAACTAAAATTATCCATTGATATAAATAGCAATAAAA
This sequence comes from Theocolax elegans, assembly GCA_026168455.1. Lineage (NCBI taxonomy): Eukaryota > Metazoa > Arthropoda > Insecta > Hymenoptera > Cerocephalidae > Theocolax > Theocolax elegans. Next base: position 15,551,133 of record CM047425.1, on the reverse strand, counting down.
TAACAATTGATTTATTATTTTCTAATACTTTGATAATTGATAAATAATTGGTCTATATTTCGATAGATATATATGATATATATATATATATATATATACATATAAGTATATACCTACCCTCACAGTCGGAAACGCAACTTGTCGTCCCTTATCATCGGTCGGTCTTTCGTATCTTCGACCCGAAGTTCATTATTATATCTTTATACTTATATATAATATAAAGCTAATGCGTATTGTTTTTGTTACTTTGTTATTATCTGTGATATACTTACAAGGAATATTTGTTCTTATATTAGCAGTTTAATAAGAATCGAGTGGTGTGACAGTATTGTTAAATATATAAATTCGGCTTCTTTAAAAATGGGTAGAAACAAAGAGGTTTTGTTGTTGTTATTAGTATCAATTATCAATTTGAGTTACGCCGAGTTTTTTTATAATGTTGTAACGCAAGAAAATTTGTGCGGAGATAAGTGCAAAGAAGCTCATTTAGAAACAAATGTAAGTGTTTTATTACTTTTATTTACCACAATATATTTTAATATCTTTATTTTTTTTGTCTACTATGAACTTTTCATTTATTTTAACAGAAAGACATTGATCCTGATGGAAAATACGTTTTGTCCTCTTGTCAGAGAGGTTGTCGATTTTACAGCTTGGTAGATTTGGATCAAGAGTTGGAGCGAAGAGACTTAAACAGTAGTTTAACTGCCTGCGATTCTTGTAATCTAATCTATTTACATTTTTTGCACAGGTTAATTATTAAAAATATTAATATGTATCTATTTTTATCAGTGTGTATGGAAGCGTATGTAGTCGCACAAGCTTTAAAAGCCTGTAGGCTTGGTTGCGTTTCCATGTCTTCTCAACATGGTAACAGTCTACTGTCACTCTTTTCATTTGCTGTATACCTTGAGGAAGGTATGCATTCTAATGTAATGTTAATGACTCCTGATATTCCTGAGAACGATGTTATGACTGATCCTGGACTCAAAAAGGAATCTTTTCCGGAATGGTGGGATTCTAATGGATTTAAATTACCGGAAACCTATTTCAAAACAGTACCTATTGATTCAGGGGTATTGATTTAGTTTATTTGATTATTTAGATTAAAAGTAAAACATACTTTTCTTCAAACTCAACTATTTTATTTTTACAGACTGTAGACTATGGGGTTTCGTCTGAATATGTAGGTGAAAATGACAAATCAACATCTTTACCAGGATCTGATTGGCTACAATGTGCTTCTCGTCATACTGGAATACCTCGTTGGCTTTTAGCATTTGCTATTGGAACAACAGCCCTTTCTGCTTTCTGGTTATGTTTGTCTCCAGAAAAACCAACTGACTCTATTGATAAAATTACTCTAGTCAAACCAAATACCCCGAGTAAATACACAATATATTTGCCTGATGAAGCTCCTTTACATAAAAAACCACCTCCCAAGTATAGCGAAGTTGTTGATATTAATGATCCTAATTTGCAAGTTTAGATATAGAATATTAAAAAAAGGAAAAACATTAAAATATTCCAAACCATTTTTATGCAAAATCAAATTCTTGTAAAGTATAATCTTTGGATTATTAAAATAATTTATATTTGAAATAAGCAACAGCTTTAAAAATTCATTAAAAGATCAAAATTTATTATGATACTTAAAAATTAAAAAAAATTCTTAAGTTTCTCACGTTACCAATGTAACGTGTATATACTAAAATTTACATTTTTTAAAAAATTTGAATGTTATAAATTGCATTAATAATTAATAAGCTATTAAAAAATACATTTTTATAAGATTTCACTATTTGTGAACAATTATAAGAAGTTATAATTATAAAAAATTAGTCAGTAGTTTTAACTACATTATAAATATAAGTAATAATATCTTATAAGGTTTTAAAAACATAATAATAGATTGATCTCAACAAGTAGTGATACAACTTGTTTTGGTACCCGTAAGTGACCAGCAGTATTCTTATATGTAATAAGTCTAATTATCCATAAAGAATTAGACTACTTTTATGATATGAATGTGTATTCATAATCGTTGTTTGTGCGTGTTTCAGCCATCGTAAAAATTAAAATTTTATTCACCAAGTCACATTTTACAGAAATGCATTTAACACTTGTTATATATTGAAACAGCAGATAATTAAGTTTTGTTTATTACTGTAAAATACTCTTTAATTGTAGTTATATTTTAAGCAACGAATATAAAATGGCATTAATAAGATTGTAGAATAACAAATTAGTATTATACATACTAAAATGTAATGTAATGTATAATGGCCTTAAACTATTTTGACTGGTTGTAAGATATTCTTATTATTAAAATTATTTAGTTTTGTTTAAATTTGAAATAATTAAAAATGACAAACCACTGCTTTGTTTGTTTGTGTGTAATTAATATAATTAATGTGCTAAAAATTATGAGTTTTACAAATTGTAAATTTTATTACTTAGATAAAGTAAATTATTTTTGTTGTAGCGAATTGTATTGAAAATGATGATATTGAGAAATAAATAATTCATGTCACATTTTAGGTGGAAAATGTTTTTTATACAAGATTCACAACCCTTACTAATAATATTTTACACTTTGTATAATACAATGACATTTATATGTACCTTAAAATTATCTACAAGGTATCATAAAAATATCGAGTACAATTAAGTACTTTTAATCTTAAAAGCTATTTAAAACTAAAAGACTAAAGCTATACTATGCAATATTTACATGCTTAATACATTGCTTTGAGAGTATTAAAATGATGAAATGAATATTAAAACAAATGATTTTCAATGATGCAAAATGACTGAGTCTTTCAAATGCGTAAAGATTGTCTCCATTCCTAAAGCCAATAAAGTCGTGGATCATCTCTTCGAACTTGTAATTTTAAAACGTGTCGATAAATTTTTAAAGCTGGACCTAGCAATAAGTCTAAGCCACCGAGCACATCAGATCGCTTCAGCAATAACAACGAATGTCCATCAATTTCCTAAAACAAGAAAATGTATTATTAGTTTGTCTTTACTATTTTTTATACAATATATAAAAAAATTTAGAATATATACCTGATGCCTAAAAATTTCAGCTTCTTTAGGAAATAGCCTCGCAAAGTATTGATATACTTGTTCAGAAGTCCAATCAGAAGCATCTGGTATATTTGGATCTATAACATCTCTAGAAGCATCGTCATCCATTTGTTCTGATACATTTCTAATTGGAGAAACTTGAGGACTAATGACTATCGGCTGCACAGGTACATTTGATTGTTCTGTTGAGTTATTTATCCATTTCGAGTTGGAATTATGGGAAGACACTTTGTTCAGCTTTGTATTGCAGTCATTACAATACCACTTAGCTTTAGATATAGGTATACGAGGTGAATGACAAGAATAATGGTAGGCATCATCACAGTTAAAGCAAGCTACCAAAGGACCCTATAATAATAATATATCTTAATAAATTTGTAATACTTTAAAATTTTATAATTAATATTACTAATGATTATAATTTACCGCTTCTGAAGTTTCATAACAAATAATGCAAGTTTTACACCGCTCGCATTGCCAACTTGCGTGCGTTTTGTGAAGCATTTCTTCTGGTGTATATATACATGATGGATGTGCTGCAAAATAAAATATAAATTATATTTACTGATTTCAATAATTTATTGTTAGTTAAGGAAATTTGTAAATTTTTACCTCGTACAGTGCAATCTCTGCATGCAGTAAGAGCTTCTTGTTTATCTTTGGAGCACAAACTGCAATGACGGTTTGGATCTTTTGGAACTTCCTTTACAGTAACTACTTTATTTGCATCTTGTAATTCTTGTTGTGCATTAGCCAGTGCTTTTGCGGCATTTGAAATTCTCCCACGCTTCCGTTTTACAACCATGTTGTCTGATGGATCAAATACTTTTTTTGCTCTCTAAAATTAAAATTGGTTTTATATTTCAATAATTTTTTCATAAAAATAATAAAATTAATAGTAAAATAAACAGTCAACAATAGTAAAAATTTTTTATAAACACTTACTTTTCTCCTAGCACTTCGGAATGCTCCACCATTAGGATTAGAAGGTGTAGGAGATGGATTTGTGGAACTCCTACCAGCATCTTGATCATTTTCTCCATCTTCACTTAGTCGATCATTGCCATCATCTCTCTTATCTTGTTCATCCTTATAAGTAGTTTCTTTTCTGTAATCTTCATACTTAAAAAGTAAATCTGAAGAATCATCACTTCTAACGCAAAGTCTTTGTTTTCTTTCAGTTTTAGATTTTCTGTGATTAACTTGCGTTTCTGCAGTTGTATTCTTTGATTCATCTTTTTCTCCATTTGGAAAATGTAACGCTCTACCATTATGCTTAGACGAATCTTCTTTCTGACACCCATTATCAAGTTTAGCTAATGAAAGAAAATTATAGAAAAAGTTATTAAAACAACCCACTGAGCAATGTATAACACATAAAAATATCAATTTAAAACTTACTATGAGTATCCTTTGTTCTGCAATCTTCTTCATCATTAATTTGCCTTCTTCCAACAATGATCTCGTAACAATCCTCTTTCTTCATTAATTCTAAATCTCCTTTTGGACTGGCTTGTCTCGAAGACCTATGTGTATTGCTACTAGAATCGTGTTCTTCGACGAACTCTTCAAACTCGTTTAATTCATATGGATTATTTGTTTCCTTGACTGGAGTTGAAGCAGTAGTGCTACTAGATCCTTTAGACTTGGAAACTACATCACCATTCTGTTGAGTCATACCATTGTTATTGGCCATGTTACTACCATCGACAAGAGAATAATTTCCATTAGAAAGTCGCGCAAGATTGCCACTAGCAACTTCTTTGCCTAGGAAATCCTCTACCATACGTCGCGAAGTTGGATTCGATACGCCATCCAGCAAGTGCTCAATTAATCTAGACATATCCAAAATAACAACAATTGTGATGTAACAGTTATTGTTAATATTTTAAGGCTAGAATTCACTATTATAAACTGCCGTAGGAACAATCTAAGAATAAAGGTCAAGTATTGATTGACAACACGTTTATCAAAATTTGCAGATAGTTAATTTCCAACGTTACGTGATAAACTCCTGATTTCGTTAATTCGACATAACCTATATATAAAAATAATTTAATTAAATTCATAAAAAAACAACGTACTAATACAATAACCACATTTTTGCGATTAAATTTTCATAAAAATTTGTCAACTTACGTTACTTAAAGTTTTGTAACCTTATAAAATGGAACCCAAAATAAAACATAATAAACGGATTACTTGAAGAAAAAAAAGGAAACACGAAGAAAAATCTGCGTTTTATAACTATACACTACATATCTGTGTACCTTTCGTCTCGATTTAACTGAGAAAAATCAAAAACAAAATTATATCAACGACCCAATAAAAATTTCAAACGAGTTTGCGAAAAAAAAAGTGACGACGTAACGATTGTATATACATATATGTGTGTGGAATTGTGTGAGTGTGCGATACCAACAGGTAGGCACTAGGCACTTTAATTTTTGAAAAGTAACTTTACATTTGTTTGGTTGGCACACGATTGTTCTAGAATTTAGCGTAAGCCGTGAACTGCACAGTAAGACCCTAGGAGCGGAATATATTCGTACAGTTGGAAATATCGAGACGCTCAACTTATTATCAATTACGATTCCACAATTTATTAATTTTGTAGTTCTTAGGTGTAACCAAAAATACTTGTAAACTATAAATTTAGTATTTATTTAATAATTGAATGTGTTTCCGGTAAATTCAATAATAAATATAATATTCAGAATAAAGTGACATCAACAAGAAGACTATGGGTTATAATATTATTTAAATTGTAAGATACGTATTTCATTTAGTCAAAAAAAAGGAAGGATAAAAATGTTCGAAATTCACGGATTTTCTTGTACCGGTTATTGTTATAAAACTTTTGGATGTATATCAGACTAAATTTAAATTCATACATAGTTCTGATTAAAAATAATATAAATAAAAAAAGTTGTTTAATTTTTTGAAAAACATATATTAGAAAGTAAATGATCATGATTTCTTACAATTTTACAACACTAAATATATAATTCTAACGAAATATTTACGTTATCTATAATCAAATAAAAATAAGAGACGGTTTCCTGTTGATTAATAATGTATCCTTAGATATTTTACTATAAAGCTGGATAAGATATATAAGAATAATGCTATATTAATATGCAAATGTAAATATTTATTTAGGTAATATTAAAAATAAAATTAAATGTTTGCAGAAATAAAAAAGGAAACAAACGAAACACATCAGTACTTATCAGTATACGTTGGAAACGATAATAGCTAGTAACTAAATTTACATAAAGTATTGCATGCAATGTTTATAAATATATACGTAAATATGTTAAAAAAGTTATAAACATACCTAAAAGCAGGTACACCTTGATCGAGATAATCCGGCTCCTCAACAACCAATTCAGCAACAGCCCCAGCAACCATGCCTGAATTAATTTTCTCTTTGACAAAACCTTCGGGTCGATTCTTGTACAACTGTAGCCTCGTCCATTTCGATGCATTTCTGTAGCTTGTATTGCCTTTGTAATCGACTTGTATCACCTTTTCAGCTTCGATCAATCGGTGTAAATCGGCAATTGTGTCTCGCGCGTCAACCGCAAATTTCCGCAGCAAATAGTTGCATATCCGGTCAGCATCCGGGCGAGCTTTGCGCCTGCGCAATTGATCGATCGCCTCGAGAATTTGTTCCTCGTGAGCGACTTTACCGGATTGCTGACTCGATTGTTGTTGCGTTTGCTGAGCTTGTTGAGCTTGCGCCTGTTGTTGCTGCTGTTGTTGCTGTTTCCTTTCGGCTTTACGGGCCGCTTTGTCTAATGCCCGTTTCGCCGCGGTTGGCTTCTCCGACGTACTTGCCATTTTTCTACTCTTTTTTACGGCCTTTTTCAACCCTGTAAATTACAAATCAATTTCGTTCTTACTTTATCTTCGCTACGTGCAATTTTTATACATTTAAATTAATTTTTGAGGGAGCTACTTAATTTACATTTTCAGATATCCGTGAAATTTGCGTTTATTTAGGAAAAAATAACAAATCGATGCGAATTAAAGTTCAAAAAGAACTAATGGAAACGGAGCTCGAGGCGCAATTTCTCAGCTAGTATACTGGAACCGATATGTATACATATATAGGTAAGTTTGTTTTCATCCAAGAAAAGCGCTTTGTAAAACTTTTCACCTCAATGGAGCGTAAATCTTGCTTGCTTTTTTTTTAATCACAACATAAAAGCTACAACCATCGAGTACACAATGGATACGTGTGCATTATTTTTAATTGAAAAATCTAATGAAAAGCATGTATTTACCGCGGTAAAGTATATATTTACACCTGTGAATCACATTTACGCATCATACTTACATCTTAACGTTAACGGTATAACGAAGAATTATACATTGATTAATTTTATTACGGTGCACAAAAATAAACTATTATCCGATATAAAAAAGAAATTAAAATAAAAAATATTTATTGTTTTTTACCCCTGTTGAATAAATTGTCTACTTTTACTTAAATAATAAATATTGATTATAAAATTTTTGAATACTTTTTATACAATAAATAACATATAGATAAATCTAAATCAACAATGCAAAGTATGGTACAATTTATTGCCATTTATAACAAGAATATAGTTTTTCATATTACTTCAAATTGTTGATCATAATTATTTTCTTATATGAACAAGTGACCGCAATTAATTAACTAATTGACGATACTCGAAATCTGATATACTTAAAGCATGATATTTTTAAAAGGAAAATTAACTTCAAGTTAGTTTCAGATGATTGTATGGAAAGTATGGTAAAGTCGATGTCAACTAATTTCATGTATCCTGGAGTTTTATAAGAAAATTTGTTTATACTTTTATCATCATAGTTTTTGATTAAAAAAATTATAAATTACTATTACAAAACTACATTTTAAAGAAGAATAATTCGTTAGAAGTGTTTATTACAGTCATGAATGTGCTTAGTTACCTGGAACATCACAAACCTACTTGTACAACAATATTACACGTGATTCACATTTAAATAATTGTGATACCGAATTCTTGTTTACATGTGTATTAAACAGAATAAAAAAAAATTTACTCCAAAATAATTAAAAATGCGTTTATACGGGGTATCTATATACTTGAGCGCAGTTTATCACCGGCTCCGATTAATTGAACCTAAGTGTCGGAAAGACGCGCGCGCGGATCGCGCTCTGTACGATCGATAAATAAGAAAGACAGAGCGCGATATGTTTACTGAATGCGCGCGCGCTTGTGTATAACTTGGTACCTATGTACTATAGCTGTATGTTACTGGCGCCTCATCGGCCTTGCAATTTTTCTTCTTTACCCGGTACTTTCGCGCGCTTCTTTTGATTCGATCATTATTTTACTTAGCGCTATCTTACCGTTTTAATGATTTTATATTCAACTTTAGAGTAATATTCTATATAATTTATTCTTATTACGTAATCTAAAGTAATGCTTTCCCACTTTTTATATTACGTTGAATATTGTTTCGGTACAAGATGTGATTTTTTTTTTCTTGATTTTCCTCTTTTTATTTTAAAGACGCGTGTATTCCTATATGATAGTTTAAAAATTGATTAAGAGAATATGAGTACATATATAGTATTCAAATAGACGTATTATGTCGTCGTAAAAAAATTCGTCACTTACTTTTATGACTATACAGTTTGTTAATAAAATCTGGGATAATTTTTATTTTTAAATATTTAATCAAGTTCACTAGAACGGTCATTTACGCGCGTGTATTATTAATTTTTATAAGTTATACGTGTTTAGCGATAGATTTTAATTATCAAAGTTAAACTAATAAATGGATTGCTCGTTAGCAAAAGCAGTCAACTGCTCTGATGAATTATTCGTCACACGCGCAGATCACCAAAATGAATAAGCGTAAGTAAACCTATTCTATATAGGTAGGCGTATGCGTACATCGAAAGTAAATCGGAAATAAAATAAAAAACGCGCCGTTACACATAGACATCACAGGGATACGGTCAGTTTTAAAAGGTGCACAGTGCAACCAAAGCCGGTTATCGTGGTCGGTAAAGTAGTCGAAAGCTTAAAGTACCGCGGTCCGTGGCACCCGCAACGATCTGCAGAGAAGGGAGAAGAAGTGAAGAGGAAGAAAGAGATAGAGGAAAAAAGGAGTCGTCGATGCGTTATATATATATGCCGGTTCTGCAGAAACGCTATTAAATGTATATGTATATAGATACGAACGCGTTTCCAAGCGGAAAGAGAGAACCGGTGCGATTCGGGCGTTTATAAAAATCCCCGTATCGAACACGGAGCAAAGATTACAGAGCGTAAGCTCGGTTAATTAATTACAGTTAATCTGATGTGTAATATGTATTTTTATAATATAATTTTTCTCACCGGAATAAATGGTCTAATTAATTAACACAATGCGTCTATGCGGTAGCTTAAAAGTTGACACCCTTACAGAAAATAAATGTGGATGATATTAAAATGTTTACGTAATGTTGAATTGACGTAAAATTATTGTTAGTATAACGTGTACCTTAAAACAAAAATAGCGACGCTCGATGAATTGAATGTTTAGCGATTGTTTAAGTAATATGAAGATTAAGAAAATGTATTATTTCGAGGTTACGTACGCGCAAACCTCCGCGCGCGTACAAGTAAAAAATTTTGGAGACCATTTTTAAAGCGATCAATGAGATGAGCGATAATCACGATAATCAAACAAGAATAATGAAACGACTTACTTGTTACATATATAAAGAACAGGGGGATTCGGGAATATTTGTCGTGACTCGATCGACGCTCAAACGAAAGGACGACATATAGGTATATATATACAGTATACACTTGTAAGCGCGTACATCTTAAAGGTGTGTATAATAACGAGGCGGTGGCGCGCGCGCGCACGTGCATCGCACGTTCTAAACTAACCTCTCGTGCTTTCGCCAGTTTTCGTCATTCCTATCGTCGGCTGTCAAAATTGGTAAACAAAAATCCACCCACTCCTCCGTACTGACTCGATTCCCGCAGATACAACTCAATCCATCCGTCGATCTTTCATTATTGACGTGTGGACTCGAGTATCCACGTTGTTCCACGACCAGCGCTCACGTCCTTTAATCTTTGTAAAAACACATTTCTTATCTTCTGGTTTTTTTTTAATTACTATATTATCGTAACACCTTGTTATTTATACTTTTAAACCTACATTTCAATATGTCTTATTTATTTTGAGGTTATGATAAAAGAGAATAAAAAGAGAAAGAGCCCGGGCATGTATTGCACATACATACATTGATACATATACATATAGATATATCGCCTCGCTCCAAAGTACGCGCGCGCACTGACGCTTCCAGCAGCCGCGCGTCCCTGGATCCAGCCAGTGATCATCCGATTTTTCGCAAGGAGCGTATTCTATATATGTATATATACACACACATACACGCACACGCACATGATATATATGCACGTGAAAGATAGTCAGACAGTGGATACAATTATAGATGTTTTTGCAAGTGTTACACTTGGATATAATTTTACGGTATCGTGGTAATGAGGATACGAATCATCGTTACGGTAACAGCTTGCAAAATACGTTTTTTTTTCTTGTTCCCCTGTTCAATTAAGACTAGGTGGTTTTCCCGATTGACGAAACCAGTATATACCATTAAATTATTTTTCTTCATTATAAACGATGGATTATTCCGAAGACCGACAGTCGCGTGGCTTACGTTAAATAACCCAAAAACTGAAAATGTATGTGTGTATATATATAGTTTAATTAAGCTTTCGCTAAGATTGCAAAATTCAACGAATGAACGCAACTGTCAAGCTTCAATAATAGATATCGGATGCTGACTCAAGATGTAGATATCGTTGGGCGTAAATCTGTGAGTGTAAAGACGTTTCGCATTGCATCGTTGAAATGTAAATTGAACGATAAACGTTGAAAAAAATCTCGAGAGATTTTGACCGATAAATTCGTGACGGACTGGCGGATAACTATACACAGTATATATAACTATACACTTGCGCGTGCTTATAGATATCTGCACCATACCTATATACGCGCGCATCTCCGTGTCCAACAGAACGTACAAACAAATCTTCGAATTTGACAACACCTATTATAAAACGCGATCACTCCCAGCAAATAAAATACGCTAATAGTGATAGACGTGATTCTCTTAAAATAAAACGTAAACGTTAACGAGACATAATTCGTAAACTATTAGCGTACTTTATCTCGAGTTATACCGCAAAGTTTCTGCTACAGAGACGCGTAGTTAATCATTCGTATGTACATTAAAATTGTAGAACCGACACCGCTTGGTTTTATAAGACCGAACTGCAATGGAAAAGCGTCCCTATACACATGGAGATCCGAAGCTACGGTAATTTTCGACAGTTGCGTCAGGAAATAAAGAGCTTACATCCCATTTTCTCGCGGAAAAAAAAGAAAAAGGTACGGCAAACGTGGAACGCGCATCTCGGAGCCAATCACCGGCACGAAGTCGAACTCACGATTGGAGGAGGGCACGCGTATACATACGTATATATATATAGGTATATACGAAGAGTGTGTGTAAGGGAGCGCAGGTTCCCCCCGGCGCGCAATGGATGCCAAAGAGGGAAGCCGCCGGCGACGCGACACTCTTTTTCCTTTTGGACGATGTGCGATTTTAAAACCTATGCAGAGGACACCCGTGGTGTTTAATAAGTTACGGTTACTTCGTTGCGGTATATATGCACGATCTAAATATCGATAAATATTACGGTTAGGTTAGGTGTAGAAAAGTGTATCTCTATATACTTTTTCCCGACACACGATATGCACAACTATAACTCTCCGGTATGCGGGTATACTTTATTTTTAAAAATAATACGTCGCATTGAACCAACCATCTATGCAGTGTAAATGAGAGTAATAAGTAGTAGTACTAACGCATGGTTGTTGTATTGAAGATACATTCCACACGACTTTCTCACTCTCTCACTCTCTCTCTCGCTCTCTGTCTCTCGTGCGACTTGAAGTCAAGATAGCCACTTTGATACAGGTACTTGGATAGTTTAAATGATTGTCGTAAGGTGCGGAAACACTTGTTACGCGAGGCGTCAAGACCATCAGCGTAAGAGAGCAAGAGTGAGAGGGGAAGAGAGAGGGAGAGAGAGGACCCGGAGATATCCCGGCGCACTAAGATAGACGGTCGATAAAGGGGGCGAAGGGAAAGCGCGCGCCGCAAATTCGATCGAGGCCGCCGCCGCTCTCGCAAAATCTCCCGAGGTACACGAAATGGTCGGCGAGAGAAGGATAGAAAGAGAGCGCCGGAAATGTCGATAAGGTCTTATGTACGCGCGATTAAAGAACCACCAAGAATAAAAAGAAAGAAAGGGAAAAAAGAGAATTAGAGGTGAGAATGATTGCATACCTTGGTAAATGCGCGCGTCGCCCGGGTTGTCGTTGAAAAATCGAAGGTATACGGGCGTGGGTCCCGTCTCGTCTATCTACCGACTACACCTCTGCCTCGAGTGTACGTGCTGGTTCGTTCTTTCTTTCTCGCAAGTTGTATAAAGTGTGTTACGATTCTCTTACGTACAACCAGGCTGGGTGTGTAGACGCTGCGGCGCCCGGCGCGGGACTGAAACGTATACCCGTTCTTGTCTCCCTACCCTTTGGCTATATAGTGTGCCGAAGGTGAAATCCTCTTCTATCTCTCTCTCTCTCTCTCTCCCTCTTACGCTACCTTTCCGTCTCTTCCTCCTTCCTTTTCCTCGTACCGCCTACTCCGCTTTCGTCGGTCGGTCGTCGGACTACTGCGCCCGGAGCCGGAGCGCGGAGCCTGTGCGAGAGCTGCTCAGACTCGGTCTACCAAAGGGGAGTAGGCGCGCACGTGCGTCGCAAGCGCCCTCCCGAGTCCCGCGCCGCTTCTGCTGCCGACTTCCTCGCCTGCTGACTGCTGCTCAACTTCTTCTTTTCGCACCCGCTCCCGCTCCCGCTCCCGCTATATCTCTCTTGCTGTCAACGACGCGTCATTTCGACTTTTCGACCAATCCGTGCTAATGACCGACCGTACGCATTCGCATTGCTTAGCTACATATACGCATTGGCCGCTTCGACGACGTAAAAGGGCGCGCTTATACTTCATATACCTTTATCGATCGGATTATTTTCATTTTATAACTGTCAACTATACTATTAAAGACTTATTTATTTAATTTACCTTCTTTAGATTACTTATACTATTCTATAATGAATATATGCAGATTCGTTTACAAAAATAATTTTATCTGTTTATTTAAAAATTTTATTGTCACATAAATTATTTCTTATAAAACGCGTAGGTAGTTCGATAAATTATTTATACAAATAATTATTATATATTCTTTGTTCATAAATATAGAATTAAAAAATAATAGTAACGCATATCAAAATCATGATCTTAAATAATACAATTTGCACTTCCGAATTTCCGATCTTTACAGTGACGGTCAATTTTGTCATTCTACTGTATACATTCTCGTCAATTATTCCCATTTCCAACACACTACTTCGCAATCACACGCATTTCTGATGACGTCAGCGGCCGTCGACTGCTTTTCATTTATACCAATGATTAACTTTTAGCTCCACCCTCCACCCTCGATTAATGAATTAACAAATTTTACCAAGAAAATATTAAATATGTATGTGTAATATTTAAAGTCTTGCAGTGAAGATCAAGACTATTGGACGTTGCTCGCAACAAATAAATATAAACCTTATATTAAAAAATAAAAATGTATATTAAAACAAAATAAAATGTCAAATTTCACGTATACAAACAAAAAGAGTATGCCGTAATTAAGTTAATTAAACAATTAAATTTATTCTTTCGTTTTATATTAAAATTATTTTTTAAAAAACAAACTTACAAAAATCTTAAGTACTAAGTATAAAAAATAGCTCGTTTTGTAAAATGACTGAAAATGGCATTAAAAGCTATCGATGCTAAGCGTAGTTTTCCTTTTCTGGACCCAACTGAATGTTACTGGGCTTTCCAAGTCTAGATATCTGAAATATTAAAATATATAATAATTAATTCAAAGTTAAATAAGTATTCGATGAAGTGTACAAAAATAAAATATCTATATTACTAAATTTGATGATGTACTCTTGGTGAGTTTGTTGCAATTTCTCAAAGGACTGGAGACTGAATTTCTTTGTACTTTTTTTTCTGAAGATACTGTCGATGCTATTTTCGCCGATTGCGGTGTCTTAGCTGCCATTAAATCGTTCATAGAATAATTTCGTACTCGTGCAGGTCGAGGTGAATATCTTGGAACTTTCGATTCGCTACCGCTCTCCGAACTCTTTTTACATGTCGATATTTTTTTGTGCGGCGATAAAGATCTCCCTAATCTGTTAAAAAGTTTTAATATTAATATATTTAAAATAAATACTAAATTGTGAATTAAAAACCATTTTTCTATTATCAATTTTCTTGTGTTTTCTTTTTAAGATTGACAATAAATAAACTAAATCGAAACGAAAAATTAAATGTTACTAATAACATTTAATTTTTTTAGATCAAACTTGAAAAATATTACCTTCTGTTTGTAATGCATACTGCATTATTTATATAAGTTGAATAAACAATTACTTCACAAAATGATTATTCTTGATAAACAAATATTTTTTATTTATTATTTTAATCTAACAGATAATTATAAGAATCAACTATAAAATTTTAAAACCTTTATTTAATATTCAATCTGTAGATTAAAGAAAAAACTATAAAGGCAAGTTGATTCTATATAAAAAATATTTCTTACATACTTTTATTTTGATTTTCAAAAAGTAATGTTCTACAAGACATCCCACAATTAGGCAAAATAACCTATTACTGTATTTAAATTACATACAATGGAAAATAATATAAATACAATAAAACTAACTTAGTGTTTATTGTAATTGTTTACCTTTTCGTGATAATTTTTGAACCCTCACTTTCTTCTCTAGAATAATGTTTTTTCGAAACAGGTATTAAGTTATTAGGAATAAAAGCTGTGTCGGTATTTAATTGAACTTTTGGTTTAGGACTGTGAGATTGCAATTGTGTAGTATTCGGCGTAGACGAGGCCTTAGGTTTTGTAACAGCATTTCTGCGAAGTCCATTTGTGTTTGGTGTACTGCTAGGTATGTCTAACTTTGAAATAATATCTGCCGTCTTTGGGGGAGTAACTTTTACGGTATTTATTGTAGATATCCTTTGACTAAGAGATCCTAAACATTTAAAAATGAAGTATTAAAAATACATTAAAATTTAGATTTTAATATACAAAAAAGAATTATAATATAAAAATTAATAAATGTTTGTTTATGATTAATAAAATGATGCAATATGTGGTATAATTATGTTTAAAAACTAACTTCTTATATATGTTTATGTTTTAAGTATACATTTCTTTTTTCTTATGTTTATTACACACACACACACACGCACGCTGGCACGCACGCGCACACACACACACACACACACACACACACACATATATATGGGCTATTTCACGTCAAGTGGTATGATGAAAATTTTAAATCACACCAAATTTTGAGAACAGGCTGGAAATATCTTCCAGAAAGTAGAAAAAAATTTTTAGGTTTTAAAAATAATTTGTCTAATAGTTATTCCATCATGAAAAATGGAAATTTTTCAATTTTTTAAAAAAGTGCTATTTTAAAGCCATATATCTCAAAATCTATTGATTTTTTTTTAAAAACCTTACATACAACTTTTGTTTAAAATAATCTTTAGAACTTATGTACCCCGATTACAGTTCTTAATTTTAAAATCTCGAAGAGATAGGACACCCGGAAATATAAAAAAAAATTGATAATCAAAAAAGGCGACCACGCCACAATTGACTTTGATCTAACGCCGCTCAAAAGATCACATTTTTCGAGAGCTTTCAAATGGCGATGGTTACATTATTGGCCAAGACCGGCCTAACTTTCATCAGCGGTCTTGACCAATAACCACCGCCATTCAAAATCAATTGTGGCGTTGTCGCCTTTTTTTGATAACCAATTTTTTTTATATTTCCGGGTGTCTTATCTCTTTGATATTTTAAAATTAAGAATTGTAACCTGGGCAGATAAGTTCTAAAGTAGTATCTAATGTTTTTTCAAAAAAATCAATAGATTTTGAGAAAAATGGCTTTAAAAATAACATTTTTTTTTAAAAATTGATAAATTTCCATTTTTTATGGTGGAGTAAGTCACAGTCAAATTATTTTTAACACATACAAATTTTTTAAATATTTTATATTTAAGTTTGATAATTTTAATTTAGATTCATAAGAGAAAACTTGGGCACATGATAGTGCAGTTATTATTCTCTTTTGTGTAGAAACTTGTGTAAATAAGTAAACAAATAAATAAAAATATTCAATTACCTCGTTTTTGCATATTCCCTAAAGGAATCACAGCCTTGAGCGGACCTTTCTTAATAGCAGCTTCCGAATTTGTTGTTTTCTTCAATTTCGTTTTAATTGGTTCAACTATTAAAATAAACATATTTAAACATATCAACGATTGATTAAAATCATTAAATAAACTACATTAACATAATGGGTAAATACTTGGTGGTTTTGATTGTTGAATAGCACAATTTTCACTTTTCTTTTTATCCTCGTTTAAATTTATTAATCCTGGATCGCTGGGAAAACGTTTTTTTAGGTGCAATAAATGAGATTTTCTTTTGTCTTTAAGTTGTGGAACATTCAAAAAATTATTAGAATTACTGATTGGGTTTACTGATATACTTTTTCGCAATGGTAATATTTCAAATGAATTGCTCTAAAAGTAAATACAGACAATATTACTTGAGCAATGTTTATAAATTTCAGAAATTTTAATTTATAAAACTATTTATTTACCTCTAGTGTTGAAGCAGATTTTCTTGGACTCGGATATTTACGAAATGAAGTAGATGTACGTGTAGATGATTTTGATACATATTGTTCATTTAGTTTTGGTATATTTTGTACTGTTGGTTTTGTTTCACATTTTTGTTTATTTTTATTTTTAGTTCGTAGTTCAGTTGCCATATTTAATACTGTACCTAGACTTTTAAAGATATCTATAGTAGAATCTTCACTTTCCTTTTTTACTATCTTATTTAATGCACGCAAAAGATTTGCAGCAAGCTTTTGATCCTCAGACGCTTCACTTAAATCTTCCTTATTATCTAAAAGTTGTACATTATCCTCTTTATCAGATTTTACATTGCTTACACTATTTTCTTTTGTTTCAGAAATATCGTTTGATTTAGAATCACTATAACTACACACATTTTTGTTTAATTCAATTGTTATATGATTATCATTAGGTTCAGTTTCTTCGTTTGTCTTCAACTGATGTTTGTGATTATCACTTTTAGAAAAGTTACTTGAATTTTGTAAGCATACTTGTAACATCTCAGTATTATTATCGCATTCAATTCCCAATAATTTTTCTAAATCCTTCAACACTTTGGAAGCAGGAGGATTATTTTCTTCTTTTATTAACTTCTCAAGATCAAGTAATAATGTCATTGCTGTTGCTTTTTTATTTGGGTTCATAGGTTCGATAAATTCATGCTCCAGAGCTTTAATATTATCTTCTGGTTGAATCATATTTGAATTTACAGATGTTTCCTTTGTTGAATCTTTTAGGGGTGATACAGGCAAGTCAATTAAATTATCTACAGTGTCATCATCCGAAGGAGGTAAATCATCAAAATTCAATTGAGCTTTTGAGAAGAATAAATCATCTTCTACAGTTGCTACAGAAAATAATAAAATGTAAATAGAATATTAAAAAGAATAAAAAACAAATAAAACTTACTGCTTGACTCTTTGCCCAATGCCATATTTTCAAAAGTTTCTGCAAGTACTTTAGCTTCATGTAAAATAATGTCATTAACTCCGATTTCATCCTATTAAAAAATAATATACATTTTTAAGTAAATGTTTAATAATATTAATAATAATGAATAAACTATAAATGAAAGCAGATATTTAAAAACTGTAATATGTGATAACTTACAGTAAAAACAGCATTGGAATTATCAACGTCAATGAGCTTTTCATCAGAAACTGATGTACATTTTTGTTCTGTATTCTCCTTACAATTAAAATTTATTTGCCCCTCTTCACTAGTTGACATTCTTGTCTTGATTTCATAAAATTTCTTTATCAGGTCACTATTGTCACACAATTTGGATGGCGTTTTTGCTACACTAGTAGAATTTGTACAGTTTAATTGTGAATTGCTAGTAAGAAATCCCTTGTTCATTACATCATTTGATTTTGTTGATGTATCACAAGTAGAATTTATACTACTCCCATGGATCGATGATAAATTTGAAATAGATAAAGCAGAACTTGCACTACAAAATCTATCACGGGTCTGTTTAATTAATAAATTCATTGGAATGGTAGAAATGTTTGAAATACCAGAAGAAACAGAACTGTCACTATTCAGTCTTTGCAATCTTTGTTCAGATAAATTTAATAGAATATTTAAATTACTGGATAAAGAATTTGAATTAAAACTACAACTGGATTTTTCAAATGCATCATTGAATGGATCTCTTAATGAACTTAATTCAACATTTGTAATCTCACTATTCTCTGCAGAAGCACAGTTTTTAAATGCATCACTAACAGACACAGATCGCCTATAATTCATTTTTGGACAATGCTGTTCTAGACTTAAAACGTTAGTTTGCGACATAGAACGAGGTTTTAGGTTTAAATCTGGAAGTTTTGATTTTCCCACAACATTTCCAGTATAACCCAACAGGGAATCATCCATAGCCGAGTCATTTAAAATGGACAAATTTGGATCATTCAACAGTGGGGTGATACATATAGTAGGATTTCTATTATTATCACAGTTCTGTAATTTCATGTCTTGTCTTACATCGATTTTGTCATCGATGAGATTTGTATTATTTAAGTCTGTTATAATACTTATGTCGCCCTCAACTTGCTTAAATTGAGTCTTCTCTTCTCTAATAGATAAGTTTGAGCTCGACTTGCTCTCATCCATAGTCTTATTTAACTTTAGTATATCCGAATGCCTAGTGCGTTTAGGAAGCAAATCATCCTGAGATTCGATATTTACCTTACCACTAAACCTCCTAGTCTTTTCAATAACACGTTCAAAGGGATCCTCCTTGTTTTTTTCATACTCTGTTATTTCCTTCATGACCATATCAAACGGATTGTTTTCAATACTCTGCCTTTTATCAGAAAAATGAGGACCAGCCTCACTCGAGTTAGGCTCGTAAATTTTTGAAATATCCGGTGCTGGTATAAGTGGCTGCGAAAGCATCGAGTTAGCCTTACTCGAGCTCGGAGCGTCGAAATCAATTAAATCCGACATTTAAATACTAGTTGAGATTAACGTTTTTACGAAACTTTATCGATTACTCCTTATGAAAAGTTTGTTTTCTTTTTATTTGTAAACTACATTATACCGTTTTAATTCAAGCTAATCTGTGAAGAAATTAGTAATACTGCATTCGAAAAAATATAAACAAAATAAATAACGAGTGTACCGTGCAAGGGCAACCGATGGCGTCCGTTAAACTTTTTGAACGATGTTCCAAACCGAGTGTGATTACATTAGTTCTTTACCGAATTTCAGATTTCTTATGACAGGTTCTCTCGGTTGTTGTTTCTTGTTTGAATTTTGATAATTGGCACGTAGGAACACGGAATATGGATATATTGAAACGCGCCAAAGTTCATAGTGTTAAAGTTCATTTCGTGTTACTGTTAATTAAATAATCAATTAATTTTAACAAATAATACGGATGATAAAGTCTAATTGCATAAAATATTTATCCTATACAAGTCAGATGTTGTCAATATTGAGAGGAGGTTGAGTATTGACTTTATAGATATTCCTCTTAATTTAGAAAGAATGCAAACGAAATAAATAACAGTTGTTAATAAATAGCAATGTCTTAAAGTATTAAATATATTGAAATCTTTAATTATAATAATATCTTAAAATCTTCATTTAATTAAGTTATACTAGATAGTCAAATAGAACATAAAACTGTATTGAATAAAATTAAATAACTAAATACGAATTTGAATATCATTATTCAAAATTTGTAATTTTATATTTATCTTTTATTAATTTTGTGATACTAAAAGTGAATTTAAACTAATTTAGAAGCTAAATATTTCATTATTCAATAGTAAATATTCACTATATTGAATAATCACAAATTGAATAATGTAACTATTTCGATTAACATTTATTTATTTTTCCATAAATAATTAGTGGACTTTCACTAATTTCTCCTAAGAGAAAACGATAAAGGAAAGATTAAAGAAAGTTGTTAATATACGAGTTTAAATAATAAAGAAACACTATAATTATTTAATTTCAAAGTCCCCCTGCCAGCACAAAACGTCTTAAATACGTTATCAGACGTTTTTAAAACGTTTAAAACGCTTAAAAACGTTTTAAAAACGTCTTCGAGGCGGACAGTGCTATTAGGGATCTGTCTTGGGAGAAATAAATGCATTTTTCAATTAAAATATATATTTCTATAAAGTTTAAATAAAATTACAGATGTTATTATTGTAAGGATGCTTTACGAGTAAATACAAATCTTTGAGAAAAATCGCGTTTCGATAATAATTTTTTTCTCGAAATCCATTTGTTGGAATATTCTGAAATTTTTACAACATATAGCCACTAGTATGTTCTATTACCATAACTTTTCCAACCTATTTCGTCGATTAGTCTTAGACATACTTATGAGCAATCGAAAATTTCATCCAAAAATATATGATGCTCAATATAACTTCCCTAATTATAAATCTTTTGAGCTGAAAAAGAATAGATAATTATAGAAAAACCCAAATCGATCGGACGAAAGATTTTGTTATAGATCTTGTCAGATTTAAATTTATCATCTACAACAGTCAAAATTTGTATAAATAAGTTTTTGAAAAATTGAAATACGGTCTTTACATACAAAAGCAAAAAATCAATAGATTCGTAAATGATTTCTTTTCGAATTCGGAAAAAGGTAAGAAACTACACGCTTAAGCCCAGTAATATTACGCGCACACTTACATACGAACAAGTTTTTTAAACCCTAAACATAAAAGCAATAAATAAAAATGTGATAAGCTCTTTATTGATCAATTTGTTTGCAATAATTTAAAATTAAATAAATACAGAAAAATATATAAAAACTTAAAGTGAAAAAACCAACGCACAAATTTCTATTATTTGTACGTGTGGGTACTATAACGCAAATATAATGAAGAAAATATAACGAACGATTTTTCCTGCAAGTATATAATCGCAGTTTTCAGTTGTAATTTTAACCTCGTTATCAGGATCCGAGGATTCGTTAATAATTCGTCGTGTAATAACAGGCAAGCCGCTCATCTATACACACAAACGCAGATAAAAATCTTTTTACCCAGCGTCGTTCAATTTCTGCTGTATACGATTTTCCTTTTTCTAGCTAACGTTAGAAAGGGATTGACGAGATATTACACCTAAGTATAGTTGCATGCGAATTATCGCGTGATCCTAACAAATGAATTGACGGCTCGTAGGCAAATAAAACCTGGTTTGTTTACTCTCGCTTATTGCAGTTCCGATTGCACAGCGGATATAACGTCTAAACAGTCAGCTACAACCGAGTGTAGAATGGAAGCTTGGATCGACCCTCCGAAAGAAAGTAATTTTTTTATTTTTCACGTATTTTCACTGTGATTAATTAAGTATATATTTTATTATAAATAATTTTGAAAAATAAGGTATCGAACTTAATACTTTCGAAAACAGTTAATTGTTAAATTTTCATGATTCTAAAATAGATATATACATATTCTTATTTCAATATTTTAGAATAGTTAAAATATATTCAAATGAGATTAATTAAATGAATTAACAATTATTATTTACATAGAAAAAAATACGGAATTAAAAGATGAACCATCACAATCTCGACGTATGAACGAGAAAGTTAAGTCGGATCTCTACTACACTCTATCGCCAATTTACCACATAAGTAAAATTTGTGGATTGCTTCCAGTTAAATTTACTCAAGACAAGTCGGGCAAATATTCCGGACGTCTCGATGTATTGGAAGTTATTTATGGGTAAACATTATTTAATTTCGTAATTTTACATATTAACTAAATTTTAAGATCTATATAGTGAACAATCTTGCGGATCAAAGGTGCGTACATTATATATTTTATTCCTAACTCGTTTAAATAACCACTTTTCGATCTTGAAAATCGTGTCGAAAGTAGCATATATTTCCCGAAAACGCATGTATGCGGGAAAAAGTAAAATTTACTGAAAAAAATGAACTTTTATCAATATTTTTTGAATTTTAAAATAAAATCAACATAAGAATATTAATGTATTCTTATTTTTTATGGAAAGTATGCATTTAAAAAAATAAATATTATAATTATGAAACAAATCATAACTGTAATTAAATATATTTATAATTTAGAAATAAATAAATAATTTACATTTGGTTTGTATAAAAAATTAAACTAATCTGTTACCGTACAGTAAAATATATTTTCAGTAAAATTTATTAGAATTTCAAATAAATAAATTTAAAAAACTGATCTGTTGTTTTGTTTTTTTTTTGCACTATTTTTCATTATTATAAGAGTTAATAAATATTATTGAAATTAAAAATATTTAAAGACACTTTTATCTTTGTGTGATTACATATAGCTGAAATGTTTTAAACATATGATTTTACATTCATTCATTCTAACTTCCAATAATAATGTTTTTGGTTTTTGTTCTACATCTAAGAATTAATTAATTTAAGAAATAACATGAGATGGGGTAAAATTTGAAAAGGAAATCGATCCCTTTTCTCATGGTCCAAGAGTAGCCACATTCGAGTGTGGAATAAAGTATACTATACATACAGTACGAGGCGAAAGTAAATTTATCCCTCGAGTTATTATAGGTATACTGCTCTCGCGAGAACATTTTCCATATTCGCTCATTTAACGCACCCTCGTGGAAGATCTCGTTTGAGCACTAAACCCACCTCCGGGAAAAATTTACTTTCGCCTCATATTTCAATAATCCACTGTTAAACATTTATATATTATTTAGCAGGAGTAAATATTATTATTTTTTGTACGGTACGTTTATGGAAAAACGTTTTACTTAAAGGGTTTTACTTTTGATGGCCTACATCGGAGCGCAATTTTGGGGTTTATATCGAGATTTGCGAAATGGTTGGCAGAACAGCACTCGGTTATCCTCAGCGACGGCGATCACTGTTACTTGTAGCGACGTCCTCGCAGTAATTAGTGTTGTCATTGTTGCAATTCTTGGTTCATCCTTTCGATGGCGACATGCTCAACGTGCGCTCAATAAAATTGTCGAAGTAACGCCTTTTTTCATTATTTGTTACTATAAGCACACTGATATATTTAGTAAAGATCTGATGATATCTATAAATAATGCAAAATTATAACGAAACACAACTAATTGTACACGAATTTCTATAGACAAAATGTATTATATCAAAATGTCAACTTTATTATATACAAATGAAGTTATTTTTATCTTAACGATTTTACGAGGTTCAGTTAAAACTGTTAAGCAAAGAAAATAGTTTAAAATTTTAAGAAATTTAAATCGAGAATAAAAGTTAAGAAAATATAACTTTAGGTTGATGAAAAACTGAACGTAACAACGTCCAAAAATCTACGGAAAGGTGCAATCATCGTAATATGCTGTTCTTTCATCTACCTCATAGTTTTATCAAGCTTGGATTACTTTTCGTGGCGTCTTTCATCCGACACGAAGAATATTCAAAACTTTGGTGACAAAGGTCCAATAAATTATGCACCTCTTTATTTCATGTACATCGTCATTATGACTATCGAGATACAGTACGCGTTGGTTCTTCAAAATGTTGGTGAAAGATTTCTCAAGCTCAACAAAACGATTCAAAATTTAACCAAGTGTAATCAAGTTATTCAATGTTTTCGCAAGGATTTAACTATCGGTACGTACACTCATTTGAGATAAATAATATTTTAAATTATTGTGCAGTACTTTCTTTAATAAATACCGTGAGATTTCTTTCGCATTAATAATTTATAATCTTGTTATATACTTTTTACCAAATAAAACTCGCTTCATTAATAAAAAATCTAACTTTTCTTATTTAAATATATACAATAATTTAATGATTATCTATTTAAATTAAACTTGTACGATTTAGTCCTATTCATTTATCGCATGCGAATTAATGAAAACAAATAACAGACTGATTTATGTCCAAGTATTTACGGTAAATGAATCAAGTTAATAATTAACTATTGGTAAACAATTAATTGTATTTTCTAATAATTCTTTGTTTAATGCAAAGTTTGATTATAATAGTATCAGCCGATTCCAATGGAAATTAAAAAATAATTTTCTTACGATTACCAAACAGCATCCGATTCAAGAAACGAGCTTCCTCAAACCATATCTTTCGTCTCGTCCGACCTTGGACACAATCGCCTACGCCGTATAAACAAAGTCTCGGACCTTATCGTCTCAAATGAAGGTATATATCGAATACAAATTCATTTGAACCCAAAACGACACTGAGTTAACAAAAAAAAATATTTTCTTCGTCTCAGGAACTGGGGGAGCGTCCGAAGCAATTGATCAGCTAATTACGATGCACGGAATTTTATGCGATAGTATAGTCGACATAAACAATGCTTACGGCAGTGCGATACTTATTGGTACTATCAGCTGCTTGGTTCATCTCATAATAACACCTTATTTTTTGTATAACGAGGTATACAGCAACAACAGTAGTTCCTGGTGGGTCTTGTCCATTCAAGTTTTTTGGATTTTATTTCATATCTATAGATTGCTGCTATTCGTTCAGCCATGCTACATGGTTGCTGTTAAAGTACGTTCCTTCCCTATGTAGTTATAAATCGATTGTCAATGTATTTCTATTTTTTTTTTACGTCCAATTAAGTATAATAGATTTTTCAAAATCATTTAATTTCAACAATGATTGTTATATTGCATATTTTTCGATTATTTTAGAAAAAATTACCGAAATTTTTAATAAAATAAGTATGAAGTACTAATTTTATTCAAAATCAACTTGTAATTTTTAGTTAATTAATTGTTTAATAATCAATCAT
The DNA here is from genome assembly GCA_026168455.1 of Theocolax elegans. Classification (NCBI taxonomy): domain Eukaryota; kingdom Metazoa; phylum Arthropoda; class Insecta; order Hymenoptera; family Cerocephalidae; genus Theocolax; species Theocolax elegans. The sequence continues at coordinate 15,525,826 of CM047425.1, read as the reverse complement.
TGACTAATTAGAGATATTTTTTACGATTTATATTAATTTTGTTGTTTAAACTTTGTTCACAAAAGGCAAGAGCAACAGGTGCTTTAGTGAGTCAAGCTCTGGCTAACAATTGGAACCCCGAAATTAAAAAGGAGTTAGAAATTTTTTCAATTCAACTGTTACAGAGACCCGTAGAATTTACAGCATGTGGACTTTTCTACTTGGATAGAAACCTGGTTACGTCGGTAAATTTAAAAATAAATTACATATGGGTTGATAAATTTATTTAGAAAATAAAATTGTAAATAACGATAAATGTTTTGACAAGATTATTAACAAATATTTATTTAAACCTTTAGAATATTAAATTCTACTATGTAACTATCAAAGTAAAATCAATGTACAATTTTATTGAATTTCATAATTGATTCGAAATATATAACAATAAATATTCGAAAGCAAAAACAAGAAAATGTTTATAATAATTTAAATTCTAAAAATAATAAATAGTATGTTTATTTCAGATTGTGGGTTCAGTTACCACTTATCTTGTAATACTTGTACAATTTCAAAATGCCGACGATACCAAAGGAACGAAACACTTGCTACAGAATGCAACGGAGCTCCTGAAAAATGCGTCCTCCTTTAAGAATTTGAGTACGCTAAGAAGCATCACGTAGACTACAAAAATAACAATCAATTCTATAACAATAATCGCTCGGACAGAGGTAACTTTTTTAGCAAAATAAGGTGAGAGACACACAGAGAAATCATAATTTTCTTGTTACTGTAAATAAACGGTTTTATTTTTTATTTATTCCGCAGATGCGCACGTGCAATCACTATCTGAGAACTATGCGATTAACGTCTAAATACAGTAAAGAACGCGAAAATACTTTGACTCTTTTTTGTCTTCGATTTTCTTTGTAATTTAATGTATATGTACATTGCGCAATCTCCTAATGCGATCAGATGTCGTCTGGTATACTTGTATATTCTGCTCTTCTAATTTATTACTCAAGTATAAAATTGTTACGATCTCCTTTGTAGCTAAAATCGGTGCTCAATCGAGAACAGTCACCACTTTACTTGTTTTACGTTCGTTAGACAAGTTTGCATTACTTCCAGAATCGGGGCTTGCTGAGAGGAGAAACTCGCCCGGAGGCACGAATTAATAAATCACACTAGACAACTAATTAATTTTTATACGAAGACAATATATGCACGAATATATTTACATAAAATTTAATTGCAACTATTTGATCCATCCTAATCGGCCAACGATTAATAATTAAAATTTCCTTTTCGCTCGGTTAAAATTAAACATCTGTCACAGCCAGTCCGAAACGTGCCTTCCAACGTCGAAAAATAAAACAGTACAATTTCTTTTTTTAAAATCGCGCTCACTAAATACACATGGTTTTTTACTTCATTTTTAATTTGCCATTCACACTCATTCACTCATACCGTACAAATGATTAGTCTATAAATAAATATTAGCTCGCTGAAAGAATATATAACACGTCGTGCCCACCGGTCCTCTTCGCGTAAAAACCGAGCGCCGGCGCTCAATTTGCGCTGCTAGCCTCAACGATCGGCTGGTCCGCATCTTTACCGAGGGGTTTCCGAGCCGAACGATGACAAGGGTAACATGCCTCTGGCTCTGTTTCGATCGGTTTCTGCTGCATACATTGACACGCGCTTGTATGATGGTGAAGTCGTGTGAAACAATCACTGCACACTCTCACGGGGTTATACAGCTGTTCGCTTGGAAGTGGCGTCGAGTTCTCGGAGCAATCCGCACAAAATATTTTGCCGCAGCATCTACAGTTCATGAGTTTTAATTAATAGTTGTATAGTAATTTTTAAATATATATAATCATTATGAATTGTTTTGGACTCGTGTAATTTCTAACTAGGTATATATTTTCTTTTATTATTTTAACGTCGCTCTTTTTATGCTCCCAAATCGGTGCTAACTAGGTGTAGAAAGTGTTCTTCGCAACGTCATGCTCGCTTTTTATACAACTGTTATATTATACTGTATAAATCTTGGTATATTGAATTAATTCATATATTTTAATTAAATATAATTATATAAAAATAAGATTCATTCTTATCTATGTGAAAATCTATTTTTAATTTATACATGTAATTTGCATAAATATTCATGTGTCATATATGTATATATTATACACAAATCGCATATATTTAATAAACTGTAAAACTTATAATAAATGAAATATAAAGTTTAATTCTCAGAGTTTAAAAAATAAATTTCTTTGTATTTTATATTTATATGATTGCATAATACATACCAACAAACTTTTAAGGTAGTCCTTGCGTCAGTCTTACTGCTAAATAAAGACGGGTAATTATTAATTTTTTTAATTGTAAAAATGCAATAATGTTTAATTTTTAGGCTTGTTTACCAAGATTCTATATTAAAATGTTTGTACTATTTATAATTGAAATTATATTTTACAAATGTTTATTTTCATTCAATATTATATGTTTGCTAAATTATACTAGATTCGAGGCAAGAACCACCTTAAAATTAATACGGAAAGAAAAAAAATAAATGTTACCTGCAATGATGCTTGCGTCTGCCAAGCCAAAATTCTGTGTCACATCCCATACACCGATTTACTGCGTGATCTGGTACCCATAACGTTGGTGCAGGTCCTGGTTCATCTAAAGCCTCCCAAGACATGTCGGAAGGTAAAGATTCTCCATGATCACCTGTGCTTCCTACCGAATCAGGTAACGACCCCTGTAAAGATAATCGTAATATAAATTTTTTTTAAAATAATAAATATATTTTTAAACTGATTTCGATATCTTACAATATCGTCAATCCGATCTGTGTCTGCATTGTGATTGCAAACTTTATTAATTAAAGCCATTCTTGTCGTGTGAAGTTCTTTTCTCAATGCTTCCTCTTTAAGCTGAAAAAGAAAAGAATTATTTTATTTTATATTACAAATATTAACATTGAATTTATAGATAATTACGTACTTTATTTTCGACAATGATTTGTTGAACTCTCATTTGTACATCGCAGTGGATGACAGGAAGGCCATCAACATCGTCGAGTCGACCAAAATTGTCGACCATAATATCCTGATGAATTGGGGATGTTGGACAAATGCTACTTGGAGTTCGAGATGCCAGTGGTACACTAGTTTCACTCAAATCGCTTCCCTCGTGATTGCGATTGCACGTGTGACGGACACCAGCTGTTATTTCCGGCTCTTGCATATGATTTGTCGTTTGTAATCTGCAGATAATAAATATGTTAAATAATCAAACCTTTGGACAAAGTTTTTTAAGCTACTTACAGATATTTAACAACATTATCTTTTGCAATTATTAAATCGCTATTGGGAATTATCGTGTCCGTGGAGCTGTCTACTGAAGTGTTTGCATGCGCCTCGATCGTCACTTGTTCTCCATTGGGTAAATTCTTGATTTCTTCAGTCTCTTTTGAATTTTCACTAACCGTTTGAGGTTTTTCACTATCGTAGCTAGATTCATATTTTGCGGTTTCGTTTTCCAAATTAAGTGAATCAAATTTTCTAAAACGAATTATTTATTTTAAAAAATATAAATTTTATAATACAAGTGTAAAAGATTTGGCAATAAAAACTTACTTTTCGATCGAAATGCTTGGATCGCTTAATCTACGATGCAGGTAAGCGCTATGATCCTGGGCTTGAATAAGATCTCCGTAGGAACGTGTTTTCGTCATTTGTCCTTGTATTTCTTCAGATTCACCATTTTCGATGTCAAGCATCGGTACTCGCGGTTTAATATCTCCAATACCTATAGGCGTTTCAACAGTTCCTAAATAAACTGCCGACCAAAGTTTGAGATCCCGAACATTGCAGCTAGGCCATAATACCTAATAATATATTCAAAATTAAAATGATTATCCATATGCAATATTTTATCTATTTGACATAATCTACATTATTTAATTTACTACAAGTAATAAACTTACTTGATTTTTCGAGGGAGAATACAAATGATTAACGAAAGACGTAGAATTTAGAAAACGCCAAACTGAGAAAGTTCTTTCTCGTATCCTTAACTGTAACCTTTCTTGCCTAGTATTGCACAAAAATGTGCCGAATAATTGAGAGTAAGTATGTTGAGCTAATTTTACCTGTAAATTAAATAGAAACACACGATTTGAATCATAAATAAATTATTATCACAAATTACTATAAACTACACTTTTAGCACATCCCACATGTACTCACAAGATATGCAGGCGACATCTGGAAGCTGCATTTAAATTGCCTAATTAATTGATGCACGCAGTCCAGCCATTGAAGAAATACTGGACATCTTTCGTTAGGATCTTCGCATCCTACAGTTTGACCACATCGGTCTGCAAACTTATGTCCAAAATCCAACCATTCTCTTTCGCATAAAACTTGAAAACCCTGTTCAATATCAAAGTAATTATTAATACCATACTGCATTACCTTTATTCCACTAGTTACAATAAATACATGTATCATGATAAACAAATTAATAAATTATAAAATATTAAATATTATATTATCGTATGCTAATAAAATATAATTTAAACTGCATCAATGAAATTCAACAGTTTAATTATATACAGTTTGATTCTTTGGTAGTATTATTTTAATAAAATATTGCACTAAAATTTTAAATCAGTTAATGAACGCTTTCCATAATATTTCATTTAAAGTAAAGTTACTCCTGCTATTGACATAATTAAGATAACTAGAAATGAGGAAAGTATTCATAACTTAGTTATTACTTATTTTTTTAAAAGTTATATTATAAAAAATACTGAAAAACATCGAACCTCCATTGTTCGATAGTACGGATCGAGAAGGATCTGAGCGAGAGCAACTATTTGAGGCGTCCTGTCCCAGCCATCACTGCAATGTACTAATACTGGCCTTCCGTCTCTCTCGATTGCCGAGGCCACCGTTACAGCTGCCCTCAGTAAACCTGACATGTGCTGTAGCCACCTTGTCCCCTCTAAAAGGCTCAGCCAACTGTGATATTGTGAAAAAATTATGCTTGTTTATTATCTTTATCGTGAAACAAGACTCTTTAAAATCAATAAATATGTCACTCTATTTAAAGCATCTGAACATCAAGGTTACAGTTACAAAGCAACCTTTCTAAAATGTTTATTTAATATCTTCTTATAATATCAAAACTCGAAGAACTATTCTCTTTGAAGTTCTTTATTAATTATTATAAAAGGCAGTTTAATTAAATATTTATAATATTAATATTATTACAAATACCACATTATAGAATAAAAAAATTCAGAAAAGTTTCATTATTCTAAAAAAATCTTATTGTGTATCAAACATGTATGTAAATCACAACAACGCTTCTAGTAATAAAGTCTTAAATGGACTCTATTTTTACTTTACCGCAATTATCTGACTGATTATATAAATCAAAGCAAAATTAAAAGGTGTCAAGTATCGAGACATCGGATATTTACTTGCTCTGATCGGCGTCGGAGGCACACAGCTGCCGTACTGCATGGAAACTCTTTCTTATGGAGTGAATGTTTGGAAGACTCATGAACTGTATGTCACAACTCGGATAATACTCTGGACACTCGCAGCCTCCGCCGCGTGCTCGATTTGCTACCGCCGTCGTATACGACCTCGCATCAACGATCAAAACTTTCTATAATACAAACATATGTGTATAAGTAGTTGTTAATAGAAGATTGTTGCAGTTTAAATAGAGTTTTATTTACAAAATCCAAATTTAAAATCTTAATATTCTGTTTTAAATAAACAATAATTATGTCACTTTATAAATTTATCTTTAAATTGATAAAATGGCATTTTATCGATTCATATTTATCTAACGATTATAAGATTTTAAACCTTTAATTGAAAGTATATTTTGCAATGTCATATCTGTTATCGTAAATCCGCTTGATCTCTTTAACACGCAGAATAATTTTACATTTAAAAAATATATACATGCAAATAAAAAGTCTATACTAGTTTAGAATTTTCAGGATTTTACTTTTGGAGTAGCTGGTGGGATTGGCTCGTCGCCTGGGTCGGAATAGCTGACTGGCGAGTCGACAATTGTAGATTCGCCTCTGTCGTAGGAACATGCATCCGATAAAGCTTTTAGTAGATCTTCGTCTTCGGGGCTTCTCCAGCCTAGCCAACCAACCTCCGGCTGACTGCTTCGAGCGATTACTGCTCCATTACCGACATGTCTAAAAAATATTTATTTTTTTGTGATAAAATTAAATAATTACATTTTTATATTCTATATTACAAAGTAAATTTTTTTACCTCCATACTACTGCAGGAATTCGCCTGGAACTCCTAAACTTAGCGACAGCCTCAAGAATCTTGTCTGAAATGCATGCAGGAACGAGAAGTTGAGGGGGATAAGATGGGCACATTTGGTAATCTTTGTTTATCTGACTAATACGCCAAGTTCCATGCAAATTGAACTTTAGTCGATCTACCTGAAATTTAAGAAAATACTTTAATCATACTGAAACTAATTTACAAAAGTAAAATTTACATTTTGATGAATTGTTTAACAATCAGTTGTTAATAATATTATAAAATTATATACTTCTGAATTGAAAGTTGTGAGGTAAGAATTGCTGTCTTTCCCTAGCCTGGGGTAATCTCTTCCTTCTTCCATGGACCATGCATAGTATGCAAAAGCAAACATATCTTCAATGCTCCTCCTTGGAAATGTAACTTTGTGTAGTCTTTTGAACCACTCCAAGCAGTGTTCATTTGTAGCGAATGCACAACTGAAATAATGTAATAGAAATATAAAATTTACATGAAAATAAAATTCTTTCAGTAATTGTGTAACTTAAACATTCTAAAATTCTGATTATAACAAATATCTTCTTAAAAAATTGAAAAAGATACATCGTATCAGAAGTCATTAATTTACTGATTAAAGCAGTTAAAAAAAAGATAATCAATGATTTATTGCCAAATTGTTTGTTTTCATAAATTTCTTATTTTAAATGTGTGTACTACTGTAATAACATTTTATTTTGAAAATGGGCAAAATGAATAGAAAAATGTATTCTTTTATCCATAAATAAATTTAATGTAAGTTTTGGTACAACACTCATGTTGAAAAGGAACATTAGAATAACAGTAGAATATATAATGCCAATTTATGCAAACCTGATTGAACGAGCATCTTTGCAGCTGATATGTAAGTAAAAGATTTCTTTTACTTCAAGAAGTTCTATCAACCCAAGAGGTACATTGTAACATCCTTGACCAAGCTGTAAATACAGCCTGTAGTTTGACAGTGCCAGCACTCCATCAGATGTATGACCCAAAGCTACAATATATTCGCCACTTAGAAGTACAAAGGGTACAGCCAGATCTGAATCCTCGCAATCAAAATGCGCAGGCTTTGGAAAAAGCTCGGATGCGCGTAGATGGCAAATTGATTGCAAACTTGTTGGCTCTTCCGAACTTTCCATCTCAGTCTAAATTAAAAATTGAAATACTATCTCTTACTGTTTATATAAACGTTAATTTTATTTATAAACTAATGTTTAAATGCATTGGTATTAACATAAGGAAACAACCAGAGCTTATTGATTATTCCAATGAAATATGCGAATGCCTTCAATGTTACAATTGGCTTTTGTTATTAAATATTCAATAGTAACAAAACAATTACATATAAATCAAGATTTGTTTACATTGTTAGTTCACAGGGGATATTAGTAGAGGATACTGAATACAGACACTTATCACAATTTCTTTAATAGATGTGCTAACCGTGGATGCTATTATCGGACCAAAACTGTAGAAAAATCCGATTAAAGCAAATCAACAAAGTCAAGACACAACTCCCCAAGAGGGACGGATATAACTAAACAATTTATATGTCACTTATAAATGATAATACTTTGATCAATCACTGTAGCAAAGTGCAAACTATATACTTTCTTCTTTAATCAAAAGTCCAACGCAACACAACCAATAGACATGGGGACAAAGTACAACATGCATATAGATAAATAAAAGGAGATATTGCTCACCTCTTAAAAGTAGTGACTCAATTGCGACCCTAGACTCGAAGAGTCAGGGAAAGTCTCTCAAGGATACCAAACCTGCAAAAGCGAAGAAAAAAATTATATTCACTTTAACTTTATAACACTATTATCAAAAATTATAAAGAAATATTAAAATTTAATGACAAATATTATAATGAAAATATTCTAACGAAATTGCATCACCATCACACTTGATCACCACACACCTAAAACTATTTTCTTTTGCTAAAACACCCTCTCCAAATAAGAAACGAAACGATTTGTAAATTATAACTTTTTTTTTTACTATCCTTATAATAAGATCGAGAAGTCACAAAAGTTTCATGCATTCGAAAACGAAGACGCAGTTACGAAATTTCCAAAAAATTGATGAAGTATAAATTTTCTTTGACAAATCCTTATACGAAGGACATTTTTCGCACGACGGTGACACATCGCGTTGCCCTAAATTCACGGCACGCCGCGGAATTCCGTCGTAAAAAGAGTAGGACGATTTTCCATCGGCGCGCAGCGATGCAGAAAAAGCGAGCGCGCGCCGACGTCTGCGGAGGACAGAATGCCGAAAGCGGGAGCGAGAAACGTTCGCTACGTCTGTGAAAATCTAACATAACTTTACGATTTTTGTAAAAGGTTTAAATACTTGAAATATTTAACATTATATTACAAATAAAAGCAAATTTTTATAAAAATTTTAATTTGCTTATTTATTTTTTAGTCACATACTTAAGAGTGTATTTAAAATATCAATATTTTCATCTTTGCAAAAAAATTAAATTATAAAATGATTCATCGATTGATTATTATTATTAATCAATAATCAACATAATAATCTAATAAAAGTTTATTTTTATTTTAAAAAGTTTTCTTTGAGCTTTAAAATTAGACAAAGCAGTCATAAATGTATGCCTAATTAGTAAATTATCAGAACGCCTATATTTATCAAATAAGTAAAACATAATAACAATAATTTATATGAAAGTAGAAAATTAATATAAATGATTTAAATAAGACTGTCATTAAACCTTACTGACTATAATAAAAAATTTTATTCTCATTGTAATAGCACTTTTATATCAATGTTTACCTAAATATCATATTTATAAAAAAAATGGAAACAAACGATAAACATTATTTTGAAAGAATACGATATTATTGAGTAAATTGAGGTGTCAAAGATTTCGTTGAATCACGGTTTATGTACGCTAGAGATAAAATTATTAAGACAAAAGTACATACAGGAATCTTACCAGAACCATTAAAAAAAAAGACATTAAAAGAGGTCAATGTGTGCTAAAAAAATCAGGTTAATCGTTTATACACATTCGTCCCAATTTTTAAATCGTAACATTGTTATCCAAAATTCAATTTTCTTCCGAGTCGCGAAACGTAGACAGAATTCGTGAAGAAGAAAAAATTGGAAACTCGCGAGTAATACATAATCATTTTCTATATTACGTCACATGCAAGTAGGAAACGCTTAAGCAGTTCACGTTTTAAGCAGTTCTCTTTTCGATCAACATTCCACAGTTAGTTTTTTTTTTCACGCGAGGACGATTCTTAAAAGAGAAAAAAAGTGCATAACACAATGATTTGCCGAGCGCCGTTTGAAAAAACAGACTTGTGTACACATAATATGTATATATGTATTATACGTATATGTGAATATATATATAGATATATATAAAAGACGAGTGTAGAATGCAGCTAAATATAGATACACGAACGAACCGCATAGATGACTCGTTGGTTTTTTTTCTTCTTTTATAACGATTTTTTAATGATACGAAAATGTTGTATGGACTTTTTTAATCGCGTATAGGTAAGTTTTCGAAATGAGAACTGTATATAGATGCATCGTGCCACTCTATATATATGCGCACGTACGATTGTGTGTATGTATATATATATGTGTATACGAATCGGACGATAATTTCTTTAAACATGGCGTAACCTTGAGAGAATGAGAGTCTAAAAAAATCGGACGTTTTATTTTATATAGCGATATACATACGTTGCCTGCAGTCCAAATGGAAACAAAGAGCACTGTCAAAATAAAGTGTGTAGGTTCGCAATGCACGCAGATACATATGCATACACACTATCCAAAACAATGGAATTTAGCATACGCCATGTTTATATTTTGATCACTATATCGTCGTTATGCACACCTGGAGTGTAGATAGGTATAATTATAAACTCTCTCGTTACACCGTTACGCAAAAGTTTGTTTGTTAAACTATACATGTATTCACTTGCCACCATGTTGATGTATATAGGTATATAGTTATATAGTTACATACACATATAGGTATATATAGATATAGATATTTATCTCTATCCAGATTCCAGTGCATCCAGCAAAGTGTTTTCTCAACTATTGCAGATGAATCGCGTAGTCATGTATTAAAATAAAAAACTGCAACAAGTCTCGACGTACACGTATGTAGAAATATACGCGTATTTTAGGTGTGTGCGCGTATATTGTATGTATACATGTACGTACGTAAAAGAGACAACAAACAACAAAAAATGCAGCACGAAAAATCGATGAGTTTTCTCCTCTGTCAGTTCTCACCTGGTGTGGATGGGCTTTTTATAAAACGCGTCAACCGAGATCCATAAAGGCTTCCTCTCGCGCGCGCGCGCTGGGGGATAGTATAGTTACTCGGTCGAGCGCGACATATGTCACGTACGTTTTACGTTGCCGCCGTTGCCTTTCCGTCTGTATTATATATCGAGTCTCTTTAGATTACTCTCTTCGCGTACCTCAGGGAGGGACACGAGACTATTTTCTCTATCCTCTATCTGCGTTTATGTGATCTCTACGTCATGCCGACTGTCGAGAGTGGCGACTGCCGAGCTACTGCCCTGAGAGAGCCTGACCGATAACACCTACCACTTTCTTACTCTCAAAGTCACTAGTTCTCTTCCTTTCAATTTTTTCACAAAACCCTCGTAAACCGTTGTTCCTTCTTTTTTTTTAACAATTTTGTCATTATTATTACTTGACCATCCTTCATTTATTTCGTTACAATCCGTGTGTGAGGTTAAGATAATTAAAATACTATAAAATCGGAAAAACTAACCATCGCCGCTTATGCAGGGTTTTTTTAAGTATTTAAGTAAACGTTGGTAATTCATCGGTTAAGCGTGGTCGCGCTAGAGAGCGCTTGTGCGTCTGATTTGTCTTTTCCAACTTTTTTAAAGAGACGGAGGGAGAGAGATGGTTGATAAGGAGATGCCGTTGTGACTTGGGGAGCAAGCGCGACGTCAATTGATAATGCAAGTGGTCGACTAAATATACGAGAGTCGTGTCAGTGTGCGAATACGTCGTAATACGTCACGAGGCTTGCAATTCTTAACTACCGCCGATTTTCAAATTCTGCATACCTTTTATCTTTTCATCATATTTCCTTTTTGTCTTAATTTTCTTTAATTTTCTTCAAATACCTAAATAATTTAATCATTCATTTTTATTTAATCAATAATTTAATAATTAATTTGAATAAGGATAGTGTTTTTAATGCAAGCACAAGTAGCTTTAATTTATACATCTTTTTATAATTCTCCCGAGGTCCAAGTACCTATTTGTGAATGTTACTATAAAATGAAACACCACAATAATTTTAACCTTTCACAAATTGTAAACTATTAAAATCAACATCAAAAAGAATATTAAAGATTATACTTAATTTAATACAAAGCAACAAAACTTTATTACAAGTGCAAATTTAACTTATTTAAATTCATTTTTGAAATTTTGTAGTTAAATTGCTAAAGAATATTATATTTTGGTATTCTTAAAAAGTTGATAAATTGACTTAATTTTATTTAGTACCTTCATTTTTTCAAGGAAATTAGTTTCAAGACCAATTTTAAAATAATTTAAACTAAATAATTACGAAAAATTCTTAAAGTAAGGGTTGAAATAGGTTTTAAAAAAGTCACATTACAATTACAATATATAAAATTAGTCTTTTAATGAAAAAATTATAAACTAAGACAAATCACATGACTTTCAGTTAATCTTTAAATATTTATCAAGTTTAGCGCCACAGTTGATTGATGGCGTGCCAGTATTTTTCATTATAAATACATGAAATCGTTGGAATGGTGCACAATGTTTTAATGCACCAAATCACTTTACACAGCGCTTGAATTCTCCAGAAACTTGGCTTACTATTTTCAATTTTCAGTTATAAAATTAAATTATTATTAATATGTTTGGTAGAAAAATGTCTTGAATGTATAAAAATTTAATTTGTAATTATACATAATTGACAAATTAGCGGATTAATGCGAATATAGTTGATCTCTTCTTCTTTCACTTTAGTACTGTGTCAAGTACTATTATTGTTTAAACAAAGTAAAGAGTACGAATGTACTAAATTCCAAAGATCTTCTTGCTTCGATCATGATTTCCAAAAATTAGGATTTTGTTGAAGTCGTCTTTCAAAGGTTACATACCAGCCTTGTATAGTAGATAGTGGCACAAAATTTTCTGTAGGATTTGGAGTCATTTGAGATTGTGTCACAGAGAAACTACTCACATAGTTCAAAAAACTTGTGATCATTTTTTGTGCAAAGTCCACAAATGAATTTGTTGAATTCACTGTTTCTACTGCAGCTTGTTGTTCGATAATATTGAGAGGTTCAACAGAAATACCAATTTGGGCAACATGTGAAATTTTACCTCCAAAAATATTTAAATTACTATTTTCAAATTCATGATTCCTTTTCAGATTTGATATTTTAAATATAGCCGATGGTTTTGCATTTGAAATGTACCCTAAGAACTGCCAGTTTGGTGGTGCACTTGGATCAGGCCAGCTAAAGTATACTGAAACAATGAAAATCCATATGTAGTTCACGATAACAAATTTTCAAGTTAATGATTTATAAATTAAAGTAACAGAAATTGCATTACCAGCACCACCCATTCCATCTGCAAACGGAGCAGTTCCAGTAAGGAAAACAACAACATGGTTGATGTTATCCGCATCAGCTACTGTAATTAAAAATTGATGTTCTCCAATTTGTTGAAAATCTGTTTGGACCTAGCGACATAGTACTTAATTAGCACATGTATCAAAACATACCTTTATCAATGAACTATTAATATCTAATTTACAAGTATACATAATTCTAATTACTGAACACATAAATAAAAATGTATTCACACAAATTTAGATAAATTTATCAAAGCATTAACACTTTCATAGGTAGAATATTCTAGATTTTAATAATCGACACTTAAACCGAGTAGGCTACTTATTGCGCCGACTTAGCAAAAATCAACAAGATTCGTAAAACAAACCTCGAACTTACCAGGCGTCCTGAGACGATTAAACCTATCATACTCATTTTCGTAAATTTATTAGGTTCACCACTGTTTAAAATAAAAAAAATTAACGAAAACGCTCCGCGTGCAAAATAACGCGCGTTTATAAAGAAATCATCGTCTGCAGTGTCGCCGTCTCGATAAATTTGTGTACTGCAACATAGCCAAAAACGAGTTGAACCCGAAATGAAAGTAAAATGCGCAAGCGCTTGAATAATAGTGGTGCCCAAAGCATTGTTTACATTTTCATTTAAATGATTATTTTAAATAAGTGAATATAAATAATAATACTTGTTTTATTTAAAAACTAATATGATGTTTTATAATATTCGCAAATTGATGTTTAATAATATTTTTTTTAATGTTATCGACAGTCGATAAGGCTTTTTAAAAAGAGGCTAATTCAAATTTTTTTTAGATATTGAAATTATATATATTGATTTATGTTTATTATAATAAATCTGTTATCTACTAGGCTTATACATGTACTTATGTAATTTTATTTTTAATAAATAATATAGTGAAATATTATGTAGAAAATAAATGTGCAAATGGTTTATATTTTTTCAACTATTCTTATTTACATTAAATAGTATTCATATTCACACTATATGTACAATTAGGTTTCACTTTAATTATTTAAGTAATATGAAAAAATAAGATGAATGTTCACTCATTAGGAATGACATTGTGAAATCCGTAAACTGGAAATTTTGTTAAATGATCTTTCAGTACATAAGGAAACATTGCAACAACTTTAAAACAGTTCCCCATTTCATCTGAACCTACAATTTTATTATAGCCTTGTTCTAATTGCTTTCTTTGACTTGCTGTAGCATTTTTACATAGATTCAGTAAGCGAATGTTAATGCCTAATTCCATTAAAAAATCTCTTTGATTAACAGGTCCAAAAACTAACAATTCATTAGTTTCTTGTGCAGCTTTTTTTAGTTGTGCAAAGTCAACATCAACAGTTAAATCAGCTGTTCCAGGTTCAGATAATGGATCACACTGTTTATGTTGACGAAATGCTCTAAATGTATCGGTTTTATCGCCATTGTGCCCATAATCAATGATAAGTGAAAATCCTCCATTTTGAGTTATAGATGTAGAAATATAACGTACAATATTTAAAGCTTCTAAGCTAACTTCTATGTGATCCTTTTTTTCATTTTTATCTATGAATATATCACAAGCATCTGTTTTACACAAAACAAAACGAAATTTCTCTTCACTTTTACTTGTAGGATCTACATCTACCATAACTTCAAACCAACCATCTTTGGTTTTTTGAAATTTATGTATTGGCAGTGCATCAAAAAATTCCTGAGCAATAAAAATATTAAATCCTTCTGGAATATCTATAATGGATTTGTACCAAAAAACGTCAATATTATCAACTGTCTTTCCTTTATCATAGTATTTACCAGGTATAGATATATCCTTTTCAACTTTTTCCAAGGGTACGCATAAATTTTGTTTCTGTATTGCAGCTAAAACTGGACTAACTTCTACCAAGTGAAGCGACAGTCGATCACTCATATTTAATTTCCGAAAAACTCTAAGAATATCTTTTGATAAAGTACCTCGACCTGGTCCAAGTTCCACAATATGAAATTGTTTATTATGAATCTTTTTGCATTCGTTTATAATCCAAATAGCAATCATCTCTCCAAAAAGCTGACTAATTTCTGGAGATGTAGTAAAATCACCTTCTTGTCCAAAAACATCTTTGCTTATATAATAACCTTTGGTAGGATGCGTAAGGACTTGTTTCATATAATTAGCCACGCTAATGGGTCCTGACAATTTAATTTTTAAAACCAAATCGTTGCTTAATGTAGATTTATTAATGTCTATCTGAGACGAAGCGTTATGATCCACAACTCGGTTCATTGTTGCAGAAGTGAATAAACAACGATTCACACGAGAGTAACATACAATTTTTTTATATAACTTACTCATTATGCTATTCATTTTTTATACAATATTTATTTACATATTTTTCTATAAATATCCATTAAAAAGTACACCGGTCGGTCTATCCATATCTGATAGGTGTTTTGTTTACATATTGTAGGTTAGAAAACCATGTGAGGAATTCCCAATCTTAACTTCTCATTGGTCAATCGCAATTCGCGGTGAAATTGAAAAAGGTTCTCAAATTGAATTTTCTACAAAATAATAATTTATTGAGGTAAACCAGAGACTAATTATTATAACATCATTTTAGTATAATTATTTAATATTTTTCATTTTTAAATGAATAAAAACGTGTAATGTAAATAAAATACATGTTACGTTACCAAATGCGACAAACGTCTCTTCTATAAAATATCATAAAAACATAATGTATTTAAAAAATCGAGTGTAATAACTATTTTGAAAAATGTTACCCTCATTGAAATCGGTGTAATAGTTATAGCCACACACACTAAGTACAATTCTTATTTGTGTTTTAAAATTAGTACATAATTATCTTAACTGAAAATGAAGCATTTACTCGAAAGTTGGAAGTTCTACCAGTTTGTAATTTAGGATCACTTATTCAAAGGGAAGCAACGCGACGCCTATCGATTAAGCTACGTTGCGGTCAATACGCACATAGCACGACCCATTTTACTATATGTCAACCCGGGTATTTAATGAATGCTTAGAAATGTACGCGTGACGACTGTTTGGTTTTAATGGACCGAAACTAATCTATTATAAATAGTAAATCGCTTTTCATACGAACTACTTTATTTAATTATGATATTCAACTTTTATGTATATTTATTATTTGTTTTTTTTTGTTACAACAGCGTATAAATTAAAAAGGAAGATGTAATTATGTCATATTTCAAACTATTTTATTTAAAATTACAGAATAAATAATTATTGAGTATCAGAGGTACCGTTAAAGTATATAAATACTCAAATACAGATAGAACTTGGAATACGAATGATATATCCTTGAGATATGTAGGTACTATATACAAACTACAAGTCGATTTTTAAAATTTCTCATAGCTGAAGTACATTAATTTAAGTGGAATTTTATTATTTTCAACGGAGAATGAAAAATTGAATATGTTTTGTGTTAACTAATACAATAAATTAATATGAAGTTATCAAATTTTAACTCTTACCTGTTGTACTAAACATCCGTCTTCGTTAATCATTCAGACCATAATAATTATTTGAAATTTTTCTAAAATTTGTTTTTTTATGGTTGTTAATAAGAAATAAGTTCAATATTTATCAAATATCAAATATAACTATTTATTTTGTTCTTCATAAAATGTATTTAAAAAGATATATTGAATCTTAGATAGCACTTGTGATACTCGATACATCTAAAATTGATGATCAAAGAATCCCAACTCTTATTTTATTTAAACGGATAGTTTTTATTGAAATGCATATCACCTACTTTGGCTAAACAGATTTTTATACATTAAAAAATTATAGGGAAGTATATACTTATGCACATATGCATATATCGATGTACGAAAGTGACGTAAATAAACAGCTTTACAGTGGATCTTCACCCCGACAGGTACCTTGTACAACTTGACAACTATGTCACGGACGAGATCCTTGACCGTCTGTATAAATTTCTCGATGGTGTCTGCATAAATTATCAAAATTCCAATATTCCCTCATCTGACTGTATATTTTGAAATATTAGTTACGGTATTTCAAAAATAAAATATATAAATAATATTTGTATATTATTTGCTATAATATATACATATTTGGTTACTGTAACGATATTAACGCCAGAGACCAATTTTATAGGAATATCTATAATATCAAGGTGAAGAAGTTGAATAAAGAGAACATATGTTTAATTTCAATTTTAAATATTAATATTTCAATTAAATATGTTTTTCTCTATCGTGTAATTATAGTTATATATGCCAATAACAAAGGCTTTTATTTTACTAAGCTCTGTAATTGCCTGTTGTAAAATATGTTTAATTTACAAACTTAATTTTATCGTATTATGGTTGTATAAAATAAAGTAACTGATGACCGGGGTTAACGATCGAGAGGATTGAATAAAAAATAAGAAAAAAAAATACATACGTGAATAGTTTGTACATTTTTCTAAGTATTCGATACATATCATAAAGGCAATTTGTATGAAATATATAAAACTCTTGTTACACGTGCAGACCGGTGATCGATTTAAATTTAAAAAAGATTATTAATCTTCATTTTTTTTCGCTAAGAATTTACATTTCGAATTTATTTAATCTCATAAACAAATAGTTTTAGACTCGTCATTACAAATAGTACATATAATCTATACATATCTGAAAGGACAAACAGTAAATATAAGGTAACTAATCAACATCCAAAGAGAAATGATGTTCTGAATGAAAGCTTAAACGCTCTTGTAAACGATGTACTTAAGATAAGCTCGTAAGTAAGCGAGTCAGTCAAAAGATTCGTTAGCTCATCGTGGTATGAGGAAAAGGTGAAAATCTTGGATAGATTTGCGACTCATCGAGTTAATATAAGCGTCAATCAATCATTAGAGGACTGGACTGGACTATGGGATCGTTGTTGTGAGCCATCGGTTGTTATGGAGATCAAAAGCACTGTGCGTTGTCTCCGGCGGCTCGTCCCGCGCATGCACTCCGCGAGATCCTTATCGTTCGTTCGCGACACTCGCGAATCCGGAACCCAACGAGCCGGTCTTCCTATAAGCTTAGCAACTGAAAAGTCAGTAAAATTTTTCTTCGAAGAAAATTCCGGTGAGTATCTCTTTTATCATCATTATTACTTTTAAATAAATATTTTTAATTATAATTTTAAAATCATATCGTATTTAACATTTTTTTGTACAGTTTACATTATATTTGAATCATTTTTGATCGATTAGACTGGATCGTGTAATTATCCTTTGAATTAAAATTTTTTAATTCCCGACAATGAGAAAATTTTGAAAATAATTTTATTTTAGTTGAAGACATATTAATTTTGTTTAATAAACGACTTATTTTAAATATGAATAATGTTTTATTTTTAATGTATCGTAAACTTCAGTTATTTTAACTTTGTAGACTTACACCGAAACTTGATAAAAACTTAAAAATTTTTTAAATAATGGATAGATGGTTTAAAAAATTTATACAGAAAATGTTAGTTCCCTAATATTTACAAATATATTGTATATAGCTATTTGTTCAAACAAAATTAAGAGTCAAATAATATTCATGATTTAAATTTTTAACGAAAAGTGTTTACATTTAAATGAAAAATAACTTTAGTTTAATCACATTAAACTTATGCATATCTATATAGAAATTAAAATAACATTCTATCAGCATCCGCTTATTAATTGTAAAGGGACAAAGGCTAGTTTGATAATTATTTTGCTAACCTAATGCCTTCTTAATTATTCCACTTAGAAACAGTCGTTTATAGTTGGACTTGAGTTGCTAAAGGCTATTTATCTACGGATTAATAAATTGATTTTTCAGTAATATTAAATACACACACCAATTGTTCAAATTCAATGTTATAATGTAAAGCTGGAGTTTATAATTAGCTACAAAAATGTTTCTAAGGTATATATAGTTTAAGTGGTAAATATATAAATACCTAGATTTAATCTAACGAACAAAATAATAAAAGTTACTTTACTCAATATATTTGTCATTGTTATAATTCCAAAAAAAATATTTGTCTAAAGTTATTACTTATTTTTTATTCTTTGTACTTTTTGTAGTATTTTAAGAAATTCTACTCAATTAATAGTCAATAAAAACACTAAAAAAATACGAACCTAATTAATAAAAATAACTATTAATTGAATTATATATTGTTCTTGTTCAAATTATAATACAAATGTATAATATTATTATTCTATTTTGAAGATTTGTAGATTATTCGATAACATTATTGATAGACTATTATTGGATGAAACTATTTTTTTTTTTACAAATTTTAATCTTTATCACTGTAATAAATTTTCACTTCTTCTCTTTTTTTCTATGTTTTATGTGTGCATGGTTTGCCTTCAATTCGTTCGACGAAAAATTAAATTGAGGTTTGTATTTTGTCTGTTTGTCGTTGTTACACTATGTTAGCTGGAATATTTGTACTTCAATGAGTATAATTGCAAATAAATAGCTTTCTTTCACACGTAGATTCGATCAGCACTCGCTTACGTACATAGATGTACATTTATACATATACGTTTCAATTTTGCAAAAAAAAAAAATTACACGATGAAACCGAAGTTTAACGAGAGAAAAATGTGTGCACGATATTATTCAAATCAAGCGACGCAAATATCCAACTTTGGTCTCATACTACTATCGCACGAGTTTTAGTTATAATTTGGTGCACACGTGTAAGTGATTGCACACTGATTGATCTAAACCACATTTGTGGCGATCACTCGGAAATTCTAAGAAATCCTATAGAATTTAAGATGAACAGTAATTGCAATTGACAATAAAGATATCCTTGTTCCTTTAAAGTTCCACGGCTTATAGCGTGGGGATTCCTTAGCGAGTATACTCCCACTTCCACGATATATATCCCCACTTGCCTGGCGTCACGTGAGCCTGCGAATGACGTAACATTTTCCAGGGATGTTCAACAGGCCGCAAAGTGCTACCACCAGGCAGGAGATTGAGATGATCAATAAGGCCCAGCGGGCCGTGATCAACACAACGGATATCATAGAGAAACTACGTCTACTCTGCCTGGCTCGAGGTGCCAATGGTATCCTCGGCCTTGGCAGGTAAGTTCATATTCTCATTTTTTTCCTATTTCCACATTGTTTTATTTATGTCCTAACAACTAGTCAATATTCACGTAGAAGTAACAACATATACTTACTTTGGCTTTTCTAACGAATTATTAGCATTCTTTTAAAAAGCACAACTCGATGTAACGAAAATAGAATATTTACGTTAAATACTATGCAATAACTATAAAAATATCTTAATTGTGGTTGTCCATTTCAATCGAACCTTCGTGTAATATAATTGTAAAAAATTTTCACTTTTCCACAAACTTGAATGCCCATGGGTATTAAACTAACATAACAGTAGAATATTTCTGTAATTTACTAATGCAAGATAGATAATCAGGTAATTTTTTTTAAAATGCCGCATAGTTTAACTTAATACAATATTATTTTTAATGCACTCCGGTAAACGATCATTTGGTGCGATTTACTTGAACTGGATTTCTCTTTTTATACAGTCGACTGAATGAATCACCCGATACGCTGTATACACATTGCATATATGTAACGTAAATATAAAATAAATGGATTTGTAAGATTTTTAAATTACAACGCCAACTTTAACGAACGTTTCAGTAATCGGAACGCTTTCTAAATAAAACGTACGACGCGTATACGCTTTCTACGGTGAAATAAAAAATAATGTAATCATCGCACAAAGGAAAAGTGCGTTAATGAGTCCCATTCAGACTGGTATAATTATGACACCATGGTATACACATATTTCCAATGTCTAGCGTCAATATTACATTCTTCAGGGTGATCCTTGAGTGCATACCTCAAGAATCTTTAGACCAGATTAATTTTTGATGCGACACAGTGGTAAAGACATTCTCGCGTATACCAAGTTCATAATCTTTCCACCGTATAGGTACCGGCTCTTGTCATCGTGAATATACACGGCCGGCCTTGCGTCGGCTTCTTTAACGCTCGGTGATTCAGATGTAAGCGTTACGACACGCCTACAAAAGGGAAAAAAAGTAATTGTGCCACACTCCGATTCGCGTGAGTTGAGTCAATTTGTTTGTGATGATCTACGAAATGCTATATACTTTATTCCTTTAATTATAATTATATTTATAACTAGACATTTTTTAATTAACGTTCACGCGCGCACTCAGAATTCATTAAATTTCAATATCATCTAGAAGAAATTCTAGTTATTTTCTTTTATTTTACAAAATTTGATAGCTTATTTTTGGCAAAGATATTATTTTTTCAGTCCTGTAAATATTAAAAAAAATTTATTGTGCACGTACATATAATATTTAAATTAACTTTTTATTTGTTAAACATCGTTATCTTATCATTCATATATATATTAGTTTACTTTTCATTTATAAATCGTTAACTCGAGGAATAGTAATGCAGTCGTTAATGTATTCAATACAAATCTATATACAGATTATCGAATATGTATGACAATTATTCTACTCTTAAAATAAGGGAATAAATTACGAGAATCGGTACTGTATATGGAGCTAGAGAAGCAGTAGCACCCCCACGGAATAAAATATTATTAGTATAATTTTAGTCCCTTTGAAAGGATGAAATATTGATTATGTAAATTTTACAATGGAAGCTAAAAAATTATTTGAAATACAATTGATGTATTGTTCTCTACTTACGCGAAAGTAATTATCCAAAGAGAAGAATACTAATATAGAGACGAATTTTCTGCTCAGTGTTAACCAGTATTTTTTCGCTTATTTCGAAACTAATATCATTTTTTTTAATTACAGAGTATTCCGTCGTATGGATGACGATGGAAACAAACAATTGAGTCAAGACGAATTATCGGATGGATTGAAGGAGTGTGGCTTGGAATTGTCGGATGACGAAGTAGCGGAAATGTTTTCTAAATTAGATGCCGACGGAAGTGGTGGTGTCAATATTGAAGAGTTCATCGTTGCCGTTAGAGTAAGTTGAAAATTAAGGGTATGTTTGTTCTTTCTTAATATTGTAATATTCATCTTAAATATTTCTTCGTGCAGCCGCCAATGAGTGACAGTCGGAAGAAAGTCATCGAATTAGCTTTTCAGAAGCTGGACAAAACTGGTGACGGTGAAATCAGTATCGATGATTTAAAAGGAGTTTACAACGTCAAGTGTCACCCACGTTACATCAGCGGTGAAGAAAGTGAGGAAAGCATAATGAATAAGTTCCTAGGCAACTTTGAGCAAGATGCAACAAAAGATGGAATTGTAATATATTAAATACTTTATTACTGTTACGATTTTAAAACAAATATTTTGCACTTTCAATTGATATTAGAAGTACTTTATTATCAGGACTAATAATTTACAGAGGTAACATCTTTACCATATTTTAATAACCATATATAAGTTTTCAGATAAAAGCCTATACAATATGACAGATTCACAGATTACTTTTTACTTATCTGAACATATTTAATTATAATGGAATCTATAATATAATACATTATTTGAAATTAGTTTAGAAAAACTATTTAATTATAAACATTTTACAATATTCAATACAACAAAGTGCATAGTATCCCATATTTCATCTATAAAAAAGTTTAAAAAATATTATTTAATTAATTTGGTATTCAAATGTTACTGCGATAAATATTTTTTATACCTGTACAAGAAGCTATAATATAACAGAACTAAAACATTAATTCTTCTATCTAATCATTACTGATTCTGCTAGTGAAACAGACACACTTGAACGCGAATAAATAAATAAAAATATTTGTTTTAAATATAATAATAATAATAATATTAAAAGTACTATGAAGATTATGTGACACATTAAAATATAAATTAATTTTATTTCAGGTAACGTTCGATGAATTTTTGAATTACTACAGCGCTATTAGCGCAAGTATCGATAATGATGCATATTTCGATCTAATGATTCGCAATGCTTACAAATTATAAACATTTTTCGACTAATCATTAATATGTTAACCCATTAAACATCTTTGCAAACACTTTATTTTCTTCGATTCATGCATTTATATAATACGTTATTTATATAATGTCTTATTTGTTCAAAAAATTGATTATTTATAAAAAGTTAGTGTCAAAGTTGAACGATTATATTTAATAGCTGCGTAGTTTATGTATTGAATTATACAAATATTGAAATATAAAATGTTTAAATATGATTTTGTAATATTGTTTATTTACCTATTTTAAATAATCTATAATTCTAAAACTGTATATTTGTAGAAAGTATAAATTAGTTTTTAAAAACCATTTTTCGAATCTTTGAAAATGAACACTTATAAATATTACACAAATAATAGTTAAAAAATATGTTGAATACTAAAAAAATCAAAAAGATGCATCGGCCGGAAATCGAACCTATGTTTTTTTTAAAGTTTTATTTATTTAGAAGATACAGCAGTGGTGAATATTGGCGTTAATAAAACAACGAAAAGGCTGCCCTACAATAAGTTGATATTACATGTGTATAAAAATACAGTCCTCATATTTGGCCGATATTTTAGAATTATGGGTAGTGTGCGCAGTAATCCAAGAAGCGGTTTAGTACGTCTAACAGATCCGTTAGTATTAATGTAACTATTACAATGTTAAAATAGGCTTAGGAAAAAAGAATTGAGAACTATTAAAGAAATAACCTAAGAGCTGAATAATTTAATATTTTAATATTTTACAGAAGACGCATATAATGAGTTGTCGATAACATAGTTAATAAATTAATAAGTGTAAATATAATAAATAGTAGAAAAAATAAGACTATCACAAGATTATTTATTTATTCAATATTCGTAGCTATTAAATTGGACGATTGTTTCTATTTCTTTTTATTCTAATCATTCGTCTTCGGTGTTCGTCAAGGAACTTGCCATTTTCAGTGAGCCACCAGTATTTTTTTGCATAGACTCTAGAAAAATTATTAATATCTCTATCGGGGGTTATGGCAGTAGAGTATTTTAAGTTGTTTAAATTATCAGGGTTGAACGATAAAGCCATTGTTGTCGAAATAAATAAAGTCATGTAGGAAAGAATAGCCATGTAGGAAGAATGCATTTCTGTCCATGCTGTCCGGAATATTATCTACACAACATGTTTTTAGATATTTATTATTTATATTTGTTAGAGATGCAAAATAATCCCGGGTTAATTGGATAATAAAATTATTGATGCGGGGTATGTTGGCTTTATTATATATGATTTACTACTTACAAAGTGTTTATTGTCTGGATTTCTATAGATGTGTAATGCTGCTCTAAGGTAAGTTCTTTAGAATTTTCTGACTTTTTCAATAATTGAGGTGCTTGCATTCCACCAGATAGGAGCAGCATATGTGATAATAGACCTTATTAGTAATTGGTAGCAGATAATTTTAGCTTTGTGATTGAGTGTTTTGTTAAAAAAAGTATGGATTTCGCTTTGAAAAAAGTTTTGGCTTTTTTCAACTGTATGAGTATAAGGCAATCTGCAGTTTTACCTAAGTAGTTACTATTTACTCCTAAATATTTTACGATTTTGATACAATTAATTTCAATTTGAAAATTATTTAGATTTATATTAATTTTGAATTCTTTTATTTTTAATCTTTTATTTTTATTTAGGAATCTTAATGGTTTATGAAAAAGAATGGATTCACATTTATCCGGATTTATCTTTAAATTCCATTGTAAATAAGTAGCATTGATTTTATTTAGGAGTGATTCAAGATTAGTTTGTACTATCGAGGGATCTGCATTAGCAACAAGTATTATGGAATCGTCTGTCTAAGCTGTTGAGTGTGTATTATTGTTTGAGTTTAGGTTGAAAAGATTATGTATACTGTATGTATAGGTATGAAATAGAATGGGAGAGTTTACGGTACCTTGCATTAATCTTTCGATTATATTAAATATTAAATTCGATTGGGATTTGCCGCCCCAAGTGATAAATTGTCGGTTATTTAGCATACTCCAAATTAGTTGAATAATGTCTATAGGGAATTTTAGTTTATTTAAAATAAATAGTAGGCCATTAATCCATATTGAATCGAAGGCTTTCTTTGGTCAACTAAGCATGCACCAAGTACTTCATTGTTATGTAAATGTGAATTTATATCATTTAGCAACTTATGGATTGCGTGTGTAGTAGAAAGAGATTCGCAGAAGCCAAACTGGTTATCTGGTATTATATTATTTTTGGTGGTGTGTTCTATAATTGATTTATGGATTGTTATTTCAAATACTTTACTAATTGCAGGTGTAAGGCTGATTGGTGGATAGCTTTTAAAGGAGTCTGCCGATTTGCGTTTTTTAAAATTGGAAGAATTTTGGCAAATTTTCAACTATTAGGGAAATATTTATTATTTAGGCAATTATTAAAAAGAATATTATAGTATTTAATTATTTGTTGAGGAAGGTGTTGGAGAATGAGTGGAGGTATCTTATTAGTACCAGATGAGGTTTTGTTGGGAAGTTTTTTGAAAATTAAGGAAATTTGATATATATTGAAAAAACAGAGATTATTGTCAATATTATCAGGATTAAATATATAATAAAATGTTTAAATATGATTTTGTAATATTGTTTATTTACCTATTTTAAATAATCTATTAATTATAAAACTATATAACTGTGGAAAGTATTAATATCAGTTTTTAAAACGCATTTTTCGAATATTTAAAAATGAACACTTATATATTACACAAATAATAGTTAAAAAATGTGTTGTATACTAAAAAAAATCAAAAAGATGCATCGGCCGGGAATCGAACCCGGGCCGCCCGCGTGGCAGGCGAGCATTCTACCACTGAACCACCGATGCTTGTTACGATTCGAATTTCATACTACATAAGATAGAAGAGGTTGGTAAGATTACTGAACCTCTATACCGGTATATATATACACACATAGGCATATAAGTCGTTGTATATAGGCAGTATGGCAATGCCTTACAAGGCTCTTGCATATAGCAATAGGAATAAAATGATTTCTGACAAATATGTCAACTTAGAATAACTGCTGTTATCATATTGGTTAAAAAATATTTTAGCACTGAAATTTAAGCCTTTGCTCTTAAACAGCGTGCCTTTAACAAAGTAACCTGCATAAAACAGGGAAATGGAGCTTTATATTTGATTCCGATAAAATATAATTACGAATTAAAAAGAAATTACGTCAACTCGTCTACAGCCGTGAATTGGAATAGCATCTACTCTGTCGTTTATATGTCCTTTTTTCTCGTATATTGTCCTAAAGTAACTTCGAAATTTTACGCTCCTTCATTTTATGCAAATCATTTTGTTGTGGGCTAAGTTGTACTTCAGACACATGCAATAATAACTTTCATACTATATTTTAAACTCTACTCAGGGGAAGTTTCCGAAAATTAGTTCTTTTCATTTTATATTTTATTGTTCTTCTACAATATTTATATTAATAGCTCAATTAAGTAAGTATATTTATTGTGGATGAGTTCATCAATAAAACATAAATATGCATCCTTGTTTAGTATTTCTTGTTGGTGCATCTATGTGAATATAGTAGTCTAAAAAATGCTAATATTAAGACATAATTATATTTAAATTTGATTCTCGACAAAATTAAACTATGACGGGATTACATAAAAAAACAAATTTATCTACTTCGTCTTATTCGTCGGCTACATGCTGCTATTATTTTAAATTGTCTATTATCTTTTTGCTGTACTTTAATAATCTATAATTTTATATGAGTTGTCCAGTCATATATAGTCATATTCTGAAATTTATCCTGGTCGCGTCTTAACCTTTTTTGATATGCTGCTTCATCTAAAAATTACTTATACATATAAATAAATAATATATTATTTATTATTGAGCATCATAATAATTCCATAATTTAATATACAGAAAATTAAATAACATAATTTCTAGTGCAAAAAATTAATTTGTTTTAATACAATTAATAATTTTATACTAATAAATAAATAATTGTTTGATAATAATTTTTAATACTAATTTAAAGAAAAACATTAAAAAAAAATAAAAAAAAAATCCTCCCCGGCGGGGAATCGAACCCCGGTCTCCCGCGTGACAGGCGGGGATACTGACCACTATACTACCGAGGACTTGAATGCTGAAAATTTCAAAGCCCCAGAAATAGCGTTGCCCGTCGTTCTACGATATTATACGTATATATAGCCGCCCGATTAGAAACAATATATTTTAAAGATATGTGAGACTAAAAAAATTGGAATCCTTATTTATTTTTTAATTGACAATGGGTTGACTTTTTGTAAAAAAATTGCTCTGTAACGCTCTTTTACTTGCTTTGAATTATACGTATGATTATCTTTAAAATTTTGAATCACTAATTGATCGAGATTTTCGCGAAACCGCAAGGATCCATTTTTCACCTAATCGTTACCGACGAAAAGTGGTTATTAATTTTTAATTAATTGAAAATTATTTATTTAAAAAAAATCGCTTTGTCAGTTTCTTCTATATTACTCACGTGTCACGTATGATTTTTTCCAGATTTTTAGTTCAACAATTGCAGAACATTTTTGAGTTTTTAAATATAGATCCCTGTAATTTGGCCATCATATCCCCTTAAGGTTAAAATTATGCTGTGATCAGGCACTTAAATACCCGGGTCATGGTCTCCTAAGGCACCTAATCACGGCATGACATGGTTTGTAATGGCGTTAATATCGGGGCCTGACGAGCGATATAAAGGTTTATAATAATAAATAATTAAAACTAAGAAAATATTATACAAATTAGTATGAATAAATTAATATAAAAATATATTTTATAAGAGAATATTTATTATAATTTACTTAACGTTTATATATATATGTATAAACTCTACCTATTATAGACCAACATTCTGATGAACTTGAACGAAAAATAAGCTAGAAGTCTATCCATATTAAATTGAAGTTGCAGAACATTATCTGACTAATATTCTACTTTTATACAATTTTGAAAATGTTGAGTGATACCAGAATAAACAAACTCAGATTTGTCATTTGTATCATTTGAATTGAATGGTTTAGTAAGTTTTTCTAATTCTAAATTTATTTTTAATAAAGTTTTTGAAGAAAAAAAGCAATTCTTTATTATAAGGTTTTAATATTCTTAATAACGAATCCAGTTTCGAATGAACAATTTTACATTATAACAACCATTTATTCAAAACTCAAAACAATTTCGAATCAGTAAACTCTTCTATATAACAGCTATCACTAAAGTAGAAGGAGCTTTTCCAATACCCAACTGTGCATAGAATGATTTCAACTACCTAATTTAGATCCTTATGTATTTTTAATCGATTGTTTTAACTTTATAATAACAATTATTATTAATCTAACTTGTCAATTATTATTAAATAAAATTCTTATGATCACCTTAGGTTCTTTACCGATTGAAGCCAGTTAATTTGCAGTATTTTGTTTATAACGGTTCATAAATAGTATTTTAAATTTTTTATGTATTTAAGCTATGCAATAAATAGAAATAAATAATAGTTTATAATACAATGTAATAAAATTTAACAAAAGAAAAAAAAATATAATTAAAACGACGAAAACGTGAATTAAATTATAATTATATCAAATTTGAAAGATGACATTACTTTTTTTGTTTCTATTAAATTTTTTGTATACATTAATGCTTCATCTATCTTGGTAAAAATTAAATTTAATAAACTTAGAACATCTTTCATATAGATACGGTTGACTTTTTAAAATTTTTGTGTAATTTACAACTGTTTTGCGTCGTTTGATTTATTATGTTTAATAGCATTAAAAACTGTACGTACATTAAATAGTTAAAAATGAAGCAAAATTTTTTTAGATAGAGAAAAAAAGCATTTTATCGAAATGTCAAAAACGAACACTTTTTTATTCATTTTTTGCCGAATATACTAAAACAATATATTTATTATTTATTTAATGAAAAATAATATCTATTAAAGTCTTCTCGTATTAGGTTTCTCTATAGGGTTTTTTTATATCAAATGATGAAAAACTAATTTACTGAGAATTAGTATAATGGATAATGAGAAGAAATCATAATTGTGTGCCAAACATTCTAGAAGGTTTATAACTTCTTTTTAAAACATTTCTCTTAAGACATTACAAAAATTAACAGTGATGCTTATTTTCTACTAATAAATGATTAACGTTATTTTAAAAAGTACGTCTTTATGAAAACGTAATATGCATTTAATAATTTGCAGTAACTAAAAAATTGTTAATATTTTGTTTCAAATCGCAATTGAATCTTCAAATAATTAATGAGTGTTAGTTATTGTTAGTTAGTAGTTTAGTAAGAATGTGTTAGTTTTTATTGTTTTGATCACTTTCTATAAAGTCTTATAGAATATTTACTGTCATTTATGTTTATAAAAATTTGCATATAGTTAACCACTAATTTACTGACATTATATAAACAATTATAATACTTCATAATAAACATTAATATTACTAACGTTTTAATTGTACTTGATTTTCCCAGAGTATATTTATTTCGACCGTGTTTTGAAAAAAATTTCAATAAAAATATTTATTTTTACATCTCATTCGAAAATTAAACAAATTAATATTGTACCTTTCGTAATATTATATGTCTAATTATTAATAAAATTTAGGGAATTCATTACTACGTACATATTTTTCCTGTCTATTTAAAATGTATAATGTATTTGTTCCTTTTAGGCATAGATCCTTGAGAACAGGAAAGCTTCGAAATTTTCCTACGTTAAGGCCAAGAGTTCCAATTTATTTTTAGTTATAGGAACGAAATGATACCCATTGGAGCGTTACCAAAAATAAAAAAAAAACATGTGTAAAAACTCGAAATGAGAAAAACCACAGGAGCCATTTGAATGCGCGCGCAGCGTGTATCTCGAAAAGTGTATACACAAGAGGGGCAGAGGATGCGCATGGTTATATAAAAGCGCGAGGTGCTTTCAAGTCCAGCGGCAATCGACCGTCGACGCGTCGTCGATATACTTAAACGGGACTATCCCGTAACCTGTTATTCGCGTGTGTTTCTTTACACCCTCCTTGAGGTTTGAGACCCTTAATTTTTAACAGTGAGGCAAAAAGACAAACGAAGATGAAGAGTTTAGCGGTGTACATTGCCGGTAAGTCTAAGGAGATATCAACTGCTTGGCTAACAATTTGCCGGGTGTTGTTTCCTATTCAGAATATCATTAGCTCCGTTAAATTTTCGTTCACTTAAGCTTCAATCTTTCTATTTTTACAATTTTTAAGTTCTTCCGTCGTTGATGAAATGAATTCTCATAAAATAGATCGATAGCTACTAAAGTAAATTAATAATCAAACGTAAGTTTAACGATTTAGGCTAGTTAAAGATTATATTAAATTGATAAAAAAAAGTTATTTCTTGTATACATAAGTTTGAAATATATAGTGCATCATATTGTATAAAGAATGTAGATTCTTGTTATGTTCATAATGAAATGTGTACTATTTAGAGTAAATACTTGTTAATTTAATATAAATAAATATTACAAAAATTTTGTTTACAATTTTTTCAACGTTTGTCTCGATACATAGTATTCACAAAAGTGACTCGATTGACCTCTTAAAACAGGGCTTTCACAAGATGTTTACAGACAATTTTCAAGTCTAATTGAATAAATAATATATATATAACTTTATCTTACACTATTACTTTTATATAATTGGTATATTTTGATATAATTTATTTAAATGAAAAAACATTTCGAATATCTAATTAATATTAGTAAAAAAACCACCAATGATAATAGGAATAATAAATGAACGGCTTATGACTGATGTCGAGCTTTAATTATTTTCAATTTAAAAATGTATATCGAATTGAAGTGAATAATAAGATATTTATTAGAACTCTCGTAAATGTCGCCTAGAAAAAATAATTTAAAAATGAAAACTTGTGAGATCCATATAGCTTTGAATGAAACAGTTAAATAATCATGCGGAAAACGATAACTGGGATACATAAACTTGTTTATTACAATTTTGTCACCGAGTAAAAGTCGTACACTTATAAGATTTACTGGGAAGACTTAAAAAAAGGTCGAACGTATAGATGCAGCTGGAGCATCTTATCGCTTCCATTCAGTGAACCGTAGCGCATGCATCAACTGTCTTATCAGTGACACATACTTAATTCTTCGATAGGATTATACCGAACGCGGGGCAAAGTTCTTTACGCGTCTTATATTTTCATTTCTATCCTACCAATTTTATTTGTATATATTATTGAAAACTCCGAGGAATTGCACGAAAATAAGGTATACGCGAACTATACACTGGTTTAACTCGGATTTTAAACACGTTACAATATAATTATTCATGAGCGGCTATATTTTAAGAACTTGCGCATACACTAATTGCATTGTTTTCGGTACGTGATGAGGTCGTTAACAGGACTAGATATATTTCATAATTATTACATGTTTGTGTATTACGGTGTTGCGAGCGACATCACGTAGAATCGTTGATGTATTGACGCTGCTCTAGTCAGCATTACAATAATTCGAGAATGATACGTGATGACCCGGTTCAATCAATAAGTTATAGTTAAATCGATTATCTTTTTGAATGTTAACTTCACTGAAATTTTCATTACGAATAATCCATCAATAATGAATAAATTGTACTCGGTGGAATATAACTTTTTTTTCTACTACTAGCATGCTATTGAAATGCTTTATCGTTTTCGTATATTTATATAATTATCTTATTCTCATGCGCAATGATAACGTTATATTTCTTACAGATAATTCAATTTTTTAAACGTATAAGATTAAACTTAATGTAAATTCACGAGTAGTCTTGATTTGAATAGAATGTCCTTTCGAGAAACTAGTTTATAAGTGTAATTCAAGTACGTGACCTGCTTGCCCAATTGTTTAAAGGACATTTTGGTAACCATATTCATATTTGCTTAAAAAGATCCTATCGTCAAGAATTTGTCATTATTTTATTTTTATTAAAAAATTTTATAATCGTCGTCTCTTAATAATAATGTATATATAACAACTTAAAGATAAGTCGACGAGGTCAAAAAAGATTGCCTGATTTATCATTACTTTTATAAAGTAGAAAATAAAATATGATAAATTTTCATTGAAGAAATAAAATGTTATGTCACACCGATATGTCTTATTTCAAATCGTTTTATCTCGTACATGACTGATTAAATATACATTTCCTTATATATTGTTTGTTATTTAACTAATACACCTTTTAAAAAATGAATATTCAATTGTTCATAGTAAAAATGCAAGTAAAAATCGTAGTAAAAGTAAGTGTAATAAAATTTTTACCGTAATAAAATAGCGATGATAAAATTTGTTTGCACAATGATTTCTATTAATATTGACTTTTAGATGAGCACTCATTGTCAATACACAGATAACTTTTTCATAACAGTTAGACTATGTCAAAACCTTCTTTTGAAAGTTTTATGGTAATTATCATCACTTTTTTTTATAATCTATTAAACAGTCGATAAATACAACAGCATAATAAAATATATGGAATAATAATAAAATAGGTAATTATGAAATATGCTATATGAAGATGATTGATTGTTTTATTACAATCGGTACTATATATTTTAATTTCACTATTATTCATACACTCTACGTGTCAAGTTTCATATTTTATATGTTAAGGTTCTTTACATAAAACAATATATTTATTTTTGAAATAACGTTTCTTTTCTATTATAATTATCGGGAAATACGTTTGACTAACCAAGGGTGTCGTACGAATGTAGGAAACGACTTTTTATATAGTGTTTTATAAGATACTTCCTGGTGTACCTAAAAATACATCTCCGAAAATAAGACTACTATAATAAATGTCGACATGTTGATTAATTTATTTGAAATCGAAAACAAAACTATTATACATCTTTAATTTACTTTCTACTTTTAAACTATACAATTCAACACTCAAAGGTAATAAATGAAAGAAATTTAATAAGATTGTTGTATAGATTCCCATTATATATAAATAGAGTTGCAAAAAATAAACTTTAAGATATATATAGGAATAAATATATTATTAATAATTTAAGGATGTTTAATCATTTAATCGTTAGTAAATTTTAATAAAACAAATTATTATTTTCAAGATTGTAAATAGTGTTTAAAAAAATAAACCTATGCGTTTCTTTAAAAGTGACGATTTTTTTTCCACGTGAATTGGATTTATTTGTTATACGCGGGTAGTTGTGCAACAGAAAACTGAGATTGGTGAATTACGTCAACTAATTCGG
The DNA here is from genome assembly GCA_026168455.1 of Theocolax elegans. Lineage (NCBI taxonomy): Eukaryota > Metazoa > Arthropoda > Insecta > Hymenoptera > Cerocephalidae > Theocolax > Theocolax elegans. The sequence goes on along the minus strand of CM047425.1, from coordinate 15,492,427 downwards.
AAGCCCTTCTATGTATTAAACGTACGGTTTCCTTATCTGAATGTAAACTGTGTATCAATTAAATATAAAGACGAGCCGAAACTTCCACGTGAAAATAACAAATTTGCTCTTGTATACAGCTTACATTACAATCTTATTTATCTTGGTGTATATATAGTATGATAAACCGATCGTACTAGTGACCCCTAGGGTCACTATTTTACAAGCGTCTGCTGATTATCGAGAGGGGAAAAAAATGGATTTGCGAAGAAATGGGTTTTCTGTCTCTTCTGAGTGTTATACATATATACGATTATGTACAATGAGATTTATTGACGGAATTATAGAGTGATAAATTATTTAATTAATAATTTATGAATATGAGGAAATAATTAATTTTATTATTCTTTTTAAACAGCATTATTATATCATTTAATATAATCATTTTAATAATCGCTTCGTAGTAATTAAGTAAATAATATACTATATAATTAATGATAGTTTAAAACTTTTTGTTTGCGAAATATTGTAGTATTTTAACTACACTAGGAATTTTATCTTTAATAATATTTAAGTATACCAAATTAATCGTTTCTAGGAAATAAATTTGCGTCTCAAAATTACGATTTTCCAAATTATTATTTTTTGTACTAATAGATGAAAAATGCTTACTTAGGCGTGGAGGAAATTTTTTTCATTCCTTATTTAAAGAGGTATTTAACTGGACGTTTATCGATACGTTGTTTTTTTTATTGAAACTCTAATAATTTACAAAGCTGCACTTATGTTTCTTTACTTTTAAAAGTACTTTATTGACATTTCTCGTTAATATATTTTTAAATAATATTTAATGTTTAAACATTTTTCGGACAAAAATAAACAATGTATGTAATATAATGGTTCTCGCGCCTAAACTTGCGTCAGGCGCTATCGCGCCTTTTGATTAAAGAGATTAATATAGTAACTTAAAAACCTTAAGAATCTACAAAAATGTTAATAAAATATGAAACTTTTTATTTGCATTTAACAAATCTATATGTATTTGAAATTAAAAAAATGAACTTAATTAGTGACCCTTCGCACAAAATATAAACTGCAGTAGATAATTAAGAAAAAAGCGTTCACAATGTACTATTTTTTTACAGCCTTTTGCTTGGTCGGATTCATCTACGCTCAAAACCTTCCGAGCGTCGACGAGGCACTGTCTAAAGTAAACGAAGTAATCGACATCCCTCAACTCAAGAACATCAACATCTCGGAGTTGCCGATTGACGATGCCCAAAATGCCCTAAAAAAGAAGTGTGAGAAAAATGGGGGTCCGGGTTCTTACGAGACTGCGAAAAAAGCCGGTCTCGATGTATTCGAATGCGTTAAGGGTCTCGTCAACTTCACCGTCCTCAAAGAGGAAATGGACAAGGCTCGACCCACCGGTGACCTTGATGAGGTCTTCAAAAAGTACTGCCGCAAGAAGCCCATTTTGAAGGGTTGCATGGCTAATTTTACGACTGCAATTGAACCTTGCTTAGACAGTCAAGAAAAAGACAACAAGAAAATTGTTCAAAACATCACCGACAAACTTCTTAATTTCATTTGTTTCAAAGAAGGAGATCGTATTGCACGTAAGTACCAATATATAGAAATATTTCATATTTATGAACTATTAAACTTAATATTAAATCCTATACGCACTTGACAATTTCAATGTTTTTCAAATTTTAAGTGGTATTGCATATAAATTATAAAATTAAATATAAATCGTGTATAAATATTAATTATAAATATTTAAAAGTGTAAATATGAAATTAATAAATAAGTTTTACATTAAATTTTTCAATTAAAAATACAACGCATCATTGCGCAACGTTGTGTCATGAAATACTTATTCGAGTTCAGTAACTCGATCTACATAAAAAAAGTATATACACGTAAGAAAAACAAAGTCAACTATTGTAAACGAAAAAACATAAAATAACCATGGATAGATGTTTTTACTTTATTTAGAAAAATATATATAATGATTGCAATCCTACTTAAATATTTTTTACAAACTTACGTGAAAAATATCGTGAGCCTCGTGTTCTCGTTCTGCATCCTTCAAAGGTGAAGTACCTACATATGTAAGTAAAATACGGTAATAACGCAGGCAGGTTTTACATAAAACTTTGTTACTTAACTTATGCAGAATCAAAGTACGTTTACTCAGACCTAAATATTTTTTTAAAATCTAATCAAATAAGTACATCTAAAATCACTGCACGAATTTACAATCGAAATTAGCGTTGGACCAAGAGCATACGTCGGTATTATATATAAGTACGTGTGTAAGTCGTCTGCTTGGTTAAACATGGTTCAAATTTTATTCTTAGAAAACTTTGTACTTACTCGATTATACCTATATAAATTTAGTTAGGATTTAAGTTTATGAACTTGATTAAAAATTTATTGTATTTTTTATTATTTATTTAGTTAATTTTTCAAATATAATACAATTTTTATTAAATCTTCATTAATTTTTGTTTTTATTTTAGTGTTCATTGCTGCTAAAGGACCAGAGTGCTTCCAAAGCAAAGCTCAAGCAATTTCAGATTGTGCAAATGCAACTTATGGAAGTTACAGCAGTTCAATTCCATTCAATCCTGCAAATGGATTGAGCGGTTTGTCAGAAATTAAGAACATTCCTTCACTTGTATTTGATGATAAAACTTGCCGGTATGTATTTCTTTGGTCTGGTAATAGGTACATTTAATTTCTTTAAATATGTAACTAAAGTTATACCATTTTTTTTAATCTATTTAATTTATTTTTTACAATAAAAACAAATCATTATAATTATTAATCACAGAATAATAACATACATTAATATTTTTCTAGAAATATGGACAAGCTACAAACTTGTGTAGTAACTGCACTCGAAGGTTGCGAAGATCCTACTCCAGCGAATCTCCTTGACTCAATATTTAACTATATCAAGAAAGTGACACCTTGTCAAAAAATGCTTGCGGATCAACCTCAAGCGCAAGCTTTAGTACAAGAACCAAATGCAAGAAATTCAGCAACAATGAATACCGGCTTTCTTGCTCTATCTATAACTGCTTTTGTCGCTTTAATGTCCTAAACTAAAATCAAAGATCTACATGACTTCCTTGATAATTATTCTAGTACCAATGATATTGTATAATATTCTGTGATCTTACACATTGAGTTGATATGTCCTCATAAAAAACTATTACAAGTGCACTGAGATGTATAATATAAAATCAGCAAATGATATAAGAAAATCATTAAATACGATACATCAATTATGCACTTTAGTCTACATTAAATAATTGTAACCACATTTTTTGACAATACAATATTTGTACACAGTGTATTATAATTGTTTGGAAAATCAAAGCTACGACGATAAAGATGATCAAAGAAGCGTTCATTGAGAAAGTATAAAATTTTACCAATGAGATTCATTAACTACAATTTGGTTTATTACATATGTGTGTTATATATACATACACATATATAGATACACACTCACACAATGATTATTACGAGCATATCAACTTGATATTTTTTCATATAAGAGTTTATTAAGTATCAACTTTGTTCATAATTATGTAAACTAAAACCTATACTGTACATAATGGGAGAATAATTATTTTTTTCTATCAATATTGCAATATAAAATAGATATATATTATATACATAATTTAGTGTTACATATGAAATATAATGCTCTGAAATGTAAAGGTGTGTATTAAAAATGTTTTTACATGAAAATATTTTATATCTTCCTATTTCTTAATATTACAATTTAAAGTGAATTACAAATAAAATTTGACACACTGTTGAAAATGTTATAAGTTGATTGCATGAATGCATATGTTAAGATTGTTCAAGGCAATAGGAACTCAAATGAAATAAACCTTTTTTTGGAAAAATAATATTATTGTTCTATTAATAATTTCCAATCAATGCCTTTAATCATATTCTTATATTTAATTAAGAAATTGATAATTAAATTAAATATTTTTTAATTATTACTATAACAATTTAATATTAAGTAGTCTTACATAGAAAGCTGGGTAATTTATTTGCTGTGCATTATTTTAGCTTTCAAAGGTATGTATGTACTACAACAATTTTTTTACATCATCTTCTAAAATTAGAGTACTAAAGGAACTATCAGTATTTTTAATTGCATAATGTTATTTAATTATATTAGGCTACTATATTTAAATGTTATATTATAATACAAATAATCATTCAACCTTGAAAAATAATTATTCAACTGATAAGAATCATATCCCATTTAAAATTGCAATTTAACTCATTAGTGCCCAAATTGGAATGTACATCTTGGAATATATACCAAACGGACAATAATTGTTTTCGATATTCGTAAGTATAGTTGTTATTTAATGCTTAAATCCTAACAAAACATAATGCGGATTAATTTTTCAAAAATTCTGAAACTAATTTTTTTTAAATGGACGAAACGTGCTTTATAGAGAATAAGAAAATCTATATGCTCGATTTTGGATTGACAAATTATCTCTATTAGTTTTTTTGTTATTTAAAAAAAATGATTTTCTTTAATATTTCATATTTTGGAAAATAATTAGTCAAATGTTCTTGAAATGGTCCTAAACTATAAACATTTCAAGTAATTATATTGATTAGTTTTGATTAAAAAAAATAAAAATATGAAAAATGGAGTTTTCATGTCAACCGTTTTAGTATTATGCTGTAAAAATTTCAAAATCAATCATGGATTAGTTTTCGAGAAAAAAATTATAATCTAAAATGTAATTTTTATTAAAAATTAGTTTACTTGTTTAAGTGTTTAGAAGAAAACATTTTTCGAAAATCCAATGGAAAGCAAAAATAAATAATTTTTTATATTTTTAATCGAACAAAAACTGATGTCAATTCATAGATAATTATATGTTCAATTTTTAATAACTTAATAAATACTAAATAATTTTTAAGTACGTAACCCGCCTTAAAATTAAAACATTAAAAATAAAAAGAAATTTAACATAAATGCAAGGTGCGCGCTTGTGCGCAGGATGGCTTCTAGTTTGTTATATTTTTAATTGATGCCATCTAAAATTTTCTATGCCAGTTGATGAAAAATTCAATTTAATTGTAAGTACACAACTTTTTTATAATGAAGAACAATCCTTGAAATATTTGAAACAGAATATTATGAATAATATGAATTGAGAATTAACGAAATGATCTTTATTTTTCTATTTTAATAATTTTCTTATTACATTTTTCATATAGACGTGTACTTTTGTTTAATACACATATGCATTAATTTTTTTAGCTAGCTATAAAAATATATAAGTTTCAATCAGAAAAGAACAATATTTTTCGAAATGTTATAAAATTTTCTTTTAAATAATATTATATTTGAGTAATATATTACATATTGGATTGACATGTTTCGTCGACATACGTGCCAATTAATTGGCAGCGGTTTTTTTCCTCATTGCTAGATTATCAAAAAATTTTATTTCATTGAAAATCTATGAAAAAATAGCTAATTTTAGTCGGTTTTGTCCGTTTGCACGCTAATGGGTGAAGTATAGAAGTAATATTTATTTTGAACAATATAAAATTTCGATTTTAACAATTTTTAAATTGTGTTTATGGTTATACTGTCCATTACAACTCAAATAAAATAATATAAATGTAAATATTAATAAAAACATATTAATAAATTATAAATTGTGTAATTCTTATTTCACATAAAAATTAAATTGTTAGTCACCGTTAAAATGAAAGTTTAATTAAAAAAGTAATTATTATATTTGTACTAAATAATTATTATAAAGGAAATGCCGAGGGAAATAACAAAATAATATTAGCAGGAAAAACGCAACAATTGCGCAAAATTGATAACGTATACTGAAATTCCATTTCCCCGTATAAAAGTATTGCAGCATATTACCAATACCCTAAGTTTGCACAATAAAATGTAACGTTCCACGTGGGTCGCGCGGGGTAAACCAGTGTCTCTTTGAATTTAGCATCTTGGATAAACGTAGCCAGTAATCATATGGAATTGCTGAAGGAAAAATGGCGCAACCAATGATAAGCCGAGTTGATTAAAAAATGGAGTTATACGCATGCGCTCACGACAGTTGGCGCACTTTCGATTGCGCGCGCGGTGAAGGACGCGCGACGCGCGAGGAGGGGCGCGAAAGCAAGCAAAATCACCGAGAGTGCGGCGGCGCATCGTCAGTGCACTTGAGAAAGCCCACCGTTGGCTGTCTCGATAGTGTATGCGTTAGGGAAACGAAAGATCGTTCGCAACATGTTAATGAGCTTCTCTCGTGTTAACCATAAAAATTCATGCAGTGCATACAGTATACGAAAGAAAATTAACAGTGCTAGGAGACATTTGCCCTCTTGATCGAGGCGAGTTATTAAGTTAAGCCATCAGCCTTCGGTCCCGATTACATAGGAAACAAATTGTGCAATACAACAAGCAACTTGTGCGTAAGTGCGATACGATACGGATAGACAGAGACAACGGCGCCAACATGCCAGGCAAAGGAAGTAGGCGAGGTAAATCCGGTGAGTGTGTCCCGATTACGTCACGGGTTATTTTTGCGTTTATATACCGCGTCTCTTCTCGCTACTTCTCTCTTTCTCTCTCCATGTGACTCGCACGTGTGTGCACACACCTACGTTCCTTACCGAGAGGCCTTCGTGGCCATCGATTTCGTTGCGAGCGCGCGCGCGCGCAAACAGAACCTACGGGAATTTTCTGGCTGATCTCAAGCTAGACTCTACGGAAATCTCCCTTTTTATATCGATATTTTCGGACGATATTATTATTGTTCTTTACGATCACTTCTGCTATGATGTACGAGCTGACATTGCTATTTTTATTGAGACGCCAGACTTGATTTTAAAATAGATTATTGTAGCTGTCGGTAATGTCGACGTTTTTGACAACTTTTCTTTGGAAGATTCAGCGTCTCATCTGGCTTTGTTTTACCACCACTTAATCTTTCTAGCAGTATATTTATTACTTCAAGAAGCACGAAATTAAACATAATAATTACCATTTAATCTATTTTGTTTTAATAAAATAAGATATATGTCATTATATAAACTTGTGTAACTCACAATTGAATACTTCATGAATCTATAGTAAAGTTATTTTGGTAAAATGTTACATTGAAAAAGACAATAACATACATATATTCATTGATTCAAATAAATTGCATTAACTTTTCAAGTCAATTCCGTTAATTGTATATTGCAAGTTAAGGTGTAACATCACTGTTAGTTTTGTCAAATACTTGTCAATAATGTAAATCTAATTATACTTGAATATGCATTAAATTTTCTAACCAATTTATGAAATATATTTTTGTTTTATGCAATAAATGGAAATATTGTTATTCTAGCATTTTATTTATTCCTGTTTAATTTTACCTGATAATTACTTTTTACAGCAAAAGATTCTAGTTTAATTAATTTATATATACAAATAAATATAAAAATGTGCAAGAAAAGAAACATACATTAACATATTAAATGAAAACCTTGACAATCTGTATAATACGCTTATATACATATGTACATAATACAAAATCATTGAGTATCAATGCTGCACAATAAGGAAAAAAATTATATTTATTTTACAACTGGTACACTGTAATTTTAGGAACAATAAACAAATGTCGTAGAAAAACGTCGAATAAGCATTTTCTCGCAATTTTATCGATTCCTTTAACCTATATATTACTTTACCTACTTACTTAACCTAATTTCTATCAGTCGCATAGTTTCGTTCCGTATTTCGAACGGGAATAATTATAAGTATATCTATATATTTACGCTAGAATTCGGAGCAGATAGACTGAAAATGTATGTTTACGTTTGCTGCTAGATGCTTGCGCTACTTCGCTACATAGTATTATTTGGGACGGGGCTCCATATTGGGAACGACAAGAATTTAACGATTAAGTAGACCAACGTTACGTAAAAAAAGAGATAAAAAAGTAGATATGAAAAAACTATTATGTTCATGATTGTATTCGCGATAATTAAGCGCCATACGAGTGTTGCATTATAATGCAATAGGTGCTGCGTAAAATTAAGAATTTTAATCATAACAACTTACAAGATTTTAATCGCAAGAATATATGGATTAATGCACGTTTAATAGAATATCCTGTGACATATGTCTGAGTGGCTAAAAAGATAGAGAGAGAGAAAGAAAGAGAGAGAGACGTACAATAATAATGATAACATACCATGCGATGACGCACAGGAACGTCAATTTATCAACGGTGCATGCTCGTCGAATTTTGTTTTTGTAAGCAGTTGCGAAAACTTGAAACTTTAGAATGCGATGAGTTTAGAGAATTACTCATAATTCATTTGTTTGTAAACATCAAATTTTCTATTCTTTTTTTAAAAAATATTGTTTACTTAATTTTACGAGTTTTACTAAATATGTTATCGTTTTTCGTATCGTATCATGGGCTAACTACATTTTTCATATGTTTCTGCCGTACCACAAATTAATTTTTTATAAGTGTATTTTATCTTTGTATTTATCACTTTCGGTTATATAAAGGGCTAACGATAATATTTAAACAAAAGATAATAAATTAATTTACTACGCTTTACATATTGCAATAAAAAATTATTTGAAATTGAAAGAATTATTACTTATAATAATTTGTATCGTTAAAAAATACATGTAAATATACCGTTATCAAATGCACGGCTTTATCCGCTTACTGTATTAACACAATAAATTTAAAAAATGGATTAAAAAAATTTTCGACAGAAAAATAAGTTAATATCAATATCCAGAAATAATTTATTGTCGTGCAATTGTTATTATATTTATTATATATAAATATATATTAATTATATTTATTATATAATAAATAAATATATTTATCTTACTCGTAATTAAATCGCAAAATGTAATCGTTCGTTTGACCCTTCGCGAAAGAAAATTGGTATGTACGTGATGTTAATGGTGTCAAACAATCGGGATTTGCGCAACCCCAACTAAACAATATTGCACGTGAACAAATGCACACGTGTATCAATCATATGTATCTATACCTGGACGTGTGAGCACCGTTAATTCAATTATATGGAAGGGGTAAAATTGCGTCTTGACTCTGCACGAAGCCCCACATTTTCGAACGTCCTTGACCCGTGAAGAGAAACATGTGCGTATTTTATGATGCTTTCAAAGTACGTTTCGAGTTTTGGTATTACCATAATTTTGGAGCACTTCATTAAAATATTTTCTTGATTCAAGATCATATAGCCTATCATGCGCATATGATCGAATTACGATGAATCTTAAACTCTAGTGAAAAATTAACACGTTAGTAACTTATTGATACGAAATTCTCTTTTATATCTAAAATTATAATTATATAGACGTATTTAAAATACGAGTTATACTTGTTATGTGAATGAATATTATAAATAAAATAAAAAATAATAATAATACTTATAACTGTTCGTTATTAACATTATATTGTTCGCGAATCATAATTTAATTTGCAAATATTTAAGTGTTTGAAAAAAATTGATTTAGATCTTTTTGTTGCCGTTATTAGCAAAATAATATTAATAAATTGTGTATCCGTATATTTAGAACGTTCTGCCGTTACAACGTATAGATTGAATAGACGTAACCTTATTGACAAAAGAAAAATACATGTATCAATTATAATAAACACGAGAACGACCTAGAAACTTATATGAAGGTACATGACACCTGTGTCTACTTGCTCCTGCTTAATCTTTTATACTTTTCCATTCTTCTTTTTATCTCAAGAGCAAAACTTGACCAAGCTATATACGACGTGAAAGGGAAAGCGTCGATAAGACGAAGGATTTTGAAAAGGTCGTGTTACACCGCGGAAAATCAATCTCAATATTCGAACCGCGTTTTATTAATAAAACATATGGTGGATTTCGTGGAAAGCGCAACAGCTGGTCTTACGTAATTTTCAAGTTTTGAAAGTCGCGCACGAGTTTGCTTAGGCATTTTCTCTACGACCTTGCAGTTGTCATATCTTTTTTTTTTAATAACATTTATAGATATTTAAATTAACAACACTAGATTATATATAATACAAAGTTATTATTTTCTCTATAGACAAAAATTTGATTAATGTTTAATTGCAAATTTTATGTAGTAATATTAACTATTTAATTGAACTGCTACATATTGGCATGATTACAAAGTCAAGCTAACTTAAGTTTTAGAAGTATTATTTATAGATAGCGTAAATAATTTATTTTCACAAAGTTACTTTTAACTAGTTTGATAATTAATTTAGCAAATTGTTCTAGGTAGATAATTATTTTACAATGTAACAAAATTTATTAACTGTAGTAAGACTAGTAATAATAATGATGATGATGGTCATAATAATAGTAATTATCATAATAATTTTTAATAATAAACTAGATACAAATTTAATTTAAATTGATTACATGATGCAACTAATAAATAACACAAGATAATTAATAAAATTTAAGTATGCTAAACATTGTATACAAAATACAAAAGTTTTGTTGCTAATAAAATTACATAAAATTGTCAGAACAGCTTAAAATCTTAAAATAGTTATTATGTACAAGATATTCACTTTCACTTCCTACAAATTGCATTCATGTACATAACAACCTTGTATTGAAATTATTGAGGAGCAATGGGTACTTTTGTCTGCATTTATCAAGAAACTTATATTTGAAAGATATGAATTTTTTAATTTTTTGTAAAAACTATTTTTTTACACTTATATATATAATATTTTGGGACAAGAAATGAATATTCTTGAAATACCATTACATTATAATTATTTATCTAAACATTAAGTAATTATTAAATACACTGACATACATATTTTATGTTTAATTGAATTTTTCAACAATTCAACTTTACTTTTAGGTCAAGGAGGAAAAAGGGCTGAAATAACATCAGATGACGATTCAATTAATGATGCATGTAGTGTTACCAGTGGAATGTCAGACAACCGCAGTGTTCTTGAAGATGTCAATGATAATGAAATTGATGAAGTAGCACAGCAGGAAACATTTGAAGAGAAATTAAAGGAAGCTATCGATGGATTAATACAAAAAAGTGCAAAGGGAAGAATTACCTGCTTCCATAGTGTGGAAAAAATCTTTGCAATCAAATATGTTCCTGAATTTGTGAAGGATAGAAAAATGACCATTGCAGATTCCATTGAAAAAGGATTAAAAAAGGGCCGAGGGGATGAACAGTCTTCCGCTGCCAGATTAAGTACTTTGCTTTGTGTTCAATTAGGCATGTGTGACAGTGCAGAAGCTGTGTGCAAAGATCTCAAATCTTCTTTAACTTTCATTGCTAATGATAACACAGCTTCCATCAGTGGAAGATCAGAGGTAGATACTTCATGTGTATTAATTAAATTTGAAGTACTTAATGCAAATATACTAATTCTTTTAACCTTCTATTTGCAGTGTTGTTGGGCATTAGGCATGAATCAATTCTTGTCTGGAAATGATGCAACCGATACTATTGAAATTACTCATTTTCTATCTAATATTTTTGCCGGTTCTTATTTGAAAGGAAACGGTGCTATTGCTACAGTTTCGGCTGAGATGGCTGCACTTCATGCAGCAGCAATTTCTTCATGGACATTACTTTTAACAATCATGACTCCTTCATATGTTTACAATATACTCGGCAGCAATCGACCAGGCAATTTTATGCCGTAAGTCAAATTAATACTTTCACAAAACATTTAATTTATTTTTGTAATCCAATATCAGTAGAACTTCGAAATTTTATCTTAAATTATATATAATTATTATAGTTTAATGAATTTGTAGAAGTTATGAACAATGGTGTTAACATATTTTAAAAATGAAATAAGTTCCTGTTTTATATTATATATCGCCATAACATTTCTATTTAATAATTTTACTTGCATTTTATAGGTCACTCAATCGATTAAGTGAATTACTTCAGTCACCTCATCTAGATGTACGTTTATCTGCTGGAGAAGCCTTAGCTGTGATTTTTGAACTTGGACGCGATTATGCTGAGGATTATGAACAAGAGTGGGCACTTGATTTGGTCGATATTCTCAAAGATTTGGCTACAGATTCAAACAAATTTAGAGCAAAGAAGGATCGAAAACAACAGCGCGCCAGTTTTCGAGACATTTTACGATATATTGAAGTACGAAAGGATAAGTTATTATATTAAAAATCTGTTTTTAATTTGAAAAAATGATAACCAAATTCAGTAATTCGCTAGGTTTTATAGTTTATATTTAATAGATGAAATAAATTGTATTTTCCAATTGCAGGAAGACATAACACCTGAAACACAGGTCAGATTTGGAAAAGAAACTTTGTATCTCGAAGGTTGGTGTGCGCGTACGCAGTATAATGCTTGCTGCCGACTTCTCGGTCCTGGCATAAATATACATCTAGGTGAAAATCAATTACTTCGCGAAATTTTCCATCTCGGTAATCGGGTCATTGGACCAGTTGGTGCATCGCAAAAAACTAGTAAATTGGAAAGAGTAAGTAAAAATTGTATACGTTTACGTTTCGTAAATATTTTATATATTTCATTTGTATCTGACGAATAATACAAGTTAAATAATAATCTTCACCTAGTTATTCACTTGTAAAAATGTATTGATTATTTAATGTAGTAATTGGTTCACTTACTTGACAATGGTACAATTTACTTCTATATTCTACCGATGTTTATAATATTATTGACATATTACGTTTTATTATAATTTTTATACCTATTCGATGTTAACATATTCACTGATTATATGTTAAAATATTCAATTTCAGACTTTAATGAACGCAGCAGCATTCAAGGCTCGCACAATTCAAAGAAATAAAGTTCGAGACAAGCGATCAGCTGCCTTGGCAATATAAATTATTTGGTAAATGATTTTCGTGTATTTAGAAATGTCTTAATATGGCGCAATGCGAGCCATGTATTATTTTATTTATTGAATTACCGAAGCAAGAAATACAATCTTGTTTATTTTTATTAATCCTGGCATTCAAAATTTATTAGTACAATTGAATTGCAAGTTTTTGTTGTACGCGCTTAGAATCAATTTTGGAAACGACTGGCATAGTTCTCGTTTTCTTAAAAAAAAAATTTAGCATAATATATATTTAATACTTTTGTAAACTCGACATACACGTGTAAACGTGTATAATTTATTGTATATATATATATATATAAAAGAAAATTCAGATTATTTATAAATCTTAATTTTTAGATAGATCAATTTCTGTTTTATTATATAAATTGGCGCGGATATTGTTAATTTGCTTAAAAATAAGCAAACTTGTTTTTTTTAATCGATGAATTGACGTTGATTTGTACGTTGCCCTGTATTTATTCAAGTAACGCAAATCCAGCATTTACACTATGAATAGATTATAAAATAACAATATATACAAGTAATAAACTTAATAAACAAAAAAGACTGTCTTTTTATTTCCCTGTTACAATCATGAATTTATTTTATTAATCAAACAATATTACAACGTAATGTAACGAATTTATTAACTGTTTAAGATACAATGAGTTTATACATTTTTTAAACCTGACAATTATATATACAGATCATATTTACAATGAAAGCCTTGGGGGTATAGTGAATTAACATTTTGAGGGCCGACTTTTGAAATAAAAAAAAGTTGCCAAAGTGTTTATATAATTTGTTTGATCTTATATTAAATTTCTAGTATGAATTTTCGACCCACTTAAAAGTAATAAAACTAAACTTAATACATATGTAAACTAAAAATAAATAACATAACAAATTTAAATACTGAAAAAATTACTGTAAATAAAAATAAATAACATTTTGCTTGCAAGCGCTTCAAATACGAAAAGTGTATTTTGCAAATTAAGGCAGTAGCAATTGAAGATAAAAAAGCAATTGATTTTTTATATATGTAAATTAACAGATTGATTGGCAAATTCTTTCTCTGAAAGCATATGCCACCGGTATCCGAAAATTCTTGAGATCTCCTGTTCTGTTTTCTGATAATCATGACAAGTATCTTTAATCCACTTGTAATGCTCTGTCGACCAGTCACTAATGCCCAACCAATCGGCATCGCATTTTTTTAAAACAACGTTTCTTCGAACATACAAACAGCGCAAAGATTTTGCTACTGTTACAATTTCTAAAAGAGTGGCTGTTGAAATTTTATCTCGAATCATCTGCAATAAAAACATACACGTTTTTAATTACTATTGAAATATTACTGAAAATTGTTGAGGTATAGTTTCAAACATTAGTAAAATTTATACATTTGTTAGTTTATTCATTGATGGATATAAAGACAAATAGTGTTAAGTCTTTATAAGACGTGAAATAGATGAGCAGTAAATACTGAAATAAAATTTTACCAGTGTATGAAGATTTGGACATAACTTGCAAAATTTAACAATTGTTTCATCTATTCTTTTAGAAAATACTTTTTCCATGTAGTATCTCGTTAATCCTTTTAATGCATAAATACGTAGAGTTCTTCCAAAATACAACGCATGATTTAAGATAACTGATAGAGGTACCTATAAATATTTAATAAATATTATATTCTTTATGTAAAATAAAAGTTAAAAAGCATTTGATTAATGATTTTAAAAAACTTATTTTTATCTCTTATACCTGACTGTTTGGGTTATTTAAAACTATACTATGACAAGGAATTTCGTTGTGCTCATCAAATGATAGAAATACGTCATTAAACGATTTTTGAGTTTCAATTTCAAAATGAACTTTCATTTGAGGATTACTTCCCTTTACTTTTCTCCAACAAGAATTTTTAGGCTAAAAATATTAATGTTGTGTGTTAGTTTAAAATTAAGTAGGAAATTAAATATTAAAATTATAAAAAATTTACCAAAAATTTTGTTATTTGTCCTTTTGGGCTATATCGGTTCTGAAAAATGTGAAGATGTTGTAATTGAGTGTATCCTAATAATTCAATGACATCTTCATGAAGATTTTGGGGACTAATAACTAGTGTCTAAAAACAATTTGATATTATAATTTTATTAATCATTAATTGAATTTTGTTGAAAAATATATATTTTTTTTATATATTATTCATTTATAATACTTACATTTAAATTTAAGAAAACACCAACATGAATTAAGGGGCACTCGAATTTTGTTGCATTTATGAGTACTAATTTTGTTAATGATTGTGTACAGTTTGTGCATATATCATCCATCAAATGTATTGCTTCTTTGCTATCGAGCATTAAATCTATCAGTTCTAAACATTTCATGTTATCAAGATTTTTCATCAGTCTCTTTAAAGCTTCCAAAAGTTTACCTCCTGTTCCAAATAGTCTTACAGCATCTGGGTTATTTCTGTTTGCCATGTTACAAGGAAAGGTAAATTTTAATCTACGAATATTGGCTCCAAAACCTACTATCGACGTAGTGTCTGATGCCTGTCTCTCTATATACCAAGATATCATGTTCATAAATTCATAAAGATTATAAAAATTCATCATTGGCTCAAAAACAAGGCACTTGAAATTTCTTCCAACTTTGTTTAAACAAGCTGAAGTTCTCATGTGGTCCAAAACATATTGCCATCCACTATAATAATTAAATTTTCCTCTTGTGAGGGTTGTATCTGCCAATGTAAATGTTGACCATACATATGGAAGCTTAAAAGCTCTGTACCAACTTCGACAAACAAGAGATGCATAGTAACGTTCTCTTATCGATAAATAAGAAAATATTTCTTCCAAAAGAATATCAGGTAATTGATCCCAGTCACTATAAATTCTGTCTTTCCTTTCTTCCTCACTTTCTTCTTCAAGATCAATGTAAAGAGCTAAGCAAAAAGTAATATTAAATTATATTATTGAATAATATATTATTATACTTTTAAGTAAATAAATACATAATTATTTATTTTTTAAAATATCTTCTTAGTATATAAAAACTAAATGAAAAATAATCTATTTACTAATTTCTATAAGTATTCAGTGGTAAAAAAAACTTGTGATGTAAAGAAAATTTAACAAAAATAAAAAGCTATAATTAAAACTAGATTTGTTAAAATAAATAAATGTATTTTTCTAACTCAATTATTTACGAACCTTTTTATATTTACGTTAGACTATGTCATAAAACGTTAAATTAATTGAAATATAAAAAAAATTGTTACACCATTAAATGAAAAAATCGCGTTCCAAAATCAAGCAAACGTAAATTGATAGTGCGTCAGCAACGAAATAGTTAAAAATACATTTCCTGAGAGTATTCGTATTTGAAACATGTAGAATATTGAAAAGAATAGTAGAAAATGTATATTTAGAAAACGTAAACACGTTAACTTACCCTTATCATCTTCATCAAGCTTCCAGCAACCGCTCCCCATTTTTCGTGCTTAAACGTTCCCTGATTCTGTCACATTTGAACAATTCACTCGCGCCCGTCAAGGCATAAATGTATGCAATATTTCTAAAAATACAATCGCTCGAGAGACGCAACACCATCTTCGCATGACTTTACCTTTTGGATCAGCCTCGGACTTTTCATCGTCGCGCGCAATCAGATAGCCATTCGTCTCTGTCCCTTCTTTATTCTTCGATGGCCCCGAACATCAAAATTATATTATGTGCCCTTTAAAAAAATAAATTAAACCGAGTATGAACTTTAGAGGTTATGTGCGCGCTAATTTTTATATTTAATTTTAAATTATAAGTATTCTAAATTCGTGTCGGAATGTCTTATGTAGGTATTTCGCCGATTTCGATAGTTTAATCAACTTGGATTTTGTAAACTAAAAAGCAAAGGTAAATAATATTATTAAATTCTATAATACGATGAATTTATATATTATTGTGTATATATTATGAAGAATATCTATAGCTATAAGATTGAGAAATGTATAAAATTATTTTTTACCACAATGTTTATATTAATATATTTTTGAAAATTTAATGTTGTCACTAACCAGTAACCATTACCGACGATCGATAAAAAAGTATAAGTAAGCGCCAAACGCAGAATAGTTGACGCACATTTACAAACATAACCTCAAAATGTAATTTGGATTTTGATAAACTTAAAATTCGTAATAAATAAGTACTTGTACTAAGATTTAATTTTTCGTTCGTCAAAATTGAAGTCACTCGTATAAAATGGAAAGAAATGAAGAGGATTGGTCGATTGAATGTTCGGATGATGAAAAATACGAAGTTGATCCAAAGGTAAATTACTGAGAAATTGTACATTGAATATTTGTATTTCATGTATAGTTTTAATATTTTTCAAAATGTAGAATGGGTGGCTTCACAAACCAGAAGATATTATTTCTCTAATCAATGGATTAGATAGTAACAATCGAGTTTTAGAGCTTGAATGGAAATGCCCAGGTAGACGAGATCCATCACCTGTAAACATCAACAATCATCAACAAGATCTGCTTCATGAATATAAGTAAGAGTCAATTTTTTACTAATATTTTAATCTTTGATATAATTACCTAATATTATTATTCACTTATTTCTAACACAGGCCAAAAGAAAAATCAGATTTTGATTTTATGGATGAAATGTCGTCTCCAAGGCTGCCAGTTAGAAGAGTTGGTGAAAGTACTCCAAAAGGTAGTGCCAAAAAGAAAACTGCTAGCTTCAATGGTGTATTGTCGACAATGTTGCGTCATCGGAGATTGGAGCAACAGGAAATCAATTCGAGTCCTAAAAATATGGAACCAAGTTCGCAGGGAATGAAGTCCTAGAAAAAATTTTTGCTTTAATGCATTGCAATTTAAGTGAAGTGCAAATATGGCATTGAGTTGGACAATGAGAAACTGATTACCACGCTATATTTTTAAACTATACAAAATATTTCTTTTTTAGTTTTTTTTGTAGTCTATAATCGAGATGCAAGACTATTATTACCTATAAAAGGTATTTAAAAATTATCCTCTGTGAGGATACACAATAAAAATTATCATTTAATGGCAAAAGATTTTTAATCTTTGTCAGTGTAGTTTTAGATACACATATATATATATGTATGTATTTATATGTATATACGTGTGCGTGTCTTCTAAGTTAAGAGACACTTGAATGTAAGGAAAACATTCACATTTAATGCAATATTGAACAGATCTTTTAAGGTTTTTTTTCATTTTAAAAATATACAAGAACTCTTGAAAAATATTAAATCATATTGTTTATTTAAATTAAAGTTAATAATTAACACAATTGAAATACTGTAGTTACTAAAGCTAGTAATATCAGCAAGTTTGGTTAACTCTAATTGTCTCTTCAGGCACTGCCCAATCGGGAAAATCACTAATTTGGTATACATAACTGCCCCAAGTTGGGGATATTATAACTACAACAAGAAAACTATATATCACAGGACCACAACCACCAATCATTAGTTGTTTAACCGGCAGATGTCCCGCTACTGTAATGATTGCATTTGGAGGTGTTCCAACTGGCAAACGGAATGCATATGAACAAATAAGTGTTGCAGGAAGCATCAAATACAATGGATTAATGTGTAGTGCCACACTCTAAACAAAATTAATCACAAATTAGATCAAAACTTTTTATTTGCCTTAAAAGTACAGTGTACCTATCAGTTTTGTCAAAACTTGTATTAAAGAAAAAAGATATATTTTAATAAAACAAATGTTAACTGATAAGCACAATATACTACACAAAAGAGTGAATACTGATACCATTTGTGCAATGACTGGCAGCATAATATTTGCAATTCCTATATTAGAAGTGAAATCCGTGACTGAACTCGTAATTAAACAAGTCAGGCATAATATTAAGAATGGAGGAAAATTTTTAAGAGGAGCCATAGATTCTCCGATTCTTCTGGAAAGCCGAGACTCGTTACTACCTTTAGATATAGCAAATCCGCCACCCAGTAGGAACACCAAACTCCATGGCATTTTCTTTTCAATGACCTTCCACGTAATCAAACCCTCGGAAGATTTAATAGGCCGTACATTAGCTAAATCCAAAATTTTTTATTTTAAATTAAAGTTGTAATGTTTTCTTTTAATCTAACGACCAAAAAATACAGTAGCAATTGTAAGTTCTCAAAACTTGTAAATGACAGTAAGATAATATAAAATAAAATTTTAACCCTTGGAGTACCGGCATGACACGACATCTATAAACGTCATGAACCGATTCACACACAAATGTGTCTTAAGTAGAGAACTTTAGATATAGATTTGAATGTAAATATATGCTATCATAATTTTTTAAATTCCGATACTCTAAGGATTAATCGTGACATCTTTTATTGACTGTATTGATCATTTTGTATTGCTCAGTACTACACATTAAAATTCGTAAGTTTTAACAACCACTGAGTATTAGTTATTTTATTACAAATTCCTTTTTAACCAATGAAAATACTTTTATTATTATTTGATGTATATATAACGAGTACGTTTTCATATCTGAGCTAAATGTTTATTTAACACGCGAGTGATCAGTATTGTAAAAATGTTTTTGTACTTACCATCTTTGTCGCAAATGTGGAGAAACGAAGGTTCTTTAGGAATTACGAACATCAAAGCAGCGATTAACATAACTGGTGTCGAGTCTTTGATTTCGCTGATGCATGAAATAACAAAAATCATCCAATTATAATTTGATAAAAAGCAGTATTTTTAAATAAATAAATGAATATATAACGATTGTCTCGTATAAGTATTTCGCTTGAAATTTTTTATTCGTCATAACTAACTTTTCCACTTCGAAAATGATATACTTACACTTTATTCAAGTAATCTGCCCAGCCTAACATAAATCCCGGGTGCCGAAAAAACCAGAGTAAAATGCACAAACCGAAGAGAAAAGACACACCTTTTTCGTGAAAACTCATGTTTCCCAAATTCATATATTTCTCTTTCACTATCTAATATTAAAAATATGTATGCTTGTATTGAATATCCTAATAATTAAATTACTTGTATATTTCAAATTTGATATATCTAAATTTTATAAAACTTAAAGTTATATTTTAATATTTTAGAAGTAAAACGTCGTATCTATATTTAAAAAGTATGTAGGTATATACAAGGCAATTAATTTGGTAGGTATAAAAAAGATACGCATAAATTGCTATATTATAACACAACGATTCCTCATTATTTTTAATGAAAAATAAATAATTTATAGTATACTCACCCTATTTGCAATGGCCTGTCCTTCCCTTCCAATTTTCGCGTCTTTAGCGTCTTGACTGTTTGGACGGAACATTCCCATATAAAAAACTAGCATATATGTCCAGGTGATGAAAACGTTAATAAGAGCTTGAGGCATCGACCATAATAACCACTGGGTAAAGTTGATTCCGTTGGATTTTGGAAATGTATTTTCAAAGATACCTTTGAAGGTCAAATTAGTGCCTGTTCCCACCAAAGTCGACGTACCTCCAAAAGTCGCTGAATACGTCGTAGCCAGGAGGTAGGCTTTTGTTACCTTCGTAGGTGGACTATGGATAATTATCAAAAGTTTACTACGACTCAATGTCTCGAGGATTGCAAAGATTTAAATTTTTGTTAAACGGAAGACTATACGAAGAAAAAAAAAATTTACAAAAAAAATGTTTTCGATGAAATATTACTTTTACTTAAGGAGATGTCGGACTCAGAAAATGGTTATTTTTAATATTTTTTTATAAACAAAAGAATAAATTTTTGAAAAAATCCTAAACGCCATACCCTTAGGCACGTTTTAAACAGTATACTCAAATTTTTCCAGATTTTTAAATTTGTAATTTAATTATGATTTTTGCGTTGAAAATTCATGCGTTTTTAGATAAATAATTACCGGCCGAAAATTGTTTATTCATTTATTATTAACAAATTTATTTTTTCTTAAATCAAAACGTCATCCCTTAGCTTTTGTTTTAAACTACCTATATGAATTTTTTCAGATTTTTAATATAATATTTCCAACATAATTCTTATGTTGAAAGGTGTAGATCCCTGTAATTTGGGTTCGACATCCCGTTAAGATGAATTTTAATTACTAATAAATACGTTCATCTTCATACTTATCCGGATTTTCAGGATCATTCTTTTGTTCGAATACTTGTCCCAGACCTTCCTGAAAAGTTAAATAACGTAGAACGTAATTATATCCAAAATTCGGTTAACGAAATAAATAAAACTCATGGTAAATAGTTAACAGTGAAAAATAACCTTTTCGAGTTCGTCGAGTACAGCAAAAATAATAGGCACCATCATGGCTGTACACGCAGTATTAGTAATCCACATCGAGAGAAAAGTTGTTACGG
Organism: Theocolax elegans; assembly: GCA_026168455.1. Classification (NCBI taxonomy): domain Eukaryota; kingdom Metazoa; phylum Arthropoda; class Insecta; order Hymenoptera; family Cerocephalidae; genus Theocolax; species Theocolax elegans. Next base: position 15,471,083 of record CM047425.1, on the reverse strand, counting down.
TTAATATACCAGCTAATAGTCGCTTATGACTGCACCCAACTATTCCCATGACTTTTAGAGCTATCCTCATGTGCAAGCCACAATGCTCGATCGCGATCGCAAGGATGAGACCACCGATGAATACCATTATCGTATCATTCATGTAACATAAGCAGGTATCCACTGTCCCTAGGATACCAAAGCATGGAAAGAGAATCACCGGAATTAAGGCTGTCATCGACATAGGTAATGATTCCGTCACCCAAAACATCGCCATCAACAATATTACGTATGCACATCGTGTTTCCTGAAATGTATACCACATATTTACATCGATAACTCGAGAGTAATTAGTACAATTGTTGGATAATGTGAAATTATTTTTCAATTAGAAAATTACCTTTACGTGAATAAATATTTATATAAAAAGTATCCCGAAAGAGTAGTTATAAAAAATGATATTAAATCAAAACCGAATTTAGGGAAGATGTGTGTTTACACTATTAATTTGCTAGTAAAATTTTAAACGAATTTTAAGAACTTTTAATAATTATTTTAAGAGAGAAGAAGAATTTTAGATTTATTAATAAAATTTTAACGTATTACATAATTTACAAAAAGGTACTAATCCAGTACCAATCGTTATATTCGGATAACGATGATTGTCAATAGTTTTGTTAACAAAATTCACTTTCGAGAGGATCAGCAATAATGCTTGATCGCGTGTATAATAAATATTTACATAAACAAGTCCAATACTGCACCCTTTTTTGAATGAATTAAAATATACAGGGGTAGATCACGTTACAATCGTAAATAAATTAGACTCGAAAATTGGTGGAACGCGTTACCTGGCTGTCACAAGTCAATACAAGCGGTAGAAGAACTATTGGCCAAATAATAACGACCATCGATCTCCAGTAAATTTTGAAAAACGATAAAATCTTCTTCCCAATCGACATGCCATCGTAATTCGGCCTAGAAAAAAGGAATGTTTAATCTAATTCAAAATGTTTTTACAAATTAAGTGGTTATTCCAAACTAACGGTATTGCAACTTCCGGTGCGGTCATTGTGAAATTTAATTATTAATAACGTTTCATCTCTATCGACTAATTTTGCCACTTATTATTATGTTTTGGTTATGTGCGTTATTTACGCGTATTATGAATAATTGAACAACGCTGAAACTCTTTCTTTATTTATATGATAATATGATGTGTATACGTATATTCCTATATGTACTTATAATATATATCACAAAAGCCGAAGGAGAAGATCGCGTGATTCAACATTTTCAGCGTGACTCAATCGAGGCTCCCTTCGAAATTGTGGGAATTTCGCGGCGAGTGAAGTATGTATGCGAAATTTAGTTTCGTTAAGCGGATTGTAATGCTTTACTATATACGTATGTATTCGGTACTACTTAACTCAATTATTTGTAATTCGAAGATAATACCGTTTATTTCATTACTGCACACTCGTACCTATAATATAAGGGTCCTGCATAATAATGAAAGTCTTAATCTTGTAAAAAGCGAGGAAGATATACTAACATTGTTAACAATACGTTATATGTCTTTTACAAGGCTTTAAAATGATAAAACAGCATGTTCTTACAAAAATTTTAAATACCTCGCTAAATATCGTGATTATATATACCTAAGTATATTTAAATATACTCAAATTCTTTTTCAAAAGTGTGCTTAAAAAATATTACGCATTTTATTGTACTTCAGCTGTTATTGCAGGAAACAAAAAGTTTTTTTATTCAAATGAAAGCTTTTCTTCGTTGTATCATAATAACTACATTTATATACGTAAATATTAAAATACGTATCAAAATATTTAGTAATGTACGTTAAAAGGGTGAATATTGGGTCCAACGTATGCGACTATATTAAAGTAATAATATACGCGATTTAAACCTGTTTTTAAAAAAAATGAATTAAATTATGTACCTATATGTAATACAATTACTGAATTAAAATCGAATAGAACAAAAGTGTTTCATTAACATATTTACGTAATTTAAAACCGACCACATTACCAGAAATAAAATTAATTGCTCCAATAACGCGATCTCCTTTTTTTTTGAAACATTGATTTTCTTCCTTTACTTGAATACACACCGGTAAAATAATGCCACGCGAACGTGTAACAGTTGAAGATATCCTATATACAAAAATACATAAATTCGTTTAAAAATAATCGTGGTTCATTAATGAATATTTCATCGTCGTTGGGAAATACAATAGTTATCCATAATGCATTGAAAATTTGACGGAAGTATTCGGGTTAAAATTGGCGAAGCAAGATAAATGATATGTATTACTAAGGGACTTATTGAAAAGGGGGAAGTGGAATATTTGATCGATTTCAATATATAAATACTCGGGTGACCTCGTATTTTTCCTTATTTATGTTATCCTCGAATAATGATTTAACAAAATAATAATGTTATTTTTAGCTCTGTCTCTCTATATGTACAAGATATTTTAAATGCTCTTTCCCCTTTTTAACGAGGAGTTTAATTGTATGGTGTATTTAATGCGCATTTGCTTTTCAAAACTAAACTAAAATCATTCAGTGGAAAGCAATTACGAAGGGATTTATATATAATTACGGTAAAGTGTGCGCTTATCTTCATTATTATACGATTGTGGAACTACCGAATTATTTGTACACAAGTCACTCTATGCGTGCATTATTCTTTGAACGATATCGTAAAACCAATCGTTGTTCAGTCTATTGTTTTCGATTTACATATATTTACACAATATTGCGTTATTATTTTAAGTATTTACATTATTACGTTCGCTTGGTCGTGTGGTATATGTTAAATTGATAATCATTCCTAAACGATTTTATATAAATTTCTCACTTCAAATGGCAAAATTATTATTATTACAAATTTAATATTATTTTAATAACCATTATATACTACATAACTTTGTGCAATCTAACACGCTTGTCCTGAAACTTTGTACCTTTGTACTTACATGTTTTAGCTTTTAGAAAAAATCTTATAATGACAATGAAAAATTTCAGATATGAAAAAGCTTATAGAGAATTGAATGTAATATACACTTTATACAACGTAATTCTTTTACACCACTCGTTAAGTCATCCGTCGTTCGCGTTTGTCCTTACATTTTTATTTCGTTAGGACTATAAAATAAATTTTGTATAGAATATTTGTACATTTTATTATTGTACGTATCTGTATATAATATAGATTTATATATATTTTTAGGAAATGAAATTAATATCGTAATATTTCATAAATGTTCGATTATTTAAACACGTAAATAAAAATATTATTATTACTAATAATTTATAAAAATGTATTTAAAGATTATTTAGAATATTAATAAAAACCACACGATATATATACGTATACAAATTTTAAATATTTAACATCGAGTAAATCCTCATACGCACGCGGTCTTGTTTATTTTAGGGACACGAATTTAAATTCTTAATCGCGCTGGTACTGTATTTTTAAGCTTTCAACGCACGAAGCTTTTGTACAAGCAGATTTTTAAGCTTTTCAAGAGGTTTTAAAGATTCCATTCGTAAATATATGCCGTAAAATAAGGGCTAGATTTAAAAAATGTTATATACCAATAATTAGTTAAAAAGACCCTTCTCAGTTTTTGGAAAAAAATGTATATAGCTGTATCGGAAAATTGGTTTTAATTGAAAAAGTAATATCGAGTGATCGGCGTCGACGTCGGCGGCCGGCGAGAAAAGAAAGTGTTATGTAGTTGGTCGAAGAGGGTATATATAATTCTAGGAAAAGGCATCACCATCGATATAACCGTTGTTATATATCCTCCCACCGGCTACCTCCTCCTCCCCCGTAGGTATATGTGTACAAAGCGAGAGGGAAGATTGGTCGCGCGCGCGCACGTTTGCCTTCGGTCTTCGAACCCCTCCGTGTCAGTCTGCATTGCGCATTCACCGGGCGGCCCTCGAGGCTCACTATCACCTTCGACCGACTCACCACCAGGAGTCGGGCCGCTCCGAGGAGTCACACTGCGCAAGCGGCCTAATTCCCCTTTGGGGTGAGTATGGAAAGGATCTTTTAAAGATTTTATTCCATCTGACTATCTATACATCTATATATACACACGCGCAACAAACGCTTATTTATTTCGTTTTAATGTAAACATGGTGCATGTGTCTTGATCTTTCATTCATTCTTTCGTCATTCCGTTGGCCAACCGACAATACTCTCTGGGTATTCTTATCTTTATTTTCATATTTACAATTTCTTTCGTTATCATTCATTTTCAAACGACAGAATATTATACTATAAGTATATTTGTTATTTTTATCAAAACAAAAGACCAATTTAAGTTTGGTAACACTTTTATAACAAATCCTCCTTGGTGGTACTTTTTGTTTTCTTTTATTGTGAACAACTTTTTTTTTTATAAACTTTGCGGAATTTACATAAATTATAAGTAATAAATTTGATGACACTTTAATTTTGATAGAGCTATTTAAGTTTTTACAACTTATAAAGTTTTGATTTTGCTCGGTTAAACGTACGTTAAGTAGTCAATCGTTTGTTTATATATCGTTCGTTGCGGGTTCACGTTCATTTGAATGCGGCGGTTATGTAAAACTTTAGTACCTCGTATTGTCGATGACATAATTTATTCGTTTCGATTATTCAGTAGCTTCGCGTAGGTGTTACTGAATATTTTGTATAACAATATATTTTACTATATAAATTAATTATCATCTTTATAAAATCGTCTTCTCTTATTAGTATTTTATTACAATTCATATAAAAAATATACAATTGTAACTGTGAAAACTTACAGTAATTTATGTGAAAATTCCATTTTCAAAAAATACGTAAGAGCATTTCTTGATCTCGCGTAGCTTATCATTTTCTTTCTAATATGAATCTTGTGCGAATGTTTCCCGCACCACCGCGATTTTTCATTCTTTCTCGAGCGATAAATTGCTAAAAAGACACTATAGCCCCTATAAATTTGAACTTTATTATATTAAATAATCGATTTTTAACTAAATATTTAAAATGAAAAACATCGGTATCACATTATTATGCAAAATGTTAAAAAGATATTACTTTACCGAAAACTAAGAATAGTTATAAGAATTCTATTACTTTTCCCTTGATAACGATATATCCCTCTAGATATAGTCTAATTGAGTAATTACGAAATTTTTGAAATAACTACCGGCCTTCGTTTACATTTTTGGCTTACAATATTATCAATCAAGCAATTTATATTCGATCGTTCGGCCAAGTTTGCGGTATTTGGTAATTGAGCGGATTTGCAAGTCAGTAGAATGTCATAAACAAACTGGCGTCCTCAACCGTCAAAACAAAGTCGAATCAAGGGAAAAAAAGGGAAGATGGAGATTTACACGCTGACATTGATTTTTCTTAGGTTTTGATAGTGATTTATACGCTTGGTCCGTGAGAAAAACTCGTTTCGTTCACCCTTTAAGCCTCGTATTTTTAAGTATATTTATTTACCGCTGAATGTTGCGGTTATCACAGAAATTATTACAGATCGCGTAAGAATAATATTATAAATATATTTTGTAAAATTACTGAATACACTGAAATAAGAAAATTTAATATGTTTATGTGTGATTTAGTACTTAAATTAAATGTTTAGAATGACTTGAATGATACACTTATTGATCAATTGATTATATCTATCAATCATACGTTACAAATCTAATATGTAATATAATTAGATCTATTACACGTAGCATATATTTTTTTAATACTCAAAATATATATAATACAAAATATTACAGCGAAATCTTACGTGAATATAAATCTACAGTAATTTAGTCTGAAGTATACACATAAATATTAAGTAGATTTATTATGTCTTACATTAAAATCGATAAAAATAAAGAAATATGAATGTAAAAATAGTATTACTATATTTATAATCATTTTTTCCTTTCGTGTTAAAAAGGATCTAAAAGTTATTCCCTTCTTGAAGGTTTCTCATTTTCTTTTACAAAATATATTACCGTGTTATCGAGAAATGTCCAGTCTTACATAGTAACTTATATCACGATTATCTGGTAGAAAATGTGTTTCCAAGAAAAAAAAAGAAAATAAGAAATAATTTTATTTATTTGTTTATATTTATATAACTATTTTATCATCTTAATACAACTACATTTTCGTTACAAAATTACAAAATTATATTACAAAAAATATATACTCGAATATATAATTTATTATACATAATCTCCGTAATAGGTTATCAGAATTAATAGTAAAATTCAATTGTAGATTAAAGTTAAAATACTACAATTAATTTATTTAATAAAATTTCGTGCACAATGTATTTAAAAATGATCTCTACGAGTTATACGAGATATAAAAACGTATTTGTATATGTTATGATGGGCAAGTACAAAAGAGAAAATGGTAAAACTCAATTTTTGATCTAAAATTAATATAATTCCAACACCTTACGGTAAGAAGATAATGAAATCCCTATGCAAACGCGAGATGAAAAAAGACCCTTTCCACGCAATGAGCAAACGCTTCCGAGTGAATTTTTCATTAGCTCGCAGCGTGTTCGCGAGCCTGCGAGAAAGTCGATTTCTCGGGTGAAAAATACCTCGACAAATAACGCTAAAAAAGCGCAAGAAAGCCAAGATGAGGTGATAAAGAGAAGACGCGTGTGGAACAGATGGTGAAAAACTGGTGTACACTAACCAAATTATTTTATGGAAAATAATTGTATATTTACATATAGTAATAACGTATGAAATAAAGTTTTATGATGTTGCCATTTAACTTTCGGATAGTACAGTTTGTTTTTTATTTTTTATATACCAATTAATTATTTGTGTTAATCATAGTTCACTAATTACTTATTAGTTACGTTAAGAAAATGTACACACATATATATATGTATATTTAAAGTTATAGTTGTCATTTACTGAAAATTTAATTACTAAAATAAATAAATTAAAATAAACATTATCATACCTATTTATTTATATCAATTAATTCTTTGAGCTTTTACTGTTATATCCGTTGAGATATAAAAATTTTTGAATTTTTGATAATAATATTAAACTTTACGTGTTAAAACGGAACACGCGTGATAAAAGTTAAGGTTGCTGTTCTACCTATTTATAATGTAAAAGGTGAACGCACTTTAACACTGCTGAGTTGAAGATATGTTTATGATTGTGTAGTATACGTACACGTACAACGACTGTGTACAAAACTTGAAGTTACATCGTTATACCAGAAACTGCGTAAACTTATATTCAAATACCCATTATTTATTTATATCACGCACCAATTTTAATACCATTGAAACGCATGTTTATCCTAAATATTAACGATGTGTAGGGGCAAATATTCTTTACTATACCGATTAAATAATTCGTAATCAAAGACCTTTTACTCGTCTCTTTGCGAAGTAAAATACTAATATCGGTATTTTAAATAGCAAAAAATAAAAGATTAATATATATGTAAAATAATTAAAAAAAAGGAACAATATATATACTAAAAATAATGTGCAATTTAAAAAAATAAACAGTAATTGAACGAATAATTTCTTGACAAAATTGTTGTTTAAATTAATGTTCGACTAGCTGGTATATTAGTTATTTATTTGATATAACATAAGGTACAAGATAAGGTTAGGTACAAATATTTCTTAAGAAAGAGAATGATATAAAAGAGAAGTAGCCGGGCTCGCATCGATTGTTCGCTAGGTGCACCGCTCGGAGACAACGAGAGGGACGGAGCATGCGGCAGGTGAAGGGTGGAAGAACTTGGGGTATCGATCCTGGGTACGCGATATCGCGCCGCGAAAATCGGCCGAAAAAGAGGAGCGACACCCGACGTTTCTGGGATTAGGGTCGCGGTAAGATAAGACCTTTGGTAAGCCTCGAGACGGTATTACTCACACTTTCCAAAGGGAGTACGGCTATACATATACCTTTCCATTTTAATGGGAAGAGCGATTACCGATTTATCTTCGGTCACTCTACCTATATATCACATTTTTGTATTTAAAGACGACCTTTTACACACGGTTCGTAAATGTATTCCAGTTATTAACATTACAATTGTTTCTCATTATTAAAACTCTACATTTCTTTTAAATAAATTATTAATTTTTATATTATATAACTTTGTAATAGAAAAATAAAGAAAGAAAGCCTTAAATTTACTAACTTTAACAATTACATGGTATAATCGTTAGTGTTTCCTAAAATAATATTATATAAAGAGTTGTATACATGAGTGAATTAAGTAAAGGACGAGCCAACCAGTAGATCACTCTACGTTTCGTCAGACGAGCCGTTTATTGATATTACTTTCTCTAACGATTGATGTTTAATATAAATTTACTTACTATTTTAATACTTTTTGTTCCTGTAATTTTATATTACATTTAAGTAAATATTCCACAATGAATTTATTTATAACAAAAACCATCCAAAAATATTAATAATAGTAATATTAAAAATACTTATTTGGAACTAACTTATACTGTTGTAGATTAGTAAATTATACAGCTCCGTAGGTTTGACATTAATAACAGCGAAACTATAAATATTTAAATTAAAAATTAATTAATCTAAATGGCTTTACAAGGAAATTACATGAAAAATAATTTAAGTTAACCTTTTTTAAATTTAAATTCATTCGGCAATTCATGCTTCAAACTTCCTGTCAACTAAAATTATTAATATAGGATATACATTTATAAAGTGATGTAATTGTTTCTATTGCATTGCGATTTCATTATGAACATAATTATTTATATAAACATTTTTTTTTATTTCACATATATTTTCACCTATATTAAATTATAGGGATAGTTTAACTCATCAATTATTTATTTTTGTTTTATTTGTCAAAAATTGTTTTTTTCTAAATTGTATTTACCTAGTACGCATCAAATGATCGTTTATAATGTATTATATTTTTATTTTCGATGACATTTCTTAAAAAAAAATTTTATTTTTTGTAGACAGAGAAAATGAAACATGGGTCTTATTATCTTCTTCCCGTTCCCATTGAACTAGATTTCGTAGTATTATTATACCTATATATACCTGAACGAAAAAAGTATCGACAGTTCAAAAAATCAATATCACACATATTGCGTCAGCAAATAATTCCAAACGTGCTATATACACAAAAGACAAGTGTTACAATACTAGCTGACAAAAAGATAAATTGTTTGGTTAATCAAAATTGAAGGTTTTTATAAAATATTAGGTTTTTTATACCATAGCTCTAAAAGATATTGTAATTTATTTCAACTCTTTATATAAATAATCATTTTTTTGTAATGTATATCTAGTAAAATTTAGATAATGTATATCTAGTAAAATGATTTTACATTAGATAAATGAATATTTTAAATAATATAACATTTTCTGCAGATTCTTAATTACGATTGGTAATATTAGATATGTAATTTAAAATAAATATGTATAATATTTGAATGTAAGTAAAAATATTGGTTTAGATCTAATGTCACGTATTTAATAAATTAAGTTATAAGGTAACAGATAACACTAAATAATATTAAAATTTGATGAAAATAACAATATGTAAGATATAGAAAAGAATAAAAAAAAATAATATCAAGTCGTAATAAAATGGACAAAATTTGTTTTATTAATGCTTGTTTTAGCTAATTTTATAATTGTATAATATATATTTTATGTACAAAAATTAAAAAATAATAACAAAAGAAAAGAGGAATTTTTATTAGGAAAAAGTGGAAACCAATCCATATTTTTAATGACGTAAAAAAATGTGTTGAAAATACAAAGAACTAATTGTTTCGCATCTTCTCCCATAACACGAGACATTGATTTATATAGAGGTCTAAATACCAGGAAACTCGTGGGATGATCGATGACGAGGTAATAATTCGGAAACCGAACAATCCCGTTTTATCTGTTCTCTCTCATTCTCTCGAGGAAATTTATACTTGGAGGATTACACTTTCGAGTATCCTATCCCTCGCTAAACGTACATACATATCGATGCCGATCCCTTTGTAAACCGAATGTCGCGTGAAAAGTTTCGTGAATTTCTTTTTCCGCGTTGTCGGTGTTATTTATGACTTACAGATATCATTTTTCTTTTCAAATATATTTTGTTATACTATCTTTTTCTAATCTAATTGTTTGTTACAAAAATCGTAGCAACGACTATACATATATATTTAGAATTAGCAATTTATGTTCAATGAAATGGATATCATTGTTTTCACAGTTTTCAGAATAATTTGGCTCTCCTACTTAATTATTTACGTAAATATCCATTTTATTAGCGATGAATTCAATAAACTCTCGAATGCAGTCAATATATATATATTTATTTTAATTAATACGTACTCGTTGTTTGACGAACAAAATGAAAAGATCGTAATATGTAAATTCAAATATATATACAAAAACTTAATTAATTTAGCTAATTAATGAAATGTATGTGTAATTTTGAACAGAATGTGGGGCAGAGCAAACATGGCGGCGGTGACCCTGCTCTTCCTGCTCGGATGGATCTGCATCTTTGCTGAAGGTGAGTGTGTTTACTAATTTACCTGTCTCTCAACACTATCTGGACATATACGACTCGGACCGGTCAACATTCGCGATTATTTTTATCAAATCTTACTTTCCTTAAAATATTCTAAATACTTCATTTTTATTATTTAATTAATTTCGAAAGTATTTATTATTTATATATACACACATATAAATAATAATATAATAATGTATAAAAATAATTATTCTATAAACATTTAAAACATTTTTTTTAATTCCAGATTTTAATATAATATTCGGTATTTGATCTTTTAAGAACATATTTCTCCATTCAATGTTCTAATAGAGAAATTTCCTTCATCCCTTAAAAAGTCGTAAATATCAAATAGCAAATATAATTTGCTATCTGGTAGAGGAAACTATGTAAGTAATAATACAATTTTCCGATTTGCTAAAAACAGGTTTAAAACATGTTTAGGCATTCTTATAAAAAAAAACAAGATCGTAAAATTTTACGGACGTGGAGCGCGAACATTATTTTTCGTTGCACGTGTCCCAAAGTAGCACCATTATGGATCATTTTGGTTCATAAAGTTAAAATTTTGTGTGCTTGAGGAAAAGTGTGTTTTTTGTCCATTATAGGGTGAAAAATGTGTATTTCCAAGAGTACGTAAAATTTCAGTTTACGGACTTAAAATGGTTAGTAAAGCTGCTATACTTCAATTGTAAATATCGAAGTAACCGTAGAATTATATATATTATATTATAATAAATATTTTTATTACTCATATTTTTTAATCTTATCAATCAAAAAGACTAAAAATCGTGGTAATAGAACATAATAGGGTCTGCATTACGTAAAAATTTCAGAATATTTTATCGAATGTTTCTTGGAAAAAACTATAATATAAAAGAATTATTTCTTTCAAAATTTCTTATTTCGTAGTAAAAGTTTACTTTCTAATAGTAACATATAGATTTATTCAAGCTTGTTAGAAATATATTTTTCGATATACATGTGCGTGAAATCGCATTTTACAAATTGTTTACATTTTTTAAAATGCGATTTCTCGCTCACTGTAACGAAAAATATCGTTCGCAACACGTGTAAGTTCCAACCTAGTGTAACAAAAAAACTCTCGGTCCGGCTCCGCCGAACTTTGTTTTTCTTTCCCACACTTGGTTGTAACTTTTTCCGCACTTGTTACGAAATATACTAATATTTATAAATGATGTATTTTATGGTACATAACTTTTGGAAAATGCATTGATCCGTATGAAAGCAGGTGAACTTTAAAATCAATTAAATACTTTTATATTTTTTAAAATCGTATTATTGAATTCAAAAAATGATTAGGCTATTTTTCTATTAATAATTACGCTACTATTAAATTAGCGTGAAACATAAATTTAAATATTTGTAAATAGTTTAACCGACACGGTGGCGGAGTGGTGGAAGCACACCTCAGCCGATCGCGAAAGTTAAGCAGCGCTGAGCGCGGTTAGTACTTGGATGGGAGACCATTCTCGTGCGGCTTTCGTGATCAGTTAGGTGTTTTTCACATTCCACAACGTGAGCGGGAGGTGTGAAACATTCGGTTTCGGTGTCAAGGCCTACGCAATGTGACTTTGACACCCAAAAAGAATGTTTCGAATACACCGGCCATCTCGGGTGAGGTTTTCCCTGCTTCACAGGTTTCCCTCATCCACGGGCATAACCCCGGGCGAATGCGAGATGGTGGCGTTTTTAAGGGAGGGATAAAGCACCCACACATAGGTGGTAGGTGAACACCATTAAAGTCCCCAGGGATAAACGGTAGGAAGTGCCAGGAAAAAGAGAGCACAAAATCAAGAATATTTGTAAATAGTTTGGATTATTTTAGAAGGATTATTTAAATTTCATAATATTAATTCAATTAGTACACTATATAAGTTGTTAACTTTAATTTGTATGGAAACCTTACCTACATTGGTAGTTCTCTTATCATTCTTTGTATCAATGTTTGAGATCCAAAAATATAATGAGTACATTTTTATTATAATAAAACGGAAATATTTTTAAAGACAAGAATAACATATTACAGATTTTTAATTCAATTTTTAATCAATTTTTATAGAGTTTTAAAAATGTTTATTTTAAAATAATTAATTAACATTAATTAGGAAGAAGCTACGTGACCTTTACAAAAGCAAGATTAGTAGAAGTCAATGAATATTTTTAACTTTCTATATACAAATTATTATAATAAACAAATAGTTCGAGTATCGTTTTGATCAAACAGGATGTCATATAACGTGAAATAATTATAGTGTAAAAAATAAAACGAATACAATATTTATAGGCATATACAATGTATAGGAATGCCTATATAGCTGCTGACCTGCACGAGAGACGAGAGAAAACGAACGTATACACCGACGGAGCAAGACCGCACACAAACTTTCTAAAAAAAATATAGAATACCAAACTATACACGACCTCTAACTCAAACTAATTACAAACTGTATACATAACTAATTATATGACAGGATTTCTATCCTCGAAAATTTAGACACTACATTTATTCCCATGCTGCGGAAAAACAGATTATTTTTATATTTCTAGACAGGCCGACAAAACTTGAATTTGAGTAATGACTTTTATGTACATACAATTATGTATGCATTTCACATTTGATTTATAAATATATACAGATAAATTATTATTGTGCAATTACAAAAAGTCGTATAGTAAAATGAAATGTTCGACGATATTATTTTTTAATCTAATTTTAATATAACGTCAATCAACCGAGGAATAAAGTTACTTCATTATAATGGAAAAGAAAATGACTATTTCTCAATTATGGTAATTATTATATATACCTCTGATTATTAATTGACAAGGGGACCGCGTTTAATCGAGTTAAAGGATCACCAACTAACTTGGAGCGCATTGGTTTCAATCGTTAACTCCGGAAACTCATTAGCACGGGTAACTTTATCTCGCTTATCACTCCTCGAAAAATCAAAGGTATAAATGACATGATTTTTCAATGATTGATTTAAGTTATTTCGCAACTGAAATTTATTTTTTATGTATATACAAATACTCGTACATAAATCTGGTTGTGGAAATGTATACACTATACAATAAATAGAACTGATATATATGTATATAAAAATAATTTATCTGGATATAAGAGTTTCCTTTTAAAATTTTTATTTTTTAAAAGTACAAAGATAAACATATACGTATGTGAATGGAAAAAACTACAGGTGCCCAAAGTAATGGTCCAAAGACACGAAACGAGAAAGTCCCCGAAGCCCAAAGTAGTCACGGAGATGTTGAAGCAATGCTCGAACGCGCAACTTCTTGGCTCTGGGCTCAACGGGATAAGGCAGCAGGATGGGGAAATGATACTCACATGGTTCTTTTGGCTCTACGACTGGCCAACCTTTCTAGGGACGACGATGTGCCGACTCCTGTCAATCTTGAAATGCAACTTAGTACCAAACAGATGGAGCTTGAAATAATTCTATTATTGTGGAGGTATTATTTTTTCTATATATTTGCAGTTTAAATAAATAATATTTACGTTGTTTTTGTAAAACGTATTTATTACTATTATATAAATGATTGTTTATTTACAATTTTGATTAAAATTTAATTTGAGATTTTATTTTTAATTATAATAATTAGCTAGAAATAGTTGAGAGAGTATAAGTGACGTTTCTGAAGTATTTGTTTAGACGAACTACAAATCTGAAAAATTACGCAACGAAATTACTAAACTGAAGTTTTTTTATATTTTTAAAGTAACAACTCGCATAAAAAAAAGTTTTATGTAAGAATCATGGAGAAATATTTACTAAATTAAATTTTAAATTTCTGTAATAAAGTATGAACACCGTTGTCTGAAAGCTACAAATTCTTGATGAAACCTTCATTGTTTCACTTATTTTAGTGAACACAACTACGTAGTTGATCTATATCAACATCCATATTTATTTGTTCAATTATTTTTAAACATAAAAGCTTAAAACATTGCAAAACAATAGTTTAATGCACAAACGAGCTTGAACATCTCAATTTTATCTCTTAGGTGTTGCGAATTCACGAAAACTTTTATTTAACTCCCACGAAATTTCGAAACTACATCGACTTTTCGGAAGTTAGACACTCAGGAATTTGCAAATTTTAAAGAAGTTCGCGTATCCAAGCTTCTTTCAAAGCTCAATACCACCATGAAAAGAAATGTTTTTTTCTCTTCCCGAGGGTCCAACTTCCAATTGACTATATCGTACACTACAATACACAATCACCGAGGATACGCCATGATTTTGGACACTACTCCAAAACTTTATTGTTCGGAAACCCGCTTATAGTTACTTTGAACTTTAATGTTACAATATTGTAGTGTAATAAAATGAAATTTTTTCGCGTTAAAATAAAATTTTTTTTACATATGTAAAGCATAAAATTCTATACAAACTGCTATTAATTTATAATTGATTTATTTTGTACACATTTAAGTTAATAAGGTGCTGCAATATATTTATTGAATTTGAGTACTAAAAAAATTAATTTGTTGAAATAGTATTAGAATTTAACTTATAATTTTACTTATTAGACTTTTTCATACTATTTATTCAACATGTATTTCGCCTGTATATATAGTTTTAGGGGGATGTTGGACCCGAATTGCAGGGATCTACACCTTTCAACTCACCAATTATATCTAAATATTGAATTAAAAATCTGCAAAAATTCATAAGGATAGTTTAAAACATAAGAAAGGGCCTGACGAATAGATTTTTAAACAAAAATAATATTTTTTATAATAATTGAACAAACTATTTTGGGTCGGTAATTTTTAGTGAAAAAAGCATAAATTTTTAAACCTAACATCGTAATTATAATATCGATTTAAAAATCTGAAAAAATTTGGGTTTATTGTTGAAAACATGCCTAAGGGTCTAATGGTCAGGATTTTTTAAAAAATTAATTTTTTTTTATAAGAAAATATTAAAAATGATCAGTTTTGAGTTCGACTTTTCCTAAAGATTAATTAAACCTAATAAAATCACTAATTTTCATTTATTTTAAGGCATAACTTTCACCAGTGTTCTTGGCCAATAATCTAACCACAACCGTTTGAAAACTCTTGAAAAATGTGATCTTTTGAGCGGTGTTCGATCAAAATCAATTGTGGCGTGGTCGCCTTTTTTAAAAATCAATATTTCCTGGTGTCCTATCTCTTCAAAATTTTAAAATTAAAAAATGTAACCGAGGTAGATAAATTCTAAAGATTATTTTGAACAAAAGTTGTATGTAATGTTTTTTCATAAAAATCAAGAGATTTTGAGATAAATGGTTTTGAACATAGCAATTTTTTTAAAAAATTGAAAAATTTCCATTGTTTATGGTGGAATAACTCTTAGTCAAATTATTTTTAACACCTAAAAATTTTTTTCTTTTTTTCTGGAAGATATTTCTAGCCTGTTCTCAAATTTTGGTGCAATTTAAAATTTTCATCATACCAGTTGACGTGAAACAGCCCATTTATTAATTTTAAAATTTATCAAAAGGAATAATTAAGTTCTGAGATGCATTTTCATCAGTTTTTTATATTTGTTCGAACATATATTGATTTAATCGAATGAAAATACGTAAAATTGTAATTTAATTATTTGTATTTTGTATATACTACAAATGCACTGCCAGATAAAAATATTCTTAAATAAAATAATTATTTAAAAAACTATCGAAATTAAAATATATGACGTTTAATTTCTATAAAATTTTGACTATATGTAGTATTGCATGATCGAAATCTAGGTCAATATGTATATAATCTTTATGATTTTAAGTGTATTTAAAGTTAACATTATATGTTTCAAAATGAAATATTGACTAATGAAATATTGATTCGAAACTTGTAATGTGGAATCAATCTAAACGTTAAAAAGAGAAAATTATTATTTTGAAAAAAAATGTGAAATGATTACAGACATCGAGAAGTCGGAAGCTCACCGGTACGATTGGCTCGTTATACTTTGGCTTTAAACGCTATGTGTATGGAACCAAGGCAATTCCATGGACATGACTTGATCGGAATCTTGCAACACCACGAGCCAGCGAGCGACTACGAATTTGCCCTTACCGCTTTGGCAGCGTGTAATGCTCAAGCTCACGTTCGCAAGAGACAAATGCGTCGGTTGCTTGACATCGCCCACGCCGCTCAAGATCAAAATTTTGGTTAGTTATAACTGATATGCTTATATGATATTTTAACTTACTTTTTTACATTGGTAATATATACGAAAGAAAAATAAAAATTTTCAATTTGTTTTGAATTTAAAACCTTTTTTCTCGTCGCTGTCGTTGTTTTAATTATTTTTTATTGCCTTATCTTAAGGTATACTGTCCATTTTACAGAAAACTTCGTATTTAATCCTTGCACCGCGTATAAGTTAGGTAGTCGTACTGAAAATATTTAATAATCCAATTAACAATTTATTTCTTGTGGAACAATAGATAAAATGTTTCAAAGGATCAGGAGCTAAAAATGGGTAGCCAAGCTTGAGTGAACGTGATTCACCAAAAATTTCCTCTTGTTACACTCTTAAACTTACTAGATTCACAAGTAATAATTTTTCTGAATGGGGGGTAATGAAAAAGAAAAATCAAGTAAATTAATGAACTTTATGGTTTTTGTGACAGAAACCGTAGCGATGGGTATAATGACGCTGCAGTGCATAGTTCAGGATCATCGGCATCGTAATCTTCAACACTATGTATTGAAACCATCGGTAAATCTAGCCCAACTGCAAAGACGTGACGGGAGTTTTGGCGATCTACGCACAACGATTTTAGCACTCCAAGCATTAAATTGGAATAGAACTACTGCACTAAATTGGCTAGCGAGAAGGCAACGGTCCGATGGTTCCTTCGATGGTGATCTCAAGCTCACCGCTGAAGCTGTTCTTAGTATCGCGCCCAGAAGAATCTCTAGCATCAGAACACTGGATTGTGGCCAGGGATTCTCTGATAGTGCGCCACCCAGAATTTCAACTCTCAATAGTACGTTTTATTTATCTTCTTATATATTATCATGATTTTTAATCCATTTACCTATATGTATCGTGTAATTGTAAGTTTATTCGTATCCTTATTAGCAGGAGAAACAGCGATTCCACCGAGCAACCACAATATCGTAACGACAGTGCTGCCAGTAACTGTGAAAACTGAATCAAGCCCGAGCAGCAGTAACGTATCAAAGTCAACGTCTACCAGTGTTAAAAGTACCACATCGAGTACGCCAATATTAATTGGGAAACAACTCCAAATGGTGAACGTCACCTATACTCTTTGGGTGGGTAGTGACGTTAACGAAATCCACAATTTAACACTGACAGCTCCCAAAAACGAAACTTTCTACGAAGTGATGGTATTAGCTGCTCAACGATCGAGTAACTTCCAATTTTCGGCATACGAGTGGCCCAATGGCCATTACGTTCATACGCTCGCTGGTTACAAAGAGGAACCCATGTCTTATCATTATTGGCTGCTTTACAGGCTGCCATCGCCACCTGAGCCAGGATCGCCACCTGGCAACCAATTCGTAGCTCCGGGAGGTTGGTATAACAATATTTCGGGAACATTTTTATCATTTTTTTAACGATCTTTTTTCTTTTTTACTACAATTGAACACAGTTCATCTAAACATATATTTTTGATACAGTGTGCTTAAAATGCGATGTGGCGCTCTGTTCATTTGTTAAAAAACGCATTTACACCTTCGGTTTCAAAACATACTGTTCGATGAATGGGTAAAAGATGATTATCAAATTGTGATGCGAACATCACCCTTTCTTTCCTCGGGTGATAATATTCTCACTTGTTTGATATGAACACATTCGCACACTAGGTATTGAAAAGTACGATTTCAGTTAAAATTATTTCCAAAATAACCGAGGGGCTACGCACTTCAAAAAGTAAAAAAAAAGAAATGTCAAGACTTTTTAAAGATTTCCAAAGACTTCCAAAAATTTTCAAAGATTTTTAAAGAATTCTAGAGACTTATTTAGACTTTTAAAGTATATTTGGAAGTCTTTGGGAATTTTTTCGAGATTTCCGAATGTGTAGTCCTCGAAAATAACATTATTTTAATTACGTATAATGTAAAATATATAACATCTCCGTTACAATCTGCAATTATATTAATTGAAAATTAAATGCAATAAAATGCAAGAGTCTATTGCAAGCCACGATACATAGCGGGTGTTCACCATTGTTTTTCACTAGAGCGTTATCTATCACTGTATTAACTTTTAAACAAAAATATTAATGCATTCATAAATGGCATTGGAAGGAAATTCGAATCTTAATTTTTTTGTTATACAGATATAACAATAACATTCTCTTCCAATGGTCTTTTTGAAAACGTTGATATTTTTATATGAAATGTAACACACAGTAATTGAATATTGAAGCGAAGATCATTGTTTTATAGTTTTTCGTAATATACCATATTTATTTAATTAAAATAATTTATAATAACAATTTTTTTCTTTTTATTTTTATAATAACAACTTTTATATTTCGTTAATAAACATGCATCAGTATATTAAACATGTGAATACGTTTATTAGATAAAATAATTTTTGTTTTACAGGAGTGGATGATTTGCAGATCAGTAACGGCGAACATTATCTCTTCTGGTACAAAAAGCTCTAAGGTTCGATGTAAAAAATAAAATAAACTAATTGAAGGATAACAAAAATATAAAAATCACTAACGCGAGTGAAAACAGGGGGGGAAATGAGTGAGAGGGAATAATTAATACTCACACACATACACACACACACACACACACACACACACACACACACACACACACACACACACATATACACGTACACTTACACACATACGCGCACGCACGCACACACCCACACACACCCTCACACACGTATAATACCAATGACGAAATTAGATATATTGGAAATCTAATGTCGAAGGAAACGAATGCGAGACACTTGCCAATGGCGTGGCGGGTGTGATGAAGATATCAAATTATATAATATCGTATAAATAATATCGTTACATCGTATAAAATAAGCTATCAACCAGGTATATAACATTTTTTATGAAACTGCAATGCACAATTATATTGTACTTATGATACGTCGTATATCGAGTAATTATTAATAATTTAATAAATACGATGCGTCAATATTGAATTTGTTTTTGGATACTTCTTTATTACATATGCCCCATCTCCTTTATTTTATTAAAAGTATAATATATATTATATTTTTTTTATTTTCATTTATGTAGCAGAGATTGTTCGACCGCGAAATTTTTCAAAAGATTTTTCATATATTTCTAAATAGGTTTTGCTAATGCTGATAAAAATAAAGTATTAGTGTCAAAGATTTTGAAATATATTGATAATATATATTAGAATTTTTTAAAAGATATTCGAAAAAATAGTTGCAGAAGGTTTTTTTCGAGTAATGACCATTTAATAAAATGATAAATGTTAAATGATTTATTCACCTGTAATCGATTATTTACCTACAAATAAGATGTTTTTACCTATAATCGATTAAGACGATTCGGATGAATTATTGCCCATCGCAAATTTATAATATACGAATAAGTTATTACTTTTTCGCGCCTCACGCACTCGAACTGTATTTTCATGTTTCTAATGCGATGTCACATCAAAAATTTTTAAAGTTGACTGCATATATAAATATATATGATATATCACATTGTATCATTTGTATCTTATATTAGGAAAAAAATTGGTTATATTATAAAAAAAGTCATAAATTCTTTATGCTATAGATATATAACAATAAATTTTTATAAAACAATGTAGTCACTTATTTTAAAATTTATAAATATAAAAATGTTACTTTTTTGAGTATTTTTTATTAATTTTATTAAAATTTCTATTTATATCCTTCAGTTGCGCGCGTGCGCATGTTATACGATGATATAGGTATATACTTCGAAAATTTACACTTTCATCATTTTCACCATGCAATTTTTTGTAAATACTTTTGTAAATTGTTAAAAATATACTTAAAGTAATGTTAATAATGTAAAAATAATTTTTTAAAAAACACTACTAAGATTTTAAGTTAGCGTTAGCATATATAATGGTAACACGTAAATTAAAGTACAAAAGGATACAAGCACAAAAAAACGGATTTGGTAAAACGAATATATAATAAGTAGGATACATTTGAATTGGATGTAGGCAGAGCTTTCTCAAAGTTTTGACCGGATTATTATCGTGCTATGACATAACCTCGCATAACGGAAACACTTATCGGCAAAACGTACAGCCGGTACAGCGCAGCTTTTCGACTTGAGTTTGTTCATATGATCACCACACACGTGTGCCGTAAGCCGTAGCGTAGCCCACAAGTATCTTGGTTGGGCCTTTGCGTGCGTGAGGGCCGTGAGGCGCGCGGTATCTAGCCAGCGGTACACCTAAGTTAAGTCCAAAAGTTACCTGCCGTATAATACGGAAATTTCATTAAAGTCCAGCGACGGACAGATTACAGTCGCACCTAAGAATCCAGATACTTAAAGAGGTTCAGGATGTCCACGATGCTACGCTCCCTGAAATTTGTGAGAAAGTTATCTACCACCGGCAGGAGGTTAGGTTTACCTATTCAAAGATTTGCTCCTGAAATACCATTGCATCCGCGTTGTCTTGCTCCTTCAACCATTGACCGGTTAGTTTATATTTATACAAATATATCTGTACAATCATTGTCATAAAACTGTTATTTATTTAACTAATTTCAATTGTTTTTGTCTCTTACAGGAATTATGTAACCAATGTAGGCTTAAAAGAGCAGTACAAAGGAGCTGCTAACGTAGACATGATGATCAGGGAAATTGACAGAAAGATCAATTTTACTGGATTTATTTACAAGGAGGATATTGAAAATGTTCTTAAAGCTATCGTACGTAAAGGTATGCTATTTATTGTTCATTTTGTACATTAAAATATTTTTTGCATCTTCCTTAGCTAATATAATATTTTTATTGACTCGATAAATATTTATTTCATCCTCATTTCTAAAAGCTGTTTCTGAGTTACAAACATTACTAATAAAAATTTTACGTATCACAATAAGAGTTATTCTAACATTATATCAATATTATAGCTCATACATATGAAGAATATTATTCTTACACTTGATTTATTATTTTTATGTCTAAAATTAAAAACTTAGATATTTGAATTCAGTTTTAAATGTCTCATAAAAATTAAAATTTTCAATGACTCAAAATAAAAATAATTTATTTAATTTCATTCGTATAACAAATTCTATATTATTCTTTTTTTTATTACATATGATTATTTTTTACTAACTTATATCATACAACAATATTTGATTTTATTTAATATTGTATATATCATAATCACTCTCCATGGTGTTAATCTTGAAAACTTTTATGCGATCTGACGAATTCAAAGGAAAAAAATCTTAAAAAGACAGATTTTTTTTTACTACAAGCATACTTTTATTTATTGATGTTTTTCAGGATTAGTCTCATCTACACAAGCTCTACTGCTAATTAGATGTTGTGGCAACTTTCTCAGTACTGAGAGTTTTAAAACAAGACAATTCATTTTAAATGAAATTTGGGAAACTATTAAAGAATTAAGTAAATGAAATAATAAATTATTATTTATTGTTAATATGAACAAAAAGTAATGCATGTATTTCAATTTCAGATGTTCAATTAGATATATCTCATTACAATGCTTTATTGCTTGTCTACATTGAAAATGATGTAGACTTTTCTCCATTAAATATATTATTAGAAATGAAAGATAAGAAAATAGAACCTAACCGTGTAACATTTCAAAGATTGATTGAACAATACTGTAATAAAGGCGATATTGCAGGAACAACAAAAATTTTGGAGCACATGAGTCAGCAAGATATAGCTATAAATGAAAATATTTTTTGTTCTTTGATTAAAGGTCATTCAGTAGCTGGGTAAGGCTGTTACATAACATAAAAAATTTTAAAATAAACTAGTATTAATCAATGTGATACTTTACAATACCATTATTTCATTTAGAGACCTAGACAGTGCACTGAATATTGTGAATATAATGAAACAAGCTAATATTCAGCCTTCAACACGTACATACTCTACCCTTTTGTGTGCACATGCTAGAAAAGGAGATATAGAAGCTGTAAAGAATACATTGACACAAGCAAATGAAAATAATATACTAATTTCTGATAAAGATATACTGGAAGTCATTTATACATTATCAATTAATGAATACTCCTCACTCCTTGATGAGGTATTATTTTTTACAAAATAAAAGTATATTTAAAAAACAAAAATAATTTTACAGTAAAGATAAAATTTTCCACTATTTTAATATTACAAATACTTTAAATTCTTTTTAGATGATTAATATTCTAAATAAAGGATCTATGTACAACAGAGATGCAATAGCAACTATGTATAGATTAATTGAGAAGAAAAAAATAGATGATGCTTACAAATTGTTAAAAACTTTGAGAGTATCAGAAAAAGTTGAAATAGTTGAGAAAGGATCTTTCTTTATAAAAAAATTAGTTATCAACGATTTGGTAATATATAAATAAAATCTATTATTATTATTAATTTTAATTATGAAATTATAATTTTATTTACATTTCAGGATCCAGAGATAATTGCCAAATATTGCACATTATTGAAAGAAGAGAAACTTAATAGTGCATCTTTTGATACTGCTGTATATACTGCTTTTCTTAATAACAAGCCAAATTTAGCATTGTCACTATTCAAAAGTTGGAAAGATAGTGGAGATGAAATTAGAGAACACTACTTTTATCCTATCTTTGCATCTTATGGTAGAGCTAATAACTTGCAAGGTAATGTGAAAGTGGTTTTTCATTGTATTATTACATTCTGAAATAAATACTTATTTTATTATATTTTAGGTGTACTAGACTCTCTTAGTTCAATGATTGTAGATTTTAATGTTACCCCACTAATCAAAACTGTACAAAATTTTGTAATTCCTCAGTTAATTGGTAATCCAATGAATAGTGTAGATACTTTGACACAATATAATTTGTCATTTATAATTGGTGCAAATGCAATGATTAATTATTTATTACAAAAGGGAAAAACAGTAAAGGCTGCCGAATTTAGTAAGTATTAAAAATTTGTATAATTGCAAAATATATGTACATATAGAATTATATAATAAAAATAAACTTCTGCAGTTAATTCTACACATATGAAGTTCAAACAGAAACTACTTATCAAGTCACTTACATATGCTTTTGTACAAACCAACGATTTACGATCGTTCATAGATATCGTGCATCATCAATACGTATTCACTGGGAAAGAAGAAATAAATAATCAGAATGTTCCTGAGGATCTGCATACTCCTAAACAATTTATTGATTTGCTTTTAACTGAAGTTTTAGAGAAGTTACCACAAAGCAATACTTCAATTGTAGTTAATGTGAGTACATGCTTTCTTAGATTTGATAATATACTTACTAATAAATGACATTTTCAGATTCTTAATGAATTATTGAGTAAAGGTTTGAGCATTGAACCAGAAACATCAAATAAAGTGAAAAGCTATTTGGGACAAGCATGTAATTCTGAAATTGAAGATGTCTTGTCTAAATTGATATCGCAAGAATCGCAACCTGCACAATTGAATATTTCAAATTCAAACGTGCAAAGTAGAGGATACCCGAGTTATGTATGTAGAATAAAGTAACTTATTTTATACATTTTCTTAAGTAATTTTAATATATTTACATCTATTTGTAGAAAGATCTGAATGTATTACAACAGAAGGCCGAAACGTCAGATCAATTTAAAATGACATTAATACAACAATATGCCAAGTTAAGGAATTCTGCAGCTGTTGATGAGTTACTGCAAGTAAGTTTAAACATATTTTTCTGTATTAATTAAATTGAAATGTAAATCAATTAATTTTTACGTGTATTTAAAAAACATTAATTACATTTAAAATTATTATCTTTGTTAGAAATTGGACGAAACAAATCCTACTTACAGTAATGGTTTCTGTGCGACAATGATTTCACACTATTCTAAAAGTAACAATATTGAAAAAGCTGATTATTGGTTTAAAAAAATGCTTGAAATTGAACCAAATAGTAAATTGGATAAATCAAAAATATTAAACTATGCTGAGGCTTTAATAAAAAACAATCGTGCAGATGGTAATTAATAATTGAACATACATACATATACTTCATAATTTTTTTGACACTAACAGTTCAATAAATTTTATTTTAGATGCATTAAAAATACTTACATTTAGCACGATTGACAGTAGCAGCGCAAGAACAGTACTATGCGAAAAATTGATAACTTCCGTTAGTAATTATTGTCCAGATCTTTATGAAGAGTTTATTAAAGTACTTCAAGAGCAACAATATGTGGAAAAAATGTATCCAAACATTGTTGCACCAATTATAAAGAAATATTTGGAAAAGTAAGTATTTTATTGAAAAAATAATTGCGGATATTTCGTAGATTTATTTGCATCATAAAACTAATTAATAAATTCGCACATTAGCAATGAATTTGATAAAGTCATCAAGATTTTTAAGTGGGCCTGTGAAACGTATAATATTGTACCAATGAAAAATGTAATAATGATGCATTTAATTAAAAATGAAGATACAAAGAGCTTACAAGAAATTACGGATTTATGCGTGAAAGTTCATGGTGAGCTAAATGCCTTGTTTGACCTCGCTATAGCATTTTTGGATTGCAATCTAATAAATCAAGCAAGGAAAGTTATGGAGGTAATACAATTTTATTAAGTATCGTAATGAGTACTAAGTAAATTACTAATTTACCAGTTAATTAAATAATATAACTTAGAATATTAAAATAAATGCGTTTTTATCATAAAATTTAAACTGGACTCATCGCTTCATATAAACAAAAAATAATTTAATTTGATTATAGAGCTCTAAACCAACAATATCACGTAAAATTGGATACAATTAAAAGTGAGCATTAATTAACGTAAATTTAAGAATTCGTAACTTTTCGTTTATTATTTAGATATAAATATTAATTAATTTTCGAAATATCACTTACCAATTTATAGTATTATATATTTATACAATTTTTGGTAAGAGATTTCTCCAAAAATAATATAAATTATTGGCTGATACTTGAAACCTGGATGGATTATTAGTAAACAACGATGTGATAAAAATGTGACATAATTTAAACACTATCATACTGAAAAAGTACCTAAATGACTTTTGAATTCTAAAAATCTCAATAAGTTAGAAATAATAAAATATTTAAAAAATGTTTAAATTTTAATTTTAAACAATTAAAAAATTATACAAATTTTGGGGTACATTCAATGCCTTTTTCAAGCACAATCGTTACACAGAAGTTTCCTTCCTTATATTTTCATCATCACAATATTGTGATGCCACACGGAAGAATAAGTATTGATTTAAAAATAAAATTTATGCAACCTAGAACTTATACAAGATTATCCCCAAAACTAATGTATGGATATCTGTATATAAAAGTTGAGTAGGTATATCATCTTCCTAAGAGAGTCCCAAAGTAGAGAGAATAAAAATCGAGTTCAGGAATCCTTAATATGGATGTCAGTCTCAACTTTTGTCCTCCTTACTTTATCAATGTATATAATATCATATAAATTTGGATAATTAAAAGAGGGCTTTAATTTATATAATTCTGAAAATTCATTTCCTATCGCTTATAAATAATTTATCCATGTACTAAGTTTTAAATAACACTAAACAAATTTTCATAAAATTATGAATATTTCTATCTAAAATGTAGTACACAGGTGAATAATTTATTAATAAAAATCACTGAACTCTTAAAAATTTAAATAAATGCCCTTTTTTTAATCATATTCAAGTGTGATATTTAATATTGATATAGTAGAGAGGGAAGAAGTTAAGTATGGTAGCCTCTAAAGTCAGTATACAAATTTTTTGGGAATCATTTGATATAAAAATTTGCAATGGTTTGAGAAATTAAAGTATGGATGTATAGAAATTCATTATAATTAAAAAAAGTGAATATTGTCTTTCCAATATCTAAAATAAAAAAATTTTAACATTTATGTATTTTAGACACCTGGTTTTTTTTTGAAGAGAGACAAAGTTATGTACGTTGTTCGCATGTGCAATGAATTGAACCAAACTACAAAATTAGAAAATCTTATTCAACTTTTATCAGGTTTATATACTGACATAGAGCCAGTATATTTGCAGCTTCTACAAGCTTATGGTTAGTAAACTTATTATTTTATATAGAAATAGAATATCATAGAAGCATTTTAACAGTAAACTTAATGTTTTACTAGAAAAAAATGGTGAGTGGAAGAAGTGTTTATCTTTGTGGACCCAAATGCAAGATGAAAATATTATACCTTCACAAACATTTATGACCCAGCTTGAAAGAATATTAAAAAAGTATGACCAAACTATACCTTTTGCCGAAACAAAGAATGCAATCCCAGAAAACGATAAGAACCTTGAAATCCATCAGGCGATTTCTTCCGGAAACTATAATAAAGCTGAAATTCTAATACAGGAGTAAGTCATTTATTAGTAAGAAAATTATTAACTATTTTTAAATAATCAATAATGTCTTGTTTTTTAAAAATTGATAGTCTAAAGAGATACAAAAGGAGTAATTATTATAAAGAATTGCTCTATATACATATACAGCAAGGCAAACTAAAAGAAGCTGTAGCAATTGTTCATGAAATATTGAATGTTAATAACAGTAGTAATATATTAATTAAGAAATGTGAATCTGAAATTAGAAATGTTTTTAAACATTTAGTTGAAACAGATAATTTTTCAGAAATTTTACAAATTGTGAAAAATTATAATTTACGGAAAGTAAGTAAAATTTAATGTTATATATTGATAATGTTAAAAAACTATAAATAAAATTTCATTATTTTATTTTAGATAAAGTTACATAATTTGGTATCTTTCAACAAATATATTAATAAAATATATTATGAATCCGGAAAATATAGTGATTTTCTGACACATTTGGAAAATGTTGCAAAAAATCCAGAACAAACAATTGCGGCAAATAGTATGATATACACAAGCATTGCAGTTAAAGCAATGCAAGATAACCCTGCTTTAGTAGAGAAAAGTAAATATTGCTCATTTTGTTCGCATTTTATGCATAAACGTTTTGTATTTAACTTTTTTTTTTATAGTTAGGAAAATTGCAGACATTTACATGAAACAGTATGTGTTTGCTCCAATAAGTGTTTTATGGGTTTACGAATTTTTACGAAATAGTCCAGAAGCTGATGAAATTTGGAATAATTCTTTTAAAAATACAAAAAAATTTCATAGTATCAGCGTAATTAAAACTTTAGATTATTTCGATTCTCTAGATAGAGTACCTCAAGTCACTGAAAAACTTTTAGAAACGAAATTTAACTCTGAGGAAAAACAAACAATCTTTACAAAACTACTCGAAATTGTATTAAACTCTAGTTAGTAACTTTAAATTTTTTATACATTTTTATTTTGCAAAATTGATAACAAAATGATATTTTTCTTTTATAGGTAATCCTAAAAAATATGAAATTGCATATGAGTGTTTGAGATACATATCGAAAGAGACCCCTATTGAAAAATTAAGTAATAATATAATTACTGAAATAGAGCAAAATTTAACAGATGGAAAAACATTGAAATCGCTACAAAACACAAATTAAAAAGTAAATCTTATTTATTAAATATTATTTTTAGTATTGAAAACAATTCTAATCAATTTATTTTATCTTTAGAATAAAGAAGGAACTGACTGGTTAAATTAAAATTACCTATAAAAGTTAAAAAAATTTTTTATAGGAAACTTGGAGATAAATAAAAGTTAAGTAATTTTGTACAAAAACTCTGTTGTCAAGATTTATTATAACTGATGATTAAGATATATTTTAGTATTAGTGAACAAGTTAAAATTTGTTTTATCTTAAATACTAATGATAAACTATGTATGTATTAATAACTTTTTACCAAATATTAATTACAAAACAACTTTGTACTTGTATTTGCGTAAGACTGTAGATTATTAGTAATTTTTTTCTAAATGAACAAAAATTGATTTATTTACAGTTACAATTTGTACAATAGTCTGTAAATGTAACATCGTAAAATAACAATCTTTTGAAATAAATGTTCTTGTTAATAAATTGTAATATTTATTATTATTTTTATCCAATCTTTCAAATAAATAAATAATAATAAAAATTGTCAGAATATTAATTTATGATGAAATAATTCTGAATTATAAACACATTTAATTAGTATTATGAAAAATATAATGTAATATAAAAAGAAGTTAAATTCCACAAATGTACTTATATATTTATTGAAACTATTACTTATATGTACACATTTCGATAAAGTTAAAAAAATAAGAAATTTTCTTCATTAAAAATAATTAAATACATTTTATTCAAGTACTCTTATCATTTGGGTACTTTCTCTTGATATCAGTAGATATGTAATATTTAATTTTCATATAACTACCTGTGTCATGAAGTAAAAATACATTTAGTTGAATTTATAAAAAAAAGAAACCCTTCACTACAAATTACATTAAATTATTTGACATTTTTGTTGTACAGTATTTAAAACAATACATTAGTTTAAACTAATATCAAAGTAAATAGTTAAATTATAACATATTTGACAAACTACAAAAATTCGTCACACCAGTCCAATAAACATTGATAGCAGTCATTGGACTGCTTTGTGTTTGCTTGACATAGGTCCTTCATCCATTCTTGAAATAGTTCCTTATCTTTTTTAAGAACCAGAAATTGCCCAAGAACAACATATGCCTGTAGAAAGATTGCAGAATAAATTAGTAAGGGAATTGTTATTTTCAATTATAATTAAAAACATTTCTTAATGTTGCACATTTTACTTTATCAAAACCAGCAGCTTCCAAACGCTTTCCAAGTACTTCACCTACACCTGCGAGAACTGTCACAGGTTTCTCTCCCATAGGCTCTGCCACAAAATTCTTGTGTTTCTGTGATGTGCTTGACATTTTGTCTAGAAAATATATAACATTATGCCATATTTATTCACTGATTGGAACAATGGAAAAATACACAATCTGGTATTTTTTACATATTTAAAATAAAAATTATTTGTAAACTAAAAATTTTAAATAAGTCTAACCTACAATTATTATTTACAAATACAATAATGTACGTAATTTCTAAATAAGTTGCTTGAATTGTAAATTAAAGGTGGATTTTCTTATATACACGTAAGTGCCAACTATAACGGTTGTTCCGTACTAAAATTTGAAAGTCAAAATTTAGTTATTGTAAGGTGAAGAAAACGCTTAGTTTTTTAAAGTTAAATTAACCTTTTTATTAATGTGAACCTTATTATTATCGTTGATGTTCGATGTATAAATACGTAGGATCGCCGCTAATAAACTTATACTGAACTGACTTATTTAAAAATAAAATAGGTACGGCAACGCCGACAATAAACGACCCGAATACAGACGCACAGCACAAACACAACTGTAGAATCATTATTATCATAATAGCTGACTATCTGCCGGATGTTAACTCAGAGATCAGCGGAAATATAACGTATTTTTCTGTTACTGACCACTAATGACAGTCACGAAACCTGCAGTATTTTTAAATTTTCTACTTTAATTAAAAATAACATAAATTACTGATTTTTTAAAAATTATATTTATTTATAAATTATATTTTTTTACTTATTTTAAAATTTATCGTTGTTTTAAATGTAACAACTAATAATCACGTGATATTTTCTCAATGTGTATAGGTTATAATTCAACACTGAACCTGTCAATTTATGTTTTTGCAATAAGAGAGCATCCTATTTTTATTCTTTAAACGAAAGTACTTATTTGTTTGGCCCAAAAGTAAATATGGAGCACGTATGTATCATATTAAGACTGTGTATCATTTTCGTAAAATGTTAAAATGAAAATAATATATATATATATAAGATTATTTCATTAATTAATTGCTTACTTATAAATTAACAACATAATTTGCAGTATAAATGTGGTATGTGATATTATAATGAAAATTCAACTTGATACAATAAGTAATTGTAACTAAGTTTCATTCTTTTTTTAGATATATCATCATGAGATTTTTACATAGTAAAATTTTCTTACTTCTCATTGTATGGAGAGTGAGTTCCGTTTTCATTGTACAAACTTCTCATGTTCCAGATGAGTATTGGCAGTCTTTAGAAGTTGCTCATAAATTAGCTTTTGATTATGGTTACTTAACTTGGGAATGGCGCACAGGAATTAGAAGTTATTTATACCCATTTTTAATATCAATTTTATATTCAATCGCTAAATTTTTACATATTGACAACATATTTGTTATAATTACATTACCTAGAATATTTCAAGCTGTCTTAACTGCTTTTGCAGAATATAGATTTTATATTTGGACTCAAAGTAAATTAGCTTTATTCAATCTTGTGATAAATTGGTATTGGTATTATTGTGCTACTCGAACTTTGATAAACAGTTTTGAAACGTGTTTAACCCTTATTGCATTGTCTTATTATCCATGGAAAGAAAATCCTAGAAAACACTCAGTATTTTTATGGATAGTAGGTTTTCTGTGTTTTGCAAGACCTACATCTGTACTTATTTGGCTACCTCTATGTCTGTATCATTTATATAAAAGTAAAGCAGTATTAAAATCATACATATCAATAGGATTATGTTGTTTGGTTATTTCTATAGTTATCGATACACTTTGTTACAGAAAATTCATTTTAACTCCTTTGGAATTTTTCAAAGTTAATGTTATTCATAGAATATCTGAGCAATATGGAAAAATGCATTTCATGTGGTATTTTATCTCAGGTTTACCAGTACTGCTTGGAATAAATTACATTCTTCTACCTTATGCAGTATATCAGCTTTTTAAAAATCAATATCACATATCTGTTATTTTATATTCAATTGCTATTTGGAATATAAGTTTGTACTCTTTGCTTGCTCATAAAGAATTCAGATTCATTTTACCAGTATTGCCTATGCTTATTTATATTCTGAACGAGAGTATATTTTCACCAAAATTAGCAGATTATAAAAAGAAATTATTTATTTTGATATTGATTAGTACTAATGCAATACCTGGGTTTTTCTTCTCAGTTGTTCATCAACAAGGAGCTTTGAACGTTATGAAAAATCTAAGAGTTGATATAGAACACAATAAAGATTCAGACATTGATATTCTTTTTTTGACAACTTGTCACGCAACACCTTATTATAGTCATTTGCACAAAAATGTGTCCATGCGTTTTCTAACTTGCGAACCTAATTTGAAAGGGATAAAAGACTATCGTGATGAAACTGATGAATTTTTTGCAAATCCAATGAAATGGTTAAAATTAAATTATTTAAACAAGACTGATATTGCTTTGCCCAGTCATGTGATAACTTTTGATTCAACGGTAGAAGATATTAAACCATTTTTAAAATATTACAAGGTATCAAGAGTTTGTAGAGATACACATTTTCCTCGCCATGAAGAGTTCAGCAAATTTATAATTTATAAGCGCCAAATGATTAATGAATTTATACTTACTTAATTATATTAAGGTTTGTGAAATTCTAGAAAATGATTAACTTATCATTTAACTAATTAAACATTAAAAAATTCTAATTTTAAATTCTAACTTTCTAATTTTTTAAGTAATAAACATAAGAATCACCAGCATTGTAAATTAAATTTATAAGACCCCATGCTTACATTTAATAGATACAAAATAGTTACCCAAATTTAATCTTAATTAAATGTAAATCTTATTTATTTATTTATTTATTATTAACCAGAAAATACAATGCTGCTAAAGTTAGCATATCAATGATATCTAACAATAATAATAATAAATAAAAAATAAATTTTGTTTGCATTTGACAGAAACTCATTTTTCTTAAATTTTTATAACAAAATTAATTAAAAAATTAAATACCATAGTTTAGAAACAAATACTTTCAAATTTATTTCAGAACTTAAACAAAAGTTTGAACGATATATGCAAAGCTCTCGACGATTTAACAATTAAAAATCTGGAATTGACAGAAGAAAAAGTGGAGTTAACAGTTCAATTAGAGAATATTTTGCGTCAAGGGCACATTGATCTAGCAAAAGCTCGGTACATTCGAGGAAAAGAAAGTGTAGGGCTTTTGCAAATTCCAAATGAAGATATTGAAATAAGTTCACTATTCGATCTGGAAACAACTTACACCAAGACAATTCCTGTTTATGACATAAGTTTGAAAGAATTGAAAGCACAAGATCCTATCAAGTGGTTTGGTGTTCTTGTACCGCAGAGTCTTAAATCTGCACAAAAACATTTTCAAGATGCTGTATATCTCAGTGTCAAATTGGCTAATGTTCAGTCAGAATTGGTAAAAATTAATGAAAAGTCAAATATGTTGAGATCTTTGAAAAAAGTTCCCACAGAGGCTTCTTGATCAAATGTTTAATTTTTAATAAATTATTTGTACAACCTTTGTTATTAGATTTAAAACTTTTTTATTTTATTATTAAGTGTTTTGTTGGAAGTATTAGGTTTACAAAAAAAGTTGTATGAATTATTAAGTCATTTTTATAAAATAAACATAATTAATAAATAAAAATATTTTCAATATGATATTTCCAAACAAAAATATTTGTTATAACTATAATAAAAATGATATAATTTGTTTAATTTCATAATATTTTCAATGAATGAATGTAATCATATGTATAACAATATCTATTGTTGAAACATTCAATAATTTAATAATTTTTATGATTCATATAGTCATTGGTTTTAAGTGTAAACATTTCAAACTGTAGTAAAATTGTATTTATATACATTAAATATAAATAAATTTTAATAAAAAAACATCATTGGTTTCATTGGTTTATCCTGTTTTAATTACATTATATATGAATACTTATTAGAATTATTTGGTCATTGAAAAATAACAAGGATGGAGATTTTACAATTAGTTATATAGGTAGATTTTTTTCTATTAAATAATTTAATTTTGTATATTATTTTCAGAATTATTATTAACTAAAGTTAAAATTGAAGAGTGATTACATAGCAATAACATTTTTCTGTCATTAATGATAACTCTTAAAAAGAATTAATGTTTTATACAAAAGTAAATAGAAAACAAATTTTGTTTATCATATATTTATAATAATTTTATGAAGTAATTTTATAAAAGGTGTAAATGACTGTATAATTTTATAATGAATGATTTACATAGCACTGTATTATTGCAGATACAGCTACATAAACCTTTTATTGGAATACAAAATGTACTACCTACTCTTAAGTATTGAAATTCACAAATTTGTATTAGTAAAAATGTAAATATCAAACGCTTATTTTATGTTTGTAGAAACAGATATAAAATTAAGTAATTGAATAAATGTGTATCGACGATTATAAATGCCCCATCTAATAAAATAAATATTAAACTCCACTATAATTTTTAAGGAACCACCTTTTATTAAAAGAAAAAAGCTATAAATTTCATGTCGATCAACTAAATTCAATATGTTCCAAGAGTTATAGTCCTCAACTCTTCTGTTCCTCTCTTTCTCTGAATATAAGCATCCAAAAATACAAGGCTAACCCGCGCGTGCGCGGAATTTTAGCCCCCCTCGACCAAGGTCCTTTGGCTTCCTATATATATATATATATATATATATATGTGTGTGAGCGTATGCATTTACGGGTATATGGATAGGTGTACGCGTGTGGGTGCGCACGGGTACACAAAAAAAGAAGTCGAAAATCTGGATGATCGCATTATCTCTTTGTAGAGTGAAAAAAAAGATGATAAAAATGATGATGAAAATGAGGATCGAAAGTAAAAGTAACAAAGTATGGTGTGGTCGAAAAAGGTTCGGTGATGAAGGGTACGGTACGCGCGCGCGCGATTTTTCCCCGGGCAGATAGTCGGATTTTATTCTGCGCATGGAAAGCAATTTTGCCCAATCATAAATAGGGCTATTGTGGGGGGACACGTACACCCCCCCGTGTGTGAGAGAGCAGAGAGAGCTGCCCCGGCTGGCGCACACGTAATGGCAAGCGGATCGGGACTGAAAGAGTGACTGGTTAACTCTTCGACACGTAAATATTTCATACTTATTTATCGTCATATATTCCTTATCAATTTCATTCTGCATCTTTGTACATTGGTGTGTTGATACGAATGATTAGCGAGTGGCGATTAGAGCACTGCGATCGCTGTATTGGTGCGCGTGTCGCCAGACCGATTAGAAGTGTCTCTATGTGTCTATGTGTCTATGTGGCTATGTGGCTATGTATCTATGTATACCTCTGTGGCTCCTGTCCCTGTGTGAGAGATCAACTACCATTCGCTTACTTACATCTATACATATAACTACATCTACACGTACCTGCACTCGTGTGTACATGCCTATACGTAGAGATCTGTATTCCTCGGAGTCTGGGGGGTTTGTGTGTACCCAATGCATTAACCCTTTCTGTGTATCGAATGGGTTTCAGCGTTGAGAATTACATTCTCTATACACATTTGGTTCTACCTTCTTTCAATGAATGGGACTGTTTTTTCTTTTTTTTTTTTACTACTTACGATTTAGCGGATTTTTTTTTTTTTTTTTTTTCGTTAATTTACATGAAAATAACGAAAGGGGGGGGGGTGGCATCTGATTATGTATTCATTTGAATAAGCTGAATATATATTAATCTCTATATGAACTTATAATTGGCTTTATGGATATGATCAAAATAATTGAAATTTTTTTAATCAAACAAATATTATGATAAATAAATAGAAAAATACTTTTTTTAATTCGTTCATTTAATTCGTTTTCGATGCAAAAATTATTAAACTAATTTAATGTTGTATATGCAAGTTTTTTTAGATTGAAGGTATAATACTTTTTTACATTATAATATTTTTTAAGATAAATTTTGTCTTAGAGTAAATAAGTCCAAAAAATTGTTCTATCTGATAGTGTCATGTTAATTACTATGCAGTTTTGTAAAAATATTTATTTTATCTAACAATTATCTATACCTACTAAAATTAATATTTTTATAATATAGTATCGCATTTTATTTTTGACGGAAAGAAATAAAAATAATTAAATGATTTTTTTACATATTAATCGCATGTCACAAAAACTTACATATTGTTATATGTTTAGTAATATACTTATGAGAATTTAAAATATTGAATTTTTCTTATGAAAGTGTACTTTAAAAATAGCTACCTTACAATGGAAGAATAAAAATATATCGCTGACTGTTTGAAAACTAATAATTTGTCCACTTTTTCACGTAGTGCATGGTATAATATAATATCGATGTTCATATACAATATTTACATAATGAAAATGAGGAAGATGGATTTGAACTAAAATTATTTTACGGGGAAACTGCTCGAAATGCTAAAATCGTAACAGCTATATACATTTCTGGTAGGAAATGACCTAGTAGCCTCTTGACTCCCTTGTATTTTTGATAAACGATAAAGATTTTCCACAATTTGTTATTTTTTGTTCCTCGGGAAAGTGTCTAATTTTTCAATTCCTGTAGTTCAATTAAAATTTTAACTGTATTCGACAAAGATTATTATAATTTGAAAAAAGAATGTAATATAATTATCCGTAAATATATATATACAGCTCATATTTATCGATTAATAATTCATCAGCGTGAAATCTAATGAAAACATTCATCACGTTACTGACTGCAAAAATGTATAAAACGAGAAAAAAAAAAGTTAGGAAACGAGATCCTTCGTTCATTCAGAAAATCTGCGAGTTTATTGACTCGTCTAATTTTATACGCTGGTCGAAGCCTCCGTTATTTTAGCTATTAATACGATTGGCGCGCTGTTCGATGATTTATTTAACGTTTAATGTATGCATATATAATGTATATAATACACATGCAAACACAACTACACATTCATATACACATTCAAATATCTTTTTAAACGTCTATAGCAAATTTGAGTTTACATGTTATAATTATATATAGATAAATGTATATAATGCAGCGTACGATATTTTGCAGTAGTACAAGCGTGTTGCGGTCAGACGTATTTATATTTCAAACGTAATTTACAGGTTAATCTAATGCGTTATTCGTATACCGAAGTTGTATAATGCAATGCGTTATCTTTTATTAATGAAAATACTTGCATATTTCGAATTATTATTAATAATGCACCAGGTATAATGCAGCTATAGCAAGATCTAGTTTTGACTATTTGTGTTATTGTATGATATTCGGTATTGATTCTCTCGTCTGTTTAATATTGTGAGCATCATTTTTTCAAATTCCCTTTACAAAGTTATTCGAGTGCGACTTTTTTTTACCTATATTTTTTTCTTATTGTAACTAATTAATAGTTTTATTTTAAGAAAAATGCATAAATTGAAATTTTTATAAACATATAGTTATTATAGAATAAATATATATGAGAATAGTTTCTCACTTTTTACATTATTTATACTTTAACTTCTTCCGTGCTCTTTGACAAGTATTGGTTTTATAGTAAAGAAAAAGGCAACAGGAATCATGGTTCTGTAAATGTAAATAACTGAAACTCCATTCGTCACGTTATAAAATTTTGTTCGAAATTACTTTATTCTACATAATGCATTATTAAAATGATGACGCAAGCAGTTCTTAGTAAATAAATCACATTCATTCGAATATATTTTTGATGCGAGATTTTAAGATCAACGCGTAGTTATGTCAGAACAATACTTAATGTAAAGCGTACTGAAATCGATAAGACTTTGACATTAATAGCAAATGTTAATAAAAAAAAGCAGCTGCATTATCGGTGCAGATATCTCGTAGTCTTTCTTTAGAATCTACATGAAAACTGGATAAAATGGTTATTTTGATAAATCATACAAGCGTTAATAATATCTTGTAAAAATATGAACGTAAGATCGATTCGCCAGATGGAATATGGAATCAGAAGCCGAGGACTCAGCGAGAGCGGGACTGGCGGAGCCGATAGCTGGCTCGATTCGACAGTCACGGGGGCCTCGTACCTGCCGACTCTCGCGGCAGCGTACCAATTGCCCGCAGGTGCAGCTTTGCTCCTGAACTCGCTGCAGTCGCTCCAGTCGACTGCCGCTGCCATGGAGCTCGTCTGGAAGCCTGGTAAACGCGAGCCACC
This sequence comes from Theocolax elegans, assembly GCA_026168455.1. Taxonomy (NCBI): domain Eukaryota; kingdom Metazoa; phylum Arthropoda; class Insecta; order Hymenoptera; family Cerocephalidae; genus Theocolax; species Theocolax elegans. The sequence continues at coordinate 15,433,211 of CM047425.1, read as the reverse complement.
CGATGCCGATCAAGGGAACGCGAGGGACGACGAAGAACGTACTGCCGATGACGAAGAAGACGAGGATGACGACGAAGAGCAAAGGATCGACGATGAGAACGAGGCTAGCGCTGAAAGTTGGGTAGGTTCGAATTATATACAGGATCTACTTACTATGCGAAATCGTTTATTCGCGTTATTTTTAATTTGGATCGTGTTTACTTTTGTAGAAGGATACACCAATGCCAGTGCTGAGTGGTTGGATGTTAAACGCCTACACGACCATGCTCGGTAGATTGTCGGCAGCCAGTGCAGCTCTCGAAGCTGCGGAGAATTCGAATCTTCCTTCGGACAGCGAATCGGAGAGTGACCGATCCTCGTCCACTGATGTCATGTGAGTGTAAATATTTCACAGTTCTTCATTAAGATGAAAAAAGGCTTGGTTCGATCTCTCTTGAGTATTACACGCATCCTTGCAAATTTTACGTACAGTTTACTTATTTACGTATATTCTTGACAAATTCCGTAAACTCGATTAAAGAACTTGCTGATTGTATCGCCAGCGGATCAAATTGGAATATTACTTCGTTTATCTTATTTTTAAAAAGAGATTTAAAAAAAATGGTGTTATTCATTTTGAAAAAATCGAAAAATTATTACACTTGTACAATTGTAACAAGACCTTTTTGCAGTTCAAGAGAAAGTAGTCCAACGGATAGTGTAAGACAAAATTACCAACGGGAAAGGTCGATGACAACAACGACGACAACGCGGACGAAAAAGAAACGCACAAGCGACTGTAAACCTCGGTCGACGACTAACAAAAGTGACAAGGAAGCTTCTTCTTCGGATCAATCGACCAAAGATGGAACTTCAACCACATCCCAAGGAAAGAAACGTTCGTTAGCTTTACAACGCGTCAGGTATAGGTACTCAATCTTCTTTAATTCTAATTACAACGCACTACATTTTACGTCACTAAAATCATTACAACGAAATTTTAAATAATGACATAATATTTTCATTCCGAATTTTTATAAATATAATAATGAATTCTTATTTTTATTACGGGCATCGCCGGTTCACCTAGAGAAGGTGTAGAGTGACCGATAGGAGAAGTAGACGGTTGTGAGCTATACGTTTAATCGTATAACTCGGTCTCATTTTTCGTTCACTCTTCACCTTCTCGTACATAACACGATCTACGTATTGATTTAAAAAAATGATTTCTTATTCAACGTTACGCGTAGTTTAAAAACAACACAGGAAATATTGAAAGATATATAGATTTCAGTGTAAACGACTGTATCGTCTTGCTAGAACACTCAACACACGGAAGAAACAATCGATTCCGAATAAGTAAGTTATCGACTGATTTCAGGTACGAAAGGGAAGAGTATCGTTGCTCGCTTTGCTCTTACGCGTGTACGATCGAAAAGGCATTCCAAAGACATCTACGGGCTCATGCTCGTGGCACAGCAACCGAGACGAGAGTTAGCTGTGCCGTTTGCGGTGCCGATCGTTCCTCCGAGGTCGATCTCAATAAACATATGCGCCGACATCGAGATAATCGTTATTTCTGCTGCGATATCTGTATATTTCGTACCGTCCAGCTCAAAAAGGTAATTGCTTGATACTAAGAGTAACAACCAAAAATTATACCTGACTATATACGTAAATTATATTCAAATATAGCATACGACAATTATTTTAATTTTAGTAAGTTTTAACTGATGTATATCACGTACCATAATTAACCTCCTTTACACCGGGTGCGTGCTATTATTTTTTGTAGAACTAACATTTAGCTTATTTATGTAACTTTAAAAACGTAGGATTTTGAAGCATTTGATATCTCCAGTGAAAAATGACTATTCGATGATAACTCTTGTACTTTCCCTCTGGTGCAATAAAGAAAAATTAATAATTTTGTTACGTGTGTCAAGTAAAATTAAATGAAAAATCATCCCAACAGCTGATCCAGCACCGGCGAATGCACACCGGTGAAAAGCCTCACCTCTGTCCACATTGCGCCTATCGAAGCGCTCGTCGTGACAACCTACGTAGTCACGTGCGCCGAGTCCATAAGAAAGAAAATCTTTATTGCGACACGTTCAGTCCACGAGGCATGTTCATCGCTCCAAAGCCGCTCGAACCTTCCGAGCAGCCCTCGCAAACTCCCTGCCTCCTCAACACGTCCGACTCGGTTTAATCGCCAGGAGCCTTTCATAAACATACTTTTAGATACATTAATTAAGGTGGTTATCATTATTTCTTTCTTTTTATTTTCAAATGTATTTATCCCGTTCAACTATTACAGTCTTAGGTTCCAGTTAGAAGGGGTAAGAATGTTAAATCTTTTAATGGAACATTATTTGAATTGATCGTTTTTGTTGTTGTTATTTAAAACGGTTGTTGGAAAGAGGATCTCACCTCAAAACATGCAGTAGGAAGTTGATTCGAGAACGATTGTTATGTAATTTTTTAAATAAATTGGCACTAATGTTACTTTTAGAATCCAATAATGACTATTTCATTTATTAGATGAAATATTCACAATGTTGATTTATTGTTTAGGTGCTATATACAATTAATGGTCATTCAAATTACCGAAATAATTCGACGTCGCGACTGCGATCTTTAAATTGAAAATATTGATGCTTACACCATGATACCGAAATTAGTAATCTTACCATAATTCGTAAATTTATACATTAATTACTTACAATTTTTTTCATTTTGCTTTTACTAACATGATAACATTATTCAAAAACATTCTAAATTAGGTATTAAACAAAGTGTGCGATTTGAGTATAACAAAATTACATAGCATATACCTTAAAATTTTACATGCATAAAATAATTATTTCGAACATTTTTTGTTTTATGAATGAAAAAAATGCTTGCAAAATTAACGTTATCATAGCAATTTTGTCTTACCCCCACAAGACGTTGAATTAATTATTTATTAAATACCGTAAACCCTACTTTGTTTTATTTTGTCTATAAAATGATAAGTATTTTTTAATTTAAAAAACAATATTAAATACATATTTTTAAATTTCTAATGGAAAACTATAAAAAAAATAATTGTTGTCTTAATCCTCTGTTATCAATAAAAAACCAAATAACGATCGAAAAATAAGCAATTATTATAAGCCTAAATTGGATAGTAAGAGACTAGCAAAATTTATCCGATACAGAGGATTACTTCCTAATTTAATTTCGCACCTCAAACTCAGGTGTTCTAACGCTTACATTTAATCTTCGTATAATTCAATTATTATAAAGCTATTAAAGTTGGATTTTTATCTCAACGAATAGTCAATGTTTATAATTATTATATGAATTTAAACTATTTGATACTATAAATATATATAAATATATAAATATATAAATATTATGGATGAGAAGCGTATTTACGTCAATGCACTAGTTAAATAATAAAATAAACATTAATTTCATTAATATATAGTCATAATTGTAATTATATTTTCGGGTGCTTTAAGCAAAAGGTGCTATTATTTTTTAGTAACGATAGACTGATCGAATTACATTGATTATTTATTACGAAAAAATAAGTAAATAAACAGTGGCCAAAATATTAAAAGACTGTAGTTAAGATATCGAGATGAGAAATCTATAAATTGTCCAAATTGTATATTTAAAATAAATAATTTTTTCTGCTTAACACTATATTTGAAATATAATGTTTCAAGAAAGAATAATGCATATTAGGTTTCAGTAAAAAATATGTTCAACAAAAAAAATTTTGTAACAAAAAACGTTTATTATATAAATTACTTATTTAAGAAATCAAATTCTAATTTCATAAATTGTATTGAAATAAAAAAAACCTTTGGTCACATTTATATAATTATTAAAATTATTTTATATTTGTTTCTTGTAATTGTATAATTAATAATTTTAAAATGTTCACTGGTTTTAAAGCTATATGTAGGTTAAATAAGAAACATCAAGTGACATTTAGCTAAAGCTGAAAATTACCGATGAGACGTAAAGAAACAAACGATTCAATTTTTACATGCATGCATACACGTATACGCAATCGCACTATTTAATATATGCGTCCGTCCGAATTTGCGTTTTGAGTTCAAACGTTCCAAGCGATACCTGGTGAAGAATATTTTTTTATACAAAACTGTTTAATATTTTCTTTCTAACACTGTAAACGCAGCAACAATCTTTTTATTTTATAAATAACAATTAGTTAATGTTAAATTATTCTAAATTTATTTTAGTCATTGATATTAAAAGTCTTATATTAAGTAGATTTAAATACTAATAATGTTGCACAATGTTAATATTTTTAAACTGAAATAAAAAAAAGATCGTAACAGGATAACATATAAACATATTTTCACCAGGAATCTCGATATTGATTATGTTGTTTTAAATAAGTAAAATGCAAGTATGCAAGCATTGATTATTAATTTTAAGATCGATTTAGTGCTTTAAAGTAACGAAAAAATTTCTATTAACTACATTTATTGTGATGGTTAAGTGATATTATTCTTATAGTTCAATAAGAAATACTATATAATACATATATTTTTTAATGAAATATTCGTTTAAATATGTATAATATGGAATATTAGTTGAATATTATACAATAAAGTTCAGTAACGCTCTCTTTGATGTTCTATATAATGGAGGTCTAATAATCGATCTCACGTGAATACGATAAAAGTAGCATATAAATGACTATAGTTTAAGGAACTTAACTTTAGGAATTTTAATGACTTTGAAATATACATACATTCGATGTTATATATTGAATGTATATGAATTTTTATGCTCGGTGCAATTATATATACGTACATACTCGTTCTAAAATTTGACTAATTCAGAACCCGTTTTTAATATTTAAAATTATATACAGCTTAAGATAAAATTTAAACATTCAAAATTCATTTAAACATTTTCCGATAATTTTACTATATTTAATTATAATATTCACTTACACATATATAATGAGACCTAATAATGATTCATTTATATAAGTAGCATAATTTAATATCGACGTTCTGAAATTAAATTACATCTCAACTCAAAATTTGTGTTAACAATTTTTCTAAACGATATAAAAGTATTGTGTAGTAAGAAAATAATTAATTTTTTGTTTATTAATACTGTGTTTTGAAAAACAATCTCTTAATTAGTCAAATTTCAATGACTCTAGGTAGTAATTTATATTCCTATAAAATTATTGATTTGTAAAACTTCTAATTTTTTATTTTTACTTATTCTATAATTATATTATATATTTATAAAATGAAATTTTCCATTGTTGCTTGAGTACAGAAAAAGCGATAAATAACGACGAGTATTATTACTTACGATATAATATATAGAAACGAGTCGTCTTAAGCGATTAAGGCCTAATCACATTAAATGTTCGAAAGCTACTTAAGGTGGATTTCCGATAAATATACAGGTCAAGAAATAAATATTTTTTACAGTATACTCACTCTTTTTTTAAATACATTTATGCGATTTAAAAGAAGAAGCAATGTTTATTAACTTACGCGCTGAAGTATAATTCCGCACGAAATTAAAGAAAGAAATTATTTTTATTATTTAATATGAATTAAAAACAATAAGGATTTGATATAACTGTACACATTTCATTTCATGCGTAATTGTTCTGGTATCGTTTAGTAAAAGGAATAGGGAAAATGATATATATAATAAAAAAGAGTCTGTTTTGAAACTTACAAGGAGATTTTCGTATGTTTGGGAAACGGATCGTGCCCAGCTTGTAGTATATGTTTTCTAATATAAAAATATGAAAAAAGCCAGAGCCGCAGACCCTATAACAATCGTCTTTTCAAAAGTTATACGTTGTTTAAGAAAAATTTACAAAAAAAAGGCTTCACTTTCAATACTCAAACCAAAGTTTAATAAAAAATTGAGATAAAATTGATATAATTTAAAAAAGAGTACGCTTAAATCCGTTACAATGGAGCAGAAGTTAAGAATTTGAACTGAATTAAGAATTTGAAGAAATTTAGCTTAAAAAATCAATAAAATTTGTAGTATCGAATTTTTGTTAAAATTTCTTTTAATTTTTATTTCGGCTATAACTCTGCTTCATTCTAACGGATTTGAGCGTGCTTTTTTTTAAGTTACATCTATTTTATCTCAGCTTTTTATTAAACTATAGTTTGAATAATAATTATTTGATAGTTTAGAAGTTACAAGCATTTAAAGTTAAACCTTTTTTTTGTAAATGTTTCTTTAACAGCGTATAACTTTTGAAAAAACGATTGTTAGGGTCTGTGGCTCTAGCTTTTTTCATATTTTTATATCAAAAAACATATCTTAGAAGCTGGGCAGGATCCGTTTCCCAAACATATGAGGGTCTCCTTGTTAGTATGAGCCACCTTAAGGATATTATACTGTGATTAAGTCATTCGTATTTCCAATGAATGTGCTAGATAATTTGAAAAAGACTGATGTAGAGGTACTTTGATGTTTCGAAATTACGAACGACAAAAATCAAGAAAGTGAATAATTGATTCGCACGAGTAAAAAAAAAGTTAAAGTCTACTTGTTATACCTCGTACTGTATCTATAATACACCTTCAAAAATGTTGTAAGTCAATTGAAATACGAGAAATTGGATAATTTGAAAAAAAGAGATAATCCTATCGGTACAATTGTAATGAACTTTCCCGTCGATCATATTTTAGAAATGGACGAAATTTATGTCGTATTGTAAAATAGAGGAATTTAAAAAGGAACCTATTATATTTTGTCTGTTTCTAAAGTTGTTTCTATTAGGATAGGATACACATACCTCTGGCGTCAAATGTTTACTCTATATATACGAATAGTTAAATAAATTTTTTCATTTCGAGAAAATTTTCCAACTATTTCGATGTCATAAATACTGTGTAATAATATTAAATGTCGTCCTAATATTTCCGATATGCTCGCAATAAATTATTATTCAACAAGACTTTCACACTTATGTACTTGTAGAATAAACAGAATTTAACATTTTTCCTAATGAGAAAGTAATAACGTTCAACTTGTGCCAATATTTTTCTCGTCTACCACTATCGTATAATAAATATACATACAAATTTTAATATTTATGGATGTATTGCTGATGTACTGGAAATATTTATATGACGATTACTTCAAATGTTTCAAATGTAATTATTTAACGAATGTTATATTTTACTTTTAATTTACAATTATATTACAAAGTGGCTGTTCTCTTATATATTGTTTAATATCAATGAAATTATAAGATTTATGTAAGGATCGACTGAATGATGTTACGTATATAATAATATTTTCAGATTGAAAAATAAATTGATTATTTCAAGTAACGTATAAGTATAAGTATATATTGTTTAACGATGAAAAGTCTTCTAATTGAAATAATTAAATAATAAGAAAACACACAGTTATACGATATTAGATTTAAAATTATGCGTCTATAGACATGTACGTATAAATCAATTGGATTTTGTGATTTTACATAAGAAGTCAATGATGTCTTTGAATTTTTCATTGCAAAATAAGGCTGTAATTCAATTAACTGTAGTAAATTAAAATCTGTATTATCACATGATTTTATTGTTAGGTATACGAAAACGAAGTAAAAAGTACTTACAAGTGTTTCAACTGTTTGAAATATATGATTAATTAAAGTGAATGCATTTTGTCACTCTTTTCTTCTTAGATTCAATCGCTTGAAATACTTGAAAACTCGGTGAACACGTGAGAAAGTAGAAAAATAACTTGTCCAAGTGTCAATTTCATATGTGTATTAATAGCTTTAAGTATACACGAAGGAAAAACACAATATATAATACATAAGTTTACTAAACAAAATTTGTAATGCGAAATTCATTTTTCAACTTATCTTACCCACTTGATATATGTTAGATTTTTCGTAACGAAATCTAATAAAACATAGATTAATTGATGTCGAAAAAATTATTTGGTTTCATACAATGCAAAATTTGATGTCGGTAAGGTACAGTTACTTCGATATTAATTATTACATTGTCACTATAAATATATATATATATACATATTATTCAAAATTTTATCTCGATGATCTTTCATCTCTATTTTCACCAAAGGCATGTAACAAAGTCTTGAAAATTCCTAAACAATGTTCAATGAAATTGGAAAAAAAAATAAATTTTTTCAAGACTTTTTCACAACCTATTTCGATAAACTTTGCGATGATAAACTTATTAAATCTAATTCTTAAACCTCTATGTATATTAACCTTCTAACCAAGTTTCTATAATTGTGTGGTGTGTATAACGTAGATCACAACGAAAAAAAAGAATAATGAACGTTGAAAAAAAAACTTGCCTTTAAACACTATCGAGTCGATAACTCGAGCTCGGTAAATTAATATTCGAAAATAAAGGAGTAAATATTAATAATAATTATTCCTAACAATGAGAAAAAATGTTTTTTATTTAATGAAATAGAAAAAACAAAGCGATCGCGCATTTATATTTATATTTATTTCGAAAATGTGTAGGCAATTTTTCTTAAACGATGACAATTACCGAAGAAACAAAAAAAGAAAAGAACTCTTTTTCCACCAGGGTAACCAAATACAACGATTCGCTTTTTAACCAATTGTGTAAATATAGTATATATGTGTTTTTTATTTCACGCTCGGGATGTTTGTTTATGTTTTTCTCGAAAGGATGTGGAAAATACGTGCTACGACTTATACAATCTAAATGTGATAATATTTACTATATAAATTATATATATATATATTATATATATATTAAAGAAAAATGAACAGCAAAAAATTATGCGACTGTATAAAGCCCTGCGATTGAATTAGAACATCGAGTTCTCTTTGTTCCGTCGCGGCTGTTTCGATTTTACGAAGAAATAAGAAAAAAAAGGATGATAAGAATAAAGTGCGAACAAAACCTGATGTGTATTTTAAAAGTTCAATGTACGCAGTTTACGAATAAATGATATAAATCAATCATTAAAATTTTGCATTATCGTTATTATGTATATTATATATTATGTGATTATTATATAAATAGAAATAGTAATATCTTAAATCTGACAATTATAAATCGCCTTTTTCCTTTTGCAATATTGTGAGATTTACATTTATAAACTTTTTAATGAAATAATGTAATATACTACTTATATGTATATCAATTAATCATGCTTACAATTAATATGCAGATATACTAAAATCTCATTAAAAAGTATATTTTTGCTTTTAATAACAAGATATATACAAATATCAGATAAGTAAGTAATTGTGTAGTAATTGAGCAAGAATTATTTAATTTCCGTTTTAAAAAGTTTGTCACTATATCAAAAGTTACGTGTAAGTAATTGTCTTTAATTATCTATTACATATGTTACCTTTACACTTTCATGTTTATATTACATAAACTATTTGTTTTTCATATGAATTATATCAGTATACATTCTAATAACGTAATTTAATTTATACCATACCTAACTGGAACTTAAATCAAAGAAGATAGACTATCTTCTTTGCTTAAATGTCTGCACGTGTACGCTCAAATAAAAATAAACATGGCGCTTGCTGTAAAACGAGAAGACTTGGTACACGTTCCTTGGTCCTCTGTGTAAGTAAATAAAATAAAATGATAATAATATTTATGAACTTCATTTTATATAAAAAATATAATTAAACTGAATTTACAATTTACTCCAACATTTTTAAAATTCATTTTCTGTATAATTTTCTTTTAAATAAGAATAAACATAACCTGCAGTGTATGTTCTTATATTATTATTTATCACATATCAGTAACAAATTCTTTACTGTACTAGTTTTTTGAAAGTTGACACTCAATAGATGTCATTTTTATTTTATATATTTTTAAATAATATTTGATAATATTTTCAGTGAAGAATGGCTCCAAGTTTACAAACAAATTTATTCAGGGGATTTGGAAGAACAAAACAAAGCATGCGAGACTCTCTTAGTATGGAAAGCAAGGTAGTACTGTACACTGAATAATTTTAATAAACAATTAATAAATAACTAATAGTAAATTTATTTTCAGGTTGCCAAAATTACCGGTTGGTGTAGAATGTACTTTAGGTTTGATACAAATTTGCTTACGTGATAGGGAATGGACTCCTAAAATTAACAAAGGTGAAATGTTAGTATCTTACGAGAATGATTTACGAATGATGTACTCAACCATCATAATGAAGTTTTTAAATCATATTTCAAATATAGCACATAATAAACAAACATCGTTATTTATAATTGCTAAGCAATTAAATATACCTGACTGGATTGTTGGTCTTAGACATGATATTGCGCATGGTCATGAACTACCTTCAATTGATGTTATGCGCATTGTAGCTAATATCTTATTAACATGGCTGCATGTGAGTTATTGTTAAATACATGGAATTTTACTAATATTACATTCATAAATCATTGTTAATGTTTAATCTAATACTTAGGAAGAATATTGGGCAGCTGAAGCAACAAATTTTGAAGAATCACAAGATTTTGAGGATTCTGATTTTATTTATTCAGAAAATGAAGAAATTTTAAGCGATTTGATTGATATATGGACTGCCATTGGTTTATACATAAAAGTTAAATTCACTTACATTTCAGATCTTCCTGACACTCAGATTAAGTAAAGATAAATAAAATTCTATATTTATAATTTTCATAATTTGAATATTTTATTTAATTTGTATTATTTTAGGAACACACTGAATGATTTATTTAAAAAGTTGAAAGTTGATAGTACAGTGAATGATAAATCAGAGCTTACAAATATATTAGATTTACTTACATCAGAAATCTCAAAAAATCTCAGTAAAAGTGGATCTGTGAAAAAAGAGAAAATAGTTATCGATTGCATTTTAAATAATGAAGCATTCTTAACAAGTTCAGAAATATTATCCATTTTCATAGAGGAAGGATCAATTGAAGCTTGTAAAAATTGTTTACCCCAATCTTTATTAGATTATTGGAAAGATTTTCTACTCTTGCTACAAGAGAAAAAAATTTTATTGTCTTTATTCTTACAACTTATTGAATATACAAAAACTGAAAAGGATGTAAACAAAAAACTCTTAGCTTCGTTATGGATAAAATCTGTTGCTCAGGCCTATTACAAGCAGAAGCTAGTACAACAAGTATATCAGACACTAGAACAAAAATATGACAGCGAAAACAAAAAAATAGCATTAAAAGGTTTGATTAAAAATGCTCAGATTGAAGTTGAAAAATGTTACCCAGAACTGACAAATGTTTTAAACTTTAATATAAATGTTGATTTTCCAAGCTGCTTAAAAGATGCAAATTTTATAAAAAGATTGATTTTACATTTCAATGAATTTTCTGAATACTTTGTGTCTGAAATATTTAAGTTTTTACACTGTGATGATACCGTAAAAGAAAAATTGCAGAAATTAATGGAAATAAATACATTAACTAATCAAGTTGACAAAATGGATGTAGAAGTTTCTAATGAACCTGATAAAGTATTCACCGTAGAAGATATTAAAAAATTAGAAAAAGCGAAAGAAACTATAAAAAAGAAAACTGAAAAAATTAAATTAATTGCAGATTGTAAAATTCGGAACACAAGTTGGAAAATCGCCTCAGGTAATATTTATAATCACATATCACATAAGTTAATTAAAATTTTAAATAATATATTACAATTGCATAACATTTTTGTTCATAATCATTTTAGAAAATTGTGACTGGAGCACATGTCCAATAGGAATTCTGCCTTGGCAAATAAACGAAATTCATTCAAATGATCCATTTGTGATTTCTCCATCCGAAATTCATTATGCAATAGTTAAAACTTTAGAACTTCCAAAAATTGTGGACTCTAATAGGCTTAAAGTTCACAGTAAAATTCAATGGGAAAATCTGTTGAAAAAGAAGAAAAAGACAAAAAAGAAAGGAAAATTATCTGAAACCAACTCGGCAACTGTTATGAATACAGCAATTAGCAATGTTAAAATTATAAAAGAACAAACCATAAACACAACGTAATAATGTATAATTGTACTAAATTAAAATAGTATAATTTATCTAGTTTGATCATGTATACATTTTTTGATATAGATAAATTACTATTACTTGAATTTCAATATTTCATATTTACAGACTAATATACATATGTAGAATATTGTACATAATAAATAACAGTAATTTAATATTTTTGATTAGCCAAAAATTAACTTTATTCATTAACTTTAAGCACAATTTTAAAATGAATATAGAATACTGATATGCTAATTAATTTAGGAGTACACCAACACTCCCATCAAAGTATGTAATATATAATTAATGATGAAAATAATTACGTAAACAATATATGATATTAGAGAAATCACGAAACAAAATGTATGTTGTAAAAAGTTTATTCATTATTAAATTTCTTGCTTTATCCCTTTTAATATTTTTTGTGAGATACAAGTGTTTGTACATAATAAACCTTATTACCACATGTAAAAAATAGATAAAACAAAAATAATAACAAGATAATTTTCGATTGCATAATGCATCTTTTGCATTATTCCAAGAGTGCATTAACATTGAAGCAAGCTTTACATTACATGATAACATAAAAAAATTACTAAATTATCACATACTAGGCACCATTGGTTTAATAGATAAATATCCACAAAATTTAACACAGTAATTCAACCATGCCTAAGCACTTTGATCATATTCCTTATAGAATAAATTAAATTGCCTATTGAATACTACTTACATGAACATATATATTTCCTTTTCATATGTATACAATTCTATTAAGAATTGGTATGCATTATTATTTTAACAATTTTATTACAACAAAATGAAAAATATTAATATTTCTAACAATACAAACATTTTAATTTGAAGTTCTTTAACTTGTTTATGGCGAAAATTAATTTATTCTTACCTTATGTATTATAAACAATGGTTTTGCTTAAAATAGATTATAATAATTTTTACATGAATTGAACATGAAAATGAGGTCTGAACATTTACTATTAATCCTTTAAGTAATCAAAAATAGGAAAATACTTGTTCTTGTCATAATTTCTTTACACCTATTAAAGTCTATGTTAAAAATATCCAATTAACGCAAAGTAATAAAACAATTATAAAGTTGAGTACAAATAGTTTTTTTGATTCTTCATTACCTGCTGGAATGTCTTTGGTGTTATAAATTGATAGAAAAAATATAATTTCTCCGTTTAAAATGTATAAACGTGTTTATTATGTGTTCGAGACTTCTCAAGTATGTCTAGTAAATGCTTGTTAGAATTTAAACCAAATTCATCAATTGGTATACGAGACATGACAGCAATTCTACAAATGCATGTTTTATTTATTAAAATGCTAATAAAAACCAAAAATTCAAGAATAATAATTATAATCGAATTTACCTTCCTCCAGAAAGGTTATACAAAAATTTCCAGTATGAAATTCTTAAATTCTGTGGCTCTACTATAGCAGCATGAAATAAGACTGCTGTACTAAAGCAGTATAAGAATATCACAAACCATTTCACTTCAGGTACTTTTCCACTTTCAACTCCATTGTTCCATAGCAACTGCAAGTTTTTTAGACAATTTCAATACATAATTTTAATAATACTTCAATCAATCATTTAAATTTTACCTGCAGAGCTTTCCAAACAACATAGAGGGCAATAGTATTGTCTGGATACATAATAAAGGACATACTTGCTATTAAGCCAGCAATAATAGCATGTTGGGGTGAATCTTCGTTACATGTTCTTCTTAAAGAACAAGATACTAACTGGAAAAATAAATACATATTAAAAAAATTTATAATTTAAAGTGGTTTATATAATTTCAAAATCTTACTTTGTACAAGCTGGCAAAACCACCAAGAAAGCAAGCTAAATTAAAGGTGCCTTTTTTAAAAAGGATTTCCCTAAATTGTTTTGGTTTCTGAATTAAATTTTTTAATTGGAAAACCAATTTAAGTCCCATTTGTACACAGAAACCAACACTAAACATTTTCAAACCACCCTGTAAAATTTTTTAAGTTTTATTAAAATATAAGTTTATGTAAAAAAAGTACATGAACATGTAATTTTCTTACTGATAAAACATAATGTATACAACTATTAGGATGAGGGCACGAAAGATGACTGCCTCCCAATAATTTTATTCGGTCAACCATAGCTTTGTACACTTTTAAAGCTTTCCATACTAAATTAAGTAAAGGGTTTGATCGATTCTTTCTTCTATTTACATTTTGTTCACAGGAACTAGTTGGCTTTATAGGCTGAGAAATATATCGTTGTTTATATCCTTTTTCTTCAAATGGACCTAGCCCAACTCTATTTTGAAAATGAATTATTATAAGTATATGATTGCAAGATTTGTACAATAAAAATTTGAATTCTTTTTTGATTAATTGTTTGTAGACTTCAAAAGAAGGTAAATTACTCATTGTGTTTTAACTATAAAAATATAAAATACTTATTAAAGTTTTTTTTAAGTATAAAAGGTTCAAGTGAGTTTATAAAATTGAATAAATTTACAATTTGAATAATTCAACTAATCTATGTTAAAATATTATAAACAGAAGTCAAATATGTAAATTAAGTTAATTATTATGTACATTAAGTTAAGTTTACAATAGACTTAAATTTACCTAATAACTCTAAAAATAGAATCACGATTACTATCTTTACTTCTAAAGAAGTATAACAATGTTGCCATGCCAGCAGCAAATATATAAACTTCTCCTCTTGGAATGACAGAAATGTATCCTCTCGATACAGCCATTCTAAACAAAGTTTCTGTGGCCTAAAATATATTTTAATTATATAATCTTATAATTTATACATATAATATACATGTGAATGCATGTGTAGTAAATAAATCTTACAATGTTCGAAACATATAAGCATAACATTGTACGCCTTGAAGGTTTCTCTAAGATAATTGCAGTCAGACTGGAAAAAAATGATGGAACAAAGGAGACAGTAAATATGTTAAAATGTCCTAACATTCTCCTAGAAAATAAAGATAAGTTAATTCAACAAATTCAGAATATAAATGAAGAATGAACAAATACAAATGTAAGTTACCGAAACAGGCAGATAAACATGGAATAAGCAAAGGCGCTCCATGATAAAAAGGCAGTAGATTGCATTATACTTAAAAATGTCTGCTTCAAGTCATTTGCTGTTGGGATTCTCCCCTTTGTCAAAAGTGTAATCTGAAATAAAATATGTTATCATTTGTACCTATTACATTGTTATATTATATCAATAATTAGGATTATTTGAGATTAGATAAATAAATATAATTTGTACGATGTTTCTTTGACTAAATAAAAGAAAGAAAAAAAATGAGAAACTTACAAAGTAGAGTGTAGAGTATATCCTTAGGCAGTCTTGTACTGCTTGAAGGCCTAAGCCAGCAGTAGTACTTATACACGAATCTGACCATGGATGGGCGTACTGCTTACATGTAGCTTCAATAGCAAATTTACTAAGTTTGGCAGGCATTTTCTTGGCTTATTCTTTTAGCAAACTTGATATCTGCAATAAAACAAATATATACGAATGGTACTGCTAAATTATGCAAGCCTTGAAAATGACTTCACAATTTATAAAGAAAAAAAAAGAGGCAAATACTGTGTCAGCATGAAAAAAGTCTTATGCAACTTGGTATTAGTATGTAATTAAAAAAACGTACCAACTCTCACATCATCTTCTTGGAGTATTGAGTTCCAGAATCTCCATTAAAACTTTCATATGTGATGTATATGCAAGAGAAAAAAAATACCACTTTCCAATGTAGAAAAAGAAAAGGTGCGCTTCTCAATGCACATATGCAAAGATTGTAACTACGTAATTAGAGAGCAAAGTATAAGAAAAAGAGAATATTGCGTAAGGTGATCGAAAACATACGATCGACGGATAAAGAACTTTGGGAGCATTCGTTATCACAGTTGACGTTTCGCGCTCGCCGCCCGCGGCCACAGCTGAGCACGCATATCAACTGTGAGATACCTATGCACGCAGCTCGCTGCGGTGAATCTGCGGTTAAAAAGGAGAAGGGGGACGATATGTCGCGTCGGTTACGGTTACGAAACGTCATGATTTCGCGTATTCGAATGTTATATGCGTATATGTATAAGATGTGTGCTGCGCGTATGCGACTGTATCTGCGAGTGTGTGTTATATATGCGTATATATATACCTATACATATATATATAGTATTAATCTTTGTTATCGCCGTTATCGGTCAAGATGCAATTCCCTCCTAAGCTATTGGAGTTTCTCTTTAAATTTTTATTTACGACGCAAATATATTTGGTTTAGATTTATTACTTTTGTTTAAGAATTTATGATAAATAAACCAATATATATTACTCAAAATATGTTATATATGCATAAAGTGTTACTTGAATGTTTAGAAATTTTTCCAAATTTTTTAACTATCTAATTTAGTACTTATTAACAGAAATAAAACACGTTGTATTAAGTAAGTACTTTAAATTATTATTTTTCTATGATATTCACTTGAGAAGAAAAATATAAGACAAATGTTAAGATTAAATTCTCATTAAAAAATGTTCAATGAAATCTTAATAAAAAAATAAAATATAATTTTATTTTATCAAATTATTATAGTTATTTTAATTATTTGTCAACTCTAGAAACAATGTTTTTTTAAAAGATATTTTTATCATAATAATGATGTTTAGTTCTAATATTTAAATACATTAATTCTATTGCACGTATATAAGTACTTTATTTTGCGCAAAGTCCCACAGTTTTCCAAATATTTTTAACTTAATCAATATATATATAAGTACGATACGGAATCTTCGTTTCTTTGAAAACCAAACGAAACCGGGAGAACTGGATTCGAGTTTCGGATAAACTCGTACTCGAGGCCAGGCGAAATTTACGTTCAGGAATGCAAGAAAAAAAGATAGATCAACAATTTATTATTCACGATTCGATATTTTTCATGTCTCTTTTATATTAAGTCAAAGTAATTTTGGTTGATTTTTTTAATTGACTTTTTCTGATGTTCGGATATAAATATCTCCAATAACCATGCATAGAGGTATCACGTTTAAGAAAGTTCAATAAAGAAATATTTTAGATAATTCAGTAAATTACTATATATTTATAAAAATAACAAAAATACAGAATGGAGCATATGTTGCATAATATAGGCCAAACATTATTAATAAAAATTAAAAGTTATACAAAATTTTGATTTTTTTAAAATTAGTCTATTATTTACAAAATTATTTTCTATTGTTCGAATGATTAGCTGTACTATTCAGTCCTACAACAAACAACTAACAACAATTTTTATTACATTATTGCACATTTAAAATTGTAAATTAAAAGTTTACCTTTCTTCAATGAATGAATGTTTCTCTTATCAATTAAGACATAATTACTTAACAACGTTAACGCAAATTGTCAACAAGAAATAAAAACAAAACAGACAAAATAAATGTATCACAAATGATCTTATTACTATATTCACTTTTATTATTGTATAATTTTAATTTTGGATAATATTTTAGAACCTCGTCTAAATGAAGCGATTGAATTGATCACGATGAAATTAGCAAATCAGCTCAAAAATAACGACAGTATAATTTCCTGCAATTAGATAATTATTTCACTTCTCTGGGATCTATAGGTGCTGTTGGAAAATTGCACAAACGCATAATTGATCGAGAAGTAAGTTGTAACGAGTGAAAGTTCACTTATTGTAAATTTTCGAGTGGAATCCGTGCAAAATGTAAATAACGAACGCGATAATTCGATGTACCGACGATGTTTTTACGTGACCGATACGAGTTTCGTGTATCACGAAAGGTATATAAATTTGAAGAAGAAAAAAAAAGCTCACGCGATTATGCACGTGCGTGTCACGTGATGATGAGGGTAATTTTGTGTAAATTTTTCGTACGTATATATAACTATGTGTCTGTGCTAATTGAAGTTTTAATTTTGTTCCTCTATGTACATAGAGAAGAGATATAATTACTTAATTTATCACGCTATATTTCGGCGCTACAAACCGAAAATTGTGAAACCTCTTGTAGTTGATGAATATATTGTTTATAAGTACTCTTTATGCGAGGATAACAAGTTTAAGGAAGTTATTGTTATTATTCTTTATTATTATTCTTTCAGTATTTGCTTGTCCATCCAATTATTTGAGGGATAGTTTATTATTACGGCTAATTTTTTATGGTTTTACAATATATTATCAAATACAGAATTTGTTCCATAAAATTAAAAAAAATTATTAAAAACAATTACTTATATTAAAAATGATGGTAATACTTATCTTTCATTTTATATTGTTAATTTAAAGATTGAAAGAATTGTTTATCAATTTCTTAAGAGCTATATAGGTATATAAGTTTTTTAATTAACATAATGGTATAAGAATATATATATGTGAAATTTCGTATTAAGTACTTAAAAATATATTTTCCCGGATAATCATTTTTGCATTTTCTTTGTACATTTATCAAATATTCTCATATCATTTATTATATCATAAATTATATAATTTTGCAACCAATGAAAATTACTTTTATTTAATGATGTAATTTACAGTAACTACTAAAATACCTTAATATTTATTTATGCATTTAGGGAGTAAAATATAATGGGCATATATTCCCAGGATGAGCTTTAGTTTTTGACAGTAAATCAGTAATTGATGCGAGGAAACAATCGACTTTTACTTTCGAAGTGTACTTATAAAAAATTGTGTATCCTCATCTTGTAAAAGGTCACTTTATATTTTTGATGTTTTCAATATTCTAAGATTTTTTGGTATATTTAATTTAATACAATAAATTAATTTTATATTTGTAGGAGAAGGCTAAAATAACTGTCCAAAGCAAAAACGAATGAATAAAGTGTGTATATGATGAATATATATAATAAGTCTGCAGAGAATAAAATGAATCCACGAGGAATAAAGTCATCAAAGGAATAAAATGCAATTTTAGTCCCTTTGTAGAGGTCAATAAAGTAGACTTTTTAAATGATTAGGGTGAAAAAGAATGCAAAAATATTGCAAATAACAAAACATGCGTTAACGCCAGAACATAAATAAAAAAAATAGTAACGTAAATATTTATATTTATGTGTATTTGAACGAACATATATACGCATATGAGTAAATTTAAATGATAGCGAAAAAAGCTCTGTGTCGATCGCTTCGGATTTTTCGGAAGTATTGCGTTTAACGTAGCGTTCTCACTTGGATGGACTCGGGTGTATTGTCAGCAAGAAAGAGAGAGAAGCACAAAATATTTTTAAAGCTCCGTCGGATAGTCCCGGGCTTGTGTTTATTTTTCTTTGACCCTCGCAGTAGCTTCCAAATCTTTAGATACTTCTCTTCATCTCCTTGGATCTTACACTTTTCTCAATTCACAAGACTGATTTTCGCTTATTGTAATTAACTCTGTGTCCTTCAAAATATAATTTTTGTTACGATCTTACAATAATATATAAATCGTATATGTTTATATTAATAACTAATCATTTGTATTGTATTGTTATAAATTTATTATTCAATAACAAAATTTTCATAAAAATGAATTGTTATTTATTTGTAATTTTCACCCTCCATTATTGAATTTGAATTGTTAAATTGTCGAATTTTGACGGCCAATAATAAATAAAACGAATTTATAATAAATTATTGACAATCAAAATATTGACAATTTATAATAAATTGGATTTATTTATTATTGACCCTCAACAATCGACAATTTAAAGAATTTTATTAAATTTAAAAGTTTGTGTTAATTTTAATTGTAATAAATCAATTTGGTCTTTCTTATGGCCATTATATACTTATTTTATTTTCGAGTGGAAACTTTTAGATTCATTTAGCTTTTATCAATTATACACAGAGTAATAGTCCATTATAAATTGCTTTGTTAAATATGCATCAATTTTATACAGTGACGATTTTCCAAGATCGAAGTGTTATTAAAATAGTAAATTCTATTTAATAGTAGAATTCTAAATTAGTATTCTTAGATATATTTAACACAAAATGAAAAAAATATTTATTTTAGGAAATTAAAAAATATTTTTAATTGCTTTGTTATATTTTTAATTTATAATTATTATAATAATCTTGCATTTATCAAATGTTTATCTGAATTATAGTATTAATCGATATTCTAAAAGAATTCTAAATTGACATTAGCTATATTTAACGTAAATTATACATATAAAGTAAGTAATTAATAAAATTTAAATATAAAAAAGTAATACAATTATATGTATGTACTAAGATCATGTTTTCTGACGAAATCCCAAATTAAACCTCTGGTAAATTTAATTTAAATTAAACCACTTTGTATACCTATATATACAAGTCTGACCAAAGCTTGGGCTTAACCAGTTGCATATACAATCATATGAACAAATGTCAACCTATATATTTGTAGAATAAAATAAATTAATTTAACAGTTCTTTATTTACCGATCGAACAGTATAATTCAACATTCAATTCATCGAGGGTCAAAACTATAAAAACTTAAATTTCATCTTACTTTTTTATAGGTTAAAACAAGTGGAAGAAAAAGTCGTAAAAGGATGAAGGAATCAGGTGCAAAAGAGGGACGCAAATGTGTCTCGAATGATCGGTGCGCGTGAGAAGTGCGCGTGAGAGGCGCGCGCAGGTAGTTGAAGCGCGCGGCCGCACAAAATACATCCCTCGTTTTTCGAAACAATAACATTTGACACGAAAGCTTATATCCAATTTTCAAATTTAAAATATTTTTCCTTTTCTTAACATCAGGACATCAAGTATTTGTAACAATTACAAAGGGACATGACCAATAATTATAGTCAAACCAAAAGTTTAGATTTCATAATAATAACTGCAGTGAATTATTTGGAATTTTTACACTTATAAAATAATATTTATAATATATATGTTTGATTTATTTCATGGATTAAAATAGTATCGAATATATCACGTTTTATAATAAATGTCAAATATTGGAGAATATAATCTTTATTATTATACGAAAATTAGGAAGTACATTATAGTAAAGTGATAAATATTTTAAAAAATTTAAATACGTTATTAAAATAACTAATTTTTTAACTTAATAATAATTTCTTAATTTTTTAAACTTATTAAATTAAAAAAATTTTAATCGACATAATATTTTGTTGTATACATTTTTTATACTCTCATTGTATTAAATTGCGATAAAGGGGATTGATTATCCTCGGTAATGACGATAAAGATCGAATCAGATGCATCAATGAAAGCTTAAATGTAACACACCTGTTGCGATTGAAATTTTGGTTAGAAATAAGAAAAGAAATAAAGCATCAAGATTATATAAATGGGTCAAATTAGGAAATTTACAACTTATTGTTTGATAAAATTTTTATTTTTTTTGTGTAAATTGTAAACATTTTAATATAAATTGACAAAAGTGCGTAAATGGTACATTGCGTTTTTGTGCATATTAAAGTTATTTTGCACATATTATATGTAAATATTATAGGATTACGCAATTATTTTATTTTGCTAATTGTTTAGATATCGTAAAAGTTGATTGTTTGGCAACGATGAAAAGTTTGACTTATAATTATTTTTCTTATCTTTCGTAGATTAATTTGTAAAAACGTGAACTTCAATAATTGACGTCAATTAAAATTATCTAAAGAAATGTTAACGATAAATAAATTAATTGAATTAATCGAAAAATGTGTACGAAAAATAAAGGAACAATCAAGATGTACCTGAATAAAAAAAATAATTAAATTAAGTTAAAAAAAAAAGATTATTGGAGATAATCGAATGAAAGAAGAGAATGATATGAAAATTTGAACAATTTGAAAAGATAAATATAAGGAGAAGAAAAATGCAGAAATGCGGAAGAAAAAGAGGTAGATGGAGAAGTTGGGAAGTCGGGTGACAAGTGTTACAAGTCACGAGGCTCGATGGAACTCGAGCAGAACGAGAGAATGGTACGGTAATCGACGGTCACCGGTAAGGAAGGAACCGACCTCGGTGCTGCTCGCGACCCCTTCCCCTCCCACCCGGCGAGTAGAAGCCGCGGGAGGTGGAGGAGGGCTGAGGGGAGCCGCGATCGAAGCCGCGTGCGACAAGGACGCGGCAGCCGTTCACTGATACGCAAGAGCGAGATCACGAGAGTGGGGGAGCCGTCGCGCCGTTGCCGCGCAAGTCCGGGGCTCGAGTCTCGGACCGTTCAGTATGCGCGGCGCGAGTACGTAGAGCAGACGAGGGGCCCCCCCGATTGATACACCGAGAAAATCCCGCGAAGCCTCGCCTACATAACGTATAGTGACCACCGCGCGGAATGCTCGCGAGGAGGCCAGCACCGCCGGAGGAACCGGGCCCTCCTACTCCTTAAGCCCCGGATCACTACCAGTGTTAACAGTGTGTGAGAGTGCGTGTGCGTTCGTCTGCTGCTGCTGCTACTGCTGCTGCTACTTCTGTACATATATATATATATATATATACATCACTCGTATACACATATATATGTATATATATATACGCAAGATAATCACATCATAAAATATAAATAATAATAGTAATAGTAGAGTAGTTGAAGAAATAATAATACCAGCGGAGGTGTGCCGCCGAGAGTTACGGGAGAGAAAAAAACGTGTGGTGTGAAACCCTTCCTCCTCCTCCGTGGTCGGAGCCCCCCCTCCGAACTCCCCCTGGAGATAAACAAGCGAGGATGCCCCGAGCCTAGGGAGGGAGAGTGCTTTTCCCCTCCCCCCATCACCCTGTCTCCTCTTCCCCGTCAAGGAGCGCGATCGACGCCAGGATGACCTCGAACAACTCGCAGAAGCTCTCGACGACGGACCGGGTGATCAAAAGTAAGTAGTAAATGTACTAGCGCATACGCACACACAGTCCCCACACATACCCGTGTGCCTCGGGAGAGGCGAGAGGCGAGAGGCGAAAGGCGAGAGGGTCTCCCCGGCCCCCTACGTGCCTGTGTTTTTCTACCATCCCGCCGTCGTGTCCCTTGTCCCCGCCGCCTCCGCCGCCACCGCCACCGCCACCGCCACCCTATTACCGCTATACCGCCTCGTACGTATGTATGTACCTAACTACCTATGCTATATACACTCCTCCTCCTCCTCTTCCTCCTCCTCCTCCTCCTCCACCACCTCCTCCCCCTGTCGCTCTCTCACTCTTCACTCTTCAGCCCCCTTCCCGACAGCCGCCTACCTACACAATACACATACACGTACACGCACGTACACCCTCTCGCCCACCGCGCACTCTGGGGTGGCGCTCGCGTCCGGAGAACCGGGATTGACCCCGTGGATGCGCGCGCACTCCCGACGTGTGGCACTACCTCGGTGTGTCGATTCTTTTCGAGGGGGATCGCATCCCCCTGGTTTTTCGACCGTTTAGGGGAGGGGCGCTCGATTTTTTATTCTAACCACTGTGTACACCTTTTCGGGAATCGGGATCACTCCTTCGGTTTTGCCCTTTAATGATCTTGCTTTTCCTTACCTTGCTATTTTTTACGCTTTTGAGGTTAGGTTGCAATATGCTCCTCACGGGAATTCTAGAAATCTATGATGAGTATTTTCTTCCTCTGTCGTCCAACTCGGTGCAACTTCATTTGTCGATATGCGTTTCGTACCTTCGAAACCTCGTGTACCTGTGTGTACCTATCTACCTACCTACCTACTTATTAGTAAAGGACTTGCGGTAGATTCGATTAATATATATACGATCAAGCCTTATCACTATATTGAATGCTGGTAAAAATAACTTTGTTGATACCAGAGTAATTAGAAAACATTTTAGAATAAAGTTCGTATTACGTTTATCGTGATATTTCAAAAACGGTAAATACTTAATTTCTTTCGTACAATATCAGTATTTTATTAAAATCGTTTAAAAGTTAATAACATCTGTTTTTTTTGGTTATATATTGCACATTTCAATTTTGTATATCAATAAAGCGAACCAAGTTTAAAGTTTTATTCTTTGCTTTATTCGCGAAAAGCTATATAGATGTTTCAATACGTTATACTTATATATTTTCACAACGTTGACAAAAATTCTTTTAGTTTTGTGTACATATGTTATATGCTCACGATTCGTTTTATTTAAAATAATTAAGTAACGAGATCGATAAAAAATGCACGTTAAAGAACAGTTGTTATATTTTTGTAAAATAATAACGGATAATAATTAATTATTAATAAAATATTAAAAAAAATAACCTCGAGTTTAATCTATATAGTTGCAATAAATTAACCTGCCCGTTTTCGAGATAAAAATAACAAGTTGGCTAAGTATTGGGTTTGCATATTTACGGTTTGAAGAGTAATTTTCTTTTTCAGTAAAGTACTGCGAATTTATTCTTATCTTAGGATAATGTTTTAAAGAATAATCTCCTTCAGTTTTAATGAAACGCTTCTTAATTGTAATTTGTAGGTCAAACGTATGCTAACGATCGAATTGAACCTTTCTTAAGCACTTACGTATTTATAACATTATTTATTATTCAATTATTTATGTTATTTTACAAACGAACTTCAAGTATTATATAACAACGATAATTATTTTTAAAACTAAGTATTAAGTTTGTTTGATTAATTAAAATATTTGTAAATAAATAGGACGAGTATTAGAAATATAATGCAAATTGTTTGTTTGCAAATTTTTCGAATTTGTATATCTCGACTGTTTGGAGCGCATTTGCAAAATTTACATGCGGTCATAAATATGTAAATAGACAAAATTTATCTATATCTAGTGAATCGAAAATCGCACGTTTCCAACAATAAATTCCAGTATAAAAACGAGAAACTTTTGATCTTACCAAATTTTCCTTCCCATTTCTCTATATTTGAGGTTATGATACTTAACCTCTTTGCTTTTCGTCTTAACGATTTTTTTCTTTTTCTCTCGAATTTAACCATCAACGTGGCCCATAGAATCTCACCCAAGGTTATTCCAGCGGTTTGACTTTATGCTTCCGAGCAAATGGCCGGATTTTTCCGGCTGGTTTGAGGAAGTCGCAGGAGGAAGACACTATAGTGCGCGCGCACTCGTTGCGATTCTTCAGCCCGAGTGCGCAAAGTAGAAAAAGGTCCAAGGAACTTATACGAATGCAAATGGCCTAAAAGAGGGTTATATTCCATGGACTTGTATTTTTTTTTACTTTCGACTCCAGTGCTTTTTTTCTACTGCATGCATTCGCATATCTTCCACTTGAGCGTGGATAAGAAATCACATTTTCATTTTACACTTTTATCTACTTGGTGATTATTTTTTTAAGAATATCATAATTTAGGTTGTATTATGTAAAATTGTTTTTTTAATATTGTTGATTGATTTTTGTTTGAAAAAATAGTACCAACGACACTGAGTGATTTGATAAATCTAAGTAACTATGCTTTTAACATTCGCACAATATGTATATTACAATTTGAGTTTCAAATATAATCAATTAATAGTAAGCTCAAGGTAAATATAACCGTTTTAAGAATAATATCAATTGTGAAACTGCAACTTTGTAATTAAAAAGATTCATGAAATACGATAATAAACGCAAATCTGTGCTAATTAATTATTGATGAAATATTGATAAAATGAATGTAAATAGTTATTTTAATATTCTTTATAAACAATATACAACAATGCTTTATCTTAACTAGGTATTAATGACTAGTAAATATTCGTTTAGGCAATCGATGAATAAAAAATACCGAACTTATCGTCGTCTAACTTCCATCAAATAAAAGGTTAAACGACTAATATTCAATTATTGAACATCCAATATTTACGTTTTAATTTACGTATGTAAAAGGAAAATGTGAAATTTAGCTTGAAAAATGATTAATTAAAAAAACTTGTATAGGAAATGAAAATGTTGATATTTTAGTAGAATCGACTACTTAATCAAAGGGTGAAGAAAATGTTAAATAGAAATTACACTCTGATCAACACGAAATTTAATGGATATCTCAATAACCAGTAGGTATATATATCTACTATCGAATGAAATTCATGAAGTAACTTCATAAATCAATTTTTCGTGAAAAATGACTTTGGAACGATCCTTCATACTTCGTAGGTTACATTATTTAACCGAATTTTTTTTTGTTACCGAAGATGCAAACTCGAGATGAGTGTAATAATTCAAATCCGAGGTTAAAAGCAAAGCAATTTCCCCGACAGTCGCGCGCAGCGAATTGCCGCGTAGTCCCTGATCGATTGGATCATTACCGGCGCGTATTCGAGTAAGCGGACGTACACATGTCGGAGACATTTTTTATATACCTCCTACGTTTTCATTTGTTTACACGATTCTTATCGCTGTTTTCTTTTTCTCGTGATTTTAAGAAAAACTGGAAATATTGTTCTATAACGGATATATCACCTTTATTCGATTGATTTATTTGGTCATGAGAATCGATTTGGCAATAGGAGATAAGCTTATTTTATGAATTGATTACATTTTTTTTCTTAAAAAATCTATTCAATAAAAACTATAAAGATTTAATTAGAGCAGTAAACAAGATTGAAATTTTTTAAATTTTTTATATGATCTTAAGATACTCGTAAAGTTATTAAATTTAATATATATGTATTTATTTAATTGTTCATAAAAACAATGTTCGATTATACACTAACAGTTGTAACGAAACAAAAAATCAACATCTTATGTTTTATGTCAGTTAATTTAATTTATCGCGCTTTGTAATGAAATGCTAAAATCATTCACGCGATTAACAATCTTTTCCAGTGCGCATATAATACTTTGTATTACAAAAATTATAAAATATATTTTTTACAAAAAAGTTTATTATACAATGAGATATAAACTTTTAAATTAAGCAAAAAAATTATTTGGGTTATTAATTTTATAGTAAGTATCTTATACAAATTTTAATTTGATTATTGTGTATTAAGTATAGTTAATATATTCTGAGTTAATTGTTCAAATTCTAGAATTTTATCTTTGTTTTTAACTATCAATAAAATTTAGTATCTTTATAGGTAACGTATTATTAATTCAATTTTACTATTCCAGTGCTAAATCTATAATAGATAGTAAAAAATATATTGATAAAATATAAAAAATATATACG
Organism: Theocolax elegans; assembly: GCA_026168455.1. Lineage (NCBI taxonomy): Eukaryota > Metazoa > Arthropoda > Insecta > Hymenoptera > Cerocephalidae > Theocolax > Theocolax elegans. The sequence continues at coordinate 15,406,045 of CM047425.1, read as the reverse complement.
TATAAGAGAAATATGTTACTTATCAGATTGTTGCATTAAAAAAATTTCAAAATTATAAGTTTTACCTGTGTTCTGTTTTTTTCTCGTACAATTGATGAATCAATAATACACAATATATCACCAGACATTAATTGTATATAGAGAAAAAACTATTGTCTCAATTAAAACGTTATAAAGTTTTAAAAAGTAAGGAAATAGTAGGTATACATGTGTCGAGAAGAAGTTTAACAAGAATCCTTATAATAAGAAAACGGGTATATATAAAAATCTTACGAAAGTTTATTAAATTCATCTCAGCATTGCACCCATGTTCATTTTTTTCTCCTTAAAAAAAGGAGGAAAATGTTATATAAAGTACAGGCTCACTTTGATATTTCGCATCCCACACCTCTTTTCTTCCCCGTCGATTTCTCTCGCTTCGACTAACCCACATACACACGTATACCTTCTATTATTACTTCCCTCGCTTCTCCCTCGGCCCTTTTTTTCTCCTCCGTGTAATCGGCTTTCAGTTGTTGCAGAATCTTCTCTTTTTTACGGTGGGGATAAAATAAAGAATTTTTGGCTTTTCTTTCCGACCCCTTGTTTTTCATTTTTTTTCCTCGATTTTTTATGCCAGTTCGTGGCCTCGCGTGCTCGATGAACCTTGAGTTATACAGCCTACCAGTTTTAGGCTATACACTGAAAAATTCTCGAGGTGCACAAGAGAGGGGGATGATGCTACCCCGTTTTATCGGATCTACTGCTTCCTTCTTTTTTCCTCGACTTTCCTTTCTTTTTCCTTTGCATTCTTGAGGGTTGGTATCTAATAATAGAGGTTCCGATGGTTTTGATTAACATTCTTGGTTTTTTAATTTAAATGCAACTTACTTTGTATTAATCTCCCTGATAGTCGATCTAAACATATTACGCTTTTTCTTTCTTTTTCTTTCCTAGCATTTTATATATATATATATTGCGTCCTCTATCAAGGCCAAAATTTATCTATTTATTTTTATATATTAGTTGTACGCGTACGATGTTTTTATACGACACTACGACTTCAGAAATTTTAATAGAAATTTTATGCAACTGTAATCGAGTTAAACAATTATTTTACAATGAGAATATTAAATTGGCTAAGCGACAACTATACTGTACGTTGTACATTTTCAATTCGTTGATCACAAAAAGTTTCAAAAATAATTTTTTTCAACGTATACTTATATGAATACTTTACAAATTGCAACATTTCTCTAATAGTTTATCGTGAAATGTTTTCTAATTGTAAGTCTATTTGAACATAAATAAAGGTAATGTAACGTATGAATAAAATAAATATTTTTGTTTTTTAACGGAAAAATTGATTTTCCTTTTTTGTTACAAAAATGTTATTACAATAAATAATTGAGAAATTTATATTATATATTTTGAAAATGATTTAACGTGTGTTTAATTAATGTACCGATTATATTTCATCTTACTTAGCAGAATATTGACAAAAGTCTTTGAAATTAAAGACTTTGATAGCACATTTTTGCAATACCGTGTTTATGTAGGAGTTTAAAAATAAAAGATGCTGCAGTTGCGGTTTTATGAGTTTATTCATTAAACTATTACATATTGCATTCTTTGATAAAGAATTTCTGACACAGACAAATCAAAAAACTTTTTTTTATTTGGTATTTAGAACGTGAACCAACTTTAGTATTCCATTTCCCTATTGGAGAAACATAAAATTTAATTTCGTATTAATTTTTCTCCTCACAAAAGTTTAATCAGTAAAAGTTTTATTTATTTAATTTATACACTTTATATTTTTAACAATAACGCTAACTAACTTTTGTTATGGAAATATACACGAATACAAAAGTTGCATAATTTGCACGTTCAAAAAATATTTTTATAGCGTCAAATTTGTAAATGAACGTGCCTGAAGTTCCGCTAATAATACTTCTATAGAAACTTTTTTTTGGAAAATATATACATATATTTTTTTTAAGAATGATTCCCTAGACAATGGATAGGCTGATATAGTGTAAAACAATCGCTATACACTGATTTTTTTTATTTTATTTTTAATTAATAATTTAACATATTATATAAATATAACAGAAAATATAGATTAACTGTAATTAAAGTGTGACAATTACATTAAATTAACAAAAGTTTGATTTTTAAATGGGATAAGTCTACGAAACATGTCAAGAATATATATCACCTATTTAAATCTATATACACGATTCATTTATCTACGAGTATCATATAAAAGTATGTTTTTGTCAATCATAATTTAAACTCTATATTATATAAGGAAAAATTAAAACTATATGTGCTTCGCCAATATATTTCTTGTAACGGATCAAAATGATTCGGGTTATTAAAAATAAAGGGATCAAGCACGTAGGTTCATTTCACCTCTAAAACATCGATTGTTCTTGAAAGGTTTATGTACTTAAATGTGAATATTAAAATATACGTAAATGAATATACAGGTGTGAATTTAAAAATAAATCTATCTCAATTATTAAAAATGATAAGCATAATAAGACATACAGATGTAAGTTTAATATACAATAAACATTCGTAAGAAAAGCGAGTTATTCACATATATTTCTTAAAGGTGTGACTCGACATGTCTATCCGCAAGCTTGCTCGTGCGTAAGCGAAATTCCTCGCGATAAAGGAGATAAAGGAAGATCGAATTTGACAAAAGTACACACGCACACACAAACGCACATAGGCACACAGACAAATATTTACGAAACTTTATTTATTCACACAGAGAGAGGGAGAAAGAGAGAGAGAGAGAGAGGCACGCAAGCGGGCGCTTGTATATATGTATATATAAATAAAGGTCGGTGTGTCACGTGGTGCGTTCTCTTCCCATCCGGGATAGAAGGACGCAGACGCGTGCACTCGAAGGCTCGGCAATCTGCAGCGCTCGTGGGGGGTTGGGATGCGGATTGATTTTCCTTTTTGCCGAGGCCACGATGCTGCTGCCGCCCGGTATCGACCTGTGTATGACCGAGTCACGCGGCTCCCTCTCGAGTCTCGACCTACCCTGCCCCACGCGTTTTCTTCATCAGAGTAAAGGGAGGGGAGGGAGATGCCTCGAGTAACATCCCAGTAACATCTTGCGCGGTACTTGGAACCCCGAGAGTTTAATGAAGGCTCTATCTCTCAGTGATCGATGGATTCTAGATTGAATGATATTGATGTCTATCATTTCCCCAACAAAATTTAGAAATTCCGATCTTGCACATAACTGTTCTCTATATCGTTTTTTCGCCATTCACTTTTTCCATCTCTTTCACCATATTTCTCCTCCACCTCCCCTGTTCACCTACCCTCCCCCCTCTCCCTTCTCTCCTCTCTCTCCCTCTCTCTCTCTCTCTCTCTCTCTTCCGTAAATACCTAAATTCAGCGCAAGTTTTGCAAGTAATTGTTCACTTTGTGGATAATGATGGTTACAACCGTATATTAGAACGATTAATTAACTAGCTATTATCTTCTTCGTAGCAAATAGCTGGTTTCGCAGATAAAAATCGTTTCATTTACATTCTCATTTCCACGGGTACATAAAAGTGGTGAGGAAGCTATCGGCTACAAAAATAAAGTATAATTTTTTAATATTGTGCAATCCCCCTTATGAAAGATTTAATTATAGATCAACATTAGAAATTCTGATGATCATTACAATGAAACCCATCTCGTATTATGTACTTCATCGTTAAACATATTGCGAACCAAAGTTTGTGTTTTAAAGTTTTGTAGGTTGGTATTGAGAATGCGGAAAAGGTATTACAAAGTTTGACAAAAAATTGAGAATCTCAGTTACGAATCCAAAAGTTTCTAACGGTCTTTAGGATAAAAGTTTAACTTATCGCAGAAATCTACATTTAAAGACGGAAAGTTAGGAAATTGAAAAATAAACCAAAATTTATCAAAGAGTATATTTTATATTTGTGTACTCTTGTTGCTAATATAATTGTAGGATCACTAGATTTTTATGTCCTCTTCACGTCTCCTCAAATAACTTGTAACTTTTGTATCTTTAACAATTGTATCTACGAATAGAACCTGTATATAAATTATCTGTATACTTTACAAATAATTTAGTGTTTACAGTTTGTATTATTTGTTTAATACAGAAGAAAATTTGTAATGTTACGTAGGCAAGCTTAAAATACAATGTGCTGTAAAAAATTCAAATAAAAATAAAGAATGAGTATAAGAATTAATGTACTTGATAATGATGTGTGATCTAAAACGAATTTGAAAAGCCGTAACCTTGTAAACAGTACAAAAGATTAATACTATACATATGTATATAGGAATAGTAAGAAGAGATATCCCATTGAAAATGGATTTTCCAGGTAAATTTACAAATTGCAGAAGTTAAATCTATATATTTCGATAGAGCGAGTTTTCCATCGACATATGTACGATCATCTACGTATCCATCTCGGTTCTCCCACGAGTACACTTTTGCCCTTCGATTTGCGCACGTGTGTAAGTCCCTCGAGGCAACGCATAACCCAAAAATGGAGCTTCGATCTTTTTTCTTCACCCTCTGTACGAAATATGTTGCCCTTTTCTTTTTTCCCCTTCTCCCCTTCTCGGATAATCGCGAGAAACGCGATTGCGAAGTAATTCGTTTTTTCTTACCTTCTTCCATACCTTCTTTTCTCTTATCGGGTCCGTCTGTCTACGTAAGGGGGTACAGCCGCTTGAATTTCTTTGGATTGGAATTTTCGATCCGCCGGGGAACGATTTATTCTTCAATTTTTACGCTCGGGGACGATTAAAACGAATATTTTTTTTTACTTCACGATTACGGTAATGGAAATATTTTATTTGCTCGTGATATATATATAAACTAATGACATATCTATTTGCGACGAATCATTGTACGCATATTATGTAAAGTTTCTTAACTATATCACCATTTGACTTTCGTATTTATAAACGTTTATATTGATGTATTTAGTGATTTTTATATAATCTTAAAATCGCATTGTGACATGGAAAAAGACGCGTGATTATCGATTTTACATTTCCATAAATTGACTTAAGTTAATATTCATTTTGTCACTCTTTATGGAGGATGGTACAATAAAAGATGCATTTGTATATAAATAAAATACATTTTACTGTTCAAAGGTATAATACATAATTCTTCTTTATAAATACGAAAAATAATTCAATTAGTTTTATCTTAAGCAGATTAATTACCGGCGAAATTCTAGAGGCGTCTTAATTTCAGCTAATGCGACATAAATAAGTGGCAATAGTTCTCTAAATCACTACTGCGATATCTATAAATTAAAAAAAAAGTGTGAAAAAGTGTAAAGAAAGTTTGGTATTGAGTACGGTAAAAAAGAAAGTTTGGAAGTGTGTATTCAAACAACGCGTGTAAGAAAAGCAAAATTCCGAATGTCTAAAGTTAGAAACTTCATTACTTTTCATACGTCATTTTTAGAGTGTATATTCGTCACTTTAAACTGTTGTATATCTTTCGTTGTAGCGTCTAGAAAGGTAATTTTAATTCCAGTAGTATATACAAATTATAGCTAGTCAGTTTAATGTTATATAATAGGATAATTTTTATATTAAACGTTTGCTCAAACATAATAGGTAAAAAAAAACATTATGTTGTTCGAGAATAAAACAATTTTACAAAAGAAAAATGAATATAATTACTGCCTAATTTGTAGACTTTGAACCTAAAGTTGAAGTAAGTATACTTATATCTTTAACTAAAGAAAGTTTCTCGGTCGGCTATTGACCGTGTAAAAATGAACTTTGTAATTATTAGATTATTCGTTTCGCATTTTAGCAGTACGATGACTTTTTGAATGTTTGCAAGAGTTCTATATGTAAAATATATATCTATTTAATTATACATTAATTTAATAATAATATAAAAATTGATAAATTTAAACGTAAGATGTAATTGTAGTAATTATTTTTACATAAATTCATAAAACGTTGATATTTAAAGAATTCTACTCGAGATTTTAGCAATAACATTGTTCACGCACTGTGACTTTCGTCGTAAAATCAGAATTGGTCACAGCTAATAAAATCAGCTATATATTTCGAAACATCTTGCATTAGGGTTTTTGATTACCAAACATATAGTTGAGGGAATAAATGACTTTTGAGGTTATGTATCCAGCAACACAAATTTCCAAAGCGTCAGATAAACGTTAACATTTTTCCAATATTCACGGGGATAAAGGAAAGTTTTATCGATTTTCCATAGAGCCGAGGCTTTTATTTTAATCAAAAGGGCATGTTTGCGTTGAGATATTTCCATTAGGAGGCTTTTTACAATGGTAGAAAACGCCCTCCTTTTTTCTTCTTTTTTTTAATCAAGGGAGACATTTTTTACGCGAGTGATCGATTCTCGAAGAAATGTCGTAAATGACACAGTGAGCCCTAAATATTTCGTGAGCGTGTGTGGGCGCGTAAATAAATGGGGAGGGCTGACCCGTCAATTTTTGATTCGCGACGAATGTCCGACGCGCCACCTGCATTTTGAATAATTGACCGACACATCGCCGGCCTAATGCCATTCTATTATTGACACTACGTCGCTCTTTTGCCTGATTGTCCACGTTAATCTTCCTTTCCGAGTGATTTTTCACGCTGTCGTGTTTTTCTTTTTTTCCGTGGGTAATTGCGCTTCGCTTCGTAAATGGCTCGATTAATTATACAGTTTGTAAATTTAAGGAAATGAATTTACAGTAGGGAAATGTAGAATTACGATATTATTATTAGTGTAAGTGGACATAAGTAAAAATAGTTGGTAATATAAATTCGTAAACTATTTTTTTATCTTAAAATCGTCATTACGATTATCCCCGATAAAAAATTATGCGATATATTATGTTCTCGATAACCGATTTTTCGTGCTCTTTGAGAGGTCAATAATTAACGGGATCTCAAAAGAATCACGATGACCCAATTTTAATTTTAATTCTAAACATTCTAAACATTCTAAAAATAGTAGGCGGCCCCTCTAAGATCTTTAAATTCGCAGCTAAGAAACATTCCGTGTAGAAATCGATTCGAGTTAGTCGTGTAAAACCATGTGGGTCTTGCTTTGTGAAACTTGGGTACAACCCAGGGGTAGTCGACGACGTGAAACTAGAATTTACGGTAACCCTATAATCATCTTGACGTTAGATCAAATTTTTTAAGTAATATTACGAAAATTAATTGAAAGATAATACTTTTTATGTCTTAGAAGCTTTTATTTTAAAGTACTTTTTGTTCGGATGAAATCTATAAACATTAAATAAATAAATTTTGAGATACATCACCTAAAAGTTGGTATTGATAATTTAGAAATATTAACACGACTCTGATTTCTTTAACAATCCTCATTTCCTAATTACGATACGGAATCAAGCGAAAAATTACAAAAGCGTGACTAAATACACTCCAAATAACTTTTGGATAAACAAACGAAAAAAGAAGCGAAGAACGATTCGATTTGAGATGGTCAATTTCTATAGTTATCTTAATCAAAACACAATCATTATATAAAGTCCATTATTTTTTATTCGACAAAAATAAATTACTAATAAAATTATATGGCAAATGCACTCACTTAATATTTTCGATTGTTTCGAATATTTTATATAACTAGTACTTTAAATTATGATTAATGCATCCTAATTTTGTATCTCCGTTAAAAATTTTGAAAATTGACTCTGTGGTTTCTTATTATTCTGCAAATATTATGTTATTAATCATACTATCAGTTGTCTGTTTCACCGCGTCATTTGTAAAGTGATTTATCATGATTTTTTTTTGCGTGTACATAGTAGCGCCAATGATCTGTTTTCGTCTGCAAAATAAAAAATGTCGTATTAATACCAATTGTTTCAATATAGTACGATAAACTTTCAACTAAAATTTATAATTTTTATACATAGTAAGAAAAATAAATATTTGTAGTTTCATAATTTAAAATTAATCATTTTACTTTAATACATTTATGTTGCGCACTCTCGCATATTTATTTCGGCTAACAATTAAAATAACTCAAATAAAAAAATTTAATGCTTTCAAAGCTATTATAGGCTACTTCTCGAAATTTTCATTTGTTTAATGCACTTTTACATTTTACACGTTATATATGTTGGTTTTACCCTAAATATTTTGTAAGTAAGTACTAAAATTAACCTGTTATTTACTTAAGTATAATTAGTTAGTTAATAGTTATTCCATATCTAACACTTATTTGTTAAAGTAATTATCGTTCCACAAAAGCATAGAAATAAATTGTGTTTGAAAAGTATAATTTCATCGTATTATTTTTAAACATAATTTTGCATTAAAATTTTTAATGAAACCTTGGAAACTTTAACGAACGGTAAAAAATTAGTAGATTGTATTTATTTAGAAAATAAAGTAATTTTTAACAAACTTACTTTTAAATTTGATATTGTTATAGTCTGTCACAGTAAATGGACGTTAAATTAAAATAATTTTCCTTCGTATTCTTCTTTTAGCTTTTCTAATTTTTTTTTTATATATTGATATATAATTATTAAAACAATATGAAATTTGTGTAATTTTTGAGAATAATGTTTCCCTACATACGTAGGATCATACTTGTAAAAGATGATTCACGAATCTCATTTAATATAAAAAGTCGAAGTAGACTCTCTGCAGACGAAAAATTCGAGAAGTGAAATGTTGTAGCACGCGTGCTGTAGAGACATAAGTGTGCCATTCACTGGGTCACGCCGAGCCAAGTTTGGAGCGCTTATCCGCACTCGCGGATAGGTTAGAATCCGGAAGTACGACGGCTTCTCTCGATATAGGGTTTTTCTTAGTTTTCAGACCTTGATCTTGCTTCTGCTGAGTTAAACACGAGCTGTCAATTTCCTAATATTTTGTGGAAGTTTTATGCATTGCATAAAAGTTTAATTACTTTAAAAAATATTAAGAGTATAGTTTTTGAGATTTTTTATTATTTCGTCAATTTAAAATATTAAATAAAATGATCGTTCGGTACTATTTTCACAATGTTATTTTGCGACTCTGATTAAATCCTGAACGTACATAAATTAAAACTCAAATTATCGTAAATTGATAGAAAATTTATTGTTTAAATGTGGAAGTGGTTTAAAAATATCATTCAATTAAAAGGCTTTTTGACATTTATATTTTCATACTATTAATATGTTTTTAATTCTATGATAGAGGAGCAACTCGAAAATATATAAATAATAAGTATAACGTTTTAGATCATTAATATTTCACAAATCCAATATATTTTAATTAGCAAAACCATTAATTAATTAAAAGGAGTACCGATTTGGATGGAATCCAAAATAATAATGCATAGATTTACCCTTATGAAAAAATTATATTTTTTTTGCAGCGTAAGGGAAAGTTAATAACTAAATGTATTAGTTGGTCATTTTAGGTGACCGAAAAATGTAAACAATAATAACGATAGCCTCGATTAAATTCAATATATCACCTTTAGTTCATTAATTTATATTTCTCGTTAATACAGTATACAATTAATAAGTATTATTCTTAGATTTACGCATTCGCACAAGTTACCGATGTGTAAAGAATTACGATCCGGTTGACCTGCTTTAAAATTAAAATTCACTTACGTGTACCGTAAGTAATATACATAAAGTTAATAAACAATTTGTTAAATGTTATTGGGCTCATTGTATTTGCTAAATAGCATATAAATTAATTTTACGGAATTACATTACTTCCTTCAATAAAAAAAGTATCCAAAGAAGAAACAAAGAGTTGCTGAATTACGTAAATTACGCATGCGAAGAACTGTCAACCCCAACGTAAAGGGTGTGGTGAAAACAGAAGGAGAATGGAAACTGAAATTAACAATGAATTATGAATAGCATGTACCCACGGTTAGTTATGAAAACAAGATTTAGAATAATAAGATATTTTAAGTTTAGTGTATTGCAAATAATGTTTATTTTTTATTTAATTAGCGATATGTGTTCGGGTTGTACGACGTAAAAAATAATTTTAAAAAATGTTTTTAAACTTTATACTACACTATTACTTTTTATTTTCAATGTGTATTTAAAAATTTGCTGCGGTTTAGCCAACCTCAACGGGTAATATTTGTTCAAACTGGACAAACTGAACAGTTTTTAGTGCAATATAGATTTTTTAAGGTTTAAGTTAAAGAAACAAATGAAATTTAATAATTTTTGTGTTCAATGTAATTGCATGGTTTCGAATATTAAATATGACCTGGTAAGCAATAAAATTATATAATACGAATAATATACGGATAAAGTAAATAACTACGAGGATGTTTACAAAAAAGGATAAAAGAAAAATTAGGTTAAAGTATATAGACGTGCTACATGTTCATGCTCAATATTATAATGACAAATATATCGTAATATTATAATTCCACGTGCAAATTCATTTTATCTCCTAAATAACATTAGGTCGTGACGCAAGACAGATAATTTAAAATGAAATCCATGTATATTAAAAAATACGTAACGTAAAGGAATAAATAAATAAGCCCAGTAACATCGAAATAAACGAAAAAATAAGGTTACGTCGTATGGTATGATCCCCTGCCTGCATACGCATAAAATAGCTCTCACTAACCTCGAAATAATAACCCAAAACGTATAAGATACGAGAAACGGAAATAAATTAAAGATCGCGCGGGGGCGAGCAAACAAAAGCGTACGAGCGAGCGAGAAAGAGAGAGATAGAAGGAGGATCGATCATCGTTCTCCCATAAAATTAAGCATGCAGAAGACGCAGAATCAGCTTCGCTACATAGGGTCTCTCTCGCTATATTCGAATAAAATACGTGGCTAGAGACCTAACGTACGTGTGTGTGCGCGCGTGTATGTGTAGGATGGATGTCAGTAGAGGAGGGGAACTCGATAAACGAAATTTCGTTAGGGCTTGATCGTTGTTATGTAGGTGTGTGTGTGTGTGTGTGCGTGTGCATGTGTATATGAGAGCGAGTGAGAGAGAAAGAGGAGGGGAGGTGGGGAAGGAGCGAGGGAGGAAGATACAACCGGGGATAGATAAGAAGGGCCTTTCTCCGCGCGCCCCAGCAAAATTGCAGTCGCCGTCGCGTATATATATAGGGGCCATGTTCAACCTGTTGTTTTAAGGTCAGTCGAGCGTTGGCCCCAAGCCGCGACGAGGCGAAAGCTGTACCCGAACGTATTACGTCCCGATAAAAGCCAATTATTTCCTTGTCCTAGGCTTCAAGTGACCCCGTCTTTTAGGTTATGGTCGACCAAACTTTTTATCTACCAATATATAGCGAGAGAGAAAAGTATAAAGACTCTGATCCCATAAGATACAACTTTGATTGCTGTTGACTTTACCAAATTTAGACACTTTAAAGTTAGATTAATTTTTTTGTTTATTTTATTATTAATAATAAAATATTAATTTAATGGAATGTATATCCTATTTAAAAGGAGGATATTATCGGTAACGTATTATTGTACGTAAATTTTAGTATTTATAGTTGTTGTAGAACAGCGAATTTCTATTAATATTATTTAATATATTGATGATATTTTTTAAACTGTAATCGTAAACTTTTTTCTCTGTGTATTATACGTATCTTGATATTAATTACACAATTAACGGAATTTCTTCGATTTTATAATTTTATCAGTGTAAGATGCAACGCGCATTGCGAAGCAGTTCAATGGTATACTGTAATTAATTGCTTCTTTTCTGTGATCTTTCGAATTTATTAAAATTGAATCTCTCGTAGGAAATTGATTAAAATTGGTTATTATACTTTATGTATTTATTCATTTCTCACTAGATATCAATAAAATTAATGGACCATTAAATACTTTTTATATTTATTATTTTACTTGATGAGTATATTGACAATTGATCAATGGTATCTATTTAAAATTTGGATATCAATATTATATACATGGTTCTTGGACTATCCTAAAACTACGTCTTCCATATATTAGAATATTAGTTAATATGATAAGGATAGTCAACATTTCAAAAATATATACTCAATACAATGACCAAACTCTATTGGAATGTGCCTATATACATATACTTACTAATATACTTTCATATTTCCATATTTGGAGATAAATTGTAAGTTTCACTTTCTCGTTAACGAAAGTTGGTATAAAAAGTATACATTTTAAAAATATAAAAATATATAACCAGTTAAATTTTTGATGAAAAACTATTTTTTTTATTAAAAAATTGTTTCTAATTTCTTCATAAAAGAGTCAGCTGTAAACTGTAACGTGTTAATACCTTTGTAACTGCGATGTTGCGTTAATTTTCCATTTTCCATTAAGTGATAAATCAATAAATTATCATTATTAATGTCATGATACTAAATTTGCTATTTTCGCTCTTGGGAGTTATGTTAACTGACACAATGTCAATTATGTAGTCAGTTGCATAATTTTAAATACACACCTAATTTCAAATGCATGAATTCATGACAAGTAAAAGTGATAGAGTCAATGCAAACTCGGAAAAGCAAAAGAAAAAATAATATAATATCGTAATATAGAACATTTTTTAACACCAATTTATATATCTCGATAGATTTGAAAGACTTTAATAAAGAGAAAAAACAATGTATATTTAAATCAAATATTCGTGTATTGAAATAAAAAAAAAATATTTTTTTAATATTCTCTTCGTTCTTTAAAAGCAAGAGAAACTCATTATCTCACACTTGGGTGCTTTTATCATTCAAAAACAGCTTTTTTTGCCGTTTGGAGGTTCGACACACGTAATCGTTCCTTTTCATAGTATAATGAGCCTTATCGCACATACTGCAGACAAATGTGTCCCCGCACACACAACTGTTAGATAAACAATCTTCTTGTTCGTTTTTTTTCCTTCTCTATGCTGTTGTTTTTTGCGAGCAAGCCTTTTTTTTAAACCGCAGGCATATTTTAAGGACGTCACGAGAGAGATACAACCGTAGATACAAATGAAGAATATAATAACTTTGAGAGAGAAATAAATAATGTTCAGGAGATATCAAATAATAACCTTACTTTTATCACCCTATAAGTAATGTACGAATGGGGAACTATAAATTTTCGGTTAATTTCAAGATAAAAACTTTTATTTGGTAAATTTAAATATTATGTTATATCTATAACGTTAGTAAATTAATTGCGAGATGTTACACTATTAATTTATTGACGTACTATTTTGCATAGTTATTATTTATACATACGCAGTATATACTCACAAAAATATGTAGGAACTTGTATTATTTATTAACACAAAATTTCAAATACAAAATAATAATTGTACGTTGAGTAAAATGTAGTTTATGCGTGACTTATAGTAATTACGATAAATATTTTAATCATTTATCTGGAATTTAAAAAATATGTTCCTATTTTAATAATATGGCGAATAATGGTAATAACACCCTCATAATCATTATATTGATATCCGCTATCAAATAATTTTACATTTACTGTAAATAAAATTAAATATTAAAATTTGATTGAAGCGTTATGGCATATTCGTAATATTAGCTGATCAATTCAAATGCAATTTTTTAAAATAATAATTTATAACTTTTTTTTTCAAATACGTCTATTTAATTTCCAATCGTTTAACGAATACTTCGCCAAATGGCTTCAAGGGATTATATCAAGCGAACGAAAGAATAACAAAATATTTAAAAACAACAAATAAACTTCGAAGTTTAGAGGAGTCAAATTTCTTCGCTAAATAGATTTGGCATCCGACACTGCGAGCTGCTGTTTTTTGTCAGATTCTTGTTGAGCGTCTGTACCAAAACAAGTTTCTACGTTTCTTTCCTTTTCCACTTTCTACTTTATTTATAAAATAAAATACAACCTTACATAATGGAATAAAAGATAATTCGCATATACTAATACCATTACTTTTTTTAAATTTCACTGCAAAAAAACTTAGGATTAAATGAATTTTCAAATCATACACAGGTTAATATATATTATAACGGCGATGAACAATTTAACTGAATAAACATTCTATATACCAAAATTGTCAACGGAAAATTGTTTTAGTTTAGACATTTTTTACGCTTCTCATAAAGTTGTGAGGAACGTGCTCCACAAATCCTTATTATGAGTATATCTATTTTTTAAAAAAAACAACGTACAATGAAATTGCGCCGAAATAAAATGTTAACTTTAAATGTTACATTAATTAAAATTATCAATAATTCTGAGTATTATTATGAAGCGATCAAGTATTTTAGTTTAGGTATTATCAAGACCCACTTATATGTACACCAAACTAATCGATTCAACGAGAAACCGTCAATTTTTCTCGTACATACAAATTAAATAAGCAAGCTCATCCTATAGAAAGAAATAACGAAAATAGCTAAATTGAGGATTTTGAGTGTGTGCGAGTACTCGAAATGGCCCATAAAGCCCTCGACTGTTGTATAAATTTTCATTATCTCCTACTCCTCAATAAATTATCTCGCAACGTAAAAAAGAAGGACCAAAACTCGCTTGATACTCTCTTAATAATCAACCTCACGCAACCACCTCCTCATCTCTTGCCTCTCTCTCTTTCTCTTTCCCTCTCTTTTTATCAAACCTCCCCACTCTCCTCTCCTTAAAGGCCGACGCGTGTCGCTTTTGAAAATCAAGTTTTCACCCTCGAGAAAGCGAAGTCGGTCAAGGGGGTGGAGGAGAGAGAGAGAGAGAGAGAGAAAGAGACAGACAGAGAGAGAGAGGGAGAGAGGGAGCGAGTGAGAGAGAGAGAGAGAGAGAGAGAAAGAGAGAGAACGGTAAAAATCGATACCGCCATGATTCAAGGGAGAGAGCGAGAGAGCGCGCGCGCATAAACGTCGAGGTAAATCGCGTATGGGCTTATGCTTATCGCGACCCCTATACGCGTTCCTCTCCCTCTCCCGTACCTTTCTTTTTTTTTACCCCTCGTGTTCCTCTGCGTTGTTTAACGAGCAAGATTGTGGAAAACGAGCCTAGAGAGGCTGCCTATCCCTGTAAACGCCTTGGATTATTTATATATATATACAGGTGTATACCTCTCTTTCACTCGTGAATATATTTCTCTCTCTCTCTCTCTCTCTCTCTCTATCTCCCTCTCTCCCTTTCTATGTCTAGGTGGGGTGTGTGTCGTTGCTCTTTGCCGTTCTTTTCGGATCTCAGGTTACTTTTTTTTTCTATCGATTTCAAGGCTGATTGGGGCTCGGTAGGCACCTGTTGTATCGATGTCGTAGTTAGTGCGCGTTCGTGCTAAAATAGGATATTATTGTTTTGGTTATTATACCGATTACGCTCGTACTTCTACATCGATTGTATGTTTTACCTCGGAAAAATGTATACAATCGTATCACGGTAGAAGCATGAGCATACGTTTTTTTAACATAACATGGTCATAATAAAATTTACGTGTTTACCTCATATTTATATCGATACATATTTTAATCCTTATAAAATTACACGATTAATAATGATATATTCTAGTAATATCAGGAAATATATATGTATAGATCAATATACATATAAAATGTTACGCGTAAAATAAATATATTTACCCAATATATATCAATAGTAATTAAAGTACTTTTCTGCAACGTTAAGTATTTCATCTAAATAGCTTTAATTAGTTGTATTTATATTTAAAAAAATCGATAACTGGCAAAAAGTATATTTAAAATAATATACGAGAAAATATAAAAATATAACGTATCACTCTTTCAAAATTTTTCGATAATTAAAATTGTATATTTTTAAGGGTATGTTTATATTAAATGATTGTAATCGTGAAAAAGTATAATTGTAATTTTTTTATATAGGTGCGTACACACAGACGCATATGCACGCATACCTACCAAATAATAAAAATAAAATTATGATCCTATAAATATATACCTACTAATTAACTTAACAACGTCTCCGTACATATATGAACGTACAATTTGTAAATTAAGTCGAGGCAGCTGAGCATTGTAATGTAAGAAAATCTTTATAACCTATAGCTGAATCCACCCCTTCAAAGCGTAGACCAATTATATGAAGCTAATAAGCTTTCGACACGAGCGAGTCATTATACATTAAAAAAAAAAAAAGAAGGCGAATGTTCATTTTAGTGGAATGTATCGAAGCATAGTTCGGTATTTCAACGGTAAATTCTTTTTATTTTCCTAGCCAATGGAATTCGATTTTAATAAATGAATTTGTCCGTTAACGGAAAAGGTCATCGGTTTATACTATAGTAGAATATCTTTTTATTCGGTGTCGCGTTACTTGCCTCTTCTGAATAAGTTTTAATTTACCAGAGCCGTTATCGATTACGCTTTCGCAATAATAGATGCAATTTTAAGGGATTCGTAAATACTGGTTGAAAAGAGGAATTCGTATACGGAATATAGCATTGGTTTATAATTCGAGTGGAAATAGCACAAATGACTGAGCGAGAGGATACAATTACAAAGGACTTGGACGATCGTACCATTGATTTGGTCAAATTTTCGAGTAGTTACGAATATATCCATTTACCTGGTTAGTGTGGCTTTAGCTGGTTGATTTTTTTTAACATTTGATATAAACCGCGCAATATCTAAAATAAATAAAAAAAATTTTTCGATAATCTATGGTTAATTTAAGTAAATATATCATATACCGTATAATTTTCTTTAAAATTACTTTTAAATCGTAATAAAATTATATTAACAATGATATATTGTTATAGTTATTTATGCTTATGTATTTTTACAACAATTTAAAATCTTTAATCTTATCTTTTTTAATAAGAATTCTGCCAATTGCATGTGTAGTTTAGACATATCTAGAGTAATGTAAGAAAGAACATTTCTGGCAAAATTCCTGTAGGAGAAGATAAGGTTAATATATATAAACATACATAATACACAAACATTCTTACAGTTCCCTCTATTATACTAAACACGTTAAAAAAAATTTATATATATAAAAAATTTAGTAAATGCAAAAAGAGTTCAAAAAGTATGAACTACCTGGAAATTAATAAAATATTCCGTTTATTAGGAAAAAATAGTGGTTTCAATCAGTACAACTCTTAATTTCTAAACATTATTTACTGCATGATATTATGCATATCCATGTTCCTATATCTTTTTTCCTAATGAACTGTAACTTTAGTATAAAAATTTAAATAATTGTTAATCAACCAGAAAAGATACGTAACAAAATCAAACAAAAAGTTGTGTTTTAAAAACCCTATATTTAAAGAAGTAGAGATGGAAGATAAATAATGGATGTAACAACAGCATATAGTAATCATGATGTGCTGGTGAAGCAACTATTCAAACAGTATTATTATATAATTCATGGGGAGGGTAAAATAGATTATTTAAGGACAGAAACTGCAGTTTCGTTAAACCTTTTACAGTATCCAAATAAAGCATATATACGTTTGCGTTCAACGAATTTAAAATACTCTTTATCAGATGTCTTGACTGTTCTCTCCAAGTGCACGTTCAATATCTCTTGGGAGAGCTTGCTATACCCTCGACAAAAGCAATAACCCTTTACTCGGACGCGTAAACTGACATAGCATCTCCTTGAGTCAGACCAGTGACCTGTTTGTTCTTCAGAATTTTGAAGAAATTTTCTAATAAACTCCATGTAGAAAACATTCATTTAATTAACCGAATTATTCTTATCTTGATTACTAAATACACGTAAACTCGTTTCAAATTATTTTTATATCTCTTTTGTAAATTATTAATATTAATTTTGTAATATGGCATGTAATATGTCATATGTATGTATCAAATGTAATATTACATTTTAATACTATATACTGTTTCTATCTATTTTTTGTATGAATCCACGTCCATCAAATATAACAAAGGAATTAATAAGTTAATTACGAAAACTATAGATATACTTAAATTATATAAATACATTAAATTAGTGCTGGATAAACGAACTTACTTTATATTATACTAATTAATTATTAATTGAAGGAAGTTTAAAACTAGTAAATTTATAGATTATACTTTTGGTATATTTAAGTTTATAAATGTAAACTTTATATACTTTATCTTCAATTTTACTACCAAAGGCAACATTTTCATTTACAACTGAAAGTTTAAACATTTCTTAAGAATCAAGTAAGGCTATATTTGTGACTATACAATCTTTGTAGCTTATCTTCATCCTCTTACCTTAATACTCCTCACTAATCGTATTTGCAAGATTTATAAGGAAATATTTATTTTTATCCAGAATTAAAGAATATTTATCATCTGCGAATATAGTTTGATTTAAAAAGTAAGTAGTGCAAGTAAATAGAATCTCGTGAAGATTAATGACGTGTAATCATTCTTTTCTTTCTTTCTCTCTCTTTCTCTTTCGGTCGGTCTCTCTTAATACTACAGCGTATGCAAACGTGTTGAATTACGGACACTGAAGCTCTTCTCTAATTTTCACCGAGTACGAATGAACTGTAACTTGAAATTCACTTTTTTTAATTGTTTGGACAAAAAATTTTAATTACATGTCGAAAAATTTGTAGAGCATCGTTAACTATTCGGAAGGGAAATTGATGATACGATTTAATCATTATAAATGTATATTTTTTGTTTTAAGGTTAATCTCCAACATTTTTCAACTAAAACTTATTTAAATTATGTGTAAACTTTTGCAAGAATTTTTAACAAAGGAGTTTAGAAGTTAATGATGCGTGTTATAACCCGTCAGCTTGTTAATTAATTTTCTAGCTGTATTTACACATTGTAGAAGTGTTACCTTTATTCAACTGTACTGGCTACATTTTTCAACATTCACATAATCGTAAGACTTTTATTATTCTACTTTTTAAAATTTTTATCTTAATTTTTAGAAGCGAACCAATTAATAACAAATACAAGATAATTAATACGAATATGGTTACATATTAATAAATCGTCCTATAATAATATTTTGAGCAGTAATAATACATGTAACAAAATGTTTTGAGTGTTATCCTCCCTTATCTTTAAAATAGCC
The DNA here is from genome assembly GCA_026168455.1 of Theocolax elegans. Classification (NCBI taxonomy): domain Eukaryota; kingdom Metazoa; phylum Arthropoda; class Insecta; order Hymenoptera; family Cerocephalidae; genus Theocolax; species Theocolax elegans. The sequence continues at coordinate 15,387,035 of CM047425.1, read as the reverse complement.
ATTTTCTATACATAAGTCTAAATTGCTGTATTTTTAGAATCCAAAAAAAATATGTTGAAAAGTTTTAGACCCTATTACATCACTGAGTAAAGAACATCACCTACATCACCAACTCCCTTCATCGGCTTCATAGGCGTATACACATCAAATTTGCTCGTGTCTAATATTTGTCGGATTCACTTTTAAGCAGATTTCACGTGAAATATGACAAACACCGCACAAATCCTTCTTTATATATTTAAATTCCCAGTCTTATTTTTCTTTGTTGGTGTATGGAACTTGATAATTTATTGCCCAGACGTAGACAAATTTGAGAACTAAGAATTTTAGGGAGTGGTAGGGCGTTGATGTTTTAAAATTTTTTGTCATTCCCACTTTGAAAATAAAATGAGTAATATAAATACATTGACACGTGTCAGTGTCTCATTAATTTTCAGTTTATTTTTAATTTTCGGGTTGGTTTTCTATTCGATATCACTGCCGTTACTGTGTTTAAACATTTCATTTTTTATGTTTTTAGGAAATTGTTAGAATTTTTTAGGTCATTTAATGTTATATACTTTAATTAGTTTAATTGATACATGAAAATGTATATTGAAATATTTTCAGAAACCTGCGTTTACAGGTAAACGAAAATTTTTATTTTTCTGACATTTTTACTGTATAACATCGTTCATGTCATTTCGCCTCAACGAGCTCCGGTCTTTAGGGATTATCCATTAATTTATTTTAACTTCTACTTTTGAAAGTTGCTCTAATATACGTATATTCAACATAACTCAGCATGACAGATAACTTTTTTCACTAGTCGTATATTACATTTTATAAATTATCTTATCGTTTATACATTTTAAAAATATCAACTCAAACTTCCCATTTAAATACTTTTTCTTTAAATATTACTGTTTTACGTATTCTTTTGTTTTGAATATTGACAAAATTTTTTATACATTTGATGAATCTTTTCAGATTTAAAAAAATTCCATCTTTTAGTAAGTAAGCTTATAATAAAATATGTGTAAAAATATTATTATATAATAATTAACTTTTAATAAAACTACAATAAATGAAGGTATAATGAAATTAATAGGAAAGAAATAAAAAATTAATGAAAAGAAACGAGAAAAATAATTTCTCTCAATTACGCGAGACTCCTTATTAACGACAGAAGAAGCTCTATTTTCCCTCGAATGTTTATTTCGTTCAAGTCCGTACTGTATACACGTTAGGCATCTCCACCGCATCGATTCAGTGTCTTACATGGGGGATGAAAAATTGACGGTTAATAAGGGCAACAGGAGTCGATCCTCGTCCAGCTTTATTGCGTTGAGGTTACGAATGAGTTAGCCATTTGTCGAAATGGCTACGTATGTGTATTTATATGTACATGTGTGTATGTACAACAAAGTTTGAGAAATTTGAAAATGTGAATTGGCAAAGTTTACCCAGTTTCTATTTTATCAACTCGGTTTTTGTTACCGTTCGATTGATGTAAACGTTGTTTGATTAAATTTTTAAGTGACTCCGATGATATTGATTAGACGGGAAATTGTTTGAAATTTCTCTAAACTTTAAATTGAATTTTGTAAATTTTCAAACAATTTCCGACTGTCAATATCAATGAAAAATCTTTTGAAAATTTAATTATACGACGTTTGGCATCCACAACGCGAGGTATAATAAAAATTGTTATCTGGAAAACAAAAAAAAATATTCAGAAATTACGTAGTTTTATATATTTGATTCTTAGATAGTTCAATACCACTCAATGCTACTGCTATTAATTAAGTTGTTAAACAAACTTCAACAAGCATAATTTATTAATTAAATTTTTTATTATTCCCACTAAAAGAATTTTTTAGTAACATTTAGCGGTGCAGTACAGAAATCCTAGGACAATAATGCAAAATCGTAAAAATTACAATTTTTATTATGTTTCCAGTAAAGTTTTTCACGTCAAATAGTGTCCCAGGATAATCGAGCTACGCGAGTAAATTTTACTGTAAAAGTTTTTCCGTGCAACAAAGATTGAATTAAAACAATTAATATATTGTAACACGTGTTTTATATTTGCTGTAGTTTTATACACAAAAAATATTTCAGCTAGGAAGATACGTTTCATCTTTATTTCTAAAAATTAGTTTATTTACACAAAAAAGTGAAGTCGGGATATTACGTTCGATTATCACGCTAATTAAGCGACAAATAAAAACTTTTTACCTCCTCTATATTGTGGTAAAGCAAAATGTAGGTCGCAAAACGTTGGAACTACTTTAATATCGACGCGCATTTACATTTTCGTGCATCGTATCAATTAACGTGAATTCAGTGTGCGTGCGCCCAGTGGGAGGTGAGAAAGGGACGCGCGCGTGACGAAGTTGAAAAAAGCCACCAGGATTTCCTATAAAATTATGTTGCTTCTCTGCGTTAATTATACTGCGACCTGCTAAGATGCCATATAGTTAACTGATTTATTTAGAAATAAAATTATACTGTATATTTTAACAAAATGATAACATTGTGCTGATCAAAGTTACTATTTTGATTGCCCTAAAAATTAAAATACATTATCAAAAAAATTAGGTAATTATATAAAAAACTGCTTTGTTTTTATCTGGGAGTGCTTGTATATTTAGCAATTGCGATTACGCTATTGATAAAATTATCTGAAAAACGTATAGTAAATTACGTTAAATGTACTGTGTAAAATTAATAAATAATATTTGTAGGATGTCTTTTTTAAATATTTTATTAGTTTGTTTATACCGCATAAACTGCCAAAAATGACAATTATAATCAATATTATTAAAAAATAAACCTTTGATATTAAATTTTTACAATTAAAGAGGTCAAAAAATTCGTAAGATGCAATTAAAAATCACTTTAGATGCGCGGGTTTCTTTTATAAATTTACATTTAAATCGAGTACAATGAGAAATCATATTTATAGTAAAATGACGCCTGCATATGACATAATTTTACTCGGTCTATACGTAATATAATAACGTGTGGTGGAAATGAAATCTTTCGAACATTTGGTTCGATCTAATTATAACCATTTTTTGTTATTAATAAAATAAGTCATTTGGATCACCGAAAATAGACCCAAGCGTCGAAGAAATAATACAATATAAAACCGTCGGCAGATGAAATTCTCGAAGTTTGTTAAAAAAAAGAAAGAAATAATAATTTCTCTCTTGGATTTGTATAGTGATTTAATCGTTTACGTATACAATAACTAGTCGAGGCATAAAAATAATTCGTTTGATGTGCGAGGGATTTTATCGAAATGATATTTTTCATTTTGCGTAATATTACTTTCCCGAACAAAGCAGATATTTAATAAAATGTCAGGTTACTGCTTCGGATATAAATCATCCAAATAGTGCAATAAAATAAAGTGCTTTGTCAGGTTATGTTTTTTTCTCCTTTCCTTTCGTTAATGTAAGAATGTTGCGGTTTTAATATTACACGTATAAATTTACATTTTAATTATCGAATGCACTTTTGAGTTTACTAAATAATGAGGATCGTATGTACTACATTGACAAATATATTTATTAATCTAATATAAACATTTTTACAAAAGTTGATTACATTTTTAAATAATTTGTGTTTGCATTTGTTACAAATTCTTTTGCAAACTATGAAAAATAGTTTTTCCTTCCACTTAGATTGTGGATATCTATGTGGTTTATTATAGACAAAGTTTTATAACTATAATTATTCTAGGTGCCCATAGTGTACTGAACGACTACGCAAAGAAATTAAATTTCGTTTATTATTGTTCATAATTAGTCCAAAGAATCTAACATTTTCACTTTAATAATCCGAGCACAGGAAAGTAAAATAAAGGAAAAAGTTCGACCACCTGTTAAAATTAAAAATCCTAGCCGTATATACACGAGATAATGCCCAAAGTCGTTAAAAAATAGGCTATAAATTATTCGGGCCATAAATTCCACTTTCCGCAAGATTTATACCAGTCACGAAAAAAAAACTGACGTCTCGTCGGATCCTTCCTGTAACGTCTTCGAGTCCTTGATGGACAAACAGGTGGATGGGCGTCGACTCGCTGATAAGCATGACAAAGCCGGTGAGCATTATTCACGCGAGCAAAAAAAAAACTTGGACTTTTGCGATTAACCTCGTGCTCGCATGAAATATGCTAAAACCCAAGCTCTATTCATCCTGAACGCACAATACACTCTTTGTACTTTTTGCTTATCCCTTCTCGCTTTTTTTCTTGAACTCTGTTTAAAGGTCCACATGCAATTAAGACCGAGGTAGAGGATGGCTAATTAATGCAACCATTGTGACACGTGTGCCATATCCTTCTCTATTCCGTGTCCTAGACCGCGGTTTCGCGAATCTCGTGATTGGACATTCTTTTTGTAGTCCCGTAATATTTTTAGGTTATGTTCTCTTTTCATGAGGGTAAGCTGCTTTGTCTAGGAAACATAGCTAGTACAATTATTATCAAAATAAATAATTTTTGTAAACAAAAAAAATTATGCATAATTTCCTTTATATATTTTTAAAATGTTTTTTTTATTATAAATAATACAAAATGTGATTGTAGGTTAAGTTTAACAATTATTGGCAAATCACCGTGTTTCAATTTGAATTTAGAAAGCAATAAATTATAGGTGTGACACACCCTAAATTGTCTATTAACTTTTTAGTAACCGTTAATGAATATTGCACAGAGTAGAAATACAATACTTCATTTATATACATATGCGTGTGTAAAATTCTTAAAACCAGAAGACCAAGAGACCAGATTTTTTTTTATAGTAATTGGAAATAATTTACAATCTCAATATTAGTCAAAATAAATAATTATTTATTTACTACGTTTAAAATTAAATTAAAATTGTAATTTTTTTGTTCAGATAAAGTTGTATATATACTGTATAAATTTCGAAATTTTTTCTTTAATTACATTAGTTGTAGTGTATGATCAATTTGCAAGATCGATATGTAAAGTGGATATAAAAAAATACACTGAATCTTAATGCGCGATTTATTCGTTTTTGTTTTTCTCCGTCAGAATTTAAAAATAAATTCACCGATCGCGAATAAGACGCACAATTTATGCGGGATTTTGAAACGAAGACGTAATAAAATCGAAAATAAATGAAGATGCTAAAATGTAATAGATTTTCATCTTGGTGATATATTGAATTTAGTTAAAAATATTTATTTTAAGAAATGATGGAGATTGAAAAGTGAAACTTTACAGTTTTTACGAGATTATTTCATAAATTTAATACGTAGTACATTCGTTTGAAATCTAAATTTTAATATTTCGTATTTTATTTTACTGTTCATTTTACATTTAAATCTTGTATTATATAAAAATGGCAAGTATAAAAGTTTTTCATCTCATTTGTAAATATAGAGTCATGCGTGACTTTACATCTCATATAAACTTTAGAACTTTAAGCACAACTAAAAGATATATATTGCTTTAAACATGAATTGCAGAAAATAAAAGAAAGCTTAATTTATAAGTAAATGACAATAATAATATCAATGTATACATTACCAGTGTTTCGAAAATGTTTAATTCGCGTTTTGACAGTCAAACGTACGTGAATTTCAAGGTATCGTTAGAATTTTATGAGGTACATTTTAGTTTCCGAAAACCAAATTAAAAACTATATATTCAGGCAAATTTCCAAATGCTAACATCGTTTTTTCTATCCCTTCTTTGTTTCCGAGCAGTAGCGGCGTCTTAGTCATTTGCGCCCGTGAGAAAATGAAAAAGAAAGAAAAAGAAACGAAGAAACGTATTTTCACATTTTGGCACCCGAAATTTGTCGTATCGCCAAGACTAGTACGCGACCTATTTGGCTAACTTTAATAAGTCATGGCGCTTTCCGAAATTCTTAAGGACGTCAAACGAGCTTATTATTACTATGTTTCATCACATTTTGAACGTAGAGTCTCGATTGTTCATACTCTCTCTCTTTCTCTCTCTCCCTCTCTCTCTCTCTCTCCCTCTCCCTCTCTCTCTCTATCCATCTCTCTCTCCCATTCATTATTATAATGAAATTACTAGATGTGAAGATATTTGACAGGTTTTTTGCGTTATGTTAACGAAGGTTCTTTTTCGATTGTGAAAGCTTAATTAGACTTAGTCATTGATGGATGTTTATCCGTTGAAGAGCCCCGAGGTGAAGAAGGAAAGATGATTCACGCAAATGATAGACACGTAAATAAGCGATACGTAGATGAAACCACGTGGGTGAGAATAATTGTAATCAAATGTTCTCGCTCAAATCTTTTAAAAATTATATCCTGTTAAGTTTACCTACAACTAACGCTTTTCGTTGTCATTGTTAATTATTGCTTATTTATCAACACGATAACCGATATCTTATCGACGTTTCGACAATCTCGACTGTAAAATCACACTTAATTCAAGTTTTTAAATAGTTATTAATTAGTATTACAATTATATTTTTAGATTCGAATTTTTAATTAATTTAGTACAAGTACATTCCTAATCCTCCTACGAAACAGATGGTTTGAGGGAAAGAACGCGTTGAACCTTTTAATATTAATAAAAAGTAATTAAATTCCTAACCTGAATACCTTAATTTAAATAGCATTCAATGCAAACCAAAAATTACATTCTATAAATTGTCATGTTAATCTCCGCTCGACCAAATAATTTCTAAATCTAAAGGATCCTATTACTTATACAATGAAATATAGTACACGTAACGTCGAGGATGAGGTTAAGGACGTTCAATATACGAAAACCGCATAATTTGACCAGGGATCGTTCGAGTAGATATATACCACTAGTATATAACCAAGTATTTCGCCGAGTGATTTGAACTTTGTATTGGATGAAATAAATTTTTTTACCGAGACCCATTTGTTTCTCTCTTCCTGCTGAAACTTTTGATCTTCGACCTCATTATACGCGCACGGTATGTGTACTAATGCGCGCGTCTTTCTCGGGGAATGGAGTCCCAGAAGTCAAGCGAATCCGCAAAGAGACGAAAACAAAGGGGAACGTCGAATAAAACAGGAATGAAAGGGAAGAAAGTCGCAGTGCACTAGACAAATAGATTCGTATTAATATTAATAATTAGAATTAATCTCGTTTTAAATAACGTTTCTTTAAAAAATATATAATATTAATATTCCTTTCTGAAGAAAATCTCTATTCTGCGTTATACGCTTTAATCAATTACATTTTGAAAATTGTTTATTTTAGTAAATTACCAATGAGAGATTTAAGACAACGCATCCTGATAGGTTCTGTATATACACCGTAATTAAGTTTATACGTCCAGTTAATAAGGTTACCAAAATCGGATCCCAAACTGATGTGTTAATAATAGTTGAGTAATTTTTCTTCGGTGCGTGTTCACAAGAACGGTGGTGTACTCGTGTAGGGTGTCCATAAGAGGTTAAGGGCTAATGGGCGTATGCATCGGCCGAAACTTAGTCAGGATTTGGAAGCGCCGTAGATCCCCAGCCGGAATTCCACCCACGCCAGCAGCTGACAGTTGATAGTCCAGTTAGAGGGAGATACGTAACCCCCGAGTTCACGGCTCCTCGTCCTGGTGCGCGCGACTTGAAGCCGGAGATCGATACGTTCGCGCTGGCGTGCTGGCGTACTCTGCATTTTCCTCTGGTGGTGTTGCTGCTACTGCTACTGCTGCTGCTGCTTCCTTTTCCACCCCTCGGGGAACACCTACACATCCGCAATCCTGTTACACCTAACCTCGGACACACCCACGATTTACACACACACACACACACGCGCGCACACACGCACGCACGCAAACATACTGGTATACAAGTTAAGTCTGTGCTCACTTCCGACTCCGAGACTCTCTCCTAATCAAAATACTCGTAACCGCTATACGAATTTTGTAGATATATTTTTGGATGACCGGCACTCTCTTATACATCTAGGAGAACAAATTTCTTTCTTCCTCATCTTCTTTTCTTCCGAGATCATTGTGATTTTCTCTTGTCTCGTGTTTCCTATCAGGGCCAAATTTCTGCGCATGCAAACACTTGTGGAGTTTGATTGAAGCCCGATAGAATTTGTTATGGGGGATTAGAGCATTTCTCAAATTCCGATCAAACGATCAAGAATGTGCCCATAAAATCTACTGTTGATTATTTTTTTCCTTGTTTTCTAAAACCAAGTTTATTAAAATAAAAAAAAAATGATTACTAAAACATATGTTTTAATATGAACAATGTAAATAGAACTCTATTAAGTTGTAGGTAATATATTGTTTTCTGTATTACGGTATTAACGGTTATCGACTGAAGTTCATTGCCATCAAAAACTAAGCAATAATTCTATTTTCAATGTATGTATTTATTAACATTACAAAATCAAGGTTGTAAAAATTAAATTAAATAGCATACATCCATTTTCTCGTTCAATTACCGTATGATTAACGCAATATTATTTTAGTAAATATTTTAATTATAAAATTTTTTTTTTCAACTCTTTATTACGTAATTCATTTCGGCGTTAAATTAATTTTACACTCGCGTTCGAAAATTTGTACAGTATATTGAATTTTTAAACATTTTATATCGATACTAATGAAAATTTTCTTTTTCTTTTCCAGGTAAGAAAGGCGTAGATGCTTTATCATTTTTCACGACACACTTTCGACTCTTTAACGTGAGTTAAACGATACATACATTAAAAACGACGGTATATACATATATACATATATAACCGCACAATTATCGCGGACTTACAGCGCAACTCCACGTGGGATATGCTTGTACACATACCCACTAAAGAAAAATGTCCCTTGAGAAGGGAAAGAAAAGCTAAGGAACATGACAAATCAAAACGAGGGTGGGGAAAAAATATGAAGGGATGAAAGAATTGTAGATGGCTGTACTGATATCTACGCACTAGTGAATAAATTCACGTCGACGATGTTCAGGGAGGTTTTTAATGTAACGTCACTGTCCTAATTCTTGATCAGTTAACGGTTTCTCCATATAAATAGTAAACTGATTGCTTTTAAAAACGTGATTAATAAATATTATTTACTGATGTCGTATAATTTACATTTTTTTATTCTTTCGAACCTAATATTTTATTTATTACTTAAAAAAACATTATTTTTATCGTTTTCGCATTTATAAATGTTTATACTTCTTATACTTACAAAGTAGTTTAAAAATTAGTAGGATCAATGCCAAAGGAGATCTCTCTTTGTAAAAATTAAAATAAAAAAAACTGGTGTACAATCAAAAATTAGGAAGGACAAACATTAAGAAACAACTAGCGGTCAATGTTTACGGAGAGTAAAAGTGGGGTTTCGTTAAACAGGGAGCAAAGGGGTGGTAAAAATGGAATTTTACCCCACGTTTTCTGTTTACCGATCAATAATGCCACGTTGCTCGATTGTTACACATATATACGTGAAAGTTGGACGCGTGTGCCTGGTCACGCATTTCTCGTTCGCACGTACGTTAGCCCTGTCAATCTTTCTTTTTTCTCTCAGTTTTCGTGCAATACAACCTGCACTATGGGTAACGATGCGCGTCCATCAGTCTACTTACTTAAGCTTTCTCTTCTACTGTTTCGGTTACTTCTTCATTGTTTCCATTCAGTTATCCTTCTCATTCTTTACAAAATATGTTCCTACGTAATTAATTTCACTTTGAGGAAAAAAAAATCTCTTTAAGAAGTAGTGCGAATTTTAACGATAAATTTATTTCTTAGGGCATTTAATAAGACACGAATTGCGAAATTTACACGTTACAAGGTGTAGATTTATGAAACGAACACCTTATTAGTGAATCAATGTAAGTGTAAATTTAATTTGATATTTTTCAACGACTTATTTTCTCGGGAGAAATTATACAATGCTGGCTTTAATTTTTACCCCAATTTATTTTTAATTATAAAGTAAAATGATAACATCGGAATTGTAATATGAATAGTAAAATATTTATTTACCAAAAATATAGGAATACATTTATTCAAGGGGTTAGGTAAACTCTTTTTCTTCTTTTTTTATATGTATCTGATCCGGTCGTTACGATAACACAATGTGGATAGCTTGCACAATTCGATAGATAAACAAACTGAAAAGTATTATATTGTTTAAAACATTTTTTTTCGTATCTAGTATCATTTTCAATATATAATATACTGGTATAAACTTTACATAACTTTATGTGTGGGGTGCGAAGTATAAAAGAATAATGAATAAACGATAACGAAGAAAGTTTTTCTTTTATATATACATGTAGAGAAAGAGAGAAAGGTTTCCGATATATACATACAATTACCTATATGCAAATATTCTAGTTTCTTTACAATACTTTTTAATAATAATGATAAGGTATATAATTTTCAAATTTGTTTAATAAATCGTATGTAAATTAATAGATAAAAATATATATGAACATTGATCGCTTTTCGGCGTTTTACCATATTTTGTATGCAGGGTCATTATTTAAGTTATCTCTCGTATCTCATCTATCGATATATTCATATTTTTTGGGTATCCAAAAGACCGTATAGTAAGAATTGCTGTTAATTAATATTTACAGTTTACACCAATCTTGGACACTATCAGGTTTAATAAATTATTTTCAACAGTCACCACATATCTCGATGAAAGCGGCATTAGTGTTTCAATAAAGACTTTATTGATTCATAAGCTATAAATAACGATACATCTTAACTTACGTGTCTTTAAGAAACTCTCGCTTGCAATGAATTTTTTTTTCGCACGATAATTTAATTTTAACATCCTCTTCCGTTGTGAAGATATCTTGCTTGCTAAATCTATCCACTACTATAAAGAAGAATATCATTAAAAATAAGCATGTATCATGTGTTTAAACAACTTATATGATGATGAAAATATTTTATTAGCAGTCAACATTAAAATTGAATTGTCAAGATTTATTATTTTTTTGTCTCTTATTACTTTCTCGTTTAAACATTTATAATAAAATAAAATAATGGATAATTCAGGAGATCGAGCAAAACAATATTGTTCGGTTTTCTTATAAGTATTATAAATCAAAGAATATATGCGTGCATATTTTTTCAAAAATAAGTTTTACATATCAATTTAAATAAATATACAATTACAGTTGTCATGAAGATTGTAATAACATAGAAAGAAAGTTTTGTTTGCAATGTCTACCGCCCCAATGTATGTCAGATCTAAATACGAGTTTATAAATGTTTGTAAACAGACAGGTAATTATGATTTTTTTTAATATTTATTTCAATTATAAAATCTCTTTCACTGTTGAAACATGCAGTAAATAATAGTAGTATGATTTGATACATTTTGAAGCTTGAATTCAATGCTCGTGACAATTAAAATTGATTACCATAACAAATGTTTTTTTTTAAACTACAGGTATATCGAGTAAAATTGCCAAACAATAATAAAATAATCATTTCACGGTTCACCAAAACCTCAACACTTCAAAGTCCAGCAATATTTTTCTAATTGACATTACATCATCATATGTTGTGTTTTTTTGTAAATCTAATACGCTTAAAGTTAGTTTAGGTATATCAACTATACGTATCGATATTGTAATTGCACTAGGCAATCAGCTTAACTTTGGTTAACATCGATTTAACAACTTGACTTGTATGCGCGGTTTCAAACTCGATTAGTGATTATTTTACTCGTAGCGACACTGCCTATTACATGAGTTAGCAAATTTCCGGAAAATTGAAAACTTTTCAAATTGTTTTGTAGTATATTGTGTATATGCGAATAACCATTTGTATATTTTTAATATTTTTACCTTGACATACTATTGTTAACAATAATAATTACTTTTTCTGCGTCGTTATGTCAGTTCAAGCAGCTTTTCGTTGCATCAGAATTTAATTTAGTGTCGAGTAAATTTTTATTACATTCTCTTTGCTTAGACATTTGAAATCGTGGATCATTTTTGAAAATAACATTTTGTATGAGAGGCATCCGAATCGTGCTTTTAAGTTAACGAGTAATCGAATAATTTATAGTTACAAAGTGTCATTATTACATTTATATATTTATGATTGTAATAACCTTCTAAAATGGTGTATTATATATATATATTTAAATATTTAGCTAAAAAAAGAAACTGAAATAATGTTTGAATAAAATTTTCGATAATTAAGTAAACTTATACGTTACATAAAAGTAATTTAGTATGTGTCTTAAAAAGCAAGTAAATTATACAAGTTTCATCATTCTGATGATTCATAAACTTGATACAATGTACAAAATGTAAAATAATATCTAGTTTTAAGATTACACATTAAATTAACAACAAAGGCTTAAATTTGTTAAATACAAAATCAAAAAATTTTTTTACCTATGACATGTACTGTATTTTACTTCAAAATCCAAAGTACTCTATATGCAAAATACTGTATACATTTCTAAAAAACTGCAATCTGCGTATTTAAATTTCTAGTTATATCAAACATATACGTATGTATTTATTTATGTAATGTAAATTTTTTTTAAACAAAATGATCTCTTTTTATAGATTGAAATTGTTAATAAAAAAAGAAAGATTATCCAATTTTTTGTTTATGTACTTACTATACGTTTACAACTATTATCGATAATGGCCATTTTAAACAACTAAAATTTTTTAGTAATAAAAACTACAAGCTTATTATATCAAATTTTGCAATTAAATAAATGATTGAATAATTTTAATGGAATTAAATCGTTCATACCTTGAAATCGAATAATTATTTTTTTTGATGAAATCATACGAGTACGTAATTAAAAAGCACTTATTAGATTCCGATGTATTCTTGCAAAGTGAATCAACGTTTGTATATGTTATGTTTTTCGTTAGCCAGTAACACAAGAATATTTACGTATTTATAAGTAACATTAAAAACTTTTAATTATTCAAATATATTTATTGTTTTATTAATACCAATAGTGAATCTGAATCATAAGTTGATTGTACAAAATAACGTAAGCGAGCATAACCAACGCGATAAGAGAAACGTCTCTAAGAAATGGTCACAATATACATCGTTCGTTACTTATTACGGCATAGTTGGATACTCAGACTTAGGTAGTTGCCAAACCCGGTCGTCACGATCGTTTTCACATGGTTGCCAAGAAAATGCTCCTGGTAACAAGCCAGCCGAATTTCGTGTACCAACGTATGACGCGCTGCGTGATTAGGTGGCACGTGCGAATATAAAAATAATTTATAATTGAGATTGATTCTTCGAGGATACTTGTAGACGAGATGATCAATGTCACATCTTATAACCAAGGCGTATCGATTTTTCATTCCCCATATATCGTATGTTTTAGTCGGAATGTCCATTGATTTGAGGTGACGTGTACCGCGAAACTGACTTGAATTCGATGTACTTGTATTTGGAAAATATGTCCGAAAAATGGATTAAGTTTTCTTTGTGGTAAATGTTATTTTACTTTTGATAAAGCCTCAATTGTACATAAATGTAAAAAAACATATTTAGATATAATTTTTTCACTTGTAACCTTCAGAAGTTATTCGCAAAATTTTATGCTCTACTTTTACAAAAATAATTAATTAAATAAATTTCTGTACTTCATAAATTGATCATTTCATTAAACTATATTCACATACGTCTAAAATCAATACTATTCTGTGTCATATCAATACTTTCAAAGGAAGATTTCGTTGTTAATAGGTTTTTTCTAAATGGGTATTGTATATGCGGTTTTGATGATTTCTTCGCGAGTAATTTGCGTATTCATCTTGAAATTATTTAGTATTTAAAACTGACGATATACTACTAAACTGACCATCTAAATTTTGGTTAGTATTTATATTATAATCTGTTCTTGACTGGTGAAATAATCAAATGTTTAGTTTGCATGTTATTAATAAGAAAGGAAAAACACTAATTTATCCCAATTTTTACTTAAAGTAGAAAAGGAAATGAAAAATAGTCTAGAACACTATCATTTCCATGAAATAGTAATAATAGTAATAATCGATTTGTAATTAAAAAATACCTTGACTTTACTTACAGCTCGAAAAGGTAGAAAACCTGTCAAAGTGTAGAGTCCAATTTGGTATTTACATCAAATTTCACAATTGATAATATGACGGATTATAAGCAATTTCAAGGTGAAACTTTGAGACATCGTATTGAACGGGGCTTAATTTGATTTACTTCTCAAATGTCAAGTTCGAATTGTGGATTTCAAAATAATTTGCTTCGCAAATGAATCGTTAATTGTTCATATTTGCAATGTGCAACTGCAGTAACTATTGTCAATTCTTGCAAGTACGTAAGAAAATCGAACTTTCTTATAAAAATCGATTATTTTATTACTTAAATATTCCTGTTGTAAAGAAAAAACTGATACAATTCAAAAGAAATAGTTTTTTTTTGTTATTCAAGCGTGATTTCAATGCAATAATTTTTTTTTTAATTTATTTATTTACATTAGCTTAATACTACTACTTTTAACTAATTTCGATAAAAACCTTGTGAAAGCATTTTGTTTGTATTTATTTTGAGGAATAGAAGTCAAATTACTGAAAATTTCAAAAATACCCTAGTATGAATGCATCAACTAATGTAAAAACAAACAACGCAAAGCAAATCCAAAACAATCATAAAAATATAGGAAAACGTTCATAAAGCTTGAGAAATTTCGTAATCAACTTTGTTCTCATCGTCTATTAAAATAATCGTAATGCAACAAAACGTCTTTTGAAATTCGCGCATGCCAAAATCCGGCTTTTAATTAACGCCCGCAACTTTCGTAATAAATAGCTGCGAGACAATAATTCTATTTAACTGTGCTTTTTTACCTAAGTTTTGGCAAAGATCGATTCTTAAGGCGAATTTCCAACTTTGTTTCAAAATTGTATTAATTTATTAATGAGACACGCACTGCTACCATTCTTGTCACATCGACTTACTCTGTAAAATTTACAATGGACGAAAGCAGAAACGTTTTCAGAGTAATTTGTTTGGAAATAAATTGATGTTTGCATTGGTAGAGTGAAAATAAAATGTTTACATTTCGTAATAAACCGAAATAACACAATTATTATAATTACATTCCTTTTATATTTACTCCATTATTATTGCTTTGTGTTCCATTCACATCAGTTTATTAATGAATCAAAGAAATTGAATTGCGGATAATTCAATTTTATCTTAGGATGTGGTTTAAGAGGATGTAGATAATTTTTTTGTATAAAAATACAATAAGAAGTTGATTTTTTCCACTTCCTTTACTGGTCTTCTTCTCAAGCTGATATATTGTTGAAGTTGATATTTAATTACCAATAAAATTAAGATATCGGATTCGAAGTTTAAAGAAAATATTTGCTTAACTAATGTTTAAAAACTATTACTTAAAAATTACGTTTATATTTGTTTAACAAACATTAAATAAAAAAAGTAAATACAAATATTTGTTGTGTAAAATTGTGTTATTAATCTCAAAATTCTCTCATAAAATTGCGTTAATGGACAACGATCAGTAGATAAAATAATAATGCGGAAGCGAAATCGTTTTTAAACGTACTTATCAAAAATAATAAAATAGTAGTAAAAAAGCTTTTTTTTAATAATATACATATTATTTATGACATAAATAATGCATTAAAATTAAGCGTCAACTGTTTCCTATCGATTTCTATAGATTTAATATATAGCTATCAGTTGTTTGTTTTTGTTTTATTTATAGTGCCTGATTCATCTCCATTCATTGATTCGATATCATAGTTCTATCATTAAGCATTTTCCCTACCACATAACTCGAAAGAGTGAAACACGATGAAAGTGGACCATTAGATTAATTATAAGTTATACTTTGGAAGAAAACATTTTATTTCATTATTTCGTATAAATTTTCGGTTCTTCGGGCAAATCATAATCTTGTTAACAGAAATGATATGTTTTTTATTTAACACAAATAAATTCTGATTATTACTTAAAAAATATTTTCTAGTAATAAACATTTTTGTTAATTATTATATTTGTGAGTTAACTATTGTTCTACAACTTTTTAAAGCAATTTTACACTATTTGCCATGTATATTCATTTTACTCATAAAATGCAATTGGTAATATAACAAATAGAGTAGTGATCAAATCGTATAGCATGCAAAACATCTCAAGTTCTGCATAAAAAAAAACAAGTCATGTTGCGCATCGATAACATAATCTTATTAGCTTTTACTCTTCTGTAGCATAAGCATTCAACAAAAACACGGACAGCAAGGGGATGTAATGAATTAACGAAATGAGTTCGTATTTTCTTTCCGACATATACTATTAATGAAATGCATGAATAACCTAATAGACAAACAACATGACTTAAGATCAATCCAGTTTGATATTCCAGTAAAAAAAATAGTTTTTTCTAACTAAAAAAAATTAATTATACGAATACAAAGAAAAGTATGCGAGTAATATTTTTTATTACGACCGAGAAATACTCTTTGAGCTTTACTAAACTGTATTTTTACGATCTTCATCGTCAAAACTAATATAATGCAGATAAAAGCATTTCATAATGTTTACAATTGTCTAATCAAATATGACATAATATTTATAAATATTTCTGAATTTCGTTTAATAAAAGCAAAATTAAATTTATGAATATGCGCATGCATGAAGTTGAAATAGAATTTCAAAGCTATGATGAATGTAAGTTCATTGCTCTCTCATTTAGTAATAATCTATCTGTGTTCAATGCAGCAGGGAAAATCCAAATGTACGATTTTGAGAATTTTTTTTGTACAGCAATAGTAAAAAGTAACGCTAGGTTTTCCTCAAAGAATATTATACACTGCATGATTATTTAAACTATACTAATTAATGTCTACAAACTTGTATTATTGAATCATAAATTTTATAATAAATTACTAGTTATAATTTATGAAACTTTTTTCTAAAACCAAAAGAATAAAAAGTCACTTAACCATTAAAATTCGAGTCACTTCACGCAAAAAGGCTCGATTTTTACTAGCTTGGAGTAACTTTTCACTCTTAACAAATTCTTATCACACCTGAGAATTAAGAGATAAAACTGACAAAAGAATGTTATTCCATAGAGTGCTAAAAAAGTTATAGTTTTCTTCCTTTGAGTATAATCCAAATACCATTAATCTACAGTATTTTTATCAATATTTGTTTGCTATTTTATCCAAAAAGGAAATTGCAGATCTACAAAAATAATGTTGATATATCTAGTATTGGTAAATTTATTTGAATACGAAGCAGGTTGCATATTATAACTTCCTGGGTTGACTATCGAAACATTCGATTTCCTCGTGACCATTCCCCGCGAAGTGAATCTTTTTGCATGCGAAACTATTTGCGAGGTCACCCAAACACCTTCGCCCGCGAGCCGGCAAAATCGCGTTTTATTTATATCCTTTGTGTCCCTTGCGTTTGCCCGCAAGTGGACCGCTGCCAATGCCCGTCGCGGCTCCCCTTTGTAAGCGCGAGGTAGCGCCCACGCGGTACCTACACCCACAAAAACAATATCTTTATCGACGTGTATAAGAAGCTTATTGCTATTTTCTTTTTTCATTCTACGCTTATTCTACCAGGAAATCCCGATAAACTTTTTAAGCTTTGGTAATCGCTTTTTCTACATGGAAAATCTTTTTCATCATCATTTACTGCCAACACTTTTACTATTAAAATGAGTATATTTTCATACTTAGTGAACAAATTCTGTCTAAATGTTTGAACCGTACATTTTGATTTCTGCAAGATAAGCGTACAGTTTATTGATTCATATCCACTATACCTCTACGTGATAATAGGTATATATATTACTATACATTTTCAGTAACTATTTAAATTATCATAAGAAATATTGTATAATAATTAAAATATATATTAATCTTTCTTAATTATTTCAAAGTCTCTTTACTTACAAATAAATAATAATAGCCTAATAAATAAATAAACCTTTTTATTATGATTTCTTAGAATTTATGATTTTTACGATTAAAAACTTATTGAAACAATCTTTAGTTTTTTGATAGAAATTTATAATAATATTATATCACTGAATAATTTTACATGCGAAGTTAATCAATTAACGTTATATACAATCGATTATATTTTTAAAATAGTTACACTTCAAATATTGATGAATAAGATGAATTTTCAAACATGTGAATGCAATATTTTTTCAGTAACTAATAGAACTTAAAATAGTGCGCAATCGTTTAATTATCAACCAAAATTCATTGAGTTCAATTAATCTTCCTAATGCAAACAAATAACGTAATAATTAATATATACATATAGATATTATATTTTTCGTCGTGATTTCCTATATGATGTCAATATTAGTCATAATAATAATTTAGAATATATACATGCATTACATTAATTGTGAGGCAATTCGAGTTGATTTAAATAAACGTTAATTAAAATATATCAGTTGTATGTTCGTGTAAGTGTGTTTCAGTTAACAAATATTTTTTTAATGATCATAGATGTATTTTCAACTAAACAATTATTTGATTAATGTAGAAAACAATAAGTTTAATTGTGTTTGCTCATTGTAATTATAGTTATTATGAAACAAAATTGTGTTTTCTTAAAAATATGTGTTTAAATAATACTGTTGCAATTTATAGTGGACATGTCAAAACACGATAAAATTGAAATTAATTTAAAAAACAATATTACTTTTTTCAACGTGACATCTATTTAGGATGTATAACAATGCGATGGTTATGACTGATCGAGTGTCTTCGTTGATAAAGATATTCAATTTTTTTTTAATAATTAGAATATTTTATGTTTGTTTCCATTGGATAGATTTGGCATACTCACGTTGGATATGAAATAATTGAATTAATTGGAGACTCACTCGGCGAATAATAAAGATTAATTAAGCTAAATGTAGCGTCGTTTTTGTCTATTTTTATTTCACGCCTTATTGAAGCCATCAACAGAACGCGCTAACGGCGTCTTGAAAATATGAGTCTTTATTACTTTCATTCAATGATCAACACTTTGCGTTACACAAAGATTTGAATGAATAATAGCGGTTTTATATTTATAGAACTAGCAAATGTGTTTTATAACGAATGTCACTGAATTATTTTTGACGCAACATCAAAATTCATATAATTGTTTACCCAAAAAAATACATAAACTACATTTATTTTAATCAAAAATACATTTATTCGAAACCATCAATATGTACATATTAATTGCTGCATTGAAAGAATGAAAGATTTAAATTAGTGTGTGTATGGATAAACTTTATTTTTCTTTTTTTTTTATAACATTTTTTGGTTTTTGTATTAGTGCAATAAAATGAGGCAGAAAATGCATTTCAATGATAACGAATGGAAGTTACGCATTTTAATTTAATTTCAGATATTCATATACGAAAAAAAGTTTACTTTAAAGCAGATCGCTTCCTGCAGATATCTAACTTTTTGCCACTATGCGTAAAATAGAACGGAAGTGGAGTGCACTGAGTATGTTGCATCAAAATATTCTCTCACGAAACAATTTTAGAAATATTTTTTTTACTATTATTAAATTAACTCCATACTTAAATATGTATTAATATTTATTTGGAAGAAATAGTATGTTACTTGTAATTTAGAAGAAGTCAGAAGCAATAATAGGAATAAAACAATTGTTTATAATAGGAATACAATTGTCAAAATAGAGCAAAAATATATTTATGGCAGAAAATATTGATTACAATATTTTTAAAAAAACTTTGTAAAATTTTGATTGCTTAAAAGTAAAAGCAAACTAGTAATAACGTAACAGTGTTTTACAGGTAGTTACAAGGTCGCTATTGTTTTCGACCATCCAAATTTCTGCTTAGGTACTTTAAATCGAACGTTTTAAGTACGTTACTCGCTGATTAAGCAAAATTCGTGCTGTATAATTAAAATTTTTGTTTCAAGCACCAATAATTAGATAATACGCTATTATGCTGAATTTTAAGTAAGTATATCAGACAACATAAACAGCTCTTATATCTATAAATATGACGTATTTTATCAACGACGCCAACTAAAGTTATTCGTGGTGATAAAAAATAAAATCGTTTCATCGTTGAAAGCGTGTATTAACATTTTGCATTTTATATACTTAAGTAAAAGCAAAACAGTCGAGTAACAACAGTGCAAAACTTTGGAGGGAAACTGCATTCGCCTGTTATGGAAAACGAGTAAACCAAGTCTTTGTATACGTAATTCGCGCATTAAACACAAAGTAGCATCGAGCGCACCTAATTAGTGGGAAAACTACGTCAGAGGGAATGTGAAATTGTGGTTGATGAAAGAAACTGTATGGGCACGCAGCATCAACAACCTAATTTATATCGATTTTGCACGCTAAGAAACGTTTTTTGTCGACCTGCCTAATTAGGTTCGATGCAAACGTTGACAATTAAATTCCTACCCGTTTGGTAAAATTATATGACATGTTCTCGATTTAGCTTCTACGTACTTAATTGCTTAGAGAACATTTTGTGCCATTATTATCTCATCAGATTGTTAAGCAGAGATATTACTAACGTATGCCGAACAAAAATTTATTATTTCAGTTCAAATTACCAAATCGTTATAATAAAATGTAAATTAAATTTTTCTTGATAAATTATTGAAAAAATGTTTCGTACCTACTTTTCAAATTTTTAAATACAATAACATTCTAAACTACACATTATACATTATCATTTGGCTTTATCATTGCGTGATATCAATTATCACAAGAATTCGAATATTTGAAAATGTAATGCGGAAGCTTACTTTTTATAATATCAACTGCACACACTGCATTAATGTTTTCTGTATCCATATCAGTGCACATTCAAAATATATCGAATATATATATAATATTAAATGTGTACTACTTTACATGTAAATCCCTAAGTAGTTGGATGTATGATAAAGTTCTTATTTTAAAACTTTGATAAAAAAGAAAAAGGCAAAGGCTCAAATGTTTACTTATCTAATCACTTAACCAAAAGTTAAAAATACAATATGATTAAATATGATCGAATGAATTTTGATGCTGAGAAAAAGGAAGGTTACTTATATACATTGTAACGCAATTTAGTAACGGTAATTGAAATTTCGAGAATTCTAAATGAAGTCTCGAACTGAATAAAAGTTTATCGAATGTGTGGGAACTTTGGAACTATCAGCATCAAACTTTTATGTAACCAATTAAAGCAGCATACGTAAAAGTTATCCCTTTCGAGTTATCAATCGCTAATCACCACGGATGCTTCAATTGATTGTGATGGTACTTGAATAGTAGGTAAAACTTTAATTATGCATTTAATTGCAAATTTATAGATTACAACAGTTGAAGTAACACAGTTTACCTAACCGAGATTGTTAATTATCTTAGTAGATAAATTACTATTTTCAAACTAACGTGATAAAGAACATAAAAATATCGAAATTAAGTTTAAATTTAGTTTATAAGTTCATTTTTTCATTCTCTACTAATTTGAGAAGAGTGTATCAATCATTGTAGCATAGATATAAAATTACTCATATGAGATATTCACTATTGAATATTGTATAAGGTAATGCTAAATTGTTATTGTAATGAATTATATTGATTGGTTTTTTACTGTACACAGAGAAAGATCGATTCAATATAAACTACTAATAGTTTTAATAAAAGTTGCTCTCAACTAATTTGGTAAGAAACGGAAAAAGGTAAAATATTATTGAATCTTTCCTCTTCGTCTAAACGAAGAAGTATACGTTTATAAAGTTTTAACTTATCAAAGTTGTACTTAATTATTATAATTAAATGTATATATTTACTTTTAATAAAATTTGCATCTCACTGGTCATATATAGTCATGTTACATTATGTACAAAATGGCACATACGATATACAGGAGAAAAAAGAAATTGTTCCTTGTTATAATTTTAACCTTTTTAATTTCCCTCGGTACCGGAGTTTTTCATTAGAGTAAAAAAATCCACTGTCCTGAAGTTTCAGTTAAATTAGGACGAATTTCTATAGTTACTCTTTGTGTTAAATGAAAATTCTTTCCACGTTATTACGCTTAATCCAATGTCCATCAACATTTTTTCTATCAACTACGCGTATAGATTTTTAGTTTAATTCTCGCTCGTTTCAGCAGCCTTTGTTTCATAATACATGCACGTACTACCTTTTGAAACAAATTAAAAAATACTGAGTATTTAGTTACACGGCAAAAAAATTTTTGTACAGCTCTTTGCTGTCAACGTTGTTTGTTTTTAATTTCTACCTGAAAATTGTGTAACTAGTCTAAGTAACTGTGTATTAATAGCATGTAAATATCTAAACATTTGTATAATACTGCTATTGTTTAGTTTACAATAAAATTGTATTGGTTAAACGCGCTAATTCTAAATTCAGGTCTTATACTTGAAGGGTTGCATTAAATAACAATCCTTGCATCTATCGACATACGGTACGTATGTAATCAACTATAAATTCTGAAATGCATTTTTTTGTAAGCTTACACGTATGAATACACTGTTACTGTCTAGACTATTTCATAAGTTTCAATGTACGTTCTTCAATTCAATTGTTATTATAGGAATTCATACATTTTTTGTAACATACATGAGGTTTCCTTTTTGAAAAAGCTTGAATAATACGTACGCACAGTAACATACAACTATGTCAAGAAAATGGTTCAGTAAATTTTTCAGGAATAAAAATCAAATTTTAGTGTGGGAATAAGCGTTTAAAACTTGTTTTACCAAAAAAAATGATGTATCAACGGAGAGAAAATTAGTCGAGTTAACCTCGAAATAGACGATACCTTGTTTATCCTTGTAATTATCGTATATATAGTAAAAGGCATACGAAAGTATATATTTGAGTATATCGAATATCGGTAATAGTTGAAAAGAAAGATTCTCGAGAGAGTGCCGGGCGAGCCGGGTATGCCTATTAATTTTGTCTCGACCCTCCTCCGACACGTTGACAATTACCAGGCGCGCGCATTGATTTACCGACTATTATATCGTCTATCAAAACGGGAGCAGCGATGCCCGGCGACGATCGATATTAACGCGCGTGCACCTGGCCTCTCCCCTATACGGTCGTCGAGACACGATTTTCGCACGGTAATCCCACGACCTTAGCTACCGCTACAAACGGATAGTAGATTTCTACATTATCGCTATTTCATCCTCTTTTATATACATTATGCACAGGTATCTTTAATTATTTCGTTGAAACAATTTCAATTCCCGGTTAGTTTTTCCACAAGTTAAACTTTATATCATCTTCGATTGTTTTTTGAAAATAAAGTGTGTCAAAGAGTCACAAACTTATATATTCGTTAATAGTAGAATCGATACTACAGATTCAATCGTATGCTTTATTTACGCTCTATGTATATGTACATTGTATTTTTATAGAACGTCTGTTTAGCAAGCGGCAAGCCTTCCTTTTCTCACCTTCTCTTGAATTAACAATGTTATTTATCCTGATAATCAGATTTTTCTACCCCAGTATTTTTGTCCATTCTAACCATTAATCTAGATTACTGATGCTGAAATTACTGCTAAAGCGAATGTTATATACTCGACTTTGTATAGTCAACTAACGTTACGTTCAAGTTCTCAGTAATACTTTTTCATTTAGATCTTCACCAAACTGATATTATTGTTAATAATATTTTATTATTTTATTCTGGTAATGTGACCGCAAAGTATAGCTTGAAGTATTGAAACATTTTAGATTATCAAAGCACTTTTTGCCCCGTGCAAAAGAAATAAAGATAACTTTTAACAATAGTTAAATTACAATACTCGTTCTACTTATGAAATCTATTAATCACATTATATCTACTTATTTGAAGCTAAATGAGTATGTTGTATAGAATGTTTGTAAAGTACCTATAATGCCAAACGTATGATTTAGTTGAAATGATCGATCTCTATCGCGAAAGATATTTACGTTATAATTTACTAAATTTATTTACGTGCGTACCCTTCCAAGCGAATAACTTATTTGCGTCAATATTAAATATATATATTCAAATTTGAATTAAATTATTGCACTATTATATATAAACTGTAATAGCCTTCCCACAATTTCTATAATAATAAGAAAATAAAAAATATATTTTAAATAATACTGCATAAAATTATGTAATATTTATTTTAAACATAATATCATTAAAATATAAATACGTATGAATACATTTTATTGGAAAAGTAATTTTGTCACAACAGTGATGCTAATATTAAGGTGATAAAAAAATATACTGTTAATGATTAACCTTTCTTGCTTTCTAGTAAATTATTGAGGTATAAAAATTATGGATAAATCATACAAACGTTCCCAGTATGAACTATATAATATTTATTTTATCGAGTAGCAATCTTATCTAAACGTTGCAACTTTTACGGCGAAGCTGGTGAATCATATAAGCAAATCCCAATTCAATAATCTGTAAACTCTAAATTTTGCATTCCTGTTATTAGAAATTTCTCTCGTAATATAAAAATTATATTCGTACTATATTTATAGAGCGTTTAGGTTTAAAATTAATTGATACAATCAATATTATTTTAAAAGGCAACCTAAATTTAAGAAAATTTGTCTCGACAGTAATATATATGTACATGTGTGTGTATGAAGTAACGAGAGAGAAATAAGAAAATAAGACAGTGAAACATACGCCATCGAAGATAAAATATTTATCGGAAGCGACAGTCGGGTCAGCTCTAGCTTAGTGCTCCGTCATGTACACGAACCATCGGATAATGCGCTTAATACATACGTATACAAGAAGTCGGGCGTCCTAAGTAGCTGATTATATCCGGCCACCTCTTATCGAGATTCGAGGGCTTTTGTACGCGACGCACCCGATCCCTCTACCATACCCCCTATAATGTACAAACGAATTGAACGAGAGAGGCAGTCAGCACCGATTATACAAACGTTTAGACAAAACAATCTTTGACCCTATATTTAGTATTACTTTTTCTTCTCTGTTTCACTACATCAATAGGTTTCTATCACCTAACTAGCGAATCATCAGCAAATTATACAATTTTACTTATTTTTGAAAAAATTCATTTTAATTATACTTAAATTTTTTCCAATAATTTCAAACTTGTATTAAAACATATTACAACACACATAAATGCTTTTACAATTATTGCGATAATGTGAATATATTTGCAACATAGAGACATAGGTTATCTATAAAATCAAACTTATTAATTTTCTTGATCATTAACCTAAAAAATATAGAGAAACACATAAAAAATTATGATATTCTAGAGTAGCGAGTACGAGAATTGTTAATAACATATATATTTACAAATTTGAATATTATTTTAAAATTAATCAATATTAATCAAGTTTTAACGTAATATACGTATACAATTTTTGGTTAACCTATTAATTTAGATGTAAATACAAATTTGCGTGTAATGAAAACTTAATTTAAACTTGACTAATATTGTACTCTCGCATAATTGTGTAAAATTTTAATTAAAAAACTTGAATAATAAGTAAAATGTATTATCAAGAGCCCATTGTGACGTTGTAAACAGATATAATACACAAGAATACACATGTCATACGGAATCACAAGCCATGTGTTTATAAAAATAACTGTTTAGCTCGCGTTCGGGCAACCGTGGATAAAAGATCCCTCACCGGCGGACAGAAGTGCACCGATGCACCGTAAGTATTAATAATACCCGCTGTGCGGTATTGTTTAAACGGCGATTGACGAGCGGTGGTGGGAATAACTTTCGTACGTATCCTGTAAACTTGCAAGCGTACCCACGACTTACAGGAGCCGAATGTGGAAGTTCTTCCGAGTCCAGGATGGAGCCCAGGTCGTCACGAGATACCCGATGAGCTTATATACGCGAGAGGCTTAACATACGAACGACGATATAGGTTAGGTGGCGTCCTAACCTCACACTTTACCACCTGTCGCACACGACGCGTAGAGGACCCGGGTGTTCCTAACCACCGAAAATTGATACCTATACGTGGTGGGTGACGACACCCATGGCGACGATCGTGCCGAAGGGTGATTGTTTACATGATCGGGCCAATAAAATAACCGGTTGTGATGACGATAGCAACCACTACTGGCTGGCTGGCCCTGGCGGAAATAAGGCCAAGGCTAACTATACACGCGCATCGACCACGCAATCAACCACCCGGAACAATACCGGGTGATAACGAGTACGATACGATAGATAGAGATAACGATAAAATGGGGGGGAATAGTCCTTCTATCCCGAGTGCACCGGACCATTCTCCGCCTCGAGCTGGAACAAGGATCGAATCCCGCACTTTCGCAACCTGATCGCCAAACCATCCAGTCGAGTTTGGAGGAGCCAGAGTAATTTTTTAAACGTGGTAGAGTAGGGTGTTACAGTGGTCAGGCAGTAGCAATTTAGTCATTGAGTAAATCGGACGAGATTTAGTACACTGCAGAGGTTTGTCAAGTTGGAGCGGTGTAGTAAATTCGACCGCCAGTCCACGGGCGTTATTCTGTGTGTCTTCCGTTCTAAAATAATAAATAAAATGAGTGTAAGAATTACACGAGTTCCGTTATTCATTTGGTAATGAGATAGTAACGTCCCCTTCACCGCGCGACCCCTTTAGACACGCCGGACCCGAGGCCGTCAGCTCGTCGGAATTCCCTCAAACGCGGAGTCAGGAGAAGATTGTTTGCCGAAAAAGAGAAGTTGTTTCGTATCGCATGGCGCCCAGTTAAATCAAATCCGTCGATACTTTATCCCTGTCTCCACGACCGAACCATTCAATTCATTTTTCCCATCGGCTTGAAAGTACCATCAGACCATATATACTTATATACTTAACTATATTATGATTCTATAAAAGTTTCTATAATATTAGTTTGTGATAAATAAAAGCAACTTGGAAAAAATTATCTAAATCAAATATTAACGCAATACTTCGATATTATACATTCCACAAGAGTAGAAAGAATAGTTGATTTTTTGCCAGAATGTTTAATGTCGCCTCCTTTCAAAAAGTCGGTTTTCAAAAATTGGGTCATCTATTTTTTAAAGTCCGGGAACAACTGCATCAGCCTGTCTGTGACAAGATTAGAATTTTGAGAAGCTTTAAGTATGTTTTCTTTAAACTATACTATATTATTCGAGACGTCATAATTGTTATTTACTTTAAGTTTGTTTCCTTTAACTCGCGCATAGTATTCTTTGGAACGTCATTAATTATATAATAATGTGCGTGTGTGCATGTGTGTGCATGTGTGTGTGTGTGTGTGTGTCTGCACGTGCATGCGCGTGCTTAATTAATTAATACACTATTATTAATTTTAAAAAATATTTATTTGTAACGATTATTTATTACTTCTCGTGTCAAGTAAATTACAGTTATTTTTCCAAGATAAACTTATAAATCTATATAATATTACGAATGATATAATGGAATTATAAATGAATTAAAATTAATAATATAATAATAGATTTAAGTATGCGTATAACTATTCAAATAATTCATAGAAACTGTTAAATGTAGGTACCCATATGTATTGTTATTTAAATTATAGTGAGAATTGTTAGAATTCATAATCAAATTATTGGAGTCGAAGAATTTGTTTTCATTGTTCTTGTAAATCTTTTTATAATAAACGTAAATAATTGTACATATATACTTAGAGTACTAAATTCATTCCAGTAAATACTTTCAACAACATTAACAGATCAAATCTCTATGCAAATATTTATCATCATTATTCTTATCAGTTTTTCGAAAAAATTATAATAATTATGTAGAGCCAACAGCATATAGTTAATTCAAAAACGCCCCATAATGCAGTTTATATACCCTTGAACAAATCCACATATTCAAATTCAAGAAAATTTACATATTCACGAGTTCATAGGTCTCCTCTGAATCGCACTACGAAAGTGTAAAGGGCGAAGAGGGGCTGATATGGAAAAGAAAAAAAAAATAATTTTGTATACCCTTATAAATACGATTTTCCGGGCGCTGAATAAGTTGCCGATAAGTACGTGAGAGAGAGTTGATGTATCGGACAACTTTTCCCAAAGGGATCCATAATTCATTGGCCGAGTGCCCAACTCTACGAAATCGATGAATATATGTATCGTTGGTCTTATCGAACTTCCTATTTTCTTCTTCCCCTTAACCTCTTTTTTTTTTCTTTATGCCGTTGCATTTTATTGTGAGTGAAATAACGAAACAAACGTTTGTACGTGTATAGGATTATTTTTCTTTAACATATACAGTGATAATAATTAATTTAAATGTCCGTCGATTTGAATATTTTTTTAATAAAGTAAATTCGTTGTGTTACCTTACTGTTCTCAACCTTATAAATACAGACAATTGTTTACTATAACATTAAAATTTTCACGTTAATTACACGCAAAACTTGTTTGTATAATTAGATTAATTATCGCACAACATGATTTTAAGTGAAATAATAAAAACATTGTTCTAAGCAAATTGGTGTATCAATTATGTACTACTCGAACTTACTACCAATATTACGTAATTAGAGTATACATCACATAAAATCTAACCAATCGAATTAGCTAACCATCGTAAGGATGCAATCGAAGCCGTGCATCATTCAAATTAGTTTCTTGATGTACATCTGTAATTACATTTACCTCCGATAGATTTCGAATATGTCCTACAAATTATAGTACTTACGTAACCCAAGTATTTTAAATAATTACTCAAAGTACATCTTAAAAATATAATCTTAAACCTTTTAATCTTCCACTTCGACTCTTGTTCGTGCTGTATCGAGATCTCATTACAGAAATACGATTATTAAAAAAATATTAATTTAAAGTCAAGTTATTATCAAAACAATTACTATTAGATTTATGAAAGATATTTTTCTGAGACATGCTAAAAATAATTAAAATTCAAAATTATTAAAGGAAAGTGTCAATGACCGTGTCGAATAAAACAGTGTATATAGCACATATAAAATCGATCTTAGTAATAATTATGTCATGAAACTCTAAACTTAAACTTTTGTGCATAACTTTGTATAGAAAATATAGTAGAGGGGGATAGTTTCATTTTTGTTTATAATTTTCTTCTACATATTTTACTAAAATCCATTCTTAGTTTCTTTTAACTTTTTCAAGACTTTACCGAATCCATTTTGTTTATCATACGATGCTGTTCGACATTTGTTCGTTATCTTCCTTTTACCCATACAAGAGCATACCTTAAGCCTAAGACTCAGATTTGCGACTGATTTAACCAATTCACATTTAAATGGAATGACTTATTATATGCGTTCCCCTCCTATTACTACGTATCACCTGTTGAGTCGCGTACACCCAAAGAACTTGAAAAGCGGATAATTGTGCGTTGGGTGTCCGATTTCGTGATTCGAAAAGTTACTTTCTCTTAATTTATGATTAATTTTGGTATTGCATTCGGGGTCAAGGTCAAAAAGTGTAGTTCTAGGTCACGAGAAGTTAGAAAGGGTGCTGTTACATACTTTCGCTGGTGTCGTTTACCTCGACAGAAACTCACGCTTCCTTTAGCAATTGATCTGCTTTTTTTTACTATTTATTCGTTTCAAACAAATAAGGATGTCTAGTTTAGCATTTAATATCGGGATGGAACCTTAGTTCTAAACGAAAATTTACTATATTTTGGTGTCAGATATTTTGTGGTTATAAAAGTAAGACAATTAGTCGTACCAAGGTTATGCATAAATATATAAGTATACCTCTATATAAAGTCGTGAGAGAAGTTCCGATGGTCCGAAATCATCGTAATCATAATTATATTACCTTCATATTGTTAGGATGCCAGTGTTTTCCTTTTCTGTAAACATATTACTTATCTTGTTTGATCAACTTAAACCGAGTGTTTCTAAAGATAAATGTTATTTGTATTAAATATTTACTCGGGTTTATCTCGAACCTTTTGTTATAAATACTATATAACAGCTATAGCAAGATCTTTTTTGTCACTATTGCAGTGTAAACTTTACAATAATTGTTGATAAAATAATAAAATAAATTTTTTTCAAAGATAATATCTTTGATGAAGTAATACATTTAAAAATTGTAACATCGATAAATTTGAATTTGTTTGTCAACCGAACGGTATGATCATTTTTATCATAATCATGCAAGTGAAAGTTTAAAGAAAGGAACTAATGAAATATTTGGTTTTGCTACAATAGATGTGCCATTCCCGCCGTCGCGGAAACTCACCGTGGCCGAGGTGTTCGACTCGCGGACGGGCAGGCCTCGCCCTGACATGCTCAAGCAGCACTTCATCCTCGAGGGAAGGATCGACGAGGCCGCGGCGCTTCGTATTATCGACGACGGCGCGGCCCTACTTAGATCCGAAAAGACGATGATTGATATCGAAGCGCCGGTCACTGGTCAGTATATTCACCTTTTTATTCACCTATTCTACACTATATAATACCTTATTTTCTATATGTCTATAGGCAATATGCTCTTATATATTGCAACATATATAGGTTTCAAGCATGTTTACGAAAAAAAAAGTTTATATTTTATATTAATAGGTACACCTATCTCAAAATGATAATAAATGACGTGTGTAGAATTCAAAATATATTCCAAAGCATAAGTGAATATAAATTTATTTAATAAATACGTCCTTTACATTTTTAAAGCAAAAATTACAAAAGTAAAAAATCTATTATCCAATACGTTCTGCATATATCCAATATCACCATTTATTGATGTGAAAGACTATAATTAAAAGCTAAAACAAATTACTTCGTGTAACATCTATAAAATGGATTGTCGATGTTCATTATTATTACAGCAAGTGATTTTCTTCGTAGTTTATGGATCCTCATATAATTAATTTTTCCTATCTATCTAAAATAATGCAGATGTATATATCGTTGCTGAAAGAGGTACTGACGAGATAAAAAAAACTGACAACAATACTTCGTTTGATTTAAAATAGATAATTACTTTTGACGATAAGTAAAACAACTATTTATTTAAAATTATGATTTTACGTATTATTGACGAAAAATAACTAAAAATGCACATTTAAAATAGAAATTAAGTTAAACGCGTCTCAAAGCGTTTTTCTTTTATAACTGACAACTATATCTTGTACATAAAGATTAAATAGTTATGCTTACAAAATTTTGTCCCTACATACTCGGAAATGTGTTGCTTAGTTCATCTATAAAACGAAACTATAAAAGTTTGATATGAAACGTTTATAAATTAGTAAGAACAATTTTACAAGTGATAAATGATTTTTCTAACGTTGAAAAATAGAATCTGATACGAGGAAGATCGTACGTAGAAATAGATAAATTTTTTCCTTTGTCAGTCAAGTATTTTTAATGGACAGTACGAATGCCTGATATTTTCATTGGGACAAAGGATGCGCGCGTGAAATGTTTGTTGATTATAATATCTCCGTGTCTGCAATATATTATATATATGTACATATGAAAATTTTCAAAGTAGGCCACTTATTATTCAAGTTGAATAATTTATTTAAACGCAACTTTTTGTTCGCCTTTTATGCACATTCAAATGTTAGACGATTTGACTAGAACATACTTAATAAAGAGTTTTGCCGCGGTGATAAGGTTATACGTTATATATTTAGTTATTCTATATATAAATGTACAATATTGAGGTTAGAATCTTTCTACACTTAAATGTAGCTTAACCTTCGGTATTAATTTTAGATGCATAGAAAAATAGTGTAACCGTGAGATAATCACATTCTATAAGTTAATTATCGGAGTAATACAATATATATATATGCGTATATATATTTTTTTAATATTTACCCAGTAAAAAGATATTTTCCTCGAAAATCGAGATTCGCAGAGTTTTATAAAATTCTTATCGCCCGTTATTTGTAATTACTAAACAAATGAATTATAATATAGTTACATTTGTAAGACGCATCATCAAGAAATCGTCGAATACGTTTACTTCTCGATTTCGAAGCACCAGCGTGAATGTCAAGTTTATTTCGATGCGCTCGCGGTTTCTTGCAACTATAAATGTTTTCCCTTATACCATTCAGTATAATAAGAATTATTGCTTGAAAATGTTAAGTCTCGGGACATTTGAAATTGAAATTGGTATCGCAGAAAATACCTTTGAATTATTTTGTACGCTCGTCGTAAAACGTTTTTTTCCTTGTTTTTTTTTAAGTTATGTGTAAACCACTGTAAATATAATGAAATTTTAATTATTGGTTATTTCATTAAGGAAACGTGCAAAATATAAAAAAAATTGTGCATCAAGTTAATAATCACGCGTGCACATATGCGTATAATTGCACGTAATAATACCTTCGTCTATCTAATTCATAATTGTTATTTTCTCAAAATAAACGTAAACAGGTTAAATATATATTTTTCAGTCATCGAAATTAAATTACAGTTCATTTTTTTATCATCGTTTGAAAATTTGTTGAAAACTGCAGTGAAGAAAACCGTAACGATGGGTTTTTGAAAATATCTACGTTTTCTTATTCATTGTTTACGCATTCACAAAGTTACAACACGAGACCGAATGGGTTTGCGTGTTTAAAAAGACGCGCCTGTCAAAATAGAATCGTGCCGGTATTCATTTTTACATCTGAAATATCCATTGCAGAATTTTGCGCTCGAGAGTAAAGTCAGCTTGCAGTTTCATTGGAAAGCTAAAAGATCCACAAGTGAATAGCTTTAAAATTTTCTTTGCTAACCATTGATTTCTAATAATAGTTGCGGTATAAACTGTAGATTATAATTTGCTTTTTTACTACTTTTTTCAAATTATATTTACCCTGTAATATCGTGATATTGATTGTAACAATTTTTATACTTTATCGAATACGAGATGAATCACTATGTGGTGTCGTTTTTCGTATAGCAGTGAATAATAAACTTAGAGTTGTCGGAATGTTCTGGGTTTTAGTGTTTCTGAAACCTTTCCAACTAATGATTTACAGTGGCTTTAACCTATAATAAAAATTTGTCCGGCTTTATAGCCACTATTTTCACGCAATAGAGTAAAACTGGACTTTAGCTCGAGTGAAACTTGATAACCAATAGTTGTTACAGAAATTAATTTTTTGTACATTACAAATTTTTCTTTTCATTCACTATGTTAGACAATTGTAAATAAATAAATAAATAAATAAATTGTAAAATAAAGAAAACTTTGAATTTAATGTAATCACAAAATTATTTTCATTCAGTAAAAATAAAAGGCTACAAATAAAGCATGTATTTGAAATATGTTTACACAATCAATTATTTCACTACATTAATTATTATTCATATTTTACTATTTATTAGGAACATGAATCATTTGATTAATAGACAACGGCTTATAATATAAATAAAATAGAATAAAATTTATATAATAAAAATATTATAATCGTATTTAATAATAATAACTTCTTACAATTATTGCAATTTAGCATAATACAATGTAATAATATTCAACAAAATTTATAGAGGTTTAATAAAGGCTTATAATATACAAAAAAAGTACAAAATATACGGTTATTCATTTTAAATGTCAATCAATGATTTAAGTAACCAAGTTGTAACTAAAAATTATGAACATTTTAAATATCAAGTTTATGATCACAAATATGACCAAAACTAGAATTTATGGTTATGTTATTTATCTCATAAAAAACTTGATCAATGATATACATACATAACATGGCGATATGAACTTTCCTATAATATGATATACCGTAATATTTGTTATAATACAGTAGTATATTCACACTCATTTTTTTTAAATATTAAACTAATAAATTAATTTAGCAAATATGTATTTGTTATTAAAATCAATTAATTTATTTACAAATACAAATAATATAGAATTTTTATCTAATATTTCTATTTATAATTTATCGCAATGATTTCATGTAAATTTAAAGATAACATATTTCGGATGATATCGAAGAACCAGTTAAATCTAACCTTTAATAGTTTAGAGGGTTGCGCGCAACATGAACCAATCATATAACATCTATTTTGGTTTCACAACATTCGGTCATTATTTTTCTTTTATAAAATTTGTTTTTTATTTTTTTAAATTATTTTCTAAAAAATTATTTATTGTCTATAATATTTGAATTTAAAAGGGTGCCATACTCAATATTTACCTTCCCTATCTCACCGACATAAAATATCATTAAAAAAAATCAACATAACGAAATAATAGCATTATTTAGTATAATTTTAAGAGTTCATTGCTCTTATGATGAAATATGCATTACTTTTTAAGAAATCCCTTACCAAAAACTTTACAATTAGTTTCAAATATTGTCGAACATTACCTAATATTGTAAGAAAATGATTCCAAATTTTGGTAGGATAGTACACTAATGTAGGAAGTTATACAAAAGCACAGTGATTCACAAATATTAGAAATCTTCTATTGGCTTGTTTAAATTCTTTTTGAGTCAAGGCCAAGATTTTAGTAACAAGATTCTTAAAAAGAATAATGAAAAAATAAATGTATTATCATTAAAGAAAAAATTTTTTTATTTGAAATTATTTTTTTAATGAAAATTATATGTATCTATTTTAAAGAAATAACTTTGATACATTTCTTTCTAAACACAAAGTCACTGCTTTTATTTAATCTTATTTGCAAATTTCGGTTATTTATATTTTCTTGTTTTGAGATATTCAATCTACATGATTATTTAATTTAGACTTGAAGTTGATATTTTCGAAACAGTTAGTAAACAGAACAGTGTAAAACTTTATCTCATACAGTTTAAAAAAAAATTATAAATTACAATTGAGATAAAAACTGATCCAGACAATTAGGCGAGATTTAATTCCAAGACCAACGGGGTACCTAAATGCATAAGACTTTTTTGGTAACAAGATGAGATTCTGTTTAAATCACGGCTTGTCTTAGTCACCTAAAGCCTTGGTTATATATTATAATTTACAACTGAGTTATAATTAAGAGAGACACTCCCAAATGTAGTTTATATTAGATCTGCAAATCTTTAATTTTAGAATTGTTCAATTAAAAAAATGAATTCTTACGATAAAAAACATTATTTTTCTAATTTTAACTTACTCAATTACTTAAATTTTATGTGAAGATTCAACTTAATTATAGAATCATTTAGCATCAAGAAGATATTTTTATTTAAGTTAAAAATCCATTTTTAATGTAATTAAATTTCTGAATCAAAGATATGTAGTTCTAAATTTAGGAAAAGCTTAATATAAAAATATGGTTTTAGGAAAGCAACACTTTTTAGTATATCACTATTACTTATAGCTTAGCAGCAATACAAAACAAATATTCACTATTAATTCGAGGTTTAAATTTTTATTTGACTATCTATATTTATAATAATTAATGCTTTCTTCACACTGTCATTCAAAAATACATTGCTCACATTTAAAATAAGCTCAACTTATATCCGTATCATTTAGCAAGCAAAAAAAATATAATATTAAGTATGTAGAATCTGCAATTTAAAAATGAAAAATTAACTAACGAATCCTTTTGTCTTTTTCAGTGTGTGGTGACATACACGGGCAATTTTACGACTTAATGAAATTGTTCGAAGTAGGTGGACCACCCTCGTCCACGAAATACCTCTTCCTTGGGGATTACGTCGATAGAGGCTACTTCAGTATCGAGGTCAGTATTTAGACGGCAACGAAATTTTTTTTTTCATTCTACTATGGAAATGATCCTTTTCCCCGAAACATTAATTAAAAAATTTTAATCAAGCTTTTACTCGCCATCTGGGATTGATCGACTTTTTTTACATTCCATTTAATTTTTAAACTCAATGAAAACTGGCTGATATTTAGTTGATGAATAATAGAGAATGCTTTTGTACTTTGTATAAGTCAATTTAGTGTTAAAGTACTACAATAAAACAAATATAAGATAATTAGATTTCATTTTTTATCAAAATGCTAAAAATAAATAAACATTTATCACTGATTGTAAAACGATATTATTATATAAAAAAATGTATGAACTATATATGATCGATTGATTAATTGATTATAATATTTACACTCTTAGTCAGAATATTTTCTTTTAAATAATAATTATCTTATTTTCTAACAAAATTGATTCATCAAAGCCAATGTATATATATAAAATTGTTTAAAATAAATGTTAACCCAACAAAAATAAAAACAAATTGCATAATACATTCTCAAACGTTTTCTTGCGTATTTCCCAAGTTTTGTTTAATAATATTATACGAAATGATAGCGTGCAAGCTTATCTCTATTCGTTTTTAAAATATTTTTCTTGTTGAAAGTTTGAAGAAATTTGAAAATTGCAATTTCCATGTATAACTTTGTGTAATATGTCATTAAGTAATTTTAAAAGCTCGAGTAATTTACCTTTCGTTCACGAAGTAATGAAATGAAAATAATGGGATCGCTCAAGTATATATGGAATATACGATTCGACGGTAGATGAATTTAAAATGTATGATTTAATTAATTTACAGTGCGTATTGTACCTGTGGGCATTGAAACTGTGCCATACAAATACACTCTTTCTCCTTAGAGGTAATCACGAGTGCCGGCATCTTACGGAATACTTCACGTTTAAGCAAGAATGTAAGTATCTATAATTGCATTTTTATTTTTACTAGTGACAATACCATTTTTTTAGTTTTATTTTTTTTCCACACATATATACCTATGGAGATTTATTCTCAATGCTCATTTTCGATTTATTGCGAAAACCTGAATAATAATTGGTTATAAATCTTATCGATAATTCTAATGACAATTATATATTTTAAGAATAATTACATAGATTTACTAGATGTTATGTAAATTACTTCATATCTTACTGTTGTTTACCCAGTACTTTATTTTTCAAGTTAAATTACGCAGAGGTGAAATAAAAAAAGAATTTTGAATACTGAATAATGATTTATTGCGAACGATACTTTGGCGTACACGTAAATAAGCTTATCCGAATCAAATTAACAGTTATTACAGCAACTATTTATCATTTGTTGTTATAGTCAGTTTTAAACACATACGTTTTAGTTTAAATTTTTTAAATTGTAAAAAATATGTTTTAACTAGTAATAATACATTTGTATTTCAAACAAGTTCTATTATTTGACCAAAGTGTTAATATTGTTATATGGATTTATTAAAATGAATAGGGTATATATTTTTTTTTTAAATTTTCATAGTTCATTATATTTAGAATGTGTATTTATTTGCATATGTGACAAAAAATGGGTTTCTTTTACACTTTTCGTCGCAGTATTTTCTTCTTTGTACCATTTGGTACGTCTCATATATTCATATATAAACACAATCTTTGGTGTCAATGTCTAGTTCCCAGGCAGGAAAACCATAAAAAACGCTATGTATCATACCCGATCCTATAAGAGCCTTTACTAATTTTACAAACATTATGGTTTTTTTCTCGATATTACAGCCCTCGAACTACCTTAAAAATTTATGAGCACATTTTGCCCCGCATTGTCTATAAATTCTGAAAATTATAATTTATTTTCCAATTTTCATTCTTACGCGACTTAAGAGTACTAAGTTGATATAAAAAATGTTATTCTAAATTAGAATCTAATCTTTTTCCCATAATTATTGACCTTATTTGACAATAAATATCAATTAAAAGAATTACGTTAATTACGTTTTATCAAGCCTTGTTCAAATTTTTTATGTATTAATAAACATTATACGTTACTTTGGAATTTCGCAATTCGAAATATAAATTTTAAATTGAGTTTAATTGATATTTTCATGAATGCTTTAAGCTTACATTTGTAAGGATCATTTATTATACAATATTTTTATGAAATAAAATAAATGCATGAGTATATAATTTAGAGTAATTTTAAAAATGGAAGTAAAAATTACGCGCGATTTTTATATGCCATATGTTATTACTTTTCAATCTTATTCTTCAATCTCAGTTTAACTCAAAATCATTACTCTTATGTAAATAAATCATACGTATGTCCTTTAATTTATATCCTAAAACTTTATATCGTTTTACAACCTAAATCTATGATAGGCTAATTCACTGTGATATATAATCGGTAATTTCTCACGATTTACTCGAGTGATTAAACAATTCTTGATATATAACTTTCTAATTATGTTGTTGGAAAAAGTTAAGTAAATTAAGAGTAAGTATAAAGTAAGAGTAAGATTTTAAAATCTGTGATTTATTTATATTTTCTATAAAGTACTGATCAAGTTTACGGACACTCATTTTATTAAAAAGATTATTTTGACGAGGTTTCTAGAAAATCTAACAATATTTTAACATCTCAGAGAATTGTGTATGCGCGTGTCGGTGAATTTATTAATATAATCTGATGACTAGATAAATTGAATGCACAACAAAGTAAAAATGTATAATTACTTTTACCTATCATATAATAGTTGAATAACTCTAAAGATAAGTTTTTTACGATGTTTAACGACGTCTTATTTACGCTGCTAACGAGGTCTGTGTTAACAAACAAAGCAGATTTACGTTTTTTTATAGAGCTGCTTTTATTAGTCAATGAAGATTTACAAATTACAAATCTAACGTACGTCTTATTAGATTAGAAGTTTAATGTAGTATGAAAATGAGATTACTATAAATGTTGTTTTTATATTATATGCTATCTAAAGATTTTTAGTGTTTTACAATGAATTTATCCATTTAAATAATTTGTAACCAAATTTACCTAACATCGAGCACAAGCGAGCTAAAAAAGTACGTCTTATTTAAAATAAATTAGAATATTAAATAATTTAATTATATTGAATACTGTATAAAGAAGCTGTAGAAGAAATTTCTTTTGAAATAAGATTCCTTAAATAGGATGTGCTAAATTTCGTAAATGACCAACGTGTAAATCAAATACGAAATTTCATCAGCTACTTCATTTTTAGGAACATTAAATAAGTGAAACTTAATATGAAAAAGGTATTCCAAATTTCGACAATATTAATGTTGAAAGAATGAATTCATTTAAAACTGAGAGAAAATATATCTTAAAGAAATTAGTAAACATATACAATGGAATTAACGAGTCTTTATTTTTAGGTAAAATTAAATACTCAGAGAGAGTTTACGATGCGTGCATGGACGCCTTCGACTGTTTGCCGCTCGCAGCTCTCATGAACCAGCAGTTCCTGTGTGTGCACGGTGGCCTTTCGCCGGAAATTCACAATTTAGAAGACATACGCAAGGTGAGTGTTTAGTCTTAAAAATCCGATTACTCAATTTTCATATTTTTAGGGTATTTATTAACAAATCATAACAAGTCGCGATATATGCATTATTTTGGTACATTTTATAAAAAGAAAATGTTTTTTTTAAATACATCAATTATGTTACGTCATTTAAATCATGAGAGCGTATATACAGTACTTATTTATGATAGGGTAATAATATAATGGATGACTCTTTATCTGTTAGTACTTTACAACTAAAATCAATTATATATACATATCTACGTCGAACGATTAAAATGAAATTATAAAATGATTGCAAAAAGATAATCATAACTTCAGGTTTATGTAATTCAATTGAGGAACATGCTTAGGTATAAAGTATATCTGCAATTATAATAGAACAAAATACATAAATCAATATTTCGCTAGCCTAATACATTTAAGCAATTTATATTGCATTAACTACCTATTTGTATTAATTTATAAGTAGTAAATCTTGCCAAACACCTCGAAATAGACCGTAAATCTTTCCAACATCTGGAAATTTAATGGTGTATATAAAAACGAAAACGAAGATTTAAAAAATGTAAAGTTTTCTTTAAAAATAAAATACAGTTAAAACCAGTTTTCAAAACATCCCCTGGTTTATCGATGTTATTAAGCCTAACCTATTTTCAGAGTAATTTATCTAGATTGTCGAGTAAGCCGATCAGCAATATTTTTGTTTCAATAGAGTGTACATGAAATTC
Organism: Theocolax elegans; assembly: GCA_026168455.1. Taxonomy (NCBI): domain Eukaryota; kingdom Metazoa; phylum Arthropoda; class Insecta; order Hymenoptera; family Cerocephalidae; genus Theocolax; species Theocolax elegans. Next base: position 15,347,044 of record CM047425.1, on the reverse strand, counting down.
TTAGATTATGTTGTACATCTCGTAATTTATTATTATTTTTATAAGTTGCATACGTTTAATGAAAATAATTCTAAACTTATAATTAAGAGTTTAAATAAATGTATTTATGCCTACGTATAATAATATTATTATAAGTATAAAAATTGAATAGAACATGATGATGTTTCGCTAAACAGAATGAATGTTAATATACAAAAGGTCCTTTAAATCATGAAAATGTGTGTTGAAATCTGCTTTACTTTCAGCTCGACAGGTTCAAAGAACCGCCAGCTTTCGGTCCTATGTGCGATCTTCTCTGGTCGGATCCCTTAGAAGATTTCGGCAACGAGAAGAATGCCGAGCATTTTTCCCACAACAGCGTGAGAGGTTGCTCGTACTTTTACAGGTAAATATTTATTTATATATTAATTACATGTTAATCCTCTTATGAAAATAATACATCGAAATAATACAATGAAAATACAATTTTCATTACGTTTTCACGGTAAGAATATTAACGCACTTATATCTAATACTTTATACCTTCATACACTTTTATTTATTTGTATTTATTTTTTTTTTTCAACTAACTTGTAAATATTATATACGGTCGATACCGTCATCCAGTCATAGTTCTTAAAAAGACATTTTTTAATATTCATCATACTCGACCGTTTAACTTGTGTGATATTTTGTAATGCAATGTAAAAGAATTTACAAAACTTTAGAACTCCAACGTTTGTACATACAGTCGAGTTTTAAAATATTTATGTCACTCTAGACAATTCTACTGTTTACAAAATAATACGTGTAATAATCGCAATAAAATACACGCAAACCCTTCTGCAGTCACGAAAACCCAAAGAAAATAATGTATCTCTATATGTTTTTAAATATTGTTGACAATTCAAGTACGCGGCATTAATCGAATCATACAATTCCTTATTTCACATGAAATTATTCATATAATTATATAATTATATTTTATAGTCTAATGTGTATTTTATTGTATACATTATCAAAATTAATGTATATACTTTATATATTAAACATACAATGATTAAATTATTGTAACATACAAATCCATTAACTTGTATATAATTCGCAATAAGCAAGTCATTAGTACAATGAAAATATTATAATCATCGACCTGTAAATGACACGGCGTTCAAATTAGTTCAAAAGGTCGATGAATATACACGAAGAGAAAAATATGAAAGAAACAAAATGTTGTTGCGATAACCGATAAATATGGATTTTTTTCACATGGATCAGATATACAATTTTAATAAGAACATTTCTATATTAATTTATTTCGCAGATATTGATTAGAAGCATATTTTTATATGTAATTATTGCATATTACAATAATTCACTATGATTTGACAAATTTAGTGTATTTATGTATATTGTATGATAATTGTATGATTACAATAATAGTATAGAAATTATCGGAAATGAATAAAAGAAGGCTATTATAATTAAGCAAAATTTTGCAATTCTAATTACTATACTAAATTAAATTTTAATTATATTATCTGATGTAATGTCTACTGGAATAATTATAAACAAACGATTAATTCAATATTTATTAACACAGGCGTAATTATATATAAAATACTTTTAAAAAATTTTAAATGTACTTGAATTGCAATTGGTTAATTATTATAACAATGTGTACACTTTTGACTCGCGTATGACCATTTTTCATTTTAACGACAATAACAGAAAAACAGCTGATTCATAATAGCATCAATTTATGACAGTTGAGGCGTCTAATGAAAATTGCATTTTTCATACATTCGAACGAAAACTTGAACAATTACGACAAAGAAATCGCAATTTCAAACTTCACAATGTCTTCCATTTCAATTAAACTTTTAACGTTCCACTGTTTGAAAAAAGAATCATACGTATAAGTTAATGTTGAAAAATCAAGCATTTGAACGAGATACACTTTTTAACTTTACTATAATATAATCATTATTTATGTAGTCTTTTAGTGTAATTTAGTAATGCTTTGCTAGTCTTTCAAGGTTTAGCGATGAAAAATTAGCTATAAAGAGATTCCACCACTATATACTAGAATTGCAAAATTCACGGATGTCGTCTGCAATATTGTAATATACCGCCACTTGGGTTAATTTGACGTTTTAACCGATCTCAGTAAAATACGAGAATGTAAATTATGATGTAGTTATACTCGTTCATCTTGATACCGTTTTTAATAATTACCAATTTATGGTGATTGTATAATCACCGAGTGTTCTTACATCGGAAACACGTATTTTTGAACAAATATTAGTGCAAATAAAATTTTTTTAAAATGTATTTATTTATAGGAAAAACGAACGTAGAGTTCTCTATAAGGAAAAATGATAAAGAAATATACAGAAATGATAGTAGATATTAAAAATACTAAAGTAATTTACATTTTAAACGGAATGCATAACTTCAAGTTTGTAACCCACAAAAATTCTCAAAATGCGTGTAATAAACAAATATTTTATATTGGTTCTATTAAATTCAACTACCAGTCAATGGTAATCGTACAGTTTACTAATCAAATTCTCAAGCAAAAATATTTTCTAATTCTGAGATTAGCCATTTATTTTTTAAAGTTGATGTGAAACCTGTGTAGTACAGTGACACCATCTTAGTTATCCCATCAATACACAACAGTTTTTAAGATGTATCTCATATTGAACTATATGCCAAATGTACTAACTAAATTATATTTTGACGTTGAATAAAAATGATAAAAATTCAGTATAACATTGTAGTTGATGGAATCATAAGAAAACGACAAAATTTCGTTTTTGTTTAGTACAATACACTGACCTCGAATGAACAGAAAACAGTAAAACTTAGTTGACAGTGATATATGTTATCTACATACAAATTTTCACTACTTTACGCAGTACAACATAAACTGATTGTTCGCATTGCCTGAAGCTTCTTGACTTTATATACACCGAACTTTTCTATAAATTATATCAATTTTTTATTGTTTATTCGAGTACACAAATTTTTATCATAATGAGAAGCCGATTTAAACGAACTAAGCGTGTACGACATATTTCATTTATTTATTTATTCAGATTTTATTGATCAGGTGCACCAGTCTCAATAAAAATGCAATTTCAGTAAATTTAATGAAATATTTGATTGAATATATTCGATGATTCAATATATTCTTTTGAACCTAATAAATATTTATTATTTGAAACTATAAATATTTATATTACTTTCAATTACATATTATATTGAATGTATTTTATTAAATTTAGTGTTTCTTCAGTGCATGTATAAAGATGGTAAAAAAATAATGATTAAAATAGAGAGAATCTGTAATTACGACGTAATTTCTCGTTCTTCAATCGATTCAATACATTCTTCCTATCTATCGGATGATAATTATATCTACCTGTTTAACCATATACACTCGGCTCAATAAGACGCGTTCGATTAAATACAAATTAGTATTTTTTTCAACACAGCGGAAGGAAAATATTCATATTTTTAACTATATAGACTCGAGGCGATTAGCAGCCGCGTTTCAATTGGCGCGTGTTCATCGTCGCATTGTTCGCGCGTCGGCCTCGACACAACACGAAGACCGGAAAAGTTATGTTTTTTAAACGAATCTACTCGTCTCTGGGAATTGTACAATTCTTAACTTGAAAAGCGCCAAGAGTTTCTGCAGAATACTATGCATTTTTATAGATGATTTTATCTTTTAAATTGGTTGGCTCGAAAAAATGTTAAAGGTTATTTCGCGCATGTTTAAGAAAAAAGAATTTATCACATTAAGAATTTTTAGACACGGATACATTTCCGAAATATAACTATAATGTTTAATGTGAGAATATGCATTTGTTAATGTAAGTTTTATATTAATAACTAGCTAGCATTTAGAAAGTCGTTTTTTATAATATTTAATAAATTATTCATTTGTAGCTACGCAATATTTAATAAACTATTAATATTACTTATGTGTAGAGGATTGTTTATAAATATTAAAGCTGATATTAAGTTAAGTTAAGTTAAGTTAAGTTAGAATTGTATATTATAGTCTAATCATATCTCGTTTATTAACACCCTATATTTACATTTAATAAATTTAGTTTTACTACAACTACGTTATATATAAACGAATTTTTGGTTATTTAATTTTAGTATAATAATATTCTTAAAAACTTAATAACAACAAATAATAATAAAATTCGAATTAAACGATTAAAAATAAATATAAATTTTTTATTGTTGAATTATTGAAATAATTTGTAATTAAACTCGAAGTTGAACGGTAAATCTGTCGGAGGCACGTTATCCCATCAATAATAATTCTATGAATAATTTTATGAACCGAATCTATTCATTTCCCCTGTTTACAAGCTATTCCACGCCCTAGCGCGCAAATATACGTGGTCAGTTTATGTGCATACGCACATACGCACAGATAACTGCATTTACTGTACATCGGATTATTCTATTCGATTATCAAGCAAACGATCTTATTATAATATCGAGAAATTAATGCACTCGAAATGGATGAAGAAAGGATTGTATAATTACATAATTTTCCTACGTTAATACGAATTCCATAAATTTGACGTTGAAATTAGTGGATCGGTAATAAATGGAAATAGTTGGTATAAAATGAGTTTTACATTCATAAATATTATTAATCGTGCACACAGTTATGCGGCCTGCTGCGATTTCCTCCAGAACAATAATCTGCTGAGTATCATAAGGGCGCACGAGGCTCAGGATGCTGGGTATCGCATGTACCGCAAGTCACAAACAACGGGCTTCCCATCGCTGATAACCATCTTCAGTGCCCCCAATTATCTGGATGTTTACAATAACAAGGTAAGAATCGACGATACTTTATTCTTTTATTTCAAACTCCCCATATACATTTACATCTAACTACATTCTCGGACATTTTCTCCTTTGCCGTTCTAATTCAAATGAAAAGAGTGAAGAAAAGTTTGAATTCGTTTGATTTTCTATAAATTAACCTTTATTCAATTATAATTATTTTTAGTGTAATAGTGTAATAGCAAACCAGTTTTATAATATTCTATGATCGTACCAACACACAACCTACGTATATTCCTAGTAAAATTTTTCGTCAGCTACGTTCGCACCATTTTTGACAATTAAATTAAAAATGTCTATATCTCCTGTCGTGATCGATTTACTTCCATGAAAATTGAATAAACTCGAAAAAAATTTCTGGTTTTTATGTATGAAACAAAATATACAAAATCGATTGTTTTAAATATGATAAACTCACAAAAGTTATAACTTGCACGAAGTCCTTTGAGTAACTTGGAAGTATGTCACCGTTACAATGTGACGTCACGTAAGTTTCGAAACAATGCGTCTTCTCTAATTTTCAAGTTAGTATGAAAATTCTATAAGTTTGCAAACGAAAAGTGTATAATATATTGTTTAGTTTGTGTGTCATGTATACGCGATTACTTCTTTGCTATTCGCGTTATAAATATTTTTCAAACTACACGTACATATACATACGTATAAGTGAGAGCAATAACGAGAAACTAGTTTACGCGTTTAGTGCGCGCAACGAGCGTTTAATCAAATTACGTTTATTAATTTCAGTGAAACGAAAAACGCCATACTATAATAAAATCCAATTATTGTTCTTTTTTTAATTATCACTTTTGTACAGTTTTTCTAATGAATGTTATAACTTTGAAAAAGATTTTATTATAATTTTTAATATACATTATAACTCCGTATGTGTCGTAATTTGAAAAAATATTAATTTCCCTGATAATACATAACGATAATTAAAATTCTTATTCACTATTGTCAATTAAAGTTGATTAAATTATTGTCTTTGCGTAATCGCGTACAAGTTTTTTGCACGAGAATTGTTCTTACCAATAATTATTTAGGTATTAAGTGCCGCTGTTGCCTTAAAAATTGCTTTAATTAACAATGAATTTGATCATTTAGGCGGCTGTGCTCAAATACGAGAACAACGTGATGAACATTAGGCAGTTCAACTGCTCGCCGCATCCGTATTGGCTACCCAATTTCATGGACGTCTTCACGTGGTCTTTGCCTTTTGTTGGTGAAAAAGGTATTTAATTGAAAACAATTAATACTTCAACCATTTAAAGGGATGTACAATTATTTGCTGTTTTACCGACAGAACGTAACATTATCTTACAAATTATATTTTCTAATCATTAATTCGCATGTGAATTCAACTTACACTTCTATCTTAAAAAAATATAATTCTTTTGTATTTTTTTCTATCGGTAAATCAATAAATTACGTTTACACGACCATTGTCACAAATATTCGAAAGTTTGAAGGTACCTAATGTTTTATTTATAGTAAAGTAATAATATTATGAATAATAGTTCGTATATATTTATTAAGAAATTTTAATAATGTATTTGCTTGTTTAGTTACGGAAATGTTAGTAAATGTCCTAAACATTTGCTCGGACGACGAACTTATGAGCGACGGAGACGATGCACTCGAAGAAGGTAATGTTCGTTGTTATCTATTTACATTATTCTTTCTATTTTCTTTCGTTTATATCGATAAAGTCGTTCACTTTTCTCTAAACACTGCGTCTTAGCACACTGTTCTGCACGTGTGTAGGAGTTAAGTGACGTCTTTAAAACACTTTTCATTCGATAGTTGTATGAAGTCTTGCTATTTACACGGTAATGTAACAACTTTCGATATTTATAGTTCGGGCTGTGACCACAAAGAAATAATTTTAAAAATACAATGTATCTGCATCGTGTTATGCATTCACTTTTCATTGATATTATTCAATGGATTATAAAAAAATAATACAAAAAAATTATTATCGTAGTTGTTTACGTCTATACCTTTTACCGATAGGTATATTTATAATCAGATTTATTTATTTTTATAGGTTATTCTTTTTCTATTAAATATCATTTTTATTTTATTAATTAATAAGTATTAGTTAACAATTAACATTTAATATAATTGAAAAAATACTCACAATAAAGTACTGATAAGTGATAATTGTGCGTAATTTAAAAAAAATTGACCTATATTAACATATGTGAGTCGTTACATAACCGTCTTAAAATATGAATTACTGATTAAATTAATCAAATAAGTAACACCTGTCAAAATAAATTTTCATGCAAACTGAAAGTTATAACGTCTATAAGCACTATACGTTTTATTAAATTTATTGATTTTAGTATACTTAAATATTTGTCGTAAAACAAATAAGAATATCTAAATACATGTATTTATCTTTTTCTTTTTTTTTGAACAAAATTTTATTGCTGCACGGACAGATGGTAAGAAGTATCATTCAACCTTATTAATCATCGAAAAAGTGAATGCTTCGATTATCGTTAATTTACTAGCTATCTAGATAGTGTCGATGTGCCGAAATTCTCTTTTCTACCTCTAAAAAAAATACTCTCTTTTTTTATATACATAATATTTATTTTCTCGCACACCTTTTGTTTGACGAAAAAAATATGAATTTTCACTGTATTATTTTATCCTGTACATATGAATGTTTCTTTTCTCTCTTGACATTTCTATTTTTTCGTTTTTTTTTGTCCAAAAAAAGTACCGAATCTCAACACACCTATTTTTTTCAAAATAACCTGCATCTCAATTTTTTTTATATAGATATATAATGTGTATATTTTGATCGGTCATCAAAACGTCTATTACATATATATTTACTTTCTTTCTCTTTGGTATACTATATCTTCTATAGATTTACATATTTATTCAAGGCACGATCCATTTAACATTATTTTCGCCTGAACTTCTAAATGCCATGCTAAGAACCAGGCATATATAATATATATATATACATTATTATTCGATTATCTTTATTATTTTCTTAATCTCGTAGCTCGCTCCTTTCATTTCAGCAGCTTCGATCGAAATTTTATTTAATAATTTCGATCTTGGCGTGTGATTCGCATGCTTCCATCGATTAATCGTAATCGAGCGATTTTTGATAAATACTGGATAATTTTATTATTGTTGTTGAGAATAGAGTTTGTAAAGAACATCGTCTCGTTTACGTTCAATCGCATATTGACTATATATATATATTTTTTTTTAATGAGAAATAAATTGTACGTCCTCCTGCGTGTTGAACGGATCATAGTTAATCATACTGAGAATTATTTCTCTCATCTCCTGCTCACAATCATCATCTTCGCAACGTCATTTCATTACCTCTCGTTCACTTCAGACTTCGACGAGTTAGGATGACACTAAAAATTACCGTGGATAATATATTACGATTAGGCTCTACACGAATGCTCCAATTTTTTTTGCTACTGAGCAAAATATTATTCTTTAATTTGAAATATTTTTTTAATTAAACATTTTGCTTCTATGTATCAAGAAACGTAATTTGAGTTATTGAAACAACACAATGCAATTAATTCTGTATTTATAATTTTAATTGAACATCTCTAAATTTATCAACAATATTTAAATTATTCAATAAATACTTTTTATTTTGTGATTATTTGTATTTAGAAATTCGTAACACTTTTTAAAATTTATATAATACAATATAGTGTACGTAAGTGTAATGTATACGAAAGTACGTATGTACATTCATTATTGAATTTTGATATAATACAAAAGTTGATATGTTTACGTAATTTACCAATCTAGTTTAATGGTAAGTATATACATAGTTTAAAATGGAAATAGGTACGATATACGAAATTACGTAGAGTCAAATCTAGATATAGGATTCTTAATATGATGAACATTCGTTGTTTTAATCGATCGATCAAATTCGCTGCGAAAACATGTAATTATGATGTAAATGATACTTGCACGCGCAAGAAAATTGATTTAGCGAGAGGGTGGCGATTCTCTTGGTTTGTGCTACTTTCGGAAAATAAATTGTAATTTACGTTTAAACGATCGTCTTGCCAGATTATATGTTTCGCTGTGTTTAAAGTAATTTTAATTCCTATATGAATCTTAGGGAAGGCCTTAGTCTTTCATTACTTTTAATTGCGCGAAATATTCGCAAAAGTATTTTCGTACGAAGGTAAAAAAAGTGCTTAAATAAATAAACAAGTTTAATTAGAAATGTAATAAAATTCAGCCTTATAGCGGTAATAAGTACTTTTTTACCATCTTTATTAATAATCACAAATATAGCAAGGTATTTATATTACAGAATTTTGCATTTATTTCGGAGAATTATAGTAGTTAATTTAAAAAATTAAATTTAAGTGTAAATAATCTTCTTTCGAACATAATAAACCATTTTATTTAACATTTGTCACACGCCCGGTTAAAAAGTTTTATTCGATCTGTTTCTTTACATTTTCCGAGACCTTAAAAGCTTTTATTTTGAGTGGCGGCTGGAAATATAAGTAAGAAAAACTCCTCAACAAATGTCCCGCAAAAGTAACTCGGAAGCAGAAAGAATCGGAGCGTTTAGAATTTTTCCAACGGTGGCAGTTACACATTTTCTTTTACAACACCGACAGGAACCGTAATATATTTTTTGTTTGTAATTGAACCTCCGGGAAAGAAAAGACAAAAAACAAAAAACAAAAATTTAAGAACAAAAAAAAAAAGATTAAAAAGAAAAAAGAAAATGCACCGTCTTTCATCGTACTCCTTTCTCTATTGTATTTGTATCAATCACACTGGCCTTGGACTCCTCCTATCTTGGCACGACACTATGCTACTACTACCTTCTACTACTACCACTCAATACTTGGTTGCTCGACCAAACTCCTACCACGGTTAAAGTCGCAGCCAAAGTCGTTGTCCAAAAAAAGAATGGTAAGTCCGCTTGATGACTTACTTGACGCAAAAAAAAACTAAATAATTCTTGAGGCCAAGAAAGAATATGATTATTTTTTTGCAATCGAGGAGAAAGAGAGAGATGGAAAGAGAGTTTGAAACCAAGGTCTCGGAATTAACGAGATGAACGAACATCTTCCTTTTTCTTTCTCTGCGTGCTGAGTAACCGATAGGTTTTTTTGAATTTTTGACTATTAATTGCCAGTGAGAAGTTTGATATTAATTTTTTGGTTTGACGCCAATCCCATTGATTATCGCCATACATCATTTTTTAAATTACTCGAATTCACCAAATACCTATTCGATTTTTACAATCTCACCGCTGCTCCCGTATTTTCTTTATTTTATTTCTTTTTGGCCGTTCATATGGCTTCCGGGTGCTTTTCTTATATTTCTTGCGAAATTGACGACTATCTAGTTATTTGTATATCTCATTTTATTTATTGCGTCAGTTGATTCTACCAAATCGTCGTAAATCTTGTATATAAACCGAATTTTATTTATTTACCAATTGTACGTTATTTTTAAATTAATCTCAAAAATGTAAGTATTAGTAATTATAAATATAATTTTCAAATGTAAGTTGACGCATTCAGTAGTTTAATAAAAATGTGAAACACAAGTAGCTCTATTATCTATGAAAACAAGGAACTGCGAACATAATCTTTATCTCTCCAATACAATTTTTTCAATTAAATCAACAAGTTGCAAACACTAATACTAAAGAAAATAATTAAAGTCGTCTGGAAGCCACATTCACGAGCCGCTTGTCATACTTAATTTTTTAACCGAATAAAAAATAAATAAAAGAAAAGTTTACAGTGTATCGGCAAAGTAAAAAAGGAGCGCTCGAAAGAAAAAATAAGAAAAGCGAGAGCGGTGGATTTTCGACTCTGTAATCGAATTCGGGAAATTTTTTTCAATCGCCGTAGCCGCGTGCCCCTATTTTCCGCTCAGTTGGTCATTATAAACATGGCCGCGTTTTTATGGCTTCCGACACAGCCCTCCGTCCCCCACCCCATCGTCTACCCAGTTTAAAGCCACACGTATATATCTAACGGACAAAAGCTCGCTCAACCCCTCGCCGAGCCCTAACCTTGTTTGAGTTTTGCACGTTTGACTCTTTTGGTTTTACTTTATTTTCTGCTTTTCAACTGACTTAACCTTGTTTTGTTTATCTTGCCGCGTTTTTTTTTTATTAAGGGTTTCGCACACGCTAAGACAGTGACGAATATTAAGATTACTCGAAAAGCACCGTTTACTTACACGTGTACATAGATAATACCTATATTTTCTTACGTTACTTAATACCAGATATAAAATGGTAATTTCCTTGCGAAGACTAAGTTTGTACATTTAAATATTTATCTATTTGAAGCGGAAGCTGCTTCGAAGCTTATAGAATGTTGGATCTAAAAAAAATAATTTCCTCATCTTCTTGTTACACGTATATATATATAACTTTTTTGTTTGTTTGTTCAGTCTCTTTTATTATTTATTTTGTATGTCTCATTTCTTGTTCATTCTGTTTATCCGAAAAAAAAACTGCAAGAAACTTGCTTCGCATTGTATCTTATTTCTTTTTCCTCCTATACGTACTCATCTCCTTATTAATTCAAAGATACTCTTCGTATTCATTTTGCCCTGTATATTCGTCGCTGTTACCTCGAAAGTGCGTAAATCCTTTATAAATATGAAAATTTAGGACAAATCAAATTTTGTTGAATTGCTGTGTTTTCTCAAATAAATATTCAAATATTCTTTGTTTATCGTCAGTTATTTTGTTCACTGCGCTTTGTCAAGAAACACTATACTCGATAACATTTCGTTGCCGTATTGTCTTTTTTTCGCTAGGCTACATAGTTGATGCTTTATAACTTTTTTTTTGTGTATTGATGAGACAGTACATACATACTTACTCACTCACAAATTTTTACACACACATTGCATATCATAATTAATTTTTTAGGTAATACGAGATGGAGGGGAGGGTTCCTTGAATAATCATGTGCTTACATGTACTTCATCATCTGAAAATTCTTAATTAGTATAAACATTTATCGTAATCGTTATAATTGTTCCAAAAATAGAACCGAAGTTAACGAGAGAGACTCTTTGTTTATTTAAATTTTCAATTTCCATGTTAATAATAGTATTTAATCAGCTAATTTGTCGAATCGCGCCGAAGAATCGAGTAAAACTGGTTTTATATTTCTGGCCTAAGTTCTTTTTGTGTTCGTATACATATATTAAATACGGCGCAATCGATTAGTAAAAGAAAAAGAGCATTGGAGAAATCGTTTATGAAAATTGGACTTTGATACATTTTTCGCGTATACCGAATGAATTGACATTTTTTTTCTCTCTTGCTTTCAACCCTCCCTGCATATACCGTCATGTATATACATATACCGTTCACCTTCACACGAATCGATGCGCTTCATACTTAACCTCTCATTCATCGGCTTTCTGAAAAGAGTTCCACATTTATAGCGAAACGTATAATTTTATAATAAAAAAAAAGCAAAAAAGAATACGTTTCCTTTGTGTTGTCAACAACATTGCCGTCATTAATTCGAAATAACGCTACATAGAACGAATCGATACCTTTCTATCAAATTAAATGTCATTATTATTGTATATACAGACGATTAACCAAGAATTATTTGCATGATTTAACCTCTCTAAAATGTGGGTCACTTTTCAAAAACGAATCACTCTCTATATTCTCACAATCGACTCACGCGTGATATAGACGAGCTATATATACCATTGTCACAAATTTCCTTTATACTTTAGAGATCGACACTTTTACACGCAGATTGTCTTTGCGCATGGTCAGATCCTCGGAGTGCAGTTCGTTACGCCCTATCCTTTCTATATATATATATACACGTATTTATCTGTGTGTACGTACTCCCCCCAGACCTTCACATTCACACAACCACGTTCTCTATGTCTTCTTATACTTTGCAACTTGTAGAATTTTTTTAATGTTCCTTATGCACCATTTTTTCTCCTTCTACTTTATCTTTTACTTCGTGAAAAACTCGTCCCGATGTGAGCGAAAACAATTATAAAAACAATATAAAACTATTTTTTACCTTTACTGTTAATTTATTAAAATAGAGTTCCTCCGTCAATAAATATTAACTAAATTTAACAAGTTTTAGTGATATAATTTAATCAATTAAAAAATTCGATATCTTTACGGTTTATATTATTTAACGGTAAACATTGATAATAAAATAACTTGTTCGTATCCAGAAAATATTAAAAAAACGATATTAATTTTATTTTATTTTATTGCATACATCAACGAATATTAGAAACGGATATTAAACTATAAAAACTATATTTACCGGTACTATAGACATTAAATTTTAGAATTTATAACGCTTTATTTACGATGTATAGAAATGAATTTACTAAATTCCAGGGGATTTTTTATTCAACAAAAATTTGTTTTTCTTTTTTTTTATAACGTTGATTACTTTTACGAGGTCAGAATTTTAAAAATACAAAATGGCTGTAATATAAGGTGGCTATTTTTAATTAAATTCAAGGATATTTGTTTAATTTAATTATTATAATAGTGTGGTAATTATTTTAAAGATACTAATAAGCCATTCAAGGCTTAAGTATGCTTAAATAAACATAATTGTAAAGTTTAAAATTTCTACATTTTTTAAAACTTAAAATGTAACTAGTAACGAATACGAAGATAAAACGTTGAACTAAATATTTACTTGTAAGATGGACTAATTGTCCTTAACACTAGAATAATAATAAGTTGTCAGTTTTTAATTTAAAATGAACATTTATTATATATTTTACTAATTCCAATTTTTTACCAAATTTAATATTGTCTTTTCAATTTTACGTTAAATCACGTTCAAACAAATTAATATTTCAACATAAAATCAAAGTCACAAAGCGATTGTATTTATACATTAACATGATCAATACTGCAAAACTGCTTGAGTATATAAATTTTGTAATTACTTATTTTTAAACATGTTAATGAAATATAAATAAACCAATATCAATAAAATCAATATTAAAATATCAATATGGCACTAACTCATTGTTAATATATTCAAAGTATACATATGTATACGTTACACGGTACATTTCACTCTGTTCGAGACGGGATTTTCAATCTAAGGAAAAATTAGAAAAATTGCCTCTAAATGGAAACGAATCGAATTTTTATTCCGGAATATGGCGAAAATGCTACCCATCCATCTCGTAATAAATTACGTATGCATATTCATTCCAATTTTAAAATCAAACTTTAAGTAGATCACGGATTCCTAATATTTTTCCCGTTACCAGGAATAATTTTAAAACTAGCCTTCTGATTTTTCAGAGGCCGTAATCAAATAGATCAAGTGATCAATGAAATCACGTAATCGAACTCTAACTTATTGCAATTATCCAGATCAATGTTAAAAATTAAGAAATATTATGTCAATTAATACAAATACTGTTTTTTAATGCAATTCGTTAATTTCACGTTCCCTTTTCGGTATATTTTTCTACTTTTAAATTAATACTTTCTTCTTTCATTTTCTCACTTCTTTCCTGTCGCGATAACAGTCGAGCGCTGCTTCTTTTCTTGAAAAAAAAAAATAACACGCGAATGTTTATCTTCTTCCCTATTTTTTCTCGAGGCCTATAGATAAATTTTGGAGGCCGCATGCAAAAACCTTTTTATTTATTAGTTTCTCGTGAAAATCGTGTTGTGTTCGATGATTGTGCATCAGAGAGTAAGCAAGGACATGTCATTATACTAACCCCAACCCCCTTCATTGTTAGACTTACATTTAGAAGTAGCTTCGTTTTAGCCATTTTTGTTATTTATGTACATATTACATATAATTTTTTTCACGGGCTCCTGCCCGTATTGTGACTAACGGAGTTTGTTTTTGGTGGAGTTGTGGTTTTTTTTTTTTTGCTTTCTTTCGTTATTTTAAGGGAATGTTGCAAAAATTCGCGTTACCGATGCTAAGTGACAGAGAAGATGAGTTTTTCTGTAAGAATGTTCTACAATTTGTAATTAATAAAATCTTACCACGTCGGTAACGTAGGACACATTATTAAACATTCCTTTAAACTTTGGCGAAATATTTTTTATGTTAAGCCACCACAAAAAAGCTCTGAGAAGCAATTAATTAAGTTGTCAGTCGTGTAATTTTTGCGATGTAATATATAATATTGTTAACTATCGATTTTGGATCGTCGCAAATTTGACACGGCTTACTCAAAATGACCTCACTAATACTTTGATTTTTGTGCTTTCAGTTTATTACGATCTCCGACGTATTAGTGGAGATCACAGCAAAATTCTAGTTTTTAAGTCGCGCACATTATTTTATCTGCGTTATTTTCTTTTTACGATTAGAATAGTAGAATTATCCCTCCCCCCAGAAGTTGCAAATTTTACTATATATCATACTGTATAAATATCGGAGTGTTATGTCGTTTACTTTTGACGAGAATTTTTATAATTATTGTATATTGAATATTTAACTATATCTATTTATTTATTTTTAATGGACCATAATTTATTAGCACCATTATTTAGTTCATTTTTAATATCAATTTTTATCACATATTTGGTTTTTTCTTGGCGTATTGAATTTTTAGATAAAAAGAATTGTACAATATATATATATATAAATTCACTGAATGTAAAACTACATATTAATGTAAAACATAATATAAACATCCAAATATAATATGTACAGTAACTCTTAAGCACTGTAGTAAACGAATTTATTTACTATTTAATAAAATATGTAGTTTTTCTTAATGTGCAGCATTAGATAAATAATTTTGCAATATTTATGTGTGAATATACAATAATTATGAAATATAAATTATAGTTTTATAGTTATATAAGTGGTAAATCCTATAATTATATATCAATTTTTTACATCATAAAACAACTCTTTAGATTTTTCATTGTATTTTAAACTAAATTTAGTCAGTAGTCTTAGATTATAATTGTCCCATGTGTAATTTCGACCATTGAACCTAGTCAATATAATTACAATTAATCGCATAATAATTTAAATAAAAATCAATTTTGTTTTATGAAATAATCGACACATATAAATTGAAGCAAAGATTAGCTGAGAAAGAAGGAAGAGAAATACGTAATAAAATATTGTGAGATTAGTTCTGCCTCGGCTGTAGTCGACTCCCTCCGGCGACAAAGTCTAAGCTGGAGGTCCAAGAGAGGAAACGAGTTATTCGGACGTCGGTGTGGCCATGGGTCAAGGCCGGTCGAGACCCGAATGACCCGCATCCTCGAGCTCTCGTGACGTCAATGACACTCCGATATCTAGAAAACCACCGGGGCTGTCGCGGCGATTCGGATATTTGATTCTGATGACCCGTACTTAGGAGCTTTTTCTCCTGGGTCAAGACATATATAATTTAAACTTCAAAAATTGTTGCATTTTAATTCGTTTGAAAATGTAAAATCATTGCCTTGCATAATATCTTCTTCTTTTGTTCAATTTCTACACGTACTGATTCGGTGGTATTTTAATTAAATTTAGAGAATGTAATTTAAGACTGTTTGTAAATATTAAATTCTATATGCGTATTATATTTGTGAACTAAAAAAATTTAATTAATGTTTATACCATTCTATTTTAGAGCTCACTATAAAATTTACAGTATAACTCTAATTAGTGATACTTTTTACTTTTGGATATTTATAAACAAACACTATAAGTACAGTTAAATAAAAATTGTATCTGTCGAGTTTAAATTTTCTCGATAAGGCTTCACCCAAATGATTAATTATAATAAATTATCATAATCGCCGTTGCGGCCCAAATAATATAATTCGTAGAAATTTACCTATATAGCAATAGGAAAAAGAAAAATAATAATTTAATTCGAGCACTTGGTATTATTTATGACCTTTATAACATAAAAAAATAATGGTCCTGTTTATTATATAATTTATAATAATCATTATATTTACTTATTATAATCTCGATTATCGTATATATTTATATATATATAGCACATGCTTGAGAATGTATTATTTACGCAGTGCACATGTTTTTTTCGTCTGTTCTATGTATTGTTTTACTTTCCGAACCACGCCTACTTCTACTACTGCTACTTCAACCGAAAATATATAATAAAAAAATTATATATATATATACACGCATATGTATATATATAAAACGAAATTTCGCAAAAATGTTTGCGCCACCGAAAACCCATCGAAAAACAAAAAAAAAAAACAAAAAATCCGCGCATTACTTCTACTGTCTACTTCTTCTTCTTCTACTACTCCTTCTTCGCTGCGAAAAAAATATACGGTGGCCACCGTTGACGCTGCTCTCACATTGTTGGTACTTCTGTCCCTTTATTCACGCCGTCCCGTAACGTCCCGTAATTGTGGTCACGATCCGGTTCGCAACTACCACCGACCAACCACCACTTCGATGATCGACCCCAACGAATCACCGCGTACGGTGAGTTTACCACTGGATTTTTTATTTTCAAAAATAAAACAACAACAGTACTTAAAAAAACCGTACATTAAGTTTGTAATGTGTTATGTGCGTGACGGTAGCGTTGGGAATTTTTTGTTTATTAAATGTCGTTAGTTCTATAACATGTTCC
This sequence comes from Theocolax elegans, assembly GCA_026168455.1. NCBI lineage: Eukaryota > Metazoa > Arthropoda > Insecta > Hymenoptera > Cerocephalidae > Theocolax > Theocolax elegans. The sequence goes on along the minus strand of CM047425.1, from coordinate 15,329,551 downwards.
TGGTAGTTTGAATTTCAGTAGTACTAAATTTACGGTTTGGCAGACTGAAGGTGAATATTATGGTCCGTGTATCTTGAATCTTTACGGAATAAATATTCCTTTGATTTACAACCAATTGTTACACCAATTCATTTGTATGTTAGTATATAATCAAAATGCAAATGAATAATTAATTCTTTATTGGTATTTATTTTAATCAAGGAATACGTTTAAAATGTATAAACATATCGTAAGTCTTGAAACCAAACAATGAAGCAAAAAGAATAATGTTTACTGCAAATGTAAATTATAAACCATATCCAGAAGTAATGCAGGGAATTACATAATTTCACATTCAAACTGTAATATTGAATAACAATTCACAATAGTTATTGTAAAAATAAATAATATGTATTAAAAACTATCAGTGGCAATAGTTCCTGACGCTATCGCAAACATGCTCTCGGATCATGTGACCTTGGTGGGCCTTCGGACGACATTAGTGCCGCCGCTTCCTCTATCCTAGCTGAAGCTTTTCGCTTAATCTTTTTTTTTATTTGTTTTTTTTATCGTGTTTTTGTGCCTTTTTTCCGCTTATCGTTTTTAACCCTTTGACTCTTTTTTTCGAGACACCGAAGGAAAATTCGGGTTTTTTTTTTTAAAACATTTTTTTGCTAAGTATCAGCTTAAAATTAATTTGCATTCAATTATAAAGCGTCAAAGAGTTAAGGATCATCTCTGTTGCCTTGAACCGTAATATTTTTTTTAAATTTTTTGTTGCTGTGAGAAAAATCCGAGGCCCTCACAAGGTTACTGTACACTGGATGTTAGTTCGAAATTAGGAGGATGATAATTAAGTGATAAGAGTTGTATACCTGTGTCGCAATGCAATATGCTTTAGAGACATTTTTGGAAATATAAGTGGATTTGAGTGCACGATTATAACCGTTTATAGAAAAACGACTGGAGATCGAAGTTCGGATGAACATTGTCCTCCTGGTGTTCTGTTCAATGTTTTCCCCACTCTTTTTCTGACACTGATAATACAGCTGGAAATGACTCGAGACTTTTGTATAGTTGATTATGTCGAACGATTTCCATGTTGACTCGAATTTAAAAGTATCACTCAAAGAATGCAATTGACCTTTTGATGAGGCTGTTGACCCAGTTTTGATAACTCTAATCTATTACATTCTGTGAGTGAAATTTTTTTCGTTACGTCATCGAAAATTAACCAAAACTACGTATGTAACTATTTCATTCTGATATAAGATGCGCACGAATTATTTTTGTTAAATTGTTTATCGAAGATTTAACATCGAATTGGAAATTGTCAAGTTAAACTTTACGTATGTTCATTAATTTTTTTCAATGTGGATGTGATTTGAAAGAAAATATTTTTCAATAATTATTCTTTTTAATTAAATTATCAATATTAATGAAATTTTTTTAAGAACGTGTATGATTATTTTTGTGGATAAAATTAACTTTAAAGACAATCGTCAGCAATACAAAGTCATCGCGAGATTACCTGGATTAAGAATCTCTACGGATGAAATTTCAGTGTAAAAATGTGAAATTGAAATGCAAACTTTACAAACTAAAACTCTACAAGCTTTTAATCCGTTGGCCGTCAAAAACTTGATACAGGATAGGTGGCCAATTAAAAGTTAGTGAACCGATAATACCAAAAACATTAACGAGGTGTTAAGGGATTAAATTATATTCACATATGTTTTTTCTTTAATTACTGATGAAATTGGTTAAGTTCGTGCGCATCCTAAATGTATACTTCCTTAAACTACGTTTTCGAAAATTACGCGGATGTGACAAGAAGCTACTGTCCGTTTCTAAACTGAAATCGAATTGAATTGGATGTATAATGTAAGTTAATTTAATTAAATCAAATTTGATATGATAACTTATTGGATATCGGTTTAGAACAGACTTCGTAATGTCGCACATTTAGAGTTGAAAATTTCTTGGATATATACTAATACTAATTTCCTCGGTATAGGTGTAACGAATTTTAGTGCAAAATCTAAAAATCGTGTCACCAAATCTTTAGATGCAAGTCCTTTCTACCAGGGTTACTATGTGACTGATCATTTAAGTGTGATAATGGTGTAACTTTTTCTAAAATCTTGCGTCCTATAGGAGTGTCAAGTAGGCATAAGTGTGTTGCTATTACAACCAAAATTATAAGTATCGTCGAGTTCATAAAATGATCTCGTTGTGTGTGAATATGTTTGCGACGATTTTAGAAAAGACAATCGGCCCGTTAAATGATTTTGTACTCAATGATTTCTTTTTCTATAAGTAACGTTTATATTTTATTACTTTTAATTAACGCGACTGTTAAATTAAAAGGAGGACTATCAGTAAATCTAACAGACGGATTGCCTTTTCTAGTAACATATCAAATATAGGATGGTAAAAAAACAAGCCATTGCGAATGATGAATCAGCTATAATGCACAATCGAAAAAATATTCAATTTCAGTAACAGATAATTAGAATTTTCAATGTAGAAGAATCGTATGAAGTTTCCAAATGAAACGTCAATATGTTTTTTTCTAAGAATGAGCATAACCTTTGTTAATGTTACGCTCAAGCATTATTATTCTTTTCTTAATTATAAATGTTTGATTTGGTATTGTGAATTTAAATACCTTTTACTAATACTACGTGAAAAATTTAACTATTGAGGATATGAGATGGAAATACTGATTGCCTTTAGATTTGTCATAATTTTTATAAAAATAACCTGCTCATAAGCTATGACAAATATATGTTTTTGACTATCTGTTAATGAAAGTCATTATTGATTGTACATTATAATGACATCTTCAATGAATTTAGTGATATCATCACTTGGCTAAAATTTGCATGGACGTCAGTAGTAATGCACGAGTGTCGTATCGCGCGCATTTTTAACTTTTAGGCGGTAAATACGAATAAATAAAGATTGTGGACAATCAGTTTTTCAATTGACCCGAAGAAACCAAGAACTGTATTTTAATTGCACGTAATTTGTTCGTGCACGCGGTGGACCGTAAACCAGAAATAGAAATTTTATACAAATCAGTAAATTGGTTTTATTTCAACTTGAGGCGCAATGTGTCGAAGAAGTAGGCTTATACGTAGACACAGAGTACGTTTTTGCTTGTCTATCGAAAATTTTTGAAATTTACTTAAATGGTTATTGAATAAAAATTTAAGTCGTGAACAGGATTTGGTAAAATGTGGTGTTTAATTTGTGAATATAATTAACAAGTATGTCAAAGTAACCGACCGTACCTTTTAGTTGATTAGAAACTAAAATGATTTCTTAAATCAGTCGTTTCAACGATTCTTTTCAAATTATCGTTACGGTAATAAAATGTACGGTAGGTAAACGAAGATATATTTTTTTCAACAATAAGTAAATACCAAAAAATTCGGACAAGGAGATAAAACGCGCTAATAAGGGTTACATTCTTACCCACTCTACGAGCATGTGCATGTTTAATTATTTTTGTGTATTTTATTAGCGCACAACATACGAATGTATTTTTTGTATGCGATTTTGTATATTCGGCTTAGCTTTTTAAGAAAAATTGTACATGGAGCATCGATTGATATTAGTATACGCTACCAACTTGAATGCAATAAACAATTGAATAATAATATTTCCGATTATAACTAACATGTGCTAATTTTGTAATTTTAATATGTATTCATATATGTATCACCAGTTACAATTATTTACTGTATGCATAACTTTTTTTTCTACATTTTTTAATAACGCAGAGTGCGTCATCATTATCTGTTTTGCAATTTAAATAACCTTAGCACTCTATAACAATGATCTATGAAATATTAAATTGGTTGACAAAAAATGGTCATATGTGGAGTATCGGAGGTCCATCAAAGAATATTTATAATAAAATTGATAATATAAATTATTGAATGTTCACACAACATAAAGCATCAATCACGAATATATTATTATTTAATGTTGTTGTGATCGATAAGCCAAAGTAATCTTTATATTTGCAAGCAACGTTTTATGCATTCAAAGAGAATCTTTTCAAACGAACATTTCAGCATGTATAATCATCCACTCTATGCTCCATGAAAATGAGACGCGCAGCGAAAACATTTACGCAGGTCAAAATGTATGTATATCTACTTCAATATGCAATAGCATGTTAATCTTTGGACTGTACAATGTTGAAGAAGGTATACAAGTGGCGCGGAATATTATATTGGATGTAATTCCATTTGACGATGTGTTTTAATTTTGAAAGGACGTTATTTAATAAACATGAGGTATATTTAACACGTTTATACCGATTATAAATATTTTTGCCGCGCGGTAAATATTCAATGTACTTTAACTATATGGTACCACTAATTACAAGAAAACTGATTAATTTGCTGATTAATTAATCACGATTCTAAATGAAAACTATAAGAATAGTTTATTAATTAGTCAGTTTTCTTCGGAATGCGTTTCTGTGCATGAAAAGAAAGTCTACCGTTCCTCATAACAATGAGTGAGAACAGAATCGTTTGGCAACATTTGTGTAAGCATTGCAAATTTATTGCTATTTTCGATTGAGCTGAATCTAACTTTGAACGATTCCACATTACTTCTTAACATTGTTAACAATAAAAGTGGATTATTTGGTTCAATCGTTCCTCAATCTAAAATAGTTGTATGTTTAATATTTGGATTATTTCGTTTTATCCTAGTTAGGATTACACCACACCTATACGTACACCAAAATATACGCAACTAAACAACATAAAGTATTTAAGCGAATGGACTAATGCGCGATTATTAATTTTCCAGGTGCAGCAGCCAATCAACGCAAGGAGGTTATACGGAATAAGATCAGGGCCATCGGCAAAATGGCGCGTGTCTTCTCTGTACTCAGGTTAGTAAACTATAATATTTCTATTGTTATCACTAGTACAAATTTTACAATTAAGTACCTATTACATTTTTACAGAGAGGAAAGCGAAAGTGTATTGCAGCTGAAAGGACTGACGCCGACCGGCGCATTGCCGCTCGGTGCATTATCTGGCGGAAAAACATCCTTGAAAAACGGTAAAATCAATAAAAGAACATAAATTTGAGCTATTTTTATGAAATTTTATATAGATCTAATATTGTGTAAATAAGTGTTTCTCCTTTTTCACATTTTTCTTTAATTATTTCTTTTGAATTTAATATAGTATAAATTTGATTAACATTATTACGAATCAAGTGATTGCCAAATATACCATTTCTACATTATTTTTGCAAAAATTATTTATACAAACGTAAATTATAAGGATTGGAAATCTTTTATCATTAATTCAAATTCTCCAAGACTCTTATTGCCGTATACATTTTTTATGAGTGAGACGTAGCTTCGTTAATACTTAACAAATGGAATGTAAAAAACTGAAGAATATATTTTTAGCAAAATTAAATTTTTTCAAGTAGTCGAATAATTAATGTGCAATTTATTTATTATCGTATGCAACAGAAATCGATACAAGACATCAGACTTAATAAATATTGTATACGTGAGGGTTAAAATTTTTTGCATTAATTGTGTGGATCATACGTAGAAAATACTAGTATCAATTTTTTTTAACGTTTAGTCGACTGTTTACTTAAGTCAGTCGGTACCAAAAGTGAACGATTGCGTTTTCAATTATACAATTGAAAGTTAATAAAATTGTTTGTTTCCAGCGTTACAAGGGTTCTCGCCAAACCACAAGATTACGTCGTTCGCTGAAGCGAAGGGCTTGGACGCCATAAACGAGAGGATGCCACCTCGGAAGGATGCGCCACCCACGCCGGTTAACGAGGAGAAGTCAACAGTTATCAAAACCCCCACAACACCGGGGGCCGATAAGCGGGACCACTGCACGTCGCAGCCCCACTCGTGAGCCTCGCACTCGTCTTAATCAAGGTCATTAATATCGAGCATTAAGTTCTTTAAACTAAATTACGGGAAAGGTTTGTCCTATTGGAGCAAATTAATTAAAAGTTTCAATCACGAAAGTTGTTAGAGGTCTCATAAAGCAATTATGATGTTACTTGAGATTTAACTTGTGTCTTTTTTAATAGGAATATTTAATTATTGATTTTATAAATTGTAGCAGAGGTAGATCCAAATGATTGATGAAAGTTTGATGTAATGTTCAATCGAAATCTCATGTTTACAACTGATTTTAATTTAAATTAACAGGTAACAATGGCAATACCCAAGTCCGCAGCGGTTGCCAAGCCACAAATACCAACCATCGCTCGTCTCTTCCCGGACACTAGAAGTGAAATACCATAATGACAACCAACCTATAACCGAGTCCAAAAGGCGGGATCCAAAGCGCGCGAACGGCAACCAAAATAAATTGCCATCCCATGTAATCGGAGAGCAGCCAATGGATGCATCACACACACACTCACTCTTCGAGATAAGAAAAAAAATTTTAAGAAAAAAACGACAAAAAAAACCTTCTCTCTTTCACGCGCATTATACTTACCATACACACCTTCGAAATGCATGCCGTTCAATAGGGGAATGAATCTCGCACGTGCGAAGGGAGACTTTGTGTATGTCTTACTCGTCCTTAATCCGCGTCGCGTTCAACCAAAAATAAAATGGTGTATCGCCAAACAAAAAAATGAATAATAATAATAATAATCTCTCCCCGCGCACGAGTGTCGGTGATCGTGTCTTCTCGTTCTTCGGTGTCTGTGTATTGTGTGCGTGTACGTGTGCAAAAGACCGGCTTCCTCCACCCGCGCGTTTGGTAAAATTCGTCAACGATTCTACATCGCGAAACTGCGAGTTGTTTTAGGTTTTGTAACGTTTGTGTTTTTAAGATATCTATCATTTTTTACATTTAGATAATCGACAGTTTCGCGAATGAGTTAATCTTCCGCTCGATATATACCTTCCACACCGAAAGTAAACCTGGCAGCGAGGCCTAATTGAAATTGCTTCGTCAAACTTTTTCGTTCAAAACTAATGAGAACGCTATACTTTTAGTGTGAAAGCGAGAAGGAATTACGCGCAATTATAATATATACATACATACATCCATACATACATACATACATACATACATACATACATACATATATGTGTTTAAAACGTACGTGTGAATTTACCTTTGACCATCTCTTTTTCGATCTATGAAGCCTTTGCTTTGTCTGGTGCGATTCCGCGTGATTCCTTCTCTGAACAATGCAAATCGAGACGACGCGTTTGCCGACTTCGTGGGGAGGAAAGTCAGGGGAAGGCGACGAGCCGTTAAATAAGAATACAAAAAAAACAGTGAAATGAGAAAAAAAAATTGCGAGCGAGTACGTAGTTGGCGGGCTCCGCCGGGAGTCGTCGAGCGAGCAGCTGGCCTGCCGCGTACGGGGCGGCGGAGCGGCCGCTTCTTCCGGTTTTAGACTTTTTAACCTAGAATTGTTAATGGAGAGCGACGATCAAGGACGAGGGGCAAAGTACGCAGAGAACCGATAGTACCGTCATTCCTGACGGACACAGAATTTGAGAGATCTAGCAGGACAAGAATGTGACGACGAATGACGATGTCGAAGCTATAAAAAAAGGCTTAGGTATAAGTCTAATAAGTTATATAATTGTCGGAGGAATTTCGTTTTAAAGACAAGTATATCAATCTTACATTTTTCGAATTCATCGCGCGAGAGAAATGACGTGTGGCATCGTTATAATACGCGTAATAACTCTCTCTCTCTTTTTACCCTTCTCTTTCTCTTACAATCAATCTATTCGTTTACATCTCTCTCCCACTTTCTCTCGTTCTCTCCCTCTCTCTCTCTATCTTTCTCTCTTTCTTCTTCTTTCTCTCAATCTTTATCCTATCACCTCTCCCCCCCTCCCTCTCTCTCTCTCTCTCTTTCGCTCTCCCTGTTGTCTTACTTTGCCTCATTTATTATCCTTATTACCTACCTCTCGATTAGTTTACGCGGTCTGATAGTCAACTATTACTGCAATCGGTACGGTTCGCTAAAAGTGGCACGAAATGGCGATGACGCTTAATCTACCAAAATGGCGGACAGACCGTAAATCGCGTTCAAACGATGCTAATCAACGTTATGTTAGACCGTAAGCAGATGTCTAATAGGCTCTGTAAGGAAAAAGAAACATATACAAAATGAAAGAAGCAACACATACAGCTCTACTGTATCTATCCATCTCATTTCAGGACCTTAATCATTTTATAAAATATATTTTGAATTATTATTATTATTATACTACTTTGTGGTTGATATACTAAATCTTTACTAAGAAGACGATAAGCGCTCTGTAGTATGCAACAATTTGTTCACGTATATGCTCCTGTTTGTTTACATTGCTATCAAAGTATAAAATTTAAATGGTATTTCTTTTTAAGTTCCTTAAATTCAAAACTTCGAGTTAAAAGGTGCGCGATATCACGCAACGAGGAAAGTAACAATCGTAATTTCTTAATTGCTTAAAAGAAAATGCTTGTTTCAGTTTTTAGTTGTATGGCATAATGGAAATACGGAATCCAATACTAGTCGAGGGGAGACGGTTTAGTATAAAAAATACATTTAGATATTCATTCTCGCGTGTGTCGAAGTTCGTGGATGATAAGCGTATTCAAAGTCCACGGTCTCTAACTCTCATTTTTAAACGATAAAAAAAATTAATCGCGACTACATCCTTGCACAGCATACCTATCACACTCACGCACACACATAACCTATAAGGCGCGCGGTAAACCTAAACGTTTCTCGGGGATTGAAAGTTTGAAGGGATTTTACGTAGTCCATAATCTAAGTTATTCTTGTTATATGTGTAATACATGCAAAAAAAAGAAACAAGTGACGACTGAATCCTGATGGAATCCGCTTGTGAACGTTTTTTCTTAATGCTAGTGAAAAACATTGATGGTTTACTTTGTAAAACCTTAAAATTTTATCAGGGAGCTTTATAACTTAATTTTCGCACGCCTTCAAACTTATCCTCGATAAGGTAGAGCATTGCGTCTGTTATCAGCGTTACGAAAGAAAGTTTTTTCCAGAAGTGAAACAATGATAATTCTAAGGTATAAAATGAAAAATCGATGCAATGCATCGCTGTTTTCACTCGCTCGTAACATATATATGATGCTTATATATATGTATATATCGTGCAGTATCGACGTTTATATCGTAAGTTTGTAGTAGCTGGACGGACAAGATAATCGTTTTTCTCTCGAAATTTTCATTTTTTTTTGTACTCGCCTTAACTCCTTGGTACATCTTCCCATTCATATTTATTATTATTATTACTATAATTACATAATTAATATTAATTACCAATTATCAACTATTATGATTATTATTACTACTGTTAACTATTATCTTCATCGTCATTATTATTATTATTATTATTATTATTATTATTATTATTGCCCTTATTAATATTGTTTTTACCATCATGATCGTTACATTACCGTAGGTATCGCGGATTTTACATTTTATTTACTTCTCTTACCGTTTTTCTAACCTCCAAAAGTATCCTACGAATTTTTCAACTTATACGGATATTATATATGTGAATGTGCGATAACTTCCACGGGCACGTTGAAACTCGTATGTAAACGAGGGACATTTATACATAAGTAAACGAGTGGTTGACGATATGCGGAATTAAAAATAAAATAATGAATCTCGCGAGGTGTGAAACATTGTATGGTCACGACCAATAAGTGTTGTGTTTTGTTTAATTATTTTTTCGTAATTGTTAACAAGCCCGATTAATCAATACAATCTAGACGATTTGTATAACATTCAGGAATCTCTTATTACGTTTTTAAACTACGATAGTCGAAACTTACGTATTGTAATTTATTTGTTAAACCGTTTAACAGGCGAATTAATTTTAAGTGCATCACCGTAACTTTTATTATTATTATTATTATTATTATGTTTATTGCTATTATTATTACTTTCAAAGTCGAGGAGGGCGTTTCGAATTTCGGTGTGCTTCTGTACAAATTCGGTGACGGAAAAAACGGGGAATCCCATGGTTTTGTCGCGATCCCTATCTTCTCTCTTCGCGCTGCGCAAGAGACAAACGCATGTATAGGATTTTTCATGCCAAAAGGAACAAGAATACAAAACGAAATACGGAATAAGTAATTTAAATCATGTACAAGTGATCATTCATAAAAACATGCTTGTTTCTTATTATTCCTTGTTTCTTATATTGTTCTTGTTCCTTTTCCTCTACTACGAGGCTGCTCGTTGCTCTTTCGAAGGAACGTTATTGATTTTAAAACGTGATTACAAAAATAATATGATGATACGTAGACAGTTTTGTTGAATTATTATATAGACATTGTACATTGCACGAACGTCTCCGACTCCATCTGCGGAATACGTCGATAGAGCGTCAGATCCCGGTTGGATCTTCTCTTAACGGACGAAAGTAAGTACCGACTTTTACTCGACGAAAGGCTGTGTAATGATTTATCGAACCAAGTGTACAATCGATTAGAGCGAATCGTTTTCTGACCTGCTCTTCCGCATTTCTTTGGTAGAAAATCTCTATAGATACAGGCTATACACCTAACCTAAAAATTTCCATTTTATTTTCTACCGAAGTAATCGAACGATAAACTGTATACGTTATTGTGTTTCTCGCTAATGGATTTCGGTTTGAAACTTGATGAATCAAGAAGTAAAGATGAAGCGATACGGATAAAGGAATCAAATAACGTCGAATAGGTTTATCGGTTTGGTAACGAGCCATGACGATGATGAAGGTGATTTCGAACACCTGAGTCGAAAGATTTGAATCGATCTCGGAGCAGTTTTTCTTAAGGTGACTTAACCTGATGTAACCTTGAAATTCATAGTTACGAAGTGCAACCATAGCATGCCGCCGGTATACATGCTTTCTCTTTCTACGTATATACCTAACAAGTTTATCAAATTTTTTCGCGTGTATTACTATAATATGCGCTATCGATGGTTTTTAATGTATCTATAGGAAAAGTTGCTCTGTTTCGATTTGTTTAGAAAAATATATAACATGACGAGTTAACGGCAAGTAATTATGCGCACTTGTAATTTGTCCAGTTGAAGAAAAAACAATGTTAATGATGACTGACGAACTGTGACTATATCAATTTTTTTGTGTATACATTTTTCATTCTACGAGTAATCTATTGAGCTTCAAATGGATTATGAAGTAAAGGATCTAATTATAACGTGACATTTGATTTATTAATAATTATTCACAAAGAGTGCATGGAACTGTTTTGATTATGAAATTTTGTTTGATCGTGTTTCAAAAGCAGTCATTGTTTACGTCTTTGTATTTAAGTAGATCTGAAGCTTTGTTTAACGAGACGAAGGAGTCGTAAAACTTACCGACATTTTCAACTAAATTTTAAAATTTTGTATTTTAAAACAATTATAATTGTATTCTATGTTAGATATACTTTGTTTGATCTAACATTGTATTTCGATATGATATTACCCGCAAAATCATGAACACGGTGATGTATCATTCAAATGACACCTGTCGTCAATGTCGGATTAGAATATAAATACATTTATTTACATGCTTATAAAAAGATCTTTTTTATAAAAACTGAAATAAAATTTTAATTGACTGAGATGGCATAACTTTAACCGAATGACGCCAATTCAATTTTTTAATTATTTTTAAAACTTACAAGGAAGAACTGCGAGGTTTAAGTCTCGAATTTACTTGTCATTTTAGGAGACGATTCCTTGTGTGAAAATTTGTGGAAAACTACAATATTAGAATGTAATGCTCTTTTTTCAAATACTATTTATCCGTCAATAAAACAATATTTATAAAAAGTAAGCATCGTATTATTCACTTTTAATACGAAATTTATTCAATCAGAGGTACAGACCAAATTTAATCAACTTAAACCAAAATGACGAAGAAAATAAAAATTATAAACTTTACGTTCTAGTTGTCTATCTCACAAAACAAAATTTTGTTTAATATTTATTTTTTGTGATTTTTTCAGTATTTATTTTTAGTTACAAGGTACAAACGTTTTTAAACTCTAATATTCTTGTTTTCCATACATTTTCACAGCAGAGTCATTTCTCACAGTTACAACTAAATTCGAGATCCATACCTTATATAGGCCCCTTGTAAGCAAACACATTTTTCTGCTAAGTAATATTTTTATAATAATTATGTATCGTAGCGATTAATCTGTGAGTCAATTTATTGAACATCGCATTGAACCATATTTTAAGAATAATGAATAAATTTATAATTCTAGAAAACTATTAAAAACTTCCGTTTTATTACATAGTGAAAAAAATTTTTTTTTCTTTAAAGGTTTTGTTGTAATTATATTGATAATGAAACGTAAATAATGATTTATTTTATATTACGTATAAAAATTGACCCATAAATCGATCGTTGTGGTATTTATTATAAAAATTTCATTGTAAATGAATTATATAATAAGAACATTTTTAGATTTGAATATTAACCTAGCATTTTAACTTGAATATGGCGCAATGTCGTCAAAATGGAGGTATGCCATAAGATGGCTCCGATCGACTTAGATTATCTACATCATTTTATACAATATTTCACAATGAAAATATCGGAAAGTCTCTAGGACTCTTACATCATTCACTGATAAAAAAATACTTAATAATAAAAATTAGTGAAAGAGAGGTGATGAAAATCGTATGATTATACAATATAGAAATAATAAGAAACGAAGAAATGAAGCATTTGACTAAACACAGATGAATATCTATGAATGCACGCGAGAGAAAGAGTGACAGTGAGAGAGAGAGAGAAAGAGAGAGAGCGAGAGAGAGAGAGAGAGAGAGAGAGAGAGAGAGAGAGAGCGAGGAAGAAAGAAAGGGAGAGAAAGAGAATGTACGATAAAATTTAGAAATAAATTCTCATCTTTATAATTGTCACTACGTTTCGTGTGTTTGATCTCTCGCGAAGCGCTGAGAACGAGAAAGAGAGAGGGAGAGAGAGGAATCCAATTTTTTCGTGCGAAAGAGAGAGAGAGACTCTCCTTTAACTCGAACTTTAAACAATTATAAATATTATACATAATTAACATTAATTATACATAAATATCATCCCGCGTCGCATCCCGGGGAATTTGTCGTCGTTTTCGCTGTTTTTTCTACCTCTTCTTTAGGGAATCGCGTGGTTTACGATGATCCAAGTTATACGGAAGCAGGATATGAGAAATGAGAAAAAGTATATAAGATGACGATTTAAAAAAAATTACATTGTAAGGGCTATGAGAAAATGGAGGAGAGATGGAACGAGAAGAAAATGGCCGCGCCCACACAAATGGGCGGGGGAGGTTGCAAGCGTCAGAAACATAACAAAAAAAATGAAAAAACTTTAATTATACAAAGTATACACAAAAATCGTGAATGAAAGATAAAATAATTATACGAATGAATTACATAAGAATATATCTCCTCTCTCTTCTCACTATGATATAAAAAATATAAATGAAATAATTAATTCTATCTCTCTTTGCTACCAAGTTGTACTTATTCATAACTAATTTACTTGTACAAAAATGTGTTAAATAATAATAATAAATCCATAATATATAATATTCAAAATGTGTGTTGTGTTTTTCCATCAATTATTCAACATTTTAATATTTCAATTATTTTTAATTCACTCTATTACATACCTAAGAACAAAATAGTATATTTAGTCTATTAGGAAAGGAATAAAGACTAGTTATCCTTTCTTAACACAATTACCTCATGCACACTAGGTATTTGAATTTTTATTATTTTTTTAATAACTTTTTTATATCTGTCACAAATTCTTTTTGTACTTAACCCCAAATAAATTAAACTATTTACTCTCTAAATACTAAATAGAGAATAGTCTGTTATTATCAACGATTAGAGAATATTCACCATTTAAATAGTAATTATTCACTATTATAGATTAGTAATTATTCGTTAATAATAGTGACTGACTTTTCACGGTTAAAGTAGTGAGTATTTACTAATATTTATATTTACAGAGTAGATTATGTGTAAAAACATTATATTTTAAGTTTGATGATTTGATATGGGTACGATTTTATTTTTCACTTACATTTTTAAGATGTTTACATAATTTTTTCGTTAATACTTTAGAAGATAGTACATTACGATATAAGGTCAGAAAGTTTGATTTTCTGTCGTGCGTGGTATGACGTTCGAGGCGAAGCCGAGGACGTCATATAACGCACGACAGGATATCAAACTATCTGACCCTATGTCGTATACTATTTTTTTATTCCGGACACCGAAAGTACATTCAATAATTAATAATAACTAATAAAATAACCTAGAAGCCTGTCACCCCATGTATTTACAGGTATATATAAATGTATTTGACTTTCTGTTAGGGCGCTCGGCATGACCTCTGCAGATAACGACGTAACGCGCTGCGTTCCATTACTATATTTTCCAATTTTGATTTTAAGGCTAGTAATTGGGGTTATTTCTTATGCCCGCCCGACTTTTGCAAAAACGAGGCGAAACCGAGTTTTTACTGGTCGGGGCGGGCATAAAGTACACATGCAAATGTTTATTAGGTGCATAATAAAATGAAAAAAATATAATCACACTTTTATACTTTTTATTTGAAACATATAAAAGCTATAAAAATTAGAATACATTTTATTATTGAAGTAACAAATATTTTTTTTAGTTTAATTGTAATGACATAAAATGTCTTATTGATTTTCTTTGTTGCATTTACAAGTAATTATATTAAAAGTGCAACCCAGGCGGAAATTTATTTTTCCAGAAAGAGCTAAGAAAAGCTAATAAATAAATTTAATAATAAATAAATTTTATAATCAATTTATAATATGCAGATTTTGGACTCTATTAATAGTTAGTATGAATTTATAACTTTTATTAGCTCTTCTTAGCTTTTGCTAGATTTTATTATCTTTTAGGTTTTTTTTCAAAAGCAAAAGAAATGTGCGAGCTTAAAAAAGCTTATAACTACTAATAACTTTTTTAAATTATTGTATACAGTAAATAAGTATTTAGAATTTTTATGAATATTTAGCAATAGCAATCTTTTATTAATAACTTTTGTTTTTTTGCATACATCACGTAGAAACAGCTAAAAACAGTTAAATACAGGAAAATGCAACAGTTACTATTAGTGTAATTTAGTCGTTTTTCACGATATTTTCGAAATACAAAAATCTAATAAAACCTAATAAAGCTTAGAAATATTTACGAAATTTTAAAAATAACTAATTAAATCTTATAAACATTACCAAATTTTTTATACTATTACTAGAGTCCAAAATCCGCACTTTATAAAGTGTTATGAAAATCTAATAAAAGCTAATAACTTTTATTAAGTATTTATAAACATTATACGCATATGATTATTTCCGCTAGGGAATTGAATGGTTAAATAGCATAATAGGTTGAATGCATGAACATGTGCGCGAAAAGCTCTCGCTCCTTTTTTGTTTTTGTTGTTATCTTTTAAGCAGGCAATCGGAAAATTATCCAGCCAATCAGAGCGCGCGTATATCTGTAGCTTACCACAAAAGTGACGCTTTCTGCTGGCTATGGTTGCTACGAAACTATGTACTTTCGGTGTGCGGGATAAGAAAAATTAATTTTCACCACACGTAGACCGAAAGTACCACATTCCCTCCCGGCACCGAAAAAGGAATGTGTTATTTTCGGCATACTGGTGGTGAAAAATAGTATACATCCCACGGGAGGTAAAATGGTCACCCCATAGCACATGTTTGCCACCCTCGCCTTCGGCTCAGGTGCCAATTTACATGTGCTATGGACTGACCAATACTTTACCTCCCTAGGTGTGTAATATACTATTTTATATAGTTTTTTAAATGCGATGAAAATAATAAAAAGTCTTTATAAATTATTTTAATTGTTATAAAAAATGCTTGTTCAACAATAATTGAACTAAAATGTCACGTGAATGTAAAGAATGGGAATCTGTTGTAAGATATTCAAAAGACAATTTCGTATATAATTAAATTTATTAATATAATAAAAACAATAATAATATATTATAAATGTATATTATTTAGTTACATAATTCTAAACCTAATTATAGTAAAAAATTATTCTTTCTTCAATGCAGTGGCTGCTTCAAATGCTCGAATGTCTATCAAATACTTCTTTACTTGGCTCACTGTAATGTCAGGATTTTGCAACTATAAAAATATAACACAAATTATATAATTTCCAATTAGAACTCTAAGTGATCAAGTAGCAATCTAATTTAATTATTATTAACAGTGAATTAAAAAGGTTCAAAATAATAAAGGGGATGTCGGAGCTATAGCCTCCATCAAAAGCCGCTCGATCTCACGGCTTCGAATGGCGCTGTAGTCAGGTGTCGATTTCTACGATAAACGTACTTCAAACATAAATTATAAATTTTACAGCTACATAGAGCTGTTGAAAGATACTTTCCCCCCTAGCTATGACTAAACTTAAGGTAATTAAAATATTACTCTTGGCAGCAAATGTTTATTTTTGTAAAGAAATGTGAAATACGTTGCGAGTAGCATTACGGCAGATATAGATTCATTGAAAATTCTTTAAAAAAATAAACAGTTGCTGCCAAGAGTAATATTATAATTACCTTAAGTTTAGTCATAGCTAGGGGGGAAAGTATCTTTCAACAGCTCTATGTAGCTGTAATATTTATAATTTATGTTTTAAGTACGTTTATCGTAGAAATCGACACCTGACTACAACGCCATTCGAAGCCGTGAGATCGAGCGGCTTTTGATGGAGGCTATAGCTCCGACATCCCCTTAAGGGGTCAAGCCTGGGTTAAATGTTTTAAATAAATAAACAATTATTATTAGAATAAATTTTTTTTTTAATTCTTCTTACAAATTTATTTTTTTTTTACATAATATATAAATATATATATTATACTTTATATTTATCAATATAAAAAATGTTTATTATGCATTTTTAATTCTGGTTATTAAACTTATAATGATATTAAAAAATTGATCAATTTTTGCAGTTGCCGCAGGATATTGAAGCACTGAATGCATCTTTTAATGTCTAATAAGTCTTAAAATGTTCATGGAACATATGTTTTCAGACTTATGTTTTTCTTTTTCTGAAAAAAAAAATTAATAACAATGTATTAAATATAAAAGTTGATAATAATAAGAAAAATAGTAAATGTTATGTATGTATACGTATATAACAATTACCTAAAACTTATCTTTTTGAAAATTGGGCAACATAAGTCTGTAGAAATATATATTTTAAAATTTTTCCCAAAATTTCAAAGTGATTTATCAACCTGGCTCTGAAATATCCTGCGGCAACTAAGTTAAAATGATAAAAAAACCATTAATGAGATAAATGCATTTAAAGTTTCACTTATTAGATTTAAAGTTTTACTTATTTTATAATTCTAATACCGCATTCTTCAGGTATCATACAATTTATATATATATATAATCTTAATAATATATATATTTAATAGGTTTATGACTTTTTTCTGGTTTTATTAATATTAATACTCAGTATATTTTTTTAATATACATGTATTATCTAAAATAACAGAAAATCAACTTCAAAAATCAGTTTCTTTATAAAAAGAGGAATAAAATTTTTTAAAACTCCAGGAATACTTAGCTATTATTGAATATTAATGCATGATTATATGGATTTTAAAAAATATTTTGATAAAAAATCATATACTATATTATATGATTATAATTTTTATTATAAGCATTAAATTTAATTAAAAATATGTAAAGAATGCAGTAAAAACAAATACTGCTTGACAGTTGCGTACAATATCTCTTTCTCTCTCTCTCTCTCACATGACAAGTCTTCCATAAGATTATTGATTTTTCGGATAGCCTTGTCACGTGATAGAGAAAGAGAGAGGCATATATAGTGTTACAGCTGCTAATGGAAGTGTGCACCAGCCACACGTTTGTAGTTCAGTTTTGAACTATTATAATATCAAGTAGAATTATATATTATATATATTATATTATATAATATCTAAATAAAATAAGTAAAAAAAACAAGTGGTTTATAAAACTGCATGAACAAATTATATCAGATAAGTATTTGCATAACCTTAAATTTATATTTTGTTTATGTCAAGAAATTGATTCTTTGTTTCTCCATTTCAGCATAACCAATGTGTCAACACTTAGATATACATTATTTGCAGAATACAGATAAAATTATAAACAAGTATTTTGTTATGCTCAGTGTATTTGTGCTTAGTGTGATATTATGTGGTTGAAGTTATTTTATGTGTATTTGTGAAAGTGTTTCAAACCTCCAATATAATTAGTATATTTTGTTAAAACTAGCGTGACTGTTCATATTTTTGGGTGTGTGTGAAGCGTATGTGCGAGAAGGAGAGGGGCATAATGTCCGATCGGTACAGTCGTGGATGAGAGGCGCTTCGATCGAAAAATCGGCAACTCGCTGCGCGGAGCTCGACTAGAGCGGTTATAGCACGAGGCACGACATTTTATATTCGTTTTTCTTAACTTTTGTACACTAATATTACAAGTTTTAATAAATACAAGGTTCATCTTAGTTTATTATGGCACAAATAATTCTGTTGTCTACTCGACCACCTTTAAACCCTGGATACACCTTCTGTACTGCGTAGTAATAGTATCATATTTCATGCCGTAAAGTACCACTCTCTATATTCTTTTGTTTCTTCTTCTGGTCGCAATTCACATGCTCTGCAAAAAGATTGCTTTGGAGAAACATCAATTACTTTTTCATTCTCATGCAGTATCAACACCTTGAAGAGAATTGAATCCTCGCTTCCTCCAAGAACCATCTGATACACTTATATGGCAATTCTGACTTGTTGAATCATATACTTGCTCGACAGTTGCTGTCATAGACTGTTTACCAACTTCTTTACAAACATTTTTTATCTCTGTATTAATAATGTCATAATTACTGTGAGAAACTGGACTCGGCATGTTGATAATCGATTGAATCGGTTGTTGATAATTGTTCATTTTTTGGTAAAGCATTCGATTGAGCAACTGGTGTTAAACGTTTTCTTTTACGGCATATGTCTCTTTTCTTTTTTCTTCCAAATCTCCTTTTTTTATGAGCAGATGTACCAGGTATTCTATTCCTTGAGTCTGGTATTTTTTTACTGCCCTTTTTTTGTATAAACTTATAATTAATTTCTTAAAACTAATAAAATTTAAAGTTAAAAATATACTTTTAATTTAAAATCCTATGAGTTGTTACTAAAATAACGTAAATACTTTATCAATGCAGAAAATATTTACTTCAAATAGAACTGTACGTATTTGTGCAGTGTATTAAAGTAAAAGGAATCATTTATTTATTAACTGTTAAATTTGAATCGTACGGTAAAGTAGATTTCTATGATAGTTGCTTCGTTTAATATACTTGTATGTAAACGTCGAAAACCTCGCAATTATTATTTTAGTTAAATTAAAATAAAATGTTTGTTTTTGCAAAAATAATTTTAGAGAAATAATGTCTATTGATGCTTACTTTATTTCAATTATAACTTGCGAAAAATTTTTTGTTTTTTTTTTCAAATTTTGGGATAATGTTTTATGTAAGAAATACTTTTAAAAAAGTTAATAAAAAAAAAATCGATTTTTTGAGCAGTTAACCTAGGCTTGACCCCTTAAGATAAATAATAAAATAAATAATGTGCATTAATTTTTCTTTAAGTAGCAGCATAAATAATTAATTGATAAAGTATATCACTCAATACTTTGTACTGTCACTTTGTTGTGTGTGTGTATGTGTTATTTATTAACACACAACATAAGTACATTATCTATATTACAAAGGGAGTCCGGACAGTTTGCTTCACAAATCCACCACTCGAAAATTGGCGAGCAGTAGTTACGTTGTCGTCAGTTACACCGACAAGGAGACCCTCATATGTTTGGGAAACGGATCGTGCCCAGCTTGTAGTATATGTTTTCTAATATAAAAATATGAAAAAAGCCAGAGCCGCAGACTCTAACAATCGTTTTTTCAAAAGTTATACGCTGTTCAAGCAAAATTTCCAAAAAAAAGAGACTTTCCTTTAAACGCTTATAACTTCTGACCTATCAAATATTGACATTCAAAACAAAGTTTACTGAAAAGCTGAGATAAAATAGATACATTTTAAAAAAAAGTACGTTTAAATCCATTAAAATGGAGCAGAGTTATAGCCGAATTAAGAATTAGAAGCAATTTTAAACAAAAATGAACAGTACAAATTTTATTGATTTTTTTAAGCTAAATTTCTTTAAATTCTTAATTCGGCTATAACTCTGCTCCATTTTAATGGATTTAAACGTACTTTTTTTTAAAATGTATCTATTTTATCTCAGCTTTTGAGTAAACTTTGGTTTGAATGTTAATATTTGATAGGTCAGAAGTTATTAGCGTTTAAAGGAAAGTCTCTTTTTTTTGGAAATTTTGCTTTAACAGCGTATAACTTTTGAAAAAACGATTGTTAGAGTCTGCGGCTCTGGCTTTTTTCATATTTTTATATTAGAAAACATATACTACAAGCTGGGCACGATCCGTTTCCCAAACATATGAGGGTCTCCTTGTGAGTTCATATTCTAAAATAATTATGGGTAATTTAAGAAACTAGAGTTTCTATTACACGAAATTGAAGTTGAGCTGGCATATTACTTAGATAATCGAAAATACTGGATTAAGTTATTACAAAACTTAAGTACAAAAGAAAGCTGAGATCAAGTAAATTTGAATTAAAAAAAAGGAAGCTCAAATATTTTAGTTTGGTAAAAAAATACGGAAGAAAGAAGACTAAAAATCAATGCATTTAACCCATTAAGACCTAAACGGATACAAATTTTTTCGATTTTCTTAGTTATTATTTACGGCATACATTATACTCTTATCATGTCGATTTTTTAAAATTTAGTTTTAGATACCTTCTTTCAAATGCCGTGGGAAAATTTATCTATCAAATTAAGAAAAAAAGGTATAAGTGCTTTTTTGAATTTTGAAAATGCAAGAAAATTATTACTTTCTTTTTTTAATTAATTTTTTTCATAATAAAAAATTCTTTTTAATTCTTCCGTTTCTGAACAAAAGCTTTCATTTTTTATTACAAGATAGTCAAAAAATTTGATTTCAATGAAAATTTACGAAAAAATACACTTTTAGTATAGTATTTATTGATTTGAGGCCAAACTATCCTGTTATTCTTTTTTCCATAACTTTTGATTAAATTAAGATATTTGAACTTTTTTTAGATCAAATCTACTCGATCTCAGCTTTCTTTTGAACATAAGTTTATTTATAACATTTATTTATTTTAGAATTATACGCGACCAAATTCAAATATTTTGTTTGTGGAATTTTTTCTTATTTACTTATAAATTCCGTAAAAAGGGGAATTGTCATCTGTAACTCTGGCTTTCTTCATATTTTTAGAAATCATATCCTAGAATTTGGTAAAGATCCGTTTCCCGAAGGCCTAATATTCTCCTTGTCAGTTTACCTAACGGCAACGCAACCACTGCTCGCAATTTTCGGGTAGTGGATTTGTGAAGCTCACTCTCTAGACTCCAAATTAAATTATTGTCTTTTTATAAATTTATTATATTGTGCAGATAAAATAGCTCACCCTTATTTTATTAAATAAAGCTGCTGACGGATTCGATGTTTTTCTATACAGCCTTATGAGTGATCCATGACGCGTGTGATCTGCGAGCTTTTCCCACTCACCAGTTTGATTTAAAATGGGAATAACGCTTTTAACATGCTCGTCCGTAAGTTTTTCGTCGTTTAAAAATTGTAGTTGCTGTTGTTGCTTCAGTTGCTCTGCTATACTGGTGATGGCAGTGACTTTTATCGGGGATTGTTCAATTGGTATTTCGTCTTCAGATTCTTCTTTCAAGTCTAGATCTTCGTCCATTGGGACTTCTGGTGGCCCTTCACTTAATAGCTTCAAAAGCTAATGCAAAATTACAGAATGGCAAAATAATATTCTATATTTCATATTTTATATATGTTGTGAATAAAAACTATCTACTATTAAGAATATATAATTTAAGTTATCTATGAATAGTATGAAAACTGAATTATAAAATATTTTAAGAGTGAATAATAAATGATAAACTTTGATCCAGGATTAAGAAATTAACGTAATAATTTTAGGAAATATGAAGTACATTTATAAACCTTTCGCGGTTTGAGGTTGAAAATATCTTGCATGTTACTATTGTTATATCATCCGTGTTATATATATATATATATATATAAAAGAAAATAAAAGAGATTCTACGTGAAGTGATCCGGACAAAAAATAAATATTGTTTTAAATAGTTGCAAGAACAGAAAGTCACAGTATATATATATTACACTACCATCCACCGACTTTGGCCACCTAATGTAAAAATAAGGTAACTCTGTAGGTAAGTTGTATTAATATTAATATTTTAAACGTTTTAATGTGCAATAGATAAATTAAAAAAAACAATTTTAGATTCCTTCATGCAATTTAACGCTCTTTAAAAATGAAGCGATAATAAAATTTCTAGGGATAATATGTAACTTTTTTTTAAAGAGCGTTCGAGATTGCTTTTTTTTTTAAATTTTTGTAACTTAATTTTTACCAAAGTTATGACACTATTTCCATCAATTTATATATTTTTCAGATCCCCATAACTTGAAACATTAATAGATACAAAAAAATGACAAGTAAAAAAAATGTGCAGTCTTTTACATACAAAATAAGAAACCGCTGCCAATACATTGGCACGAACTTTCTCAAATTAACATGTGGATACTATATGTAATATATCACTCCAATATAGTATTATTTAATTATTTAAAATTAATTGTTATAACATTACGAAAAATATTATTCATTTCTGATTACAACTTTTATAGCTAATTATAGCTAACTAAAAAAATTAATGTACTTGTGTTCTAAAAAAAAGTACACATCTATATGAAAAACGTAATAAAAAAAATTCTCAATTAATATTATTTATAATCTTCTGTTTCAAATATTCCAAGGATTTTTCTTTATTATAAGAAAATTGTGTACAATCAAATTGAACTTTTCTTCAAAAGGCATAGAAAATTTTATATATATATTTTTCAATGTTTTAATTATAAAGCAGGTTACGTATACTTTTCCTAAGCACACTTTTCAAAAACTTTTGTTTTGCCCGTTTCCATGGATGCATGCAATTACGTCATTTTCAACAGTTACAACCGACCGATCATATTACGTTTTAAGAGGCTTCAAATAATTTTTTTAAACGAAAGATTATTTTTTTTTGCTTTTTTTTAAATTTTTTAAAAACATTTTCTTCCAAAAATACTAAAAAGTTATTATGTTGAACAATGAATTGATAGCGGGTTTTGTTCATAAGAAGAAAATTCTGTTCAATTGCATCGATTTTTTTGCAACCGACATAAAAAAACTTTTGATGGTATCAATTAAAAATATAAAAAATTTTCTTTTTCTGCTTTTCTTTGAATTCTCTAAAACCATTTTATTTCAATAATATGATTATTTCTACATTAGACTACTTTATTAGTAAACAAAATTTGCAAATATAGTAGTGAATAGTGACAGTTTTTTTAATAAATTATGAAAGAAATTAAGTTAAAGAAATTAAAAAATCTGTGGTAAGAAAAAAATTTTTTTTATCATATTTTTAAGTTATTTTTTTCTATATTGTTCTTCTATTTGTTTTTCTATTTATTCTAAAAACTGCACAATTGTTCCATGTGTCATTTTTCTGTATCTATAAATATTTTCAAGTTATACAGGTGTGAAAAAAATATGTAAATTAGTGAAAAAAAGTGTCATACGTTTGGTAAAAATTAAATTACAAAAATTTAAAAAAAGCAATCGAAAGCTCTTAAAAAAAGGTACAATCCCTAGAAATTTTATCATCGTTTCATTTTTTATAGAGCGGTATTAAATTGCATAAATGGGTCTAAAATTGATTTTTTTTATTTGTTTATTGCACATTATTAAAACGTTTAAAATATTAATATTAATACAACTAACCTACAGAGCTTGAAAGCTATTGCAATAATCTTTTAAATGCTATCCGACTATTTTTTGTATGACAATTTCTACGGTAGATACAAAACTATATACCTATTACCTTATTTTTACATTAAGTAACCAAAAGTTGGTGGACGGGAGTGTATATATAAATATATATATTATACATCTTTAACGGTATAACATTTTGAGATTTTTAATATTCTAAGGTTAATATTCATATAATATTGTACAATATTATACTTTAGAAACATTCATTTAAAAATTTTAATTTTTTTCTAAAATACAAAATGCATTATTCACACTATTGAAGTTACTGCATATTTTCAAAAGTGTAATTTTACACTTTTACTAAAGGGCAAGGTTGTTGTTTCACAGATTCTATCACCCATTTTTACACTTTACGATTTATGTATTTTACATAATATAAATAAATGTTTCTTAATAATTAAAAAATTTGTTTCTTTTTGTACCAGATTTTATAATTAAATAAAATTGTACTATTTCTGAATGTAGTATTTTTAATTATTAATAGAATAATGAAACTACTAACTTTTGGATCATCTCGTGCTAAATCGAATGATGACTCTCCAGTTCTTTCTTGGTCAGGCTCTGTGTTCTCACTCTTGATTGTAGGTATAGTATACATAGTTGAACTATCTGTTATTCTTAATTGAACAGTTGAAGTCTGCATATTAAAATTTCGAGAAAAATTTATGAATTATTTATTACTATCATTATAAAATACTTCAAGTAAAGAAACTTACACTAGTGTTATCCTCTTCTTCATCATCTTGATTATTTACATTGTTATTTCTGATATTAGGATCAGCTCCGTATTTCTTTAAAAGCCTTACAAGCTCTTCAGCGTACTTGCCTGATTTGACAACTGCATTGTGCAAAGCAGTATTGCCTCCAAAATTTTTAGTGTTCACGTTTATGGCTGTCTGTACATAAGACAATTTAAAACACATTTTAATATTATTTCCATTATTTGTAATATTTATGTGTATTAATTATATACCAACTAGTGAAGAAGAAATACTATATGACATTAAACTGTATATGTAATAGTAATTTTTTTACAAATTTTGCTACAGTCATGTACACAACTTAATAAATAGTTAAGATGCTTATTAATTTTTTATATTTAACATCATAAGTTTGTAAATAATTTTGTGAATAAATCAAGTCATAATTTTTGTACAATTAAAGAAACAATTGTTAACTAATTGCAGTGGTAAATTATGAATGAAATATTAAGTCTTTATTTTTAAATTAATTTAATTGCCTAGTATTTCTTATGCAGGCATATGAGTACACTTTTTAAATTATTTACATATTACTTACATTCTCAAGAAGATATTCAACAATATGTTTATGATTGTGATCAACAGCAATGTCCAATGCAGTGCGACCATAGGACAATTCGATAGAGTTTATATTAGCTCCAGCATTTATTAAAGCTTGAACTGCTTTTAAGGACCCTACTTTAGCAGCTAAATGAAGAGCAGACCAGCCAGATTCATTGTGCGCTTCTAAATTTGGCTTAATATCTGATTTTAGCAACTCGTCAAGGCTCACATTAGCATCGGCTAAAAATATTCAGAATTTTTTTATATCAGATGCAATTAAATGTTAAATATAATTTGGTGTTTAATTTTAAATTAATACTCGTTTAAATTTTAATAAATTATGTTATTTAAAAAAACATTATTTTTGTATAAATCTACCTTAACATACAAGAAAAAATACAGAAATTAATATTAATTTTAACTTTTAATATTACTCAGTTGATAATATAAAAATAATAAATTGAATTCACAAATAAAATACCTGTTACGGCAATGTGTAAAGCAGTACAGTCTTCTTCGTCACCTATGTTAGGATCTGCACCAACTTTCAAAAGGGCACGAACAATGTCTGGTTGATTTAGTAACACAGCAAGATGTAGAGGAGTCTAAAATATTATTTTATTGGTTAAAATATTTATGAAAATTAATAAAAATTAATATATTTATAATACAATAACCTTTTTGCTACTGTTCCGTAGATTAACAATATCTTTAAATGAAGGTTGTGAGCCTAGAATCATGAGTATATATTGTACTATGTCATATTGTTCATGTCGTAAAGAAAAATGTAAGGGGGTATCTCCAAAATTTGTAGATTCTTTTAGTAAATCTCCAACCCTATTAAATGCATCTTCTTTTGAACATTCATTTGATTCTGCTTCTTTGAAAATCTTCATTAATTTTCCAAGTGTTTCTTTAGCAAAATCCTAAAAAGCAAAAAATTATTGTACAGAAACATACATTTTATATATGTATTACAATAATTTAAATAACTTCTTAAAATGGTACCTCGGAAACTGCTCCATCAGTTACAAAGACATCACTCGTACAGGGACTAGTTTGTGAGCTGGTCATACTTAAATACTCTACAAAATCAGTTTTATTTATTAATAATTCGTAAAAATATAAAGAAGAGACAATTTATATGTATAATTAACTTTCTTACTTTCTAGAAGTGATTTATCATTAAGAAAATCCCTAAGCACATCTGAATCACCCGGATTTTCATTTAACAATTTTTTTAATTCTCCAGATAAATTTGAAATTCCGTCATTTAAATTAATATATGTTTCCGCCATTGGTATGCAATTTTCTAAGCGAGGAATTTGCGTAGGCACAGAGAAATCCATACTTTCTGAATTATTTGTCATTCGAGGTCGTTTTCTATCTATTAAATTTAAAACAATTATAAGTACATCTCAATTTTAATTAAAATTCGTTAAATTTTATGTAAAAGTTTAACTTACTTAAAACTTTATCTGATGGTTTGTATACAAAAGGTACAGTATTGGATGATTCACCATCAGTTGGCCTCTCTAGCTTTATGTATACTTCTTTTGTAGTTGTTATATTAAGATCTTTGTATGGAGGAGTTCTAATTAACAAAAAAATTAATGTAACATAATCCTTGAAAAGTAAATTGTACAATAATTAAACTTACTTCAAAACAATAGCATATTGATGATGTACGTCGAGTTCCGAGAATCGTCCTTCTGCCTCCCAAATAATATTATCTAATGTATCAACTTCAAAAAATTTAACCTTTATATTTTCTAGAAAATAATAAGGCTATTTTAATAAACAAATATCTTAAAATAATAAAATAAGTAATTAAATTTTACTTACTTTTTCCTACTTTTTCAACTAATAACCAGACTTCTTCATTTCCTTCACATGAGCTTGAATGTTTGTCAATACGACAAATTTTTAACTCTCCTGTTAATGCACTTTCTATAAACATAATTAAATTTGTGTGACATTTATTATTTTTTTAAAATTTTTGGTAGTTTCCACGTACACCTTTTTACAGGTTTTTACGTATCCCCTACACCTTTATATTCCATTTCCAATTTTACCCCCTCTTTACCCCACCTTCTCGCATCCGCCCGGGGTTATGCCCGTGGAGAGAGGGAAAACCTGTAGAAGGGCGGTGTATTCGAGAACAATTCTGTTTGGGTGGCAAGGTCACATTGCGTAGACTTTAACACCGAAACCGAATGCCTCACACCTCCCGCTCACGTTGTGGAATGTGAAAAAACACCTAACCGATCATTTAAGCTATGTCCGAAAAACGGTCACCCATCCAACTAGTAACCGCGCTCGGCGCTGCTTAACTTTCATGACCGGCCGAGGTGCGTTTCCGCCACTCCGCCACCGTGTCGGTTGACATTTATTATTTGAAAAAATTTAGATAAATTAATTGTTTACTTACTAAGATTATTAATAGCACGTGAATAAACTTTTTCTGTTATAGGAATTAAAACATTATTTTCTCCATAAGAAAAGCCTTGGAAACATAAAGCTACACTGTTTAAATTCATCCATTTTTGAGCTTTCTCTACTTCTAATTTCATCTAAAAGTGAACATGAATTTAAAAAATTATAATGCAACAATGCACACTTAAAAAATAAAAAGTTACCTCTAAATCTTCTCGAGTAGTTATTGTAGCATTTTCAAAATTAATTCTTTTTTTTTCTTCAATAATTTCTATTCTTCTTTTTCTTAATATTTCTTCTTTAATATTTTTTTTAGCTGTATGTATAATTCCCATATTGCAAAACCTAGAGATTAATAAAACAACATTATAAAACTGTATTGACTGTACATTAAATAATTAAGTAACATTTTACATACATTGCAGTATAATTACTTTGACTTGATACTTCAATATCGTGAGGGTCATCTTTATCTCCGGTTCCATCTTTTCTTACTAAATGATGGGCATGTGGATATCTTCTATCTTCATCCGCAGTAACTAAGGTACACCTTATAACTGCTTTTGGTACTTGACAGTTGACTAGCTACAAGTTTATACAAAATAGAAGTATAATATTACATTATATATACATTTAAATTTAAACAACTTTATACCTGTGCACTAGGAACTTCTTTCTTATGGTTGCTATCTTCTCTTTCACCAAGAAGACTTCCATGAGTTCCCATCATTTCAGACTTATATCTAAAGCGAAACTTGTCTACAGGCTGAACAACAATTTTTATGTCGGTCCTCTCACCTACAGATATATTTTAATAAATATATTTTAAGATAACAATTAATAGTTACATAATTAAGTAGTTATCCATTAATTGAATATTTAATATTTTTAATAATTCATTCCTTATTTTTAAAAAAAACTACTTTAAAGTACACAAATTCTAATAAATATTTAATTATTTTTATGAAAAACATAATAAAAAACTATTAGATGTACAAAATGTAATAATTTGACAATATTGTACAGTTTGATGAGGATAATGAATTGTCATTGAAATGTCGCCAAGTAAAAATCTGGTTTGTTTTATACTCAACAAGATCAATTATCTTATAGCTATTAAATAATCCTAATTTTGGGTAATTAATTAAAGAATAATAAATAATTAATTTCTTATCCTAAACTTTCATTTTACATATGTAAATTAATAACTTAAATAATAAATAATTTGAAAAGTTGAGTTAAAGTTAAGTTTTTTACTACAAAACAATGTATTCTACATTTTTCTAAAATTATAAAAATACAAATTTTAGTTTCTTATTTTGAATTTTAAAGAAATACCAAATGCAACTTTCAGTGGCTACATCTTATCAATATCTTCAAAATGAAAAATTTTTCTTTACAATCTGTCTAGTATTTAAAAAAATTTAAAAATAATTTATTGATATTCAATTGAAACAAACTTGATAAACTTGAGCCAACCAAGTTGTAATAAATATATTTTAATCTTGCATAAGAAGTACTAACACATGCTGAATTCAGCGTTGTGCTCCTCTGGATTACCAATGATGTTGAGAACCTGGGCCTCCAAATCACAAGTTTCTATATTTGATGTCTCCATTATATCTGGTCTATATGTTCCTAAGGTGGTCAATGTACGTTGATCTAAAAAAAGCACAGATACTTAAGTAACACTAAATAAATGCACTATTCACAGTATCCATATCCATCCATCCATTCCAGTTCAATAGAACTAAAAAGTTAAAATGGATATTGTTGTACTATAGTTATATAAACCAGGTGATTCTAAACAAGCCAGTTGTCAATGTAACAATGAACAAATGGTTAAATTTGGTAAAAAAAAATAGTTGAATAAAACCGTAGTGTAAAGGGGACTTGAAACAATTTACCATGAGTGTAGGTAAAATAATTTTCGTGTTCCCCAGGTGTCATAGGCGAAACAGATTGAACATAAGATGTATAATTTTGATATGCGTCCGGCATCGCGAAGCGTCTTCGGTACTCACTATTCGCAAACTGGCGTAGCTCCTATGAGGAAAAACTCGCATTGCACGTATTGGAGTCATAACCTTGATAAGCCGATTCAGGTTCTTCCCCGTTGACGAGTGAGACGGATCGATGTATGTATCTTTGTTTCGGTTACTTTCAACCAATCGGGGCGCCTCCTTGCGATCGCTTCTACGAACTTTGGGGATCCCTCTGTCAAACGCAATATACAATAATGCATTTCTAGCGATTTTATTCAAATTTATTTTCTCTCTTACACATAACATATATAAATATACGGTTATCTAATCGTTATATATTTTTACAAGCGTTTCTAATGCATACATATATGTACAAATTTAATAGTACAGAATTGTGGAATTCCAGAATGTGGGTGACGCGTATAAGTATAAGGTTTAGTTAAATTGTTTACTTCTGTAGGGGAATCCCAGATGATGTATATATATAGAGAGAGAGAGAGATACACGTGTAATTATATATATGCCTCTTATACCTTGCGACTTGCATAGGTACATAAATATCGCATGGCAGGCTGATAACGTAAAAATAATTTTTACAGTCAAAACATGTATTTAGAGCGTTTATATATTGCATTTCAACACCATATATATATTTACAATCGTAGATGGTATTATTATCCTAATGTTAAATAATCTGAATTATGCAATCGATTTTTAAAAAACATACGTAAGTGGGTGTCATAACTAATACAATATTTGTCCTCCCTACTTTACCGGCAAACGCGAGAATTGACAATAAGTTTGTAAATAAAACAATATTCATGTGCAAAAATAAAAGAAGGGTCTTTATTTATCGATAATCTAAGTACTGTGAGCTAAATTTCAAACTCGTTTTTAAGAAAAGTCAACAATATTTTAGTCTGAAATTCAGCACACAGTTAAATAACTATACTATTTTATTTTTTTTATTAAATTAACAAAAATTGAGTATGGAACCCCCTACAAGATATTACATTATACTGTCCTAGTTTCTACAGTGGAAATCGAATCGTAATTTATTAATGAAACAATTAAAATCTTTATTTTAAAGAAATTGATGTCATATTACTATTAGACTAACTTCGCATTGTAAGTGTGAAGAAAAAAAGCATATTTAAGTACAAAGTTATAAATCATTTTTATCGTGTGCGCTTTTGAAAGTTAGCAATTAAGAGCTAGATTTTTTAAATGTTAGTTGATACAAATATCAATTGTGGGTCACAACAGTATATAGTCTAAACTCATGTTATGTGTAATATTATTATGAAATTCTAATTAAAATTAATAATTTATAATTAGTAAAAGGAATTTACCTAATGGTTAATAAAAAACTATCGATCATAATCGTAATTCATTACAATTATCGAAGTCAAATGTTTAAGCAAACGTCGATTACTAAAATTATTTATTTCAATTTACTTACTATCCGCGTATGTAAATTACATAAAAAACAGCTACCCATACGTGCTTTTCTGTTCAACAATAATTAACCCAGAAAGAAAAGACAATTCTTTTAAAATTTTAAAGTATTTATAAATGTTCAGAAAAATTCGGTAATCGATTAAGATTTGTTTTTAAAGTAATCCTATTTGTCCGCTAAAGGCAATTAGACATTAAGAATACACATTTTAGAACAATAGACATTAAGAAAACAGTTTAGAACATAGAAATAGTATTTATTAATAAAATTCATATTAAATTATGCTAATTTCTTTTAAAATATTTATTATTAGTTCTGAATAAGTCTGTAAATAATTTATAACTTTATTTTGATTAATATTAAAAAAAACGATTATTTACCACCGCTGCACGAATTTTGCGATTTCTTTTCCTGGATCGCAAAGTAATCCCTTATACATCCATATGTGTATATGTATATCGACGAAGTTTTCATGAACATATTATGAACTTATAATGAATTGATGCAAACAGACATAAAAGTTCTTTTAGAATTCCTTTTTTATTCCTTTACGTATTTTCTCAGAAGTCTTTGGGTGTGAATTCTTTCTGAACAAATATGCCGTCTGGATAACCATTCATTTTTATAGATAAGTGATTAATAAGCACTAGATCTAAAAATCAATCTAAACTCAATAAAACATCCCACTACCTAGCAGCTACTTTGCGAATGCATTTGGAAGTGTTTTTTATTACTATATACAATAATATTTATCTATCTAATCAATATCTAACTAAAATAAAGTTATTAATACAAAGCATCTGGCATATAAGTTTGTAAAATTATTCTATATTGAATAAAACAGTATATTATCTTTTCAGTTAGATTCACCTTTTGCATCTAAAGTACACTTAATACATTATATGTGCATATAATATATGTCGATTACTTGATTATCAACGACAACATAATTAAAATGTACCTTTCCTATTATCAATTTCAATGAATACAATTATACCGAACGTGATTGTCGTCTATTCAGATAAAATTTGATAAGAGATACGGCACATACTTATCATACCTCCCATAGTAGTTTGCTTACCTGTTAAATAAGTATATTTGTATTTTATACTTAAATTCGTATTAGTCATTTACGAAATAATATACTGATATAACACATTCCTGTATTAAAATAATTTTTATTTGACTTTTAATTAACAATTAATATTACCTTTGTGACATTTAGAAGTTCGAACACGTAAAACTATTCCATGTAAATTTACATTGTATAAAATTGTATAATTTTTGTAAAACACATTTTACTATTCACATATGGTGATTTAAAAAATAAAATTGTTTACTATATGTATATGAGTTAATAATTAATTTAAATGTATCATTTACATAATTAGTTTGTAACTATTAAACTAGATTTTTCTAGTAGGAAATATTCTAAAAATTTCACTAAAACAAATTTTTATCAGCTAATAATGTAACAGTAATACATTTAATTACATTAAATTTTATTAAATTTTGTATACTAATTTACTCAGTTTGATGCCATGTCCTATTTCCAACAGTTATTTTTACTTCAGAGCTTGTGTGTTACCCTACAGGTATATAGAAGCTATTTGAAAATCTTATTTTAATAATAATTGTTCATAAATAATATCAATTCTGTAAAAATCAGTTTCATAATAATTTAAGTGAAGTTAACTGTATACTACACAGTTATTTTATTCTGCCTTATACAAGTGTGGGCTTTTAATAATCGAAAATAATTAAAGATGGATTTGATAAATCGCTCTCCATTTTTCTCGCATAAGGATACGATAAAGGATCAATGATGAAAGATCGTAAGAACATTGTTTTTTATTTTATGGTAAAAAATCATTGGCACTTACTATCGATTTATTATCATAACATTAAGGGAAAATAATTAAAAATTTAAAACTTCTTTATCCAACCAAAACTCACAATAATAATAATAATATAATACAAAAGATTCGATTTTAAAATTATTGAAAATTATTTTTAAAAAAATTTAGTGAAAGAAAACATTTTGGTAAATAACTTTTGTAAGATTTAATTCAAGACGCAAAGAACTATAACGTAACTGTATTACTGAAAAAGAGAGAAGAAAATCACACCACTTTGTGTTGTATACGTTACTCATGTTATCAACTCGCGGTTATCGTCGTCCGAAAAAAGCTTCCACCACGACCCCAAGTGGTGGGGGTGACTACACCACGTGATCTCAAGCAATTTTCACGCATACATCCTCGGACGTTCGAGTTTTCCACTCAGTTGCAGTGCGCACACCCGCGAGGGCAATCAGCTGTTTGAGCTTCCCACCGACTTTTCCTTACGTTTTTACATATCATTTTCTTTTTCGACGATGGCGCAGAGAAATGAAAAAATTGGAATCGTTGGCAGGTTCGATATTAACTATTTCCGTATAAGTACTCCTCACAAAAAAATGTATTATTTTTATTTTAACCAGCATTGTTGAAACAGTTGCAATAATAAATATTTTGGTAGATATTATACGCCAATTTAATATACATTTATTAAATTACTTGTTTTTATATAAAAAAATATTAAGAATTTGACTCATTTTAAATACTTATTAATATAATGTTGTTAACTATCGAATGTAATTCTTGAAAGTATATAATAAAAATATGTTTGAAATATAACAAAATTCAATTTGACCGGTTTGACTAAACAAGTTAGTCAAGGTTTTTACTTGTTCAATGGAGATGTACGGATGCTGAATTTGGATAGAAAAATTTTGAATAGAAAAATTCTCAGTATATTTTTATATTATATTCACAGACGTTTGATGTATATACATTAATAAGTAATATTATAATATATAATGGTTTTTGCATTTAACTTTAAAAATGAATATGACTCTTAATTTTTAAAAACAAACCTGTGCTGGGAATAATGTAAAAATTTAATTTTGAGTAATCTTATAAAATGATAAAAATGAACGATGCCTCGGTTAACTCGTCTTGTATCTACTTTCCAATGGTATCGCAATAGTTACCTTCTATCACTTGTTTACTGTTTGTTTGAACCTGTCGGTATGATTTACGTTAGTTTCACTTTGAAAACAGGATAATAACTTAAGACATTTCAATATTAACACGTATACATCTATACACGTAAAGTTATAAAATCTATAATTTTAGACAATTTTCTATCGAGAATGCAAAAAATAATCTAAAAGATGTATTGTATAATATTTATACAAATTAGAAATAAGATATATAATTTTTTAACTGTCGAACAGTACGGAATAATTTAAAAAAGAAATAATAATAAAAGATATACCATTTGAATGAGTTGAAACCTTAATAAAAAGATTAATGTGTAAATCTCATAATTATCTAGACATTTAAATTTAGCTAAGTAAGCAAAACTAGACTAGATCGATAACTATAGATATAGATTTACTATCGCACTTTTTGTAACCTCCATTAGAAGAATCAAATCATTTTATTTTTAGATATTATTGTAACAATTAAATTAAATAATTAAAATACACGCAGTAATTAGATTAAGTGTATATAAAAATGTACTACAATATATACATCCCTATAGAAAAAAAGAATTCGGTACATAGATAAAGTTAACAACATTTAATCAAAGAAATTTTTATTACAGCTTATCTTTATTTACTATAAAACTATACAATGCAAGTTGAATACCTTGACCAACTATTAGATACACACATCGTTGTAAATATATACGGTTTTTAAATAAGATCCAAGTAATTTGTAGGGATAGAATACACACTTGACTTTTTATATTAATTATTAGTAAATAATAATAAAAGAATAATTAATAAATAGTGGGCTGATCGGTCGGAGTTGGGCGATGCTTTTCGCAGGAGTTGGCTACCAGGTTACGATCTACGATATTGTCCAGGAGCAAATCGATAATGCTCTCGTGGACATTCGACAACAATTAAATCGACTCGAAGAGAATGGCCTGTTACGTGGAAAAATCAATGCCAATGAACAATTCAATCTCATCACAGGTATATTTTATCAATATCGATGCATTTTTTTCTCACATTTTAAGTTGATAATGTTCTCTAGGCAGTTCGAATTTATCCGAAATGGCAAAAGGAGCAAAATTAATTCAGGAGTGCATACCCGAACGCCTAGAAATGAAAATAAAGTTGTACGAACAACTTGACAAAATCGTAGACGACAAAGTAATACTCTCCTCGTCTACATCAACGTTTAAACCTTCACTCTTCAGTGAAAATTTAAAGCACCGTGATCAAGTTATCGTTTCTCATCCCGTAAGTTTATTTATTTATTTATTTATTTATTTATTTATTTATTTATTTACTTATATCTGAATGCAATATAATTGTAGAAGAAATTTTAACATTTTACGAGTACACTATAATTATAAATATAATAATTTTGGATACACAAAAAATAAGTATATGTACGTATATATAATTATTAAATTTTAATTATTCTAAACAGTTTTCACGAACAAAAAATACACATATTATTGAAATAATTTTAAAAACGTAAAAAAAATGTTTAAATCCGCAATTAAAAACAAAGATTTATCAATTAAAACACAAGATTTAAAAACAACGTGTTTTATCAATTTCGCTACAAAATTATGGTTTAAAAATTGCATGAATAATAATCAATCCATGTCGGTATGCTGCAGTTTTACGTAATAATGAAGAAATGTTTTTATTTTTACAAAATGTACCGAATTATTCGATAGGGCACGTATAAATTATACGATTCGATTACATCGTCTTGAACTCTGCTTATTGAACGACTTGAAATATAAGTATTAAACACCAGGTATTACGTTACGTTATACTTTTGTAAAAATATGTATAGAAACTGGTAGAAGATTTAAAGTGGATTATGAGAAAATTGGAGTCAAGATTAATCGCTTAAATCTAATCTGCGAATAAAAAAATAGACATTAGCGTTTAAGTTTATTAAAGTAAAATATCTTATATAGATTAAATATATATAAATTAAAATTAACGATAAACTTAAAATTATAATTATGCTATATAAAAATGTTACATTTTCAACGTTTGATAAAATCATCTGGGCAATCGCATTGTAAACGGGAGCATTATATTATTACAATAATTCTTTTTCAATAAATCACGTACAAATATACGAGTATGCGAAATAATAAAATATCTTGCAATAGATTAATATAGAGTATAGGTATAAACTAAATCCATTTGATTTATCCTTAGAGTATAATAGTGTTACTCGATAAAATAATACTTGGCGATCAACAATACACGCGTACTTACACATAGCATCACAATATTAAATCCGAAGATAACGGCTTAACGTTGTGATGCAACGAGTAATTATCTGTTATAGCTCTCGGTCAGCTTACACATAAATGTATAATCGTAAAGCCAATTCTTCAGGTGTACGAGAATGTATGTATACCTACATATATATATATATATGTATTGTTTTTTACTCGTAAAGTAATGACGCATGTTTTCGTGATAACTCGGTACTTCCAATTTGTATATACCTAGATGTATACCACAAGTGAAGTGGAAAATTTACTCGTTCAATCTGCCTCAATGAATGTTAACTAGTATACATATTTTTGGTGATGGGGATGATAAGATATACCTGTATATATACACTCGGCAAATATATTTTAAAATAATTAACGCGAAAGGGTATTTTAATAATTGTGTTAGTTAAAACTTATTTATCTAGACTATCCTTTCCAAGAAAATAATATTACGATAAATTTTGCTATTCGATATTAGATAAAGATATTACAAATTATTATATCAATATTTGTTTACATCAAATGTTAAATAAAATGATTTTTTAAACGTGTTTTGGTATATATAGATAATATATAAGTATACACTGTAATGATTTGGTAGATAGTAGATGAACTGTGAAACGTTTTTCTCTGGCATATAATAATAGTATATTGAATTTAATAAATATGAACGGCACAATTTTTCTCACATCTGGATTTAATAACAAATGGTATTGTTTAGTTTATTTTAACATTTTTTGAAGCTGATATATGCAAGTACACTGTCTTTGGCTTTCTCACCTTGAAAGTGATAGAAATGTACGCACGTAACATAACTATAACCAGCATGTTATAAATCTATAAGTGCCAAAGAAACTGTTAGATAAATTGAAAGATCATTTAAAGATATAGCGATAAAACATATAACTATTCCTGTATAACTGTATATAATTATGCGTTCTTATTACGCGAAAAATAAAATAAAAAGTATATGAAATCAATTATTACGACTACGCATTACGGGTATACCACATTTTTTAAATGAAAAAACCGAAGGTTACTAGTGTGATAAACCAGCTATAATCGATAGTGCAATTAACCAAATTTTAATGTATATAGGTAAATGCTTTAAAAGATCATTGTTTTGTCTTATTTTTCAAGCAGGAAATTATTGTTTCCTTATCTTTTCAGAGATCCGTGTATCATTGAAAATAATTACTTCATTGTTATAACAAATAATTAGTCAATATGAATTTTTATAATGCAATTAAAAGATTAATTAGAAATATTAATCCGTCTTTTTTTTATTTTATCTTTTTTTTTATATTTAGTTGATGTTATTTATTTATATTTGATACACGTTAATCTCGAACAATATATAATTGTATAAAT
The DNA here is from genome assembly GCA_026168455.1 of Theocolax elegans. Taxonomy (NCBI): domain Eukaryota; kingdom Metazoa; phylum Arthropoda; class Insecta; order Hymenoptera; family Cerocephalidae; genus Theocolax; species Theocolax elegans. The sequence continues at coordinate 15,291,547 of CM047425.1, read as the reverse complement.
AAATAAGAAGATAATTCAAATTTTATTTATTTATACTTTTTCATTATACATTATTGTTATTTTCATCATTTCAAATATTAGTTTGATTAAACTTGCCACATTAATCTCTAGTAGAAATCTGACCATAAATGTAATGTTTTTTAAGCCAATAAATGTCCAATTAATGACTAAATTAGAGTTTTATTTAACCTTCAAATGTTAAATTTCTACTAGGGTACGTAGCAAATCATTTATTTTCTAAAACCACTTGTTCATCAATAAATTTAAGTTATTTTTTTTATAATTAATAGGTCAACCCACCGTATTACGTGCCGCTCGTAGAAATTGTTCCAGCTCCTTGGACGCGTAAAGAAATCCCTGGACAAACGAAGGAGATTATGGCAGAAATTGGACAGGCTCCAGTTATATTGAATCGTGAAGTTGACGGCTTTGCTCTCAATAGGATACAGTAATAAGATTTTTACATTAAATCATCTTTTAATCAGATAGTATACAGCTAGATTTTAACTCTAACATAATAAAACCTTAAATTTTTTTAGTTAATTTGAATATGATTAAAATCAAGCAATATCTGGTAAAAGTGAAAAAATCATTAATTATTAAAATGTGTTTATCAAATTGGTTTATTATCATTTTCACGTCACTTTTTTTAACGATTTTGAATTTTTTAGATATGCAATTTTGAATGAAGCGTGGCGATTAGTAGCCGATGGCGTTCTAGATGTCAAGGACATTGACATTGTCATGAGCGAAGGATTAGGTATGCGTTATGCTTTCCTTGGCCCATTCGAAACCGCCCATCTTAATGCTGAAGGTCAGTTTTGTTTATACAAATTAATTTTATACTTGCATTAGAACATAAAACTCACTGCTACATATTATAGGCATGAAAAAATATTGTGAAACGTACTGCAACAGTATTTACAACACAAGCATGACTTTTGGAGCTACACCGAAATTCGAGGGTGAAATGGCAGAGAAAATAAGTGATCAATTAAATGGAATCTGTCCATTAAATAAACTTCAAGATAGAAGAGCTTGGCGTGATCTTGCCCTTACGAAACTTTCAGTGCTAAAGAACGAAATGTCGCAAAAAAAGTGATAAAAAGAACAAAGTAATGATGTATATAGTTGTACTTATAATAATTAAGTTCTTCCATTATTTGTTGATGAAAGTATAAATAAAATTTAATATGAAACAATTGATAAGACAGTTCTATTTTTTTTTAGTGTTTGACCACTAGTTTTTTATTTTTTCCAAGATGTAAAAGAATTAATTTATCGCTTTCCACCAACTCTTGGAGCACTCTTTTGTTGCAATTTTGTGGCTTTCTGTTTATGTACAGCTTTTTGTTTTGGTGGTGCTGCTGCTTTCTTGACAGCTTTCTGTGCTTTCTTCTGTTCTTTTGCAGCTCTGAAAATAACAATTTTTATTAGTTCAGTATACCAATATTAAGATGCAAAAATTATAAAAATAGATTTAAGTACTGTATGGACCCGCAAAACCAGACAATGTGAAAAATAACAATTTATGCACAATTCTGGGTGAAGCAGCCCTTCTTATTAATCTAAGACATTATGAAATCTTACGCAACATTAAAAGTCACGTCCGAGGAACTAACGTCTATATAACAAAATAACAAATACAAATTAATTATATCTACTTGCACATTATCTATATGTAACAAATAAAGAAACGAAGAAATCAATTACAATAACATAGTTTAACTTTAAATTTTTTAAGAAAACGAGAAAGTTAGTAGACTTTACTAATATTGTGCAATATTTTCCTGCATGTTGATTTGCTTAATAAAAATTTCTTACATTTTTATAATTTGAAATGTTTTTTTATTTAAAAAAACTTTTATTAATAAGACTAAAATTCATTTTGACAGCAGAGCTAGAAGAAGTAAATAGTTGTGATGTAGGAAAGTATTAAAGACATGTAATCTCAAGCAAAATTTAAAATATTTCAAATTAATTGGATTATAATTTTTTTTATTCAGTGACATTGCAAGTTTTTTAACAGAAAATTATCATGAAAAGGAAACATTCACTATTATAGCATTAATCAAAAATTTGTCTCGTTAATAATGAAAAACTAAATTATAGAGATAGTATAATAAAATAACTCACTTGATAGCTTGATCTCGTTGTGCTTTCCTGATTTCTGGTTTCATGTTACGCTTAGCCAAGATATCGGTCAACGAAGCTCCAACAATAGCTCGCTGGAACTTTTGAGTTCTGCGTGTCCTCTTCTTAGTTTGTTCTTCCTCCTGACCTTTCTTGTGCTTACGCCTAAAAGCAACATAAAAGAATCACCAATGTAATCTTAATTTATGAAACCATTAAAAATAATAAATCCTACATACCTGTACAGTACGGTCCATGTGACTTTCCTGGGGTTACGTTTCATCAGGTGGGCAGACTCACATTTCGAGTTGAGAAACGTGAAGGTCTGAAAAAGAAAACAAAGGAGGTTAGACAGGTTGAGGTTAAGTACAGTGTAATTATTATTACCAATGACATAGCGAGTAGTCTCTTAAATAATAGGATTTTTTAAACAACGTTAAAGATCGTGATCAAGAACAATTCTGTATGTAATAATTACCTTTCCATCAATCTTGACCATGGTCTTGCCATGGCCAGGATATATTTTATATCCACTGTACGCGCACAGTCCGATCCTAAAAATATTAAAAATAAGTTAATTAAAAAACATCCAAGAATTCGATGATATATTAGGTTTCCTCGGTTAATTAAAGATGTCAAATGCATTTTCGGATTTCTCTAGCACTAAACACAAACACTTACTTCATCTTGCTGGATTGAAAACGAAAGAGGACCCGTCGGACATACGGCGAGTACAGATGAAAAAGAACCGCGAAAATTATTACATGCGTATCGCCATAAGTCACGTTTTGTGATTGGTCATCTTTTGGACATCGTTTCTAACATCGCGGTATTTTTAATATTACCACACAAGACAAATTAACTATATCTTTAATGAAAAAATAAATTATTTATTTAATAAATAGATGATTTTTATATGTATAAAGTATAATCTATACGTATTTGAGATGATTTTTTTATGTAATTTACAATTGTTGTATAAAATACATGTGTATTATTGTATTTGAACTAAATGATGAATCAGATTAAATTAAATAAGTCAATTATATCAACGATTCTAATATTACTGCAATAATTAATATTGCAACTTTTTAGGTGACAGCATAAGTAGAACTATGCTGCAGAGGACAGAAGTGACCTGTGTGTGCAGTGCATCTGTGACATACATATATACCTATAGTGTATACCTTAAGTCTGGTTGCTATGACAACACTCAGTGACAATCTTTTGAAAATTACAAATATATTATATTGTAATCTTCTCGTTTATTTATTTAATGTTTATAACTAAATAATTTCTTAAATGACTCGTTTAACGCAAAGAAAATATTGTTTTTCATTATTTCTTCAATATCTCTGCTTATTATTTGACATAAGTATAAATTCATTTTCAAGTTTTGCTCGAAGTCATCCAAGTGATTTACTCCTCTTATTTGTGTAAGTTACACATAAGAAACTCTATAAACGAATTTATTAATGAAATTATACCTTTACAGACTTCAAGATTTTTTTTTAATCTTTGCATTGACTATTCTCTTGGCCAATTTTTTTTTGACATATGTCTTTCAGGTAAGCAAAAACTAAAATTACAAGCTTTGGTTTTCAGTTTATAATTATTTCTTTTTCAGGCTGGTTTAATAGAACTTATATACACACAATTTCGTACAACTCTAATTATTTCTATTGCTTACATTATCTTAAGCATTGGCTTGCATTCTTGGCACATAACTGAACATTGGAATTCACCATTAAATCATTTTTGGTTAATGACTTACCATGCTTTGTATTCTATTCAACGATCAAGTAATACATATATATATATATATATATTTGATTTAAATAATAAATTTATAATTTTCATTAATTGTATTTACTTTGTTTATAGCTGCAATATTATATTATTACTTTAATAAAACTGCATGCCTTCGGATAAGTGATCCAAGATTCCACGAAGGTTCGAAATGGATGCAGAGACAATTTAGTCTTTCATAAACTTTATAGGAAATAAAATAAAGTTTTCATACAAAATTTATATTTTTGAATTTTTATTAACAATGATATTTATTATTGTTACAACAGATGAATTAGTTATACAAAAATATTCACTTAATTAAAAATTTCAGATAAAACTGAAATATTAATCTCGTGTAGATTATGTTAACTAAACTAAATACAAGATTTTTCGCTTGACATATTTACAATGATACATGAATTTTCATATGCAATGTATAAAAATTGATTTGGATGAATCAATGATTATAACTATGTCAATACTGTTAATCAAAGACATTAAGTAAATATATTTGATTATATTACAAACACTCTTGTTTTTAATATAATTAAAAATATACTCTAAATACATGATTTCCTTGGCATTAAAAAATATACAAATTTTGCTCTTTAATAAAAACAAAACATATAGCGAAGCACCTTCATATTTACATCACATAGAAAGTAAATATATGACTTATTAGACTGTTTTTTAGTCAGTAACGTTTTATTGAACATTTATATAATAGCATGCATGCATATTATCATTATATTTTACCCTTAAATCTTTGAATGTATAAATAAATCTAACTTCCTATCTTTATAAATACAAACTGTATCTGATAAATAGTAATGCAAACATTTGGTTAAAAAAAATTGTGAATATGTTGATTACTATTATTATACTTAAATAAAAAATTATTTTAAATTAGTGATTCAATAAAATAGATCAAGAATTTCATTAAAAAAATATTTTTTTAAAAATTTTTTTAACTATTTGCATATTGAATGATATAATTTATTTTTTAATTAATGCGACAAAACATAATTCAAATCGTCACAAAAATAAAGTTAAAATTTAGACAAGGTTGTGATTAGCATGAAGAAATAGAAACTTATCTACAAGATGCGGTGGTAACGCAGCTCTTTTAGAATTATAAACTGCCTGAACCTCAGCAGGTATACGAGCAGGTGGTGGACAGCAAACCGGTACACAATTATAACGACTGGCAATATTACCAAGATTGGGACATTTGGCAGAAATTTTTGACCACCATTGAAGTGGACAATTATCGAGTGGTGCTGTTGATTCTGAGTGATATTGGGCTATTTCAAGATCAGCCTTTTCCTGAGCTGACATGCTTCGTTTATTCGCACGTAATCCACCTAGTAATAACTGCATTCCTGCAGTGAAATGATTATGATAATAATACTTAATTAATTAGCTGTAAAATATTCACAAACTTTTATTATTAGTCTTACCTGACAATCGACTTTTTTTAGTGGGTGTTTCATCTTCAACTTTTACTTCAACAAACTTTCCTTCCACTTCTTCAATTAATTTTGTTAGCATTTCTTTTATGGGTGTTGCAACCATCTTCTTATCCTCATCAGTCGCGTAAGGCACTTCTTTAAACCTAAAAGAAAACAAATTTACTAACTATAGAAGATAAGAAAAAAAAATTATTTATAAATAGAATAAGGGAATTGTAAAAATATTATTTTATTTAAGAAATAAAAGTTATCCCTTTTTGGTACCTTGGATCTAAAGTTGTTGCAATTTGCAAAAGTAAATTTACACTAGGATCAGCATAACGCTCACACAACATTTCCGATAAAGAATCTTTAAACGATGCTGCAGTGCTACTATCAGTCTTTTTAACTTTTAAGTGAGCTGAAACCAACTGCCAAAGAAGTGGTTTGAGCAATGAAATAAGAGGCATTTTTTCTTCACTTAGAGTCATTATGGTTACTTTAAAAGGTTCAAGAACTTCAACAAGGTCAGTGACAATTTGCCATTGTTCATCGTCAAGTTCGACAGAATGAAGATCAATATTTCCCATGCCACTCAGAATTGTACCAATAATTTCTCGACGTAGAATCATCTGCTGTAGCATTGAATATGTTGATGTCCATACTGATGGATAATCCATAACCATTGTATTTTCTTCTAGCTAAAAGATAATTTAACTAATAATTTTAGCAAATAAAAGTATTAAAACATATTACATGTAATATATTTATATAGATTTGGATATAAAACTTACCCCAAGTAATTGCTCTTGCATAGCAAGGGCACTTGTAGAATCAGGATGACTCATAATCATCCCAATGACTGTTCTACATTTAGATAAGACTTTGGCAACTTCAACATTATCAAAGCAGGCTTGTGCACATACTTGAAGGGAATTAAGTAAACATGGAACTACAACAAAACCTCTATTGGATAGTGCATTCAGCAACTCAACTCGATTTGTTGATACAACAACAGCAGTTATTTTATGCACTTTGATACACCAATCATTGAGAATAGAGTCTATGGTATTACCCCATTGTACCTCATCCCAATCTGATGGACCATGAATACTGCACAACATCTTTGTCTCTAAAACAGATTCACAAGGTGCTTGATAATAAATGAGAAAAGTGTAAAAGTTTTCTCCAAAATTAGATTTCCATTCCTCTACTGCCAAACTTATTTCACTTGTCAGAGAAGAAATATTTGATAGTATAGTTTCTCTAAATGAATCATAAGTTCTGGGAATAATTTCCTCTTCTAATGAATTTTTACTTGGAATTTGACAAGGAGATTTTAAAGTAGCGACTAGTCTCTGAAAACCTTGGTCCTGTACAATTTCAGGTAATTGTAAATCTATTATTAAAAATTCGACTATTGCTTCTGATACTGATTTTGTACTTGAACTAGAAGACTGTTCCTGATTTTCATTGGCTAACACAAATGCTAAACTTGGATTGTTACTAGCAGATACATTATCTGCCACATTGCTTTTAATCATAAACTTGACAGGTTTAGATATATTTACATTTAGATTGGAATCCTCTTCAGAACAATGTTCAGGAAAAGAAATAGTGGGTTCAGTTACAAATTGAATATCCCCCCCAATTTGTACTGTACCATCTGCATTTGTAGTGTAAATATGCTGCATACTGGAACTCATTGCTGCTTTTAGTAACCTTTTTTGAGCTCTCTTTTCTTTACTCTCCTGCGTTATTATTTGCTTGCGTGGGGGACTTACTGCTTCAAGCTCATGTAATTCTTGAACATGTTTGTTTTGAAGATGCATTCTTAAATTACTAGTGTTTCTATTATAAGCAATTTGAGTTTTACATAACAAGCAAACTATCTTGACTCTTGTTAATATCTCTCCATAATCATCAGCAGGAAAACCAAAAAACTTCCAATAAATACTTCTCATGGATTGAGGTACCACCAGTTTCCTATATGTAATTGAATGTTTCTCTTCCATAAACTTAGCAAACACAGTTTGTATACCATTGCCTTTTTGATCGATAATTTCTTCCTCTTCGACAATTTCCACTCCTGCATCCAACTCGCTGTTTGCAGTACCCTGTTCGGAATCCATCCCTTCGGACTTATTAATAGATACCTTTCTTTCCATATCGTAAGACTTGATTTACCTGAATCAATAGAAAGTAAATAACAAATAAAGAACACATAGTGCATCCATAACTAAAGCTAATGATACTTACAAGACACAAGCTTATCAATAGATCTCAACGAATAACTTGTGAAAATAATCCAACCTTCACGAAAACGATAACATCAACTCTCCATGTCATTTTGGAATACTACCTGTTATTTCCTAATTGTTTCAATGAAAATTTTGATTCGCGCGGCCAATTCAGGGCGAGATATCAAGAACCAAACGATACGATGCGGTCAAGTAAAATATATCGATATTCGTCGTTACACCGCGCGACGCAAATCGGCGAAGCGATAAATAAACATGGCCGCCAAGCGGATCGTCTCATATATCGACCGACGCTCTGATCGACTTTTCTCCCCCGACCCCGTAGGCCTGTGAAGCGACAAGTCGACAACCGAACATCATTGTAGCCAATCGCTTGCTACCACACGGATACAGGTAGGTGTTCAAACGCGCCAACAATTCAAATGTTCGTAAAGTTTCTTTTTAAAAAATTGTTATAACTTACCTATTTTAATACAATTTGTACCAAAAACGTAAAAGTCGTACCGAATGATATTATAGTTTTCCTTAGAGTATAAATTTGAAAACATTATTATAAAACAAAATATTGTTACTTATTCGAAATTTGTAATGTATAACTTATCTAAATTATAGATATTGTGTACATAATATATAGAGTACTATTATTATTCTGTTTACTACACTACCGTACAAAATAATTACTCTACATTTAATTGTTACTTAATCTTGGTTGATACTTGTAGTATTAATTTATTATTATAGAAAAATATAGGTAGTTATTGAATTGTACAAATGATTATCTTGTATGTACGATGATATACTTAATAAATAAAATTAACGGGGTATTAATCGAGACTGACAAAATGAATGTGTGAAATTGGAAAATTAAGGTAAAGAAACTAAACGTGTTAATAAAAATAAAAAAAAAGTCGTTTCAAACTTTTGGTTGTTGAATTAATGTGGTAAAATTGTAAATGATGAATTGAAAAAGAAAGATTGAGATTATATATTATTAAATAAATTATAAAGCGTTCGAAGACGCGCGGTCTAACAAGTATAATACGATCGACCGCGAGAAGAGTCGCCGCCGTTGCCGCCGCAACGATCCGTATTCCGTACTCTGCTCCGTAGCAGGCGAACGGACCTGCGCGCAAAGAAAAACCGCACAACTCGCACTGTGCGAGAGTATCTTTTCGCCCGTCTCTCGAAAGGCGTAAACAGACCGTCCGCCATTTTCCCCGAATGGCCATATTACATACGCCAAGCGAGAGGCGCAGAGAGGCGCGCACAACACGCACACGCGCTAGTGGTGTATTGTAAAACATTGCTGATTATCTTCGACACGACGACACTACAACTCTTGGTTACTCTATACAATTATCTACGATTTGGTTTACCTTGCATTACCTCGTGGATCTACATTGTCGCTACATCGTATTCGTCGTTTCAACCTCATCACCATCCACTGGCTGGCAAGTGTTTTGACTCGCACATTTTTTTATCACTTGTTCGCTTTGCGGTCCTTGTTTGTATTTTTAATCGATTGTTTTCTAGATCAAGATTTCATGATTGCCTATCTTATGCGCGACTAATCCATACTTTTTTTACCACTCTCTTACTTTTCTTTATTCTCGTTTCTTTTCATTTTTAACCCCTTGACTTTTTCTGCTTCAAAAAATCAATATTTTGGTGGTGCTCAATTTATTCTCTTTATTGTTACTCCTTTCATTCTCAATATTTGTATACTTAATAGATTCGTTTTATTAATTTTTTACAAGATGCAATTCACTTTTCATATTTACTACATATACATAAGTTTAACCAATTCATACTTCTCAACTATATAGTAAAAGAGTTTGTTTTTTTATTTTATTCTTCATTCCTATTATTTTTTTTATCAATTTCACACTAAACTGTACTCTTTGCCAATATAGTAAAATGAATTTTTTTTAGTATATTTTTTATTCAGTATTGTTGTTACCCACAGTAAATCATTGTATTGGGGTGAAATAGCTTACATTGTAACACTATAATAATAAATGATCCCTTTATTGAATAATTTTACTTGTTCGCTTACTAATTACTTTCAATCTGGTTTCAGCTGTTAGCCTACATTGTGTTTATCTCTCTCCTCTCTCTTCCTTTCTCTCTCTTTATCTTTGTGATTCTAACCCTTTAATGTTTCGTTTACTTTTAATAAATATTATTTCTAAACAATATAATAAGTCAAATATTCAATTAATTTTTTTTATCCTATAGATGAATCAAAATGATATAATATATATAAACTTATAATTTAATATTTTTGTAAGTTACATTTTTTAAATAATGATACACATAATCTTATACAATATTAATATGGACTATATTATTGTAATATTTATAATTATTTATATTTATCTATATTATTACAAGCATGACAAATTTAATTGTTTATTGAAATAATTTCAGATTCAAATAACAATCAAGATTTAAAAGACTTAATTTTATTCAAGAAGCCTTATAATTAATGTCTAAAACTGACAATATTTGTAATTTAAACCAGAAATGTTTGGAGTAAGATGTTGAATTACTAATGAATAAATGTTGCCTAATTTGGTAAGTTTGACAAATTTTTAAATGGAACATACAGCACTAATTTTTTTAATATTCCCATATATTTTATTACATTGTTTATGAAATTAAAATCTAATCACTTGTATGAATCAGTCACTTGATGATTCGTTGGCAAATAACGTTCACCTGATTAACTTATTCATGGAAGAATGTTTTGAATACTTAGCATCACTTTTTCTTAAAAATACTTAATTATTGCTGTTTGCTTCAAATATTCTTATTTTATACTAAACTTACTAAATACATATATTTTTTTATTTAGTGCCTAAATCTAGTTAAGAATACAAGACTATCGAATATAACTGCTCAATTCTAAGCAAGCCTTAAGCAAGATCAAAATGGATGATGAAGAGGGATCATCGAGTTCTGGTCCCATGTCATCATTAAATAGTCTTTTTACTTTCACGAGTCCTGCAGTGAAAAAATTGCTTGGTTGGAAACAAGGAGATGAAGAAGAAAAATGGGCAGAAAAAGCAGTAGATTCTTTAGTAAAGAAACTAAAAAAGCGAAAGGGTGCCATAGAAGAATTAGAACGAGCACTTAGTTGTCCTGGTACTCCAAGCAAATGTGTCACTATACCAAGAAGTTTGGATGGTAGACTACAGGTCTCTCATCGCAAAGGCCTCCCACATGTGATTTATTGTAGGGTTTGGCGATGGCCTGACCTTCAATCTCACCATGAACTGAAACCCTTGGAACTGTGTCAGTATCCATTCTCAGCCAAGCAAAAGGAGGTCTGCATCAATCCTTACCATTACAAGAGAGTGGAGAGCCCAGTGCTGCCTCCTGTTCTTGTGCCGAGACATTCCGAATTCGCACCTGGCCATTCGCTCTTGCCATTCCAACAACTCACTGAGCCTACCATGCCGCATAATGTTTCCTATTCATCCACTGGCTTTAATCCCTCTGGCACAAACGCAGGTTTGTTTATTGCATTAAAATATAAATGTAGTTACTTTGATTATAAAATTCATATTTCATTGTTAAAGAGGAATTAATGAAATTTAAATGAATTTAAATTAAATTTTAAAAATGTAATTACAGTGGGGACAGGAGTGAACCCTACCTCGCCAATTTCATCAGTGGGATCAGTTCCAAGTCCAGGGTCATCGACAACTAATCCTCAGAGTCCATACGGATCAAATGGACTACCAGAAACTCCACCACCAGCGTATTCTCCACCAGAAGACGGATCTCAACATGGACCTTCACCTCCACCTGACTCGAGTAATAGTAACGCAATGGACACATCCGCAAGTCCTGAAGTTGCCCCTGTTTGTTATCAAGAACCACCTTATTGGGCCTCGATAGCTTATTATGAACTCAACTGTCGAGTAGGCGAAGTATTCCATTGTCAATCGCACTCGATTATTGTTGATGGCTTCACTAATCCCAGCAACAATTCAGATAGATTTTGCTTAGGACAGCTCTCGAACGTTAACCGTAATTCAACAATCGAGAACACGAGGAGGCATATTGGAAAAGGTGTTCACTTATATTACGTTGGTGGAGAAGTGTATGCTGAGTGTCTATCAGACTCGGCGATTTTTGTGCAATCGCGTAACTGCAATCATCACCATGGGTTTCATCCTAGTACAGTTTGCAAGATACCGCCTGGGTGTTCACTCAAGATATTTAATAATCAAGAATTTGCACAATTACTGTCGCACAGTGTTAATCATGGATTTGAAGCTGTTTATGAGCTCACGAAAATGTGCACAATTAGGTACAATTATGTACTCATTTTTGACCTAAACTCTTGTATTAATTAATAAGTATTTTAATGTTTTATTTACTTTCCAAATTATTTATACAAATTTTGTTTATTATTTATAAATCTTTATTTTATAAAATTAAATATTTCGTTTTTAATTGAAAAAAATTTTTAGATTTAACAAATTATTTTTTTTGCAGAATGTCATTTGTAAAAGGTTGGGGAGCCGAATATCATCGCCAAGATGTAACTTCAACACCCTGCTGGATCGAAACCCATCTTCATGGACCTCTTCAATGGCTTGATAAGGTCCTTACGCAAATGGGCACTCCCCATAATGCCATCAGTTCAGTGTCTTAAAACAATGGCCTATGCAACGAAAGTGTACATTTTTATTTTTATTTTTATTTTTTTTTGTGTCTCGCGCAATATTTTTATGAATTTTATTTTAATTATCTTGAGTATGAGAGGGAGAGAGAGAAAGAGAATCATTTTATTTAGTATTGTTGGTAATATTTTGTTCTTTATACCCAGTCGACACCTCGAAAGAACTGTGCATAAAAATTGTGCTTCGAGGTAATGGGTTATAATGTTTTTATTTGAGAAACTCTTGACGAGTAAGGTGGAATAGTATAGTGATATATAATGAAAGTATATATGAGAAATCTAAAAAAGAAGAAATTATATTAAAAAAATATTGTGAATTTTACGTAAATGTATAATTTATTGCTGTACAGTTTGAGAAAGAAGCGTTGATTATATTCGTTGCCGATAAACAAATGAAAGTATACTAAAAGCTAAAGTGAAAGATTGATTTCGCTTATCGCCGATGCCTTTTTACAATTTTGAATGCCTTGTCAAAACTGAACCTTATACGCAAGGTGCCTTCTTTTTAACGAAAAGGCCTTTTACTCAATCCTTTATTGAGAAATGAAATATGGATTTTTATGCCAAAGCAAAAAAATATTCATGCGGCCGTATTTTAGCTACCTATTGTTTACTTTGCAAACGCGTTGCCTGAAAATTTTTTCTACGCCAAAATAGAATATAATCCTTCGCGAAAGAGTATAAAATAATTCAACACTCAATCGTGCAAATTCTGAGATAAATAAATGTGCGTTTGTAAGATACGACAATACATCATTCTAAAAAAAAGAAAACTAAAAATATACAATTGTGTGTAAATCGACGTCTATTAAGTATAAAACGAAAATAATGAGATTAGAAAAAAATATTAAAAATTATAATCTAAGATATTTGCTGAAAATGTCTGATTCATTTAGCGACGAAGTTACCTTATTGAGAAAAGGAAAAGGTGAACGAATCAAATAAAATGTTCAACATATATATTGTAAAATATAAAAAGGAAAATTAGATTGCTAGTTAAACCATTCCATAAATGAAATGAGAACCTCTTACAGTGTAAAATAAGTTTCCTGATGTCAAATTCGTTTGAACTCTATGTTTGTATAGTGAAAAGGGAATTGTGTATGTACGAAAAATTGATAGTAGCTTATCGAAAAGAACTCAAATTATTTCGTCTCGGTGTGTGTTAAAGAAATGCGTCTAGGAAAAGCGCATCGAACGCTAGGAAATAAATGTATATCATATACTATGATGGGCACTGAAAAAAATTACTGAAATTCAAAAATTGTTTTTTTAATAATTGTAATTTTATCACTCTACGATGGAGTAATACGCAAATTTCAGTTAAATTTCTACGTAACTTGTCACATGTTTACTTACATTTTAATGGCTATTATAAAAAAGTGTTTAATAATTTATAAATAACATATGTAGTTAATAGGATTACCTTATATTCAGTAAATTTTGTATCTAAAACTTTCTGAAAAGTCAAAAATATTTTTAAAATGAAGTTTTATTTATAATTATAAAACAAAAGTATTCATTGCAAATTAACTTATTTGTACAAAATTCTATGTCTCATTTAAATTTCGAAATATAATTTTGTATACAGCAAATGAATATATTCTCACAGATGAAAAAGTAAATATTAGTTATAAATTTATACTCAACCAAAAAAAAAAACAAGACTTGATACTCGACAATAAGTTTAATATTCTTAAAAAAAGTAATAACAGAATTATGAGATAAATTTAAAATTATTAAAAAATTAATTGTAATCCTGAGTCTTTCAACGTAATTTTGCCCAAAAAATCTCCTGTAATTTTACGATATAATTGCGTTAAGGAAAAAAAACTATATCAGACGATCGGAAAAAGAAACCATCGTCGCCATAAGACATAATCGATCTCGAAGGCGCTTTTCCTTCCTAGTTTAAATATTAATAAATAAATTATATCGCGATGTGTAAACAACATCCACTGTGTAGCACTTATGGCTAAATATGAAAAACAAAAAAATTTACGAGGCATAAAAAGATGTGTTATAAAAAATTTTTGCGAATAAACAAATAAAAATCAGGTATGTAGAAGTGATATGTATCAGTAAAACAAAAAAAAATCATAAAATGTAGTAGATATGAAGTAGGAAAAGTGTTCAAAAGAAATTTATTGTGAAACTTCGAATGGTTCCTTCGTTCGAGCTTGACAAAAAAAATTGTGAATTTTCTCCATATGTGTCTACGTGCGTAATTTTTGTGATTCGTGAAAGAGATAAAAATAATTATCGTTTCGAAGTATGGTTTTTATTAAAAATAAGAGATAAAGTATTTCTCAAAGTAGTTGTGTTTTGTTTTTTTTTTGACAAAAGTCGACTCGCGAAAAAATTTCAAAAATGTTTTTTTCAACAGTTTGACTAATGTCAATGTTGAGAGCATCTTCGGTTAATTTGAAAGCATGTTTACGTATCGTTTTTTATAAACTTGTTTTACAAAAGTAATCTAGAATTTGTACATGTGTATTTTATGCAAACTTGAGAATAATTATAAAATATCGAATGTTGGTCAAGTATAATGATTGTTTACATTCTGACGTTATAAGCGAATTGACATTGGTATATTGACGTATTTTATAATTATTATAAAGTTTAAGTAATATATAAATCTCTATAAACCTAAATTACTTCTGTAAAATGTAATCTATGTATAAATAGTAGATGCCAAATTAAAAGAAGTTGTAAAGTACAAAAATATTAACTTGTGATTTGTTATTTTGCCTTGTTTTATTTTTTATTTACATTTTATTATTACGAGTAAATCGTTTGTTAAAAAAATATTAGATTACAGGTTTTTTATGTTAAAAATTATAAAATTATTTAACAGACAACTTTTATTCAACTGACGCATTTATATAATTGTAAAATTTTTATACAAAGATTCGATTTTTTCTTCTGTTTATATATTAAATAGATATCTACAGTAAAGCATATAAAATTATTAAAATGTATTTGTGCACCCAAGAACTGTGTTTAGTTATTAATCCTTTACGTTTCAGCATTGCATTACTACACATATACATTATTTCAATATTTTTATAATGTATTGTTCATACAATTTTCTTGCAGCTGTAATTATAATTAAATTATTACTTAATAATTATAATATTTTAGAAGAATGTATATAAAGTTGTTTATATAGAAAAGGAATAGTATCTATTTGAACTACTTGTTTGCAATCAGTCTTATCTCTCTAATAATTAAATTAAAAATTGTGCATATCTTAATTTTCAGTTTTAATAGGATTGAAAAAAATGGTATATGAATGTAAAATGGTTCTAAAGTAATTGGTATAGGAAAGGTTTGGTAACCGGTAACATATCTGCAGGTGTGCATCGACTAGAAATAAACGGACGCGAGATTCGAGCATGTCTCGTTGCTCTGTTTTTAGGCCGGCCGACTTCTTTCTCGTCTCTTACATATATCTTCACGAGCAGAACAAATCTCAGCTTGTTTATATAGCACTTACGCGACGTGACAATATCCAATTTTGTTTGACCGAATGGTATAAGCAAGTATCTTTTTCCTTTGATAACGTAAATCGTATTAGGTATACTAGATTGTCAATAATTTACAATCTATATTTGTTCTTACATGACGACTATATACAAATGTATAAAAATAATTACTACAGGTGCGAAAATTACTACCGCTGAAAGGTAATTAAATTTCTCTATTAATCAAGATTATTTCAATTGCCCAGACTAATAATTATATTTTTTATTTTCCATAAATTATATGACATAATGAAAGTACAAATTGATAAGATTTATTAATAATAATATTAACAAATGCGAATGCGTAATTTTTATTCGCGAGGTATATACCTAAGAGAAATCATCAATTTGAAAGTACGTTGCAATATATGACACAAGTATTTAATACGAATAACGGATTAATTATCTGCAATAATTCCATATTCGTATACAATACGGGTGTGTACACCGCATGCAAATGCAAATTCCCATTATCCGCTAACTGCAACCTAACTGTGAATAATATTTATAATGTTCTCGATAACGTCGTACGTTATTTAAGTACCTAATAATAATTTCAATATTTTGTATATTTAAATTACTTTACAATCAAAATATTATAAGTACTTTCATTTTAACGTATAATCCGTTTATGTACGTATAAATTATCAAATTTTAAAATATTAAATTAATTACAAGTATAATGTATTATTTAATTAATTTAGCTTTACTGGATTGATTATATATTCTTATCTTATTTAACGTAGAAATGTATATAGGTATACTGAAAAAAATGAATATTATGATTTAGAAGTGGTCGAAATTTTGTTTAAACTATAACGTAAAATAAATAAATAAAATCCATATAATTTACAATTAGTGATTAATTGGCTCAAGGTAAATATATCTCATCAAAGTAAACCATAGAATAATATCAAGAAGAATTGGAGCACAAAAATTCTTTAAAGTGTGATGGATACTTAAATACGCGCGAAAAAGATGCACCTGCGCGTATTTTATTTCGTTCTTCTCCCCTACTACTAAGCTGTATATAGTTGCTCTCTTATATACTCTCTTCTCGGTTCTGCCGTAAAAAAAGGCGGAAGCGATTGCAGCGCCCTCGAAAACCACCGCCGTCAAATCAATATCGGCTCACACTCCGGCTGGTTACGCGCGCGCGCGCTCGACGGTCGCGAAAAAAGACTTGATTCACGAGTACGTAGAGGCTCAACCCTTGAAAAGGATGACCGGAGAGTAAAAGCGTCATCGAGAACCGATTTGGATAAACATGGCTAAGGTGAGTTTCGTTTCAGAATCGTAATTACGCTTTGTATTCTATATGATCACATCAGTGCAATGTCAGTGTCCTTGTTGTTTCGAGTACAATCGATATGTTTGTTGTCCGGTTCCACTCATTTTTTTCGTCGAAGGGTTTTGGATTTTTTACTTTGCATGAGATACAATTAAAACTCCGTCTTTTTTGTGCGAACAATGGATTATCGAACACTTAATTACGTCGTGTTCTCTATTTTTGTGATTTTCGAAACCAAAGTGTTTCACCTCGGGGTACCTTTCGTGTCAACGATATACGAATATTTGTTTTATGCTCTGACAATTAAAGGATATGCTTACACTGTAACTCAGAAATAAATGTATGATTTTAAAGGAACATTTATTTCGAATTCTGGTCTATACTGTACAAATTTAACGATCGATTCCATGGGGTATTGAAAGGGACGGATATGCCTATATATATAATTTTAAACCTTTGGAATACATTACCTTCAGCGGAAATAACTCCTTGTTTTTCAAGATCATATTTTTTCGGAGCAATTTCTTAGTTTACAAGATCGCACAGTTTGCTCTTCTTGGAATACGCGACCATTTTTTCCCATTGCGGTTAGACGTGAATTCGCAACCTGTTTATTAAAATCCGGGACAATTGTAGTTCCCTGTTTCGACGTACAAAACGAGTACTTGAATCTAGGATATTTTTTTATAATTCATATTCCATATTATCGTGTTAAACAAATATATAAGTTATCTCGATAAATTTTTAACATTTCGAATACCGTATATATAAAATTTAATTAGTTGAATGAATTATACTAGCGAATATTAAAATTTATATAATTATAAATATCCACATATTTATACCCAAGCAGTGTAGAGTCTTTTTTTATTTCTAAGTAATTAAGTAACTATATTATCTTGCAAAGAAATTTAATAAGTTTTAATGGAAATCGTAAAATTTAAAATGGTTAATTGTTTGACTTTAATTTGTTTTTCTAAATGAGAAGTCGGATTTTTCTTTGAATTAACTTTTGTTTAACAAAATATTATTTACTTAAATGTCATTTGATTATTGTAAAATGTTAACTATTAACTCAAATGATAAATACGATTACAAATTTTTATATATCGTTAGATAGTATCTTAAATAAGCGTTGATTGTTTCGGTTTTCAAGTGAATTAAACATTTTTTATTTTTCATTTTTACGTTTCTAAGAATGAAGCTTTTCTGTAATAATTTGTATTAAGAAGGATGTGCGTGTAACATACGAATTCAAATCTATACTTATATATTTTCAAAACTACCTATTTTTCGATTGTTACGTAGGTAGTATGTATCCCAAGTAAAATTATTTTTTTGACCCAGAAAATATACAGATTTGATACAAGATTATAGCAAAGTTTCGACCCTCTATATAGAAGTGATACGAGAAAAATTCAGCTATACTCCGTAATGACTTGTTATTTTGAAGGGTTGAGTGTACTGATAAACATCACATTTAGATGGGCTATATCAGAAAATCTAGATCTAAATCTCTGAGATAGTTTTACGGCTATACAAATAATATATAAAACAAAAATAAATAAAAAATTGTATATTTTATTATTAAGTATATATAATGTTTCACCCAAACCACCAGAAAAGTCCACTTTATTGACTTTAAGCGGGGGAATAAAATTGTGTTTAATTCCCTAGTTTTCAGTCCCGGGAGTCACTTTTTAGTCCCCGCATTCACATTGCCGTTAATATACAAATAGTAACCAAAATATTTTAGTTAAGTCTTGAAATTTTTTGAGAATATAGACTTATATATATTATAGAGCCACAAAAATATAATAAGAAACAGGAAAATTTAAATTGATTTAATAAAAAACATTAATTTGTCATTACTGTCAAATAATTTTTGCTGAATGATTTCCGTAAAAATTTTGTTTACACTTCGGGATTAAAAGGCGACTATTTCCTTAGATGAATTATTGACTGCAAAAGCTCGGGCAGCAATTTTTATCCCCTGGAAAAACGCCTATTATACTCCCTAAGTGCACAAATAACTGTTATTTTAAGTGTTAATTAATTTACCATTTTATGAATATTAATTTCATTTTTATTATACACTTGTAAAAACTACAAAAATGTTGAGTTTTGGAGGAACACAGAAATGTAAACTTAAAGAAGGATTAAAAATTTAGATAGGTTGAATTTTATTTAAAGTTCCGCGCGATTTAACGACAAATAAGTAGAAAATTCTTTAGCCGTAAATAAAATAGATAAACATTATATGTATACATTACCTGCCATTAATAAAAATAACAGAGCATTAATTTAAGTCAAGAATAATTGAGTATGCGAAATAAGATTTTTAAATTCTTAGGACTTGTTAGTTATTTTAACACATAATAAATCAAAAGACTTTTGTGCCCGGAATTTAATATTATGTGCCCACAACGATATATTTAAATGTCGTATCAAAAATAAACTTATATTTTGCGGTAAGATTTGTATACTTATATACAGATACATCCGTCTGCACTTTCTTCGATAATTGTTTTGGCCTTGATCTTTGCGACGATACTTTTTGCATTTACTTTTTCATTTCGAGTAATTCCTTATGTTGCATTCTTTAAAAGATGTATACATTTATTTTGTCTTTCCTTATGGCTCTTTTTATCCTGTATTGTTTAAACACCTGGTTGGAATAACAGACTGTATTGTACTATAGTTGAAATTTGTAAACTAAAACAGATTCCAGATATATGTAATGAAGTAACTGATAAATAAAATCTGTTTCGTTTTATTTATTATTGTTTTTTCGATTAATTTAAACAATTAGAAATTTTTTTATCGTATATATATACACATTTTCATTGGATATTTAATTACTTAAAGTAAAACAATTTGTAATTCCAACTAATTAAATTATATTTCTTGTAGAACATTTTTGTTTATGCACAAGTTTCAATGATATCACGCAAATTGAAGGCAAAGAAAGAAACGTTGAATAATTTAGTTATAAATCAAGTTCCATCACTTTTCTTTTCATTCGATTATTTTTTTGTATATGTATGTATCAACTGATCGTTAGCGAGATAAATATATTTTGCGCATTAGTGAATGAAAAGACCTTGAGAAAAATTAAATAGACGTTGTAGCGTGAAAATTTTGTGGAAACTTTTCCAAGCATCGATTTTTCAATACAATTCGCATGATTGAATATCTTTTCGAATCTAATTCATTCACACTTATTTCTTCGGTGTTTCAAAGATTTTGGAAACGTGTCGAGTAATATATTTTCTAAATATTATTCAATACTAAATATCTTTTAGACAATAATGATACTCGCGTACAGGAATTTAAAATACAGTATGTGATACTGCGATGTGTAATTTGGAGCGCAGAATAACGGCTCGGTCTGTTAGATAATTTACTTTATATTTTCATAAACATAATTTGCACGAAACATGTGAACTTTATCACTCGATCACTATATCATTTTTTTCCAATCTTTTTCGTTACAACCATTATTCCCTCGCAATCGCTTTGTTTTTTAAATATCAATTGTAATAGTTAACATATATATACATTTCTCTTTTTTCGTTATGATTTGTAAACAACCGCGCATATACACGCGCATAAATAGTCGTAACTTTCCGGAGCGAGCTAATTCTCGATTTTTCAGCCTCAATCCTAAAGAAAAAAAGTCGTCGTCGTGGAAGTATACTTGTCGCCAGTTCGACACACGCATTCACCGGATGCACACGCACTCTAACTCGCCGATGCGAAAATCACTCGTGGATAAGTCGATTTCTCGCTCTGCTCTTCCGTGACGGTGAACTCACTCTTCGGTGTTTACGTACATATACTCTCCCTCTCTTTTGTTTTCTTCCTTTGTCGTTTCCCTCAAACGCGATTGCGCATAGATTTGTTCCCTTGGGACCCCTTATACATATATAAATTACCGTGTAACGTATTAGAGGAAATGTACACCTTTCGGAATTCGGAATTACTTTGTTTCGTTCAAGTTTATAGTTCGAACTTTCATTCTAAAAAACTGATTATAGTACCATACTTTAGAATGATGCGACGCACATTTATCGTTACTCATTGAAATTGTTTTGTAATAATTTTAAATAATTTTTAAAATATACGTGCAACTTGAGCAATATAGAAAGAGGTATAGAGTATGCTCAGAACATCGGGTCAATGAATATACTACTATACGGACGATGCACTCTTTTTTTATATCACGTTGAAAGTTTGTTTAATTGGATTGATTTAGAATGATTAGGCAGACTTGCGTGCCAATTCCAAAAGTGACTTGATCCGAGATTGTTTTTAACACGCCGTCGAGAGGCTTTGTAAATTAATGTCTCACCAAGTTTCAACTTTCGCTGTTTAACTTGCCGAGAAATTACGATGTATGTCTATGTGAATTTCCTTTTTAACTACGTACACGCGTACACACGCACGCACGCATTACGCACACATTATTCATTATTTTTCTTTTTTTTAACATGTAGTACATATAGTATTGATAATGGAAAAAGACAACGATAACTTTGATGAATTTTCCCATCAGTTGCTCCCTCAAAAGATTGTTTTTTTTTTACGACCAACACGAAATGCAAAAGATATGACGTTGATAACAGCGAACAAAAAATTTTTATATACATATATAAGTAATTAGAGATAAATTTTTGTTTAAAACAATAAAGAAAGTTGTTACTTTGTGTAAATTAAAATGATAAATATATATGTAGTAAATACTTTCTTATGTACATAAATAAATTTATCAGCAAAAAAAAGTTTTGTTAAAGAAAGCGATGTATAAATCTTCTCACGGCCGGCTATTTTTGAAGAAAATACGCTGTTGACCTCCTACGCAAAAGAGGGTCTTGGTATTAAACTTAGATTATAGGAATCTACCCTTAAGGGCACGGACATTATATTAAAATTATTTGAAATTTCCATGACATCGTAGACCTTAACCTTTACACCACCATATTGCTTTACCTTATATTATATATATAAGATCCTCTATGAAGCTATCAACGCTATCTTATATCTTCTCGGATTATAACTAGAAATTTTGGATTAGATCTAAATTAAGTTACGTTGTATATGCATTATGTAAGTAAAAACAGAAAAAGATCCAGCGTGGAATCGTGGAAAAATGCATGGACACTGACACTCATTTAATTGTATCTTGGTATATATGTGTCTCTTAAGTCTTAACATCAACAATCAACGGAGGTGCGTCTCCACCTCACCGTATCGGTCATAATTATATTAATATAATAGACTATGGTAATTAGACAGTATACTTGTGCAAATTATGTAACTGTAATCGTAAATTCAAAATAACACATAAAAAATACATTTTTATAATTAGTATATTATTTTATATATATTCAATTAAAAAGTAAATATCTGAATAATAATGACTATATATAATACTAAATAAATAAGGTATCAAGGAACATTTCTTATCACATTGATTTGTATAAATTTAAATTTAAAGAATGTATCAGCTGACAATAATTATATTTATTTGTAAACAGTGAGATTAAATTTTAATTAAAAAAAAAGTCTCGATTTTCATGTCGCGTATCTTCCAAAGAAGAGAAAAAGACGCATACATATCAGACTTGTCGAATTCATCGACCCGTGATTCCGTGCACTGGCAACTACGAAGTTGCTCGACATTTTTTCTCAATTTTCTTTTTTTCACAATCGAATTTCTTACTTCTGTCAACTTTGCGTTTTATAATTTAGGTTTTCTTTCGTATATATATTTAGGTAATTAAAAATAATAAGTATAATTTATATATATAAGATATTACTATAAGCCAGTACATGTACTTATAAAGAAAAAGATGTTTTAAAAAAATAATAAATTGTACAGGTGTTGCATTTAATTTCGTTATATTATTATTTGATGTATAGTAATTAAACAATCTATGCGATACTCAAATGAGGAAATTAAGCAACTTTATTTATATAACCTTATACCAGATTTATTTGTAATTGTTATTCAGAATTATAATACGTTTAATAAATATTTAGTAAAAACAGATAAATATATACTTGCTCACAACAAATGATTTATTAAGAATTAATAAATTGATTATTTAAAATTATTATTCAAAATTATTATACGCTAATAAATATTTAGTAAAAGCAAATAAATATATATACTTGCTCACAACAAATGATTTATTACGAATTAATAAATTGATTATTAGAATTAGTATTCAAAATTATTATACGCTTAATAAATATTTAGTAAAAGCAAATAAATATATATACTTGCTCACAACAAATGATTTATTACGAATTAACAAATTGATTATTTAGAATTAGTATTCAAAATTATTATACGCTTAATAAATATTTAGTAAAAGCAAATAAATATATATACTTGCTCACAACAAATGATTTATTACGAATTAACAAATTGATTATTTGGAATTAGTATTCAAAATTATTATACGCTTAATAAATATTCAGTAAAAGCAAATAAATATATATACTTGCTCACAACAAATGATTTATTACGAATTAACAAATTGATTATTTAGAATTAGTATTCAAAATTATTATACGCTTAATAAATATTTAGTAAAAGCAAATAAATATATATACTTGCTCACAACAAATGATTTATTACGAATTAACAAATTGATTATTTGGAATTAGTATTCAAAATTATTATACGCTTAATAAATATTTAGTAAAAGCAAATAAATATATATACTTGCTCACAACAAATGATTTATTACGAATTAACAAATTGTTTATTTGGAATTATTATTCAAAATTATTATACGATTAATAAATATTTAGTAAAAGCAATTAAATATATATACTTGCTCACAGCAAATGATTTATTACGAATTAACGAATTTTCAAATAAATATGTTTATAAATTAAATAAATCGTTTGTTAAAAATAGTAGTTTCAGATAGCGTCCACTAGGTGGATCCAGGTTACACGCAAACGACTAACTTTTCTCGTGATTAGTATATAAGAAAATTTAATAACTTGCAGAGTATGTGCGTATACAATTGTACCGATGCGATGTGCGAATATATAAATGCGTTTATTTCCGAGTGCGATAAAATTATCCGTAAATTAAGTAATGCGTTTTAGAAAGTAAAGCAAGGAGAAAGAAATTTGGTGATTGAAACAAACTCCTAAAAATCATTCCCAGTAAGTATCGTAAAACATTAATAACTAATAAATAAATTACTGTAATGAAATAAATTCTTTTATGCAAAAATAAACGAAAATTATTGCTACTATTACTAAATATTTGGTTGAAACAACTAAATATTTATTTGTTTGTAGAACTGAATTTGTCGAAACAACTAAATATTTGTTTGTTTGTAGAATCAAATTTGTCTAAACAACTAAATATTTATTTGTTTGTAGAACTGAATTTGTCGAAACAACTAAATATTTGTTTGTTTGTAGAATCAAATTTGTCTAAACAACTAAATATTTATTTGTTTGTATATATAACCTTATACAAGATACTGTAGGTCACTAACTAACTCACAACAATTGTAAATTATTGAATTTATAGATATATAATTTTTAAGTGGCTATGTTTTTAAGCTTCACTTTCAAATTTATATCACCGATTGCACTACAACTTCAAATGATACTTAAAAATGATAATAGCTTATATATAGTTTGTATTACATATAAGTACGTAAAAGATAAGTTATATAGGTTATTGAAAATTTATATTGAAGTTGTTTGACATAATATATTACAAGCAAGAAGAGAAAAGTATATTGTTTTCACTTTTCTTCTTAACAATACATACTCCTAAATAGACATTTAAAACATTTGAATTATAATTAAAGTTGTTTCGTTACATTAAGTATATAGCGGTAATTACGTACGTAATATATCTATATGAATTATTAAAAAAATTTTACATAACTTAATTTACTAAATAGTTACATTAATTTAAAAATATATTTATATTTGTATTAATTTAGTTATAAAAATTAAAATATTAAAAGAAATTTGAATATACGTATTTGATGAGGGAGTTTAAAATCGTAACTATAAAATAGAAGTTTCGTCGATGAAATAGATCCAAAATTGTTCATGCAAAAGTTTGACCGCCAAGACCACAAGATATCATATACTATAATGACACATATATATATTTCAAACGAGATGTGTTCAGATTTCAAATACCTATTCACCTTTCCGCGTATAAAACAGCTGTTGACGATTTTTTTTAATTTCTACCAGCAGTATGTTTTCGTCAAGAAATTAAAAGTAAATATTTTCGAATTTATTAATTAAATTAGTATATCCGCGTAATTAAATTGCGGAAATATGATTAATTTTGTTTGTACAATGTTTACTATATATTATACAAAGGTAATATTATTCGAGAAGCTGTGGTGTTATACGAAAGCTTCGTAATGTATATGATGCTGTTATTATTTAACGCGAGCTTGTGCGCACGCGCATATACAAAAGCTCATCCCAACGTGCGAATTTTATCGATCGGCAAGATTATGATAGTTTACGATCTTGGTTTCAATCTAATTGTTTTCGACTTTGTTTATTAAATTGAACGTTAGAAATTAATTAATTAACGATACTCAGCTCGAGCTAGAAATATGAGAGCTATTATATTTGTTTTAACTTAATTGGTTTTTATTAATAACAATTGTTTTCTATTATCGTTAGTGGTTCAGCTGAACATTTTTAAATTGCTTCCAATGCAAAGCAACTTGCATTATGAAATTCTCTTTGCGAAGACAATAGTTATTAATTTAAGTGTGATATTCTTATTTAATTATCTTAGAAACAGACTGTAAGAAAAGAATATGCGAGTCACATTTATACATACGTATTTTTTTATTTTGCACATATTTTTCATGAGAATTTGTTTCATAAGTTTTACCTTAATATTCTATGCATTAAAAAAACTGTTAATTTATGCGTTAGTTTCTGATGGATGAATTGCATAATAGTTTGTGTAGACTTGTATTCTTATAGTATTACATGCGATTTTAAATGTCTATTTATATCGTAGAAGGAAGGTGCATGGTAATCTTATATAATCCATAATTCACGTTTTATTCGATTGTTTATTCATTCTATTTTCGTTTTGTAAGGTTGAATATTTAGGTGAAAAGTGTCAATTGGGTACAAAAATATTACTACACGATAGCCTACAAGGTTTTTATTAAAAAAATTTAAATAATTTTGTTAATTTTATAAACTTAATTAAGTTTTAATTAAAAATCTAGAATTTTTCAAATAAATTAAAAACTGTTGTAAAAGTTTGTACAAGTAAATTGTCAATCTTACCATACCTACTCTCTTTACTTATTATAATCAATGCTAAGTGATCCACTTTTTCTTGATATCATATCAGTACTTCACAATCTACTTAAAGTAGAAAACCGCTTTTTTATTTATATTATGATAATGTTGAATACCATGTATAATACATATATTCCTGTAAGTAACAGAAATTAGATAATGTAATATTATAGTACATTAGTTACAACATTCGATAAAGTTATTTTACGTTATACAGATGCATCAGGAGATAAGTATCAAAAATCGAACAAGCATCAATGTTTTATGCATATTTTATGAATAGTTACGCAACCCTTATGCACTTGTGGGAGGTCAAAGTAGAAAAATATCGTGGCGTCTCGTGGGGCGCCGGCAAAAGTTACACTTTATTGATTCACGGAAAAGAATAACGCCAAAATTACGAGCTTCGAAAATATTACAGCAGGGTTTTAAAAGCACTTTCTCTGTTACCACGCGTTTATCTATAGACATATTTGTTTGAAAATAATAACATTTGTACATAAAATATGACTAATATTAAAATGATTAACTGAGAAAACACAATGGGTTTTATATATGGGTGTACACAGTAAAATCGTAAAGAGGAGCTTCCTAAAAAGCATAAGTGTAAGTACAAGTAAATTATATTCGCAGCTCCTTCAAAGTCTTTCACGCTTTCCAGCTGGTGCTTCGTTGTCTTCACCTGAGAAATTATAAAGCATTGAAACCTCTCAACATCCGTATGCGCTTTGAAACATGAAAGGTATATAGAGAAGTTACAGGTCTAAAGTTTACATCGTTGAATTAAATTTATGTATATAGTTAAAAGATGTTTACTACAAATTCGTCTATAGACATTTCTAACTGTCGAGATTTGTAGTTTAGCGTGAAATTTATAGATCGTATTATCTATTTACGGGAAGGTATTAATCATACTTTTAAAAAAAACGTTTGGAAATTGTAAAAATAATATTATTGTTTTAATACATTTTTATTATAACCCCGTTACTAGGCTTTATTTTATATTTTTATTTAAATAAAATAAATTTTAATAATTTTTATTCAAATAAGTTTAAGTATATATTTTAAATTTTAATGAATTATTCATTGTACGTTGTAACCATTTGCATTAACATTCAAATAAAAAATAAAAATAATATTACAAACTAACAGTAAAATGTAATTCTGTAAAATAATATGCGTAAAAAGTAACCCTAAAGAGAATAGATAATTAAAAGTATACGATATTTTAATTATTTTTATTTGACATTTAAAATGATGTCTGAAAGAAGTTGATGCAATTTAACAGTTAAAAGAATGTAATTAACACGTTGTGCGTTTTATTAATTATGAACGAAGTATAAGATATAATTTGACATTGTCTTTTGAAGAGTCGCATTCACATTGATTATGGAACTATGACTAGGTATGTATTCATTGAATTCATATACACCTACTGCGTGCTTAGTACTTGGGCGAAGCGGTGGTTTCTTTAAATATTTAAATTAATTTAAACGAGGCAGGCGTGTTTATACGTCAGGTCACTTGGATAAGCTTAAAAGTTCAAGTACTTTACTCGTTTTCGTTTCATTAATTTGTTGTTTAAATTTGTTGGTATTCTCAGAATTAAAAAAAAAATAAAAAACAATTTTTTTAGATAATACGAAATAGTTATGTTTATTTGGAGTAAACATCGTGTACGTCAGAGTAAATAGTTGGAACAACGATCTCGGAGGATCGGTGCACCCCGCTTGGCGTATCCAGAGAAAAGAAAAAAAAAAGGTTTGCAATTCTCGGGTTCCGCGAAGTTCTTTGCGAGAGAGCCGGGCCGGCTCACGGCTGGGAACGCGAGATGGCGGGGCTCGGTATAATCTAGGCCTCTCTTTCCGCGAGTCTCCCCCTCTCCATTCATCTCCCTCCTCCACCTCCTCCACCTCCTTCTTCTCCTTCTTGTTCTCCCAGGTTCCTCGGACTCTCGGGAAAGTTGAGCTTGGGACTCGGGAATGCCAGAGAAGCAAGCGTACAGATTCTCGCGGTGACCTCCGCCGGCCTCGCACCTGTGTTTTCGTACCACGTGTTTTTATACCGATAATATTCCAACTTGCTCTTTTCCCGCCTATTTTTTTACCCTTCCTTCTTAATACAAGAAATTCGTGTATCAATGCTTTCTCGTTTAAGGTTAGTATTTACGTTAACGACGTGTTATTAGTTTATAAAGTGCAGTATATTTATATATATATATATATACGTGGTGTTCAGTCGTTCATCGTTGGTGACTACCACAAAATTAAGTGTCTTCTAAAAGTGCTACTGATGTGAATGTTTACTCTATTTTTTAAGGAATAACACTGTGTTTATACTTAATGTTATTGGCTCACTCAAATTGATTTTATGGTTTTACACGGTACTCGTTTCATTGTGGATTGTGGTAATTGTATTGACTTATCTATCAAGTTTATTTTTTATTCATACTGCGGGGAAACGATATATTCCATTGTATATCGTTCGATATCGTGTTGAAATATTCGTGGAATTTCGTAAAAAAATATTAATCCAAATTGAATTTTAGCCAGTCTATTCTATGATTGAAGTATTATTTTTAATACAGCGAATACTTACATAATGTTAAACAACATTGACAACCACACAAATAAGATATAACTAATTGATAATTTAACGATTAAAACACTATTTAACACACACAAATAATTATGTGACTATAGAAAGTAAACATCGAACGTACCTATCCCTCGGTACGCTAAATAATTAAATCTGATCGTTTTGATTTTCTTATTGACCCAATATACATTAATGTTTTGTTATTAAAACGTATGTGTGTAAAACTGTAGAATAAGTCTTAAAATATAATCCAACATAATCAAAATTTAAAATTACAGGACGGTACTATCCAAACCGATTGTTACTTGACATTTTGAATAGTCCCTTATGTCAGTGTGTTCGAAAACCCTAAGATGTATATCTAACGTGGATCTTAGTAACAGGTTTTTCTGAAGCTCCACTTTGAAATTTTGTTGAAATTGTGAGACACGCGTTCTTTAGATAATATTCTTCGACTTAATTTCTCGAATAAAAAAAATGTAAACGTATATATATTACTGGAGACGTGACTTTGCATCGTTATAGATATACAGATGGTTAATATAGTTTTTCGGCTATCCACCGATCTTTATCTCATGTATAGACGCACGCGCCTTTGTTTGTGTTTACGCCGGAACAAAGAATTATAGTGGGGGAATTTTGTCGGTCGGTTGTGAGAAGCCAATCTACCCAGTTCAATTTGTAGGTATAAGTCGGTGTTCATTCGTGTGCGTGAGAGTGCGTGCGAGAGTGCGAGCATGTGAAACTTGACATACTGAGAACTGAGACGCCTTGGGTGGAGGTGCGGAACATAAGTACCTCTAACAAACCGGATAATTTTCCTTTTTCAAGCGCTATTGGTTTTTCTTTTACGTAAATAATTCTAGGTTTAAGTTTATCATGAATATCGTTGCGCATCATTTTTTCAATCGAAAGCAAAAATTAATTGCAAAGAGAATTTTGTAAACCTTGTCAAATTTATATTTATATACGTACTATTATTTTAGTGTTCTATCCTATAGCTTGAATTTCGAAACTATGATAATTTGTATGGGAAACCGAAGAGCAGTATATTTTCGGTTCATTGTTATTGTAAAGCAATTTTGTAAGAGCGTTACGTTATCTTATCTACACAATCGGAAAAATTAAATAATTTTTTTCGAGTTTAAAATTACATCATTGTTTGAGTAACTACGTACGGAAAGGAACGGTTAATACATAGACGTTAAATTACCTTTTGAAATTAACTCGATAACTAATTTTACGCATTACACTTATACCTTATTAATTAGAGAAATTACAGTAACGAAAAATTATCGATAAATTAATATCGTAGGAATAAATAAATTATAATGAACAATAATAAATAAATGCTTCGAATTATACAAATTTAATTTAAGTAAATTTAACTGGAAGTAAATAAAGGAAATAATTGTCACAATTTAATTTTCATTCCGTTTTTTTAAATAAATTTCCGTGAAAATTCATTAGCATAGAGTATAAGGACAGTAATAAATAATTTCAGAGATAAAAAAATTTAAATTATCGTAATATAGTAGACGAGTTTCGCCTTACGACAGCCATAGACCATTGCCATGATTTAGGGAAAATTTATTTTGAGATGGCACCTGTTATGTATTACAGCTTATAGGTAACCGGTCTGTTGCGCATTTAGAACCAAAATTTACTATTCTAAAATGACGATTTTATTGTAAGTTTCGTGTAATCTTCTTACATGTTATAAAAAATAGAGATAAAATGAGATAAGTGTAATTTATAGAATATTATTCTATAAAAAATGAAGGTTCAATTTACAATCTACTACATAAGAAGCTTAAATACCCAGAGTAAACCTCTTTTATAAAAATACAATCATATATCGAAGATTATTCCATAATCATTGTAAAAATGCTTTTTACTCTATTTAGTATATGAAATTAAAAAATATAATAACTTGAGAATCAAACTAAAAAATTTCTTTTATACTAGAGAATCTTTATGCGTCTAACGAATCAACTTTTTGCAACCTAGCAAATTAATGATTTTTTATAATTTAATTAAACTAGTAAATAAACATTTTTTATATCGCGTAAGTGCCAAAAGTTTTCATACTACTGAATTAAATTTGTATTTAAATTAATACGTAATTACACAAATTACCTACAAGTAATTAAGTACGTATCGTGTAACATTAATTAATATATGAATTTCCTATACTTTATGATATTATCATCTAGAATTTTATCTACTAAAATTTGTACTACCAATTAAAATTCAATTACATTAGGATTTGTACGTATAGGAAATTAAATCCGCTAACGTATTATATCTATATAGGTTTGTCGGTCGCTCAGAATTTAATTTATTATTATTAAATGAAAATCGTATAAATTAAATTCACACATATATATAATACGTACGTATATGAACATCATAAAAAGTAACTTTACGCGGCCTCAAAATAATAAATATATAAAATATTTACCTAACACTTGATATCCTATAATAATTCTTTTAAGTTTCAAGAAGATATATAAAAAGTATTTCATTTATATACCTGTAGATCCGATTACGTTGATTTTTAATTATATAGTTTATGAACGCAACCTTGTAGAAGCTTGTTAACGCTTAGGTAATTCCATTGCAAATTATAGAATCATAACAGTAAATACTCGGTCGTGTGTTGTGTGTGTTTATACCTTCACAAACGCATACAGTCGTATAAAAGATAAATGTTTCTCTTCTTTACTCCGCATATTTTTGCAAGTATAATTTGCGTTATATCACTATTGATTGTTCTAACGAGTTAAAGATAAAATATACGTTCAGTTAATGGTCTTACAATAAAACGATAGCGATATTCGACGCGCTAAATTTTTTTATATCAATGTCACGAGTGACATACTACGACATGCAGACGATTCTCAATGATAAAGTTTTAATAGTTATATATACTTAATTTATGTTATTTTTCTAATGATTTATCAATTACGATCGAAATCTTATGATAGAATATCGTTATATATACAACGTAAATATTTTTATTAAAAAAAAATTTAACGTAATCGTTTACATTAAAAATAATCTCGTGTTGTATGTGAAAAAATACGTTTTAATAAACCCATTGAAAGAAGTGGTTTACTGCAGGCGATCGAATAAGTTCTTGCTATTCACGTATTCAAACAGCTTTTCTATTAATCAAAGAGAAATCTGTTTATTTAAATTATTCGAAAAGAAAACTTGAAGTTTGCCTATGCGTATAAACATTAATGTTCCAAACACTTTTACCGCAAGCAACCAGCTGATTTCTCGTACCAAGTGTCACAAATGTCGTTCTCACTTCGACCGCGAGAATTTTCTCACACGAAATTAAAGCCATTTTTCAATCTAAATAACACACGCGTGCGGTAGGTATAAGAAAATGAAACATAAATATAATGCGTAATAAGTAGAGAGTAAAGATTTCTTCATATCGAACGGAGAGAAAAGATAAAGAGAAGAAGAGCTTCACGCGAAAAAGAGAACGCGTTTGCATTGAGATGCAGCGAAAGACCTCAGTGACCTCGTTATATACGCTAGCTTAGTTTCATAGGCACGTGGGAAGTGCCAACCTCTCGAGATCATTTTCTATATTCCCTCGAGTGGCGTCTATCTCTTTTTCTCTCTCAACGTGAGGACTACGTGAGAGTTGATTGTTGGGTGGACGGTGCCAAAAATTAAATCTCTTGTTTCGATCGAGATTCAAATTATTCTTATTCAAATATTCAATTTTATTTTGGCGAGCTTAACCTATTGTTTATATTGTCTTATTTGTTGAATTAGTCCAATGAATAACTTTTTAAATAGAGAAAGTATGTAATTATTTAAATTCTTGTTTTCATCATTAAAAATGTTGATTTAGACGTTATTATAGGCGCTTTTCAACGTAAAGTATGCTTTTTCAACATTTCGTAAGTGATTTGTGTTTAAATATTGTTAATAACCACCCCAGTGTTAATATTTGTTCAGGACAAACGTACTTAAATTGATAAATTGTTAAAGACAATTTTCCTTTGCCGTTCAATTCCACACAAATTCCAGTATACGAGAGACTAGAAATTTTCATGTTTGCTAAAGTATATTACCCTGTAATTTTGTTTTGCACCTTATAATTAAAGTAAATTAAATTATCATAAATAAGCTTCTATTTGTTAATGCAAAATCTAGTATTTATAACATAGTCAAGCTAATTTATGATAACAATTAAATGTTACTATAGAAAAATCAGTTTATACCATTTTTGAGCTAATTTATACAAATATATTTAGTACTAAATTTAACCATTGAAAGCAAATTCTCTGAATGAATGCAAATCGCGAGTCTTGAAAAGTCAGCGTAAATTACGCTAATCCTTGACTACGGTCATACCTGGAATTCGCTAACGATTCATCAAGTTAAGCGAGCTTATGCACCGAATATGCTACTTGTATACATTATGCACGCGGCTCATTATCGATCACTTTTGGATAGCGTCTCCGACCTTGACTCGAGTTCCGAGTGACCGATGCACAACCTAACAACAAAACTTTGTTAAACTACGAGTATTACACTCCGAAAAAAATTGCACAATTATATAACCGGTTCCGCAAAAAACAATCGAGTTTTAAGAAAAAAAAAGTTATTTTCTTTTATAATTCAAATTTAGCAGCTGAATATTTTTTATTGATCTTTTCTTTTTCATTAAATATTATTCTACATTCAAACAATTTATATTTCAACGCAGCTTTTATGCTTTAAATTTTATACATACTTTTGAATCAATTCTATAAGACACTTCTTTTCTTTAGTTGGCAAATGTATTATTTTCGACAAATTATAAACTATATTAAGAAATTTATATTTCTCTTGTTTTTATAACCAGTTATCAGGTCTCAAGTCCTAATCAATTAGCCGTAAGGTGTAAATGCAAATAATTCTAAGAAACTCGTAACATTTTGAAGATTTTTCGTTGCAATAGCTCATTATTAAACAGCATTTTTTTGAATTTGTACACAAATTAACGTTACTAAATAGTTATACAATTATTGAACCAGGTTTTTATATAAATATTGTTTACATGTGAATTTTCTTTAGAACTTTTTTATATTAAGATCGATAATCTTATATTATAAGAAACGAAACTTTAATAGAAAAACTTAATTATTTAATTTCATCGTAATTGTAATGTTTTATACGTAGTGTATAAAAAGTAGGTTTTTTGAAGCAAAAGTCAAATTTATCAAACTTCAAGAGTGATGGATGCATTAACCACATATATATTATTTCTTTAATAGTATTATATTATTATATTAATTTGTATTTTTAAAAATATTTAACAGTTAAACTTGGGCGCAAAATAATTGGAGTTTGAACATAAAATTACAATGTTGTGATTGATTTCGCTACAGGATGTTGCAGAATTAATAATGACTGGTCATTTTGTACTCGAGCGCAGTCGATCTTGACGCATTGGGTGGCAATTCTTTCATGCTTTTCTTTTGTGCTAATTCCTATGTATTTTATTCATTTATAAGATTGATAGTGAGTATAGTTCATGTAGGACTATCTAGGACTATCGATTTACCTGTTTTTCCTAGGTAAACATATGTAGATATTTTATAACGATATATACTACGACCGCCGTATTAATTTAAAAACAACACTTTTTTCTTTACACAGTTTTAAATAAATATATGAACGTAGAATTCGAATGTCATCCTACTGACAAAAGTTTTGTTTTATAACAAAGAGTAGGTAATTGTTTATATTGCAACGAGTTTCCAATTTTTATCAGTGTAGCAAAAAATATACACTTTATAATTTAAGAATCGCAAAGTCTACTGATAAAATACCTTCAGATCTTATAATAACAATAATTATCTTTTAATAAAAGCATTTGCAAAATGAAAAAAAATTTTAACGCATGAAAGTCCGTTCTAGTTTTGAACCCGCAGCATCGATCAACTCACAAATGTTCAGGAAGCATTTCCAACTGAAAATCACTATGCTGGAAGTTGAACGGGAATGTCGGTTTGCCTTCTGGTATTGAACATTTTTACTGTTATTTGTATATCGTCTAATTAAATCTAATTATACTGTATATACAAAAGTAAAAATTCTTTTATTCTGTTTTGTTTTAGTCGTCATTTAATGAGTTTGGGTTAAATTGCAGAATGGTGAACGTAATTTTTAATTCAAAAAGGATTCTTTTAATGCACTCATTACAGATTCAATCCTTCGTTAGTTTATGTGAAAGTGTTTAACGTGAAAACGGGTGTATGAATAAGTAAATAAAATACTTCTTAAGACATTATTAATGTAATTTTAGATTACTAATTATAAATTTAACAAATATTTAAAGAGAAAATATTCATGCGTAACATTTTTCACTCGGCAATATTAATATTTGCTTCCAAGTATAATGAACGAAAATGCAGTATCAAATAATCAATTGATTGTTTGTATGTCAAGTTAACAGTTTTGGCTAACTGTTTTAAGCCAGCACAATTCATCGAATACACCTTACTGCATTTGCGATACGTGAGATTAATTGAAATTGAGTATATACTATATCAATAGTCTTTATTAATAATATCTTAAGTTAGTTACATTGGCGTATATGTAAAAAAATTATCTGCAAATGACAAATTTAATTTATAAAGCAAATATATTGCATTTCTTAAATTACATTTTCTATTGATGTTTTGGTTGACAAAAGAGTCAATCTGTTTAACTGTTGATATTTTCCCTTTAGAAAACGATCCGCGCGATCCAATCAAAGAAAATTTATACGATCAATGTTTGCCACCTGAATGAAAGACATTTAAATATTTCTTCATAATGTTTGCTTTGGTTATGCAAATTGATCAAAATAGATTTAACGTCTATAATTTAAATATTAAATAATGAATAATTTATATATAAAACGCGCATCAAAATAAATTTAATTTTGTATTTATTAATTCGCGTTCCTTTTGTTATCATTTTGTGTCCTCATTAATTTATATTATGGGTTTCACCTTAATGATTAATTATTTTATTTTATTATAATTATAAATTAACATTTGTTTGTCCGTACTTAGCATTATAGATACAAAAGTAAAGTTATAAAATGAAAATGAAAATATATTTTAAAAATATTGACTTACGAGTTTGAACAAAATTCGTAAAACAATAATTAAATCAATAGAATGAATAATACATAAAACGAGCCATGAAAGTATTATACACGTACCTATCCATTATTAATACTATCACTCTTCCATCAAACGAGTTGACATATAGCAAATTTATATATATAATAAAATCACGTGGACCCACTTACGCTTAGCATGTATATACATAGTGT
The DNA here is from genome assembly GCA_026168455.1 of Theocolax elegans. Lineage (NCBI taxonomy): Eukaryota > Metazoa > Arthropoda > Insecta > Hymenoptera > Cerocephalidae > Theocolax > Theocolax elegans. Next base: position 15,255,112 of record CM047425.1, on the reverse strand, counting down.
ATACTCACATTAAACAGAGCAGGCAAACATATGTGTCGATCGATTGAATTTTTGCTAATAGTGCATTATAACTATATACCTCGGTAATAAACACGTAGCAGCGAATTAGCGTTTTACTCTTGAGCTTGGTTGCATTAAATGTGTAACTTCTAAGTTGACTAATCTAATGATTATCACTGCACTTCCTACCTAATTTAAGTTACTATACATATTCAGGAAATTGGACGTTTTACAGCTGTTCAATAATTCCGTAGTATAAGAGTTCGCAATTCCAAGAAATTAAAGAAATATAATTTGTATACATACATTTAAAGACTCGGGTTCTGCAAAGAACATTTTTTTTCATTTGTTTAAAAAATTTTATTTATTTAAATTCTTTATCGAAACTTGAACCTTCCTGAATGAATGACATTATTCTAATTTTATTCATTAATAATTCATTCCATTACACGTTTTTTATTCTAAATTTTACTTTCGTTTGTATTTAATTTCAACGATATTACATTTTCAAGTTTTAAAAATACTCGAATGAAGGATGAAAGCGCAATTTTTTTAATGGTATCAAAATCAGTGTAATTTTACATCATAAAACCGAAGTAGCCATTCGATCAACATCGAATTCTTACACGTCCTCGTCGATCAGGCGCGGGAACTATGCACCTCGCGACTTCTCTGCGATTAACCCAATTTTAGAATACGCGGCAACGCCTTTGCCAACCCGTTTTGCATTTCACTTACTAGTGCCAACGCCAACCTTTTCCTCCCTCATTATTTTTCTCGAAACGAAAATCTACGTTTAATTTTATAGGTCGAACGAGTACGTACAGGTGATGACGTGTTATAATTATAAATTATTATTCGATTATTTCTTTGTAGTTTTATATAAAAGCAAACGCGTTACTTACAGTCTTAATGAAAATCATCAATTAATTTTGAAAGAAAAATTATTAAAAAATGTGTACATATGAGTCATGTATTGAAATAACGCATATACAGAGATTACACATTGAAAGATTAAAAGAAATGGTGTCTCTTCCTTATATAGAGTAGTGTTTCAATCAAGATTCCAATTGTTAATATTTCTATCGAACTGCTACTTGATTCAATTGACGCATTTATTGGGAAATTGCGGATGCACTTTGATTAATACGCAGCATGATCTATACAAAATAGTGTAAGCGTATTGAATGATTTCTTATGTTTATAATATTAATATTTCATCTTTTAATTAATGATATATACGAAAATTTACCTACTTATAATTTTGAGACATATTTATGTTAAACGCATCTTGCAGTAACATTTTCTAACTTTAAAATTTGACCCAAAAAACGTGTACGAATGTATTACAGGAAAAGAAATCATTTTCTCTCGACAGCAATTGTTTGAATTACAACACCATAGAAAATAATGTTTTCTTTAAAAACCATAGAAACGATTCCATTGAAAGACATGACAGCTGTTTTCGCTACAGTAAAAGAAAGTTTAAGCTGACTGCATGAATTCCAGGTGATAATCGCGTTATCTTCCTTCCGTAGTGTCATCGACACGCTGACGTTTTTCCATATTGCACCTGTTGTTTCAGGAAACTTTCTTTTTAAATTACTTTTACGGGTATTAAATTTGTGACTTCCTCGATATTGTTGTTTTTTTTTCATTTGTTTACCATACATCGTGCGCATTGATTTATTGCATATAGTTTCAAGTACAATTATTTAAGTACATTGAATTAATAGAAAATTTTTTTAATTATAGTTAATACCAGATTTAAGTAATTAGAATTACATAGAAAGGTAATTTATAAAATTCAAGTTAATTAATTTAACAAAATATTATGTGCATACACTACGAGAAATTTTTTTTTCAATGTGCGAAAATTTTCTACCCCTGTTTTTTTCTAACTCATTAAAAATGCCCCGAGATATACCAAGGGTACCAAATATAAAAAGAAGAAAAAAGATAAAAAAAATAAAGTAAACTAAAAGACCAGGAGGTCTTTATATTATTATTACGCAAGACAGACGTCGACGGCGCACGTCTCAGAGTGGGCGGCTCGAATTAGCGGAAATTAAGCCGTAATCGAATATAATTATTCAAAGCCGCTTGGTCGCAGTAGCTGGACAGCCTCGACCGAGCAAACGCGCGTCGCTCTCGCTTTTATCCGCGCGGTTCGACGCCCCCGCGTTGTCTTTACGATCCATTGTTTTTCTTCTGTTCTTAATCTTGGAGAATCTTCTGTTTTCGTTTAAAGATACCGGGATCGACAGGTGATTATATGTGCCTTTTCGGTAGTGATTACAAGTTGTTCTCTTGTATCGAGTGTCACTTTTGTGTGTGGCATTGGTTATAACACGTGTGTGTTTAGGATCTGCACAAATGTATTTGTGACTTATTTCTTACTTATAAAAAAGAAAAAAATTATGCTTATAATTAGAAAATTATTAATACCCATGTATTTATTTGGCTTTTATTCAATTTCAGTACTCGAAAATACACACTTTGAATAAAAACAGCAGTGTCGGAAGTAATAAAAATTGTTTAAATCAAAGTTTAATAAGAATTACAGTTATACTCTCAGAAATATCTATTAACAATTAAAATCACATATCGAATTCTCGCGGCAAGCGCGGAGAAATTAAAAATTTTCCAACGATATATAAATAATGAGGATAAAAAAAAAGATGGTTATAAATTGCGAAAAATTGGCGCAACAATTTATCCGATGTAGCAATGATGAAAGAATGCCCGAGACAATTTATAAAATGCGGCTTCGAACTCTATGTGCAATTAACGTGAAACGGCGCCCATTGAACCGCGCGGTTATTATTAATCACTTCAATTACTCAATACGCTACATCTGATGTCTAGTTACAGATTAACCGCTCGCACGAGAGGGAAAGAGAGAGCGTGAATTTCTGCATAATCATGCGTATTATAATGCAGCAATCTTGATAAAATGGAAGAATTAAATATTTCCCGTGCGTAGTTAGTAATTATTTAAACCAATTTCCTTGTTATTTAATTTTATGAATTATTGTACTGTGCGTGAGTGTCATATGCATTCTTTTAACAAGTTTCGTTTATACTTACTTAATTCCATGTTATTTTATATATCGTGACGTTTTGTGCGTATATACGTACGAAGATAATTTTATACAGTGTATGTAGTATATAAGGATTAATTTCCTGCTAAATTAAATAAAGTTTTACCAGATGTCGGATATTCTGTAAACTGCTCGACGCGTTATAGGATAAACTATTTTCATCATGGTCTGCTGTCGTTTACTGATAATAAACTATAAGAGAAATGGAAGAAGGCGTTTACGTTCAAATTTACAAACATACATCATCCGAGATATGTAATTGTCTTTATATGTTTCAAACAATCTTAAAATTACAATTCACCACTTTACATTGTCCATTGTTGATGTAAAAAATTTAATGCTATCTTAATTTTTAATACAAATTATTCTCTTAATTAGTATTTAGCGATACAAACCGGAAGAAAAATGCACATCTAGTATATTATGAACTAATGTACTTTAACCTACATTTTTTTTGCGTGAAATAAATAAATTAATTAAAAAATCTTAAATTACTTTGGTTCGTCTTAAGTCTTGGTATAACATGTTAAACTATGCCTAAGTAATATATTTGTATTTTGCAGATTATTTAATATCTTTTTTTTAATATAATTTTTTTAATATACTTAGTTTATCATTTGCTAAAGAAAATTAGTTTCTTCACGCATAATAATATTTATGATATGCTTTTATTGTTCTTTTAAACAACAAATATACATATATATTTATTTGTGTAAAAAATAAAGAAAAAAATCTTACGAAAGAGTATATTGCGAAATCGAAAGAATATTCATTATATCTAAATATAGAACAAAACAATCCACATGGCATGAGTTTTCTATTGGCAACAAAGAGCCTACACATAAATGGAAAAGTATAAGGCACTCGAAAGCTCGATAAGATCGAAATACCGCAAAATCTCAGTCTTTTTCGTTTAAGCGATGCGCGTCTGTTTGATGTGTATAAAAGACTTGCGTTGTTTAATGAACATTAACCCTGGAATTCGAAAAGAGCTTTCTTAGTACATTTTAGTTGTGTTAAATTGAGTTTGCGCGATCTTTAAATATCGCTGAATTTATTTGTAAATTAAAATATGTGTAAATGTTACAAAATATTTGCATCGATCATTTTTTGACTTAATTAATTTTTGAGGTTATCCAACATTATTGCGGAAGATTCAAATATCAAGTATTTCAGCGTTTAAATATTCGTTGCGTTAGAAAATCTACAATATTCGAGATACGAATATCCAGTAAGATAAATTCCTCAAATATTCTATAAATTCACATAAAACGTATGTATGCACTAATTTTATTTGACATACTTGATACTGAAAAATTATATTAATTATACACACGCGTGCATCAATACTAATGCTGACAGTTTATTATTATTATTTAGATCATTTTGAATTGATTGAGTCGATAATGTAGAAATTGTACCACCGGTCGACAAAATAGAATATGGTAGATGAGAGATTAACATAAAACGTCATTTAAATGTTACAGAACGCAAGCGAGAGCAGAATCCCGTTGCCTCGGACGGTGAGGCCGTCGCTACTGCCAAAAATCCGGTCACTGGGTCCAACCAAGATCAGCAGTCCCGGACACCGTCGTGGTGGTGCTACTACCGTCAACAATAAGCAACAGTTCGTAGTCGGAAAACCAAGCGGCCTCGAACCTCCAGCGGCCAAACAGCCTAAGCGTAACTCCTCGACACCCGACACCGACCAAGGTCAGTCGACCCTTTAGCTTGCTCGCAATTGTATTACGTTTCCTTTCACCCTTGCCAATTCAGGTCTCGGTTAAAGTGTAAACTAGGTTTATTAGCTCATTGTTGATCAAAAAAGTTTGACGTTATGTCTATTTTATAGATGTGTAATACACGTAAATGTATCTATTAAACGATACTGATACAATTATATTTAAAATGCAAATACTTATTTACTCTAGATCAAATGATATACTGGAAAATGATAAATTATATTGATCATATGATATCTAGAATTCATAACATAAAATTATTTGAAATTAGTTTTCATAATTTGCGTTTGAATTTGATACCCGACAAATCTTACTTTGTTTGTACTATTTTCCATATGTAAATTATATTCTACACGATGAAAAAGCGCGCATCGTCAACCGATAAGTTATAGAAAAAATAAATAAATAATTATAGAAATCTAAAATATTAAACTACTAATTGTTATAATTTCAGATAAATATTTGAAATCGGATTATTCAATTTCAAAAATATGGAAGACGACAACAGATAATAAAGAAGCGGAGCACCTGATGCGTTTGAACGATGAAAAGCTCGGGATTTTACGGTTGGTATTTATATAATAGCATTAACAATGTAAAACGTACATGAATAATGAATATTTTTTATTTCCAGGTCACAGGAAGACCTCGCGTGTATGAAAAAACAGTCGCGCGAAGACGTAAGCTGCGCCGATGAATCTCCAGTCGCTACAGCTCCACACTATTTGATGCTGACCAAGCAAAATTCGTTCGAACACGACGAAAGCTTGGGCATCCTGACGCCCGATCAAATGACCGACTTCACAGTGGCTCTCGAAACCTCGAGAACACCTTCTTGCGAGAATCTCTCAGGGCACGATAGTCGGGGTGGGTATTATTATTTTAGGTTTAATCTAATCTTTTTTGGTCTTTATATTCACAATTAATTGTTTCATATTAATTAAAATACTACTTTTTTCTAAGTCACTTTTAAAACAATAAATAATAGTTTAATTATTTGTAACATTTTTCATCATTCGCTTATCCATTAAAACTGATTTAACAGGCAAATTTCTGCTCGGCAAAAGCAGCGCCGTGGTAGCCGCTGCTGCTCGACATCTCGACATAACTGCCTGTGTTCCATCGATCGAGGCTCTGATTCCAACGAACGACCGAAGTCCTTCGCTTGAAGAGCTACCTTTGGATCCGCAGCCTGTCGTTGTCGTCAACGAAAGTGTTGATGTCCTTGAGGAAACCATTTGCATTGGTACTATATATTGATACTCCTTAATTATTTTAAGGATAATGTAGATTCATTTATCAATTTATGTTATCAATTCATTTTATGTACAAAAATAATCCTTTTAATTTTGTAAATTAACTATTGAGGGTGAAATACAAGAATTATCATTATTATCATTTTATGCTTCAGTATAAAGTTTTTATCGTAATCGCACTTTTTACTATTGTCAAAATTATATCTTTCAAATGAGACTTTTAAAAATAATAGTCAATAAAAAATAAATAAAATATTATAAACTTAATTATTCATACTCAAAATAATTGTTTCATTTAAAAATATAAAAAATTAACACGACATTGTAAATCAATTAGATAGTTCTTTAAGATATTATGATGTAAATATGGTTAAACTAATAAACATAAAATGTTATAATTTTTTTAGAAGAGACAATATCGGCTCATCTTCGACAACCACATCCAGACGTAACAGAATTGTCTACGAAAACTGTCCCAACTGATTCCACAGAAACGAGCGAACACACGAGTGAACAAACTCGATGCAGCGCAGTCGGACACGTTTTGCCCACGAGTTTTATCACCTCGGTTACAAGCATCACGAGTCTTGAAGCGGGATATCAAGGAGATGGAGAAAATTCGAGACCAGCGAGTCGAGGACCTGAACCTATTTCTGTTGCTCCAGTTGCCAATCTAATTATTAGTGCAACCTGCAGGTTTGTTGAATTCACTTTCTCAAGTACGTTTATATTTGTGTAAAATTACATCACAGTTAATATTTAATTTTTTATATAGATACATAATTGTATATTATTTCTTGGTAATGTTTATTTAATGTGACTTTTAATTTAAACTTCAGTTTGAGACAAGACCCAATGACGGACTCGGACTTTTTCACGGAAAGTGACGCAGATGCGCACGAAGAGATTGTACGAGGAGATCGCCGAGCACAAGTGATCGACGGAACCCTTTTCTGCGCTCCTAACGAAAGGCGCTGTCCAAGTTTCGAACCCGGTGAAGAGATGGACTCTTCTGGCATATATTCAGACCTCGATAAACGTCAAGACAGTGTCGGTGTCGACGGTGATGGTGATCATACGACCGACACAGGTGATACTGAGATCTCGATGAGAAGTCAACCATCGCCTCAGGATAGACCTGTACCTCCTATAATCAGCAAAAATATGCTGGTATAGTTTCAAATACATATACTTTTATTATTAAGAATAAGTTGTGAAAATTTTATAATAACGTTATTACTTTCTTTGCGTAAAAGTATATAACAATTGCCATTAATTTTACCTAAAGTTTGCTTAATGAAATTAAATTAAATTTTTAACAAATTTGCTATTTTGATGTATTATTCCTATTCTTTGAGATCGACCATTTTAATTGAATCAGTTTAATAAAATATATATAAATAGGTACAACTTATAAATTAACACAAATATATATCTTGTATTTACCAAAATTCTGTAAATTTTATATTTTTAAAAAGAATTACAATGGTCAGGTAGAACTGAAAGAAACCCTTATATTTTCAGTCTCCACAGGAAATACTAAACGAGACGAACGATTCGAATTCCCCTTTATCGACGGTCGAAGTGACTGTGATCAAGTGCCAAAAGAATGAGCAGAATACAGCGACTAAGTCTAAGTCAAACGGTGTTAGCAACAAGGAAAATTCGGCGCCGTTAAAGAAATACAAGATGCCAAAGAGGAACGTTAGCTCCAAGATTAAAACGATGATCGAATCTAACCAAAAAATCGGTTAGCATACATTCAAACGTTTAAAATAAGTTTAATTATTCCCAGTTACTTTAAACAGTATATTTGTATTGATTAGAGATTAGATTAGATTTATATATTGATTGATAGAGGAGATGTATAGGTATATTGATACATAAATTTGTTTATTTTGCCAAATTAAATTTATATTTATAGAACAATCAAGTCTTTATCCACTTATATTATTAATTTAATTTAATTTAATTTAATTTAAATTTCACTGGGATCTCTATACCATTTGAAATTATTGTTAAAATGTAATCAGCTTCGACGAAAGAAGAGCCGGATAACGACTCTAGGAGACTTCAAAGACAACAGCGAAAAAATGGGCGATGGGAAGCGGTGATGAACAAAATTGAGGCGGGTAAACAACGTGGTAGATCGTTAAAGAAAGAAGTTAAATCACGAGTCCTCCAAGGCTTAGGAACTTCTACAAGTTCAACGGCTTCGACTTCTTCTACAAGACGACCTGCCGAAGATGCCAATAACAATGCAAATAATAGTAAGGATAAAAGGTAAGTTTTTTTAATTGTCGTAGTTTATTTCGTTGTTAATCAAGTATAGAATTAGTAATGTATGATAGTCATTGCTAATTCTATTCTATAAAAAAAAATTTTTAAATGATTTTAAAACAATGTTTATGATATTTTGTAGTTACATACTTAGTACATTTTAGTGAAATAAGAATGTTATTAGTATATAAAATAATTAATTTTGTATACTTAGTTTACATTTGTTACTTTGATTGAATAATAATAAAAATTATAAAGCAATATTTTTCACACTCTCAACAGTATTATTGAGCATATGGATAGTATTATAAATTAAGTAACTATAACATATTAAATGCTTAGTGAATGTCCCAAAATTCTTATAATTATAAATATTTACAACCTTTACGAAGCTGTAAGCTCTCAAATTATCTTTTAATTATATGTACTTATTTGAATTGCAATACTGAAATGTTTTGATACTTATAAATTATTTTCTGTACATATGTGTAATATCAACAGCACAACAATCAGATCTCTTAATTTGTAATTTTCACCCTCCATTGTTGAATTAGTAAATAGTCGATTGTTAAGGGTCAATTAGATTTATTTATTATTGATCCTTAACAATCGACTAATTACTAATCAGATCTCTTTTTGCATAATGCAATATATACTAATATTCGACAACTAAATTCGTTATTACAGATAGATAAAGCATAATTTTTTATGAACAAGTTGACACTTATTTCATTTTTCGGTACAGTGTCACTTAAATCCCTTTTTAAATGATACACACACACACATGTGTATATATTAATTTTAAAAATGAACTCTTCATTGACTGTATAAATATTTCAATTTCAGAAGACCTCGAAATCGTCTAGAAGCAAAATCGCCGAATCGGGAAACCACACGAAGTTCCGTACGCAGCTCGGCGAGTGATTTGAGCAGTGCTCATAGTAAAGAGGCTTTGAGTGAGTATAAACCTTCCTATTCTGTAAAATCGAAGGATGCTCAAACGAGATAAATACTCCATTTAATGAAAAACTCAAAAAATTCGAATCACGAATGCGAGAGAAGCCGAACCGGCTTGTGTTTAGAATCCGAATGAACCTGCGCTAGTGTACCGTTAAACTTGCTGGTTTTTAGTTCATTCGCTTAGCTACTATAGGTGAATGGGTGTAGGAAAATGCGCGTTTTCGTACAAATGCTATCTGAACGATTACTTTCGTGGGTTTAAACCGATAATTACCAATATATTTATAAGGATATTTATTCTAATATTTTCATGTCTTAATAATTAAGTTTACTGTAAATTTATATGTTTATTTCATAATAATGATATCAGACGTTTGAAAAATTACCTAACAAGTGCATTTATCAGAGTGGGTTTAAGTGCACGATATTCATGGCGACATTTTCGCTTAGCAAATGCTTTAGCGTATGACCACTAATTGTTTTGACGTATATGTTATAGAACTATCATTAACAGATTTGCAGTTATTTATTGAACATAAATAACTTTAAAAGGACAATTATATAATAATTATTATTTATAAGTATTTCTTACATTTTTCTAAAAATATTGGGTATTAATAAATATTTTGATTATTGCAATACTTTTAAAGTATTAAACACTTAATTTTAAACTTAATTTTTCATAAAGGAATTATTAATACTTATAAAAATATAGTTGCAATATTATCTAAAAATATAGGTATTTGAAGAATAATGATTTATAGATATTTTAACATCAAAGGGTTTTATTACGCGAAGGTTTTAAACAAATGCAATCGTGCACATTAATTATATATAATTCGATATAATTAAGAACAGAAAATAATGATAAAAGTAATCATTTTATATTTATACAAACACATATTTAAATTTGATTGAATGAACGCAAGTGAATAGAGATAGGCAGAAAAATAGTTATAAATGCCGATCGCATAATATTTATCAAGCGAATCAGGCCACCGAGTGTCGCACCTTCATATGTCCCCGACGATCAACACACTCCACATAGATTCACATATCCGGACAGTCGACGGTCATTCAGCTCTCTCGCATACACTCGGGCTTCATCGGAGCAATTCGCCGACCCTCGGCGCAATCCCTTTTATTCATCCGCCGTCTTTCTCTTACATCCTCGAAGCAATTCCGTTCGCATGGGAAGAATCTAGAAGGCGCAGGATACGAGTGGGGATAACGCATCGAGGACGAGTTTACGTAAGAAAATCTACCCAGTCGTATTTCCGTACGCGGGTCAACGGCTTCCACGGGGTTTATTTCCGACTCAGAGGAGGACCAGCTGGGACACGCCGGCTGACCTACTGGCAGACGCGCTGGCTGCTTCACTCTGCGACGTTCGTTCTCTTAGTATAGTGCGTGCAATTTTAAGTCGATTCAAAAATGTGATTTTAAGTGCTTAACGAGGCGTAAGTGTACATAGTTCTTTTCAACTCTCACCTCTAAAGTTCAATCATATTCAGTTGTAAAGGTTCTACGTTTCGACTTAATCCAGAAAGGTAAATTATAATCATATGTAGACAAAATATAATTAGCAGTATTTAACAAGTATAGACACTTTCTTTCCTAAAAAATATATTGTATTGATTATGGACTATAAACGATAAAAATATTTTAAATATAATTTTTCAATACTAATCCGAAATATGAGAGAATAACTTCGGGAAATACGATAAAAATTTAAAAAACGATACCGTTAATGTAGCTTCAGAGCGTCTCTCAACGAGCTGAAAATGAATGCGAATTCAAAACTGCCTTCCAGATGTGTGTAGCACAAAGTAAAAACGCAAGAGCTTACGTAGCGTGAGAGTTCATACATATGCATCGCCAAACCGTGGAAACGAGGAAGATTTTTGTGGTTTTCTTTGTTAACAATGATTTTGCTTCACAAAAATGCAAATTATTTTTAATAACAATTATTAATTCTAAATTTGTAACATTTTAAACTGTGTAAGTTAAGAAAAAGTATAAATTTGAATGTATATTTGTTTGATTTACATTGGTAAAGAGATAAAATATTCATAAAAATCACAGTATTAATAATTATTTACGTACATTTTATTCGTTACGAGTAGCTAATATAAAAAGTTCTGCAGGTATTATATTTATAAGTTGAGATATTACATGAGAAATCAAAAATTATATTAAATTAATACTTAAATATAACAATGTAAATGACAACAATATTACAATGTTTAAAATATTTTTTCTATAGCAAAAAATTAATAAATTTAAGTATAAATTAGAAAATGAAATGAAAATACGCGAGCTAAATTACAGTGCACTTCTATAGAATGAGAGCAGAGTGGGATACATGGGAATGCGACGTAGGAGGGGACTTATAAGCATATGCCGTGGGGAGGAGGACAATTTACATGCGTCTCAATGGGATTAAACTGCGTCAGGGACGGTTTTTCATTGGATTTCCGATCGGGATGTTGTGTTTTCAAGTTCAAGATTTAGATTGTATAATTTATTTTCGTGAATAGACGAGGGTGATGCATCTCAGATCTAAACCATTGTCGAAATATTTTTACTTTTGTTTAGTCCTATTTGACAAACTTTAAGTAGGTTACAAGCAATCGGGTGTTAACGAGTCTTTTAAACTAGGCATTTATAAATATTTTCACTACGCATAAATAAGTTTATAAAACGATTTCATTAATTATTAACAAATTAAAAGTTAATGATTTTTATGTAATATTTACAGCTAATTTTTAAATCAAATATAAAACAACCTGTTCAAGCGTTTGTAAACGTTATTTCTTTAACAAATGTATGTTGCAATTTGTGTATCAAGTTTCCTAAATTAGAATTTATTTGAACGTCATAGATAGAAATTATTTGAATGTGTTTGTTAAACACGGAATATATATTTTAATTGAGCGTTGATCATTATTTGTGTAAAAACAATGTCTTTTTAAGCTATCTTGGATATTCGTTTATCAATTTACTTTTAAAAATATATATCTAAGGTTTTAAAATGTTAAATTTGTTAAAATTTTTATATACAAATGAGCAAAAACTTTGAATATAATTGTATTTTAAGCATAAAGTATACAGATTGTTATTAACATTACTTGGTTTGTAAGATATTTGAAAATATAATAATCTATGGGAATCATGTTAAAATGTTATGAGAAACACCTTCTTACATTTTGGAACCAATAAGGAGAAAGAGACGCGATTAGAATATACATCTTCAATTTCGTAGAAAGTCTTGATTATGGGTAAATCTTGGTAAACCGGCCGGTCGTATAGAAAGCGAACAGGTGCAATGCCACGTGCTCGTTTACCTATACCTCTATATACATACATCCCTTCTCTTCGGTCTTTCTTTCTCCGCAGGTATGGAGTTATATTGAGAGGCTCTTGTCATGTGTATATATATATATATATCATTGTCTTTGCAATTTTTGGGTTCAGTCTCCTTTTCCCTTATTCGTATAATGTTAATCTACAATTGTTTAATATTAAGACACGTATCTTTAAATATCTTTGCTGATTCATATAACAAAACAATTATAAAAAAAATTAAGGTTTATTAACTTTGACAGGTTATTTGTATTTTAATTGAGTAAAGCATAGTAATACAAATATAATTATATCGAGTAACTATTTTATATTAGTGAGACAAAAAATGATTTGGTAATTTCTAGTTTCATATTATATCCTTTCAAATAAACTGTCTATACTGTTTGATCTTATTTCTTTTTCATTTGGGTTCTCGGTAATGAACTTTCAGAAAATTAATTAAGTATCTAATATTTTAAAGTGATTGCTCATTGTTTTAGATCTTATTTAATTTAGGTTGTATAAGTTCAATTGAAAAATTGTAAATAACTAAAATTAATGCGTTTATTATTACAGATATTGTATCAGTTTAAAAAATTTTACTTTTGACGGTAAATAATGAATAATTACAACTATTGTCTTGAAATACACATGGGTAGATGTATTGAGAAGTCAAGTAAATTAATTGAATAATAAATTTTTCTAATTAAATAAACTGTTTACGCGCAAATACATAAAAATACATATAATTAAGTAATTAATACAACTTTTTGATTCTATATAAAAAAATTTTAAATTATATAAAACTTAAGAAACGAGTTATACCAAACAATGACTCTTTGTGACTGAATACCAGCTTGCTTAAATTTTCAACGAATACAAAAAATACATAAGATTAACTATTATATAGGATTAATGACTAGACGAAATAAAAATTGTAGCTATAACTTTCCCTTTCGAAATCTCAAATGATCGAATTCGCGGGCGGCTGCGCTCGAACCATAGGAATTCCGTCGGCGCGTCTAAAAGCGTCGTGAAACAAGTACATAACGTGCACGCTTTTCCAAAACTCCAAGTTGCGTAATATACGCACGCTTTAGGGAGAGGGAGGGGAAATTACGGGCGCGTCTCCGCTTTCCCGTGATTCCGTGCCGAGCATATTACGAAATTACGCGATGGAAATAGATATTTTGCGGGGGATATGTCAGCATTGTTGGTTAGATATCTACGTTACCGACTGCTAGCGTGTCTTCTTTTTAAGAAAACAACACTAGTTATTTTTAACGCAATATTTCAACTTCTTATTAGTCAGTAATACCTATTATTAAGCGGGACGTATAGGAAACTAATCCGAAAATGTATTAGGAAGCGTTATATATCTATATGAATCAATTGAAAAACAATCTCTTCTTGTCGATACAAATATATAGATTATTGTTTATTGATCTATATAGTTGATCTGTACAGGAAATCGAGAATTTTTATATATACATCTTACTTAATTATTTTAATCAACTTGAATAATCTCAAAAATTAACACACACGCGAATGTTGTTAATCGAACAACTTTCTCAATTAATATAGCTTGACAAATATTATACCTGCGTAAAATATGTTGTTAGTCTATTTAAACCGACTTTCTTTAACGCCTGTTGGTGCTTGTATATGTAATTAAAAATGAAATAAGTACATATGTGACATTCAATTGATAATCCGCGTATATTTATCTAATGTTCTAACTGTTAATTATACCCATAGAAAAGTGATTTGTATCAATACGCGGTAATATTCACTTTCTTGATTTTAGAAACTCGTAATTCCGCGCAATGCATTTGTTGATATTACATTTCAAGTGTATTTCCAAGGAAACCACAAAAATTATTATATGTCGAAGCAAATTTCGTATATATACAGAAAGTGTAGTAAAAAGAAATCACCTAATTTCGACGAAAGGACATTGTCAATACGTATTTTATTTAATAATTAGACAACGACCGAAATTCTACTCTATCATCATTATTTTTACTTGATAAAAAAGTAAGTTGTGTTATTAACATTAATTTGGTATAGTTTCCTAATGTTCCAATAGTTAAAAGTATAGATCCGATTTTTAATAAAAATTTTGAAAGTACGTTATCGTAATAATAAGAGTAGCAATTGAACACAGTAAAGTAAATCTCACTTCCAACGAATCGGAGGTTCTCTACGAATGTGTGTAATAGTCCAATGATCTATTAGAGGTAAACAAAAGGAAGGAAAGGAAAAAAAATGAAGACTCGCGAGATAGGAATCAAGGAAGTTCGAGCCCTGGTAACTCGAGCGTGTATAGAGTTGGGATGAGGCAACGTCGACGAAAATGGGCCAGCAAAATTCGAGGGCCGTTGGGCCCACACCGGCCCAACTGCAATTGCAGCGTCTCGCCGAGCAACGTCGAGAATCCACCAAGATGAGACTTGGCAGTTTTAAACGTCGAGGTTTTTATGTTTTACAATTCTTCACTTTCTTCAGCTGTTCATTATTTCCTCTATAATCTATTTGTTTGAGTGAATGTGAGAAATCTGGTAGTTAATACTTTTTTTCTACTTTTCACAACTGAATGTTACGTATTACTATTCAAACCAGCTATTACGCATTTACTTGTTATATCAGTTGAAAAGTAAACAAAATATTGACTGTGAAAGAAAAAGAAATATTCACAATAACAAATTCGATTACTAGGTGAAAATATTGAGACGAGACACTTTTACTAATATTTTATTGTAAATTAACCGTACTTATGTGTAAAAATAAAATACAGGTAAGGTATATACATAGCGATTGATTTTTATTCTCAACAGCAAATATAATAATCATATTTTTATCACGTTTGAGCTACCTTCATTCTTCTATATAATGCCGTTTAATTGTTATGTATTTTACTCCTAAAGAAATGTAAAAAAAATAGCAAAGTTTTTCGTTGTGAAAATCTACAGCAACCGAGCGAAATTCATTGATAATGGTTGCATCGACGGAAAACCGTTCGACGAAGCTTTTTGCTTCGCTCGAAAGTTCTCATCCGGAATGTCGACGCTACGTGCATTGCAATGCACCGATGCATCCGGCATCGCTTAACCAATCACGAATTTTTACATTACTTTCGTAATTTCAAGTGGATTCGGTTATATATAGTGTGCTATAATTGTTTGTTATGAGTATATTTTTATGAAATTGTATATTGGTGTATCCGTTTGGGTACTTAATCGTAGTGCGATAGTTTTTACTTTGCACTTTGTAAATAAAATTTAAAGAATGCAAATAATTAAAATAGATTGCTAACCAAGAAAAAGGCGCGAATACCCATAAATTACCCAAACGGATTTAAATATTACCAAGAAGCGTAAATATTCGTGATGGCTGCCATTAGTTCCTCATTTTGCTTGGTAATGCTGGAGATTTAAATCGTCGTATAGGTTTTACTCGTTCCTCTAATTATCGCCTTACTTTGACTTTCAGAGAGGCCGACAAGGAAGAACTGCATCGACGCACACCAGCCTAATAACAATCAACTCAATACGAATCTCAACAGTGAGTATATAATTTTCATCATTTTAATATTTTCTCCGCGGTAAACCGCGCTTTCATCGTTGGTTAAGACTGACTGACTGTCGCGCGATTCTCATTACACGCAGATGAAAACAATAGAGAAATTTCATAATGGATTTATTTATTTTTTTTTAAATTAATATTGAATTTTTAATTCTTTTTTTTTTAATTCTAATTTTTAATATTTGATTTATTTATTTATTTTTTTTATTTCATTAAATTATTTTTAGTGTTACTATATAACTTATATAAAATATATAATATCAACTACCTATATGACAAATTAATTTGTCAACTCGTTTTAAAATAGGTTCCTTGGTTAGTATTCTAATTTAGCAATTTGGTTTTTAATCTAGATAGTAATTATACATACATTTGTTAAAAATCTTAACAATAATCTAAAATTTAGACAAAAAAAGGTATCACAAATCGTTGTAGTGAAAAAATAATTTTATGCCGCAAGAACAAGGCACAAGAAAATAATACATATGTTATAATACAATATAATCTTAATTAAATATTTATACAAGCATTAAAACAATAATATAAAATTGCGAAACTGACAAATTTAATGGTATTAGTTGTGTATGACAAAGTATTACTAAATTTATAAACAAAAAAGCAAAAAAACACGTTTCAAACACATATAATATCAGTGGTTTTGTTGAATTCAACCGAGATTACAGCAATAGTCTATTTTTCAGTAAAAACTAAGATGCAAATTTGTACATTTCGAATATCGCTTTCACTTGGATTTCAAAATTTCCATTCGAATGATTTTATTTCTGAATGCGTTTCCCACAAATATAGCATTTGGTGTCTCTTCGCGGTGTAATTTAAAGACGAATCACGGAAGGCTTTTCAGTATATAATTGAGGACTTGGGTGATTTCTCTCGACCAATGTGAAATTACAGTGCTATTTTCCAATTTTCTATTCGCTATGTTCAATTACCAGACGATAAAGAAGTTTTTATGAAAATTAATTAATCATATTTTACGGGAAATAAGGAAGATAAAATTCTGTTAGTAAATATATGTGTTCTCATCGTACACTTGTCAAAATTTTAAAATCTTAAAATTATCAATGTTTAAAATGAGTGTTAGATTGATAAAAATTATTACTAAAATATAACCGTACAAGAAGAATGTAATATTCAATAATAATATTCAAAAACCATGATCCATAGGAAAAATACGGAAAAGTTGTTGCAGTGTAATAAGCGAATCGTCACGTATTAAAACCTCGAAAATTATATAGTAAGCAGCAATAACAATAAACGAAACCGACGACCATAGACAAGACATTTGGTAAAAGGTACTTTAACACATAGGTACGAGGGGCCCCAAAACCTTGGGATTTACAACCTAATCCCCCCGATGTCTCGACGCCGTCGAATTTTCCCCACGTATAGGAGCTGCGCACTTAACGGTACAATTGCGGGCTCAAACTCCTCGGTATACCTCCGTACAGACGCAGACAGTTCAGACGCTCTCGCGCTTTTCTCCTGTCAACATCTCGAAATTTTACCGCAGTTATATTGTCGACGGATTCTATTGTATAGATGGTGTCTCTGTCGGTGTTTATGTGTACGTGTATGACATTCATACCATATAGTGCTTTTGACATGGAAAGTGCAGTTTTCGTTCGAAGTGTTTTTTAGCCATCTGACAGTTTCGAATAATTGTCTGACAAATGTTAAACTATGGTGTTTATTTAGACAATCTATAGGTAAAATGTGACATTTTTTTAAGTTTATTACGTATATGTATACATAAATAATCAGTGTTACGAAATTAAAAGTTTCGCGTAGTATTATTGTTTCTATTTTTATAATAACCTCAATTTTAAATTAATAATAAACAATCGATTTTTTTCAACCACGTGATTATAATACCCTTATATTTATTGTGTTGATATTATTTCTGAATGAAACTATAACTCAATTATTTAATAAAGTGGCAGTAATATAATGAATTTTCAAAAAAATTTACTTTTTTTTAATAAAAAAGTTACTTTTAATTAACGATTATTTCATGTAATTAATTAAAACAATGCGTTTTAACCTACATATTAATCAAAACTTTGATTTTTTGTTAAAAATGTATAAACGTGATAACAATTAGAAATAATAATCGAGAAATATATATCCCGATAATAAATAGGTTTGTCTGAAGAAGCGTTTATTAAATATTTAGGTTAATCATAGTACGACGTGCTTATATATGTGTATAAAAAACATTATACTACCGTTAACTAAATATGCACCGAGGCGTGTATAAAAAAACTTGAAAGCTCCTGATTATAGTACAATTAAGTTTCATTAGATTTAAGAATTTCGTGCGATAATAATCAGGTTGTAACGCAAATCTTCATTCTGGGGTTTACTCGTTTTAATTGAAATGCCGGCTTGATTTAAGTATCTTTTTTTTTATTACCTCCAAGATTTATAGAAACATACCTAGCAGTAAGTTCTCTTGTATATATGAACATATTCGAATTATAATCCTGTACATTTTGTAAAAAACTGTATTGTTGATCGTTATTTAATGTTGTTTTCTCGTAAAATGTAAGTGTACGCGAAAAAATATATCAAACTGCAACGATTGTTTATGTTTATAATTTTCTGTATCATTGCATTATAATATTAGATTACTGTAACATAAATAACCAGATGTAAGAAAAAAAATGAGTCACCAATAACATTACTCATCCCTAAATCTAATCAAAATATATTGCATCAAAAGTAATAGTCATCTTGTATATTAGGGTGGATGCGTCAGTTAGGACCTCTAAATGAGATTCAGTGAATTTTGCAGTGACTCTTAGGTGTGGAGGGATGGGAGTTTGGGGCAATAAAACCTCTCCGGTTCCGAGAATCAACTAAACCTTATACAACGTTTTAAAACCTATATAAGTTCAAATGTTAATTCACCTGCTTTTGCAATGACACGTGGCCTTTAAAATTCATTTAAATATATATGTGTAGTTGAACGAATTTTCCGTTATTCCAGAATCAAATGTTGCAGCTGTCAAGCAATTGCCTACCATCAAAAGTGTTCAATCAAATATCACTACAAAGAAGAAAAACTCAACAACCAATAAAGGTGAGCGTTTATTAACAATTTATTGTATAATATTAATTTGGAGTTATTATGAGATTATTGTTTATGTAATTTTGAATATTAAAATACCGTTTTATACATTTTTATTGTACAACATTGCTACATAATATATAACGGGCGCACACCTTGCGAATATAAAAGTAAACAACATAAAAAGTCCATATAACTGTGAAATTCTTAACAGAAGCGAATTTTCTTAGCATTCGTGTAAATCATAAATAATTTATAATAATTAAGAAAAGTATATTAATATCTTGTAAAAGTTTACGCCTGTTTACTTATGCAGATTGTTATTAGTATTTTTTTACAACAAATGTATAATCTAAATCTATAGAATAAACCGAAATACTTGGATATTGAAAATGAATAATACATTCAACAGCGTAAACTGTATGGATTTACTATTTAAAAAGAGAAGTTAAAGATAAATGATAAAACGCCCGGTTTAGCACTTGCATATATAACTAAACTTCTTAAAACGCAACATCTCAATCACTTCAAGTGCATAACCTCGTAAAACTCGCGTAAAAGAAAACGGTACCCTCGAATCCGCAAGCACACCACACGTAATTGTCAAAACTCTCATGATAAAATAAAAGAATTTTTCGTACTAAAAAATTTTTTTTTAATTTTATTACATTTTACAGTGAAATATTAAAGTATTCTAGTAGAAAATATAATTCAGTAAATAACGGTTTAGAGAATTGTAACATTAATCTTTGTTTATCTATGTACACTAGAAAATATACGTCCAATTATAAACAAACGTTAATAATACTAAAACTACCTAACTAAAGATATGTAATAATTAATATAAAATATTGTAGAAAACTTTTACGATAGCTAAATCTTGTATCTAAGACAAATAATCGCAATACATATATTATCGTATTAATAATAAATAATAGAAAAAAAAGATAAGGAAACTCTCTTTCCGCGGCCACCGTTTCTAAACCGGAGAAAATAAGGAAGACACACAGACACGATTGTTTTCCTTGCGGTTTTAATTACCAGAAAGGAACTGGTACGTTGAAAGTCTCTGGACGGCTTTTGTTTCACTCTGATTAGAGGGGGATTCTTCGGTTTCTTTATAAAAGTCAATTCCAACATGTGTATATGTGTACATATATAAATGTTAGAAATGCAAATTGATTATTACTTTGTGCAAATATCTGGAGAAAGTTAGGACAAAATTTCTTGTACGTATGGTAAAAATATTTCTTGTGCGCTTCCGTTGATTATTCTGTTAGTTTAATATTTCGTAATGTAATTTTGTATTGAAAATAATGAACATTTAATTAATTTTTTTAACTGAACTTTTGACTATATCTATTGATTCTGTAATTATTATATATACATAATTCCATTAAACGAAACTTGGGAATGTTCGATTATGATTTACATAATATATAACTTTTAATGTTCTCAAATTAATATTCTCGAGCGATACGCGCGTCGCCATTGAATAATCATTTTGACGTTATTTGTATACATATAATGTATATACACTATTCGATGTTAAGTTCATTCAGTGGATAAAGGCTGGTAGTATGTAACATTTTAAAAAATTAGCCAATGCAATGATAGTTATAGATTATATTTATAATATGTCAATATGATGATTCTTAAATGTAATGTATTTAACATAATCACAATTTAAAAAATAGTATTATTTAATTTAAAATAAAAATTAAAGATTTTAATGGGGCTTTTGTAGTGTTAGTATATAATAAATTAAATATTTCTTGTAAATGCGGTAAGACTCTCAGTTAAGTTTGTATTATATTTCGAAAAAAGCAAAGCGATAAGTTATAGGTTTGTATTTGGTAAGTGACTCGTAATATTGAAAACGAGGGTTAGACAAACAGCGAACAAGTTCAGTGGGCTAATAATTGAGTGTAGGTCAGGTATATAGGCGCGTCCGCAGCCCGAAACTTAGGCGAAGAAAGTGATACTTTCACTACGGGACCGGCGAAAATTTCGCTGTGCGTATATAAGAGCGCGGTTTTCTAGACAGCCGATGCCCAAGTGGGTGAAAAAAAGGGATATACACGTACGAGGGAGAACCGGTTTTTATTTACACTTACTTTTCAAAATTACACTTTTTTTATTAGCTCTTTATAAACATGCAATACATATACATATACAGTACTTTCATTATGTGGCGTAGCAACCGTCCAAAGGATGGAGTATTTGCAAACGAAAAGTGTAATTACACTTTAACCAAGTAAATTAATAGATATTTTAAAATATTAAGTTTTAAATCAAAATAGGCTGAGTTTAGCAAGTTTTTAAAACATTTTAATGTTATAAGTATCTAATTTATCGGATACACCTATTCATAAATTTACAATTTACAATCATTAAAAGATGTATGTATACGGTTGCATACGTGAGAAATTTTCTAAGCTAAACTCTGCAGATTGCTTGGGAGGTGAGAAACAAATTTTATAGACACTGAAAATTGTAATTCACCACACCTTTCTCTCTAATAGTTTATTTTACGACCAAAATATTTTAGTATATACTAATTTATGTTATAAATGAATTTTTGTGTTTATTATTCGTTTCAAATGAGCTGAAACATGCGTGTAAAATATAAGTGATATATAATATATACCGGTACATTTTTTTGCTTTTTTTTTTAAATACTCGAAAATTAAGGTATGCCATTATTGTTTATTTATTTTATAAATGTATGATTGTAACGTCGATCTTTCATTCAGAATAGCTGATAGATAATCATTTATTACAAAATGCGCTGGTATCGGTCACATAATAGCAATGGACAATGAGAAATTATTTTTAAATAAAAATCATTTGTTTTGCTCGATAACAAGAAATAGCAAATTTTATAACCCGCATTAACTAATTTTATATACCGTATAGTATACTCAACATCAACATTATTTCAATAATTAACAATCTTGTATCGTTACATTAGTATTCCCGCATTTTCAAGCGTATCGAAAATATTCCGATTTTTCCCACAGTTGGAGCAGGAAAACTGTAAATTCTACCGAATGCCAGATAAGACCGGCATTTTACAAAGTTTTGGTATAGAAAGAATGCAGCTTGACTATATATGCTTATAGTTTTTTTTTGTTTTAACTTTTTTGCACGATAAGACGGAAGTTTAGAAAGTAGATGTTATAAAGTAGCTTTTTTTTATCTTTCCTGATTCGCTGCTTACGGTTCTGTAGGAAAAGCTTGAACTGATTTTAATATTGACATCTTATTTAATCTTGATAAACTTTCACGCGTCGTGAAATGTAGGATTACGGACTTAATTATTGCTTTGTGTATAACCGATGTTTGTAGCCTACATTATAAATATTTTATTAAATTTAGTAACACTTACTATTATTAAAATAAAACTATTATAAAAAATTTACATCGCAGACGAGAAGGTCATTTAACTTGTGAAACATTAATTATGAAACGTATTACGGTAGCGCATGCGATGACACGAATATCTCGTATTTTACATTAATGGACCGGCAAAACGTCTTCTTTTATCTCGAATTTCTTGGATATAAAATTACGATGGATATGTAAACAACCGTTTTGGTAGATCAATTTTTAATAGATGATTAAATTAAACAAATTAAACATTTATATTTATTTTATTCTATTTATTTATTTGATTATTCTAATTACGGTTTAAAATTATTACAACTATATAATTTTTACTCTGTTTCCAATCCCAACAATTTTCTTTCAATAATTGTTAAAATTCTTGAAAGTGTCTGCATGAAAGCTACTTATAATTAAAATTTATATTTCACGCTGTATTCAATACGTTAGTAAATAAGTATACGAGTAAAGAGAATTATTTCCTTAAAGAAAAAAACTCTTGCATAGAAAAGAACAAAAAAATATTTAATCCGTCATACGTATATTTATAATGTAAAAAGTATTCAACTTTCTCATGCACCGTTTGATTAACATAAATATATTTATTATGTAAAAAATAAAGTGGTAAATTAGTAGTTATCCATTAAATTTACAGTGCGAGTGTGTGTACATATACGAGGATCAGAAAATTACGTACACGGCTATAGAAAAATTCTAAACCGTATAGAGCAGCGCGACGCGTTAGTCGGTTTTTTTTTCTCGATTCAGCGAAGCGAGGGCACAGCCGGCGTTTCGCCAAGGTGAGGAGAGTGGGGTCCGCGCGCTAATTCAGTCGGTTCTCGTGAGCTACTCCCGAGTACACGCATTTTCGGCTTTCCAAGTGCGCAATTCGAAATTCGATTGTTTGTTGACGGAAATTTCTTTTTTTGTCGGTTATTTTTATTTTATTTAATACTACGATTTTTATGTCAAAAAAAAAAGTGAAGAAACCGGGCGGACTTGGATTTTTATGTAACGCGCGTGTGTGCTCGATATATATTTTATGTGAATTTTGAAATTTAAAAGTTACGGAAATGTGTATTATCAAAATTGCAGTGCAAATGGGATACAGTAGAATAATATATTAAAGTTGAATAAAAACATTAATTATTTTTGTGAAGATGTTACAAATAATTCGTTGATAAGTGTAATCATATCAACATTTTATTACAATCAAATTATAAAATTAAAAAATGTAATTTAATATGTATATGCAATTTATTTACATAAAATTAAAATCTCATTCGATGCCTTCTCAAAAAATAAGGTACTCGTGACGATAGCAAACTGAAAAAAAATGATTACCGAGAAAACAAAATCAGGAGAAACCGCATGATGTAGCGTAACCTAAAGAAACGCGAGGGAAACAATGTAGCATATGAATGGGAGTAGCAGTAGAATAATAGTACCAATGATGTATACAGAAATTTAAAAAATCAACGTAACATTAATAATAAAACAAAATCTCAACACTTCAAATATATGAACGAAAATTCAGTAGTAGAATTATTTTAACAATGGGACCTGTACCACTAGTTGTAGATCGCACCAATCGCAAAGAAGTAACGCAAGTACCGATTTTGAACAACAACAACAATAATAACAACAATAACAACCTGCACGTGGTGAACGAATTAGCGGGAACGCCACCGAAATTCGATACGCGGGAACAAGAAGTTCAAGTCGATTCTGCGGACGTCACGCTTCAAGCTCTTGCTATTACCGTCCAGTATTTTACGCGTCAGGTGAGATTTACAACTTTCATTTGTATTTATATATACATATGTACAGCGTTTTTTTTTCTTAATACTGATTATAAAATTTAGCACATTAATACATATGTGGAATTATTTTTTTATCATGTACACGTTAAAGATATTATGTTTTTGCTAGTCACACTTTCATTCTACAAATAAATAAGATCTATTTTAATATCAATATTTTTAAATTACTACTTTGATTATTGACACATTTTGTTATGTGCCAAGCCCCGAGAATTGTAAAAATAATTATTGTATTATACATTTATATAAACGATTAATTGCATTGTCAATTTTTAGTTGGAAGAAACAGCTGACGGTAGAATAAAATCCGATTCCGACAAAATGAAGACTGAGTGGCTGTCGGCGAGATCGAAACTCGAGGACCTCAAGTCGCGTAAGACGAGCATTGAGGATGCATTGAACGAAGAAAGAGAGAAGCATCGTCAGGCTCTCGAAACTTTGCGAGAAGATCGTGAGTATATTAAATTTGATCCTATACACGTCCACCTGTTGCTAAATTTGAGTTAATCTTCTTTTACTAAAATCAAACTAATGAATTAACGCTTATTTTTGCATATGCAAGTTAATCACCTATTGTAATATATTATTTCTATAATAATTATTATAAACTACTGTTACCTATTTTCATTTCTAAATGTTTAATGCATTTTTCTTAAAATGCTATTACGCATTTGTAATATTTTCTTATTATATTACGAGTTAATAGTGCATGTATTTTCATCACGCAAAATTTAGAGACTTAAGTTATGTTAGAAATGATCGGAGATAAAGTATTTCGGGTAAGCGGCACCTTGAGCTCGATCTCGGAGACTTTTATTTGAGCGCTTCATACAACTAGTCGAGTGCAATCGTCGCGTCAAGTTCAATGTTAATATACTTTATTACGTTATTTTTAATTGATAAATACTGCAAAACATAGTATTTTTAAACTTATCTATAGTATAGTTTCAAATATGAAAAAAAAAAAATTTAGTTTATACAATTAAAAAAGAAAAAAAAATTCTAAATTTTTTGTCATTGCAGTATATAAGAATTTATTTGAATAAGATCAGTAATTTTAGTATGTAAAGTGAACTATGTTAACATAAACCTATCAATATCCAAATTAAACATCAAATACTTTCATGTTCAAAGTTTGTTTTAAGACTTTCACCATGGTCTATTCTTTGTTTATACAGTAAACGAGTTACATTAAGAATTCACTTTTAATTATTTACTTAAGACACTTTTGAAATTACGATATGAGCCTTAGAACTATCTTATTATACATATTTGAATTTTTAAGCAATTTAGGTGGATATAATACTGAACAATTGAATTATGATTTGCGCGTTCAATTAATATTGCGTTATATTACGTACATATCAAAAATTACTGTGATAAATTAATTAACAAAAATAATCTTTCGTTTTCTACTAGTTGAACGCGAAAGATTCGAGCGATCGATGCTCGAGGATTCGCTACAAGAACGGGAGCGCGAACTTGGTCAAGTCCGAGCATCCCAAACGACCGGTGGTAAGGATCTAAATGCCTTACTTTCGGAAATTGACTCGCTACGTACGGTTCTCGAGCTGCGTAGTCAAGAATACAATCAACTACGTGCTGAGGCTGAATTATTAAGACATGAATTAGAAGAAAAGCCAACGAGAGAACAGCAAGTCCAAGCGTCAGAGGAAGATGTAGTAGATTTATTTAACGAGGTGAACTTCAATTTTATGTCAACTTTAACTAATGTTCTCTAAATACATGAATTTACAAAACAATTATAGAAGCAATACAACACATTTCCAATAAAAATTCTTTTATTACACGTTTAAGCTCTTCATGCCTTGGATACGCTTAAATTAATTTTTTACTTTTTAAATTTAAATTTAGCAAAACCTAGTTTTTAGTATCAATTACAATATTATAATTAATATAACAATAAATATACAAATAATATAATTATTTAAATTATTTAAATTAATATAATTATTTATTTTTATAGTCTGAAGATATGTTTGACATCCGATACAAAAGAGATTTCGAAAAAATGAAGACTGAGTGGGTTACTACGAGGTCGGAACTTGAAAGCCTAAGGTTACGAGAATCAAGTATAGAGGAGGCCTTAAGACAAGAAAGAGAGGAGCACACAAAACTTGTCGAAAGTTTACGCGAAGATTGTAAGTATTGTAATAATAAAGATATATATGAAATGTATGGAAATATGTATCATTAGCTGAAAATAAATAATTAAAGAATCCATTAACGAATAATTTTACAATTCACAGTGGATCGCGAAAGATCGGAACGATCGTTACTAGAAAGATCTATACATGAGGAACGACAACGTGCTGATAATCTTCAGGATTCGTTGGTCGAACGTGAACGTGAATTAGGCCAAGTTCTATCGCATTCCACTACTAGTTCGGCTCAAGGAGCACTTTTGGCGGAAGTGGAATCGCTTCGTACAGTTCTAGAACTGCGCAGTCAGGAAAATGCAATGCTGCGATCCGAGGCAGACACTTTAAGACGCGAGCTTGATGAAAAAGAGTTGATTAAGCAGAAATGTGAAGCTTTAGAAGCAAGGTGTGAGGATCTCAAGGCACAATTGCAGAAAAAAGAAACTCTTGAGCGTGAACTTGTTCACAATAATGAGGTAACTTCATTTTAATATTATATTATTTTCATTTAACATATAGTTTTCTATATTTTCTTCAAATTGCAAATGCATAATAGAAAAATCGAAATTCAATTATTTAATGTGTTTAGATGATAATGGGCTCGTTTCAACAAATATCGAAACAAAATAAACGGCTATCACAAAGAAATGAAGAACTACTTTGGAGGTTGAGGCAAAAGAATGAAGTGGTTAATGTGCTGACGAATCAGTTGACTCCATCGTCTCAAAGATTATCAAAATCAATGGAACCCGAAGATAGTGAACATGCTTCTTCAGATGCCAATTGCACATCAAAATCTGAGGTAAAAATATTAAAAAATTAATTTATCTACGTTTTTTGTTCGATATATAGAATTTTAAATTACATGTACAACTTTTTAATTCTAGTCTTGCTCCATGGTCAAATATATGGTGGAAAAGAGTGATTCAGTCTCTTGGACGCTTGATATAACTGAAACTATGAATACCAGTAGTAGAAATAGCACAAAAAATTCAAGTCCAATTGCAAGACGATACCATGATACCAACGGTACTCTTGTATCGAGGCAAGGCTCGTTAAGACTTCCAATGTCAAGGCGATCATCTCAAGGTACGGGACGCGCGAGATCCAACAGTGTCTCGGTCGCAGAGATACCGAGTACTGCCGATGAACCCATTTGGAGTCCATCCTATAACTCGACGCCGCTTCAGCGCCGCAGGACCGTCGCTACCGCTAACGAACAAGCTTGGGTAAGTTAATCAAACACTCATAAACTATAATATTATTTTAATGTAAGCTTTGAACTATAGCTTTTAAAAATAAAAAAATCAAACGTCATTAAATCATATATAATTTTTTTTAATTCAAGCTTATTACGTAAAATTTGCAGTAGTTTTACATAGGTATGTTTGAAAAAGCGCATGCTTATTAAGAAACATTATATTTTCTTAAAACAATTACTGTTTATGGATAAAGTTGATAAGCTTTAATTTCTTATTATGATAAATTAATGTAAATATAATATCTTTGATGAATATTTACAATAATCTAATAAATTATAACTGAAGTTTTAAGAAAATATTTATTATCATTTATTACATATTATATTATATTTACCATTGACTTTTTTCTAAAAATGTGTATATGATGATTTTATTATTTTTTTTATCAAACAGAAAATTAATTGTTTTCACCGTTAATTACACACATATACAGTCGCTAATACTACATTCGAGTTTCGACATTGCAAAATTCACAAAGTTCCTGGAATCATTATGACACACACGAGTCCATTTTTGCAACATAGTATCGTTCGCCAAATAAAACTAATAACTCTATAACACTTGTAATACAAACAATTTTCTACTATTCCTTCCAGACCGCTTATCCAAAAACCGACGTCATCTCGACATAAAAAAAAATCGAAAACAAAAATCCTATTCTTGATTTGTTTGGGACGTTGCAGTCGCTGTCGAACACCTTTAAGGAAAACTCGAGTGTGACCAGCAACGTCGGCGCAGGCGTCGAGATCTTGACAACAGACGAGGAAGAAGAAGAAGAAGACATTGGTCAGCGACCTCAAGAAGCAGGTGGTGAGGCAATGATATCTGAGGAAACCTCTACCTCTTCGAGCAGCGAGGATGACGAATCCTCAATCAGCAGCAGCGACATTCCTTGACTGATGAAGCAGACGCACAGATGGAAGCCTAGTGCTCACCTCGACTATTTTTACTGAAGTTATGCTGCTTTACCGAACAAATCGGAAATAAATCAATGCGACTCCTCGTCGTCGGCGTTGATTGTGATTAAAAATTTCATTAACCGATTACTGAAACATCGGAATTATCTCGGTAAAGTAGGAGCCTCCACTGAAGATTTGAAGATTCGTTACTATAGTCGAAATAATTTTATAGTTAATGTTTCGTTTCGTGAAACTGCATTTTTTCTGTAAATATTTATTATATTTTAAAATAAGTGCGCGAAAATTGTTCGGGTTTATTTTAGCGGTTAGGTTTATATATTTCTTTTTGTACAAATCACCCAGGAACGCTACAAATCATTAATTATACAATTAATATTTTTTGCTGTTTGCTCCTCAAGCGAATTTGCTCAAATCGATCAGGTTCGCGTATAAACATTTTTTATAATAAAAGAACCAAAACAAGCCTTTTTTTGGACAACGAGAGCAACAGCAGCCTGCAAATACTGTCACTGTCAAAGCTCGAAAAGCTCATATACTGTTTTTAATCTTCTACCCTTCTAGTTACTATGTATATAAAGTTCTCAACCATTTACCTGAGTACGCAAAAAATACAAGAGAATCTGTTCACCCAAAAAGTATATTAGTTGTCGACCCATTAGTATAAAAACTACCGATTGGAGTAAACAAGATGAATGCGAGAAGAAAGGATTTCATCTATTGCTATAAGCATTCAATACATGTGAGTTTAGTGATGAAAAAAGTATATTATTAGCTGAAATGCGATTCTTTGGCAAAATAAATGTATTATATATATTATATAAAAGTGTATCACAAATTTTTCTACCTTTCCAAGTTTATCCCTAATTTCATATTTAAATTTAAAATCGGATTAAAAAAATACAATTATTTTTTAAAAAGTTATAACGTTTCTTCGTCATAGTTTCATTTATTGATCACTTAACCAGTCGTTAGAAAATATAAAAATGTAACTTTGTACATCTTACAAGTAAAAACATTCAATGCATTTTTTGAAATATAAATACTGTTAATCTTACTATAATTAAATTCTTACATATGAAAATTTACTTAATTATAATTAACAACATAGTTTAAAATAAACTTTCTAGTTACAAATAATAAATTAAGTAATAAATTAAACTTATTTTCGCCGTGCTTTATTTTTTGTCGGGTTTCTTGTATGCAGGTGCAGTGTTGCTGTAAAATTAAATTTACCATTAATATTAGTAATTTATAATAAATACAGAATACATTTTTAAATAAATAATTACCGTTTCTCTCTTTAATTAATTGTTGCCTCTTCTGTAACTGTTCTGGTGTCAAGCTTTCAAGCATTTTATCAATGAAATTGTCAACAACCAATGATCGAGTCATTGAAGAGATAGGTGATCGACAATTGGGACATATTCTTTGCTTTTTAATCCACATATCTATGCAATATCGACAGAACGTGTGCATACAGTTTAAAGTCATTGCCCTCACAAATAATTCTGAACATATACTGCATGTCAATTGTTCATCCATTATATGATTCACTTTATCAATTATTTTTGCTTCTGGGCAGACATCATTATCTACTGTTAAATCAATCGAATCAATTATTGTATGATCTTCATTGGTCTGTGGTTGCAGAATTTCAACAAAAATGCAATTTTCTATAGGAACCGGTTGTGCACTTATTAGTTCTGTATAATAAAAAAATCAATAAATAATTTTAAGTAAATGTAAGTATGGTTATAAAATTTATTATAATAAATAAGTATTTACGGTTTTGCATGTTCTCTTTCTCTTTCAAAGCTTCTTCCATATCTTTCAATTTTTGCTCTAACAAATGCTTTTCATCTTGTAATTTAATTTGAACAGATTTTTCTTCTTGAAGTAAATTATCTATTTTTTTCTGCCACTCTTCTTGTTGTTTTTTTTCCACTTTCTCTCTTAACTCTTCCATTTGCTCTGCCATAGACAATTCCAATTGCTCTTTTTCTTGCTTAGTTTCTCTTAAAACTTCTTGCCATCTTTGCTTTTCTTCAGCTAATACTCTCTCAAACTGAATTTGTTCCTCTTCTAATTTTTGCAAAAGATCTCTATATTTTTGTTGTAATTCTAATTCAGTTGAATTGCCAATTTCTATTTTCTTTCGTAAATCTAAAATTTGATTGTTCAAGTCATCATTACAAGATTTTGTAACTTTTTGATCTTGTAACAGTTTTTCAAGTTCTTGTTTTAAATTTTCTTGTTCCTGTTGTTTAATTATAAGTTGATTTTCAAGATCTTTCCTTTCATTTTGCTGACATTCAACAAATGATCTTTGGTTATTTAAAACAACTCCTAATTCACAATTATTTGATTCCAAACGTGGTTGTTTAACAGAATCAAACTCTTTTTTAACTAAAGTAAATTTGTATTTAAAAGTATCGGCTAAACTTAATTGTAATACATCCCCTTCTTTAATTGCTTTACATTCATTACGATTAATATGCTCTTTATTAATAAGAGTATCGGTGGAGCTTAAATTTGTTACAAGCCAATCATTACTGTTTTCATCTTTATGTAGAATACAATGGTTTCTTGAGATCCAAACGCTAAGAATTATCTCGTCATTGTCAGGTTTACGTCCAATTTTAAACTGAAAAGGAAAGTAACAATTTAATGCAATAATAAAAATAATTTATTAATTTTTATAGTATAGTATAGTAATGTGTTTTATTACAATTTTTACATATGTTAAAATGCTACTATGTACAAATAGATTTTTAGCAAGTTAAACATTTACGTAAGTAAAACTAACTAATTAAGTATTACCTATAAGGAATGTTTATTATGTAGCAGGTAGATTTAATTCTTATAAAAAATGAAGATATGATATAATAATTTATGAATTTTTAGATCAGTAAATTAGTTTGATTTTCGTCAAAATTATATTAGTTA
Source organism: Theocolax elegans (assembly GCA_026168455.1). Taxonomy (NCBI): domain Eukaryota; kingdom Metazoa; phylum Arthropoda; class Insecta; order Hymenoptera; family Cerocephalidae; genus Theocolax; species Theocolax elegans. Next base: position 15,223,249 of record CM047425.1, on the reverse strand, counting down.
AAATGAAAAATTGTCTAAATATTGACTGCAATTTGTTATTACAATAATTGTTTAAAGAAATGATAAAGCTAATCTACAAAATTGCGTGAAAATAAAAGCCACTAAATAAAATGTAAAACGATTAAATAAATAAATACCTTATTCTTATTTATTCGAATGATATCGGAACTACAACTTGGATTGTTTGACGGTATCCTAATTAATAGAGGTTCAACGTCTTCTTCAATAGGACGTTTTTTATTTTCCATTGATGAATTTTCGGATGTTTCATTGCATACGATCTCCATGTTCATCACATTCGTTAATAATATTTTTCTAATATTTGTTTACACACGTTAGATCAACATCAGTACTTACTACACACGGAAGTAAGCAAAACAAGTTCTACAATTAATTCGTGAACGCGAGGGAAAAAGTTCTTGCACTTGTAATGATGATTCTGATTGGTTGAACCGCCACTATTCGGACAAGAAATTTAGCCAATAGGCAACAGTAGATATTTCCGTATAGAATTACAGCTGTGCTTTTACTTGCTAACTGAAGGAGTGGAATTGCAAAGAAATAAATTTAAATTAAAATGAACTATACTCGAGAAATACAATATTTATTTTATATACAAGTTACTTAATCTCGAATAATATAATATTAAAAATCTTCTTAAATTTGAATTTTATTAGCCAGGTCTTGTATATTTAGAATAATCGAATATTTCTTTATTCCCCAAAGTTGTACTATTTTTTATACATATACATTTCTCAAAAAAATATTCAATATTACATGATAAAAATTTTAATTATTTATTTAATTAATATATAATACAACAATTTTATACAAAAAAAAACAAAAATTCACTTGATATTTGTTTAAAGAAAAAGGCAAACAACATAATTACTACAAATGAATTAATGAACTAATAAATGTATATAAACAATATATATATTTTATGATTACATGTTATTCTTTGTTAAAATTAACAAATAAATAATAAATGATTATATATAGATAGAGAAGAATGTCCATAAAAGTAAAAACGTCTCCAACCGTATATAAATCCAATAAAAAAAGTTTTGGAGAATCATATAGTTCAGTCGTCTACATTTTGTATTTTGTATTGGAAAACATATATCCATAATTGTATATGGAAGTTTGAACTTACTGTATGATATAGTATTGATGCAGTTTATGGGCATTCTCCTTTATTTAAGTGATTATTTGCCGCGTTAATATTGCGTATATAGAAAACGTCATAAATAATTTAATAATTTTGTAATAACAATATTCAATATTTAAAAATTTTTTTATTTACAACTTGTATAAAAATTATATAATATAAATTTCACTAATATTAAGTAATTTGGTTTACCCTTAATTTAAATTAGAAAAGTCTTAATAGTTTGCTTTTATAAATTAATTTTGAACTGTGTATGTAAACTACAACTTAAACAAATTTGTAATTACTAAAAATTAATAAATTTGAATGCATTACGGATTTCTATGTTATTTTTGTATTTATATATACTTGTAGTTGTAGTTTAAAAATTGCTTTCATTACTGTATATATATAGATATAACTGCTCTAAAAAATTAGAGAACTTGAAAAAGAATTTTCTCAAGTAAATCCATAATCTAAATACATTGTGCGTAAGACTCTTCTTAAAAAAATAAAAAAAAATAACATTACAATTCTCAATGGAAACAAAACATTTATATATACAAAACTCATACCGTATATAAATAACTAAATAGCAGTCTCTTGTTAAGTCGATTACACAAGGGCAGCGAGAATAATAATTTCGTGTAAATGAAACAGTTGTTAAAAAAAAGGAAAGAAAAGTAAAAACTTATAAAACCAACTAAAAAATTTGAATTCACCACATCATAAAAGAGGCCCTTTTACTATTTCGAGCTAACGGATTCAAGCATAAATTAGTCAAAACTCTAATAGCTTCTTCTCCATCTGCGTCTTTAGCATAAAGAGTTTTCCTTTTTCCACGACTACTTCGTAAACTAACAAAATGTGGTTGATATACCGAGTCCTTAGTTAAATAAAAATCTCGTCCTCTTGGCTGACCGTTTCTAGTGGTAAAGTACGGATTTTTCGTGAATTTATTTGAATACGTTATTGCAGGATTTTGCGTTATTTTTGTTCGATTTGGCACCATCGGCGCTCTACGTTTAGTCGATATTCGTTCTCTTCTTATAGGTTTTGACGTATCGGTTTTAGGCAAAACCGTAGCGTTACTTTGCATCCCAACCAAAGGTACACCAAGCACAGTTTTCTTTCTCTTACTGTCACGTAATTTTTCATCCAGCACGTTTCTCTCGTAAACACTAATTTTCGTATTAACGAGTCCGGATTTTTCTACGGCTTTTAAAGTATCGGTTTTCTTATCTTCCTTTCTTGATTTCGCTACGGATTGGACACCCGACGAATTGTCAATGAAATTATATTGTCCTTCCAAGCTGCAATCGGTACTGACGTTCAAATCGATTTGTCTACGCCGACGTCGACGTCGACGTCGTTGAGTCGACTTTAAACTGGAAACATTTATTATTTTTTTCGATTTACCCGAGGAAAATTCACTTTTGAATTTGTTACGTAACGGAAGATGAAAGGTTGGAATGATCAAAGTTGCGTGCTCTTCTTTGTCGAGAAATTCTTGTTTCGAATATCTTTCTAAATCTTCTTTGGGTACGTCGATCGGATTGCCCCATGGTTTATATCGAGGTTGTTCAAATTTGTTGGTTGTATCGTTGTTCTCTAGTCTCTCGCTGCCCTCGAGCCACCTTCAAGATTTTCCACCGAATGAATTGGCGCTTGTCATTGTTAGCCGGTTTTCCATGTTCCCACAATTTATACCTGGAATTTTATTGTATTTTTTATATAGTTTTTCTTATTACATAATTACTTGTGTGACATTCGTAAATTATTGTGCGAATACGAAAATAATGTAAGGAATAACACACTGCTTCGTAGATTTACAGAAAAGTAAAGAGAATAAAATTAAAATTTCCAAATTTGATGTTTTCTGTAATAAATATTAAACGACAAATGAACAATTGACTTAGAAGGATCGGATCGTCATAAATTCTTATTTTTAGAAATTTTAAGTCTACCGAAAAAAAATTTTCCGTTTAATACTTTAGAATAGTTTAAGCTTTTATGAATTTTATTTTATGTATATCTTCAAAGTAAAATGGCATGAACATAAAAGCAAATGTATATATTTCTTATTTTATTCTTAAATATGATAATTTAAATTCTTATTGTCAAAATGCAGCGTATACAATTGTTGTGGACATAAAGCGACATTGATTTCCATAACTTAAACATACCATTCACAGATGTATAGATAGATATTTTCGGTTGTATAGTTATACATAATTTTGACTTAATATAATTTATTTTTAAAACGCACAGTTGTTGTCTAAAATGATTCTGTACCCCTATAGTTTCTATCAATTTTTAAATAACTCTTTGATAAATACCTACAAGAATTTTAATAATTGTTTAATAATAGTTAACTAATCTTTAACGAAAATTATATTCTTGATTCTGTTATTAAATTTTAAACATATAGAGTTACGAGCTTAACACTATTTTATAAGTATCCATTCGTAAAGCAAAGCAAAATATAATTATCATTAGAAAAAACTTGTAAAATTATATAGCCGTATAGTCGTTACCGTAATAATATATTTAGGTTAAATTATCACATATTTCACGGTAAATAATGTATATAATAAGATTAGAGAATAAGAAAAAAAAAGTAAGCGACTTACCGTAATCATGATCATTCTCGTTAAAAGGGCTCAAAGTCTGGGTCGAATTGAAAGTCGAGGTTTGCACTCTCTTCTTCTTGCGTCGTTGCTTCTTCAGCCTCGAACACGCGAGCAATGTGCTTAGCAGAGCGCATAACTCGATCAAAACAACACCGAGTGCAATCGCAAGGAGTATTAACGCTTGGTCTTGTAGCCAGCTTTCGATCATTTCCAGACACCCCTATTCGTGTGTGTATACAGATAAAAATACATCAATTTTGTTTTTGTTTACGCGAAAATTTAAAATTAGACGAATATTTTTTTGATTATAAGTGTATAATATGCGCAACATTACGTTAACAGGTTCGTATCTGATTTGATCTTTAACAGACGTAAGAATTAATTACTTGCGGTACTTAAGTAGATAGAATCTTAATGTATGCGCTCATCAAGGTAAATTCGTTTACCCTGTTGCTCGAAGATGTACGATACGTACGTATATAGTTTTTACATTGAAGATGTAAGTATTTTTATAACAATAAATTGAACACATTTTTTACTTTATGTTTTATATATATTAAACTTATTTTTTTATCCACAGATATTAATTAGTATTCATGTGGTATAGATTATTATCTATTAATCAATTAGATCATTTTATATATGCTAATTTTTTTGTCAATATTGTTAATTTTTATATAACAATTTTGGTAATTATATACCAAGTACATAATTAAAGTGATAAGTTGATTGGTAACTGTCGTGTGTAGAAAACAATATATTATAGTTCCAAATTTTTGTTGCGCATATTTATATATATATTTTCTTACCAAAGTGTGCCGCGCTTGTCGATGCTCCGCTGGATTGAGAGCTTGGCATAACGTTAAATTTTGTGGCTCGGGATTAAGAAAACCATCAGGATCGTACGAGTTATTTAAGTGGCAGCAGCTCAATGGTACCACGAGATCTCGGCGACCAAGCTCTTGAAGTCGCCACCACGAAGTACCAAAATTAGTGCTACCGTTTATACCGCAACACGAAAACTACAACGAATAATTTTATGGATAAAAGCGTCAAACCAAATAAAACATATGCTCGATTGTTCCAATAATACAAAATCAAAGATTAATTGTCATAAATGAATATTGAACGAAATGCAGTTGCTAAATTTTCACGAAACTTATACATGATGCTTATACGTAAAAAATAAAACAACAAAAGTTCATTTGGTCTCATCGGAGAGTCAAATAAAAGAGAGAATAAAAAAAAGGAGCGGTAAATTTTGTATAGAATTTGAATGTACGTATATAGGAATATACGTATATACTTACGGATGTTTGAGCGAGATCGAGGGCAGCAGTGAATTGCTCACGGCCCGGAAGGGCGTAACTACGTTGTAACGCTCGTAACAGTCGTGGGGCTCTCACATCGACCCCCAGCAGGTGCGGCCAAAACACCACGATGATACATAACGAACATTTTCCAATTAACAGGACGATTATCACACTCACGTACTGTAATTTTTTATTTTTATTTTAATCAACATTTTTTTAACAACGTCTGCTGCATATAATAGTTTCCAATTTTTTTAATCAGAATTGTTAGTTTAAAACTTAAAATAATTATTTACTCAAGGAATATTTCCTTTTCTAAATATTTATCATTTAACTATTGTCGATATATCACGTTACCTTATAGTGTACTCGAACTTTTTTTTTGTACAGCACGTAAAGCCGTATGTGAAAAGTTAATAATGAATAATTACCCATAAAGCGACCCAAATCACAAAAAAATGTTTTAATGATCAATTAGATTCTATAATATTCATAGTATCTGGTAGTTAATAATCTTCAATTATTTTAGAATTTCTTTTTAAATACACATAAATAATAGCTTGTCACGTTATAATTAAAAAAAAAGTAATTGTGTACAAATATTTGAATAACTGTTAAAACCTTTCGAATGAAAAACCATTTCTCATATAATCTTGTACGTAAATAATGGATTTTTAGAAAGCTACCTTTACTACACGCATACTCGATAAGCACATACTGATAAAACTCCCCTATATGCATAAGGAGACACAAACATGGCAAACCGAGCAACTAAAAACATATTTATGAAAATCACGAAAAAAGGCAGATCTACGACAGGTGCAACAGTAGGTCGGTGTAAGAACCGTTTCCGTTTCGTCCTTGGTTGTATATATCTCCGTACTTACGTATAGCGTCATACTATTCACTTGAACAAGGAGACACGGTATGCCTCGTCTACCGTATTTATTTCGCTCTCTATTTGCATTGCGAGCGCGGTGGTGCGTTATTACGCCGGCTACGTTTAAGTACATGCTATTACGATCATTTTCCTTTTTTCTTTTATTTATTTTTTCGGCACGCATTATTTTCATGCGGGATTTTATTATTTTTTTTCGGCTATACGTTATATACGACATCCAATTTTTCACGGTAAAATATAAATAAAGTAATTTATTACAATTCTATAGTACTTTATTTTCTCTGTTAAACGTTAAAAAAAATCGTGCGCGTATAATTAATCAAGAGTAATGAAAAATAATTTGATATGTATACGTGATAATGAAAGCTTGTTTCATCCGTTTCACTGAATTTGTCCTAGATATATATACACTTGGAAAATCGTATTTTATCCTAGCGAAAATATGCGTATACTTATTTTGTAAATTGCGAAACATAATATAATACTTTTTTTTTTAATAATTAGTTATTAATTTTTATAAAGCGAATTTAATGATACTTGTACTATGAAGCGCATAAACTGAACTTTTATTTTTCGCAAAATGTGATACATTATTTGAAATATTGTGGTAGTTCTTTGCCAAGATATAGACTTTGTTTAAACAAATGTTTCTCTAGGTATTACCTGAAGTGTAAGTAATTGCATATACCGGAAAGTGAATATTTTTAAAGTTGAAAAAACTAAAAATAAAAAATTATTATAATGCAATTGTGGATACTGTTTAATCAAAATAAAAAAAAAATTTTTATTTTTAGTCGGTTTAAAATAAATAAAGTTTAATTTTTCTCGTAATACATATAATCTACACTTTAATTTTTATACAATTTTTAATTTATCTTTTTTAAAAATTTAACACAGGTCTGAGGAAACGAAATTTTATGTATTTGAAAAGAATAAATATTATTTAAGAAATTTATGAGTTTAACTGATCTTTTTGATGAAAAAACATTATCCACGTTTCCAGCATAATAATTTTTTATTTTTATTTTATTTTAATTTCGAAATACTGCCTTTCAACATACGTATAGTCACTCGTAACAATACATACTAGGAGTAAAAAATATTGTTTAAACAAAGTAATTATATTCTAGGTAAGCACCTTAAGTGAACATATAAAGTATATAAACTCTTACGGAAGCAGTGATGCAACAATTGTAAAGGCAAGAAGCCCAGCATCCGAGTATCCCAGTGATAGCAATGAGAAATCCAACTCCAACAACGATCAAAGCAACGTAATAAAAAACAGGTTGTTCAGGTAGAACATCACCAGAGCCCAACAATCGTGACAACAATACACGATCGCTATCCGCGAGTAAAAGCGCTCCCAATGACATCAGCACGAAACCCGACATCTGAAAGCGAAACGAAAAAAGTAAGTATTTATATAAATAACTACTCTAATTTTCCGAGTAGCGATTCTTCTTCTATTATTTTGTACGCGCGGAAAATTACTCACAAGAAAGATAATGTTAGAACAGCACATAAAGGCCTTTGATAGGCCAAGTCGCCTCTTCTCCTGCATTTTGAATTTGTCATTATCTGTCACTCGCACATTTTAAACAAAAATAGAATTTAAAAAGAAAACGTTGTCGTCTTTGTCTGCACAGGGAGGGAGAAGAAAAATAAAGAAACGCGTGTAAGTACATACACGGAACGTACGGTGGTTCGACGGTGAATGTTGCCGGCGAAATTTCTGGCGTTCAAGTTTCCTCTGTTAGGTGCGTCAAGCGCGACGTACCGACCCCGTAGGGGGCGGTTAAACGGAAGGAAGTCGGCCCCCTCCGAGTTTTACCTGCCGGAATCGCGGAAGAGAGACTTGTTCTATATACTCTCTCTCTCTCTCTCTCTTTCTCTTTTTGTTTTTTTAATTGCGGTGCGCCAGATGGTTTGTCTTTTCATGATGACGTCCCATAAGGTGCTTTAAAATTGAATAATGATTTACCATATTGCATTAGTTTCATATGTATTGATGGTTCTTCACGTGCAGTTTATAGAGTGTATTTCAAATGTAGCCTTATTTTTAAGAAACTTGGGTTTTATATTTATATACAAAATCAACAATCATTATACAAAGAGCTATTAAAACTTTATTAATAAATTTACATAGCAATTTTTCGTAGCTTTATATTTAATACAAAATATTTTATATTTTTATTTTTTCATCGTATAGTTTGGTTTCAAATTGTTATACAACTTTTGTTAATTAATTGGTGTTCTATAAATAAATTGGCAAAATACTCAATGATAACGCATTGAAATTTGATTAAATTTTAAATATAAGGATCAATGTTATACTAAAAACTGAGAAGATTTCTATCTATAATTTATTCCATCCTCACCTTTTCCCAAAGTCAAGAAGCGTTCAAAGTTCACAGATTCGTTTGATGAATACAATTTATATAATCATATACAATATATTAAAATACAAATTTATTTTCTCGGGACCTTTATCACAATTTTTTTAATGACTTTCCGATAAATTGATTATAATTTATAATTGGTTAAATCAGTTTTAGTTGAATATATTAAAATGTTTTCATTTTATATTCATATATCACGCAAATTTTAAATATTTAAAATACTTTTTAAAAAATAACGTTTTATTATTTAAAAACAGCGTAGCTATTTAAAAACTAGATCATAATTCTTAATGAAATAAAAATTAATTTAAAATAACTACAAAAATAATAGATTTGACAATCGATTTAATTGTATTAATAAAAAGCAACATTTGACAATTCTCTCTCATCTGATTTATTATTAATATATATACACATACATACACATACATGTATATATATAGATAAAATATATCTATCATTTGTACAGTGTACACGAGAAAAATGATATAACCGAGCGCGTTCTCAATCAGTTTAGCTTAGGTTCCGTGTAAAATGCTCGCTGGAGCGGTATTTCATGCACATCATTGTAAGTGTTCAGCGAGCCTATCTCCTCCTGCCTTTCCATTAATTCAGTAGAGCCTACTCTTGTTCTTTCTGGTCACCCATAAATGGGCCATGTGTGTGCATACGCGAGTACATACGTGATGACCATCTCCATCACGCGTTAACTTAGTTTTACGTGCACTTTTTTCTTTTTTTTTTAAATGAAGATCTAAAAGGCTAATTTGTGTTTGGTCGAAGTTCCTCCGCACCCGCTTGTAGCTGTTTCGTCTTGCTCCCGCTGACTTGTATCTCCTAATTCGGGTGGCAAATGAAGGATCTGTAAATTTTATTACATTAGTTAGCGTAGTTCCTCATTATTTGTTAAATTTAATCTTCCACAGTATAATAAAAAGTAATGATATTTTTGTAAAAATCTTAAAATTCGTATTTCACTTTAAATTACAAATTACAAAAGTCTTAATCTAATATAAATTTCTAACGTTCTAATAAATCAATTGAAAATTATTTAACTTTATAATTAACAGTTATTAAGCTAATATAATTATAATTAGCTTTTATAGTAGATTGAACACATAATTATAACTTTCTGTTTAACAAAAATTAGAACAGTTTTCTTTATCTACTTTCAACCGTTAAGTATATAGTCCTGTAATAAATTTGTTTTTATTTACTGTTAAGTATTTTTTTTAAAATCCTGTTTGTGCCTATTTTTGTCTATACCCTTCTTGGGTTTTTATGGCGTTCGCCTACACCACCTCTATGTGGGTGCTTACCCTTCCCTAAATGATTCCATCGCCTCGCATTCACCCGGGGTCATGCCCGCGAGGAAGAAAAAACTTAGTAGGAAAATTTTCTCCGAAACATTGTAATTAGGTCAATTACGTAGACTTAAATATCGAAACCAAATGTTCCACACCTCTTGGTCACGTTGTGAATTGTGGAGAAACACCTAACCGACCCCGAAAGCCGCACGAGAATGGGTTATCCATCCAAGTACTGAGCGAAAAAATGCTGCTTAAACTTTCGTGGTCGGCCGAGGTGCGTCCACACCACTTCGCCACCGCGTCGCTTATTTACTGTTAAGTATTAAATTTTTAAAAGTAAAAAAATAACGATTTTGATCATGGCAGTATTATCAGTATATTATAATAAAAGTTTTTTTTATTAATTTGTATTTCATAAGTATTATGGCTTATTGTTGAAATCAATTACCTTGATAAAGAAATTTTTCCTCCGTAATTTGAAAGCTAGATCAGAAAACAATGAATCTTGATTAAGTAATGTATTAAGAGCCGAAAGTTTCTTTATATGTAATAAACCATGATAATCTTTAAAAAGTGGATTGGTCTCTCTTGACGAATCAGCAAATGATTCTAAACCTATTACTATATCTGACAGATGTTCTATCCTTTGTACAATTCCAGTCTGAAATATATTAAAAAATTTTATTATATATTTAAACAGTTTATAAAACTATTAATAATATATTATTACCGAATCATCGTCATAATTCAGAGCAGGAATTGTAATAGTGGCAACTGCAGAAGATTCCCTTAATAAAGCTCTAAGCATATATAAAAATTTTAATAAATCTTGTTGTGTATTTTCCTCTGTATCGTTCAACCATAATCTCGAACCCAATGAATTAATTGCTATCCTTAAAATATTTTTATTTACAATTGGTAGAGAAAAAGATAATTTATTATCCATTATGGTCTTTTCAATTTTCAACAAAAGATCCATGTATGCATTGTTTTTAAAAATGCCGTGGTCACAGTTTATTTTTTCACCATCCCATAATTGTACATTGGCTTTTTCTACAATTTCTTTATTCATTTTCTTAGAGAGATCATAATAATGTCCAAACTTAGAAGTATCTCCTGGTGAAGATTGGAATATTTTCATATTTTGATAACGCCAAGCAATTTTCATTTCTCCAGGTTTTGTTGAATTTTCTTGTAGTTTTGAGTGCTCTTCTTCAACAGCAGGTAATTCAAATAAAATTTGAGATGGTTTTGAATCTTGAGAAGCCACAAATAATGGGTGTGAATTAACAATTCCTTCTGCCATGAAATATTTTAATACAACCTTTGCATATTTGTTATAAGCATCTTCCTCTAAAAAGTAAATATTTTCAATTAACTAAAAAAGCAATGCAGGTAATAATATTTTATTTATAGAAATTATTATAAGGATTTTACTTGCCTACTAAAAAAATTGAACCAACCGGTAAACCACCACCTAAAAGTATAAATATTTGATAAATTAAAATTTTCTTTAATGTACATGCACTATATGTATTTCTATATAATTAGTTAAAAAGTATTTAATTAATAAAACATACCAATAAAATGGTCTAACGATGGTATTCCAGTTGAAATTAAAACTTCAGCATTACCAATTGCTGGTTTTGTACCAGGAATAAATGGTTTTTGACATTTGACAATTTTTATATTAGATGACATTATAAAAACTTATTCTCATTGAGGTTAAGTAATTCTCTTTCATAAAAATTAGCAAGCAAACAATTTAATGTGTAAAAGTGATGATATTTTATCAATCAGATTATAAACACAAAATTAAAAAAAATTAATAAAATTTAGAAACCTATTAATTTTATACTTTTTGATATAAAAATAATAATTAATAAATTTGGAAGTGGTTTTTATTATAAATAATTTTCACTTCACTTTAAAACAAATTTTGTACTATGTATATAACTTTGTATTTCTTTATTGACGACATTATTTTACTATATTTTGAATATTTAATTCGTTTTTTGTGTACGTACACCGTGGTAGGTACTTATCCAGAATAACTTGTATAGTCTTGTACGCACGTGGATGCGGGCAACATATATATTGTGTACTTATAATGTGTAATACGTGTGTACACACTAGGAAACCTTTAAGCGCGCGCAGCGCGTGTATTTCTTTTATTATTTTTTATATATATAAACATTTGAATTTTATATGATCACGGTGCAGCCAATGAAATCAATCTTACTTTGGCTTTACTTTTATACCCATCTCTTTTTTATAAGAGAGAATATCTATGTTTATACAGACACACATAGTATATAGTATAATTAGTTGTCATTTGCACATCAGTTGATTATTAATGAGTGATTTAGTCACACTTTCATCTCAGTGGTGTTAGTAAAGACTTGTATCAAAACAATGTAAAAATAATTTCATATTATTACATTTGAATTATGGTGAATTGTTGGTTGTTACGCAAATCGTACACGGTAACCTAGGAAATCGTATCCGTATCTAAGCTCATCTGGCACAACAATAAGTAAGTTTGTTATTTTATCGATATATACTGATAATCTGATATACGTCAATAGTAACTAGTTAGCAACGAAATTTAGTATATAGCAACCGGTAGCTTGTCTATTCAAATTTCAAATCTTTTTATTTACAACTCGGTACACTTTTTATAATGGCAAGTTGTTTTACAAACAGAATATATTCAATTTATATTATAATTTGTTTATAGTATTATTCATTTTAGTTATCAAAGAAACCGTCAAACACCCTTCTGTTCAGGAAAAAGCCTTTTACAAAATTTGAATTAACGGAGGAACAAAAAGCTGATGTTAAAGAAGCTTTTGATCTTTTCGATCCAGATGGTACTGGAAAAATTGCTTCAAGAGAATTAAAAGTTGCAATTCGAGCGTTGGGCTTTGTACCCACAAGAGAAGAAATAAGAAAATTAATTGCTAACGTTGATCCAGACGGTCTTGGCAAAATATCATTTGAAGAATTTCTCGACATAATGGCCAAAAAAATGTCTGAAAAGGATTCTAAAGAAGAGGTGTTAAAGGCTTTTGAATTGTTTGATGATGACGGTACTGGCAAAATTACGCTTAAAAATCTGAAAAGAGTTGCAAAGGAACTTGGGGAAAAATTGACTGATGAGGAATTGCAAGAGATGATTGACGAAGCTGATAAGGATGGAGATGGTGAAATTTCGCAAGAAGAGTTCATTGAAATAATGAAAAAAATAAAAATGTATTAAATATGTAAATTGTACAAATTATGTAGTTAGTTAAGATATTTTTTATATTTCTTGCATATACAATATTTATTACATATAAAACAATGTTCACTTAAATATCAATTTTTTATAAAATGTAAAAATATATGATATTACAACCTTATATTAAATTATTTTTTAAATAATAGATAATCTTTAATTATCTGACTTCAGAATTTTGTACTGTTAAAGTTGCAGCTAATATAAGTTTTCTAACTTGTTCTCCATGATTTTTTGCTTTTGTTACACATTTACGGAGAAGACTTTGGGAAATTGGAATACCACCAGATTTATGAAGAAAACACATGTCTTTATCATTAAATGCTATAATTACAGTACTCAAGGATAATTGTTCTTCATCTTCAGTTGGATCAGTTATAAGTAGTTGACTAAAAATATACTACACATTAAAAATCACAAATAATTTAAATTATTTTGTTTAATAAAGCAAAACTTACTCATCGAAAATGGCAAAAGTAGTACTGACAGCTAATTGTCTAAGTGGAATACTAATTTTCTTTTTTACATCAACCTTTATAGCTCCAGTTTCTACAGTATATTCTACAGTTGGTAAAGTTACTAAAACGTAAATTTAATTTATGTATAAGACATTGATACATCAACTAAGTACTTTCTAATATTATTTAATTTTAAAACTTACAAACTTTCAATGCTGCCATTAGAGCTCCTATACATGCATCTATCACAGAACCATCATAGTCCACACAAATAAGGTCACAAAATACTACCCAACAAAGTTTGTCTTTATGTATACACAGATCTTTTAAATCTATAGCTTCTGCATTCATTAATATTCTTTCTACAAGTTTTGTTATACATTGAGCTTCATCATTGGGAGGTCCTGGTCGAAATTTTGGTGAACATAATGATGTTAAATCAACATTTGGTACAATGAAACCACAATCAGGTGTTTCTGCTTTGGGAGTAGCTAATTCCTATTAAAGAAAATTAAATTAAATTATTATTAAAATATTAATTAAAAGCAAAATTAATTTAAAACTTACCACTTTAATACCACAAACGACAGTTGTGTTTCCAATTTTAAATACAGCTGAACTGTCAGCTTGTGTAATTGATCCTACATTAACACTTACAGGTCGAAATAATAAAAAATCTCTTCCATCTGGTCTTGTATCCGAAGCCTTTAACAAAAAAATGTATGAAATAATTTAATATACAAGAATTTGGTATATTTACAAAAGTAAATATACTTATTTATCAATACCTACAAAGTGATCACGAAGATATTTTGCTGGATGAATCGTTCTGAAAAGGGTTATATGTTAAAATTAAATCAACCAGTTTAAATAAAATATTCAATTTTTCAAGTATTTTAAAATTTAAAAAATTGTCATACTTAAACTGTGACTCCATTATTCTCTTTAAACATTTGTTTATAAAAGGTTAGGACGAACAATCTCCGTGCGCGCGCCCCGGCCACGGTGTAAGAAACAGAGGTGGACCGACTGCCTTTCCCCCACCATAAAACTGCTGTGATCTTATTGAAGCCCTTCGCCTTGTCTCCGCACGGCGGCGCCACAGAAACAATGTACTATTTAATCACACATACAGTCAGCCACCAAAGACGCGTCATTGTGTGCGTGTAGCACACGGACATTGCGTGTCCTTCGTAGTATGTGTGAGCTACTGTATTCATGCGCGGCAAAATTAATTTATTTGAATCTTTAAATGAGTTTCGCTCTAAGGTACTATGCCACGAAAAATCATGGAACTTGCTGAACATATACTTTTTTAACCCTGTAAATTACAGAGTGGACGAATAATTAGAATAGTTGCAAAAAAGTTGAGTAAATTGATATATTATTACGAGGGATTATTGACAGTTATTCAACTGTACTACAGTAATTATCAATTTTGTCAACAATATATATATATATATATATATATATATAACACCTTGGAGTAATTTATTTGAATATTTTACGCATATATCGCCAATATGATTATAAATTATTTATATAATAAATAAGATTTACAGTGTATATACGTATATATACACATACATATGTATTTTTGTTTCGAAATGTACCACAAAAATTTGTTACATTTTATTTTTCATTATTATTTTATCTATATATTATTAATCATTTATATAATTATTAATATTAATAATATAATATACAATAATTATTTTATTATAATACAATAATATATGGGCGATTTCACGTCAAGTGTAAAGAAATATAATAATAATGTTAGTACATAATGAGTGTCAAAATATTAATTTGCACCACAGTCATGCATGTTCAGGAAACAGATTTTTCCTTTTTTCAATTTTTCACCATTTTGGATCTTAAATAAACTATTACACATCAAATGGGAAAAAGTAAAAGCACTATTCGGTGGAAAAGATATAAAAACACAATTAACAAGGTTTATCTGTTATATGTTCATGTATGTTTAATACATGTTCAATCAGCTAATGTTATTAATTGAACATAATATAATTCAAATAATTATGTGAAAAAAAGTTTCAACCAGAGCAATACTTGTTGAATATAACTATTAAATAGAATGAAATATGCACTCAAGTGCTAAAATTGTGTCATTTTTACAATTTTTAATTTTTACAATATCTTTGATTTTATATATCTTGGATTTAACATATGATTGGTTAGAATCAACATACCATATTTGGTTTGATTAAATCAAAATTATTCGAAACAATTTTAAAATTACAAAAAGTTTAAATAAAACTATCATATTTTTCAATGAATCTCAAAAAGTGAAGAAATAAAAATGAACAATGTAATTGCATAATGATAGTTATTAATTAAATAAATAACTTAATAATTATTAATTTATATGTATACATAAGAATTTCATAAATGTATACTGTATTAACATGTTTAATAATAATTTTATTGATAAAACGAAATGTAAAATTGAAAGAAATTCTGCAATGTACTTCCAAAAATAAATATTTTTTCTAGCAAAATTAACTTTTTAAAATAAAAACGCCTATAAAAACACAGTAAAAAATTTAAAGCAAATCGAAGATTTATAAGTTATCTAGGAAACAGGTGGTTTAAAATTATTATATCTATATTTGCATTTAATTCAAAACAGATATAAAAAATTTCTTTATTTGTATCAAAATGCATGTCAAAAAAATCAGAATAATAAATTGAATAACCACATACAATCGAAAATTAAGTACTTTGGTAAAGTTAATAAAGTTTGCTGGCGCATTTGTTTATAGTAAATTAGTTTACAAGATATATAACATTTCATTGATATTAAGTTTTAAAACATATATATAAAAAATATATGCATATATGTATATATGTATAAATATTTTATAATATTAAATATATGTACATATTTATAAAATATCCAAAAATTTTACACAGAAAATTAATTGCAACTATTTTTTCTTTCACTTTTTTATATTATACATAAATATGGAAGATTCCATGTGAAGTGATTAAGTTAAAAAATTGAATTTTGTTTTAATGTATGGAGTAAGTAAAAAACTACTTGAATTGAGTGGAGCAAAATTTTTAGACCTGAATTTCAATTAGTACCAGAGCTGTACCGAATCAAAATATGGAATTTTTTTAAAAAAAAATGACTTTTTTGGCATTTTGATCACTTAATAACTAAAAATCTAATAATTTGTTCTTATATATATTAAATTTGAAAAAGTTTATAAATTTCAAGAAGAATCTGTTGAAATAATTAATTTATATTAGTTTAAAACATTGAATATAGTTATAATTAATAAAAACCTTTATAGTAAAAAAAAGGGTTGTACGATCAATGATCAAAAATATTTTATCCATCCAAAAATCTAATTCATCGATGATTAATTACCTTCAAAATGATGCAAAGTTTGTGTGCGGCAGAGCATTTCAGACAAAGTTATGGTGTTTTTAGGCAAATTTCTTAAAAAAAGAGAGCGAATGCATTTTATGAAAAAAACAGAGTAACCATATACTTGCATTCAAACAATATGGCACTATATTATTCCTCAATAATACTAAAATATACTATTTATTGTTAGTCTCTGATACTTTACAATCTCTAAGCTGCTTACAAACACAAAACTGTAGGTACCTGTTATATAATTGGATTTATTGTAATTATATAAAAAGTTTCAGGCATGTATCTAATTATATAACAGGTATAACTGCTTATACACCTATTGTTTTGTGTTTGTAGGCAGCTTAGAGATTGAAAAGTATCAGTGACTAACAATAAATCGTATATCTCCCATATATATTTTCTGTCTTATCCAGACGAACAAATTTTTTTCTGTAACTTTGTAAATACTCTCTCCTACATGTTTTTTGGATAGTGGTCTACAATTTTAGAGGCTAAAACTTAATAGTTTCACAGATACTGAAGGTTAAAATGGTATTTTGACATTTCTCTAATTTTTTCTTAACACTCAACCTACTATAACACAAAATTATCTAATTCAATATAAAAAAACATAAAAGACCTTTTTTTCTGTAAATTACATGAAGTTTAAGAAAAAAAATTGTCCAAGATCATTGAGCGTACCACAAATATTCACCATTATAAAGAAATCATTAAAATTGTGAAAAAGTGCTTTAGCTCCAAGGTGTTATATATATATATATATATATATATATATATATATAAATATTGTTGACAAAATTGATAATTACTGTAGTACAGTTGAATAACTGTCAATAATCCCTCGTAATAATATATCAATTTACTCAACTTTTTTGCAACTATTCTAATTATTCGTCCACTCTGTAATTTACAGGGTTAAAAAAGTATATGTTCAGCAAGTTCCATGATTTTTCGTGGCATAGTACCTTAGAGCGAAACTCATTTAAAGATTCAAATAAATTAATTTTGCCGCGCATGAATACAGTAGCTCACACATACTACGAAGGACACGCAATGTCCGTGTGCTACACGCACACAATGACGCGTCTTTGGTGGCTGACTGTATGTGTGATTAAATAGTACATTGTTTCTGTGGCGCCGCCGTGCGGAGACAAGGCGAAGGGCTTCAATAAGATCACAAGAAGTGGGGGAAAGTCGGTCCACCTCTCTTTCTTACACCGTGGCCCCGGCGTAACACCACGTGTTTTGGAAAATATATAGGACAGTACAGTTTGACGAAAAATGGCAGGCGCATATAGAGTGCAACATTTACTCCGTTTAGGAAAAACGTCACTTTGTTTACAAATAACTAGGGTTGCTAAAACTTCAAATTATCATTTGTTAGCTAGATGCCGACAAAATATATCAGGTAAGTGAAAATGACATTTTGATTTGCAACACCGTTTACTAATTAACAATGATGGGGTTATGCCAAACATTTCACACTATATATTGTAATTATTAATATCTAGATTTTGATTATTATTAAAAGTATATAATTCATAAGAAAAATTTACTTTCATTTAAAATTCTAATTAATTACAAATATAAGTATTGTACGAACTTCAAATGTAATTTTAAATATAATACAATGTAATTTTGTATTTAAACTAGATCTATTAATTGTTAAATTTCTATTGTTTTAAAAATAAATTGTTAATATATTTGTGTACTTTAGCATTATCATGCAATCAAGCAAGATTTCTATCATCACAAGCAGCTCCAGAAAGTTCTACAGAGTCGGAAGATCACAGTATCATAAAAGATACTGAAAAAGCAATAGGTATCTTATTTTAGTGTTTTCTTTTTATAGTTTGTTAAATTCATTAAAATTTTATGTACTTAATGTACAAATTAAATATTATAGTAATCAATTTTTTTTATTGATCCTATGATCTAATGTATTTACTTTTATAAGGTGAGACCTCTAAACATGAATTTCAGTCGGAAACTCGTATGCTGTTGAATATAGTAGCTAAGTCATTATATTCTGATAAAGAGGTAGTATTCTTTAATTTTATCTATTCTCTTATAAGATTATTTGTAATTATTGTAATATTTTCAATTTTTGTAGGTCTTTATAAGAGAATTAATTTCTAATGCAAGTGATGCTTTAGAAAAATTAAGGTACATAAGATTATCAGAAAACTTACCTGCAGATGAAGGAGGAGATAGGAATTTAGAAATTCATATTGCAACAGACAAACAAAATCGTACAATAGTTATACAAGATACAGGAATTGGTATGACACAAGAAGAATTAGTTTCTAATTTAGGAACAATAGCTCGCTCTGGTTCAAAAGTACAATTTATCATTTTATAGTTTTATATCATTCTTTATAATATAAAATTTCTAAATATAATAATCAATATTTTCAGGCTTTCTTGGAACAGTTACAAGAAAAGACAGGAGCAGATGAAGCATCCAAAATTATTGGACAATTTGGTGTTGGATTTTACAGTGCTTTTATGGTTGCTGATAAAGTAGAAGTTTTCACAAAATCTTATAGAAAAGATGCAGAGGGTTTATACTGGGTTTCTGATGGGTATACTGAATAAATTAATTGATTATAAAGTTTTTATTTAAAATTTTAATTTAATTAATACTGTGTCTTTACAGATCTGGTTCATACGAAATCTCAAATGCAGAAGGCGTACAACCTGGCACCAAAATTGTAATGCATTTACGTACTGACTGTCGAGAATTCAGTGATGATAATATTGTAAATGGTAAAATTAATAATAATTATTTTTAAACTACCAAATTTTCTTTTTTTTTTTACTTAAAAGCACTATTTTATCTATTTTCCCAGATATTATTAAAAAGTATAGCAATTTTGTTGGGAGCCCAATATTTGTCAATGGTAAACGTGTGAATACTGTTGAGGTAATTGTTTATTTATATTTTAATCTCTATAAGTAATATTATCAAAAATACCACAAATAATCTTATTATTGCAATTTTAATAGGCACTTTGGATGGTTGATCCAAAAGATGTTTCATTAGAACAGCATATTCAATTTTATCGATTTATTGGCAATTGTTATGATGAGCCACGATTTACATTACACTATTCAACAGATGTCCCCATAAGTATAAGAGCTTTATTATATTTCCCTGAAGGAAAACCTGGTCTATTCGATATGGCTAGAGACTCTTCAATTGGAGTATCATTGTACAGCCGGAAAATATTAATTCAAAATAAGGCAGATAATATTCTACCTAAATTTCTAAGATTTGTAAAAGGTGTTGTAGACTCTGAAGATATACCTTTAAATTTGAGTAGAGAATTATTACAAAATAGTGCTTTAATTACGTAAGTTTTAAAAATTTTGTTTCTATAAACTATAAGTATATGTAATATGTGCATATGAATTAAATATCAATATTAATATTTTTTATAGAAAATTGAGAAACGTTTTGACAACACGTATCATTCGATTTTTGCAAGAACAAGCTAAAAAGCACCCAGAAGAATATCTTCAATTCTATAATGAGTACAATACTTTCTTTAAAGAAGGAATTATAACGAGCTCTGAGGATTCTACAAAGGTATTTTTAAAATAAAACATTTTCTTTTCATTTTCTGCTATAATAAATAATAATAAATTTAATGTAACATAATATTTATGTATAAATTAAAGGAAGACATTAGCAAGCTTTTACGTTTCGAATCTTCCACTAAAAATCCTGGTGAAGTGATTAGTGTTACTGACTATTGTGAAAGACTTGCACAAGATCAAAAATATATCTATTACTTAGCTGCTCCTAAGTAACTATTTATTTGAATTATAAATTAATTTAATATAAATAAAATAAAAATGATTTATATTACATTAAATATGTTAATTATTTCAGTCGAGCTTTAGCTGAACAGTCACCATATTTCGAATCATTTAAAAAGCGAAATTTAGAAGTACTGTTTTGTTATGAACCATATGATGAACTTGTATTAATGCATTTAAGAAAATTCAAATCATTTGATATCATATCTGTTGAAAAGGAAATGTCTCAAAATGCAGAACCTGCAGAAAATAAAACAGGCAAATATTTTATCAATATCTAAATAAAATTATAAACAAATATTATAGTATATTTTATTATTCATAGGTCTTTTCAACGAAGAAGAAGTAAAAGATCTTATCAGTTATATGAAAAGATCTTTAAAAAATAAAGCTCATGATGTCAAAGTAACAAATCGTCTTGAATCTCACCCTTGCGTAGTTACAGTTCAAGATATGGCAGCTGCTAGGCACTTTATTCGTACGCAGAGTCATCAATTCAAAGATGAAATGCGTTATAGTCTTCTTCAACCACGTTTAGAAATAAATCCAAATCATCCATTAATTAAACAACTTATTAAGTTAAAAACTTCTGACAAAGAAATTGCTGATCGATTGATAGAACAGGTAATTTATTAATTATACAAGATAATTTTTTCTATAAATTAAAATTCAATATTTTACAATTTATTCTTTTTAGCTATTTATGGGTGCAATGGTAGGTGCTGGTCTTTTAGAAGACTCTCGAGGATTATTGCTATCAATGAATCAATTACTCACATTGATTCTTGAAAGAAAAACGTAAAATAAGGAGAACAACTTAATTATAATTAAGTCAAAAAATTAAAAAATTTTTTTTGTAAATATTTGAATGTGATAAGTATATATTTTTTTTATACAAATGATGTAAAATAATATGTGTTATAATTAAATTGTAAACATTATCTAGGCAAATATTGTTTCGTTTTATTACAACAACATGACCTTATACAAATTAATTTAATATAGTCTTAAATTTATAACAATTTAAGCTATTGTGTGGAAATTATTATTTCTGACGATATGTTGCTATTTTAATGAGGATTTATTTATTTATTTGTGTGCGACTTGAATCATAATGATTGACTTACTTTTTAGGCCTAATTAAATTATCAAAATGTGTATACAAATATATATGTTTACAACGAAAAATATGTACAAAAGGTTTTTCACAATTATGTGCTCTGTATAGTGATAAAAAATGTTTTTATCCTTTTTTTATTTTTGCCTCAATTCCTAATTAATTTAATACGTTAAACACAAATTATTAGTTTTTGAACCTAAATTAATTTTGTACACAATACTTTGAAAGTATTTTATTTACTTGGTATTAAATATAAATTTACGTATAAAGAAGTAAAAGAAGAAATTTAGCAAAAGCTGGTTTGTAATTTGCAAGCACGAAGAAAGCTTTGTGAAACATTAAATATATGTAATACTGATAATATACTACATAACAGCGTATTATATAAAATAAAATCTTATATTTATTATTTTTCGCTTACCTTTTCTGTATTAATTTTTAAGTTTTTGTTAAATTTCTTCTTTTTAATAAGTTATTTAATTATATGTTAGTCTTTTGATGTGTAAAAAACGTATTATCAATTAATTTTTAAAGGATCAAAACCATTTTTAAATAAAAACACCGGGTTACACCGTATAATATTTACCTCGACTTCTTAATTTAAAGAGAAAGGAATTTCATAAATGAACAATTTTCCATTTAATCTCTTCATATTTTTGTTCTCTTATTATTTTACATAAATTCAACACTCGCACATCTTCACACTCTCATCGAACAACGCAAATATTACATAAAATCACCCTGTGTTTGCGCCTTTTCATACGAGCAGTGATGGCCACGAAAATGAGCACATTATGTCAATAATATGATTAAATTACAAAAGCGAATGTGTCTATATCCGATACCATCATGCTTCGTAGGACGAGAACGCAGGAACATAAGAAACGTTCGATTGACTTGTAAGTCTAGATTCGCTTTACATTATTACTAACGCATCATATAAAAAATTGTTTTTTTTTCTTTTCTTATGTATTTTACATATGTAAGTCGATTAAGCTGCCTTCGATATTAACTGCCTTTGAAATCAATGTAACGCAAAACCAAACAATTATAATGTGGTTTTGAATACTTCTAAGGCGGAATGAAGTGCAAACGAGTCGCAAAATATACAGACGATTAAACTTATTTATTTTCGCTCAATTTGCGATTTTTTTCCTCTCTAAGAAGAAAATCATTAATTAAAATTACATCTATGGCATATATACGGCGGAAATATACAATATAAATATATGCATTTGTATACGTAAATGTATACATAATTAAAAATAATAAAATTGGCAGTTTGAAAGAATGATTGAACGAAAATAATAGAAATGCTATCAAGTGCGTCAATAGGAGTTCGTAAATGTTTTACAGTGTAGCCAGTCTTATAAAGAGATAAAAAGATGGAGACTCGCAGAATTACATTTTTTCATTTTCATTATAAAAAAAAACTCATGCAGCACCATTTCCCATACATTTAAGTAGTTTCAAACATGTCGAATAAGGCAATAGGTATGTATTTAAAACGTACTTTGTTAAAAAAAATAATCTTAGTAATAATTTTCTTTTTCGAATGAAGACTAAAAATACTGATAAATATAACTGGAAGTAAGAACTTTGTTTTATTTATCGGGGTAAATACCAACAGACTGATAAATAACAATGAATGTATTTTTTCTTTTATTATCTATATTTAGAAATTGTCGGATGCCCGACTTTTGTCAGGTCGCACTTGATAACGCGTGAGTTTCGCGGGCCAAATTTATTATAGACAAAATCCTGTTAATTATAATATTGATTATTCACCATACATCACCGTTATTGTACAATAGTAGTTGCAGTTATTTGATCATCGACGTATAAATATTATTATCATCACAGTAAAAATAATTTATTTTTTGCCTCATTTAGCTATTTATCCTAGGAAACTAATGCCTGCATCTTAATTACATTTTGCAAATTCGATACAACTTGCTTTGATCCATCTACAGTTTTTTTTATACACGCCTTAAATTCATTAGTGCAAATAGTATCTTTATTAATGTAAATTACCAATATAAATTATTTCGAGAACCTAGAAAAATTAGGTTTCATTGTTGCACGTTTCATATATAAATGAATCTTTTACTAACATTACATATCTATGTATAAGTCTTCGATATATTTTTTGTTATTTTTCATAAATAATATTGCAATTTAGTGAAATTCATAAAATTAGTATATGAAAGCTCTTTTTTTGTATAATTGTTAAATTATAGTCATTGGTCTGTCTTCGCATTAAGTTCCGAGAAGTAAATTTCTGTTCAACACACTTCCCTTAAGTACCAAAGACGAAATCAAAATTACGTTAAATCTCCTGCAGTCCTTTGCCAATATTTACGTAAAAATAGTGCGAAAATTCAACAGGGATTTCCGGCTAAAAACTAAAAAAATTACCTCTTGGTTTCAAGTAAAAATGTTTAATACAAATTATACACATGCTCATTATGAAATACCGATTGCACACAAATTGTGTAAATAAATCTTTTATAATATGTCAATAACTCGATCTTTTTTATTTTAATATCGTATTATCGATATCGATTACCTTAAAAGCTTATGAATAACAGTCTTTAAATTAAAAATGATATTTAAATATTTTTTAGTTTATTTATATACAAATAAAATCAGTCCAGTTATAAGTATATAAAATCGCATTATAAAAATCAGATTTGCATTATACATTTTTACATTAAAAAGGTAAATAAAAATTTGAAACAAATTACATTTAAGTAATCACAAGTTCTCGAAACAATACATCAAACATTTAAATAAAAGAGAAAAGAAGGTTTGCAAAATTTTCACATAAATAATGCCAGGACTTGGAATATATTGGCATGTAAGATAGAGAAAAGGAAGTATACGAATGATCGCATTTTTAATCTAATTAGGTGAAAGTCCTTAACAGCTGTCTGTACAAAGGGAAACGACAAGTCTGCCCTCGCATATATAATTATATTTACAAAGAAAAAGTATCCCGAAGAGCGCGGCTTTGTCAAACGGAAGTTTGGGTAACACCGGCCGCTAGCCATGCCCGACCGTTACTTTTTTGTTGAGCGATTTCAAACTCAGAATCATCGATCTCACAGAGATTGGTCGAAAGATCGCTATTACTATTACCAGGTCCAAGTAAGGAGTTACGTTCCTCGAGGCTGGTAATAACGGAACCTAAATCAGAACCGTTGTCGAGTCGTTTACGAGGGCACCGATTACGCCGCGCACTCGGGAAACCGTAAGGCACTACGTTGTCGTCATCCTCCTCTTCTTCGGGATCCTCGTCATCAGAGACGAGGGTACCGAGGCACCCGCCGTTCAACGGGATCGTTGCTGCGATCTCGGCATCGGTGTCGGTATGTATATTATAATGAGGCAGATAGGAATTGGGGTGCCTGAGGTAACTCTCGGAACTCTTGTACTTGTACTCGGCTTCACCACCGCTATCAAGCGGATTTAGACGTTGTGAGTGGTAATGCTCGGACAGGTCGGTCCCGCATTCCGAGTCACCTATGTACTCGGATTCCTGGTCCTCGTTTAGGGTCTCGATCTCTCGGGTTGGGTCTATCGCGCCGTGTACTGTAATCAATACGTACGTATTATTTACTTATCTACATTGACTATAATATTATTAATAATGTACATTTTATTTTCAAATAAATAGAATGATTAAAGAAATAATACTATTACTAAAATAACATGTTTATCATTATTTATATTAGACGATAATATACTTACGCGCAGGCACTTGATGAGTGTTTGATTCGTTACTTTCATTGCTGTGAAAACTAGAAGAATCTGGGACTTCGCTGCCCGGTACTTCCGTAATGTTCGGTAAAGGATTTTGACTTGGTCGTACCCAATCTGAACAATCCCAATGGTAACCTGAAAACGTTGTAGCCAAAATATGTATTGAAAAACGTTTATGCGGGACAGCTCATTCATTCAAGACTCTTTAAGATTTAAAGTAACAAATTATTCATTCAAACTTAAATTATTCATTGCACGCACATATAGTATTATAATTTTAGCACTTAGTTGACTAATCAGTGCACGATCGGTTACATTATAATTCTTTTGCAATACCCCTAAGTTTTGTTAGTACTTATTATTAAGAGCCTCATTTCGAATTGAAGCTGTCGCACACATCAATTATACATGATTTTTATGATTTGCCTTTTAAATAAGAATAAAAATAACTTACCACCAACGATACGAGGGTCATCTTCGATCGACGAAAGGGATGCTATAGAAGTTCCAC
Source organism: Theocolax elegans (assembly GCA_026168455.1). Classification (NCBI taxonomy): domain Eukaryota; kingdom Metazoa; phylum Arthropoda; class Insecta; order Hymenoptera; family Cerocephalidae; genus Theocolax; species Theocolax elegans. The sequence continues at coordinate 15,197,172 of CM047425.1, read as the reverse complement.
CTCCATGTGGCGTAGTACGTCGTATTGAGTTTAGTAAAAGTCCTCCAGTGGTCGGTTCTGATACCACTGGGCTCGCTCGTTTCAGGTCTGTTAAATATTTTCATAATAAATATTTGAATATTTAGTATAAAAATAATACTTTATATCATTTATAGTAATGTGTAATTAATTGCAGAGCAACGTTTTTTAGTAACTTTAGTGATTCATCGTTTTAAGGTAACTATAATACAAATTATATAGTCTAGAACTTCTGACATTTCTAACAAGGTGATCAAATTTATAATTTAGTAATGTATTTTATGTTGTAACATATTTTATACGAAAAGTCTTATGTGCATATACGATAATAAAAATGATAAAAAATGTTTTATTTTATTTTTAGGAAACATTGTATTATTTATATAAAAGAATCTTTCAGGAAGTTACAAAAGAAACGTTTATCCACATTCTAACAAGTTATGCATATTTGTACAGGTGGAATTTACTGTCATAAATCTATAAAAATGTAGATAATTAAAATGTGTACATTGTATCAAATTAAGTTTAGGCATTAATATCAATAATAACATTAAAAACAATTAAACTTTTGCAAATATATTAACAGATCTACTAAATATCTAGTAAATATTAACATCAATTTAATTTTAACGTAATCATATACGTAATGTCCTTTTTTTTAATAAAACATTAAATGTATATTATAATATAATTATTATCATATAATAGTACAAAAATAATCAACATAGCTGTGCAATAAAAAATAAAAATTAAAATAAAAACGGCTACAACGAAACAAGCCGAATGAAACAAAGCTTAATGCGCTCACTAAGCCGCAGCGCAAAAAACAAAATTAAATCGTGAGCAGAGCATTAGGATTTGGATCAGATCGGATAGGATAGGACAAGGTATCTCACCGTTCTTGATTTTTGTTGCATCGCTGATGAAAGAAGCAAGTTGCATTTGTTCCTGCCAACTAGGCTTATCGATAGGTGGTAAATCAACGAGTGTATTACCCGTCGGTACTGTCGTGATAGCCGTACTCCGATTCAAATTCCGAAGATAGTCCGGGGGGAAATTTTCAAGTTCATCGCCAGCACTGCCGTAGCTTCGTAAGGTGTCGAGATTGTTGAGAGCAACAGCTGCACTGCTACAGCTCAAAAGCACCTGCTCGTTGTTCGACGACGGGGTGTAAGAGGCGGGACGGGGGGGACATTGGGGAGGGCATTCTCTCTGCAACAAAATAAACGACTATGTCAACTGCTAACGAAGCCCGCGAGAGCCAGCCAAAGATTTTTATGAGCAGCGGCAGAATACAACTAGCAGCTTTGTACGCTTTTTAGCTTTCGTTACATTATCGTTTTTATAATTTTTCCATATTTTAATTTAATATAGTTGTGATTATGTAGGTTTCATTTGAAATTATTATATAAATTTTACAAACAAATATTATGAAAATACACGAGTAACTTAAAACGTACAATCCTATGATAAAATAATTCTATTGGGATAAGTGATAAAATACTAAATAAATTTTGATCTACATCATATTCAAATAAGTTGTTTATACTTCAAAAAATTAGTTAATTATATTTTTATATATTATTTGAAATACTATTAGTATATTATATTATATTCAATTATAGATAGACTATTTATAATTACAATAAATAATTTTAAAAGATGGGAACCTTCATAATCAAACAATATTAAGACATTTCAATATCATGAAACTAAACTTTCAAGTTGCTTTATTTAATTATCTTCTTAAATAAAACAAATAAATAAATAATAGCAAATTTTAATAATAATAAAAATTAAAGCCTGCAACCCGATAAATCAAATTGCAGCGTAAAGAAAAGATAACTAAAACTGCTAATTTTAATAAAACATATATTTTAACATCCGAAAAAATTTTACCTGCACAACTTCCAAATTGCTGAGCTTAGAACTTCGCTTAAACTCATGTTCATTAGGTCTAGCCGAATTGAGGACAATTTGTTTTCTCGTTTCATTGTTTATATTATTTGCTCTAGTTCTTGTTCTTTTACTTCGTATTTTGCGGAAAGTCACAAAAAGTATGACTAGGAAAATATTAGCGAGGATCGCTACACCAATCCACATGAGCTGTTCCCAAGTGATGTTGAGATGATTAGAGATAAGACCGGTAGTATAGCCTGCTGGGTTACCACAATTCAATCCCGTCATCGACGGTGGGCAAACACAACGATAGGAACCAAGCTCATTTAGGCAAGTACCACCGTTTGTACAAGGATTACGTTCGCATTCGTTTACATCTTGCTCACAACGCTCACCCGTAAATCCTTGGCACTTGCAGATAGGACCGGTATTACCTTCCTCGCACACACCGCCGTGCAAGCATGGATTTGGACTGCAGTATCTGAAATATTAAGTTTACATTTTAGTAAATATTTTCATTTATTGTATGTTGTTAATTTTATATATATAGATGTAGAAACCAATTTTTTTTAACATTTTAAGCATATTCTTGCAATACAGAGTATGTATTATTTGTAACAATGAATACAAATTCAGATGCATTGATGCATTGTATTAAAACAATAACAATAAATATTGTAACTTAAATTAAATAGAAAATAAAATATTCTATTTTTCAATATCAAATAATTTGTAAATAATAACTTTTCACTCACTTTCCAAATTCGCATCTTTTTCCAGATAGACTAGATCCAATACAGTCACAGGCATAGTCACCGAGCTCATGCAGTACCTTACACCTGCCTCCGTAAAGACAAGGTGAAGAAGCACAAGGATCAGTATCAATTTCACAATTAGCGCCGCGGAATCGTCCGTGACATTGACATTCGTATTCACTTTCTTCAGTCTTAGTCTCTGAGCAGGTACCACCATTTTGACAAGGTTGAGATCCGCAAACTCCAGGTGGTACTAGTACTGTCCTCTCGTCGCAACTAAATTCTACATTTGCAAATCGCTTCAATACAACAACGCTGGAGGTCGATCCACTCATATGTAACGGTACTGCTACCCTAGCGATTTGCACATCGTCCATGCACCCAACAAAGCCTCTCTGAATATCCTCGAAACCAAGAATGGTTGGATGTTGTCGAACTTCAGCTCCAAGGTATAATTCATCAGATTGTAGATTAAGAATGTCATTGTTACCAGGTGCTGAACCGTGTGCCATATGTTTACCATCGACGGTCAAGCTAGCACTGTTGCTTTCACGTTCAAGGTGAATTTCATGCCATTTGCCATCGCTTATGTAAAAACTATTGACCCGAACTAAGCCTTCGCCACTTCCAAGATCAAACCTATACTGTACTGCTCCGTTTACAATTTCAAGGACGTTGTAATCAACTTTACCGGCTGCGTACATAAGATTACCCGTTGGTTGTACACTGCGAATTCGAAGGGATAAGCTTAATTGGTTCTCAATCGTTTGTTTTATAAGAGTCTTGTCAATTTTGTAGCGGGCATAGCTTTTACCACTGAAGGATATAGGATTTCGAGTTATATAGCATGATTCATCGTGACATTTCGTTACGTCGGTATCGCAATTTTTACCCGCAAAACCTTCGGGACATTGACAAGAGTATCCTGGAATCGACGAGTCTGGTACGCAAATCTATAAAATTATTTTATGTATTACATTAAAATTTACATTAAACTCGCTTTTAATTTATACTTATAATTATATTTCATCAATTTAAATTTTGTATTTAATATATCTGATCATTTAAGTCGCAGTATTAATTTTTATAACTTATTATAATGAATCTATCATTAATTACCAACAATACATTTAATATAAATGAGCTAAACAAAGTATATCTTACCTTAAATACAGGACAGGTATTTCGAGCACATTCGTTGACAACAATTTCACAATGCGTTCCAGCGTATCCTTCATTACAAATACATTCTGTACGATGTCTATGTTTAGCTGATACGAAACTCAAAACATCAGTAGCTATGGGAGTAATTTGTTGAGAATCCAAAACAATCTTATCATGACATTCTCCGTAAATGCAATATCCTTTACTACACTTGAATCTTACAATTTCTTCTAGCACCAAACCAGTCGAAGCTTCTAATTCTTTGATACGTTGATTTAAACCTTCCCGGATGCTCTCGGAAGTATAAAGTTCATTCGAACTGGATTTCCTTACCGTAAATAGTACGTCCAAATCGTTATGGATGACTGTTTGTCTAATTGCTCGTGATTTGATGACGTTAATATCAGTATCGGTCGAGGATTGTACGCTTAAAATCACAATATCTTTTGGTCGACAGTTTAACGCATTTCGTACAGTTCGAATAAAGCCTCTACGATGTTTAAGTATAAAATCTTCAGGGCTTACTTCGCGAAATCTTACAATAACCGAATTGTCGAGCATCGCATCAGTTATAAGATCGACCGTTACTTTCACCAACGAATAGGAATGGAACTTGCCATCGCTGACGCTTACATTCACGCGATATTCGCCTATGTCTAGTCTTGGCAAGGCGATCAAAGTACCATCCTCTTTGTCTATTTGGAAGAGATCGGTATTAGGACGCATAGGTGAAGTTGGTACTAGACTGTAAGTTAAAGTATCATATTGATCCTTATCGGAAGCGTGAATTTTTCCAATTACACCACCTGGATACTCATCCATGTAGGAATTGATGTTGATTTCCAGTAACGTGATAACAGGAGGATATTGTGATTCTTCGATGATTTTTACAATTACCCAACAATCCGAGTATAATGGGGGACTTCCGTTATCGAATACTCGTATATGCAAGGCGTACTTATCTTTTACGCGATTACTGAACTTAGTCGCAGTACGTAAAGTACCATCTTGTTCAAGTCGAAATGCATCTCCTTCGTTGCCCGAACGAAAATCAAAGGTGTAAGGGTCAGCGTTAGGTTCGGCGTCAGCATCGGTAACTATAAATTTAAGAACTGCATGACCCAATGGTTTGTCTTCTTGTACAACAGTTGTGTAATTGCTCTGGGAGAAAAGAGGCGGGTTGTCGTTAGCGTCGAGGATCTCGATATTCACGATCACATAGTTGGACATAGTTGGAATGCCGTTGTCACGAGCGTGTACTTCTAACATATAACTACTTATTTGTTCTCGATCGAGTGGACCTGATACGGATATTTGTCCATTATGCGAGTCAATGCTGAATTGTTTATGTCGATCGCCACGTTCAATCGAGTATCTGATTTCACCGTTTTCATTACTGTCCAAATCGTTCGCGTAAACCTGATTTATAGAAAATTTTGTTAAAATTGTATATTTAGATTTAGATTTTAAAAATTACATACAATATTGTTTATTATTTGAATTAAAGAAAACCCGATTAATTCTTTTAGATTTAATTTTTATAGATGAAAATGATATGAAATACTAAAATATTTTATTTTTTAATATTAATTAAAACAACTAAATCGATTTATCGAAGAAATTTTTATAATTACAATAAATAATTTTAAAAGATGGGAACCTTCATAATCAACAATATTAAGACATTTCAATATCATGAAACCTAAACTTTCAAGTTGCTTTATTTAATTATCTTCTTAAATAAAACAAATAAATAATAATAGCAAATTTTAATAATAATAAAAATTAAAGCCCTGCAACCCGATAAATCAAATTGCAGCGTAAAGAAAAGATAACCTAAACTGCTAATTTTAATAAAACATATATTTTAACATCCGAAAAAATTTTACCTGCACAACTTCCAAATTGCTGAGCTTAGAACTTCGCTTAAACTCATGTTCATTAGGTCTAGCCGAATTGAGGACAATTTGTTTTCTCGTTTCATTGTTTATATTATTTGCTCTAGTTCTTGTTCTTTTACTTCGTATTTTGCGGAAAGTCACAAAAAGTATGACTAGGAAAATATTAGCGAGGATCGCTACACCAATCCACATGAGCTGTTCCCAAGTGATGTTGAGATGATTAGAGATAAGACCGGTAGTATAGCCTGCTGGGTTACCACAATTCAATCCCGTCATCGACGGTGGGCAAACACAACGATAGGAACCAAGCTCATTTAGGCAAGTACCACCGTTTGTACAAGGATTACGTTCGCATTCGTTTACATCTTGCTCACAACGCTCACCCGTAAATCCTTGGCACTTGCAGATAGGACCGGTATTACCTTCCTCGCACACACCGCCGTGCAAGCATGGATTTGGACTGCAGTATCTGAAATATTAAGTTTACATTTTAGTAAATATTTTCATTTATTGTATGTTGTTAATTTTATATATATAGATGTAGAAACCAATTTTTTTTTAACATTTTAAGCATATTCTTGCAATACAGAGTATGTATTATTTGTAACAATGAATACAAATTCAGATGCATTGATGCATTGTATTAAAACAATAACAATAAATATTGTAACTTAAATTAAATAGAAAATAAAATATTCTATTTTTCAATATCAAATAATTTGTAAATAATAACTTTTCACTCACTTTCCAAATTCGCATCTTTTTCCAGATAGACTAGATCCAATACAGTCACAGGCATAGTCACCGAGCTCATGCAGTACCTTACACCTGCCTCCGTAAAGACAAGGTGAAGAAGCACAAGGATCAGTATCAATTTCACAATTAGCGCCGCGGAATCGTCCGTGACATTGACATTCGTATTCACTTTCTTCAGTCTTAGTCTCTGAGCAGGTACCACCATTTTGACAAGGTTGAGATCCGCAAACTCCAGGTGGTACTAGTACTGTCCTCTCGTCGCAACTAAATTCTACATTTGCAAATCGCTTCAATACAACAACGCTGGAGGTCGATCCACTCATATGTAACGGTACTGCTACCCTAGCGATTTGCACATCGTCCATGCACCCAACAAAGCCTCTCTGAATATCCTCGAAACCAAGAATGGTTGGATGTTGTCGAACTTCAGCTCCAAGGTATAATTCATCAGATTGTAGATTAAGAATGTCATTGTTACCAGGTGCTGAACCGTGTGCCATATGTTTACCATCGACGGTCAAGCTAGCACTGTTGCTTTCACGTTCAAGGTGAATTTCATGCCATTTGCCATCGCTTATGTAAAAACTATTGACCCGAACTAAGCCTTCGCCACTTCCAAGATCAAACCTATACTGTACTGCTCCGTTTACAATTTCAAGGACGTTGTAATCAACTTTACCGGCTGCGTACATAAGATTACCCGTTGGTTGTACACTGCGAATTCGAAGGGATAAGCTTAATTGGTTCTCAATCGTTTGTTTTATAAGAGTCTTGTCAATTTTGTAGCGGGCATAGCTTTTACCACTGAAGGATATAGGATTTCGAGTTATATAGCATGATTCATCGTGACATTTCGTTACGTCGGTATCGCAATTTTTACCCGCAAAACCTTCGGGACATTGACAAGAGTATCCTGGAATCGACGAGTCTGGTACGCAAATCTATAAAATTATTTTATGTATTACATTAAAATTTACATTAAACTCGCTTTTAATTTATACTTATAATTATATTTCATCAATTTAAATTTTGTATTTAATATATCTGATCATTTAAGTCGCAGTATTAATTTTTATAACTTATTATAATGAATCTATCATTAATTACCAACAATACATTTAATATAAATGAGCTAAACAAAGTATATCTTACCTTAAATACAGGACAGGTATTTCGAGCACATTCGTTGACAACAATTTCACAATGCGTTCCAGCGTATCCTTCATTACAAATACATTCTGTACGATGTCTATGTTTAGCTGATACGAAACTCAAAACATCAGTAGCTATGGGAGTAATTTGTTGAGAATCCAAAACAATCTTATCATGACATTCTCCGTAAATGCAATATCCTTTACTACACTTGAATCTTACAATTTCTTCTAGCACCAAACCAGTCGAAGCTTCTAATTCTTTGATACGTTGATTTAAACCTTCCCGGATGCTCTCGGAAGTATAAAGTTCATTCGAACTGGATTTCCTTACCGTAAATAGTACGTCCAAATCGTTATGGATGACTGTTTGTCTAATTGCTCGTGATTTGATGACGTTAATATCAGTATCGGTCGAGGATTGTACGCTTAAATCACAATATCTTTTGGTCGACAGTTTAACGCATTTCGTACAGTTCGAATAAAGCCTCTACGATGTTTAAGTATAAAATCTTCAGGGCTTACTTCGCGAAATCTTACAATAACCGAATTGTCGAGCATCGCATCAGTTATAAGATCGACCGTTACTTTCACCAACGAATAGGAATGGAACTTGCCATCGCTGACGCTTACATTCACGCGATATTCGCCTATGTCTAGTCTTGGCAAGGCGATCAAAGTACCATCCTCTTTGTCTATTTGGAAGAGATCGGTATTAGGACGCATAGGTGAAGTTGGTACTAGACTGTAAGTTAAAGTATCATATTGATCCTTATCGGAAGCGTGAATTTTTCCAATTACACCACCTGGATACTCATCCATGTAGGAATTGATGTTGATTTCCAGTAACGTGATAACAGGAGGATATTGTGATTCTTCGATGATTTTTACAATTACCCAACAATCCGAGTATAATGGGGGACTTCCGTTATCGAATACTCGTATATGCAAGGCGTACTTATCTTTTACGCGATTACTGAACTTAGTCGCAGTACGTAAAGTACCATCTTGTTCAAGTCGAAATGCATCTCCTTCGTTGCCCGAACGAAAATCAAAGGTGTAAGGGTCAGCGTTAGGTTCGGCGTCAGCATCGGTAACTATAAATTTAAGAACTGCATGACCCAATGGTTTGTCTTCTTGTACAACAGTTGTGTAATTGCTCTGGGAGAAAAGAGGCGGGTTGTCGTTAGCGTCGAGGATCTCGATATTCACGATCACATAGTTGGACATAGTTGGAATGCCGTTGTCACGAGCGTGTACTTCTAACATATAACTACTTATTTGTTCTCGATCGAGTGGACCTGATACGGATATTTGTCCATTATGCGAGTCAATGCTGAATTGTTTATGTCGATCGCCACGTTCAATCGAGTATCTGATTTCACCGTTTTCATTACTGTCCAAATCGTTCGCGTAAACCTGATTTATAGAAAATTTTGTTAAAATTGTATATTTAGATTTAGATTTTAAAAATTACATACAATATTGTTTATTATTTGAATTAAAGAAAACCCGATTAATTCTTTTAGATTTAATTTTTATAGATGAAAATGATATGAAATACTAAAATATTTTATTTTTTAATATTAATTAAAACAACTAAATCGATTTATCGAAGAAATTTTTAAATGTACAATAATTTATATTATAATTGATAGTTCTATTTCTTGTTGAATAATGTATATGAGCAACGACTTGAAAAAATTGAATTTTCTATTAAATAATGCAGTATATTTTATGAGATAAATTTAAATGGAAAACCATTCCATCACTCACCTGCGTAACCTTCTCTCCTATCTTTGCGTCTTCTCGTACCGAAGCACGATACGACGCTTGACTGAACATTGGCGCATTATCGTTGCTGTCCAATACTGTAATATTAACCGTAGCATGATTCGTAAGAGGAGGAACACCTCCATCGATCGCTTGAATAGTTAAAAAGTAATCTTTAGCTCTTTCGTAATCCAATTGCTCGGCAATGGAAACAACGCCAGTTTTGGTATCAATCTGGAATTTTTTATGCTCATTTCCACCAACGATAGAATAGTAAACATCGGCATTAACCCCAGTATCTTTAGAGGTAGCCAGAACTCGTGCAACTTCTGTACCGACCGCATCGATCTCCGGTACACGAGCAAAATAAAATTTCGAGGTGAACTCGGGTGGATTATCATTAATATCTTGAACATTGACGATCAAGAAAGTAATACTGTGAAGCTGTGGTGTTCCTTGATCCATCGCTCGAATACTTACATTGTACATAGCTTTAGTTTCACGATCCAGTGGTTTAGCTAAAGTGACAATACCGCTGTCAGGTGAGATAATAAAATGATCGTTCGCCGAATCGAGAAACTCGTATCTGATCTTCCGATTAATACCTATGTCATCGTCAATTGCATGTACCTTTGTTACTAAAGTTCCAACTTCAACGTCCTCTGGTAGCATTGCGCTGTACGATTGCATACTGAAACGAGGTGCATTATCGTTGAGATCGGAAATGAGAATTTCTAGTTGCGAAGAACATTCCCAGCTGGGTTTGTCACGGTCTTGCACGTGAGCTGTTAATAAATATTTAGCTTGGGTTTCACGATCAAGTTGTCCAACGGTTTTTAGTACACCTGTTTCTTTGTCAAGTGAAAACTTTTCATTCTTTTCGCCTGTTAAGTAGAAACGTAGTTTTGCATTTGGTTCATCATCGTAATCAGTGGCAAGAACTGTTAAAACATAACTGCCTGGGTGTGAACCTTCAGATAAGACTTCTCGGTATCGGTATCGAAGACAATAAGGTGGATTATCATTAACATCGAGAACCTGTAACAATAATATAATAATGTTATGATTAAACTTTAGTAACAAAACTTTTATTGTAGGTGGTTTTAATGACAATAAAATATAATAATTTAAATAAACTAAATTGTATCAAAATAAAAATAAAATATTTATAATTTTTTACTACTAATTTTCTTTGTTCATTAAATATGTTAAAACAAAATGTGTAAATTATAAAATGTTCGAAACTATACTAACCTGAATCGTAACTTTCGTCTCGAAAACAAATTTACCATCAGTACCCACAACCGTGAGTTCATAATGATCAACTGTTTCTCGATCTAAACCCTTGGCAACGTAAACCTGTCCAGTGGAACGAATGGCAAACTGAGATCGGGGATCTCCAGACGTGATATAAAAATCAAGTGGCGAATTCAGTTCAACGTCTTTGTCGACGGTCGTAAGTTCAACGACGACTGTTCCCGGTAATGCGTCTTCCTTTACAGTTGCTTGATAGCCCGTTTTAGCTGCCAGAAACGAGGATGGATGGTCATTGTAATCTTTTAGTTTGACCAGTACAGAGGTGCGTGCGAAATGACGAGGATTTCCATTGTCAGTAGCGACCACCTGTGAATAATTTAAACGATTCATTAAATTATACGATGATGCACGTTGAACTCGATTAGAGAATTTGTTGAATATTATTGATTTAATTAAATCAGTAAATTTAATGGAAATTTAATAATCGACTATTGGATGTTCATTAAATACTAATTAACATTTGTATATATATTTAAAATGAAAAATTTAATATAAATATATATTTTTAATAACAAATAAATAATAATTTAACATTACTTATTCTGCAATTTGCAGTCAACAATTTATGTATACGGTATTTAGTTCGGTATTAACAAACCATCAATTGCATAAATTAACAATTTTAAATGTTAAATGTTCGTAAGAATCATCAGTTTTAATCTAAATAACATTTGAGGTATGTGAAAAAAAAATTAATTTAATTATTTTAGTGTATATACCTGAAATTTATACTCCGGTTGTTTTTCCTTATCAAGCTCAACTAAACTGGAAATCCAGCCGGTATAAGCATCGATCGTAAAAACGTTCGCAAGTTCACCAATATCCGAACCAAAAGAATATCGAACTTCGCCATTACTGCCCAAATCACTGTCATGAGCAACTACTTTCAAAATCCACGTGCCCTCTTCAATATTTTCTGCTACTGTAACGCTATAAGGATTACTTTCAAATTTAGGAGCATGATCGTTCTCATCGAGTACTTGTAACGTTATTTCAGCTAAGGCAGTTAATGGTGGACTAGAATCTGTTTCGGCTAAAACGCCTATCAAATAGTTGTCTTTCGTTTCTCGATCCAATGGCGAAGAAAGGAAAACTCGACAAGTTTTTGAATCGACCGAGAATGGAAAGTTATCACCTCCGGAGATTAGCCGACATTTGACTGTACTATTAGTGTTGGTTACAGTTTTTAAACGGGTGATCGGAGTACCAATTGCCGATGCTTCAGAGATAAAGAATTTATCTTCTTTTCGCTCAAATAGAGGTGGTACATCCTCTGCACCCATTATGTAAATGTCTAAAGGAACATCGACGTGATGCGAATTTGGTCCTTTGTCTTGTGCTCGTATGAACATTTGGAATAATTGGTTTTCTATAAAGTTAATAAGATAATCAATTAGTAAGATTTAAAGTATATAATAAAATAATTTGCATTTATAGTGATTGAAGCAATTGATTATTTGACATTTGTTTTTAATAAAGCAACTGTTAGGAAAATGCAAAATGTTGTGCAAAATGTAAACTTACCCCAACGTTTTGGACTTTGTTTAAGATACAATGCTCCAGTGTCTTGCCTGATACCAAATATATTTTTAATTTCCGTATTTTGATTTTCAAAAATAGAATACTCGATTCTCGATGCATCATCCTCATCAGCATCTTGAGCTTTCATCTTCAAAAAGACTGAATTGACTGTCAAATTACCATGTATGCAAGCTTTGTACTCTTTAAGTAAGAAAACTGGAGCATTATCGTTTTCATCAGCTACTTTAACCCGAACTATAACAAACCCCGATTTCCCACCTCCATCGCTTGCCATTACAGGTATCTCATACAATTTTTGTTCTTCTCTATCTAAAATTTTCTTCGTGACGATTTCACCAGAATCTTTATCGATCGAGAAAAATTCTTTAAGATAATCCGACATTATCGAGTATTGAATCTCACCGTATTCTCCAAAATCTTTATCAGTAGCTAAGACGTTAGTGACTAGTCTACCTGGGAGTTGATTCTCCGTAACTGTAACTTCAACGACAGGGTTTGGAAATTTGGGATGATGCCTGTTAGCAGGTAAAATCTCAATTTTAACTCTTGCAAAGCTCGTATATACACCATCGCTAACCGAAACATTTAAGACACTTAATTTTTCATCCGCAAAATTTTGCATGTTTATTAAATTGACGATACCAGTTGCTTGGTCTATACTATACGTCTGTTGGTCATTCCCACCAACAATGGTGTAAACGAGCTTATCGTCTAACAAGTCTGGATCAGAGGCTGAAAGTACAGTAACGAATTGACCACGTTCAGCTTCTTCGGATAAAAAGCAACTGTAAGATGGTTGTTCGAATCTAGGTGGATTATCGTTCATATCGATGACGCTTAACCACACGTGAGCAGTACTTGATAAACTCGGTACACCACGGTCCATTGCTACTACAGTAAAATGATGTGAATCAGCTGTCTCGTGATCTAAAGAACGTTTTAAATAAACGATGCCTTCTTCAGGATCGACGTGGAACAAGTCAAGACTATTTTCACCATGTTCCTCGGCAGTTTTGTTTTCGATGGCATATCGGATGCTTTGATTGACACCGGTATCGTTGTCTCGAGCAACAAGACGCAAAAGTTCGGTGCCGAATAAAGCGGCTTCCGATACCGATATATTGTAAGAATCTTGGCTGAATTCGGGAGGACAGTCGTTCACGTCGAGGACAAGGATGGAAACGAGAACCTCGGCGTAAACACCGGATACGCTGTCAGTTGCTCGAACAGTCAGTTCATATTGTTTTTTCTGCTCGTAGTCTAACTCGTCCACAACGTATATGACACCTGCAATTACCGGAGAAAATATTTAATTTTTCACTTGATTCTTTTTTAATTAACTTTGAATGATTTTATAGGGATGAAACGTTTAAGTAATGCGTTCGTAAATTATTTTAATACCAAGACTCATTAAATAAAGTAAGATACTATTATATAAACATTAACAATTTCACCGTATGATTTGAAGTACGATTTCGATTATAAATACATTAACCAATTTTAATATTTTATGCATTTACTTTACAACGTTTGCATTTTTTCAAAAAATTGTGTTTCTTCTAGATTACTAATAAATTACACACATATAAAACTATTTCAACTATTATTACATACTTTTGATAACTACATAAACATAATACAGCAATTTAGTTTTAAGTAATAAATTAATGTTTATAACTAATTATATTCTGAACAGTATACATCCTCATAAAATCACACTTATTTTCACAGCAAAATCTGACCTACTTTAGCATATTAATAGAGAAAATAAAATTGAAAACGATATATATAATGTGTACGTAAAGAAAAGTAAGAAAATTTTTTAAGATGGCACATTAACAATAATAATATTATTAATATTTTATTCCAAGTTTATCAGATTAATCATGTTCAATTTTATTTTTATGTGGAAAATCAGTGCGTAATAAATCTATTGTCTTTTGACAATATTTATATTGCTTTTTAAAAACATAGAAAGCAATAGATACAACGTTTGAAAGATTTAAAAAATAACACATAAACGTATGCAGCAGTGCTAAATAATAAAAAGAAAACACCCAAAATAAAATAATTGAAACAAAGCTGAACACTAAAATATATCATCGCTAATATTAATTGTGAGTTAATTGCAGTGAAGAGATAGTAAATGATTGATACATCATAACTTTTATAGAACTCTGAAAATTACTGCAATTTCATATTATTAGAAATAATTTAATCATATGAATTATTGTTATGTTTTAATTAATGATTAATTAGGCAATAAAGTAATATGTTTACTTCATAATCACGTGTATTTATATATAGTATGAAAATCAAATGAACACAAATTAAATTATAAAAAAAGTGCAGATTTTCAGCGTCCTCACTTCTTAATTTAATTTAAGGTTGGCGTGACTGACAAGTAAAGTTTTTTTCAAACTCCGGTATTGTGTGCTGTTCTTTTATCGTGCAAATAAAGCTGACGTTGTAGCATAACCGGTGTGTGATTAACTGTGTAAAAAAAACTCTTCATTGTACTTACAATGCGAGTTTCTTTTTTTTTCAAATACGATATTCCATCCATGCAAAATAATAGAATAAACGTGGTTTTACATATATCGATTTTCATTCCGTGTTTTAACCTCTCTTTCGTCAGTTGAAGTAAATTATTGAAAACGCATCATTTTTCGTTGAATCGATATTTTTTTTTATTTAACAATAACATTCTCTACTATTTGTATTGTCGAAAATGAAAGAAACAAAAAAGAGAGAGAATGCCGAGCAAGTTTATTTACAATGTGTACGCGAGTGTTCTTTGAGTTATGATTAAAAATTGAAAAAAACAATCATGCGCACATAAAAATATATAACAATGCCATAGCAATGGTATGCAGCAACATAGTAGACCGAAAAAATATATATATATGTATATCTGTTTTCTTGTTTATACTCACAAGGGCCATTGTTACTGTCGAGGGCTGCGAAACAGGGAGATAAAAAAATCAGTTTTAATTTGCGGTGCTTTTATAAAATACATCTAAAATTTTGGATCGAGTGAGCGGGTTTGCTACTATTTTCTATATAATCAGGTGCATTAAAAGATACATGTAGCTTAAAACAACGCGCTCAGTCGATTTGGTTCAATAAATAAAATAGATAACGGTGTTTTATCTAAGTACACGTTTATTTACGGACTAGCGCATTCTCGAAATATCTATTTAAATTCTTAAGTAAAATCGTAATTCTTACCGGTATTGAAATCTAGAGCAAATTCCTCAAAATCATTGCCTTTGGTAATACTGTAAATCAATTTTCTATTCAGAGGTGATTCGGCTTGAATGGAAAGAGCAAGCGGTGAATGGATCTCGATACTTTCAAGCACACTATCGGTATAGAATTGTTTATCGAATACTGGCATAGACCGATCGATCACTTTAATGTTCACTGGTACTTCGACTGAACACGGACTTATTCCTTGAATAAAAAAATTAATGATACATTTAGTACGAAATCTTACAACTGAGCTTTCTAGGGGAATTAAAATTGTGTACCTCCATCATATGCAGCTATGGTTAATTGATATTCTCTATTATGTCCTTCTAAATTGTTTTTCAGAGATATTTCTCCGGTTTTCCGAGATATCCTGAACAATTCTCCATTACCTTTTTTTAATTCGTATCTAACTTCTCCGTTATCACCGCTATCCAAATCAATAGCGAGCACCTGAACAATAGAAAAACAACGATTAAATGATCATTATTAATTTAGTGTACATAAAAAAAATTGTAAATTATAATGGCTAATTTTAAAGTAATGCTGCACAATAAAAAAATGTGCATTATACGCAAATAATTACATAACCCAGCAGCTCACCTTCATAATAACATCCGATTTCTGAGCATCAACCGACACTACAGCGTAGTAAGGCAAATTAACAAATATTGGACAATTGTCATTAATATCCGTAACTATGACGTTAACAATAACATGGGCAACTCTTTTTTTAGGCACTTCACTCTTAGCTTCAACGATGAGCTCGTATCTGTCACAAGTTTCACGATCGAATCTTACGCCTGTTGTACTAATAGCCCCGGACGTTGGACCAATCACGAACAGATCCGTAGGGTTCAATATGCTAAAGATTATGTGTTCGTTCAAGTCGCTGCCTAGAACGTTTAGCACAGCTACGGTCGTGATTTTCGTCGAGTTCTCAACGACGGTACCCTCGTACACGTCCTTTTGGAAGATGAGGCCAGAGTTTTCGGATTTCTCGACTTTGACGTTGACTTGAGCGATACTGGAGTATTTTCCGTCCGAAGCTCTCACATGGAGAAGATATGTAGATTTCATGTGTTCAGGGTTGCTGACTGTTAGAAGACCGGTATGCGAATCTATGTTAAAAGCTTGGCCTTGATTACCATCAATTATGTCGTATCTAGAAAAATGAGCAAAGTTTCTATTGAATGTATTATTTTAAGAGTTAAATTAACTTAACTTTAAATAAATTTTACACGTGTTATTGATGTATTTCTGGTTTAAATAAGTTGTAGTATATCCTGAAATATATCTTGATTCTTTACGTAATAAAATAAAAAAATTACCTTAAAGCTGGTTGACTCGCAAGGGACTGCGTAGTATCAGGATCAAAAGCCTCGAGTTTAAGCACAGCAACGTTTTTCCATGTTGGTAATAATACAGTAGTATTATAGTCATTCTGTGGAAACTTCGGAGGACAATCGTTGACATCACTCACAGTAATAATAACTTTAGCGGTACTCTCGGAAGATAATTTTGGTTTTCCAAGATCTGAGACTTTAACGTGAAATTGGAACTCGGGTATGGTCTCGTGATCGAGAAGCATTACAGTTCGGATCGCTCCGGTACTCGAGTCTATGTGGAAAAATTTCCTGGGCAACTCCTCAACGATGTCGTAGTTAAGTAAGGCATTCAGCTCCGAATCTGCATCTTCGGCTTTGATAACAAGAGGCGAACTGCTACTGTTAGCATTAAATACCAAGGATCCAATACTCGCGGCTTCGCTCACCTATAAATTAGAAAAATGTTTAGCATTGAATAATCCGATTATCGTGAATTGTTCAGGATAGATAAAATATAAATAAGTGTAAACTTACTTGACCCGAATAGACAGCTTGAACGAATTGCGGTGGATTGTCATTTCGGTCCAGAACGTGAACGATAACGTTACAGTACGCGGTAGCTCCAGCCATGCTCGTCGCGCTTACCGACAAATTGTAAAACTTGAGTTTCTCATAATCCAAAATATCCTGAGTACTGATGACTCCGGTGCTTGGATTGATGAAAAAGACATCGTCAATGTTACCCTCGACGATCTCAAATTGTAACGAAGATGTCGATCTCGCTTCTATGTGTTTGACAAAACTACCGATTTCTTCATTTTCATAGATCTCAGCGGCCAATTCACCGGTTGTTCGGGCGAAGCGAGGTGGTGCGTTATCCGCCATCGTAACCATTACATGGACAGGAATACTGTTGGAAAGAGCTGGAGAGCCATGATCGGTTGCTTTTACTAGAAGAATATACTCGGACGAGGCGGTGAGGTCGAGCTCACGGGCGATGCGGATGTAACCGAGTTCAGGTTCGATCGAAAAGACATTGCCAACATTTCCGGAGGTCATGGAGTAGCTGATTTCGGCATTTTCACCTCGGTCTCGGTCAATTGCGATTACCTGAAATATTATTTTTTTTTCTATAAGCTCATTGGTTGCCGAATGCACTTTCAAAAAATATTTTATTTTACTTATACACAGGCATAACATTTATTGTAATATATACATAAACTTTAGTAAAACGATCTATATTTTTAACGATAAAGTTTTTAATTTAATCAATACAGACCAGTAAATAGTCAATAATATTTAATTACGTAAGGATTAAAAAAAATGCTAACCTGAACAACTGCACTACCAACAGGTGAAGTTTCGTAAACCTTGCCCTGAATAATCTCAGTGATAAACATGGGTGCATGATCGTTGTGATCGTGTACAGTAACCAAAACCCGGGCGTAATTTCTTTTCGCTGGAGTCCCTTGATCTCTGACCATGACCGTGAGGACGTGTTCTTGAATCGTTTCCCGATCTAATGCCTCGTTCAAAGTCACTGTCCCGGTAAGCGAATCGACGTGGAAAATTTCAAGACTCGCTTGACTCTGAGCATTGTGCAGAGAGTAAAACACTCGTTTGTCCTCGTCGAGATCTTGTGCATGGAGTTGAAGCACCGCCTCACCTTTCTCTACGACATTTTCCGAGATCTCGACGCGATAGACGGATTCGCTGAATACAGGACGATGATCGTTTATATCGATTACTTTAACGTAAAGATTCGTTTTAGCTTCGTGGATACCATCGGTTACACTGATCGTCAAATTGTATACATTTTGGGTTTCCCAATCGAGTTGCTTCGCTAGGAGAACGTTACCATTGTCACGACCGATTACGAATTCGTCTCGAGTATCACCGTCTGTAAATTAAATTAAAAATTCACTTAAGTTCCTGCTCGTTTTTTAAAATTTAATAACAAATTATTTATAATTTTTATATAGGTATATTTTTATATCTATTTATGAAAAAATATATATAATATGCACTCAATTTTCAGTTCACATAAACCAATCAATATAAGATATTTTAAAATACCGAACAAATATATATATATATTTACGATAATACAGTGATAAGTCTACACTTTCGCATAAGAATGAATTTTTGATAATGTGAATCGGAATATAGTCAATATGAAACATTTAGTTTTCATACGAAAATATTTCGCGCAACATTATGCTACATACATAATTAATTAGGATTTAAATTTACTTGTCAATTTATATGTATTTCTATTTTATACCATGTATATAATTTGTGTTACAGATTTTTTTATAAATGCATTATAAATGTGCATTTACACTGTTATTATTCAATCAGCGGAGTGTATTGGATTTTAGTTATCAAAATCCAGTTTCTGTAAATCCGAATGTTAGATAGTTATATAGCGATATACGCATTCCTACGTCACTTACGTAACTTCAAGCTCAATTTCAAATTCAATATAAAAAAAATATATATGATTTTTAATAAAACTCTATGGACGAAATATTTTCGGAACAATTTTTCATTTTCACAGTTATTTCCAAAATTGGAAAGGCACAAAAAAAATATAAATAATAAAAGCTTTTTATTTACATACGTACTCCAATTATTTTTAATAATTGAATATAGTTATGTTTAAATAAAAAAATCGGTTATAACGACGAAATGTTCTTTTTGTTTTTTACTCACTGTTTTGAAATGTTCATTACACGTAAATACATACGTAATGGATATTCCATGTTATTATTGTAATAAAACGTAATGACAAAATTGAATTTTAACGTTAACTTTATGTACCCCAGTCATGTTTCGGTGTTTATAACAGAACACGCGCAAAATAATATCGAAACGTATATTTTCCACTTGACAAAAATACTAAGGGTATATCGTAACGAAATCCGATTTGTAAAACATCCGAAGTAACAAATTTTTCCAAAAAAAATAATTGGAAGTGGTGTACGTGGAAAAATGGAAGTTCAGTTTATGATACAAAGTTCGCATAATTTATCGGAAAAAGATATTTTTTCAACCAATAACGAAAAATAGTTGCTTAGCACACAGTATAACTTACAATTTATGTGAAAATAAAACTGATTAATTACATATCCAGCAAGAATTATTCTTCATAATAGTATATATTTTAAAATTGTTAAAATTGGTTACATCGTTTTAAGAAACTTCTTTAATAAGATAATTATAATTGTAATCTATAATAATTAAAAACAAATTAATAATATGTTTAATACGATAATAATTTTTATAAATTTTGAAAATAATTATTGAGAATGATTGTAGATAACTTACCAACGATGTCGTACCAAAGGCTGTCACCATCCTTGTCAGTAGCTTGCATGAGAGCGACGAGAAAACCCACGTTATCGCTCTCCGTGACTTCGACGCTTTGGTTGACGCTTTTGAAAACCGGAGCATTCAAGGATTCCTTCGGTACTTCGACGACCTGGACCGAGATCCTGACTTGGTGGCTGCGAGGTGGATCGCCCTCGTCCGATGCTCGTATCTATATATATCCCATCGACGATTCGAATAAGTATCGTAATAGTTTCCCGGAAAATTTATGGCTCCGCATTGAATATAACGTGAATGAGGGAAAACCCGATTTATTCGTTTCGAAATCCGTGTGGGACATTTAAATCGAACTATTTTCGGCTTCGTCAATATTTAAATAAGATTCGTTTGTGCTGCGATATTTTATTTTGTACACGCTAACTTTAAGTTTATTTTGTTAACAAAATATTTAACCAATAATAATACTAATTTTATTGAAATATTATTAAGTTGAATTATATTAAATTTCAATAAGTTTGAAAATAAAAGTTACTAATGGACGAATATCTACTATTGAATTAATTATTTTTATACATTGGTAATATATTATTTTTCTATTTCATAGATGAAATTGAATAAATTTATGTCAAACACTGAATATTATTATCACTTACGATCATATCGAATTCTTGACCAGCTTCAAAGCCTCTTTGAGAATAAACCATTCCAGTATAGGGATGAATTTTAAATTTTCCTTTACCTTTTCCACTCTTAATGCTATACTGTATTTTTCCATTTTTCCCAATGTCTTCATCGTGTGCCAATACCTGAGAGAAAATACGTAACTTAGTTTACAGTTATTCGATATTTCAATATTATCAATTATTTTAAGGGTTTTTTTTAAAAAACGAGAGGTCAAGTTTACGACTTTAATAATAATTCGATAACTACATAATACATAATACTAATATAATTTTTATTTTGCGATTTCATCTTTCAGCGAAATAAATGTTAAATGCAATCTAAAAATGTATTGCAGTGCAATATAATATATTAATATTGAAATAAAGGTGAATTATTAAAAGGATAAATTATTCGTGTATGTGTGTGCACATATAAACCAAAAACACAATAACTTCCATTATAGTATTAAATAATTAATATCTTCAACAATTTAAAATCCAATAAAAAATAAAATGCATATATCCGTAAACTCGTACGAACAACTGCCAGATATATATATATATATGTACCTTGAAACGTATATAAAATTCATCGAAAATCTATTGACAACGTCATTTTTCACATCGTTCAACGATCGGAATACCAAAGTGTGAAAGTATAAAAAATAATAAACCCGAGTGCGGGTAACATTAACGTAAGGTATAGAGATGTCGGGCATGCTGGAGCAATTGTAAAGTATGCAATAGGCTGACGTGCAGGTTTCGCGAATCTACGCAGCTGGAAACACGGCTACTGTTGCGGTCGATTAGTACATTCGCCGCATGCCGCAGAATTCAATGTACATCGAGAGTATATACTCCAAAAGTAGAACTAAAACGGCCATTAAATCGTATGGAACCAATGAAAATGTTTACGTTTATATATACATATATGTGCATGTTCATGCGAAGGTGTATATGAATTCGTGTGATTGTATACACTTCGTGATTTCAAAGATGAAAATAAAGACAATTTATTGAATATATCTTTCTCTTTCTTGTACAGTTCTTGTTACAAAAATATATATTTATTTAGAATTTCAATTATTTACGCGTGTGCCCGTGACCTAAAATATATATAAAGGAAATCTGTAACTTAAAGTATGGGAATTTGAACGATTGAATGAAGCGAATAATAAAAGTGCTTTCTATGCACTGACTTTTCGTTAAATCTCTAAGAATATAACCCAATTTGTGTGAATTGTTTTCAATATTTCAAGACACGAGAAAAACGTCGAAAAGTTATACCTTGTTAAATTTTCTTTGATGACGTCACGATCACAAAATTTTAAAGGTACCACACCAACCATTATGCTCGCGTGACGTTATAAAAAAACTTTTAATGTGTACGGTATAACTTTTTCAATTTCTATTATATCAGAAACATTCAAGAAGTTTCCAAAGAAAATGTGCTACAGTTCTGCCAGAAAAAAATGTGTTTAGGTAAATCTATTTTACGTTGAATTATGTAATAACGGTAAAGATTTATTATTAAAAATTGAATTAGATGTGCAGTTATCTTAGTAAAATGAAGATTATACAGATTATTTTCTTTTGTGGAGGTAAAATTCCAAAGTAAATGTACAGTCATTTACATTTTTAACAGAAAATTGAAAAAATTAAAACGTTTTCGAAAATAACCCGAAAAGAAGGTATGAAAAAAAACTCAAAAATTTTAAAGTGATCCGTACAAATTGAAATAAATCATAGTTAAATTTTCCACAAACTCAATAGCATGATCTAAAGTAAGAAAAAAGAAGAAATGTCTGAAACTTCGTTTAAAAAATAAAAATTAATGTTAAAAGTACTCGAGTATTTACATATTTCACAGTCGCATATTCCGATGCCACGACCAAAATGCAAAGTATAAAAGAACGAAAAAAAGAAACAAAAAAAAAAAGGGAAAAGAAACACCGAGAAACCGAAATGTATTTACTTGAGGTGCTTTCAGTGCTATATTCGTATAAAATGTCTGGAATCCGTATCTTTTAAAGAGATAACCATTTCACTCGCGAGTTGCTGTATAATAAACATATATATGTGTGTGTGTGTGTGTGTGTGTGTATATATATATAAAAGAAAGACATATTTCAAGTGGCGCATTTCCAGTCTTTCCTTTCGGCTTGGCTGATGCACATCGAAAGCAGCTTTGCCGATCAAAGGCAAATTCGCGAGGTTAATCGACCGAACCGAAGAGGGAAAGGGACTTGTGCGTGTGACTTTTCATGTGTATATGTGGAACTATATATATGCAATACGCGTATATACATATACATTTACACACATATGTGTACACATAAATGAACGAACATCGAGGAATTCAAGGATGGAACGACGAGCAAAAAAATGTTTTAATCAATGCTTCGGAAGTTTTCAACTACATTTTTGCGTGTGTATACGTTCCGTACGTGTAATTCGTAATCGCTAAACATACACACATACGTGAGAGGAGAGTGTGTACATACAATTTTTATAGATACGTAGTTCACGAAATAAGTTGCTCAAGGTGAATCGATGTGATGCTATTTCAAAGATAGAATTTGTCAGAATCATTAGTTCTACGTGTCTCTTCGCCGTGAACCTGGATTTTAAGTTCGAACTGATTTATTGTATATTGATCAAAATCGTACGGTGAAACCTGATATTATACATTATTTTTTATTTATAAATCAGTCCGTACTTTTTACTTACAAAATATTTGGATTAATATTATTTATTGAAGAAACTAGTACATATACGTGCTTCACTATAAAAAAACACTAGCTGAAAAAAAGCTAGACAATGTTTTATATTCTGTTATAAACTATAAAATATTTGCGTAGGAATCCTATTAAGAATATTTATGTATACAAAGGTTTACAAATAAATTCATATAATACTTTTCTGCAAATTCTATTTAATCGTTCGATCAAAGAAAAGCATAGCTTTGTTATTCTTCCGCTTCAAGTTAATTTTTTATTTTATATCATATTTATATTTATATTAAATTTCTAAATATGTCTACTTATTAATCTATAATATTGTATGACTATACGTTATAATGTTAATTATAAACATGCTTTAGTTACCAAAACGCATTGTTAATTTTAAAATATTAATAATAAATAAAACATATGTGTGGCGAGTATAAAGGGACCAATTTTACGAAATCTTTTATTTATGCAAAAATATATGTTGAAATATTTCATATAGATACTGAAGTTTATTTCTAACATCAGAAAGCAATTTTTTAATAACAACTTTCAATCGATAAATAAAAAAGTCAAAAGTTACAAAAAAGTAAACAAAGTCACTTTAATTACAAAATAGAAAATGAAGTAAATGTCTTAACTTTGATAACGGTTCATTATTATCGTCCCAAGTTTCGTTACACAATCAAAATCTACAACTAAAACTTCATCAACCTTGCTGTAAAATATTAACAAAAAAAACCGTATTTCTCCCGTAATTTAAATATAACATTGTTGTAGCTGGAACTCCAATGAATTTACAATGTGCATGGAAAAAAAAGAATAATTAATACAAAAAGACTCATTTTTCCATACGCAAACAGTAAAAAATCAATTTAAAAACAGCGAAAAAACGTTTATTCGATTATTAACTGAAAAATAGATTCTTGGTCATAGGTTATGAAATTAGGTTATTGGTTAAACATCTTAGAAAGCATGGGTGAGATCGAAGCGCCAATAAATTTAAAGCAAAAGCGTCGTGTTAGAACATTTCCAGTGAATGTATAAAGCGTGTGTGTGTATGTGTGTGTGGGGTGTAGGTGATGGTGTAGGTGTCTATGCATGGAGCATGCAGGAAGGCAAAGGCACCTTACCCTGAAGATACGATCCCCTGACAGGCTGTCGGGACTAAAGGTCTCCCAAGTCCCGTTTTCGAGCAACGCGTCGACCGAGAGGTCCAACTCCCGCGACCGTTCTCTCCCCGATTTCTGTCGAGAATTAGAGAAAGAGGAAATATGTACATGGTCAAATACGACAATTTTCTTTTTTTTTTTATTTTCCCTTTTACCATTTTCTTTTTAATTTACGATTATTTGCGTTAATGATATAACAACCAGTTAGAGAGCTACATTAATTTCTACATTTTTCATTAACAATTATCCACCGGTTTTACCAAAGTTATTTTGAGTATATAAAGTAAAGATAATTGTATAAATTTGTTGATTTTACGATTTAAACATTTACAGAATTGTATAAATAATTCGTATATATTTTTTATTATTGTTTATGTTGCTTTTATTATAATAATTTATGTATTTCAATTTTATATGCTTTTGAAATTATGAATTATGTAGTGTATGATATAAATTCTACGTTTCGTTAAAATTTGTAACACTTTTAATAATATAAAATAATTAACCTAATTAATATCGTTTATTATAATACAATAATAATTTACTAATTAATTAATAAGTAAGGATAATGTTTATACAAATTGTAAAAATACAGTTTTAATGTTAATATATACGTATAATTTATAAATAACACGCGGGATTTAATAGAATTATAAGCTGTAATACTCAATAATGTAATATTATACGTATAGGTATACATGTATGTAAAGTTAATTTGTACCTTTAAAATATAAAATTTTTATGACCGAAATGATAACTTTTGAATATTTGACATCTTCTTATAATATAAAAAAATTAAATTGTTTTTCTTATAATACTGATATTTTTATGCTTATCCTTATTTTTAGAATGACGTGGTAAGAGGTTTATTAAAAATTGAAATAATACAAAAACATTTTTTATAGTTTGGAGAATTTGTATACTGTAGTGACAGGATAATCAACTTTAAACCCAAGGTAAATGCAGATAATTCTTCAGAATAGAAATGTCTTCGGTAACAGTATATTTCGTTGTGTATATATATAGAGAGAGAAAGAGAGAGAGAGAGAGAGAGAGAGAGTTTATACATTGTAACTAAATTTATGCAAAATTTACTGTGTTAAGACAAATATTTTCATTGCGCGACATTAATTTCTGAATGTTAAATGCAATTACCCAAGTAAATCTTGTGTCTGAACTGTTTCTCACTTCTTTTAAACGAGTAAGAAAGTTAACAAATATTTTCTTACGTTTATAACAAATTAACAGATCAGGTATTTTACCCTTAAATTTTCGAAACACGTATTTAGCGTAATAATAATAACCTAAAAAAGAAACGTCGATCGCGTGCATTTTCTCTAGCGAGGGTTGCCAAAAGGAAAAATACGCGCGTGGAGATATTACAAGTTTTGTGCTACAATTAAGCTGCATTATACACTGTACACTCAACGATCCAGCGTAAAAGCTTTTTCCTTCGTTGTTATATGTATATATATATACATTTCGTTTCTATTCTCCTTTTTGTTTCTTTACCATTTCATTTCTTTTCTCCAACGAGTTTAAATCCTTTCGAACGAGTCCCTGACGCCTTAGCTATCTACAATCTTGGAGTTCTTAGCTTGTGGCTTATCCATAGACTACTTATGTACACTCAATTTGGTGCAGCCCAAGGAACAAGTAACAATACAACGGAAGCTTTTACACAAATAACCCTCGAATAGATTACACTCTCGAATTCTCCTTTTTCGTTACGCCTTCCTATTCCGAATCAATACGAGATATTTAATCAAGTCTCGTTGGTACAAAGGTATGTATACTCGTCTCTGTTTTAACTAGTCTTTCCCCTTAAATCGAATTTTATAATTCTTTATTAAAAATTTCAATCTATTATATTTACTTGAATCTTTAGCATATTTTCGAAACGCAATTATTTAATTAACAACATTTAATTTTTGAATATGGGTCTATTCTAAAAATTTTAAACTGGAAACCTTGTGGTTGGCTATTTTTAAATATTTACATTCTGTTCCGTTAAAAAGTTAAAGCCAATATGTTTTTCTTACACCAGGATGTTACTGAAATATTAAATATTTTTTTTCCCTTACATTTTCTAGTTTAACGAGTAAATTTTTCAAACCGTGGACAATCAATAAAGAAAAATGTACACAATTGGAAGAAGAGGGTTTACAAATAGAACGACAAAAAAACAATAAATAATATAAAACATGATGTAATTATATAACTTTCTTTTTACAATATTTACACAATTTACACATATCTATTTACAATTATCTGTAATAATCGCTTTAATTATTTCGTGTAAAAAAAGTTGAGGACTACTTGCAGAAAAACTTCTCAACGTATTCGTGATAAAAATGATACAATGAGTTGTGTACAGTTAATAATTCCAACACCTCCCAACAAAAAACTATATTTACTAACAATCAAATGAATATACAGTTGTAATATATTTTTATATATATGTGTTTGTAAGTTAAATGAATGAATAATAAATAGCGGGTTTGGCCGTGTGCGTCAAAATAACGCACGCACTCCAAAAACACAAAACACACACCAAGCGTATATATACGAATTATAATAATTATTGTAAAATAAATGTAGTGAACAATTCGCTGGATTTAAGGATTTGAAAATCAAATAGTAAAAAAGCTCACCTGAAATAACGGCTTGTCGAGGACCGGAGTAGCTGGAATTTGAACAATGTAAAACTTCTCTTCGAACACGGGACTGTGATCGTTGACGTCCTCGACTTGGACCACTACTCGGGTAGTCGAGGACAGAGGTGGTCTACCATCGTCTCGTAAGGTCACCTGCAATCCGATAAGGCATCGTTTACGTGGGAAATTCGGACTTGTTTCATTTTGGATATATGTTCCTAGGTTCTTGGTTATACTTTTTTATTTTTAATTAAAGCATTTAGATTATTTTTTTCTGTTATATCATTATCTAATTCAAAATATTTAATATCTGTTGTAATATCTTAATAGCTAATAATTTAATAAGTACTGATATAATCTTTGGAGAGGCGAAATATCAGGACTGTAAAAGACTTACAGTTCGAATTGATATAATGCCAGACTTGTCCTTGCAAATTTTCGTACACATTCATTCAAAATATATTAATTGAAATTAAATGGACATCCAATGTTTAAAACTGAAGTGATAATGAAAGTTGAAAAAAACAATGTTTATAATTAGCTGTCTATAATCATTTTATTGATCACGCATAAATATTTTTATATACAAGAAAATAACTGCATTAATATGACGACTGAAAAAAGTATCAAATTCGATATTATCTGTAGAAAATGTAATTACTTACACATTCTCTTTGATATTTACATTCATGACGACTTCCTGGTTGTTTTTATACATCGTAATATAGTAATTGGAACATTTTTCAAATAAAAAGTGATGTCTTCGTGGGGACGTAAAACCTTTTTTTATGATCTCCGGTTATACGAGCATAGGAGCACAAGAGATTACGAAAAAATTTTTAGCTTGCTATACCTGGCGAGTTTTAAAATCAATATGGAATCAGGAAGAAATTTTTATAAGTAATTATTTTATATCTTCCGCAATGTATTTTCTATCTAGCTTCTCATGCCTAACAAAATATTAAACGTTTATTTAATTTAGATACATTTTTTCTGCGATTACGTAAATATATTTGTTACTTTGATTTAAGTACTTATTTATTCATTCATCATTAAATACAATATTCAAATGCAAATGAAAAGTTGGCTTTAATTGTTAGAATGCGCATTCACTACATACATTTAAGAAAATACATTCAAGTATTAATTAATCCGACGATAGCACCAAATCCATCCCAACACTATATATACATATGTATATCTCGAGTCAACAAGGTAACCTCGTCAAATTGGTCGTTGAACAAAACCAACTAAATTCAATAACAACAATAACGATGATACACCTTGGGGAGTTGAGGATAAGTCTTTATTCACCATTATTATCTCAATTAGTCAATGGTCATATACTTGTGCGTGTGTATACATATAACTATACATATATAGAAACTAAAGGAACTCGCAGAGAGAGACAGAGAGAGAGAGAGAGAGAGAGAGAGAGGGTGGAGGGGAGGGGTAGAGTTCGATCGTTAACCGGGCCACGAGTTGGACTTGGACGAGGAAACTTTGGGGGATGACGCAAAGTACCTATCAGACCGCAAGCAGGCTTTCCGCGTCGAAATTTAGTTTACGGGCGCAGGTGTCGCTGATGAAAATGATTGCGGCCAACTCGCATTATTAAACGAAGAGTTACCGTACTGAGTTTACGCGCTTATATGCATATCGTACCCGACATTTTCCAACTCCCTCGCTCTCTCCCTGTCTCTCTCCTCTCCTTTGGCGAAAATCCACTTCTTATCCGTAAGTATATCTTTACGCGTATTAATACCACCGCGTATTTGCATTTCTCTCTAGGTTGGATAAGCCGCGAGAAAACTAAAGGACATAGGATGATATAATGGTGTCGCATCGTTCTACGTATACATAGCAACTTTTTCATTTAATATCTTTTACTTACAAAATCATGTATTCTAAATAATACACTTGGTAACCGTACTGTTTTTTTTATTTTATTTATAATTATAGGCGCAGATTTTATAACACGTTCAATCTGAAAATATCGCGTATGAATACAGTTCAATGTCACACCAAACAAGTGATTTTTTTTTTGGAATACTTGGTGAGCGTATGATTTGTATTTATATTACTCTACATCGATAGATTACTGGATAATTACGAGAAGATTTACTAGAATAACAACTTGAAAGCTAGTCATTCTTGGTTAAAATAGTTTCTAGCAAAAACAACATCGTACCTACTTCTTACACAAACAAAGCCATTCAGCTTATACGATCAAAATGTTCGTACTTTCGTATAGACGTATACACCAAGTTGGGTACATTTGTATCTGTATATATAGGTATATGTTCACCTCTGAAAACGCTTAACCCCATTTACAGGAACCCCTACTCGAAAGAAAGTACGGTATGTTTGGGCGACAGAGATTTTTCGCAAACCGCGAAAACTTTCCGATCAGCAGGCTGTCAAATCGTGTCCGCTGTCCGTCAAAAACCGGTATCTAAAGATACGTATAGCTTTGCGCGCAAATGCATCGGAAAACGCTTAGGTATCGGTCTTAGGAAGCGAGTCGCGTCGCGGATAAACCTTATCGTGGCCCGATTCCACGAGACTCGCTGGAACATAACGGGAAAAAGTCAAAGAGACGGAGAGAAACACGGTGTACAGGCGATTTTACAACTGGTGGGTTTTACTCTTCGAGAAGAGAAAGAGAGAAATATATGTATATATATATATAAAGGTAAAAAAACCAAGGATGCACGCGAGCCACTAAGCGATTGCAAATCCTTGTGGGTTTCTTCTGCGGGCAATTCCGGTTGCCACTTATTTTTTCTATTTTCACCAACGAACGGGTTACAGAATGATGTTAATAAAAAATTAATGAGATTTTTTGGGGGGAGAACTTGCGGGTTTTATGGGTTTTGTTTCGATTGACAGTTTATTTCTGCAGGATTTAGTTGATTCTTTTCTTTTATCCCGTAAATAATTGCATTTACTAAGCTTAAGTCATTTCACTAATAATTACGTTTATAAAAATATCAATGAGAGTTAGAAAATAAATTGAATACTTAAGGATAGGAGTATTCGTGATATTAGTGGACAAACCAAACTACAAATTTATTTGGAGACGTTTCGATAAACTTCCTTCAAAATCATCAAGTTATAACATTTTATATTTAATAACATTTTATTTAGATGAATGCGCAATCGATATACTGAGCATGACGAGAATATTTAAATAATAAAAGAAATTTATATAAATAATTTTCAAACTACAGTAATTAATTAAGTAATATAATAGTAATTTATGTGCAATATGGATAGACAACTTTAATAATTATTGTTACTTTTTCATCTCTCACAGATAATTATAACGTAAAAAATAATATTTTAATATTTGACTATTAAATTATTTAGACAAATTAAACTTTTGCGCGGTATTTCGACGTCATTAGTTGCCTTGTTAAAAACACAATAGATGCATAGGTGTATAACAAAAATTCAAATTTTATTTTAATTAACCGTCTGTGATATTGTAACATCTACTAAATGTTATATATATTTTTGTGTTTACGTGTTTAATTATTATGTATATTGGTTTATTTATGATTTGTTAAAACATATAGTGGTATACATAATTATGTTGATTATGGACCAAAAATAAGGACCGAAAAAATTATAACCAGAAGTTTAAAACAAAAATATTAAAATATGTTCAAATAAAGTCGCTTTTTCACTCTGGTTTTTTCAGTAAGTAGCAAGTAATTTTTTATGTTAATTGACGAAAAATTGTAACCAGTGTGTACCAAAATGTATGTATAAAATTATGTGAATTAATATTTTTTGTCTAAATAAAAAGGTATGTAGCCGCACGAGGATGGAGAAAGTTCATTGAAACGTCACCTTGGTTAATCCACTAATACCGACAAATACCCCTTTCCTTAAGAATAAACAGCGTGGGCGAGTGAATATCATTATAATAATAAATTGAATAATTTTATTTGCTGCAATAATTTACATTTTCTTCATGTAATAATGTATAGCGCAAGTATAGTGTCATGTACAATTTTTTCCAAAAATAAAAAGTATAAACAATTGATAGGAACTTTATACACTTTTATTGTTATACTTTTCATATAGAATCAACAATTTTTGCTTTCGACAGTTTTAAGGAGGGTGAGAAATTTCATAATTTTTTGTCTTGTTAGTAATATAAAGGAAAAGCAAGTGCAACCATCGCGTCACGTATAAGCACGAAAAAGCCATTTTAATCAACTTCTTTGACTCGTTTAATATCTTGAAAACAAACAATTACTTAAAGCTTATGAAAAAAAGAATACAGTTTTCTTTTAAGATTATTACCTAAGAGACAAATACAAATACTTTTATGCAGTTTCAATAAACGTGGAAAAGTACAGCTACGCAAGTATATAAATCCTTCACTATATATTGCAGGATTCGTTCAATAATTATAATATAACAATATAACTAGTCGTATTATTTAATAATTATTTAAACAATCCATAAATAATCCATAATAATACATAAATAGTTACGTAGTATAAAGCATTAAATTATTAATTTAAATAAAAGCATTAATAAAAATATTGGAATTAATTCTTTTGTAGATATAAATTCTTTTGCGCAAACAATTTACAAGAAAGAAATAACCAAAAATATTCTGTCGAGATATAAAATTCATTGTTTATTTACGAAGAGGAAGAAAAAGCATGTAACGAGTTGAAGAAAACAGAAAGAGAAAAAAACAAGGTAACGGAATTATTGAGGCCCACTTGTAGTGAGACTCCTTGGAGTCCCTAATTTACGACCTCGTCGCGGAAGCTGCACAAGAGCAGTTTAGGCTCCCTAAAGAATTTCCGCGGGTTTTTACAGGGTAAAGCGAAAAAGGAAAGGGGACAAAGCGCACGGCTGGGTGCACGAGCCCGTTATTAATCGCGCTTCATTTTTAGCCCTCCTCCTTGCGCTCTCGCGAAAAAGCTTTTCATCAGCAAGACGAAGCCAAGTCAACGTATATAAGAATGCAACATGGGAGAGACGGAGAAAGAGAGAGAGAGAGAGAGAGAGCGGGAGAAAAAGAAAGAGGTACGTGGAAAACAGTGGACGCGTTTATCAACCCAAGGTATTGCACCGAGGCCAATTAAATTTCAAAACTTTACCGGCTGAGAAAAAGAATATTAGTTGTATAAATAATACATACATATTTATAACACTCGAGGAAAAAAATTAGGTTAACTGATTATATAATTTATTTTTTGAACCACTTTACTTTGGTGCTTAAGACAGTAATTGATTGTACTTTTGTATTGAGATATCTTTTTCAATTAAGATTATTTTATTTGTTACTGATTGGTATCTTGCATGCGCTTGATAAAATAGTTTCTAAATAAATCTACTAAAGAAATAAACAGATAATTAACTTAGAAATAAAATTTTATACGAAAATCTTTAGGCATTGGAACTAATTGTGTATGTCACTTTTAATTAGAAAAAAATCTACTTCAAATCCAATATATCTAAAGTATATCGTCAATACTGAACATCGGAATAAACTAATACTTAACAATGTTTAACAAACAAAATTCAATATAGTAAAAAAGGTCACTTTTCCCGAAATAAAATAACTTTTTTGTGAGAATCAAAATAAATGAATACACATCAAATGAAAAAAAATATTGTCGTTATCGATTGGTTTCCTCGCTATAACCAAACCTACTGTTCGACTTTATGCCTGCATATATAAAACATCCTACGAAATGGATAAACGAAAGAAGCGAGGGTATCTGAATGATGATGATATAATAATGAGACCCGCTAATATTGGGAGAAACCATTTAATATTTTTTTCAATTATTCTTCTCTTTCTATAGTTTTGGCTTTTTGATTTTGAAACTTTAACGAAACGACATCTTGGCATAAGTTTCGAATTTAATTAATCGTTCGGAAGCATACTAGAGTCAAAGTTGCATTAAGGACTTTCTTGACCCTTCTGCAATCGTGGACTTTATAATGTCCAACCTGGGAAGTTCATTAGGATAGGTTGACTCTAGTTTGCGGCAAAACTTTTGTGAAAATAATAAAGACTTTCAAATAATATGTATTATTATTTATTTTATAAAGTTCCGAACTGAATAAAAATTTCATGATTGTTTATGTTACTAGACTATTAACACATACACAAATGACATACATTAAATTTAATTCATGTTTACAGAGTTAATTAATAATGATATATTTTATTAATTTTAACATGTTATTATTTATTGTTATTTATTATTATTTAGACAACTTTAAATGTAGGATTGTATTATATAATTTAATGGAAAACAATTTCGTTAGCTATACAATAACAGAAGAAGATTCAATTAAAATTTATTTGATTTATTCTGTAATGTACTTAATTTTAGAAAATTTGTATAAGCTTAATTAAATTATTCAAAATTTGGTAACCGTAGTTACAAATATATATATAATTTTATTTTTGTAATAAAATGAAACCGAAGTTTATTTTCTTTTCGTCAAACAAAAATAATTCCCGGCTTTAATTTCGAGCCTAATTTACCTTTAGTTCCTTAAACTATCTGAAAAGTAACAATTTGCGTTTCAGAACTTGCCAAATGTTAGCATAGTTTAAAGAAAGTTAGCTAAGATAACACGGTAAATCTCTTCATAATTTATCTTATATTTTAATTAATACACGTTTCAGAATTTATTACACGTTCAATTTTTTCTTCTATACAATGTGTGTAGTGCTAGTACTGATAGTAATTAGCTTCATCTTTTAATATTTAATATACAAAAATATAATTAAATCTTCCCACCTTCCTATTGTTATATAAAATACTTTTATGTACGAATGAAAACAACAAAATATTAAGTATAATATTTGTAAGTTACAAAGTCATGATAATCAATTTGAATATTCATATGACTATACATTTACACTGTATATGATAAAAGACATACATATTTTGTAGAAAAAAGAAAAAATAAGTTTCTATAATTATTTATTAGCATTAAACCTCAAATTTAATAAAAAGTTAAATAAGAGTTCTTGAACACAAAAAACATTTACGTACCGTCATAATTTAATTATTTTACGGTATTTTACATTCGCCGACTTTACCCTTTAAAAAAATAATAAAATTACCCTCTTCAACGTGTAAGCTCATAAGCTCTTTGTAAAGACCTTTCCCGAACTTTCCAACAAACAACAACTAGAAGGAAAAAAAACTATAACTCTTTCACATTTTCAGGATAAGAATTAAAAATAAAAAATGTCTGTTTAAAAATATTTACCGCGTCTTGGAGAGAAACGAGACGCGGACAATATCGAAAATGGTGGAGTTGCCTAGGGTTGGCCCTTCGAGGCCAGCAAAAGAGGATGAAGAGGCCGCAAAGAGGAATTTCCCGTTTTGAGTGCTAGGGACTCGTTTAACTCGGTTAGAAAGACAAACAAGTCACCTTAACCACCCGTATCGGTGACTCAAAGCACTACTAACGAGATTTTACCGGGCAGAGGCTCGCAACGTCCTAATCGAACTTCGCACTCTCTCATGGTGTGTACTTCACATTTGTTTAGATAACTTTGCGGGACAATCGTACTTCAAACGTTTTAATACATTTTTTTTGTTCCGAGAGCTACCAAGAATAATTTTATACTTTCTTACGAAAATATGAATCTTTTTTTTTATAATTTATTATAAAATTATTAAATTTTTATGTATAAGCACCATACATTTTATACACAATAAATTAATCCGATATTTTATAAAATAATTGTATATTTTTTTAACCTTTGACAGGGATTTTAATTAATAAAAAATATTTTTAAGTTATACACTTTTGATATATACATTTATTTATTGATGTTAAATATATTTGTGAATTAAAATTATTTACGAGGGGTACGCCAAACATTGCAAAATTGATTGCCAATATACATATTTGTTTCAGCGATATGCTATTTGACTATAATCATCTTAATATTTATAAATGAATATTAAAGACAAATTGTTAAATATTTAATTTTAAATTATACGTACTTTTTCCATTCATACTGCGATGTAATTCACGCTCATAATCAAATGCATATGTGGAAATTTATTATGTAATAAAATACTTTTGAAGGTAAAAAAATGTAGAGTTATATGTATTTAAATTATAAAAATAAATTGAAATATATTTTACGAAGGTATAACCATCCAATTAATTAAAAAAGAAATATTAGAAATACCTTTGATAGGTAATTCGGTAACCAAAAGTGACATTGACACTAGCACACTCGTATGTACATATTTAGTATTATCAAAGCAATCTTGTCAAATAGAACCTAATTAATAATTGCTGTATTTGTTGACTAATCGTTGACCTACCTACCGTCGTATTGTACTAATCACCCGCAGGTTGCAAATGACGAAAAACTCAAACTTTTTCAAAGTTATACCAATTTTCGTCAGCTATAAACTTTTACTTGCGATTCACTTAGATTTTGTCGCACCAGTTCGATTTCTCTACCGGAAAAAACGTGAGATAGTAGGTTTGAAACATTTGATCCGTACAAAAATCTCGAATGCTATTCGAAAAAGGTGTGCTTCGAAGTTTTTTTAAAAGTATTATTAAAATTTGAACGATTACATTACTACCTGCGGCAAGTATATTTAAAAATATAATGATAACGTATAATATACATTATAAAATTTCTATCTACGTATTAATTTCATTGAATTTCCAGTTCTTGGTAATATACAATAAAAAAAAACATCTCAATTTAGTTGTAAAGCATTTTTTCCATTATTTTCTAGCATTTTACACGTTAAATACAATGCACCATCTTGAAAGGGAGAAGAAAAGTATAGCTCATTCCATTATCAACGTCGGACAAAAACCTTGTTTCACGGCGAGTCACTTCGAATTGTCGGTTTCCATTGTTTGGTGCGATTTCGGCATTTTTCCTCGGTAAATAGACCTCCAGAATTAGATCGTCCCAAGGGAGTTTGGTCCTATTTAGTCTTTCGGTACTCGAGAACCCAAGAATTCAAGAGTACTTCTTGGCTCATTTTACTTTTCGATTTTCACGCGATTTTCTTTCCTTTCACACCTGTTAGCACGCAAAGAACTCGACCGTTTCCGGTGAACGCTTATACGAAGGGATCCTGACTTCATTACATCGTATAAACTATCCTGTATATCCCGTGTACGATCTGCCTATTTCGATTCCACGATCTAAGAAACTCTCTTTGTGCGAACAGAGATTTATGTTATTGGTTTCTCTTTCCCTTTTTTTTCGATATGTGTACCTTATCTTGCGTAACCATTTTCTTGGCTGGATAATGCGAAATCCTTTTATTTCGATAGAGTCGTTATACCATTCCCTGGGTCTTACGAGACTCGATAAGACTGCATGAAATTATTTGAACGCGATTCTTTTTATTATATTGTCTGGTATATTTTAATTATTACGTTTCTATATTTATATTTTAGTATTAATTTAAGATACCACACAAAATTCTGAGAAAAATATACATTAATAAGATGTATTTCTCATCAAATTCGCGCTAAATATGATATTCAATTACAAATGTAAATTTGGTAATAAAGAAATAATACATCAAATTTAGTGAAACGTACAATAAATCAATTTGTCGACGTAAAATAATATATTAATAAAGTACCTCTTTAGAAGAGAATTTATTGAATGCAATTAGAACGAACGATTGTTTTTCAAACGAGTTTAAACATGTAGCCTCTAAGTGCCTTTATGTTAATTGCAATTATATTAGTTATATACGCGCAGTCTCATAGAGTTAACATACTTTCCCTACTAGAAATCAGAAAATTAAAAATCGGCAAATAATAGGTTATTAACTAAATAAACGTATTTTATAGCTACTTCTGCTAGGTTGTTACCACTGTTAAATGAAACGCTTTTTCCTCTTTAATTCGCCCATTTCTTAGATTCAAAACAGCTAATGATTACGATATGTTCATTTAAGTCCTTGTTTCAACCCATAAAAGATCGGATTATTTGATAAAATGGACACCGAAACTATACCTATTTCCTAACTATTTAAATGACACTTTAAATAGATTTGGAAAATAAATTGGAAATATTGTAAATCTGAATGATACTTTAAAATGACTGGTTTAAATGCAGAATTAAGAGTAAATTAGTATTAGTATTCGAGTAAACGATCCAATTTGATTAAAAATTTGGAGTTTTAAGTACATGTATGGCCAGAAGATGAAGTGAAAATATTTGGAGGTTACGGCAATCTATTAAATGGACGAACGCAGTGGGAAAAAGCGTTTCATTTAACCTATTAACTGACTACTTTTAATTCCTAATTTTTAGTTCACATTTCCAGCAGGGTTATAAATCTATTATTTTCTTCAATGTAGAAAAAAAAATTTGTATGACCACTGAATGAACAATACGTATAAAAAAATAATATGAAATAGAGTTAAAATATTTAATTCTCTAAATTCTTGATGCAATTTAGACTCGCACAAATTATGTAATTTAATCTTCTTATCACATATACAAATGTACATCGATAATCAATGTAAATTAATTTATTTTAACGTTCTAGCAAATTGCATTGCATACATCCATCAGAAAGCATTAATACTATTAAAATTATAATTATATTTGATTGATATCATTAGGAAACTAAACCATTCAGCGAAAGATTTTAAATATACACAATATATAATTATTAAATTATTAAAAATATAATTTCTTTTTATAAAGTTCTACTGCAAGCTTTTTTATACTCTTACATGGTGTCTCTTGTGAATTTATTCAGATTCATATTTCAGGATTTTGGGTATAACTTTTGAGTTTCTAAGGGCACGTTCCTGCAAATTGGGCATCACGGGAATATTGAATAAAATAATAACATTTTTTCTTTTACTTGCGACTACACTAAAGAGAATGTGTACAAAAGAAGTAAGTGATAAAACAAAGAAGAAGTTACTTCTATGAAAAATAATTGAATGAAATAATTGATCCCGCATGAGCAAGAAAGCCCATGAAGATATATCGGAAAACCAGCGGTAAGGGATACCACCCGGCTTTTAACACAAGGGAAAGACGGATGTTTTTGGCGGTGGAAAATAAGGTTGGAAAATTAATAAAGCGTATATACCAGAGGGGGGTGTATATGTGTATATGTATATATATATACACACCGTCGATGCAATTACCTCGGTCCACCCCCCTCCCCTTATACGGATGGAGATTTTGAGGTATAAAGGAGGGAAAGGGGTTCTTGTTTGCTGGACGGCTTTATCCTCCCACCCACTTTCAGTCCCTTCCTCGAATCTTCTTTACCGTGAAATTTTTAGCTCAAACAACTTACCTCGAGTATGTGCTCTGCTTGGTTCTCTCGGTCCAGCTTTCGGCCGCTCGTCGTGATTAAACCTGTGGGCAAAGTTTTTCCTTTTAGTTTCACGTCGATTAGTCAGCTTCGATGTTTGCCACCGAACCTCCCTGTACATAATTTTATGTTGGGCTTACATTCACTTGAGATTAAACGAGGTTTATCAAAGATTTTTCGGACGCATTTTCCCAAATTGCGCTCGTCTACCAACTCTCAGTTTAGATGACGAGTTTGGTCACTGTCTCGTTATCGACTCAAAGAGCTATGGATTAAAGTTAGTTTACGTCGACGAGATTATACGCTTTGTAATTTTATTAAATTTTATATATTCCTTCTTCAAACAATATAAAATAATTTTTTTATATTATTACGCAATATGCAAGATTTATTATATTGAAAAATGTTTAAAAAATTTTGAAACATATTTTTTATTTTAAAACTACTTATATGTTATTACCAAAATATAATGAGGCGTGCACGTTTTCAAACATGAATTATTTTTGTTGTATATTTTCTTAACTTTTTATTAAATTAGCTTTTTAACTTCAATTCCAATAATAATAATAATAATATTAATAACAATAGCGATAAAAATAAAAATCATTCCATCAATGTGCAATTAACCTAAACTTTTCCATAAATAACTTGCGAAATTTCTATGACATAATAATTGTAATTATAATATAGATTCTATCTTAACAATTTCCAGACCAATGTTACGATATATTCTACGGACACAAACAAGTGTTAAATTTGAAAACAGGCTTTACGAATCGCTTGTGAAAGATTATTACGTATAGCAATTATTACCATTATTTTAAAAATATTGATCAAATAATTTTAATCAACATTACTCAATTAATTAAAATATATGATGTAAACACGCCGTTAATATAAAAATGTAATTACTTAAAATGATTTTGGACTGAATAGTATTAATTCTAAACGAATAGTCGGATATTTGGGTGTACAGTGCATAACTCAATCATTAATACCGGAAACTAATAAACGTGAAAATATTCATGAATGTAGCTGTACAGTTAATACAAACAGAAATGAAACTTTACAGTTTATGGATATAAATAATCTAGGCTAACCATACCGGATATTTACCCAATATCGTTGTCATATTATACAAGTTTCTATATAACCAGAAGATTGGACAGTTATGCTTGATAATAACGTATTAGGATTATCTTATACCAATTTCAGTAATTCACGTGTTTACAAAGTAGCTAACTGCATAAGTAAAATTAGATAGAAATATCGATATTCAGTTATGCTATCAAATTATAACATTTTCTCCCTTTAACTGCTTTAACTTAATAAAATTGAACCTTAATCAAGCTCGCAAACATGAATTGTAAAATTTAGAATATTATTCTGAACGCACACTACTTCATTTTAAAATGTGTTTGTAAAATATATATCTAATAATGCGTATGTATATGTGGGTGAGTCTCAAAAAAAGTACAAATTTTAACTTGCAAAATGTATGATTTATAATATCAAGTTTTCAATCCCTAAATATTTTTTATTAATTCACAAGATATGTAAATATGAACATTTTTTTCTTAAACAATAATTATTGATTTTTGAAATTAAACATACTTAATTAACTTTACATTAAATACGTAAATAACTATAAGTTAAAATTTTAGTCTTACATAAGTTCAGGACACAAATTGCACATATTTTGAGAATTACCCAAATGTAATGTGTATAAAACAGATATTTATTAAAGTATAGTACTCGGAGTAAAGTATGCAAAAAAAATTATATTGGATTTATTGTTACAAATATCAAAGGACGATAAGAGGTATTATAACAGTAAGTACATGTATCCTAGGTGAAATTCTCTATTAATAAATTCTTCAAAGTTTAAACGAGCAATCCCTTGAAATGTTAAAATAATCAAATTTCTAATACGTATCTCGAAAGCTTGCCATTATTTCAATGCGATTTGCCGCGTGTGTCCTCGATTTTTGAAAGCCTTAATGGAAAACATCAGTCGGACCAAAACCGCGTGGGACATTACGAATTCATATTACGTATACGAAGAACAAACAGGGCCAACTCGATGTATATACGTATACTGCGGCTTTTTGGTTTTGAGGGGCTTCGCTTATGGTCAAACGTCGCGACTAATCAGGTTAGTTGGAAACGAAGCCCCTCCGACTCCTTAGCCTCTCCCTCCTCTTCTTTGGTAAAAACCAAAAAGCAATCGGTATATACACTGCTTCGTTTGCCATCGTCCCTTGTTTGTCAAGCTTATATACGTATATAGAGCTACAGTAGACCTTGTAAGGTTGTCTATAATGGTATTTAATCGAAAAATTACAAAATCATGTAACTGCAGTATAATATCGTTTTTATTTGATCAATGCTATTAAATTCCTATCGATACAATCCAAAAGGTGTACCTTTTTTGCAAATGTAGTTTCATTTCTTAGCGATTAGGATACGTACTATCAGCTACTTACATCAATATTTGGTACATAAAATAATTTGTTTCGAGCAATTATTTTGTGAACAAGTGAACGAACATATAAGTATGAATTTCGATTAAATTTTTCATATTCGATTATTTCGGTTACTAGCCAGAAAACAGTACTTGAGACTTCAAAGTGTTAATCCAAACACTTGATTTCGGTGAGTTCCTAATTATTCTTGGCGCGGTTTAAATGGATGTTTGATTTATCCAGCGGAAAGTCAAGTGTAGAGTTCGATGGACTCTACAATGTGTTGCTTTGTAAGGTATTACTTTAATCTTTCGAAAATATTACTATTTTTTTATCAAGTTAGATATTATTACTAACTTTACAAACAATCTAATATATCATTTACAAAATAAACGAAAGTGAAATAAGAAATATCAAATGTAAATTGTGAATTTATTATGAATGAGTTGATTCTGTTAAATACAGATATTAATAATCATAAGTCTATGAATTAACAACGTGAACAGTTACATGACTTAATAAATTTTGATGAGATACTTACTATTAATATGAAGATTATCAATGAATTTTCTAAAAGGTTTTCTACTCAAATTATTAACTGTGCCAACGTATTTAAGATATTATTGGTATTTCATTTGAAATATGTAACCAAAATTGGCCAATCTGGTTTATAAATAATGTAGCAGTATTTTAAGCTTTACTGGAAACAGCTTTTAATCTAGATTAAGAAAAAGTTATTTTC
Organism: Theocolax elegans; assembly: GCA_026168455.1. Taxonomy (NCBI): domain Eukaryota; kingdom Metazoa; phylum Arthropoda; class Insecta; order Hymenoptera; family Cerocephalidae; genus Theocolax; species Theocolax elegans. Next base: position 15,155,202 of record CM047425.1, on the reverse strand, counting down.
GTTTTAAATTTTTATGGATAATTAATTAATCAATGTTATAAATTAGGATATTAAGAAATTCGATTAGACAAAATTTATAACTTATTTACAATTTATTCATATAAAACTTGTAATCAATTTTCAAATAAAGAAAAGGATTCGTAAAAATGAGTAAAATTATCAGTTTTTTACGTTAGTCGAAAATAAAAAATATTTAAATAATAGACTATAATAAATATGTAATAAAAATGGCAATTTGTTATAGTTTGTTTAAAAGCTAGTATGTTTTATTGAGTAACATTATAGCTATAAACTCAGTTTTATTTGTTAACCCATAAAAGTTACTCGATACAATTACTTTTTTTATTACTTTCTAAAAGTGATATAATAACTTTATGTTTCCGTACAAAATTTTATCAAAAAATATTTTAATTATCTCACTGTTCGTCTGATAAAGAGAAACTTAAAAGTATAAAAAACATCTTAGATCTTTACTTTAGTATCTGCCAGCTTTAGTAGATAAGTTTTTATACCAATAAAGAATATTTTGTTTTTATTTTTTTTAACTGAATAAAGTATAACAGTTTCTGCAAAGAAAGGTTCTTAAAAATAACTTACCATAATTCATCTAGATAATAAAAAAATTTACTCTATATCAATATAATTTTCAAGGCATTGTCACGTTAATTTTTCCCAATAATATTAAAATAAACAAATACCGAATTTTTTTCAGTAAAAAAATTTTAAGTTTTATTAAAATATTGAAATTAAAAATTAGTTATTGATTTGAGTTACTATTCCCGAATTGTATCAGAGTTTTAAATTAATAATGTAAATTTATTTTTCGAGTTAAATTTAACTAAAATTCATTTTTTTGTTAAACAAAGCCGTTAGTTCATTTGAAATTTTTAACTTTCTTCTAAATTTATTTTAATTCAATATTTTCAATGCGTTGTTTAGATCTATAGGTTGAGAAAGATAGAATGGTGGGTCCGACAACCCCTTAAATTGCAGTTATACGCAAATTATTACAATTGATGTAATACATTCTCTAATATCGATTACATTAATAATGTTGAGCGTAAAATAATTCAAATTAACAACCGATCATATAGAATCATCCGACAAATGGATTACCATATATTACTAAAACATTACGATACACATTGAACTTATATAATAACTGAAGTGCACCCGTTATGGAAGATGCACCAAAATTGCATCGATCGAAAATGGAAAGTAGCTTCGCTTACATAACTTATCTTTTGTTTATACCAATATGTGTGCAGTACGCCACTCAAAAGAAAAAAAATCTCGTTACATTAAATTTCACTTGCATAAAAAAAAATGACTAATAGATTTCGTTCAAGCAAATATGTACCCTCTGAATATATCTAGATGGAACATACGTGACTCGACTAGTAATAGTTAGACACACTCGTCATTTCTCAAATAAATGGCCCGAAAAATTCGTTTCAATTAAGTCTGAAGCGAATATAAAAAAGAAACGGAGGAGGGGGAAAAAAGAATGAAAAAAATGGAGCTATACTCACCGCTCGTCGAGTTGATGAGAAAGTAACCCTCGGCGTTACCGCTCGTGATCGAGAAGGTGAACTGTTGCGGCGAGACGTCGCGGTCGAACGCCCGGATTTGGAGCACGCTCACTCCGGCTGGTGAATTTTCCAATACCGAAGGATAATAGACCGGGAATTCAGTGAGTGGCGTGTTGTCGTTCTCGTCTTGGACTTCGATGTAGACCTGCCGGGAAATTAGTTCGTCGGTTCACTTTGGCCCAACTTCTTTTTTTTTTTTCTCTTTTTTTTTTTACTTAGTTCAACTAGGAGGTAGCTTTTTAAGATTTTTCAAGGATCACTTTTTCACGAGTGGGTTGATTCGGGAGTGTGAGGTCTTTTACCGTTGAGTAATTGTAGATGGTCTTGTGCAGGGTTAAGAATGTCGTCTACTCAAAGGTATATTTTTCTTTTCATTTTGTGTACACAGTTTTCAGGAAATGTGTGATTAATTTACTATTTTATTACAAAATCAAAGAATCTCTTTTGTGAAAAATAAATATTATTTTTACTATAAAAACTCAAAGTTGAACAATTATAGTAAATTTGTAAAGCGCTTTAAAGTAGGCGGTACTCTTAATAATAATTTTGCAGTGTACTTTAATTTTTCTAAAGTTTTCTTGAACATTAATAAAACTGAAAAACACATCAAGTATCACTTATAAAAATGACAAATAAGTCAGTATTTCATCCATATATCGAGTTACACAATTCGCATTCTTAATTTGTTATTTCATTATTCTTATTTTTTCGTCATACTGTACGTCAAACTTTGATTGACACATTTTATTTTCTCATAAATAAATCTGTTTTAAAATATTCTTCTTCGAAATCTGTTAATTATTAAATAATTTATATTTTCACACAAGCGTTCATTGTATTATAAACTTAAATTAAATATAAGAATTGAAGAAACGAATGTAATTGAAAAATTAAACTGGTCTGGTTAATGTGAAAGCTGGAAAAATGCGTTTATACCCACAAATTTACATGATAATACCCGCATATACGTTCTCTATATGCGTCTGACCGGATTCGGCTATTTTCTACTGGCCATATATATATGTATATACATATAGATCTCCACGGAAGATAAACTCATGAACTTTACACCGGTAAATTAATGCGCGAGCAATTACTGAAATACTAATTAATTGCACATTTCGTATATAATGTAAAATCATTGAATTTCCATTATATTTTTAAGTACATTTTTTAAATATAATTATATTAAATAAATATGTTATATTTCGTTCAAAAAGTGTACGTGCATATATATCAATATTCATTCTAATAAACCGGTAAATAAAGATATTCGTAATCAATGTAGAATATTTATCGTGATAGATCGATATCGTATAGACAAGTGTATAGCAAATATATTTTTAATTTTTGTTATATGTATAATAAAATAAATAAAAATTTTAATAGAACTTGATTTTTTTCGATTCATTTGAATATCTACAATACGCGACAATCGCTCCAATTTTTATCGGTATCAATAGAAGAAGAAAAAATGTTTGCGAATGGAAATCACACCTGTAATTTGGAGCTGAGTGGGACAACACCGTGATCCTGTGCATAAACCGTCAACCAATAGCCGGTTTTTGTTTCGACATCCAGCACGGCCTTTGTCCTTATGTTTCCTGAAATCAATCAAAATGCATGACGTTAATATAAACTATTCATCCTGAATTCCCAGTTGCGATTAAAATCCATTTACATATAGCTACGAATAATATACAGTAAATTAGTGGGGTCGGAGGGAAGGGGTATAAGGGACGAAGGTTATGTGTACAGATCATAACAATCGAAGGTAACAATGGTTAATGTATATTATATGGGTCCATTGAAATTTAGACAATTATTTAAAAAATTTGTGGAAGCACTTCATTTTCAACATTACTCTTCTTTGTGATACTTATTTCACAAGAAATTTTTGGTTCCTATACACGCATATATGCAATCGTTTCAAATGGTAATCGCGGTAATTATTTTTAAATTTCGGATTTCAGGTGGTTAAATGAAAATTTTTGGGTACTCGGACATGTCCTGGTAATGCTTGGTAAATTATACACTCGGCCGAGAGAGCCCCTTGAAAGAAATCTCGGTGCTTACAGTAATTTCGAATGCGCGCTAAATTCGCGGTACGTAATGCGACAGTGGAGCGGAATTCGTGCATTGTTTGAATGCGACGCGCATCGACTGCTTTCATCATTTGCATTTTAAGTTGGAATGTTAAATTATTACGTACGGTATCATCATTTTGGTACTGCATTAAGGGGATATTTACGGTGTTTGGGCGTTATCAATGTTATGTATATGTATAACAACTTGTCAATTTTATCAGTTTGACTTGATATTTGCATTTGTCAAATTGATATAATTATTCAGATAAAAAATATGATATTTTTGTAAATTATTCCTAATGCTTAAAGCCTTAGTTAATGATAAATGTGATAAATAATTTATTTTGTACGATGTACGAATGTAAGTCTGACGTAATACATACTGTATCTACTGTGCATAGAATTACAGATAGTTTAATTGGATAGATAACGAATCCGTTTTTAATACACTGAGAAAAATAGTATATTAAAAATGAGTATATTATTGTTATAGTAACGTAGGGATATACTTGGAATATTGGAAATATTAGGATATATATCGTATTTTTTATTAGAATTTATAACAAAAATTACTATCTAATATAGTACATATTGTGATATAATCCAAGTGTATACCTACGTTGCTATAACAATATATTAATTTTTAATATACCATTTTTTTCAGTGCACTTTAGTAGTATTGCAAAAACATGAATGAAAAGTCAACATTTTACTGGTTAGATATAGCCAAGCAAAGGACATTGAGAATGAGAAATGCGTTACGAAGCATTTTCCGACGACACCTGAAATCAACTTCCGAAGAGATTCGGATAAAGCGAAAATCGACAACGTCGCAATTCGATTGCCGAACCTTTAATCTACCTTCAGAAAGGAAAAAAAAGAAAGAAAAGCATAAGGATGAACTATCTATTTGAAAAGAGAAAGTTTAAGAGCATTTTCGGTAGTGCGAACATGGAAGCTGCAGGTGTATATAGAAAAGATTTCTGTATGTCGCTCGATAAGACCACGGCGGAGGATAAAAGCAGGTGGGGTGGTGGTAACACGACCAAGGCGGATCCGCTAAGAGTCTTACTGTCGAGCCACTTTCCTACATCAAATTGGCCCCGAAAGCTTCGGGGAATAATTAAAGTGCACCGCCTACCGTCTCAACGTTATTATAATATGCAGCCGAGTACATTGACGTTGTTCCGAGAAATTCGTTCAGTGTTTCGCTCTACAGTATTTTCATGACACTTTGCACGCGCGTTAGATTCTTTCTGTTTTTTTTTCCAAGGCGCGGTTGATTAAATTGTTAGGGTAAAAATGGATTCGCGTAGTAGGCAAAATTACGATGGATCATCGTACGCAAATACAACGTTAACGTAACAGCTAAACTCGTTTCACTAGGAACACATACTATAGCTCTCTGGCACTTCTTAAAGAAATACTAGTAAATAATAAATAAAATTCTTTGTGATCGAATAAATAATAATGTGTATGCGTGTGTATAATATAATTGTGTTGTTTATCGCAATCGATCAAAGAGGAACTTTTAAATAATTCTACTATGAATAGCATCGTATCATCGATATTACGATTGTTGAGTACTTCCTTACACCCGAAATAACTTTAGGCGTTAGATTCTCTTGAGTTTTAGGTACAAAGAGACTTACTCGTTTTACTTGCTAAACAAAGAGACTGAGCCGCGCGCTCAGCTTCTAATTCCGTATAATTTTGTAGGCTTTAGATGTACACCGGGTTACTACTGGATGCAATTCTCCATAGTTTGCGAATAGCATATAAATTAGACGCGTTATGTCAGACCGATAAACTGGTTTATATAATCTACAAGACTTTAGTACTATCAATATAAGGGTTATCTTGTGTTGTTACACTATAGGCTGATATATTGGTCAGCAACGACCGATGTTATCCGATAATGATGAATGAGTTATAGGCTAATTTTAAAGAGGATTCTGATCCCCTTGACCATCTATACGATTTGCTAGGTGTCGTCTATTATATTACTCTAAAGTCTAAACCACATTACGAACTCTCGTGTCTTTCGACGGTGGTTATTGTGGAACATACTTTAATAAGAGGTTAATTAATGGCACACACGCAGATACACAAATATGTATACATAGTTAATTATATTACTCTAAGGAAAAAGTAAATCTATTCTTGTAAGAGTCTGTACTTATATTGTAATAGAGTAATTTAATTGTTGTTCTATTTATTCAATTATTTACAAATGTGAGACTTGAACATGTAGAAAAAAATAAGTTGACCAGAAATTAATACGTTGATCAGAACATTAAAGTTGCGAAATAGTCAAGCTTGATTGAAATTTAATAATTATCAACATTAGTATAATAATAAAGACAATCGTCAATCGTTGTAACCTGAGAATTATCTAGCGAATTTTAGAACTCGAAATTTAGTTCTAATCGCTGTGATATTTGATACGCAACGAAAATTGATGAAAAATTCATCGATGGCGTAAGGTAATAAACGGATCTTAAAACTTATTAACTATATTTTCAATGAGAGTGGTGTATGAAATGAGATTTCTACCTATCAGACATTATACGTTAGTTCATGTTTATTTCGACGAGATGAGCATATTGAGTCACGTAAATGCCACGATAATGCAGATATGTGAGAATCCTAAATCCGTTTTCACAGTGAGTATTGTAGGAGTATTTCCATATTTTGTATAGACGGTATTGTTTTTGTTATATACATACATGCATTAGATTTCGATATGCGAATGCAAATTTTGAAAGACGCAGTGATTTTCGAAAAGTGTTATGTATTATGTTAGTATCCCGAGTGAATATATTATTGTATAGAATGGCGCTTATATGCCAAAATTCCTCATAAACTTTTTTAGTTATCGATAAAAAAATCCTCTTAAGGCAGAAGAAAATAAATGTGGATTAAATAGTTCCACCGTTTCAATATCCGAGCTTAAGAAACAAAGTAACTTTGTGAAACGGTATCACAATGTAGATATTCCACATTAATACAATAATGCAATAAATTAAAAATTAACGATTTTTTACAAATAAGCAAGAATTAAGAAATTACTACTATCAATTAACAGTTTGATAAACTTTTCGTTTCGAACTTACATTAAAAAAAAAAGGAAATGCAACATGTTCCTACATCATCAATTGCTACCTCTGCCCCAATACATTTCACCATTCGCGTACAAACTACGAGCAAACTACCCCGAATTCAAGCTGAACCCGAAAACAGCTCGTGAATCCAGGTATATACGAACAGCTAGCGTGCAAACTTTAGCTCACGCGCGAACTCCTAACCCCATAATTATCGATATCAATCGGATTTCTAGCCAATATCGTTTCGCGAGCCAACGAAAATTCGTCGACGAAATTGGTCCAACCAGGAGAGAAAGAGGGAAAGGGTGAGAGGGGGGCGAGAGGTAGGGGGAGAGGGGTGAGAGAGAGAGAGGAATGAGAATTATTCATTGCGTGGTAATTATTTATCGACGCTCGAAATCTGTACGTGGAATTATTAATTCGAGCTCGTAATAGGCCGAGGCACAGACGACATCATTTATTGACCAGTGAGAGATTTGAAAATTAGCGCGCGCGCTCCAAGGGCTAGCGCAATCAATTGCTCGATATAGGCCCATGGGACTCAAAGGCTATTCTCGAATATTTATGCCGCGATAAGCTCTCAAATCTCGATATTGTTCTATCCTGCGTTTCCAACTTTTCGTACGTTAATCTGCACTTGTAATCCTTGCATTCATTTCGAATGCCCATTAGCGTACATTGGATATTATTCATTACCTGCTTTACACTAGTTATTTACTAAACTGTAGTTTGCGCCACCATTTATTTAACTATGTGCATATACATCGTTGAAACATTATTAAACTTTGTAGGTTCAAAGACATCTTAAGTTGCGTTTATAAAATTCTTATTTCTTTTGTACAACGTTACATAATATTGTTTATAATATGAGACGATCGGGTCAGGTTGTTTAGTACATTGCGCATCTCGTCAAAATTACACAATAGATCGCGGAGATGCGAAGCAGAAATTGAATTTTGAGTATGCGAATTTATAGGCGGTACTTATATTAGTATTTACGAAAATTAACTGGTTTATATAACAATTGCCATTAATTACGAGTAACGACATTAATTGCTCGTCGAAAAATCGGATAATTAATTACGACAAAATTTGGCGTACTTCTGGTGCACGGAATAAAGGACATCCAACCAAATTATAGATGTTTGTGTTCTAATTATAAAGTCATCGGGAAGAGAGTTGTAAATTTAGGAGACATGTATATACTACATTCGCTGTACTCTACAAATTTAGTTACAATTATGAATTTGCGATGATTATTATTGAACGTTTAAAAGATTTAACTCGGTAAAGATGCCAATTATGTTATTAAAATATGAATAAATGTTAATTTTACATTTTTTTCGAGAATGATAAAAATGCTTGAAATTATCAACGAGAGTTATTTTTTAAAATCACTTAATTTATTAATTTTAGAAAAAAATCACATTTTATTTAAAATTGTAAAAAAAATAATGCTATAAAAATTGTGCAAGTTGCATAAGAAAATATAATGAGTACGAAGTTAGTGGCACTGAAACGTAACGAAACAATAAAAACGAAGAAAAACTTACGGAATAAAAAATGGAATGAGAACAGTAAAAATAATAATTTCTCTCTTTGTATTAAACTTAATTAGCGTGCATCTCATGTCGATACTGTATAAAGAAATTAAAAAAGAGTTACTGTATTTTTTTTAAGATGTGAATCGTTATACATAAAATAATGACAGTTGAAGCAAAATTGAACTAATATAAAAATAAAATTTATAAAACAATTTTAAAGAAAAACAATTTTATGGGTTTATCCAACCTAAATATTATTTCTACACTATTCGTCTTCTAAAAAAGATTTACACACACCACGCAAGCCACATATGAAATAGTAATTTCAGATTTACTTATTATTAACGGTCTGCCTAAAAATTTTATTTAAAATAATGTAATATACATTCACATAATTTATATACATACTCCATATGAATCTCAGTATTGAATTTACATTGAGTCATATACCTTTCTGCAGGAAATAGCTAGAAAACAATAAAACTGCCGTAGATTTTTAAAATTTCGAAAGGGATTTCACAGTGGGTTGCACATCATCCACACACACACACACACGCACACACACACATGTGTGGATGTATGTATGTGTATATATATTCAACATACCAGAAGGATGAGATTTTCACGGGTCACAATCTACATCTTCTAAAATTTTAAATAAAAAGGAAATCTTGGCACCCCCGCGAAACGCGTATCTAGAAAGGATTTTTTTCGTGTCCTCGTGCAGGGTATAACCTAACCGCCAAGATAAGCGGTATTGTGTATATTAAAGTGTCGCATAAAGGGTCGAGGGATATAACGCGCAATATATATGTATATAAATATACACACACAGACCGAGTGAGAGGAAGATAGAGAATGTCCAATTTAAAAGTAAACCCGCGGCTCGTCATTTGAAATTTAAGATCGGTCAAATAAAATTAGTTAAATGTTAGAGTGAAGCGTAAAATTTACTTTTAAGAGAACTCGCGGTGAAGTTATTGACTTTCACAGGGTTTTTATTTTCAAGGAGAAAGTAAACGAGCACGCCCAGCATCTTGAAAGATCCCAAGCTATTAACCTTTCGTAATGCTACGTTTCCGTATACATACCGAAAACATTTCTTTAATTAACATTTTCATGCAATCTCTGTTGCAGCTGGTTTAACTTACGAATGCGCGTCCCTCCACATTATTCTGTAAGATCTGCTAATGGTCTTACAGTGACTTTTATTTTGACTGCGGATACACGGGAGTTGTTCAGTTATTCGATGTAAACCCTTTAAAATTACTTTAAATTGTGTCAAATGTAATATTTTTTGTATACATCCTCCTTTATCTTTCCGCAGCATCTTCGCCAATTACCATTAACAACAATAATGTAAATGACGAGGTAATTATGTTTAATAGGGTGTACAACGAGGTAAAAAAAATTTAGATAAGAGGAAAAGAAAGAGGAGTACACGGAGAGAAATATCTCATAAAAATTGTAAGTAATTTCAGGGGAAATTTTACCATGAAGTCTTGTAAACGTGGGACGTTCTGCATTCATTGCAATTTTTACCATGAACTTCTTGTAATTTTTCCCCCGATATCTTAGTATAGGCAAAAGTAGCGCTTGGACCGTAAGAAAAAATTTGTTCGTACCGACTCTTCTAAGTTTCTCCCTCTCAAGATAACGCGCGCGCATGTGACTTAGAATGCAGAGGTTAAATGTATACGCCGAACCGATCGCCGGCCGGTGTACGTATACAGTGTCTATTCGATGCGGTTATATTCAACGAAATCCAGTTCTGTGTAAAACCTTGCTGCATATTTCTAACAACTTTTTACAGATATGTAAGTATTTTATATTCATGAGAAAATTGAAGTAATGTACAGTAAGGAGTAAGTAATGTACACTTCAGTTAAACTTTCTATTCAAAAGTTACATTGATATAAATAAATTATACACAAATCAATATGGTGAGAAAATACGTTTTACACAGAGCTGCAACATTAATACGTAAAACTTTAATTTTATAGGAAAGGAGAGCTTGGCCGATCGGTCATTAAAATGTAAGTGTCGAATATTTCTACAGCGATACATTTCTAACCTATAATTTGTACCATTTCAATGCTGCATTGTTTATGTTCAGGATATTTACAATTTGTTGATGCAAAGTGCGGATGGCAAATCCGTTTTTAATACACTGAGAAAAATAGTATATTAAAAATGAGTATATTATTGTTATAGTAACGTAGGGATATACTTGGATATCATTTTTTACTATATTTATAGGAAATATTAGGATATATATCGTATTTTTTATTAGAATTTATAACAAAAATTACTATCTAATATAGTACATATTGTGATATAATCCAAGTGTATACCTACGTTGCTATAACAATATATTAATTTTTAATATACCATTTTTTTCAGTGCACTTTAGTAGTATTGCAAAAACATGAATGAAAAGTCAACATTTTACTGGTTAGATATAGCCAAGCAAAGGACATTGAGAATGAGAAATGCGTTACGAAGCATTTTCCGACGACACCTGAAATCAACTTCCGAAGAGATTCGGATAAAGCGAAAATCGACAACGTCGCAATTCGATTGCCGAACCTTTAATCTACCTTCAGAAAGGAAAAAAAGAAAGAAAAGCATAAGGATGAACTATCTATTTGAAAAGAGAAAGTTTAAGAGCATTTTCGGTAGTGCGAACATGGAAGCTGCAGGTGTATATAGAAAAGATTTCTGTATGTCGCTCGATAAGACCACGGCGGAGGATAAAAGCAGGTGGGGTGGTGGTAACACGACCAAGGCGGATCCGCTAAGAGTCTTACTGTCGAGCCACTTTCCTACATCAAATTGGCCCCGAAAGCTTCGGGGAATAATTAAAGTGCACCGCCTACCGTCTCAACGTTATTATAATATGCAGCCGAGTACATTGACGTTGTTCCGAGAAATTCGTTCAGTGTTTCGCTCTACAGTATTTTCATGACACTTTGCACGCGCGTTAGATTCTTTCTGTTTTTTTTTCCAAGGCGCGGTTGATTAAATTGTTAGGGCAAAAATGGATTCGCGTAGTAGGCAAAATTACGATGGATCATCGTACGCAAATACAACGTTAACGTAACAGCTAAACTCGTTTCACTAGGAACACATACTATAGCTCTCTGGCACTTCTTAAAGAAATACTAGTAAATAATAAATAAAATTCTTTGTGATCGAATAAATAATAATGTGTATGCGTGTGTATAATATAATTGTGTTGTTTATCGCAATCGATCAAAGAGGAACTTTTAAATAATTCTACTATGAATAGCATCGTATCATCGATATTACGATTGTTGAGTACTTCCTTACACCCGAAATAACTTTAGGCGTTAGATTCTCTTGAGTTTTAGGTACAAAGAGACTTACTCGTTTTACTTGCTAAACAAAGAGACTGAGCCGCGCGCTCAGCTTCTAATTCCGTATAATTTTGTAGGCTTTAGATGTACACCGGGTTACTACTGGATGCAATTCTCCATAGTTTGCGAATAGCATATAAATTAGACGCGTTATGTCAGACCGATAAACTGGTTTATATAATCTACAAGACTTTAGTACTATCAATATAAGGGTTATCTTGTGTTGTTACACTATAGGCTGATATATTGGTCAGCAACGACCGATGTTATCCGATAATGATGAATGAGTTATAGGCTAATTTTAAAGAGGATTCTGATCCCCTTGACCATCTATACGATTTGCTAGGTGTCGTCTATTATATTACTCTAAAGTCTAAACCACATTACGAACTCTCGTGTCTTTCGACGGTGGTTATTGTGGAACATACTTTAATAAGAGGTTAATTAATGGCACACACGCAGATACACAAATATGTATACATAGTGTAATTATATTACTCTAAGGAAAAAGTAAATCTATTCTTGTAAGAGTCTGTACTTATATTGTAATAGAGTAATTTAATTGTTGTTCTATTTATTCAATTATTTACAAATGTGAGACTTGAACATGTAGAAAAAAATAAGTTGACCAGAAATTAATACGTTGATCAGAACATTAAAGTTGCGAAATAGTCAAGCTTGATTGAAATTTAATAATTATCAACATTAGTATAATAATAAAGACAATCGTCAATCGTTGTAACCTGAGAATTATCTAGCGAATTTTAGAACTCGAAATTTAGTTCTAATCGCTGTGATATTTTATACGCAACGAAAATTGATGAAAAATTCATCGATGGCGTAAGGTAATAAACGGATCTTAAAACTTATTAACTATATTTTCAATGAGAGTGGTGTATGAAATGAGATTTCTACCTATCAGACATTATACGTTAGTTCATGTTTATTTCGACGAGATGAGCATATTGAGTCACGTAAATGCCACGATAATGCAGATATGTGAGAATCCTAAATCCGTTTTCACAGTGAGTATTGTAGGAGTATTTCCATATTTCGTATAGACGGTATTGTTTTTGTTATATACATACATGCATTAGATTTCGATATGCGAATGCAAATTTTGAAAGACGCAGTGATTTTCGAAAAGTGTTATGTATTATGTTAGTATCCCGAGTGAATATATTATTGTATAGAATGGCGCTTATATGCCAAAATCCTCATAAACTTTTTTAGTTATCGATAAAAAAATCCTCTTAAGGCAGAAGAAAATAAATGTGGATAAAACAGTTCCACCGTTTCAATATCCGAGCTTAAGAAACAAAGTAACTTTGTGAAACGGTATCACAATGTAGATATTCCACATTAATACAATAATGCAATAAATTAAAAATTAACGATTTTTTACAAATAAGCAAGAATTAAGAAATTACTACTATCAATTAACAGTTTGATAAACTTTTCGTTTCGAACTTACATTAAAAAAAAAGGAAATGCAACATGTTCCTACATCATCAATTGCTACCTCTGCCCCAATACATTTCACCATTCGCGTACAAACTACGAGCAAACTACCCCGAATTCAAGCTGAACCCGAAAACAGCTCGTGAATCCAGGTATATACGAACAGCTAGCGTGCAAACTTTAGCTCACGCGCGAACTCCTAACCCCATAATTATCGATATCAATCGGATTTCTAGCCAATATCGTTTCGCGAGCCAACGAAAATTCGTCGACGAAATTGGTCCAACCAGGAGAGAAAGAGGGAAAGGGTGAGAGGGGGGCGAGAGGTAGGGGGAGAGGGGTGAGAGAGAGAGAGGAATGAGAATTATTCATTGCGTGGTAATTATTTATCGACGCTCGAAATCTGTACGTGGAATTATTAATTCGAGCTCGTAATAGGCCGAGGCACAGACGACATCATTTATTGACCAGTGAGAGATTTGAAAATTAGCGCGCGCGCTCCAAGGGCTAGCGCAATCAATTGCTCGATATAGGCCCATGGGACTCAAAGGCTATTCTCGAATATTTATGCCGCGATAAGCTCTCAAATCTCGATATTGTTCTATCCTGCGTTTCCAACTTTTCGTACGTTAATCTGCACTTGTAATCCTTGCATTCATTTCGAATGCCCATTAGCGTACATTGGATATTATTCATTACCTGCTTTACACTAGTTATTTACTAAACTGTAGTTTGCGCCACCATTTATTTAACTATGTGCATATACATCGTTGAAACATTATTAAACTTTGTAGGTTCAAAGACATCTTAAGTTGCGTTTATAAAATTCTTATTTCTTTTGTACAACGTTACATAATATTGTTTATAATATGAGACGATCGGGTCAGGTTGTTTAGTACATTGCGCATCTCGTCAAAATTACACAATAGATCGCGGAGATGCGAAGCAGAAATTGAATTTTGAGTATGCGAATTTATAGGCGGTACTTATATTAGTATTTACGAAAATTAACTGGTTTATATAACAATTGCCATTAATTACGAGTAACGACATTAATTGCTCGTCGAAAAATCGGATAATTAATTACGACAAAATTTGGCGTACTTCTGGTGCACGGAATAAAGGACATCCAACCAAATTATAGATGTTTGTGTTCTAATTATAAAGTCATCGGGAAGAGAGTTGTAAATTTAGGAGACATGTATATACTACATTCGCTGTACTCTACAAATTTAGTTACAATTATGAATTTGCGATGATTATTATTGAACGTTTAAAAGATTTAACTCGGTAAAGATGCCAATTATTTTATTAAAATATGAATAAATGTTAATTTTACATTTTTTTTCGAGAATGATAAAAATGCTTGAAATTATCAACGAGAGTTATTTTTTAAAATCACTTAATTTATTAATTTTAGAAAAAAATCACATTTTATTTAAAATTGTAAAAAAAATAATGCTATAAAAATTGTGCAAGTTGCATAAGAAAATATAATGAGTACGAAGTTAGTGGCACTGAAACGTAACGAAACAATAAAAACGAAGAAAAACTTACGGAATAAAAAATGGAATGAGAACAGTAAAAATAATAATTTCTCTCTTTGTATTAAACTTAATTAGCGTGCATCTCATGTCGATACTGTATAAAGAAATTAAAAAAGAGTTACTGTATTTTTTTTTAAGATGTGAATCGTTATACATAAAATAATGACAGTTGAAGCAAAATTGAACTAATATAAAATAAATTTATAAACAATTTTAAAGAAAACAATTTTATGGGTTTATCCAACCTAAATATTATTTCTACACTATTCGTCTTCTAAAAAAGATTTACACACACCACGCAAGCCACATATGAAATAGTAATTTCAGATTTACTTATTATTAACGGTCTGCCTAAAAATTTTATTTAAAATAATGTAATATACATTCACATAATTTATATACATACTCCATATGAATCTCAGTATTGAATTTACATTGAGTCATATACCTTTCTGCAGGAAATAGCTAGAAAACAATAAAACTGCCGTAGATTTTTAAAATTTCGAAAGGGATTTCACAGTGGGTTGCACATCATCCACACACACACACACACGCACACACACACATGTGTGGATGTATGTATGTGTATATATTCAACATACCAGAAGGATGAGATTTTCACGGGTCACAATCTACATCTTCTAAAATTTTAAATAAAAAGGAAATCTTGGCACCCCCGCGAAACGCGTATCTAGAAAGGATTTTTTTCGTGTCCTCGTGCAGGGTATAACCTAACCGCCAAGATAAGCGGTATTGTGTATATTAAAGTGTCGCATAAAGGGTCGAGGGATATAACGCGCAATATATATGTATATAAATATACACACACAGACCGAGTGAGAGGAAGATAGAGAATGTCCAATTTAAAAGTAAACCCGCGGCTCGTCATTTGAAATTTAAGATCGGTCAAATAAAATTAGTTAAATGTTAGAGTGAAGCGTAAAATTTACTTTTAAGAGAACTCGCGGTGAAGTTATTGACTTTCACAGGGTTTTTATTTTCAAGGAGAAAGTAAACGAGCACGCCCAGCATCTTGAAAGATCCCAAGCTATTAACCTTTCGTAATGCTACGTTTCCGTATACATACCGAAAACATTTCTTTAATTAACATTTTCATGCAATCTCTGTTGCAGCTGGTTTAACTTACGAATGCGCGTCCCTCCACATTATTCTGTAAGATCTGCTAATGGTCTTACAGTGACTTTTATTTTGACTGCGGATACACGGGAGTTGTTCAGTTATTCGATGTAAACCCTTTAAAATTACTTTAAATTGTGTCAAATGTAATATTTTTTTGTATACATCCTCCTTTATCTTTCCGCAGCATCTTCGCCAATTACCATTAACAACAATAATGTAAATGACGAGGTAATTATGTTTAATAGGGTGTACAACGAGGTAAAAAAAATTTAGATAAGAGGAAAAGAAAGAGGAGTACACGGAGAGAAATATCTCATAAAAATTGTAAGTAATTTCAGGGGAAATTTTACCATGAAGTCTTGTAAACGTGGGACGTTCTGCATTCATTGCAATTTTTACCATGAACTTCTTGTAATTTTTCCCCCGATATCTTAGTATAGGCAAAAGTAGCGCTTGGACCGTAAGAAAAAATTTGTTCGTACCGACTCTTCTAAGTTTCTCCCTCTCAAGATAACGCGCGCGCATGTGACTTAGAATGCAGAGGTTAAATGTATACGCCGAACCGATCGCCGGCCGGTGTACGTATACAGTGTCTATTCGATGCGGTTATATTCAACGAAATCCAGTTCTGTGTAAAACCTTGCTGCATATTTCTAACAACTTTTTACAGATATGTAAGTATTTTATATTCATGAGAAAATTGAAGTAATGTACAGTAAGGAGTAAGTAATGTACACTTCAGTTAAACTTTCTATTCAAAAGTTACATTGATATAAATAAATTATACACAAATCAATATGGTGAGAAAATACGTTTTACACAGAGCTGCAACATTAATACGTAAAACTTTAATTTTATAGGAAAGGAGAGCTTGGCCGATCGGTCATTAAAATGTAAGTGTCGAATATTTCTACAGCGATACATTTCTAACCTATAATTTGTACCATTTCAATGCTGCATTGTTTATGTTCAGGATATTTACAATTTGTTGATGCAAAGTGCGGATGGCAAATCAATTTTGAAGCAGTATATAAATATATATATTCAATAAATAATACTTCATCAATGTGAATTATTTCTACACCCATTTACTATTTTAAAATAAATCTATAATTTTTAATAAATCTATTCATTATAAATTTGATTAATTAAAATTTTTTATTGCCTCAAAGTATTTGTTATTAATATATATGTACGTAATGAAACAATATAAATATTTATTATATCTATACTTGTTTATTAATTTGAAGTAAATGTTATAACTCTTAACGCTATTGATGTAGATTATGTTTCGCTTTAATTTTTTCGGTTAGGTAATTTTTACCAGGAAGTTCCTGGTAAAAATTACTGAAACGTCAAGACGTCCCACGTTTACAAGACTTCATGGTAAAATTTCCCCTGAAATTACTTACAATTTTTATGAGATATTTCTCTCCGTGTATAGATCGAACGGTCGATCGACATCTGGAGCTCGAGTCCACAGCATTGTCGCGGCTACACACGCGAGAAGCCATGTGAATCATCCCGAGAATTTTGCCAACCGAAACAGGTGGCAAGCTCCGCATACCAACGTATATATACTGAACGTTCTTCAAAACTCCAGGATATGGTTTAATTAGCCGTTTTCGTTAGGTATACCAATTCTGCGGTTCTTCAAACATTTTAATTTATTAAATATATTTTGTTATTCCGAGAGACAGCTTTAAATTTACGGACCGCGATGCAATTGATGAGAGTTTCTGCATACTTTTACCGGGGTAATGAGAGTAATGAAGCGAGACACTCTCTGCATATTCACTCGCTGTAACCGAAGATTAATTTTACCTCGCGTTTAATTAATGAAAGAAACTTATTTTTAGAGAATTGTGAATATATAGAGGGACGGCGCATTATATATTTCAAAGAGTTCATTTACATTGTAAATAATGTGTGCGTATGCTAATCATTTTTTAAAATATATATAACTTAATTTTCTATTGCGACAGGTTTACCGGTTAATTTAGTAATAATATTTCAAAATTCGCCTGTTTCGAGGAAATTACTTATCCACGCAACTTTCGAAATGGGCATTTCTATGCATAATCGAAAACCCGAGATTAAAATCTGAATTGAATTAAATTCAATCAGCTTATATTTTCACGAAATCATTAAAGCCATTAGGAGGCGAAAGAGTAAGAGCAGAGGCGGCGACATCGTAATGAACAAAGAGCGTCCGTACATAGAGAGCCCATGAGTGGGATAGACAGAGCGGGTGCAAGGCAATGAAATTACGCCGTCCGGCTAAAGCAGAGAAGCTCGATCGAGGAGGGATCGACTTTGCTCCAAAGGCTATACTCGATATTTTCGAACACGTACCTCGAGATAAAGACCATCTTTGGGGTTCGACGAAGGAGGACCTCCTTCGTTACGTCCTTTGACGCGTTTTCTCGGTTTATTCATTTCTTTTTAATGGCCTAGCCTGCACTCTTCTTTTCTTTTTATACAAATTAGTGTCAAGCTAATTTCCATTGCTTCGTTGTAATCAGAACAAATTTATTTATCTATAAAGTGTTTCATGTTTTATGTAGATCATCAATTATTTATTAAATTTTAATAAAAAATCTTTCATCGAAGAATCGGTAAATATTGTAATAATTAATCGAGTTATAAATAGTTTAAGTGTTTACATAAGTAAATCCGTATAATTTTTATATTTGACAAATTATAAAAAATGTGATCGTATTTATATGCACTCCTTTGTAATTAAATTTTAGAATCTTTCCTGGAAACCCTGAAAAATTTAATTAAAGAAATTGTTTCGCACGCTTCATAAACTGAAATATGCATGTCGTATATGTAAATTTTTCTAAAATGGTACCATCGTAATTCTTATAGTTTTTATACATAGTTTTAGAATGAAAAAAAGTTGTGGCAAGAAAGCATAAATTTACTTTTTATACAAATCATTTTCTTTTTTAGAATACTGATGAGACTTTTTTTATAATAACGATAATTTATATATATTAAGTAAATAATAAATACAATAAATTATACAATCTATTTTTGTTAACAATATCATTGTTTAAAAAAACATTTAACGAATAACTCACTTTATTCTATAAAATAATTTTAAATTATATAAGTCAATCTAACTATAAAATATTGACTATGAATGTCGTCAGTGAGTCAAAGGGTCAAGTTCCAATTTGCAGCTAAAAAAGTGAGATTGCATGATTATCGAGAAAAAGATCAAATCGTACAGTGAGTCGCGAAACTTGATTAAAGAGAACGAATTCAATTCGATTAGATGCTTTTGTTCGGGACCACCGACAAATCAGAGACACAGAGAAGGTCCTTTCCACGTAGCATAAAGTCGTAGGTGAATCGTGACCCCTTTGCCTTGTGGAATTTATTCCCCGGTGGATCTTTCGAGAGAAAAATCGGTAAAAGGTACGTGGGGAGGATAAGTTCGGTACCCAACGAAGCAAAGGGAACGAAAATAAAGGCAGATAAGAAGTCTTAGAGGGTGGTGTTACTAGTGGTGTGAGATGAAATGAAACTGTAAAAGGGGTTATACACGCTGCGACCGGATAAAATAACAGACGCCCTTTAAATCAACTGGATTTGAATTTTCGATATGTCCAGCGTGAGAAATTGAATCAACCGAACCGTTATGCGATGTTGAGCTTTAAACTATTACTTTTCTATATTGTATCCTCAATTGATTTAAAAAATAAATTTATGCGCAGATATAAGTTTTATGTATATGAACTTACTAAATTATTATAGTATTATGTAATCTAATAAGATGTAAATATTCGTCATGTCAAGAAAACTTTTAACGAGAAAAGTTAATATTGGCGGCAACATTAAACTGCTAGAACATTTTTTGAAAAACTACAGATAATGTTAAATGTAAATGTTTTGAAATTACGCTAAAACTAAAACGAAAGTTCAATAGCGTATGCAAGAATTAAATTGTCCCACATTTGAGCTAAAAAGTTTATTAGAAACACCAATATGGCGTCTTTTTGCAAATTAAAAGTATTCCAAGAGTTGTTTGTTAAGTCAAGAAACGGTACATATTGTTATTACTAAGTATAATTGAATATAACATGCTGTTTCTATATATTCTTATACTTCAACAAAACTATATTTTTTAAAATAAAAATTTTCATTATTTCATAAATTCATTGTGAAGCTTTTAACGTTATAACCTCCGAGTGTACCTGTAATAAAATGTAATTTTATAATAAAAAAATCCATCAGTCAACATTTATTCCATAATAATTTTTCGCATATTGACGACAAATGTTTCAATACAATAAAAATTGTTGTACAGATTATATTGACTTCGTAAAATTAAAAAATGTTTCAAGAAGATATTTGTAAAATGTAGCTTTATCTCGTGATCGTTGACCTTTCTACACGGCACACAATTAAAAATTGTTTCAAGTCAGTGCTAAATAGACAAGTAAAGCATTTGCTTAACACTATATTATTACCAAGTTAACATAAAAAATCTTTGTTACAAAGTTATAGGAAAATACAATGCTTGCTCTAGTTCGACAGGTTAAATTATTACAGAAGTTTTACTATGTAATTTTTGTTGAAAAAAGTGTATGCTATATACTTTAATATTCGGGGGAAAAATAAAAACTGAATTTTACTGGTAAGCAAATAATATTAAATCGGAGTTGCTCGATTGAATGTAAAATCTTAGTTTTATCGTGAGCAAACGCATAGAACGAAATCGAAAAATTGTAAACGAGGAAAAAGTTAAATTTTCATCACGTAACAAGAGGCGCGAACTACTCGTCTCTCCTCGAAACATCCAAAAACCCGAGAGTTTCGATAAAAAGCAGCGGAACCTGGGTGGGAGTTTGCGAGTTTGCGCTAACCGTAACGCGGTCGAGGATCGATGAGGCTCGCGTAAATGTACCTGTTCTCGCGCGAGTCCGTGCAGGTAATAGTGGGGCTCTTGGAATTTGCAGGTTCAAGCCAAACGAATGGCCAGTCTGGAATCTAGTAGTCATTTAACTCATTTTCAGAGAAGCCCCATAGATGAGAATTTATCGAGTTCTGAGTGGAAAAATGTAGAGCCTCGCGTTTGTTCGAAGGAGTCGGAGAATTTACATCTACTTGGATTTTCCTTTGAATCCTGATTGTTTTGTAAGATATGGCGCGATACTGTATATATAGGGTGGATTTACTCCGGACGGATTTCATTTGAGCTTACGAAATTGTTAAGGGTTCTTCGATCATTTCTTATATCGATACGAATAAATAGTATTTTACACGATGATGTAATTTAAATTATTAGAATTGTGCTGTACAAATTAAAATTTGATATAATTTGTCTGAAGTTTACTATATTAATAATGCAACGAATTAATTAATTATATTACATAGGCATACTACTATAAATAGGTAAAATTAGAATGCTTATAGTATCATTTATTGTAAAGTTGAATAAATGCCGAGGTCAAAAAAGAATAAACTGAAGGCTCTTAAACATATTTTGTGTGTTCAGCAAACATGTAAATCAAAAACTTCTTAGAACAAATACGGAGATTAAAATAATACTATTCACAACTTGTCAATAGTTTAATTCAATTGCGTAAATATCTCTCTCTATAAAATTAAATATTAATTACATATCCTATAGATACTAAAGGAGAATATGACATTATTATGTTATATTATTTAAATTAAACTGAAAATTATAATAGTAACGTTATAGTACGTAATTACAAATGAATGATTTTTAGAACGACTAGCGAAGAAATACTGTTGTTGCTTACAATAACGAAGAGTACAAAGCAAGTATAGAGCAACCCAATAAATAAACGAAATGAAGGAAAACCACCGAAATAAAGAAGGCAACTCCGGTATATATTCAATATGTAAATCCAACATAGTTCGCGTTTGAATAATTTCGCTAATATAAACTGTCGGTGAGCAAACTTGTTAGCTACTCATGCATAGTTTATGCGCGGGTTTAAGGAGTCCACGTGATTTTCCTCGGGATAACCAAAATCCGATTTCCTCGATTGAAGGTCCGTCCCGGCCTCTCGAAACAATTCGTTACTTCCACGTGTATACGTATGGACTATAAATCAAATTCGTGAAGTACCTTGATATTTCTATATTCTCAAGATTCTTCCGAGACTATAAAAGTGTTAAACGTAGGAAAAGAGAAAATATTCTTTCATCCATCCGATAAGAGATTTTCCTACCGGTTTTTCTATTGAATCATATATACGCATATTCACGTAAGCGTTGCGATGCGGTTTGATATACTCGGTTTTGTAAAAGGCGGAAGGAAAGAATCACTTGAATAACGTGCGTGTACTTTGGCATTGAATAATGCATGTTATTGATGCCTTGGTAAATGCACCTCGTTATGAGATACGAGTAAGTGGATAATTTCAGATTTGTAAATAATGTTTCAACTGTTACTATACATTTCCGTTGATGGAATAGAATGATTAGTATATACGGTTGAATCTATTATTACATCTTTTTATGAGTTAATTTTTTCTTTTTTTCAAGTCGGGGATCATTGATCACGTTGATCATTTGAACGTTGGCATGCTAATACGAAATAAATTATTTATAAACTGTAGACGTTTATCTAACAGTTACCCAAAAGTAGTACTAAACAAAATTATATCTGTTGGAATTGAGGGGTTTGGAATAAATAAAATATCACGAGGAAAGCTATATATATATCTTTACTCGATGAGAATCGTCTCGATACTAAACTAATATCAACGCTTAAAACTAAGAAAGCATCCAAATCCATCTAATACTGAACACATATGACAGTAAGTTAGATATAAAAAATAGTCAGTTAGAGCAGTAATTGCATTCATCAATGTACGTGCAGGCCATCTGATAAAACTTTTCTGTAGTCGAGTGATGTTTGCACACGATATTTTATTTACATATTATGTTACTTCAATATTATAACAATATCTGAGGGATTATAAGTATTATTTATATGTAAAATACAGTAAGATTATTTTTGGGTAATTTGGAGAAGTAATGTAGTCTATCGTTTTGTCAACAAATCACCATGTATACGTTTCATTGCGACAATTCCAAAAATTGACTATTCATTATGAATTTTATTTGAGTGTTTGTACAACTAAACTGCTAAATTTCAATATATAACGTGATCAATCAATGCAGCAATTAATTAATCAATAAATAAACAATTAAACGACATTTAATAATACCCACACACACACGCACACACACATCAATTAAACAGATAGAGCTTTCGAAATTGATACAAATGAAATAATATGTCAACTTTATTCAATCAAAATTAACAGTTGAAACTAAATGTATCAATGACAAGTTGAAAAATTACATCGATGCTACGTCAAACTTAACTAGAGCAAATTAATAAGATTTATATAGTATAAAAATTGATTAAAATCCTTTTTCGACATGAACGTTTAATCAAACTAAATTTTAATTATGAAGGAAACAAGAAAACCTAATATACGATACAAAATTAACGGTTCGTAAAAAAAGATGGTGTACGACCACGCTTGATCAACAGCTTTAACCTACAATCCGAATTCCATTATTAGACTCAACGTATATATTCCATTCGATCAGAGTCTGTTAACTGAAATAACGAACCATAATGAAGTACTTTCCCGAGACACGTAATTTAGGCCTCGAAAGGGGTCCATAAATCTATAGGGGATACTACTCTTCTCTCGTCATTGAAAATCGATGTTGAACCAACTTTCAATATATAGTCCGAAAGATTCGCCTGGATTCCACGCATCGAATCGCGACGCGTCGAGAAATTATTAATGTCTTCTCTCTTCGTGGCTAACCGACAAATTTGGCGTGAAAAAAATATATGTATATGTATCTATCTATGTGTGTATGTGTATATATATACACGTATACACCCATATATATATATATATATATATACATAAAAGCTAAAGTACTTTGAGATATTCAATACAGGGTGAACTCTGTCGAGGCTCGTTACTCACTGCGTTATCCGAAGACTTCATCAGACTGGGTTTACGTTTCGAAACTTTGATCATTAATTTTACTACGAGTCGACGCCGTATGTATATCCCCTCCTCACCTCCCAAGGTTCAAGTGTCATTTTTGCATCAATAATCGGTTATCGTTATTCTTTACTTTACCTGTATTATGTCGCTATACATACACACACACACACACACATATATATATATATATGGGATCGGACGATTTTTTTACGATTTACTATATAAACTAATAAGATTTGATATAATTATGCGAATGACTGAAGTGAGATTGCGTTGGGGTTCTCGTTCTTGTGAATGTGAAATGGAGGGAATTGATGGGTCCAAGTTTGTCTTGCTTAAGTATGCATGAGCAGCGAGATTTTAGTCAGTTTAAGATATGTATAATACCTTTAGGCTATTACAAATACAATTTTTTTAAGATATTTTTAATCTTTACTAAAAAATGTTCGATATTATTAAAAACATTTTTTTGAATAATTATAGATTAATTAACAAAAGTTATTTAAGAATGTTTATTTATAAAACAAACAAACAATTCATATGGTCTGTATTTTCTTCGAACGTTTCTTAATACGGGTTATGTATTTCAGGAACATCTAAATAAGTTAATAATACATAAATTTTCGACATTTTTAAAATTCGTTTAATATTGATGAATTTTCATTAATCAATAACAATTAATCGATATTAACCTGGAAGTTTTAATAATTTAATGTTAGACATGATATGAAAATTGAAAAATTAACTTTATATTAGTATGTTACCAGTTTAAAGTTGGTTCAAAATGATTATAAATATAAGTGTCAGGTTAATACTCAAATATAATCAATAATAAAATGTAAAAAATAAAAATGAATAATGCCTTGTTTATTTTTAACTAGAATACATTTAAGTCACCATGTATTCTATTAAGCAAGATATAGCTGCAGAATGGGCTATAAAAATGGTAAAAATAAATCCGACCTATTCATAATACAGGTGATATCCGAGCCACTGGCTGACATATAATACCGTGTTTAAATGTCCCATAAGATTTTAAAGTCGATCTCGTAAGTTTTTAAACGGGAAAATCTCATTCGCATATTTAGAACGCGACACATTATTTTATTACCGGTAATAAGACCGGTAATGTCACATGTTTATCGCTAGCGCGGTAATTTTTAGAGCCATAAGTTAACAGTAATTTTTATGAGGAAGTTTTCTCCTTGTACATTACGAATATATATACCTATATACCATATTCTGCTTCTCTCTTTTACCGTCTTTTCTAGCGCCCGAATTAAATATATTGCCAACTTCAACTCGGATGAAAAGCTATAAAAAAATAAAAGCGCGCGTATCCCTCTCTCCTTTTTGAAAGTAACTTCGCGAGTTCCAGCCAATTTTCTTAAAGAAATTTTCATTCAGATTTCCTTCTAGACGAGTTTTACTAGTGGAAAATCCATTTCCGGAATCATCACAGCTTTAAAAAGTAGAAGGTAGAAAACATCAAACGCGTATGAAAAAAAGAATAGTGCGAGGAGAACTTGTGAAATAATGTTATTCGAATGCATCTTACTTATAATGTATTGAAATTTAGTACGTGCCAAAACTTTATTTGCTCGTTTTCTGTATTAACAATGTGCATGAATCAAATCCACTCGAACTTTTATTTCTTTTACAATATGATTATTTAAAATTTAAACATTCATTTTTAATGATCGAGTTTTTCTGTGAAAAATTAATTAAACAGGGTTTTATGAGCATGTGCGATTATCTATTATAAAAATTCTAATTATAACTACGTTTTAATTTTGGTGTTACGTATCATACTGAAACTAATAGTTCCTAAAATAATTATTTCATTGTTACTTATGTATCCTTATATCTTTTCTAATTTAAAAATTATTCACAAATTGTATTGTACTATGTATATCCAATTAAAAAAGTAAACTTTATCTAGTACTATCTTTTTATAAGGCTTGCTCTCTACTTGTTTTAATAATGTAAATTTATTTTGTATCTAATTGTATCTAATCTAATTACTTCATGAGAAAGTTAAAAAGTTTAATAAGAAACATTCAAGAGTTTCATTCATATTAATTGAATAGATATTAACATACATTATATCTTTGCAAGTAATGTAATAATTATCTACATTATTGTAGCAAGCAAATAAATATATTATTTCAACTGAATTTTTTCATTGTACACATTATTTTATTAAAGTAGCAAATAATTTATGCAAAATATAATTATTTTCAAAAGGAAGAAATATTCTTGAGATCACGTGTATAAAAGCCAGCGAGTCCATAGAAAAAGTGAAGACAAGCACTATAAAAGTTAATATGAAATAAAAGAAGAGTACTTAAATCAAGAAAAAAAAGTAGGAATAGAAATTACTATTTCATTCGTATAATTTTTAACTGCAATTTTTCATCCATTTTAATTATGTCCAACGTTTGAACGAAAAAGCGGTATAATTTATATTTTTTATTAAAAAAAAATTTGTTCTTATTAAATGTAGAATTCGCGGGATTTTGAAATTTATGTTCTGTCTGTCGCTATTTTATTCATTTGAGATCTTTAGAAATATTATAATTGATTATCCTTTTTGTCATTGTTTATAAAGAAAAATCGACTCATTTTATTTAATTATAAATGTTCGGTTGCACTATAAATAATGGAGACACTCAATACGTTTACTTTTGGATTTGGTACCAGCAAAAGGGTAAGAAAGGAAAAGGCTATCGCAATTGAAAAGTTCCATTTATCGCTGCAATCAATAGAACGGATAACGTATGGACTAGTCTTGTAACTAGAATGGAAGTTGGAACTAATTAAAAAGTAATAATTTGATAAGAGTCTTGGTCGTTGGTATGTTGACACCTTCAAAGAACTGTCTATTATATATTTTTATTTATTTATCAAACTTCTTGCAGCTACGTGAAAAGGTAGTTATTATAAATAAAAGAAAATTGGCAGTTAAAAACATCTTAGTGAAAAATCGGAAATATAAATTAGCGAATTATAAAATGATGGATTACTATTTATAATTAAATGTATTTAGCAAAAGTTGAAGTGACGAAGACGAAACGATCGGTTGTGTCATAAATATTAAAACATGTTTTTTAATCAACATATTATTTGAAAAAGAATGCGAAACGTACAATTAAACAGGTGATGTTACATAAAACCGTAAAATTGATTGAATCAAAATTGTTTTCTAGCACCTTCGAAACGGAAATGCAGTGAAAGACTCAGTGAATCCGTTATATAATAAACCGTATACACGCGCTTTAACGCATTGTCACCGCGTCGTCATTTTAACAGTGACTTGGAAATGATTTTCACGCTCCAATGACAATCACTTTATCATCGTCTCTCACTTGTTGCTAAAAAAAGATAAAAAAATGGGGAAAAAAAAGGTAAAAGAATTAATGGCACAGGGACAAGTGCATTTCGCGTAAACACGGTTTGGGCGTGTGATGAGCCTCGATTGTTCGGGCGCGCTAATTGGAATAAGTAGAATAGCAATAGCGATAACAATGGAGCCTTGGCAGAGTATATAGGGACCTCTACCTCTACCTCTACCTCTACCTCTACCTCCACCTCGCCTGTCCTCTCCTCTCTCACTGGATGCGTATATATACCGTAGAGGGGTCTATAGGATCACGGGTCTCGTATAGGAATTGCGCATTAGACGCGCATGCACGGAAGACCGTTAGCATAAATCATTATTATTTGACCGCACCCTTGGCGCAGCTTCTGCACGGGCATACATCATTTCTTTATGGTGCTCGCGAGCGAGGAGGCTAAGTGGACCTGCGGCCGATTTCGTCCAGTCGAAACAAACCTATACATGTATGTGTAACTATATACCTATATGTATATAATACATATTATGAATGTGGAGGTAAGGGAAAGAAGCAACGCACCAGCCTATTTTCTCCCTCGTTTCGTATATGAGTAATCGGGGAGAGTCGTCAGATCAGTCATGGGTGATCGACTTTCGATCTACCTACAAACACAGTCTTGCATTTCCAATTTCGGAAGTTTATGCCTTGTGCCGTAACCTATACGTTTAAATTGAAAAACAGTGTTTTCTATTGTTTGAAAAAATACATAAATTTCGACTTTATATAAAATTTCTTTTAAAATTGTTGTTGCTATACTCTGAACAAATTTACCGTACCGATATAAAAATTATAGTGAAATCGTGCAATTTTCTGCAGTTCAACAGACGCGTTCTGCAGTTCACTTGGTTACTGCAATCATTTTCTACTTAACATTTTTTTACTTTAGTTTTTTATTTATTAGAAACGATTATTTATTCGCTTTGTAAAAATGTAAAAAACATAATAATAACGATTGTTTATATGAATTTAGGCAAAATACCACATTTAACGCGTTATTTTGTCACTTCATCAGAATCACAAAAAGCAATCATCAAAAATGATTATTGTTGTACGCATATACTAAAATAAAATTGTTAAAACAACAAATATTTGTTTCGGTATGTACATAAACGAGCAAAATATATTTTCTTCTTCATTTGAATTCTTCATTTATAACATAACACGATATAAACATTTATCATTTACGAATAAAATTTTTTACGACTGTTCGAATAAATATTTATTTGTATTCGATAAAATCTTTTTTTACGATGCATAGATACATTAATATCTAGGTAATGGATGTGTATGTGCATATATATATATATATATATTTACTGAGTAGCAAGAAAGTATACTACTACACTCATTAATATGCAAAGTTATGAAAATTCTTGTCACGCGCAAGTTAAGATAGAAAATCACATGAAATTCGATTTAGATTTAAGCAGTTATAATTTAATTTTAACTCAGAATCCTTTCTAATCTTTTAATGGACAGTACACAAAAAATGTTGTGTAGAATGCATGTAATGCAGTAAATGTCATTACACATTATTAATTACTTGTTTTCTATTTACATGCGTTCATTTCGTCTATAGGCGAAGTTAAAGAAGCTAAAAAAGTTAAAAGGTATGATTTTTTTTATATTTATTATTCGGGGTATGGTTTAATTAAAAGCATGATTTTTAATCGACGAATGTGATCGAACTATTAGAAATATAGTTTTTGAATACTAACTCTAAATAATAAATATATGTCTGTATGTGTACACTTGTTAAATTTTTATTTTGTAAATAAAAAGTACATTTTTCTCATTAAAATATTTTGATAATCAACGAAACATAATATTACTTTAATAATGAAAATGATTTTATATTAATTTATATATATATATTGAAGTAATTAAATAAACTCTAAGCTAAGTATTTATAATACGAATAATGTGATATACGGGTTTAAGATAATTAGCAAGAAAATAATATTAAATAAACTGTACGATTATATTACTGAAATACATTTAAATAAGAATATTATAATAATCTCGTACCATTATATAATTTAATTATTTCCCACCACGAATAATAAATAATTTTAACTTAATTTATCTTACCAGATTTTAAAAAGAAACACTAAAACAAACGTCCTCTCAAATTACACAAATCTGTTGCCAGTAGCATTATACAAGGGAAAAAATCCAACAAAAATTCGTCACAAAAAAGATATGGACATCAAGAAACACAAGACGAACTAATTACTGCGACTCGTACAAAAACGTCGCAACGTCCCACGAAATAGCATTTAAAAAATTCCAATTAAACAATGTAAAAAGGGGCCACCAAGAAGATACTCCATTCAGTTGACTAGACAATAAAATTGGCCCTGATTTATCGAGCCAAGGTTATACGAAAAATGCCTGAGATTCGACGATGCAAGAGACGAGAAGAGGCGTCTAGTTTTTGCACGGTAGGCCCTCTCAGGACTCAAGATTTCGTGTGGTGTTGAGTTTCGTGGTCTGCGGCTTTGTTCAAGTACATTTACGCCTTGTGTTTCCCACGAAGCTTTCCGTGTACGAAAACCCTTTGACGATTAATGAGAGGCGCTTCTAAGTACTTGGTAAACTTCTTCGTCTCGCAATTAGCAAACATTTTTTAGGTAGATGTGTATTAATGTACTTTTTTTTAATAATGATTCAATTTTGCTTGTTTCAAGCTTTTTTTTGATAGAGCGATGTATTTCTGAGAAGTTAGATTAGTAATTAAATAATCTCTTGTATAAATGAAAAAATGTTTCTAGTGCAGCCTGTGATTGTTTTTTTAGTCCATAATTAGTGAGCTGTTTTTTGTTAATTAAAACATTGACATACTTCAGTATTTTTCAAATCTTATTTACACTGATAAAGATTGAAGTTATCGATTCAGTATAATGAAATTTTCCTACATTTAATAATAAAATAAGAAAAAATTAATAAGTTAATTTCATTCTATATAAAAGAAAGTATTGGAATGTTAAAAATTCACTGTAAATCTTTTTAAAATAAAAAAATACAAAATTGTATTTTACTTTAAAAAAAAAAAATTTTTTTTTGCGTATCAAAATGTCAATTAACTTGTTTATCCGTGATGTTTTTTCGAATTCTTATACCGCCTTCCATAGTAAATATTTAACGTTGGTTTACAATAGTAAAATTAATTAAAATCTAATTAATTAAAATGTATTTAATTAGTACAGAGTCGGTTTCATTAAAATGCTAATTATACTGGAATTTCCCACAACCAGTTTGAAAAAAAACGTTCGCACACATATATTAAACAAAAAAGGGGTGTTTTCACGTAGAATCCTTGGAGACAAGGATACAGTTATGTTTCATAAAATTATTACATAAATTTGAAAACGTATATCTTGTTGCCTATATAATGAACTGAGCATAATTTAATTCACGTAGAGTAAAGTGTTCTATTATTTGAGGATCGTTAAAAAATCGCTACGTAAATTCTTACTTCTTTTCTTAAATAATTATAATTTTTCATACGTCTAGTTTTAAATATTCACGTAAGATTCTAAGTACCTCTAGATGTAAATAATTTTAAGTTCTTAAAATACTAATTACAAACCGCACTTCTTTACACAAGAGTTATTTAATAATTCAAGCATCTATTACCTGATGTAAAGGTTAAAACTTTTTAAAGGGTTTTAACATTTAACGAGTAATTTTCTAGACATTAAAATTAAATTGGTTTACTTTCGACCTCAAAACGTTCTATACTTCGGGCAATGAGTTTCACGATTTTACGAAGAAAACTTATTAATCTTTAATCGATTGATTAGTCTTTAAATACAAACACTCGCAAGTGTATTATTATAAAACTTTCCAAATAATTTTTTTGAGGTATGTGCGTACTAATCGAGGAAAACTGTATTGCGAATTAAGTGAAGGATTTACAAATTGTATCGATAAATAGCAAGAAATAAACATCTTTTTACTAAATTCTAAGTTGTACTTACTTTTATAATACTAATGGTCAATATTATATGTCAAATATTGCGTAATTTAGTAATTAAATATGGTAATAAATAATTTAGCTGAACATACACTATCTAAGCTAGTACTATCCTAGAAATGCACTATTTTGACAGGATAAATAGAATGTACTGTCGCAGATTGAAACTTAGTTATCAAGACTGTACAATATTAACTTATAATTCAATGTAAAATAATTCTGCATATACTAACATACGTACAGACTTATTAGTATTGAAAATAATATACCTACTTATAATTCGATTTCGACAAACGTTCGTTTTAATTTCATAAGTGTACCGGTTGTCAATACATATTTGCTTATAAATGTGTTAATTTAATTTCTTTTACATCTCGAGACGTAAAGTAAATAATTCTTAAGTAACACTATACTAACGCATATGTGTTTTATTATTAATTAACAATTTAATCATGATCATCATATTTGATGAACCGAACGGTAAAAGGAGCGTAAATTCATTCGATTAAACAGTTTTGCGACCACACCTTGAGAACCCGCGGAACATGCAGGAGGAAGAGAGCGAGCAAGATAGAGAGAGAGAGAGAGAGAGAGAGAAGGAGCAAGGGGGGTGGGAGAAACAGAGTGAGTGTCTGAATGGAAATCGCGGGTCGACTTGATATATGTATATATTAAAGCGCTCATTTAAATAACCGCAGGCCGGCGCTGCAATGCGTAGCTCCACATCCCCTCCCTCCTCCCGTCCCGTTCTTCCCATACCTGAGCCGTAAACTGTAGCGCCAACTCGCGAGAGAGCCGACTTACCGCGGACGTTGCGAGGGACACGGGAAATGACGCTCGGTGAGATATTCGAATCGAAAAACGCCTCCGAGGGTATTTTTCAAAGCCGTCAGAAACGCATAGGAGTTTCACTGAAAATGTCGTGTGTATTTCAGGACACAGTTTCTTTCCTTTTTTCCTTATTTTTACGTAAAATTTGTGAAAAAAATATTATTTTAACAAGAAAGTTTATCAAGATGTTTTTTTGATACACACACTGTTAATTATTTTGTTAGTTTATATAATTTTTGAAAATATGTTTCTACATCTAGCTAAATCATAATAATTTCCTTTGGACTTTACAAAGGTAAAATTTGCTATTTCAAGTTTTGTTTCGAGAGCAGCATTACTGCATACATTTTAGCTAACATCAGCACGAAAACTGTTAAAGGTTACATTTTCAATGTGAACCAAGAGATGCAGAAGTTGATTTTGCAAAATATACGGTTTCTCTTGAACGCACTCGGCAATTAAACTTATACAAAATATCTCGAATTCATAACGTTAAAAGAGCATATCATTATAATTTAATAATTTATAAAAATTATTTTATATAAATATTTTATACTGTTTATACAATTCCAACAAAAAAATTTTTGTTCAGAAACGTATTTAAAAAAATATAATACATCGATTTTATAGTAAATACATTTATTAATTTAAAGAAGATTAATAATTTTTTGATACTTTGTCAAAATTTATAACCCGCATCAGTGGCACTGTTCTTGTTAATATTAAAGGACACTACTACCTTAATGGCACGTACGGTAGCGCAACCCAAAGGATATAGGGGGTACCTACATTATGCTAAAATTATGTAGTTTAACCTAGTTAAAAATTGTGACTTTCACTATTGACAGGTTATTTATATACATATATGTATGTTACATTCTCTCTTACGTACATATTTGTTAATAACATTTGATTTTTAATGTCTAGTAAAAACGGTAAAAAAAGTAAACTTCATCAAAATTGTATTTTAACGTTGAAATGCTATTTTTCAATCTACATTTTATTTAAAACAACTGTATTCTAGTGTTGAGTGAATGTTTAATTTAAACTTTATTTTTATTTCGATATATGTGCAACCTAGTTTTATAAATATACTTTGGCGTGAATTAATAAATATAACATATTTTTCGCCAAGTTCTTCAATACTTTTATGATACAAAAATTTAGGAAATTAAATTTTATTTTATATTTTTCTAATATTTTATATCAACAGCATCAAAGAAATAGTAACTAGTTGATGTTTTAATAGACGTAATGTACTAAAATGATGAAGTATAGAACTTATCAAATTGTTATGATATTGTGATTAAAAAATGTTTTTATCGTGATGGTTCTTATGTAAATTCCAGTAAGATAGTTTTCTAAAATTTCATTGTGGCATATCAATTATTTATCATTTGTCCCACAAGTTTAATGGATGACAAAGTAGCAACATAGCGAATAATTTAAGAAAAATGATTCAATAATTATAATAAGCTTTATTAGTCTTGAGGTACGGTTGATTTTCGTACGTCGTGATTACCGATTGATGGCCTCGCAGGAACGATTAACGAAATAATGCAGAACCAAATTACCATTAGATTTCGATTTCGATCGCACACAGCATAATTACGCATCATTGTCCACGTTTATATGCTGCGCAACGGGCACGATTGTTTGACCTCCTTTTAACTATTTACAGGTATATTGTTAATGCATAATAAGTTTACATGGAAAGTGTAACTATGTTACAATAGCATCACTAAAATTCAATTCAATAATTCAAAGGTAAAACAGGTGATGTTTCCGATTATTCTAGAGATTAGATTTTTTATATATTAATTGAAATATATATATAATTAATATGTGTCGAGAAAAAATATCGTTTTATTCTTCATTAAAGGATATATGTCGCGTGAAATCGTCTCTTTTGCGTCTCTCTGTATATACCTATAACCCTCCGTCCGTGAACTAATAACGTGATAATACCAGTATCGATCGTTTCTTGGGAGGCTGAATTGTCGAGTGAGGCAACCGAACCAAAGATTCGAATTGCCAGAGCTTACTCGGCTATTTTATTTTTTCTTTTTTTTACCCTATTTTCACTTTTATTGCGCCTCGCCTCTGTTTCCTACCGCCCATAGTTCAGTATCCTCATGGCGAATCCATCACGGTTCGACGAGCGCTCATGTAGAATTTCATTACCGATCATCCCTTAATCGCT
Organism: Theocolax elegans; assembly: GCA_026168455.1. NCBI lineage: Eukaryota > Metazoa > Arthropoda > Insecta > Hymenoptera > Cerocephalidae > Theocolax > Theocolax elegans. The sequence continues at coordinate 15,120,900 of CM047425.1, read as the reverse complement.
TCTCCAAGGGCGTAATCCACCCTCGGCGCATTAATAATTCATATTTTATTATCTTTGATGTGAATTTAATTCGATATACATCGGCTACACGAGTTAAACCCGACTCTTTTGACCTGATAACGTTTATATAGTCGTAATAATAAGTTGACTAGAAATTTCGTTCGTGTAAACTATAGTCAGCTTGTATTTTATTTTCTCGCAGAAGTATCAATTGATGCGTATTTATAAAGTTTTGGACGTATGTATGCGTATACGTGTAGATCGGTTTTTGAAATGCTTTGTTGATCAGTAAAAAAAATTTTGAAATGATTTTAAAATCAGTTAGATACATTTCAATTTAACATATCGAAACACGATATATCAGAATATGTTAACCTATTCTTAATTCTGGCTGGAATCATCATTTGATTACGCGATGCTATATTTCACGCCAGTCATAATCAACTTAGGTTTGTTCAGATCAGTACAATAGCATAATTTTCCTTGTTTTCATATGGTTATTATACAGTCATACGGATGTGTGTTCTGTTCTATTTGGTGCTACCGATGGTGCTAAACATAGATAGAAATTGGTTATAGCGATTGGATTTTCGATGTTAATCCAACATCAATATATTGCAATGTGCGAATTAATGCATCTTTAAGGGTTAAATCGAACGATTTCCGTAATATCAATCAATGTATATATTGTTATTTAAATACAGATTTTAATTTTTTTTTTAATTTGATCATTTGAAACGAAGCCGTCCTTACGTAACTACGTTAATTTTCAGTTATGCTATCCAACAATTAAAATTAAATTAGAGATATACCTTTTTTCAAAAGTGCATAAAGTAGTGTTCTATAATGCGAACTTTGTATACCGCATTCTATTATTCCATTCAAATTCGTAATAAAAAATCCGAATATTCTAATAACCGAGGAATTCAACCTAATGACCGACGATCCTTATTTTCCACAACTATACGCGATAAAACGACTTTTTTCGTCTCTTAGGAATTTTAAAAGGAGAATCAGGCCCGGTTTACGGGAGTCGATACGTGTATACAGACATATTAGTTATTTATGTACTTTGGTATATATGATACGTTAATGCGATCAGAGGGAAAATATCATTGTGAATGGATAGTAGTTGGGCCGCGGTCGCGAGCGCAGCGAGCGTCCAAGGCATAACTAATCCATTCACAATAATATTTTTCCTCTAATCGCGCTAACGTATCATATATACCATAGTGCGTAAAAGATTTTACAGCCTTATAACCCGTGTGGCGAGTCTTACGTGTCGGAGAAATTAATAGAAATAAATGGAAACTAATATAGATAATTTGAATGAACGATAGAAAAAAGTATGTTGGCCCGGGCGCGCGCGATCAACGACACATCGAGTTTCGGCAATTCGACACCGCGGGTATTAGATGCACTGCACTTAATCGCAGCTTGTGTTTACTTTTGTATAGGTATATTTCTTTCTGCTGGTGTTTGTGTACTACGCGTTTCGAAGACGTTGGTCTCGATTTTCAAGTGCATGGTCGACGATATGGAGAATTTGTATACATCTTACTAGGATGTGTAGCGTTTCTATACATCCTAGTAATCGATATAATCACGCGCATACAGTCGGCCACGAATTTGGTTGCATTAGATGTATTTACGAATTTAGCGTGCTCCGCGCGTAAGACTCGCCGTACGGGTTAGTAGGCTGTAAATATATATATATGTGTGTGTGTGTGTGTGTGTGTGTGTGTGTGTGTGTATACATCGAACGCATGTGCGTCGGCAATTTTTACGATGGCGATTCTCCATGCAGCGAATTCGTAATAAGGCGTCTTTCTCCATACACACGTATCTGTCTCACGCACGCGTGAACCTGAATATTTCCTCTCTTTCTCTATACTTTTTTTTGTATGTACGCTGGAGGTTATCTCTTTTTTCGCATGCTTCGTCGCCCCACGCGGCAAGTGCATAAATTGAGTCGACGAACCCGGCAGGGGGCTAGAACATTCCGCACTATTATATACGTATGGAGGGATGAAATCGTTTCACGGAGAGAATAGAGAGTGCGTTTGAAGTATAGACTCGATGTCGATGCTTGCCTTTCGGAGGGGATTTCCAGGGGATGGAGGATATGTATACATATATAGTTGTGGCATGTGGTTTTACCGAGGTCGAATGTCGATTTTTATTTTGTTTAAAGGAATATTGAGACGTCGGTATTATTCTCGTATGCACTTCGTATTATTAATTTTTAATTCAAACGCGTACATTTCAATTTTTAGAAGTATTCCGCAGTTTCTGTAATTAAACGTACATTGCGTCGCATTAAAAATAAGTATTATTATTATTACTACACGGTCTTATTAAAAAATGAAATTTATTCTGTAACAATAATTCTCGATGTAATCGAATAATCATTCACCAAATGAGATTAAAAAAAACAGAGATTATTAATTCACAGGTACGTAGCCCACGAGATCATGAATCATTTATCTCGTAATAAATTTAGGATTTAACCTTTAAACGTTATGAAATCTCATCCGCGCGTATAAGTTGCAAAATATTTCAATTATACGAAATAAACCGCGATACAGGTTTAAAGATTTTCAATGCTAAAATACCTTGTCATGATTTTGTCATTTAATTAATAAATATATTAATATCCTCGTTATAAAGTTACATTAACCGTGTAAAATTTGACGAGAGAAATAAAATAACTTTCATAATTTTATAACCCTCCCTTTTCACCCTTTGACTTTATCATATTACCGGGAAAACTATAAAAGGTTTTATATCTTTCATTAATATTCATTAAAAATATATGCATATATATGTGTGTGTGTGTGTGTATATATATATATGTGTGTATGTATGTATGTATGTATATGTATAAACTTGGTGTATGTTTTACAAACGATGAGGTGGGTGGGTCAAAAATATTGCATTGTCGGAATTGGAAAATAGAATAATTGCGCGAACAGTATTCAATCATATTTTGTACTTGCAGATCAGTCGTAGCGACCAAAAATCATAACACTGCGCTTAAGGTAATATAAATGCATTGCGGAAACGTCAGAGAGAACGTTCAGCGCAATTGCATTCACTGATATTTTAAGCTATTTAGAACAATTATTCACAACTCTCCCGGACATTCGGCCGACTTGGATAATTGCTTCAAATCTCTTAAGTATCACTTAATGCTATTAAAATTTTCGTCATTTCGAATCTCGGTGAGTTATATATATATATCTATATTTATGACGCGTTACGTCCACACGATGAATAATTGCAGTTGCAATTTCTCCATATCTGATTTACATACGCGTTACGGCATTTCGAAAACAAAGTGAATCTCCCGGAGGAAAATGTCGTTTTATCATGGAAATCGGTCACACGAGTATAACTTCCTTCTCTTAACGCGAGCTACTTTCTATACCAACTTTTACAACGTTCCTCGATATATCTTTGGAGATCGCAAATGTATCGGATTGGTCATAGGTATAACAGATTGCCTTTATACTATAAAATCGTCTTGTGGAACGATTATTATACGGGTTTCTCGGATTATCCGGAACAAAGCGACGGGAGTATAAATTTGATTAAAGCTATTTTGCTCTGGTTCGTTCGGTCAGGTGAGTGCAACGTACGTTTCATTTAATAATATATCAAACAGAATACTATTATCAGCTACTTACTGTTTAAAAATTAAACGTTACTTAAAATCACTTAAACCTCATGTATATGAGCGTTGTATTAATGCACGGTTATTTATCGATTAAAAAAAACAACAATAGAAATCTAAATTGTTTTAAAACCAAAGCAACGACAGATTCAAGTATATTCCCCTAATCCAAGATAAAAAAATAATAAGTTTATCCACCCTCGAGTCAAAATGAAATATATGCAGGAGTACTTGGACCACCAGATCGAACATCTTGCGCGCGTAAAACCACGCCAGCCCGGGCTAATCAAGCGAAGCGACGTCAGCTGCGCTGAAAAGTCGTGAAGAGACGGCCCTAGGGCTTAGACGGTGGGATGCTAAGCACCAAGTCGCTGCGGTGACGCGCTCGCGTTGGAAAATAATTCATCGAGCCCGCCGGGGGAGTTGACTCACGATAATTTTTCGTAAGAGTCTCTCTCGCGCTCTTGGTGTAAGGTAAATAAGGGACGCGTTGCACCTGCGGGTTACTTCCTTCACAGGCGTTTTTGCAATATTTAAGAGCGTGCCTAGCCTAGCCTACCCTAGCCTTGCCTTGCCTATCCACCTGCATTTTCGTTTCTCTATCAACTTTCATAGGAGGATTAATAATTAACGTTTTCACACTCTTGGTACGGAATTTATAGGAATTCATTTTAATTATCTTACCCATTTTTCGAGTATCTTGCGTACCCTGTGCCCAGATAATATATATATATATAGTGTTGTGTGAAATATTGGTATGTTGATTTACTAAAAATGCAGTTTTTACTATACAATTTAAAATATCAATGAACTTTTGTGTTGTCAGTACGTTAATAAAAATTATAAAGTTTTTAATTATTTTTGGATGACATATAAAGAAAAGAAGAAACCATGAAACTCTTGAAAAAACTTTGTTGCTGGAAAAACTTCAATAGCACCTGACAGATTGAGTAACAGAAGTTTATTGTTACTTAAACATTTTGTTTTGGAATTTCTTCTACAGAAAAATACATGAACCGCAATCAATGCGAATAGGATTTCCAAAAAAAGTGGACGAAATTCTCGGTAGGACTATGATTTATCTATCCCATTGTCTTTTCGTTTCGACTTTCCTATTCCGGTTTTTGTTAGTTCCTGCATAGAGAAAATAAATGGTGGCTTTTATGAACTTGTCCGTGAAATTTGAGGTTTCACAATTTATAGCTGGCAATAAAGATTTTTTTACATAAATATTATAAAAATGTCAAAAATTCTACTTTCTATTTTTAAATAGGCATACTAAAAATGCATGAATAATAATTACAAAGATGTTTCGATTTTTTTTCCATTTCAGTAACTTGATGCTGAAAAGATACAGTATTTTTACAAAATGGTAAATTGTAAAAATATCATGGGTATATTATAACATTCCTCGGAGTAACAGAATTAGTGTGTCATTTAATTGTAATAATTATTTTTTATAAAATTTAAACTATATTTCAAATAATTCAACATTTATTAGTTCATTCAAGGGCACATTTTATAAGTTTGAATACATACTTTTTTTATCATTTTCATTACGTAACATACTTAAACAACGAAAACCCAACATTTCGAAAGTAATAACATTTCAAACCAATTCGCTACAATTTTACGCTAGACCAAAATTGAAAGGATCCATTTATTTATCCGCTAATTAAGAATCCTCCTCGTGAAATTCCACAAAATATATCTCCGAGTGCTTTTCAACTCGAAAGGCTCGTCTTTTTGTCCCGCAGTCTTTTCACTGATTCCTCTCGAGTCCGTCCGATCGATACCTCTCTCTCTCTCTCTCTCGCTCTCTCTATCTCTCTGAGTTTTAAAATTAACGAGACGAGGCACGGAACTTTGGGAAGTTCCCGTGGCTTTATAATGCGTCACGAAATACGCAAGTTCGCCCGTCGATTCTGGGGGATTTAATAAAAGCCCCGGCTGGTGTCTCCACGTCGTCAAACTAACTTGGCCTTCCAAAATCCCTCGCAAATTCGTCGAGCTCGCTTATCTGCGTTTTCATACCAACTGACCGTGCTTTAGTGAAATTGACCTAGACGTTTGTAATTTCCAATGGATAAATTCCAGGTTTTAAACATTTTTTTTGTAGCAAGTTGCGGTACTGATTCGTTTTTAACGTGTGAAGTGATTTATTTCTTATTTATCTATATAAGTTGCAATCTTTATGAATGAATAATAATTGTTTGCATTGCCATGTAGGAAGTCAAAGTAATCTAATCGCGTAAGGATATTGCTGTACTGACCAATAAATTTTATCACGAAAGCGTGTTAAAATTTACTAAACTTCATAGTATTTTCTATTTTATATGTAATTATGATGTTACATAAATTACTTACATGATAGTATTTTACTTATTTTTAAAATTGTACTTTTTTAGTTTTAAAAATGTAAGTGCACAATTTCGACGTATGAATTAAATTAATTTACTTTATACTATATCTCTATATTTACTATCATCACATTAACTTATTAAGTTTAAAATAACTAAATTAAAATATTTACTTTAAAAAATAATTCATCGAGTGAAATAAATTTCTCAATCCAATTAATCTGCCAACATAATCACAAAATGAAAATTGCTCTTATAAAAGTCTTAGACTTTTCTTTTAATTTAAAAACGAATATAATATAAGAAAAAATGTGTTTCATATAACAAAGATGCGTAGCGCAATATGAAAAAAAATCATGTGGGCACAGAGAATCAAAATAAAAAAGAGTCGTTCACCTCACATCTATTTTCAACCCACATATACTACGGAGACATTCTTAAAACGTTACCCCATATACAGATCTCTATATAGAATCTATATTACCTAATATACTGAACTCGCACGGTTATTCAAAGATACGAGTATACCACACACTGTAAAAAAGCCATATTCTACAATTTTATATAACACCAATTTTGAAAACTTTCCCATCGAAAAGGAAGAATAATTATTCAAACTACATATATATATATATATATATATATATATATATATATGTACACACTCAATATGTATGATGTATGTATAAAAAAGGTATATATGATAGGCTGTTTAGAAATATTCGTCCCGGGAAAATCATAAATACACATAAACATATAGGAACGATTGACGAGGTACGGGTATCGGTCTTTCGTGCTTCGGCAAATGGAGATTCGTTGTCGTAAAATAATTGATTTATTGCGTCGGTGAAGCGCCATCGCTAAAACAGAGAAATGACGGGCCGCGCGGGGAAAAAGGCGCTCTCGCTCTCGCTCTCGCGCGACATTTATCTGCTACGATTCGAGATAAAGCTCCGTTTCATATACCTATATTGAATTTGAAAAAAAAAAACAAAACAAAACAACGGAAATGCCGGTAATTATTATATTGCGTTGATTGCAAGCAATTAGGATTAATTAGGATTATGTAGGATTAAAAAAAAAGAATGATATACCGAGTGATTGATGATACACTATTTTGTTTACGTTGTGTAATTAATTGTTTATTTATGGCAACGTGTTGTTTTACACGCGAGCTACGATGAAACTTTAATGCTCTAATAGGCTTTTGCCATTTTGCACATTAACGGATAGTTTAAAACGTCTATTTTTTATAAAGCTTTGAAACGCTACTACTATAACGCAATATGTTACATGACGTATTACATGAGCGTTAAACGCGTCCAGCATTATTATTATTATGTTGTTGAATTAAGGGTAAACTATACGTATATGCAACCAAGTATTGATTTTCCCTTTTAAATTACGAGGGTTAATTTTATGGATTAATCTGTAAAAGGTATGTGTTATACTTACCGAATATTATTTATGATACTGTATATACCTCTGCGTAAATTGATAAATGTAAAATTATTGTAATAATTTGTAAATTGATTTCGTTGTAATAATGTGTAATGTATGAATATTGACCTATTGACTATATTAACAACATCAAATAGATTGTTATCTACCTATTATTTTGTTAATTAATAAATTAATCGAAATTTAATATTGTCAATAGGTAGACATTTAATATAAAGTAGCATAACTGCAATAATATTTGTTTGATGTGTGTTACGAATTAAATGATACGTGGATCTATAATAATTTTTTTTTAATTGCACGAAATACATATTATTTTTAAAGTCTAACTTTATATGGTGGCATAACTGAATAAAAACTTCGGTACATTATAATTTGGTAAATACTTTAATAATTTATGAACTATATCTATACTGAATCAGCATCAGCGGTTATGAATATATAAATACACTAAACTTTTAATTTTGTGCACAGTAGTTTTATTGGAGTTTATGTTAGTACAACGATGTAAAACTGTACTAGAGAAACTATTTAATTACATTATTTTATATTAGTAATAAAATTATTAAGTTTAGAAGAATTTTAGACGGTTTGGTTTAAATAAGATCTCCATTAGAAAGTTAAATATTTTGTCCGAAACATTTTGCTGAAACTTACGAGGCTGCTAATTGCAAAAATACGGTAAAATATTAACTAGAATTTACGTTGTAATTGTGGGTATAAAAATATAAAAATATTTTCTTCGTTCGTTTTTTTTAGTGCTGTAAATCTTTCAATTTATTAAACACTATATAATATATAAAAAGGATCACATTCGTCTCGTATAACAATTAAAATAGTAACAGTATACATAAATTATTATTAACCATATAATCCGAAGGACTTCTTGTCAAACAATAAAATAGGTAAAACACCATGTTAAATCTTTAATCAAATAAGAGCCTCAAGGTATTATCAATAAATAAATCCAACTGAAGTAGCTGAAAAACCCCTCCGAGTCTCTTCTCTCTCTATTCGATAAGTTTTCGACCCTTAAGAAGGCTGTAAGCAATTTAGAAAGATAATGCGGGTAGCGATCAAGTCGCGCTCGATTATTTTGTGAACGGCAAAAGAAACGTTATCGATGAATAGCCTCGAGCGACTAAAGAAAACCGTCTGCAACCTTCGTAGACACACGGCTATGAAATTTCCACTCCAGGGGAGACTTTATTACATTGCCGCGCTTGTTTTCTTTTTGATTCAAACCCTCGGCATTTATTTATTCGCTTTTTTTTTTGAATATGCACATCCGATCTCGTCTCGTTGACTTTTTTAATCGAGCATATAACGTATATCCAATTGCGCGTTCAATGAAAATTGCCAATCTGCATTCATGATTGAATAAATATAGGGCATTTCGATAATTTGTTTTATTACACAAACGATATTTACCGAAACTGCGCCAAGCCATTATTACGTGAAGATGCGTTCTTATTTGTTTATTGCTTTTTTTTTCATATTGAATTTTAAACAAGCGACGTGTAAAATTTCGGAGATCGTTATTTATTTTCGAGTTGGAGAAAATCGGGTATATTGTCGTTTGTGTTTTTTAAGGTTAAAAACAGGGCCAATTCGAGTTTCATATCGCGAGGGAATTCGCATATATACCGATAAAATAGCGCCCCTATAGAACTCGAGCTTTGTTGTACGGATGCATTATACTTTCTCTATTCACTGCGCATAAAACACCGGCGATTTGGAAATGTTTATCTCGCGAGTGTGGGTTATCGAGTGGCTTAGAAATGTCTGTATACAATATTTTTACACAACTGTCTTTACTGAGAAATGGAATATCCTATATACGTTTACTTTATATATAGAAAAGTGGGAATAACACTCGTATTGTAATATATAGATATTTTGTAGTTGAAAGAAAACACTTTTAATTGTACATTAACCGTACAATTTCAACTATTTATATACCGAAATTTTTGGTCTCATTTCACTGTACCGCTATTGCATGAAATTTAACTTGATTAATTTTACCTCAAGTTACATAATTGTGCACCACAGGAAACAAGGACAACCGATTACCAAAATGCATAGCGGGTTTAATATAACCGAAAACATACTCGAAAGTACGTCGCCTACTATAATTTTGGATTCGTCCACATAATCCAATTTTCATTAGTTAATATCCACAAAACCTCGCGCCAAATGAAAAAAAAAGAACGAAAGTGAGGTAAAAAAAAGTCGTAAAACTAGAAAAGAAATGGCATAGGCGCTTGGATTTTTCCAGGTTCATATGCATTGAAAAGGGAGTGCCCGATTTGCATTGCAGGTGAGGGGCGCAGCGCAGTTGAGCGGCTTTTTTGCAGGCTTAAAACAACACAAGGTCCCAGGTTGCGTACATGTCATTTCGAGTTCGTTTGCGAGTTTTGATTAGTTTCACTACCACCCACGATATCGCACACATTGATAGGAAAACGACAATGCTCTCCATTTCGAACATTTGTGCGTTAGAAAATCTTTGCGTTGAGGTTTAATCTCAACACCAAGTTTAATTGTATGCTTCTGTTTAAATAAATTGTACAATTCATGTATAAAACATGGCATTAATCAATACTGACATATGCATCTCATAATCTTTCTTTTGCTAGCTAAAAAAATTCAGATAAAGTAGGTACGATCACTTTGATTTTTCATAACAAGAATCTTGTAGAAGATACTTTAACATATATATTTATCAATAATATTCATTTTATTTTCTAACACAATTTCAAACTTCTCATTTATGTTGTATATTAAATTTTAAATGAAATGCCTCTTTAATTTTTCTGGGGCGAGAGAGACGCAATAAAGAATTAAAGTGATTAATTAGATTAAAGAATTAAAGTAATTTTCTCGAAGAGTAGTAGAAAAAAGTTTGCTCAAACCACACCAAATTTCACCCTGAATCGTTGATACATATGTGTGAAGAACAAAGAAATCAGCTCCGATAGGTATGGTCAAAAAATGTTTTTTTACATTTTTTCATGTACGATAGGGAGATTTTCGGTGAAATTCCATTTTCTTACAAGTATATAGTTAAATTAGTTTAGTCATCCGATTGATATATAAATATATGCTACTTACGCAGATTTTCGTTACAACTCTGCCCGATTTTACACATAATTGCACAACTTACTCGCTAGGCAAAACGTATTAATCTAGATTTACGATACTATAATGATAAAATTTCGTGATATCGTTTGCTTACAAGTTATAATTTTTCTCTTTCTTTTCAAAGCTTACGCGCTTGTGAAAGTACTTTTTAGGAACATTTTTATAAATTACGTGTATTTAGCATATTATTCTACTAAAAGCATTAATGTACCGTGAAAAATTTAGCACTGAATTAAGCGAATTTTAAAATAGATGTGGAATTGCATGATATTAATTTTACTGGACACTTTTATTCGCGCAATTTGTGATTCTGGTGGACTAAGTAATTTCTTGTATTATGATTTATTAAAACTCAATAAACTGTCATAATTTATTATATTCTGAACTATATAGTTTTAAAAAAGAAATTATTTTTTCTAAATAATTAAAGGATGAATGTCTAAATTTTCTTCCAAATATGTGACCTGATTTAAAGTAAAATGTGAGTATTTAGAAAGAAAAATTGAAATCCAGAATTACTAAGCTTTAGAATATTGCACTTAAAGTTCGACTAATGAGTGACGAGGATGTGATTCAAATCATAAATCATAATAAAATCGAAGAACTGGGTTTAATTATACCATTGTTGGTTTCTGTTACCATATATGTATATTGTACTTATCTATTTAGGAGAGCTATTGTTTTTCTACTTGCGTGGATCACGTTAAATTTTCCAATTTTTACAGTACTGTGATATTTTTACCTGCAACAAAAAAATATTTCTTTTGTTACTTTTCTAAAGAATGATAACATCAATTTTATTAAATAACATATTTTTATAATGCATATTAAAATCAAATACATCTATACTTATTTATTATAACTTAACAATTATAAGGGTACTTCATGTTAATATATATTTCGAGTTAATTTAAGTAAATACAATTTTAAAAATATTTTTATACTAATTATTTTGTACAAGATATATAGCTGGTGGCTAAGACACCTGACTTTCTCCCATATTTCATATAAATATTATCGTCGTAAATTACAAAGACCTTTCTCAATTTGTTTAATCTATCGCATATAACGTTAACAAAAATAAATGTTATATTAAGGATTAGTAAAATAAAAATTTAAATTATTATTATAAGAAACGATTTTATATAATGAATTAATTGAAAAAAATTTATAGTATTTCAACGAGCTTGGAATAAGAAAAATTGAGTGCACCTATCAAAAAAAAGTTATTTTAAATGTTACAAATGTTTAAAAATTTATATGCGAAATACGATTTTTTCGAATAGTAGCTAGGATTGTACCAATGATTAATCTGATATTGGAGAAACATAAAATCAAACAAAATGTAACAATGTATTGTCACAAAGTAGGGCCGATCATAATTAATAATTACAAATATATGTAATGGAGGAAAAAAATCACGTGACCTTTTCATTAATTGGTCTTGATCGTTTATTTATTGGTAAAACCACTCTACTGAGTGTGTATGAAATAAATAAAATAATGTTTACGTTTCTAAAAGGAATAATATTTGAAATACTTGTCTACTATTTTAAAAATAAAACTTCTCGACTTTTCTGACGATACTCAGATGATATACGGTACCTTAATTCCAACCTTATTCACCAAAAACAAGACCGTTAGACATGCAGATATACAGAAAATCAGAAAAATAAAAAAGACATCCCAGTAAGAACGAAGTAAAAAAGAAGAAGCATCCACCTGGCGAACATCTCTCTTTTATCATTCGTCGTGGAGATATCCCAACATTTTTCCTCCCCCCTTCGCCTTGAAAACCCGCCTCGAGCGTTCTGTAAAAGCAGCCCGGCCATTATTCCTATCTGGAAAGCTAGGCGGAAGTGCCCGCGAAGACTTGACGCGGCGGAAGTTGGTCAGGCCGGGCATATATCGACTTTCTCGCGAATAAGCTAGAGAGAGAGAGAGAGAAAGGTAGAGTATACGTGTTTCGTGCGCGCACGCGACTTCTAAATCTCGCGTATCGGCCGCAGGGCAAGAGCCTCTAGGTTCAACGAACTTGGGCACGCGGTTGCATACTTCGAGCTAACGATCTCGTTATCGTGCGCCGCTCGGATCTTATACCTTGCCGTTTAAATGCACGAATTGCCGCTTTTCTTAGTGCAATAAGGGCTGAGTTAGACTGTTTAACTTTACCTTTTTATTTCGGCGCAATGTCGCGCCGTTTTTCGATACCGATCTTTTTTTTCAGCAATCCACACACTTTTCGTAGGAATATTTCGGTTACAAATATAATGACTGGGATAAATTCATGTGTTTGTGACACAGTTACTTATTTAATCTATAACTTATTAACGAACAAATTAATGACTTATTAATTTTATTATAAAAATTTGTATCTTAAATAATTTAAATATAATTTTTATTCATATATCTGTACGGACACGCGGTAATATTTATATATATATATACTTTGACGCGTCTGCATGTACCTAGTGTGCCAAAGCCAGACTCGATTCATTTTTCAAATATAAAAAAGGGTAATGAATTTAAAACTAAATAAATAGCTATCGATGACACATTTATTGACTCGGAGTCGTATATTAAATTTAGACAACTCGCATTGTTCACCGTAGATATTTCGCTTTCAATTTCCCTACATGTACCGATATAAATCTCGCCCCCACCGGTAAGTCCGTCATTCCGGTGGTACGGCCACTTCACTCATGGAAGAGAAAAAAGCTACCGAGGTAGATCCTAAGTATGTTTTCGAGCGTGCACACGAGATCTCCCTCGAGTAATCTAAAAATAGAACTACTAAAATTTTGTTAAAAGAACCCACGAAAAAACCTTCCACCGACTGGTTTCCCGAAGCGACGAAAAAATACCTCTCCCGTTCTATACCAAATCGAGTCTGTTTTCGCGAGTGCTTCTCCTTCCCCCTTTTTTTCTCTCTCCTCTCCCTTCGCGAATTGAACCGATACAATTTTCGACATTGATGCACCCTTGGGATTTGTTAAAAGAAAAATGTTCAGATACTATCTGCAAGTGCAATAATTATCCGAACTGTACATGTACCCTAAAATTTTAGGTGACTCGTGAAATATTTTGCAAAAGATTCACGATATTTGTACGATTTTCTCCTGGAAATGTCATTTTTTTACTTATTTTTCAAGAGAAGTCGTTTAGTTTTTATGATAAATTTTGCGTTCATGACGGTAAGATCGGTTTTACCGATGTTGTGGGAAAATATAAAACTTTTATAGTTTCGTATATGTCAATATTGACTGCGTTACATATTTTTAAATTGAATAGTTTGAATAAGTGTTACAATAATAAAGTTTTATTATTGAATGTACAATATTACAAATTTTTTAACTACACATACTATTTTTATATACATTTTTTAATTAATTTTCTGACATATGGTACGTAATGTAATTTATGTATATCGATATGCATTTTTAATCACTGGAAAATGTAAATTTTAATTAGATTTGCAAAATTCAACGTTAATTTGAGAAAGCGACTCGATTTTCATGCATAATTTAAATAATTCGGAATTTTTTGTTTTAACTAAAAAAGAAAGATTAAGTACATAAACATTATATGAGAGTTGGATTATCGAAACAACATACGAATACTGAAAAATCGCATTAACTGATGTGAATATCGAACGTAAAACACGAAACTACGGACGTTCAATCAACATTGCATTGAAAATATTCCTTTAAATATGCTTTAAAACATCGTTTTATAATGTGATTACTCAACAGTGTCAACAACATTCGGGGCAATGCGCATGGATTAAATGAGATATTCAGTTATTTGAAACAAAAAGTTATAATATGGCATAAAATTTTTTGACTTATGTATTTGTACGGATATGCAATAGATTCTATAAAATTTTTTTAGACAAATTATTAAATTATTTTTAACACTATATTAAATAAATAATTTTACTATTAGACAACATTACAAATTCGTAAGTTAAAAATATTAATGGTTCGTAATACTGAAGATTATTCTGTCAATTCAAGTATAGTTATTTTTTTATAATTATTCAAACATACTTAAATTAATGTATGTATGCGTGCAAATTTTTTCACCTTAAAGCATTCATGTCGTGTGCCTCAGCTATTTTCACGGTTATTAAAACTTCATAAAATAAATTTGTTACATTTTTTTAACTATATTTTATAAAATACAAGAAATTATTTCTTAATACTTTTGTCTACTTTGACAACGCTATTTCATGAATTACTATAAAGTACTGTTTGTATCATTTGTAAAATAACGCATTATTTAAAAATGTATGCCACAACAGATTATTAAGTTATTTTCAATCAATGTACATTGTGAACATATAGTCTAAAATGATGTATTCGTTCCGTATAAACTTGACAGAAGATTAATGTAATTATATTTACTTGTTTATACAATTATAGCTTCTTTTCCTGCAATAACCTTGTTAAGAAATTTTGGTTAAGTGCAACATTTAATATACTCAGATTTTATCGATCAAAACCTAAGAGCAATTAAGATGAAATATAACGCGCGAGCCTCCGAGTACTGAACCTATATGTATATATGTATACATAATCACATCATTGGACATAGCATTGAGATCAAAGAGAAACGCCGCGGACCGACAATCAAGAATAGTAGTATGTCGATGATCGAAGCTCAGTAATATATAATGCCGCGAACATAATAAATTCCTTGCGCGATTCACACCGAAAACCCGCATATCCAAAAATTCGATTGGTTAATACAGATTTTCCTGTAACTGTAGAAGCAGATGAATAAATGCGTATATTGAATGCGGGACACTTGATTGCTTTTCCAATCCGAGGATATGTATACACGTACGCGTACACGTTCACGTGGGCGTGTATGAAACTAGTAAAAAAAGGTTTTTTTTCGTGCTAATACGCGCGAACCAACTGGATTTTAATAACATTCCTTACTCAAGTTGTTATTGGTGATTGAGAAATCTTCTTTGGGGTTAATCGAATGATCGTACGTATGCATCGCGTTTTGTGTGGCCACCGATATCTTTTTTGCATCGAGGTTATCGTCCGAGATATTTAGGTTTGTAAACTCTATACCGAGTGAATCGATAAGCCAACTCGGTCATTTCAAATGGTAATGGCAATCGTTATTACCGTATGTATTTCAAAACGTTTTAAAAATTTCGATTTTAAGAATATAGGAATTTACCCGATTCATATTTAATTAATTTAATTTGGCAAGTGACTAATGGATTTTCAGTTTATAAAAACTAAATTTGCAACAAATAGCTCTGTATTGAATAGGTAAAATTATTAATTTTATAGAGAATCATATTTATTTTTAAGAATATATATATATATATATATATCTTTGTTACCGAGTGATTGTTTATTTTGTAAAAGAGAAAGAAAAAGTCAATGATCACCAACTATTAATTAAATTATTAAAAATACACAATTATGCAACTAATCAGATGTTGGATAGAAAACAAAAATCGTATTAAAATCCTTAAATGACAAAGATTTCACGTAGGCTCAGAAATTCTCAGTCACTCCCGCGCAAAGTCACAGTCACACCGTAAGCAACAATCATAACCAATAAAGCACGTTGCATCGGAGTATAATCCAATTATCAACACTCGAGTAGACCCAAGTAAATGTTAAATCCTTTCGCACGTATCTTGACGAAAGATGCCTAGACGTCTAATCCTTGAACCTGGTAATCGGAATCGGCAGAGCTCCCTAAATCAACGTAGACACACGCGTGCGCGCGGGAGGTTGGATTAGCGCCTATATACGAAGACAAAGCCACGTCAATGCGAGCCGTGAATTATGCACCCACCGTCGTTCCGTGAATTCTTCGTGGCTCGCGTGCCTCAGGCAGTTTAATGATTCTCCGAGGAAATTCGCAACGAGAGGCCCGTAATGCCTGCAATCCCAGACCCCGTAATGCAGACACTCGAGCCATTTGGTTTGTGCGTATGCGCCCGATATCCCGGATGCTTCGGGATCGCTTTTCTCCGAGGGGGATTGTTTAGGGGTGTACGATCTCGGAGTTTCGGATTATTCCAACATAGAGCTCGGGAGGGCAGAAGAGGCGGACTGGCGGAGGGAGGGAGGGACGGGGGCGGCATCGTGGTTAGCTCGAGATCGTTGGTTTACTATACATTTTTACGTGGTTCTGGTGCGCTTCGAAATTTGATTGTCGTAAATATTCTTGGTTATAGGGGCAATTAAATTTAATGGTCATTCTCTATCCATACCTATATATACATATATTATCAAACTCAATTTTGAATAAGGTTCCTATGGGGAATTATTATTTTAGGGTACTTGCTTTAAATTAGAAGTGCCTATATAAGGGGGAAATCTATCTTTGTTCAAACTCCTACTTTGTATTGATTTGTACTTTACTCTTAGATAATTATTTCATTCAAATACATTATTTTATATTCGAACCTATGTACGTTATAGCGAATATAATAAATATTATTTAAAAAACGTATATTTGGTAAATTTAAGATTTTATATTAATTGACACGTATAAAACAACCGCATGCTTCGAGTGTTTTGTTATTTTCACCGTATCAGAGAATTTATAAGTATATATTAAATTCACCACATTGTTCACGTATACAAACTGAATTTAATTGAAAATGTAATTAACTAAAAGACATTGTTTTAAATAAATATGATACGAGAAATGTACTTTAAAATTCGTGAAATACGAATACGTATTTTAAATCTTCGGTCGATGAGATGGAACTTTAATTTACTAAATTGAAATATGTACGCTTACTCAACGCGGGCACGCAAAAAATTATTCGGTTTATATGCTTTCAGTTTTTGTATTAATAAATAACATTTATTAAGCATTAATAATTAAAAATTAAATATCAAGTCATCTAATTGATGACAAATTAAATTGCAAGTGTATAATCATTCCGAATGTTATAAAACGTTTACATTGAACCTTATAGTTTTTGCAGTTATTTTCTTTGATAAGATACGTACAGTTATCGATTGTCCGTTCTAAGAAAAATTATTAGCGGGACAATGTGACAGATGTACTCGAAAGCAACGAGAAAACGAGGACGCTGAAGATGTTTTAAAGTTGAGCATCGATCAGCAACCGCTTCAAGTGTGAATCGTCAGAGACAATTAAAAATGAGTGTCGTCATCGACTACTTAATGTCGAGTGCAATCTTCCATGATTTAAAAGGCAAGATACGGGACTCTCCTTTATTTAGACTCGATGATTGTCACATTCACCGATGTACGCGTGTAAAAAAATCGACGTTAATAATATATATTTTAAATGGAACTAACTGAAAACGACGTGATGATAGAAAATTATAGAGAGAAAGAGGATTTGGCAACTATAAAAATTAGCCTAGTCACGGTCTACGGGGAATTACAAGCCAATCACTATTCAAAAAGGTGAAAATTAAGGTACACTTATTCGAGTATTCACCACCTGACGCTCTTTGAAAATTATGCCGAGTACTAATTTCGTCAATTTCACAAAAAAGGATGTGATAATTTAAGTTGATTTTTAAGGTTACACATGCGAACGGTGATTACCTCGAGCGTCCTACCTAATCTAGGTTATCAGAATTTGTGGATAATAGAAACAAGCTACATAGTTGCATGTAAAT
The DNA here is from genome assembly GCA_026168455.1 of Theocolax elegans. NCBI lineage: Eukaryota > Metazoa > Arthropoda > Insecta > Hymenoptera > Cerocephalidae > Theocolax > Theocolax elegans. The sequence continues at coordinate 15,102,611 of CM047425.1, read as the reverse complement.
TGTTTGCAAAACCGATTATGTAATAGTTTTAGTAAAGCGAATTTAAATCATTATTGGAATTGTAACGTTTGCAGAAGGCAAACGTCGGGGTTTTATTATTATTTTTACCCGGGATTAATGTAGATAAATATTAGTAAATAAATGTAAATAAAAATAAATGTCAATTGTTCGGTGGAGAATGCGAGGAAGAAGGCTCGTGAGAGTCAAAATGAACGCGTAATTATTAATTACCGCGCGTAAGAGAAAATTCGCGCTTGACAAAGAAAAAGCAATTGTTGAAGGAAGGAGGGAGCCGAAAATGTTGAGCGCGAATCTCATTTCATTAGGAAACAAGCTGAGCCTGTGAAAAGGGATCATTCCGATCTCATTAAAGGATTCCTGTCCCCATTATGCGAGTTTTTCATTTAGCCGAGGACCGTCGTCGACGGATGGCCCGGGGCGCGAAAATCCGTCGCAAGAACCCGAGAGCGCGCAATGAAAGCCAGGAATCGAATAAAACGGTGCGAGAAGAGAAGAGGGGGACTAGGGGACTGACGACGGATTCGGTACTTTCGCTAATTGCTCGATATATACACCTTGATAGGAGAGGAGGCGAAAAGCCCCGGGGCCCACGTGCCACTCAAAACCGGGTGGGAAGCTTTTTAATTTTAATTAAACGACACGTACTACCAGGAGGTTGCTGCTCGTGCGGCGAATAACTTTGCTCGCGCGCACCCGCGCGTCTCCGAACTTTGCGCGACGCGTTATCCACGCGGATCTCCTTCTTTGCTCCGTCTCTCTCCCCCCTCGCCCCCCTGCATCCCTCCCTCTTCCTCTTCTCTCTTCTCTCTTCTCTCTCTCTCTCTTCTCTCTTACCTGACGTTTTCTTCGTCTCCTCGTGTGGGAGTCATTAAATTAACTTTGCCCGAGGAGCTTTACACGTTTTGACGTAACGGCCCCGTTGAAAACAGGCCCGAGCTACTTTCGAGTTTCGCGATTGGTGAAGAGGTGGTTGTTACTGTCGGTTGATTAAAACTCGTGAATCCCGAGTCAACCTTGATTGATGTGCGTCTCTTGAGTTACGAGATTAGTACATTTTTTTTTCTTTTATATGTAGTATTAGTTCTATCACCAACTTTGCTGAACGGCAGCGAAGTTGAAGTGCAGAACCCCGCTGAACGGCAGCGAAGTTTTAGTACAAGACCCCGCTGAACGGCAGCGAGGTTGAAGTACTGAACTCTGCTGTGCGGCAGCGTAGTCCTTGCACCTCACTTCCAACGGTTGATGCAGAGCGGCTGCGCCTCCCGTCGAAATTATGCACCTTGACTGTAGTGTAAATATATATATATATATATATATATGTGTGTGTGTGTGTGTGTGTGTGTGTGTGTGGTACGAAAAGAAAACGCCAGGAGGGGCTTATTTAATTTCCTTTCCTTTCTTGTATACGAATCCGGCTATGACCGGATATTTATGTATAACAGAAGTCTCAGGATGAACCAGGAAGGGTTACTCCTATTTTAACTTAAATTTATCCGTTCGCTGGTACTGCGCTAGGCTAGGCCAGGAACGGAGCGAGAGTAAGAGAGAGAGAGAGGGAGAGACCAGGAGGGGTCTCCGTATACGCGAGAGAGAGACAGACTAAACGGGCCCGTCTCTACCCCAAGCTCCGCTACTGCGCTTGGCTAGACAGAGAGGGGTCGAGAGAGAGAGAAGGAACGATGGGCGTCTGCTTGCTATGGCAAGTGGACGCGTGCCGCGCCGAGGGAGAGTAGGGGCAATGGCCCAAAATGGCTACTTCTCTCCTCGTTGCGTCGGGTCTACTCCGGAGCAATTGTACGGGCTAGAGTGAGAGAGAGAGAGAGGGAGAGACCAGGAGGGGTCTCCGTATACGCGAGAGAGAGACAGACTAAACGGGCCCGTCTCTACCCCAAGCTCCGCTACTGCGCTTGGCTAGACAGAGAGGGGTCGAGAGAGAGAGAAGGAACGATGGGCGTCTGCTTGCTATGGCAAGTGGACGCGTGCCGCGCCGAGGGAGAGTAGGGGCAATGGCCCAAAATGGCTACTTCTCTCCTCGTTGCGTCGGGTCTACTCCGGAGCAATTGTACGGGCTAGAGTGAGAGAGAGAGAGAGAATGTAATAAGTGTGTGGTCACGTAGAGTCGGATTCGCTGAACTGCAGCGGTTCCTATTTACGTGATATTAGACTTCAACTTTGCTGAACGGCAGCGAAGTTTTAGTACAAGACCCCGCTGAACGGCAGCGAGGTTGAAGTAGAACTCTGCTGTGCGGCAGCGTAGTCCTTGCACCTCACTTCCAACGGTTGATGCAGAGCGGCTGCGCCTCCCGTCGAAATTATGCACCTTGACTGTAGGTGTAAATATATATATATGTGTGTGTGTGTGTGTGGTACGAAAAGAAAACGCCAGGAGGGGCTTATTTAATTTTCCTTTCCTTTCTTGTATACGAATCCGGCTATGACCGGATATTTATGTATAACAAGAAGTCTCAGGATGAACCAGGAAGGGTTACTCCTATTTTAACTTAAATTTATCCGTTCGCTGGTACTGCGCTAGGCTAGGCCAGGAACGGAGCGAGAGTAAGAGAGAGAGAGAGAATGTAATAAGTGTGTGGTCACGTAGAGTCGGATTCGCTGAACTGCAGCGGTTCCTATTTACGTGATATTAGACTTCAACTTTGCTGAACGGCAGCGCTACTCAATTGGGATTCTCTGTTAGACAAATTATATATGTATGTATATAATACTCGTCAAAACCAAGATTTGCTGAACAGCAGCGAATCCGGCTTTTTCTGCGTTAGAGAAATAAGAGAGGTGCAAAAAATGGAACAAAAGGGTAGACTTTGCAGAGCAACTGCGAGATCCACGCTTTTGTCCAACCAAGGTATTTTTATATAAAAGACAAAATTAAGGGGTTAGTTTTAATTATTACAATATTTATTTTACCTTATACAGTGAATAATCAGGTACGCTGTCCCCTTTCGCTTCGATGTTGATTTGATTCGCCGGAAAATACGAATAGTCGAATATATATATGTATATATTAGTTACTATTCAACACGCGCCCGAGACTCTAAGTACGAGTCGCGTTTAATACCGAGCGAAGAAAATACAAAAATGCAGCGAGAAACGTAATCAATTAGAAAAATAAAATGCCCTGTTGCCCGTAGGAGAGACGGTGGAAAACTGTCGAGCCTATGGACTACCGACAATTAGCGCGGGGCCGTATTTTCTTCGCCCTTAAATACCTATGCGCTTATCTCTATTCGATAGATACAAAAAAATGGTGGGAGTGCATTTTCGAACTTTTCTTCGATTTTTATAAATTTTAAGTATTTTGTTTATTTGATAATTTTAAAATGTTTATAAATATGTAAACTTATTATTAAAATTGTTGTAAACAATTTTGGAAGAAGAAAAATTCGAATTTTCGGTCGCATTAAAATGTGCTTGGTCTTTTTTTAGAAAAATAATAAATATATATATATGTAATATAAAATTATAAATGCGTAAACATATATATATATATAAATATATATACATTTACGTATACGCATATATGTGTATTTAAAAAAAAAAAGAACAAAGAGATTGAGAAAAGGTATAGACAGGGGAATAGAGGGAAAAGAAAGAGGAGAGAGAGAATGTAATAAGTGTGTGGTCACGTAGAGTCGGATTCGCTGAACTGCAGCGGTTCCTATTTACGTGATATTAGACTTCAACTTTGCTGAACGGCAGCGAAGTTGAAGTGCAGAACCCCGCTGAACGGCAGCGAAGTTTTAGTACAAGACCCCGCTGAACGGCAGCGAGGTTGAAGTACTGAACTCTGCTGTGCGGCAGCGTAGTCCTTGCACCTCACTCTCCAACGGTTGATGCAGAGCGGCTGCGCCTCCCGTCGAAATTATGCACTTGACTGTATAACTATATATATTATATATATGTGTGTGTGTGTGTGTGTGTTGTGTGTGTGTGGTACGAAAAGAAAACGCCAGGAGGGGCTTATTTAATTTTCCTTCCTTTCTTGTATACGAATCCGGCTATGACCGGATATTTATGTATAACAAGAAGTCTCAGGATGAACCAGGAAGGGTTACTCCTATTTTAACTTAAATTTATCCGTTCGCTGGTACTGCGCTAGGCTAGGCCAGGAACGGAGCGAGAGTAAGAGAGAGAGAGAGGGAGAGACCAGGAGGGTCTCCGTATACGCGAGAGAGAGACAGACTAACGGGCCCGTCTCTACCCCAAGCTCCGCTACTGCGCTTGGCTAGGCAGAGAGGGGTCGAGAGAGAGAGAAGGAACGATGGGCGTCTGCTTGCTATGGCAAGTGGACGCGTGCCGCGCCGAGGGAGAGTAGGGGCAATGGCCCAAAATGGCTACTTCTCTCCTCGTTGCGTCGGGTCTACTCCGGAGCAATTTGTACGGGCTAGAGTGAGAGAAAGAGAGAGAGAGAGAGAGAGAGAGAGAGAGAGAGAGAGAGAGAGAGTCCGAGCGTCGCACTGGCCCTAGGGAGTACGATCGGCGGTGAGCGAGAAAGAGAGAGAAAGAGAGAGAGAGAAAGAGATGCGTGACAATAACAATAGAAGGTGCTGAACGACAGCACTCTCCTATTATTTGTCTGAAAATTAGACAAGAAAACACAGAAAGGAGGACTCAAAAGGTAATGCTGAACGGCAGCGCTACTCAATTGGGATTCTCTGTTAGACAAATATTATATATGTATGTATATAATACTCGTCAAAACCAAGATTTGCTGAACAGCAGCGAATCCGGCTTTTTCTGCGTTAGAGAAATAAGAGAGGTGCAAAAAATGGAACAAAAGGGTAGACTTTGCAGAGCAACTGCGAGATCCACGCTTTTGTCCAACCAAGGTATTTTTATATAAAAAGACAAAATTAAGGGGTTAGTTTTAATTATTACAATATTTATTTTACCTTATACAGTGAATAATCAGGTACGCTGTCCCCTTTCGCTTCGATGTTGATTTGATTCGCCGGAAAATACGAATAGTCGAATATATATATGTATATATTAGTTACTATTCAACACGCGCCCGAGACTCTAAGTACGAGTCGCGTTTAATACCGAGCGAAGAAAATACAAAAATGCAGCGAGAAACGTAATCAATTAGAAAAATAAAATGTCCTGTTGCCCGTAGGAGAGACGGTGGAAAACTGTCGAGCCTATGGACTACCGACAATTAGCGCGGGGCCGTATTTTCTTCGCCCTTAAATACCTATGCGCTTATCTCTATTCGATAGATACAAAAAAAAATGGTGGGAGTGCATTTTCGAACTTTTCTTCGATTTTTATAAATTTTAAGTATTTTGTTTATTTGATAATTTTAAAATGTTTATAAATATGTAAACTTATTATTAAAATTGTTGTAAACAATTTTGGAAGAAGAAAAATTCGAATTTTCGGTCGCATTAAAATGTGCTTGGTCTTTTTTTTGAAAAATAATAAATATATATATATATATATATGTGTGCGGTAATTGTACAGAATTATTGCTTTTTAAAATTTTACATAATTGTACATGTATTTTGTGTTTTATCCGTAAATAATAGATGTAAGTACATTTGCAATTTTCATTATTAGAGTTGGTGTATTGTGTAATTTTATGTTAGGTTTGTTTAAATAAATGTTGGAATAAATATTGTGATGTGCGAAATTTTATTTGTAGGAATAGATAATTAAATTTTTATTACTATTGTTCTTTTTGATCAAAAGTTTGAATTCCATGCTAGATACAGTTACTTGATTAAATATAATATTATAGTATTGTTTAACATCATTTAAATAGAATTTTGATTCAATTTTAGTTAATTGATTCTAATTTTTATTCCAACATAAGTGTGTATTTTAATGCGAGGTTTTTCAAAATGCGACTCCAACGTTAGTATTTTAACGCAATTCTATTTACCATATTAATTAGCTTAACTTAGTTCATGTTTATTATTTATAAAAATTATAAAACGTGCGTAAAATAATAAGAAAATAAAACACGTAGGCGCAGGGAAAATTTTAGTGAACGATCGAATGTTGCGCAACGGGAAGCGTTATCGGCAATTTCCCAAGCTAAGAGGGCAGTTTATTTACTTGGGCTATCGTTTAGTGATACGAGTGTAACGAACATTTCCCGAGTGTTCGTTTCTTTCAAAAATGTTTTCTTACATGAAAGATATATTTTTCACTCAGATATCTATTTAAACGATGTTTTACACGTTAAACATGTGTTGATTTGTGTAAAACATCGTTCGTGTATAGATATTATACCTGAGGGGAAGAATAATAGCAAAATTAAATTAAAAATTTTGTGCACTCGTTACAGAATATTGAGTTATTACTTTCACATAATATAAACATATATATTAGAGAATGAATAATAATATGAAAATTAATGTAGATAAATATTAGTAAATAAATGTAAATAAAAATAAATGTCAAGTGTTCGGTGGAGAATGCGAGGAAGAAGGCTCGTGAGAGTCAAAATGAACGCGTAATTATTAATTACCGCGCGTAAGAGAAAATTCGCGCTTGACAAAGAAAAAGCAATTGTTGAAGGAAGGAGGGAGCCGAAAATGTTGAGCGCGAATCTCATTTCATTAGGAAACAAGCTGAGCCTGTGAAAAGGGATCATTCCGATCTCATTAAAGGATTCCTGTCCCCATTATGCGAGTTTTTCATTTAGCCGAGGACCGTCGTCGACGGATGGCCCGGGGCGCGAAAATCCGTCGCAAGAACCCGAGAGCGCGCAATGAAAGCCAGGAAATCGAATAAAGACGGTGCGAGAAGAGAAGAGGGGGACTAGGGGACTGACGACGGATTCGGTACTTTCGCTAATTGCTCGATATATACACCTTGATAGGAGAGGAGGCGAAAAGCCCCGGGGCCCACGTGCCACTCAAAACCGGGTGGGAAGCTTTTTAATTTTAATTAAACGACACCGTACTACACAGGAGGTTGCTGCTCGTGCGGCGAATAACTTTGCTCGCGCGCACCCGCGCGTCTCCGAACTTTGCGCGACGCGTTTATCCACGCGGATCTCCTTCTTTGCTCCGTCTCTCTCCCCCCCCTCCCCCCTCGCCCCACCTGCATCCCTCTCCCTCTTCCTCTTCTCTCTTCTCTCTTTACCTGACGTTTTCTTCGTCTCCTCGTGTGGGAGTCATTAAATTAACTTTGCCCGAGGAGCTTTACACGTTTTGACGTAACGGCCCCGTTGAAAACAGGCCCGAGCTACTTTCGAGTTTCGCGATTGGTGAAGAGGTGGTTGTTACTGTCGGTTGATTAAAACTCGTGAATCCCGAGTCAACCTTGATTGATGTGCGTCTCTTGAGTTACGAGATTATGTACATTTTTGTCTTTTTATATGTAGTATTAGTTCTATCACCAACATTTTCATTATTAAGAATAGTTTATTTATAATTCAACATATCTTTTTTAATTTTAAATAATATTTAATTTACAATCAAACTTTGACTATCAACACTAGAATTACTTTAACACACATTTTCTGTATAATATTAATACGATGAATCTAAAAATTAAGAAATTGCAATCTCATTCATTAATATTTTCATATTAATAATTAATATATTTCTAAGCTAATTAAAGTTTAACAGTCGAGAAACTCAATCATACTAAATAAGAAATAACAGTAAATGTAATACCGATATGATTTGATTTTTGCATGCTTATATTTATAATTTTTAAAAATATATATTTCTACTAGCGTTTTAATGATAGCTTTTAAAGTAGCGTTTTAAAACGTGACAAAACTGATTTCACTATTATTTTTCGACCATAATCTTGAATGATTTTGTGCAAAGCTACTTCTCAATTTATAGAAAGTGTTAATTTTTATGGGCAAAATTATAGCTTAGAACATTAGGTTATAATGTACATCTATCAGACTTTCCAACGTATTTTTAAATTAGAAAATATCTGTTAAAATTTTATGAAAGCCTATAACCTCGATATCTAACGTCCTAAGCATTTATTAAAATTCTATTAATTCAGATAATTTGATAATACATACTATAAACTAGGACGCTCAATCGAATGCAATTTCTAGAAAAGCACTCGAGAGAGGTTAAGACAAAGCTCTCTCCCTCTCTCAGCGATTATCAAGTAAGCTCGTGTCATTAACCACCTAAAATTGGACAGGTCGTTAACGTAAACTACCTGATCGGTAGAAATCCAGTGTTTCGAACATCATTTTCACAACAAAATCTCAAAGTGCCCCAGGTGAAACGCAAGTATCCCGTAGACACATTTGGTTGTATACATATACATATACATGTATATATATATATATATAGAGAGAGAGAGAGGTTGTGACAGAGAGGGAGGAAGGGAGGGAGGGAGAGGGCGAGCAAAAAGGCTTGTACACAGGATTCTGCCCTCGGTTTCAGTATAGGTACAGGTTTGTTCGTTCTCCCGGGCGTTTATATCCCTAGGGTTCACGCGAGTCGCACCTTTCCACCTACCCTCGCGGAAATCCAATCTCGACCCTGTCATTCCGCGAATCGATCGTAAAGCCGTAGAGGGATGCCGACCGCCCTAATTCAATCGGTATGCGCGATTCAAACGGCTCTCCGCGTTCCACTTTCGCGTCGCGAAGCTGCGAGCTTCCTTTTCTATACAGACGGAGATCGATTCGAACTTCTTGGTTCTGTCTATCTTCAACGATAAAAAAAAAGAGAATTCAGGAAGTTCGTTGGTGTCTATTGTCTTGAAAATTCTTTTTGTAAAGATGGATTTTATACAGTTTATACATGTATCGGTTACGTTAAATCCTTTGCGTAATTACTGCAGTATTTATTTAATAAAAATTGATCGATGTATATAAAATTTTATTGGTGAATTTAAAACATATTCATTAGTCAAATTTTCATTAATTTTATTTGGGTTCGTGGAAATAAAAAATACGAAATGTTTATCGCAATATTATTTTTATTTATTGACAAATAAAGTTATATTGCTCTTATCGATTTGATTAATAAGTATATGAATTAAATGATAATACAGATTTTATATGATTTAAATAAAAAATATAAGGTAATAAAATGATAGTGTGATTCAGATAAATTATTTTAATACAATTGAAATATTAAAGATTTCAAAGAACTAACAGTATGTACGGAACTTAAAAAATTAAGAAAAAACTGAAGCTCAGTTAACTTCTTAATTACTTTTAGTTGCAAGTACTTATTCTTATATCTTTCTTTACTTTTTCTAATCTATTATATGCTGATGTTCAAACAGTCGAAACAAATTTTATTTGCAACTGTAAACATACGATATGAAATAATATTAAAAAGAAAGACCCGACTTTCATATATATATATATAGATTTCAATCAAATTAAATAAAAATCATATGAAACTCCAATAAAATATCGTTATACCAGATTCCTAGTAGACTAATATTTTTAAAGCGCAGCAGCAGTACCAGTATGAAATCAATTTCGGTGCGACCGAAATATCCGGTGGCAGCGCCTACACCATTCGATGTTCGGATTTCTTTTATTGCGATTGTTGGCGTCGCGCCGCCTGGGAAATTATCTCTAACTTGACGCGTGTACAGCGCGCGAATCCGGTGAAAGGATATTCGGTAAACTGGCGGGTGTAGGCATTATGGAAACGAAGTTACCGACTTCATTCGGTAGACATTACCGAGGAATTAATGTAAATTCTTGATGGAAATGAACTGAGTGGGATTCAACTCTGATGCTAAATACTGGGTGTTGGCTACCGGATGACTCTGCAAATCCTAAATCTTGTATAATTTAATTATTTTATTCGCCATTTAATTATCTCTATTATTTTGTTTTCAATGATGACAGTTGGCGCTTTACAATACTACAATAGAAATTACTAAGCATTTTCATTATATAAATACTTTTAAGTAAATGTAAGTACAATTTTATTTTCACCTGTTAACGTAATAGCACTAATGAAAAAAGCTGGTGCGATCTTTCAAAAAAAATTAGTACAATTATTAAACTAAATTTACTCTGAATTATAAAATGTACTGTACTCATTCATATCTTATCACCACGTGAATTTACTTAATTTTTCATTTATTGTTATGAATATTGCAAATGAAAAATTGTGATATTTTCATATTATTATATTAATTATTAATCATTATTACTGACTAATCTATATAAATAAATACTATCTTCAAGATTAAAAAAATTTATATACGTGAATATGTAAGTATAATAAAGTGAAGAATAAATTATTTAATGAATAAATGCAGTAATTTTCTTCAATGAATCATACCATTAGGTCTATAATAGTAATTCTCAACGATGTGGTTACCTTTAAATATAGGTGTATATATATAGTTTTAACTCGAAGGAAGTTGTTTATATCTACAATAAATTGAAACTTCGTGGAAATGTTGGTTATACTCTTTTTATTCGGCAATTTCCTATTTTACTTTCGTCTAACTTTACCGGAGACTTTAATTAGTTCATAGCAATAATAAAATAACTATAAGTCCGAAGGTTCGCCTTATTTTTACGTAATAATATTAGTTAATTTATCACCTTGAACAAATTAGAAAGTGCGCAACTGGGTGTTATTTACAATATAAATAACAATAATAATATTACCAAGAATATTACAATAAATCGATTAAAACAAAGGGGGGAAAAAAGCAACCACACCGACAAGATCAATAAAAATTAACACCTCGAATAAAACAGCAGGTAGATGCAAGAGCATGTCGTAGGTCAGCAACTGCCATAAATGCAAGTTTTTACAAGAAAACCCATATGGCGACGCCTTCCACACACGAAGAGCCAAGTCTTGAATATCCCCTCCCTTTGACTCTCTTGAGAATCGCACACGCGAAGCATGCAGAATTTTATTTCTGCTCCGTGACCCGGCCTCTGCCCATTCCGTTGGACGTATAGTTTCTTTCCCTCAGGCGGGATCTCCCTCCCACACTTGTAAGCACCTCGCGCATCGCTGAGCTTGATGTACGAGCAGCCCCGCGAGAGAGAGAGAGAGAGAGAAAGAGAAAGAGAGGCCCACTGGAAAACTCGCGATGGGTATCGCTTGTGCGCCCCACGGATTTTGTACGCGAACCTCTTTACCAGGTTGAAGAAAATTCATTGTCGGTGGGAAATGTCATGGGGAAGGACGAAAATTGTTTTTCAACTTCGATGTGGGTTTTCTTTTTTCTTTCTTCCTAGGTGGAAATTGGTAAAACTTTTTTTTTTATAATGAATTGGGACATTCTTAGTTGTGATATAATAATACGCTACGTGCTTCACTCGATTCGGAATTTGATAGGATATTGTTTGATTTACATTTATATAGGAAACGTTGGTAATTTATAGAACACGTCAGCAACTCTAATTGTTATTTAAAATGTAAACATTCTACATTAATTGACGGAAATTATAGTTCGCTACATATCATATGCATATGTTACTTAGTCATTGGTAAAATAATTTTTAAATAATTTTAATCATTACATTTGCTTTGCATAGATATACACACATAAATACTTCAAATCATAATAATTATTTTCTTCATAAGCTGATAGAAATATGTTTAGCATTAAATGATTTCATTATAGATTATTTTCTTCCCAACGGTAAAGTGAGTCTACTTCGAGTCATATTGAAAGAAATTTATTTTAGAAATAAGCGAATTCCATTTAAATGCAGATTTTACTTCTTTAACTATAATAAGTAACTTATGTAAAAGGAATAAGAAGAAGGAGATGCAATATGAGTGTCATATGTTGATGTAATTACATACTGACTTACTTAAGTTTTCTAATGTCATATTCGAAGAATAATTAATTTTCTTATTAAAATATTTTTAAAAGGCTGATGCTGATTTTAAAAACTCGGTAACCTCAATAAAAACTTTCTCTGGATAGTACGAATTCCAGTAAATTGTTTTGTAATTAAACAATTGTAACACTGAAATAAATGAAATTTCTTGTTTTAGTAAACAAAGACTCAGGTGACATAGAATATTTCTACTTATTATCGAAAATAAAAGTGTATAATTAAGATATAAGGAAAGAAAAGCGGAGATATATCACATACAGAACCTCCAGATTAAAAAATAAAACTAAAATCCTTTAAAGTCAAGGTAAATATCATAGCCATACGTTCTAGGTAAAGCATAAACCAAAACGTTACCACCTGATTCCCCATAATAAATAACGTCGAGGAAAATAATTTTTCACTCTGACATTTTATTTAAGTTGCATCCTCTTGGCTTAAGAGGTCCATTACTCTTGGCACGAGAGAATCCGCGGCAGCCAAGTTTTTTAATAACTTTAAAAACGTAATTAATCCGAGCGAAGGAGGAGAATCCGTTGAATATTCAAAACGACGAAAAGTCTTATATTACCTTAGAAAGAGGCATTGGACTTTTAATATTTGGAGCGTCGAAAAAATATCCCGTCGGGAAATGATACTTCGATTCGCGACATGCACCTTACCCCTCCTTTTTTTTGCGCGTGCAGCAACTGGACACGAGCGCGCACGTGATTAATCTCCTTCAAGGAGGAAAAATCGCTGACGACGCTGACGCGGCAAACGAGCCGCGGACCAAAGAAAATTGCCCCCGATAAATTTGTGAAACTATATGCACCTTGAAGAGATCGTTTTTATACAAACACGAATCTCCTTTTTTCTTTCCCTCCCTCTCTACCGCTCTATGTTTCTAGATCGCGCGCATATATTATTATAGCTCACAGCTACTGGGCGTGACTTGAATCAACAATACTATAGTAATAGGCTCACTGTTAAACCTTTTGAAAGTAAACGTTGCTTTCTCTAGTGATACAGTGGGTTTGGTTTACAATCAATTTTGTTCTTTGAAAACATGACACGAGGTTTTAACCTACTTGGCTTTTGACATCGGTATACATTTGTTACACGAGTTTAAAAAAATGTAACTCTCGTAATTGAAATTCCCTGTATCCTGTTTTTTTAATCGTCATCAAGTGCGCTATCAAGTGTTTTACTCATGCGATTATCGTGTTTTCTTTTTCTTCTTTCTAATCAATGGATATTAGGTAAAAATTATTCTGTAGTGTAAGTAACACTTTATAAAATGTTACTGGAAAGTTGATGTATTAAGATGAATCTGTCGTTAAATTAAGAAAGTTGATAAATGTTAGGTTTAGAAATAATTACTTATTGGCTTGTTCAAACTTGAGAAAGTTATGCAGTTATTTTTGTGTGTTGCAAGCAGCGGATTTGAAGGCATTAGAAACATCTATTAATATTAACAACATTTTGAAATGTGAGAATACTTTATAACGTGTTTGTGCTTATCTTATACAAACTGGAAGCACTTTTTTTCAAATATAATTTTAATTGATACTTTCAAAGTAATTTTTTGTATTTGTAAATGTCAATTTCAATAGATTAAAAAACATTTTATGTTTTTATCGAAAAAAATAATATTGGTCCTACTTAATTTTGTTTTCATTGTTTGGAAACAATGGTACAAATGATTCAATAATACACGTTAAATAATAAAAAAAAACCTTGTTATCAAAATTTCATCAATTGAAACATTTTATCTCGTTTCAAGAAAATAAATATTGATTTTATGGTATTTTTATGTCCCTTTTATATTATGTCTATCTCTTAAACGGCTTAATGAGCAAACGAATACATCATTACCATAATTGCTATAAAGATATAATTAAAACACTCAATCTACTAAGCACACATAAATTACATTTAGCAGAAAAAGCTCAAGTTTATAAAAAAATTTTTTTGCGTTGATTATTAAATGATGCAAAAAAACCACATGTACACGTATATATATATATATATATATCGTGTACGTACTTCAAGAGAGAAAACTCTTTTTCTTTCCCCAGAAAATGCCAAGTACTCTCGAGCTCACGTTTCCATACTTAAACGTCGCTGAAGTCATATACAAAAAATATAATAGTGCGAGTTTTAACAAAGTTGAAGAGCTGCCGCGCACATAGTGACTCGCTGTTTTCAGATACAAACACACGCACGCATACGCGCACACGTAAATATATATATATATATACATAAACACACAAGTGTCCCACATTTGCCACACTTGCCTCCCTTTAGTTACAACATCAACTTTCTCGATTTTCTTTGTAATAAAGCCATTTGTGTTAATTATCGTTATAAATTATAATTACAGTCTATTTTAAGGTATAGTTACTTTAAAACTGATTTTTCTGACTTGATTTTAATTGTTAATTTTGCTGCAAATGTAAATACGTAATGTACGTAAAGTATTTTTGATATCAAGACATTGTCGAACACTCTTCATTTTTATTATGCAGTGGATGTTGTTAAAAATGCTAGTTGGTTAAATAAGTATACAAGAAAGAACTTTAATAAGTTTTATCAGATGAGGTAAATCACCAAAAATTTGCTCATTATTTGATCAAAGCTCATTTCCACATTCTCTAATGGGAACAACGTTAACCAATGAACCTCAAGATTGGAACGCCTTAACGAAGCCACATAATTCCTCGAATGCTAGAGAGAGAGAGTGAGAGAGATAGAGAGCCAACTGGTCGATCGACTTGCTCGGAACGCTAGGGCTAACAAGTAATTCGCGGCTAATCTGGTTCAATAATCATGGCGCCTCACCGAATAGGAGGAATAATTTGCAAATCCAAAGGGGTACCACTACTCAGAAAATTTACGAGGCGTATCGCGGTGTCGTGCGTCAAGTGCATACTTCAACAGCCACGCCCTTGAATTTTTGCATGCCCAGACAGGCACAAGAGGGTTAAGCTTTGCGAGCGAGTTCGCGCGATTCTCATCCCTCGCAATCAACCTAGAGAAGTAACTTTCGTTTTCGTGCTTGTTTTACCTTTTTCCCTACCGTGGGGTGTATACTTTTCTTTTTGTACTTGCTTGATAATTACTTGGCGGGAGCCATCATTTTCAAGTTGTTAAGCTGTTCTCTCAGTTTTCTCGTCTTACCTGGAACAGAAAAAATGTACGTGTTAGTGTTTCCATGTTAACTTTAATAGTTGGCTTTTTGTTATTACGCTGTTTTTGTTATTGCTCGACCAATATTTTGTATTATAGCACAAATTATTATTACATCAGTATCACCAACGTTATTTTACACAAAATTCTATATAAATTTTAGAAAAACTAATCATCTGCATACTAGCATATCGATATTTCTTCATATGTCAATTACTAATAAAAACTTTAATAAAAAGTTTAATAAAAACTTAGTGAATATATATATTACAATTAAATATATGTGTATACACACGATACAAGCACCACTGGGTATTGTATTTTCAAAAAGTGCTTTATTAAGAAAGACGTCATATTACCTCCGTCGCTACCGACTGGAAGCGTAAAAAGAGTAACGTTAAAATAATAATAAATATGTACACACTTGAAACTTAAAAGCGTTCACGTAATAAAATTTCCGAAAAATCTTATTTAAAAAATCCCCGATTAACTCGATTTATTTTGCCGAAGCGCGTATATCTAGGTAACAAGTCCTTCTCAATTAAAATCCTGGAATCAATCAAAAAGCGACGAGAGCACCTCAACCTGTAAAATTGCATTTGATTTCGACGCGTATTCGATCAGCAATTCAGATATATCTGGAAAGAAAAAAAATTTGTGTTGATCCAGCTAAACCATTTAGCCATCCAAAATATTTCCTGGCTAAAAGTTGACTCACTACCTTAACGATTAAGGCGAGAGTGAAAAAAAAGAGGAGAAAAAAGGAACGAGCATCTATTGGAAAAACGTCAGACGCAGGGAGTGCTTTTATTGCACGTCGAAAACTGCATTGATGTAAATTCATACACGGATCCTGGAACGTCAACGATAGACGTCTTTGCTCGCTGGACCGCGAAACCTGTCGCGACAAACATCGGCTCCTTCGAGGGAGAAAACCGTCCGGGATATTTTTTTTCTCTTTCAAGCGGTCAAAGCGCGCGACTCTACGTCCGCTCCAATATTCTTTTTGCGCGTCTGCGGTATTTATGCGACCGAAAGAAATTTACTGGGTTCCTGCGAATGTACCTTTTTTTTTAATGGTGTCGCGAAGAAATATTTGCTTGGGTTAAGAAAATGTTATTTGGATTCTGGAATGTTTTTGTGATGAAAAATAAACGTTAATTGAGTTATTTGAGTCAGAAGTCTGTAGACTTTTACACTAAATTCTAATACTCGTGTTTACGTGAATTGGTACACTAAAAATATCGAGAGTATACACCGAGGTGTACACAATTCAAAATCAGGAATTTAGGATGGAATACAGAAGAAATTCGAAATAGTAATTTCCATCATTACAATTTTGGGCTCTCCAAACTAGCAATTAACTCGTCGATTATACAGGTCCAGGTGAAATCGCATTTACGGGAAGTTTGCTTATAAGCGCAAGCCGATGCCCAGGAAGCGAATAGTATTACAGTTTGATGAGGTTTCGGATCTCTGCCTAGTCCCCGGAATAATAAATGATGTATTAATACGTCTGGCGACGATCGCGTAATCGTTAATGAAACGATGCTCTTATTCAATTACGTAGCGTTCATCAATTGTATATACTATACGGAGTATACGACGACACGGCACGGATTGCAATATAAATCCTTGAATCATATGGGAAAAGTAAATTGCTCGCTCGTTACATTGATTAATGAGCCTTAATTCGCAATGATTTAAAATGCTTTCGTGTCATTTATTCTCTCGACGGTTTCGATGTGTTAATTAACCGCTTCGCTCGATCGGTGACGTTTTATTTTATAACGTTATTATTAACGTCGTGATATTGGTACATTAATAACGATATTAAATAAAATATTGTTAGTAATATTTTGTCAATAGATATAAGCCGCCTTTTCTAATTTGACATTTATAATACCCCGAAAGAATTTATTGACGCAACGATTAATTTTATAAATCGATTATTGTTATACAATTTATATTTATTGTTTCCTTTTAGAAAACTATTAAAACGATCCGCTTAATTACACCGTTAGGTATTTGATTGATTAAACATATACATGGTCACAGTCTATTCTTCTGCTGTGATTTTATACAGATTTTTAAAATTCTTTTTTCGTCGAGTTGAATTCACTTTCGAGACCACAGGTACCACATTCTGGATTGAGTAAGAATATAAAGTTGCTTGATTCGTTAAATATGCAGTTAAAATGTCACTCGCAACATGCGTTTTCGCGCTACCTTAAAAAAACCACGAAATCCAAATAAAAGAAATACGCAAACAAGTTACGACTTCCCGTAAAAATTAATTTCGTAAAAAGAATATGGGCGTTCCAATCGACCAAAAGGACTTAAGTTTTATCAAATTGCAAACGATAAATTCGAAAGTACGAGAGGAGGAAGACAACAAAAAAAAGAGAAAGAATTGCAAAAGTGCAATTAAGAAGGCGAACAAATGATAAATTATAGCAAGAGGTTTCCAATATTTTTGTTGGTTGTAAAGTTCCGATGTGGCTCTCGAGTTTCTCGAGAGGCGGAGTTGACTCGATATTCGCCAAGTCATAACCTGTAACCCGTTCGCCTTCCATCCGCGTTAGATTGCGATTACAAAGACCGCGTTGCACTCGCCTACGCACGTATATATATCGACGCATTCCGAAGTTTATTGGTGCGCGGATATTGCCCGCGTATTATTTAGAACATACGAATGAAAATGGGTAATACGCTCGGGATTGCGGGCTACTGCATCCGTATACACGCGTACATCTGCGATAAAGAAGATTTTGACACTTTCGTGATGGTAACCACCTGGGACTTGATTTGTGCGATTTGCGTAATGTTTATGGGTATTGGATTAATTGTGGGTAAAGTGAGAGTGAGAGATTGGAAGATTTATTTTTAATGTATACCTATCGATTTTAAGAGTGGACAAAACTATTTTGATAATTACTGTATTATTTATTATATTACGATCATGCTCAAACAAACATATTTAATTGCTGGTTAAATACGGTTTTCTACTTTTGTCAAATATTTATTATTAAGTATTGAAAAATAAACTAAAATAATAATCGAGTGCGTGTAAACAGGCTTGAATTTATTAAATGAAGTACAACTTTTCTTTGGACTAGATCTCGAGTTTCCAACTGGAAGTAAAGAAAACTTCCCGTTATTATCACTTGATAAGGCAATTTTGTTGGAGCGTTCGAGTTCCTTTTTGTGTACCGAGATCCTTCCCTCGACAACCACCCCTTTTTCGATATCTAGCGGAAGATATACGTGCTCCAAGAAATGGAAACATTCAACTTCTCTCATCGAGTATAGTCCTAATTGGCTATATACTCACTGTTATGTCCCTATCTCTTCTATTCGTCATTCCTTTGACCAACTTATTACCCACTCCTATCTTTATTGATGATCGCTCGGATTCAACGAAAATTTTCACTTCCCTTGCGTAATCAAACGTAAATTCGTTTGTTGATTAAACAATGCCTTGTTAATGACTGGAAGTAAGATCGATCGAATGGATTGATTGTAATGTACTGTGACCTTTATTAATTCGTTGTCGATATTGCGTTGCCGTATTACATGTTGTATTATGCTAATTTTGGATATACGCCTGCATTTATAAATGATTTGGCTGACGAATTAACAGATCCAATAACATAAATTTATAATTTATTATTTTATTTTGTAAATAATACTTTCTATTTTAAAAAATAGATTTTCTTTAAATAGTAAATTATTCGATTGGTAGGGAACTAAATTTGCTTTACATGCACGTTAATGTTATTGAAATTGTAGAAGTAAATAACTTGTGTTGTTATGTTTGACGCAGACAACAGTTTTCTTGTATTTTAAATTGCAAATATTAGCTAACAAATTAACAATTAATTATACTTCAACGTAGATAAAAAATGAATAATGCAAACAAAAATATTGCCACTGAAGTATTTAAATTCATTTGTAATCTCTCATTAAGCTTGAAATCCTGAATGCTCGTGGTATATAAATTTTTAATTTAACGAACGATAATAACACAGGTGGTTATCCTCGGTACGTCCAAAAAAATATCGACGGTATTTAAACGGGGCCAATTGCGAATGCAAACGTATATTAAAATCCAGCTCTAGCGAATGAAGTAGCGAATGTATCGAGAAATACACTCACGCACACATTCTCTTTCTCTCTCTCCCTCTGTCTTTTTGTATACGTATATACATATGACACTCGCATACAAGCATTAATCGTAGGTGTGCACGTTATTGAATTACAGTTTGGTATAAACGTATGTAGACAGAAGCGATATCGAGGTATCAGAAGCTCCTGTAACGTATGACGGTTTCTTAACACGATGGTCATCTTGCATGACAATGGAGGGTGAGCTAGCCTTTATGTGCCAGCAGTAGCCCTAGGATATAATTTGAGTTTCAGAAATGCTCGACCTACCCGATAGTTACAAGAGTAAGTTAGGTGCGATGCGCCGTTTGGTCATCGTTACCATCCAAGATACTCCCCGACGGTTATTTAATTTAATGCAAGGTTTGATTATCTACATTCGGAATGAATGCTTTTCGGTTCCTTTGACTAATGGCTTGAAATTTCGGATCTCTCTTGGTTGTTACCTTTGTGTTGTAAGATAATCGACATATGGTGGATTTTCCTTTTCTCTCGCTTTAATGCTCTCAAGGTTTTATCTTTTGTCTACCTAAGATGGATTTATTTGTTTTCCTTTTTTTTAAATTTGTTTCGTTTCCCGTAAGCGATTCTAGAATGATATATGTTTACAACGTTCAAAAGGTAACACTTGAATTTATGCATAATGCTAAAAAAAGGTCCTTAAAACTTACTCGTATTTGCTGTCGATGTAAAATGATTAAATATATATAACATACCTGCTTTTCAAATTACTTTTCAGATTCAAGCCAGTTTATTAATAAATTCAATTGTATAACAATGTATTAAATGTAATTCTAAATAAACAAATGTTTTATGTTAAGTTTATACAATTGTAAAATATTTTTTTAAATAACACTTTTATATTTTTGATCGAACTTTTACCAATAATAGTTTTTTTAATTATGCACTAGTATCATATATAAATATATGCAAAATATTTGCAATAATTTAGAAATAGAGGAAAATATGAAAAGAAAATCTCGAGGTAAAAGAAAAATATTGATAGCAAATATGAAAGTTTTTATACTCCAAATAAAAAGTATATTACAAGTAACCTCTGGATAATGAAAAATACGATACAGAAAAAGACTGTGTATTATTTTTATACATACTTTGTCTCGAGAAGATTATGTGGGTCTGCAGAATTGCGTCAAATATTTCCATATATATTCAATGTAATTATAATTATATAACATACTTCTAGTCTCATGAAAACAATTCAACTGTATATTAACTTATTAAAATAATTACTTCGTTAGAAATATTAAGTTTAATTAATAAAAAGTTTACTATGATAAAATTATTTGATGTCCAGTTTTAGAAAAAGAAAGCATCTGATGCCTATATTTCTCGTGCCAAGGAACGTAGCAACATTCGATGACTATTTTAAATCCATGTAACATCAGTGCGACATGAATTACCTCCCCTCCCCCCGTTCACCAAGTGGGTAATTTCATTAAAGTCCCCGTCGAGCAACTTGGCGACCCCGCCTTTCGACGTAGGCCGGTGCAGTTGTGACTTTCCCGGTCGGTTGCGTCACGCTTGTCAAAGAACTCCCGGGATCTTGTCTCGCAATTGTCTGACCTGCTACTTAATAGCGAATATTAAAGCTAATTTTAATTAACCATCCTCAGACACTAATATACATAATTACGCGATAATTCTAGATGACTCTTCTTCTTCTTCTTTCTTTCTTTCTTTCTTTCTTTCTTTTCTCATCACCGCACTATTTCTTTCACTGCTCGTTTAAAACTTTTTAGATAATCAACGCCAAATCCAGGATAAATTCAACTGAACTCGTCAAACTTAGCAAAAAGTATCTCACTTAATTTTCATTCGCTACGCGGAGATGCTTTCAAAAAGTGCTAATTGTTTCGTTTCCTTTTTAGTAAAACGGCTTCCGGGCAGAGGATTCGGAGAAATAAGAAAATTGACGAAGTTGAAGGGGTAGTAAAAGCGAAAAGTAAGTACGCGACATACACGTGAGTATATATAAGCGAGAAGAGGTGACTCGATATATACGCCCACGTGGTTTTCAAGCGGTCAATGAGCCAAGGCCCCCGCGGCGCGACTCGCTCGTTCGCGCCTAATTTGGATAAGCTCGGAAGTCGGGGCTTTCACTACGCAATTTTCGCTTACCTTTCGGTTATTCTTAAGGAAAAGAAATGAAAATTATAAAGTTTTTTAATTTTTCTTTTATATTAATTCCATTCTTAAGCGCTGATGATTTTTTACAATGTTTTACTATTTACTATTCCTATTATTTACCGAAAAAAATTATATAGTAATAACTACTATATAGAAGTTAATTTTTCATTTTTTTAATGTTTGAATAAAAACTTACAAAATAGTATAAATTACGATGTGTCTACTCAAATTTTATTCTTATTTTGTATTTCAACGTTTACACTTTAACTCTAAATATTGTTTTCCAAATTATATTATTTATTACTATAAAAAATGACTATGATGTTAGTAATACGAGTGCTTATTTTAATTGTTTAACCAATAGGGTAGCCATACGGTTTTTGACATGATTAGATTACATATTATAGTTGCACAAAAATTCTATATATATACAAATACAATTCGACAGCAGACGTATTATTAAACATACATGTACACTATTAAACATAAGTATATAAACTGTAGTTATTCGCATGCTCGTCTATCACATTATAGAACATACAATTTTAAACTACTGGAAGTTCGCCTTACATACAGATCGAAATTAAACTCAGACGTTTGCGGGAGAATCTAAGGATTTGCTGTGCGCCACTAACCGATCGCACTTAAAACTA
Organism: Theocolax elegans; assembly: GCA_026168455.1. NCBI lineage: Eukaryota > Metazoa > Arthropoda > Insecta > Hymenoptera > Cerocephalidae > Theocolax > Theocolax elegans. The sequence continues at coordinate 15,080,657 of CM047425.1, read as the reverse complement.
TTTCGTTTATGTTAAATATTAAATTTTGTGTGCTGCATCCAGTACCTTTAATATAAATGCTATAATAATAAATAATATTGAACATCTTTAAGAATAATTAGTAATAAAAAATTAAGTGATCCTATATACGTGTTTTATTTCTTTAAAAAGTGAAACTAATTCTGTTGCGCGTGCACACTCATTTTACTTTTTTCCTCTTTCTCAGGACGTATTTAATTATTATCACGAAAATTTATGCACATTATAATTTTAATAATAAATTTTACTATTTTTCCATAGTAATAAGTTTTCAGTTTAAAATTTGATCTCGATTACAAATTTTACTACATGTATAGTAAAAATTCTAGTAGTAGTAAATATTGTAAATGGGCTTCTATAATATAATAGCCCTTCTAGTAAATAGTAAAAATAAATGTTAAATATTTGGAAGTGTAATAATATCTAATATTTAAATTATATCTTTTTAAATGACAAATGTATCGAACAATCAGCGTTCAGGTTTGTAAGTTCGTATATTAATGAATCATTTAAAGTAATGTCCCCTAACAGTTTCGTGACGTACCAAAACTTTGAACCAAGCTTCTGCGACAGAAACTTTATTTAAGGCTAATTATTTGCATTGGTACATGCAAAAATATATACCGTTACCCCGAGGGTTTGAAACTCGTGATAATTGCATGCTTGAAAATTTGTTCCTTGATGCATTGAAATGAAAGGTGATTGTCTTTCGTTTTGAGTGGCAGTACTAAGGTGGATTGTTGGGCGTATAATGAGCAGTTTCGTACAATTTAATTTGATAAAAGTGTTGAGATATTTATAATTTAGGTTATAAACGATGTATAATTCCATTTAGTTGTCTATTATACGAGTACACACGAATTTACTTAATGCTTATGGTTTTTTGAACTTTATCACAAGTAATTAAATTACAAGTTTAAATAATTTAATTATTTAAACATATAAAATCTTAATATTTTATTTCATATATTGTACACTTTATGCACATTTTTTTAAAAAGCAAAATTCTATTAAACAAGCAAATTGATTTTATGCAAATTTGTAATTTTTTACTTTCTGAAGTACTCCATCATACGTCGAGTGCTCGGAGAAATGATTTCGAGTCTTTTTTATTTGAAGGCGGTGCACATTCATTTTGCGAAATGAACTTTGACTGGACTAAAAAAGGTATTAATGTTTCAAGTTCCTTTTTTACATGGTTCTAATTTAATTTATGAATTTAAGCAAACTTCCAAGTTAAAGAGAAGCCACAGTCTTAAAATTCAAATACGTTAATTTCTCTTATCATATTTTTAAAAATTACTTTCTGTAACTAATTGTAAATATTGTTCAACACTTGTAATACTTTTGTTTAAGATATTATTTAAAGATAAAAATTAAAAAAAAAGATACTGTGTTAAATCCATGTTCACGCAATTATTTAAGCAAACTAAAAATTTTGCGAACTAAAAAAATAACCTTGCACAAATTAAAACGACGCACTCGAAAACTCCGCAAAGATATTTTCTCGAGTATTAACTGTCGCATAAAAAGTGAAAAGAAGCACCATAAAAATCAAATAAAATTAATGGAACTGGCAAGGCGCGCGACGAAAACAAAGCAAACAAAAAAATTACTTCCCAGTATGATATTTTACCGAATTAACGGGTATAAAAATACCGACACAAAGGCAACGTGTTTTCATTGATCTAACTCGCAATGTGCACGTAGTTTGTGTGAAGTTTATACACACGAAATTCTTTTGGGGGCCAAGGAAATTTAGTTAAAGAACGCAATCGTTTCAAATTTCTTTCATCTTTACATCTCGTCAAGTACAAGTTTGAGTTCATCTGTGATGTGGAATTAACGAAAATTTTCGTTTTGCGCATTAATACAGACCGGTGCGTCGGTTTGACGGGTGTAGGGGCATGGAAAAATGGGGTGGATAAAGTGACTAGCGCGTATCAAGAGATGTGAATTTTGGGAGATTGCTTTTAGAAACTTATTTATACTAATTTTTAATTTTTATAAAAGATTTAAAAATATTTTCTTGATAACGAATAAAAAAATTTAAAATGTCTCATACTCGTACGTTAAACGATTCTTAAAGAAATATAAAAACAATGTACATATTTCGTATGACATTATGCTTTACAACAAAATTTGATGGGACAATATAATCTTATAAAAGCTTTAAGTCGACTATTAAAAATAATCTGCAATATCGTACACATTACATACAAAAGCTTTACGAGTATAAAACTCGTCAGTACCTTGTTTTTTTCCTGCTTCCTCGTCAAAGTAGATGATCGATGATCGTTTGCTGTTAACATTTCCAGTATACGAGGGAAAAGCTAACTATAAAATCTGTCACTCAATTTAAGATAAAATGTTTTCAAAAACAATGTTTTTTACATAAAAATTCCCAACTAAATTATATATCGGATAATTAAAAAAAAAATATGCCTAGTATGATAAATAATAGCTGTAGAATATTCACTTATCTCAATAACCGTATTAAAAAAATAGTAGAAAGAACATAAAATAATCTTTATTCAAAGCAAAAAACACTATTGACAACAGGTGTACGTAGTAAAAGCTCTAGTAACATTCTGAATTGAATAAAAAGTTTGCTGGGTATATTTTGATAGTCATTCTTTGCCAAAAAAAGATAATTAAATTATTTTTTTTTCAGTCAGAAATTTTGTTACTTTTTTACTGCTAATAGTTATTCTGTTAACACTATATTAAAATATATTTTGATAACAATTAATTCTTTATTTCCATATGTACTTATGAATATCTAAATTGCAATGACAACGTCACTTTTAAAGCTATAACGAAGGAGTAATTTAACTAGTTCATATTATTTAACTTGGTTGTTAAATTAAATTATTTACCATTTTTTGGGTAAAAGTGAAAGCCGTTTCACTGAAATTGGTAGTATACATTACATTCGATTCAAACGGACGAAACGCTTTCGATCATTCACTAATGTGAAAGAATGACAACGAAATTCATATGGACATTGATAGGTTAAAACAGATACGACCAATAACCATCGATCCCATAATTGGCAATTATATTGATAATTATTGTGATTAGTAGTATCTAGCGAAATGAATTTCTAGGCGGTCTCTCCACATGGGGTTATTACTTGCCCAGAGAGAGAGAGAGAAAGAGATAGAGATAGTTATAGAGATACATATGTGTATATATATATATATAGAGAGAGAGAGAAGGGGGAGGGAGGGTGGTGAGCGAGCGAGAGAGGAATAGGCCAACGAAATAAGCCAAAGCATTTGTTCTAATTGCCCGGGATAGCGAAGCTTCCGATTAAACCTGCAGACCGATGAAATCCCTGCATAATATTGCTGGAAAAGATCAATACGGTGCATATATACACGTACGTAGGCAGAAAAAAGAAAAGAAGAGAATTGTGGCTCTATTGCCGAGAATGCAGATTTGAATCGGTAAGCGTACGGCTGGTTTAGTGACAGTTGCTAGACGTAAAGCTAAACGAGGCCGAGAGACGTTGTCGAGGAAAAATCCGTTTTAGCAGATGCCGGTTCTTATATACGGATACGATTACAGTTATTGCCAGGGATTTTGCCGAGTTACCCCTCTGCTGCCGAGTTTTCTCGCCACGTTCAACTCGGGGAACGTGTAATGCTCGCGTGTATTAAACTTACTTGACGGGTGACTTGGACAATTTCGATTTTTTAACGCTGATGTCGTCGGTTTCTTCGGTTACTGGGCTACGTCGACTTGGGGTCGGTAACGATGACTGAAGGGCTTGATAAAGGATTCTTAAGTTTCCGTCCTCGTTAACTAGGGTAATACATTTTCTATATATTTTTTAAGAACATCTTCATTTCACTTTTCCGTAACGGTTATTGAACATTTTAACTCTTCCTATTTATTAACGTTTATCTGCCTTTTTATAGATTCTGGACTCCTAATAGAAATCCTACTAATATTATCAAAATTTTCTTCGAAATTTTATATTAATTTTGAAATTTTTTGTATTAATTAACGCTTATACGAAGGAACGTACAATTGTATAATCAAGATGTATTTTGTGTAATATATACGTTACGCTCGGTATAATAAAACATTAGAACATTAATGACTGTAATTTCATTTTCAGCAACCCTTATTGTAAGATCATTATTTTTCAATATCCGCTCAATATCCGCAGTTCAATCATATACTGTTGTTTTCTATTCCGGTATTCAATTTAAAAGAAATGATATTATGTTTTCACTGTATATAACTATTTATTATAAAAATTATTCCCGCTAAAAATTGATTATTTTGTTTAAAATATATTATACTTTTATATTTTATAAAATTATAAATATTTGATTTTACAAAAAGAAAAATTATCGAGGATATGTATCGTGTTCAAATTTGATCTGAATAGTTATCAATTTTTCATTGGATATTGACCAGGTATTACAATATAACATGAATTTGATGTTTGAATGGTTAATGTACGTAATAAAGAAATATATAGCATTATTTGAAGTAAAACAGCGAACGTTCTACTACTGATAAAAACATAAATAAACCCTTCTATTACTGAAGTGTGTTTCATCAATTAGCAACACTATACATAAAATGTATTTTAGTAGAATTGTAAATCTCACAAATCAAAAATTTTGTATTTTAATCTTCAATAATATGTATGTATTAGAATTATCTCGGTACTAATAATTTACTATTATTAATATACATTATCATTCAAAGTAATATTTGAACAACTGGAAAGTAAAAATTATTTTTTTGACATGTCATAATCTTAGTAAATAAACAGTTTTTTTCTCGCTGTTCCGGTCTTACGTTTAAAAATGACTGAAGCTTTATAACACTATACAATAAATTAAACAGAATGTAAAATTAAAAGATTACTAATCAATATTAAAATTCTTTCATTAAATCGTAATTTAATATTTATCTGTAAAGTGTATTAGCTAAATGTGCAAACATGAATTAACAAAATAATTTTAGTCCTTTGATAAGTAACAAGCGAATAAACAATGAAAAATAATAAAATTTGAAATAGAAGAGAAAAAGTGACCGTAACTTATTTAGTAGAGTATATTTTCAAATGATTTGCAGTTCGTATAGACATATACAAACAGTTAGAATTCGAAACACCTCACCACGGGAAATTGACGTTTGCGTTTCAATGGGTGAGTGTCGATAAACGCAAGTTTCATTCGGAATTAGATGAAGTTTCGGTCATTCGTTGGTCGTGAAACGCGCGACCAGCAATTATTCGTACAACCCGCGTGGCATGCTAATCGACGTTATGTAAATACGCTCGAATGCATAATGATCCTTCGTTGAGAAAGTCTTCTCGCATATTTCGGTACTAATGGAAAACCCAAAGATCGAATTCGAGCGCACGGGAAAACTTTATTAAGGACGAGAACCACCGCGGCTGTACATCCATGAATTCAATTATGACTTATTATCTTTGAAAGAGAAACCAGGTATTTTTTAACGTTACGATAGTAACAGTTTTGCCAGATAAAAAATATTTTTCTAGTGACTGTAACACGTGTGCAACGTTCTAAAAATCATTATCACCTTTAATGGCTTTTTATAGCTGGCGCACAATTAGAAGTAGATGCATAAATTGAGTGTAATAAACGAAGGTGACAATAAACGCATGTTAATTTGTTAATAAATAAAAAATATAGTTGTAATTTTTATAATAGATTATACATTTAAACATTTATAACTTGCATACTAAGAAGGAAAAGTTAATGAAAATAATAATTTTAAATTAAAAATATAAAGGAAAATTAGGTGTTTTAGAGATTAAACAAAATTTTAATTGCAGTAGTAGAGCGTGGCACACTGTAAAATTAACATAAAAGTAATAAAGTTTAAAAACCTTAGTAAATGAAGTTACAAACATAAAAACCCTATCAATAGAATTATTACAACAATCGCAGCCTTAAATCAATCCCCGATAACCGTTCGAAACCCATCGTTGAACGAATCGTCGGATTTAACTCAAAGCATATTAACAGATCGAAAAAGAGCCGAAAGTGCATGTTTTCCAATACATTGGTGACTTTTTTTTAGTTTTATCCGTTTTTCGAAAGCAGCGCACTCGGATTATCCAGCATTACGAAAGGGCTCAAGGGGGGCTTTGGGCAGCGGCGTGTCGGGTCAAAGGTGTCAATTAAAGCGAAGTGCTGAGCTAATGAACAAAAGCCCCTACTCGTAATCCGATGTGCGGGCTGTTACTTTATTACAGCGCATCGTCCAAGTGCTTTCTTTAACCGAGGGATAATTATTAGCAGCCCTCGGAAAGAGATAAAAAAAAGGAAAGAAAAAAGATACCAATTGCCTTCTCTTTTCGATACAAATACAATTAAAGGGAAACTTCAGCTTTGGTCTGGTCTAACGGATACTTTACAGCTAAAAATTTGCGCTTGTAGTTACTACCTTCACAGGCACACATACCTATCTCGCATTGTGTCACATTTAATTGATACTTATTTAATTTTAAAGTTTTACCGTTGTTCACTGCTTTATTTATTTATTTTTAAAAATCTTTGTACCTATAATTTATCGAAGTATTTGAGTATTAGTATTCGCACGTAAGCAGTTTCTTTTTCTGTCGAGTTCTTCTTTCCCTTTTTTTACATAAAATGTAAGTTTCTTTACACCGTATAGAATTTATCCGGACTGTTTCACGTCACTTAAATATTTTACGAGTCTGAGTCTGAAATAATAAAAATGTTATACTGAAAAAAGACGGATTCCGGTAGTTACTATAAAATGTTGTATAAAAAAAGATTAAAAAAGAGTATACAAAGATGATAAGCTTGTGGTTAAAAATAAAATTTTATTAGTTAAATGTTAATATCGGTAGCTAGGGTTATCGACGCAGTAATTTAATACAGTCAATTAATTGATTGGTTCTGCGTTATCATTTCGGTGTACACTCCGGTATTCCACGAGTTTATAAAATTGTAATAATCATTTGATCAGAAAATTCGCATAGCTGCACGTAATCGTACCTTCGCTTAATGGTGTTTATTTCTTGCATTAATTACACCACTTCGTGAGGGAATTATATTTGTGTAACTATATCGTTTACGACTATTTACCAGTTTATTATCTTTTAAATGCAAATTATATCAACAATTACGTAAACTGTACCTGTTATACGTAAGGTAATTGTTTGTAAACTGTATAATACGTAGATTAAAAGTGCATGATCAATCGTGTGTTTAATTTCTTATGAAATATAATTTATTGTGATTTATTATAATTAAACGTTAAATAGGTGAATTTTATCCGACGAATCTTTTGCAAATTAATGAGAGATATATGCAGATTATTCCGATGCACTGTTTTTTTTTAGTCTCACAAGAGCCAGTTCGCAAGTCTTTTGATTATTATAATTTTTGCATCAAAAGCTATATTAAAGAGAACGTTGATGAAAATAAAGTAAAATTGTTTTAACAAAGTTAGGAAACATAATTAAAACAACTATCGATTGAACATTTTCAATTTGTCTAGGTTCAAGACGTTGAATAAAAAGTCAACTCTTTGAAATATCGCATGATTATTTCCTTTTCGAGGCACGAAGTCGTTTTTTCTGTAACACCTGCTCCATCACCTCGGTACAAGACCGACTTAAACAAAACAGAGCTCGCAAGAAAAATCTGCATATATCCATAATAAAAATCGATCGAGTAGTCCTTGGAACACAGCAGACATAGAGTATTACAAGCCATTTTTCTCTTTCTTCTCTTACTTTATTCCATATTAAACGTCGACCTACATCAGTTTAACTGTATACACCGCGAGCTTTTTCGGCGTGATAATAATTGCAGAATGGTTAAAAGAAGGAAAAGGAAGGGAATGACTCGGCCGTTAAGGATTACTGAGTACGGGGCTTCAATTCTATTATAACCGGTATTATACACGTAGAGTCCAGGAGTCGAAAAATTCTGAATTATTCATGGACTTCCCTGGGCCCCTGATTATCATGATCCACGCGAGCGTTCCGTCGCTTTATCCACCGTCCGGCTTCTTCTCCTCCCTCATATATAATATCAATATGGCTTCCGTATGCTATTCTTGAATCACCTCTTTTCTCTCTCTCTCTCTCTCCCTCTCTCTCTCGCTCTATCTCCCTCCCGCCTTAATTTTCCAAAGGGAATGCGCATAAAATCTTATATTTTCTTAGGATACATGTGTAATTTTATTTCTTGAACACGAATGAAAAATCCATTTTATGAATAATGTATTTATGCGTGTATGATATATAACCTACGATTTTTCTTCCGTGATTTTGGTATATGTATACATTGCTACAGGGCTGAATTCTACATTTCGATTTTCCGTGCAATTCGTATATAGTTTTAGTAATTAAACGGATGTCGATGCTTAGGATCGAGATAACCTAATATGACATAAATTCTCTTCTGTCTTCCTTCACATTTACATTCTGAGCGAGAATAATTGGATGGTTTATCTAGTCTTAGGTAAGAGCTGTTTTGCTTTAGGATAAGTTATTGCGTTAATTTTTGTTGAGATAGTCTCACATGACGTAAAATTAGAGAAATATTTAAATAATGCAAACTTTTTTTTTCAAATCTACTAAATTTAGAGAAAAAAATTATATTTTATAATTAATAAATTCCAAATTTCACTGCAATATTACACATAAGTACACACATATTTACATTGCATAATTATTTGCGCTTGTTACAATAACTTAACATCAAAACACATTACTGAAACAAGTAACAATATTTATATTTTATCGTAATTTTATAATATATTGAAATTATGCAGTTAATAATTACAAGAAATTTCTTTCTCATTATGTTATTTATTTAACAAAATGATGAATAAGTGAAATCGTTGGACACTGTAAGAGAATATATATATATGGAGACCAGAAACTCGTAGTAACTGTTGACACTGAATACCGGGCCTTTTTTTCTAACACTTGGTAGGAACAAAACCCTGTGACTGCTTTCACAGCGTAACGACTTTTCAAGCTTTTTCGGGCCTTGTGTGGAAATGCATGCAAATTCGAACGTGACGAGATAGCGGCATTGGTATCAAGCTTAATTGCATGATCATACTGATGCCTCGTGGCGCCGGAATAGTTTAACGCAGCAAAGACTCGGGCGAGCGAGCGAGAGAGAGAGAGAGAGACAGAGACTCGTTTAAAACCACGCACGGGCCGTTTAAACCCCAGCCAAACTTTATAGTTGCTACAAGCGGGAATTTGAAATTCAGAAAAAGCAATAACATCGCAATGCACTCTGTAAAAGCGCTTGTTCCTTCAAGGCTCCCCAGCGTTATAGTGATTGCCAATTTTACGTCCTTTCGGCCTACATTTGAATCTTCAATGCAAAACTGTACCTCTACATTCGGGCCAAATATATTGGTATACAGAAATGACATATTTTTTTTTAGCTTATCGATACATTTTTTTCCCTAAGTATATCGGGTATTAGGATTTCCTTTCATTTTGAATATATTGGTTGCGCTTCGATGTGCGAGACATTGTTTTATTTCAATTAACCGTTTGAACCGACGAAAGACGTATTAATAAATTATAATTCAATAACTGTTCAATATATAAAATAAAATCTATAAATTATTTGTTACGCTCATATCATAAATTACGTTATTGTTATAGGTTTATCTCTCGAAACTAAGTGAATGGTTAACGGAACGTTACTTCTTCTCACGGAAACGTTAACCGCAAAAAGTATTTTATAAATGTCGTTTCTACGTGAAAATAAATGCAAAGCAATCGTTTGCACGACAATTAAAGAAAAAGAAAAAGATAAACGTAACATCTCGTGACACGTCCAAAAAAAAGTGGAGTACGATCAGAAGTGGGGAGAAAAACAAAAACCGGATTTAATCTCCGAAAAGTCAATTCCACAATCTTGATGCATTCGTAGTTTGAAATTTTCCCCCTCCCCCCCTCTCTCTCTCTCGCTCTCTCACGAGTCACTTATAAAGCCATTCAGGGAGGAAGTATGGAAAAAGCCAGGGCGATTTGCATGGTGGAAAAAGGTAGGAGCAGTGTGCGCCGTATTAAAAATCGATTTGAGCCGAGCTCAAAGTTATTGGACTCGAGCAGACGTAAAAACCGCGTGAAACATTCGAGGAGAATTTCCGTGGACTCGCGCAGGCTTTTCGTTTGAGGGTTTCATTCGTAGAAAAAATAAAGAAGTCAAAGAGGGAGTGGAACAGAGAGATGGAGAGAGAAAGAGAGAGAGAGCGACAGAGGTGCTTGTGTTCGCTAAAATTTGCTGGACTGTCGTGTATATATCCTTGGTAAAAGTTCTCGCGCGAGGACGTTTGCTCTTTTGTGTCTGGCGCTGATGAAATTCCTGGGTTAGTGTATTGGACGACTTTATTATCTCGTAGGCAGTGAAAAGTTTCGAACGATGGCTCTTTTTCCGAGAGGGATGCGCTTCAACTGTAATTGCTCGACCATGTGTTACATTCACTTATACATGTATACCTTTCCAAATTTAGTTAAGCTTGTAATTTTCGACCAGTGTATTTTTTTTACCTTTGTTAAGCATTTTTCATCAGATAAGTGATAGAAAAGTCGAACAAACTGTATTATAATTGGTCACTTGTATCGCTTCAATGATCACTAAATAATATTCAATTTGCTCGTTACTTAAAACATTTATTCAATGCATAAATATAATTACTATTAACTAGCAAATGCCTTGTAAATTTATTATTTTTTGTACAAAATATAATAATTAATATATGTGAAATTCTTTTATTGATTAATCATTTTTATTTAACATTAAATAATCATAATCAACTTTTAAAATTAATTTTATGTTTAAATTCACGTTTTATGATAAATATCACATTTATTTACTAGCATTTAATTCAAATAAATGTGAATTTAAAATTTAAATGTTCTTTTAAAGTACGACATGAAATAATTACGTAATGTACGGCTAAATATTTATCTTAATAATTCTCTGAAAACGCTTCCTGTAAAGGTTATACGTACCATTATAAAATATAAAGCTAATTTGATTGAAATAATCAATAAAATAGCAATAACAATATTTAAGAATCTTTATGAAAAATTTCTGTATTTATGATGTCACTTTATTGTACAAAAATATAAAATACATAAATTTAGTACATATACAGGTTCGTATCTTCTTCAAAAATATCCATATAAAGGTGGAATATTACTTTTTATTTACAGTAATGAAAAACATGAAATTAAAAAATAAAGTTAATTCACGTGTAATAACAGAAATTTTACGCCCAAATGAATTTTACACTTAATGTAAATTCCGTATTTTACATCGCCAGTGTGACTCTTTCCAAAGTAAACTCGAGGATTTTTTCCTGTTCAAAGTGATTCGAGAGAGAAAGAAAGCCGATAAGACGAACGAAGAAATTTAAATTTGTCGAAAGTCCTTTAAGCGATGGTAAACACACCATGATATAAACTTTCCAGGTGCGCGTTTGTTACGAAAAAAAAGAAACATTAAGAAAATAATTTTAAGATGAAAAATCTTATTCGGGCAGTTTTTTTGTCTTTTTATTTTTCCAAGTCAGGTGTTTGGTGGTTATATATTTAGGAGCTTATGTCTGCTATTATCGGTGAATATGCGTTTAATAATCACTTGAGAGAAAATTTAATAAAAACAAGCGAATTTTCGGAGAGGTCGAACCTTCACACCTCATTATCGAAGGTAAATGTTTTCGCTAAATTTTACGGGGTTCGGAGTTTTTTAAGGGAGGTTATTAGTTGGTCCGATATCGCGTATAATGAAAACCCATGATGAATCGTACGGTCTGATTACGGCAATGTATCAAAAAAGAAAAAACGCTCCGTCGAAAGCAGTTGATCTATTGGGGAATGAGGGCTGCCTACGTAAAGACCCATTTTGATTGTAGAGGTAACAAATCTTAATACATTTGGATTATGCGACGGACGTGGATGGAAATTCAAATTTGAAACAACGATTATACGGGATGATTGCGAGTTTATTTTAGATTTATGGCATTATTTGGATATCATACACATACACGTATGTTTTTAAAAATTGTTAATCTGCATTTCGGTTTAAATTGAAAAATTTCATTTTATCGAATTTGCATAGGATTTTTTCTATATGTATATATACATGTGTGCTCGGGCGCGCACACAACCACTATATATACATATATATATCTATATGTATATATCAACACACACACACACACATATACCTGCAGGTAAATCAGTTTAGTTAATACATGCAAATATAACAATTCCGATACAAACGGACAAAACCAAATTTTTCAATTTACGTTTAAAATGTATTGATTTTTTAAAATTCTTTTAAATTTTCAAAATGAAAAATATATTTGCGGTTGAAATTGATTATTTTGCAAGCAATACTGCCGCAATTGTATTCTTTTTTCAATATATTTAAAAATCCATTAATTATGAGTTATTACACTCAGTTAATACAAACACACAAATTTCGTTACGACCATTGTAATAAATATACCAAATGTAGAAAATAAATCATTTGGTGGGAAAGAAAGAATTTTTCTCGTATTAGACTTCCTAAACCAATCCGATTGGTAGTAGAAAATGAAGAAAACGAGGTTCTTTTAAAGAAGCAACGACACTTTTAATTAAAAATAAAAAAGGTAAATGTAGGAAAGATTGAAGTTAGAATGTAGCGAGAAAACCCATAGAATTTCTACTATCGTAAGGTATATCACGATGCAATTCTTTACGCAGCCATTTTCCATCGATAGGCCCGTCTCTATACGATCCCAAGAGCGAACACCACGACGCAGTTTGTCCGTAGGAAAACCCAACGGATATTTCAGCCTCCGTGGTATAAGAAGCTCCCGGTAAAATTACAAGGGTAGTTCGAGGCGAGGTACCTCGGAAAACAGCCAATAAAGACATCGAACCGATCTTTTTCCTCCACCCTGGTGGTTCCACACCTGCAATTTCTTTTATTACGATTGTTACCTTCGTCCTTATATATACTTGATCTCCGCCCCCCTCGAGTGCCTTTACAAATTTCTTAGCTATACTTGGGTTCGACTTAACAAGCGCAAAAGTTCGTTACCCGATACAAGAAACATTGTACCTATAGGATCGCAAAGACGAAATACGTGTAATCGCGGCAAGGACAATTCGTTTCACTGTCTCCTCGACCGGTGATAAATCGCGACGGCTACTCCGAGTAGCCCTCCGATTTCCGGGCGAAAAATTACGGGGTGTAGAAAAAAAAAAATACGACACGAACTGGCGTGTGGTATTACTGGACAGAGAAAGATGAGAGATATCGCCGCTAGGTGAAATCGAAATCTGGTAGGTGCAGTTAATCACTTCAATTTTACGCGACGTACAGGAAAGACCTTTTTCCTCTACTTTTTCTTCTTCGTTTTCTTTTTTTATCTACTATCTTGGGCAGACACTTGGACACTTGGTATCGTCTCCAACGGCGTTTACACGTTGCTTAGAAATTCATTCGAGGTGAGAAACGGTCCGTTTTTCTTTTCGTGAAAGCTCGGAAAATTTCAGTAGAACGTTACATATGGATTACGGTTTAAACCCTGCGGGTTTAATACTGTATAATTTTTATAATTTAATTTATAAATTAAACCGTGTGTTTCTCTTATTTATGAAATTAAAAGCTTTAAAATAATACTATTTTAAAGTATAACATATATGAATAATGATATGTACACCAATATTATGGCATGGTTCATTTTTGTATAGACGAGTCTTGATATCCTAGTTTTATAAATTTTATTCAAATACCTAATATTAAATAATTTATTAATGACGTATGATATTTTTTTAGCTTTATAGTTTTTATGAATCTTTAATGTTGATACCTACTTAATTTGATGCTATAATACTTGATTATACAGCTTACGTGATAAAAGTGGATCAGTATATTTGCATATGTAAACAAAATGTTGCAGCTTACCTGTAACAGAAAATTATTTGCTTTGTTAATAATAAGGTACACATCGTTATAAAGTTTTTATTTTTGGTATTATAATCGCAAAAATGTATTCTTTGACCGAGTGACCAAAAATTATACAATAGTAGACACCCAATTTTCAATGATTAACATCATGCATAAAACTGCGCATATTTTAATATTATTAATATATAATATATAACAACATCTTAGAGCACTTATAAATAAGTAGATATTATTGCATTGAAATGCGTAAGTAAATTATTGATAATACATTATACGGTTTCCATACAGGTTGTTTTGTATATTCGTCTAAGGTTAAAATATAATACACTACTGATGCATTTTTTGTAACGCATAGCCCGATGTTTTTTTCTGTATTACGAGAAAAATTCATAACGTCCATTATAATGGGAAAAAGTACTAGTAAAAAGTGACGCTAATGGACATACATTTAAAAAACACATTTGAAGTATATTGACTTGAATATTAACATTAATCACGAACATTTTCACTTAAAAGGTTTCAAAGATGTATTTAATTACTCGATATATTGTATAAAGTGCGTCGAAAAATTGTTTGCACGATATTAAGCACTTAGACGAATAAATCAATTGGAAAACTGTTGTGCAATGTGTAAATACTATACCAATGTAATAGCGTCTGTAAAAATCGTTTATAACGCATTACGTATTACTAAAAATTGTACGTAGATTCAGGAAATAATTGTTTTATTCTGGCAATTATATTTGTACACTATATTTCATAGCTTTAGTTAATAATTACTACATTTCTCATTCTGGATATATCGCGTAGTAGTAAACTTTTGAGCTCTGCTACGGAACGTAATAATATTTAAAGAATTTGCATCGAAATTCAACATTCTAAAACAAAATATTCATAAAGTTGCAATTAGATTAGTACGACCGCTATATACGTTTAAAAGTTAAATGAAAAATCTTTTTTCCGTGTATTCATTTTTCTCATATTTTAATATATATTCGTGAGATATATTAAATATAAGTAACATACAAAATATAATTTAATAAATCAATGAATATAGACAATATATTAGCAACAATTTAATTGATATTTAAATGTCTCTATTGTAAATAAAAGAAATCTAAATAACTTAAACACACAATTAATAGTTTGAATTCGTTATCAAAATATACAGCAGTCGATTATTTCCGAGATTTTGTGTACGTAAAATCTGTCGAAAAAATGTACAGACAAGTTGAACGTTTAACGTTTCACCTTTGATAACTAAATTAGCGGAGCGCGTCTGTTTAGTGAACGAGGAGGTAGAAATTTTTGCCGACCAGCCGATAGGAAGAACTCAGGCGAACACAGCCTGCGCTAATAAAAGCAAAGAAGACCGCCCAGAATCGATCGAGGGATATTAGGGTTTGCTCGTCGAGCAACTCATCCGGGAGTCTAACAGGATGGCCTCCCTGCTTTCAGGTACGGCTGTTTTGCGCCGGTTATTTTTGACTCGAGTCATTTCCCCTTAACTGCATATAACTTGGAATCATGACGCTATATTCGCTTCGCTCTCTTCCCTTCTCTCACCCTCCCTCACACACACACACACACATACACACTCTCTCTCTTCTATTATCTTCGTCGTTTTTTTTCAACTCGAGTAAAATGGAAAAGTCGATACGAGGGTGGCTCTTTTCGTATCCTCATTTTAATTTCTTCGTTCTCGATATAACGGAGAGTGGCTTACGCGGAGACAAACGTTGCGCGCTTTTTCGTTCCCATAAAAGCTTCAAGTTGGATGTTACTTTAGTGCGAATTGGATAGTATAGAAGGGATAAGAGTACGTTGCTAACGGTATCGTTGTACCTTACTATTTTTGATACTTTTATCCGATTTGTTTTTCGCTAGAGTGTTTATTTTTAATATCCGTTTATGAACATTTTCTCACGGCAAAATAATTTTGTTTTAAACAAACCGGAGTTTCCAAAACTGGAATTGAAATTATTACACATACTATACCGTATATATTACCGTACACGTTTCTTTAAATTGTAGAGAGATGATTTAATTGATAGAATTGAACTTAAAACTTGTAAAATATTTATGATGATATAATTAGCATCGTGGTGGAAAGACAAATAAGAACGACATTATACGTCCAAAAAAGAAAAAATAATTTATGTGCAGATTTACTATCTTTTAAGATTTACATTCTTAACTAATAAAACATTAACGTCCTTGAAAGTAAGAATTATTATCCATAAGTAAAACCACAAACCTCCATTTCTATTAAATTTCAACTCTTGATAAAAAAAAATTGATAAAAATTTTAGAAAAGCTTAAATATTAAAAAAAGCTGATATTAGAATTGAATTTGATATTCTTGATGTACCGTAGGTCATAACTTGTTAATAATTACCTATGAACGTAAGCGAACTCGAAAAGGATAAGTCGTAGAAACAGACGTAGTATCTCGCGAAGTCATGAAATTTTCATAAATTTCCATTAACATACACACGCCGATTTTGCGTCTAACCCTTGGTATGTGATGTACCGAGTTTTGCGGGAGAGAAAAAAGTTCACCTCCAGGGGAGGTACACCTCTATAAATAATTCTTATTCAGATTTATGGCGAAGAGAACGACGGTTTTCTCTCTCTCTCTCTCTTTCTCTTTCTTTTTCTCTTTCTCTCTGCGTTCTTTCCGCCGAGTCTCATTTCTCCGTCGCTTTCGATCCAGAGCCGTTACTCTTTCTATCGCGTTACGTTTTCAACTTGGAGAATTGACTTTGCGAGGACCGTCGCCGCGCATAAAGACGTTGCCTCTCTGATTTCCGCGGGAGACGAGAGATGAGATCTCCCCTTGGGACTTTACAGTTATATTTTATCCGGTCAAAGGCTTATGGCGTTTTTCTGAGGGGAAACAAAAATGCAAAGAGAGAAGAAGCCTCAAAGCTTCTTTTACCATTGCAGTAAGTACACGGCTTTCATATCAACCCCCGTTCAAACCTTTTCCCTCACTTATGTCGATTAGCGTTATTCCTACCTATGTATAATTGTTTGGTTTGTCATCGTGGATTCGCGGAAGTCAAAGTTTTAACGGATTTATACTCTGTAATTTTTGGTAGTTTCCTCCAATTACTTTATTTATGTCGTCATTCTTCTTTTATTTGAATAAATAATTTAGTTTCAACAGTTAATCATGTTAAACAACATAATGACAATTATAATCATTTTTTCTACAGTTTATTTCATTAACATGTTGTTTGATAAAATTACGTTAATGTTAATTATTGTAATATTCGTTAGATTTTTTCAATGTTGCTATGCTACAGAAAATAAAATAATTTTTTTTTATTAAATTATCTTATAGTTATAGTTTATTGCAATTTTCTTATGAATTTAAGGATGTTGACATAAAAATTGTGTTGTAAAATAATTTCTTAATCTTTTACAGGACATATTGGAAAAGAGTCATTGATTTTGCAAAAAGTGACCGAAATGTCGTTAATCTTTTTCAATAGAATGAAAGCTCAGATGAGAAATACAACTACAGTTCTTACTTAGAAAGAAAAAGATAGAGTTATTCAATTATGAAAAATATTAATGATCTAAAGTTCTTTACATAAATCTGTCTACTTTTTATACTTTTGTAAAAACAAATTATTAATTAAAACATGAATATAAACGTTATTTTAGTAGTGGTGAATAATAAAATAATTTTTATTTAATATACTATATTAGTTTAATTTAATTGATGTTTTTATTGCTACCTACAATATCTTTTTGTAAGTCAGTAATTTTATTTGCTTACATCGATTCACCAACTAATCCAGAGTCTCAGTACATTACAGACGACTAATTTGGAGATTACTCTCTCCCCATTTTTTTTAACCAACTGACCATCCGTTAAAATGACAGACAAATAGCCGCTTTGTTCGAATTTACGAGAGAACGGCTGTTCGCATTTCAAATCTTGAAGTTGTGCATAAAACCTACGTGAGAGGGTCTTTTTCCCGAAAATACTTGAAAACTGCTCGGGTCGAAAAAGCGTCGTCCGTTCCTTGGTCAGATGCATAATTTTTTGTCCACGCCAAGTTTCCCTAGGAAAAACGTGAGAGGAAGAGAGAAAAAGAGGTAGAGGGAAAACTCGTTAAATCGCGTCCGCGAAACAATGGTTACACGTCGCCGACAAGAAAAGTCGCAGCTGCTCGCGTCGCATTTACTGTCCTACCCGGAGAATTTCGTCGTAACTGGGTACTTAAAAAAAAAAACGTAGAGAAAAAGAAAAAGGACGAAAGAGGAAAAAATTATCCACGTCGATGAGTTTTTCAATGATTGATGCCAAAAAAAGCGTCAGCGATACTTCCCTTCACCTAGCTGGAGAAAAACGACAGTCGTTTTGTCGCTGCACTTAAGCATGCAGTAAAATTTTTTACGCTACACCCGCGAATAGACGGAGGGGTTTATGGTTCTGCGGTTTTGGCTCGAAGCGCTTGACTATACCCAAGGTTTTACCGCACCCGACCCTTTCGACTGTTAACAGAGAGAGAAGAGAGAAAAAGAGAGAGAGAGAGTCAGAACCTTCAAGGGAAAGTAGTTCACCCTTTTTCTAAAATGTCTTTGTCGAGTTTTGTTTACGGATGCGGTTTGCTTTTCAGTATCTAACGGTAACTGGGTTACTGGGTCGGAATTATGCGTAAATGAACGTTAGAAATTTTAAATGTAACATAAGGATAGTGTATTTTAGCTTGCAAGTAGGGGTTTGTGATGAGATACTGCGTTTCTTATGCTTCTTATACGTCAGGACCTTTCGTAACAATATTAGAAACAATGTCTTCAATCGCATTAATACCTAATTAGAGCATTATTTAATTGCTTATTCTTTACTGTACTTAATCAACATTAATATTCTTTATAACTTACTTTTTAACATAAAATATATTTTTTTTTGCATATATGTTAATTTGAAAATACAATTTCAATATATATATATTATTTTATAATTTCGATGTAATTTCAAATGTATTATAGTTAATTTATGCTCCTATTAGAATCAAATTAAAATCTTTTATAAAAGAGTTAAAATAAAATTTTTTTTAATACTTCCAAGGTAAATTACATAAGTAATCTCCTCTCTCGAGTTATCTCTATTTTCAAATTTGAATAAATTTTTAATCTCGATTCCAAACGTATAATTCCCTTTTCATTTTCGAAAATCGACGCAATTAAAAAGTAAATTAACCTTGAGTGAATCTTACTCGTGGTTCTGTAACCCAGAAATACGTCGAATTAAATAACCGATGAAAATTATTGAAACCAGATAAATTATCCTTTTATACACAAACGTCTTAAGTAAACGTTCTTTTACTTTTCTGACTCAAATTCAGTAAGATAAATTCAACACTCGATAAATCGTGATCTTGGTAAAAATTTAGTGGAAAAACGGATACTGGTGTATTTTCGACCCATCGTAGCTAATTTATATTCGGGCGTAAGTACATATATACATATAGAAGTTTTTATTATTTTTCCATAGTATAAAGAAAGGGAGTAGTCAAAGGTAAAGTCAGTAATGAAAATAGAAATAAAATTAAATAAGGTCGAGAAGGTTTGGTCGGTCAGGGCTTTCAGGTAACATCGAAAAGCCGGATACTCGAGCTCGTCTCCGTCCGTCAAAGGGATAGGAACCTTTCCTCCTGTCCGATAAAAACACAGCAAATCGAATTTGTTTTCCTAGGAGCTCGTCTTCGGATCCTTATAAATAAAGCCGACGAAACTAGTAAAAAAAAAGTAAAAAATGGGAAGAAGAGACTTCGCGACAATCGAAGATTGATGATAAGTTACGGAAGGTGGGATTAATAAATCTTTCGATAATGTTGGTCGGCTGCTTTACGGGAGTCGCGTTCAACGATCGCCATTCAGTAGGCTTCATTATTAAATGAACGGGAGTGAACTTTAGCCATTAGCATAGTCTTTGATACCTAACCTCTTTTCCTTTTTTTTAATAGAATTCAATATCTTGAGATTGCTTTCTAACGTTTCTTGGCACCAAGGGGAGAATAATAACCGACCCTCTGAGGTTTTTCAATCGAATCGCTAATTTTATTGGAACTATCGAGTGAAAATGCTTAACGATTTTTAAAATAGAATTTATGATGGAGGAATTGAAAGACCAGTAGTCATACAGGTACGTGGAGTGGTGTAATTATTGATATATATACATATGTAGGTGGAACTGCATCAAATTGTGAACTGTACTAAATATGTTGGGTGTTTTAAATTGCCTTACGGTATTGAGAAATATTTTCACTAAGCAAATTGTAGACATATACTAAGTATATATACGTATTCTTTTACTACTGAATTACGGTTCTACTGAAAGTTAAAGACAATCGAAAGACTAAATAAAAAGAATCTAGGATGGAATCCTCACGATACACAATTTGGGTCTCGAAATTGACCTCGACGAGTTTCACGGTAATACGCCAAGTTGAGATTCGCCTAGTATATGTGTATATATATAAAGAAGACTCTATCTAAAGTATACGCGGGTGAAGCAACGAGAAAGAATATAAGAAAAGGGCTTTTCTTACTAGCGGTGGCGGTTTGAAAAGCCGCAGGTGTGAGCTGGTACCCGGTACCGTATATACCACCCGCTTTACATCTCCCTTCCTCTTTGTATAAACTTTTTTTCCATTGCCGCGTACAGCCGCCAGAGTTTCTCTCTCGCAGGTTTTCGCGAGCGCACTGCTCTTTCCCAGTCCTCGACAATGCCAGAACGTTGCATTTCCCCGACGACGTAATTTTGAGGAAAAGCTACAGTCACCATTGACTTTTGACGTGGCTCTCGCCTCGAGCGTCAAACTACCTCCAAGAGGCTTTATACTCCTCTATAAAAGCAAAATGCATAACTCACTATACTCTTTTGAAATGTTTAGACTCAACATTATTGTCACTCGTACCTCCTAACATTTTCGCGTTACAATTGCGACCGAATGCATTGATAAAACAAATGCTTCTATATATGTATGCGAACCTACGTTTCATTCCAGAGACCGACTATATACACGTATACTACGTGCACTTTCTACCCGAAATGTTACCTTTGCCTTTTCCTATTCTATCACATTTTGTTGACGCGTACGTTTATATTATTAATTTAACGAGGTGCGAAAACTCCACTTTTTGACAAATGGAAATCCACGTCTTTAGGGTAAATGCACACATTTTTTTTTCTTTTTCTCAACAATATAAATATACATGTTTGCCTCTGAACCGGAATTCAATTTAAAAAATGGAATTCTAACCATATAACTTTCGTACCTTTTATCTTTCCCACCACAAATGTGCGTGATCGAAATATTAAGATTAATATTAATCTATAACTTTTAAAAAGTATACTTAATTGAATATAAGTAATTCGTAATAAAAAAAATTTAAATGCGTCGATTTATACTGCTGACGATATTCAAATAATTAAATTAATAGTATATATCAAAATAATATCTCTATCATTCTAAGCATACTCGTACAGTAATATTATTTTAATCCTTCTCACTATTGCCACTGACTGGCTATAGTTTTATCAAGGAACTCATAATGTATATTTTTATACGATAAGTAAACCATCGATAACTTATAATATTAAATGAATGAGTAACCAATTCTCCGATACATTAAGTCAGTTAAATTTTACTCTATTGAGACATAGAAACGTTATTATTTATTTTCCGTTACGCATAAGCGTTATAAATATGCATATACGTTATTAACGCAAGATATGCACATTTATCTACATAAGCTTAAAGTAGCATGACTGATCGATAACTTTTTTGCGCTAGCTCCACTTTTTTTAATCCTTTCAACTTGAGCTTTGATATCGCATTAATCTAGGTATGGATTGCATTTTCACATATGATTGACATTCCGCTGATTGTATTACACGCGACTGTTATTTAATATCGCCAACTACTACAAACTCCATTAATAAATTATTGTGCTCAATTTACTTGGCTCGCGTTATTACTGTTTTATTTTTTGACTCGTTTCTAACGTAATAAATGCCCGTCTGTCCCATACTTTTTATGAAAATTAACTAGTCAAGTATAAATGAAGGGATGGTAAGGATTTAATCGGTTTCCAATAGCATTTTCGAGCACATTTAATCCGATCGACTTGATACCCTCATTATAGACCATTTGAAATACAACGATAAATACGTGACTCTCGATATAAACACGAGCATGTTTATTTGCACGAATTATTTAAGGATACGACCACCGGGTTAGAAATAATACAAATACTTTTCTTCTTATTTCATTTTTCGCTCGTCGAGAAGAAAACAAGAGAAGTATAATAAATATAGATATTTTAGATCGAACGACGAACAACTTGAAATTACATCCAAGAATCCCAAATATATTCTGACCCAGTAACCTTTAAACTCCAAGAATCGTAAAATCACACCACAGTGAAACTTTTTTATACTATTTTTTCATCGGAGAAAAAACGGAAGCGAAAATAATTATCGCCTGAGATATCCGTAAGATCGGAAAAATGTCACTCAAGGATTCGCTCAAATCACCGTGGAATTTCTCTGTCCTTTTTCTCTCCGATGATGTCGTGATACGCTGGTTCAATTTATACCTTTTTACTCTCCGTATATTGGTATAACCTTTGACTCTTTCGCGACGCACAGGGATTTTAATAGATTTTTATAGATACTATTATGCTGTCACTTTTATTTAAATTTATATGATTAATGCGCGGAAGATATTATACATGGTATAAAAATTGATTTTCTTGGGTGTACTTTTTTCTTCTTATTTATTTGCGTATCATCTGGTCAACGAACTCATCGGTATTTGTTTGTCAAACTAAAATAAATGTAAGTAAAAAGTATATGAAAAATTATTTAAATATAATATAGTAAAGATTAAAAACCCAAAAACACATATTATTAATATGTTTTTTAATTTTTATAACAAAACACCACGAAATTGTGTTTAGTATACAATAATCAACAATGTAATTTGCATAAAATTTATTCTAAAAATTTTAGAAAGCCGACAGTAACTAGTCTTGTTAATTGAATTTTCATCAAAGGCCTTTTCGTAGATACGCTTGTTTATCCCTTTTTTGGAAGGGTTTCGATCATCCGTCGATGAATTTTCGAAGCTTTTTGGTTCACCCGAATCTGTTGCACGCAATGTTTACGTAACTTTTCGCAGCGTTTTGTCGGGGAGTGAAATGCGAGGGAAAGATGCGACGCGCAAGGTTTGACTGATGCGCGGTTGGCGTGCGAGATATTTTTGCCGGATGCTCGTTGCGAACTATAAATTTTTTAGTACTCGAGGTGAAAAAATTGTTTTTATTTTTCTAATACAAATCTAGAACAACGTGGCTTAAAAATTTCAGTGCTGTTTTTATCAGCGTTTACTTTAAAATTTTAGTTACTGTGAATAAAGTATTCTTCAATTACTCATGTTGCTTGAAGCAATGGTATTTAAATTATTGGAATTTATCTTATAAAATACGTAGATTAAACTATTTTTAACACATTTAAAATAGTTTGCTTGGAAAGATGTTTTACTTATTTAAGTACTATTAATTAATTTATTCAGACAAAATTTATGGAATAGTATATTTATTAAATTGTTTTACTCTTATATTCCGAATAATATTACGTTGGTATGCAATAGCAAGTCGTTTTCAAAATCACAACTTTTTCAATACGTGAAAGAGATTGAAGAATGTAAAAATATAAATTAATTTGTAAATTTGTGAAAAATATTATACGTTACCCGTAAATTAAAAAGTATATTTTAATAATTTATAATTTTTATAAAAAAAATTGAAATCATTTTTTAGAGTGTGTTTTCAAAAAATTCAAATATGAAATTTACATTTTTCAATAATACACTTTTTCAATCAAGGAAACTTTCAGAATTTTAATAATACAAGTACACATATTTTCTGTGAGAACAAAATTATATTTTTGTCGATATATAGAATCTTTCTTTTATATAAATTGCTTTTAATTCAAAGTAAATTTTTAAAAACGACTACATATAAAGATTGTTTAAAATATTGTTCTGTACAGACACTTAACAAGAAAACTAAGTTACACCCCAACCCCAAAGTCTCGAGTCATTAAATGCATGTCTCCTTAAACAAAACCGAACCCCAAGCGTGAAAATAAAAATGGGAATAAAAGTAAACCACCCTCTCCGGAAACTAAAGAAAGCGCGTAAGTAATACAATCGTTGAAAATGAACCATCATCCCGTATTCATATTCGTAATACAAAAGATACGGTCGATTGAGAATGGTCACGCGCAGGAAAATCGAATAGCCCGTGTAGCGCGTAAGGAGAAGGGGGTCAGCCGAAACGCAAAGACGCGGGAGGGCAGCATAAAATCGGGCGGTTTAACACGCCCCCGGCTTGATTACGAGGTGTTACACGTCCGTGATTATATTCACGAGGACCGCAATTATAAATCCACTCCCGTGTACGTACTCTCCCCGTTTATTGTTATCGATAATATCGTTAAATAACTGCGGAATAAATTAACCTTCACGCACATACATATATGTGCACACAAAAATATATCGCAACGCCATCTTTTTGCATTGTATTATTAAAATAAACGTCGAAGGGATATCGGACAACTTTGCGAATCGGCTCCTGCGGTTTATCATCTGTGGATGATGGCCCTCCCTCCGCAAAAGCCATTCGTTTCAATGCCCGCATTCATATCCCCCTACGATAAAAGCCTCGGCTTGCACACCTGGCGGTCTTTCTCCCTCTCTCACTCTCTTTTCCTCTGTATGTGTGTGCACGCGTCTCCGTTTCTCGAATTCTTTCTTGCAGTTGAAGTGCTCGTGGACTCTGTATGGCTCGAGCTATATCGGAACTGCATGTTGAGGATTTAGTGTATGTAATGATGTTAAGGTAATGAGTTTTATGGTTCTACTTTCATGTTTTATTTTTAATGTCTATGTAAACATTCCCGGATTTTTTCCCGAGGATATGAATGTCTTCAATCGGTGGTCTCAAGGTTATCTTTGTGTAATGTTACTATACCTTTTCTGATTTAAAGATCTTTTTATTACTTTTTATTTGGTGATGCGGTTTTCTTTTTCCGAGATTTTCTTCTTTCAAAATGGATATTTATTATCGCAGGACAATCGAATCGTAAACTTTTACGCAAAGAAAATTGTTCGAATAAAATTTACCGTGACCTCAAGGTAAATGTGGGACGGTGCTCATTTTCTGGACTTATTGTAGCACGGTGCGCCGATAAATTTTACTGTGACTGTACGCTAAAATTTATTCTCACTATTTTTGAACGAAATATAACGTGTATTATGGTTTTTTCGTGATCGTTGCGCCAAAATCTTTTCTAACATTCTTTTTTAACTTAAAATATACAATGATGAAGCAGTTTTAAGTGTAAAGATATGAAAACTTTTTGTTTGTCATGTAAATAATCCAAAATATCTTTGTCATCATTTCTAAAAACAGTTCTTTTGCAATCTTCTTCTATATTGTTAACGCGTCTCTTGATATTTTTATTCCAGATTTTTATTATTTTAACCTTCACGATATAATTTAGATAGTTCGAAGGTCAAGTTTCCGTAATTTTAATATTACATTATCTAAAATTGAAGTATTACGGATGTATTAAAATGAGAATATATAGTACCAAAATTCTACGATCCATCTAGGTTTTTGGAATTTATATCAGAATCTTCAAAGAAGTTGTAAATTTTAGTAAATAATATTACACCTACACATTAATACAAAAATATCTTTTTTCATAAAAACCCATTATAATACTGTTTTAAATGTATTTTGTCACTTTTTCTTTATTTTATGATTTTAAAATGACGTTGATTCTATACATTAAATGCAAAAATGTATTTTATCAGAAGAATATTTAAAGCCGGCGTGATCATAACTTATTGATTAAATAACGTTCCTATTCGTATGCGAGGCATTAATATAAAAAATTTGCAGCATTTTATTATTCTTCTAAAACCAAACAGTATAAAATTTCATTAATTTGGTTTCAGGCAAAGTTTAAGCAGCGTCTCGCGAGTAAAAACGACGAATTTTTGAATAAAAAAGTAACTCTAGTTCTAAATTATTTGGTGTAACAAACTTAAACAAAGTTTCCTTGGGCAAATAAAGTAAATTGTGTGCTAGAAAGAATCAAGAAAGTTCACTCACTTTAACACGTTCTTAAAATATGAGCTTGTAACCTAACAAATTAGGTTTATCTTCTTCATTTTTATCGAACGACGCTTACACGTAATTCACGCTTTATCGTCAGAGAATGGATTTGAACAATAACAAAACAAAATAATGAATGACTGATGCGCTTTAATACCTCATGTATAAATTATCCATATATAAGATTCAAAAAGGTTTTTATAAAACAAACTTTCTCTCTCTGCCGATCGTCACCCCGTAATCCGCGAAACAGTTGAATGACCGAAACGCGGAAAATTTGGAAAAACAAAATTCCCTCGTGGTTATATTTGCGTTGGGTATTATGCAAATCAAGGAAGTCTATATTTACGCGTTTTATTTATTTTCGATACCCCCTCCGGATTTTCGATTCACAGCTCGATATTTTCCAATCTCTTTCCCGGGTCTAGTGCGGCTTAAATGATGGAGCACCAATCACAATTCCCAATATATGTCTGCCTGGCTCTTTATTTTCTCTCCCTTTCTCGTACAAAATCGAATCGAACTTGTAGAAGCTGGGAGAGAGAGAGAGAAAAAAAGAAAGAAGCTTCTTCTTTTCCTGAGCGTAGCGGACTAACTGATAATTTCCTTGGAAAGGAGGAAATTGATATAAGGCGAGCGGTAAAATATATTAATAAAAAGGTAAGAACGACAAGAGCCAAGGCTCCTTAATCTTCTTATCGGTACATTACATCGTATCGTACAATCTTAAGTGTATAGATTTCGATCTAAATAAACTGGAATGGAAATTTCCGTGCGTAAGCGCAGCCTAATAACGGGCCAATTATGGTTAATATTATCTAGATAATAATACATTCGTTCTTCTTTTCTATGGGTATTGTTAACGGGTATAGTAATCGTTTTATCTTGAAATGAAACACCCTGTACATTGATATTATAGCTCAAGTTTAATAAATTTAGATTACATTGCATTAGACACACATAAACTTTTTTTCCAAATTCTTTTTATTTTTTAACTTATAAACAATTAATCTTACATAGTTACGAGATTTCGCATAATTTTCAGAAGAATTTTTTTCAAGTTTACTTTATTTGAATGTGAATGACGCGTAGCTTTAAGATAGCCGACGTCATTATACTTTTTCAAACCAGTTAAAGAGTACGAAAAGACTTTAATACTGAATGAGAATAAAAAAGTTTGAATAGTTTGATATTTAATTGTGTTTATATAGTTATAGGATATAAATTATTACTAAAAAAGTAGTTTTTACCGGGAAATAGATATTTTATAGGATTTCAAACAATTTTTTATGGTTTATTCAAGTTCTTTTAAGTATTCATATTTTTATGTATAGTAAACTATAGACTGTTTAACTACTGAAGGATCAGAATATTTTTAAGATTGTAAATCTGTATTTCTTTCTTTATTATGAATAATATTTTAACAACAATTTTTTATTTATCAATTACTAATTATTTATGTCTCAACTTTTTTTAAACCACAATAAAATTTTTATTATAGATTTATTTTTGTTACAGGTGGAACATTTATTATTTTATCTAGATATTGCAGTAAAGCTGTTATTCTTGTATTAAATAATAATACGGGAAAAGCTAAAGATTTTTATACTTGTATATTTACATTGATCATTAAGATAAGAAAAACTATTATAATTCAAGTTTGGCTTAAAATGAGTTAAAGAAAATAATGTATTTAAAAAAATAATGTCGTCTCAAACTAAAAATTTTTGAGAAAAAAATTTACTTAGATCAATTTCTTTAAAAAAGCTTACATGTCCAAGGCTATCCAGCAGTTTAACTTTATAAATTGCAATGACAATAAATGCTCATTATAAAGAAGAAAAATATAATATAGTTTAATTATTTTAAAATTGCACGTGGTTAGTTATTATACATAAATTCAAATGACCAATCTTCCAACAATTCCAAGAAATTCCCTTGATAGAATAAAAAGCACTCTTTAATCATTATAATTATACCATCAACAATATTCGAGTGTGCGCCTTTTCCTAACGCCATCGATTTACCAGATCTGCCAGCGACTTCCGGAGAGTTCTGATCGTAGGCGCGCAGTCTACATCACGCAACGATATACTGAAAATCTCTCGTGCGAGCAAGTGCTGAGAGGCTCGCGCCCACCGATCGATCCCTGGCTAATAACCGGCCTCGGTTAATTGCGCACTCCAAGTAGCGACGAAAATACGGTCGAACAATGCGCCTCGGGGCTGTGATTTCGCGTACTTTTTTTTTCGCTTGCACACGCCCACGAGGTGTCGCGCGCCTACGGCTTGGGTTTCGTAAAGTGCGAGGTAGAACTTTTTTTCGAGGTTTTGTTAATTCTACGTTTGACGGTTCGGATTACGTCGGCCGACTTTGGGAATTTTTATCGCTGTTAAAAAATATGGCGTATTACTTTTTTTTTTCAACCTAGACTATTGTTTTAAAATTTTACGTTTCGTAAGTTAATTAAGGAAAAATTATCGTAGTACAAATTATATTTCGTTGCGTTATAAAGATAATTATAAAAAATAATACATTCTAATCGACCTTGAAATAAAAAATATGTAGAGCATCGTTTAATATAATAAAGACATCAATCAATTTGATGAAAGGGACAATCTGTAGAATAATACACGATGTTTTCAAAAACTTCGACAAGTGATAAACGCTGCTTCCTTATAGCACTAAACAAAAAAGGCACGTAATGTTCCCTTATTCAACGATCGAGAGGAAAAAAAGAATAGGTATACAAACACAAGCGTCACGAAAACAGAAAACTCACCGACCGATCGAAAGAGTCATTGAGAAAAATTTCTCCGAGTCGCGTGACCCTTTTTTTGCTTGTAAAGTGCCCCGCGGTCGAAAATCTTGAAACGGTATACAATAAAGCATGTGGCGAGCAGCTGCGCGTCTTTGGTATAGTCAACGATGTGCCTATTGTTTCATGCCTCTGGACGTAAGATTTAACGAGTTCCTTGCACAGCCTGTTTTTGTGTACAAACTTATAGGAACGCGAATACACGAGAAAAAAAAAACAATTTAAGTAAAACGTCTGGCGAGACAAAACGCAATTTTAAAACTAAGGTTTCGGGGAAAATACTGAAAGTTTGATATCGAATTTTACAAGGCGAAACTTTATATTACGTAAGTAGATATATTAATGTAAATAAATATTTATTGGTGTACAAATATATTAATAAACTTTTGATATTGTTTGAGACACTTTTATTAATAAAACTAATATATAATTGTCTTTGGGGTAAAATTTAAACGAGTTACGTATAATTGAAGTATAGATTCTATTTAATCACAAATCATGTTACAACTATGGAAATGAATATTTAAATAATATAATTTAAGAAGTAAAAGATTCAAAAACAAAAACGCAGAAAAGATAATCGTTTAGAAAGTAAAGTACGTGACATTAGATAAACAGTCGTGTAATAATTTCTCAAGAAAGTTGGTAAAACTAACCAAGTATGTATCGCGCTTGAAACATTAATTACAACAACAAGACAATTCCTCGAGAGTCCAAAGCGTCGGTAGAGAGAGAAAGAGAGGGGAAAAAAAAGAGTATCATGTGATATAATCTCGGAAAAATAAAAACTAATCCCGGCAACATTGAAACTCGAATAAATTCATCTAAGCGAAGAAGATGCAAGAAGAATAAGAAGGTGGTGGAGAGCGAGAGAAGGAGAGTACACTTCGAAGCTTCCGCAAATGAGAATCGAATGGGCCGCTGGGGTATTTAGCGCGGCAAGCGTCTTTTCCGCGCGCTCGGTGCTGTTGTTCCTACTCTCTCGTAGCATTACCCATTCATGAATGGGATTCGTATGCACGCCGGTGTAAACTCGCCGTTACGTGACTTGTAATTGGATGCACTGCGCGAGCCAGCTGTCGACCCGCCGAATATTCTTACAAGATTGGGATTGCGACTCCCGTACGTACACCGGGACAATACGATTTTTCCTGTGTTTCCGCACCTCTTATATATACTCGAACGAATTTGAAAACGGCAGATGTGCGGTTCTATTTTAACAGTGTGTCACACAATGTTCTTTGATTTTCTTCTACTATTTTTCGAAGGTTGTTTACACGCAATGTTGGGTTGTCAATTCATTATTTTTAGCTATTCATTATTTTGAGTTTTGTTTTTTTTTTCAGTTGTAATATTTATAATGCGTTTAAATAACAATTAACGTATGATAACATTGTTATTGCATTTTAATGTTTCGTTCCGTATTTAATTTGAATAATTATTGGACATTTACTTAACTACTTATATTATTTATTGCGAAATATCTCGACTACTTGTACTATCTACTTTGTATGGTAAAATGTTGGTTGGTTGGTTGTTATTCAACTTTGTAGAGTTTTCTATTCGAAAATGCATATTATTCCTCTCCTTGTTGTTGAAATTGGTGATTCTTAAGTTGAACCAAGCAAATTTATTCATTCCCACTGAAATTCTTGAGTGGACTTATTTATGTATATATAGATAGATATATATACCGCACTATTTGAATAAAGTCCTCGTACAAATATTTGATATTACACAAAGATTGATTATCACTACTCGAAACAACGGTGAACAATTGTTAAAAAAAAAGGAAAGAAAAATAATCCCACTAAGTTTGTTTTACTATATAAATAACAAACGATGGCACGTTTATTCAATTATAACGTGGATTTTGCTATATACGAAACACCTCAAATAACGAATTGAGTTCAATGAAGTGTCAATATCATTTTGTTTACCTTCCGTGCCAAGTTATTACAAAAATAAATAAATATTAAATCAATTATTCGTTGTATTTTCGTGGTTTACATAGCTACTAAACATTCAATGAAGTTAATAAATATAGTGCCTTAAAAAAATATATATTTATTTATAGATGCATTTTATTTAATTCGATAACCACAGATAAAAATTAATAAAGATAGAATTAAACGATTTGCTCTAATATAAATGCTTTTTTCAACTATATGTTTATAAACTTTAATATTACATTTTTTTACATAACTTTGTTACCAAACTATTAAGATAAAGATAATTTTTAACAGTCTCAATGATTTTTGCGTTAATAAATATTGGATTACTTTCAAAAAGGTTTAATTATTTTGTCTTTTTATTGAGGATTAATAATTGTTTGGTTCTTTTTTGTATAAAAAAAACTTCTACATTTTGACTTTAATTAATTACAATAAATGGACCGATCGTTAATTTAAATTTCGCGTTACACAGTTTCTCAGTTATTGTTACGGGTAATCAATATAATTTTTCTGCAAATGAACAAGATTGATGCTCGGTAATAATTTAAAAAATTAAAATAATTGCCATATATGTAACGTTCTTTATGTAAACTGATTATAATCTTTCTAGCATCGCACATTAATATTTAGAAATATGCAACTTTCTGTAAGATGAATAGTTTTACTACACCGAAATTATCCATTAAAAGTTTATTAAATTATGGTCAGTAGTTTCGTTATTATACCGAGGCTAGCACAATAAAAGTGATAAAACGCCACGTAGAGCTAACGAAAGAAGCATAAAATTAAAGTACGGAAAATTGTTGCCTAAATCTTACAGTTCAAAATAATTTGAAATACTTAGGAGACGGTAAACAAGCAGAGGTTTAATTAGCGCGCGTGTATAATTTTTTTTTTCTCGCGTTCGTCTGTACGATTAAAAGCATGAAAGTTTGACAGGAGAGTATACGGATATCGATTACACAACTTTACCACATTGTTTTCTAATTAACGCCCGGGAAAACGCATTTCGAGAAAATCCCTTTTTCACTCTCGAAAAGTCGTAAAGAGAGAAGCTAACGGGCGAGTAAGGGAGAAAATCGATTTTCTTGCTCGACAGAAAGAAGGAAGTAGGCGAGATTCGCGACAATCGCGAACCCCAAGCTAATTACTACGCTGCGCGAGAGCGTATTCGTGTAAACATTTCGTGTAATTAACGGTGACCGTGTGAACCAGACGGAATAGTTTTCTCTATTTTTATTTTAGTATTTGTGACCTTTGCCAATGAACCTTTGTCAAACGCATTATTCTTCACTTAAAATTTGATTCAATTAACTTTAACTGTAATTTAGATAAAAAAAACAGTTTAAAACAAATAACTCTTACACGTAATTTAATTGCTTTAGGAATTATAACGATAAAATGTGTAATATAACATAACATATGATGTGGTAAGGCATGACACACCTTCTCTAGCTAGTTGCGAATATTTGCATCGAATAACTTTTTTC
Organism: Theocolax elegans; assembly: GCA_026168455.1. Classification (NCBI taxonomy): domain Eukaryota; kingdom Metazoa; phylum Arthropoda; class Insecta; order Hymenoptera; family Cerocephalidae; genus Theocolax; species Theocolax elegans. Next base: position 15,048,175 of record CM047425.1, on the reverse strand, counting down.
AGCAAATAGTCCGGGAATCCCCTCGATAACATATTATAAGTGTCTGACAAAAATTCAATAAATTCTATTCATATTTGACAGTGATAAGTGGTTTTAAAGTTATTATTTTCTTTTATGTAGATTTTAGATCCATTACGTCAAAAATAAATCAGGTATGTTTATCGATATTATGGGTTTAGTGGTAAAATTTCAATTTTTCATTATTTTAGAATAATACTCGCGCAATATTTGTACTGTAGTACAGACAGTATTATAAATACGTACAGAAATGTGTATATATATAATTTACACATTGTTTGATTTGTTCATTTAATTTTTTACGCTTAGTGAACAAAGAACAACAGTGAGGGAATTTCGCAAGTTCACAATTAGTTAATGATAAATACAATTTTTATATTAATATAATTAATGTATTTTAATACATGCAAGTACTAATTATAGGAAAAAATAATTACTAATTATACGTAAACGAAAACACAATTCTTCTCCCATAAAGATAAATATAATGCTCGGAGAGGATAAATAAGGTTTTATGAACTTTAATAAGTAAAACAAAAAAAATTAAGTTACCGCAAAACAAGTCTAAGAAACATAAACAGCGCATTTTAGTTACGTTGAAAGTTTAAAACCTACGTAATCAAACTTTCCAAGCAGCTAAACACTCGAGTACACATTTCTATATAAATTAGTATTCAACGAAAGGAAAAATAATGTAATACACCCTTGAACGCACGAGCGGCACGTAAAAAAAGGTAAATAAAAATAGCGTTTCTACATCACGCGATAATACCATCGGGCGGCTTTTAAACGCTCGCTCGTGGAGACACGCGATGCCGCTCCTCTCCGAGCTTCAATTATAAAAATCCTGCGTGGAATTTCACCGGTCATAGAAACCATCCCATTGCGAGTGCATCCTAAAAGAGAAAGAGAAAGAGAAAGAGAGATAGAAAGGGAGAGAAAGAACCACGGTCTCTTTAGAAAATGTTTCCACGCACTTCAAGATTTATCGTTGCGCGGGCCGGTTTTCGCGTTTCGCACGACTCCTCGAAAGCACTCGCGAACAATGCCGCCTCCGCGAAAAACGGTTGTACCGTGGGCCACTCGAGACTCGGAGATAGATTCGAAGCTTTTAATACAAGGTTTGAAGATATATTTTATTTATTATTTAAACATTATCGCTCAATTTAAAAAAAAAATAATTTGTCTGCATTAACTTTTTTTCAATAAATTTCTATAAACTACATATTCTAAATACGTACGAATATCAAAATATGTGAAACATGAAAAAAAAAGCCTCGAAAGAAATATCTGCCAACTTTTGGCACTATACATATCACATTTTAATTTTCAATATAAATATTTATTACATCGCAATTTTCATTTATACTTTTTTTGTTAAATTTTTTTATCCTGTTAAAAAGTATTTATATTTACAATTCCGTGTTTATTTTGGTAAAATTGTAATCTTTATGAATTAACCTCGGAATATATTTTAGTTTCATATGCGTAAAGTATATTCAATCAATTTCGTTTGGTAAAAATGTTCGTTTCGTGAATATGCATAAGACACGCGAGTACAAACCCTTCTCCTTGCAAAAGAATCTTTCAATTTCTCTACCACCGAACTCGCCTTAATTTTGCCAAAATTTCAACAATACTACGATGAAACTACGTCCACGGAAATTTAAACGCGCCCGATACACACTTCTCCATCCAGCCTTTATGAATATTTACGCAAAACCTCACCAACTTGCTGAGGCTGAATATGTATAGACCTGACAATCTATTATTTTTACTGGGTTTGGGAAAATCGATATCTGCCTGACTGTGCCTACAACCCCTTGCATCCTCAACTTGTCTGGTCCGCGTGTCGAACGACAATGAAACAAAAACATTGCGCAATGAACTCTTGCTTACTTCCCCTTTTTTACTATTTGCCCATTGAATATCGTGTCCCGTGAACGGACTTCTATTGCATCCTCTCCCTTAATTGCCCTCGTACTTTTTGCTTGTCTAACTCGTCCGTTCGGTAAATAGACTTTTACGGTATGAGATAAAAAAAAAGAAAAAGTAACGCACTCACCTTCATCATCGATGCTGAAAATTCCAACGCCGTCGCCTCCTCGGATGGTGTAGCTGATTCTCGAGTCACTTCCGGGGGCATCCGCATCTTTGGCCGTAACTTGGGTCACCAGACTTCCAATGGGTTGATTCTCAAAGACAGTGGCCGAGGCGAGAAAATCCGGAAATACGGGGGCATGCGTGTTTTCATTAACGTCGACAACTTCGATAATCAAGATGGTCTCCGAGGTGAGCGGTGGTTCACCTTTGTCCGACGCGACGATGTTAAGTGTATGCACTTGACGTTCTTCAAAGTCGAGCTTTTGCAGTGTTCGTATTGTACCCGAAACTTTATCTATTTCAAAGAATGATTCGTGCTCAACTTCTTCTGAAAAACTGTACTCCACGATCCCACCAGGACCATCGTCAGGATCGCTTGCCTCTAGTACCGCGACGACGCTCCACACGGGTACATCCTCTCGGACCTTTACGGTGTAACTGGTCAAAGCAAAAGCTGGCGCGTTGTCGTTGACGTCCTCAACGGTGACGTGAATAAGCGCCTCGGAGTACAAGGCTGGATTGTCAAAATCGGGTTCGTTTTTGTCTCCACCGTCCTTGTCGGTGGCTCGAATCCTCAACTCGTACGATGCCTGACGTTCGCGATCTAATTTGCCAAAGATAGTGAGTACTCCAGTGGTACGGTCTACTTGGAAGTCGTTGGTATCGGTGACCAGGGAGTAGGCGATGCGAGCGTTGTCACCCAAATCGGCATCAGTCGCGTTGGCTCGAAAGACGACGGTACCGTTGAGCGCTGACTCGGAGATTTTGAAGCTGGCCAGCGCTTTTTCGAATTTGGGCGCGTTATCGTTGACATCGAGTACCGTTATGGGTAACATTTTCGAGACGGACTTCTGAGGCTTGCCGAGATCGTAGACAGTGATATTAAGAAAATATTCGCTCTCCCTCTCGCGATCCAGATGACCGATTATTCGCAGCTCACCGTTGTCCGGGTCCACACCGAAAACCGAGTCGCTGTCACCTGTTGAGATACCGTAAACCAGTTTCCCGTTATAACCGAGATCGCGATCGCGAGCTGACAGTTTAGGGAGTACGAAATCCAAGGGCGCAGATTCATTCACGCGAATTTCGTTTGGAAAGTCAATGAATTCCGGTGCGTGTACATTTTCTCCGTATCGGCTAGGCATCATCGTGTACTCGTCTTCCTTCGAAGGCATATTGTTCTTCTCGGCTGAAGCGATTGCTTCGGTTAACCTCCTGGCGACTCCTGTATCCCGACACTCGAAATTTCCTGTCTCGTCCGATAGAATTTTAGATTGCGATCCAAGATTACGTTTTGCACTCACGAGATGTATCTTCAAGGTATTGATATCGGCGAAGTGGGTTCCATCGGTAGCGGTCACGTTGATAATCCTTTCCTCAACATTGAGATCCGATAGATCACATGCAACTGAAAGAATACCACTAGTAGAGTCAAGAGTGAAACAACCGTCGGTGTTACCAGAGACGATTCTGTAGCTGATGATATTTCCCGAATCAAAATCAATCGCAGAGACGGTAATGATTTCGGTACCTAGAGGTACGTATCTATTAACATGGCCAACGCAGTCTACTTTTTCAAACTGAGGTCTGTTGTCGTTTACGTTTCGTAACTTAATTTTCAATTGCATTTCACTTTGCCTTCGATACGGTAATCCCCAGTCGTTTGCACGTACCCTTAGTAAATACTCGCGTTTCATTGTTTCATAATCTAATAACTGTTTCGTTCGTACTACACCAGAAAAATGATCTATCTCGAAGGGTACGCGTTTGATATTATCGATGCTGTAAGATATGTAAGCGTTCTCCCCTGAATCTTTGTCCTTAGCAACAACTTTCACGACCGATGTTCCCGCAGGTTCATTTTCGTCGAGCCAAACGAGCATCTCCGATTGTTCAAACTCGGGATCGTTGTCGTTCGTATCGAGCACATAGATTTTCACTTTAGCTGACGATTGCTTGCGAGTCCCTGCGTTTCCTTGATCTACAGCCGACACGGTCAAAGTATAAAAGGCTTTCCTTTCTGCATCGAGGGCTGCGGCGGTGTAGAGCATTCCCGTATCAGCGTTAATATAAAATTCACCACCTTTGTTTCCACCAACGATTTCCAAGAAGACCAACGCGTTCTTCCCTTGATCGGCATCCGTGACCTTCAACCTAATTACTGGAGTGTTGACTGGTGCGGTCTCGGGTACTTTGACTTCGTAAATTTCGCGGCTGAAAATCGGGGCGTTGTCGTTTAAATCAGCTAGATGGACAGGAACGGATCGATAGCTAAATCTTGGAGGAATTCCTCGATCAACAGCACGAAGGGTTAAGTTATATCCTTGAGGCGCAGTTTCACGATCGAGTAGCTTCAGTACCTGGATACCATACTCCCCCGGGGTGGGTAGAGGGCGTACGCGGAAGTGACCGTCTGGATCACCGGCAACGATTTCCAAACTCGCGATCTCGCCGTGAGGGCCACTGTCTCGGTCCAACACCTGTACGATCGCGTAAGTTGCTGCATTCGAGTGCTCCACGATTTCAGGAAGATGGCGTACTGAGATCTCAGGGGCATGGAGATTCACTTGGCGCACGTGGATCGTCAGCTGGGCGGTACTCGCTCGTGGGGTGTTACGGTAATGGGCTCCTCGATCGCGAGCTTGTACGATCAACTCGTACACTGGCCGCTCGACGTACCTGTGAATCAATTCATTATTTCTGATGAGTCCTGCGTTCCTTAACTTCTACGATGTTAATCAATCTTTTCTATAATGCAGACCCTTCTACTTATGTTAGTGTAATTATTATATTATTATATTATTTGTGCAAGGTCTGCAATGAGAAAAAAAGGATTTAAGAATTAAAAATCACTGACGGGAATTGTATTATATTTTGCAAAACAATTATTAATATAAGTCTAATTATTAATAAATATAAATTAACGTGAATAAATGTTTAAAATCACTTAGAGTAACGTTTACTTCTTTATTGAAGCACAATATTTGAAAAATGATATGAAGTTTTATATCGCATTTTAACGAAATTGCTTTTTGCATTCGTTAAAAAACTTTACTTTTGGATTAAGTCTATTTACAATACAGTACACACTACCTAATTCAATTAGAATAATTAATTTCTTTACTATAGGATACTTATAATCAAAATAAAAGCAAATAAAGTTTCTACTTATAAATAAATTTGTATTGATATATTACGTTACTCTAAATTGTGGAATACTTTTTAAATTAAATATTCGTATATCTATTTATGTATGTCTTGCTAACTATTTATATATACCCACATGTATACTAAAACATTAGGTTAGCCTGGTTTCGATTATATTTATTATTCGCTTAAATAAGCTTTTGTGTATATAAATTTGGATAATATATTTTGTTAGTAAATAATCGAATTAATATTATTAAAATAGTTAAATAAATATTTTGCTGCAGTAAAAAAATATTTTTAATCGATACTTATAAATTTGATTCTATTCGCTATAGTATTAATACATTCCTACCATTAGTGTATGTGTAGAATTTGCAATTAATTAATAAACCTTTTTATCTATATTTTAAATGGAGAAAAAATAAAAATAATAAAATGTGTCGAAGCTAAAATAAATAATAAAAAATGCATAGAGTGAGGAAATAAATAAAAGGTACCTGAGCGGCCTGGTAAGCGTAACGACCCCACTAACGGGATGCACAGCAAACTGGTCAGTTTTCTCGGCGAAGCTGTAGTAAATCTCTCCGTTCCTCCCAAGATCCGCATCCTCAGCCAAGACCCTGAGTATACTCTTGTGCATGGGCGTATCCTCCGTCACCGTCGCCTCGTACTCGGTCGGATAGAACAACGGATTTAGATCGTTCGTGTCGAGGACCGTAACCGCGACGCTCGTCTGAGCCTCGAGTACCGTCATCCGATTCTTACCGTCGTGTCTCCGCGCACTTGCCCTCACCTCCAAAAGATACCGATCCTTCCTCTCCCGATTCAAAACGTCAACATTCCCGGTTCGCGTCCTTAACATCAAGAAACAAAAATCACCGAGCACCCGTTCCTCGGCTTTGAAGAACTTGTCCTTGTCACCGGCGACGATTCGGTATTTGATTTCTTCGAGGCCACGGCGCGATCCCGGTAATGCGATTCCCATCCGTTCTTCCGGAATGACGTACGTTTTCCCGAGTGAGTTTTCGGGTATCGAAACGTTGTACAGGCTCGATGTAAATCGAAACTCATCGGGTGGAGGCGCTAGATTGAGGGCAATCGGGCTGTCATCGGGCTGCTCGAGCTCCGTGGTTCGGCACCCGGGGCTGAACCCAAGGAGCCACACCAGTAGCCACGGAACGCCGAGCAGCATCGGCACCCTCTCCTTCATCGATCCCATTGCGCTAGCTCATCCTCGGCGTTGCCTCGGAGCGGCTCCTCTCAGCATCGGATTCTCCTTTTTTCTCCGAGCATCTGTAACCAATAATTTTAAATATCTGGTTATAAATAGGCATATAAGTCCACAACACCCTACAAATGGGTACATTACAAACATTTGTGATTTTAGTTATTTTACTCTAGCTAATTCATATCTAATAGGCATTACTCAGAATTTATTATTATTCAACGGTGCAGGGTTACGCTGGTCGCTTGTTTGCTTTCTCGTAGTGATAAATTCTACGGTTACTGGTCACTGAATAATCTTGAATAAAGGTAGTCTTTGCCGGAAAGTCCTTTTATATAAAATAATCGGCGTTATAAAAATTCTATAGAGAATGACTGAAGATACGAGTTTTTTATGCTATGCATGTAACAAAGGTAGTCATTGTCTTTTTACGAAAGGGGAAAGGCGGTGTAGAGCATTCCCGTATCAGCGTTAATATAAAATTCACCACCTTTGTTTCCACCAACGATTTCCAAGAAGACCAACGCGTTCTTCCCTTGATCGGCATCCGTGACCTTCAACCTAATTACTGGAGTGTTGACTGGTGCGGTCTCGGGTACTTTGACTTCGTAAATTTCGCGGCTGAAAATCGGGGCGTTGTCGTTTAAATCAGCTAGATGGACGGGAACGGATCGATAGCTAAATCTTGGAGGAATTCCTCGATCAACAGCACGAAGGGTTAAGTTATATCCTTGAGGCGCAGTTTCACGATCGAGTAGCTTCAGTACCTGGATACCATACTCCCCCGGGGTGGGTAGAGGGCGTACGCGGAAGTGACCGTCTGGATCACCGGCAACGATTTCCAAACTCGCGATCTCGCCGTGAGGGCCACTGTCTCGGTCCAACACCTGTACGATCGCGTAAGTTGCTGCATTCGAGTGCTCCACGATTTCAGGAAGATGGCGTACTGAGATCTCAGGGGCATGGAGATTCACTTGGCGCACGTGGATCGTCAGCTGGGCGGTACTCGCTCGTGGGGTGTTACGGTAATGGGCTCCTCGATCGCGAGCTTGTACGATCAACTCGTACACTGGCCGCTCGACGTACCTGTGAATCAATTCATTATTTCTGATGAGTCCTGCGTTCCTTAACTTCTACGATGTTAATCAATCTTTTCTATAATGCAGACCCTTCTACTTATGTTAGTGTAATTATTATATTATTATATTATTTGTGCAAGGTCTGCAATGAGAAAAAAAGGATTTAATAATTAAAAATCACTGACGGGAATTGTATTATATTTTGCAAAACAATTATTAATATAAGTCTAATTATTAATAAATATAAATTAACGTGAATAAATGTTTAAAATCACTTAGAGTAACGTTTACTTCTTTATTGAAACACAATATTTGAAAAATGATATGAAGTTTTATACCGCATTTTAACGAAATTGCTTTTTGCATTCGTTAAAAAACTTTACTTTTGGATTAAGTTTATTTACAATACAGTATACTACCTAATTCAATTAGAATAATTAATTTCTTTACTATAGGATTACTTATAATCAAAATAAAAGCAAATAAAGTTTCTACTTATAAATAAATTTGTATTGATATATTACGTTACTCTAAATTGTGGAATACTTTTTAAATTAAATATTCGTATCTATTTATGTATGTCTTGCTAACTATTTATATATACCCACATGCATACTAAAACATTAGGTTAGCCTGGTTTCGATTATATTTATTATTCGTTTAAATAAGCTTTTGTGTATATAAATTTGGATAATATATTTTGTTAGTAAATAATCGAATTAATATTATTGAAATAGTTAAATAAATATTTTGCTGCAGTAAAAAAATATTTTTAATCGATACTTATAAATTTGATTCTATACGCTATAGTATTAATACATTTCTACCATTATTATATGTGTAGAATTTGCAATTAATTAAAGAACCTTTTTATCTGTATTTTAAATGGAGAAAAAATAAAAATAATAAAATGTGTCGAAGGTAAAATAAATAATAAAAAGTGCATAGAGTGAGGAAATAAATAAAAGGTACCTGAGCGGCCTGGTAAGCGTAACGACCCCACTAACGGGATGCACAGCAAACTGGTCAGTTTTCTCGGCGAAGCTGTAGTAAATCTCTCCGTTCCTCCCAAGATCCGCATCCTCAGCCAAGACCCTGAGTATACTCTTGTGCATGGGCGTATCCTCCGTCACCGTCGCCTCGTACTCGGTCGGATAGAACAACGGATTTAGATCGTTCGTGTCGAGGACCGTAACCGCGACGCTCGTCTGAGCCTCGAGTACCGTCATCCGATTCTTACCGTCGTGTCTCCGCGCACTTGCCCTCACCTCCAAAAGATACCGATCCTTCCTCTCCCGATTCAAAACGTCAACATTCCCGGTTCGCGTCCTTAACATCAAGAAACAAAAATCACCGAGCACCCGTTCCTCGGCTTTGAAGAACTTGTCCTTGTCACCGGCGACGATTCGGTATTTGATTTCTTCGAGGCCACGGCGCGATCCCGGTAATGCGATTCCCATCCGTTCTTCCGGAATGACGTACGTTTTCCCGAGTGAGTTTTCGGGTATCGAGACGTTGTACAGGCTCGATGTAAATCGAAACTCATCGGGTGGAGGCGCTAGATTGAGGGCAATCGGGCTGTCATCGGGCTGCTCGAGCTCCGTGGTTCGGCACCCGGGGCTGAACCCAAGGAGCCACACCAGTAGCCACGGAACGCCGAGCAGCATCGGCACCCTCTCCTTCATCGATCCCATTGCGCTAGCTCATCCTCGGCGTTGCCTCGGAGCGGCTCCTCTCAGCATCGGATTCTCCTTTTTTCTCCGAGCATCTGTAACCAATAATTTTAAATATCTGGTTATAAATAGGCATATAAGTCCACAACACCCTACAAATGGGTACATTACAAACATTTGTGATTTTAGTTATTTTTACTCTAGCTAATTCTATTCTAATAGCATTACTCATATTTATTATTTATTTCACGTGCAGGGTTACGCGGTTCGCTGTTTGCTTTCTCTAGTGATAAATTCTACGGTTACGGTCACTGAATAACTTGATAAAGTAGTCTTTGCCGGAAAGTCTTTTATATAAAATATCGGCGTTATAAAAATTCTATAGAGAATGACTGAGATACGAGTTTTTATGCTATGCATGTAACAAAGGTAGTCATTTCTTTTTACGAAAGTGGAAAGACAAATTAAATTTTAAAGTAATTAAAGTATGGTAAATAATCCAAGTATTATTACAATTAATTTATTTTCCATATGTACGGAGTTGAAGTTTGATGAAGATCAATACTCAAATTAGTAAACAATTAATAACGCACAAATATATAATGATAAAATAATATTTAATATTAAAATGCGTAGATTTTCATAGCATCATTCGATAAATTGACAGTCTAACAAAATAAAAATGCATAATTGTAAAATTTTCTTTAAAAAAAATAATTTTGGTGAAGTTCTCCATAAAATTTTTGTAGATATTTTACGATATACGTCTGGTCAAGCGATGGCTTCATTAACCATGCGAAATGAACAATTTTTACTAAGCATAAAATTTACTTTTCTGGATATACGGACTGTACATAAATTTTCCTCGATATTATTTTTTCTGGCATATACCGCAAATGTTTCAGTTATACATATTTTAATTTAATGCTAAAAATGTACTGAATAAATAAATATATAAAACCTCATAATAATAAAAATAAAAATAAAAATGTAATAATAATTGACAATAAAAACGCAAGTTTATTAAGGTAAATAATGAAATTTAAGTCATAATGTGAAATTGCATAAAAAATACAATAAACCTCACTAATAGAACAATAATGACAGTTATTATAATTTCCTACAGATCTTTGTAACATAAAATTTGATATATTTCATCATTTAACTAATTTCTCAATGCCAATTGTTTAAAATTGAATACAAAATGCATGCGGTACGTGAACGAATTTTCAAGAGAGCTCTTAGTACTTGGACAGAAAGTTTAGTGAGAACTTAAAGGGGATAAATCAATTCATTAGAACTTCGATTGCGGTATACGTTGCTGGAGTGTAAAAAATGAAAAAAAAAATATATCAATACTAATTTATTAGAGTTTCATCTCTCGAAAATAAAAGATTTTTCATCCCATTAATCGATTAAATGACCCCGAAATTCTAAATTCTTTATCTTGACACTTAGAAAGATAAATGCTGCTATGTTCCTCGATTTAATGCACAGCAAAAAGTTGGGTAAAAGATTATTTTATTTTATCCTAGCTATTTTTTTTACATGATTAAGTGGTATAAATACTGTACCTAAGTTTTGAATTAATAAGTGGTGTTTATTCATTTAGTAAATCAAAATATTTTAAAGATTTTTAATACGCATAGCGATCGATATTTATTATCGTGGAATTAATTAAAATTTGAATAATATGGTCAGTATAGCTCTACAGTTTTTTTTATTCGTTCGATTATCTATACACTAGATGAAAGTAGTAAAATACAAAGATTTAAAATTCAATTAATGAAAGTACTTAGTAAATCCTTATAATTCAAGTCAAGTTAATTAGCTGATTGCAAATATACGAAATAAATAATTAAGAATTCACGGTTGTTATTTTAAATAAATGTACTAAAAGTGATCGTAATCTTATTTCATCCCAATAAAAAGCTTCGCTTTTAGAATCTGGTGCTTTCAATCTTTAAACAAACCTAACCGAAATCCGCCCGCATAGAAAACTCTTGCAATCATTAATACCGAGAACGTCTCAAAGGGCACCATCTATAGACTCCGAGAAAAGCTCTATCGATATACACACTCGGTAAGTCCTAAACGAATTCTTCGGAGGAAAAAAGGAAAAATGAACAAGATCGTAGGCAGAGAATCAGATCACAGATTTATCGAGCGCATAAAGTAGACAGGATAATCGCGTAAGGATCGGAAAGCGATATCTACGGAAGAGACGGTCCGCGAGAATGTTATCGGATTCGCATGTCGACTGGCCATTGTTATCGAGGCATCAAGGACCTTTGTCGTTTCCCGAGTGAGGGGTTCGAGTAACCCACCCCTTCGTACCTTTGCTAGCTAGCTTCTTCATCGTTCTTATCGTCTGTGCTCGGTTGCACTCGGCTTTCTTTTAATTTCCGTTGGTCTTCGAGCGACTTTATCGTTTACGGTTATTGTGCTCTCGCGCATGCATAAGGACGGTTCATTTTACTCTCCTCCTCTACAAAAGGGTAGCAAAACCCAAACTATAGCAAAACGGATGGATATTTTTGTTGATTCAACCTATTTTATAAAACATCGTTCCTTTGATTTTTTCGGTGATTTTTATTTTTTTATACAATTTAGCAGAACATGTGGATATTGATTATCACGTAAATTACAATCATTTAACAATATCATTTGTATGCTAACGATATATTTATCGTAATTATCCAATTATTTATCATTATTTAAATAACACATTACACCGTTCATAGAAATGTAGAAATGATTGTGTACACACAGATACATTCTATTACCACTAATATTCGTAAATAATGGTGTATATACTTGTTTTTAACGAGGTACGTCGAGTAAACAAATCAGTCTACCAAAGCTAACGGAATAAAACGGTCAAAGAAGCTGTGTATATATTCGAAAAGGTTTGAAAGCAACATTTTCCTCAAAACCACAATTACAAGAATCTTCATTATTCATAAAGGCACATATTTCCAAGAGCACCATACGAGATAATCAAAGGGAACATCGCACGTATGCTCTTAATAAAACGTTTTATCGTATATTTCTTCGCAGATGCTAAACGAATACACGAAAGGAGAAAGCATATTCCAGCGTAGATCATAAACTAACCAAATGGAAACACGAAAATAGTATCAAAAGCCATGGGTTAGAATCCTATGGGCGTAATTCAAGAAAACGATATTATACTTGTACATATATGCATATGAGTGTGTGTGTGTATATGTATATATGTCTATATGCATATATACCATATGATAAAAATTTAGCCTGGTTGGGAATATTTTTTTCTACGGCTCGAGAAAAATCAGCTCTCCCCTGTGCCTATTCTTAGACTCGGGGAGATACGAGAAAACGGGCGGGGAGAACAATAACTAGAAAATCGAGCGCCGGCGCTGCAGTCTCTCCTCCAATCTCTCTCTTGGATTTTTTCTCTCGAGTCAGGAAGTACTTTAGATTAGCCTATCTTTCGATACGCGCCGCCTTTCGCGGACGCACTCGTAAACTCCCGAGTTAAACTCGGTTTGAAAATAATTACATTGGTTTCTATATGTACATGTAATATTCAACGATGGTTAATTTCAAATTTTATTCATCGATTCGAGGAATTTTTAAACTTTTATTGTAATTTATTGAGCAAGTTTTCCTTTTTTTGAATCACGAGGTATTTAATTGTGGAATGGATTGTGTATATTAAATATAATTTGTATATACTGCCATTGAATTACATTATATTTCAGATTAACTTTGAGTTATTAATGTATATATAGAAAAAACATAATTTCATTCTTTTAAATCTACATGGATTAATGAATAAATCATGTTTATTGTTCAATGTACTTATTTTAACGAGTATGCATACATATGTGTTTATTTAATGCAAACAAAATGGAAGGGTCAATATTTACTTTTATAAAACGATTGTTTTCAGTTATTTAATACACACGCGTTTTCTTATTTTTCAGAATAAAATATTCTCTTTCATGTTTATTGCATTATAACGACATCCGTAACAACACTGGCGTAAGAAAAAACAACAAACATTTTTGGGGTAGTTGGTATCTTTAATTGACGTTGTAAGTAGGTTAGGAGAAGCATCTTAACTCGACCTCGGCAATAAGAGGTTGCTACTTTAAACTTTTTGGATAAATTAAAATTTTCATAATTTAGTTTCTTCATTTTTTTTAGTAAAATAATAAATTAAAAAAATAATAACATACTTGAATATCAAAATCTGCAATGCTGTTAAAAATTGTAAATTACTTCTCAAGTGTCGAAATTTTACAATTAATATTCAGAGTAAAGGGTATGTCGTTATTTTAAAAAAAAAAATGTTGGTTCAGATAAAAATTAAAGCAACATTTTGTACCAAGTTGTAAACGGACAGAAAAACAAGAAGAAAGTAAAATTCTTATATACAAATTCACAATTAAATTTTTTTATTTCCTCAAGATAATTCAAAGTAAGTAGGCGCAGCATTCCGACCAAGATTTCGCGTTGAGCGAGGCAGTTATTTTTTCACATCTTTTCGCATCACGTAAAGAAACTGAAACTAAAAGAAATATCTCTCTCATTAAACTGATACAAACCTTTTACTCGAAAAAATGTAAAACGTCTCTTCTTCAATCAAACCGAGAATTTAATTCACTTGTAGGGAATTTCTACAAATAAATTACTATTTTTTAAAATTTGTACTTTCAAAAGTTATTCAAAAAATCCATCTTTTATCCAGATTAAGCAGCCTGATAATCAAATATTTATATTTTTCACCAATATTTAAACGCATATTTTATAATATTACATTTATGAGATCACAATCTTGAATCCTTTTAAATGTACTAAACAATATATTATGCAGTCTAAAGGGGAAAACAAGTAAAAAGATTTTTTTACAACTTAATAAATTGTGTTAATGTAGGTTACAGGATTACGAGACCATTGTTATCAAGGCAGAAAGTAAACAAATTTATAAATACATTAAAAAACTTTCTCTTAGGTTTTATACAATATATATTTCATTACACGAAAAGCGGAGTGCATAAAAAAATTAGTTCGCACGAAGAGAAATTTCAAGCATTTAACCTATAAGTACTTCGTGTATTTAAAGCGTATAGTGTACGAATTAGTTGCGCGGCTTTTTTCTAGGGTGTCAATTCAAAACAGAATTGACAGGATTGGTTCGATTATCGTGTCCGACAAGCACGCGAACGAATTTTTTACCGTAGCATCAAAATTCATAGGTTGAACCTGTGAAGCACCGTGGTAAAGAAATTAAACGGACTTACGTAAGAAACTAAAAATCTTACTTCCGGTTAAAGTACACGCAGTGTTTATAGGGCAAATCTTTGAAATTTCTCTCCATGCGTAGGGAATGTCCATAAAAAATAAAAAGAGGTGTTAAAACTTGAAGATAAGAGAGGGAAATACGTGAGTCAAAAAACGTATTACGAATTGATGAAGTACGTATATCTGCATCGTAAAAGAAATTAGTAATCGATCGAATTCCCTGAATGCTCTTTTATCCATATTTCACTCTGATTTTTTAGTGGTGTTAAAATATATATTTTCGAGGCGTTCTTTCTCTCTCTTTCTTTCTTTCTCTATATCTTTCTCTCTTTCGCAATAAACCGCGAAATCTGAGCGTCGCGTTAAATATCAGAAAGCAATTAGGGAAGATAGGATGGAAGAAGCCCGAGGAAGCCAGCTTCTTAACAGGATCATTAGCGCCGCTTAATGAGATGGATCGGAGGACGGAGATAGGAAAATGATACGGAGGGAAAGCGAGTCAGCCGAATGGAAAGGAGGCCTTTTATGCCTTCGAAGGGATAGGGCGGTCTTTCTCGTGAGAGCCGTATACTCTCCTACGTTTTCTCTCTCTTTTTTTATCCTCTTTCCATCTCCCGTGCCTTTACGGTCGCGCGCGTTCACAATGAGACAAAAAGGCCCGTCGTCCGAGGTAAAATAAACGATTCCGGCGTCTTAACCAAATTTCTTTTGGTTAGAGGCTACTCTTCTCTGAATTTACAGTCTACACTGACGAAACTCCATTTGGTTTCACAAAAAAAATCGATCTTTTTCAACATTTTTATAACAATTTTACCCCTTTCGGTAATGAAGTTATTTGCATTATTTCGAGATGATCGTGGACAAATTTTTTATATCTTTTGTTTTTAAACTGCAAAATTATGAAAATAATAAAAAAATTTTTTTAATATCTATTTTTTTAAAGTTTGTATTCAATATTTTGAAATTGATATTTAATTGCCATATTGTTTTAATAAAACGAATTGTCCTTTGCAATACTCTAAAGAATAATTGATGAATTAAAGTAGTAAAATACCAATGTAATTGCACATCAGTTTATTTTAAAATACGATTCAAATAAAATAATGCAATTAATTTCATAAATATTTAGAATAATCTAAACGTACTATATGTAATTTGATAATACATTTTTATCATGCAGCAAGGAGATTTTTTCTATTGTTAAACACCACAACTGACAACACGATCAATACTTTAATTTTAGTCTGTTTATATGTTGAAAAATAGAACGATATTTTCTATTATAGGAGAGGCATTGAAACGCGTCAATGAAAATGAAGGAAATAAAATTTACAAAATGTAAAACATCGCTTTTTCTTTACTGTAAAGAAAATCTTTATAATGTAGATATAAGTAATAATTATAAAATTATATTAACTTTTATTTAAAATTATAATAACAAATAGAGAATACTGCTAAACCCAATTCAAACAGAAAAAAGACAAGAATAATCGATAAATGTAATATTAGTTACAATGGATTTTGTTTACTGCTACTTTAAATTTCGTTAGTATATAATTCAAATCTTTAACCAAGCAAAAAAAACCATATTTTAATAAAATATGTAGAAAATTGTATAATACGAAGTCGTGTCTACGGTATAATAAGGTAAATAAGATTCCTTGATGTCTAATGTACTTTGTATAATTTATACATTTGAATAAGTAACAAAAGTATGCAAATAGAATTTGGTCTTACATTCGTTTATATTACGGTTTAGGTAGTATTCTAAATTTCTTACGTTTTTAACGTTCATTTAAGCTAATATAAATATTTGCATCAATAAATATCCTATTAGATATTATTTATAATTGATAGAAATAAAAAATAATTGTAGAACTATACAATTAACTTGTAACTATAGACAGAAGTTACGTGTTGATAAAAAGAAGTTTATAACTTTTAATTGTATATAGAGTCAGAATAGCAAAAGTATTAAATAACGCGTATGTATACACGCACAAATTTTACTACCAACTATTTTAATGACAATGAGTATCTTTTTTTCATCAATTTCAAAGTTCTGAGTACGCAGAACATTTCGAACTAAAGTTGAAAGATAAGTTGAATAGAGTTTCATGCGATTCTCCGATTCGAACTTGGTCTAATACCTTGTTTTTTTTGTTTTTCTTCAACACTTTAGTCACACATTGACAAAACTAATTCAACGAAAAAATATTCCAGCCACTAATTCAACCAACTCGAGTTAATTGAGAACGAGGACAATCAATTCGAGCAATTAACAAAATTCCGCTTTGTATAAATTTCCACAAATGGACTGATCCAATCTCTACGTGAAATCAAATTCATCTCGAGCAGATAAATGAAGTTTCCGCGCAAACTAGTTATACTATGAGGAGAAAAAGGAGTTAGAAGTCCAGCCTCCCGAGATTAACTTCTGGTGAAAACACAGCTAATTAAACAGGCCACACGCCAGTTGGATTATGCAAATTTTCGTCATCCGGGAGATTTTCGTACGAAAAAGAACGAGGGAGGTCCTCTTTGACGATCTATCAAAGGAATCTGCGAGTGTTTCAAGAACGTCGTTCTCGTAATCGTTGAAACTTTTAAATTAAATACTCCGGCCGAGAGGACGCGAATAAATCCTATCCAAATTTTCCCGAACTTTGGAAAAACGGCCAGTACAATGAATAAACATAGCTTTGAGCGTCGAGTTACTCGCTACCGCTGGAGAATCATCTACATTTCCAATAGGCCCTCTCTCTCTCTCTCTCTCTCACTCACACTCTCTAACCAAGAGCTCTATTAATTCAATTGGAAAAAACTTGGGCTCATTTTCATTTGAATGGCCGCCACGGAAATTCAGTTTATTAGCGGCTTTCGGCAGTGATTCATAAAATATGCAGATTTAATTGTCACCCACGGTCTTTTCAAACTTATTAATTTTTACCTACTCCGCCTTCGCTTGGGACCATTTGCTTGCCACCGTGAGTGTTAGAACCGTGTGTATTAAAATACGGCATGTTTTTTTTAAAAATGCGAACGCATTTTTATTGCCATTTGACTATGTGTATTTAAATTGAATGATATGCATATAAATGAAAGTATTCGCCGAGTTGGTTTGATCTTCTTTTCTTCTTTTTTTGGGAGGGTACAACCAATATTTATAAAATAGATCCTTTTTTAAATTATCATTAAATGAAAAATGTGAAATTTTATATAAAAATAATAATTACATTCATCGTTAAAAACGTGTTTTACAATTTACTATTACAGTAATAAATAAAATATTTGATTGTCAACACATTTTTCTACGGACAAATCAGGTACCAGAATAATATGTAAATTTATTTTATTTAATTAAGTTATTTCTGTTTGAACTCTTTGAAAAATATTTTCTAACAAAATATATACAATTTTAAATACTTTTACAAGGTTTTAATTTTATGACATATGTGTCAGAAAAAATATATTATTAAACTAATTTATTAATTAAATGCAAATTAAAAATTATTTTTTCACAATTTTTGCGTTTGATTGTGTGAATAATACTAGCGTATTTAATTATTTAAAAGATGTATTGCGTTGGAAGGCTCTCTCTGAATTTAAAACTCTTTTCAATATACACTAAAAAAATGTAGAAAATAAAATCAAAATTTGCAACATAAATAAATATAATTACATAAATATAACACACATTTCAATTAACAACGGAGTATCAATTATTTGAATAAAATTCAGTATATATCGATTGCCGCATTACCAGATATATTGTAAATGAAAAAGGAAGAAAAAAAGTAAGTTATTGATTTCAGACACGAACAGGAGGTATCGTAAATGTTGTAGCATCACACCCTCTTTCTTATATTTGCCGGGTAACGTAGCGAAAAAAACAAAAATCCTAAGGACGAGAAGGAACGGAGCGTATTCGTGCAACAAAGTGAGGATACTTTTTATTGGGATAGAGAAAACGGAGTCCCAGTATTGGTCCTGAGCTTATATTATATAAGCACGGTAAAAAGCCATCCATCCATACGCGTATATATGTAGGAGTATATGGAGTATATGTATATGTATATATATGTACGCGGGCGTATGTGTGTGCGTGTGTGTATGTGTGTATATATATATTTACACACGTCAGAGAGGCAAAAAGGAGCTTTTCTCGACGAGATGAAAAAGTAAAAGCCAAGGATGCCATCCACTTGACTTTTATCGCCGTGACGTTGTCCAAACATCCTATCCTCCCCCTTGCCCCTCTCAATATCTCTTTCCTATTTCCTATTTCCAGACTCGAATTACTCTTCCAGATTTATTTTTGGTATATTAAAAAAAATCCGATTCCACATCGAGTTTATTGACGGAAAATCAACGAGAGAGGCTTTGCATCATAAAGGGGGAAATCGAGCATCCCGTTGATGAGGAAGTTGATCGTGAATTGGGAGAGAGAAAAGAACGAGTGTGCGTTGAAAACGAGTTTCGGTGATACGTTTACATTCGGAGCATCGAGCCAATTATCGGGAGTTAATTAATCTTTCTCTCTTATGGACAAAACGAACCAAACTGCTTGACGAGATTGCTTCACCTACTTTTAGTTTTTGTTCAATCCTTTCGGAACACACATTTTTCTCTCGACGAAAAAAAGAATAAATACCTGATTTATTAAATGTATATCTTTTTCTGGTCGTTCTATTGAATTTTATTGAAAGGAAATAATATTTGTTGATGGTATAACCGATAAGTTTTTATAATTATATCGAGATACATTTTTTTATTGTAATTTATAAATACATCGTAATTTTACGGTTCGAAGACTTAGTTAAATGCATTATTTATATGTACATTAAAATAATTATTTAAATTACAAAATTTGTAGTGGTTATGAATCTTATGCTCCAGTTTTCAAAAACATCATTTTAGTTTTCCGCAAAAAAGTAATTTATCTATTTGATTATTGGTTGAGAAAGAAAAAATAAATTTATATAATTAAAGACTGTAATAACAAAAAATAATATAAGAATGTCTATGTTTAATTTTATTTTTCATCATCTTTTTAGGGTTCTAATGTATATAATTTGACATTGGCGCACTTAATCCTAACAAGACAATCGGAACAGTAGTGATGTAAAGTTTTATACATGTAACTTCAAAATTTACTGTTACACTGGGTATATATTTTGTCACCGTGTAACAACAATACGAACTTCAGGTTTTAAATCAATTTACAAGGGAATCGTACGTAAATTTTATGAGACATTCCGAATAACGAAAGTAGTTCAACTGCCCGATGTAAATTTTAATAAAAGCAGTGTATTGAAAATACAGGGCTCAAATTGAATAGAAGTGGATTGCGCATGTCTCTCTCTTGCTCTGTTCCTGCAATGGTATATTCCCGACAGCTACTTTGAATTTGTTCTTCGCATTTACATTTGAACTTGGGAATTAATCTACTCGTTATTCGCACGCGGTAAAGAAATCGAAATTTACTTGGTTGATTGAGAAAATAGCAGTACATCTCCATTAACTCGCGGTTTTTGTATCCGATACGTCAGTAGAATCATTGTAAATATATGCGATTATTAATCCCTTATTGAAATACTTTTACCCTTTGTGAAACAATAAAATTCGCGTAAATACAACACGATGTAGCCAAAAATGCTTGGATTCGCTGAAACCACCAGAGGAAAAAAGCGGAATTCGATTTTCACCTTTCACAAATGATACAATGGCAAACACATAATGAATTTATAGTTTGCAACGGTGAAACGTTATTGTGATTAAATATTTTTAATAAAATTTTTTCATTAAACACAGTTGTAAATATTGCATCCAGAATACGAAGTAAATAGATATAAAGCAGAATTGTTTTATACGTACAAATTGTAACAGAAATTTATTCGATTCAAAATATGATATTCAGTACATCGAAGCAATTGTTTGAAATCAAAAGGTATCGTGTTCAATTCGAGGATATTCGGATACATTTAACTGAAGAGTTTTTATTAGTTTTTTTTTCCTTCTTTGAGAGTGTCATCATACACGATGTAACTTACGAGGATATTGCTATAAAATGTAAATAAATGGTGGATTTATTTGAAACGCGGATCAAGAATAAAGTGGGTTCGATCTTTATTACCGTGAAATCGTGTAAACCTTCGAAGATAAATGCAGAGAGCGTAATTTAGGCACACGTGAGTTGGTAAACGTAACCGTTACCCAAATACAATTAACTATGTAGCATCAACACCTAGGCTAACCAAATTGTCAACAGTAGCAGCATAATTCCGTGAACTGGGTTTGTAATTCGAAAGAGTTTGTACATATGAGCCGATAAAACGTAGGAGAAAAAGAAAGAATAGAAAGAAGTAGCGTTTGTACCGAATGAAGGAGCGAGAGGTAGGAATCGTTAAGGTGGTTGCACGGTAGAATTAATTCAATTAGACCAAAAGCATTTCGTGTTTATCGTCCTGTGTTTAGGGTCCCGAGGAACGTACGCACACAATGTGGCGTAACAAGCCCGTGACAAAGACGGGGGAGAACGGAGTCTCGAGACTGTTTGCCCAGGGTCCACCTTGGCGAGGTAGAATCGAGAAATGCTGATTGAGAGTGAGCGAGAGCCACCGAGAGAGCCACCGTGAGCCACCGAGAGTCCGCGATATCCAGGAGCGCGCGGAGAGGCGCGTTATCACCGCCCGTAAACCCAGTTACGCCTGGCTAAACATATCCATTACCAGCGCGTCGGACGACGGGGCCATGCGCCTTATGCCTTTCTTATGGGCTTCTCGTTTCGCATGGCAAATGAAAATTGACGACGACAGAACGTCTCTCTCTCTCTCTTCCGCTACCTGGCATGTATTATTCTTCCTTCGTTTGATTAAACTCACGTGCGACATATACTATGTATGCATATACGTATATATCTGTCTTGGAGTCGTGGAAACCGGGTTTGTTGCTTTCCAACTGCTAGTGTTTTGTTGGTATTATTGATTTTCTCCGCTTGTTTATACTCTCGAACCTGTTCATACCGAACAGAGCTTAACTAGATGATTTGGTTATATCGATAATTAAACTGTTCATATTTTAAAATGTTTATTTAAATTATTTTATTAGTCTATAACTGTGGATACGTAGACACGTGGCGTACAAGTCCCCTTATAAATCTTGTGCACTGCACACATTAAAATTCTGAGCAAACAAACTTTCGGTGCATTAATTTGGTA
This sequence comes from Theocolax elegans, assembly GCA_026168455.1. Lineage (NCBI taxonomy): Eukaryota > Metazoa > Arthropoda > Insecta > Hymenoptera > Cerocephalidae > Theocolax > Theocolax elegans. Next base: position 15,026,415 of record CM047425.1, on the reverse strand, counting down.
TAATATGTTTAATTTGAGAATAGGTAATGTATTTTTTAATCTAATACTACTCTGCGCAACGGCCAACTTTTTGCCGATTAATTATTTGGCAGAAACAAAACATAAGTTTAATGTACCCGTAGTTCGTTCCGATCCATCTAGAAAATCCATCAGGTATGCAGATTCAGTTTGTCGGTTGAACCGATAATATTTACCGTAACTACACACCAACATATTTACAGTTCGCCCTTTCATCGAGCCAAGCGGGAATTAAAAATCCATCGGAGGCTCGCACGCTCACTCGCGCGCTTGCTTGCTTGCTTGCTTGCTTGCTTGCTCACTCCTGCGTATACACATACATGTATCTGATATTCGCCCAGTCCTGGTGTCCGGTTTCTCTCGATCTCACCGGGAATAAAGCCATGGGCTCGCCGTTTATCTGCCCCGAAAGTGGACATAGAGTGCGAGAGTGCGAGAGACGTTCTTTTCTTTCTGGCCCCTGTACAAACCCTATAATCAAGCGCCGGATATTCTCTTGGCGCATCCGTTATGAGGTGCGTTCACATCATTACATTCGGCATTCTACTTCCCGCATTCAACTTCTTTCCTTACCTTTTTTTTTCCTTTCCACCGTGCGATACTTCGTTTGATAATTTGGGTTTTCTCCTTGGCCTCTTGGATCTCGTCTAGACTTTGAATTTCACTCGGTAAATGAAATATTTACGCGCGTAGTGCCCCTCTAATCGTAAAAGTGGGACGTCGGGTTTGCTGTTCTGTTGCGAGCATTCGCTACTTTCTATATTGAGATCATAGTGAAAACTGGCTAGTGCAACACTACGTGGATTTCATTGATTCCCTATCGCGCTTCACGATTTATAATGCGTTTCGGACTCTTACTCACCAGCGTTTTAACGCTGTTTTTTCTTCGTTATCTTTACGATTGAAATATTATTGAGATATAACGTACGATCGCCTCAGCTTGTTTACTTTTCATACAACCACCAGGAAGTTTTATTATTTCAAATTGTAATTGTTCGATGCCTCTAGACATTATCCGTGCACATGTATTATTTATATAGGATTGACTGGTTAGACGTAGAGACTAAGGGGGTTTTATTTAACCTTCAATTAATCTATTATTTTATTGTTTTTTTTTTATTTCTCATTAATATTTATACATCAACGTATACCTATATACATGTATGATTTTCGTACATCAAAACTGAGTATGACGAATCATGTGTTTTAAATAAATTAATAGAGCTATTAAATATTTTTCATCATTCGAGGTTTTTCATTTTTTGTCTTGACAAGATAAAAATACGTTAGTCCATTAAACCGTATTTCGATTAAAGCAGTTATTTTAAATAATTAACAAAAATAAATAACTTTACATGCGTGTACGTGGAACAAGTGTAATAATGTATACATGTAGCAATATTGAAAATCTACTTTATAGGAAACGTTGCCACATATGGTTCATACAGTGAATTACAAGCGTTTTACTTTCATACTTTATGTGCCAATTAGCTTTGGTTTCCTCTACAGATTAAATCTTTCTTTAGTAAATTTCTATCCGTCTCGTAAATGTTATGAAGAAAAACTTTAATTTAAGTATATATTTAAAAAATAATGTTTCTTTTGATAAAAAAATAAAATAGCATATCTCATTTTGTAGATACTTTCGTTCAATGTAATAATTAATTATTCGATAAAGTATCCGCAAAGTTCGACTTTGATCGTACCAGGTAAAATTTTTCGACCATGTGCGTAAAGTTTATACTTTACAGTTTACGTATGTAAAGCAATATTTTTAACATTTTATAATAAATATTTTAAATATAAGATACTTCTAACGTATGAATGACGCTCCGAAATATTTATGATACGAAATTTGATGACATTAAATAAAGAAACAGCTAATATAAATGTTTAATTAGTATTAACTTCTAAATTGTTGTCTAAAACTATCTTTTATTCTATTCCAATGAAATTGATATACCAGATAAAGGGGTATCCCGATGAAGGAAGTGGAACAACCTACGGTGACCTATATTGCATAAAGTTGTAAAACCTATCACTATAGGTATCCTCTAACCAACAATCAAAAACGATGAAAATCGATTCCTTAGAATTGAGAGCATTCGCATTCGGACTCTATCTCAAGTCTCTACGAATACGATCGGCAGCTAAGTGCCCGAGGATCGAGTTGACGACTATACCCCAGTCGCAATTCTCGTGTATATACTCTGAATTCGTATACACATTGTCGATACAGTCTTGACGCTAATCGGCTTTCGAAGCTTTCGTATGTACGAGGTTCGGTTGTCATCGCACCTCGATATATTGGTTGAGATCGATCAAACCTATGCGCGATGTACAATTCGCTCGAGATATCCGCGAGATTTTCGACGCTCGAGAGAGGAAGGTTTGCTCTGCCTATCCGCCCGAGGCCGTATTGGATTTTTTTTTTGCGCCTCGTTACAACCGAATATAACACACCAGTGAACCTTTCCTCGTGCTTTTTCCTCTCTTCTCTTCTCTTCTCGGATGTCCCCGTGAAACAAGCTCTTTTACACGTCGATTTTCGATGCGTCCTGTGTGGCGTACAAAAAAAAATTCCATTACGGGGATGAATTTTATTCGGGAAAGATTGTAGGTGCGGATGATATACTGCCAGGCCGATTCCGGTGGAGCTCACGTGTTACGGATCGACGACTCTTTAATGTCCGTGATACGTGTCTGAAGCTTTTTACGTTGGACAGCAACAACATTTCTTACGTTCGCTTTCTATACTATTTATATATTGTGCTACATATAAACATTATTTTTAAAACAAATTGTAATCTCTAAATCATACTTCAAATGATATATAGATAGTTAAAAACTAGTATTGATTACATAATTCTTTATCTTTAAATTGTACAATTTTTAGCTTGACAATACAAAATTGTTTTCCTTTCAATCACTGTTGATGTATTAAACGATACATTTTTTCAATTTAATTGCTCAAATATACATTTTACTATGTTTCTGTGCTCAATTTAACTTTCGGGTATATTACATTATTTTACTGTAGTCTATCAAACATTTTATAATACTTAATCAATAAAAGTAAAAAATTTTTTTCAAGTTGTTACGATTGTTTTCAAACAAATTGTTTAAATCTAACCTTGCGTTTGCATAGTGATACGTTGTTGAATATTCGTCGATCCAAATACGAAATACACAGTAACCAATTTATACAACAAGGATTGACTTTTTTGATATTAAAAAAAAAATCGGTATAAAAAAGGGGCAATAAATTGGGAGGGCTATTTTAATTTTCGGTACGTCTGTTACATATGATGACCGACATTTCGAAAAAATCGATATTCGGTTAGAATCGTTTTTACATCAACTGACGTGAAAAAAGGGTTCGTGGTCAGTTAAAAACTCTTTCCTAGGTAGTAAATGTTTTAAGCTGTAAAATGTATTGGATTTATTTATCCTAAAAATTAATCAATCGATTTTACGGAGTTCGCATGTAGCCTACAAATGAATAAAATATTCATTTTTCGACAGTACATTTGAAAAATTTAATTGTCCATTACTATAATTATAGTGGTTTGGCACAAAAATGATTCAAGCAATCTATATTTCAGCTGTATCAACATCTAAGATATTCGAATATTGTACAGGCACTAAAAACGAAAATGAAAATGGGAAATTTATATCGCTAATTTTTATTTTCAAACCAATAACCTTAAATTAAACGCGAGTGACAATCTACTAAATAACTTCCAGACAAACATGAAAATAAAAATATATATTGTCGACCTAAAAAATTTGTCAAAATCCACCATGAAAAGCTTTCAACCAACCTGAAAACGTTCGACCTTTCCTTCGAAATCGAAAAATGTTCAATCATAATTGCATGAGAGAGGGAGAGAGAGAGAGAGAGAGGAGCGAGAGAGTAAAAGCACTAGTCAACTATCCCCAGCAGTAAATCAGTATCCGAACCGACAGATGCATGAATAGTTTGTTTCGGATGTCCCATTGCCGTCCCTCGTAAATAACAAAAAAAGAAGCAAAAAGAGAGAGAGAGAGAGAGAGAGAGAGAGAGAGAGAGAGAGAGAGAGAGAGAGAGAGGGAGAGACGAGACCGATCGTGACCGAAAGAAGAAAAAAAGGGGAGATGGAACGAAAAGGAATAACCAGTGAATTATTGTTTGAGTCAGCGGAAAGTCAGTAGGTGTCTGTAATAAGGGTAGCTCTGGCAATTGTCGCTTATCTCACCGAGTCCGAGAGAGAATTCGGTCGCCGTTAATCACGTTATCGAGGCAGTCACCATACCTCGCGGCTTTCGGAGTCTCTTTCCGCATGCGAGCTTCCAAGTAATCCTTTTCTCTCGACTCGTTAATTCCACACAATTCTCTCGGTGTATCTCCCTCTTTTTATCTTCGCGGGGGGAATTGTTTGAGAAATAACATCATTCGCGCGCACTCACCGGCTTTTCAAAGCAAAAGGATTTTTTTCTGCTTTTTTTTTTGTTGTTGTTGCTGCCGTTGGTGCTCGCGACGAGTAAACAAATCGGGTGTTGTACCGGGTAAATACTTGTAATGATGGGATTTTATTGTGGGGGTTTACCTGGAAATTTCATCATTCGGTACGTTTCTTTTTGATTGTTGGTATTTTTGTGCGAGAAATCGATGTTGAACATAGATATTTGACATTGCGAATTGAAAATAACTTTAGTTTCATAATGGACTAGCGTGCTATTGGTAAATATTAAAATGATGATTAAGAAATGTGCTACCTACGTAAATATAGCTAAAGATTGTTTATTGTACGATTGTAACGACAAAAATAAATCGCCTAATTACAATAAAAATCATACTAGTAAATCGAATAAACTAAATTTTTTACTATATACGTTTAGGGCGCAATTTTGAAATAAAAGAACGAATTTAAGCAAACCAATAAAACGACGTGTAAAAATAAAAACAAATTGTTACTATAAACCATCAGTTGTCAAAGTAATGAGAAAAATCGTAGATCCCTGAAAGAGTGTAGGAACCATCCTGCACTCTCACCGAGTAAATTTCCATAAAAAAAGAGTCACTCGCTAAAATTCTCACATTCGACAGGGTTGTAAAAAAAATGGAGCGATCGGTCACGGAAGTGCAAACTCCTGAAGTTGCTTAACCAAGCGAGAAAACGGCACGGAAAGACAGAAGAACGGTGAAAAAAAAACAGTGAAGGAAGAAAGGGAGATTCCACGTCCTTTAGTCGAAAACTCGCGCTCCTGGAAAATCTCGCACCGAGCGACTTTTCCTTCTCGAGAGCACATCATTTCCCGTGTCGGAGGTAGAGGATGGAAGATTCCACCGGGACTATTTCGTGCATTATGAAAACGGGAAGGACGCGAAAAAGGAGGGAAAAAACGCGGCGCCGTGATAAAACGGAGTCTGCGAGAAGAAACAAACGTAAAGATTGCGATAGCGTACTAGGAGGCTAAAAAAAGGCCCGGATGAAAATGAAAAATGAAAGGACGAAAAGGAGGTGAGATACGAGGTTGCCACCATTGTACACAAAACTGTGAAAGATTATCTATCCGCATTGTTCACTTAACGAACGAAACGTCCAAAAAAATTGACGCACATTTTTTTTTCTTTTTGAACTCATGATCTATTATTAAAATGCAAAGCATCAACCGCACGATATATACGAGGCGTGCATTCGGCTAGGTTCATTTAAATTCGAAATGAGAGCTGTCGACGCGATTATTACGCTTTTCGGGATGAAATTTCTCATCGACGATCGCTCGTGCATTTTTCATTTCGATAGGATTGTTTGAATGTTTCGTCTTTATTAATTTTACTCTCCGTAATTGAGATATATTTGAAAATTTTGTGATTTATGATTTTCAATATTACTACTATAGACAGGCAGTATTTCCTAATGAAGATTACTATTTTCCTATTTTCCGGTGCGAATAAATTGATTGTGTAATTGTTACCTCAGAAATGTTGGTATTATAAGTTATTAAAAGAAACATATGTTTATCCATTATTCAGGTTAGAAATTTTCTAAATTAACATTATACGTACATTTACAAATTATTGATAAATAAAAACATTGATCTTTTATATTCAGTAAATATGGACTTTATACAAGAGAATGTTTGCTTAGGACCTTTCGAAAACAAAGTTAAGTTACATCATTACTGTAAGTATCTCTTTTCCCTTTACCTCAAAATAGCTACCTTGCATAAAATCTTCTTATACTAACCACAAGTTTCAATTATTTAATTAAACAATCAAATATTTAAATACAATAATATTTTATTACATTACGCTTATTAAATAATGTATCGAGTTTTTATCTGCAAATACTGCAGCTACCTATTTACTATAATAAAAAATATCCTATTTGCTTAATTTAATCAATATCCGTTATAGTTCAATATCAATAAATTTTAATCGAAACATATAGACAGTTTTAATGAAATAAAACTTTGATATCACACTTTTGTCGGGTACTTTTTGTTAAATTATTTTTTACAGTAGTTGACTCCCCATTCTTCGAAGTTTATAAAAACTATTTGATAGAACGAGAAATCTAACGTCAAAAAGGATAAGTAAAAAAGTTGGGTATCAATTTCAATTAGTTCGGAAAAATGTGATGTCGATTTCAAAAGATGCATTCTCGCTTTTTATAGCATGCTACCAATCAATTTCAAATTTACGCTATATTTGTCGTTATTAAAAATCAATTTTAACAGTTATAATAAATAATTAGTAATTGCTTCATATCACCTACATACATACAATAATGTTTCATTAAAAAAATGGATTAATTAATTAATGTTTTATTGATTATATTTTGCACTAAACAAAATTTGTAGTGTATATTTTTCATAAATTGAATATATTAACTAGCTTCGTTCATAATATTAGAATTATTTTTGAAACTACATTTTCCAGGGAATAAAATAATAGATCAATTGAACAAAAAAGGAAGACACGTAATGAGAAAAAATTTAAATAAATTTTCCATTAATCTAAGAGCGACATTTTTTGGTCAAAGAGATATTCTAAGCGGAGTGGTACCACCACAAATCAGGTATTAAAACTCAATCTTCCAAAGTAAGTCACATTAACCAGTATGGTCGCATAAATCAGACTTAAAAGAGGCTTCGGTCAGACACCGACCAGACGTATACCCCCATACCAATTCTGAACATCTCTCGGTGCGAAAAATGTACGCGGCAATTATTCGACGAGGCTGGTAGTCGCTTACGACTTATTCTCGGCGATAAACTAGAAGTCACTCACGTCCTCTCTACCCTGGAGGTTAATCGCTACTTGACCCAATTCCATCTTACTCGTCTTAATGCGCTTTTAGAACAATAAAATATATGCTCGACGCGAAAAAAAAGAGGCAGAAGGAAGAGCGAGGAGACGTGGACCGTATAAAGAAAAAGCTTGCTACATATATTCGTTGCATTCGCACCTGCGTGAGCTTATGCATATTCGAGTGTTGGAAAGAGACGTTTTTATGAGTTTCGCAATGCAAATGAAGAATGGACATCGACTTATTCATATGAGAATGCGAGAGAGAGAGAGAGAGAGAGAGAGAGAGAGAGAGAGAGAGAGAAGGGAGAAGAGATGCGCGCAATAGGTCGCAAGTGGAAAAGGTAAAATTAAGGGAAGAACAAGCAAAGAAAGAGAAGAAGGAAAATAAAAGCGAAGAGTCCACTCGAAGCGATGACTGCGAGAAAGAGAGGGAGAGGGAGAGAGGAGCCGAGGTCAATGTTCTCTCGAGGTGCATTGCCTTGAGGATGAAGGGATAAGAGCTGGCGAAGAAGCCGAGAATCGAGCCAGAAGACGAAGCTGGAATTGCAAGCGCGACGTAGTTGGATAATATTATATCGCGCCTAGGCAAATGCGTATGAAAGAGCCCATTCGGTGGGTTGGGAGAAAGGTAGTAGCAAAAAAAAGCTGCACGCGTTAAGAAAGAAAAAGCTTGGCCATCTAATCTCCGCTATTAAGCTTTTCAGACGGCGTACCTTTACCCGTCTTTTTCTTTTCTCTTGTGCTCTCGTTTTTTTTGACGCGCGCGCGATGTTTCAGTTTAACGTGCACTTATTATGTTCTCATACTAATCTCCTTCATAGAAATTATTTGTATGCACGGTGAGAAAGAATTTTTTTGTCAGATATTTAATTACTGAAAGAGTCGTTGACACGTGATGGAATACTTTTGAGTGATGATTGCAGCTGTTTCAAATTAACATAATGATTGCTTTCGAATAAAAAATTCACTGCATCTTAGCAAGTGGTTAATCTGTTTGTGTATACATGTTCATTTAGGTCAATGTATTATTTGTTTAGAATCAATCAAACTTTTTTTGTGGATCGTCATGTTTTCATACGAATTTTATAATTATGCAGAGTGAATTATTATATTTATATGCAAGCATCGTTAAAATTTATAATAATTCGTTTTGACGAAACATTTATATAATCATTTTTCTGCAGACTAAAAAGATTAAAAGTAACAAAAATCAATGTGAAAATGTCAGTAGACTGCAATAAAATCACAACGATAACAGCATTCTACTAACATTAAAAATTATTAATTAAAAACGTTGTTGTGTTTTTTGTTCAAATTTTTTTCTACATATAATCGAAATTTCCTTATATATGGGTGACATACAAAAGATAACAGTAGCTTGAAACTTACCAAAAATCATAACTTATTAAATCCGAAGTACACGGTAAATCCACCTTTTGTAAATTAACTTTCGCACGTATACCCAAACTGACTAAAAAAATAAACTCCCTTGTTACAGTACATATCCAATGTACAAGTTAAAAAAGGAAATAATAAAAAAAAGGTAAACTCGTATTCAATTTTACTCCTTCATCCTGTTTAAAGCATGCATATATACAAAGTCTTGCTTGTAATAAGAAAAAGAAACTCGAGCGAGTCAGGAGTGTTTAAAAAAAGAAAAAACGAAAAAAAAGGGAGAAAAAAAAAGAGTGAAGGCTAAAAACGACGAAGGAACAAGTCGGTGCGCAACCGAGCGGCTAAATAATAACGATGATCGGCGCCGAAAGTGCAATGATTTAACGACCGGACCCTCGTAAAAAAGTATCGGACGAAGGCCGCTCGCGAGAACGAGCAAGAAGTCGTACCCGAAGAAAAAGGCGCGACGAGGGGAAGATAAGCGGAGAAGGAAGGTAAAAGCGGCAGGTGCGCCGAAGCGGCCGGGGATAAAGCGACGTTATGCGCCGGGATGCGAATTCCCGTAATTACGTTGCCCCGGAGTTACGAGCGAATTTCTCTCGGTCTCTCTCTCCCTCTCTCTCTCCTTTGCTCTTCTTGCGCTCTTTACGTGTACGTATATGCCGCGACGAGTGCGCGAAATTGCTACGCCCCCGCGCGCGGACCTTAGAATTTATTTAAAAACTTGATTGAAAATCTTGGATCGCGAAGGAAACGCGCGATACGGACAGTCGCGCGGATCTTGGCAATTAGATTAACTTTTTTAGGTGAAAAGTCTCCTGTAATTTTCGTGCGCGATACTCTTCCTTGGTATCCTAACGAAATATATTAATATATAACGTCGTTTATTAAAGAAGTAATCGAAATGAATTTTAAGTGTCAAAATCGTTACTTAGATAATATTATCCTATATAAGTGAACGGTTTACGTAAGTTTCCCTCATTATACACACAAACTTACAGAAACGTGCATATACACTAATGTACACAGTTTAGCAATCTCGTATTTCAAGTTGAAGATTTTAGGAGAATATTAAAACGTGCCAAATGCATAATAGCTATTTATCAACTCTTAATTATATACGTAATTAATGTTCAATTGTCAATGTAAAGCATGTTATACTATAAAATAAAGATTTTAATTAAAATTGACCTCACAGATTCATTCATTTTGCATTTCTTAAGAAGAGAACATTTTCTTCGCTAAAGTTACGAGCACTGTTCAAAAGTTTCAAGTCCTTAAATCTTACTTAAGCTTTGTGTTTATTGTGCAAGAAACTATACGTATATACGTGCTATTTAAACAAAACTTACATGTAATTAATTGAATAATTGCATTTTATCTTCAAATGTAAATCATAATTATACGTTTCTATATGTATGTTATTAGTTGACGAATGACGTCACTCAATTAATAAGTCTCTAACGTTATTGTCGATAAAAAATATACTCCATTTATCACTTTGCATCATCGGCAGAAATTACAACTTGCAGTTGCGATCTAAACAATACAATTATACCTTTGAAATAAATTTAATTATTCATTGACAGGCATAATGAATAAGTATTTTCATATAATTTAGTAATTGATTTACCTGCGTAATATGCATCAGTCTCTTAAATTTTCATCACGGAAATGCAACTTAACAATTTGCTACAGTATTCAAATTAGAAGATTTAATGAAAACAAAAAAATTGTTTGGCAATCTATACAGATATTTGAAAATACTTAGTTCATTAACGTTTCTTAATAATTAAAATAAAATGTTATAGATATATGAGTATTGTAAAATGGATTAAATAATTAAGAAATTTAATAACAATTTCTTACAACACTTGGATATATTAATAAAAATTTTTGTTTTCAACATGTAGAGTATGAAAATTCCTCTCTTTGTATACATTATAATGTACCAATTTGAATTTTTCACCATAAACCTAAACGAAACATTACTCATTCCAATTCCTATTTCCATAACTCACTCCTCAAAGTTTGAAGAATCGCGTCTCTCCGACACTTGTGAAAACAAGGCACAATCCAAACAAATCTACATACAAATGTAAAAAACTCACGAGAATATTTTGTACCAGGCGTACGTATATATAATATATATGTGCACACACACACACCTATATGTAAACACACAGGAAGACGCAAAAAAGCCACCAAAGCATTCGAAATCCGGAACAGGCGTTCGGTGTACACAAGCAAGTGGCACACACAATTAGCGCGTCCCGACAGTCGCGATATCTGTCAGTGACGCTGTTTCGATCGGTAAAAATCACGAAGTACATTATATATATATACGTGTATACACACACGCAGAGGTAACGGTCCCTCATTTTTTTCCGTGACAAAAGTGTCTCGTTAGTACAAATTAGTCGAGGGGTCTAATAAGCCACGCGGTTTTGACACGCCCTTTCGACTCCTATTTTTATACGGCTCTTTTTCACCCGCACGAAAGTTGCTATTTTCGGGCGCGGTTCCAGACTTTACCGGAAGTATATACACGGTGAAAGGCGGGTGGGGGTTGGGATGGATGAAGAAATGTTGAGCGATCTCGCCATCTGTCGTGTTCCCCGATGTAATTTGATTGTCATGTTTTAATGGATGTCGTTGTTTTTCTGAAATGTGACTGGCTTTGGAAGGTCATTTGTTTCAGGTGATGTTTACGACGAACCTTATTAAAAGGAATGGCGGTAATCAAACTGTTAGAGATACGAGTTGTGTTCTAAAGTTAAATAATGGCCATACCGACGGATTTATATATTTTTATATACACGTACGTATATAAAAAGAATGATTGCGTGTAAATAATTTTTAAATTTTAATTATGTTAATTCAGACTTGTTTTCATTTTTACACTAGCGAACGATAGAAATCACTTCCCACGTGATCGTTCCGTACGTTACTTGTATCAGCCGCATCAATTGCAAAATTATTATCAAGTAAAATATATTTTACAATGTCCAAATAAAAAATAAGTAAGATCCATTATGCATACGTCTTCATGAATTCAAGAGACCGATAAAACTCAGATTTAGGATGATCATCATAATAAACGATCGCTTAAAAATTAAAAATGTTTAAATCGCGATCGAGTTATCGTTTCCGAGAGTTTCAAGACGACTTGTCCAACGTGACAGTCTTCGTCCTTTTCGATTCACTAATTTTTTTCCTTATCCCACTCAGCTTTCAACTTCGTCCAGGAGTTTTAAAGCGATATAACAATTCCTCTTTTTACGACTGGACGATTCATTCAGCCTCCCCCTTAATTTTCTTTTCCATCGCCAGACGGTAGAGTCCCTCCTTTATCGCGCTCGCTCACTCGCTCTTCTTCTCTCTCCTGGACAAAGAACGGAAGCTGAGAGCGCAGAAATATACCTATAAAAGCCTCGGGACAACTAACGCTATCTCTTTCTCTTTCTCTTTCTCTTCCTCCTTCTCTCCTCTCGTTTATTCAGTCTCCCACCGGTTCTTCTGGAGGTATAGCGTCGATTCGCGGGTCCTTGAATGTGCTAGTTAATAAGCCACCCGTGTAGTAAAAATATTAAAAAGATATTTGCCCGCGAAATATTCGTGAAAATTAACTGTCGAGATTTTTCAACGAGAATTGCATTATTAATATTAATAATCTAAATGTTGATTATGTAGCTGTTAATTTATACTAATTATTATAACCGATTTAACTATTACGCGTTATACAAAATTAATTATTGCTAATCAAACATTCCATTTATTATAAAATTTATTGTCCATGTAATATTATAAATAAACATCTATTTCTGTATGATAGCACAAGTGTCAGATATGTTGTAACATTAGCTAAAGTATTAACTTTTCGCGATGACATATTCGGTGCAAAATACATAAATTTTATTATGTATACATCAAGTGCGCAGAAGAGGTTAACCAAACAGAAATCTTTAAACTACCAATAATAAAGAATGCCATATTAAATAGAAATATTCTTGTTGACTTTGCGTACATTTTAAAGTTAAATCAGCACATTCAGGACACGGGTATTGAATACTTATTTATATTTGCATACTACAATTGACAACTTGATCGTATTTATTATTCCTCTACTTTATTTTTTTTTAATTCCGCTGCGAAAAATAAACAATTTTTACTTCGTATACTATGCAATGATAAGCAATGCTATATCTCATATTTATCTACATTATCCTATTTTGCAACATAATATAGGTATATACTGTAGTTCTACAAATTTTATCTACTAACGACAGATTAATGTCAATTCACTAATTGATCATAGACAATGTCAAATTATTTGTTGCGTCAATAAAATTTAATAATTTGTAATGTAAAATAATTTTTGAATAATATTGAAAAACATATATTTGGATTGTTGCAAAATTTGAACAAATTTTGTAGACATTTTGATGTTATTGAAAAATATAAAAATTGTTCTAATCCAATTTTTCAACAGATTTCATTTACATTGAGCGAAAAAAGGGAGATTTAGAAAGGTACATTTTTACATCTCCTTAATACTTCCCCGCAATCTACTGTTGCTAAGGTTTACTTTCTTTTCTCACTTTTTTGTCTCAACGCGCTGTGTTTTTTTATACCTACTCGATAATTAGCTGCTAGAATGCTTCACTTTAGACTCTACATTTTGAACTCGACTTTTTTTATATTGTCATAAGACTTGTTAAAAATATTCTAAATTCCATTGTCTTACCTGAAACAAAAAGATAAAAAGTTGGTTAATTTCAAGATTTTGCATTTATTATTGTTATTAAAACTTATTATTTTCATTCTTACAATCACGATACAATTATTAATAATAAACAATATTTTAATGTACTTATAAAGATATTTGTAATTATTTAAAATTAAAATAATGCCTAGATTTAAAGTAAGATTGTATATGGAATGATGACAAAAAATTTTATGTATAATCAAAGTTTGCAGACAGTCTTTTAACCTGCACACTTTCTCAACGAAACCAATATCCAAACCATTATACATTTTTATACGAGACATTTTTCCTTCGTCCCCGTCGCAAGTGACGGAGGGAGATTTTCCGAATCGGGCAAGGCGAAGGAGAGACGTCTCGCACTTATAACCAAGGATGAGTCACTGTTGCGCGATCCAAGAAGCGCATGAACCGAACCAAAGACCGGTTTCGCAACTTTATAAATACTTCCCTCGTTGCGATTCGCATGAAAGAAAGTGGCCTCCCGTTTTGAAAACGCAAGTTGACCACTTTTTTCGCGCGCAGTGAGTATTGTAATACGCGTGGGTGAAATTTTTTTTTCACCATAAGACAAATAAAAAGAAATTTGATTTATAAAGGAACGAAAGGGGGATTCGTTCTTTTACGCAATGAAATGTCAAAATGGTTTTTCTGCGAGTGTTTCTTTTCAACCTGTCGGGAGTTCATTTGATTTGATGGATACATTTTATTCCGTTGAATTTGGTGATTAGTGCTAAAAGTATCAGTAAATTCTATTATATAGACATCAAAAAGTTTTCTTCTCCGTACAAACTAATATTTCAGCTTGCTTATTCATTATATTTATTAAAAAAGTTTTATCAGTATATATCGAATAATTTAATTATATGCGTTTCTACAAATAATCATGAGTGCATAACACTGCATGTGAAATTATATTGATTTTGCTAAAATACGGTATAAATGTATGACTACGGATATAATAGACATATTTTTAAATATTATTTTATAAGCGAAAAAATAGAACAACTTTGTTTTACATAAAATCTAAAAAACTTATAATGCACTTATTATATAGGTTATATTGTACTTTACCTTCTCTATACATTTGAAAAATAAAATTTGAAATTACAAAGTTTATATTAAAATTGACATTCAAGAATCAACCGAGTATAGATAACTTGAAAATTTCCATCCGAACGGAAAGATAAGCAAAAATTCTCCTACTATCGTTTCAAACTCAGAAAACTTAAAAAAATTTACCTATCCTTGGAAAATCAATGAAAATATCGTATTAAGAACTTGAAAAATAACCATAAAACAAGAAGCATCGATCAATCCCGAAAGTTCGTAGGAAACTTTACAATCAAAAAAAGCAAATTTACTACCCACCGCCGAAATTTAACATTTTCCCCAAACTTCATCGTCCTGATAAAAACTATGAGCTGCAATATAAAGTAAGTACTTAGTTAGGAACACGTACAAAAAAGAAACAAGTGTATCCGGGGCAACAAGAAGAGAATAACCTGTTTGCTTTTATCGAATTACAATAAAGTTTAACTCCATTAGTAAAACCTGTATTGTAGAAAAATATAAGTCTGAGATAAATCTAAATTCATGATCGCTAAAAATGTGGGATAAGTAGTCTTCGCTTCAATTTCTGATTTTTTTATTTGGAAATAGTTTTCTAGGTTTTTCTTTTGGAAAGATACAGTGACAATTGTGACAGAATTTACTCGTCAATTTTTTACAAGATTTATTATTTATGTAACGTACTTGTCAAGGGGAAAATTTTTATGATATAGTTTTACACAAGTTTTGATGTTTTTATTTAATTTTGCAAGAATTTATGATAGTCAGATAATGACGTTATACGACTATGATTGAAATTTTATGTTTTAAACTTATACCTATAGATATTTTATCCGAACTTCAATTTACATGGTATGGATAAATTTCTGCATGATGAACGATTCTTGTAAAGTATATAATTTTAATTTTCTAAATAAATTTGATGATAATATGACTAAGATGTTTATCAATTAGATTACTTTTAAATAACTAAAAAATGTTCCACTTATTGAATAACAATAATACTGAATAAAGTTTACTTCTCTTGTATAAGCGTTATTCATTAAAAAACTTGGTTTAATAAAAAAGATTATGTGCATTGTAACTATTCAAAGGATAATTATTCTGTAATCGTAAACAAATCGTTAAAAAATCTTAGAGTAACTAAATTTAAAAAATGAAGTGCAGCAAAAAATTTTATAAGGACGTTTTGTGAGAAAAACAAACTCGAAACTTTTTTGAATTTAGATATATTTGTTAAAATTATTTTTAAATAGGCAAATGTATAAATTCAATACGAAATTTGATATGAAACAGTATTTATTTAGTATCAGTTACATAGAACTAGATACAAATAGTCACGAATTCTGGAAAAAAATAGTCGATGCGTATTTGCATGTGCAGAATTCGGGATGAGATATTCGTTCGGGAATATTGACGCAAGCACGCGCGTAATTAAGGAAATAAGCATAAGGAGGAACATTTTCGCTTGTACGTCTCATTGACAATGGTAAATCGTTTGGTCGCAGTGCATATAAAATAGCGGGGCCGCAAGGTGGAACGAGCTGCTTGGGCGCACGTGAAATACGCTCGCGCGCTGGCAACTTGTACCTGTCGCTCTCCCCCACCTCTCTCTCTCTCTCTCTCTCTCTCTCCCTCGCGATGTTCATCCCGGGGTATACGAAGGAAGTAGTCGATAAAACTGGTTTGACGAGTGTCGAGGAGCGAGCCGGCAAAGGTACACGTTGCACCCGCGGCTGGAGAAGGGAGAGGCCTCGGTTATCCGAGCGCTCACCTCGCGCTTACGTACGTGTGTGTGAATATACTTTTGTGTGTGTGTGTGTACACATATATGTGTGTATATATATATATATATATACACATATCTGTATACATACATATACTTCGCTTTCTTCCTGCGCTCGCTCGCGCGCCCCGTTTACGCTTTTTCACGGCGGCTTGCATTTTTGATGTGCCGCGAAAACGAGCCATACTCGCTTGAATTTATATTGCGGGGAATGCGGTTTTCTTATTTCTAAGTGGGTACCTTTTTTTATTTTTCATTTTTTTCGAGTTTTTTTTCTACCTCATGTTTAATGATTAGCCTACGCGTTATTTTAAGCTTTGAGGAAAATTCGTGGGAAAGTTTCATCTTCTTTTACGGTGATTTACATTTTTTTCGTTACTTGTATGGAATAATATTTTTAATGTAACTTTCGTAACACACATTTTTTGATAAAGTTTGCAAGAACAAAAAGACAAAAGATATGCACTTCCCGAATATATTTAATTTGGTAGAATATAAGATTTTGAAAATCAAAAGACGCAGTAATGTTATTCTTTTGCGGTTGCAAAAGCGCAATTGAGTATACAGTACGTCAACTTTTTCTAAAATTGATATATTCTTTATAATTTTTCGTACCACATGTCAGATATTTACAAATTCTACTCCAGTTAAGAAAGTTTCTTCATTAATTATTGTTTCCAATTTAACAAAAGATTCTTTAAGACAAAAGATATAAAAGAAAGTACCTATATATCTCCTATACGTACAGGAATAAATTGAATCACCCAAACTTTTCAGTAGATTTTTATAGGAAATTATGAATTATATCTAAAAGCTTTCGAAAAACACGTGGAATATTTAAAATATCGAGTTATGAGGAAACTAACCTTAAACACTGCACAGTAAATTATTACTGACAAAATACATACATATTCTACGTGAACAAAATACATATTTTACAGTGTCTTGTCAGGGTCTTGTAACAATTATGTAACTATCATAGAATTTCATGACGATCATATTACAATGTTATAACAAGAAAATAAATTAATTTTAACGATTATAATTGAATCTCTTTTTAACACCATTTACTAGTTTATTTTTAAAGGAACATATTTATTTATTAGGATAAACTTACAAATATTAGAAAATACATTGCGTTTATCATTTAAAAATATCTTACCTCTGACCGCAAATAATTCCTTCCTCGCGTTATACGAAACAAAAAATTCACTAAAATACGAATGTTTACACGAGAACGTATTTTTTATTATTTACAACTATAACTTCAGCCTAGGAAATTGGTTTTACACCGTCGAGATACGGACTCTCTATGCGCGCTTTTAAAAATTGACCACGACAGACGTGCACTCAAAGTTAAACGGATTTTCGAGTAAAACATTATTATCAGCAGTTCGTTTCTTACTGCACCGAGTGCTAAATTAATTATACGTATTTACTGAATTAGCACTCGATAGTTATTCTAATTAAAACATTTTTTTTTTAATCAGAATATATTTATTTATCTTCTTACGTTTACTTTATAAATATGAAAATGTTGAAATGATGAAATAAGAGTGAATCTTTAATACGGGAAAAATATTATTCATATTTTAGTTGGATATAGTTTTGAGTATGCATTAGTGAAACGGTAGGTAGCGTAAACAGGGCGACTCTTCCCCTCAGGTCAAGTGTGGGGAAAACAAAGGAATGGAATGTCGTCCAGGTAAAGACGTGAATTTCGGTACTGCGTAAAGATTTAACGATGTACGGTTAGTCAACTTTATTTTCATTATTTCTCCAACTGGATTAACGAATTATTAAAACAAGTTCTTTTAAATATATTTTATGACGTCTTTATCCGTTTACATTTTTCCAATCAAAATTAATAATTTAAAAGGAAGAAGATCTACTAAGATTATAAGTATAATTTAGAAAATAGTTTTCTAACGTATGATATACATTGAAATTGCACAGAAATATGTAAATATTTCTATATTTATTGTCAATAATTTAAAATTAAAGATTAAATAAATCCTTAACAATAAGACATTTTATACTGTCATAAATCTTTATGAATTATCAATTAATAATAATTTGAAAAATTAATTAAATTATAAACAATATAATGATGTTTACTATAAAATGTATAATTTTTAATATTCTGGTTTTTGTTGGGAACTCTTCTTAATAATCTTATATAAATAAGACAGCATCAGTTCATAACTGCTCATGACATCACAGTCATGTAGCGGCATCCTTTCATCTTCCACAACTCTTACGTCATATTCTACACGATATATCGTTAAAAACTAAAAAAGTCGTGTTACTTTAATACACTAGTTAAATGTTAAAATAATATAGTTAAAGTATTATAGTTAACATTAATTTTATATATCATATATTGTAACTAAAAAATGTTTAATAAATGATACGGTAGTTACATATCATTGTATAAAAATACCTTTCACATAATTTATAGGGATTGAATATTTTTGCGAAATGGAATTACGTGATTCCTTACCTATTTGTTTTTCGTGCTCTTGAATTGCAAAATCGCGTTTTAAAGTTTAAATTGTAGTTTCATACCTTTTTTGATCGAGAATCGGACTGTACTTTCTTAGATGGACTCTGAGTGAATGGGCGCTCGATTTGAGGTGAAAATTTTAGTAATAGTTAAAAATGACATTGGCGCACGAACTGAATTTCCCGATAAAAATTGCACTCTGGTACGTGCAAACGTGGAATTCTAAAGTCTTCACCGGTAAAATATAAAGTAGTGAATCGTGTTAACTGTT
The DNA here is from genome assembly GCA_026168455.1 of Theocolax elegans. Taxonomy (NCBI): domain Eukaryota; kingdom Metazoa; phylum Arthropoda; class Insecta; order Hymenoptera; family Cerocephalidae; genus Theocolax; species Theocolax elegans. The sequence continues at coordinate 15,007,303 of CM047425.1, read as the reverse complement.
TGCTTACATTTAACAGTCCTTTGAATTACGTGTGTTTATAATTTATTATTCGAGTCTTGTATATGAATAGCTAATATTTTAATAAAGCGTTGATTGTTTTTATATAACAGACGTAATTTTTAGGTTAAATTTTCTATATAATTGTATGTATATATAACCATAACTATATATATCTTTAAACATGTTTAAGCGATTGAAATAATTCCATATTTACTCTGTTAAAATGAATAGTTTCAATTATTTATTAAGTTTATGAATATAAAAATGAGTATTTAAGAGATCGGATTAATTTTGTACATACCAAAAGTATACTCCTTCTTCTGAAGAAACATCATCCGTTTTAAATATATAAATTCGGTGTATAATCCTTAGTTAAAAATACTTCAGGTCGAATTTATGATTTAAAGATATACTTTATTTACTTTATTCCACCTTAGAGTCAGATTATAAGCTTTCTTAGAAGAATTTTTTTTTATTAAGCCCGATGAATCATTGATGTACATACTCATTTTAAAATAAAAATGTCTTTACCTCGGTCCTTTCAAGATAACGGTATGTCTGTAATACAATGATTCGAAATAATCAGAGTCTGCGCGTATGCACATATGTGCAATACGTATATCATTTCACTTAATACAAGAAAAATTCTCAAGTCGAAAAAGTGCGAGCGCGTTCAAATATAAAGCGCATCCTCAAATATACATGGAACTAGAAAACGGACTAAAACTTTCGCGCAAATTGTATAACACATTTCCGCAAACGAGATAAAATTTACTCTGTCTCTCTCACTCTCTCTCTCTCACTCTTTCTCTCTTTCTCTCTCTTTTCTCTCCAAGAAAAACGGGGTTACACATTCCGCATTTTCCGAGGGAAAAGCATTTTAAAAGCATCGCGTATCGCGCTATTTTTATGCACGCAGAAATCGAATTGAATATATTTGACGAGGGGGTAGCCCGTTTTTCGATGGCTTCCTACACGTAAAGTTGATTTTCACACCCGAGACAGGAAAGGAAGAAGAAAGGAAGGAAAATGACAAGCATCGGACACGCCTCGTACCAGTTACACAGTTACATAGCTTCTAGGAGGCCTGTTATGATCTTGTGTCATTCGAGTGAGCCCCCCCAGACACTCGGTGATTGAAGGCTTTCGCCTGATGCATTTTCAATGTTGATTAAATCTAGAGGATTACAACTTGTTTTTCCTATCGATTACCAAGTAACTACGTATATATTTGTTCCTCTTTTTTTACACTGCCGATCCAGTCTGAATAGTTTTCAGTAAATTAGTTTCGCTCGGGTTGACTTGCCAAACTTAATTAAGACTCTTGTACACGTTCTCTCACATGTTGCAGTTCGGAGAAATTTTCATATTAAAAAAGTTCTTCGCGACACTTTCTCGAATTGTGTGCGTATGAGTATGAGTGTACGTGACTATACCTGTGCGAGTGTCTACGGGTGTGTGTGGATTTTTTTTTGCTCTTACGGAGAACTTTGATCGAGCTAATTATTGGAACTCTCGCGATCACGCGAAATATCCGAGTTTAATCGTACCCAATTTAAACTTTCTAACTTAATTTTTCATCCGTACAAATGATGTTTTTGAACCCATGTATACACAATCATTGATTCCTTTATATGAATAATTCAAATTGGATTCTTTTTTTTTATAACGAAGGCCATTCGCATGTATTAGATAGAATATATTTTTCGTGAGGCTCTCGTTCGTGCATTGGATGTGAAAAAAAATTCAGTCAATATCGGTATATAAAAAACGAAACTAATTCTAATGGATTAAATAAGAAATATATTATCATAACCTATAAGAGATAAAATCTGTAAAAATTACTCAATTGCAGTGATTTTCCTAACGGCTTCTATGAAGTAGAATTACGAATTCAAGAAAAAATCTTTAGATCCTACTTATTTTCTGATAGAAAACAAGGAAAATCATGTAATAGATTTGAAAAAAATGTCATAAACAAGATGGCATTAATTGAAATGACGGTGAATTATTTATATCGGTGGTAAATCATGGACTGAAATAACACTTTTACAGTTAAAACTGCTTGGTTAATAGTTGACATTCTATTCACAATTTATAAGAAACTAAAAGGTACGATATTATATTAAAGTAAACGAACATTATTCATTGTATAAATTAAAAAATAATCGTTTTTTATCATTTTATATGTATTGTACTGATTCTGATGTTATACTCAATTATTATACTGAATTAACAAATAGTATAGATGCAATGTAAAATTGTGTAGATTCAATAAAATAAATATTTTTATTCTAGGTGACAATACTAGGTAAAACCATTCATATTTGTAAAAATAAACATGTTTGTTTTGTAAACTTAGCAATATATTTTTTATCAGGTTTAAACAAAATTGTTTGAGATAAAAAAATTATTAATACAATGTATCTATCACAAAAATCTCGTGGAAACTCATTTGCATTATGTAATGTCAATAAAAAAAATATTAATTACAATGTGTGAGAATCGCTGAACTAAATACATATATAATTTATTGAACAACGATATCAATTGCACATACTATATAAATATTGTTTAGGTTAATTCATAAAGTACACATACCTCTTTGACACGTCCCCAAGCCAATATCTCATCAATGTAAAGTATATAATTGAAAAGTCTCGTCAAGAGGTAAATGAAAAAAAAAATTAGGTGGCAAAAGAGGAGGTACGCAGTAGCGCTTTACGATGCATTCGAATTCACCAATGCAAGTCGGTGTGTGAAAGGGAGTAAAATCGGGTGCACCGTCAAACGCGTGAGCAAAAAAAAAAGGAAAACGCTCGAGTGCGCTCATGTACGCACGCACTCACACGCGCGCGCAACATATGTGGAAACGAAATAACGCGTACGAGTGAACCATTTGAAGGAATCGCAGTTTTTATCTGGGTCAGTCGACGCGCATATACTTCCCGTCTATAAATTTTTTTTACTACCACCTAAAAAAACGAATTCTCGGTGCCGAAATAATGTTACCCGTCGTATTATTGTCGATTCAATCTATACATACCACCTTGTCGTCCTCATTTATCTATATCAACAGTTAATCGAACAATTATTTTTTTACGATATACGAGCACTAGGATAGTATGTTGATAGAATTATGAGGTAAAAAAAATTAAAAAATTTTTAGATTTATAATAACAAACAGTGTAGATTTATACATTACGTGAAACTGTATGTTTCACTTTTGTTAAACTTTATATTAATTTTACTTAAAGGACTAGGATTAATTTGAGCGCATAAAAGGTTTTAGAGAAATCTGAGAAGACGGAAAAGTAAATAGTCACCGGTATGCGCGCACATATGAACATCATCAACACATTGTTAACTCAAATAGAAAAATTATATTAAGTAGAAAGTACATTATAAAGTCTTGATGCAGAATAAACCTGTGCGTTTACTTTATTATTTGCTTACGACCAATATACATGTAATTATTCTTAACTGCAGTAATTATTACATTTCAACAGAATTCGAAAAAAAAAACATAAATCACTTGATTGAAACACAGCATAAAAAACTAATGAAATACTTGTTTGTTTAATCCCATAGCAAATGAAAATGTATTCCATTTAAAACCAAGAAAATACGAGATAAAACGTTAACAATTGACCCTTCGAGAGTATTAAAAAAAATAAAAGGCACCATATCTCTACGTCGTACCTTTCGTTATACTGATCAAACAGATGCATTTCCATTAATCGAGCGCTAGAACAAAGAGAAAAATGGTCGATTACCCAGCGTATTCTCGAAGGAGATAACGAATGAGCAAACAACCAAGCGCCTTGACATTAATGCCAATAAATTAACGTCCAATCGTCTCAGCTCCTTACTAGACGTTCTTGCGATTGTATAATCGGCGCCGATATCCATTCGTTTAAATCCATTGGAAAGGGAATGGCTGGTTTATCGACGAAACGATATTATACACGCGGTGGCTTCTGCATAAAATCCAGCCTGATATTCTTCCTCTATATGCGCTCGAGGATATAATGGGAGGAACGACCGTGTCATTATGATAATTCGATGTCTGGTTGAACATACTAGGATCTTTCTTTCTTTTTTTTTTGTTCACTCATTTGTTTCTTTTTTTTACCCGATATAAAATTGTTGTGATGAATGTGCATAAAATTTAAGTTGGACATGGTAATTCTTCTCTTATTACAGGTGCATTCAATTAAGTAATATTTCCAAGTGTTTGAATAAAAATCTATTGTACTGCGAGAGATCGTTGGATAATGAGATGTTAATTCAGTTTATTACAAATAAAATATAAGAAAGAAAGTATTTTTTTTTAAATATATATTTATTTTATTTGTGTCTTATTGTATAACAATCGATGCAATCTGACGGTGTAAAAAGTATTTTCTATAAAAAAAATGTTGTAATATTACGCTTTGGAAATTTTCCTAATTGCGATTTAATAAGTTGCAGCTTGATTGGCGATTGAATTGAATTATAATACAGATAAATCGTAGAATTCCAAAGATAATTTTATGTTTTTTTATATACGTAATTACAAGTAGATTGTGAAATAAAAATTTGTAAAAAAGTTACAAAAAAAAACGTATTACTTATGCTGTGTTTTGCTTGTGTATTTTTATCTGGCATACTAATTATTTATTTACTTTGTACTAGTATAAAATTTAAATAAAATTAATTAATGTTAATGTTTAGTTAGATACTCGTGTTACACGTATATTGCAAGTATACGCAGTAAAATAAATTGATGTTTTATTTTATTTTGATAATTCGAATTGTTTTATCTGCTATTGTAGAATAAGAATATTAAAAAATTGTATTTCTTTACGAATAAAAAAAGATTACAAATAAGATGTCACCCGTCATACGTTATCGCTTAATCAGGTCCCATTTCAATACCTAACTCCCCCATCGCTTTCACAAGGAAAGCTTGGCTCGTTGACTCTAACCAGACACCCGCCAGACGAAATTTTTTACAGGAGAGCACACAACGTACGCTGGTAATCCCAGCGACGAACAGCGTCACGAGATTAGATAAACTCTGTGCGATAGAGCTTCTGCATCCGAGTAGGGCCTACAAAAAAAAAATACAATTGAAAGGGCGAGATTTTTTCGTATACTAAAATTTTACTCACAGATGCGCTCAAACAATTCTATCAAAATATTCTCATTATCTTATTATCTTTTGTACAGTTTGAAATGGATTGACGAATATATTATCCCTTTTGTGATTTTCGGCTTGGTTCTTCTTCATCGAGCAACTCGCAAATCATTTTCCCTCTGGCCTTTGATACAGTTCGGACGCAAGGACTTTTTCATTAGGCTCCCAGTCGTAGTTTGACTTGGGCAAAGTAACACAGACTGAGCTTCGAGTTTACCTTTACTCGACTTAATCTCATTGGCTTCGGCCAGTTTTACTTTATTCCTCCCTTCATCCTCCATCTCTTTTTCTTTTGCGTAGGTTTGTCTAACACTTCGGGCAGATGATTTTTTGTTTCTACGAAGATGACGTTTTAAAGTTATTACACGGGGAGGACAAGTTTTTACTTGAATTTAAGGTTACGCGTGCTGACAGCTCTATTTTAAGTTGATATTTACTGCCCAACATTTTTCAATTTTATTGTTTCACAATTTTTCAACGAAATTTAATTATTTACGCTTTGAATAATAAATAAATCGGTTTAAACATTTAAACATTTTTTTGAGAAGGTCGCAAAAGTTGTATACTCGATTGTATAAAAATGGACAGAATAAAATATTTTCAATAAAATTTATGAATTTAAATGCTAAAATTGAATCTGATAATATTATTTATTAATTCTGTACAGTACGTTTGATGGACAAAATTGCTTTGACATCCTCTTAATATATTTTCAACAAGGAAATAATTTCGCATTCGTTCAAGTGGGTTTAATTGCATTATTATAAACGTAACATCAAAATTCATTGTTTGGTTCATGAACTTCCTGTCGGCGTTTTTTTTTTAAATATCATACATGTATATATACATAAAAACTCTAGTAAACAAAATTCCAGGAACCCTGATACAAACTGTATTAAAATTAACGTGAGTTTAAATTGCTTTCGTCCGAAATAACACGAATTTTAAGGAACTTGAGTAGTTGTATCATTATGCTCACGCAATTTAAAACGAACTCTAAATTGCTTTTCATATAGTTTTCACTTTGTAAATACGTATAAACGTGTATAAAAATATCTGCTATGTTGATCTATACAAATTGCTAAAATTAGATAGTACAGTTATGTTCCTTTTCTATGAAAAAAATCTTAATTATTCTTTTAATAATTTCCAAAGATATGTCGATAGAAAATTAATTTGAATTCTAAATATAAAACTATTATTACCGCACGCGCATAGAGAAATATTGCAAAATTAATGTGCCATAAAACTCTTACGTCAAAATTATTTATACGAAGGCTTTAAAAACTTGCTACCTTACAATCCAATAGTAAAAATTGAGAATAGATTACTACAATTTTTCAGCGGATGCTGGGCCAAAAAGACGTAGGAAACTATCGAAATACATTTGAAATTGCAAGTGTATAAATCACAATCGAAAAATCGTTTCGCAAAAAAGGTAAGGGCTCGCGGGTACGGAATAACCTTTATAAAACCATTAAGAGCCGAAAGTTTAACCAAACATCGGTGTAATAGGAGGTCGATATATAAGAAAAAGAAAAGCCCGAAAAATAATAAATAACGAAACGAGTAAAAAGTTGCGATCGCGAGATCTACAAGTTTTGTTGGGACGAAGCTAAGTGCTAGGGACAGAGTTTCGAGCTGACGACGAGGAGGAGGCATCGGGTTACGATAAGATACAAGACTAAATAAATAATTTAGCTGCGAGTGTGCGCCTCGATAACCGAGTAGAGCTTGGGGAGAGTCTTATCTCGGATCTTCTCTCTTCTTCTTTGTCGAAGCGAAACAACGAAACCAAAATCGACGGAGGGAGTTATAGGGAAAATAATAAACGGCTCGCGACCGAGAAGAAAAGCATGTGAATCCCCATATAAATAAGTTTCGGAAAATAAACCGAGCGATCCCGCAAACGCGAACTCGGAGAAAAGGCGCGAACGAAATTCAACGTGTGAAAAACGGGATGAAGGACAGGCGTAAGGATAGGGGTTTCTTTTCCTCCGATGGACTTGGTGTAGTGAATTTCTTAAATTTATCGCGTGGTTTTCTTTTATTAATACCAATTTTAAAATGAATAATAATTTATACATGAGTGATATATATCTTATCAGTATTAAACTGATCTCAAAATTATCCAAACGCGTGAATCAGTTTTAATCGTGTAAATTTGCCTACCCTAATAATCTACACATATACTTGTCTACAAAGTCTAGTACATACACATATACTGATTCTTACCAAGAAATAAGCCTCCTAATTGTAAATCTCCCAACGTACAATTCCCAAAGTTCCAAGCTATACAGATCCAGTTAACGATGCAAGACATCCCCAATTGATGTGGCTGCTCTCACACTCTCTCTCTCTCTCGCTCTCTCTCAAAGTTTCGGGGTTCCAAACCATTAAGCAAAATTACAACTTGAGCATCCGCGAAAACGAGCCCAAACATATGCTCGTGCATGCGCGGTCCTGCTCCAAACCAGCACGTGCGTCTTTTCGCGGAAACACTAGCGTTTGTTTTAATTTGCATTACTGATGTCACGCGCGCGCGCGCGCCCGCAGTTTCTCGGAATTAATTTAATAATAGAGTGCACACACCAATGCCATCTGAATCGTAATCGAGCTGGAACCACTTTCGTAATCGTGACCAAAAGGGAGAAAGGACTGATTACGCAATCGCCTCAGTTTCCGGAGCTGGACAAACAAAAAAAACGAGTGGCAACGGCTAGATCGGTATCACGAGTGTATCAAGTTGTTAAAATACACAGTACACGTAAAACTAAATACAATTAATTTTGCATAAACCGTTGATTACCTTTGGTTGATTCTTTTTCGTTCATAGTTTCGTGTCTTTACTCTCTTGATTAAAGATGTGTTTGGGGATGTGGTAATAAAAAATTTAATTTTCCATCCAGTTTTGTTTAATTTTTGTGCATATGTGCTTTTTTTCGTTCGTTGGTATGTATGATAGAAATGTAATGTTTGATCGATCGAGAAGTTTCTTGTTTAGCGTAAACTTTTAAAGTAAAATTTCATGTTTACGCGAAACTTTCATATGAAATACTTAATTAATTTATACTATTAATTGTAAAAAAAGTTAATTTGTATAAATGGGCTTAATTATTTAATTTTGTATTTGTAATGTGATTCAAATCAAGCTTTATGTAAATATAACAAACTATAAATTAAATTGCTTAGAACATTAGTTTTAAAAAATGATATTTAATTACTGTTCTGACATTTAAAAGGACTTGTACAGCGTATGTGTGTTTCAGATTGTGTATATCTCCTTTTCAGAGCAAAAGTATCCGCTTTATAATGAGTGATATTTTAAATGCAAATATAAAGTTTCCAACTTATTTTCCCATTCTCTGTGCTAGAAATGGGTTTCTTTACCATGTAATTCAGGTTTTATGCTTTTTATATGTGTGATGTAATAATAAAATTATTACGAGATTGTCTTGAAACTTTAAAACTTAATATTTATAATACGTGTGGAAGCGAACTACAAATACGTTTAACAGTCAAACTTGAAAATGTTAATTAATATTCCTACAAGAATTAAAGATCGAATTACTTCTTGTTAAATTGTTCTAATTACTTACGAAAAGTGCTATTTAAATTTGACATGAATTAAATGTAGAATTATACGCTTTAGTCTCATATTAATCAAATTTCACGAAAAGGCAGATAAAATATTGTATACTTAAAATTACTCAATAATGCAATCACTTAATACTCCAAGTAAATCGTGTAACAATAAAAAAATGATTATCAAAATAATAAAATATTAATCGATATGCTTATATAAATTCGAACTTAGAGCTAAAATTCGTCTTTACGAAATTCCATTTGTAAGAATATCATTTATAACTGCGTTTATTATTATTTCAACGAAATTTTACGATACAAGTTTGAAACTCGCGTAAAATTTTAGCCGGTCATATAACCCAATTCGAATTTCCATCAAAATTGTTCTCATTTTTGCGGGAGATATAGCCCACCATATCGATCGATATATATATATATATATATATATATATAAACGTATATGTATATATATATATATATATATATATATAACTCCGGCACAATCAAAAACCGCGGGAGTGCAGTTAACATCTCGTCAACCCCATGAATGTAAAAGTTATCAAATTCATGTACGTCTGTGTTGAGTTAAAATTTTTGGTTTTGAATTATAAATATGAGGATTGGAGTTGCGTGCGAGATGGAGATTACCTTTTCTTAGCGATAGGCGAAGTTAAAGGAGTAAAAGGGGTGGAGGTCGGCACGCGCCCGGAAATACGAAACTTTCATTGAAGCAGAAAACTCGGACTTTCGACGTATATTATGAACGAATAAGACTGCCGGGACGCTCTTAGGATGAAGCCCGGAAGTTTCACCGAGCCTAGAGAACTTAGCCGCCGGCCGCCTTCCTTCTCTTTTCCTCCCCTTCACCGGGATATTGTTCAAAAGTTGCGACGCCACCTTATACTCCCGGTCATCCCTCCTCTCACCCTACTCTTTCGCCTCTGCAAATATTTCCTTCTTCTTTAAACGCGCCTTTTTACGTCTATATTCCGTTGTATCGTCTTAGCTTGACTTTTATGCTTAGTTCTACCTATTTCTCTTGAATATTTTAACTTCATGCACTTTTTACCTACGCTTACTTTCAACATTTATGACAAATTTTTATATATTTACGTGATTTTATGAAGGGAAGAACTCTTTTATTGTTATGATATCCGTCTACTTTGATGAATGCAAAAATTTGTGCCACGTTATAAATAAAATGTAACTTTAACTTCGAAATGAATTTTTTATTTTTATTTTTATATTCTGCCAATGGGTACCGGCTGATTGATAAATTTTTTTGCATTTAATATTTATAATAACGGTATATGATACATTATCAAAGTATTACATTTATTTAAGTTTATAGTGTATCATAGAAAAGTTGTTCGCATGTCCCCAATATTGTGGATGATAATTCTAAATGAAATAATTTATAAAGACAAAATAAATTGATAATTGTTTATTAATTTACAGAAAAATATAATTTTAACGAAAAGTAAAAAGTATAAGTTAAACCAGTTTCTGTATTCTTAACGAGATGAATTTATTTAAACAAATTAAACACGTACCCAAACTTTAAATTAAACTTTTTACGTAAAAGTATTTTAGAAATTTTAATGAAATATATTTTTTCTTTCATTCATTAGCAACTGAATTAATTAGAATATTTTGAAAGCGCAGCATTCACATACAATAAAAAACAATTCAATTACTATATAGTAAAATTATTATTAATTCAGTGCAAGTAATTCGTTAATCGAAAACGAAGATATATCATGAGATCCAAATGAGTAATTTATCAATGGCTAGTACATTTCGTGTAATTCCAACGTAAATATTTATAAAACTGAGTACACGTTTTCTTTATCGTTGACCAGTAAAAATACCAAAGGTGTATTGCGCAACTAAGTAAATTTCATACCGACATGAAACTCAAAGCCATAAATAACGTGAAAACCCTTTAAAAAAAAGAAAAAAGAAAAAAAGAAAAAACATAAATGAAAAACGAAAAACACCTACCTCCCGAAGAATCGAGGGAACAGAACTAAAATAAAATGAACGTAACAATCGAGTTGCCAATAAACGAAAAATAAAAAAGAGGCTCTCTTTCAACCGTCAAGACAACAATAAAACGATCGTAGGAAACCCCATTGGCCGAATCCGGGTACCAAAGCCATCGCGATATTGCGCAGACTGTATATCTATAAAAACGGCCGCGCCTTAAAAGCAAAAGGGCCTTAAAAGGCTCAATATTTCGAGAGTAAGAGAGAAGTGGAGGGAGGGAGAGGGAGCGGGAGAGGGAGAGTGGGGGAGGTTCTCGCAGGTTGACTCGAGTACGCGAAGCGACGACAGTTTATCGTAGCTAATATCGGGCGGTAGTGGCTCCTTAAGCCTCGCCCTCTCGGACGCATAAGGACTCTCGTAACTTCCGGTCCGTGCACTCTCGAGGCGCTTCGCGAATATTGCGCTTGGCGCGCTCACTCTCGCCACCCTCCTACTCCCCCTTTTTGAAAGACATATTGAAGCCACGGCCACGATCCGTGTGTTTATACGGACGGATTAATTATGCCCTTGCCCCGGAGATTTTCTGGGACAAACGGGAAATGTGAATTTCCCGAGGATATGGATAATCGAAAACCAGCCAATATTACTATCCTGATTACAATTGATTTCCCTTTGCCGCAAGGGGTTTCAAACGTTATACTCTATAACTTCGATCATCACATGGTTTGCTTTTCGATTGGACTTACCTGTTTTGGTCATGCAGATTCGTTGGCTGCCGCTAAATTATTGCCACTGCTATTATATGTACATATACGTACTGGCTTGGTTTTGGTGATTGCTTTTCGCTACGTTCGTGCGCAGGGCTACGGCGTGTGTTCATCGGATTGTCAAAATCAACGGGACTGACGTGGTTAACGTACACAATTATGTGTTGCACAAGACAATTAGGGGGAAATTGTGATTAATATTTTTCTTCTTCATTCGCTCCACCATTGTTCATATATATTTTTCGTATTTTTAAACAATATATTTCGATATTAAGAATTTTTATAAATCCAAATATAAATATAAAATTTTAAAACACATTTTCGAATTTTTCTCCTTATTAAAATATCTTTTTAAATTCATAATATTTAAATTGAACCATGTTACAATTAAAGCGACCAATAGTCGCGTATTAACGTGCAAATAAAAAAACCAATTAACGAATGGCATATTTTAATAAAATATAATATATTAATTCAAATAATAATGTAATGTATATTCATAAATATGTAAATCATTTATATTATATTCTTTTAAAAAATCAGAATGATTTTTATATTTTCTGTGGGGTATATGCAATTTACATTATATTTATATTATGCGCATAGATTTTTTATATTACTTTTTGTCAATTGCGTGTTTTCCATTTTTTAATACAAAACTATAAAAGTAGCAAATAAATTTATGATTGACGTATATGTGCGATATTAAATTTGCTGAATATCCTTCTGCTTGTTTTAAGCGTATACACATATATAATGCGTCATATACATATACGTATATACAGGGGTATCTATCTCCTTTTAGATTTTCCTTATATTTTTCCTGATTTTGAATGTAACGAATATGAATTTTACATCGAGCAAGTGCAACGAATATTTTTACGTCTTTTTCTATACACTGCTATTTTCGCAGTTTTTTTTCAATTTAGAAAATTATACTTTTTTTTTTATTAATTCGCGTATATCACTGCGGTTAAATACTTTTGTCGTAAGAAAATGTTAAAAACAAAGTAATTATAAATAATTATAGATTTTTTTTTCAAATATTATAATACTATGTTTTTTGAGACTACTGTACATTAATTTTTAATTGTTATATCTATCATAATTCAACGTGAAGTTAATGTAAATCTTATGACTATTGAACTGTGACTCATTACTTTTTAAAGTTAAGCGAATATACCGTTATTTATATTAAATATTATTCCTAAGCTTCTTTCAGTCCTTTTACTATACACGCAGAGTCACCCCATTCGCTAATAATTGGAAACATATATATAGTAATTTCATCCATTTGTGAAATTTGCACTACCGAATGCATTAGAAACTCGTGACACGTGCATCTAAATAGTGAAGGGAATTTGGCTTAATGTACCGAGACCGATTCTCCATTCAATTTGTCCGAGTTAATATTTCACATTTTCCCAGAGAATTCGGACGAGGAAGGAAAAGTTTAGAGGTTGCGAAGAACGATCGTTGTGCCAAGACGAATGAAACGGTGAATTCTCCCCTCCGATTATTATGCGCGATTGCCCGTGTTAGCGTGGTTGTCCTGAAAAATTACTTTTTCACTTGGGACCTTTGTTGAAGCTTGGAAATTGAAAATTTATTGATGCTGTTTGAGCAAATTGGTAGATTTCTTGTATACAAGATTCAACTTTAATTGTGATTGATTTAAAGTGACTTTAGGTGAGATACAGCGATTTTTCATATTTCACACAATACCGAATCTTAATTTTTGTACAATGAACAGTCAATATGATAAAATGACTAATAATTCCGCACTATTATTATTATTATTATTATTATTATTATTATTATTATTATTATTATTTTATAATTTATTTTTGAAAAATATTATATTTACAATTATTTACATTCAATACTTTATATTACTTCAATGAATGTTGCTTTAATTAATATATTTTACATCGTCTTTGGTAATTTTAGTATGAATGAATTGTATTTCATAATCATAAAAGTAAACCACAAGATGTATACAATATACTCTGCTTACACAAGTTTTGAAAAAAAAAAAATTTGAACGCTCGAAAGATTAGCATTATAAATAATCAACACAAACTCTTGAAGGTTGAGAAAGTACGTTACGGGTATTTGAGAGAAAGACTTTTTAAAAATTAATTTCGTTATGTACTTTACCAGAAAAGGAAATAGCTGTTTCAAAGGTAAAACGAACTATTTATATTATTAGCTATTCGCAAGGCGGATATGTCTATTAGTTTCTTGTTTAGAACGTACTTGACAAACCAACAGATTTCTACTACGTTATATACTCAAAAATAAACCTCGTAATTTGTACTATTAGTAAGTACATTTTCTTCACATGAAAACACTTACGAGAATTTCTCTTGTTTCTGACTAAACACAATTATCTTAATTTATCAAAAGTATGTCAGTTTTGCAGACAGAAGAGAATTCATTTTTAGAAAATAATTTTAATGAAAATTTGTTATATTACTTTCTAAGAAGATGAGCTGGAGTGTGATATTTGAATCTGAGAAAGAAAGTAAAAATGTAGTAGTTCATATTAATAATTTATTTGCTCAAAGTTTTTTAATTGATAGTATAGTAAATTCACAGTTACTTTCTTAAAATTATACATCGTCTTCTTTCAAGATCGATAATAAATTTTGTAGCGTTACAAAATTGGTTTTAATTTTGTAACGCCGTGAAACTTTTTAATTTTTCGAACAAAAATGAGTAATAAAAAAATGTCGAAAAATCGTCAAAATAAATTATTACCATCACGCAAGCTCCGGAGATTTTCAAAGTCGACTAGTCGTAAAATCCTTAAAGTACCCTATATACCATAAGAAACCTCTAAACCGTACCAATAAAAAAAAATTCTAACGATTTATGAAACGAAACAGCTTGTAACAAAACAAGCAAAAAGAAAAAAAAAAGAGCAAAACGAAACAAAAGCAGTCAGTTACTCTCTTCTCCAAAAAGCAAACAAGAGAAAAATTTTCCGTGTGGCACTCAATTTCGTGCCGTAAATTCCGGCGTCTTTAAAAGCCCACTGTTTACACGTACCTTTACACACAAGAGCGGTTAAAGGATGATTCGCGCGACGCTGCGGAAATTTACAGAGAGAAGACGCGCGCAAGAGAAAAGTGTAAAAGCTCTTTCATTGTTCGATTGTACAAAGCCAAGCATTGTCGATCTGTAGCTTTTTCCGTACTTCTAATCGTTCCTCCTTCTCCCTCCTCTCTCCTACCCCTCTTTTTACGCAGATAAAATTCGAGTTTGCGATTTGTAGGGGGAAACAAATATCCCAGTGAAAGGCAATTAAATGCACTAGTTCCCTCGTAATAACCAATAGCGTGGACAATGAACATTTCAGAAAATTACATCGGTCTATTGTCGCGCATTATACGATGCAATGCGACATTCACGAAGAGAGGGCTCTTTTCTCTGGGCCATTCGTTATACGAGCTACGCTACGGAATCGAGTTTTTTGATACGCCTTTAAACATTCGCCGCGTTAAAACAATTACCTAGACAATTTTACCCACTATCTTTTTTTCTTCCTACCTTTTCCTTTTCTTAATGTCCTATTGCGAATGTATAATCTAATAGCCAATGCGTTTCGAAATGCCTTGTAATGACTTTTTTTCTTTCGTAAACACGTGGATATATAAGTTTATCGGTTTCAATATCAAATATTATTTTCAATTATGTAGAGTAGTCTAAATTCCTATGTATTTATATTCTTATATCAAATGTATATATACTATATCTAAAGTATGTGCCGAAAATTGTGATAATAGAGAAATATAGGAAATTAATAATGTTATATCTCGTGGGAAATTAATAATTTGAAACTACTTGAATAATTCATATTTTTAACAGTTGATAATATAAGCACGATATTTCTCCAACAATGAATTATTAATCATTTACCGATATAAGCCGATTTGGAAACAAGAGTATCACTACGTTCTCCAATACTATTTTTAAATATAATTACGTTTATTAATTTAGTCAATTAAATTAAGTAAGTTCAACTTGTTGAATAGATCTATAAATATTTAATTAGTAAATTAATTAATAATATATTATTATCAGTATAATTAATAACTTCTTGAATATAAAAAAAATATTATCCATACAATCACGTGAGTTGGTCCACGTTTGATTAAAATAAACCTTCCCCGATTTTATCGGAAAAAAGAAAAGTAAGATCAAACGATAGGATATTTTCAGCGCTTACGTAAATATCTTTGCATCGATCATAGGATCGATTTAGTGCTCGAAAACTAAATCGACTTAAAAATAAACAATTCGCTCGTATTAGCATCGTAAAGCGACTGTCAAAGTTGGAAAATAATAAAAAAAAAAGTAACAAAAGGTACAAGAGGAGAATTGAACTTTTTTATAGAACCGATGCGCGCTTTATAAACAGTGCAAACAATCGCGTGTGTTCAGCAAACAGAGCCCGATGAGCTTTATATAAAAGTACGTCGAGAAAAATATTAGTTTCCCTTTTAAACAGCACGAAATTAAATGGTATATACAGCGGCGAATTGAAAATCACGTGGAATGATGTACATGTATGGTATATAGAAAGGAGAAATTCTTTTTTATTTTTCAAGAGACGAACGAAAACTACTAGCAAGGGAAATGCGAGTTTCATTGTTACACGCAACGGGGACATGAAGCACGTCACCTTTTAAGATTTCTCCGTGGCACTTAACTCGAAACCGTGACGAAACGCGCAAGACGCATAATGCACGAGACGAATTGCACTTGAGAAACGCCGATCCTCCGGTCGTGAGAATTGCCATTATTTCGTGAATTCTTGTTCGCGAATTTACGACCCGCCATATTTCTAAATCAATCACCTTGGCGAACCTTCGCTCGAGAGTACTTTTTTTTATGCTTTTTTCCTTACGATCGATACGTTTCAGAGATATAGTAAGAAAACGTTGCATTTTTAAAGAGCTCTGTGAGATGCTGATGAGATACTCATGAGATACGTTATACGATGATATTTAATATAACATATCTGTTAGAGAACTTGTGTACTTATTAGAAAAACGAGGGTGAAATAATGTAAAATAAATTTTGAAGAAAAAGTTTATAATTCAATAAAGATACACTAAAAGAATCCTTCGTGTATTGTACAACGAAATTATTAATAATTATTATGTCTCGTTTTAACAGAATAAATTAAACAAAATTGGTTATACATTACTGCCGATTGTCTATAAAAAGATTTTTAAAACTGTATGTTGTATATTATTTAACACAATACTAAGAATAAAAAATATTTAATTATTATATTAATAAAAAAAAAGTTAATTTTTATTCAAAAAAATAACGAAATTGTGTAATAATGTTGATTTAAGTGAATGTCAAAATTTTCAAACATTTTTAAATGAAGTAAAGGCATTGTTTACCTAATTATAATTAAAAAATTACCTTTTCTCTTTAAACTTTTTTAAAACTTTTTTCAAAACTTTCTTGGTGAATTTTATCAAATTTTTAAAACACTATTATCGAACAAAATTTTTGGGGTGGAAAAGGGTAAGTTCCCTGTAATTTGGGTTCGATATATCGTTAAAATAAAATTCATAATTCTAGCAGAAATTCCACTATAAATAAGGTATATATGCAACGTTATTTAGACGATAAAAAGGCAAGTTGATGTAAAATAACAGAAAATGCCTATATCATAGCTAAATTATGTTTTTGGATAATTGCGAATCAAATTTCAGAAAGTACAAAAAATATAGTTAAACGCTTGAAAACAAAATATTGCTTTCTATTCAAATTCAATTTATTTTTAGTTTTCAATTTCAGTTGTCTATATCTTTGCAACGAGCCAATGATTTTGTGCCTTATGTAATGTACATCAGGTTTCAAATAAAATCTTGTTTTATGACCTATTTACTCGATTATTTGACTCGAATAGTTTTAAAATGATAACCGAATGAAAAGTTTAAATTAAAATCAAAAAACAAACGTACATATAGGTCACATCTCGACGAAAAGTCAATTTAAATCTATTCCCTAAACATGCACGTATAGCATTAAATTAATGGAAACATATATACATATAGATAATTCTCAAAATTCCCATACATTTTGATTATAATGCAGATAACGCGCAACTCGTTTAAAACAACAACTAAAATTTGAAATCTCGGCGACTATCCACTTGTTAGTTAAAAATTACCTCGTATATCGATCAAAATTTTTCTTTTTCGTTTTAACAAAGCAATCTATTTAGCGGTGGCGCGTTTACACACCGAACAAAAGTCCACGCGCGCGTACCGACGAGCGAAGAAAAGGCAAATTTAGACGCGGCTTGGAAAACGGCCTGCTAATTAAAATGGAGGCGAGCCGGTTCTACGACAAAATTTTAATTAGCGCCGTGCGCCCGGCATAACAAAGAGACCTGGTCCGTGGTCGAATCGAGCGGGATCGACGCTCCCCCGTGGTGCTTGGGATACACGGACACAAGTACACTCGTATAAACACACACACGCACACACACATGCTCTGCTAATGATGATACATGTCCCAGGAAGACGAGTATAAACCTCGTCTGAATCATTCGACCTGACACTGGTGCCATTTCCTCGGGTCTCCGCGGCTTTCCGAGTCTACCTACGGATTGTTCCTTATTTTTTTACTCGATACCATTCGAGGAGGACTATTTTACAATTCATGCGTGGGTATCAAACCCGTGTATGTATACATATATCTTGATTGTATTTATACTACTTCCTTATTTATATATAATCAATGTCTTCGTGAATTTAGATAGATATTTATAATAGTGATTTAATTATGAATATTGTGGATATTATACAAGTAACCTTTTCCAACGAAAATATAACGAGATTCATTTAAAATTAATTTATTTTTATTTCATTAATTAACAATTTACTTCTTTTATTACATTCCACGAAAAAGGGGGCACTATATAGATAAATTTCTGTTTATTGACTGAGCTTATATTAAATTATTATTAATGTTTGAAAGCATTTCAAAGTATATTTTAAAATGTACCGATATATACCATCAAATCTATAAATGTTACGGTTAGATAAAATAAACCAAACGTGAATTTATACCGTTTTATTTATATATACTAATAAAATTTTATTTGTAAATAAAAACGTTTTTACCTAGTTGATATCACTTGTCAACGTTGAGCATCGCAGTAAAGCTTAAAGTAATCAATAAATTTTCCATTACCGTGTAAACGGTAAAAATTAACAATGAAAATTAATTATAGTCAAAATAAAAGGGAACAAATCAAAAGTGAAATTACCCGACCGAGAATGTCTTGTTGATATTACATCAGAATTGTAATTAATTGTATCGGTCAAATAGTCAGCCGATATCAACTATGCGTAGACTAACCGCCATCTCAATCAGTCTTGGTTTATCTCGAATCAAGTTGCTTGTCTAATTTTCCCAGGCGCTTGTTTAGCTTTTAGGTAGCAGTACAAGTAATTCTAATAGCTTTTGCCAAATCGCGGTAGTAGCTAATGTCTTTCGCGCGACTCCTTCATCACCATTACGGTCGCAATCGCAGTACCTTCATTTATGCGACTAGTCAAAAACCAATTACAACTACTCATCTTTCTTGGTGAAACTTAAATATGTTGAAACACGAAATATAGATTTAATAATAAAGTTGGATTGCTATTCAAATATTTATTTATTTATATAGATTACTCAATAATAAAGTAATTTCAGTATTTTCAAGTGCACATTCCTACTCATGTTTTTTTAAATAACCAATACACACTCTTTTCACCTCGCAGTCTCGATAATATTTCTAGTTTCATTCGTATATTGGGAGGTACGATATTGAATTTTGCAAATTTAACACTGGATTTAAATTTACTGCGCTCAGGGACACTTTAGAGTAAATAGAGTTCTTATATATACGCAACGCAACTTACAAATGGGTTATCTCAGGTTTAAATTGTCCAAAGCGTTGTTAAAGCCAAAAGTTATTTTTCTCGTAAACGTAACAAATTGAAATCCGTTAAAAATTAAAAATACACGGTGGAAAAAAATAAAAAAAAGTATACAGATATTTACTATTAACTTGTTCAGGAATAATTGCTGACACGATATATATATGTACGCAAAAAAGCCTAAAGGCACAATCAGCATTTAACATCTACCTCCCACAATTTACTTTTCTCCCTCGTTGGCAACGAAAAAACAATATCGAAATCAACCAAAATTTTCAAATACGCCATGAGTTCCATAATAACGAACTTTGCCGCAAAAAAAAGCAATTAAAAAATTTCGCCCGCAGCGTATTTACAAATTACTAAGAACCGAATAGATCAAAACCCATCTACCAGGTGAATCAATCGAGCGATAATCGCTTTCGATTTTACGAAGAAAATCCCGAGACCGGTTTAAATCATATACATGCGTTTACGTCAAGTCGGATTACAATAGCAAATTGTACTTAGAGGGTATAGTACGTCCCTACGGTTAAATCAGCCAACCGATTGGGATGTGTCGCGCGGGAGTATTAGCCTGTATAATTCACGCACGGATGGATCATTCTGTTAAAGGAAAAACGATATAATATTCCGGGTATTATACGGAGTGAAAGGATGCGTGAATTTACACGACAACGCGGAAGTCGTTTGATTCTTATCTATGCCGTCCCCAGGTGTAAATAGCCTTTGACGCTAATTAATCGCGCGAGCTGATCCTAACGAGCAACACCGCGTTAGCACCAACTTGCCAGATGCATTACGGTCTTACACCCTACCGATGTGTGTCCTACCCCCTCCTCCTCCTCCCTATATACGTATGTGCAATGTATAATCTAACAGGCGATGTAATTTTGGACCTGGCTAATGTCCTTCTTAGGAGACAACGAGCTGGCCAACTGCTCGTTTTAATATTTCGATCGACGGCTTCGGATCCATATAAGTAACGTTAATCACCTTGTTAATTAATTAATGTTTCTCACCCAATTCGATGTAGAATCTTAAAGGTCCATTAATTGTTAGATTATTTTTTTTTATCTTCGTACATCGCTACACGTTAACGTCCGATATTTGACATTGTTCTGAACCTATTTCATATTTAATTCAACGCAATTGCATTATATAAGATTTTAAATGCAAAACTTGCAACCTTACACTGTATTTGTTAAAATTTTTTTTAAATAACGTAAACCTTACGAAAATTAGTGGTACTACATGGTTTACTTCTTATGAATTGATGCTCAAACGAAATTACATGTAAAGGAAGTTAGATTGAAATTATACGAAATCCTTGTTCGAAATGATTAATGTGCAATAAGTGATACATTTATGAATAATTCAAAGATTGCCCATTAAAACCATTCAACGTGTTATGTTTGATTTAATTCGAGAACCATATACGTCTTACGACAGTTGTAAATATAAATGTAATTCGTGTATTTAAAAACTCACATTTAATACGTCAAATTTTAATTCACATTTACATAATAATTACACATAACAATGAAAACGAAAATACAATTGATTTTATATAATTCATAACAATACATTAAGCTACTTAATCATTCACTTGGTCTACCAAATTTATACAATTTTGAAATATTATTATTTAATGAACTTTTCAAATTATAAATATATAAAATTGTAACAATTTATTATTCAGCATATTTCAACTTACTTTACGAAAGATTGGTAGATAGAAACCAGAAATTTGTTAAAACTCACCTGCAACAGACAAAAATGAAATTAGATTATTTTAACTGTATGCTTAGATATATAAAAAAAAGAAAATGCAGAAGTACAGAATTATAAAACATAGAAAAACGATACGAGAGCAAATAACTTTCAATTTTGAAATATTATTATTAATGAACTTTTCAAATTATAAATATATAAAATTGTAACAATTTATTATTCAGCATATTTCAACTTACTTTACGAAAGATTGGTAGATAGAAACCAGAAATTTGTTAAAACTCACCTGCAACAGACAAAAATGAAATTAGATTATTTAAATGTATTGCTTAGATATATAAAAAAAAGAAAATGCAGAAGTTACAGAATTATAAAAACATAGAAAAACGATTACGAGAGCAAATAATATTCGAATCACCTTCTCATAAATTTTAAAAACATCTTTCAGAGAGAAGATTCTTGTAAAAGTAATTCAAACTTATCAAAAGTAATATTGAACTCAAATAACATTTGCAGTACTTTAATAGTGAAGTTTATCAACGTGTGTAAAAAGAAAATTATTAAAATCTTGCAACGTTTGAATAAACTCCGATAAGAAGACATGGATTAAAAAATATATTTAGGTGTTATTTCTGCAAGTGTTGAACTATGAGTAATTAATCAATGTCATATTATATTAGGTACGTTATGATTAGGTTAAAAAGAATTACGCTGTGTAGGGATATCTAGGTACATTTTTTTGATACATTTACTTTTACTTTTTATATCATACATATGTATCGTTTATAATTATACTAGCATTATTTTATATAAAAAAATGATTAATTAATGCTTAAGTTTAAGTTGTAATTCATTGGAACTTCATGTTTTACAATGGCAATAGGCAACGATTTTCATCCCCGACAGCTACATTATTACCTACATTTACTCCTGCAATTCCAGTAGTGCCTCCATTGCCACAAACTCGCATCCGCGCGAATAACAGCGCAGCTAACCATTTAAAATGAAACGCTGGAGCGCCGGCAATAAAAATCGAACGCATATTTCCATCCGAAAAAAAAAAACAAAAAAATCGGCTGTTCCGTTCGTGCAAGGAAAAGAAAAGTATAAAAAATCTCCAGAGTCTCCCAATCCGTTCAGGTTTTCGCGCCAGATGTATTACTCGAGGATAATACTCGGTACGGCGAAAGAAAGGCATTATTCTGAAGAAAACAGGAGAGGGATAGAGAGAGAGAGAGAGAGATAGGAAGAGAGCCGTCGAGAATCACTTTTCCCTGGAGGCCTCGAAGCCTCCCCGGAGCAAATGAAGCTCACCTGTAGACAGAGAGAGACAGAGAGAGATGAGATAGAGAGAGATGAGATAGGGAGGGGAGAGAGAGAGAGAGATGGAATATAAGGCACGAGAGAGAGGGAGTATCGATTATAGCGTTCGCGCGACGTGCGACGCCTGACGACGAGCTAGCTTGCCACATTACACTTTACGGTCTGCTTCCTCGTCAACGTCGCTCAAAGCGGAATTAAATTCGTGCCGCGCGCCGCTTCCGGCCGAAGACACGCACGCACGCGTTGGGTAGCTATACGGCACGAAAACGAGTGGCCCCTCTTGCGCGAGAATCATGGAAAACTGAGCAGAGGGTTCTACCTTATATATATATACCTATATAATCATGCTCGGTATATATATATATATATATACATATATATATACGGTGTACCAATTTACCTTAGAGCGTTCGGTAAACTGATTTCCTGGATACAGTAAATCTTGCGATATAAATTACCGAGGGTTTTTTTTCTAAAACAGGTGAAATGGAAGTTTAATTAACGTAGGGGTTAATGTTTGCGTGGTTCAAGTGTAATGAGGTAATAAATGCTATGCGGTGATACAACGTGTTGATAAGATTTTCGGGCTAGATCTTGATTTATAACGAAGGTATAAACTTCACTGTACGAAATTTACATGCAAGTTACATTGGCAATGATGTACGCTTTAAAAAAAAACTTGTTGATTGTACATCTGAGATACGAGAAAAAATATTAGTTGGAAGAATGTCATTGGGTGTTAATGATTGATCAATCAATATCAATATATAGTAAGTGTATTATTATTTAGATGTTTAGTAATCTTGAATTATTATTATTTTATTTATTTAAAGTATAAGTTAAAGAGAATTTAACAACGGTTCAATATTATTTGTATGCCGTACCGTGGCACGCACGTTTGCTGAAAATAATGTTGAACTAAGAGATACAGCGTGTTGTCTTATAAATATTAATAGCGAATTCAACTAATATTTTCTGCAACATTCGGTACATTGTTAGTTTTTGTTCTTAACGCTTATGACCTACGTACATCATGATTTCCACGGTAATTTTTATCGAAAAATTCTATACGAGTAGTTTCAGTAGAAAATAATGGAGTTCCACTGCAGTTCGTTTGATGTTTTTAATCATCGTGAAAGCTAAAGGAGATGTGGGAATTTAAAATCTTTATGACTACGATTAGGCCAGTCGAATTAAGGAAAAAAGTACCGTTTTGCGGAAAAATTACAAAGTCGAAAAAAAAAATATGGCGTCATAGATAACCATGTGCTGATGCTAGAAAAAAAAAAGATGTAAAATCCGCTGTACGCTAAGCTGTAAAAAAATTCCCAAAGTTGCAAAATTCAGTTTTTTGCTTAGCTATTAACAACTATTAACGGGATGGCAAATAAAAAATATACGTTAAATATGCTTCAAGAAGATCTACAAAGTAGCGTTGGTTAGATCAAGATCGGACTATTAGTTAACTTGTAAAAAATTAAAAACCCTTAAAATTGACGCTTTCTAAAATCCTTCATAACTCGATGAAAAATGAATATATTGATAAGTTATTGAAGTGAGCAATACTACATAATAGTAGAATGAATTTCCCTTTAACACGTTTCTGTGCGATAAATAGATTACGATTAATTTAATTGTTAATTAAAAAAAGCGTTTTTTTCGCTTGCAAATAATGATAAAACGAGCAGTTGCACAGTGCTATCCTTGGGCGGGAATTAAACTTCAATACTTGTATTTTAGTGTACTAAACTTATTAAATTCATTTTTTATTGTTAAACACCTAAAATAAGCGTTTAAAAACAATGTTAATTTTGCAACATCTTCAAATCATTCCCACGAGCGCAAAAGAAAGTTTAAAAAAATCGGACCCACGGCATTCGATTACTACTATTTTTTTACGTTTTTTAGAGCTGGATTTGTTAATAAATGTTTATTAGGTGCCGAGATACATTTTTTTTTTCAAAAAATCACAACTCGGAATCTAGTTAACATTAAGAGACGAAACCAGTCCCATTAATCGCAGCGAAAGTCATACTTTGTAAAGCAATTGTTTAATTAATTATTGCCAATGTGGTTTACGTAAACGATTGAGTTGAAGTAAACTAACTTTATTGCGCGTAAGCGAGAGCGTCTTTACGCGGAGTGGGGGAACGCATTTAGAAAAGGACAGACGATTTCAGATTCTCGTATTCGCCGCGCAACGAAAAATTGTTTCAAGCGTTCAAATTTGATTAAGTTGGTATATCTCGGTAACTAATTAATATTTTTTGACCATTCTTTTTTTAATTCGTATGTACTAATAAAAATAAATATTAATACCAATACAATTTTTACAATTACCTGATAGAAAACGTCGAATTTACAAATTCATAATTTTGTAATATTGCGGTACCGATATTTATGTATTAAAAATTACTTTTCATAAATTTTACTTAATGTTATGTTAAGTGTACGCTTCCTGCAAAGTAACTGTATAAGTAACTGTACGTGGTTGCAGGAAACATGGACTTCCCTGTTCCGATTTGTGCTTCAATTGTCATGGTCAATTTTGTACAAATGCAAAAAAGATCGAGCCCGAAATAATTGACGAAACAGAAGAAGTAGAGTTGAATTTTGAAGACAGTGTAGAAGAAATTGACGAAGGTTTACTTGATTGCAGCATTGAGCACAGTGAAGTACAAAATAAAAAGAGAAAAGTCGACGATTTGTAATAATTTTAAGTACAATGACAGGGCAAAAATAAACTGTAAATAGCAATATAAAATAATAAATTATATTATACATAAACCCGACATTTTGTACACTATATTTTGTTTTTACCCGACATTTTCTTAGCATTCATCAAAAAATCTCTTAAAAATTATCTACAAATTTTTTCAAACTATTTTATCACTAAATAATTGAAATTTGTAAGCAGACGCAAAGTTCAGTTTTATACCTACCCATTGCAGTCGAAAAGTAATTATTTATCATTAATTAATTTAAAATTAATAATGTAACTAATTTAAAAAGAAAAATAGTGACCAATATTATAAAAAGTATACGTATTTTACGAGCTTACTGTAAAATTGCGCACCATTATCCAAGGAACTCGTGCACAATTTTATTTTTATTAAATACATATTATTATTCTGTGAAATGTAGATTTTAAAATATTTATGTATTAAATTTTACTCTTAACAAGTTATGCATTAAAATTAACTTTGCTATTTTACTTTTAATTATAAATTATTTTGCGTAGAAAATAAATGATGCAATTTTTAATGTATAATAGTCAAGTGTAATCACAATCGCCACCTTGAATTAACATAACATTAAGTAAAATTTATGAAAAGTAATTTTTAATACATAAATATCGGTACCGCAATATTACAAAATTATGAATTTGTAAATTCGACGTTTTCTATCAGGTAATTGTAAAAATTGTATTGGTATTAATATTTATTTTTATTAGTACATACGAATTAAAAAAAGAATGGTCAAAAAATATTAATTAGTTACCGAGATATACCAACTTAATCAAATTTGAACGCTTGAAACAATTTTTCGTTGCGCGGCGAATACGAGAATCTGAAATCGTCTGTCCTTTTCTAAATGCGTTCCCCCACTCCGCGTAAAGACGCTCTCGCTTACGCGCAATAAAGTTAGTTTACTTCAACTCAATCGTTTACGTAAACCACATTGGCAATAATTAATTAAACAATTGCTTTACAAAGTATGACTTTCGCTGCGATTAATGGGACTGGTTTCGTCTCTTAATGTTAACTAGATTCCGAGTTGTGATTTTTTGAAAAAAAAAATGTATCTCGGCACCTAATAAACATTTATTAACAAATCCAGCTCTAAAAAACGTAAAAAAATAGTAGTAATCGAATGCCGTGGGTCCGATTTTTTTAAACTTTCTTTTGCGCTCGTGGGAATGATTTGAAGATGTTGCAAAATTAACATTGTTTTTAAACGCTTATTTTAGGTGTTTAACAATAAAAAATGAATTTAATAAGTTTAGTACACTAAAATACAAGTATTGAAGTTTAATTCCCGCCCAAGGATAGCACTGTGCAACTGCTCGTTTTATCATTATTTGCAAGCGAAAAAAACGCTTTTTTTAATTAACAATTAAATTAATCGTAATCTATTTATCGCACAGAAACGTGTTAAAGGGAAATTCATTCTACTATTATGTAGTATTGCTCACTTCAATAACTTATCAATATATTCATTTTTCATCGAGTTATGAAGGATTTTAGAAAGCGTCAATTTTAAGGGTTTTTAATTTTTTACAAGTTAACTAATAGTCCGATCTTGATCTAACCAACGCTACTTTGTAGATCTTCTTGAAGCATATTTAACGTATATTTTTTATTTGCCATCCCGTTAATAGTTGTTAATAGCTAAGCAAAAAACTGAATTTTGCAACTTTGGGAATTTTTTTACAGCTTAGCGTACAGCGGATTTTACATCTTTTTTTTTTCTAGCATCAGCACATGGTTATCTATGACGCCATATTTTTTTTTTCGACTTTGTAATTTTTCCGCAAAAAAATATTAATTCGACTGGCCTAGATGCTATAATGTGAAAACAGTACAACAATACGTATTACGGTATAACAATGTCTACGATGTAACAACTTTTGTAATAACCTATAAATTTAGTATAGAGCTTACGATAAGTTTTAGAAAAAAAAATGAAGTAAATTAAAGTACACGTGTTATTTTACTTTATCGAAAGTCACTAAATGTTCCGTATGAATCTCCTGTGTAATGAACTATAATTTGATGCTACACGTTTATAGATATAGCTTGTTCATTTATTGATAATAGTATTTTTAATTATTGCTGTGTTTAGTTTAAATTATTGTTGTTCTGTGTGTATTATTGTGTTTGATTTACATAAATAAATAATATAGTATGTAATGTAAACGAGATGTTGCTATTTACTTTTGAAACTAAAAAAATCAATTTTAAAATAATTGGTACGATTGTTTATAATTAGTAAAAATAGTAAAAAAATTCATATTTTTTATCCAGTAACTACAAGTGTGATCACTTTTCACGTTTAAGGCTACGCCATCCCAGTTTATTTATTTAACTTACGATTTTATATAAATTATAATTAAATATTGGAATTTTTAATGATTTTTCAATTATGAAAATATCAGTATAAAGAGGTAATTAGCATGAAATATTGGCACGTGCAAAATATATGTATACAAACACGCAGCTAAATTGAACAAACAAATTGCAATTTATAGCATGAAATAATATAATATAAAGCTTTAAAAATTCAATAACGAAATTTACAAAAAATGGAAAAAGCATGATCAATATATCTTTACTAATTGAAAATAAAAAATGTAATTTGTAAAATATGATTAATAATCTGCACTGTACTTGCGGACATGCAATTTGAATCGTTAAACCCCAATGAAATAATGAATTGTTACTGGAAAATGTAATGTTTCAATATTTTTCCATGGAAAAAAATTCTCTTATTACACATACCACGAGAAAAATCATAAAAACTACAATAAATCCTTACACTTGACATATAATAAAAACATAAATTCAAAATTAATTTTGTATATTAAAAACTACAAATATCGCATTCAAATATGTTATATATATACGTATTCGAATACAACATTCATTTTCTCATGCACACCACACACCTATGCATCTTTTTAACGATAATTTTCGATAAATCAATTTTAACCAAATATCAATTATATTCGAACAAAGAAAATGTCATAGCATACCCGATGAAATATATAATTCGCAGCAACCGCGTGATTTTATTAGCCAAATTTGAGTAATTATCAAGATCCATTATTTTCCCATAAGGGATATACTAAAATCTGCCTCTGCAGAGAGTCTATAAATTAAGAAAACGGCCCAAGTAGAGAAAGTTTAATACTTTATTTTAAGGCAACAATAAGATTCCCCGCGCTGCATCTGACGGCTCTTAGTTATGTCGCGCGGGCGACTCTTGTGCAACCGCGAGGAGACGCCCGAGCTGCTTCCGACACCCTCCTTGCCACGTTTGCGCATTCATATATATTTATTTATATTTCCCGTTGTCGTTGCCCCGAAAAATTTTTCCGTCTAGCCGGCTCCTTTCACGGAAATCGACAATAAAAGCGAGGGATTGCGCACACTCCGCACATTTCCCGCACATGTCGACGCATATACGCATAATTTCTCCCGACCTGACGTTGGTCGTACTCTACCTCTCTCTCTCTCTCTCTGTTGCTTTTTTTCTTTCCTTTTCTTTTCATTTCTTTTTTAATGTCTTTCTGTGGCCTTTTTTCAATATAACACGTTGATGTATATTTTCTGTTTGGATGGAATATGATGGTTTTGTAATGAGAACTTTTCTGGTGAGTTATGATTTCTTTTTTTTATGAATTAAGGTATGAAATTTGATACTAATGGGTGTAATCTTTGAAATATAATGACAGGTATTAAAGTAAATGATTGAATTAAGTACACTATATTAAATAAATTATGAACTTTACCATTACTTCATTAAATATTTGTACAAGATAGTGTTTTATGCTTTATTCGCAAAATAGATGTATTTTTTTATTAATAAAATTAGTATACTAATTAATTGTAACAAGAAAAACGAGATATCCTGTTAGTAAATACAACGCTTGATTAATATTATTAAAGTCGATTAAAATTGTTTTGCACGCAAAGTTTCAACATAGTTATGTTATTCTACCTGAAAGTATAGCAAAACTAACTTTTTTTTAACTTTTGCATAATTGGCTTAGTCATGGGAAAAAATAGTTACGCAAAAAGTTGATACTCGATAAACCGCGGGGGCTGAAACGTAATTAAAAAGGTAAACGAGAAGCAAAGTTCTAGTCTGCAAACGTACAAACTGTATTTAGGTAATAATTTTCCTTACTAGTTTGAAATTGAAAAATCTGTTTCCGATTTTTTTTACACATCGCAATAGTAATAATTTGAATGTATATATACTTTAGCATACGTTATAATTATATGCATAAACGACATGTTAAAGAGAACATATAATATTTTACGTATATTTTTCGGTTAATTTTAAGAGTAAAAACCACATGCTTTACATAAAAATAATTATCTATTCGTATGCAATTATTTTTACATAAGCATAATACGACATATATCATGCACGCAAAATGTGAAGTGTAAACCATTATTTTTTATATTTGTTGTAATGATCTTATGCTACATGTAATAAAATTGAATAATTAAGTTTAGAAATAAAAAATGTATTATATTCTTTTATTATAAAAAAGAAAATGAAAGAAAAATAAAAGTTTACTTTAATTAAATACATTTAGTTTCTTATATATTAAAATAACATCTAAAACTAATAGCGTAACCAAAAAATGTTTCTCATTCACCGAATATTTAAATGTGACAAGCTCAGTTCGACTTCTCCAACTTATCATTTCTTTGTATTATTCCGACCCAGTTTTTCTATTTCGCTGCGTCGCTCTCATAGAGGCAAACTTGAAGTTCCTATATAAACTACACTGATCAAACACCGCCATTCAAATAAAGCCGAGCGAAGCAAATTCAAAATCTTTATACTCTCGAAATATCTCCCTTCCACCCTTGGAAAAAAAGAAACATTAAAGTATATTGGGAAGATATACACACGCACGCACACGCACACGCACACTCGCACCACGGTGAACAATTGGCTCGCAGCAAATTATCCTTTTTTTTCCTACAACTCACATGGGATAAAAAATGTCTAGTATTTACCTACGCTCTTTTGTTCCGTATTTATGCATTGATAATGCATTGCACGACGCCTTCATTATAACGCGCGCAAGAGGACAATGAGGGACGAAACGATCGGTGAATTTTCGGAAATTAGCTGGACATTAACTGAGTATAAGGCGTCCGGAATTAGCGAGCATAACCACTGCACACGTATGAATAGAACCATAGGACGAGGGTCCTCTCACGAAAAACGAACGGCTATAAATGAACCGGTGAAAGCCCATTCACCCCACCTCCTCTTTGAAATCACCGTGCGAGTGCGCGCGCGCGCGCGCTTGGATTTTGTGCTGTGTATTCTAAGGACAAACATTTTCGTCTTTTACCAGCCGTACCCATAGCTTTTCTACTATCCGAAGTTTGCTCTTTTATTTCGAATATTTCGAGTGCGAAATGGAGGGTTAGGATTAAGTTTGATATAGGAACAATAGGTATACCATGATCAATGGTCAATTTTCGAGAAAGTTAAGTGCAACTATTTGAATTCGATGGTGAAAGGGTTTTGTTCAACGAAATTTGTAAGTTTTCGGATTTTCGCAAAGCTTTCGTTGTTGAGTAAACAAATGTAATACGAAGCTATGTTATTTCTAAAATTTAATGAATTCACTGAATGTTAGAAAATAGATTATTCTATTTTACATCAATAGGTATATATTGTACAAAAACTTTGATCCGATAGTATACAGAAGTTACGAAGTTTATGCGCACTATTTATCATTTTATATTTCAACATTACGTAGTTTAAACACTATGCTATAAATAATACATTCCAGATTTAATTAAATTATCTTAGTATTTATACTTTCTTATTATTACAGCAACTCGATTTTTAACCAAAGGTTTTATTAGCATAACTTAATACAAATACGAATTGAAATGCACAAAGTTGTTAGTGTTGCAATTTTATCTTAACAAATCTCAAAAAGCTCAGTAGCATTCTATATACATCTTTTATCTCTAATAATATATATATTGTATTATGTAAACTTAATTATCCAGTATTTATTACGTAATATTTGAATATCAGAACAAAAAATACATCTAAATTGCAGGTAGCAATGATAATTAAATTGTGTCTAATAGATACATTTGATTTAAATAAAATTTATTAATTGTAATGTTGTTAAATAAGAAAAATCATGGTTCAAATCTAAATGTACATCCCATAATCGCATTAAATAAATATACATTTAAGAGGATGTGAAAAGACCTGTATATATCTTAACCTAGGAAAGTTAAAAGTAATTATGAATATTCATTTTTAAATTTAATTAGTGTACTTAATCCATATAAAATGCGTTTCGTCATCTCTTTCATCGCGAACGCAAACATTTCTTAAAAAAAAACATTTTAAACGATTCTATTAACGATATAAAAAGACATTATAAACTTTATGAAAATTTTAATTACTGCAGTTTATATTTGCTTGTGTAGTTTAACATTGTGTACCTATTTAATAACAAAAAGTACAGAGTTTTAATTAAAAAAAAGAAATACAAATAAAAACTATATTACATCTTACATTAGATTTAATAAAACTTTGATTGTTTTGTTTGCATATGAAAAAGGTTGGCCTGCTCGTTGAGAATGAGATTGAATGCAACTTTCACTCGAAACTACATGCAAGAACTGTTGCTTTTCGTCATGAAAAAGCATGTCTTCTATTTGGAACTCCAATATCTGATCGGCCACCTTGATACGACTGAGAAAAATTGGAATCAAAAATTAAATTACAAGATCGGAATATTTGTGCTTGGTAAGTATGTGAATATATATGCATTCACTTCGTACCGATTTGGATTGGATTTCCACGGTTTATTTAATATCGCGTTACAATATTACGTCTTTTATACGTATAATTAAATTCAAATTTATTATACACCTTTAGCTGTTTGTGCAAATGCAAATATTATATGTAAAAACATGTATTCGCAAATTAATTTATCACTTTTTACTTTTTTTTTTACTTAACGTCCAATAAACGCAGGGAAATAATTATTCATATACAAGAGGTAATAATTTTTCGTTATACCCAACAATATGTGTTTTCTTTAATAATTCTGCGATACTATTTGTTCTTGTAAGAATTTTTTAAAGAATAAATAATGAAATATCGGGTATAATAAAGCTCAGCGCATGATTACATTCTCTTTACTACAAGGAATTGTGAACAGCCTATATAAGAGAAATTAATAAAGAACAAAGTTAGTAGAAAAAGGAACAAATGGGAATGACATAATAAAAAACAGTAGAGCATAAAATAGGTAAAATAGGAATAGGGGAAAATGAAAGTGCATGGCTATTTAATTATAAAGTGTGCATATTTAAGAAGCAGCTTTACGTTGTTTCGAGTTTTTGTAAAAATATTGTCCAATATGGTAATAAATTCTTAAATATTTTGTTTGTTTTGTGTTATTTGAATCCCAAGCTTAATATGAGTAACTATTGTATCTGAGATATTTATAAAATACAATTTGAAACGTTCTATCTATAATGATGTATTCTACTTATGCCTATCACATAAAACAGCAATTTCAAATATCTTTATAAGTACTTTAATAATTGATCACACAAATAGGAATTAAAAATATTTTTTCGTCAAAAAAATGCTGAAGCATTTGAATACCTTGAATCAGTTTAGTATCTTTTAATAACATTAATTATTAGTAATTAAATCTCGTTGCAGTAATATCCAGTCATAAATCCATGAAGAAGTGGGAATAAGGAGAGAAAATTTTTAATTGTCAAGTCACGAAAGACGTGACAGCACGAAATGACTATTCATATATGACTGAATATCTTCGAGAAGCAAAACATTTAACCTCGTGAAATTAACCTCAGGGTTTTTATATGCGACACTGGGAAATCGCATGAAAAAAAAATAATGAAACTAACCCTTAATTTCATCGTATTACGTTCGTATTTAATATCGCTAGGTATTATTTCATTCCGTTGGCAAAGAGATATGAAAAAAAGTGATTACGCAGCTAATAATTTGCAATTTAAATCGTAATGAAAACCGAAGATATAATATAGTAGTTGACCCTATACTCTTTATTTTCGGCTCTGGATCAATTTAAGAAATTGCAATTACTTTTTGTATAGCCAAGCGCAATTTGCTTCCATGAAACTCAAGGAAATCGGTCAGGTCAACGGTTTTCCTCAACTTTAACGAACCTCGTAAAAAACACGACCGGATGACCTCGAGGTCTATCTACCTTATCTTCGACCGCGGTCTGAATACGAGAGGAAGGGCAAAACTGAATGCTCTGAGACGGTGTAACTGCGCGTTTCACAAATCTCGACGGGGTTTTCCCTTCGAACCTCTACCTGGTCAGGTCACGCGGGACAACTAGTACTATACTCTCTCTATCTCTTTCTCTCTTTCTCTTTTGCTCTTTCTCCCTTTGCTTTTCCGCGGCGTCACCCGGCGCCTTTAATCTTAATTAAAAGCGACTCCTTGATGGATGCGTGCTTTCTCTCTTTCTCGTTTTCTTACTCTTTCTGGGATGCGAGTTCGGAAGGCGCTCACGGAATTTGTTTGTTCGGCACCGAACGATGAGACCAGGCGATTCAACCTCTGAAGTGTACCGCGTTGCGGTTTCAGGATTCATTTGTAAATCACGTGACCTTTTTCTTCTTACGATCAACGCTACTTGGATTTTAGATTATTATTATCCTAGTACGTTATTATTATTATTATTATTATTATTATTATTTTATACCGACACATTTTTTTGCTGATTGGTGTAATTAAATTAATTAAATACCCGTGAAATAGATTATGTAATCAATTAAAAAATATGTCACATCAAAATTAGCAAATACTAACCATAAAAATAAGTTTTTAGTAGCAATAGACTATTTAAGTTAAATAAATTGGATTAACCGAGAAATAACTTTCAGTTATAGTTTGAAAGGTACTAAAGATTTTCAAATTGAAGCATTGATTACATTAAGGTTAATTAAGTGAATTTTAGTGGTCGTTCAATTCGCATTAATTTCTAGTTTAATGCTCAGTTTCTGCTTTACTACTTCTAAAAACATAGAATTTAATATTTAAATTTATGTCACGACCATTTATACATAATTTAATTGAAATTTTTGCTCTTACCTTGGATTAGAACAACAAAAAGAAAATAACGATAGCTCTGATATTAAAAATAAAACATGACATTAATGCAACTATGGGTGATTAAATTGATCTACTATAATTGCAGTAAAAGATCGTAATGTATTATTATATTGGAATTTCTGGGTATTAAATACAATATTGATGTATGAAGGTATATATAGATGAGTCTACAGTATGTAATGTTATGAAAGAACTATTATTTGCTTATCAGAATCAACGCAGAATTCGCATAAATCTTTAGGATGACATTTCAGTTATATTCGAGAATGACGATGCGATCTTTCGATACACAAGAAGAGCCCAAAGAGTAGAGTCTCCCCCTTCTACCGAAATGTGACTTTCATCGGCAGTGACTCGCGCCATCGGTCGCTAGAAATAATCCCATCGAGCATCTCTCTGCACCTTCCCCCACCCCCGTGTAGTCGGAGTCAATTTTTTTTCGAAATTCTCCGGCGATATTTATAGTCTTCATGGAAGATGTAGCTCGGAGGTACAACTGTACTATTAATCAGAAGATTCACGAGTAGACCGAGCCCGCGAGGTTCTAAAGAAAACAATGGGATTGTTAGAAGATTTACGCGGCAGTTGCGCTTCCGAGCACCCGTCATACGACGGAAAATCGCGGAGGATCACAATCCCCTTCGCGAGTTTCCTGCAAGAAGCACACACACACACACACAGACACATGCACACACCACACACGCACACTGCACTGCCAGGTTCAGCGGTAGAGCTCATTTTTCCGGGGGCTGGCCGATTTTTCTCTTCTCCCCTTTTCCCAACCCTTTCATTCGACTCAAGCGCCAAGTTAAAGAGAGGGAAAAGAGTAAGAGAGAAGCGACGCTACGTAAGCTGGACTCGTAACGACTCTTCGAGAGCACACCGAGGTTAGACTGCTCGACGTTTGTCCCGCTAACGACGTCACCCCGGTCTCTCTTTAGCTTCAACAACAAAACCCGAGCACGAGAATCAACGCTGATAAATATTACGATCCTTTCCTACATCGTCGCACAGTTAAACGCCCCTCCCTCCTTCCTCCTCCTTCTCCTCTCCTTCTTCTTCTTCTACTTCTTCTTTACCGAGATAATGGATTATACCAATTTGCAATCGTTTACCTTCTACTCCTCTTTGCTCCTCCTTACTAACTTGATGAATTTATCTTCAGATTCTACAATTCCGCGAGGTGATATTTCTATTTTAACGTGTTGTAATGACCAGATTTCGGAAGGACGAAATCTCTCCAATAACGAATCAAAGTTTCTGCCATTTAATGATCACTAAATAGGTGATTATCATCTTACAATATTAAGATTTCACAAATGATATTCATTTGATATACGTACAGATAAAACCTCATTACTTTACATACATTAAGGCATAACTACACATTCATTTTTCATGTATAACTATGCATATGTTAATTCTGTGAATACATTAAAAGATATATTTTTCGGACTTTAATACACCTACATATTTCTATTTTCTTCATTTATAATTTAATTTAAAATTTAATTCGCGTATTTGAACAATGATGATATTTTAAAATTATCGAATAATTTATAATATATAGAAATAAATAAAATCATATAAAAATGCAGATATCTAACTATCAAAGATGAAATCTTCGCATGATTAGCACAACACGTTAAATCAAAGTTCAAACTCATCGTTTCAATTGCTCAATTGAGTAAGTAATAAACATTTGAATATAAGAAAAAAAGCAAAATTCTATCATACAAAATGTTGAGAAATTGATAGATTGTATCAGTGGTAGAAGCAATTCGCGCGTTGAAGCTTGAAAAGATTCAAATCAATATTTTCATTTGGTGCGAGGATGAAATAACCAAGCAACCCTCTCGATCATTACGACGCGTAAGTGAAATCCCAGACTGTGTACAAAAGTAATTATAAAAGGGGTATTAAATCGGAGATTGGAGGGTGGGAAATATGCGAATACGTTGGCGCGCAGTTGACTCTCGATCGAACGGTTGAACAAGCAAATTTCGAACCGCTAACTGGATTTTATGCGACCGAAAATCGTTCGCGACATTTGCGCGCTCGCGGAAATCAAAGTTCCAGCCGTTAATCGCGCGATAAAGGACAATGCGTGTCCCCTGGTTCGTTATTTATCGGCAATCGCGCCCTATACTCTCCGCAAATCCATTCCCATTCGTTACGTAAAGCACAAATAGTCTAGGATAAAAGTTTGTTCTATCCTTTTTTTTTTTCCTCTTACTTTTTTTCTCGTGATTCGTAATTCGTCCCGCATCTTTCCTTTCCTCTCTTTTGGCTCGAGAGTTAAAAATAGGCAATTTACATTTTGCGGTTTAGGTTACGACGTGTTTTGGCGGAACCGGGTAAACACACTTTACGGTGCCGAGACGCGCGCACAAGGGCAGCAGCTACAACTTCCTAATTACTCGGCGGTTGGTCATTTCACGCTGGCACGCTCAGGA
Organism: Theocolax elegans; assembly: GCA_026168455.1. NCBI lineage: Eukaryota > Metazoa > Arthropoda > Insecta > Hymenoptera > Cerocephalidae > Theocolax > Theocolax elegans. The sequence continues at coordinate 14,970,390 of CM047425.1, read as the reverse complement.
TCCCTTTTATTTATATGCGACCTGGACGTTTCCTGGAGCTCGATTAGAAAAGCCAATCGAATCCTCGTAATGGAACACCTGATTAGAAAGCTTTTAATGCTACTAAGAAATGCTAAGAACCTTATTTTAAAAACTCGAGACTTAAGGATCAAAACAATTTTACGCGTCTTATTCTGAATATTTGTCTATAAATGTTGATCGCCTCGCTCAATATCAAATACAATACAAACGGTTGCATTTTATTAAAATGCATCGCCTTTAACGAATTGTTATATTTCATAATACAATTTATTACGTAAAATGATTAATGTTTAGCTATTATAAAAATAGAATAATTTAAGATAATTATAAAAAGTTATATAAACAGATAAGAATTATTAGTGATTAGTAGTTGAAAAACAAATTTCCTCCATTATAATCATATATTCTACCCTTTGAATATCCAACTTCAACTTCTGTACCATTAAGTACAGCGCAATATAGAAACTTACTGTTTTAGTTGTTTTAACAAAACCACATTTAGACGAATATGACACTGATATTCTAATATTTTGTAGTTCACAGTTTAAATTTTGTACGAATGAGAGTAAAACCAAACAGGGTATGGCATTATTCTACTCACTTTTTTGATAAACAATTTCTGCATAGGTATATATATATAGAATATGTAATACATAATTTTCATTATTTTATGTAATTTATATTATCTACATTATTCATAAGATGCGTATTTAATTAAGGCACGTGGTGGTACTCCTTAATCTTGAGTAAGATACCATGAGCACAATTTCGTGTTGGAAAAATGAGTTTCTTTTATTCATATAATAAAATTAACTTTAAAAAAATTTTAGTATACTGTAACGCATCTAAAAAGATAAAAAACTAAAATACAGTAAGTAAGAAAGTTAAGTTTTAAATATTCTTAACCGAATTTCGTAAAAGATGTATCGCTTCCTTTCGATGCATGCGAATTAAAGTGTAACGTAACCTACAGAGATTGAACAAATTTAACCCATTACTCCTTATAGTAATCTAAGTTCATTTCGTAACTTTACCCACAGTTGCGAAGTATCCTAAAACCTGGCGAAGCAGGAAGAATTTTAACTAGATGAAAATTTTTCCTTATGCACAAGCTCAATGAGTCAAGCGACCATCCCTCCTCGCGAGATGCGAAGGTATAACTCGCAAAATCTTGGCGACTCGCTCTGCGCAAATGGGGTACAAGCAAGTTTTAGCCCGGGCACTTTCTCAAACGATATTGTGCTCGTACTCTCACCGTGTTAACCTGCACTCTCTCTGCTTCCCTCTCATTCTCTCTCTCTTACCGCGACTAGGATGCAAAAGTTTGCGAGGCGTCTGATGCAACCTACACCTAACACACTTACGCGTGCATTAATCAGTGTTATACAACAAGCAAAGCGCCTTATAATGCATAATGTATAGGCGTGTCTTATATGCGCGGGTTTACAAGAACAAGCTGTGCAAAAATACCTACACGCACACGCACAAAATATACATGCAACTATATATATATATGTGTGTGTATATACGGATATACACAAACACACGTCATATATGCTTCGTCTACTAAAGATTTTTGAAATTTGATAGGGGTTATGCAAAACTTTTGTCGAGGGATGGCAAATTGAACCGCAAAATATACGTGTGTAAATATTAATTGTGCGCATGTTCGAGCGTCACCGAACAGTATAATGATACAACCTAAAATACAATCGATTTAATAAATGTATATACAGATCATGGAGTGACGCATACTTGAATTCGTTAGCGGTTAATGTTACAGTTTTATTTTCGATTAATAATACAATTTTAATCCTTCCCCTGAAAAAATACACGCATTTATACTTTACATATCACACACACACATACGCCTACACTGATATCGCTAATGAATTCACGCTACTCGAATTCCTGGGCGCTCCTGTGTTGACCAGCCGAAAGCTACAGCTTTAAATTTAATACAAACCCGCGTAGAAGATACACAAATATATACTAATATTACGCGAAAATTTAATTGACAAATGTTTATTTGAGTTTTATATACATTCGTCGACGTGTGCTCTCTGCGTTATTATCGTTAAAATTTAACAAAGATAATTTACTCCTTGAACAGACGAATAGTATAATTCGCTAAGCCTGCAGCCACACCACGCGCAGGTGAAATGCCGAGCTGGCGTTAAAAACGTTGTAAGCGTTAGCGCGATTAGAAATAAGAGAACGCGAGAGATCGAGTGATCTGGTGTTGGTTCGCACCCGACTAAGCTGTCAGTACGTTACTTAACTTTATTTTAACTTGCGCTCAATGTATTGAGATATTATCCTAACTAATGCCATCTTTATTTATTATAGATTTAATGATTTCAGAATGAATACAATGTAACGGTGTACATTATTTTCAAACAGATTAATACATCGATCAATCATCTTTTATAATAAGTTACGATGAGGTCATTTTTTGTGCACTTTCATACTTTTGTACTTCATACAGATTACGTTTATATAATTACTTACATTTTAATATAGGAGTACTTTAATCTTATAGTTAATTAAACACACCTACAACTCGATGATCTAAGTGTTTTTTTTAAAATATCTTTATTGAGCACTTAGTCTATCGTGATTTTATTAATCATATTTGCATTTTCGTTGCATAAACACATTTATTATACACTGCGAAAAATGGTACATTAAAAATGATTATGCTTTATAGTAATACGTAAGGACATATTTCGATTATTGCAATGTTCACTATATTTTATAGTAAATATTAAAATGTATAAGTAATATTTGTGTTACTACAAAATTACTATGTACGTGTTAATATTGGCTACAAAGTATAGTTAAAATTATTATTCGATATCTACGTTATTTAAAATATAAATAATAAAAGTATTAAATGAAAGTATTGAAATTAAAAGTAAAAAGAAAAACTAAAGTAATATTTAATGTACTATTTTCCTGAGTGTATAATTATTACGTAAGAAAAATACATACATTTAAACTTATGCGATTTAGATTGGTCTATGTTAGAGTTATTTCTTCAGCTGGAGTATATACCATTTGACCGTATCGTTCATCAGTGAACTTATGGCGAGTGAAAAAAACATTCCAACCGCATCACGAAATACATTCCACCATAATCAATCAGAGAAATATAAAATACGCGATCAAAAGTATTATATAAATAAAAAAAAAGTTATAGTGTAAAAGATCGAGTACCAAGAAATATAATTCTTGTACCACAGCGATAAACAAGATAAATACTGTAGCACGTTAAAAGTTAAAGCGCGACAAACTCAGGGTATAGAGACACGAAGCACAACACTCGCGTAATCCGATCCCATCGCGGCGGCGACGTTATTAAATTTAGTGACGTGTACAGGCACACGTTTGAAAACTAAGACGAAATTCATAATCACGACGTTAATTATCCATATCGATTATACTCGTCGAAAAACAAGGAAAAATAAAAATCACAGACTCCGATTGTGAAAAGATTTTTGAATTCTCAGTCACGAGGAATACGCGCGAATTCCAGGCTGGCAATTTATCTTGCCCTTAATCGCGGGAGACGGGAAAAAAGAGCCCGTGCAGACAGAATGATTCGAGTCAGTTGACTCATCGAAAAATAGAAGGGCATGTTCGACCTTGGAATCTTGGCGAAACAAAGACGATTCGCAGAGTCAGCTTACCGATAAACCATTCCAATAAAATTCTATAAAATTTCTGTCAAAAATTGTCTTTCCTTAATTTTATTTTTAATTTTCCACGGTTGAGCATTCGCGTGTCCAAGTCAATTAATCCGCTGAAGACTGGCTCTCGGCCAATCTTTTACGGAAGTTCGATACGATGCGACCTAGATGTCTTAGGGAGTTTCTGCGACTATGAGGTTTCTGTCATATCGGTATACACAAACCACCGTCATATTCTTCGTCTCGAGGACTTTTTATAGGGGTTATGCATTTTGCGAAAGGAAATTGACCCATAGACGTGTGTAATTTAATGTGCGCATTTCGAGTTCACCAATCAAATGTACAACCTAAATAAATCGATTCGATTTCAATCTTGGAGTGACGCATACTTGAATTTCGTTAGCGGTTAATGTTACAGTTTTATTTCGATTAATAATACAATTTTAATCCTTCCCTGAAAAAATACACGCATTTATAACTTTACATATCCACACACACATACGCCTACACTGATATCGCTAATGAATTCACGCTACTCGAATTCCTGGGCGCTCCTGTGTTGACCAGCCGAAAGCTACAGCTTTAAATTTAATACAACCCGCGTAGAAGATACACAAATATATACTAATATTACGCGAAAATTTAATTGACAAATGTTTATTTGAGTTTTATATACATTCGTCGACGTGTGCTCTCTGCGTTATTATCGTTAAAATTTAACAAAGATAATTTACTCCTTGAACAGACGAATAGTATAATTCGCTAAGCCTGCAGCCACACCACGCGCAGGTGAAATGCCGAGCTGGCGTTAAAAACGTTGTAAGCGTTAGCGCGATTAGAAATAAGAGAACGCGAGAGATCGAGTGATCTGGTGTTGGTTCGCACCCGACTAAGCTGTCAGTACGTTACTTAACTTTATTTTAACTTGCGCTCAATGTATTGAGATATTATCCTAACTAATGCCATCTTTATTTATTATAGATTTAATGATTTCAGAATGAATACAATGTAACGGTGTACATTATTTTCAAACAGATTAATACATCGATCAATCATCTTTTATAATAAGTTACGATGAGGTCATTTTTTGTGCACTTTCATACTTTTGTACTTCATACAGATTACGTTTATATAATTACTTACATTTTAATATAGGAGTACTTTAATCTTATAGTTAATTAAACACACCTACAACTCGATGATCTAAGTGTTTTTTTTAAAATATCTTTATTGAGCACTTAGTCTATCGTGATTTTATTAATCATATTTGCATTTTCGTTGCATAAACACATTTATTATACACTGCGAAAAATGGTACATTAAAAATGATTATGCTTTATAGTAATACGTAAGGACATATTTCGATTATTGCAATGTTCACTATATTTTATAGTAAATATTAAAATGTATAAGTAATATTTGTGTTACTACAAAATTACTATGTACGTGTTAATATTGGCTACAAAGTATAGTTAAAATTATTATTCGATATCTACGTTATTTAAAATATAAATAATAAAAGTATTAAATGAAAGTATTGAAATTAAAAGTAAAAAGAAAAACTAAAGTAATATTTAATGTACTATTTTCCTGAGTGTATAATTATTACGTAAGAAAATACATACATTTAAACTTATGCGATTTAGATTGGTCTATGTTAGAGTTATTTCTTCAGCTGGAGTATATACCATTTGACCGTATCGTTCATCAGTGAACTTATGGCGAGTGAAAAAAACATTCCAACCGCATCACGAAATACATTCCACCATAATCAATCAGAGAAATATAAAATACGCGATCAAAAGTATTATATAAATAAAAAAAAGTTATAGTGTAAAAGATCGAGTACCAAGAAATATAATTCTTGTACCACAGCGATAAACAAGATAAATACTGTAGCACGTTAAAAGTTAAAGCGCGACAAACTCAGGGTATAGAGACACGAAGCACAACACTCGCGTAATCCGATCCCATCGCGGCGGCGACGTTATTAAATTTAGTGACGTGTACAGGCACACGTTTGAAAACTAAGACGAAATTCATAATCACGACGTTAATTATCCATATCGATTATACTCGTCGAAAAACAAGGAAAAATAAAAATCACAGACTCCGATTGTGAAAAGATTTTTGAATTCTCAGTCACGAGGAATACGCGCGAATTCCAGGCTGGCAATTTATCTTGCCCTTAATCGCGGGAGACGGGAAAAAAGAGCCCGTGCAGACAGAATGATTCGAGTCAGTTGACTCATCGAAAAATAGAAGGGCATGTTCGACCTTGGAATCTTGGCGAAACAAAGACGATTCGCAGAGTCAGCTTACCGATAAACCATTCCAATAAAATTCTATAAAATTTCTGTCAAAAATTGTCTTTCCTTAATTTTATTTTTAATTTTCCACGGTTGAGCATTCGCGTGTCCAAGTCAATTAATCCGCTGAAGACTGGCTCTCGGCCAATCTTTTACGGAAGTTCGATACGATGCGACCTAGATGTCTTAGGGAGTTTCTGCGACTATGAGGTTTCTTCTCTCTACGCTATACCTCTACACCTTTCTACCTTCTGTCTTATTCCCTTTCTTTCGAGGGCTCGAGGAGCTTTTATCCGCGGGCGTGTGTATTTTTTCAAAAGGAAACTTTACCATCGCGCGCTGCCGCGCCTTCTTAACGAACCGGCTTTCGGTTCGACCAGTCAAACTTACCCGACTGTCTTATTAAAATCTAATTCGATTTCCATCTTTTAAGGTAGTCCAACTACGAAGAGTTGGGGCTGGACGAATCGGTTATTCTCGAAAACTCGAGTTCTCTCTTCTTTCCTACGCTTTATGATAAATGAAACGTATCCGGTGCGATTTAATATTCGACTACGGGTGAAGAAGGTTCAACATTATTTAAAAGATTTCTTTTTTATAATCAACTTACCCGAGATATTAATGTAGATAATCGATTTTTCTCACTACTTTTTTACAATCGATTTAATCAAGGGTTTCAAATATTCATGATGGTAATTTTATATAGTTTTGTAAAGTAACGTTCGATACTAATATTTTTCGTGCAAATTAACTTAAAGAATAGGCAAATATATTTTATATTGATAGTTTAAATTTGATTCACAGATTTTGTCTGCAAAGATACAAACGAACAATATTTTGAATTTTAGAAATATTACACTAAAAAAATAATATCGAATTTAAATAAATACAACAATAATAATATTAAAGGTAATGTTTTAATTTGTTTTTTATTTTTCAAGTCATAATTATTGGAAGAGATGTAAATAAAAATGGTACCAAATGATAATCCGATTTTGTATAGACACTCGTTTAAAGACTTATTAATTACATTGTAACGTTCAAATTTGCTGAATTAAAATAGTATATACCAATGCTTTAATAATAACTAAAACATTTAAGATTGAAAAAAAAACACGAATCAAATTACGCCGAAAAGTTAGATTCCATCTAATACCACATAAATGCAAATGTACATGTGCAACTATAGATCTGCGCCGCTACAACACCGTAGAATAGGTAAGAAGATAAAACACGGTGATTTATTTATAAATTAAACCACATTTGGACTATATTAAAAGGCTCCCGCAGTAAGGCTCTAAGAAAATTCGCAGTTGGGGTTGCTGATTATTACCCATTTGCCTTCGGAAATGCAACCACGACTTCCATTATCGCACAATTGAATTACGAAGGCTCCCCCTATCCTCGACAATCGTTGATCAAAGCATCGCAATTATCGTTATTAAACCCAAGTGAGGTACAGTAAGCCCATTGAAAAGCTCGGTTTAGACGTGGCCTGACGACAAAAGCATTTTGTTGCAAGTGCGCCTCGATTCTCTTCGACCCCGTTTCAATACGTTTTTATCGCGCAAGGATGCAATGGTGTTGGTTACCTCTTTCAGGTGCGAACGTGTAATTGCAGCGTATTTCACGTCGTCTTTGTTGCCGACCGATGGGGCCAACGAACAAAATGAAAAAAAAAAAAGAAATCATCTGGTGAGGAATTTGTTTTCGAACGATTGTCACCGTACGAACAATCGACCTTAAAACTTGGAGTGCAATCAACAATTGCTGTTAAAGTATTCGCTTGATGGTTTCCATTACGTAATTGGTTGGAAACACTATACTACGGGATATCAATTGTTTGTTTTCGATGGTGATTAATGTTCAATTGTGGGAATAGTTTTCTTATTCTTAATTTTCATTTTATTTAAATATACTATACGTGCATTATCTATAGTTTTCCTTTTCTTTCGAGTTTGAATTTTATTCCGCTTGATTCTTAATTTAATTTCGCAATACATTTGAAAAACTTAGAATTGCTCTTAGTTGGAAAATCAAATTTAAGGACGAAACTCTCGATAAGAATGTGATGTTTCTTAACAAAGTTTCGTATTTTATTATTTTTTCAATTTTAAACTTTCTTGGACTTATTTTGGTATCTTGCATTTCAAAAATTTCGTATAGTTCGACCTGATAATTTTTTAGTTACTACAAATGTTTTCTACACTTACATCTATTTAAAAGAATTTTATTCGTTTTAATTTCTTTCAATCAGCGAATACTCCAAACATTTTCTTCTCTTACTTAGTCGGCAAACTTTTCAAACTTTTAGTACTACCGCATAACACACACACACACACACACACATACACACCCGTTAGAGATGTAGTTGGCATTCTCTTCCATGCACGGCTTTCGCGGATTTTAAAATTTCATCCCTATAAACGAATTCTATTCAATATTCTTTTTCTCCAGTCCTATATATACGTATAGATAGTCCAGTAGCGTAAATAATTCTTTAATGTTCGTGATATATTCACAAAGTCAGGTGAAATATATTTACTTTAATTAAAAAGGAAATTGTACATAATTCCGGTTACATTTTTAATTGAGGTGATGAATTATACATTGATTATTGATACTTCCACATAACTGATTTTAGAATACGTATCTACTGTGGATCACAGTTTTTAAGGTAAAAATAAAAAAAATGTCTTTTATTTGCTTTAATTGACGTTTATTTAAAAAATTTTAAATACTATACGTTGGTATAGTAAAAATGTAAATTCGTAATTATTCAACAGATACTTACATATAAATATATATAAATTAACACGATACTATCTTAAAATAAGATTCAAGAATCTTTAAATTCAAGGTGGCAAGAGTTGTTAAGTAAGTTAAGAGAGTTCAAAAATATTATTATTCAAACTTTATTGTTACCTCTTGGTAAAGCAATGAACTTTGGTTTATGTTTTATTCTTCTCAAACCATACGTTTAACACGCAATATTTTTACTCTTATTCTGCATTTAAAAGGTTTGCTCGACAAGTCAGTTACGCAACTCACCTGAAACATAAAAAATTATTACAATTGCATTATGTGAAGAAATTTCCATATTGAGATAATACTTATACAGAAATCTGAAGGAAAAAGAAACTATCAACTGTGAAAAATGAAAATTGTATAGACTAAATAATATGATACAGGTAAAGATATACATAATCTCAAATTTTAATGTAACGAAATTATTAAGATAAAAAAAAATGAATTATTAATGTAATATGTCATCAATTCATAAAGAAGACAACCCTCGAGTAATAAAATCCAAAAAATTAACAAACAAAATTCTTTAATAACCTCGTAACATAAAAAAAACCAAGTACCAAGCATTGTAACACGAAACGCGGGTGCATTTTACGACTTGAATTCTACAAAAAAATCGCCGTGAAAAAAGGGAGATCAAGCGCAGCAAAAACGCGTGCAAACTAGGATGAATCATTGGTAGAATGTAGCAGCCACCCCTCGAGTCTTTTTCACTTTCTCTCTCTTTCTTTCTCTCTTCATCTCTCTTCATCTCTCACTCTCCTCGCTTATTATTTTAGGGTCTAGTGCACAAGGGCCAGTCTCATTCATGCGTGTGCCACGGAGTCTGCCATGACACGCAGGCAGTAAAGGCTACTCAGCCAAGCTCTCTCCCCCTCTCTCGCTCCCCACCCGACCCGCAATGTTATTGTGTACACACGTCTGCTGCGTATCTGAATGCCGATCGTTCCACCCTCGCGGGTCCGTCTTAATCCAAGCCAGCCTCTGACTCCTGGAGAGAGAAAAAGAGAGTAAGAGATAGAAAACGCCACTTTCCACGGCCCCTGTAAAACACGAGCCCTCTTTCACGTATACATACATGTACGAGCCTCTCTTTTATGGTTGAAGGGTGGCATTAACGAGCTGTACGTCGTTGTCTAATCCGCTTCTTCTTTATTTATTTGGAAAGCGATTATTCGAAAGAGAAGTTGTTCCCCTATGAATTCCTTCTCTTTTCTCTACTTCAAGACGTATGAGTTTCGAGGGATGTAAAAATTTTTATTGCTTTCCTAAGTTTAATCGACTTTTAAATTTGGATTGCCATTGTATATTTCAGTTCGAGGGTTGGGTTTAATTCGAGTTGGGTACTTTTATTTCGTCCTAAGATTTCTTCATGGTATTAACTTTCCTGCGGGGATTATATTATATATTTTTGGTTTTAGATTATCGTAGCGTTGAAAATTTTAAGTGATTGTAAATAACATTAATGGAATAGCTTTTACAGTTGTCAACTTATTTTTAACTATATTTCTCATTTAGGCCTACTCTTAATTTATGACGACATAATATTTTTTTTATACCTATCGGATTAGTAACCCTAATCTTACAAAGTGATTAATACGTCAAATAATGTCTAGGGTTATACGTACTAACGTGCTCTATTTTATATATAGAAGTTTCATTTCTTTTTCATTGTAAATTATTCGTGTGAAAATCATCAATACATCTTCACAACACTTTGTTCGTAAAGGTTATATTATAAAGTAAGACATGCATTTGCCATAACTTTTAAATTTATCGTTTTAATTCTAAGAAATATATAATTAATAACGTTTTTATGAAAAGTTTGCTAAAAGGAAAGGCAAACTGATAATGTAGTTGATATTAATTTTTTACTATTCAAGTATAATATTTATTACAAACAAATAAGTTATATGAAAATAAATTAGAAACTCATATAAAATCTTGCTACAAGTATATTTGGTGAGGCTATGCGCTTCTTGAATACGCATGGTGTATTTATACAAACTACAAAGCAAAGTACATATTCTATACAAGAATTAGCCCACAGGTTATTCACTGTATTAGTATTCATAAAATATAATGTTAATTTTTTTTACTCATCTATTTAAATACATATATTTTTGTAAGACAATAATTAATATATTAAATGAGAATTGTTATCAGCTTAATGATAACAAGGATAATTTTTTTACTTACAAGGAGGGGTTCCACCTTCCGGGAAACAGATTTCGTTGCAACTTTGAGAGCTGTTTTCTGGTACCCAAATATGAAAGAATTCATATGAAATTCAAACTCATAGGTTGTTTGAAAGTTATACGCAGTTAACGAAAAATTGTGAAAAAAATATGTTTAAGCTTAATTGGCAATAACTCGGAAAGAAATAGACGCACATACTCAAACTCAAATCTATTAAACAGTTGAGACCAAGTAGATATAGTTTAAAACAAAAGAAGCTCAAATATATCAAATTGGACAAAAGTTATGGAAAAAATAAGAATTAGACGAAATATTTGGTTAAAAAGTTTATCAAATTTTAATACTAAATTTTCGTTAAAATTTTATCTAATTCTTATTTTTTTTATAACTTTTGTCCAAATTGATATGAACTATTAAATGAATTTCAGTTTGAGCAACTACGTCTATTTCTTTCCGAGTTATTGGCGATTAAGGTTAAACATATTTTTTTCACGATTTTTCGATAACTGCGTATATATAACTTTTGTGAAACAGCCTACGAGATAAAATTTCATATGAATTCTTTCAAATTTGGGTACCAGAAAACAGCTATCAAAACTGCAACAAATTCTGTTTCCCGGAAGGTGGAACCGCTCCTTGTTAGTAGAGAATATTTTTTATATTCACTTTGTAGAATTTCGTAATTCAAGCCACAAATTAAACAAGTAACCATCTTAAGTGTTTTTTTTAACATTTGTAAGATTCTTGCAAACTAAAGTTACTACATTTTAATCATCTAGTAAAAACATTACATTAATAATTTTAGATTAGTAACGACAATTTAAATTATTTTAGAATATCGACAAAAAATATTTTTAATCTATTGTATGATTTTAACCTATAGAAGAATGACCAACCTACGCTTTGTACAATAATAGAATGACATTTAAAGTTTAAACGGAAATGCAAATTTCAAGTTTTATTTTCATGCAAATTGCATTTTGCAAAAATACATAGATATATACAAATTACAATAACGCAATAAGAAATGGACAAAAAATATGTCTTCCTGTGTATACTAAAGTTAAATTTGTTCCCCCGAAGTAAAACCCGAAAACCCGAAAAATTCTCGTCGTGCACACAGGGTCCATATTATTTCGAGGTCGTTAACGAAAGTATCCGACATAAGTTGTTCTCCTAAACAATCTCTCCCCTTCGTCGAATCGCGAAAATTCATCATTAAGCAGGAACAACGCACCCCCTCGAGTAGGGCACATCTCCTCTAGGACAATCGTCATCCCCCCTTGTCGAAAAACCCGGTGCGCCCCCCCTTGGTGTATTTTGATCGAGGTTCCAAGGGCGAACGGAGAGGGAGTACGAAATGGGGTATACATGAGGGGTCCGAGGCTCGAATCATTGTCAAGCAGTGCGTATACGCTTGGCTTCTCCCTTGCCACATTGTATCCGGACGCTACTCCTATATGCTCCTGGCTCGGATACCGAGAGACTACAAGTGCGCGCTTACGCCCGGAGGATCCGATTCTGATTTCTCTCGATCGTCGACATACGATCGCACCATGTATTTACTCGTTTACCAATTTTATTTATTTTGTATCAAGGTACTATTCATCATATACTAATCCGTATAGAATATTACTTTTTAACGACTATAGTTTAAATTTTTAAATCATGATTTTTAAATAAACTATGTGTTAAAACAATTATCTAGAGAACGATTATTGATGAGTAAATACGCTTATTGAGCTTTTATTATAAAACTTATTTTTATTGCGCTATCGCTGTTACAATTACACGCAAAAATAAATAATATAAATATATACTGTATATAATAAACAATATACCGATTATAACTACTAAATAGTTAATAAAATAATGTCAAAACATTCCATTAAATAACTGTAACACATCGTATTCCAAGACACGAGAGGCTCGCACAATTTGCAAATATAAATCTCAAAGCGGATAATACCCGCCGATTTTTAATTTTCATTCGCCTACGATTTACAGCTCGAGAATAAAAGAATATCAGGTATTCCAGTGTAAATGGACGCGTTTGCGCGTTTTGCTTAAAATACCATTACCGGACCGCGACAATACAATGCAACGTCCATCCCCGGTGCGATAATTAAACGAACCTGTACTGTAGCGTTATCGAATTCGCGGCGCAATTCATTATTTTTTTTTATCTTTTTTTTTCCGAAACTCTCCCCTCGGCAAAAGAGGGAATAAATCTTACGAAAAGCAATCGAAAGCCGCATGCGCACAAAAGTTCGGAAATAGCGATTACGACTTGTATCGCACGTACGAGGGAGGAAACGCCATCAATTGCCGCTCGTTGCGCGAACGAAGAAAATAATTGGACAGAATTATTTCGGTCGCGCTGATATCCTCTCTCTCTCTCTTTCTCTCTCTGCATCCGTCTCTCGATATCTCCGAGCGTCTATGCATCGCTTGGGAAAAATATGTGGTTGAAATTCCTACGGCGTTGGAATACAGGAAGGTAAAAGACATCGTTGGTAATGTACTGAAAGTTACGAGTGTAATGGTTAATTTCACTTAGTTTGCGCGGAGAAGGTATTTCAGTTAAATGGAGAAAAATTGGGATTTACAGAGGGAAGATCAACTTTACTCGTGAGTTCCTTGGTAATTTACATGACAAAAATTGCTTAAATGTGCACAATATGGTTAGTACAATGACTGCGATGGAAAATTAAGATGGAAAGCGTAGCTTTTCAAGAACATCAAGAACTCTCGCGGTCTTTTCTTTTAGGGTACACGCATAAATTTTATCATTTAATCACACAAAACGTTATTACGTTCTTTTTTTGCTTCATTTATACACTTTTGGCAAATACTAAATAACTTTTTTATCTATTACTTATTTTCAAATGTTTTTGGAAGTAAATAAATAAGAAAAACTATATAACAATGATAAATATAATAATACTTGAATATAGATTAATTACCGAAAAAAAGCTTATAGATATTTTTGCGGAGTAAACGCGTAATCAACAATTCTGCGTAACACTAGAATAAAAACACAATCAATTCGTAAAAATAATCCGATTTACAACTTCTAATCACGAATCCCGTTAATTTTTACTATCTACACGGCGATTTTAACGAAGGTCTCACAATTCCCGCAATTTCACGGTCCGTTTCTCAAAAAAAAGAGAGAAAAGAAAAAATACAAGTCTCCATTCTAACTTCATTCAACTTGTCAATTTCAGAAATGCTCCTACGCGTTTTCACGTCAATTAAAGACTGACGCTGTCAACATTCATTTTTTTTTTCTTTTATTTCTCTCCATACATAAGACGAGACACGCATATTAGCCTCTGACGCGTGTGTATTAATGATTCGTAATTCAAGCGATCAACTATTGTCCTCGGGAAAATAAATGCATCCAAACGCTGTATCATAATGTTCCGAATGTCGTGGCCGAACTTTAGAAAGGGGAGGGTATATAGAGGCACCAAATTGAAGGGGACGCGTCTGAGGAGATGCGGAATCGTGATCGATCGCGCTTGACAATTTGCTGACTCGTCCCCGCGTACTTCCCCTTTCTTCATCTCTCTCTCTAGCGTTCATTACCAGCAAGTTGCTTTATAAGCGAATTTTCACGCTCGAAACTAATAATCTTTTTGCGATCTGACACGAGCGGTTAATACTTTTCATGCTTTTTAGTACATCTTTTGTGTATTTGTTTTCCTGCTTTCGTCAATTTGTTATTTATTAGTAAATAACTCATTCAAATTATTCGAGGTGATTTCGTAGTTATTCTTTTGTATAGATTTATATTTTATTTATAAATTAATTTTTTTCGGATTATTGTCGTATTTAACATACTATTATCACCATGAATTCATAATGTTATCAAAATAAATGTAAATATAGTATATCCACGTGACATTTAATTCTGCTTAATACATAATAAATACGGATGATTTAATATTAAAATACATGTTCGTTATTGCAATAAATTTACTGAAACGTCGGTAAAAGTATAATACGCGTACTTCGTTTAATACGTAACATTAGCAAAACCAAACGATAATAATTACAATTGCATGTGAAAGTATAAATAAAAAAGATGAATAATTTGGTGAAGCAAATGTCGCAATAATGAATAATTTATCAGAATAAAACTAAATTGTTGGAATTCTCTGATTGACAGATGTAATCCATTAAACGATATAAAGATGTCAACAGTATAACGAACACGTTGACTTGTGCGTTTTTATCAACTGAGACGTTTACGCTGCGTGATTAAGTGCATTCCAAGTTTGCGTAGATCCCCTTCTAATTAGAGTAAGCTCAACTCCAATTACATTGAATTCCACTATAATCAGAGCGAAATCCTGCGCTAATTTTAAACCACTCTATCATTTATAGAGTGCAAATATCACTTTTAAGACTAAATACCAAAAAATTAAAGATATGATATAGGAAGATTTGGGATATATATACTTATAAAAAATCCAAAGAAAAATTATACATAAAAATAAATTAGTAGTTCAGAAGTGTTAGTTTAAAAAAACTCATTTTTTTAGATTTTTATAAAAGAGTGTTATTTTTATTATATTTTTATATCCTGTGCAATGATAATCTCTTGAAACGACATCGAATAGGTTTAAATAAATAATTTTTTCGTTATATAAATTTGTCTATAACGAGTCAAACTTGGGATTTCGTTAAGTCAAACGAGAAGAGTACATTAAGGTGATCGAAATGCAAAGCCGACTTAGCATAATGTATTCATTCGAAAACGCAATTTCCCTCCGGTCAGCAAAAGCGATAAAACCGTTTGCCTTCTACGAAGAGATATCCGATTGCGTAAAACAAAACGCACCTTTGTCCTCGCGTTTTGTCCGTTCAACTCGTTGGAAAACTGCGCGATGTTCGCCTTGGTTTTTGTGTCGGTACCTTTAACGAGAGTACCTTATACATATATATATATATATATATATATATATATATATATATATATATATATATATATATATATACATACACATACATACACACACGTTTATATACACACACACACATATATATATATATATATATATATATATACACACACACACATACGCACATGCGCGCCTTTTTTATGCTACACATCGTTTCTTTTCTCTTCTCTCTCTCTCTCTCGGTGTTTCCACCCGCTTATTGGTCATTGGCGGGGAAGTAAATTGAAGAGGCCACTGACCAATCGAAACCTTCTAAGTCCGTAGAGTCGAACAATGAAACCCGAAGGAAGCTGCACTCGTCGTAATTTTTCCTCCTCTCTCCCTCCCCCCCTTCCCCAGTGCCTATTCTGGCCCGCATTTTTTTCAATTTCCCTCGTCGTAAAAACTGTCCTCTCTCTGCTTCACCGCAGGTCCTTCAAGAGCCGTTCGACGGACGGAATTTCCAGTTACCCAGCTTTCTCGAACCAAACGGACGAAACAGCGACGTTATTATTCCATTAAAGAAGGGAGGATTTGTTCATCCTTGAGTTGCCGAGTTTCAAGCTCTTTTATTCTACGACTTCTTGCCGTTCTAACAGAAATTATAAATTGTTATTTGTAAGTATACTTGCGGGAAGAATATTGTACGTTAATTTTCTTTAACAATTAAATGACATGATAAAAATATAACTTATATTTGATAAGTAATCTATATTTTCAGTTAACGAAAACAAATTTTTATTCCAATTGCCTACTCATAAATATTGTAATGGAAATAAATGCAGAAGAATCACTCCTTACTGATTATTGTCAAAATGGATGGATGATTAAACGACGCGTCATGAAGATACTGTAATAAAGAATATTCGCGTATAAAAGGTTAGCAGTAAGTAGTAGTATTAAAAGGGAATGTTTTTACGTACAGCAAAAAATAGTTTTATAATGCTGTTCACAATTTAGCTGATATATTAAGTGTGATTACTGTCCTACATTGCTTATATTACGATCTGACGATCAAGCAAAATTGTACTTTATACCCATCGTTTTTCATCTTATGACGTAATATAATCTTTACACAAAATTACAGGTACGAAAAATACGTTAATAAAAATGCATTTTAGTTTTAAATAAATATTTTAATCGTAAAATTTGATTTAACGTCGCGTAAGTAATATTTACGATTAATGTTATTAGTTTAACTTTGCATTCCAAATAAGTTGCTTACGTAAACATTAAGAAAAACAGTTATTGATTTAGCTCATTATTTGAGTAGCCTTCAACAATGGTTTCTTTGAATCGCTAAGTACTTCTTTGAAATGCTAATTTTTGATTATCAGCATTCTTATAAAAAGTATTTAAAATGTAAATCAACAGTGATATTAAATTAAAGAATTGCATTTCAATTGATATTACGATACATGGTTAATTCGACAATTATTTGTGAGATAAGCAAACATCCGCGTGAAAGAGCAATTCACTCGAAAATCTTGAAATCTAAGCTAAAATATTTAACATCGATTGCTGCACGCTGATAACACGTAGGTTAATTTTAGTTCGACGAATGCGAAAGGTAAAAACCTTTCCGGTTCTTCGACACGGAACTTTTGGGTGGCGAGAGAGAAGAAGAGTCAGTGAAAAGGAGGCATATGAAAATGCACCAGCCAAGTTTAAGGATAGGCCTTTGTAGACCGCGCTCTGACTCTTCCCTTCGAAGAGCTCCGGGGTTCGTGAATTTAAATGAGGCTAACGAGCTCCGTAATGCCCGTAATGACGCTAGATTGCCAGTCGAGCGTGATGTGTAGCAGCGGCCAATGGCTAGCTTCTGACTCTCTCTCTCTCTTTCTCTCTCCCTTCGGCTTTTGCGCGGATTCCTCGTCGATGCCGTCATTATTTATCGTCCTTCCTTTAACTTTCCTACGCGGAATCGAGCTGCACCGATTGCTCAGATCTTCTCGATTAAGAGGGATGTCGGTAGCCTTTCTTTCATTCCAGAAATCAAATATTTCCGTGTCTTACGTAGATAGATTTATTGTAACCTAATGCACTTACGACTAATCCGATAAATAATTGTTGCCTGGCTTTTACAAATATCTCTTTGATATTTGACTTTACTATACTTTTTACACTATAACTATTAAGTGTCATTAAACCTTAAAGTATTTGAAAATAGTTTAATGGATTACCTGTACTGTTACATAAAATTAAATAGTGTACATTTAAGGTAAGGTAATACCCAAACTACCTGTACCGTTAGAGCAAATAGTAACGAAAAACAGTTTTAAAAAATAAATGTAACAACGCAGTATGTATAATGAATGCATTTAAATTACGGTATGTAAAGCATAAATGTTTGCACTAACTCGTCTAAAATACAGTGAGATTGCAATCAATCATGATAAAAATAAATACTGTAAGCTGTAAGTTAGGTCATAAAACTGATATCGCAGTATGTGATTTAAAAATAGAAATAAGTGTAATTATAATTTAATATTCAATTTATAACAGTCAGATAAAGAAAAATAAAATTTCACAACAATAGCGTTACAAGTTGATATAATCATAAGAATTAAAATAAAAAACTTTGTAAAAGCTACATTTTAAAATAATCTTAAAAGAGATTCTTGTAGGTACACTATACGTGATTGCGACTAATAAAGTACCAAGATTTTTCATTGCTGATAGGCTATACTAACTGAAACTACGTATCTTAAACAAGTCGAAAAGCACCTAAAAATATGGCATTTGATGATAACTTTAATTTACGATGAATAAAATTCGTATACAACGTTTAAATTTCTTAGTATATAAGAAGTTCTGATAAATTATTCAATTTTGGACTTTAACTCAATAAATAATAAAATAAAACTAAAATCGAGAAGAACATCTCCTAAAATTGGTCCAGTAGCTGTTTAGTCACAAGGCTTAAAACGGCTAACTCAAAAAGTCAAAAAGTGAGTCTCCATGGATTCCTCTTAAGCGCGCAAGTGGTTTGATTCGTACGTGCACACAGGATAATTTCTTGCTTGAAAATCAATATGGTGCAAAATGTAAATTGGTGTAAAATTTGTATATTTACGACGTTCTCGACTAAAATGTAAAGCAGAGAGAAGAAAAAAGTCGATATCGGCCGATCGAAGAGCCGTCCAGAAAAATAAAAAGAAAAAATGGAAACGGAGACAAAGGATGTGCACATCCCGGTGTATTCGAAGTAAAGTAAGCGCCGAGATTAAAGGGATCCAGGAGGAATAAAAAACTATGAAAGAAATTGGAAATATACGTAGGAAGGATTAGTGGGGGAGGGAGGCAAGAAACGCACCGAATTAGCGAAGCTTATTATACCGGCAGGTGCGTTCATGTAATCCTGGCCGCAACTTTCAAGCTGGTTTTTCAGGATATTTTATTCCAATTTATAAAACGGCGATTCTTACCTCTTTTGTTTCAATTATCGCTTTTAATTTCACCATTATTGTGAGAATAGTAAGACAGCGATATTATTTGTTTTCTTTTTACTATTATTTTCCTACTTAAAGGGATACCGGCTGTTTTAACTAATTCCACAGTTAAATGAGGTACTTTTATTTTTGTCTCCATTTTATTATTTTTGGCATTTTTCTAAGGACTAAAAAAATATATGGTAATTTAAGTAAAATGGAATATTAAATGAGAATGGTAAGTACCACAAGTATTTTGACTTTAGAAAATTCCCTCACTAGAAGCAATGAACAGATATTTTTCTCATAAATAACATCTTCGAGATCGTGAAAATTTGCGTTCGTGGAACACATATGTGTGCATATACAATTCCTGATTATTCTACGTATTGACAATGAATTATAATTTTCTGTTATGTTCGCAACATTTCCTTATAGCGTTCGAGACTTTAGCCGAGTTATTAAGTTGGGAGAGGCTGGAATATACGTGACGGCAGATTTGAGTGGGTTTGAATTTTATACACGCGGGTAAGCAGAGAACTGTTTCGAAACGCTCGATGAATGCAGGCATTGAATGTGTCATACGCGCCGTCATAAATCACGGTAATTTAGACTCACGCACGCTTTGTCGACGTAATCTTTATGTTTCGGCCGACTAGACCTTCTTTTTCATCTTTTTTTTCTGTTTTTTTTTAAACAATCCAAATGATATGTGTAGATTGTTTAAAGATAAGCTCGAGACAGGTACATCTAAGGAACTTAGTTTCTGCGTTATTAACAAAGGAAGTCTATTAAGCTGTCGTTGTACGTGCGTGTAAAGTATTTCATCACCGTCATCCAAGTTAACGGATACGCTTATGAATTATGTCGTTATTATTAACCTGCGGAAATTAGTTTCTACGTTGACAAATAAAATGTTTACACATCATTACACCTTTATTTGTTAACTATACGGTTATTGGCACTTTTTATTTTATTACTCTCGATACTGTATGTATTTATTTTGATTAGTCTCATTTTTCTGAGTATAAAAGACTGGCTTATAATTTTATCAGTTCTAATAATCCTTTTTTAAGAGAAGTATTTTTTATTTTTTATCCATCAATTTATTTAATACGATGCGATCATTTATTTTATTTATATGTTTTTTTTATATTCACTTTTCACCTCGTATACGCTTTTAAGGGTTTTTAGGGGCCACCCCTACCACCTATATGTAGAGGTGTACGTTTCCTTTTCTTTTTCTCCTCCTGTTTTTTTCCTCAACGTCTCATATTTATCTGGGGTTATGCCCGTGAGGAAGGAAAAAGTTAGTAGGAAAACTTTCCCCGAGACGACCGGTGTATTGAAACATTGTGTTTAGGTCACATTGCGAAGGCCTAAGCATCGAAACCGAATTTCCACACCTTCCGTTCACGTTTCGGAGCAAGGAAACACACCTACTCGAAAGCCGCATGAGGGTATGTCAACCGACCAAGTACTAACCGCAGAAAATGCTGCTTCATTTTCGTATTCGGCCGTGATACGTCGCTGCTACTGCGCCACCGCATCGGTTTATTTTATTTACATATTATTACTATTTATGCTCGATGCCTTACAATTGACGACCTTACAATCGTTGATTAAAGATTTTGGCATGAAAACGAAGGAAAATCCTAATGACAGTAACGATCAGTAACATCAGGATGATGTAAATAGGAAATGAAAAAAGGAAATTTAGAAATACTCTATTTTGACGAAAATCAACAGATACAAAGATCAACATTGTTTCGGCGCTTGCGTTGAGTACTTTAAATGCAAATTTTATAGCTCGATCTTTTACTTGACATTGCTCGCTGACAAATTGATCTTTTATATATAGAATAAAATTGAATAAAACATCGCGTGTCAGTGAACAACTTTGGCATAATGTCACATTATTCATGTTATATTAAATTTCAGCCTAGGTTTTTGTTTTCTAAAAATGTTTCAAAAACAATTAAATATAATAAAAAAAAATCTATAGTAATTAAAAATGATTAGGATAACGAGATAGTTCACGATGTTGAACAATTTTTTTAATGTCAAATAAAGAGAGAAAAATATTTTTTTTCAGAGAATTGCCGAAAAGAAAGAGGCGGAGAAAAAGGAAGAAAAAGATGAGCGTGAGAATAGCAGTCGAAGAGAACATCAGAACAGTTAGGGATGAGAGGTGGCGAGAACGATTTCGCCCTGATTCAAGGCTGGCAAAGGAGAGAACGAGAGAGAAAGAGAGAGAGAGAGAGAGAAAAAAAAGTTGCCGCGGGCCAATAGAAAACGCGAACAAACAGGCGCACAGACGTTGACTATATTGTGTGCGGAATCTCTTGTAAGTGCAATGCGTGCACGTATATTAAGCTAGCGTATCCAAATCGTAAGGCCAAGCTAAAAATTCTCATGAATTTTTTGCTAATTTTTTGCTTTTTTTTTGCGAAAAAATTGATTTTTTTGCTCCCATAGTTCCGGAGATACAATGGCTACGCTGACTTAATATTAAGCTAGCGTAGCCACCTGTTATAACTATTGAATGTAGCAAGATATCGAAATCATTCATAATGTATATTTTTTTGCTAATTATTTGCTAAAAGATGGTATAGCGAAATTTAAAAATAATTAAAAGTTTTCCGGAAAATAGATTTTCATGTAATCATCGAAATTAGAATTCATTTAATCGTTAAATTCTGTATGCACTATTTTTTTGCTAATTAATTGCTAACATAGTGCGTTATTAAATTTTCTTTAACTTTTTCCCTCGCATATATACAATGGCTACGCTGACTTAATATTAAGCTAGCGTAGCCACCTGTTATAACTATTGAATGTAGCAAGATATCGAAATCATTCATAATGTATATTTTTTTGCTAATTATTTGCTAAAAGATGGTATAGCGAAATTTAAAAATAATTAAAAGTTTTCCGGAAAATAGATTTTCATGTAATCATCGAAATTAGAATTCATTTAATCGTTAAATTCTGTATGCACTATTTTTTTGCTAATTAATTGCTAACATAGTGCGTTATTAAATTTTCTTTAACTTTTTCCCTCGCATATATACAATGGCTACGCTGACTTAATATTAAGCAAGCGTAGCCACCTGCTATAACTATTGAATGTAGCAAGATATCGAAATCATTCATAATGTATATTTTTTTGCTAATTATATGCTAAAAGATGGTATAGCGAAATTTCCCAAATAATTAAAAGTTTTCCGGAAAATAGATTTTCATGTAATCATCGAAATTAGAATTCTTTTAATCGTTAAATTCGGTATGCACTATTTTTTTGCTAATTAATTGCTAACATAGTGCGTTATTAAATTTTCTTTAACTTTTTCCCTCGCATATATACAATGGCTACGCTGACTTAATATTAAGCAAGCGTAGCCACCTGCTATAACTATTGAATGTAGCAAGATATCGAAATCATTCATAATGTATATTTTTTTGCTAATTATTTGCTAAAAGATGGTATAGCGAAATTTCCCAAATAATTAAAAGTTTTCCGGAAAATAGATTTTCATGTAATCATCGAAATTAGAATTCTTTTAATCGTTAAATTCGGTATGCACTATTTTTTTGCTAATTAATTGCTAACATAGTGCGTTATTAAATTTTCTTTAACTTTTTCCCTCGCATATATACAATGGCTACGTTAAATTAACATTAAGATAGCGCATCCAACTCACGTATCTATTGATTGCAGAGTGATATTGGAATCATTCGAAATGTATATTTTTTTGCTATTTATTTGCTAAAAGATGATGTAACGAAATTTCCCAAATCATGAAAAATTTTGAAAACGGAGAATTAAATTTTCTTTTTTTTGCAAATTTTTAGCTGCACTTTATCCATATCTCAATATTTCAAAATAAATTCCAAAATAAAAAAATGCATCTAAGGGACATGTAATATTTTACTATTAAAGTGTTTCTATCTCGTACCGGCGGGGAGTATGAACTCGATTAGCGAAGGAGGGGTAACGAAAACCAGCATGACCGAGGTTCAAATCATCTGACTCCTAAAAAAATTTTTTTTTTCCAAATAATTTAAAAAACACTATAATTATTATTATAAAATAAGTAATTAAAACAAAAATTAAAACAGTAGACATTAAAATAAAATAAACCCTTAACCCTAAGCTCCCTACCTGGGAGTACAACTTAAATATAAGTTCCGATATTATAACAGCGTATAGATGCGGTAGCCGTGAGCGTTAAGGCTCACGCGTATGCAATCGGTTACCCGAAGGGTCTCGGGTTCAAAACTCGAGAGCTTGATTTTTTTTTTTAAATACTTAATTTATTTAATTATTCGCTACATTTATATTACATAAATTTAATGATACATAACTATTTTAATAATTAATTGTATAATAGATTTTAAATAATTAATTATTAAATTAGTTTTTATTAAATGATTTTATACCATAAAAATAATAATAATAAATATAAAACAATTTTTAAACATTTAATAATTAAGGAATATTATGTAATAAACATTATAATTTTCATATATAAAATAATTATTAATTTAATAATTAATTTTCAGAAAAGGGTAATTACAAGTTTGTTGTATAAATTTATTTAGGAAGAAAGACTATAATGAAATTATAAGCAACTTGAATAAATAACTTAAATTAATTGCTTATTTATTGTAGTTTTACTATATTTTAAAAAATTAACTTTTTTTTTAATTTATACAACATACATACAAACCATTTATTAATCTTCATTATTAAAATAATTATTTTTAATAAAAAATTTTAATGTTTATTAAATAATATTCCTTAATTATTAAATGTTTAAAAAATGTTTTATATTTATTATTAATATATTTATGATATATAATGATTTAATAATAACTAATTCAATAATTAATTATGTAACATCTATTATATAATTAATTATTAAAATACTTATGTATCAGTAAATTTATGTAATATAAATGTAGCGAATAATTAAATAAATTAAGTATTTAAAAAAAAAAAAAATCAAGCTCTCGAGTTTTGAACCCGAGACCCTTTGGGTAACCGATTGCATACGCGTGAGCCTTAACGCTCACGGTTACCGCATCTACACGCTGTTATAATATCGGAACTTATATTTAAGTTGTACTCCCAGGTAGGGAGCTTAGGGTTAAGGGTTTATTTTATTTTAATGTCTACTGTTTTAATTTTTGTTTTAATTACTTATTTTATAATAATAATTATAGTGTTTTTTAAATTATTTGGAAAAAAAAAATTTTTTTAGGAGTCAGATGATTTGAACCTCGGTCATGCTGGTTTTCGTTACCCCTCCTTCGCTAATCGAGTTCATACTCCCCGCCGGTACGAGATAGAAACACTTTAATAGTAAAATATTACATGTCCCTTAGATGCATTTTTTTATTTTGGAATTTATTTTGAAATATTGAGATATGGATAAAGTGCAGCTAAAAATTTGCAAAAAAAAGAAAATTTAATTCTCCGTTTTCAAAATTTTTCATGATTTGGGAAATTTCGTTACATCATCTTTTAGCAAATAAATAGCAAAAAAATATACATTTCGAATGATTCCAATATCACTCTGCAATCAATAGATACGTGAGTTGGATGCGCTATCTTAATGTTAATTTAACGTAGCCATTGTATATATGCGAGGGAAAAAGTTAAAGAAAATTTAATAACGCACTATGTTAGCAATTAATTAGCAAAAAAATAGTGCATACCGAATTTAACGATTAAAAGAATTCTAATTTCGATGATTACATGAAAATCTATTTTCCGGAAAACTTTTAATTATTTGGGAAATTTCGCTATACCATCTTTTAGCAAATAATTAGCAAAAAAATATACATTATGAATGATTTCGATATCTTGCTACATTCAATAGTTATAGCAGGTGGCTACGCTTGCTTAATATTAAGTCAGCGTAGCCATTGTATATATGCGAGGGAAAAAGTTAAAGAAAATTTAATAACGCACTATGTTAGCAATTAATTAGCAAAAAAATAGTGCATACAGAATTTAACGATTAAATGAATTCTAATTTCGATGATTACATGAAAATCTATTTTCCGGAAAACTTTTAATTATTTGGGAAATTTCGCTATACCATCTTTTAGCAAATAATTAGCAAAAAAATATACATTATGAATGATTTCGATATCTTGCTACATTCAATAGTTATAACAGGTGGCTACGCTAGCTTAATATTAAGTCAGCGTAGCCATTGTATCTCCGGAACTATGGGAGCAAAAAAATCAATTTTTTCGCAAAAAAAAAGCAAAAAATTAGCAAAAAATTCATGAGAATTTTTAGCTTGGCCTTACGATTTGGATACGCTAGCTTAATATACGTAATGCGTGCTACTTTCTTTTCCATCCATTATGTTTACCCTCCGACATTGTTCCCCATTTTCGTAGCAACTATTTTATCCGAAAAAGAGGAAAAAAATATAAAGAAGCAATTTCATTCATCGAACACTAAAGTATAAACCTTCATTTGCCGCAAGCTCGTGCCGAAAATTAGGTCCTATAATGTAATAAAAAGAAAATTTGCAGACGGATATATACCAAAGATCGTAAAATAAAATTATCGGTATAAGATATCTATCGGAAGTTAAAGCGATAATGAAAAGCTCGCTGTGAGTGTGTATCTCTTTCTCTCTTGTAGGACACTCGATTTCGTTGGACGAAACTTGGCCGGTGTTCAAGCTCTCATTTTGACGCTCAGCACGCCCAGAGGAACTTGGTAGGCTCCAAGATAAACGTTGGAAAATTTGTATGTACGTGCCGCGTGTAATTTACGGAAATTTGCACGAGAACTCGCCGTACGTTTTCGTTTTCGAGCAGCTCTCCGACTAATAACCGACTATACGCACGCAATCGATCCACCAGCCTGATTTACAAGCTATCGACGCAACAACACTTCGTGCAAGGATCTGCTAATGTCAGATTACCGGCTTAGTGCTAAGGTAACATTTTTAGTTACTTCGTACGCCCGCTCGCTGCTCCTACACCAATACTTTCGGCGTAGGCGTACATTTCTTTTTATTTTCTCTTTCTAACTTGATTATAATTACGGTAAATATAGAGTGTGGATTCGTAGATTTAATGGTTAGCGAAATCCAAATTTCGGAATATTTCATTTACCGCGATAAGAATTAAAGATTAAATCGGGGGTTCCAGAACTATTACAATATTTGTATACGATTGTTACAAGAATCTTATAATTATAAATATATTAAATATTTTAATTATTTTCCACACACTTTCATTTTAACTTTATTTTTAAGTTTATACAATTCTTAAATTTACACAAGAAAATGTTATTAAAGTAAAGATATCTTCAAGTTCCGAGTCGTCATATACGTTTATTACTGTTACGATAAGCTACATATGCGATATAAATAAAAGTAGATTATCATAGTTCTCGTTAAATGTCAGTTACCCATATCTACTTGCATTTGCACCATACGTACTCTAAAATGATCGCAATCTTTAGATATTAACGGATATCACAGGTGTGTTTGGGTAATGAAACGGCAGCTGCTACTCCTTCATTTTTGCAAGATGTATATCTTTTCACACAATATTTTACTGTAACATTCGAATAATTCGATTAACTAAAACGTAAAACTTATCTGTAAACGAGTAATTACTCGGAGGTTAAAGTGAAATTTTTACGCGAGTTGAAAAACAATACGACCGGAAATCCGGAAAGGGGTTTTCGCACGATAATCGAAGCTCACGCTTTGTAAGACCGTGACGGCAAAATAAAAAAAAAAAAGAAATTTGCCCGTGAAAGAATATCCCCAAGAATGCGGGTGCAACGGTGCAGGTGGCGACTCGACACTGCGGGTATTCAATGAATTTAATGGATCGAGGCGCAGAACGAGCCTGCGCAAGAAGGCTTATAAAGGCCCCTCGTTTTTCGCGCATTTACATGTAAATTCCATCGTACATAGACCTCGAGGTTCTTCGATACAGCATAGTCCTAACTTTAAGCTAGGAAGAAACTTAGATTACTAGTTGATTCAATGGAGGCACTAAGTATAACGTTTTGTAATCGATAAATATCGAGTTTACTTGATTCTACGAAATTATAAATATCGCTTTCGTGGCAAACCAGTTCACATACTCGAGTATCAATTTTTAGTTTACATTTTTATTCTCTTTTATATAAATATTTAATACTGCCGCGACGTCAAAAAGCCACGTATAACAATTTTTTAAAAATAAAAAATTTTTGACACTATAGCGCACTAGATTCTGTCAATATTTTAACGGAACGAAAAGTATGAAAAATATTGCAATTGTTCATACCTGTTTTAATATTAAATTGTAAAAATATTGAAAATTCTGTTTAATACTTAGAATTTCATACGATCTACATCTCTAATACTTGGATGAAATTGGAGGGGTTCGTAACCTTTAAAATATTAGTTTCGAGTCGTCGTCGTCGTCGTCGTCGTTCGGGTGCGAAAAATTTCTCTCTGGCAAGGGGCACTTGCGCTTCTCCCCGTCTTTCTCTCTTTCTCTATGTGGGTTTTCTCTCTCTCTCTCTCTCTCTTTCCCTCTCTCGACGGTAGCGTTGTAAGACACGCGACCGGGCCGCAGGAAATTAAACGTCCAAACAAGAAAAGTTAAGCACTCGTTTGAGTTTCGCGCAGGGTTCGCCGCGCGCGCGCGTTATTAAAAAAGGAGGAACAAGGGTGGGTATATACGAGGAGGAGAAACACAGAGATGGAAGAGTAGGAGGAGATCTGCGCGAGTATAATAGGGACACGGACAGATAGGAAAAAATGCGGAAAAAGCGGACGCGCGAAACAGCTATAAAAAAAGAAAGGGCGGGACGCAAAAAGTGAGCCGAGGGAATAAATGCCTCTTCTCTACCTCCCCCACCTATCCGGCAAGTATTTAATCCGTGCTCGTTCATTTTAATTACGAATTTTAATGCAAAAGGATAAATTAACGTGTACATCAGTACCATATCCTCTTGAATAATGTTATTTTTTGTTGGTACGTTAAATTAGGAAACGGAATTTTAACGAACTTTGGTATAAGAGAGAGCGAGAGAGAGAGAGAGAGAGAGAGAGAGATAGCGAGATAGGTGTCGATTGTTTACGGTAAGTCGAGCGCAATGGTAATTCGAAGCGACGTTTTGACGGCTGGATTCTGCGCATATAGGTTTTCGTTAACGATTGTTACTCATCCATTGGAGATTTTTTACGTGTTCAGCTAGCCAAGTGAATTGAAGGGAACGCGAGAATTGCGTGCATCGATGGTAATAAAGTGATCATATACGTTAATGGAATGTAATGCATGATAGACAACACTGACGGGGAATGTTAACTGATAATATATATATACCTTATGTTATTTTTGCCAAATGCATAATACAAACATACTATGATACAATTACGTAATTTTCAATACGAACAATACGTTCGACTATGTACAATAAAATAAAGTCTTTTAAACCTATTACAAGTTATACAACTGATTTGAAAAATAATATTTTAAGTATGTTTGCGTTCGTACTTGACTTACATTTCTATACTCCCACGTGCTCAAAGACTAATATTTTTTACCTTGTTACTATTTAAAAGACAAGTAACTGTTGTCAAATATTATTTCAATATTTAAATTAATGCTAATGAAAAATAATTGATTCGTTATAAAATGTAAAAGCTGTACAGTAATTTATCAACCTTTATAAATGATAATGTGATTATGTAATAAATATAAATTCTACTCTTTTTTTCGGCAGAAAGATATAAAGTTATCGTTGAACGAATTTTCAACAAAACAAAATAAACTGCGTACTAAATGCTAAAGTCTATAGTGTAAACTATACAATTTATTTGGATGCACCAAAACGAGTATAACGTTACAATTGCGCTCTAGTTTAGTATGAGAAAGATAGTAAAATTTATTACGTGCTTCTCCGAAAATAAATTAATAGTTATTTTATATTACGATTTATGATCGAGTACTGAATATTTGAATACTCATTGCATGGTTCACTACAGGTAGAAAAGTGCAGTTTGTACGTTAGCTGCTGCGACATTAAATAAATAACGTGACTTTATTAGTTCATTTCTCGTATACACGATTTTGCTCTTAAGAACTAGAGTGTGTACTCGCGATTATTCTTTTTTTTTCAAGTAGGGTGTAATACTTATAATGAAAATGCAAATACTTGTTTCGAAAAATTGTATTTACTTTACCTTGTTGGTTAAACGGTAAAACTATTTAGATACGAAGATTTGGGTTCAGTATGAAATATGTAATGCAGTCTTGTAAAATGAGTTGCAATTGTTTGGATGAATAAGCAAGTTTACAAAGGTGCTTACTCGGGTGCGTAATTAAAGCATTGTTAATTCCAAATTGAATATACGACGTGTGCGTGGTGCGTGCGTACGCGTGTGTGTGTGTGTGTGTAAACTATGTAAGTAAATGAAATCTGTTTCCGAGTGAAAATAATGAGTTTAAGAATTTTATAAGCATTAATAGATTTTGCAACAGTATTTTCGAAACAACAGATTTTCCTAAAACTTATATATTCACAAACAAGGTAACGTTTGTGTAGAATTTCTCCTATTTAAAAAAAATGATAATTTTCACCATTATCTACATTTAAATATCGTATGGAGAAAAGAGTTACGTCTGTATAAAAGCATTAATTAAACCAATGATTCAAAGATAAAAAAAATAAATCCAACGGAACAGACATCTGTGCATCGCGGAATAAAAAGAAAGTTGTATTTTACGTGCGAAATAAATCGTTTAACGGTAAAAGAATCGAAGAAATCTTTTATCTTCCAATGGCATCTCTGATGTATGAATCGAGCAATTGTTTGCAAACATCATTGACTTAGAAAAAAAAACGTTCGATTTATCGTGAAAATATTTATCGAGTAATAGCATAAGGTATTTGGAAGGAAGTGGCGCATTCCTCAGACAGTTGATCATCCATTCGAGAGTTCATGAAAAATCCATTTCCCTTTGCGTTATGAAGGCATGTGCGCGTGTATGCGTACATAACCGCACGAGCGCTTCGTCTCGAAAGAGAGAGAACGAGAGAGAGAGAGAGGGAAACCAAGAGTTTATGCTCCCGCTTGGGTTCTCTTGGCATTACCATAAAAGTGCGCACTCGGTGCGGCCGATAATATAATAAGTGTAGCGTGTTTATACGGTGTGAGCGCGAGACCAAAAAATTTTTCCCCGTGATTTCTCGTCTGATCGTCACGGCAGAAAGAAATTTCTTCCAAGGTCTTGTGACTGAGCGCGTGCACTTATATTGGAAAAGAAAATAAAATTCAAGAGTCTTCAGTTTTAAAACAAGAGTCGTATGTACCTCTGGATGCGAGTCTTTGACCTAAATCGAAAGACTCGACGCCGGAGCTCAAATGGTGATAATTCGTTTGATGTTTGTCATCTCGTTCACCTACGAAGTAGAAAAAAAAAATTTTTTTTTCTCTCCCTCTGTTCCACACGCATCTTTTGAAGGAAGAGCCATAATCTTTGCAACGTTAAAATGCAAAGGAATAATAAAACACCGATGAAAAAAAATACTTGTGAAGAATAACAAAAAGATATTCTTTATATATATTTTTTAGAAAAATAAAGTTTGGAAAACTGATTTAGGAGAATGATAAAAAAATCAGAGGTGTAACAAAAAAAAATCTTTTCTTTTGCAAATATATATACCCCCAATCAATCGTTGAAAATGGATGACCCATAAAAAAGTGTTAACCACGTAACTCTAATATTATGTAGAAACTATATCCAACGATTAAATAAAGATCCCAGTGTTTAGGCGTTGAGAATTCCCAAGTTCGAGTCGAGATCCAAGCTGAGACAAGTCTAGTCTTGCCTGCGGCGAGCCTCGCACATCCTTAGTGCTACAGTACCTCGCAACTATGGAGTGTAGAGTTTGTCCCGAGGGCCAAAGCATAAGAGTGGGAGGACGATGAAGAGGGGCCGAGAGAGAGAGAGAGAGAGAGGAGAGGGAGTCCCAGGTATAGAGGCGGCTCGAATGCGTGTTTATACCGTGGTTATAACGGAGAGGTGCCGAGGTGCCTGATCCTTTCCGAGGCCGCCGGCAGGGGCCATTAAATCCCGGTCGTCGCATGCTACCTTCGTGAGAGATGGAGCGGGAATCGTTGGCACTCCTGGCATTATCGACTCGGTCTTGTTTCACAATTAACCGTTTCGCCAAACCGGGATAGAAAGAAAATGAATCTTTCTTTTCTCTCTCTCTCTCGCTCTCTCGATTAACAAGTGCACAACGTTGCACACGTCGCACACGTGCAACTTAAATTTTTAACCTTCCTTCTTCTTCACCGTTGGTCTACTAGGATTTGTAACCTTACACCGAGCGTGTTGTACACCCAACGGAATTTTCGCGGGTGGACAAACAACAAAAAAATCTATGCGGTTACTTCGTTTTACAATCGTCTATTAGGTGGTTGGTGTACCTCTCCCTGTGCTCGTATTACTTGGCTTTATTTCAACTTAAATTTACGACTGCATAACCTGTTGTGCGGACATAATCGTTACCTGAACGTTGGCTTAATAAAACTTATCGACATTGCAAAACTCAGGTACCGTTCGCACGTCCTACATCTAACCAACCTATAGATATTTTTTTTTCGATCATTAATGTTATAGATATTGAATATCAATGATTATACGTTATATTACGTTAACATTTAAATGAAATATTAGGAAGCCTAATGGTATATCTTACATACGGGTGTTTTCGGTTTATTACTTTTAATAAACAGTTCTTTCCAACTGGACATACTTGGAATGCAATAAAACTTCTTTTTTAAATGCTTATACTTTTTCTTAATTGTGCATTGTTTTCTTTTATGTTTCGAAGCTTTGCCTCGCGCGTGCTGTTGTAACGAAAAAAAAACGAAGAATTGTAACATTATTTGCTCTGAATACTTGTTATACTTTTCGTTTGCTTGCTCGTTTTATTGTTTTTAAAAAAACTTTACTTTCCTTTACGTACTTGAGAAAAAAAACATGAAACTTTACTGAGGGTTTTCTATAAGGTAGAAAGGTACTTTGGGACGAAATAAAATATTATTTCGAACGAATCTTAAAATAACATTGTTGTATATGCGTATAGAATTTAAAATTTTTCCAAAGAACGTTATGCATCTATAGAAATTTTAAATTTTATTCCTGATTATTTTATTTGCTTTTAAAATATTTGAATGCTCAACCTTTTCGTTTCTCCTCCTCCTCCTCCTCCCCCTCCCCCTCTTCCTCTCTTTGTCTATTTATGAAGATGTTTACAA
Organism: Theocolax elegans; assembly: GCA_026168455.1. NCBI lineage: Eukaryota > Metazoa > Arthropoda > Insecta > Hymenoptera > Cerocephalidae > Theocolax > Theocolax elegans. The sequence continues at coordinate 14,937,662 of CM047425.1, read as the reverse complement.
TCTTTATGTGAAGTAACAGACATTTAAAAAAATGGTTTTGCATTTTTTCGAGTACACGTACGAAAATAAAATAAAAAGTTAAGTACATGCGCGTGGAAAATTCATCGATTGTAAAAATAACATAGTCAATAAATGGCTTATATTTCAATATATTTTATCTACATCTACACAAATAAACATTTTTGCTATTTTAAGTATTTACATATTCTTTCATATTATAGTTAAGCGTATGCTTAACGGGTTATGAAAAGTATGCGGAACACGCATAGAGAGGGATAATACGTTCAAAAGGCTAAAACACACAATGATGTTAAATATTCAAGTATTGTTTACATTATAATAAATATATCTGCAGCGTGCAAAGAGCTAAGCTCAGTTACCATAAACGAGCATACTGTCAAATATTTCACGGTGCAGGAATATTGTTGTAAACGTCAACCTCGATTCAAACTCCTCATTTACATCGATCAGAGCCAAAGACATAATAATAGCTTGGAACAACTCTCAACTCTTATTTCACCGTATCAAACATCGAGGTTGTCAAAGGCACCATCAATAGTCATGATAATCTACTTTCAGTCAGTCCGAGGTACTTTATATACTTCGACTCGGCAATAGCTTCTTAATAGTTCGAGCACCATCCTCTTACAATTCTATTACAGCCTCGTGCCGCTGAGAAGGCTCATTCAAAGATGGTGACAGAGAAAGAGAATCCGTGGCACTTGTACCCGACGAGTAATGAAGAAGCGAATGACATAAAGAAAAATCTGGTCTCGCAAGAGATACCAATCGGTTTCCTAATTATTAGCTAGCCACTTGGTCTCAGGAGAGAAAAGACGCGGAAGATCAACCGGTACCATTAGATTCGCACACGCGACTCTTGGAAATTAATGGCAGCCGGCTTATTGTCTTGGGGGCAGTTTGAATTTCAGCCCAGTAGGTGTAGTGGTGGGGAGAAACGCGTCGAGGCCGTAAAGCCCTTTGTGCGTTCGCTCGTAAACGAGAGACGAAAGGAAGGGAGAGAGAGAGAGAGAGAGAGAGAGAGAGACAGCATAAAAAGGAGAGGGCGACCGTTCGTTCTTTCGCTCGACTGGTGAGTAGCAGCTGACGGTTTCTTGCCTCGAATCCACTTTTCGGGCATTTCGGCTTCTATAATTTTAGGGCTTGGTCCGTATCAATCGAGATATTCTTGACTATGTATGTGCGCGCAGAGACAAACCAGTATATGTATCTCGGATAGTACCTAATTATAGATTCGTTCGTTTCCAACATTTTCTTCAAGTTTTTTCTTTCTAATCGTAATAAGTGGGTTTGTACTTTATAAAATATTGAAATCGATCAATAAACAAAGAATATTGATAAACAGTGCCAAACTTATAAAAGAGTTGTATATTATTTAATTACAATATTTATATGAAATATTTTATTTTTGTCATTGAAATTTTGAAATATTATTTAAGATTTCTTCTGGCTATTGTTGAATATATTACAAAATTTCGCGAAAAACGTTGCCGGTGTGGATACAAAAATGCGAAAATTACTGTGCTTCGGAGATATCGACTAAAATTTTTATTTTAAAGAAATATTTTATACTTTTAACACTTTGGTTCAAGAAGGTTTGCTTTAACGCAAAATCAAAAAATAATATATTTGATCTATTCCAATTTGTCATCTTAAATAGCAGCAGAGCTTTAATAAATATACATGTTTACATTTAAAGAAACATTTGCAACTTTCGAAATTGAATTTCTTGAATAGAATTATTGAACATGTTTAAAACACTTTGGGCAAAGTTTTACGACATATATAACAATTCACATTTTAACGAAAAGTTTGGCGAATTCAACTGAGTAACAAATAAAGGCTTGTTTAGTAATTAAATTTTAAAGTTGTAACAGACGGTCTATTAAATAGTTGTAGATGCAGTACTTCACAAGTTGTCCTATTTATTCAGTTTAATTTATTAAAATCCTCTTTAGTATTCTTCGAAATATTTTACACGTACAAGAATTTACTTTACAACAGGGACTCGTACAGAATTTTTGTGTATACCTTAACGCAATTTTATGTCTGTTCTCCAATTTAATAGCAAATTGACCAAATTTTTTAAATTTCAAGACTTAAAATATTTCTCATTATAATCAATTTTTTAATTTTATTACTTTTAATTAGGTAACACAGCGTGAAAAAGCGAATAATTTTTATTTAACTTTAAATAACTACAAGTGAATGTCTGAATATACAGGTGTATACATAAACTTACTTATACTGGTATGGATGTTTTTAATTGAACTGCAACTTTTTGACAACTTGGATTGTTATATTTTTTTACTCGCTAGAGAACTAAAATTACAAAATTTTGTTCGCAGTTGTGTATGATTTATGCAAGTAGTACAATGTTAAACTTTAAAAAGATTTTCAATAATGCAAAAAAAATATTCTAATTATGTTATTTATGCAGCAAATCAATATTAATAGATTCACTCAAGATCTAACGGTATTACACAAATAAATATTAGAGAATCAATTCTCAAACTAAGCAATTAAAAAAGAGTGTAAGTAAAAGTGGAATAATACTCTGTAAGCGATTTTCCTGGAAACCATTTAATTACGAATGTCTGTAATTCGCACCAGTTTAACCTTACACAAAACAGCTTTAACGGAGAGTTACTTACATATACTGATTCCAATAAATCTAACTAAAAATAACAAATAATAATGCGTTACAATGCATTAACATCCACAAATTTATGATTATTCTTAAAAAGTAAAAGGATAAAATTAGCCAAGACAAGTTGAACGACGAGCCACGGAATGTTAACAATAAAGATTACACCTCGCGTTTTCTCGCCACCAAGCTTTATGATGCAAATTGTCTCACGAGTGCGATGTTGCCTTTTTTTCGAACGAACGCGCAAGGAATTAAAAAAGAAGGCCGAGGGCAAACCACCAAGTTATTCATCGAAAATTCACGTCGCGAACCCAAGCTTTTTTGTTTCGATATATACCTACATAAAGTTGAACGGTTCGATTAATAAATTGATTCAGACATCAGTTGAGCATAGTTATTTTGTATCTCAAGTAGGGTACTCGAGAAGCGCAACATATAAATACTTGATTAAGTGTTTACGATGCGCCTCTTTATAAATTGCACGTTATGATGGTTATATTTGTTAATTGCGCTTAAATTTATTAACGAAATTGCCAAAAGAAAGTACATCATCGAACGCGTGTTTTACACTGTATCGAGCATGCGTATATGTTTACTAGCTCGTAACCCTTTCAAGTGCGGATTTCGCATCAGATTACGCTCGGCATTTCACAGACCCAGATGATTGAAAATGTCGTTACGCGAGTAACCGTTGCAGTTTCCAACGTCACAATGGAATTTCAACTTCGCCAAGTTTTCAAGCATAAGAGCTAAAGTTTCGGAATAGACAGTTCTTTTTATTTTTTTTTTCTTCTTCTTTTATTTTTAGTAAAGCGAAGTGGAACATTTAATATAATATCGTAATGTCGATACGAGTCAATGTGAACCGGATGGTCCGTTTCATTGAGCTTGTACATTGCAGTATACCGAAATGCAATATACTCTTAGAGATGTCGGACAAGACATTGACGTTATATTTTACGCTGCACAGACGTAAGTGAGTTTATTAATTGAAATTATTGATTAATTATTGAATAAAAGATATTTATTTATATTATAAATTAGATAAAAGATGGAGTCGACGTACCACGAATTAATAAGCCATTTTTTAAGCGCAAATTATTAAATTGTATGAATGTATTTACTATAGCACTTTAGAAATTATTCAAACTATTTAATTTGCGTAATTAAAAATATTTATAAAGTAAAAAAATATAGTGTTATAATAGAAATTAAAATCCCCGTGATTGTAATAAAGAAATTCCCTTAATAATTTAATGTTTTAATATGCTTTAGAAATGTGCAAAAACTTGGAATGCAACGAAAAAACGTTCTTGTTTAAATTACTTACGTTTCGTTGTACATCCCGTTTTATGAGAAATAATTACGATAGTAATGTAATACCACGAATTCACTATAGTTTAAAGAGGATATTACCAAATGCAGAAAAAAAACTATTTACATTACATTAGAGCACTAAAATACTTATTTGACAAGGAAAATTTAAGAGGAATATAATAACAAATGAAAAGAAATGAATTAACGTCAGCAAAGTGATATAGTTATGCGACTTTACCCAATTTGCGCGTTGATACGCGATTAAATCGCGCGCAGTATAGAACACCAAGTCGATAAGCTTGAAATGTGCAAGTTTATTAACAAATATCAATCTAGTGCATTGTGAGAGGTCCAAGTTTCGCAATCCCAACGATGAAATCCACAAAAGCGAGAGGCTCTCAATGTTACATAGCGTAGAAGCCCAATAAACTCTTGACGAAACAAGGTGGATGGAGAAGGTAGGACGTAACACTTTCCCGACATCCCTTTACAACGCGAAACCGTCAAATTCAACCGAGAGGACGAAGTGGAAGGGAAAGAGGGAGAAAGAGCGAGAGAGCGAACGAAGGGATAAGGTCGGTCACGACGGTTTCCGCGGTCGGGGAATAAGCCAGCAACGAGATAGACGCACGGGTCGTCGTCTGCGCCCAGTAGCTGTTTCACGCAAGCCTTTTCCAGAAATACTCGCATTGTCGACTACTGGCGAGACACGACGACGATGCATTTATATACGCGAAGAAGCAACAAGTTACGGAAGGAGATTGTAACGCGAAAAAAAAAACGAATGAAATATAAAGAAAATAACGAAACGAGAAGATAAAAGACGATAAGACACGCCTAGCGACGAAAGCCACTTGGCTGGCCCCGCATTCTTTCTTGCTGACGATACAAGACTCTCTCGGGTACTTTATTAACGCGAATCGTCGTCGTCGTCGTAGTCGGCGGCGGGATTTTCAGGCTTTACACCGGAAATTGCTTTGACAGAAAAATATTGGGACTATTTTTCTTAACTTTTCGAGTAATGCTCATTATGTATACTATATATCCTCGATTCTTAGTCAAATAGGCTCGGATACTCTGACCGTATACTTAACGATGATTGTTTAAACGTGCTTTGTTTGAGCTAAGACGTAGTACAAACAAAAATTATCTCAAACAAACGATTAATCTGTTAAATGAACGTATAGGAATTTCGTGTTGGGAATAGTTGTACAATTCGTATGATTAAAAAAAAAGATTGTTTACGTCATGCAAATATATATAATATACTGACATTCTGATGTATTAAATGTAAGATTCTTTTTACAAAAGCTTCTATATACCGATCATTGCGTTATCTCCCGATTCTTCCAGTGCATTCGAACTTGTTCTTTTGCGTCTTGGTACACATTGAGTTGTAAACAATACCAGATACATTATTTATAACAAGTTAATAATACTTTATGTCATACTTTCTTTCAAAATAAGAGTTATTTCGTTTGGTATATAAATAAAATATATTGAATATACTTATTCCTGAGATTCATATCTCTAATGTATAAAAAATTTATAATTAGCAAACTGAAAGTATAACAAAAGTTCAGTAAAATTTCATAGTGAAAGCTACTGTGCGCATTCTGAACATAAATATTGATGCATTCCACATATTCTTAGAGAAACAACTATAACTTGTTTACCAAGTATCTGTGAACTTTAGTATGTACTCGCGTGACCTCGGTTTTTGATGTAACCTATAAGACAAATCTGAACTTATTTCTTCTCTAATATATCAATATATATATATATATATGTACGTATATACATTAAGAGGGGCTTATCGCTCGATTTTCGTTTCCGCGTGGTCCAAATGGTCGAGATAAATTGGTGTGTCTAGTCTATAAGGCGATATAGTTTCGAACCATGTGTAATTCATTATGTAGATAGAAGTTTGCTTTTGAGTTCGAGTCGCACATACATACACTGATTCGGTTCCATACATCGAAAACGTCAACCGCTTATTATTGATGTATTCGAGAGGATAAATCTAAAGATTTTTTAAAATATGTAACATTGTTATTTTCTTCTTTAGAAATTAATTCGGGTGATTGATGTTGCGTATTTGAAAATGTACTTCATCAAACATGTAACAATCGTAATGGGAGTGAAGTGCACCGATGAAACGCATGGATGAACGGTCAAGTATCGTTGTAAAACAAGGGAATTAAAAATTAAAGCACATCAGTGTATGGATAAGAATAATAAATTAATCGCATTTAAATTTCGCTTAGTTTTTGTCATTCTTCTAAAAAAAAATACATGGTAAAATTCGTAATAAAATTTTAAAATTTAAACACAGAAAAAAAATCTAAATTTCTTCTATTTGGATTTTTAAAATTTTGTAACGTAATATTTACTAATGTATTCGTTTTTGTCAATAATATTTAATTGGCGTGCATTTTGCAGATTCCTACATTGTACCGTTTATGCTATTTTCTCATTCAGAAAACACTATAAATCCAAAAAGAATAACGAATAGTACAAAAGCGTAACTGTATATATGTGAATGTAACTGTATACAACTGTCGGCATTCCGAGGTTTATTTCGTTCAAAATGCAAAAAATATGGAACGGTTTTCGTTTTACAAAGATTATAATGAAACAACAATATACCCTGTGGGTTCGTGAAATCAAAATGGTCTGTACCATGAAGTCTATAATAAATACATACACACAAAAATAAACTACAAATAATAATATATTAAAGCAATGCAAGTGTATTCGCGTATGTGAAAAACGTATGTGTATAAAACGTTGGTGCTTGAGGAAAAAAAAGTTGTAATGATAAACCTGAATTAATAAACTTGAAATACGTATTAATAATTCGTAAACTGCAGTTTGTAACAACCGTCATTACACAACTTAAACCCATTAACTGCCATAGAGAAAAAAGGAGAGAAAATGGTTAACAATCATTCCGTTCCTCTGTGGTGTGTATTTGAAATAGAGATACCATAATGCATCAGCCGCGGTAATTCGTACGTTGTCGTCTAATGCGTACGTGCGAACGACAATAACCAGCAAAAAGTATGCGCGGAGATATTAAAATAAAAGCGCCACCGCTCATTTACCTTCCACGCATACAAACACGCGTCGGACACTTGTATCTGCATATATTCACATACATGTGTATGTATACATACACACGAGAACGAGAATGCGCGCCATGGATTCAACAAATAATAGGTACAGTGTGCCATAAACAAAACTCTCCTCAAAATAGTAGGACAGTATCCCCCCCCCCATTCTACTAAACTTGATAAAGCCAAATCAATACAATAAAATGGAAATTACTATACCAGAATCCGATCGTGATATATGTGTATATGTATATATATATATACGTATGGATAGGAATCTCGATCTCCTATCAATGCCGGCGTTATAAATACTTAGCTATACGTGTAGACCGGTTGCGATTATTTCCTTTTCCGGTGGGTTATAAGTCGTAGAACAACAAAAAAATAATCGAGAATTGTGCGCGTACGAAAATGTACTTGCAACCAAGTTGAAGTGATACGAAAAACAAAACGTATTACCTCTCGTTTTACGCGCGAGAAAGAAGCCTATGTAGCAAAATGACCGCGAGAAAATAATGTCTTTGTTCAAGACCGCATGGAAAATGTTTTAAAAGCTACAATTTTATAAATAGCTCGAGCGCCAGGATTATGAATAAACGTCAAAGAAGGTAAAATGATAGCACTCGCGACGAGTTACGATTGTCGGATTCGATAAAATAAAGAAAGGAACTCTTGGGGATCTCTTTCCATCTTTCTCCAACTCACGTGACTCGCGGCAATTTTCTCGCTTACTATCTTTTTCTACTGCCGACAGGACGTTCCCTTCACCCTCTATACGTGTGTCTGTGTGCGTGTGCACGTGCGCGTGTGCATATATACGCGTACCTCTATATAGATATATTTTATTTTTCGAGGATCATTCTTTCCTTTTTTTCTCCCGAGTACAAAAAACATTGGGATGAAACTGGTTTCCCTCGGCTCGGACAAACTCGTTTTCGCAGGCGATACAGAACGACGCCGCCACCACTGCCGCGCGGGCAACGATTGTATTTAAGAGTTCATACGTGATTCTGCGGGCTTCTGTTTGCCTTATCGCCACCAATTCGCGTTCTTTATTCACGAAATAATTGCGATTAGTTTTCTATAGGCGGTTAATACGATTGTATCGAACATTTCTGGTAGATAATTATTTGAATAGCTTTTGTCAAGAGAGAAATCCATTGTTTACGTCGTATACTACTCCACGTTAATTTTTAGTTCTAATAATAATCAATAATTTTGATACAAGATATTTTATATTTTTTTTCTGCGAATTTAAGGGCAACGGAAATAAAATACAATTACTGCCTAAAATGAAATTAACGAACACGCACATTGTATTTAGCTTTGGTCGAAAATAAACACTCGATGCTCGTTTTTTTTGTTCATTTAAAATTGACCAGGCGTTTCTCGTGTATCAAAAAGAAAACTACTTTGGTAAACTAAAATTTTGCATTGAACATTGTATTTTGTCCGTTTGTTTAACAGATATATAAATTTATGTACACGCAGTTAATAGTTTGAAAAAATATAGGTTGCGTCTACCTTAAATGTACCGGTTACACCGTCAAATTAACGTACTTTACGTGACTCTTGTGCATATATAGACATCGTTTCCGTTATTTAAAAAAACAATATTACTAAAATGATTTAACAAAAATTTAAATTTTGTTATAACTACGTACATTTTATGAAGGGAGAAAAGATTTTTGAAGAAATTCTTAGCTTTATAAATTTATGTTTAATAAATAACTATTTCAAACTGATAACGTTATTATTTGTAATATTAATGTATAATATATGCAAATTTCAAGCAATTTTAAAAAATAATATCAGTGTAATTTTTCTTTACTGTATCTTTACAACGGCATCTTTACTACGTGTAACGAGGCGAAATTTTTCCGGCGTTCTAAAATTATTTTGCAATAAATGTAATATCTTTGAACTTGGTATAAAAATTATTTTTTTAATATTTGCGTTTTAACTTATACATATTTTGAGGAATTCGGGCAAGTTATAATAAATTTAGAAAAAATAGAAACAAATATAAAAGGATTATTAACTTTGTTATACTAACATTAATGCATCGACTTGATATAGTACTATAAGTATTTACGTTTATATAATTTAATGACACGGTTTTATTAGGTCTTATAGCAGAGTAAACTTTAAAAAAGTTCATGAAAAATTATTGGAAATTTCAAAAACCTTTAGAAAACTTTAAAGTTATGTTAAAGTTTGGTAAAATTACGTTAAAGGCTTGAAATTCTCGTAAAAGTCTTGAAATTCTCGCAAATGTTAACAAAATGCTTATTTAATTTTTTCCTTCAAATTTTTTACGGGATGTATGTAATGTTTACTATGACGAATATTAATTTTAAAGAAATTAAGAATTTTATTTTCAATTTTTTTTTAAATATTTGACATAGGTACATTTACATGCAAAAAGTGGTCTTTCAACGACACCGCTGCACGCAAAAGATTTAAAATCACATCAGGATATTGGGGAATCAACGAGAAGAGAACAAACGATCAAAAGAATCAACCGAAAAGGCAATTTAATTTTCACGGTCAAATCCGATGCGCGTCCACTTTTTAAGACTCGGGCTCAATCACCCTCGATAAATCATCTACGAAAAACAATAACTTTAATATGTATATAGGTATATGGAGAATGAAAATTAAATTAGTAAAGATTTTTCGTAATCACCGGCGGGTTTATTATACATATACGAGACTATCTATAGTTTTTCCAAGATAAAACGTATGGAACGAGTCGGGCCATTCATTAATGAATTGCCCGGCCCCCGCGAAGTTCATTCAACTTGAGGGCTGTAATCACGTGTGCATCTCCTCTTCACGGAGAGGCGCGACGTCGATTCGGATGAAGACGCGGACATTAGCATGCAAATCGCGAAAGTCTTGGAGAATTTCTTCCAAGAGTCGAGTCACGAAATCAACAACGGGGTAGAGGGAGAGCGGGGATGAGGGTACAGGAGTGCGAATTTTACGACTACCGAGGTCACTCTTATATTTCCTATTTGATTTGTTTTTTCTCCTTTATTCAGAACACACAATTCACCATAGAATTTCTTGTACAATTTTTCTCTTTTTTTCGGAAAACTTTTATATCATCGAATGAAGTAAACTTTAACACGTGCGTATGCGAATAAATAAAGCGAAAGAGAAACGTCACTCACCTCACGAATTTTTTTCCATGAGCCGCGTGCGCCACACCACAATTATTATTTACAAAACTTCACACTGCGTACACTTTTGTGTGTATATATATATTAACTATATATACATATATGTATATCTTCCTCGATGGCTCTATATTTATTTTTTCTTCTCCTCTTCCTCTCTCTCTCTCTCTCTCTCCCTCTATCTCTCACACACTAAAAACCTCCAACTTCACTCTCGTCACTAAACAATAGTTACCACCACGTTTTCGAAAAATCTCACGCGCGCACATACAAACGCACTCGCAACGGAAAGTTATGACGCGCGCGCGACGCGAGCCGAGCGAGACTGGTGCGCCTCGACTCGTCGAGGGAGCTCCGTTCGTCGCCGTCGCCTCTCTCTCTCTCTCTCTCTCTCTCTCTCTGTTCCCCTACCCCACTCCTTTTAGGTGAGTAACCAGCGGCGCCGCCTCGAGTCGCGGGGCCGCGCGCACGTGCACGCCGGATCTCTTTTTCGACGGGATCTACCGGCGTCGTCTCTCTCTTGGGGCATGTGTTACTAGGCGAGGCCTTATCGATGATGCTCCACTTTTCACCGTTCAGACCGATGATTCTTAGGTTATATACCTACTATCCTAACGTGTCTTTATCTGGTACCGGTCGTTTTTCACCCAGGCCCTCTCGCTTTTTAGATACATATATACACGCGGACACACGTTTCTTTTGTGCTTTCGTAATGGGATGAGCCTACCCGACGGCACCGATTGTTTACATACGCTTCACGTGTGACCAGATAAATTCCGTGGTATATATATATTTATTTCATGTATCGTGTATCAACATGCATTTTTCTTAGAAATTTCTGTCTACGTCGTTACTCTTTTCTTTTTATTGGTTTCCCTTATAGGGGCTTCACATACATAAATATACAGTTAGGATTTAATTCACCCGTGGGCTTTAAATTTTAAATCGCAATGTTTGTTATGTTTTTGTAAAATCATTTCTAAGACGAGAATATTAAGACACTTGATATAAATATAGGTATACGCGCGATATGCGTAAAGCCTGAACTGAAGGTCGTAACGCGCCTTTGTATATTTTGACTCGTCTGTACAGCATCATGGTATAACATTGGTGGTATCGTCAAAAACTTTGCGATACCTGTCAATTGAATATTTTTGTACGGTAAAAATGTAATTGTTGAAATTCATTGAATTTTATGAAAGGAATTTTTAAATATGTTTCCAATAAAAAATCACAGTCAAATAAAATTGAATATTTTTAAAAAGAATTTACTTTCAATTTAACAATAGAATATTGTCAGTATAGGAAATTTCAAATAGCTATACTACTATATGATTTTGAAAGAATCGTCTATAAAACACGTAATCAAGGTAACAATTTGATTATCTTTATTCTTGATAAAAAAAAAGTTATGACATTTTTCGGAAATTATCTGTTTTACAACACGGAATAAAAGATAAGTTATCGACGCTACATACATACAGACACTGACATCAGTACCAAGTAGAATTGATTTTTCTTTTCTGAAGTTCTTGGTTAATTTTCCAAAAACTTTTAATTCATTGCATGAAAATTTATACATGTACGTATATATACATACAGCGAATATTCTTTTCACTTACAATTACATATATATAACAATTAGATCAGATGTAATTAATTATTTACTCTAGGATTAATCTGTGTTTAGAAAAAAAATCTTGTATCCTTTCGACTCTCATTGCAATACACCATAAAACCAGATTCATCATAATAAATAAAATTACGTAGTTACTTTAATTACCTGCATGCACAGTAAAAACGTGTCTCCGAAATTTAGAAAGAAAATTCATATCCGTAGGGCCCAGAGGATCTGAAATCCGTACCTGGCTGTCGGGCCCCGGTCCCAGCCTTTCTCCCGCTCGTCCTCCCTCTTACCAACTCACTCGCTCTTTCTCTCTCTTTCCCCTGCTCTCGTTACACCTTCCTTTCGCTCGCGCGCCGGCTGTGGATGCGCGCCGCTCCGCTCGGACGCACGCAATTTCATCCTTTTTGCTCTCCCGTCGGCGCGTCGTATAAATCTCCCTTTCTTATAAATCCTCGTGCGGCGGCTCATTGGGCCCAGGCAAAAGGGAAAATTGCACCAAGCGTAATTATAATAAAGTAACGGAAATTCACCTTTTTGACATTCACTTACACGAGGCCGACTGGTTGCCTACGCGAAAATATCCACGGCAAATCGCGATATTCCAATGGGACGACTCAATAACCAGGCGCCGTTCTCATTTTTCACTTTTCTTTTCTTCTCTTTCCTTTTGTTTTTCTTCATTTCCGAGATTATTTATAGTCAACTGATGCGAGTGTCACGAGTCCTTTTGACGCTCATTAAACCATCGTAAGATTCGTTGATAGATATGCTTTGGAAATCATTATTTTACACTATACCTATATTACCTTTCAATTTAACTCGATAATTTTCCAATAATTGTTTCTTATTAAAATTGGCCTTGTCGATCAAATTTTTTATTTTTAGATTGCCATTGCAATTTGTATCGATAAATAGATTTATTTTATTTAATCACATAAGTTTATATATAAATTATATTTATATACCAAAAAATTTAATACTTATTAAGATATATCATTGTTTCATTATTGCCTAATTTTTTATGAATTCAGCAACGAATTTATGATCATTTTAGGATATGTAATTGCATACATTTGATTCTTGCGTCCAATTAGACATGGATAAGTATTGTAAACTGTTTTAATTAATACCTGTAAGTTTTGTTTATACAATATTATATTAAATTGTAACCTACCATATACAGTTAAAATAGGATTTAACAAAAATTATAAATTTTTTTTAAAAATTAACACAAAATCATTAGTTGCATGGTAGCTACAATCACAAACGGTATAGATGTGTATTGTTTAATTTATAGGTATACGCGAATATTATTTAAAATTCATTCGTCATTAAATGTTCCATTTCTCTCACGACGAACAAGGACATAAAAATAATAACCTCATTCATGTCACTACCCATTAAGAATATCGCTTTGATATAAATTACAAAGAGAAATATAATTATTCTAATTTGTGGCAGGGACACCGGATAACCGCAATTTCTATTATACGTATATATACAATTACTATTGTTTCTATATCTAAGTATATATATTATTTAATAAATGTGAACAACTTAAATTTATTAACAAACGAATGAAAAATATTTATTACAGCCGTTAATCGTCATCGACCTCTATTTTTCTTATACTGACGAACCTCATCATTTAAGCCACTCTAAAAAAAAAGAGCCGATTTTACATCATTATTTATTCATTATGTAAAATATAAATTTCACGTAAACGAATTTCTCTTCCCCGAGGATCGATCACGGATTTATCCAACGCGAATTCTGATGGTGCCTATACATATATACACCCGTCTTTGAAAAATGATAAATTAATTTCAACGTGCATAATGAAAGAGGTCATTTACACAGCCCGTCGAGTTGATGCCAGGGAAAACGAAGGATGGAAATGGTCTCTCCATGAGACTGCAAAATACGAAGTTGCGAAAAATCTGATATCCTGCTTACGTACATGTGTGTATACGTGTATATATACCCATACACGTATATCGAATATACACATTTATGTTTAACGTTTATGTTAAATATACTAGGAAAATGTACATTGAAATTTAACTTGTTTATAAGTTCTTGCAGTATATCGTTAAAATACAATCGTATACAGTTGCGTTTTAACCGCGTTCAGTTACGAATTTTCACAGGTATTATTTTCTATTCGATGATTATACGACCGATATAATCTATCATTTTTACGGACACTTGTCCAACGGCACGAAAAAAAAATGAAGAGCAAGGAAGCTTGTCATCATTTTGCAAGTAGTTGCAAAATGTTGTAAATTAATTAGCTTTCTTTTTTAAAATGTGCATTTGTTTCTTTTAGATAATTTCGCAACATGCATGCGGTGATAACTTTACTTTTAAAGGTCATAATTCAAAAGTTCATATGTGGAGTTTAAAAAGTTACTTCGTCTTTGTGCTCTCTGAAACTGTACATTAGAAATTATATACTTTATATAGTTTACAGGGATTAAAAAGGATTCATTTATTTTTTAAATATTATTAGTGTATCATTTGCTTTTTTACAATAAATTTATTGAACATCGTATTTTATACTAGTAGAAATTTGAATCCCTCATCCCTATTTCAGTAAATTCTAATTGACTTCTAAGAAAATATATTTTCTTTATTCGTCTGTTTTCTGATGGTGTTATAAAGTGACCGCACTTACAAAGTTAAATTTACCCGTAATCTGTTTAAAAATTTGCTGTTACTCTATTAATTTTTAGCGAAATGATAAGACTAAGTAAGTGAATAAAAATTTTTACATTTTTATATATATCAGACCACGAGAAAATTGTATTAAAATTAAAATTATTTGAAATAATATATAATTACATGTGTAATGTATCATATAGAATGAATATAATAATGTTACAGGTTAAAAGATCACCAAGTATACTCATTTTAATCCGATATTTATGATTATGTTTAAGGGTGAATACGCGAATAATATAATTTTAATTTGCAGTATTTGAAAAAAAAAATTTTCCGAATTTTATAGTGTAGTGAAAAAAATGCGGTCAAGTGGTTGAAGGTGAGTGATGTGGATAGAGCACGCCATTAACCCTTTTTGAAAATGCTACAGTGTGTAAGAGTGGAAAATTCCATCTATCTCTTCTCTACTTTTACAGAGTTCTTTGCGAATGTAGGTATACGTGTGCAACAAAAATTTCTTACCTTCGAAATTTACAATTGAAATATATACACAATCTATATATCCATGGTTTATTAAATCCATTTCAATTTCACGTAATAATTTCAAACTAATTTTACGTATTAATTTACTTTACTAATTTGTACTTCAAAAATCTTACTGCATTT
The DNA here is from genome assembly GCA_026168455.1 of Theocolax elegans. Lineage (NCBI taxonomy): Eukaryota > Metazoa > Arthropoda > Insecta > Hymenoptera > Cerocephalidae > Theocolax > Theocolax elegans. The sequence goes on along the minus strand of CM047425.1, from coordinate 14,922,416 downwards.
AATATCTGCGAACATATACATCAATTAATTTTAATTAGTTAATCGAACGTTTAAATATATTCAACAATACAAAATGATCGTAAAAGATAAAATTTACTGCTGTGTTTGCGTAAATATTTTTATTGCGAGTGAATTTATATCGTACATTTAGTGTGGACTATAAGTACTTATTAGAATGATTATTTAACGTAATATATAAAATTATTTCTAAGTTCATAAATATGATTTTAATAGATATCGAAAAGTTACAATAGTGTACCAAGCGCGTAACAGATATCCCTTTCTAATTATAAATTATGTAAGCATTTAACTGCAATTTAATGAATATTTCAACAGACTATTGAATTCAAGTATAATCATTGATATATTTAATTGATTATTAGTTTTAATCACATAATGAACCGAGAAACTCACTATCATTCGGTTACGAAATGCAAACGTGTTTATCATATATACATATATATGATTGAGTGTGTGTGTATTAATTTTCCTGGTACATATATTATTTTTCATACGTTAAACGTAACGATCGATAAAAAAAAGTGCAATATTGCTTCATCAATTCAATGTCCTATTCTTTTGTTAAATTCTTTCATACTATAGAGAAATAAAGGTATACATAATTAATAGCGGACCTATGGTTTGCACGTCAGAATGAATATCATTAAAAAAAGTGCGCGCAGCCGCAACGACACGCACACGTATATATAAATACAAACGAAGCCGTTTCAAAGTCGAGTGCATGAATAGTAATTAGGAGTAATAGGAAAGCATCTGTCGCGAAAATGTACGCTCCCGTGGGTTCGATCCTGAACTGGACGCAAGCGAAACGTATGTGTATATAGATATATATACATGTACGCCACACACCACGTATCACGCGTATACCTCTTTCGAGTTCAGGGCTTTTAAATGCGTGCCCTTCGTGTGTTGAATTTATGACGGAAGTAAAATTAAAAAAATTTTTTTTAAATACGAATCTAGTGACCCGTTTCAAAAGTCTGATCGTCAAATGAAATAACGGAAGGAAAATTAAAAGATATTTTACTGTGCGGGTATACAGAAGTGTGCTACTATGCGTCTACTTTGTTATTTTAAATTTTTTAACGCTCGTCTCTTTTCTTTCGGTAAAAGTATTTGATCAAACGTTTTCAATTTTATTTGTAATGAATCTACTGTCGAGAAGTTCCTATTTATTAATGCGAGTATGCAAAAGGTGTTATTTTAATATAATAAGAAGGAACTATAATAATACGGTAATTAATTAATGCATTTTTATTATTATGTTGTACAGTATAAAAATAATTTATAAAAACTATTTATTACTACTGATATAAGTGAAAATTACATTCACATGTACAATCGAGCGAAAAGGTTTTAACATTATTTATTTAGCTACATACTCTGTAACTATCGAAGATTTAGTTTACACGTCGAACTAATCCATTTCCTCGAGACGACTATAATGCAGTTATACAACCATTACCAATATTACCCGTAATAATGAGAAAAAAAAGAAAAATAAAACTAAAAAAGTCGGTTAAAGTAGACAGATATAATGCAATATTTTGATTCGACCGACAAGGTAGTGAATCTGAATTCCATATACCAACTTTTTGCGTGATTCGAGCTGATATATATCGGAACGGGTGAATTCGACAATTGGAAAAAGGACTCGAATCGAGGATTAATACCGCATTTTTCCGGATCGGCTCGTAAATTATCAATCGAGGTCGAAAAATAATAGGCACCGGGGATGTGGGAAAGACAGACAGGACAAAGAGATCTCTAATATATGAGTCGCATTAGCGGGAGAACGCATTTATATATATATATATAGAAAGAGAGACAGAGAGAGAGAGAGGGGAAGAGAAGGAGCTATAGATATATACATATATATATATATATACAATCTCGCGTTATTACGAAGCGCGCGGCAGCGACGGCAGCGACGGCGTATTGTGCGCCGGATGTGGATTGCGGCCGATCGGTCATCCGAGTCGCCGGACGAGTACCAAGATAAGATAGCGTGGTCAGTTTTACCTGTCCATCGATTAGCCTTCCCATTTGCTCCCTCGCCGGAATTGTTTTGGTACTATATATACACCTCGAAATTCCCTCGTTATACTCCCGCGAAATTTTGATTCTCCAAAACCTTCATTTATGATCCTTAACATGTAGAATGCATTCATTTAATCTGATCACTAGATATTCACGGAAGTAATAGAATGTTGCGAATTACGTTACCATTTATTGTGGAAGGACACGATTAAAAATGCTTTCCAAAGCGTAAGATTCTTTGAAAATTGAAAACATTTTGGATAGTAATATATAGGTATATACCAGGTAACCTAATTTTAAAACACTCAGAAAATTCAATTGCTTTTATTTTCTCGAAAGAGAAGCATTCTAAATTCTAATGTTGAATATTTGGCTACGTTGAGTTTCTGTGGTTTCATTCATATTTTCTGCGTGAATGTATATATGTATACCTATATAGTAATGTGGACCGTATAATGTCGTGCAATTACTCGCGAAGGCTTCTATATTACTTGATGAAATTTAGTAGTACCTGTGCAAAGTGAACGCTAGCTCTATACTTAATATTTAAACGATTTCAATTTCATAAAAATTTTCTGATCTTTTTTAAACGATTCATTACTTAAAATACATATAAAACTGAGTTAGAAATTTTGATTTATATTATTTATAGATAAATTTTAATTGTTTTGTTAATAAGTTTATACGAGTGTACTAATAACGTCAACATTTACAAATACTCGGATAAATTCAAAGGTTACTTCAACTTTAATAAATGCTTATATTTTTTCCATGGTTTTGGGTTATTACAAATATTAATACAATGTTAACACCATTATTTAATAATTGTTCATAATTATAATTTTTCATTAGAATAGTGGGCTGTTAATTATTCGATTCGTATAATAATTTACTGCAAGTTTATTTGACGTCTAGAAGATGAGTAAGTGGCAGGCATTAAAATATTTTGAGAAAAAAGAGGAATGAGACACACGGGTCTGTCAGTAAAGTAGTGAATCTTAGCTGCACAACCTCCGAATCATCTAGGCAACATCGGTTGTTGTTATTTATCTCTTTTTTCAGTGCAAATTCCTTTCACGGATGCATTACGGCACACGCGAGATTTACCCTGCGTTCCCATGCGCGCGCGGCTCTTGATCGATCGGGTCTCGATGCATCGTGGACTGTGTGCGCGCGACCTTCATTGGCTGCACATATTCGACGTTATTACTCGCTATAAATCATTAGCGTTAACACGTTGTGTATACACATCGCTCGATCCATTAGGCGCCGCGGCCTTTTTCCTATTTCGCGGGCTATACGGTGTATAAACAAAACGATAGAAAAATTGTTAGGCACTAATGTAATCTTATTAGTCGAGTGTATAATACGTATGTATATATATTTTAATAATGCATAGTGTTCTCTCTTAGAGAAACCTGATAAAAATGCCGAGTTGGGTTGTAAGTGGTTTTGTAAATTACTCGGTAAATTTGATAAGACGTGTCAAGTGAATTGAGTTATTAATTTTGATAATATTTAGTCAGTCGATTTTCACGCGAGGAATAGCGAAATTATCTGAGAACTTGTTAAATTCATTTGGAGTTGAAGTTAACGGATAGGCTTGACAAGTACGATAATTGGATGTAATTGTTTACTGGGTGAGGGTTTTAATTATAAAAATACATTTATAATGTTTAATTTAAATGTTAATTATTGAATTATATAAATCTCCCTATATAAGTCACTGCGGGGGTTTCTATTTTTGGATCAAAGCAAATCCGTAGCCCTTACGTAAACAACTCTCAATCTCATTGTGATAATGTCACTCTATAGTTATGTGTTTTAATGTGATAATACAAATAATATTCCAACGACAACAAAATCCGATTGTAATTAATTAAAAAAATCAAATTAAATTATCGTTTTTTAATAAGATAATATTTAACTCAGGATAAGATTCGAAACGGTATATATATTTTCGAATTAAAACATTTAGCCAAAGAAATACCAAACTCTAAAATTGTAGTGATTAAACTAAGAGAGAAAAGTCCATCACCCTATTCATTTAAAAGTATACAACTTGGAACGAAAGTTGGCCGTCAAATTATTCAACGAAATCGACATGCAAAACCAGGAACTAATTATTTTTACAGTCAAATATTTTACGAAAAGGAGTAGGAAACCACGCGCAAAAGAAGTGCTCGAAAATTCTCATTTGAGTTTCGTAATAACTTGAAGTCAACCAACTCAGTGCATAAGCTATACGAAAGAGGCTATTTAACCAACCCTTCCGAATAGTAGATCTAGCGAGAGGTCGCAATGTTTTCGCGCAATTATTCGAATTCCCTAGGCGCTTGGGTGCGCGCGCGCGCAACATCCTGGGACTTTCATTTCAAAATAAATGGGCTAACTCACGTCTCTAGCAATCTAAGACAATCAGCCGTGCAAACGAGATAACGTTTTTGCTTGACGGCGTAGTGCAAACGAATCTATCCACGATGCTACCAGGACAACTAAATCTCTTGTAACGTCTGATTAAAATATTATATCAAGAGATTACCCTTCAACTATACGAGGATTCATGGACCATCAAAATTTCATTTATGACTAAGCAAACACATGTACATATATCGATAAAGAATTTTATCAATTATTAATATGAAAGTAAATAAATAAATATTTATCGCTATTTGCATAATTTTGATACGTAATTAAACTTTATTCAGTCTTGTGCGAACCGTCGCACTGAGTAGACGTGTTTTCGTCCGCTCTTGTCGAGCTAACGCTTGATCGTGGTGATAGTCTCTGTGTTTGTAAACTTTTGTGATAATCAATATTACGTATAGCGTTTCTCCTAGTGTATAGATCAAGCGTCGCTGGTGTCTCTGTTAACAGAGAGCCGGTGGATTGCTGAAGGAAGCGATAATGTCGCAAAACTTACGGGTGCAGTCTACTGCAACCCAGTTGCAGTCTCCTGCAACTTATGCCAATATGGTTCAACAAGAAAAACGCCCTACCAAAGAACAAGCTGTAGTTATGGATGCAATCGATGGATTTACGATAGAGGATTATTGTGTAGCAGTTGGAAATAAAGTCCAACCTATAAACGTTCGATATATTTCCAGAATATCACAAAAACGCATTTGTATATATTTAAGCACTGTAGAATTAGCCGAAAAACTTGTGCACGAACTTAAGGAAATTAAAATTAAGGATCAACTAATTGAAATTCGACCGCTATTCACTAAATATAAGCGCATTTTAATCTCCAACGTACAACCTATGATTCCTCACTATCTTATAGAACAAGAGCTTAAAAATTATGGTATAACTCCAGCATCAAATATAACCGACGTCAAAACCACTTCGCTTACAACAGGAGGTTATCCGCATCTTATGAGCTTCCGCAGACAAGTATATATTCGACCAGAAGATATCGAAAAGCTACCTACATCATTGAAAATAAATTATGATGATATGGCATCATGGATTTATTTTTCCTCAGACAAATTGATTTGTTTTATTTGTAAAGAAGAAGGGCATACCCAAAAGTTTTGTCAAAATGCAGAAGAGATTAATAATAAAAAAACACAGGAAACTATTACAGAAAATAATCACATACCTCACAAGTCAGAAATGAATGAAAAACAAGTAAAACCTTATGAAGTACTTGACATGGAGCAAGATCAACAATTTCATGTATATACAAATAAAAGAAGTCGTATCAGTGATACTTCCAGTAGCATAGGAGAAAAGAACGACTATTCCATAATAAAAACAAAACGTGAACTTAAGCAAACAACAAAGAAATTGAGATCCTCAAAAAACTCATCACCTACTACAGAAGAAATTAAAAAAAAGTTGGAACCTGCAAAAGACCACTTGGCTTTAAACGACTTAAATCTACAGATGGACCTAAACACCACAGCAAAGTTCATTAGTCAAACATACGGGAAAAAAAATATCAAGAAAGTTGCAAATGATTATACTAGTGATCACACAAAATTACATATTTTATTAACTGAAATATACAGTTTAATAAATGATAGACATATGAAGTCGCGAATCACTAAAATTAAAAAACAGTTAATAAATGAAAACAATAAGTCTTGTAGTGAATCGGACAGTGATAGTGTTAGTGATCAAGTTGAGGATTCCAAAATATAGATATAAATATAAATAATGCTCATAAACAATCTAAAAACTAAAATATTATTTTGGAACTCTCGAAGCATTAATAAGCGTAAAAATGAACTACAAGATATCCTTAAAAATATTGATGTGTTAATCTGCGTCGAATCATGGCTTACTAAAAAAGATAATTTTAATTTAACAGGATTCAACTCATATAGAAAAGATAGAGAAAATTCTCGTGGAGGAGGAATACTCTTTCTAATTCGAAAAAATCTTAAGTTTTCAGTTATAGGGCAAATTAACACGCAAATACCTGAAGTGGAGATAGCTGGAGTGAGAATCACAAACACTACACCAACTTTGGATTTAATAGCGTGCTATAAAATTCCAGGAAACACACTGACACAGGTAGATTGGAACTCGATTACTGATAATGTAAATATCAACACAAATACAATACTCGTCGGAGATTTCAACGCACACAATAACAAATGGAATTGCAAGAGCACCGATATGAATGGCAGTAGACTATACGATAGTATATCCCAAAATAATTTATTTCTACATAACTATAATTCTTATACTCATCTAAACGTGCGTAACAATAATAAATCTAATATTGACCTAGTCATTACTTCTATGAATTTTGCGGATAAAATTAGTGTGAATACTTATGACGAAACTTATGGATCTGATCATTTTCCTATACAGATAGATGTCAACACGCAGAGACAATTGTATTGTAAACAAACGTATAAATTAAAAACAATTAAAACTGATTGGAAAAAATTTCAAATTAATTTAAAAGATTCATACTCCTCCTTCTTTTCTAATGATTACGTTTTAATGTCTCCTTCGACGAAATACAACCATTTCTATACAATTGTCTCTGAAGCAATTATAAATGCCACCCCGCAAAAAAATTATAATAATTATGAAAAACAAGTTAAAAATCCAGTGGCATGGTGGGATGCCGATTGCAATAGAATTAAAAGACTTAGGCGCGCTGCTTACAAAAGGTGGAACTTTACAAAAGATCTCGCCGATCTAATAGAATATAATAAGTACTGTGCACTTGCAATACAATTATTTAAAAAGAAAAAAAAAGATTATATTAAAAACTTTGTTTCTTCCATAACCCTTAAAACAAATCCAAATTATGTATGGAATACTATTAAAATCTTAAAAAACAGTTGGATAAAAATAAAACATAATAGTGCAACAGATACTAATTTGTATAAAGAAAAATGTATTAAATGTTTAGACAAAATTGCTCCACCTTGGGTAAGCTATAATAGTAACTCTATACCGGAATGTCAAGGAAGTGAATTTTTCGATAAACCATTTTCTTTCCTAGAGTTTAACACGGCTTTAAATTCAGGCAAGGAGAACTCGTCTCCGGGGTTAGACGGCATTGACTATGAAATTTTGCAAAAAATGGACGTAGCTTATAAGTTATTACTCCTTGATATTTATAATGAAATGTTCGCAAGGAGTGAATTTCCGGATTCGTGGAGACACTCATTGATTCACTTCATTGACAAGCCGGATGGAAGTGGAGTTAGACCGATATCATTAACATCATGCCTTGCAAAAACTTTCGAAAGAATTATTAAAAACAGATTAGAATGGTGGATTGAAACCAACAACGTAATTAAAAAAAACCAATCTGGTTTTCGCAAAGGGCGTTCATGTCATGATAATTTAACAAATCTTACTTTTCAAATCGATGAAGCTTTTTCAAAAAAGAATGATGTTATTGCTGCTTTCTTAGATGTTTCTGGAGCTTTTAACAATGTGCTAAGTGATATCTTATTAGAAAAATTAATTAATATCAAATGCTCTAAGCAAATAGTCAATTTTGTTCAATTTATAATATATGAAAGATGGATACATACGCATATTGAAGGACATGAACTGATTAAAGTTAGTAAAGGAGTACCGCAGGGTGATGTCCTTAGCCCTCTCCTCTATATAATATATGTAGCTGATATAGCTAAAAATGTCCCTAAAGAAGTGACTATTTCACAGTTCGCAGACGATACTGCTGTTTATTCCAATATTACTCCTGTAAGCGACTGTCAAGCAATAATCGAAAAATCTATAAATATTATTCAAAATAACTTATTTAAATTAGGGCTTGAACTAGCACCACAAAAAACTGCGCTAATACATTTTAACAACAAAAATATACCGCCTGGTACAATCAAAATTCAAATCGATAATTGTCAAATTGTATCTACAGAATATACTCGTTTTTTGGGTATAACCTTTGACTATAAATTAAATTTTTCTACACATATCGATGGACTACAGACTAGATGTCACAAAGCCTTAAATATAATTCGATTCCTATGTGGAATATGGTGGGGCTCAGATCCAGATACGCTTATGACTTTGTACAAAAGCTTCGTTCGTTCAATATTGGATTATGGTATCTTTCTATATTTTCCGACCAATAAAAAATATTCAAACAAAATAGAACAAATACAGTACTCAGCTATCAGAACTGCATTAGGTTATAGAAGAACTACACCGACAAATATTTTAATTGCCGAATCAAAGATACCTCTTATACGTGAACGGGCGAAATTTTTGGGAAATAAATACTTAATTAAAACGCTAGCAAATAAAAATAGCATCATGTTCAATAAATTACAATATATAACAGAAAATAAAAAAATAGCAAAAAAAAAAAGAATACTTAATCGATGTATAGAAAGTACGAAAGATATTATAGACTCAGTTATCATTCAGAATAATTTTTCCACCTTTATACATGAATATAGTACAATCTTCACATCGATTCCATATAACAAGAAATTAGGACAAGAACTTACAAAACAAAGAAACCCCAATTTAACATTTAAATCTTTTCTTGACGAAAATAAAGCTTTAGATATATACACAGACGGCTCAAAAATATTGGGTAACCAATTTGTAGGATCAGCCTGCGTGGTTCCAAAAAAAAATATTAAAATTTGTAAAAGTATCCATAGTTCTGCTTCTGTATATACAGCTGAATGTATCGCTTTAAATCATGCTTTTGATTTTGCACTCTCAAACAGCGATTGTAACGTGAACATTTTCACCGATTCCTTAAGTGCACTTCAAAGTCTCGAAAATATAGGGAATGATATTTATATCAATCCTTATATTTTACAAATTAAACACAAATACTTGATATATACAAAAAAAAATCCGAACAGAAAATTAGAACTTTTTTGGATACCAGCGCACTTAGGAATCGAGGGAAATGAGCATGCCGACCAGTTAGCTAAGGAAGCGACAAAAAAAAGCTACTTGAATTATCAATTGGTACCTTTTACTGATACTTTCGAAACAGTAAAAAAAACAGCTTTCTTAAATACAAATATCTATGTAAATGAACAGGGCCAAAAAAAAGGAAAAGAGTTCTTCAAAATTTACCAAACATCGGGATCGAAACCCTGGTTCTTTAAAAAAAAGCTTTCTAGAAATACAATTGTTACAATCAACAGATGCAGAGCAGATCACTACAATCTTGCGGCGTCTCTTTTCAGAGTGAATATAATAGCAAATCCGATGTGTGACTGTGGACACGAACTACAGGATCTTAACCACATATTGTTTAATTGTGCTACGTTTTCAAATCAAAGACAACAATTATTTTATAATTTGAGCAAAATGGGACAATTCCCACCCTTTACTATTAAATCATTTTTGGCGACACTAAACTTGAGAAGTATACGAATAATATGTGATTATTTTGAAAGATGTAACCTAAAAATTTAATACTGCGCTAGAATATAATTTATGTATATTATGTTAATGTAAATTAATCAGTATTATGTAATTCATAATTATTATTATTATTGTATTCATGCTGTATAAGTCCTAAACAGGACTTGGGTAAGCTTTAATAAAAAAAAAAAAAAAAAAAAAAAATTAAACTTTATTAGAGTTAATTTGTTACAAATAAATTATGTAGTAGCTATATGTATATATAATATACATTAAGTAAGCGAGGCATATCTGATTGTTACGAACAGAGCAAAACAAGGTAATTATCAGGTCTGTTTTATAAAATCTGCTATTTTATGCAAAACCCAAATACGCGGATACTAAATAATTCAATAATTTATCTTTTTACAAAATTCTAAACATATGATCCAACTGCTCTTTTAAAAATGTTGTTTTAAAAATTTCAAGTTGACACCCCGTTAAGTATCACATTTTTCATACAATGCCACTAAGATAAAAAAAAACTTAATGAAGTTGTTGAAAAAGATCGTACAGTACAATTATTAATCAGTTTAGCAATGTGAATGAAGTATAGTTATACTTGAAGATGATCTAAATGTCATATATGATTTTTCGTAAATAATTTAAAATATTTAAGTTTTACTTATTTTTCAATGTATAAATACAAGCTATAAATAAATACAAGCTTTTCGATATAAATATTCCAACTTCTTAAAGCGTGGGAACTGATTAAATAATGCAATAGATCATTAAAATTATATTGAAATGATTTTTAAAATATATTAATCAGTTTTTTATTAAATATTATTTATAATTAAATAAATTGACTTACTATATTTTGTAATATAAAAATTAGTAATTGTGTTTTTTGGTTTGGGTCAGCATTTACAACTCGACTTTACAACAAGCAACTTTTCAGGAAGATAACCATTGAAAGAATATTTGGATTTTTAATGGTTTTCCAAACCATCAATTGCAATTTATAACAAAATCTGTACACATGTACCTGTAACTTTATTTTAAGTTTCTATAAAATATTTTTCGAAATCTTTAGTTTTGCACAATTTTAATAATTGTTATTTATATTTATATTTTAATATTTAATCAGTATATGTTTACCCTCTTTAATAATAAATCTTTTCTAGCCATTTAATTAATTTATATAGTCTCTAACTTTATAAATAATTTTGATATTTCATTATCAATTTTCTTTTAGAGAAAAAAAAACATTGATGTGAAAACTTCCAATTAAAAGTTTTCTGAAAAATTGATACTTAGAAAGATATCTCTTAACAATGACAGTATTGACAAACGAAATTATAAAGTTCGGAAAATACTGTGGTCCTATTATTTCGTTGGATTTCTTAGAAATTAAAGTAAATTATTGTTATTACTTTAATGCGTTTATCTTTATATTACGCGTGTACAAAAGGGTTTATACAAAATGAATGCCTTTGAGAATGTAATTTTAAATGGCTAATTTTTAGTGGACAATTTTACTTCCTCGTCGTGCCATGAATTTTAAAATTCTGTAATTAAAATGTTTTCAGGTTTGCAAAAATACTTTTTTTAAATAAAATATGCCAGATAAGAAAATTAATTAATTGTTATAAATTATTTTGATTGCGCATTATTCGTTCAATAGTTATATTGTTTTAAAATTGTTTTAATTGAAAATAATTACATTCATATATGAATATAAAAATAAAATATAAATTTTAACGTTATATAACGATTGAATAAAACTAAAAATAAATTTTTCATTTGTGTTTAGTAATTTAATTTACATTTAACTATAATATTACTTTCATTCGTTGAATGCTTATGTGATATATTAATATTTCTTAAAACAGTACTAATCGCTACAATATTAATGTATTATACTCTCTTAAAGATGTGGCATAAATAATTGTTACCGACAGAGCGAAAATTATTAATTGCTACATTCATTTAACGATATATAGTATTTAATGCAAAACCCAAATACAGAGACACTATATAATTGAATAATACAAATGATTTTGCAAAGTTTCAAGATCATAAATAAAAGACGCATCATTAAAAATGTTTGTACGCAAATTAACATATAAGATGTGGATGAAATATACATTTGGAACTTTGGTATTTTGGTTTTGCATTAAATACTATATGTAATAATTAACAATTTTCGCTCGGTCGGTAACAATTAGGTATGCCACCCTTTTAACACATGTATGAATTTATTGGACGCTTAGCTACGCGTAACAAAACTTTCATATAACTTAATCAGAATAAATAAAAATCGTTTATTTAAATAGTTCACAATAACGCTTTAAGGTAAAATCGAAAGTAAACATTTAATAAATCTCAAGTAAGATACCCCATAATCACGGCATTCAGATTTGTGAAAAATAAAATGATAAACAGCTTAAATATTTTTATCAGGATAAAAGAGAAATTCACATTCTCTCGTATCGATGAACGCGAGAATGGGTTAAACTTATTAGGCGAAACCAAGCAAGTTGGAAACTCGAGTTGCAAACACCAGGGTCTTGGTATATACACAATCAATAGTACATCATTACGCGCAATCATAAAAACCGTTGGTAACAATCGATGGGAGGAAGTTTTCGAGACGATCGATCGCGCGCGAGTTTCACCCGTAACAAGCAGGAGTGGAAACGCGGAGAGCTCGCGCATTTTCTCAAAAAAGTACGTGCTCTCTTTGATCGCACCGGTAAAATATGAAGAGGTGAAAGCACCTTTGAGCATTGAGGAAAAGAAGATGGGGTATAGAAAAAAGGGAAAAAGAAAGAAAAAAAGGAGCCTCGGGTATGCGTGAAGCACAAAGGCAACCGATTTGTCTGTCCGGAGGAAATCGGAGCTCTCGAAAAGGGTGCGAGAGAAGCTGGAGCTTTTATCGGATTTCGCGGTCTCGCGGCAATGATTGCAGTTTTAATCAATGTCCCGTCGTGCCTGCCTCCCCATCTGTCAGTCCTGGGCGGGCTTGCCGGAGGTTTCGACTTTTCTCCGCTAGTCTTTGCTCTTATTTTCCTTTGGGTAATTATTTTTCTTTTATTTTCGGGTGACTTAATTTCAGGCCAGCTGGTTATTTCATTTTTCCTGGGCGGGGTGGAATATTAATGTGTCGATGCTTTTTTAGGAGTGATTCATGTCCTAGCTTTCTATGTGATTATTCATTCCGAGCAGATCGACGTATTAATATGTTAAACAAATCGTATAACTATGTACGTACGTTGTTTATTTATTACGGTTTAGGTAGCGGTAAAAGAGAAATAAAATGAAAAATGAAATACATCGTAATTTTTACTACCTACAAATTCTGTCAACAATATTTTCGAAATTTATAAAAAATATCGTGTATCAAAGTATACAATGTATCAAACGTCTTCAAACTGAAAATTCAGGTATGTATAGCTACCAAAAAAAATTAAATTACACAAGAATTCAATTTCCTCATTGTGGAATATATATAGGTATTCGTAGGCCTAAAATGTCGACGAGTTATAAATTCAAGTCAATTTCCCGGGGAAAAGAAATTCGTTCGGGGTGGAAATGAATTCGTGCAAGATTTGAAGGGAACACCTTACAAAGTGTCGACGCCGGTGTCAAAGCGTGTTTAAGATCGTTTAATTCCCCCAGCGAGCAGCTGCTGAGATCGCCATTAGCGAACTCGCTGATAAGCTGCCTCTCTAATGCGTGCCATTTCTTTTCTCCGCGACGGAGGCGGCGGCGGCGCACTCGGTTTATTCACCTTTTGCAAGCGCACCGCGCGCGCTACCCGAATCTTGTTGCTTTTACACACTCGAGCCTTTCTGATGGTGGTCGAGTTCAACTGCACTTTACTTCAAGAACTTTCTCGAATAAGAAAATGCCCGGGACTTTGTTTTTTACTATTTCTTACTTTTCGGATTGTTTTCTTCAAGTTTCTTGGGCTCCGAGACGTTACATTTCTTCTTTTTTTTTATTTCTAGGTATATACTAAAGTTTTTTTCATGACTTGGGAAGATGTTTTTGTTAATGATGTTGATACTCGAAAATATGCAAAACTTAGATTTTATTACTTTAACGAATTATTAATAAAGGCAGTAAATTGTAGATTTGTTGCTTCTTTTAAGTTATTCATGATTATAGGAAATTATTACAATTTTTAAGCGAGGTATATAATTATTGTATATTTATATAATATTATTAATCGTCTGTATTTGATAGTGTATATGAATAATTTAATTTCTCATTCGTAATAAAAATATTTTTATTAATAAACGTTTTTAATTAAAATATTAAGTAAAATTACAATTTTTTACTTATCAGATTTTTCTCATAAGATTGACTAAATCTTTAACTTTTCATATTTTACAAGATAAAGTTTGACGATACTGAAAACAGTTATATTATTATATTACACATAATAATTCTATATTAATACATTTTTTTATTAATTATATATAGGTATATATAATTATTTAACAAATTTATTTAAATTACTAGAATTATTGGAATCGTATTCTATACAGTAATTTGATCATAAGTTATATACCAGATTGACAATTACAATATTCATAGAGTTTACGGAGTGAAATTATAATATTAAATTTACCCTACTTTGCATCAAAAAGTTACAATTTTCGTAAAAGATTGAAGGGAAATTGCGTCTTTAAATAAAAGTGAAACGTACTAGTTTCTCAGCGAGTTTGTCGCGTGTGTTAATTCAGAGAAGTAAGATAGAGATAAGTTTAACATTACACACTTAAACTTCATTTATGTACACTCTGTATTAATTTGCAAGGTACAACAGTTTATTGTTTCTTCGAACGAGGTGGAGAAATAAAACAACTAATGTACATATTTTATTGACAGCTAATAATTTGATAAAAAACGTTTTTCAAACTTTATTATTAATTCTTATTTCATGTATTCAATAATGTTTAATATGTTTATTGAATTGAATTGTAAAAAAATTGATACGAATTCGCTTGATAAATTTATATTTGTATAAGTTAATTTCCATTTTTAATTCTCAAGGTTCTTTAATTATACAGTTAATTTATAATTAAAAAGGGAAAAAAGTATAAATCAATAGATGGAAACAATGTAAAGAAACTATGTCGCTGGGTATTTAATAATTTCTGATTATTGCTTCTATTCACTCTTGCGAGGCAATATTTATTATTCTCGCACTGTAAGATACATGCCAACCTTGAACGAACTTGTCAATGCATTGAATATAGCACATATGCATTTATATATAGGTAAAGTCCTTTTTTATTTGCGTACTTTGATTTCTGATAAATTAATAATAATTAATGTAATTTTGAGAACGTATAGGTTATTATTTATTTATCGTAAACGAGTCATAAGTAAGTAGTAGAGGATATAAAAACTTTTAAAAGGTAAACTAAAATACTGTAAATATCTTTTCTTATAGAGGATACTTGTATATACATAATCTTGATTTACTAAAATATTAACGACCCCTTATATAACTTACATCATCTTAAATTTATGTATTTGATTTCATAGTATATCATATTCCATAATTTGGTATCAGAAAACACATATTCCCCATCCCTCGTCCCAGTATCATCATCGAAATCCAGTATCCAAACAGACGATTCTCTACCATAAAAGCATAAGCTAACATCATCCTCCTTCGAAAAATACGTATAACCAAGCATCTTTAACAAATATAAAAGGAGAGTAAACGATACCCAACACCAAACGTTGTCAAAATATAACGGTCTTCTTGGGTGTTTATCCGCGAACTGCTCCCCAAGCTAAGATCGAGTTTCCCTCGGGAAAATCGATGGTGAATTTCGCGGGTAAGAAAGCCCGCCAGGTGTTCAACCGACAATGCGCGCATACCCACGAAATCGCTAAGTCCACTCGTTAACCCGCAGATCGAGTGCACTCAAATTTAGCCCTTGAAAGCCAATCGACAATGTGATTATTATTCGTCGATTAACTTTGAATAATAGGCCCGTGTACGAAGGAAAATGCTAATTTCTGTTATAGACTACTATACGAAAGTTAATAATCTTCAGGAGAGCGAATTTCTGCTCTTATTTTTTTCTTCTTCTTCCACTACTTCTTGTTCTCTCTTTTTTTTTTTTGGTGCGATTATTTACGGGTCAGTACTTTGGTCACTAATAAAGAAACCGAACCTCTTTCCGGGTCATTTGGCGATTCGAGTTTATGAGAAAAATTCGATTATTAGCGACCTCGAATTGCTTTGTGTTTTGAGGTATATATGTAAGCATATATCCTGCGTGTATGTGCGCCCGTCTCTATATATATTGTATATATGCGAATATAACAGATGTTTCGATGCCCAGATGTTCCATAGGAATTTGATACTTTCGTTTTCTGAAAGCCATCGGATAAATTTCGATTCTATTCAATTTTTGAAATGCGTTAAGTATTATAAATTTTCGTTTTCATTTACAAATGAATAAAATGCAAAAAGTGACAGGATGTTCATTGTTGATGACGAAAATAAAGATTTATGCTTGGGTATATAATCAAGTAGTGCTTACGTGTATCTCTATAAGTATGATACGTACATTATGTCCGATATTTCTGATAAATATTTCTATATATTTAGAAATAATTAGAATAAATACAGACTCCCTTACTAATACAGTTTAATTTTAATTGTTCATATTTTTATCTGAGGAATAATGAATATATGCATACAATGTGAAACGAAAAAGAAAATGATAAGTATATGACGCGTATATAAAGATCGATCTTGTGTACATGTGTATGGGCTATACCGTACCAAAATTCTTACCGCAATATAACGCAATATTGAAAAGGAGAAGCGTCTTCGATATAAAAACAGCACAGCCATCAACTTCCAAAGAAAGGATCTCTCACACAAGACCCTTTACCCGCAAGACTTTCGCCAAACCACCGAAATTATTATTCCACACGTACGAACAAGCGGCAAAAAAGGATCGAGGAGAATTTGTTTCTTGTAAAAATTTGATTCTCTCTACGATGGTAACGTACTTTTCTCTCTCGCTCTCCTTCTCTTTAAAAATCGGGTTCCGTAACTCCCTAATAAATAAACATCGTTATTCTAGTAACGTGTATCTATATATATATATATATGCACGTATAACTCAACATTACGAATAATAGTGTCTTACTGCATGACCGGAACAAAGAGGATAGGAGGTTAGGTTAAAAAAAGTCGTGCAGCAAACACAATATTTGCTCTTGCAGATCCACGTGGTTAATTATCGATATATAGAGTGGATTGTTACCTCACGAGTAGATCGGCATGTGCAGTAGTGCATTTTCTCGATTTGCAACACGCTGGTATTTTGATCGTGCGCTTCTTTTTTCTACTATACGAAGGTTGAAAGGTATAAAACAAATATTTATTCTATGGTCGCGAAAGTTGTGTCTTATAGGTTTCTCAAAGGTCTCTCTTTCTCTCTTTTTCTCTACGCTGTGGGATAACATTTTTTAAGACGTTTGCGCGAGCGCAATTGCACTTTCCCATTCGATTTCCATTACCATACGACACGTCTTTGTAGTTAAGTATTCACTGTTTCCAACGACGTGATATTCATTGTACACATTTCTCGGCGCGACTTCCGCGAACGATATTTATACTTATACTAATAACGCGGTAATGGCTATAGATGAGTTTGTTCGCAAAGCGAGAAAAAGTGTACGATTATTTTATAGGATTTCGTTTTGAGTGGAGAAAAATATATTTTTATTGCATTTTAATTTACTTACATAATCATAAATTAAAATTTATTTTGATTTATAAATGCATTATGTGAAAATAATTGTAATTGCACGAACATATAGCTTTTTAAATTGCTTCGTGGAATTCGAGGATAGAAACAAATATATTACATAATTTCGAGTTTTAAATTAATATTTAACATACAAATATACATTTATACAGTAATTAGTATATAATTTTCAAAAAATTTCGTATTACTTTCGATTTTTCTATGACTGATCTAATTATTGGTTAATATTATACTAAATTGATTTATCTTTTCTTATTGCAAGCTAATAGATATTTAATACATATACGTATACTGTTTTACTTAATCTTATTAGTTTTTTATGAGTTTATGTAAGCTTCTACACATTGTATAACTTTAATTGAATTTCGCTATAAGTCTCCATATTTCTATGTAAGTATTATTTTTTCGCATTGCGAAGTTAAAATTCTTTTGATATATTTCAAAATATTGCTGTTTTTCAAATAGCTGTTTTAAAAGTTATTATTTTATTATTTATAGATTTATACTTTCATTAAATCAAAATACGGCACCTATTATTATTAATAATAACAATATTTAAAAATAATAATGATCTTTAAAAAGATATGTATTTGGGAGCACCTCTAAATTTTTATGTCTTTCCTCAATTCCATAGCATTATACCTACTTAATTTTAGTATATAACGTGGCTAAAAGTCGATCGAAATAAAGCTTTGTTTAAATCAAAATTTCATTTTTTGTATTCAGATATACGTAAGTTTAAACATTGTTAGAAAGAAATATTATATACTTAATAGGCGTATACGCCGGTGTACCAATTAAAGCGACGTAAATAATATTTTACTAACAGGAACTTTCGATATTTTGAAAGAAAAATATTTATGCAACAATAAATAATTAAATATTCATCCAATTTTGATGACCGGCTATTGAAGATAAAATGTTACTCGTATATAAGTAATGACACGTTTTCACGTAATGCCCGAGGAAAACTCGCACGTGAACGTTCGTATAACACTAATTATAGGGTGCGTTCGGTAAGAAAGAGAGTTCGTCGCTAAAATTCGAACTCGTTTTTGTTTTTTTTATTTTTGACGAACGAAAGATGGGCCACACCTACTTTCTCCGATGTATATACGCGTAGCCATATACGTTTCGATTCAACGATTTTAATTATTTAAGATAATTGGCATTGATGTTTTTAATACAGATTGTTTCGTTTCGAGACGAAAGTGAAATTAATGACGTATTCGCGTTATTGGGTTGACAGGTAATTTGAAGATGAATTTATTAAAAAATAATTTTTTATTTATAAGTGAGTCGCAAAGCTCGTTAATCAGTATTTGTATTAATACATTAAGCGAACAATTTAATTATTTTCACACTCCAAGTTAACTTTTATTACAATTATCTTTCTCTTATTACGTAACTTGCTCCCATCGATTTCGGTACACAGAAAGTACACCGTCTCTTCAAACAATGCACTTTCACTAATCGTCTTCGTCGTCGATGTCATCGAATCGTCGTTTCGTAGGGTACGTTCACATTTTGCTTCTTCGCAATGTTTATAATTAGTAATACATAATAGATTTTAAAGGAAATTAAATAAGCGGTAAGGTCAATTACTCCAGAGCTATTAACTAAAATATCTTCTCTATACTGTGAAACTAAGAATATATGCGCATCTCTTCGTTATGTTAAAAGCGTATGATGCACATAAGCTTTCACTGGTACAAAATAACGGGTGAATATCAAATTTTATCTGGAACTGCGTAATCTAATACGTTTTCGATGCAGGTAGACGACGAAGTTGCGTGGAAGATGCATGCGACGGGTTTCACCGGGTCGAACCGCAAAATTCGCTCTCGTACGACGATCTAAGATAGCAGTGTGAGCTTCCGGGTGCTTCTTTCCGATGGTGAGAAACCACAAGGATATAAGATTCCGTTTTCCCGTCCCGTCTATAGGTGCATATACGTATAGACGCGTATAGCTAACGTCGAAAGAAAATTGCTCCGGTAAAAAAAAAAGGAAAAAAAAATAATAATAACCCGACTTGGCGTCTACTGAAAAACGACGAATACACCTGTGTGTCTATTTACTCGAGTGTGGGTTAATGCGGGTGTGCATAAATACGCCGGGCATCTCGAGTATGCGAGCTTTTAAACCCACGACCGAGTCCTGGGAATTTGTTGCAGCTGTTCGTCGATCGGGCACGAAAATTTTCATGGTATACTGGACACGCGTATTTTCGATACCTCAATTGTTGCTACAAACAGTTGATATAGTCTTGATTTTCGGAATAGAGCTTTCAATTCAAGGATGCAGATATGATTGTATTAATAGACAAATATATAATATTTAAATGGATACTTATTCTTACATAGTACTATTATTATTCTTATGATACATAGGTATGTAACGTGAGATATTGTAAGTCTTACGTGTACTTAAGTAAAAAAAAAAAAGAATTAAACTAGCTGTTTTGATATAATAAGCTTTCAAACATTTAGGCGCCTTACTATAATTATGTACAATAATTACCAGTTAGTAATTTTTATTCTATTTGTTATAAGTTCGAAAAAATATATAATTCTATGTTTGTAAACCAATTAAAATTCTTAAAAGGCTATTGAAAAACAGTGGTATATAAAACAATTTTTAAAGGGGCTGTTTTCATATTAACACAAAATTTTATTAAAGTTAACCTCTTGAACCAAATTACGTAGCCTTAACGAGCATTAAATACATTGTAATGAGTTCTGAAGCACTCAAACATATCTATATAATTAATATACGGACAGCAATATAAGAAAATCTTCCGAAATTTGAATAGAAGCGTAGAGACGTCTTAAAGAAGTACGAGAAAATAATTACGTAGCTTAATTTACAAAAGTAAAACGCGCGAGTGCGCGGGTTCGCGTCAGAACCGTCTCGTCGTTTAGAATAAACAACTTTCGTCACGCGAGTGTAATGTGCTCATGCAGCGGTGCATCAAACATAATTACAGTTCGCACCTCGCTACTCGATGACAGACTATCTGAGCGTACCTTGGACGATATTTTACATTTAATGAGGACTACCCAAAATTTAGTAATAATACCTGCGCCTTAGTTTTGATTATTTCATTAGTTCATTTATATGGTTTTCTATAATTACTATGATTCTGTAATTATTAATGTATTAATTAATTTAAAGTTGTGTGTACCTTTGGATAATTTATCAAAGTAATTTTGTGACCGTATGATAATTTTTCATTTTTTGAAATTTGATAATTTTGTCTGTTAGTTTTAATTTTATTTCATATACTACGTTACCGCACAAAACGATAAATCACGCTAAAGGAGAATTAATAAACATTTTTATAATCATCTATCAATATTAACACTTATATTTTTACGAAGCTGTAATAATGTAAAGAATATAACAAGGGACTCTAAAAATGACTCGTCATTAAAAACCATCTCGTATAATTAAATCGATCAAACACCTATATTCATTTATTTTAACTAGAATATAAAAAAATATTTTTATATATTCCAAAACTGGCCAAAAATTTTAATACTATTTGAATCTGTAACATTGTATACGTATATGTACGTATTATTTTGTGCGTACGCATTTTGCGACACTGTTGCCTTGAACCAAAAATATAATATTTTATAATTTAGGGTGCAGGAGTGAGAGAGAGAGAGGAAAAGAGAAGGAGGGAGAGATAGACAAAAAGATCAGGCGAAATTGTCGGTGACAAACGATGAATCCCTAAAGGAAATTCCTGATAAAGCCGATTGTTTCATAGTTCCGGTGCGCGAAAGTCATTTGCCGGTGGTTTACAGTCTCACGCCCGATAATGCTCCGGACGTATTTGTTCGCCTTCGCCGAAATCCTCTGCGCGGAGTAGGAATGGTTTGCGTCTCAAAGCTCTACCGATGCAAATACAAAGCGAATGCAAACGCAATCGATCGCGGAGAGAGTTGCTCTAATCAACGCCGCGGTCTCACCCGCGTTATATGACCGTTTTACAAAAGGACACGTAACGCCTGACCGCTTGCTCTATATATGTATATTTATGTATATACACAGACACGCACACACACACACATACCCGCACATACTTATAGATGTACAGGAATAACAAGTTGGATTTAGATGGCTGACCGAAGCGATATGGATTAAATACTGGAACGAGCATGTGCGCCACTTTGATTGCGCGCACACATATTTATATATAGCGACCAAGTTTTGCATTTTGCGTGTGACTTTGTGATCCCGTTCGTATAGATATGTACATACCTGTAAGTAAAGAACTATGGAAACTCTTAGCTATTCGACGATGCAGGATGATTGTGCAACAAAATTTAAGTTTTCTCGATTCAAAGTAACAAATTTTTAACTTTAAGTTAACGTACACCTTGTGGCCCCTGAATCTGTCAAAACAGTTTAATATGACGCAATCTTATTTATTTTTTTCTTCTGATTAAGGTCATCTTATTGAAATATTTCTCATTTCGTAAATAATACTTTCATATACGTCTATATTGTTTAAACAAAAATATTGATTTCTCGTTCAAGTAAGAATGACGTATACATTATATTATTTTATTTTATATTCAAATTTCCTTTAAAATGTTTAAAAAAGTAAATGTGCAAAAAAATATACATACATATACATATATATATACATTTGAAATAATGACGGTAATGGTATAAATACGTTGGAAATGTTGAAACTCAAAATATGAGTTATTGTAAATGAGTTACTTGCATTTTCGCGTGAGCTGCAGATATGTATATATATTGATACGCGTATACGTCAATTATTATTATTATTACTTTTAATAAAAGTATCGTATGAATATTAATGAAACAATTAATTGGAATTTACAAGATTGAATGATCACATCAAGCCAATTATCATATCCAAGTTAACGAATGATACAAGTATCAAATTATCGAAATTGCGATAGTCGATATAAGGTTATAGGCAGCATAGGATAGTCAATGTGACAAGAAAATAAAGGGTTTCGTGTCGTTTGATCCAGGCATCAATGTAACAAGTTGATGCAGACAATCAATCAATCGCAGACCATATACTATCCGTAATTTCGGGTGAAAGGCTCGAAGATACCGATCGTCGTCGTGTGTCGATGGATTTGGTTATGTTGCCCTAGTAACGTGACCTCTCTAGTCCAAACTACAGCGCGAACTCGCCGCACCTTATACGCACAATATGCACACACACAATATGTACACGTGTGCGCCCGTACATATACGAGTGTATATATACACACAAGAACCGAAAGCACGAAGCTTACGGCGTTTTGTGTATACAATTACCTTTAAGGTGAAATCCGTATATATACACCGGTATTAATACACTGTATTATTTTGGTGCACTCGTTTGTTTGTACTTCATTCCTTCGGTATTTAGAACCTAAATTTCTTACTGAATTTTACATGTATTTTATGAGGAAGATTGTAGAGTTACTTATATATTTTCTTTTGTAACGTTTTCGGTCTGCTTTGTAGATTTACATTGCGGGCGTATATAATACACGTCCGTAACAATGCTAGCCTGTATATATGTACACACACACACACATACAAACAAATGGACTTTTTTTCGTTGCTTCAGTTGGCGTTAATGTATAATGCTCAGGCAAAATATAAATGCGAAAAATTCTTAAAGGATGTACTTACTCTCCGAGTGTTGAAAACAATTGAAGAAAGAATAGTGTGTGCTTTATTGAAAACAATGGAGATGTTCCATTTCGCGAAATAAAGGAAGGAAACATCGTAAATAAGAATTATTCCTCCACACTTTTACGCTGATACCAATACAGGAAAATTAATTTTTTTTCATTTCAAATATGTACAGTTCCTTCAACGCACGTATATATATATATATATATATATTCACACATGAACACGCAGCTTTGTTATATATTTAAGATATACGCATGCCTATATCCAAAGAGGGGAGATTTACAAAATCAATTAATTACAACTTCTACAATTCGAAATCAATAACGCACAAAGAAAGGTATTATCGATTGCCCACCAGTGTATATGGATATTATAAAGCATCAAACGAAATTAATATAGCGGATGATTGATCCGAAACGGTATACAATACTTTATCGATTCTGAATTTGTAATGAATATATGCATATATCGTCGACAACTATAAATTTCCCAAGATTACTTACCGATTTTAAATTATTAACCGGCCCATTAATTATCGAGGAAAACAAACGATCTCGTAGAAAAATGGAAAATCGACGCGAAGAGCAAGAGAATTAGAACCACAATTACCGTGCAAATAATCCTTTCGATAATTTACAAATCCAGGCCAGATTTGCACTATTTTTACACCCAGGGAACTTAACTATAACTCGTTACATATACTTACACGATAAGAAAAAATGTATGCGTAGTGTTAGATTAATTATGTGTTTGGTTTTAATCACGAATATTTGATGAGGAAAATATCAATTGGGTAAGAATTTGCAAGTAGTCATTTTAAACTCGTTAAACGTACTTTGACTTTTCTTGACTTCCCTTATTTTCTCATATACATTTGTAGATAAATAAATTATATTTTTACATTTTCTTTTATTTTATCAAAATAATTTGAAAATCATTTCGAATATTTTATGTTAATTATATGTGATGTATTGCCAGAGTTTTAGTATTGCATGTAAATATGTTTTATATTAATTGTAAGCGTTGGTTTTAAATTACTCGTCCAAATAATTGGATACACTATTCAAATTAAATAAAAATTATATGCGAACAATAATTATACGTGAAACCTCGCTTTTACCAATATTTAGAATTCGATATAAACAAGATAATAAAATTGATCTATATAGTTTTAGAAGCAATACACTTATAAGGGGGTGTCGGACCCAAATTGGAGGGATCTACACCTTTCAACCCACCAATTATCTCTAAAATATTTAATTAATAATCTAAAGAAAATCATAAGGATAGTTTATAACATATGGAAAGGCCTGAAGGGTCGATTTTAGAAGAAAAAAATTTTTTTTATAACATTGGATAAGCAATTTTAAATCGGTAATTATTAGTGAAAAAGGCATAAATTTTCAACCCACATATCGTAATTAAAATATCGATCTAAAAATCTGAAAAAATTTGGGTTTATTGTTAAAAACATGCCTAAGGGCCTGATGGACAGGATTTTTTAACAAATTCATGCTTTTGTTTATAAAAAATATTAAATATGACCATTTTTGAGTCCTACATCTCCTTAAATTATCAGTTAAAAGATACATTAAATCTTCTACCAGTGGTAAGAAAACTCGAAAATCTATCGTACCAGGTCTATAGATTTACCCAACCACCTGTAAAATATGAATATTTATAATAATTTATTTATACATTTCGTCAAGTCTATATGCAGTTGATACTTCATAAATGGCGCATTTCACACATGCATATATACGTATGTAGACATGCACATACAGAACGTAAAGTACGTTCTAGTTTATCCCCACCCGGTAAACCGAAGAGCGGGATCTCGAGGCTCAGAATTTAAGGTTAATATTACAGAGAGACGAAGGCACTTAGTTCCTTGCGCAGGGGCCACTCGAATCTTCTTATCCGCATGTAATAACCTGTATCAACCCCCCGGCAAACCTCCTCTTCCTCCTCTTCCTCCACCCCCTTTCTGCAAGGCTAGACGCCTTTTCTGCAGCCTTTGCACTTTTCAACGTGGGCAAAGAAGATCGTCGAGAGGACGTTCTTGCAACGTGGAAGCCACTTTGTAATTCATGCACGTTATCGAAAATCCCCGCGATATTCATTTTCGATTCAGGATCATGAGCTCCAAGTTTACGTCGGTGAAATTCTTTCATTTTTTTTCGTAGATGCTCTTTTTTCCTTACTCTTACTATTTTTTTAAAGTTTTAAGTAGCTGGTGTACAATATGTATTAACGTGCAAAAAATGATTTGATTTAATTAACTGTAAAGAGAAATTGCAGTATGTGTGTCATAAATTTGAGAGTATATGTCTCTTGAGATATGCTTGTATTTTTATTCTTAATTTTATTGTTCAGTCACTAAATAATGCTTTACTTACAACGGTCTTGACTAAATGGCATACTTACACGCAGTTCCTATAAAGAAGTAGATTTTTGTTTTTACAATTTATTTACAAATTATTTATTATTGCGAACTATGCCAGTTTATCGAAATGTCAAGTATAAATTTCATGCAAATTGTAGTTGCCTTAGGCACGTTTATGATATTGCTGTTGTGTTATCGTTATTAATTCAAATACTTATCGAATTTCATACATGTAGTAATACCTATATGTACGTGTATATATACACACTATTTATCTCTATTAACTATGTTTTCTTACTTATTCCACACCACGTCCATAAATAAATACCTATTTTTTACATTCTAATCATTATACCGATAATTAAAATGCAAAACTTGACCTATTATTTACACGTATATAATAGATCCAATCATCGTAGTTTCTTAAATTGATAAAAAAAAATCTCAATTTTTTAGTAGAACTGAACTAAAAATTTGAAGTCAGCAAATGTTAAGATTACCAAGATTTCTTAACAAGTGTAACAAGTCTAACTTTCGAATACGAATAAGGAATAATAGGAAACTTTGTAACAAGTATTACATTTTGCGGAGAATTTTTCTTCCAAAGTCGATTGTTCGAAAACTAAAAAGATTCACGAGTTGTTAAGGTACTGCGGTGTAAGACTCCGATGTACTTTGCATAGTTTACTGGAAGTAGCTTGTGCCCGTTGGTTTGCTAAAATTTCTCTAAAATTCTCGGATACATTTTCTTGCATTCAAAAGTACAGAATGCTTCGAATATCAGATTATCTATTACCTTCAGTATATTCCCACATAGTTTATGATATTTCTATCACTTTGAGTGATAATAACGAGTAATTTATCATTCACACAATATTACTATAAATATTCCGTAGACTTTCTGCATAACGTTCACCAAAATTTTACCGTATTTTATTATTACAAAATAAAATTATTATAAACTACTCGATTAGGATAACGTTTAAAAAAAATCCATATTTTTTCTTTTACGCTTGGATTTTTGGAAACGTATATATAAATAACTACGAAAAATAAAAAAAATATTAAAATAAAAAGTTTAGTAAATTCAAATAATATTTTATCTTTTCAGATGTAACATTTCAGTTCAATATTCCATTTTGGGGTTGAATTCAGAGTCATCTGCGGAGTATCGCTTCTGTACCATGGTGTATCCACTCGAGTCGTAAATAGACGCGCAGGAGCCTGGCGGAAAGGAGCAGGTCGTCCTCCGGAAAGGATTTCATCCTACAATGCTGGCGTGTCTCTGCCAGTTTCCGTATACACATGCCTACGCCTATACTTAGCGCAATTTCTGTGTTACGACTGTATACTGCTCTAGCATTTCTTGGCACTGTATACTGGAATGTTTATCG
The DNA here is from genome assembly GCA_026168455.1 of Theocolax elegans. Lineage (NCBI taxonomy): Eukaryota > Metazoa > Arthropoda > Insecta > Hymenoptera > Cerocephalidae > Theocolax > Theocolax elegans. The sequence continues at coordinate 14,895,252 of CM047425.1, read as the reverse complement.
TCTAACAACTAGACGTGCTACGTTTCCAAAATTAAGTAATTTTTAAAAACTTCCAAACACGGTTAATTCGATATTTACAAAGAGTTCGAAGTAACTGTTGCTTTAATTCTCGGAGATAAAATATATTTTACTTCAGTTAAATCTTCACTAGGTAATTTATAATCTAAAAACTATAAAACTGAATTTTTTAATACCTATAGTATTAGAATGATGCAACGTGTGATTGAAAATTCATAACATGAATCTACTGTAGTAATAAATTAAAAAGTTAATATCTGTTTAGAATGGTATTTATCAATTGAATTATTAATTGAAAATCAACCAGTGCAAAACGTATATTATTCTGTTAAGGTACTCATAGATTATTAACAAACCACAAAATTATTCTATTAGAATGATCGAATTGAATATAATAAGTGTATAATTTAAAATATTAATAAATTTAAAAATCACTATAACAGAGTAAGCTTTTGTAATCAGATAAATTTCGTTAATTCTAGTAGAGTGTAATATTTACTCTGAAACATATATGTGTGGAGTGGGTCAAATGGGTTTAGAAGATTAGTACTATATTATGTAAGTTAAAATCTGTATCTATAGATACAATCATTTTGATACATTATGCATATAACTACAGTAAGATAATCAAGTAACAATTTTAATGCACAATCATATATTAGACGGGTTATCATATTATCAATGTACATATATGCTACTTGAACACATCATTTTTTTCCAAGTCTTCTCACACTTACGTGCGCACTTAATACGTTCGTACAAGCAAAAACACAATATGCATTTAATATGGTAACGGTAACAAATAGCGTTCTCATCTCGCGAACATTAAACGACTTTAATTTCGTGAGTGATTTGCTTTAATTGTTTTTAAATGAAGAGTAAAACTTGAAATATCTTTCAAGCCCTTAAAAAAAAGGCGTACGCGCGTTGCCGCAGTTAACGACTGTTACATTACCGTTGCCGTATGACATTTAAACCCACTGCCCGGGAGTTCCTTTTTCAGTGAGCATTAATTTAGATATAAAAATCAAGCGTTTTAGTGTACACTTCGTCCAAACAAATTAGGAATAATGAATGTCATTAACTTATTTTATTTACTCGTATATAAATAGCTCGGTTTATTTTCTTTTCTTTTCTTTAATCAAAATCAGTACTTTATTACAATCTATAAAACGTATACGCAAGTAAGATTATACGGGCCACCAATTTTACGATTGTAAATGAATATACTGAAATATTTTAGGCTATCGGATTTAATATTGCATGAATCGCAATTTCATTGCGTACATACGTTAATTTAATATAATACTTTTGTTTAAATATCACTTTTAATTAAACTACTTAGATACAATCGTATTTCATTAAAAATGAAGTGAGCTAAATCTAAAGGTACATTTACTTTGCCTTTCTTTGAGTAACTTTTACAAACTTAGTTTTCGGATTAATTAATTAGAAGATAATAATCACTTTAAGGTGCAACAAGAAAGTTAATTAATTAAATACACAATGTACTCGAATATTATCAAGTATACATATTTGTGTGTATGTTTACATACTATAACAGTCAATTTAATGATGCTTTAATTTAACATTTAATTACGTACGATCGCATTTAATAAAAAATGAATTACATTTATTTTTGTAGGAACACGACCTGATGATAAAATATATATACGCATGCTTTGAAAAATAGTGAATAATTTTTGCATACAATTACACACGCAATAATCCAACTATCCGAGTTATAATTCGCAATCACACCAGGAAGGTAATAATATTTCTAAATTCCACCTTAATTAACTTTCAAGATTAAAGAAATACTTGACATTTCAGGTGCAGAAGATAATAATACCTAATAATCACGAATGTATATAACGGAATAAAAAAGGAAGAAAGACCGTACAATGCGTTATTCCGCAATTTAAATTCGAAATATATATATATAAGTCAATCAAGAAGAGAACATATAAGCAGAGAAGAGGACAAGAGAAAGGTGGATTCATATTTTATTTATCCACATAATGTATGCACCGATGCACACGTCCGGACGATTTAGCGTAGGGCCGAGGAGTAAGGGATGTCGGATGATTATGTCACGTTATAATGTATTTCGTTGGCGTTGTGCCATCTGTGTGCCATGGTCACCCATTTGATTTTCGACCTCGCTCTCTAAATCTCTCTTGGGGGATCTTACTTTGCATCCTCCTTTTTTCCATCTTCTCCCACCCCTGTTACTATTTTCCACACATCACAGTCTAACATATAGGAAAATCGTATCATTCCTCCTTTCAACATTTTCCTCATTTGTTCTTATACGTTGTTCTCGTTGATAATATTATTTTTATACACGTGTTATCGCCTATTGAAGCGTGCGTAATTCGATTCGCGCTTCGTATACATTTTTTTCGGTGTGTTGAAAGCCTGGGCTTTAAACGATCATGAAAAGCATGATTGACCAATGGAGCATTGGGCTCAGTTTAAAAGAACGGTAAGCTCTCATCATTCAAGCCCGCCGACGTGCGAGAGTCAATTATCGGCCCGCCTCTTAATCACGTTTCTCTTCGTTTCTTTCTTTTTTCTTTGGACCTCCCGGCCCATTTTTTACTACCTTCCTCTTTCTCTCTCTCTCTCTCTCTCTCTCTTTTCGAATTTACTTCGTCGAAAGTGCACACGTGCTGTGCGCGGGTAGTAAAAATCCACGTGCATTAAATAAGATGGACCAAAGGGTTAATTCCCGTTGCCACCGGCGAAGATCGTTTGCAATGGTATGTGTATATATATATACATGTGTGTGAGAAAAAACATTTCTTTTAAAAGTTCCTAAAAAACGACTTTTTTTGTTAACATTTGAAGTAATGTGGGAAAAAAATTTTATTTCACGAAAAAAATCAGTTTTACCATCAGTCAAATCTGACTAATGTATACTTATTGACTATGTTACGTAAAACGCTACTGTTTACGATGATCCATTAGGCTCTTTAAATTCAGTCAAATTTGATACATATATTTTTATGTATTTGCATGCGTTATTTACAGAATACATAATTTTTATGTATTTTCAGTCTCAAATTTATTATATATATCTACAATTTTTATTATAAATTTTTATTTATTTCGTATACGATATTAAATTTTCTCTTTGGCATGATATTCACTCTGGTGACTTTTAGTGCCTCAAGAGAAATGCAATTAAAACATTCAAAAAATTCTGATATATAATTTAAATAAAGAAATATTTTTTCGCTGATTGAGATCGAGAGCTGTGGCGTGTTCGCCTTTTTATTAATTACTTTTTATTACGTGACACTGTATGAATTAATTACTGGAAAAAATAACGTTATTAATATTTACATGATAATTTATCGTTAATATTATACACTTATACATTTGAAATGTTAAGTTTTTTTCTAAGAATAAGCAATTGGTAAACAATTAATTACGTTAGTAAAACAATCAAATTACTATTTATTCAAAGAAATTTGTATAATGTTATTTTGAATAATTAAGATCAGAACAAATTATTTTTATAAAAAAAAATTATTTAATATTTTCTTTTACCATTATGATATGCGTATATACTTTACAGAGCGCTTCCGTCGTCAGAGGGTTGTACATATGAATTTATGTACCTCAATGAACCAAGTGTATGTACATTTACATATATACACTCACCAATTTTTTCGTAACTTTTTTTTGCAATTTCGTGAGTAGATATTACGTAAAAAGACGAAGCTGCAAGATACATTTTAAAGAGAATTGCAAAGAGAAAAGGTGACTTGAAACATTCAAAAAATTAATAAATTCGTATATGCAGTAACACGCTTGTGTATTTGCATTAAAGTTAATAAAATTAAAATAATTTTTCCCATCTTGTTTGTGTTATTTTTATTACAATTATATTATACATATAATAATTCCGGGTATAAAATGTATATTGAAGTATACGTCAAAACGAATTATAAACGATACGTACAGTTATATTTGCGAACTTCGTATAAGCTTAGCTTCTAGTAATTTTGACAATTAAAATTCTTTGTATTTGTTCTTAAAGCTGCATGAATAGTAGTATAAGTAAAATGTATATGTACAAATAAACGTTGTTATATGTAGAAAACAAAAACTCGAGTATATTATCATTATTGAGTTTCCGTCATGCTGTTCCGATATTCCAATATTTGCCCATTTTTATTGATAAGGATAACAATATATTACTCGTTATATAAGCCAACGTTGGAACTGGCAAAAATAAAGCAACCACCGTAAAAAAAGAAGAAGAAGCTGGGTTCATAATCCTTGTTTGAAATGCCCTCGTAAAGCATAGACAGGCCTCTTCTCTCTCTCTCTCTTTTTCTCTTTCTCTCTCTCTTTCTCTCCTCCTCCTCCTCCTCACTCCCTGTCAGAAATCTACGTGTACACGATATCGTCTTTATCGATACGTTTATCCTTCGGGCCAGTCGTAATTCATACCTTGCGCGAGCGGCCACCTTTTATATATGTGTAAGAGTCCTTAATCGTCGCAGAACAGTTTGAGCCGGCGTCGCATTGCGAAGTTGGAGTAAACAATAAATTTCTGGAGGATTTTTTTTACAACCCCCCGAGCGCAGACGTTTAGTACCTCGGAAGAAGAGGGAGAAAGGAACGGGAGCTCATGAAGTATGAAATATGTTTCCCCCTCATTCCTCCCTTTTCCCCGTCCCCCTTTCTTTTTTAATACGGATACGAACGTGTGTACTGGCAAATGAGCGAAGTCGTCGGTGTACGACATTTCTGTTCTCCTCTTTCTTTTCGTGTACACACAGATCGAGAGCTTAATCAACATCCGAAACTCTCGGGGATCTTGGGCGATATAAATGCGAACGATCGCAAGAGAGGTAGGGGTCTCGACGTGTCCGCGCCGATAAGTATTTCAATAAAAGTCCGCTTTATACGATCCAACAGGAGCGAGGGGTAAAGTAGAACCTTGAGTCTTCGAATGCCGCGCGAAGCTATTTGCTATTCGCCGTAGGAATGCGCCGCTCGCTTCTTTTCTCATTAGATTCCGCGCTCCTCACGATTCTTATTTCAAATGCATTAACATACTTCTACATTTCATTTCATTTGTATTCGATTACTTCCCTAACTTCATCTCGTACTTTCTGTAAACGCTATTGACTTGTCCCGGCTCCGATCTTTCCTTAGTTTAAACTTTATAATCGTCGTTCCCCGCCGTTTATTATCTTTATTTTTACAAGTACAATTAATTACTGATTATGAGATAAATAACTTTTTCTTTTTTATTTATTGACATCATCGCATTCTTTTGCGTGAAAGTAAAAAAAAACAGCCAAGTAAATTTATTGAATTCTTACTCAGGAATAAGCAAATACTTGGCTCGTCCATATATATAAATCAAATATTTATATTTGAATAGCCTTAGAAAATTATAAATATTTTTAAATATTATTAATTTCATATTTTGTAAATTTTCTTGTTATCGATAAAGATGTTTTTTTAAAGATAAATAATAATATTTACTTTATTAGAATCCGCCATATATCTTACATATATATATACCGAATTACTTTTCTAATCCAAGTATTTTCAAAAAAATATTAATTCTTATCGACTGATTAATTAAAAGTGATGTATTAAAAAATTTAATTGACAATATACATACGATATCTTATTAATTCATAAAGCATGGTTAAGTTTTAGGAGGTTAAAATAATCTCGGCGACATCTCCATTATAATCCATCGTCTTAAACCAAAGAAGCGAATAAATATTCGAATCGCATGGTATAATCCGACCAAAATGAACGAAAATATATAATAAATCGTCATTTTTGCAAGAATAATTTTGAATACGAAATTGTTCATTCTTCTGTAGTATAAATAGTGCTTAGTTTAAAAGAAATAAAAAAAAGAAAGATTTTTTTCACACACAATGCAAACGTTCTATTTTTAGTCACTGAATATTTCATGCTTCAAGATAATCGGCCAGAAATATGCACCAAGCCAAGTTTTTATCCAACGGTGTTTTCTTCGTTTCGTTTAAAGCGTTCAACGAGTCAGTAAATTCAGTTATATCTGTTCTCTTTTTCTATCTCTTCACGTATACACATTTAAGCGTACGTAGTCATCAAAAGACTATGGGGAACGCGTGCTTTAACAAAAGACATAATGTAAATTTACTGCTCCGCACTCTCACCGTCTTTTTCATTTTTTTCTTCTTCTTTGTTTTAATCCCTTTTTACGCGTTTTTGTGAAAATTAAAAGATAAAAACTATACGATTTAAATATATAATAAGGAATCTCGGAAATATTTTAATTTTCTATTATAGAAGAATGTCAATTACCACAATTTTTAATTAACCTGTTAACATTCAAGCTTAGATCAGTTGAGATAAGCTCAAATTATAATTATATTGAACTCGTTCACTTTAGATTCAAAATTACGATTTTCTTTTATTTTCTTACATTGTTCATTATTATATTGATTAACTATATATTTCTAATTAATCATTTACATAGATTGTTTTACTTAGTATGCAATTATTTTTTACGATTTAATTAATTTCCAACGTTTACCAATTCTTACAATTTAATCTAAATGTGATTTAAATTTGATTAATTAAACATTTATGATGTGCTATTAATCAATTTAAATAAGTAAAATGATATTTTAAAATAAGCTAATTAAATTTTAAGTCTGTTAAGATTGAGGATCAAATCTAACTCTAAATGGATCGCTATATAGTCAGCCGAATGAATGGTTCAATTATTCCTCACATTTTCAGATTTATAGACTAATTATCAAATGATCAATTAAAATCGAAATATCTAAAGAAATGTTATATTTACCCGTTAAATAATATATTTAAAAATATTATAATCTCCAACTTTTTCCTTAATGCCTTACCGATATATATCGCGATAATAAATAATTTTCTATTCCACTTGAATAAAACGTAAAATAAGTGATAAAAAAAACATCATCGATAAAAATAAAATAAAAATAAGTTGAAACTACTTATATTTTGCAATGAAAATCACATAACGGTTCTTCTCGAAACCTATATCAATTATAAAGTACTCTTAAAACTCATGCACTTAAGTGTCATCATAGCTAATAGGAAATAATAACAAAAACTAGTACGTTATATGCGACATCTAACAAACTTGAAGCTTATATAGGTATATATATGTCTACGTGTGCCATACTGTCCCACATTCGGTTTTATTTTCGCACACACGGAATAAAATTCGAAAAATATTTTTCGGACGATTCGATGTGCCAGTGCGAATTATTCGAGCACTCCCATGTAAAATTCGCAAGGTACGAATGCACAATGATCGACTGATGGACGGGTTTCATTGTGATTCATTATTTTTTTCTCTCTTCATCTCTCTCTCTCTCTCTCTTGCTCACTGTCCTCGTTTGGCACATTCGAATTATGACGATTGACACCTTGTTTGTAGCTTTTTCGAGTTTTTCGGACGGTTGACGAAGGTCGATTGTATACTCGTGAAAGAATGCGACGGGCGTGCGTAGCTGGTTTAATGCGTCGGAAAAAGGATGCGTTTGTTAACTGTTAATGCAGTTGCTTTTCGTTCGAATATATCGGTTAATGAATATGTTGAATTTATATTTATACGTTGCTGCAATCAGCGTACCATTCATAATATACCGTGAAGTCATAACATGTATGAAAGGAAATCTTTTTATCGAAATTTCGGGGTTGGGATAGAATTTTGTGAAATTGCGGGCTAACGTTAATGGCAAGTCTTGGGTAACTATACAAAAATGGTTATTGGTTTCTAATAATCTATTTTAGGCTATTAAAATCAGTTTTACTAAAAATTGTGTACATCGTTTGCTAAAGTGCAAAGACTATGTACGAAACCTGTTTATATAATTATACATACAAAATTAAAAAAAATTAAAGTTGGATATATAATTGTAAATTAAAACATTTAAAAAGTAGATTATTATATCAATTTGATATTAGTTACATCACAATATTGCATAAATTATAGTGTTATTATTTTAATACGATGTAATACAAATTTTACACAAATTTTAATTACGTTATAATTTTGTATATTTTATAAGTGACTAAAAATAATTTCCTTTTTCCAGTTTAAAAATTTATATAATGTTCGTATAATTATATACGAACTCTGTCTGTATGAACTCGAATCTACATAAAAAAATAAAATGCGCGTAATTAAATTTTATATACCATACACAAACACACATGTACGTTTATACGTGAAGTACTTTCTTCCTTTTTATTGGAAATTTGATCTTTATTAAATGTATTTGCAATTATTATGTGAATTCGAATTTTTAAAGTATTTAAATTGGAGTCAACGTACAGTAATGAAAGACCAAAATATACATTAAAAGTAAATGGTATATGTGTATTTAATATGACATGATTAATTGTCGATCATATTTCACATACGATTTTTGTATTTATAATATGAATAAATCATCTTACCATACCATGGTAGCGTGTGAAATGTAAAAAAAAGAATAATTAAATTGCTTTCTATTTAAGACAACAAAGTAACCTTTTCTAAACGATGTAAAAAGAGGAATTCAAAGTTGTGCTAGTACTAGTAGTAAGAATATTCGTTTCTGTTATAGCGCAGTGAGCCCGTTAATCAAGCACCAATTTCTTATCAAGGATCGCTGCCGGCAAGATCAAAACCACCCGAAATTCTTACGTAATAGCAGCGTAGAGTCCGTAAAAGGGAAACTGGAAGCTGTGCGAATCCAGGCGTTCTATTAGCCGCAACGGTATAATTACAGTAACCCAGAAGAGAGGGCGAGAGGGCGAGAGGCCGAGTGAGATAGGAAGAGAGCGAGAGAGAGCGAGAGAGAGAGAGGGAGGGAGGGTGGGTGAAGTACAGGTAGGCCTATAGTCCAGGCACCTTAGGAGAGTAAGCGATAGGTGTAATCCCGGAGCCCCGGTAGATTCCCGTTAACGATTTCCCGCTAATTGGGCTCGCGGCGGGGCAATTATAAACAGATTAGAACTATGCATACGGCACCCGAGTGCGACGACACACACACACACACAGAGAGAGAGAGAGAGAGAGGGACACACGTACGTAGGTACACAGAGAGGGAGAGCAGAGAGTAGAGAGTAGAACGACCAACGGCAGTGAGATACTCGACTCGGCGACGTTTCGAGTTTATTTTCCAAGCTTCCTTCCTACCTTCCTTCCGTCTTCCCAATTTCCCTCTGTATCTGGGTTCTCCGTAGTCCTAAGCTCCCCATTCGGTATTAGGTAAACTCCATTAACACGAAATTCCCGGCTAAGTCACGCGACTAGATTAAAATATCAATTTGGCCTTCTCGTTTGCCAAATGAGGAACGCGACACTTATTGGATTCTTTCGACGAACCGAGATAACCCCGTGCCTCAATATATATCTATCTATATACACACTACGAGTTTGCAGTTTGTTGATATATTAAGAATAATATGCAAAACACGAAGCACCGTGCTTGGCTATTATCCAGAAAGCTTTGAATCTTCCAAGAGGTGAAGAGAGGCTAAATACCTGATCGTGAGGGTAAAACCACCCTTTCCTTTCTTCCTCCCGCGTTCACTCTAGATAAACTATCGTGCCAACTGCACGAGCCTATACCAAACTCGTCCTCACTTTTTGTTCGTACACTCGAGTAAGCTCGAGTAAACTCTTGGATTGTTGTTTCTCTCTGTTAAAATACACCACTTCCTAGTATTCAAATTCATCATTTTATATATACTTACTATTTACATTATTTAACCGCGTACTATTAAACAATACATTACATACACTTAATAACGTGTCCATATTATTATTTTTATTTGAATCTTACCTTCGCTATAAATAACTTTCAACGAAAAGAAAAACATTTAAGGTATTTAAATCGTTTGTTTATTAATCGCTGACTCTTCGTTATACGCTCAAATCATCATTATTTTAACACTCCCGTATAATCGTTTTCATTTTAAAAATCGACTAATCTTGGAGGTTACCAGAGAATTAGTGTGCAATCAGTCAACTCATTTACTTTATTATCAAATTGATGGTATTTTCTCGAATGTGAAATAATAATTGGGAATCGCGGTATAGGTTGTCATTGCTCACCTAGTAGCTATATACCTTTCGAAATAATTAGGTCGCGATGTATATACACTGGCCATTTTAATTACGTAAATTTCTGATTCGTTTATCACGAATCCAACGTCATTATATTTCAACACAATGGCAATTAACAACATTTATCGAAACATTCGCGAAGGAGATTTACTTCGTTTGCGCGGGAAGCCTAGCTAATAAGAACAGACGGTAAAACAATGCTTCACGCGTCTTTAGCTGCGAAGGAAGGCGCACGCTCGGGAAAATTAATGCGACGACGGGATTTTTTTACCCTCCGGCTTTGTCGACGTCGTCGCGAGGTAATTAATCCGAGTCTTAGTTGTTGAAATTGCAAATGAAATTAAAGACGAACCTGCGCAAACGTTAATAAATATATAAGATTTGCGAGAATTTGATGCTAGTTCATTTTCTGCAGTATAATTCATACTTATATATTTGATTAAATAATATTTCGATATTATTTTAATGCATGTAAATGCGATAATCGTATACACTTTTAATTCTTATTTAGTATAACAGATCAATCGCCACTTACATATTTGACGAGTACCTTGTTCGCTTCTTTCAAACTTCGAATGTTATCAAGCATATATATATCGATGGAAAGTTGGGTACGTGATTAGTAGGTCAGTTTACCTGTTGGCTCGACAATAATTAACGAATCCCGTTATTTTATTATCAGGCTGATAATCATATTAAAATATAATATCGATAAGTATTTTTACAAGTTCAGATTAAGTCAATATGCGTTAATCATAATAATTCGTCTAGTGAGTACCAAAGGAAACCGATGTTATAATAAAGATTCAGATAGATATTGAGTGTAAGTACTAGAGATTATTATCTGATTTAAATGTGGCTAATGCAGGATTAGGATCAAGGTGGTATAATGATAGTTTCATATTTAAAGACATAAATGTTTTGGGATCGAGGTTGATTATCGTAAGCGTTGTTGAGATGATGATTAATACACATATGAAACTGATATTCAACATCTCTATAAAGTTTTTTTCGGTAAACTTTATTCAAGCTTTCCTAATTGTACATAAATATAATGCTTGAAATAGGGGAAATATTTTTGTTGACATATATTCACTACAAAGTATGTAATTATAATTCGTTTGTATTTTTTACGTATTTTACTGGACTGATAAATTGCAATGCTACCTTTAAATTTAGTGTTGATAGAATTAATGCCTTCTAATGCAGTTCGAAATAAATTAAACACGTTTGTTATTTGTACATTTAATTCTAGTTAATAAACCTTGTGAAGAAATATCGTTAAATACTACTCGAATTGTTAACATAGTATAATTATTGGAATTATATATATATGCATATTTTTTATGAATTAAAATTACTTTAATTGCACTTGATTAATTAATGTTACTTTAATGATACGGGTAAATTTAAATGACTGCTAACAATAATAGGAAAATATCATTTTGATTAATAAAATAACTTTTTTCACAACAACAATCGAAAGATAAAGAAATTTAATTTAAAAATGTATTGGGAAGTAGTCAATAGTGAAAGTATATGTGAGTGACTTATGCAACATATGTATACATATATATATATATATACATATATACATCAAAGGTAGCTTACCAATACTTATTTAACGAGCCATCAAATACGTGACTCACCAACGACGTAACGTGTCCACATGTATATGTATAGACGAACATACGAATGCACGAACGAACGAACGAACGAACGAACGAACGAACGCAAACTCTATCTTTTCAAACGGGGCTTAATCCAAGTCGGTATAATAACGTTAGCCCAAAATCGACAAGCCGCCTATCGATGAACCGATATACCCGTTCTGTCCCTCGTTTTTACCGTGTGTCGTATTTTTCGTGCTCCGAGAAAATAAAAAAAAAGTCGTCGCTTGGACGAGAAACCGGGGAATGCTTTACGGTAAACGTATTTCATCGTCAATTGCGCACCGGTTCTTCCTCTCTCTCTCTCTCTCTTTCTCTTTTTCTTTTTTTCTTTCTCTCATCGGTCACACTCGACGAGCGAATCAACGCGAAGCCCCGCGCGGATTAAAATGTTGTTAAAGGAATTTCATTAACTTGGTCTAATGGAGGCTCGGTACTTTGCTTTTTTACTTACTTTCTACATTCCTTGGCGGTATATATATATATATATATAGGTGTCTGTATACTCGATATATATAGCATTTTGGAGACAGTTCAATAGATCGTATATGTGTAATTGGGAAAAAGTTGGTAACGAGTACTTCGATTCTCATGACTTTTTTTCATATCGAGCGCAATGATCATCGTGAAACATTCTTGGTAAAGTATATATCTCGTGGAAAAAGTAATTGCGTGTCAGGAGACAGTTTATATCGTGTGGCTTAGATAAAATTCTGTGTAGCTAACGATTCTGCTTAGCTGAACGTATAATGTAATTTTAAAATATTTATGAAACAAACTTTTAAAATAAAACATTTCGTATAGCTATTCGCACATTTTAAAATTTCGGTTGGAAATTTCTTTTCTCTTTATAACGGCAGTTATTTGTTACGTATCATCACGCAAGGGAATAAATAAAATGGAATACTTATACCGATGGTAAACTTTATTTTCAAATTAATTTACAGGTATTTTCTAATTATTTTGTATGTTACGTTTATGTGAACATATATAGTTCGAATTATGGTTAAATATTAAATGTGCGTTGTCAAATTTTAATAAATTCTACCTAATACATTTGTAATTTTATAATACATAGCTTAATCCTTTCAGTCACACAATTAACAACAAGTGTAACAACAGCAAAAGTGTAAATATAGGTTTCCGACGTATTTTTTAACGCTAAAACCGAATCCTAATGGCAATTCTATAATCTTTATTCGTCAATCAAAGAATTCCAATCATAAAAAGCATATGTTACTCATCAAATTTCACCGCTAACGTATTATATTCTAAAAAACCCATTTTTTTATTCTTTGTTTGTTATTCATTTTGTTTTTTATCGTTTTTTATATTTTTATATATTTTTATATTCACAAAACATCTCCACGACTCAATAATCTAGGTACAGTCGTACCTAAAAAAGGAAAAAAATTCAAACTCCTGCATCAATTTTTGACGCGTAATTTTGGGCGTCTGCGACTGAAAGGGTTAAATAAAATTTTGGATAAATGTAAATTATTTAACATAAGTATTTACTAGGTATTGAAAGGACTGTATATTACTTACTTAATTCATGTATACATAAAATGTAATATTAGGTATATTTATTTTTTGAATAATGGTGTTATAATTAATCATATAAACAGACAAAAAATTCTATATAAAGTAATCTTATAGAAGAACCGATTACATTTCACTCGGAATCCAAAATTAAATCTTGATCAAATCAAGAAAAGTAGAAACCGCTTTTCTTTAGAATTATGTACGCGTGTACACTGTGCTGCGTTCTCCAATGTAAAACAGTTGCCCAATTTCTCGAGATATTACAAGGTAATTTAGAACTTCTCATCCACCAAACAATGAACAAGATTAAAATTCGTAGCTCAACGAAATAATATAATTTCCTAGCAGCACATTCGACGAAAAAAAAACCGTATACACGCGCGGTATAGCAGGAAAAAAGAAAAAAGGAAGAAAAGAACGGTGTCTCGAGAAAAGTTTGTATCCTACAACACCTGTTTAGTGCTCCTTAAAGAAAATTAACAAAAGCGAATTTTCCCGGAGCATCCTCGTGGCAGTAAAGGTACGAGTGATTGAAACTGATCCTGCAGCGGTAGCTAATTTATTTTCCCGCGCAAACGTAAAACGTAATAGGCGCGCAGGCTCGAGTAAAAGGAAAAAGAAGGAAAGAAGAAAAGAAAAAAGAAAGGGGGTAAGGAAACCGGAGCGCATAGAAAAAGCCGAGGTGTACCGCGTGTCTCGCGGCAATCTCCGAAGGAGCTCGTTCGAAGGGTTACGACTTACGAGAGTCTCTCCCGGTCTCGCGCCATATTGCCCCGTAGAAATATAATTTCGGGCCCCCGCGATTTATCGGCCTTGTCCATTTTACGCCCACCGTCCTTCGCGAGAAAACTCTGCGGACGCCGATTTGCTCGTGTGCCGGTTTTACGATCTTGTGGCGCATCCATCTACGTGTACGTATATATATATATATATATACACACACATACAATTGCGAATCATTACGGGTTCGGAGGTTCGGTAATGAGCGGTCGCGCTCTAGAGACGCGCTTTTAACGTCCTTCGTTACATTCTGTCTAACGATTGCTTAAATCTCGCGCGTTATAAGGAGAGCTCGACGTAAAAGCAAATCTACTTCTCGTGATCGCGGTATAATTAACCCACTCGAGGGCTTCCGTTGTTACTCCCTTTGCTCTTTCCACTTATTTATTTGGATACTGCGGGTGTGCGCACTAGACCGTAAATATTGCCAAAACTTTCCAAATTTCTTTTTGTACTGCTTATCGAGCTGCACGTTCATTTTATGCCTTTTACGAGATTTCAACTTGAATGAAAAAAATCCATATAACCCGGTGTGGGTGGACTTTCCAGTTACATCCCGAATCGAGACTACTTTTTTCATCGGAATTAAAAAAAAGTCTTTTTAATCATTTTTATATCATCCTACCAACTTTTTCTTTTACGTAGAATGTCGAGTTGGCATTGATTTGAGAAAAAATGTGTGCTTCAGAAATATCGAATGTAAATTAAAGTTCAATAACACGTACATTAGACTTGTTAAATTTTACTAGAGGTCTGTTTGATCAACAATTCTGTAATATAAAGCTATGACAATGGCATTCGGTAAACTGTAGAAAAATAAATTTTCAATGTGGTAAAATTAAAGAATTTTAAAAAGAAATCCGATCATCTGCCCGATAATAATTCAGATAGAAAACGTATTAAAATCTAAAATTCTTTTGTACGAGCGTAGCTCTGGTTTCCCAAAGCCACGCTTCATCATCGTCGAAGATGTCGCGGCAATAGAATGGAAAACTTTTCCCCTCAAAGTTTGCAGCCCGGTCGCACGCGCGCTCCGCGATAAATATTCAACGCCCGATTGCAGTTGGTTTTCGGGTAACGGTTTCCCTCTGCAATTTGCCATCGTTTAATATAATTACTTTTGTCACTCCCAGATATTTCTTCTCACCTTTTTTTTTCCACCAAGTTTGCACGTACGCGTAGATTTTTATTCCTTTTTATATACCTTTATATATTGACCCTCTCGATGTACATCGTTTCATTATGTTGCAGAGTGCGTGCGCTTTCTACGTTTGTCGAATTAAATTAATGTCGAAGGAAAATAAAGATTACACGCGATATAGGTGCGCGAACGTGAATAATTGAACGGAGAGTTGGGTTTATTTATTCGGTTTCGCATACATCGCGTAGGCGTTGAATTCTGTTATTATATTGGATGGAAAGGGGTGGCGGGAGGGGGGCAGTAGGATGGAGGGGCGGGGAATGATGAGACACGAGGTTCAAGACCGTGTGGAGCGATATTGAGGAAGTTTCGGGTATATGCATATAGTTTATAACAGTCGGAATGTGCATAAACGTGACAGAAATAAACTTCAGCCCCTCATCATAACTTCCTATTGCGAAATATTTATACTCATAGTATTGCTGTATATTGTAGATGCGGTATATATATTTTGACATATTTTTTAATTACTAGTGTTTATTGGGAACAATGTAACGAAACGTGAATTTGTGGTAGCATTACGCTCATTGGGGTGTACGTTTTAATTGATATTTTATGTTAGTATAGTTATATATTATTTCATTACACTATCCGATGAACTGTAAACTATATAATTATGGTATACGTTTTAGTTTGGTATTGGAAATCGAATCGAATCCACGAATATCAGTTTAGGTCTTGAGTTTCGAACTGTTTGTATGTAGAAAAAATGATGCACATTATTTAATAGAGCAGTGGACATGCATTATTAAATTATCATTAATAACTTAAATTAATAAAGTATCATTGCAACCTTGTACAAATTTATATGAAAAGTGTGAGGTAAATAACATATATACATACAGGTATCTATTGGTGGGTACATGTAACTTTTTTTTATCAAGTAGAAGTATAGTATCCTCTTTATATTCGAATGAAAAACAAAAATGACCAATCGGGGTTCTATATATATATATATACATAATTTACCTATAGAAAATACATACATACCTATATCTATCTATTGGTAGGTATACGTATGTACAGTATTGGTTATTCAAAGTTTATTCACCGTTTATCCTAGACAGCGTCTTAAATATTCTTAGCACGCATGCCTTGCACCGCATGTTACGAGGTTGAGATACATACGCCGATTACGTTACAAGTCCGAGAGGTTAGCGGTCGCCCATCGTCCATATTTTAGGACCGCGTCGTTCGCGTATCGTGTTAAAAGTAAGCGTAAATCTTAAAATTGAGGACGTTTTAAATCTATCACGTAAGAAAAATCTATCGTGCCTATGCATACCATTTTATTTTCACAAATATTTAACTTCTTTCTCTTTTCACTTAAAACGCGAGATACCGCTAAATATTTATTCGCGTGGACCAGGGAAATAATTAATAAAATACAGAGAAATTTTCGCGGATGTACCGAGAGTAAATTGCGGGATAATGAAATAATTGTTCTGCAACATTTACGGTATCAATCAAATTAAAATTATATCAGGATTTGTAGAACGTAATTCTCTATTGTATAATTATAGAAATTCTATAGGATTATTCATTATTATAATAGGATTATCTTATTCCAAGGATAGAAAAATGGTATCTTGCCCGAAGCTGTAGGGAAGACGTTAGGGAGTAAATCAGCGAGGAATATATTTTATACTTTTGTTTTATGATCCTAATATTAAACGTAAATCTTTCGAGTAATGTATAATAAATTACACAAGTTATTTACAAATTCAATTTTAATATATTTAATTATATAAAATTATCCAAAATAGTCTAATTTACAACGTGTACTTTTCACGAGGCTGAGTTGGAATATATTGTATAAGTTCAAATATTTGCTTTCACTATGTTTGATCGCTTATTTAATAATATTTACTCTTATTTAATATTAAGCTTGAAAAATCCACGTTAAAAAACAACGGAAATAAAAGATTTATACAACAATCGTAATAAACGCAAGTATAATTTATCGATATATCGACGATATTAATGTACTATATAGGTATCGTGTTATTATTATACGTACACGTTGATTCATAATAAAGAAGCATTATTATCCCATGACGTTATAAAATTGCGTATTATAAAATTGACGATGTAAATAACAATGAAAAAAGCTTTAATATCATTTCTCCGTCGGATTTCATTTTCATAATTTTTTATTAACGCTCATTAATTTTCGTATATAAAATGTTTTATCGATGTTAAGCTACTCCGGTACTGTTACTTTCTGGTTGCAAAACAAAAACAAGTGGTTCGACCTACATTCGATTACTGATGAAATTGTTGATGTAACGGGTAAAAATGTCCCTTACAATAGGTCTTCAATTTACATGTCAGTTATTTATAGAAAAATTTCAACGTTTTAGCAAGTATAGATTTATAAATCAATTGTTAAGATTATTAAACTGTAAATTTAACTGTATCAGCTGTAAATAACACATTGTTATTATACGCTTATACGTACCAATGATTTGTTTGAAATACGTTAATTATCGTAAAAAATTTTTTATACTTTTGGAATTCTTTCAAGTATTAGTTATTGTACAATTTTGTATACGATACGTAGTTATGTCAATAATTTGTATATACATCGAGGTACTGCTAATTGATTATTTAATTTTTTTTATACTTGTGCATTACGTATGTAAGCGTTAAATGAAACTGCAAGTAAGCAAGTATCACTTAACTTAGAAATTTAATTGTTTGATTGGAGGAGAGGAACAAAGTAAATAATAACAGGATAAAGTAACAATCTGAAGAACATGAAAAATGAGTAAAGTGAAATTAGTAAATATTAGGTTTGTCAAAAAAAATGCACATAAAAATACCATCGAGATTCCAGTTCCCAGGACGAGTGAAATGGTTAAACAAAGGATCGCTCGTTTGACGTACGACCCGCCGAAAGCCATTACACCGTTAAAACGCCCGGCTCGAAATCAATAATTTTTTTCATTTTCTTTCTCTTCTTAACTCTCGAAAAATGTACGAAACGAGGAGGCCCCATTACAAAGATAACGCGCAATAAAAGAGCCGAGCGGGATTATCGTTCGCTAAACCATAAGCAGGCAATAAAAAGCTCGCGCGATAAGGAACTGGATAGCCCAGGTTTTACGAGTGCTCGCGCGTATATGATGTTTAGCGGGATTTAAGGTATAGGCTACCCTACGAATGACGAACGACTCACACAAACACACACACACAGGGAGACGTATATACTTACACGTACATCCGCTATTTATGGCCATTGTCTTACCCCACGAGAAAGAGCCTCGCCTTAGGCCAGCTCGCGGCGCTTCCGTGACTTATGTCCAGGACGTAAAACCGTCTTCGCGGAATTCGTCGTGGTTGCGCTGCGTAATTTGCTGGATTTACATACTATCCGGGCTCACTTGTGTGTTTACCTTGTTTGAATTTTTTCTTTTTTTAAACTTTCGAGTGCTTTCTTACCGTTGAATCTTTCGTCGTCGTCTTTATTAGGGGATGATTGCTATGCGCGAACTTATTTTGTGGTTGTCTGCCGAGTGGTTAGTGCTGTTCATTCGATGTAATATATCAATTTGTTATCAAGATACGATGCCAGTACAACGTATACGTACAAACTGAATAACTTGCCCTTATCGTTATTGAATTTCTCGTTTTGAATTGTACATTTCGGCGTACATACCCGAGTAATAGTTAATCATTGTTCATTCAAACTGTTAAGTGTATATTAAAATCGAATCATTACGTTTAAATTGCACGATCGACTTAATTCTCTTATTTTCGTATGTACGATGCATTATTGCGCAAATTGAACAATTTGTATATCATTTTACTGAATTATGGGTCATTATATTTAAAATTGTTTCGTTCAAAAATTAATTGCGTATATAGAATTCCAAAATGTTGATATCACGTTCGTAATAGTCATACAATTTCAATAATAAGTATTAAAAGGATATTTCGGTTTTATTTACTTAAACTACTATTAATATATATTTACCTACGTACAGTACCTATATATTAATCAATTTAACAATAAATTTAATAAATTAACAATAGTGTGTCAAAATTATTCATCAATCCATTACAATTATTGAAAGATCTTTTGAATTGTCTCTAATGTGTAATGATTGATGTGATTGTTTTAATAAATGCATTTATTCCATACGATTTTGATTAATCTAACTTGTCAATATTCAATAAGAAGTTCAGTTGAAACGATTACTTTAATAGAATTCAATGCATCCGTAATTGTAGCACTTATCATGGTGTTTAATATTTATTTACATTCGGTAAAAGATCCTATTTATGCAATTTTAAGTGAAAAACATAACTTACTAGAGTTTTATCATTATCTTTAAATTAAATACGTAGAATTAAAGATACCTAAACTTCAAAGTGGATATTTTAATGCAATAATATAATGGTCTTAAATGACATAGAGTTGTTTGTGTATCCAAGAATTAAAAAAAAATAACTAACCATTTTTTGGTATATAAATCCAATGTATTAAAATTAAATTAAATTTCCTTCTCTTACATTACATTAGACTCGATAAAGAATTATTTAAAATTCATGTCATAAATTAGAAAAAAATAAATAAGTTTGCTTTACTTTGAACACTATAAGGTTTTGGATATTAAACGAACAAAGATTGGTTTATATGCAGTCGCTAATGTATATATGTCAAAATAGTATTATCAGATTAAATGAAATGATGTTTAGTCATTTTTTAATTTACTGTCACTTTAAAATTACAAAATATGTTTTCTCGATGCAAACAAGATATTTTTCAGTTTACAAGGTTTATTACATTCTTTTTTATATTAATTTTATTAATAAAAAGTTTATTAAATTATAATGATACATATGTATTCATTTAGTATGATACCAAATTAATCTATTTTTTAATACATTGATAGATAGATTTTATTTTAAATTATACTACTTGAAATAAAACACTTGTAACATATACTTAATTTATAATTTTCGCAAATAAAACCGATCAGTCAAATTGAAATAAATGTATAACAAACAGAGAATCAATTGAATATAATCGGTTGGAATGTACTGATGACCTACCACAACAATCATAATATGAATTTCCATCATATCGAGAGAACGGAGTAATTACGAAACCATAGGTATATAGCACCACTTGTGAGAGATCGTGTCCAGCCCGAAAACCAAGGGTGAAACCATAGGACGTACGAAAATTGCCCATCGTCGAAACAAGAGCGATTAAACCGAAAGGGTTTTGATCGAGGATCGCATACCGATAATGAAGATGAGAGCGATAATCCATCGCGAAACCAAGCCTCATTCTAACGGTTCGCCTAATAAACTTGGGTGCGAGTTCGCGCGTTGAAACATTTTATTTTTTCTCTCCTTCTCTCTCTCTCTCTCTCTCGCTTCCTTTCTATCTGGCGATTGGTTTAAATCGTTTGCGAAGAGTCGGCCCCGCAAATTACAAAGCTCGCTCGTTGCGTACACACGGTATCGGTACGATCTCTTTCTCTCTTTCTATACGTCCGGCAAAAACAATTCAGATTTATACCTCCGCTTATCGGGGCGGCGAAAGTTACCCGCCGCGGGCTCCCCGTTAGAAAACTCGCGCGCGGGGATGCGCGCGAACAAAGGAGCTGACCCTTTTTTTCATACCTTCCTTTCCCTCATCCTTTCTTTCTCTCACTCCCTATCCCTCTCTCTCTCTCTCTCTCTCTCTCTCTTTCTCTCGTACATGCCGATAACGGTTGCTCCTTCTTCCTATAGTACAAGAGAATCTCGAAAGCTACTCATAAATCAAATCCCGTCTTCCTCAAACTGCCCATTGAAATCTATAATGCGGTTCTTGAAGCGTCTATTAATGCGCCTTTATTTCGTTTCGCCGGATGTAGGCTAAACACTCGCTAACGCTGACAGTCCTTATCTTACACCCGGCTCATTTTCATAAATTCCGATAAACACCCGTTGTAAACGTGAACTCTACGTACCAAAGGATTCTATTATAACCGATACACGTATATACATACATTTTTACAGATATATTATGTTTAGTGTTTAATGCAGGATCGTATTATAACGAGCCATATACGTGCCCATCAATGCTTAGGCATTTCAACTACTTGGATAAATTACATTGCTAGTTTCTAGAAGGCTGTGTGTACTTTTTTTTATGCCGTTTTCTTTGTTCAATTCCATGACGATACAAATTGCACGATAACAACGTCTTCGAGGATTGTTAATTTGATTGATTGTCGGTACAAATGTACACGCGTCTTTTTAAATTAGAGATAGACCATTCGCGATCTACCAAGTTATTGGTTTATAATTGATGATCTTAAGAAATAGTATGTTAAATTCCTGTGTTAATTCGTTCTGTTTCGCGTAAATAACCGTATAATGCAAGAAAAAATTATTTTTAGATTTGATGGAGATTTCGTAACGATATATTCGATGTTGACACTATAGACTAGGAATGCTATATGGTATGTAGCTTAATAAATCTTTATTATATTATATATACCTTGACTTTTTTAAAAGCAGACCTTATGGTGCTTGAACCAAATTTAATAGGGAAATTAGCGCCGTGTTCAAATATTTTAATTAGTCTGTAAAATATTTTAGAACGATGCACAAATCTAACTTCGAATTTTTTAGTCTACCAACATAATGTATTTAATTCTTGGGTGCAACAACCAATAATTTAAAAGTAATAATTTAGTGCGATAATTATATGGGTAGCTTTAATTTAGAGTTGAAAGGGTTGCTTCTTATACAATTTTTATAATAATAGGTATCATGTTTCGATAGTAAAACCTTTTCTCTCTTTCATAAAATGTTAAATACATAGCCAATATATTTAAAAAATCTTAATTTAAGTAGGTAATAAGTAGGTAAAATTATTACCGAGTGGAAAATTAATTTATTTATTATATTGCCTAACATGAGTGAAAAACTAAACGAAATTCTTATTGAAATAAACAAATAGAAATTTTTCAGTAATATCGACATTGCTTATATAATCCAATATTATTTTTTTTCAATTCCGTCAATTTTAAGTTATTCCAATTGAATAAGATTTTCATTGCCTCGCTTATTAATTTCAATATGATGCAATCTATAGGAAAAATGTCATTTTTCATTTGCCCGATAAAATTCTATTCCTGTCGCACTGCGTCGGACATATGATCGAAGATTTATTTACATCGCGCACAAAATTATATATTTAAAGGAAATATAATTAAATAAATTAAAAAACTGTAATAAATACATATATAAATATCTTAACTGTATAAATTGTGTATTGATGTTCTAATCGCAAATTCCATATATTAATCGTGTTTATTTTTTTAAAAAGATTTTATAACTTAAAATTATTTTAAAACGGCAATGGTTATTGAGAAATAATACAAATTTTTTTATTATTTGCTTTCTTTAATATTCTATATTTAATTAAAATTACAGGCTATACAGTTTATAATATTTTAAAAGTAATATTTAACGATTTAAATAAAGTCCGTCTTATAGTTCATGAATTTGAATGCTAATTAAGAAAAATTTAAATCTAATATTTTTCTGAATATATCTCATAAACAATGCGTTAACGAGCATCTAATGCACAATCATCAATATTTTATAAAATATGATATAAAATACATCAGAAGGTATCACATTATTAATTCAAAGAGCTCAACTCGATATCCAATATATCCGTTATAAACTCAAGAAAAATAATTCAAACGAGCACATAACGATATCCTATACTTCGGTTCGAATGCAACGTAACGTCCCTATAACGGAAAGTTATTCTCTGTATTACATGGTTGGCGACTTTATCAGCCTCTCGCATACGTGTATATAATATTTATTATAAAGAAAAAAAAATAATAAGCCAAGAATGAAAATTAGAGCTCATTGAAACGGCCTGTTTATCAAAGTACAGGACACATAACCAGCAACTCACACCAGGAAGGAAGAGACGTCGATGGACAGACTATCTGACAATTCGCTTTTAAGTTCGAATGAAATGCAACGATCCTCTTGTTTATACGTACACATCCGTGAATGTATACGTATATCCATGTATACATATGAAGAAAATTGAATTTTCACTCGTATATACAACGGCTTATATCTCCAACACTCGCGGGTGTTGGAAGAAAAAGGGATCGCGGTCTCGCATAAACGTCAACGCGAATACGCATTACCAACCTCCAATATCGTTGACACGTGTCACGGATTTTTCAACAAAATAAGGGAGCCCTAGGAGAAAAATAAAATGCTGCGGATAATACAATGGTATCGAACGTACGTGTAACCAGGGATACATGATGAATGCGAGAACGTTATTCCTTTTCCCGCGATACGTGTGCGATACGTGCGCAATTGATTATTTTCTCTCTTCAACCTTTCATTTCTTTGACTAGTCTAAAACTTTTGATCGCTCTATTGTTTGGGTGTCGGAACGATATTCTTCCTTTTATTTCCATGATTTTTTCATGATCTATTCGCGTATAAGAAGTTTTTGATAAGGGACTGATTTTATGCTCATCGAACAAGTTGAACTTGTCGTAAATAGACTTCTGGATTTCAATACGATCCAAGTTGCGTGTGTTTATATATACACATGCCATTCAGCTCTTTCAAGGTGAATAGAGTAACTTTTCTTTTATTGCCACGCGTAAGGAGATTTTTTTTAGTTTGCGTACATGACGTTGCTGAGGCTATATATTTAACTTTGTTGTGGAATATTTCAAAACACCACGTGATTATTTGTCTGCATATTTATTTGCAACGAAATAGACAAAAATCGTAATGTAATATTACAAGTATTGTAATTTTTTTTCAATTTTAAATTTTAATTCTTTCCATATGCATGTGTAAGAACGTATTGTATCGTTTAGTCGAACAATGTGTTTTAGATTCACTGTATCTTTAACATAATCATTTATAAAGAACCAAAGATATGTATTAACTTCAATGTATAAATCTGATTATACTTGCTACTTTAAAATAAAAAAAACAATCTATTAAAACATAAATTTTCTGCAATAAATTTATTATTAATAAGAAAGAATTTGCTTAGAAATAATCAATTTGTATGCAATTTGTATGTACTCGAATAAATAAATAAAATTAGTTAACGTCAGAGATATAATTAAAACGATCAATTCAGTCTAGACCCTATTAATATTGTTAACCTCTAACAACAATCACTGACTTTCTTGTAACAAATGCAAACCAGATTTCGAATCGCTTTCACAATGCCGATAATTAGTGAATAAAACTAAGATATCCTCGCAAACTAAATTCATTTAAGCAAGCTTTTAACACTAATGTAGACCAAACATAGTTACAAAAAAAGGCTCTTGTGTCTTCGTTTCGTCAAAAGATCGAGGCCACCAAGCTGGAAAAGCTATATAATAACTCGGTAATCATGGTAGCAGCACGTTTCAATTGCGCGAGAGCAAAGAGCGGTTAAATTAATCGCGAGTAAAAGTAGACGGTACGTACCAAGTATGAATATTGATGAGAGAGCCTCAGATGTGGATCGAATCCCTCGCATATGCTCGACTTTCTCGCGTGATTCGACTTTTTTTTCTGCATACCCATCACGAGTTATTAATCGACGAGAACGTCTCGCTGGGGTTTTCACACAAATTGTAGGTTTTTTTGCTGAACGTTTAATTTTTATGGATAGCTCGGTCATTATTTTTTCGGACACAAGTACATTCGGCCAATATACGAGAGAAGACATCATAGTTCTCAATGTTTATAAGCTCTGTAAGGATTATTATTATTAAATTCCTCGGAAAAACTTACAATTTAATAAATAATTAATATATTATATAATTGATTTATAACTTCCGTTAAAATACATTAAAATGTTCCATTAATATATATATGACATTATTAATTAAGTTCACAAGCAATATTAAATACAAATTGTTTACTTCCAGTATATATATATATATACATATATCTACACACACATATGTACGTGAGAAATTGCATCGGCTTTATATTCAGCTGGTATAAACAATATTTTCGTAGCTACTTAAAATCTAATTAATTATACTAATTAGAGTAATATATGTATTAAATATCGAGCTATCTAATAAATAATAAAGCAGTACACATTTTCAATTTGAGTTAATTCACTTTTTGACAATAGCATAACGCAGATACATACTCTCTAAATTCTGAAGAGTGAAATTTTACTTGAAACGAGTGATTTATTCACTCTCGAAAAAGTAAAAAAAATATCTGTAGGTATAAGGAAAAATTTATTTTGTAGTTGATTACCGTGTCACATTTTTCTATTTTTTTTTATTTTATTTAGCATTTTAGGTATTTTAATTTATTAAGTATATATTTTTTGGAATTCAATAGAATACATGAAATTGCGCCATCAACATGTTTTTACATTTTTGTCGATTCATATTTGTCAAATGCGTTAATTAGTTGTATAAAAGTACAATAATAAGCGACCTAACCTACAATTGAGAATCAGCTGTCACCTCGAAAGATTCCATACTGTAAAGTAATTTTGGATAGAATGTTATAATTTTTTCTAAAGTCATGTATTAATAATTGATGCAAGTGCGCATAAATCATTTATTAGAAGATTTCACTCTATAAAGTGTAATAATGAAAAAAGAGAACTTTTACTCTTTGGTTACGAGTCACAAAATTGACTCTTTTACGAAAACAACAAAATAACTCTAAAACGAGCGAATGCACTAGTCACTTCGTGGGAGAGTGAAAAAAAATCACTCTTCAGAATTTAGAGAGTACATTAGCTCATTAATTAATTATATATTTACAAAATTCAGGTAATGAAATTGTAAAAAAATATTGATGAATCCAATTAACGTAATTAGAGTTTAAGAATTAGGAAACGTAATTTATTTACCTTTAATTTATCAAGACACAAAGCTGAAATATGTGCAAGTTAAAAATATAAGTCGGTGTACTAATAATCCTAAAGTGTAATCAAAGTAAACTATCCAATAAATTCCTCTTCGGACGAAAGTTTCACCTAAAGCTTTAAACTTTAGATTTGGGGTGTATAGCGACGTTTTATCCCCAGGGTTGTATGTGCTACTATCCGAGACAGAGCGAGAGAGAGGGAGAGAGGAAGAGGGAGAGAGAGAGAGAGCGGAAGGGAGAGAGCTAGAGGTAGAAGGAGAACGAGAGAGAGAGGGAGAGAGAGAGAGAGAGAGAGAGAGAGAGAGAGAACTCTTGAATTTCGCGCCGGTTCCTCAGCCGTGGGTATATCCGTGTTATTGGATTGCCGCCTCGAGGCGGAAACCGAGCAATTAGTTCCGCACACGCGGCATTTAATCGACGAGCCTCGTGTCTCGTGTGAGTTCTCGCTATACGCTATACGTGCAATTTCGGACACTCGAAAGACCCATGACGAACCAGAGCCTCAACAAAACCAAGATGAAAAGTCGCTTATGGCTATCTGAACAATTAAAACGTTCAGCGACCGGGTTTCCTTTTTTTACGATTCTTCTAAATTGGTCGTGTACTTTTTCTCCGTATTCTTTCCTTTTCTTTTCGAATATTGAGAAGAAATGTTTAAACGACTACCGGGAAATTGCATACGTACTTCACTATTCACATTACTTCTTTTTCTGTTTTTTTTTCTTTTATCAAGGGGTGAATGAGAAGGGATTTGAATACCCGGTGATTGAAGCTTTGGATGATCCGGATAGTTGTACATGATAAATTAAAAGATTTATTATTTTGTTGAATACGCAATTTTATTTTGTATAATAATAACTCAATTGAAATAGTGGAATATTTATTTATTAAAAATATACTTTAATATTATAATATTGGTCTGTACACAACAATTTTGCAAATACAACTACAGTTTTACAATTTAATTCATTACATTAACTTTCACGCGAATAATAGCAATCCGAATTACTGTTTTAAACTCTGAACTCTCTACGAAGTTTGCAAATATTCTTGTACGTGCATAAAGATTTAATTAGTCTGAGGCATATGGTTACGTTTTAAACTAACAAATTTCCGCGAACAAGATATTATATATTTGATTGGAATTAATTAATTTAAAAAGTCTATCGAATACAGAAGCCATTGTGCAAAATGATTGGAAAATTGAAATACGATGTGACCCGCATATGCAAAATATACAGTGATGTAATTTCTCCAATGCCGGACACACATGTAAAATTTCTGTTTAATTTCATACAACAATAATGTCTAACTTTCTTTATATACTTACCCTCCATGCGTGCATTCAAAAATTGAAATTTTACTTTATTTCAAATAAATGTTTTATAATAGTAACAAAAATGAAAACACGTCAATTTTGTGACAACACATTATGAAAAAATAATTACTATTTAATTTATTATTAATAATAATAGTTTTAGGTTTTCTATAACACACTTTTTATACATAAATTACTATAGATTTATATATATTACTATTTATTTATAAGTAAAAATAGTTTAAAGTTAGCTATAAAAAAATTATCTATAAATACATAAAGACTAACCGTACCATAGATTATGAACATTAAATCACGGAGTAAAAACGAGAGTAAAAATAAAAAAATGATTTGATTTCATCCCTACAAATCACGAATTTTCCAGGACGATCGTCCGTAGGGAGAAAAAAGGTCTCCTCGTCACCGAGCTAAACCGCGGGATTTCAATCCCCGTCTTTTTCGAAGCTCCGTACATCACCGCGTGTAACAGTCGCCGCCGATTTTGCTCCGTTCGGTATCCGGTAGCAGCCTAAAACTCCGTAATTCCGCGGGGCTTTTTTACCCCAGCTTGCAACACTAAATCAGATTGAAACGTCAGAGGTGCACACGGCACCGCCGCCGCCACCGCCGCCGTCACCGCAGTAAATTTCAGTCGTTGTTTCGCGGGTAGGCAGAGCCCGGGGAATACATCAGCTTGCCAACTGCGAAGCTATCTCGGCGGAGCTCCCTCTATCTGGACGTACCCGAAATCTTGGGATATTACCTATTTTCCGGTTCGGGTGTTTCCGTGAAACGAGCCACGCGATTCAACCGAGCTTTTAATTACCATAGCCTATCTACCGGCATTCTATCTATTGTACCTACAACTTTACCCTTTTTCTTTTCAAATCATTGCACTACTTATTGACCACCCAAGTTCATCTTTGTTATGAACATTCAACGAATTAGTGACGAGAAAGTAGATTTTAACAAAATTTTGATTTCGAACATTGTTTAATATAACAATACATTTTTCATACGAAAATGTTAATAAATCTTTGAAATTGTTTAACCGTATCCCAGAGTCGATTAAATTAATTTCGATAGCATTATGATCGGTATGATTCAAATTCAAATTAAATTACGCTGCAGCGGAGAATGTTATTGCTACTTATTGGCAGTGGTGAATTTTGTTAATTAATGTTTACGGGTATGTTGTGCTACAAAATACTTTAGTATTTTGTAAGTTTTTTTCCGGAATTTCAAAATTTATCGGTTATTTCATGATTACTAAAATTGCATTAACGCAGCTTGCTTTTGCGGATGTAAATTATACACTGATTTTTCAATGAATATTTTGAAAGTTTTATATATTGTTAAAATTTAAAAAAATGTATTGCGAATGCTTCTTGGAGATTTTAATTATTACATTTTAGTGAATGTTTTAACGGTTTTATGTAAGTAGTACAATATGATGTTATTAATTAATGTTTTCTTTCTGGTTCACATTACTTTACATTACGTAATGTGATAGAAAAATAAATACACACATATGTTAAATGCGAATATCAATCAAAAACTTGTTCTAGGAGAAATAAATTTAAGTCAAGTTTTTAAGTACACAGTTAGAAATAAATAGGTATCCTCGTGCGCGTAAACACAGGAAGGACTGTAAACCACCGGTATGTACGTATTATATAGATATACATGTAGATATACATAAAGATCCTCGAAAATCTTGTTGTTTCAAAGTTCTCCGTCGAAAGCTGGAGAAGCCGATAAGTGGAGCATCGCCAACGATGACGGTAACCTCGTTTGGGATAATGAGTGGAGTAACCAGAAGTCAAGGCAGACGCGCGGCGTCGGCGGTAGCGTCGAAATAGACAATTGTCGAGAATCACCCAGTCGAACGGGACGACAATGATCGATGGCTCGTCTCGACGGCAAGGACAATGGAAACGTCTTACGTCTCTACCAACCTTCGCCCATACATTCCGCTAAGATATTCCAGGTTGATGCACGCGAGCCCAAGCTCTCGCGTATTGTTGATCCTTACTCTCCCTCTCTCTCCATATATATATGGTATATACATACGAATTCCACTCCGGAAATTGCAAGATGACTTTCCCGTGGCTCGTTAAGCTAATTACGAATCAATACTTTTTTCATTTATCTCTTTTATCGCGAATCGGTTTTATTAAAAATGTACCGTGTCATTTATAAAAACTAAGGATTTTAATGTGTAAGGCACTAAGGACTCGATTTGGAGAGGTTTAGTTTGAATTGGAAATTATATGGTTGGTTAAATGGCCAACGTAGATTCAAAAGTGGTGATCTTTAGTATTCTATATCGTATTGGTTCGAAGGCTCTATTGGATACTGTTCGTTGACCTAGAAAAATGGGTACCGCATTTGCGCGGCGGGATGTTTGCCAATCCGCCTTAGGGACATGATATTATATACATTTGAAACATTTAAAGGTAATATTTTAGTATATCTAAATTTAAGATATACCTTCCATAAAAAGTACATACATTTTTATACAATTTTTAATTATTTATATGTTACAGTTGTTATTAACATTGTCCTAACCTGAATGTTAGTTGATGTATTAAAATATACTTTATATATTATTCTGAAGTTTACGCATTTATTAATAGAATGGACTACAAATAAACTAAAAACTTTTACGTCAATATCAATGTTTCTTCCTTAAATTATTCAAAGAAACTGGCTTTATCGATCGTTGCCGGATATTCATACGTATACTGTATTGCATATAGGATTCTACGGTCTGGTTGTCAAACTTTTTTTATTTATTATACTGTTAGGACCTTAAATTACCAGTATTGAATAATATTCAATCTCACAATCCTGAATGTGACTGATAAATTCGAAGAAAGACGATTCTTTCAACAAATAAATTCATCAATTAAGACGAAATGCAAGAAAAAGAAACGCGTTTCCATGCGAACATACTCGGGTCGACTGACAAAGTCGTTGATTTTATACAACTCGGAGGAAAATGTGTCTAATTGTAGAACACTCGGTGAAAGACGAGTGAGGGAACCTTCAATTCTTTGATACACTAAGTAACAGAAGTGAAGAACAGAAGTAACAGAAAGAGAGGTTTTAACACGAAGATGTTTTGCTTAATTGAAAAAGATCAGAGAAACTTTTACTTACTTTTGTATTTATTAGTGTATACATTAAGAAATATTTTGGTTTTCATTTAACAAAACTATTATTCTTACACAAATTTAAACATGAAATAAAATAATTATTCACATTGTTAAAAATATTGTTCATCGTTGGTGCAAGTAAGAATTTATTGATGCAAATATTTACCGATATAATAAAAGTATTCTATCGATTAAAATTAAATTTAAACCTTTAAATATATTTAATTGCAAAGGAATGTTGATGTAAATATGTCACTTATATAAAGGAAAATGAGTTAAGAGAAAATATAAATCTATATTTAAGATTGATTGACCTTATTTATTGTGCAACGATGAATCAACTTTTATAGAAAATTTCTATTCGAGACTAGAAGAATATTTTTGTATTGTTTGAAATGTGATCATAAACGTGACTTGTTTCTATTATGGTAGTTTTGAAACATAAAAATTTATTTCCATTGAAATGTATTTTTGTCATACAGATCAAAAGGTTCCTGGAATTATACTTTTTTACCGAATTCAAACTATATTCATGACAGGTAAATTAGAAAAAATTGAATTTACATTTCAAATAAAACCGAATAATCACTATCATACTTTATAGAGATAGAGAAAATATGTTACATGACAAATAATTATTTAGCAAATATCGGTACACATTTTTAATAACATTTTCATTATCTATACACATTATATTATATCATGTGATTAGATAATTGAAAGAAATAATATTTTTTAATGTATTTTTTGAATTAATAAAGGGAACCGTATTACAGAATTTACCCCACTGTATGGAAGTACGGTATAAGTTTCATTAAAGTAAATTTTTCGCAAAAAATTCAATTTAGTTATATCTAAAATGTATATCTTATCTTAATACAAAAAAATCAAATGTAAATTATAAAAAACACTTTCACTATTGAGCTAATTTCGGGGGTAGGCGAATCACTCGCAAGTATGCACGCAACTGGCGTGATGCCACGGCGTTATTTTTCATCCAGTTCATATCTCCCTCCGACCGGATGACGAATGATTTGATTATCCGTCGAGATATTGTTTTTATAAGTAGTATACGTTTTGCTTGGCAAGATAAAATGATGTATTAATTCATCTTTAAACGTGGCTGTCAGGCATTAAATATTGCTTTGCAGAACGGGTGTCAAAATTACAAGTACTGCAAATAAAAGAGTGGAAAAAACTTAAAGATTACGGATAATTTTAAGACTTGAATATCTTATTAAATA
This sequence comes from Theocolax elegans, assembly GCA_026168455.1. NCBI lineage: Eukaryota > Metazoa > Arthropoda > Insecta > Hymenoptera > Cerocephalidae > Theocolax > Theocolax elegans. The sequence continues at coordinate 14,863,260 of CM047425.1, read as the reverse complement.
AATTTTCAGATTTTACTTCAACTTGGTCTTACATTTCTTCATTTAAATACATTTAAATTTATTATAAAATCTATCAATACGTATATTTCTAAATATAGGGTTATTCTATTTATGAACGAATTGACCGATGTTTGCTATTGATTATACATTGTTAAGAAATATATTGGTAAAAAATATATATTAGCTATCGAAAGTCGATTACTAAAGCATCCACGTCTTTAACAATTATCTATTACATAAATCATAATTCAATTATTTGTACACAATATTTATTTGGACATCAGATTCGTCTTCAGCAGATTAAACTAGTAAGGAGAGTGTCAAATCTCCGGGAAACGGATCTTCATTAAACTCTAGGATATGTTTACTACTATAAAAATATATAGAAAGTCAGAGTTTTAGACTCTAACGCTCTTTTTACGATAGATATAAGCAAATAACGAAAAATTTCGCCAAAAAGGTCCGTAACTTTAATCATTTATAACTCAAAAACAAATAAAAACAGATACTCAAACCTAAATTCAGAAGAAAACTTTGATTGAGTAAAACGTCTTCTTATTTTTAATTTTTCCATAACATTAAACGCTTAAATCAAGATATTCGATCTTCTTTTTTTTTAATCTAATCTACTTGAGTCCAGCTTTCTTCTAAACTTAAGTTTGAGTATCTGTTTTTATTTGCTTTTGAGTTATAAGTGATCAAAGTCAAGGGCTTTTATACAGAAATTTTTCATTATTTGCTTATATAAGGTAAAATTCCCTATTAATAAACACCTCGAAATATGTGTACCCCTTTTGGAACACTCGAAAAAAATATAATTATAAAATTACCCACATGTTTATATACATTATTGAAATTACTACATTAAAATTAATGACACATTTACTTCCAATATGAGTCAAGCAAATACTAATAAAATAACAAAAAAGAAATTTTTATATTTATTTCGGTTTAATAAGTACATTATTATTAAACAATATTCAACAATAAAAATAAGGCTTTTCAGTTTTTTTAATAATATTTATACAAAACATTTATATTGAATTGTTAAGGTAGATAATGATTCAGAAAGAATATACGCGTTTGAGGTAGTGCGTCGGGCTCGTAATCTGGAGGTCCCAAGTTCGATTCCCGGCCCCGGCCGATTGATACAAGCACCACTGGGAAATGTATTTTCAACAAATGCTTTCTTAACAAACACATCGTATCACGTCCGTCGCTGATTAGCAACGATTTGGGAGCATAAAATGAGCTACGTTGAAATAATAAAAAAAATATACGCGTTTCAAATGATACAAAAGTGTTCATCATTTAGGCTTATTTTCATTCATTATTAAGAGCGAATTAAAAAAAATGTGTGGAAAGCGTTTATTAATAGGGACGTTTACCTTATATCGTAAAAAAGAGTATTAGAGTCTAAAACTCTGGGTTTCTTTATATTTATATAGTAGGAAACATATCCTAGTGTTTGGTAAAGATCCATTTCCCGGAGATGTGACACTCTTCTGGTAGGTGTAGAAAAAGTATAATTTCGTGAAAAATAATTTCAGGTCATTATTATTAGTTTAGCCTATCACGTGCAATACTTAATCCACGAATAAAATATATATTTAGTCATGAATTTTGTACAAACATGGAATTTATTTAGCGCAAACTTAGTAGAAAGTTTATATTTACTTTTAGTAATCAATGCAAAAGAAGAGCAAATTAAGTATGAATTTAGAACGGATACGATAAAAAAAATGATTGATTTAAGAAAAAGATTCAATGTAATGTTGTAATTATGAACTTTAGATCGAATTAGTAATATGATTGTAAACTGATTACACACGAATTTCGTGGGATTTCTGTGAATTTTGAATACACTTTGCACGAAATTTAGTATAATATTTATGCAAAATCAGATACATAAGCTACACCTACCAGAAGAGTGTCACATCTCCGGGAAATGGATCTTTACCAAACACTAGGATATGTTTCCTACTATATAAATAAAGAAACCCAGAGTTTTAGACTCTAATACTCTTTTTTACGATATAAGGTAAACGTCCCTATTAATAAACGCTTTCCACACATTTTTTTTAATTCGCTCTTAATAATGAATGAAAATAAGCCTAAATGATGAACACTTTTGTATCATTTGAAACGCGTATATTTTTTTTATTATTTCAACGTAGCTCATTTTATGCTCCCAAATCGTTGCTAATCAGCGACGGACGTGATACGATGTGTTTGTTAAGAAAGCATTTGTTGAAAATACATTTCCCAGTGGTGCTTGTATCAATCGGCCGGGGCCGGGAATCGAACTTGGGACCTCCAGATTACGAGCCCGACGCACTACCTCAAACGCGTATATTCTTTCTGAATCATTATCTACCTTAACAATTCAATATAAATGTTTTGTATAAATATTATTAAAAAAACTGAAAAGCCTTATTTTTATTGTTGAATATTGTTTAATAATAATGTACTTATTAAACCGAAATAAATATAAAAATTTCTTTTTTGTTATTTTATTAGTATTTGCTTGACTCATATTGGAAGTAAATGTGTCATTAATTTTAATGTAGTAATTTCAATAATGTATATAAACATGTGGGTAATTTTATAATTATATTTTTTTCGAGTGTTCCAAAAGGGGTACACATATTTCGAGGTGTTTATTAATAGGGAATTTTACCTTATATAAGCAAATAATGAAAAATTTCTGTATAAAAGCCCTTGACTTTGATCACTTATAACTCAAAAGCAAATAAAAACAGATACTCAAACTTAAGTTTAGAAGAAAGCTGGACTCAAGTAGATTAGATTAAAAAAAAAGAAGATCGAATATCTTGATTTAAGCGTTTAATGTTATGGAAAAATTAAAAATAAGAAGACGTTTTACTCAATCAAAGTTTTCTTCTGAATTTAGGTTTGAGTATCTGTTTTTATTTGTTTTTGAGTTATAAATGATTAAAGTTACGGACCTTTTTGGCGAAATTTTTCGTTATTTGCTTATCTATCGTAAAAAGAGCGTTAGAGTCTAAAACTCTGACTTTCTATATATTTTTATAGTAGTAAACATATCCTAGAGTTTAATGAAGATCCGTTTCCCGGAGATTTGACACTCTCCTTACTAGTTTAATCTGCTGAAGACGAATCTGATGTCCAAATAAATATTGTGTACAAATAATTGAATTATGATTTATGTAATAGATAATTGTTAAAGACGTGGATGCTTTAGTAATCGACTTTCGATAGCTAATATATATTTTTTACCAATATATTTCTTAACAATGTATAATCAATAGCAAACATCGGTCAATTCGTTCATAAATAGAATAACCCTATATTTAGAAATATACGTATTGATAGATTTTATAATAAATTTAAATGTATTTAAATGAAGAAATGTAAGACCAAGTTGAAGTAAAATCTGAAAATTTATTTAATAAGATATTCAAGTCTTAAAATTATCCGTAATCTTTAAGTTTTTTCCACTCTTTTATTTGCAGTACTTGTAATTTTGACACCCGTTCTGCAAAGCAATATTTAATGCCTGACAGCCACGTTTAAAGATGAATTAATACATCATTTTATCTTGCCAAGCAAAACGTATACTACTTATAAAAACAATATCTCGACGGATAATCAAATCATTCGTCATCCGGTCGGAGGGAGATATGAACTGGATGAAAAATAACGCCGTGGCATCACGCCAGTTGCGTGCATACTTGCGAGTGATTCGCCTACCCCCGAAATTAGCTCAATAGTGAAAGTGTTTTTTATAATTTACATTTGATTTTTTTATTAAGATAAGATATACATTTTAGATATAACTAAATTGAATTTTTTGCGAAAAATTTACTTTAATGAAACTTATACCGTACTTCCATACAGTGGGGTAAATTCTGTAATACGGTTCCCTTTATTAATTCAAAAAATACATTAAAAAATATTATTTCTTTCAATTATCTAATCACATGATATAATATAATGTGTATAGATAATGAAAATGTTATTAAAAATGTGTACCGATATTTGCTAAATAATTATTTGTCATGTAACATATTTTCTCTATCTCTATAAAGTATGATAGTGATTATTCGGTTTTATTTGAAATGTAAATTCAATTTTTTCTAATTTACCTGTCATGAATATAGTTTGAATTCGGTAAAAAAGTATAATTCCAGGAACCTTTTGATCTGTATGACAAAAATACATTTCAATGGAAATAAATTTTTATGTTTCAAAACTACCATAATAGAAACAAGTCACGTTTATGATCACATTTCAAACAATACAAAAATATTCTTCTAGTCTCGAATAGAAATTTTCTATAAAAGTTGATTCATCGTTGCACAATAAATAAGGTCAATCAATCTTAAATATAGATTTATATTTTCTCTTAACTCATTTTCCTTTATATAAGTGACATATTTACATCAACATTCCTTTGCAATTAAATATATTTAAAGGTTTAAATTTAATTTTAATCGATAGAATACTTTTATTATATCGGTAAATATTTGCATCAATAAATTCTTACTTGCACCAACGATGAACAATATTTTTAACAATGTGAATAATTATTTTATTTCATGTTTAAATTTGTGTAAGAATAATAGTTTTGTTAAATGAAAACCAAAATATTTCTTAATGTATACACTAATAAATACAAAAGTAAGTAAAAGTTTCTCTGATCTTTTTCAATTAAGCAAAACATCTTCGTGTTAAAACCTCTCTTTCTGTTACTTCTGTTCTTCACTTCTGTTACTTAGTGTATCAAAGAATTGAAGGTTCCCTCACTCGTCTTTCACCGAGTGTTCTACAATTAGACACATTTTCCTCCGAGTTGTATAAAATCAACGACTTTGTCAGTCGACCCGAGTATGTTCGCATGGAAACGCGTTTCTTTTTCTTGCATTTCGTCTTAATTGATGAATTTATTTGTTGAAAGAATCGTCTTTCTTCGAATTTATCAGTCACATTCAGGATTGTGAGATTGAATATTATTCAATACTGGTAATTTAAGGTCCTAACAGTATAATAAATAAAAAAAGTTTGACAACCAGACCGTAGAATCCTATATGCAATACAGTATACGTATGAATATCCGGCAACGATCGATAAAGCCAGTTTCTTTGAATAATTTAAGGAAGAAACATTGATATTGACGTAAAAGTTTTTAGTTTATTTGTAGTCCATTCTATTAATAAATGCGTAAACTTCAGAATATATAAAGTATATTTAATACATCAACTAACATTCAGGTTAGGACAATGTTAATAACAACTGTAACATATAAATAATTAAAAATTGTATAAAAATGTATGTACTTTTTATGGAAGGTATATCTTAAATTTAGATATACTAAAATTACCTTTAAATGTTTCAAATGTATATAATATCATGTCCCTAAGGCGGATTGGCAAACATCCCGCCGCGCAAATGCGGTACCCATTTTTCTAGGTCAACGAACAGTATCCAATAGAGCCTTCGAACCAATACGATATAGAATACTAAAGATCACCACTTTTGAATCTACGTTGGCCATTTAACCAACCATATAATTTCCAATTCAAACTAAACCTCTCCAAATCGAGTCCTTAGTGCCTTACACATTAAAATCCTTAGTTTTTATAAATGACACGGTACATTTTTAATAAAACCGATTCGCGATAAAAGAGATAAATGAAAAAAGTATTGATTCGTAATTAGCTTAACGAGCCACGGGAAAGTCATCTTGCAATTTCCGGAGTGGAATTCGTATGTATATACCATATATATATGGAGAGAGAGGGAGAGTAAGGATCAACAATACGCGAGAGCTTGGGCTCGCGTGCATCAACCTGGAATATCTTAGCGGAATGTATGGGCGAAGGTTGGTAGAGACGTAAGACGTTTCCATTGTCCTTGCCGTCGAGACGAGCCATCGATCATTGTCGTCCCGTTCGACTGGGTGATTCTCGACAATTGTCTATTTCGACGCTACCGCCGACGCCGCGCGTCTGCCTTGACTTCTGGTTACTCCACTCATTATCCCAAACGAGGTTACCGTCATCGTTGGCGATGCTCCACTTATCGGCTTCTCCAGCTTTCGACGGAGAACTTTGAAACAACAAGATTTTCGAGGATCTTTATGTATATCTACATGTATATCTATATACGTACATACCGGTGGTTTACAGTCCTTCCTGTGTTTACGCGCACGAGGATACCTATTTATTTCTAACTGTGTACTTAAAAACTTGACTTAAATTTATTTCTCCTAGAACAAGTTTTTGATTGATATTCGCATTTAACATATGTGTGTATTTATTTTTCTATCACATTACGTAATGTAAAGTAATGTGAACCAGAAAGAAAACATTAATTAATAACATCATATTGTACTACTTACATAAAACCGTTAAAACATTCACTAAAATGTAATAATTAAAATCTCCAAGAAGCATTCGCAATACATTTTTTTAAATTTTAACAATATATAAAACTTTCAAAATATTCATTGAAAAATCAGTGTATAATTTACATCCGCAAAAGCAAGCTGCGTTAATGCAATTTTAGTAATCATGAAATAACCGATAAATTTTGAAATTCCGGAAAAAAACTTACAAAATACTAAAGTATTTTGTAGCACAACATACCCGTAAACATTAATTAACAAAATTCACCACTGCCAATAAGTAGCAATAACATTCTCCGCTGCAGCGTAATTTAATTTGAATTTGAATCATACCGATCATAATGCTATCGAAATTAATTTAATCGACTCTGGGATACGGTTAAACAATTTCAAAGATTTATTAACATTTTCGTATGAAAAATGTATTGTTATATTAAACAATGTTCGAAATCAAAAAATTTGATTTCGAACATTGTTTAATATAACAATACATTTTTCATACGAAAATGTTAATAAATCTTTGAAATTGTTTAACCGTATCCCAGAGTCGATTAAATTAATTTCGATAGCATTATGATCGGTATGATTCAAATTCAAATTAAATTACGCTGCAGCGGAGAATGTTATTGCTACTTATTGGCAGTGGTGAATTTTGTTAATTAATGTTTACGGGTATGTTGTGCTACAAAATACTTTAGTATTTTGTAAGTTTTTTTCCGGAATTTCAAAATTTATCGGTTATTTCATGATTACTAAAATTGCATTAACGCAGCTTGCTTTTGCGGATGTAAATTATACACTGATTTTTCAATGAATATTTTGAAAGTTTTATATATTGTTAAAATTTAAAAAAATGTATTGCGAATGCTTCTTGGAGATTTTAATTATTACATTTTAGTGAATGTTTTAACGGTTTTATGTAAGTAGTACAATATGATGTTATTAATTAATGTTTTCTTTCTGGTTCACATTACTTTACATTACGTAATGTGATAGAAAAATAAATACACACATATGTTAAATGCGAATATCAATCAAAAACTTGTTCTAGGAGAAATAAATTTAAGTCAAGTTTTTAAGTACACAGTTAGAAATAAATAGGTATCCTCGTGCGCGTAAACACAGGAAGGACTGTAAACCACCGGTATGTACGTATTATATAGATATACATGTAGATATACATAAAGATCCTCGAAAATCTTGTTGTTTCAAAGTTCTCCGTCGAAAGCTGGAGAAGCCGATAAGTGGAGCATCGCCAACGATGACGGTAACCTCGTTTGGGATAATGAGTGGAGTAACCAGAAGTCAAGGCAGACGCGCGGCGTCGGCGGTAGCGTCGAAATAGACAATTGTCGAGAATCACCCAGTCGAACGGGACGACAATGATCGATGGCTCGTCTCGACGGCAAGGACAATGGAAACGTCTTACGTCTCTACCAACCTTCGCCCATACATTCCGCTAAGATATTCCAGGTTGATGCACGCGAGCCCAAGCTCTCGCGTATTGTTGATCCTTACTCTCCCTCTCTCTCCATATATATATGGTATATACATACGAATTCCACTCCGGAAATTGCAAGATGACTTTCCCGTGGCTCGTTAAGCTAATTACGAATCAATACTTTTTTCATTTATCTCTTTTATCGCGAATCGGTTTTATTAAAAATGTACCGTGTCATTTATAAAAACTAAGGATTTTAATGTGTAAGGCACTAAGGACTCGATTTGGAGAGGTTTAGTTTGAATTGGAAATTATATGGTTGGTTAAATGGCCAACGTAGATTCAAAAGTGGTGATCTTTAGTATTCTATATCGTATTGGTTCGAAGGCTCTATTGGATACTGTTCGTTGACCTAGAAAAATGGGTACCGCATTTGCGCGGCGGGATGTTTGCCAATCCGCCTTAGGGACATGATATTATATACATTTGAAACATTTAAAGGTAATATTTTAGTATATCTAAATTTAAGATATACCTTCCATAAAAAGTACATACATTTTTATACAATTTTTAATTATTTATATGTTACAGTTGTTATTAACATTGTCCTAACCTGAATGTTAGTTGATGTATTAAAATATACTTTATATATTATTCTGAAGTTTACGCATTTATTAATAGAATGGACTACAAATAAACTAAAAACTTTTACGTCAATATCAATGTTTCTTCCTTAAATTATTCAAAGAAACTGGCTTTATCGATCGTTGCCGGATATTCATACGTATACTGTATTGCATATAGGATTCTACGGTCTGGTTGTCAAACTTTTTTTATTTATTATACTGTTAGGACCTTAAATTACCAGTATTGAATAATATTCAATCTCACAATCCTGAATGTGACTGATAAATTCGAAGAAAGACGATTCTTTCAACAAATAAATTCATCAATTAAGACGAAATGCAAGAAAAAGAAACGCGTTTCCATGCGAACATACTCGGGTCGACTGACAAAGTCGTTGATTTTATACAACTCGGAGGAAAATGTGTCTAATTGTAGAACACTCGGTGAAAGACGAGTGAGGGAACCTTCAATTCTTTGATACACTAAGTAACAGAAGTGAAGAACAGAAGTAACAGAAAGAGAGGTTTTAACACGAAGATGTTTTGCTTAATTGAAAAAGATCAGAGAAACTTTTACTTACTTTTGTATTTATTAGTGTATACATTAAGAAATATTTTGGTTTTCATTTAACAAAACTATTATTCTTACACAAATTTAAACATGAAATAAAATAATTATTCACATTGTTAAAAATATTGTTCATCGTTGGTGCAAGTAAGAATTTATTGATGCAAATATTTACCGATATAATAAAAGTATTCTATCGATTAAAATTAAATTTAAACCTTTAAATATATTTAATTGCAAAGGAATGTTGATGTAAATATGTCACTTATATAAAGGAAAATGAGTTAAGAGAAAATATAAATCTATATTTAAGATTGATTGACCTTATTTATTGTGCAACGATGAATCAACTTTTATAGAAAATTTCTATTCGAGACTAGAAGAATATTTTTGTATTGTTTGAAATGTGATCATAAACGTGACTTGTTTCTATTATGGTAGTTTTGAAACATAAAAATTTATTTCCATTGAAATGTATTTTTGTCATACAGATCAAAAGGTTCCTGGAATTATACTTTTTTACCGAATTCAAACTATATTCATGACAGGTAAATTAGAAAAAATTGAATTTACATTTCAAATAAAACCGAATAATCACTATCATACTTTATAGAGATAGAGAAAATATGTTACATGACAAATAATTATTTAGCAAATATCGGTACACATTTTTAATAACATTTTCATTATCTATACACATTATATTATATCATGTGATTAGATAATTGAAAGAAATAATATTTTTTAATGTATTTTTTGAATTAATAAAGGGAACCGTATTACAGAATTTACCCCACTGTATGGAAGTACGGTATAAGTTTCATTAAAGTAAATTTTTCGCAAAAAATTCAATTTAGTTATATCTAAAATGTATATCTTATCTTAATACAAAAAAATCAAATGTAAATTATAAAAAACACTTTCACTATTGAGCTAATTTCGGGGGTAGGCGAATCACTCGCAAGTATGCACGCAACTGGCGTGATGCCACGGCGTTATTTTTCATCCAGTTCATATCTCCCTCCGACCGGATGACGAATGATTTGATTATCCGTCGAGATATTGTTTTTATAAGTAGTATACGTTTTGCTTGGCAAGATAAAATGATGTATTAATTCATCTTTAAACGTGGCTGTCAGGCATTAAATATTGCTTTGCAGAACGGGTGTCAAAATTACAAGTACTGCAAATAAAAGAGTGGAAAAAACTTAAAGATTACGGATAATTTTAAGACTTGAATATCTTATTAAATAAATTTTCAGATTTTACTTCAACTTGGTCTTACATTTCTTCATTTAAATACATTTAAATTTATTATAAAATCTATCAATACGTATATTTCTAAATATAGGGTTATTCTATTTATGAACGAATTGACCGATGTTTGCTATTGATTATACATTGTTAAGAAATATATTGGTAAAAAATATATATTAGCTATCGAAAGTCGATTACTAAAGCATCCACGTCTTTAACAATTATCTATTACATAAATCATAATTCAATTATTTGTACACAATATTTATTTGGACATCAGATTCGTCTTCAGCAGATTAAACTAGTAAGGAGAGTGTCAAATCTCCGGGAAACGGATCTTCATTAAACTCTAGGATATGTTTACTACTATAAAAATATATAGAAAGTCAGAGTTTTAGACTCTAACGCTCTTTTTACGATAGATATAAGCAAATAACGAAAAATTTCGCCAAAAAGGTCCGTAACTTTAATCATTTATAACTCAAAAACAAATAAAAACAGATACTCAAACCTAAATTCAGAAGAAAACTTTGATTGAGTAAAACGTCTTCTTATTTTTAATTTTTCCATAACATTAAACGCTTAAATCAAGATATTCGATCTTCTTTTTTTTTAATCTAATCTACTTGAGTCCAGCTTTCTTCTAAACTTAAGTTTGAGTATCTGTTTTTATTTGCTTTTGAGTTATAAGTGATCAAAGTCAAGGGCTTTTATACAGAAATTTTTCATTATTTGCTTATATAAGGTAAAATTCCCTATTAATAAACACCTCGAAATATGTGTACCCCTTTTGGAACACTCGAAAAAAATATAATTATAAAATTACCCACATGTTTATATACATTATTGAAATTACTACATTAAAATTAATGACACATTTACTTCCAATATGAGTCAAGCAAATACTAATAAAATAACAAAAAAGAAATTTTTATATTTATTTCGGTTTAATAAGTACATTATTATTAAACAATATTCAACAATAAAAATAAGGCTTTTCAGTTTTTTTAATAATATTTATACAAAACATTTATATTGAATTGTTAAGGTAGATAATGATTCAGAAAGAATATACGCGTTTGAGGTAGTGCGTCGGGCTCGTAATCTGGAGGTCCCAAGTTCGATTCCCGGCCCCGGCCGATTGATACAAGCACCACTGGGAAATGTATTTTCAACAAATGCTTTCTTAACAAACACATCGTATCACGTCCGTCGCTGATTAGCAACGATTTGGGAGCATAAAATGAGCTACGTTGAAATAATAAAAAAAATATACGCGTTTCAAATGATACAAAAGTGTTCATCATTTAGGCTTATTTTCATTCATTATTAAGAGCGAATTAAAAAAAATGTGTGGAAAGCGTTTATTAATAGGGACGTTTACCTTATATCGTAAAAAAGAGTATTAGAGTCTAAAACTCTGGGTTTCTTTATATTTATATAGTAGGAAACATATCCTAGTGTTTGGTAAAGATCCATTTCCCGGAGATGTGACACTCTTCTGGTAGGTGTAGAAAAAGTATAATTTCGTGAAAAATAATTTCAGGTCATTATTATTAGTTTAGCCTATCACGTGCAATACTTAATCCACGAATAAAATATATATTTAGTCATGAATTTTGTACAAACATGGAATTTATTTAGCGCAAACTTAGTAGAAAGTTTATATTTACTTTTAGTAATCAATGCAAAAGAAGAGCAAATTAAGTATGAATTTAGAACGGATACGATAAAAAAAATGATTGATTTAAGAAAAAGATTCAATGTAATGTTGTAATTATGAACTTTAGATCGAATTAGTAATATGATTGTAAACTGATTACACACGAATTTCGTGGGATTTCTGTGAATTTTGAATACACTTTGCACGAAATTTAGTATAATATTTATGCAAAATCAGATACATAAGCTACACCTTCGCCAGACTTTGGCTACTATTATGAAATATTTAAACCAGAATACATATAAGTAACATTACGCTCCTAATAAAATCAATTGAAATTTCTCTCTTACGCTTTTCCATTCTATCCATTCACCTTATTTTTATCACCTACAAACCCCTCAACCCGCTTCGATCGCCTTAAATTTTCCTAATCACATTCTAAACGCATGAAATAAAAAAATTCAATATTTAAGTAAGAATATTAGATCTAAAATTTATGATTTAATTTACATATAATATTGTCATTTTCGCTGTCAAATGATGAATCAAAGCAATAGCATAACAATACAATAATGCAATACTTAATATATCCAACATAATTTGAAATCTAAATAAACTTGAATATTATACAAGCATTGCAATTTTGCGTACATAGCTAAACGGTACATCATAATAGAACAAACATCAATATTAATTTATTGTAAAACAATATATATATATACATATAGTCTATTACAAATTTAATTAAAAATGTTATATACATCAATAGGTTTTATAATTAATTTTATTGGGCTATGGAAGTAATCAATTGTAAATAATTATTTCGGTGTGATCAAGTATTTGTAATTTTGCATGTAATGTAAACGAGCCGATGAATCAAGGGGAAATTTCAATTAGCACGAGAGATCTCAAGTAATTAAACATCGACAACATCAATCGAAAAGTTTCAACTGGGGATTTGACCTAAAGTAAATAGAAAATACGTATGGTATTGCTTATCAATGAAGGAGACCACCAGTTAATTTGGTCGACTCAAGTGCATACACGCCCACACAGTAGGTACGTATAAAAGCTTTATCCGGAGTAGAGTCCGCAGAGACACTTAGGAGCTAATCTCGAGAATAGACTTCCGAGAAGGTGTCCCGAAATTTAGGGGAACTCGCGCGGCTGATTGCCTCAGGTGTAATCGCGAGAGGCCGGTAATCGATTATATTGGCAAGTTCGGCCATAGAGGTGGATGAGTTGAGCGACGCTCGGGGCGAGGCTTGACCGGAGTCCTTGTCTCGGATCGCACTGAGGACTCCCCGGAAACAGGAAACAGGAAACAGGAAGGAACAAGTGTCGCTAATGGAAAGCCGCGCCCAACTGGATTTATCTCTCTCTCTCTCTCTCTCTCTCTCTCTGCCTCCCTAGATAGATATATATATTCTGCGATCGACGACGACGCCTTTCCTCAACTGCATCAGTGAATAAAACAAGGAAATGAACTCTTCGGTTTTCTGAATCGTACCTCTTGGTTATACCGTTTCAGTTAAGAGGATTCGATACGAATTGTCCTGTATTTTTAAGGTACTCTTTGTCATTATTGCTTCTTCGTATAGGATTCATTGTGATAGTAAAAAGAAATTATTTCTAAATTTATCTTTTACCGACGTGTTGCGCGGGTATTTGAAATATGTAGTTTTCAAAAAATGTCTACATGGATGTGTATGCGTGTGTGGTATAGTCTCGTATCTTCGGTTCTATCAAAATAATTGATTGACATTACTTTTGCAAAATATAAATTTAATTAAAGAGTATTTTCATGCTCTTAAGTTTTGATTTTTAAATATCGATTTTTTGATTTTTCTGTTATATATGGTTACCGTTAAAATAGTTATGCTTCTGAAAAAGAGATTTATATAGCATAAGTTTATATTTATTCTGGTTCAAGGATTGTTCTTTATTTGTTTTAGAGTTATTGCAAAAATGGATAATTTGTTTCAAAATTTCGTAGTTTAAAAAATAATTGATATTTTTGCTTAAATAAAATTGTGAATACTGGCATAATCAAGTACTTTTTGCTGTAACAAGTTTAAGTCTTACTCATGCTTTGTTCTCGAGTTAAAAAAAAATTTTTAAAATTAATTTTCCTTTTGCGATCGTTATAGATTATAATTTTGTATTTTATTGATACAAATTTTTGAAAAGTTAGATTTAACTTTGTATTGGATAAATTTTTGGCTGGTTAGACATACCAAATAGTTTCAAAGATATTTGAGTTTCAAATTTTTTGCATAGTTTTTTAAGTGTTGATCTCTCTGGTACGCACCATATCCAATTTTAAGTTTTAATACCTCATTTTGTTCATTTTTTTGAGTACTTTTTAGAAAAATATTAAGATTTACGGTTTGTATAAGTTTAATTATTGAATTAGTAAGTTTTCGATACATACGGGGACATCACTACACATTTGGAGTAAGTGAATTTTTTACTTATATTTAATTTTTTATAATCACACTCCAAAATCCAATACGTAGAAAAGCATTTTACATACAAGTAGCGTGAAGTAATGTTATATAAAATCAGAAATAAACATTATACGAGGAAGCAACGTGTTAATAGCTTTTATTTTACTGAATTCCTCATTGATCTAAGCAGTAAATATATAAAATATTATAAGTTTTATAAGTTAATAATATAATATATTAATCATTTAACAAAATTTACGACATATGATACACTGTATAATTTGAAAAAATCAAAAGTAAATACTACGTTGGTTTAATATTGAAATAATTTTAGGGAAATTAAACTCACGTGAAACTAGTTCAGTTCTGATCACTCGCAAATTCATTACACAAAATGGACGTAGTTCATTCGCCACAATGCAATTTAGTCTTTTCAAGTGAAATTTCGTTCTAAAATATTTAAAGCACGCGATCAGTGGTTTTAGATAGTATAGGTATTTTCAAACAATGCTATTACACCGAAATTGATGTATCACTTTGATTGAATAATAATACTGCATAAACGTGTAAATTTTATGTTGAACCACTAACAAGGAGAACATCATATGTTTGGGAAACAGATCGTGCCCAACTTGTAGGATATGTTTTCTAATATAAAAATACGCTACACTGAGAAAAATTTTTAGTAAAAATTACAATACTGTCTAGTAAAAGAGTGACAGAGTGCCAAAAATGAGAAAAATTACTATACTGTATAGTAAAATTTACAAGAATTATAGTAAATTTTACTATAAAGTATAGTAATTTTTCTCATTTTTGGCAGTCTGTCCCTCTTTTACTAGACAGTATTGTAATTTTTACTAAAAATTTTTCTCCGTGTATTAAAGCTAAATTTCAAAAAAAAAGAGACTTCATTACTTACGCTTATAATTGCTAAGCTATCAAATATTGACATTCAAAATAAAGTTTAATGTAAAGCTGAAATAAAATAGATATAATTTAAAAAAATAGGCTCAAATTCGTTGAAATGAAGCAAAGTTATAGCCGAATTAAACATTTGAAGAAATTTTAAACAAAAATTGGGCAGTACAAATTTTATTGATTTTATAAGCTAAATTTTTTCAAATTCTTAATTTGGTTGTAACTTTGCTTCATTCTAACGGATTTGAGCGTATGTTTTTTAAATTATATCTAATTTGCCTCAGCTTTTCATTAAATTTTGGTTTGAATATTAAACATTTGATAGTTTAGAAGTTACAAGAATTTAAAGTAAAGCTTTTTATTTGTAAATTTTGCTTTAATAGCGTATAATTACAAAAATGATTGTTAGGGTTTGCGGCTCTGGCTTTTTTCATATTTTTATATTAGAAAAAAAATCTTACAAGCTGGGCACAATCTGTTTCCCACACATAAGATGTTCTCCTTGTAAGTCGAATTTCTATGAAAATTAGTTATGTTTCTCCTGCGAATAAATGTATTAATTCTAAAATTTATTCACTTTCATCAAAAATGCATAGTGCCAATACAAAAATAATTAAAAGGTTCCAAAATAATTAATTAACGTCTATTAATATTTGTTGAAAAAGATTTCAAGCAACTTATATTTCTCCTATTGCAACGTTAAAGATTAATTAAATTTTCACCTTACATAATCTATTTTGAGAAAAAATAAAATCAATCCCTTTTTTTTACTTTATAAACAATTTATAAATTCCAAGATTATATAACATTTATCGTCTTATTATATTTATATATATACATATCTATGTATTCTCTTGCCGGCTGTAACGTTACATTTCAATTTATATATATTCTCCATTTCACATCGATTCTTATCCCGCTTCTTTTATCTCGTATCGCAATATTTTTCTCTCTTTACTATCAATACTGGTTAACCCCGTAATTTATGCGTTTGCATCAGGACACACAGAAATTATTAGCACCTTAAATCAATCTTTTCATTCTTTTTTAAGAAGAAAAAAATAATTTCATAAATGGGCATTAAAACAATAAAGAATCCATAAAACGACCTATATTTAGATCCCGAAAGAAAAGTGGAGCGATAAACGTCGCAGGATTTTACGGTCTCAACATAATGAAGACGTCCGGTGTATGTGTATATATAGGTATATATATACTGTCCCCCTGTCCCTTTCATCGTTAAATCGATTAACTCCGGCACATCCCAAATTCGGCATCTTCATCCGGGTTTTACGGTGCGAGTGTATCAGAAAAAGGGTCTCGTAAAAAAGAAAAAAAAAGGTTCCTCTCATCTACATACGGTCTTCTATACCCTCTTCTCGGCAGATTGCCAGAGTGTGAATTGAAAAGCGGCAGGTTCTTCCAAGGTGCCCATGGATTTCCATTAATGGCGATAATTGCGAGGGAAAACAGTGGAGGTGGTAGGGATGCGAGAAGTCTCTCACCGACACGACTAATTTTCATGCTAATTAACCCCCTTCGTCGCGCTGTTAAATCATTTCATAAGGGGGTGGCTTTGAAGCGTCGCGCCTTTTTAAATTTCCTTCTGACGAACGGGCGACTTGTAAATACCTTCACTTCTTTTTTTTAAGGCTACTACTTTCTTCACTTTACCCCCCTTTTTTCGCTTTATGCTCTTTCAGCAAGCGATTGTTCTTTTATGAACTGTTTTTGTTCTCCTCTCGAGAACAAAAAAATGGCTTGTTAAACGTATTTAACCTTTCCTGCCGAAAGAAAGGTGAATCAACGGTCTTTGCGATTTGTTTTGACACTCATTTGTTCTTTCAACTATATATATTTATTTTTTTTATTGTATCCTTCTTAATTAAATGAGTTTGTGAAATATATTAAACTTTATAATATTTGTTTATAACACTCTGTTGAATTTCCAATTATTTTTTTATAGTCACACATATATGCAGTTATTCTTAAAATTGATTATTAACAACATTATCATCAATATTATTATAATTTAAAATAAATACTAAATAAACTTTTATTAAAATAAATATACGAATGACATATTCTTGAATATATATAATTAAATCCACTTTGACATGAAATGCACGAGCTAATAATTAATTAAAAAATAAAATATACAATTATCGAGAGATATGCATTGTTATAAGCAAATATTAACTAGTCAGACCTTGCTAACTATCAAGTCTCAAACATATATCAGTAATGAACATGCGGTAAAGGTCTACATGTATCTAATGACATTTACATCAATAATACATAGTTTACTTGAAACTCGTATATATATCTATATCCATATATATATTATATACTGTAATAATATTATTATAAATAATCTCGTTTGTAGTTATAACTTTAATTAACGCTTCAATAAATACGTAATATTGTTAATAATACACACTCGCATATACAAATAGTATGTGTGAAATAACATATTAAACATATGTATATATTCGAAGATTAAATTGTACAGTTGAATTTAAAAAAAAACGTATACAAAGTCATTGTCATAATCATAAAGTGGACATTTTTTATGAAACATTTAGAAAATGACTGTCTTATATCTTGTATAACGTTTAACTGAATAATAAACTACGATTTTAAAAGAGCTGAAAAAAAATGAACTCGTAGCTAGGTGATAAGGTATATGTCTATAAGCACTGTCCATACACACACACATGGATGCACATATAAAGTTTACAATTTATTTTCCTATTTATTTATAATATACGAGTAAATTCTATTTTAATAGTGCAACTGCTTTCTTGTTTGGCCTCCTTTGTACTGTTATCTGACGCTCGGGCTCTCCTCAACTCATCAGGTTCCTCGAGTGGAAAGCGTCATAAACTGTAGATCGATACAAATGTTTGTTCTGCGTAACGCATATTTATGAGTATATTTTTTTTTTCTGAGTAACGTTAAATGTGTATTATAGATATTTTATCGATACACTCTTATATACACAAGGATGTTGCGTATATATATAAATATTTATTGGAAATAAAATGCAATGATATACGGCGTGACGTTGCATAAATGGATCACGAACGCTTCTTTTTCTCCAAATGGAAAAATGTACAAGTCTTAGCTTAAACTTTTCGAATTAAGATAGAGACATTATCTTATGCTAGACGAATTGAAAACAATCAATGCATGTATTATTTACTCCAGTGTAGTTTTTACTTTTGAAACCTTAATATTTAAGGAATTGAACAAACGGCTGAAAATATCCAAATCCGATGAACGCTGATTTCTCTATACACCAGGTGTAGGCATCTATATCGGTAAAGTGTAAGTATAAGAAAAACTAGTCCTTCCTGTCTACACCGACGTGTAACGCCATCAAGATTCTGATAGTTTGCCGACGATTCGTACTGAACCTACGATAATTCACTACACCAGCAAGTATATGGATGTATACCTATATATAGTTAGAGAGAGGAGAAAGATAGACAGACAAGCTCCGAAAGATAGACACGTGGAAGTTGCGAAACTTAGTTCAGACCATTGGCTTCCGCTGCGTGCGATACGCGCGCGGAAGGCTCGTCAGACGCGATTGGCTTTCCCTATGTGCGATCAGAGAGTGTATAACTTGTCCGATGAGGCCAAAACATAGTCGTTACCGAGATACTCTTGTGTGTATACATTATGGTGTAAAAGAAATCCTTGGGTGCGCTCTTCTTCAACCTGACTCTCCGGTTCCCGAAGAGCGGCTTTGTGTCTCGAGGTGTTGGAGTTTCTCGGAAATGCGTAATGTATATCTTCTCTTGTGTTTCTGGTTGCGCGTCGAAGAATCGTATTACTTGTAAAGCGGATGAAGAAAGGATTTACTATAGAACGGAAAACGGAACTGACTTATTACACTTTTTATATACCTTTTTCTACTTTATCTGAATCGAGCTCTTTTTATCATGATGCGACACTTGTGCGCCTCCAACTATTTGTTAACAAATATTAATTGATATCTATCTTAGGTACCATTTATAAAATAAGTTGCTTTTTTATTTTAATGTAAAGAAAAATACATTTTACGTGTACCACGATAAGTTTACTTTTGGCGACGTCACTTGTTACTTTAAGTAATTTATAACATTCATATTGTTAACTTTGTATCAAGTAACATCTTGAAAATTAAAAAAAAAATTGTTCCATGTCAGTAGTTCTTAAAGCACGATTAATTTATACATGATTAGATTAAAAAATAAGCTCGAAAAAATTCGAAAATGCTAGCTTACCGAAAGACGTTACTTCGTGTCTGACTATATCTTGTAGTATTTCTACTGATTCGAAGCGTCTATTTCTGTGTTTGACTATACATTTTCTTGATGATATAAACATCTACGTTAAAGTGCAGCAAATAAAACAATATTTTATTATAAAAATGATAACAAACGAATGAAAATAAAACATTACTTTACTCGTATACAGGATATGAAATAATATACATAAGTAACATGTACTTATATAAAAAAATCCAATTAAAAAAAGAAACGTTGTCTTGAAAAGAAAAAGTTTTAAATAATATGTATTTTTTTACAGTCACTACGAACTAAAGCATATTTGTTCGAAAGAAAAGATCGATAGTTAGATTTAGAGTTAAAAGTATGCGTAAACAAAAATAAATGCACTTAAACGAAAATGAAAAATATATGAATATCAGTATATGTGAATGTTGTCGGTTACGACGACCGACTCAAACATTTAATAGTCGAGTCAATAAATTTTTCGTGCATAAAGCGCGAGGTCTAACAAATTTGAATGGCAATGGATATTAAATCGGGGTAGTATTTATTATTCCCTTTGTTGTAATAAAATAATAACGATAACGGTAGGAGATGATTGCGCCGTTACGCTGTCGTGATAATCGCGATAATAACGATGAAAAGCCACGATGCGCCTGAGTCAAACATTTGCTAAGTTCTCCCAGGCAAACACCGGCCGGGTATAAAATACTAATGCAGTATCCTGGCAGTACGTGTATATATGTATATACATCCATCAGTATCCCTCTGCTTGCTCCACTTGTTTCCTACCTGTTTGTGAATAAAACTTCTGGCAAACAATGTGAGAGTTTCAACTCATATACACATCTATATACGTAACATTGAAAAAAACTAATCTTCGCTTCTATATTTTTATTCACGTTTATAGCCAAAATTCTATATACACTTGCATGGGTAAATAGGTAAAACTTTAATAATTTTATAATGCAACGAAAAAGCTAGATATTAATAGTTTTTTTTTAATTTTGCAAATTAATACAATTGTTTCAACAACTATCTTATTTATTATCTAGAATATTCATTGCGTTAAGCTTTAAAAATAGTAAAATTAATACGCGTGCTAGAAATTCACTGGATGTAGAGATTTTACATAGTTTGATAACCATAGGTTGGTATACGGATGGATTAGATTGTATCACTAAAATAAATAATTACGATTATGATGAATAATTGTAATTATTTTTTTAATACAATAATTTGCTACTTCTACAAAAAAGAATCGAAAATTTGTTTGGACGGATAGCTCGATATATTAACTAAAAAATTGGTGGATTTACAAATCCTCGAGAAACTTATATCATTATAAATCCAGTTGTATCATTCAGCCAAAGTTCTGGGCTAATAAAACTTTGGAGACATATTCTTGAAGAGAAAGTTGGCTTAAGATGTTGAAACTTACGGAAAACGCAAAGGAAGTTGGTACACTAAAAAATTTTTTAACTTTCATTTTTTAATATACGGTTTTCTTTGTACTCGTAAGATAAACGACAAGCACGTGGACTTAAAGCAAACATTTTCAAGAAAAAACAAAAAAAAATTTTATTATTTATTCAAAATTATATGTATATTATTAATTTTAGTTTTAAATTTGTAAAATACGTACATATATATATTATTCTTTGCAACATTACTTTAATATTGTTGGATTTAAAAACCAAAATAGGTAACTAAAAAATCTACTTACTGCTCGAATGTAAAGCATTTTCAACCAACAAAAGTTTCTTTAGCGTTTTTAGTCACGCAATTCTACCAGCATAGTTATTATTACTTTTACAGGAGTCTATTACGTTTTAGAGGTTGTTGAATTCAAATTTGGCATCGTATTTCAAAAAATTTGAATTTCAAAATGGACAAATAGTAAAAATTTGAAACAACGATCGAGTGAAATTGATAAGAAAATTTTCTAGTAATTTGTTTCAAATGGACGTTATAAACAAAACTACTGTCGTAAGTATAAACAAAATTTAAATTTCATTTGCTTGTATTAATATTAAAAAAGTTTCTTTCTACTTACTTTGGTGCTTTAATACAGTATTATCATGATGTTATTTTACAAAAACAAGACGGAATTAAAAAAAATGTCACACTTACTATCATAATTAGCTCCGATCGGTTAAACAAAATCCAATTTGATAAAATCTCATTAACAAAGAGAATCACGTATTCGAGTGTGGCAAATCAGAAGGGAAAAATCCAAATGATATAGATATATAAGTAGATAGGAGCGTTCGTGTAATTTCTAACATTGATCTCGTAAGGTAAGTTTGAAGGGTGGGTGCACGATACCGAGACGGGCTAACGTGGCACTTGGCATTCTGCTAGAGCTGGCTCATATCCTTTTACGAGCAGCTTCGACTTCCCTCTTTCTCTTCCAAAGAGACGTAGCGGTCTTCCGTAGAGTTTGACAAGGCGACTTTGTAATGGATATCCTCGGCAGCCGCAGAAACTTCCCGAGCCCATTTCGTATTATAGATTTAACGATACGTAAAGATTTTCGAAACTTGATCATATTTTTCACAGCTAGTGCAGATTTCATTTAATATTTTACTTCCACTTTAACTCCATTTGCTGCACCACTAAAATCTTTTAACTTTATTTATGGTAACTATTATCTAATATTTATTTATTTGATAATTTATTATTTAACGTTACTTTCATATCATTTCCAGTGTAATCGTTGTCGTTAATGTGATAAACTCATATTGAAAGTGTGTCAAGATCTTTAGATTTTAATAAATCTACACAATGTATTTAATAATATTTAATCATAAAATAACATTCTTCGTTGAAAAGCGCCTGTTAGAATTCCATACCTTACGTTTACATTTTATAGAAACGCTTTAAAATTTTTTAATAAAGTTTGTTTTTAAAAATTACGTATAAATAACTGTAGTTGAAGCGTCATACATTCCTAGTGAATTTATTTTTGTACTTTATTTTTTCATTTGTAACAGTCGTTCAACATGTATTTCCGATAAATAAGAGTACGGAGAATTAATTAAGAGCTGAATAAACGTAGATAAAGATTAGTAATAAATTAAGAACTCGATAATAGCAAGGTGAAACGAATTATACAATTGGATAAATGACTAAAGTCGAGTTATAAAACAACAAGTAATCTAGGCTAAACTAGAAACATAGTAAATTTCATCATTCCACTCAAGGAAAGTCATATTCGCTTTAGCAAGCTCTATATTATGAAGGGAAATATATAGCTACTCCCGCGAGAATGAATATTCATCTTTGAAAAATCGATAGCACACTAACCAACCCTCTTTAGCAGGTATACCGAGTAATTTCCTTTTAAAGAATGTTTTTCAATACAACCCTTTAATTTATTCACGCGCAGTTAAAGAAATAAATTACCGAGTGCATTATCGGTGAAATAAAAATACCGGTAACAAGGAACCGTGTGGGCATTAAGAAACCCCCTTCCGTGTGAAAAGGGGTAAAGAACAAAAGAAAGAAAGAAAGAAAAAGTAAAGTATACGAGTACCACTAATTGCGTAACCGCGGAAAACTCGACACACGCATCAATTGGAAAGTTCCGTCCGATTGTTCGTTCCTTTGGGTTGTTGCGTTGTTGTCGTTGTCTTTGTATATATATATTTTTTTTCATCTACAACGTGCACGTTGTATAGGACTGTGTACTTTTTTATATCCCTTATCAGGGTTGACGGCGTCCCTCAAAACTCTCTAAAAGTTATCTTGAAGGAATAGTGGCGACGTCGCCGCATCGACGCTCGGTGGTGTTTCGACGCGCGGCTTGCTTTACAAGCGCGCAATGCTTTTCACTTTATTATTCATAAGTTTTTATGAGCCACCCTGGTAGTTTTCGAGAAGTGAAAGAGAAAGAAAGAGGTGTTGTGTTGAGAGACGCGCGTACGAGAAGCTACGAAGGCGCTTTATGGCTCGAGCGCTCGGTTATCTTCTGCATTTATCTCTCGCTACTTTTATTCTTTCTTTCCTTGAGACCCACTACCTAACCCTCTCCTACTTCTATATGGCGTCTTCGACCTTTCCAGGCGATTTGAATACCGCTCGAGAGTAATTATCTCGGTCAGGAGGAATGCACTCGATACACACATATATATCTATATATTCGCTTCTTTTTCACTTTGAGACTTTTACCGGATAAAAATGCCTCTTTAAAGCACCCTTCTAATTTGTGTATGTTATTTGTATACACGGAATGATTTTTTTTACAAAATTCGTATTTTACATTTTGAATTATTGCTTTAAAATTCATATTATTTAGTATTCAAATTGATATAATCACTGCAAAATAGATACGAACATATATAGATAGGTTTCGGGTACTTGAAATTTCTTGTCAGAAATAGATTATAACAATGAATATTTATCATGTTTATAAATTAAAAAGTAGTTTTTCAAATTTAGAAATTTGTAATCTAGAAGTGTAACATTTATATACAAAAAATAGACAATTTTCTATTTTTGATATTTCAATAAAAATATTATAGGTGCTTTGAATTTTGTGAATACGTATGAAAATTGTTACACATTTTGTATTTCTCTTGTTATTTTTGTCTATAGAATATAGATTTCAAGAATTAATTGGATACTCACTGGCTGTTTGTTAGTAAAGGGTTAAATATCACAATAGAATCTGAAAATTCTACAAGTTTTATCTATTTTTAGATTCATACTATTTCAATTCCATACAAATTTACGGAAAATGAATTTTCATGACGTACTAGATCTCGAATCGAAAATTTCTTTATCCATTTAAAACTTTTTTAACCATTTTAAGAGCAATTCAACGAAATTTTATTGAAATTCATGTTAATAAAAATACGTATACTTTTTCATTAATGAAATATTCTAACATTTACTTCGATTATTATCAATTCACTAAACAAATTTTGAAGTTTAAACAAATTAATAAGATTTAAAATTATTTATTAAACATTGCTTATAAATAATAACTTGTTCTCGATTATATCAATTCAATTTTTTAAAATAGGATAAACAAAAATTGTTTCTTTATAGTCAAAAATAAATTCACGTGCATTGTATTTCAAAATATGTCGCCGTTATGGAGATTTTATTTACCTGCATAATTATAATATGTGTACAAAGTAAATAATGTTTTAATTAGACGTTATCTCGGCTAAAGTGAAATTAGAATATCGTATAAAAATCAGTATTTGCGCAAGTACAATAAAAACAGCAGGTTTCTAGTGTGCATATGCAGGTACAGATGGAAAATTATCTCTGCATAATGGAATATTATTAGGCATCACTTGATTTCTATTTATCGAGGCTAAGTAAAAAATTAAAAAGTAACTTGCGTCCAGGAAATAGCGAAGATAGAAGAAAGTGTGTGCACGAGGTGAAAATTATAGGATCAAAGGCGGTCGGAGAGTTGGCAAGGAAAACCGGGAGTAAAAAAAGTGCGGTTTCACGCACAGTTCTCATTATCCTCCGACGTTTTAATCTCGACCAGAAGAACCCGAGAGAAAGAGCGAGAGAGAGAGTGAAAAAAAAAGAAATAAGTAAATTACTAGACTCTTTTCTTTCTCATTACAGGTAGCCAAAGATGTATATATATACGTGTAATATATATGTATATATATTTATAGGTGTGTGTGTGTGTGTGTGTGTGTGTGTATACGTGTATATATATCGCGAGGGTGGGTTTTCAATAAAATTGATATGCAAAGCACCAGGAAGGCGTCGCGGGAACCAGCTGGCACAACAAAGTCCAGGATATTAGACGTCGCATAAACAGAGGCGAAGCCGAATGTCGAGGGAGTCTCGAGCCCCCTCGGGCTGTGGGAATCGGGCAAGACTCCGACGTCTTCCGCTATCTGTAAACAAGAGGCGCGCGTGTCTAATCAGTTTTCGAGTGACCTCCTTTTCTTGATAAGACAAGCTCTCTATCGGTACGGGAATTACGTTTTTGAGCTAAGGAAATTGCGAGCCAGCTTTAACGTTGTAATTCGTCAGGTAAGACTCTGTAGGATGATTAAGGAGAATTGATTTGTCTGTGGTGAATTGATACATCGCTCTGACCATTTCAATACAATTTTACATTTATCTTCTTCTTCGCGACTTGTTGTACTGGACTCTCTTGTAATTATTCTTTTTACCTTTAATTTTCCATCAGTACTTACATTTCTAATATTAACATTTATTAAGTAAGAAATATTACATCAAGGATATACTTTTAATACTATTATAAAAAAAAAATCAATGTTGGTTACTTGATTAAAGATAAATCTCGTTTATAAACAAATCATCTGCAATCTTGCACTCTGTTGTAAATTCATTATTTATTTAAAGGCCGTGTAAACAACGTTTGTAATTATTAAATTGCTAACCTCTTTCCTGAATTGGCTTTAAAACCAGCTATTTTAATTACTCGCCCTTCTTTTGAAGTTGATTAGAATACAATACAAAATTTGAACTCTTAAATTAGTTAAAAAATTACTTTAAAACAATTTTTTAAATATAACATCTTATTATCTAAAGCGTAATAGTAATATTTATAAATTATTACAATAACCAAAGTGTTTTTACTATTCTAATTAAAGGAAGATGAGATATATGTAAAAATTTAAGAGCATATAGTTTAATACATATTAAGATGCAAATGTAGATCTAGTAAAAGAAAATTGGAAAAGAGACATTTTGTACATTCAAAGAGTGAAAATTGTGCAAATAATAATTTTTTCGAATTATTTAGTCAGAATTTAAAGAATAACGTTTATTACGTAAAGGTATTTGATGTACACTGAATTTTTTAAAGTTTTTTTTAATAAATAAAAGGTATGAAAAGATTTAAAACTTACGTCCATAAATTCTCTTTATATAACTTTGATCCGGATGTCAGTACAAGAATAAAAGGAGTTGATAATAAAAGTAACTTTAAAACTCTTTCTAAGAAGGAGGAAATGTGGTCAAAAATCACTACGGAAATAAACTTACTAAAGACTTGAAAATTGAAGTGCTTATCAGAGAACGATATTGTTGCACGGAAATTGGAATTTCATATGATTTTGAACAGATTGTTTAAAGTTTGAGTGAAACTAAAATTTTGGTCGACTGGTAATTAAGTCTATTGAAAGGATCTAAAATATTACACTTTAGGTGATTAATCAAATTTTCGTAATTACATTAGTCAATACGCTCAGTGTCATATATCATAGAGAGTTTTAGAAAAGCAAATATAATGTGTTATTGAACATTAGGTCGTAAATTTTAATGGATATTTTCTCTTAAATTTAATAAATTAATTAAAATATCAATTAAATAAACGCCCGCCGATTTTTTAATGCAATTCCCTTAGAAACTGAAAACACAATTTCCATTTTGAAGATAACCACAAAATGTTCCAGTGAGCTACTCTAGTAAACTAGATTTTTCACTCGGTCTAGATCGACCACACACATACACAAGTTTATTATTAGAGAAGAGTGAAAATA
The DNA here is from genome assembly GCA_026168455.1 of Theocolax elegans. NCBI lineage: Eukaryota > Metazoa > Arthropoda > Insecta > Hymenoptera > Cerocephalidae > Theocolax > Theocolax elegans. The sequence goes on along the minus strand of CM047425.1, from coordinate 14,836,170 downwards.
AAAAAAAATGTATGGAATGACGATTATCTCGAAGGAATTTTGAGGATACAGCATACGTAGGATAATCGAAGAATTCCCTAGAGGAAAGATCATGTCCCACGAAACCATTACCTGGACCCAATTTACCTACCGCGTCACAGCCGAGCGAGTTCTGTTATAGCGCGGAGGTATATAAGCCTTCCCGAAAGTGCCAGCGGCTTGGCTGATAATAATTGCGGAGTCGCGGTCGACGGGTCAATCAGCTGGCCGCGGGCGACAATGGCGTATCAAAGCAGCCTATACTCTCGACACGCATAAGGAGCCGATAGAGGCTCTCTTACACACGTGACAAACGAGCTTCTTGGACCTAGTTAGGCTTAATCTATCGATGGGATCATCGATCAAATACCTTCCCTTGCACTCGGTTATATTTGGTTAGATGCTTCATTAATTGAATATTGGCCATCCTCGTTATATCATCTTCTTGTGCGCTTTATCTCCTCTTTCTTCACAAACTATTTTTATTTTAACATTCGTTACACAAGCCAAATAAATTTACTTGAATAAACGTTGTGATTATTAATGATAGTACCTTACTCAATGTTTATGTAACAATATTTAATAATAGTAACCATCAACGTAGTATTATTTTTATGTATTTTCGTAAAAAAATGTAAACAAATTATAATTCGACAATTATCAATCGTTGGACCAGCTGTCGCTATTAATTTAAATTTATACCTTTTCAATCTACAGGTCGTTATCGTATCGTTACAATATTCTAACAAAAAGCTACGACGTAATGTAAATCATTTGTGCTAAAAAATGTGAAACATATACATATACATGCATACGTTTAAAGTCCAAAACAATCCTGTGAATAAAAAGTAAAATAATTTTCATTAAAAATTCGTTTTGCTTTATGCGAATTTAAATTACGACTTTTAAATCCAAAAGATTAAAAGTTGTTGTATTAGTTTGTTTCGTAACTTTATAATTAAAGAACATCATTTCGTCTTTGTAATGCAACGAAATAAATTATTTGATTTTGTTGTTGTTGTTCTTCCCTGCATGAGCGTTGAGCTTTTTACATTTCATAAAAGTTTCTTTCAACCTTTCGTTTATGATTGAAAAAGTATGGAATTTCTCGGAGGCAAATACAAGCAAGGAAATATTATATGGAAGTAGGTAATCCAGGGATCGGTCAGACTTGGAAAACTTGAACAGCTAATACCTAAAGTTTCCTGTGAAGGGCTCAAGTTACAGATCGACTTACGGGTCTCCTTTGGCTGTTTGCGGATACGTTTCGAAGCTTTGAAAATTATCGGAAGAAAAACAAGGGAAATGACACATTGTTTTACCCATAGAATATTTATCATCTCGAGCATACGTTATGTAATTCATAAATAATTATGGATTCGTCTATGTATTGTATAATGTACTATTTTGTTATACTTGTGTTTTTGCACATACGTATTATATAATATATATATTTTTTATGTTTGTACTTTTTTTTACATATGTTATATATTTTAGTTACAAAATGTTCAGGGGTGTGTATTTTGCAAAATTATTTCGCAGATTGAATTTTATTAGAAACAAAAAGTCTATTATTTGTAGCTTGTTATTTTGTTTTATTTCCAATTTGAAATGTATATTTTATTATCTTTTATTATCTTTCGAAAAATTTTACTTCACAATATTCAGATAAAAAATATAATATACATCGCTAAAATATATTATTTTGACTAAAAGAAATATTTTTTTATCATATGCTACATTTTGTTCAAATATTCGTATACACACTTATCTATTGTATTTTCGTGCGTAGCACTACTAATTGAATAGTATGTTATTTACACATTTACATTTTTGTTTATTTTCTACAGCTGTCACATTTCGCAGAAGAATATTGGAAATGACTGGCCTTCGAAGAAATGTATGTGCAAGGCATAAGGAAAAACTAATTTGTAGCGTCGTGTACCATAGGTGATATTATTTTAGAATGTACAAAACTCGTATTTTTATTAACGTTACAAGTTTGTATTGTCAAATAAAACCCAACGTTTCTGTCGCATCAGGTAAATTAATGACAAATCGTAGTTATACTCGAATGGCACAAAGCACCGATGGAGCAATCATCATAAGTAAAGTTACATCGTTCATTAACAGCGAAATGATCTATACAGATTGTAACAAAGAACCACGTGACCAACAAAGCGCGAAATTCAGACTAAGCGTAGGTAGATATAAGGAGGACCAGAGTGAGTTGGACGGGTTGAATTCAGAGGGCGCTTTCGCGAGTGGTAGCTATCCGCGAGCGACTATATTAATCAATCTTCGTCCGGCTTGCTCGGGGGGTAACTTTCCTGGAACTCATTTCCCTGATGCGCGGCGGCCCCTGCGTTATTCAAAGCGCGTTATGCGTCGGATCAGCTCTATAGGATGACGCGCGTGTGCGGATCTACCTGACTTCGTATAGGGATCGTAAATTTTCCGTGAAAAACCGAGCTTTTTCCTCCCGGGTTAACAAAGCAGGAAGGACTCACTTTTTGGATGACGTACGTATTTGGCTAGATTTTAACTTATCGAAAAGTTACCCAACAACTAAAATACCTCGTTTCGCTTCGTTCGAGATATCGCGCTGTTTTAACAACCCGTAACTTTTATACAAAACCGAGTTTTAACTTGTTCAACTATATCGCTGTATTCATATTTTTATGTGCAAAATGATATATAGCGATTTGTATAGGCCTGTCCATATCTTGGTTTAAGTAGACACCGTCATATTAATAATCGTTAATGAGTTAAATTATACGACAGTACCGTGTAATTATCTCAACGTAAATTATTCTTCCATCAATTTCAACGCGTGTAGCGATAAACAAAGAATTCCCTAGAGGAAAGATCATGTCCCCACGAAACCATTACCTGGACCCAATTTACCTACCGCGTCACAGCCGAGCGAGTTCTGTTATAGCGCGGAGGTATATAAGCCTTCCCGAAAGTGCCAGCGGCTTGGCTGATAATAATTGCGGAGTCGCGGTCGACGGGTCAATCAGCTGGCCGCGGGCGACAATGGCGTATCAAAGCAGCCTATACTCTCGACACGCATAAGGAGCCGATAGAGGCTCTCTTACACACGTGACAAACGAGCTTCTTGGACCTAGTTAGGCTTAATCTATCGATGGGATCATCGATCAAATACCTTCCCTTGCACTCGGTTATATTTGGTTAGATGCTTCATTAATTGAATATTGGCCATCCTCGTTATATCATCTTCTTGTGCGCTTTATCTCCTCTTTCTTCACAAACTATTTTTATTTTAACATTCGTTACACAAGCCAAATAAATTTACTTGAATAAACGTTGTGATTATTAATGATAGTACCTTACTCAATGTTTATGTAACAATATTTAATAATAGTAACCATCAACGTAGTATTATTTTTATGTATTTTCGTAAAAAAATGTAAACAAATTATAATTCGACAATTATCAATCGTTGGACCAGCTGTCGCTATTAATTTAAATTTATACCTTTTCAATCTACAGGTCGTTATCGTATCGTTACAATATTCTAACAAAAAGCTACGACGTAATGTAAATCATTTGTGCTAAAAAATGTGAAACATATACATATACATGCATACGTTTAAAGTCCAAAACAATCCTGTGAATAAAAAGTAAAATAATTTTCATTAAAAATTCGTTTTGCTTTATGCGAATTTAAATTACGACTTTTAAATCCAAAAGATTAAAAGTTGTTGTATTAGTTTGTTTCGTAACTTTATAATTAAAGAACATCATTTCGTCTTTGTAATGCAACGAAATAAATTATTTGATTTTGTTGTTGTTGTTCTTGTTGTTCTTCCCTGCATGAGCGTTGAGCTTTTTACATTTCATAAAAGTTTCTTTCAACCTTTCGTTTATGATTGAAAAAGTATGGAATTTCTCGGAGGCAAATACAAGCAAGGAAATATTATATGGAAGTAGGTAATCCAGGGATCGGTCAGACTTGGAAAACTTGAACAGCTAATACCTAAAGTTTCCTGTGAAGGGCTCAAGTTACAGATCGACTTACGGGTCTCCTTTGGCTGTTTGCGGATACGTTTCGAAGCTTTGAAAATTATCGGAAGAAAAACAAGGGAAATGACACATTGTTTTACCCATAGAATATTTATCATCTCGAGCATACGTTATGTAATTCATAAATAATTATGGATTCGTCTATGTATTGTATAATGTACTATTTTGTTATACTTGTGTTTTTGCACATACGTATTATATAATACATATATTTTTTATGTTTGTACTTTTTTTTTACATATATGTTATATATTTTAGTTACAAAATGTTCAGGGGTGTGTATTTTGCAAAATTATTTCGCAGATTGAATTTTATTAGAAACAAAAAGTCTATTATTTGTAGCTTGTTATTTTGTTTTATTTCCAATTTGAAATGTATACTTTTATTATCTTTCGAAAAATTTTACTTCACAATATTCAGATAAAAAATATAATATACATCGCTAAAATATATTATTTTGACTAAAAGAAATATTTTTTATCATATGCTACATTTTGTACAAATATTCGTATACACACTTATCTATTGTATTTTCGTGCGTAGCACTACTAATTGAATAGTATGTTATTTACACATTTACATTTTTGTTTATTTTCTACAGCTGTCACATTTCGCAGAAGAATATTGGAAATGACTGGCCTTCGAAGAAATGTATGTGCAAGGCATAAGGAAAAACTAATTTGTAGCGTCGTGTACCATAGGTGATATTATTTTAGAATGTACAAAACTCGTATTTTTATTAACGTTACAAGTTTGTATTGTCAAATAAAACCCAACGTTTCTGTCGCATCAGGTAAATTAATGACAAATCGTAGTTATACTCGAATGGCACAAAGCACCGATGGAGCAATCATCATAAGTAAAGTTACATCGTTCATTAACAGCGAAATGATCTATACAGATTGTAACAAAGAACCACGTGACCAACAAAGCGCGAAATTCAGACTAAGCGTAGGTAGATATAAGGAGGACCAGAGTGAGTTGGACGGGTTGAATTCAGAGGGCGCTTTCGCGAGTGGTAGCTATCCGCGAGCGACTATATTAATCAATCTTCGTCCGGCTTGCTCGGGGGGTAACTTTCCTGGAACTCATTTCCCTGATGCGCGGCGGCCCCTGCGTTATTCAAAGCGCGTTATGCGTCGGATCAGCTCTATAGGATGACGCGCGTGTGCGGATCTACCTGACTTCGTATAGGGATCGTAAATTTTCCGTGAAAAACCGAGCTTTTTCCTCCCGGGTTAACAAAGCAGGAAGGACTCACTTTTTGGATGACGTACGTATTTGGCTAGATTTTAACTTATCGAAAAGTTACCCAACAACTAAAATACCTCGTTTCGCTTCGTTCGAGATATCGCGCTGTTTTAACAACCCGTAACTTTTATACAAAACCGAGTTTTAACTTGTTCAACTATATCGCTGTATTCATATTTTTATGTGCAAAATGATATATAGCGATTTGTATAGGCCTGTCCATATCTTGGTTTAAGTAGACACCGTCATATTAATAATCGTTAATGAGTTAAATTATACGACAGTACCGTGTAATTATCTCAACGTAAATTATTCTTCCATCAATTTCAACGCGTGTAGCGATAAACAAATAGTTTAATAATATCGTCGAAAAAAACAAATAATATTAAACATCAAACTGCAAGGAAAATAAAAGTAGAGCAATAATGTGTCTGTTAAATATTTATGCAAATAATCGATCTATAATAATGGAGGACAGGTTACGGATCAAAATATCCCAGCAGACGAGGTGTTTGTACAGTAATGATTTAATGGTTCGTAATGAGGTAGTTTCATCAATTCGAGATGAGACAGATAATTGCGGTGTCTAAAGTTAAAGCAATTATTTTGTGCATAATAATTGAAAAAAAATTATTTCTTAAACACGCGATCGCGCTCTAAATTTTTTTATACTTCCTTTTCACACTCATTCGACAGTCAATGTGCTTTCAAATCATCGCATGCGATACATATTTTCCGTTAAATTGACTTGACTGCAAAGATTTACATTTACAAGAAAATTTAATATAGCTTGAATATTCTTGTGTGATAATTTTGTTCTGTCAACTATAACAAATAAGATTTTTGCTGTATAAAAACGCACATGTATTCAACCATTAATGTAAAGATCATTTTTTAACGGGATCGAAAAATTATACTTGATTTACACGATACAGAGTTTATAAGATCTACCTGTAAATATGAATTTAAGTGACTATAAAAATTGTTTTCTCGTAAACGTTTAAAAAAATAATATTCTGGATTAGTTTAAAATTCACACTTGTGTATTAAATTTCTGAAGCAGATGATTTATCATCGTAAAAGCGGCGAATTTTTTCAAAATTTTACGCAGTACTTTTCGGAGGTGTAAAAATAGCATATAGGAAATGACTAAAAGTGAGCTTGACGTTTAGTCCGAGAAGATGGTAAGGTGTAGGCGGCTTCTCGTACGTCAGAGGCGTTGCACCGTACGCGAGCGAGGACGTGGCACAGGAGCTTATAATGAGCCGGTAATGAGGTATTTAGCATGTGCACGGGGAGCCAGGGAAAGGCCAACGCTTTGTGCCTAATGAACACAAAGCTGGTTTCTATCTCTCTCCTCTTCCTCTCTCTCTCTCTCTCCATCTTCTTCGTTCTCGCTCTGTGTCTGCGATGCTCCTGCGAGGTGACGTACTCATCGCTACTTCGAGTGCATTTTCGGGATTTTCGTTTTTCCTCCCGTTTCCCCCGCTCGTTACGATCGTTTATTTAAAGTTGCCGAGTGCACACTCGTATATACTACCTTTCGTTAATGGACTTGACTATTTTCGATGAGATTTGTACTGTTTCAAACCTCTCGAGTACTTTGATTATTTCCACACGACTTTCAAGCAGTAGCTGGTTTATTATCTACTTTCAATGAGCATTGTATGATAATCATGATCACTCGATGGCATCTTTAAATTGCAGGTATTGTGTTTTCGACAATGTTTTAATGGTACATTTAACATTTGATACGTCATGTGAAGCATCGATTTTTGATATATAAAAAAAATATTGACTTCTATAACAAATTTATCAATCAGGCTAACAAATTAACATTTATTATATAAAAAACGACACAAATATTATCAATACAAATCATTAATCAAAATTATGTAAACTCATAACTTCGTATCGGAAAATTGAAGTTTTTTGCCTAATTATAGTTTGATATAAGTGCAGTAAAATTAAATTTCATTTGAAAGTAATAAATTAAAATGTTTTAATTTTTGTAAACATTGTTTCTTGAAACTTTCGTCGCGCGATATTCATCAATTTTAAATGAGTCAACATCAATTCTAAGGTTCAAGAAGTTGTACAAGTTACATAAAGTGTCTGTTAAAGGTTTCATTTTACGATATAATTATCTTAAAACTGGAATATCTTGTATGAGCTTGTGAAATGAGCGTCTGCTTTTATGTAATCAATTTTTCTCTTTTAAATCGGTAAGCGAAGAACAAGACCTGAAAAATATCAACCAAAACTCACGAATTAATTAATTTTGAAATACGCGCACAATATAATTAATTTAAATCCGACATAATAATATACGTGAATTTATTTTATCAGATACGAAACAAAACGAAACAAATCAACTCACAATTCAATCGAAAAGTAATAAAATATTCTTTTGACCATGGTTTTCGAGGTGACTTAAGTAAAAGCAATCCCTTCTAAGATTACATATCGTAAATGCGTTCGTAAAAAACAAAAATCATCGGAATTTCGAAATATAAAAATTTCGATCGAATTCGATTCGTAATCGTTAGATAAATATTTGCTGTACACAGTGAAACGTTTGTAAAGTTCATGATCTTTAATCGTGTGCCGTTTTTTTGGTTCAGCAAAAACTGTGTAATCTAACTTTCAAAGCTTTGTTACATTGGTTTAAACTTTTGCAAGGTGTCGTAATATAAGCCCTTTTAAATAATTAATGCTATACTTGTAATTATTCGCGTTTTTACACGTATACATTATTTATTTATTTTAAACTTTAAGATTCACGAGCATTAAGTATACAGTGAACCAGCATAAAAATCAAAATGCTGTTTTATTAAACTGTTAAAAAGTTATCTCACACATATACATACATGCATATACATACATACACACGTAATATATAACTTTGAAAATCATCAATACATACATCCTTTTTACGTATTTATTTTATGATTTTTAGCACCTATAAAAACGGAAATGTAATTACCTGACTCGCGTATACACACGGAACACACAAATTTAAATTAAAATCAATAACATTTTTACAACCGTATTGAAAAAGCGCAGTGTACTATATTTTAAATGTAATCAGAGAGTAGCATTGCCTTTTATTTTTTGGAACCGAGTAAATTATTTCTCTCCACAATTTTTTTTTATCTACTACAACTTTAGCTTGGATCATAGTCGTCTACAAAAAAAAGGAGAAAGCATTAATTTAAAACACATAGTGCCAGTTTTAATTTGCGCTTTTACGAAAAGTTCGCGGCTTAATTCGTTACCCGGTAATTATATGATAAGAAAAAATTTACTCGGAATATGACGCGGCATAAAGCGTGCGGCCAGACTGTTTTTTAATTATATCTAAACTTTTAATACGCGATGCGATAGGTGGATAGGGGACTCTTAAAACTTTTACGTGAATGTAACACACGTTTTACCTAAGATTCACTCTTTCGACTCGAATTTAGGTTAATTTTAGATATCCATTGGCCTAATTCCCATTTTGTATGTTATCCATTCGGGTACACATGTCAAGTGGATGTGTAACTAATTGATCAAGCAAAATCTATATTATTTTGTTTACTTAAATTCATTACCGTTTACTCAAGTAAATTCGAACGAGGTATTTCTCTAAAAATGAGTCTTGAATGACATTTAATGCTCTCATTTTTTAAACAGAATTAATATTAAATTTTATATAGTAATTGGAGTTCATATACACCAACGTTTTATATTATTGAGAGAACTCAAAAAAAAGACGATTGAATATAACTTGAATCCAGTATTACATTCAACTTCATAATTCTCGAGAGTAGTTGGAAAAAAAGTCTTATCTCAACAATGGAAACGCTTAGTAATTTTACGAGTGTGGCAAACGAAAATCCGGATACCACGGAGCATAACGTTCGTATATGTATATGTATATATACGAAAGGTCAGAATTAATCGCAATTTATCACCTCGCGATCGCGTGCGTTAAATACTCTACCGTGAGCAAACACAGAATTTTATTTAGCCACTCGTGGAATGTTGAAAGAGAAAGAGAGGGAGAAGGAGAAAAGAGACGAGGCCTTCAAGTGGCGAAAGAAAAAAAGCTGGTTTCTATCTCTCTCCTCTTCCTCTCTCTCTCTCTCTCCATCTTCTTCGTTCTCGCTCTGTGTCTGCGATGCTCCTGCGAGGTGACGTACTCATCGCTACTTCGAGTGCATTTTCGGGATTTTCGTTTTTCCTCCCGTTTCCCCCGCTCGTTACGATCGTTTATTTAAAGTTGCCGAGTGCACACTCGTATATACTACCTTTCGTTAATGGACTTGACTATTTTCGATGAGATTTGTACTGTTTCAAACCTCTCGAGTACTTTGATTATTTCCACACGACTTTCAAGCAGTAGCTGGTTTATTATCTACTTTCAATGAGCATTGTATGATAATCATGATCACTCGATGGCATCTTTAAATTGCAGGTATTGTGTTTTCGACAATGTTTTAATGGTACATTTAACATTTGATACGTCATGTGAAGCATCGATTTTTGATATATAAAAAAAATATTGACTTCTATAACAAATTTATCAATCAGGCTAACAAATTAACATTTATTATATAAAAAACGACACAAATATTATCAATACAAATCATTAATCAAAATTATGTAAACTCATAACTTCGTATCGGAAAATTGAAGTTTTTTGCCTAATTATAGTTTGATATAAGTGCAGTAAAATTAAATTTCATTTGAAAGTAATAAATTAAAATGTTTTAATTTTTGTAAACATTGTTTCTTGAAACTTTCGTCGCGCGATATTCATCAATTTTAAATGAGTCAACATCAATTCTAAGGTTCAAGAAGTTGTACAAGTTACATAAAGTGTCTGTTAAAGGTTTCATTTTACGATATAATTATCTTAAAACTGGAATATCTTGTATGAGCTTGTGAAATGAGCGTCTGCTTTTATGTAATCAATTTTTCTCTTTTAAATCGGTAAGCGAAGAACAAGACCTGAAAAATATCAACCAAAACTCACGAATTAATTAATTTTGAAATACGCGCACAATATAATTAATTTAAATCCGACATAATAATATACGTGAATTTATTTTATCAGATACGAAACAAAATGAAACAAATCAACTCACAATTCAATCGAAAAGTAATAAAATATTCTTTTGACCATGGTTTTCGAGGTGACTTAAGTAAAAGCAATCCCTTCTAAGATTACATATCGTAAATGCGTTCGTAAAAACAAAAATCATCGGAATTTCGAAATATAAAAATTTCGATCGAATTCGATTCGTAATCGTTAGATAAATATTTGCTGTACACAGTGAAACGTTTGTAAAGTTCATGATCTTTAATCGTGTGCCGTTTTTTTGGTTCAGCAAAAACTGTGTAATCTAACTTTCAAAGCTTTGTTACATTGGTTTAAACTTTTGCAAGGTGTCGTAATATAAGCCCTTTTAAATAATTAATGCTATACTTGTAATTATTCGCGTTTTTACACGTATACATTATTTATTTATTTTAAACTTTTAAGATTCACGAGCATTAAGTATACAGTGAACCAGCATAAAAATCAAAATGCTGTTTTATTAAACTGTTAAAAAGTTATCTCACACATATACATACATGCATATACATACATACACACGTAATATATAACTTTGAAAATCATCAATACATACATCCTTTTTACGTATTTATTTTATGATTTTTAGCACCTATAAAAACGGAAATGTAATTACCTGACTCGCGTATACACACGGAACACACAAATTTAAATTAAAATCAATAACATTTTTACAACCGTATTGAAAAAGCGCAGTGTACTATATTTTTAAATGTAATCAGAGAGTAGCATTGCCTTTTATTTTTTGGAACCGAGTAAATTATTTCTCTCCACAATTTTTTTTTATCTACTACAACTTTAGCTTGGATCATAGTCGTCTACAAAAAAAAGGAGAAAGCATTAATTTAAAACACATAGTGCCAGTTTTAATTTGCGCTTTTACGAAAAGTTCGCGGCTTAATTCGTTACCCGGTAATTATATGATAAGAAAAAATTTACTCGGAATATGACGCGGCATAAAGCGTGCGGCCAGACTGTTTTTTAATTATATCTAAACTTTTAATACGCGATGCGATAGGTGGATAGGGGACTCTTAAAACTTTTACGTGAATGTAACACACGTTTTACCTAAGATTCACTCTTTCGACTCGAATTTAGGTTAATTTTAGATATCCATTGGCCTAATTCCCATTTTGTATGTTATCCATTCGGGTACACATGTCAAGTGGATGTGTAACTAATTGATCAAGCAAAATCTATATTATTTTGTTTACTTAAATTCATTACCGTTTACTCAAGTAAATTCGAACGAGGTATTTCTCTAAAAATGAGTCTTGAATGACATTTAATGCTCTCATTTTTTAAACAGAATTAATATTAAATTTTATATAGTAATTGGAGTTCATATACACCAACGTTTTATATTATTGAGAGAACTCAAAAAAAGACGATTGAATATAACTTGAATCCAGTATTACATTCAACTTCATAATTCTCGAGAGTAGTTGGAAAAAAAGTCTTATCTCAACAATGGAAACGCTTAGTAATTTTACGAGTGTGGCAAACGAAAATCCGGATACCACGGAGCATAACGTTCGTATATGTATATGTATATATACGAAAGGTCAGAATTAATCGCAATTTATCACCTCGCGATCGCGTGCGTTAAATACTCTACCGTGAGCAAACACAGAATTTTATTTAGCCACTCGTGGAATGTTGAAAGAGAAAGAGAGGGAGAAGGAGAAAAGAGACGAGGCCTTCAAGTGGCGAAAGAAAAAAAGGGCAAGGCCCGCGCGTTTTTCGGCATTCCGTTACGATAAATCTCAAGGGCCGATCTTTGCGCGTGTTCAACGTCTTGCATGCGTGCGAACGCCGGGGTAAGATAGCCGAAGGAAGCCGTAATTCAGTGTCATCCTGTAATAACGCCGAGACTTGCCGGCGTGCGGATCGATTCGTCCTTTCCAGTTTGACTTGCCTTAACGTACACATATATGCATTATAAGCAATATATACGTATATAAACGCGCGTACATCTTGCTCCTAAACTTCACGAAATTTTCGTGTTTTCGATACCTTATTTAGTCAATTACTTACCGTCATAGGTTTATTTTAGCAAACACTTTAATATCCAATGAAATTTTGATAGTTTAACAAACATTTTTAAATTTCTTTTGATAAAACACTGTTGATCCAATATCTGGCAGGATATCACGAAGTTGACTTAGCAAATTGGTTACAAGTCCGATCAAATTTTTTTCCTTTTACATGCTTGCGGAATTAGAGACGGTGTCAAACTAATTATTGATGTATTGAGCGTCATGTAATGTCGGTCGCCAGTTATTTTTATCTACTGTTAACGGTTATTTAAAAATGTAGAAAACAGTAGAAATAAATGAATGAATAATATCAATAGCACCCAATGTATATATTGTGCAACTTTTGTAAATTTATTGTTAATGTTTACGAGTGCGTACATCGGTAATTAAAAATTAAATTAGCTTTCGTTATTTCTAAATTTTATTGGTAAATAAAGAAGCAGCGCAGGAATATGTATCTATATTAGTTTTAATTAAGAAAACTTAGTATTGCTTGATCCGTTTAATGAATTAATCGTTTCGTATTATATTCGTACAAATTTAATTAAATTAATAATCCTTACTTAATATCGCATTAAATATAAGAAACAAAAAAAGGAACAAGTTGTACTATAGATAATTTTTAAATTAATTTTTCGCTTATTATTCAATATCGAAATGATCGTCCTTTATCTGTATACGTATATACACTCTCTAAAGAATCGATCAACTTGATGCGCGTACATAAAGTACGTTAATTAAAATAGAAGTTTCGAGCTTTGTTAATCAACTCAACTATCGACGAGTATTTTTAACGATGGAAACGCTCCTCACTTATTTCCCCGTTCAGAAAAAGGTAACTAAAAAATTTACAAAAGTTATTAAACTTTTATTTTAAGCTTCGGTAAGATAAAATGCTTGAAAAAAAATGAGAATGATCGAGAAAAAAAGTAAAACTCGATCTTAATTTGGATCAGCGAAACTCTCTAACAAACTTTACTTCGAGTTTAGGTTATAAGTCGTTCATTGATACAAACATTTCGTTATATCTTCGATCTTGTATAAAATAAAAATAAATAAATCATGATATTTTATATAAAATACGTTAGTAATTATATTTTATAAAAATTATTATATTCATTTTGATGAATTATGAGTTGAGTTTAATTTAAAATAATTTAGCTCCGTGTCACGAGAAACATGTACTGAAATGAAAGATCTAGGATGCAATTAATAATATAATAATTATTACTTATTGAAAATTAATTGTTATGACGATTAACTGAAAAATAAATTTTATCAATTCTGACTTTCACTCGATGATCCGAATGAATATCCCAGTGACATTTACTTTTAATCCTCTATACGCATAATTTAAAACAAGAGCTTTCTCTATATACGAAGAAGTAAAACTTTTACGCGCACGCACAGGATATTTTCGATTAATAACAACAATCGTATGTACGTTTCCACAATGATCTATTAAAAAATCCATGTAAATTAAAGCTGAAAATTACAAGGTTCGAAAGAAAAGGAAAAGGTTACGGCGAAAGCAATACCCTAAAAAAAGGCATGTCCGAATGTACGTTATAGTTATACATGTAGTTTAGGCAAAGTGCTCAAATGTTAAACGCACCCGCGGTTTAAATTAGTACGCGAAGCCTCATCTTTTTTACAATGCAAACAGTAGGTAGATTTATTGTTCAACGGGAACAAGCGTTTCGTTTACACATATTCAAAGGTCAGAAATAAAACGGAAGTAAAGCGCCGCGTCTCCGACAATAAACTCGCTCAGCATTATCCCCTCGTAATCGCTTGACCGGTCGCTGCCGCTCGTAAAGTTTAAGTGCGCGGTACCGAAAAACCTCGAGCTTTATGAATTAATCCTTTGGGCACTAAACCGGCTAAACGTCTCGGCAACACTTTCCCGTCTGCTCCTCTCTACTACCGCTACTTTTATTCTTTTTTCTTGCTCCTTCGCCGTATACCCTGAAATTTAACGTCGCGATGTTGCATCGTCGATTTCTTGCCACCGCCAACCACTACCACCCCCCGATGACGCTCCTAGTTTCTTGCCCTCCGTTAAGTGTATTCGAGCGTCTCTCTGCGAACCCTGTGAATAAATCTTTGGCTCCTTACTTATTCATACGTTTGACTCACTGATTTTTTTTGTGGTCGATGTGGTTCGCTCGAGATCGTCTGACATCCAATGTTTAGTAGTTATACGTTCTCCATGTTTTTGTAATGGTAATATTACTAGTATAAGTATATACCTACCTATGTATAAATATTATGTGTTTGTGGTACCGTTTATAAGACCTCGTTAATACTATATTGTTAATTGAATTATATACAGTAGCAGTCTAAGCGTTTTTGTAAAAAAGAATGTAATAGAATATTGATGTCAGTTCGATTAAGTTGTTACGGGAATGTTGACAGTTGGTTATCAATCGCCATCTGGAAAAAGATAAAACATTCACAATTAAAATAATGGATTGCCAGAGAAATATTGAATAACTAAACAATAAAATAAATGTATGTTTTACTGGCAAAGCTGACTGTTATTGTCGATTTTGGCAAAAAGCCGAAAATCTATTTCAATTAAAATGCTTGCTGAAGTATGCAGATATAGGTTTAAAATGTTGAAGCAGATATGATGAATAATATTAAAGAAGACCTACCGAATCAATATCTGTATTGTTTTCGTTTTGATATTCTGAAATTGTTACTATATGATTTTATGGTTCGAAACCGATGAATTTTGACTTCTCAATTCCTTCTAAACAAGTAAACAACTACTTAATATGCTTTAACTAACAACTTTATGGGTAACGCTTGTTTTTTATTTAAAAAAAATTTCATCGTCAAACTTTGTCGTAGTAAGGAAAAAAAGTTGTAACATATTATTTCTATAGAAAAAAAAGATTGATAAAGTTATTATATGCATTATAAATCAAGTAGTTGAAGAACAAATCTTTACCCTCTCAATTAAGGGTGACAAATTTGGTATACCAGGCGAGTATGGTACTCAGTTAATCACACAGGTGACATATAGAACGAGGAAGTCGTTACCCAAGAAACTCGCGATTCCTCGAGGAAAACGGCAAAACAGTGGGAGGGAAGCCGTCGAAAACTCCCCCCTTCAAGATCGAAAAATTCGGAAGTAAAATAAAGTTAATCCCTTGGCGTTCATACATATATACATATGTATATGTATATGATATACGTGTGTATGGTTGCGTGTGTGTATAGATATAACCTGTTCAACGCAGGCAGGCGGAATTAAGTCGCGCTTAATTCTCGCGGTCTCGTCTTAAGTTCGAGGAAAGGCGTTAGACGCGCGGTGGAGCCGCGATTTTGCACGAATCACAATTCAGCAGAAACTACTAAAGTGACGCTTTTCGTAGGGCGCTCGAGCGAGCCGGAACTTTCCTTAACTATTTCGCGCTGCAGTATGCACAAAAGTCCGACGCCTTTACCGGCACTACGAACGTCTCCAAGGCGATATTTAAACTCGGCTCCCTAGTCGAGTACATGCCTTGCATTCTTAGTGTACCCTCTCTGCTTTATATAGCTTGATCTTAGTCGATCCTACCCGTCCCGCTCGATGGATTTCATAGAGGAAAGTGGCTCGTGGTTGCCAACCGTTTCGACTGATTAATGTTACGGCTACCCTCCTTCTCTCACTTTACCAAATTATGCCTCTTGGATTCCATAAGAGTTCCTACTCTCTACTACTAATCGATGACCAATTCGATTTTATAAGTGTGATCGAATTAACTTTCCGTTACATTCTACTACGAGATCAGTACGAATATACATATTACTTATAGTTTACATATCATGTCCGTTGGGAGTGGTGTTAGTCGATGTAAAGTGTAGCTTAGATTATTAAATGATATTATACTTTTAAGTAAAAGAGAATTCTATTTGTAAAAAAAAGTATATTAATTAGTATTCAAGATATTTAAAATTAAAAATAAAGGACTGCAGTATAATATTTTATGAAATTTTCGATTATAATTATCTTACTAGTATATAAATAAAAACTGTTGTTTTACTTACGAATTCGTAATTTTTTTAAAAATTAGTAAGAAATGGTTTATTATCAGCTGTAAATAGCTATTTTTCATCTTAAACAATTAAAAATAATCAAACTTCTACCAGAGTATTGCGACGACAATATAAAAACATTATATATTTACCATACAGAAGAGAAAATTTGGTTGCTAAAGTTTAAACTAAGTGAACTCATCGGACGTAACATTTAGTTTTAGAGAATAATTGATCCTCTGATTAAAACTATACATTTCTTAAAATAATTAGTCAAATTAACTTAATTGTTGCGAATAAAACTATATTACGATCTAAAGAATTAACGTCGCGCTTTAATCAAATAAGCATAATCCGCTTAATTACGCAAATGCTTTTTCTCTAATGTCTCTTGACGATAAGGAATATACAAGAATGTTGATTAAAATATTTAATAATGATAGATACACTGCATATAAATAATTTATGTATTCACAATTAAATAATTTTTATAAACAAGTATACATACTGAATTATTCGCGATAACAATTAATTATTTTTGATAATTGTGATACTCTCAGAATGTTGTTTTACGAACACGTTGGTAATAAATATAAGTACCATTAAAATATTGTTAGATTACTATGAAAAAATGAAATAATTATCGAACTTCACATTGGGTATAAAGTTCATAATTTTTTCGAATCCTTTCTTCCTAGAGTAAAGTTACAACTCGAGAAAGCAATGAATCTTACTCGATGCAAAAAGATGTAAATTAAAGTCGATAAGGGCGACTTGCATCCGGAGAGTCGACATTGAATCGATTCAATCCAAGAAAATAGGTCGCGACCGACAAAAACACGTAGGTGAAAAGTAGATGAACTATGCGACAATACTTCAAATACATTACTCATATTTTTTTCTATATCGGTACTCGATAGCCAACGGAAGTAAAACACTTTCTTTCGTACATACAAATATATCATCGCTTCTCTTTATTTTTAAATTCGTGTTTTAGTTAGTTTATACAGTTAAAGTGATCGATGTTATTCCGTTGTAAATTCGTATCTTGAAAATATTGTATAAAAAGCAAGTATAAATTTATTTTTTCGTTAGTAATATTCTTTGCATACATTTATAATTATGGAAATTTTATTTGGGAATTTATAATCGTGCAATGTACTTTAAATCGAATAAACTAAATGATTTCGTATGCAGTTAGTATACAGGTCTAAAAATTTTTTCGTTACAATTTAATTCGACAATTTTGTAAATGTTGTGCACGTATTGTGTAGCTGCTCTGTTGTCAAATTTTTCTGTGAGAATCAGTCAAAAATTTTAATAAATTTCTTTTTATCGTTAATAACGCATGCACATTAAAAAAAATTGTTATAGTCGAATACGATTGGTGTAAAGTAATTTCCGAAAAAGGTGACTAGCTTGCACTTAACATTCTGCAAAAGCGAAAGAGAATTTGTACTTTTTTTATATTTCAATTAGTCTACCGCAATGAACTTGTACGTAACGCGGAATATTTGTAAATGATTTAAATACAAATTTTGAAACACAGCTAATGAATCAAAATTGCAGGGAATAATAAATAGCACGAAGTATGGTATAGATGCCAGTTGATACGTACATAAACAACCCGAATAATTTTTACCTCCCAGGACTAATATTTACGAGTGTGAAATCTTATCTGAATTTCATGAATTCCCCTTTTCCATTCATCGATGGTTTATTTTTCCTCGTTTTATTAAACTCGAAAAATCCATCTCTCGCAACTCGGGCGATTTATCGCCGTAGCCACTCTCTTATGAAAGTTTAGCGTAGGCCAGCGATACTTGTTGAGGCTGTACATTACTCTCGAGAATAGCGCATCATTAATTTATCGTAAACTCGCTTGCGTTTTCTGCATGCACACGCACACACACACATTATTCTGTCTCTTTCTCGATGGTGTACACGGGGCAGATAAGCGCCCGGTTAATCGTACACAAGGTGCGAGTTCATCGATGCTCGTTGTCAGCTCACCTGTCAAACTGGAAAATCTGTCGGATATTTCGGTATTTCAAAAAAAAAGACTCGCGTCCACTCCGGCATCTGGTTACTGAGCTACAATTGTGCTTTATCGTGTTGTAGGGCTCGATTAATCGTTTATTATGTGGGGAGTGTATACACCATATGAAATTTCTGATGCGTGCAACTGGTTTTTATTTTTCAAAATAAGGTGTCGTTAATTCATTCTACCGAAAGATATATCTGTGTATTAAATACATTATTTTGTAATCTATTTAAAATTAAATATCACTGCATTCTTTTTAACGTGTATAATTTTTTTTTTTTAATTTTTTTAAAGGATATAATATATAGGACATGCGGCAATGTTTAAACATTGAAATAATCGATCTTACGAAAAATTACAAAATACGAAAAATACAATTGATCTGCAAAATCGTATCTAACATAACATTTTACTTTTACAATTGTATTCCCAGTCGCTCTTTTAATTATCTTAAAATATTGACATTTTTCTAAAGGAAAATAGTGATATCAATTTTATACACTGTAATTTGATAACAAAGTTACACGATTGGAGTGATTATTCCACTCGAAATGTTAGAGTAGCATTAATTTCACTTCAAAAAGTTCACGGAGTAAATTTGTAGTGAAGTGAACAATCCGTTTTAGGCAAATTCCATTCTCCTTGCTAAGATAAAAATTGCATTTAACGTAGCATAACGTAAAATTTTAATGAATTTATTAGAACCGTTTTTAATAAAATGTGTATAAATCATTAAATAATCATGAATTCGGTATAATTTAATAAGAGCTCAGCATTTCATTTATAAACAATTTTTTTTAAAACAAAGTGGCTTCGATCTAAGTATTTATTTCATGAATTGTCTAAATTATAATGAGATTAAATGAACGCACGAAAATGTTTAATAGCTTATCGTTAGTTTAAAATTGTTTTTCTTTACAAACTGACTTTGTAAATTTTTTTATCCGGCAATTAATTTAACGTTTGCGTTATCTATCTATATATATATATACATTTCGCCCTTTGTAGGATGTTATTTTTAATTATTTTTTACAATAGCGCGAGTGCAATTATTGTAAGCTTTGAAGTTCCTCAGAACTCGAATGTCCGATACTCCCCTTGTTAGTTAGTTAGTTAGTTGTAGATGTAACTGATTCAGAGTCACAAAACAGATGATGTTATATACATATATATAAACACATCCATTTAAATTTGAATCGATGTACACGATATTTGTCTACTGGATTCAATGTCTTCTCTTCTACAAGATAGACAGCAGTTAGTTAACTGAGTAATAAAACTTTACATTTTATACACTTTTTGTTTAATAATCTACATTTACTTCTTGTTGCTCGAATACATTAAGTACTGACACGGAGAAATAATTTTATAAAAAATATATTATGAATTTTGGGACCGACACGGTGGCGGAGTGGCGGAAATGCACCTCGGCCGGTCATGAAAGTTAAGCAGCACCGAGCGCGGTTGGCACTTGGATGGGTGACCGTTCTCGGGCTTAGCTTAAATGATCGGTTAGGTGTTTTTTCACATTCCACAACGTGAGCGGGAGGTGTGAGGCATTCGGTTTCGGTGTTAAAGTCTACGCAGTGTGACCTTGCCACCCAAACAGAATTGTTCTCGAATACACCGCTCTTCTCGGAGGAGGTTTTCCTAAATGGCATTTATCCCAACGGGTTTGGCTACAGGTTTTCCCTCTCTCCACGGGCATAACCCCGGGCGAATGCGAGAAGGTGGGGTAAAGAGGGGGTAAAATTGGAAATGGAATGAAATGGAATAAAGGTGTAGGGGATACGTAAAAACCTGTAAAAAGGTGTACGTGGAAACTACCAAAATTTTAATTTTATTATGAATTTTGGATAAATAATGTAGTGCCAGTATGGTAATAATTATAAAACAAAACATGTGATAAAAGCGCTCTTGTTTGGGAAAAATTGCTAATGTGATCCTCAAGCAACATATGCAATTCTGGAGAAAACTGGTAAAAACAAACAAACGTTCAGTATTGTATTTAGAATATTTGTGTAATTTATATTCAACATTTCTCTTCGCGTAGATAACTATTTTAGTACTAATATTATTTACGTAAGTATTAAAGTTTGCGGGTAAATTAATTTTTCTTTGCAGTGTAACATAACAAAATATATACAGTCAAAATAAGACACAGTACATAGGATGATGAGTGGTTGACCTAGCGTCTAATCATGCGCCAG
This sequence comes from Theocolax elegans, assembly GCA_026168455.1. Taxonomy (NCBI): domain Eukaryota; kingdom Metazoa; phylum Arthropoda; class Insecta; order Hymenoptera; family Cerocephalidae; genus Theocolax; species Theocolax elegans. The sequence continues at coordinate 14,815,401 of CM047425.1, read as the reverse complement.
GAGATGTCTCTAATACTCTGGACAACTAGTTTGTACCCGTTGAGAGAAGGAATATTCCTAATCTCGACGGGTAGCAAGTTTCGCGCAAATGCGCACCTGGTGCTTGCAGGGACCCAAGTCCAATTTTGGTCTATTCTCGATGTGGTTCATTAGGTAAGTATACCTACAACTAATTCTTTTGTGAACATCCCTTTTAGTCCTCTTTGAAACACGTTTTCTTGCTAGTTTTGTACACAAGATTTTAATAATATTTTAATAACATATAAAGAACTTTTGCTCAAAAGTTATATTTTATATGTGAAGGTTGTTGGTATTTGTTGAGTAATAAAAACCAAAATTTCATTTGACGACGTTTCGGTGGTGATTCGCAAACTTCATGACGAGGCTGTACCTTCATTATTAAATTAATACATTAATTTAGTTACTCAACAAAAATATAGTACTTATACACGGTGCCGAATTGAATATACATAGAATATAGTTGACTTTATTGTAAAAAATTTCACTCACACAATAGAAATTCGCATATAACTATAGTTTAAGACAGGTTTAAAAACATGTCGATTGAGCCGGAATAGAGTCCAATCTGTTCGATAGAACCAACGATACGAGATTAGTACTTCACAGTATACATACACACATACACACATACATCCACGCAGACATTTTTTAGAGATTGTATATCCCGAGTCCCTAAGTGTCAAAAGCATCGATTAAACATAAATTGAGAATAAAGTTTTTGTTTCTCTACGAGGAAGCAATAATTTAGTAATATTTTATCGATTCGTTGTACTGAAAAAAAGTAAACTATTAAAAACTCATTTTTAAATTCCCCGAGAAAAATGTATAATAAAAGTTATTACTAAGATACTATTTATAGTAATTTTTGTGATATCTCAAGGTTGTCGCTCTTTTACTAAATAACATACAGTAATTTTTACTATAAAAAAAGTAATTTTTTATTTATAAAATTTGTCTCCGTGTAGTAATGCTTGTAATGTACTTCATATACGAAGGAATATTTTCGTTTATAAGGAAATAACAAACAAACGCAAGTAAAAGTTTCAGCCACAAATATCAATTGCAACAATACGTTGGAAAATGGTAACACGAGAATTTCACGCGGCGCAATAGTTTAATTGCCATATTTTCCTCGGCTTCCTTTTGCTCGTATACTTTTCTTAATGTATACCGCGGCGGCTCGGTGCGTAGGAAGTGTAGACCAGACCAGCAACTGGCTATTTATGCTATGGAATTATGAAGGTACTGTGGGTATATAAGCTAACTTGCCGCACTAATATAAATAATAGCAAACGATATCTTTCACCTTAACACTTCGAAATAATTTGCAAATTCAACGCGTTATTTCATTTACTGTAATCGTGCAACTGTTCTCTATGTGTACGTACATGCGGATACTTTGTTGCAAATTGTTTGTTGATTCACTCGTCCTATTTTTAAAGTATTTTAATGATACTTGTTTTCTTATATACTTACTGTCCCAATAAAATTTTCTTGCGCAAATGCGAATTTAACGTTTTTTTAAACATTGAAAATCATGTTTACTTTTATATATAAATACAAATATATAAAATAATTTTTGAAATGTAATATCTGGTTTGTATAGATATATTCAAAAAGTAATTTTCTAAGTGTTTATACAAAAATTTGAGTTTTCTGGGATGTAATAATATTCAATTACATAGAGAAATACATTATTTTTAAAGCATAAAGTGCAAAAAATGGTATGAAATGTGAGTGAATGTTAAGTAATAGTATTACTAATTGAAAAAATGATAAATGAGAACAATAACTAAAGCTGAATATTTAAGTGAAAAACATATCATTCAAGTTACTGCTGTATTTATTGATACCAATACAATCAAACCTCAATGTCACAATATAATCGATCCATTTATTCACGGAGACAATTTTCTAATAAATTTTACCATGACACGACGTTAAACTTGGGGTATACTAGTTGTACGATTATAATTTCTATTTTTTTGTTATTGTAATGTTTAGGTCTCTGATTAAATGTATCAGGATAACGTGTTTTTCCGGTATATTGTATAAAAAAAATTCTCCGATGCGTGCAGTAATCGCAGCAAAAAAAAGCACCATTTAAGGATTTTATAAACAATAATTGACACAAAAGAAATAAATGAAGATTAAAAATATTAATTTTTACCATTATAAATTTACGTATAATTAAACTCGTACTATTATCGACTGAAATAAAGGTTGTATACGATACGATATTTGATTTTTTATATTTGTATGTTCATGGAAAACGTTTTCCAATAAGTTTTATTAAAATTTTTAATTTCGATATCTCTGATAAGTTTTTAATATTAAAGCTGGTTTTATTACTTAGACTTTTTGAAAGTCAATATGACTGTACATGATATTACATATATGCTCTTTATTTGCATACCTTATGGTTGCTTAAAAAAATACATAAATTAGCGCAGTATTAATTTCTGTCGATATTTAATTTCAAATATTTGTTAATAATAGTAGAAGTAGAATTTTTTTTATTTATCTATTTATTTATTTTTGACATTTAACAACTCTATTTGCTGGTCTGTAGTCAGGTTTAATCGAGATTCTTTCCTGCTATGAGCGAATAAAATTCATAGAAGGTATCAAATGGTTCTTTTATGTCGTCATGTTGTATAGAATTTAGCATGGTGACATCACGACGTAATAACCTTTTCACCGGTATGTCTACATCAATTTTTAAGCCATTTTGAAAATAGAAAGATTCTGAAGTAAAACGACAGCAATAATCTATCAAATGACACGGTAAAAATGGCGAAACCGCAAATAGCGAAAGGCGGGAACTATTAAAAAAACATTCAAAACTACGATTGTAGCGTCCATCAAAGAACTACCTTTTCTTCTATTTTTTTAAATCAGAAATCTTCTCCTATCTACGAATTTTACGCCATATATTCGAATTCGACATAGGAATTTTAGCTCGTCGATATGTATAAAAAAATATTTTTTTATACAAAATGTATCATTTTTTTTTTCAAAGTGTTGGTTTACTTTAACGAATTTACAGTTAGTTGACTTCTTCGAAATTCATACAGTTTTTTATACGGTCGAACAGAACAAATTTAAACGAAAAGTCGTTCTAATGTTTTAATCAATATTAATGCTTTACGCATAAATGAAAATTGAGAAGTGGTATTAGTGAACGAGTTTCTAAATAATAAATCTTTCGAAACCTTGGCAGTAAATAGAAAAGTTCAATAGGTTTGTAAACTAGTTCGTTAGCTCTATTAAGAAAAAATCCAATCAATTCAATATTTGCTATTCATATTTCTAATCTAAAAGTCATTGTAGACTTTATAAATTCTTCTAGTCACGGTTTTAAAAACGAATTTAACTCAAGTAGCATAGTAAATTATGCAGCTAATTTCAATCGATTGGTTTTCATCGATATTAAAAAAAAAAGAACTGAAAATCAATTTTTTTAAATATAAAAGTTTGAAATAAGTTGATTTTCTCTTACAAAGTTGTAAATATCGATAATTTTATTTGAAAGTATGAAGTACAAAAATAGTCAATAAATGTGTAAGAAATGAAAAAAAAGTATTATTAAATGAAGTAAGGTATCATTAAATTGTAATCCGTTTAGATCTCGCTCTGGATTTCTCTAAAATTATTGGCAAAAGAAATAAAGGTTAATTTGTTACAAGACGTTAAATACCTGTAACATTGTATCCTTTATACAACGAGCGAACCAATTGAATTCCATTAAATTAACCCGAGTCCCGGTAGAAAATCTTAATTAAAACCACTAAAGTTTAAGGTCCTTTTGCTGAACGAGGTACAATTCTTTCTTCCGGAAATAAAAATCGAGTAACCCAACAAATCGATCTCAGATAAATATATCCCACGCAATGGTCGAAGCGCAACCGGGAATACGCGATTCTAGTAAAACGAGCTAAAAGACCAAAAAAAAAAGAAGAAAAACGTAATAGAACCACACAGGAGCATGCAAAAGAATCGCCCTCTCGCGAGATCCCTATGGCGCATTTTACGTCGAATCCGATCGGCGACATTTGAGCCTGATTCGATTCGCTTCCCCCCTATCGAGAGTGACGAAGTGCCGTGAGGCACGAGAGAAGTGCGATCTTAATTAAATTCTTTGATCGTTGGTTTTAATGCGATACCTAAAAAACTTTTTCCTTCTCTTTCTCTCTCTCTGCTTTCGTAAAATATAAAATATAAAGTTTGAAGGAAAGGGGAGGTAAATAATAACGAAATATACGGTTGGGTTTGCACATTTCCGTATAGGTTAATGTGCCAGGTCGTTAAATCGAGCTTAAAATTTTTGGGGCCGTTGAAAATATGGCGGCGGGGATGTACATAACGATGTGAAATTTATTGCGCGTGAATGAAGGAAAAAAATTTCGCGTTAATTACCGTTATTCGATATTGCCATTTTAACGCGGTGTAATTGAGGTGCGAGAATACTTGCGTGCTTTTATTTTAATTCGAATTGTCATCGGCCGAATATTAAATTGATAAACGTCGCATTAAATTAGTGTTTAGATTCCACGTTTAGGTTGAGATATCGCACCTATTATACTAGATTAGTTTAGAACTGTTTTTCATAATGCCGATGAGATTACACGAAATTGAAATGTACTGTAAATTATATTAATGGTGTATTGCACTTCCACGGTCTTAAAAGTGGAGCATCGATCAAATGAAAAAGAAAGTAATAAGTGGAAGGAGAAAATGTTTTATAAGAAAGGGGACAAACTTGGAGCATGACAAAAATTGATTTATATTATCTGATATAATGCAGTATAATTACTGCTTAAGTTTATTGTATTTTAAACTTTCGGAAGAAAATAGTATAATATATTATGATTACGTTATTAATACAGACATTTACTTTAAATTAACTAGTGAATAAATTATAACAATAAAAATGCTATCTGTAGAGCAGTGGACCATAAAATATTATAAATTTAAAAACTATAATTTAATATAACATATATTAAACAAATATTGGCAACAAATTTATTAATTTATCAAAAACATATAATTTAGAATTTCTGAGCTTACGTACACACAATAAATATAAAATATATAAAAATGTAAACAACAGAATTGAATTATAATGCGAGCAATGATACTAATTTTTTAAGAATATTTAATCATTTCACGTTTACACGCGATTTACAAGAAATGCGAACAATCTGTATAATTAATAAAGGTATATGTAGAGAAATTACTTGCTTGCTCTCTCTCCCTCTCTCGCGATGAATTCTCGTTCGTACGTGAAAAGTCTATAGCAAGTTTTTGATTTTATTGCCTTTCGATCTAGGAAATTCACCTCTAATATCGTTGCAAGCACATCTCACACCCATATGCTTTGGCTTTGTCCCCAAAACAACGGTCGTTATGTACATACATTATATAGAGAAATACCACGATATTGTGGATAGATGAATTTAAACTCGCTTTCATCAGATATTTTAATTAAAGACAATATGTAATTTTTGCATATATTATTATTAAAACATTATATTCTGCTATAGTAAATTGATATTCCGGAAATATTTTATATCATTATACTTCAAAACAGAAATTTTGTCATTAAGTCATTAATTACAGCAACCATTATTGTTAATTTATATGTGGGTTATTGTTTTGATCCAAAGTACTTTATTGAATTAAAAATGTCTTTCGTCGTTACGGCATTTACTATCCGCTGTATAGAGGTTAATCGAAGTCGATGAATTCACGAGCTTTAATCAAATAATGTTCTTAACCCAATAACTTCTGGTGATTAGGGTTGCGTGGATAAGACTCGCGTAAAAGTTAAAAAATTTTGTCCGAGTAATAAAAGTAACGTATGTATATCCCGTTTTTACAGATTACTTAAATGTAAATTTCTGAAAATAAAAAACATACTTATCAAGAGTAATAATATCGTGTACGACCAAACAAAGCCGTATATTCGTAACAATCAAATAAATTTTATTATCTTTAAAATCAAAGAAAAACAAGCATATAAGGAAAAAAGCTCAGATCGGAGAAAAGCATCGAGTAGTACGTGGTCTGCTAATAACTTTAAAATGCGCATGTGTGTATGTACATAGTGCGTGCGTGTGTGTGTGAGTGTGTTTGTGCGTGTGTGCGTGTAGGAGGGGGAGAGCATTAATTCCCCGTGCAACCCGACGTGTCGAGGGGTCAACCCGTTATTTATCATAAAATACGGCGGAAGACTCGAACGAAGCGTTGAAGAGAGAGAGAGAGAGAGATAGAGACAAAGAGAGAAGCAAACCGCGGCTTTTATGTAATGGCGCATAATGAATCGCATTCAATCTACCGCTACAACTCAACGCGGATCCTTTTGCGATGCGAAAATCTTCGGTACCGTTTGCTAAAGCCGCGCTTCAAAAAGACTTTTTACGAATTCCACCGAGCACGCTCCTATCAATTATACCTCTTCGAATATTTTTTTTTCATCACTTCGATTTCTTGAATATATGTATTCATCTGACGCCTACTATATAGATAGATACTTTTATACCTCGGTCGAACTTCGTGTATTTCAAGTGTATATATACACCTATGTTTGAGGTGTGTGTATATCGCTGTTTATTAATTCTTGGGTGCTTATTGTGACGTGAATTTCGTTTCATTGAACTCGCATCGATCATCGAATTCAGTTGTAACCGATCAGATAATTTCGGTTATTAATCATTTGTAATAACGGACAAATTAATAATAAATCAACCTTTGGCGTTTTCCATTGGTAAAATGAACGTAATGTATACGGAGATGAATGGACCGAAGAGAAAGTATATGTATAAACACATAAACGTTTGCGCTGATTGATTGACAAATTTCTTCAATTTTGTCACTTTCCAAGTACTTTTGAGAAGTGTTCGAATTCCCTACGTTTAAATACATCGATCTATGGTTTGTGTAAGTACAGTAAATATCATTTCAATAATTATGACATTGTTTCTTTAGGGGCAACAGAGTTTTCAATGTTCATTTTATAAAAGGAACTCTATTAAATTAAATAATTATTCGCTATGTGAATACTCGTTTAATTAATGAATGTTTAAGTATTTTAAACGTCTAAAATCATTTTTAAAGCATTATTTTAGCATTGTAAGAATTTGTATCTCTGGCGTGTAGCAATTCGATCTAGATCAAACAGTCTTTATTTATATGTAATACCTAAAACAAAAATAATTATTATTATTGGATCGTATATGTGGTTGTATAAATATATTATTTGGTAAATTTGTACACACATCTTGTATGTAATGTAATTTTTAAAAACTAAAGTAGAACGAGATTTTGAAACATTTTAAAAAGAATAACAATTAATAAGATTCTCACATCCGTAAAATTCAATAAGTATATATTATATTATTATTATCATTGTATAACATATAATATAAAATTTAATTAAATAAAGGTTTTTTTAAGTTTTCAGTTTAATTAAACACATTCTTTACGGGTTTAATAAATCATTTGTAGCGTAATAAAGAATAAAAAGCAAATACCGAATACCCTTAAAATTACAAAACGAATACATATTCAGTACATCGTTAACGTACTTGTTTATTAATGCGAGGAGTTTCAAGTTCCCATAATAATAATAACGATAATTTTTACATCATTTCACGGGAATATTAATTTATCGAGAAAAGAAAATAAATCTTACGTAACTTACGATTAAATTGGTAATAATTAAAAAGAAAAAAAGATTCAACCCTTTATCTCTCTCTCTCTCTCTCTCTCCCCTCTCTCTCTCTCTGTCTCTCTTGGAGTTTTACATAATTGAAATTTCACTCGAATACGCTAATGAATTATCACAAGGTACATGTACAAACTTCCGTTATACCCATCATTGAAAACTCTCAAGCGCAAATTCTTATTTACAAGAACGGAAAGTATAAGAGGGAGAGGCAAATCGTAAAAGATGCCGAATGATAAAGAGTTGCGCACGCGGAAAATGAAGTTTCTTTTTCTTGATCGCCTTGCGATTTGACGCGAATTGATGATGAATAACAGTAAAATTACCGTAAATCGTGAACGAGTTTATAAAGCGTTCGCGCGCGCGCGAGAAAGGTAAACTGAGACAGATGGCACGCTTTGTATGAAAAAGAAGCCGCCCGTCAATTTGTCGCTGTAATTCCTACCGCCCGGGCTTCACGTTCCTTTTTTCACATTCCCATTATCATTCTCTTCCCTCCTGCACTTTCTTACGATCTTTCATTCCCTTCATGGTATATCCTTTACTTCTCTCTTTCTCCCTCTCTTTTTTTTTATTATTCTCATCGTCGCTTGCAGCTCTCGTAATGTGCCATCTCTTTCGTAATTTTGATTGATGAACGCAACTTCTTGCGCTTGCTGTGTAATTGTTACTTACTTTGCGGCGCGGGCGCGCGCGCTCCTCATCGCGACATTATATTCTTTTTCTTTTTGTTTGAAGATATAGGTAGGTTATACAAATCAGGTGTGGCAATTTATCAATCGGGTGACGTTGAATAAACAATTATAACTTGATTTTTCAGACAAATTTTTTAAATTTTTGACTAATTGGTTAACTATCTACTGTGCGTGTGTAATTATATACATTTCTTTAACACAATTTTGTCTATACGCAGGAGTAATTAATATTTAAATTATTTACGATATTTAAAATTTATTTTTAAATTATTGGCCACCAGCTGATCATATTTTTCAATCTTTCGGTCGATACATTTTTACACGATGAATATTGAGGCTGTAATTGCATTTCGATTGTTATTTATTTTATAATGTTGGTAATAATTAACTTGATTGATTTTTATATACTGAGTGCAACGTAAAGTGCAAATTACTGTTTATTAATTAATTAGATGATTTTTAAATGAAATATTATGCAATAAACTTTAATAACTATATATTGGTTCAAATTTTATTTTTTTTGAAACGTTAATTTATGTATCTAAATAGTGTAATCTAAAATTTTCACAGATTCACTGTTACGTTGTTTCTAACAATATTCATGAAATAGGTGAAGGTTGTCACGTTTGTACTTCGTAGTAAACTACGCAACTCTAAAAAAATATATAAAAAGTGTCATTCTTTTTGAAAATTGCATATACTTATTCATAAATAGAATGTTAAAAGGAATTCGTTTAAATATTTATTATATTTTTTAAAAAGTATAGAGATTATAATGTGAATTGATATATTTGTAAATAACATTTATTTAAATAAATATATAGAATAACAGATTATTTAATAAAGATGTATATCTATAGACATTTAGAAATGTTTAGAAATAGAAAGCATCAAAAATTATGTAAACCCAGATGTTAAAGCGTTGAATCGAAACCACTTAAGACGTATAGTCATGTTCATTATATTGACAATCACATTTATAATCGCATACGTATAAATCACCCATGAAATGTGAGTACACTGAATGCAAATAATTATATGATGAAATGAATTTAACTGTTTGAACATTAAAAATGAATTAAAAAGTCGAGTGTATGCATAAAGAGAGCTTGCGCGAGTATATAATATTAAATTTTTTATCACCGATCAAACATTTACAAGTTTACAATTACGTTCATTACAGCATTTGTAAAATCAATATTATTCATTGTCTTGTATTAAAATATGTTGCACGCTATAATTTATATATGGTTTTATAAGTGCAAATTATTACGCTGCACTAATATTATATACTGGCGTGAAAGCTGCAAATATACATTATAAAATCACAATTCTTCGAGAATGAATTAGCGCAACGATTCTGTACATCGATCAAGTCTTTCAATTTCATTAGACGTATTTATCAGATTGTTCATACGTGCGTGAATATTTTTTTTATTCATTATGTAAAAAATAATATTTTTTTGTTCTAGTCTGATCAACGGAAAGGAAATTTATTACAGTTATAAATATTGGACGTTACCGATTTATTATTTACGAGTGTACTTATTACAAATTGAATGATTTATAATATTCGCATTAATCTTTGTTAATTGTTTTTGTGCCTCGTTAATAGTTAAATTTTATAATTATTTAAAAGGTCCATCAATAAGTAGTTTTAAATAAATTTTTTGATGATTTGATGGTTAATCAGTGCATTAAATTCAAAATAATTTTACTTGTATACTTTGTAGCATTAATGTATTTGCTATTGATAAGCATACAAATATGGTCAATAACGCGGGGAAGATTATAATATCAATTTTATATATTAAATTGATTTCATAAATGATAATTTTATTTAACTTAAACAGTATCTGCTATTCGCGTTATATTTTATGTATAAATCTAAATTGTAATTTTTGTTTTGTTTCAATTATTTATAATTGATATTTTATAAGTAACTATTTTATAAATAACTAACTTAGGCCAGTGATTTGAGTAATTTATTGATAAAATAGGCGATACTTTAGCGTCAAATATATTTTAAACAATTTCAAAGTGAATGAAAATAATGTTATTATATCATTTATTTAATTTACTTTTAAGTACATTGGATCAATAATATTTTTTTATTTTTGTCCAACGATCATTCGAATATTTACACCTCCCTTTCGTGTAATAAAATTATTAATTATATAAACATTTTCGCAATTTTCAATGTACACGCGATGATTAATCGTTTGTAAATAATTTATATAATATTGTTGTTTTGGAATTTAACACGTATCATTTTGATTAAAAATAAAAATACGATAATAAAATAAATCATTGCAAGCAAAGAAATTAAGAATAACAGTTAATTACCCATGGCAATTCACCGAAATTCGACTTGAAAGCGTAAATACACGATTATTACGAGAAGAAGTCCAACAGCGAGGAGCTAAATTACGTTGACCCGAGGGTAAAAAATAAAAAAAGGAATTCCAAAGAAAGTTGCTCCGGTAAAAGATAAAATGCCGAAAAAATTTAAAGCTGTAAATCAGTTCTTTTTACATGCTAGACTGGACTGCGCGAGAGATGCGAATATAAGAGCCGCAAATGTACGTGCTCGCGTGCGCGTGCTCGCAGAATCTGAAAATCAAGAAGAATCGAATCCGACGATGAGATTATCCTTCGTGTATAAGGGGATTTATTCGTAGTGAAACGTCATAACGACGAAGTGGCCGGAAGGGTTCGAGTACAAAACGAAGAAGAAAAAGACGGTTTAGTTGAAAAAAAAATAAGAAAATCTAGAATAGCGAATAAAAATACTATACCAAATAAATGTAATTTTTTTCTATATTATACATTGATACTAAATATTTTATAGTCTTGTCTTTCAATTCAACTTTGACGAAAAATTGTCCGTATCAACGACAGGTATATAGATTGCAAATATTGGGAGGTTGAATATTTTTTGACTTTCAATTCTTTCGCGCTCGACATTTTTCTTTGGTTGATAACCGGTGTTTACTTTAAAAATCGCATAAGCAACGTTGAAACTACATTGATCGATAGGAGAGTGGTCGTTTATTTAAAAAAGGAAGTCGATTCCAGGAAGAGATAAAACGAAAGAGTGAGCGAGAAAGAGAAAAAAAAATGTGAATTCTCGAAGATTAGGATAATTTCGTCTTATATACGTGAGGTGGCTCGATGCGTCACATCGAGATGCGTCCCGTAAAATCTTACAGGCTATCGCTAAAATGTCAGCTCGTTTGTCAGACTGATAGGAGAGAAAGGAGGCAGATGAGAAATGCTACCTTTATATACTCTTCTTGCGCTCCAGAATCCACTTTGCACTGTCATTCGGAGGAATTCAATAAAATTCGTTCGCACGATTTATTCTTTTGTTTATTTAATAAACAATTGGTTTACTGTTCTCGTTTTATCGAATATTTTTTTGAAGGATCGGATATTGTTTTTTTTTACTGGCTTTGAGTTTTATTGTCGCAAGTATTTTGTTTTCCTTCGAAATATTTGAAATAAATTTTGGTTGCTCGCTTTTATTCGGATTTCTTTTGTTTACGTTGGATTTACTTTTGATTATTCGCAAGTTTAATATAAAAGTCATTTTGGATTATCACACTTTTTCTATATAATTATTATAAAAACACCGGTTACTTAAATGTTGACTATAATTTAAATTAATAAAATGATAAAAATATCAAAATAGTTCTATGATGGATAATACGTAATTGAATTGTATACCTCAACCTTTAATCAAAAGTTGTATTTAATTCAATGAGAAATTCACTCGTATATTTCTTATTAACCAAATCGTGTTTCACCAAGTACGATCTATACATGCAATTATACAAATATTTAAAAAATGTTATTATCATCGTAAATATATATCGTGTATATACAGCGTATAGGTATATCGTTGGCGAGATCATTTAATTTTTATAATTAAATCGTTTCAATAGACAGTAATAATTAGTATATTTTTTAATTGTTAAAATAATTATATGCTGATACGAATACTACACGAGAGAAAGGAGCATTAGACAAGCTTACGAACATTAATACGCGCCATGGGTTCTTAATAAATTCGTTAAAACTAGCAGTTACGTTGATTGAGTTAACTCGAAAAAGCAGCGAACATGGTTTCTGGATTATACTTAATCTGTCATAACTCGAGATGAGTCTCTCTAATACGAAATAACTAGCAGAAATGTCTGGTAGAGCCTGCCTCGATGTCGCTATTAAAATCCCGTATTACATAAGATGACAAATGTGTGGGTAGCTAATTTACTTAATTGTTAATTTTTTTTTCTATTCCCGTACATTTAATAGAATTAATATTTAGTTGATATATATGCATAATGCATGTGTAAGTAGTTCTTTTAACTATCAAAATAATGTACTTTACGCATTTTGGGTATTATATTACTTATACGTAGGAAAACATTTGTATGTATATCCATATGTAGTTATACATCTACAATACTTAAATTTAAAGCTTTGCATTCCAGCTGTTTAGATAATTACATGTAAAATGCATTAACTTATATTTTCAAAGTTCCATAAAAATAATTTTGGCTTTGTTCTACATTTCTATGAAAGTGAGCATACGTATTTTATTTACAATTTCATTCTTTTACGTGATCCATATAATACTTCAGCATTTTCTTTGTAACAGGGAAGCTTCTCGTTTCGTTATTTTTGAAAGGATAAAACATTTAAAAATAAGAAAAGTTGTTGCGCAAATTTTAGTTGATGATTGAATAGAAAAAAACATATAGTTGAATAAAAAATGCGCAAGAGTCGATGACGAGTTGATCCAAAGAATTCGTAATCGTTTGACCATAATCCTACAAATTTTCTGCATATACGTTAAAAAGGGATGTCAATAATTACAGTCGATTTTTGCCGGAATCACCGATGAAATGAATATATATATATATATATATATATATATATAAATATCCAACATTGGTTGTGAAGAATCTCTAATTGTAAGTGTCCTCGAGAATCTCATTTCTTGAAGCCTTCGGCTACAATTTAATGATTCAGAAATGGCTTGGTGTGTTGTATATACTGCGACCGCATTCACAGTTTATGATTGTAATTTTCGCACGAGCTTTAATCACCCGTTTCTTCGCTAATTACCAGCTTCGCACCAATTACTTTGGCTCTCGGTATATTATATACATATAACCATGGCAAAGCCTATGAAATAATCTATACGGTATTTTTATATTAAACGTGTACCTATATCTATATAGTTATTGTGTAAAGAAGAAAAAAAAAACAATTTTCCATGGAAAACAATGAGTTAAATTAATATACTTTGTCCCTACTATATCTTTACGAAATTCCCTGATGTTAGTCGGTTAGTAACGTGCGGGTATACAATTTAATGATAACTTAGTCAAGTGAATCAACAGATTGATTAATTGATTTCGTATTGGTCGATATATCAATAGTATTTTTGAAAATTTACTAATTGTATCTTTGAATCGATATGCACAATATTCTACAAAAATAGTTTAATTTTTGAAATTACAAATGTATTTTTCCTAAACGTAAATGTGTCACTATATTTTATCATAAAAATGTACACTGTCGCTATTAAAAAAATTGGATAAAAATTCAATCAAACTCTCCTTCCGAGTTGAATTTGATATTTAATATTATTGAACGTATACCTATTCTCGTAGGTTATAACAATTCAATTTTCTACGGAATTTATTAGATTTGGAGTATGTCTACATACGTATACGCAAAGACGCGAAACTATAAAAATACGTGGATTAACGTGGGAAGAAGGTTAAAAAATATTGGGATAAATTGGTAATCGATGGATCGATTGTACATTTGTCACTTGGTAAAACGTCTCTCGGTCGAATAAAACAAATGGTTCGTGTGAGATATAAAGGTAAGAGGGGTCGGAGAGAGGATATAAAAGCGCAGGGTAGTCTCGAGATTTCGCAGGTGGCCGGGCGAAGTAATTTCAATCGCGGAATCGACGTGCGAGAAATTGAAAAGCGAACCGCGTCGAGAAAACGGGAGTAACAGGCAGAGATGATGCCAGTTACATAAGTTGGTATAGGGCGCGGTTTTGCAAACTGTTTATGGCAGTGAGGCTTTATGCTTTTCCCGCGCGCTTTGTGCAACCGCCTGTCGATATAAACTCGGCGTGGCTGTTATTGTTTGCGCTCTCGACTGGCTCACTTCTCTCACTCGCGTTCGCGTTCGCGCGCGTGAGCTGCAACCTGACAGTTACTGCTGCGTAATGCACCTTATTCAAGCTCTGTATATATGCTCTTTTTACACGCGCACTCCTTATGCGCGGCCGTGGCAAGAAGACACATTTACATTCATGCCTATTGCTGACACACTTCTCGTTTCGAGAACTTTACACTCTCGAGGCTTCCCTTCAGATCCTTCCTTCCTTTTCAGCTTTGACTTTCTCTCTCCCTTTCCACCCTCCCTCTCTTTATATATGCGTATATACGTCTTTACACTTATTTTTTACAAAGTTTGACGCTACGACACTCCGACAATAAAAGTATCTATTTGTAGCTCTTTGCAACTATACCGTTGCCTTTTGACCAATTACAATAAAAAGCAATTCAATTTTTAATTGCAAAAATCGAAGTAGTGTATACTACAAATTTGAAGAATTCATGAGATTGTAGTTAACTAAATGCAATATAATGTATAAAATAATTTTACCGATAAATGTTATTTCTAAAGATAAGTATCTAAAAGTATTCTTCATTTAAACATAAGTACTCGACATAAATTCACATTACAAATGAAGAATGACTTTGCACAATACTGAATCACACACAACAAATAAAATTATTAAATTATTATAACAAAGCAATTTTAAACAGTGCTATACAAGGTAAAAATATAAAAATTCATAATACGAATAAATTATTCATATACTTATGAAGGAGTAAGATTAAATATTACTTTGCATGATAAATCATTGCAGCTTACAGTGGAAGAGTGTGAAAAATATTTGAAACCTCAGGGTTGCGTATAATGCAGATCTTTTAAAGAGGTTTCCTCACTTCGTTTCCATCGTTATTCAAACCTTTTGCGTGTCATGATAACTTGACTATTCGTTGTCAAATAAGAAATTAGCAGTTCTATTTTGTCGGTTGTATTATTCGAGTTGCTGCAAATGAGTCATGGTTTCTGAGATAATAGTCATTTCGGTAAAGTATCCTACATTTCGCTTAAGTGCTATAAACGTCAGGTAATAACTTGGCAACTAAATGTCCTAGAGCATGTTCCAAAAAAGGTAACGCAAGTAGAGAAGATAAGATTCAATTTAGAACCTGTTGGGTGTACTCGAAAGGTCCACTTTATTACGTGTTGTGAAAATGCATATTACTATCAAAAATGCATTGTTGCGCTTTTTTTCCTTGTATTACATAAATACTATTTTACCTTTGATAATTTTAACAAGGTAATTAATAACACGCATTAACATGCAATTAACGATGCCTTCTTATTCAAACGTTCATTTATTTATTTATTTATTTATTAACGTTCGTGAGAGTGAACCGAGAAGAACAATCGTCTGAGTAGCTTTGTAATCAACGACCTACTTATCGAAACGGTAAAGACACGAATTACAGAATATTTGAGCTCATCTTTTTATCATGATCAGGGTCTATTCAACCGAACAATATACATCGTTTGCCGCTAGAAAGCTCAGCCCTCGCGCGTACTTTCATCCCAAACGATGAGTCGCAGATCCTCGACGAGGGGATAGCCCCATAAAAAGTTAACAAACATTCCGCATTCCCCGTGAGACAAGGTTCGATTGGTACGAAAGTAACGCAAACAGTTTCACATCACAAATAATACTGTCATAAAATGAAAAAGAAAAAAAAAAAGAGACGGAGGAGAGTCGGTTTTAACGTAGAGAACGATGAGAGTTTTGGTTGGTTGTATCAATTACACTGGGATCTACAACGTTTCCGGTATACGAGTCAAAGGACCTCGAGAAGGTATATACACACGCACAAATAGCATATATATCCCAACGTCTATAAAGTTAAGGTAAATTCGCAAAGGCCACTGCTTGCTGGACTGTTACTTCAAAACAACGCTGTGAACATGCCGTAACGACGGTTTAATGCCCACCCGTACGTACTTATAATGTACTACGAGCGCAAGGGTAATTACCTACCTCAGTCGCTTCAACCGTTTACCTTTTCCCAGATTATTATTTTCACGGAAATTTATTTATTTATCCCAAGTTCCGCGAGTTCCTTTGACCATCTTACTCGTATACGTTATATTCGTATAGAATGATCGAACTGCATCGTCCACGCTCACTCTACGCGGTTGCCGACATCGCTCGAATTACGATAAGAGATACTTAAAAACGTTCGTAAGCTGATTCTTCGTAGCCTTGTATATTTTATATATGTATAGTAATATATGATAATTTTGAACGCCTCGTTCTAATTATAATAAATTGGATAATTGCAATTTGCGATTTTAATGTCTCAGGGAGAGTAATATAAAAGAAACTCCTTGACGCGCCTTCCAGTTGTTTTATAGATTTGTAATAATGCATTATTAACCGGAAAAGTAATATTTTCAATAAATTTTTATATGGTATGCTATACATTGAAAAATACTTTTAATGAATTGAATAAAATATTTGTTTAAATAGTCCCAACTAAATATACTTGTTCGAAACTAATACTTTGTGGTGTCAAAAGCGATATCTATAGATATATCTTTCATTTAAAATTTTTTTTGGTCCCAATAAAGATTTTTTAGTTTTAAGCACATATCTAGTTCGGACGTTACGCGGAGAGAAAAGTTTTAGTAAATTTTAGTAAACTTTCACTAACACGGTAATAGACTACCAAAACGCAAAATGTTGTTGAACTTTTTATAAAAATTAGTAGAGTTTCAGTAAAAAGTGATTGAAATTTCAGTAAAAATTGACAAAACATTCAGTCATTTTTTGGATTTCGGCAGTCTATTACCGCGTTTCTGAAATTTTAGTTAAAGTTACTAAAAGTTTGGTAAAAAATACTGAAACGTTTCTTTCAATATACTATTCAAACAAATTTATTGAATTTACTAAATTATTTTTCAGTGACACTTGAATTACGATATAGGTTTATTGTACAGCTAGTTTATTTATTAACACTATAGTTTTGCATTTATAGACTTAGAATGTATGTTTACTCTCGTAGAGAATATACATGAAATTAGTGAGAAAATCGTCGCATCAAACAATTCGAAATAAACAATCAATTAAACGTTCACACTAAGGGTTTAATAAAATGTACATAATTTATACGGATGGAAATCCAAGATGTGTATGCAAGGAAAGGAAGCGCATCATTCGAGAGCCATCAAGCTGAAACCCTTTGAATTCGTTAATTGTTAATAAACCAAGGGGTGACAAACGGCCCTCTTGCATTTATCGCTCGTCCCGCATGATTTTGACAGCTCACGTTCGCGGGCATCGCGCCAACCGCGCGCGCTTGTTCTCCCATCGTCGAGGCCATTCAGCTGCCGTTCGCGTTATTTATCGCTCGAGCTTACGGAGCCCGTGTAAATTTCGTCCCGGATTTCGCGGGAAGAACTGCGTTAAGGCGCGACTGAGAATCCTACCACGTGCACGTATGTGTAGTAGCTACGTGAGCGCGTGTGTGTTAAATCTTGTCGGTCTGTTTTCAACCTCGCTGCGCGCGTTGCGGAATCTCTACTGGGCTTTGTTTGGTTTTACCTTGCCAAACGGTCGAATTAATTATCCCAAGATTTATAGGCTCATTGTTTAATTAGATCGTTTGTGGGTTATATCGTTCCCTGCTAACTCTATTAATTTAGGGATATATATGTGGAGCTTTTCAATGACCCAACTGTGCTTTATTACTTACATCTTGGGCAGCTTGTTTGTACACACCTATTATACATTATTGAAACGCACGATTCTTAAAATATATACGCATGTTTGCGGCCTATTGCAAAGTTTATTTCAATTTATAAGCGAAAACATTATGTTTCATTTATTTATTCTTTACAAATTTGGTGCTAATGCGGGACGAAATCATATGGGATATGTTTTAAAAAGCAATTGTTCAAAATACATTCCCCAACTCAATACTTGGCATTTAGATAACGTACCTATGTAGCACAAACATCAATGAAAAAGTAATTTTAAAATCCTTTCGAATACATATGTGTCTAACATAGAAATAAAAAATTAACGCACTTATAGAACCCGAAAAATTTTCCCATTTTCAACTTTTCAGTTGGGTTCACACCAGGGAGATCTCGGTTAGACACTTGGTAACGCAAAAAAAAACCACGGTGCAAAAAGCATTCCCTTGTACCGTATACACACGTGCGAGAATCACACACACACACACACACACGCACGTACACATATAATGCTTGAGCTCGTTCAGGCTCGAAATTGAAATTATCGTCACGATTGCGGCGTCGACGTGCGAGCTACGAGAGACACAGATAAGGCGACTGTTCTTGAATTGCGACTTGGTAAGGCAAAACATCTTTCGCCAGGATCAATTGGCGGTAGATAAGAAACCCTCGGGAGGAAAGAGAAGGCCAACCCGATCTCGAATTTATAGGCGCACGTACGAGGTGGGATAGCCTCTGGTTTTGCCGCGTGCGGCCTGTCCAATGGGATCTTCTGTTTTCCACCCGACTTTTCAACTCTTTCTATTTATACCGTCCAACCCCTTCTTTTGCTCTCCTTGTGCTACTCGAGAAATTGCCCTCGGATCCTGCTAGTCCTGTGCTCCGAGGTTTTCCTTCGAGAGAACTGTTGGACACTCGTTTTCTTGTAGGCATGCGTCCTATTCAACTCTTAACGCCTCCTGATAACACGGGTACACACACTCTAATTCGATTACATTTATCTGATACTTTTATTTTTCGCTATCATTTTCAACCGACTAAATACAATTGCTTTTGTAATTTGGCCAATTTCAGTAAATAATTAAATGTACACCTAAGTATTTATACTTTGCCATTTCGACTTTTAAATTTATATTACATTACAATAATACTATATACATATTATATAATACTCATGTTAAGTAATGTCGATTTGGCTTCAAAAAATTAGATATAAACAATATTCGCCAGTTTCGACAACAATGTTTAATTATGTAAAGAACGTTACATCTTAAGACGAAGTATTGTAAAATATGTGCAATATCCTCCTTATTGTAATTTCTAAATTTACATTAAATCCTCGAGTTGCACTTACAGCACATGCATATAGCATTATTACATTTAATAATATTACATACGCCTAAATTCTAATAAATTTTCACCTCCGTTAATTTTAATGAAATACACACTTGATTATTCATAATTTTCCATAACTTGGTGGTTTTACAATATGTATAGAATAAGATGATAAAATAAATGAACTGTTTGCTCGTAATAAAATGTATCACAGGTAAAAATAGTAAATATGATTGCCAATCGAATAATAAAAAAAATATATATATTATATAACGTTGACTGTTATTTTAAAGAACGATATTTCGTAATAAAGTATGTTTCCGATATGAAAAGTTATAGATGCGCGAGATTTTACGAAGGCATATTTGAATTTAATAACCAAGCCCTATTGATATTCTTTTCCTCTCTTACCGTACCGTATTGAATTATATCTCGATTTATTTTTCTTTTTCCGTTCAGCAAGCCTCTCTCTCTCTCTTTCTCTCTCTATCTCGACGAAATTATAATTAAAATAACTTGTTTAATGAAATTAGATTCTATCAGCTCTCGAAAAAACTTTATCCTCGCCCGTTTGCTTTATATATCGATGAATTTTCTACGAGAAAGGTACGATATTCCGATATAAATGCTTCCTCAAATCGATCGTTTCAATTTTAATGAAACTTATCAATTGCAGATTTCATTGTTCAATTAATATTAACGAGAAAGTGTCTCGAATGAACAAATAATTGTATAGATAGGTAGATACCTATACGAGAACCGCGGGTGATTCTTTTTTGCTTTTTCGCACGTACTCGGCAGTTATACGATTGATATAAGCTCTGTTAACTCGAAATTTTACGATAATTGCACGACTCGTATAACGATTCCGAGAGTCGCGGTTGCGTCGATAATTAATTTTATACGTACCTAATGTCATCGTTTTAGAGCCCTTAGACATTTGTCTTTTCAAGACTAATAAAATGCGACGATCGTTACGACTGTTACTTTATCGCAAATCGAAAATTAGATGATGATAAAAAAGCACGGATTGGCGGTAGATCGTTTATTTCATGATATATGTAGATGGATTTGTACGTTTTGATTTATACGTTTCTTATTTTTTTCTTAAATTTTTTATTTTTTTATTTTTGTATTAAGAAATATTAACGGGATGTTGGACTCAAATTACGGGAATCTGCACCTTTCAAATAAAAAATGATATATACAATATTGAACTAAAAATGTGAAAAAATTCATACGGATAGTTTAAAACATAAGAAAGGGCTTTACGTTTTGATTTTTCTAAGAAAAAATCATTTTTTGAATAATAATTGAGTAAACAATTTACTATCGGTAATTATTAGTGAAAAAAGCATAAACTTTCAACCAAAACTTTGTAATTGAATTATGCGATTTAAAAATTTGTAAATATTTGGGTATACTATTTAAACAAAATTAAAAAAATGTATTCATTTGTTTATAAAAAAAGTAAAACATGACCATTTTCTGAGCCTGACATCGCCTCAAATATATAAAAATATATTTAGCACTTAAATTCTTACACAAAATTATGTTGAAGATATGGAGTAAATGCAAATACAAACTAAATCGAAGAGTATAAAATAACTGCAAGAAATGGAAGTAGGAAAAGCTCTAAAGCAGTGAAGGTGAGTATAAATAAAGTGCGTGAGCGGGCGTAAACCGCCGATTTATCGGTGCGCGTAAAATTAACGATTCTCGGTAGCGTATGAGGGAGTTAGAGGTATAAATTTGCGGTAATGAGGCGAATGAAGAAAATTTAATAATTACGCATAAGATCGGGAAATTTACGGGCGTCATTGGGCTCGTCAATGGGAACGCACACGTGCCAAGTTCTCCCAACGACTCGAACGAACAGTCGTTTAATTTGCCTACCAACTCGAGTAGACTCCCTGACATATGGGCGCTAAATGCCGGAGAATCCGCGAAAAGTTTTCGAAGCGCGCGCTTGCACGAGGAGAAGTAGGGAGAAACACTGTAAAGTACACCGGGGCTTCGAAAGTTACGAGAGAGGCAAACTCGCGACGACGCCTTGCGCGTCTTTCGTCCTCACCGGACCAAACTCTGGCGATTAATCGTCTTGGGATCGCGAATAAATTTACGCCTAGTGCCAACTTCATGTATATATATATAGTTGATTCGTGCTTATATTTTATTCCTTTTTAACATTTTTATGTAATCCACTTTTTTTATGTTTTTACGCTTGTTGTACGGTTGTGTCGTTAATTAGCTTCACGTATACTTATATGTATTTTGGATACTCGTGCCGTGTAGCTTTATTGATAATACATTGGTTTCGGTGGATTTACAAGGTTTGTCGGTTTGCGCGAACAGGAACGTTTCGAGGTTGTTATATTTTAAACGTAGAGTGCTACGTGGTCGTGTTTAGTGGAAACGAGAAAAGCTGTAGATGAAGAATGAACAAGTATATATTTATTTACACAGATCGCAACATTTGGGTTGGCTCTGGAAAATTCGACTATTTATTCGATACAAATCGACCGAAAAGTTTTTCGAAATTTCATTTTTAACGTATCTCACAAAATAAGATCTATACAATTTAGAACAGTGTATAATTGAATAAAAAAACATTCTCTTGGCGATATAAATAATGAAATTTTAATAACAGAGTTATAAATAAGTAAGGAAAGGCAAAATATTAAAAAAAAGCAGTATCGGTTAATTATATCGTCCTTTCTCTCTTGATATCTTGGTATATAGTCATGTGGTATAAATGAAAAGAGTTATATTCGGCGAAGGTATTAATCGGATCTAAAATTGATATACACACGAGGTCAATTATGTTAGCAGGAATAAAGATAATTGCGGGAAGAGTTGGTCGCGACGGCTTAATCAGGTGGATCGGTATGGCAATTTGCATTATCCGGGCACTTCGTCATGGTGTCGCGAGAGATGCCCGCTCTCTCGCGCTCCGGACTCGGCTTACTAAGCGAGAGCCGAGCCTAAGATCTATTGCAGCGAGTCTGGAAATTCGGTTAACCATATCGGCTAGCAGGTGACAGCCGGCCTTATACAGAAATTTATGCTGCAGCTGCTAGTTCCTGCTAGCTATTTCACTTGCCCCACTCCTCTACTCTACTCTCTCTCTCTACCTACTGTACAACTTGGAATATTTCGTGCTATATGACAACTTCCCATGCTCCGTACCACTTTACGCGTTTCATACCTGAAGTGTTTGGATTTCAGTGTCGTGCGCTTCAGCTAATGCGACTTTTCACGGAGAAGATGATGTTCTCAAACTAGCACTTGTTATACGGTTAACAAAAATTTGATAAATTCAGGAAAATAACTTTTTTAAACATCTTTTCCTAATCATCTTATAGAGATTTATATCGCATGAAAATCTTAACGTCAAATATATGCGAGATATATTTTAATAATACGACGAATTAAATTTTAACGATATTTACAAACTCGTAAAAAATAATAATTCAATATCTCATCTTTCTCATTTTAGCCGGTCGCATTAAAAATTCACTCGCATCGAGTGTCTTGACTTTGTTACGATTGTTACATAAAATAGTTATTTTTATGTTATGTAAATATTGGAAGAGCTTTAACTTATACGATCTTAATAAAGGTAACATAATCCCGGTTTTCATTTTAAAGCTTACCTGTATAATACACCCAATCTAGGCGATATTATTAAATGCAGAAATTGGCTTTGGATATAATTTTTTTTTAAGTAAATGTGTCATAAAAATGTAGTTTTTTATTACAAATAATAATAAAAATTTGATAAAAATATTTTGCGAGACTTGTACATTATATCTTTCTACCAGTTTAGTCGTTCGTGCATAAAGTGTTACTTCCGTATTAATCCATCACGTAGGGAGCTTAGTGTAGTAACTAAATCGTTAAAATAAACAGAGTATCTATTACTATCCAAATGCGAGGCACGTATGTGCAGTCACTTACATAGAAACATTATAAGATCAAGTAGAAATCAGATAAGAAAAATCAGTCTAGCGACGATGGGGTGCGAAAGCTCAAGGATGAAACTTGAGAAAAGGAGAGCCGGGAGGTAGGAAGAATCGAAGTTCACGAGATATTTGAGAAAGAGAGAGAGAGAGAGAGAGAGAGAGAGAGAGAGAGAGAGAGAGAGAGAGAGAGAGAGAGAGAGAGAGAGAGAGAGAGAGAGAGAGAGAGAGAGAGAGAGAGAGAGAGAGAGAGAGAGAGAGAGAGAGAGAGAGAGAGAGAGAGAGAGAGAGAGAGAGAGAGAGAGAGAGAGAGAGAGAGAGAGAGAGAGAGAGAGAAAGAGAAAGAGAGTGAGGTGGTGGGGAGAAAAGGCAGACGGATCGTGGCAGTCACTTCTTGGGCTTATTACATCGTAAATTCCGGGGCCCGAGCGTGATGGATAACGCTAAGCCATCGGCAACGACAAATTACTTAACTCCGGCAACATCGATGCGGCGGCGCGCTTAGTTCGAGCGGAACCTCGCGTAAGCTCCATCCTCGTTTCACTCCCGGTTCGTTCTTATCATCCTTTTTACTGCCGTGCAATCTTCCTTCGCTCTCCTTTTAACCGAAAGAGAGAGAGGTAGAGGGAGAGAGAGAGAGAGAGAGAGAGGGAGAAAGGGAACCTAGCTGATCTATCGACTGATCACCAGACATCACGAGCACGCTTCTTTTCTCTTTTTATTTTTTATCGCTATGCCGCTGTCCGTACAACTGTGCACGATCCCAATGCACTTTGCTGATTTAGATCCTACCTTGAGCCTTCGAATGTCTCGCGTATCGATGAAAATTCTATTCATCTTTCTTCCAATCGTTTTTCAAGTTATAGTTAAAATTTCATAACTGTGAATAGGCAACTACCACTTGCTAGGTAGAAACTATTAAAAATTTTCTAACGATAATATAAATTTACAGATTTTCGAACAAGCAACACAATTTTTTCAATATCAGTTATCGTTCGACTTTTTCATTCGAGCGCCAAACAGTCTTTATACCAATTAACATTCGAAACATTATCTTTTACAGACTTGATTTCGATACGTTTACAGATATTTGTCATGTTTTTGTTTCAATAGCGAAACGTGCGATTTCAATTATTGAATATTTAGTGTGATGTGTTTAAAGTTAGTCGCAAACCAGTGACAATATTCTATTGGCTCAATAAACTAATGACGGTCATTATACTTGACGTAACTCACCAGATATCTCTATACATTATTTCCATCGTACGAAAACCGTCATTTTCAAAATAAACTAAATAAATTAACAAAAATACGAATAATTAAAAAGACGCGTTTAAGTTGTTATAATGTCATAAGCAAAAATATCATAAATAGTGACTGTTATACGACTATTATACGAGTATCTTCCTCTCCTGCTCCTCTAGTTATTATGAGGATTATAAAAAATATCCATCATAATACAGGACTTTTTCTAAGCTGATCAACATAAGGCTCAAATAAACGATTAAAGTATAATGGAGTAATATATAATCAAATATTAATTTAATATAATCAAATTATTATTTTAAAAACAATAAATTTTAAAAACTATATATAAGAGTATATCACATGAAAACCATTACTTTTCCCAAAGATCTTTAAATAAATGTTTACACTATAGTTAATTTAATTCTCAAAATGAAAAAAAGACAGCGAATCGTTTTATAAAAAATGCGTATATATACGCACGCAGTATGGAAACGAACCGTTACAAAAACATTAACGAAAATGATTAACGATTCTATTAAATTATTGTAAAAATATAATTCATCCAAATATCCTGACAATCGGTAATGAAAACTTTAAAACCAGAGGATGTAATTTATAACGTTGACCAACCGCTTTCTTTTGCATTACCTCAGAGAAAATAAAAAAAATGGAGGAAAAAAATAAGGTAATAATAATAACAACAACGGATAAACGGAGACCGAGTGAAGGGCTGAAAGAGAGAAGACACGCGCATGCACGACTTTCACAAACGAGAACGGGAAATTTGCATAGTGTCGGTGATACGATTGCGCCCGCGGTCCAAAAGTTGCCGGGCAAAATCTCGTTAGGTCCCGTCAACGTCGGTTCTCGCGCGAACTCATAAATACTCGTAAAAAGAGCGGGGTGCACGAGAAACTTAGCCGCCGCGAGAAAAATACAGCTTCGGGAGTTTAATCTGCCGGCAAATCCATTAGCGAAACGAGCGCACTTAAAAGCCCAACGCGCGTACCGAACGAGCGTCTTGCCAGCCGACTTGCCGCGTTCGACTGGACCCCTTCCCGCCTTCCTTCCATTCATCTGCTTCTATCCTTCATTTTTACCTTTACGAGTCCAAGTGATCGATGCAATCTTACTACTCCCCGATAACACTATGTATTTAATTTCATGCGCCAATTGTTAATGTGCAGTTTCATTTAGATTTAGTTATAGATTATCTACCTTCGTGTGAAATATGAATTAATGTATTTTACTTTGATTTAAAGCTTCATTACAGTTTTAAACTTTAAAATTATCCAACTTTGTACTACAACGTTTCTCGGAGTATTTATTGCTCGTTATTTGTTAAGTATTAAACTAATAATTTTAAATGTGCACTTGTAAAACCTGTTGAAATTTTGAAAATTTTTTTATAATCAGCGTTTGTTAAATAAATTAAAACATTCATAATTTCAACTATATTTTTAGTTTTATATTTGTTGCTTTGGTACTTTGATTTGAATGGAACTTATCTTCAGTTTCAAAAAAATTCACACAATTCGTACACTAACTGCATAAGGACAAGTAATTATTATGTTCATGGGTATAAAGAAAATTAAATATATATTTAAAATAATTGGAATCGAATGAAATTAATCGATACGAATAAGTGGCATACATTGACCATCCTGTGCAGGTAATAAAAAAGACATTAGACGGAATTAAAATTGATATTTTGTTCAAAATGATGTTATTAGATTCACTATTAAGTTAACTACAGCGATTGATTCGAAATTATCCGATACTATTAATATTCAGAATAAATGTAAGAAAATTTTTCGATTTTTTTATTTCATCTAGATATTATAGACTATGTGGTTTTAAATTAGCGATTGGTAATCTTTTTTTCTTATTACCTGACTCAGGTATTGTGTTATATTTATTAGTGCCAGAAGATTGTAATGGTTAATGTTAATAACAAAATAATAATTAATAAAATTTAATATTTTGAAAACATGTTCTATCGATTAATTAAAAAAAATTGTATTATTTCGCAACTTATAGTACTAATACTCAATTATAAAAAGTAAATTTAAACTTATTAACTGTTGTTTTGTAAAGAGTGAAGGATTCAAATTTTCATTTCATATGTCACTAAATTTAGAATACAGTTTAACTACATATTGATGTCATCAAGGCAAAAGGGCGTATTTACTGATCATAAATAAATACCAACTTTATGCATTTTAGCTACATATCGACACATAGTTGGTACAGTTTCAATTTATATTGAGATTATAAATTTTGCAAATTTTCTAAATGAATAATTTGTTGATTGTAGACGTGAAAAATCAAAAATTAAAAGTAATACAGTTTATTTATCAGTTTTTTTATTATCATCTTAAAGTCAAAAAGTATTCAATTATACACGGTTACCTACATCCTACACACACACACACACACACACAAATATAATATTCAAGAAAAAATTAGATTATGGAAAAAATTCTATGTAAAGACGCACACAGTCTATATATACATATATTCTTAATCGACTCGATAACATTTACAGAGCGTATCAAATTTCGCTAATATATATATATATATACACACACATAGGTATACATAATAGCGTTTAAAATTAATCGGTTATTTCAATTTAGCGCGCCGAGATTTCGTTGTATTTCGATTAATATTTTTAGCCGCGCTTTATATTTGCCCCGCGCGTTTTATGTTTATCAAAAGCGCGGGCTTAACTTTGAGCCACGATAAACCGCGTGCGCGCTCGCTTGCAAGTATATACGTTACGCGTTGTTTAATTTCCTGTCACATGCAAACTCAGCGTTAGCTCACGATCCAAAAGCTCGCGTAAAAAATGTAAGGGAGAATATAGCTTTTGTTCTATTATTCGATAGAATTAGATTCAGCGACTATATCGCGGTTTTGTTTTGGCTTCACGCTCACTTTGTATTCTAGCATACCGTTAATCGTTGATCGTTGCTTTTCAAGCTATTTACCCTCTTTTTTTTTGATAAAAATTCGTTCGCTCCATGATTCGCGGGACGAGATTTATTTTGTCGTTGTGTCGTCGAATAAAATGTTAAATAAGTTTTCCAGTGTAGTTAAAGGTATTTGAAAGGAGTTAAGAGTTACTTAACATACATTTTCTTACACTCTTCTGTGTGTGTATATATATATATGTGTGTGTGTGTATAAAGTTGGGAAATAAATGGCTCTACTAATCTTGCTAAACTCTCGGAGTTTCATTTACTTTACTTTTTAAAGGTACCAAAGTAAAAATTGTTAGCTTAAGTGCTCGCGTCAAACGGAAATTTTAAAAAAACATCTAACTTCCCGTGGTCACTGGAAATTATATTTAAGAAATGCGCTAACTCGAATTTGAATTTACTAGGGAAAACACATCATGGACTACGTTTCGAACTCATAAGATGATTAAATAAAATTATTTAGAAAAAAGATTACACCTATAGATATTAATATAAACTGTTTTATGCTAATGAATGATTTATTAATGACTGTATTTACATTTGATCAGTTACAAATTATATTCTATACATTCTTCGTATATATTTGATCAATGTTTCAGTCATGTTAATGAAGCTTTTGCAAATGTTTCTAGCGTACTGTATGCGTTCTATTTATCAACACAAAATGCAATCATCTCTACTTTAAAACTGTTGGAATTCGCTGCCAATGTTTAGTCGTTTTAGATATAACTATTATTTACACGTAATTAGAATTGTATAGGCTTTCCCATACATGTGGAATGATATAATAACATTGAATGTAGATATCTTAAATTTCTCAAATAATCGGATTCGACAGTTATACTAACTTCCTATACATATGGGTATTAATTTAAATCGATTCTGTTAATCTAAAATGCCGTGATAAATTAAAAAAAATTATAATTTTTGGTTCAATTTTATAATTTTAAACGATTTTAATAACAACCAGACACGTTCAAAATCTCTTTTTTTCAACTGTATTTATCGCAGTAAAAAGTTTTTGAAAATAATTGAGAATCGTTTCCACACGTTAAAGGTTGCTCCATTAAGTAAGTATTTGTAATAATCGGTCATTGTAACTCGACAAAAAGAAACCGCAACACTTAAAAATAAAACGCGTTTGTCTGGAGTTTCGACATGATTTTTTTTGCACACCAAAAATAAGTACAAGGCTTAAAATTTATCTCACATACAGAGAAACCGAGGGATACGAGAGTGCAAAATATTTGTATATATCGAAGTACAAAATTGCAGCGGTCACTCGAAACGCAAAAAGTGCGGGTCCATTGGAGCGTTTTATTCGTATCTGTATAAATAAAAGCCAGTTGAGAAATGGTGAGGAAATTACGATCCCGTTGCAGTCGAGTCAGGTAAATGTTGGCGATAAGTCAATCAGGCCGCACCGGAAGAATGACTGGGAGATAGATAGCGATTGAAATAGAGGGAGAAGAAGAGAGAGAGAGGGAGAGAGGGAGAGAGTGAGAGGGAAACGTCGATACGGAATGTCTGTAAAAGTAAAGGAACACATCATCCGAAGCAGAGTAACTTTCTTTGTGTATCCCGTTTCGCGCCTAAGTTGGCCTCGTTCGCTACGTTGATAAATTCCTTTCTCACTCCCAGCGAGTGACTCTCGTTTAGCGCGCATGCATCTCTCGAGGAGCCAGATAACGATCTCGCGACGTACTCCAAGACAATGCGAACTTCATTAAACGGTACGTCATCGACGCGACACCCGGTCTTTAGGCTCCTTAACTCTTAGATATTCGACGATGAAAGGGCGTGTCTGATCGTCATACAACCTTTTTCCTTTAACTTTATTTAATAAGTATACTCTTTATCTACTTTTTTCTATTCATCTTTTATTACGTCATAAAGGTATAGAATTGATATTTATTAAGTACCTATACAGTACCGTCAATAAGTTTAAGATCATTTGGAAATTTTTTATTTTAGACAAATAATTTACATTATTTCGAATGGGAGGAGTTCTTAAATTTTGTTCAAAAATCGTACTATCAACTATATTTTTTTAAATAATTAATGCTCATAATTTTGAGTAATATCAGTTGAAAGATACAGAAATATCCTGTATTTTTTTAAATTATTCTACAATATTTTCTTCGAAAGTTCTCGATCGTTAAATATCAGATAAAATATACACATTTAAATGAAAAATTTACAAATGATCCTAAACTTATACGGACGATACTGTATCTTCTTCCCAAATATATTTTTTATTAAACTACAGTGTTTTAATTATTAGCAATTTTAATTTTTAAAGCAGTAACTATATTCCAAAATTAATATTGACAGAATTAATTTCAATTATATAGATTGATTATCTGTAAATTTATTTCAATTATCGCCGAGAGTTAGACTTCTTATAGTTATTTCGTATAATTTTTCATTAAGTTATTGGTATGGCAAACGGTATAGCTACATCCGACTTTGATCAACGTAACATTCCACACATATATACGAATTAAATAAATAGCTGAAAAACACATTACCAAAAGTAAATAAATTTAATCCAAGATATTTTCCAAAGCGTAGTCAGTGGAACATATAAATCCACAGAGTCATCCTTCTCGTTGATAACGTACACGAAGATTCAGTAAGTCGACATCCCGCGCGCGTCCTAAAGAATCCAATCGACCGAAACGATTTCGTTTGTACGGATCAATCTTTCTCGTTGTGGCTTAAATCGATGTAACGCAAAGCGCCAGGTGGGACGTTTGTATCGAAAGCGACGTTAAGTAAGCCGTGAAATAAGTACGGGTTTCGCGTTATTAGGGTAACCGGTTCGACCCATCGTTTCCATAAATTTCGTAGAGCAAGAGGTTGGGGGAACGGATGTGGCGGAGGAGGGACGGAGAGAAAAAAGAGAGGATGTTCCTACGCGGGCGCAACTTTTTATTAAAAACGCAGTTGCCGCGAACTCGAGCACTTGTACTTCGTTATGGCTCTTGCATAAAAGTTATATAGTTCTCTGCTATGTAAATATCGAAGGAGTTCCGATTTATACGAGGTTAATAAAGCCGGGCAATCTCGGTTCTCGTTTCGTAGGTTGTTGCGCTACACGCTATATATTCCTCTGTATGTATATGTATATATGTGTACCTGTATGCTGTATGTATACCTATACGTATGCATATGTACATGTATATGTGGACATTACATATACCGCCTTACGATTTTATTTTAAATTAACCATTTTGTTAATACTTGTATAGTCGGTTTGCGCGTATAACCGGCGCTGTTATCTCTTTTATCGATTGTAAAGCATGTAAGAAACTTGTATCGTGCGAATTTTTTTCTCGATTTTTACTATCCAATTGATATTGTATTGTATCGAATAAAAAGAAGTAAGTGTTCATCGAATGCATTCAGATTTTTTATCAAACTATTTATCCTTGCAGGTAATCTTTATTATTTTTTACTAGCCTTGGCGCCAACTATGGTTTTGTCGCCTTTTCATATGCCACGGATCTACCCATGTTTTTTCAATGTATTTTAGTTTGTTGAATCTGAATTTTTTTGATAGAATTTAAAAAAAAATTGTAGGTATATTATTGTTATTAACAATTTAATTGTTTAAACTGCGTTACAAGTCACTCTAAAAACAATTTCAACATTTTAATTATACAGAAACCTAGATATTTTTGTTACAAGTTTTTTCGATTTTGGTTCGATAAAATATATTGATTGGGTAAAAAAATTATTGCAAATTTAATGGAAAAATGTTGCCCTTTTGATACCAGCGCTCACTGCTTCGAATATATCGTCGCCTCCGAATAAAAACATTCTAACTCAGAAATCGCTTGGAAAATACGTTAACTCAGAATTCGCTTGGAGAACACGTTAACTCAGAATTCGCTTGGAGAACACGTCAACTCAAAAATCGCTTGGAAAACACGTTAACTCAGAATTCGCTTGGAGAACACGTTAACTCAGAAATCGCTTGGAGAACATGTTAACTCAGAAATCGCTTGGAAAACACGTTAACTCAAAATTCGCTTGGACAACACGTTACCTCAAAAATCGCTTGGAGAAGACTTTAACTCAAAAGTTGCTTGAAGAACACGTTAATTCAGAGGATGATTTTTGGCGCCTCGATTTAAGTTGGCACCACTACCAAAAATTTTAACAGTTCAAGAATAAATAAAAAAACTTTCATATATTTATACACGTATTTTTTTTTTAATTTCTCTAAGCGTTCTTATTATACACTAATGCGTTCTCCTAAAAAAGGTGGAAAATTCTTTAAATATTTAAGAAAATCGTAGAAATTAGTGTTTTCGATAACTTTATGAAATCGATATTTATACGGGCTCTCCATAAATGTGTAAAAGTACATAAATTTATTTCTACTATAAAATATAGTACACAGGTGTATATTCTCTCAGATAAAAGTTGTCGCCTCAGCATAAGCGAGGATAATAATATAATTCATTTGAGGGGATTATCGGATATTACGCCAGAAGTGTAAATAAAACTATTCACCCTGTTCACTTTGATAATAGCTTACTTAATTATATGAATTTCTAAATTAATTCAATGCTGTTAAATTTTGTATTAATTAGCTTAAATAATGAATTTAATTTTGACTTAATTATAATATATATATGTGTGTGTGTGTGTGTGTGTGTGTGTGTGTGTTGTGTGTGTGTGTGTGTGTGTGTGTGTGTGTGTGTGTGTGTGTGTGTGTGTGTGTGTGTGTGTGTGGTGTACGTGTGTGTGTGTGTGTGTTTGTGTGTGTGTGTATAAAGTATACTTTGCGTCGCAAGGGGGAATACAGTTGAACTTTCTCCCATACAAAAGATTTTTTAGATAATCGCTAAAACTAAACAACGCAAATTTTTTAATATTTATATTAAAACAATATAATTATGAAATAATGCAATTTCATAAAAATAAAGTACCAACACATCACAATATCAATTCTTTCAAATATTTATTCTACGATTTATAGTAGAAATAAATTTATGTACTTTTACACATTTATGGAGAGCCCGTATAAATATCGATTTCATAAAGTTATTGAAAACACTAATTTCTACGATTTTCTTAAATATTTAAAGAATTTTCCACCTTTTTTAGGAGAACGCATTAGTGTATAATAAGAACGCTTAGAGAAATTAAAAAAAAAATACGTGTATAAATATATGAAAGTTTTTTATTTATTCTTGAACTGTTAAAAATTTTTGGTAGTGGTGCCACTTAAATCGAGGCGCCAAAAATCATCCTCTGAATTAACGTGTTCTTCAAGCAACTTTTGAGTTAAAGTCTTCTCCAAGCGATTTTTGAGTTAACGTGTTGTCCAAGTGAATTTTGAGTTAACGTGTTTTCCAAGCGATTTCTGAGTTAACATGTTCTCCAAGCGATTTCTGAGTTAACGTGTTCTCCAGCGAATTCTGAGTTAACGTGTTTTCCAAGATTTTTGGTTGACGTGTTCTCCAAGCGAATTCTGAGTTAACGTGTTCTCCAAGCGAATTCTGAGTTAACGTATTTTCCAAGCGATTTCTGAGTTAGAATGTTTTTATTCGGAGGCGACGATATTAACTTCGGTTTAAATAAAAATGTTTGAACTTTGTAACTCACTTTTGATAAGATAATTATAATTCTAGCACGGAGAAGAAAAAAAATATATTAAATCATACAACTATATCAATAAAAAAACAACTAAAAATATAATAATATAAAAAATATGTCGATATAACATTGATCCTAATAATAATTCAATCTTGGCGAGAAGAAGCTCATAGTAAGACTAATATGCTGAATTTTGATTTGTTATAATATCTTTATTATTTTTAAAAGTATTGCAAATTTAGTGTAGTGGATATTTTAAAGCTTATTGAAATGACAATTCCAAACTTAACGTAAACGCAATAATTTATTAGTTTTACTTTTTTATATATTTAATATATTACTAACATGTTATTTTAATGTATTTTATAATAAACTATGCTCGCACATAAAATTAATAATTCTATATTATTAGTTATTAATTGTTTTGTTCGTATGATACATTTTTATCTGTGTTTTCTCGTTGACACGAATTTTCAATTATAAATTCAATTTGTTATTTATAACAGTATGAAAAATGTATGCGAATAATACTCAATTTAGAAAATACTAATTTATTTTACACGTTTATTAATTAAATAGTGTTTTATTAATAATCATTTTATTAACATTTAATAATTAATATACGTATTATACACGTATTATCGCGATGTACATTATTAAAATAACAGATGCATTTTTTTTACAATTTAAACTGTAAGAGAATTCGTAATTGTATCTAAAAATTAAAAGAGAAATTCATTTAATATCTTACAAAGAATTATATAATACAATGGAACTCGACTTGATCCGAAGTATTCATATAGTTTTAATATAATCTTTTGCCTTGGATAATAAACTGACGAGAATGGAGAAACGTGGATATTAAATAAAACTATTGCTACAGCCTTGAATTCTAATTAATTTTCCATTATTTTATATTCGCAACAATATAATATCATTTGTCAATTGTTCGTTACCGTAGCCTGTTACACTTTGTGTATTATTGTTTCGAATTACACATGTGTTTGTGTGTGTGTGTGTGTGCGTGCATATATATAGCATAATTTATTTAACACGAATAATATACGAGTGATTTGTGAATGTTCACGTGCGAGGGTATGTGTGTGTTTTATAAACCGAATGCAGTTGTTTATTTCATTAGCGGTTTGAACTCCACCATGTGATGGACTTAATTACAATTCCACACTTAATTGAAATACGTGGGTCGGAACTCAGTTTCAAAGTGCAGCTTATCTATTTCAACGAACGTGTGTGAAGATAAATTCGACCGAATGTTCGGTACGTGGTTTATAATCCTAAAGGTTTAATGATTAGTTGCATCAGAACTCTATACCTCTGGGTAACTTTTATTATTTTTCACATCGTATGATTTTCAAAATTTTGACAACTTCTCGATGGTTGGATCGACAGATCCGTAAAAATGCTACAACTTCGAAAGAAATCACTAAAACGATTACACTCTAGTAAAAAAAAAAGATCTTATGTACATTGATCTCGTTTTAACAAAATGCAATCTAAAACTACTACTCCTACTAGTGCTGCAGTAAAATTTATTGGTTTTCCTTTTCAAAGTGACGAACGATTTTATAACACTGAAAATCGAACAACTTGCCTACTAGTAAAAATTCACTTACATAGAATCGTTTCTTACATACTAAAAAAAGAAAAGATTATACCTTTCACAGTTAAATTATACATTTGAAATTCGTTTAAAGTTTCTGTTGGAATGTTTAAAAAAAGAGCAAATGCGATTATTTCCCAGAAGGCACACATAATTATTTGGAAAATACAAGATCATGAGGCACACCCTTCAGGAAATATCAAAAACTAGATTGTAAATACAACATTTGCATCGAGTTCACCCAAATCCTCGATTCACCGTTGAGCTCATTAAGCTGGTATATCAATTATATTCGTATAAGATATATCCATACATATATATACTTATTAACTTTGAACGATCTTATCGCGTAAAGCAGTTTTCCTCGCTGCAGTACTGGTAGTGGAGATACCGGATTATTCATACATACATATATGCAGTCGCGCGTGTATAATCCGGAGAGACGAGGCGTTATTAAAGGGGTCGAAGCTCCGAAAACAATCGGATTTTAAGGAGTCGTCTACACGTGTGTTGGTGTGTGCAGCTATATATATACACACACACACACACACACACACATATACATATATGTGTATACGGGCCGTTAATTAGCGACGGGGGGCCGTTACACGTCCGTCCGTTTCTCGGGGCATCCCGATGCAAATCACGCCGCACAACCGCGCGCGTTCAGCACAATCCGAGCTCTGGCCTGTGGAGGATGCAGTAAATCAGGCCCTCTGCGAGGCGCTAAAGAGACGCTGCTGGGTTGCATTTCCCTCTCTCTATATCCATCGTTCCTCTTCCTTCCTTTCGATATTGTGTCTTTTGATACATCATATTCTCAGATAACCGCGATCTTATTCTTTATTTTAATTAATTACTTTTTACAATGACACTCGTATGTTCTAATTGTGTAATCTTTCTATATATATATATATTCACACTTTTTCCGAGTATGTGTACACAAAATTATTTATTAATATTTACGTTCTGATTATCGGATTATATTTTGTTGTTAATGTTAATACCAAGTACATTCTTCTCTCAATGTCTAAATTGATATTTTGAGAGATCAAAGGAAATTCTATTAGATATTGAATCAATAGTATAATCTGTATATACCTATATTACTTGTATAATCTATTAAATAATACAGTTATATATTTAATACTAGGTGCGTGAAAATAATAAGAAAATCAAGGTACAAACTTTTGATGCCTCTTATATTTTTGTACCTACAAATCGACTGAGTTGACAACAGCTGATTAAAATATGTAATTAAAATTAATAAATTAATGTAAATGTGTTGAGTATGGTAAGTTAAATTAAATTAATTTTAGTTGAGAGTTACTTTTTTGGTAACTTTTAATTGCAATACGTTACCGCATAATGTTATGTGTGATGTGTCAATTCGTAATACATGGACTAGTAACAAGTGGATGGAGTATAGAGAACAAAATAATTAATATATTTAAAATGTTTTTACATTAACATTCTCTACACCGATATGGTATAAATTTTAATTCACACACGGATCGCTTGAGGCAGTCAAGTAGAAATAAGAATTTATAAAATTCACTGTACATCTAAACTAGATGTCGATAGCAGCGAACTCACAATCTGACTGGCTTTATAATTACTCGAAAATAGACGTTCAGTTTTACGCTTATATATCTCGTCAAATATATTATACATGACCGCAAATTTAGTTATCAAATTCTATCGTTCTACGTTTTAATGATGACTCCTAGTCGCATTTTGATTATCATACACGCCAGAAATATTTCGGTAAGTGTGTGTGTGTGTGTGTGTGTGTGTACGTAGACATATATATATATATATGTGTGTATATTATAAATATATATATATAGATTCGCAATATACCATTGCGATTCAATGCAATCAATTAGGCGGTTACGTGCGTCAGGGTTGAAACAGTATTAACAGTCCTCGAACTAATAGCTGTGTATCACTATTATTAATATGCACGTCTAGCAAACTCCTGACTGAATTAACCTAATGGTGCTGTGTGCGCGAACAACGTTTCCGTTACGGAAAAAAAATCGGAATACCTGCGACGTTTTTCCACGTGGTTGACGCCTCTTTTCTCGTGTTGGGAATCGATAATACACACCTGAACCTTGCATACAAATCATACGCGAGTGATCCTATGGAACTTCAAGGGCTACGGAGAAAATAATTGCGTCGCGGTATTTGTTTAACGGAAACGCGGACTCTCGTGCGTTTGCATATATGGAAAGAATATCAAATTCTCTTTAAGAATGGTGATGAGATGACTTAAAAACACATTATCGCTTTGACAAGGATTATTTGTGAAAAAAGCAAAGAAGGGTTTATGTCAGTTTGGAAAATAAATAACACATTATTTATTCAGTTTTGTTTTACCAATGACAAGTGTATAATTGTGACTAATTATTAATGCTGCTACTCCGGCTATTAATTCTGTTGTAGTTTTATTTAGAGGATTTTTACGAAGCATAGGTAATACGAATTAATTAATCTAATCGAATTTATTACACCTGAATAAAATTTAACTTTATAGGATAAAAAGTACAATTTACTACATGACCCGCTTACATTAAAAAGTAATCTTTTATTATTTAATTTTTGCTAATATGTATCAGAATAAAATAATATTGATTTTTATATTGACGCGAAAGAAGTACTTTTTATTTATTTTGTTAAAACGTTTTTTTATACAAAGATCAAATAATTTTTTTCACAAAGTCTATAAGTAGAATTTTTTTACTCTATCCGATTAAGTTAAAACTTTATTACTTTGAGAAAAAATTTACTGTGGAATACAATCAAGATCAATAATTTTTTCATTACACGCAACAAAATAAAAGGGATCGTATAATTAAGTAAAAAAGTCACGTTTACAAGGGAGACATTTATTCATATTCATATATAATCATTTTTATTAAGCTGATATTTAGTAAAAGAATAAATTCTTTAATATTCGCACCTAATATCGTATAAAGCTCACCCTCTTACGCGTATAAAATTCGAATATTAGGTAATTTTCTTTTTTTCAAAAGTGCAATTTTCATTCGGTAAAATTTAACTCGTAACGAGAGGATCGTACTCAACGAGAGCGAAGAGCGACGAACGGGAGAATTTTTAAAGATGGGATCTACGAAACGGTATGGTGCGAATACAGGTGCAGAATTTTAGTTTCGGATTGTTGAGGATCGGATGCTTTATATTCGAAATGTGAACATCTCTAGAAAAATGGGTTAAAATTTGCACTTCCAATGGAACGTAGAGCAGGTATATTTTATTTCGATCAATTGTAATATAAAAAAATTATATTTAGTCGATATTTTGAAATTAAAATATCGTAAATAAATAAATTTTAATATCTTATTGTATCATTTAGATACTTATTTTTCTTATTCGATTATCGAAAATTATACCGTTTTACATTTTAATTATTCAGTATATAACTTTTTTTTGTTATATACAGCTGTTATAATTATGAAATATTAATATATTGTATCAACAAGTCAATATCTAAAGTAAATTGAGATTCAGCTTTCCTTATGAAAACGGTACACAGTATCAATTACATATAATTTTCGAAGTAATTATTTAAATGAACACTGAAATAATAATCCTTAATCGTT
This sequence comes from Theocolax elegans, assembly GCA_026168455.1. Lineage (NCBI taxonomy): Eukaryota > Metazoa > Arthropoda > Insecta > Hymenoptera > Cerocephalidae > Theocolax > Theocolax elegans. Next base: position 14,776,664 of record CM047425.1, on the reverse strand, counting down.
GTTTGATAGTAATAAATTTGAATAAAAATGTTGTGAGAAAATGTTGAAAATAAAAAAATCAGCTCCAAATTTGAATATTCATACGTAAGACGTACATAATTTTGTACACGTATTATAAAACGAAGTAGATTGTCGATAAAGACGAAAATTGCTTAAAGATTTAAACAATTTGTTGACACAACAATACCTAAGTATCAATTAACGTTAAAATGATAATTATGCTTACTTATGAGTTCATCGATTTGAATAATAATACCTTATTATTATTACGCGTTAAACACCGAGAACAATTTGAACGATCATGAGCGTCTGAATAAGTGTACAAGATCCACTCGATTAATTTTAACAATCATTGGATAGTGCAACGGACCTGAGCGAAGGTCCCCAACGTAAAATACGCATATAATACATCTCGTCGCGATAAGCCAGATGGCTGGTGCGTCAGCACTCAGACACCAAGCGTGAGAGCGCGACTCGGACAGTGTCGTCCGAACGCACATCAAATACTGACAAGTGTAACTTGAAATTGAATAAATTACCTCTTCGACTTATTCGATCCCTGTACTTGCTGCTTGTACACCTATGATCCGTATTACCAAACGCACAATCTTCTCTCTCATATTCGCAGCAATTTTAACAAAATTAAATGTACATTGTATATATAAGTATAAATAGAAGTAAATATCGAATCTATAACTGGTATAGGTATAAAACTTGTATCTCCGACCCTTGAAATTCCTATCTCCATGGTTCTGAACGAAGGGGGAATAAAATGTCTTTCCCTCGAAGGTGAAATGCGCGTAGTAGTCTCTTTGACGGTCGGGGCGCTGTTAATTTAATTTTTTTTGCTAAATGCAGCATTGCAGGTGAATGTATTTGCATTTGAAAGGTGGGTATGCGCGCTGCAAGTTTTCGCGTGCATACCCATCCTAAGTAGCGCTCAGTATTTTATGTCTCTCTGTGTCCCTTCTCTTTTCCTCTTCACTCTCTTCTTCCTTCCCTTTGATCTACTTACCTTTTTTTTACTCACCGCGACTACACGAGCACTTTTCGTGCGGTTGATCAAATATGAAACAGAGTATATAGCCTATATAGATTTTGAAAATACGAGCCGGGTGAAAAAAGGTGATTTAAGACGTGTCTCTGTTGTAACTGTATGTATCTATACACACATATATATAAAAGCAATTGCACCTCGTTAACGATGCCACAGAAAATTATTCGCAAGGCTCATCGTTTCGCGATAATCCGCGGCAACATATATGAGCTCGATTTATTCTTGCGGTCGTGATCACTTTTTACTGCGCGTGGGATTATTCAACCACAAAGTTTCTTCATATTTTTTTGTTTCTTCTATAATCTATTGTACATTGAACATTTTTTTTTTCAATTTTAGACTTTAAAGCTCGCGAAAATAAAAGCTTTCTCTTTGAGAAAGTTCACAAATGTCACATAAATATATATATGTGTGTGTGTGTGTGTGTATGCACACACAAGAAATGTTTGTGCGATGGATTTCGTACCGAAAGGATTTTTAGTTTCAACGTTTTTAAAGTTATTTCCATTCCGGTATATATGTTCGTGGAAAAATTTATTTCCCTGATTTTATGGGCAAGTTTAATTTGTCCACGTAACATTGAATTCCATGTTGATTTACGATGTTCATGGTTTTGAAAAATCGTTATGTCGAGATGGGAATACAATCCTTTTGCGATTATATATATTTTTTACAAAGATAATCACACGCGAGGTAAGTAGAATGTCGAGTTACCTCTGAGACATTATTTCGCTTTAGGAAAATGCTTCTTCATTCCTTATTAGTACATTTATAGAATTACTGTTTAAAAATTCTTTAAGGTTTTGTAATTAATATTGCTATAAATATTTTGTAAAACTAATCGCAATAAATTTCAATTAAAAATCTTGAACTTTATGAACTCTGTAATTTTATTATTATAATGTATGCTACTAATCGAGTGATATTTAATTTTTAAAAAAAATATATTACCCTATTAACACTTCTGTGTCACATATTAAGATTTATGTTTTTGTATATATTTTATATTAATATATTATCTAACTCATCTTCACGGTGTAATTATATTTACGGACACTCAGTTTTCAATTGCGGTAAATTCATACAAAAAATTAAACACATATGGTTTGTACTAAAAAATTCATAGTCAGTATTGTCCATCATATAGATATATTTAACACAAGATAGCACAAACCAACCCTTACCGCAAATAATAGTGAAATGAATTATTAAAAATATCACTATTATGTTGATATAAAATACAATAATTTAGGATAATTTAGCTTTTACCAACACGACTAGTAATCCATAATTTAATGTTTTAAATCAAAACCAGCCCATTTAATGGATACACTTACGGTACATCATTCAAAATTCACCATGTTATATTATACTATGCACGGGTAGTTTTATTTCCCAATTTTATTCGTATTTGCGTAACACTCATCCTTCTTCGGATATTTCCATAATATAAAGTAGCGCGAATTTTTCATGCTGTTTACGAGAAAACCAGAGTATGTTATAAAGCTTTTTTCCTTTCTTTTAATTATTATACGATACGATTACATTTTCTTCAATTATTATATTTCGTTTTGTTCGAAAAAAACAAATCTAAATAATAAAATAGAAACTTAGTTATTAACATACACCTAATTTATGAATAATTCTGCGACGTGTATTATAATAAATACCATTGCTCGGTAAAACAATGTATATTATTTCAAAATGTTAAAAGATTTCTGTAAATCTAAACATGGAAATATAATAATATCATTTCGTTTAGTTTGAATTAATATCGAAACCGCGAATTTGACGGACCTGCATTTAGATAATTTGTGGATAATAATACATTTTAACACTTCAAATATACAATAACGTACAATTGATTAGGTAACGAAGACCTTCAATTCTCAATCATAAGTTGCTACCTTATTTTAGTATTCGATTTATAATTAAATTAAGATTAATCAAATTATATACACATATTTATATATACATATATAAAATCAAAATAGTTTAATAAACCTTAGTAACATTCGCATAGTCGAGATTTGTGTTCATTCGAAACGATAATACAATCGATTGATTACGTAATGTTCGCGGTGAATTCTGGAACTATTGAACAGTAGAAAACGTTATGATACCGATCGTTAATTAGATTTAATTGAACCGTTATTTGACTATGCGCGCACTCGCTGTCAACCGTAAAGATTTCTATAGTTATTATCTCTACACAGAAGATTAAAGTGATGAAAAGGACAGGGTAGAAACCGAAATATATATATATATTGAATTACAGTATTCTCTAACGAAGGAGATTCGAAATCATTTGACATACGTATGTATAGGTGCGAGTCGCGGACGGACACACACATAAATAGATCTACACACGGACATAGATCTAGAGGTAAGTATTTATGGAATATCTAACGTTTCGATTGAATTAGGTCAGGATTACTGTGTACGTGTGTACGTGTGTGTGTGTACGTGTGCATGTACGGGGATTCCGCATTTATCTTAAAGGCCGATTAACGAGCGCGAAATAACAAGTCCACGTGGAGAAAGTTGAAAGTTGAGAGTTGAGAGAGTTTTCATTGCCAAGAGTTTGAAAAAGAAAAGTTGGTGTGTGTGTGTGTATGTGAGCATGTGAGTGTACACACACGATCGATAGTGTTTACGTAGGTACGTATGTGAGCAGCTGTGCATTAGCTAAATGGGATATATTCTCGAGGAGACTTTTAATCTTAGCGTCACGTATCCACGTACGCGATAAATAAACTCGTCAATTCCGTTACACTTTTGAACGATCTTAAAAGCGCATCCTTGTTTTTAGAAATGCTGCTGCTTTAAGGTGATTGAATGGGTTTGATCGTAGGGTATAGAGCTCAGGAAATTGATGGGTTGCTGTTAACTGCCTGAAAAGTCGATTGCTTACGACAGGTACGTATATACTTTTTTTAACTATTTAATTAAGTGAAAATCATTTACCGGTTAATTTATTATCATTTATTTAGAAACTATACATATATTTATTTTATGATGAGTTTGAGGAAATTGCGTGTGTATGGAATATTCGATATAAGAAAATAGAATTTATTTTTATATGATTGGTTCGATGAGTGAAGCAACTTATTTTTGTATTTAGTTACTACTTTTATCTCGAATAAATTGTTAGAATACTTATTTATTAAGAAAAAGAGCTTAAAAAATGGATACGTGGACGAGTGTGAAATTGAGACTCAATGTGTTGACAATTTGGCATTATAGAACACTTATTAGAGGACGTAGTAAAATATCGTGACAAGGCATGTTTACGTAAAGTATTAGATGTACTCTAAAGTATTTAGGGCAACTGTTTGAATATTACGAGGTAATTTTCAGTTTAAGGAAAACAATTTTATTGAAAAACATTGATTAATACATTCTACATTATTCAGTCAATTTAATGAATTTAAATTGATCACTTTAACCTGTTTTCACTTATTTACGAGTTCAATAAGTTTTAAATTAGCGAAAATGATGATATCTCTATTTCTGCACTTTCACATCGTATACAATAAAACTATAAATTGTATTTTTACGTCATTATATTTATTGACGCGAGACTAATAATTAAATTAACGCTATAATTGTCTTTTTATTAAAAGACAACATATATAAGACATGTGATTGGTGGCGTTTGAGCTATTAACACTAATCGCATCGTGTGAATTGCTAATATTTATTTAATCAAATAGTAACATATAATTACAAGAAATTTATGTATTTAAATTTATGTAGTAAATATTTTTCTATAAAATTTTATTTTGATCTAAAATAAATTGTTGATAAACTATTAATAGCTTATGGAATAATTAACGAATTCGAATTGACACTGGAGTCCAAATCATCACACCTCTCGCGTGATGTGTCTGTAAGGAGTTTGTTTATATTATTGTTTATATTATTGTCAGTTATTATCTATAAAGTACCTTAAATATATAGTTATAGCGATATTTAGCTTTGGTAACAAATTTTTAAATTGTTATTGTACTGATGTTTACACAGTTTAGACAGTGAATTATTTATTCAAACTATGGATTTAATGCTTTGTATTTGCAAACTGTGACTATATCTTCTCATTTGTTTATCAGTTATTTATTTACTGTATCTCTTTTATTACGCAGCGTTGTAATTGCCTTTGAGATACTCTCATTATATGCATTTTTGTGACATTATAGATTTTATTATAATACTAACACTCTTGTTGGACATGTATTCTAATATAAAAATATTAAAAAAGCCAGAGCCGCAGACCCTAATAATCGTTTTTTCAAAAATTATACGTTATTAAAGCTAAATATTGAAAAAAAAGACTTCATTTCTACGCTTATAATTACTAAGCTATCAAATATTGACATCCAAACTAAAGTTTAATGAAAAGCTGAGATAATATAGATATAATTTAAAAAAAATACGCTCAAATCCGTTAGAATGGAGCAAAGTTGCAAAAATTAAAAATTAGAAGAAATTTTAACAAAAATTAGGCATTACAAATTTTATTGATTTTTAAGCTAAATTTCTTAAAATTCTTAATTCGGCTCTAATTTTACTGAATTCTAATCAATCTGAGCGTATTTTTTATAATTATATTTATTTATCTCAACTTTTTATTCAACTTTAGTTTGAGTGTTAATAATTGATTGTTTAGAAGTTACAAGCGTTTAAAGCGTATCCTCTTTTTTGTAAATTTTGCTTTAATAGCGCATAACTTGAAAAAACGATTGTTAGAGTCTGCGGCTCTGGCTTTTTTAATATTTTTATATTAGAAAAAATAATCCTACAAGCTGGGCACGTTCCGTTTCCCAAACATATGAGAATCTTCTTGTCAGTGTGATCTAATGTTACGGAAACTCTTAAATCAAATGAATAAATACATTTTTTTAAATGTATTTTTTGGGTTATAAATCTATTTTACTTTAGTTTACTTAATAGTTATATTACTTTAATTTTTATTTATTATAAGTATTTTGATATATATAGTTGTTATAATTGAATAGTTATATCTGATATTGGTAGATTTTTATCTATAATTCACTGCAGCAATTTGTCGGTCATAATGTTGTGAAGCTGATGGTAATGTTTTATTTTGAAATTAATGTAAATCATTTTTGTAATAATGTGGGGATAGATAGAATCCGTTGTTATTTTCCTAACTATCACAAATAGTGCGTAAACAAGCACGAATACTGCACATCAACTTAAATCTCTCTGATAGAAAGTTGATAATACAATACAGTTGGATACTTTATATATAGTATAAAAAGAAATAATTATTTATAATCCTTATGATATAGTTTATAAAAATTCTCAATAATATGTAGTATAATATACTCCTGTAAAAAGATGATTACGTAAAAAAGATTGGTACATTCAAATGTAGGGTTAGACAAAATTAGTTTCTCTGTCAAATCGAGCGACCAAGAAATTTTTTTTATGTAAATTTGAGAAAAGTTTTTTGTACATTTTGGATGATGGTGTACATTATTAGAGTTTACAATTTAATAATTTTTGGTTTTTATGTTCATTTTTATCCTTTTATAATTCAAAAATAGCTGATTCGACGTAAAAACTTCTTACTACCTTTTTCTGCAAATTATATAAAATTTTCAAAAAAATATTGTATGGACAATTACAATTCAGCGTCAAAAATAAGTCTTAAAAATTGCAAAAAAGTGTTTTTGCTCCAAGGTACCCCGTCAGGGAAAATCATTAAAATAGCTACAGATATACTTTTTATAATGTATATATTCAGTTACGGAGTGGACCGAAAATCGGAGTAACTACAAAAAGTGTAGAATAAAATCAATATATCGTAAAATATTGAATATCACACGTTATTTGACTGCGATTGCTACATCGTATCCTACTGATTGCCAAATTTTTTACTATCTACGTAATAAATAAAAAAGTAAAAAGAAAAAAGATTAATTAAATGTTAGATTCATTTACAGCTAATAAATTCTCTGCAAACATTTCTCCTGAATTTGCGGTATATCATTGTTTCATAAAGAAACATTCTACTCTATAAGTAATTTATTATTATGTCATGCTTGTATATCAGAAGCACTATCTACCAATTACTAGGTTGATACTACTTACACGGATATATTTAGGGCTTTTGATAAAATAAATGGTTAAGGTCGTCCCGCTAAATTATGAAGACTTGATATCAGAGAACAACTACATTTACTTATTGGATCTTATCTATCGGATAGAAAATAATCAATCATATTTGATTAACTGTATATCTACCTCATTTTTGCCACATCTTGGGGTATTCCGGCTCGTGTTATAGGGCCTTTTCATCAACATTCTTTAGCTGTTGTTGTTCTATTAATGGTCTGTCGTTAAATATTCATAAATGTAATTTAATTTATTTGGCAAATTAGAATGCCTAATACGTTTTATTCAATTCCTCAATAATATTTAATTGCAACACAATTTTATTTATTTCAAAACTTTTAAATGTACTGGATTTATCAAACGCTTAATAACTGATCTTTCTAATTTATTATTTATTTATAATTTTATAAATGTTGAAGAAAATCTAACGTGAGCAGATTGGAGGACTACTAGAATGACATAGTGTTGTAACTATTTAGAGTACGGGAGAAGCTCAAGTGCGCGGGAGCGTCAGAGAAGCCTGAATCGTTGGCTGAGCAAGTATAGGGTTAAAAGAGCTAGCTCTGAGTGTTCGGCCGCAAGCGGTTATATATTTTAATTAACCTTATATTGTTTAATTTTATTAAGACTAGTAAATATACATATTTGGCATTACAAAGTTATTTACAGGATTTGTTTCTTTTTATTTGACCCAGAACAAGATGAAAAATATTTTATTTCTAACTTTATTTGCTATAAAAAGCTAACACACTTATATGACTACTGATATTATTGTACTGAATATAGAATTCTTAAGACGCTTTTTTTATTGTATATTATGTTTTAAAATAATTGTCAATTTGCTATTTTGCGTTTCGTTCTAGAGTATAGCTACGAAAAATATAATTAAATAATCGTGGAATGTTTAACCGACAGGCATAACTCATTTTGATAAAATATTGTAATTTCAATCAACGTTACGCTCATTATTATTGATTTCACTAGTATCTTATCTTGTAATTGGACTTAGAGTCTATGCGATTTGTTAACTTAATAAACATGAATAGTTTATTATTATACGATGTTGAATAGTGATACGAATACACAACTATGTCCAACAATTGTAAGTTAACGGTGATAGTATAAATAATTCATAAAAATTGTTTCAAAAACAAAACAATAAAACTATGGTTTAAATATGAATTATTCTCGGAAGTATTTAATACGCGTAGAGTTGTAACGTGACTTACTTCTTCAATGTAAGTCTCTCTAGATTGCTGCAGTACATAATAAGCATTAAATATATTAAAATATAGTTTACTTTTTTGCATAATAAAAATAAAAAATTTTATTTTTAAAAAAAATTTATTTTTGTAAGAATTAAAATTAAAAGATGTTACTCGTCAGATAATGCGTAATAATTTGAAAGTTTGCAGTTGACGATTAAAACTATTTTATTGCTAACTGTGCGGTATAATTTAATTTACAGAATTCGTAACAGTAAACATATCGTATATCCGCGACAGATACACTTTTCGCGCTGTAATATTGGACAGCTGTGTCACGTAAACGAAACGTACACGAGCGCGTATATTACTTTGACTTGTTTATGTGCGCAGAATCCTCCAGAGCCGTCTAGAATTAGCTTTGCATTACGTTACTAATTTACTCAGTTGAAGGAACATCTCATATCCAAATTCAACTCTCAGGAGGAGCAATTCATCGAAGAGGTTTCCTGATGTTCGTGAAACTGTTCCAAATACACTTAATTTACTATATTTTACATCAAAACAATGTCTGCTTCCTTTAATCTTCTAAATGTTTGTAACTTCTTGCGGTTAACCAATATTAATTTTATAATTTATATTTTTTGTATTCAATTATACTACTATGAAAGCGAGTAATCCTCGTGGACAAGACTCGTGGAATATAAGTTTCTATTTGGTTGTAAGGTTGGTGTTAATATTTTACCCATAGATTGTACACCTTCCGATCGCGTAGTAAAATCTGGAGAAACACCAAACCGATCATGAAAATCACATCGACAGTGATAAGTCATTCAATACCAAACGCGGTTAACACTACTTATAGCTTTCCTGATCGGGTAAAAAGCGTTCCAGCCACTTTGTCTGATTATATAATTTACTAATAATAAAATTAATTTCTTACAATACATTCATTTCTTTAAAAAATTGGAAAATTATTAAAATGTTACATATTGTAAAAAAATTGACTCTTTTTTAATTCAGACATAAGTTTTCAAACTAAACCAATTATTAAATAATACAAATGTATTAATTAATTTCTTTACTACGAATAGGATATTTTATGAACATTCGTTAATCACAAGTTTATATTGCACGAAAATTTTCATGAGTACCACATTAATGAACAAAAGTGAAAATACAGTAATTATGTTTGGGGAAAAAATAGTGTACTAAATTTATAAGCCAGCGAAAAATAAAAAAAGCAACTCAGAACAGGATTTGCAAGGGGAGTAAAATAGTTATTAAACTTTTAATACAATTACGGGCGTGCACAATAAAAGCAAATATCGAAAAATAATAACTGTAAAAAACTGCACCATGTACAGAAAAAAATGTTATTACTGTGAAAATATTGCAAACCCATGACAGCCAGTGAAGAGAATATTATTTTTCTCATTAACGCTTGAGTAAATTATTTGCTAGCTAGAAATTGAGAAAAAAACATTTAGATTTACACGTGTCTACTACATATTCACTACGTCTAACAATTTAGCTTCTGTTTCTACACAATTTTTCCTTCCAATGGTATAAGTAGATTCATAAGTATAACATATATTAAATATATAAATATGTATGAATGTTTAAAATCTCAATTTGCAATAAAGAAATGTGCAACGTAGACAAGTACAGACATTTATGAAAATATGTGTTTTACCGAACATGAGACTATAATCTAATTATAGTAGACTCAACGTGTGCAATTTCCTCACCCTGCCGTAATTATTCGTATCTAATTGAAAACGCATATTTAAAGTAAAAATTAAATTAATTTCAGTTTAAAAATACGGAGTAATCAACTGCATTGTAAATATTTCATTGCGCAAATTATTTCATAAATAATAAGTCCATGCATTTATAAAAATATTATATACGTCGATCGATCATTTCTTATTAATATTTTCAACTTTCGAAAAGTTACTCGTAAATAATTCGACATACGTTATTATATATTAAATTTCCTTTCACCGTTACTCAAAAATTCGAGCGATTTATCATCATCGTTTTTACCTGTGCGAAGATGGTTTTGAATGGATTTTTATTGATTTAGTGTATACCTACGTGGTTTTATAAACATTAGTATTTTGAGACAGTATCGGATAAATTTTGATAGAATAAAAGAATCGTACAGTATTATCGAGGTGATATATATATGTGCATATACATTTTGGAAAAAAAATTTCGTTTACCAACTGCACGTACCCGAAATAAAGTAATCCCAAATGATGGATAGCTTTTGTCTTTAAATTCTGTGCAGCAGGTGTCCCTTTTACACAACACAAATAGCAAATTATAAAACTACGAAATTTAGGTATAAATGCAACTAAAGCAAATGATTATCTTTTTTGTACATTTCTAAAAGAAATACGTAATGGAAGAGTAAATTACTTTTAAAATGAAGATTCAACTTTGCAGGTTGCTAATAATAGGTTGGTAATAAAATATTGTCGATAGTTTTAACGAATTCGTTAAATAAATATATTTTAATAATAATATTTATTAACTGTACACAACCGATTAAACTACTTAAACTTTTTATCGATATTATTTTAGCTAAGAATATACTTCTTAATATTTTCAGTGAAACTTCACTCGATGTAAGATAACGCTCGATTACGTTTTGTATTAACGAGCTAATATAAAACTAGTAGTTGAAAAGAAAAATAATTTATATCAAAAGTCAGACACGGAATCAGAAGTAATTTCGATATTATTGGTAAATGTTAACCTTTATCCGGGAATCATCAAAATCGCGAGTTAAATAATCCCGTCATTAGTCCTTCCAACATTATACATATAATATATTCTAGCTCTCATATTTGGCAAATATGTCTATTTAAACAAGCTCGCGATGTTTGCATTAATTGGCTGTATTTATAAGGCGCAGTGCAAATATGGCCGCATATTCGCCAGCATTCCGTGCGCTCAATTAAGCTTGTGTAAATCGTGGATAAGTATAAAGTAATACCCATTTCATTATTTAAAATTTTTAAACGATTCAAAATTTTGTTACAACCGAGATAAGTTTGAATAATGATAGTCCTTGAAATATGTGTACAGATCCAAAGTTCGATGCGGATCGTTACTATGTATACGTCGGTTACCCTATAATACGCGCGCGCAATTACACTTTCCAATTTCGATTTTCTCAACCTCGATTTACCTAGGTATACGTCGTATATTTTTCGAACTAGAGGGGAGGAGGTGGTTGAAGGTGAAGTTTTCATTGCTCGGTATACGACTAACTCAGATTCGTACGCAAATGGGCCGATTGCGTTCACGAGTAGTTTGCATTTGTGCGCGCAAGCTCGCAGTAGGTTAAATTGTAAGGCCATTCTGAGTAACGTTTTTTGTATAAAAATTTTTTCTCTTATAACGTTAATTACTTTTTAAAGATTTTACAACTATTTTACCCATCATATTGTATCATTTATATTTTAATCGGAATATTATATTTTTTAATTTAACAACGAAATTAGATTTACAAATTAATATTAAAAAATATAATAGAGTTTTATTTGCATTCATAAAATATTGGCGTAGGTAAGATTCTACCCGGTTCTTTAAGAATCTCACGCTATAACAGCCGTGGCACTTATAGGCTTTAAACCTATTGTACATCCCCTATGCTCGGGCAGAAAAGGTTATTCTCAGGATTCTCGGTTTTACTGTACTTCTTGGTTGTGCTCGACTCTATTATATTTTTTAACATATTCACGCATTTTCAGGAAAACCGTCTACAGGCCTCTCTTTGTACTTTTCGATTAGTCGTATTTTAGAGTTTTAGATCGTTACAATGCGAGTCACTGTAATTAGCTAAAATTTTATATTTATTAATTTTTATTGGAAATTCTGTATTAATTATTATTCAAGATTCTCGCTTACAATAATCATTATAATTTGCTTACACTAAATGCGCATTGTAATTCACATATAAATGTCCCTAGCAATGTTAAAATTGCAGAATCATAATGATAATTAAAGCCCACGGAAATCAGATTATTGTACAGCTTAATGCTAATATTTCTCATTATCATGTTGTCGGTTACGTAACCACCATTTCGATTAAATAAATTAATAAAGTCGATATATCGTATGAGAAAGTTCATAAAATGCATCATCACGTCTACATAGCTGGGTATTAATAAAAACAGTTAAATTAGTATAGAACTAGAATAAAACAAAAATCTACAGGTTTGAAATTGATGCACTTTCTCCTGCCAGAAATTCGACGAGAGCCTGAAGTAAATTTCGAGACCAAAATTATTAGAATGTGAACATTTTCGAATCTAGATAATAAAACTTTACTTTTAGACAAGTAGCTTTTTTATTTAACTAATTTATTTTGTAAAAGTATATAGTTAGTCGTTAATTTAAAAATGCAAAATTATGTTAATTGATTTATTAATTTACCTAAGTCACTTCATGAAGCATAACATATTGATTATGCCCTTATTTTTGTTGATAACATATATAGCTTGATTATAATCACAAAAATATCTATCATACAATTTTTAACATTTGCAAACGAAAATATATTTAGGAAAATTTGATATATTCATAACGGTTTAATACATCCAAGTATAAACTTTTAAACGTGAAGAAATTATACAGGTATATACCATGGGAAAATTAATTAATTTTGCTGTGTAATCCTTGTTTACATATGCATCTTTAGGTACAAGTATTTCGTGCAAACTGCGCACTTGCTTGAAAAATTCATAAATGCTTTTTTGTATTAAAAACTATATATTATAATATTTTGCCCCCTTAAACGCTTAGTATATTACACTAATTAGTTTTATTGTTTAATTAAAGTTCACATGACATTAACATATATTTTACCTTTAAATTATAGTCTCCAACTTTAGAACAAAATACAGCTTCCACTGTTCCAAACCTTACCATATTGTGCAAGCATATTCAAATACATATTAAGGGATCATTAACCAAGTCTTTATGTCTATAGGAAGTGACTAGTTTAGGAAATAATCACCTTTCAATTTTGGAAATGTACATTGTAACGTAGTTCTCACTTACGTATGCATACCACGTTATTAGAATTATCCTGATTTAACTTAATATTTACAATATTGATATTATCCAACACCTGGTAAGAACCGAATTTTATTTGTATGTTGGGCGCCTGATCTTACCGTACTTGTATAATTATATATATGTCTCCCGGTCGAACTCCTCAGGACACGGCTTCAACGCCAATACGGAGGTGGCGAAACCAACGACGAAATCTCTCTCTTTTTTCCATTACTTAGAAGTTTATAAATAAATTGACGATCAATTTATATCGACTAAAGCTTTTAATTTATTCAGTACGAGGAAGTGTAATTATTGTACAAAATAAATGATCACTACGGGTAATCCACCGTTACAAATTGTATGATAATAAAACGACTCGATTTCTCGATTTCCGTTACACTAAAATCTCGCAAAGCTGGCCCGCTTTTCTAGTTACAGAGATATCTGTGGTACGAATTCTACCATAGTTCACGAAATGAAAATAGAAATTAAAATCCACCACGAATTCTGAGATACTACCAATAAACCCGTGAATATTAGTACTACGTACTTCCACAAGTTCGACGCTACGTGAATAAGTGTCGGTAAAGTTTTGTAGGAGAGTTTTTCGCGATGCGCAAGAAATCACCGGCTTCTCTCTCAGACACGATTTACGGAACAATAAAGTGGCCGTGCAGCCCACTTACCGCAGTAGAAATCTTCCTACTTAACGGACGTTGTTCAACAAAATTACTACGAATTACTATTTGAATTACGATTTATAGATCAGTGTACTAGGCTGCACAATCAAGTTAGACGGACCGGCTACGAATGGCGATCGGGACTCGCAGGATCCCGATCGTCCTCGTAGTTCGTCGTAGTGCAAAGCTAATTGTCTTCTTCTTCCTTTTTGTTTCTACCAATAGCATCTTCTTGCGCTTCTTTACTGTAGAGTATTGTTACCGCTGCCCGCGCCATCTATTCCCGCGCTATTCTCCATCTCCTTAGTGGCGGAATAACGAAATGATCCGTAGTTCGATGAGGAATAGACCTTGCGCCTCCACTAATGCAACAGGCGGATCTTTCATATCTCGTACACGTATATTACATATGGTCTTCTCACGCTCGTTCCGCAGTACCCTCTTCACAGCGTGCCACCATATGCCGCGACGTGCATAAGCGAGAGCAGCGAGCGCCGCCCTCCTCTACTGCGCTGACCCAAGTGTACGAGTTCGGCGAAGTGTCCTTTCCTTCATTCAAATAAGGACGGGTTTTATCAAGTGTAGTGAGTGCACCAGTTTCAAGATCATCATAGTCGTTGCTGTCGTTGTCCATCACCACCAGGTCATTGAGCAGAATCCACGGGGGAAATGGTTAGACAGCGGCAGTGGTAAGGTTGTATTGTTTTTCTTTACTTATTTTCTTCTCCATTCCTTTAGTCCTCCGATTTATTCAACAAATCATTTAAAATTCTATTTTTCATTTAACACCTTAACATTGGTGACAAGAATAACTCGGACCACGAATTGTAGCCGGTGTTTACCTCTTCCTAACCTTTAATTCCTTATCTTATATTCATCTATTTTACTACCAGACAACATTATACCTTTTCTCTTATCCTCTCCTAACCTTAAGTAAAATCAATATATATATATTATTATTATTATTATTAAACTTCCAGGACCACCAGGGAGCGGACCCAGGACCACCGAAGACCACCCAGGATTCATCGTTCAGGAGTAATGCCTCATTGCCTAAAGAGCTGTTCATGGTACCAGGCTTATATGCGAGCACAACCGTCAACTAACCTGGATGCTGTGAACGATTATTTTCTCGCCTGCAATTCACCGAGGAATCTGTGCTGGATGATGCTGTGTGAATGAGACTGCGTGTGTCAGTATAATATTATTATTAAATTAATTTAGTATTAAGACCAAGCGTTTTAGTTTGTAAATTTTATAATTCGATGGTAAATTGTTAGTTTATAAGTTATTTTATCGGCGATAATATGCATGTTGTACGAATAATTATATCTAAATAAAAGGAAAATATTCAAATATCGAATAATACAATTTGTACAAATAATTATATATATAAATAAAAAGAAAACTTTACAATATCGAACAATACAAACTGTGTCCTGATAGTAATTTTAGGTGCACGCTCACGTCGGGCGAGCATTGTGACACCCCTTTCTTCGGTTGCTAGAACCGTTATCTTGACACTGGCGTTGCAAATGGCGTGTGCAAATCGGCCATCTTCCATCTTCCGGGATACTGTAACAACGCCGATAATCCTATAACACTCCTTACTGTATCCATATTGTTTTTTCATATATATGTAGGAGCCTGATGGTAATCGCTCCTTGTGAGTGAAATAGAAGCACTCTGTGATCTCAATCGTGCCGTTACTAAGTATGTATACGTTAAAAGGTATGCGACTTAGGCTCATCGCATGCCAATTCTTGTTCTTCGAGCCGGTGGAAGTATATACGCAACATATTCCTGTGTATGCAGCCAGCCCCTGGTGGTGGCCGACAATGGTTGTATGCCTGAAATTTGGACTTTATTACATCTTTGTTTTTAAACTTGTCGGCTTTCTTCAGCTTAATTATTAATTTATGCATAGCCGGGTTTTTGATCGCAACAGCTCGGGTAGTCTCGCGTGGAGCTACTAGTCTTGGTAACATCTGCGTATGAGGAGTTACCCGTATTTATTGTCTTCTGCCTATTTTCTGATAGGACTTTTACCTGTCCTTCCAAGTATGCTGCTTTCGCTAGTAGTGTTGAGACTAGACTGTGCATGTTATCTAAACCCGTATGGGCCTTTTCGCTGTCCTTCTTAATCAGGTATTTCTTTACAATCTTAATCTGGTCCAACATGTACATTGGAACCTCAATAAGATTCCTTTCTTCTATTTTCCGACTTGGCTTTCCACTTTCTGTGCCTTCCGACTCCGACGAGCTAGAGGACTCAGACTCCGGATTTTTTGGCCATTGTGGGCTTTGCCCTTTTTGGCTCTTTTGGCTCCTCATCCGAGGAGGACGACAGGCCGCGCTTATTTCCTTTCACTTTTTCCTTTTCTGTTTCATTTGGCTTACGCTTTGGTCAACCAGCTCCAGTTGTTGTTGCTTTGGGGTTGGTTTCCCCTTCTATTTCTGTTCTGTGCACTATTGATTTTGTTGTCTTATAAGTTGACATTTCATTTTTTATTTTATTAGTGTGCTCTTATGCATCCTCTTTTTTGCACGACGCCAAAGACTCTAACAAGTTATTCGGTGATCACCTACTCGCAGTTGTTTGACGGGTTTGACCGTGACCCTTAAACGTATCGTGGCCTCGTCAAATACAATTTAAACCTCCGAGTGCTGCTCCCATCCAGGTGCCACCTGGAGCAATCTCAGCAAGTTTAATTTTTACACACGCTTCTACAGGGTAGCCCGACTAACTGGCGAAGAAAACCCGGGCCCTGGTATCATCGTGCGGTCCGGGCGTGCACGATCTCTTGGTTTATATGATGTACCCTCTTACATCCAGGTATTCACAGTACTTCCCATCGAGCTTTCGCTTTTCACTGCCTCCCTTGCTTGGCGCACTGCTTTCTCGTGTCGCAGATACGTAAATCCTGAATATGCGACACAGACCGGCCACCTCCCCAACCGGCCAATGCCCATTGCTGCGATTTAGCCTACCGAGACGCTGAAGTTAACAATGTTAGCCATCGGCGTTTTCCCCTCTTGCGGCGTTTTTTTGTGGTATACGCAGGCGTATTAGTTTGTGCATTAGTGCAGCCATGAAATAATGTCTTCTCGAATCTGTATGCAGCCAACCCAGGGAATCTCTATAAGGAGTCATGTGATCATTTCTCTTAACACCGCACACATAGCGCACGGATAGTCTCATTCGTGTACTTGAGAAAATAACGTAAGCTGTACAAGACTCTGTTTATCTTTTTTGTAATATTATCCAGATGATATTTCGACGTTAACTGAGAGTTGAGAGTAACACCTAAACTCATTACATTGTCCACAAAAGGAATGTGGACACCATCCCCAAATTCAACATAGGATTGCTTTTTCTTATAAAATTTCACACAGTATTTGCGGCACCCAAATAAAATTGCCTGTGTTTTAGAAATGTTGAATCTGAGGGAGGCACCCGCAGCCCAAACAGACAATCTCTGTGCAAACATCCATAGCCTCGCCAATCCCACACCCATATAAGGCATTTGAACATAAACCTGCAGATCATCTGCATACAATATGTATTGGACATCCGCGGAGACAAGAACCTTGTGCAAGTCACCTATGTATAGGCAGAACAGAAAGGGTCCTAGAACTGACCCCTTTGGAACTTCTAAATTAGTTGCAATTCAAGGAGAGATATTGTCAGAAGAAATTACCGTTTGTTGGCGGTTTTAAAAATACAAGTTAACCCACAGTAGGGTAGACCTGGAGAAACCCATACATCTCAGTTGGTCAAGTAATCGTGTGGAAGAAAATGTGTCAAAAGCTTTGCTGAAATCAAACAGCAGAAACAACGTTACCAATTTTTTGTGAATCCCGTTTTGTATGTCTTCAGTCAATTTCACTAATGCTTCGTCGAACTACATGGTCTGAAGCCAGTTTGCAAACGGTCCATAACCGAGTGTTTGTTAAGATGCTCACGCAGTTGTTCCAGTGCAATCTTCTTTAGCACTTTTGACAGAAAGCTCAGCAGTGCGATAGACCGAAAATTAGTCGCAGAAGCTGGAGTTTTGCACTTCTTAAGCGGTAGTATATGAGCCCTCTGCCACAATACTGGAAAAACCCCACAAGCAAATGAGGAGTTCAATAGCTAAACAAGGAGGTTATCTACGATCGACAGAGATTTTACTACACTCTGCGGAATGCCGTCCGACCCCCTAGCCTGTGAGGAGAAATGTGAAATCGACAGAATAATATCATTTATTCCAATTTCTTGGAAAATCAATCCATTCTCATTTGCACTGTGGATGATAGACTGTCGTCCCTCAGATTCATCTGATGAAAAGACCCATACTGTTTATGGTTATTTGTTTACTATTTCTATTTTTATAAAACTAATACATGTGTTTATTTCATTGGCAGATCAAAATTCATTTTGAAATATTATAAATGTATTATATACATAAGATTGATGGTCACATTGACTTGAACAATATCAAAGAAAAAATAATATTAATGAAGTGGAGATGTTACGTTGTTCATCTTTGGAGTTAATAATAACTTATAGAATTAATTTAAAAAATTGATAGGAATATTTTTTTATAATAGAGCTTTGTGAAATGAATGTTTTATATTCACATTGACTCAAATAATTGTAAAGGATAAATAATTGACTGAATATAAGTTATTGTATATCATCCTTATAGTTACTGAATAATCATTTTTTATTTTCTATAAAACTAATACATGTGTTTATTTCATTGGCAGATCAAAATTCATTTTGAAATATTATAAATTTATACACATAAGATTGATGGTCACATTGACTTGAACAATATCAAAGAAAAAATAATATTAATGAAGTGGAGATGTTACGTTGTTCATCTTTGCAGTTAATAATAACTTATAGAATTAATTTAAAAAATTGATAGGAATATTTTTTTATAATAGAGCTTTGTGAAATGAATGTTTTATTCACATTGACTCAAATAATTGTACAGGATAAAACAATATTAATTGAGTGAATATAAGTTATTGTATATCATCCTTATATAGTTACTGAATAATTTTTTTACATTCGTATAAAAGTAATTATGTGTCAAGTATTCATATTAAAAAAGAACAATCAAGTTAATAAATGAAAAAAACATAATGTTACATTTAAGTGGAAGCTTTATTATTCTCTATCCTTATTAAAGTTACTGAATAATCATTTTTTATTTTCTATAAATCCAATATATGTGTTCGATACTTCGGCAAGTGCATAATATTTAATAATTATATGAAGTGTAATTATAATTATATTATTATATTATTATTATATGTAATTATAATCTGCGAAGGAGTAAAAATTTGCAAGTATGGTGTAATTTCAATTATGGTGGTGTAATTCACACTTTTACAATTGATATTTAATAGTTAATAATCTAATTTTAATGCACATATTCTTACTACTTGAAACAATGCTTATTAAATTTTTTTGATTCTTAAAAAGCCTTCGCAATAGAAAAAGACCTGAAATCAAAATGAAATTGACAAATACTTCTGTTGAAAAATGACACATTTTTTCGAAAAGGTATATACTACACAAAATCTATTTTTTAATTTTTAGCCCTGGCATGTTATACAGTAATAAATAAACAATATAATATTTATAATAATTTTTATTTGTGTGAAATTAATTTCTTCAAAACTAATAAAACAGAAATTTCACTTTTTTATTGTTTTTAAATAAAATAATACTTGCACCCCCGTTGGTTTGCAGTTTCACTGGGCTTTCATAGGAATATTTATATTATCAAGGATTCATAAATATTTCAAGGTTTGAAGACAATAGGGAAAGCTATGTTAAATGATTTTTAAGGTTTCTCATGAGGCATGTACATCGTTTCAGCGATATTAATTACAGTTAATATTAATATTTGTTTCCGTGCAAAACATCAAAGCCGAAACTTATGTATCATTTCATATGATATGAATATATACGAAAAATTCCAAATCGTACATGATTAGAAAATCAGAATGAACTACCGAAACACATAACCAACGGTGGTTCAAGTATTATTTTATTTAAAAACAATAAAAAAGAGAAATTTCTGTTTTATTAGATTTGGAAAAATTAATTTCGTACAAATGACTAGTATTATAAATATTATATTGTTTATTTATTGCTGTAAGACATGCCAGGGTTAAAAATTATTAAATAAATTTTGTGTAGGATGTACCTTTCTGAAAAAATGTGACATTTATTAACAGAAATAATTGTCGACTCTATTTTGATTTCAGGACTTTCTATTGCGAAAGCTTTTTAAGAATCAAAAAAATTTAATAAATATTGTTTTAAGTACTCTTGTAAATTTTTATACCTTCGCAGAAGGTATTTTTCGATGATTAACGATTGGATTATGTACTGTGTAAGGTTTTTTAGAATAAAAGGAAACAAAAAAAGTGAGCCAATAATATAGGGCATGTACTTTTCTGCAATAAATGTGTTATTTTTCAATAGAAATACTTGTCAGCAATTCTATTGTAGTATCATTTGTATATGTTTTTAGTTATTTATTAGTACTAATAAATAACACACTTGATCATTTAAAATTAATAATGGTTTTTAATAAATTAAATTAAAAAACAACTATAGCAGTTTGTTGAAAAAGTATAAAAAATTTTATATTTGTATTTCTTTGCGAAAATTTTTTACTTTGATTAAAAAAATTTATAAGATTTTATTTAGCAATGCAATAACTATTATTATTATTATTAATACTATCGTTAAAAAATAAAAAAATTACAGAAAGAACGTCATAAATAAATTAATAATATCAGTTTATATTGTAATTTTGATAAATAATAGAACACAATATTATACTTAAGAATCATTTGAATCTGTAACTAAATAATATGTCAGTCTTTTGTACCAGATTTACTAAGAAACAAATAACTATAAGGAAGAACAATAACAATAACATCTCCACAAAATTAAGATTCTTTTTTAACATTATTTAAGTCAATGTATAACTATGAAACATTCAAGATAGTCAGCGTTGGAATAAAAATAATTCTATATGTGTCAAAGTTTGAAAATTTCTAAATGATGTATATACACTTACCAAGTACCAACACATTGGTTTAATTGAAATGTTAAAGAAGGTATTCGAAAAGTATAAGTATAGAGAACAATAACTTATCAACATAATTAACATATTTTTTTTTAATTATTTAGGTAAATGTATAATTAAAATTTTCTTCCAGTTTAATATCGCTATTACCATCTTACCACGCAATCGTACAACCGTTAGAATTTCAATTGATTTTCTCAAATACGTTCGATCTGTATTAGTAAACACGAAGGCATTTAATACCTCTATTTTACAGCATTTAAACTTTGAGCGAGAAGAAAAGGAAAAAAAATAATCTTGAATAATTAATTCGGTTAAAGTGCCTTAGATGAATGCTAAATAGGAAAGATTTTATACCGGTATATAACTTATAAAATAAATAATACCC
The DNA here is from genome assembly GCA_026168455.1 of Theocolax elegans. Classification (NCBI taxonomy): domain Eukaryota; kingdom Metazoa; phylum Arthropoda; class Insecta; order Hymenoptera; family Cerocephalidae; genus Theocolax; species Theocolax elegans. Next base: position 14,755,011 of record CM047425.1, on the reverse strand, counting down.
GGATCAATGAATTAATACCGAATAAATTACAGTGCGTTAAAAGCTGTAATTAGAACCGGTTAATAAAAGTTCCATTGAACGGTGTCATTGGTGTATATATACCCACGCACATATATAAAGATAATATCAGTTTAATAATACGGACTGATCGACGCGCGCGCAGTGTTAAATTATCATCTATATAGTAATACCATTATAACGAATTGTTTGCAAACCACAGCATTTTTTATACAACCATATGTATAAAATCGTTCATCTGTTTCCGTATTCTCGTTTGATGATATGCGTTGCACAGACTGTCATTAAACGAGGATGAGATTAATAAACGGTTGTGATTGCTAGGCATATAATTAGCAGTCGGGTAATAGACTCGGACTAGAAATCCAAACTGGTCGGCTTAATCGTATATAGATACGTATATATGTATAAACATACCACCCGAGCAATCGTATATATATATGCATATGTATGCACCGAAAAAAGAGGATTGGATTTCTCGCGCGGTCACTTTTAGATATTTGAATGAAAATCCAAAAAAAGCAGCTTGTTATTTTGATTTCCATTTCACGAGTCTTAATGAAAAAAAAAATGGAAATTTATAGTTCTGCAATATTGGAGGAGTCACCTCCTTGCATTGAATACACGCGCCTGTGTATGAAAAACTCGGTGGATTGAATACATTTACGATCACAGTGGTAGGCATGTTAATTATTATTTTTGGAAATTTGTATGTACAAGAAAAAAAATTTAACAATCACTAGATGTACTACGACTCGCTATTAAACATTTTATTAAATTCAGGATGACGGGGGAGTTTAGTAACTATTCGTAAATTTAAGAATTGAAAATAATTAAATTAGGATAATGTGCGATAGATTTGGGAGGTATATCTACATGTGATTATAAAGTTCAATTATATTTAATTTAAAATATTGTATCAATCTATTTATTTATTAATTTATTTTTAAATTAAATTGTTATAAACAATTTTATAAATTATTTAAAAAATATTTTGTGTTTAAGGGCAAAATGAACCAGTTCACGCCACCTTCAATGAGAACCTTGAAACTGCACAGGATTTCTGCTGTAAGTAAGTAAGAAAACTATAAAAATATAATTGCATTACATTTGAATTTAAAATTCTGTATACTTTATTTACATTTTAATATTTACAGATCTAAGTTATTTATTTAATTATATAAAATAATGGTACAGTATATTTGAATGATACAACCACTGCGCCATCTCATGAATGTTTCGTAAAGCTACATTATACCTTGACTGTAACATCGATCGATAACCATTTATCCCTAAAAAATGCGTTTATCTATAAATCGTGGTTTAAATTTTGAGTCCGATCGAAAGATTGTCAATTGTTATTTTTATATAAATATTTTTTATCTCGCAATTACAGGTAATCCTATCACAGTTTCGGTATATATGAGATTCTTAGTTAATTATTTAAATTTATTATTAATACATACCAAAATGTGTTAAAAATAAAAATATATTATTATAAAATAGTGTAACTTTTTATGATAAGCAAAACAAAAATTATTTTTTAAATAAACGTTACTTTTTGTTTATTATACTTACAAGGAGAGGACCAACCCTGTGTGGGAAACGGATCTTTACCAAAAGGATATTTTTTTTACTATAAAAATATGATGAAAGCCGGAGTTATAGATTCTAATGCCCGTTTTTTACGATAGATATAAGCAATTAACGAAAAATTTCGCCAAAAAAAAAACATTTGACTTTGATCACTTGTAACTTGTAAACAAAAAATATGCTTCCAAACTCAAATCCAGGAAAAAACTGAGATCGTATAATATAGATTTGATTTAAATAAAAGGATACTCAAACATTTTGTTTTGGTCAAAAGTTATAAAAGAAATAAGAATTTAGTGATATTTTAGTTTGAAAATTATAACATTTTTTAATTCAAAATATTTATCAAGGGTTTTTTCCCCGAGATTTTTCGTTATTTGCTTATATCTATCGTGAGCAGTATAACTCCGGCTTTCTTTATATTTTTATAGAGCAGAAAGAATATCCTAGATTTTGGTAAAGATCAGTTAATCCCGCAGGGTTGGTCCTCTCCTTGATAGATATATTTAAATGTCATCATGGTGGCGTTTTGATTAATATGAATGATCTTTTTTTAGTTTCATACCAGTATATAGATATATGGCTATTGAGAAAAATGAACTTATATATATATATCACTGTAAACTTAACCTCAAAAGTGATAATGCTATATTCTAACATTATTTATTTTAAATTATAATAAAATAATTTTGTGTTAATGATTCGAGTATACAATAATATTGCGTTTTATAAATTTCTATAATATTTAATTTTTTTTATAATCTAATGATATTGTAAAATATTAATAAACATTGTATGTGTGTGTGTATTATATGCAGCTTAAAGTCGATTCACAATGTTAGAGATAAAACGCATCTTGCATATGTCGGGTTGATATATTTACGGCACAGTAGGTAGACGATTAAAATCGTATACCTAAATGAATTTTAAACAATCTTAATTAATTATTTTAATTACGATTTATCGCTAAAAAATGTTTAATATGGTTCATCTCATTATTAGTAATGATAAAGCATATACTATAGTGAAAATTAAATTAAATCAAATTTTAGAAATTATGTATTATTTTTAATTGTCTTAAGAACAAGTTCAGTTTTAAGCAATATTTAACTATAGATACTGGTGTATATAAGTATTTATCTATTAAAATAAATTAATATTTCGACAAATTGATGATATTCTTTAGAGTGTTTGTATAGTTATGTAGCAATCAGTTAGTATACTAATTTACATTGATTTCAATTATTCGTAATATCAATAATTCGAGCACGGTTGGCATTGTATTATTTAAATCGAGCGCCTATTGTGCCGTAAATTTGGTAACCCTGAGAAAAATCGTGCGCGGCTGCCCGGCGCCTCTCGCCTCTCATCGCAGTCACAGTCGCCTCCTCTAATATATGTGAATCAACCTTAAACCGCTTCTATAACACAATGTCGGTCTGGCACGGAGTCCTGTACCCAACCTCTCTTGTCAAACTGTAACAAAAAGTCACTCCTATGCCCTCTGCCACAGGTAGTAAATAGTTTGTTAAACTGCATATTATACGTTTAATTAGACATCATAATTATATTTGATACTATTATTGAACCAAACGAAAGTTTAAGGTTGCATGTAAAATGTTGAGAACATTTCGTTACCTCCGTATTTCCAGGATTATCAAGAAAATCGCAAAGATTTGTACTGCTTTTTATGAACTGTAAACACACAGAGAAATTTAAAAAATTATGCTACTTCATACTTTGACGATCCTTCAAAATGTGCAGTCAGTGTCGATGCAAGAGAAGGTGTCCTTGTTGCGCGAGTTAGAAGTGACTGTGCCTTTCTTTGAAGGTCCTAATGTAGTTAAAATAAGGAAATTGGCTCCTTTTTGTTTTCAAAATTTAACAAAGTATTTTATTATAATTAAATTTATAATATTATTATAACAAAAACATCACAACATTCATGTTTTAAAATTCTTTATATTCTTTTCTACATATACCAAAATGTATAAATGTAGTATTTGTTATTACTCTAAGGCAAATGTATATTAATTACTGTATCTTGTTTGTATTACTAATTTTTTGTAATATTATTTATAGGTGGAGCCAACCCTTTAGGGCAACAAAAGGGTGGGGCTAATATGCCCAGTAATGAAGAATGTGGGATTCGAGATGTATGGAACCACAATCTGGAAGAAGAGTTTCGCACAATTCGACAGATTGTTCAACAGTACCAGTATATCGCTATGGACACAGAATTTCCTGGGGTTGTTGCACGACCAATTGGTACTAATCTTACAAGTGTAGTGTTGTTTATTTTAATGCTAAATTTTACTTGATACATGTGGGAATTGTATGTTATAGGAGAATTCAGAACGAGTGCAGACTATCAATACCAACTACTTCGATGTAATGTAGATCTGTTAAGAATCATACAACTTGGACTCACATTTCTGGATGAATCGGGGAACACACCAGCAGGTTACACGACATGGCAATTCAATTTTAAGTTTAGCTTACAGTGAGTAACTTGTTTATAAAGCATGTAACCTAAACTATATTAATAATAAAGACAGAAATTTTCACAATATATATCTTATTTTTCAGAGAAGATATGTACGCTCAAGACAGTATAGACATGTTACAAAATAGTGGAATTCAATTCAAAAAGAATGAAGAAGAAGGAATCGACCCATTAGACTTTGCTGAATTATTAATGACATCAGGAATCGTTTTAGTTGATGATATCAAATGGTTGTCGTTTCATTCGGGTTACGATTTCGGATATCTATTAAAACTTTTGACAGATCAAAATTTGCCACAAGAAGAAAGTGAATTTTTTGAACTACTTAGGATATACTTTCCAACAATTTATGATGTTAAGGTATATATTATAAATTATAATATAAATATACGTAAATATTAATATGTTGTATATTATAAATTGTAATATGCATATACTTCATTTATTTTTTATTAATTGAAATTTTAATTAAATAATTTCAGTACCTTATGAAGTCTTGTAAAAACCTAAAAGGAGGTTTACAAGAAGTGGCGGAACAGCTTGAATTACAGAGAGTCGGACCCCAACATCAAGCTGGTTCAGATTCGTTACTTACCGGAATGGTCTTTTTTAAAATGAGAGAGGTATATTTAAACTTCACAATTTAATAAACATTAAATTTAATATCTATGTATTTATTGTATGTGTGTGATATGTTTACAAATCTTCTAACTATGAAAAATAGTTTGTCTTAACTTTTAATGCGAGTGTATATTCACTTTCCAATGTACACATATTTGTACATTTTGTTTTTGGATTTTTACACAAATGATTTTACTTTGAAAAATTGAATTTTTTATGTAATACTTATTTATGCAAAGTACCACGAATTAAAAAATGTTTATTTTGCAGATGTTTTTTGAAGATAACATTGATGACGCCAAATATTGTGGTCATTTGTACGGATTGGGAACATCTTTTGTTGTTAATGGTTCTGGAGGATATCTCGACAGTAATGGAGACAACTCTTCTTCTTCGTAATATGAAGAAAACTTAAAAACACCTCATCTTGACCATCAAAGATGATTTCTTATTTTGTGAATAATACGTATACAATCCTAATTAAGAAGTCCAGTTTACATACCGCGTGTAGAGTCTGTACAAGTCATAAATATAAAGATTTGAATTTCTTTTAATTTTATCGTACATAGATTCTTTAATTAAAAAGTCATTATAAAAAAAATAGTAAAGAATTTTATAGAAACAAAAATTTGTTTTTAACATTTCAACCGATTGTACTTTAGATAAAATAATTTTTTGTTTACTGTTTGCTTCCGAAGGAAGCGAAGATTTTCTTTTTTTTTAACACCTTGTTTTTTCTGCTCATTGTTGATACTTATCTTTTTTGAAACTCTTAAAGATTTGAACTTGTGTTCATTTATACGAATCGACGTTTTTTTGTGAAAAACAAATGTGAATATATATAACTTCAAAATGAATCACGCACGTTTTTATTTTTTCTCTTGAGCAATTTATTTATAAAATCATTAAGAAGTTTGTACAAGTATTCGTTAAATTATTTTATTTTTTTTATAAAAAAAAATGCGTTTCACAAATTAAACATTTAAAAAAAGAATAATCACATTTTTTTCTATTTTCTTTAACTCTCTAGGTATATTGTAAAACTGTAATAAAAATAATGTTTTTGGTATCGATACATTTACATAATAATAATTGTTACTTTTTTATGTATTTAATGCAAAATGTTGTAAGGAGTCCTATACAAACAAATGCATCCTTTAATATACTTTTCCATTTAAATAGTATAATTTGTAATGCACTAAAACAATGATTATATACCGCACAAAATACTTTATTACTTTTATTAAGATTTTGTAAGCATTAGACATTACATGTTCTATTTAATTTTGTTTTTCTTATATAAAATAATTGGAATAATATTGAAATTATTTAACATTAACTATACTTCATTTTTCTAAATAATAATAGTTTGCTTACATTTTATTTTAGTTTAATTAAATAATTCAGTTCTTAGGTCTTCAAATATTTAAAAAAAATCTAATATTTAATAATCAAAAGTATCTTTATTACAGTTCCAGTATTTTAAGTACAATTTTATTTTAAGTATCCTATTAAAGATTAATGTTTTATTTATATGAACCAGGTAAGTGATAACTCAACATTTTTTAACTATTAGCTTTAGAGTTTATTAATAATGATTTGTTAGATAGTAAAAACCTTAATATTTGACATTCGAAGTATTAAATGTAAGTAAACCACTCAAAAATCAAAAATTAAAACTATTTACAATCGGATTTTATTTTCAACTTTTAGTGTGTGTAAAATGTATTGAAGTCCTCATTATTTTCATCATAAGCCGGTATAAATATGATTGTATCTACCAAAATAGAAATAAAATTAAAAATACGTTCCTCTGTTTCGGTATTTCCGTTGCACGCCATAGAAGATGGCACAAAGCAACGTAACAAAAAGAAAAAAGAGTAAGAAGAGAGGATGCAATGCCCTTTCGTAAAGTAAAATTAGGTCAGAAGGCCCCTCTTTCCAAGCATAGTCCGCTTTTCATTCTCGCATACCTGGCGCGTTGTCGCCTAAACGGAGATAAGCAATTCTGTCTTATCTTTCCTATCAGTTAACGTTATCGCTTACTTCGTACCACTTGGATTTCTATTTTTCGAGGCATTCAGTCATACCGCGACGTTCACCTGTAAAAAATCACGGATGTGATCCGATCATTAACAATTTGGCCTGAAGTTAAATAAAAATTTCTATCGATAAAAAATCTATTTTATTCAAGAGAAACACATTAAAATGTGTTTACGAAGGGCTAAATTTGTCCTTCTAATCGGTATAGTACTGATTGCATCTACTCGTGGACAATCGGAAACGTTCGAGAGCGCGTTTGGACTTAATAACGATAATGACAATGTTAGTCCTGTGGAAAAAACAGAGAATTCCGAATTGGAAGATCTTGATCCAAGTCCAATCGAGGAGACAACTAAAGACGAGATTGAAGTAAACGAGCTCGATGACTTGGCGGCGACGAGTAACGCGAGTCCGGAAATCGAGCCTTCGAAGGGTCTATCACCGAGGGTTCTTACCGACGAGATCAACGGGAAATACGTCAGATACGGTAAAAGGAAATGATGAGTTTTAGATGCTTTAGAATGAGAGAGAGAGAGAGAGAGAGAGAGAGAGAGAGAAAGAGAAAAAAAGAGTTTGGCTTATCGCTTATCGCCGAATTGGCCGCGCCTTCGTTCACGCCTCATGGGACTGTTTTTACTGGGTTCTGATAACTTTTTTTTTATAGAATGCGATTGGAATTTGAATTGAATTTTTTTATTTTATTAATAAATGGTACTGATATTTTTTACATAGGTGGGTGGGTTTTTAACAAACATATTTTTGATTATCACGTTAAGTAAAAGTTTACTATTTTAAATGTTACGGATATATACTTTAGATTGTTTTATAGGCATATTTCTTTTACGTACTCTTAACATGTACATTTATAAGAGGGCGTTTTTGTTTAATAATATTCTAATAATTAAAAATAATATATATTTTGCGATATATTTACATTGCTTTTTAATAATTATGAAAGATTTATAGTAAATAATAATTAATTCATCTTTTTATGTAAACGTAACATTTTAATAATATACTTATTCATATTGCATTAAATTAACTTAAAGTACATAATTTCAGGATTACACTATATAATTAAATTTCATACATCATCTACATATAATAAAATATTTTGACAACTTAGATATAGATCGTTTGAATATCAGCATAATAATAATAATTTTATAAGTCATTCACGATAACTGTAGTTCTTATTAGAACAGCTAAACTAAAGAAAATTTTTACACAAAATTTTATCTTCGATTCACTTTATTCGATATAGTTTTCAACCAACTTACAGATGTTTTATTGGTTAAATTATACGTAGTGTATTATAGCATGCATTATGGTGCACCTGCTCAATCATATTAGTAGGGTATACCGGTGTTTGCACTGCGTCAGCTTCGATGATGCCCGCGTATCGTCCTTTTTTTTTATCACAAGCACAATCATTTGTATCTTGGTTTCTTTATCAGTTACTGGCTTTCGGCGCGTGAATCGCTAGTGAATCATCGTAATACCTATTCTACTACGCTTTCCACGTTTAATGCAATATAGGTATAGAGGTACCTTAACTTTTACATGAGATTAGTCATTCAATTCTTTACCCAGAAACTATGACTATTTTATGATCCACCTATGAATATACATACACGTATATTTTCGTATATATATATATATGATTTTATATAAATTATATACGTGTTTATATTTATTTGTTTATTTTTTTTATCATATAAAATACATATCGAACCAATTAAATTAATCGATTTTCAACTATACCTTATGGATGTATATTTAAATGAATTTTAATAAATAAAACAAAATACATTTTATTTTTATAAATACCGATTATAACAATATCAGTACGAAAAATTAATTGGTTTTCATTTTTTACTTTAATTAATAACAAACATTTTATGACTATATATATATATATTTTATTAATGATAGTGCAGGATAATGTAATTACAAATTCACACGTGGAAAATGCGATAGTATTAAAGTTTCCAATTATACTCATTTTCTTTTAATTTCATATTTATAAAATAAACAATATTATCAACGAAAATAAGTCTCGACTGACTCAACCATGATACTCTTTGAATCATCCTTTAATCAATATGAATAAATACTTTAATAATATTATGCCATTCGTTACTCAAAAATACTTGTATACTCATTTATGTAATTTTCATTGTCTAGTTTTCTTCTTGAAAAGAATACGCAAACATTATAGTTTAAACTAATTAATATTCTTTTGCTTATTTTTTAAATAATAGAAGATTAATTAGTATAAGTAATGGTCTAAATCAAAATTGTATTTTACAATTTAAAAATTAACAAGGTTGAAAATTTGTGTGGAATTGTATCCGATGAGTTTGAAATAGAGCATATTTTTTATGTTTTATAGTCATGTTCTTGCATGCAATCAGTTAGTTTTATAAAATTTGCTTAAAAATTTAAATGCAATGCTTACTATATGATTATAATAATACCAATTATCACGAAAAATACGATAAGTATAAATAAACAATTTTAAAAGTACATGTAGTATATTTATATTTAGCAAACAGGTATTCCTACGTTACACATTGAATTAAAAGATAAGAGAAAGAAGAATGTGCAAGTATGAATAAATCTGGATAAAGTCGAGCTGATTGAAATGCTGATTGAAATAATACAACTGGTGTGACATAATTTTTTAAATCAACGAAAAACACACTTTAATGACATGTTTCAAATTCCAACGTGTACAATTAGTTTTCTTACGCATTACATTTATTTGGGTATATTCTCTTTGTATTTTTGTAATAATGAACTTAAAACGCAAAATAATCATACGAATTTTACAGTTCGTAATTTCATGTCAAATATGGAGTATTATTTCGAAACGAAAATATTTCAAACAAATTATATTTCACGAGAGAAGTAAAATAGAAATTTTAAAAATCTAGTTTTCATTTACTCTTTGCTTATTTAATAAGTGTTTCAATTAAAAACTAAATTTGTTGAATTACATGGGGTTTTCTTTTATTTATAAATAAACGCACTGGAATTCCTGTGAAATTCCAGAAGATTAATTTCTCTCTGTCTAAATTAATTAGTGCTTTAATTAGTCTACAAAAAGTTGAATAAAATACTGAAATAAAATTTTAAGTATATAGAAGAAATTAACAATCTGTACATAATACGAAACTTATATAAGTGATTAACGAGCCGCTGGGTGGTACTCCATAACATTTATTTTCATTAAAAAAAAAAAAAATAAAAAAAAAGTACGAAACTTATCTGACTTGCTTCGTTATTATAGTATATAAGTTTCAAAAAGTCCAAGGACGTCAGTTAAAGTGTTAGAACGAAAAGAAAGGAAAAAAAAAATATATGATGAAATAAAAATAGTTACCGCATAAGAATATCATTACGTAATAACCTATCTTCATTAAAAAAGTTTGCGATAAGACTTTAATTTATTATAAAATTTGAGGATTAAAACCTCTCTTTTCTTAAGATGATTTAACGCAAGCCAACCAAGAATGCCTTAATTAAAAATTGTAGACTCGGATGAACCGGAAGCGGATCGATATGCACCAAAGTCAGACCAGTTGACACCTTTTTACGCCATTACCGAAACGAGGCTAAGAGAAATACGCTCAAAATTCATGTACTGGTACTTCGACAAAGGTGGCGAGAACAACATGGGTGATTACCAGACAGATATCCACAACTCTATACCGCAGATTCACAAGAATTTCAACTTTCAATTGCCCTTCTTTGGATTTCGTTATAATTACACGAGGGTAGGTTTTTATTATCATTATTATCATGTCAATAATGAATCACCGTACAGTTAGTCGGAAGTGATATGACATTTTTTATGTCCTCTTGCTTGTGCATTCTTGAATTTTAATATTTTTTAAAAGCCATCAATTGACTGATACATTAGTATAGTGAAATAATAATTAATTATTTATTTAATTATAAACTATTTTACTTTTTAGTGCAACGAAAAAGACACTAATTGCTAAATATTTCACTAAGAATTTCACTAACTAATGTAGGATAAAATAAACAATATAATGAAAGAAAAAAGAAGGTTAAACATTTTGTGGACGTAATAGACTTCAATCGGTAAACATATATAATTTCACATACGTCAAGCTTTACGATTGTTCAACCTTGCAGTTATCGATGAACGGATTTCTGGAATTCAGCGATCCACCCGAGCACTACACATATCCGCTTGTATTTCCGATCAAAGACTGGCCCAAAACCAACGATCCAGCCTTTATTGGTATTTTCTTTAGTAAGTGTCGCATTGGCCAACTCAGACCGACAGATATCGACCAGCGAAAACCAGGCGTTTATTTCCGGTAAGCAATGTGTACAAATAACTTATGAATCATAAAGATTGAGTGGATCCATCCTTTTCGTTTTTTTCAATGCAGTTGTACAACTACGTTAAATTCATATTTTGATTATATATATTGAGATCATTTAATATAGCAGACATAAGAATTATAATTATAATATGATATTAATATTACAATCTTTTAAAATGTTATTCAATGAATATTATAAGATATCTGTGGTATAAATGTAAATTTTTTTATATATGTATATATATGTACTTTTTAAATATAAATAGATCGTCTTTATATATCGTCATGTAAATAATTGCTTATCGCGGGAAGGAGCTTTTTTTTAAAATTTATACTTTCATTAACCTCCGTTTTTACCTATTTATTTATTGATGTACAATTTCACCGAGAGTTGGACTTTGGAGGATTTTAAAAAATTTATTCTGTTTACATACTCAAGACAGCTTTTATTTATACTGCGTACTGACGTTTAATTGGGCAAACACATGTTTTAGAGATGTATTAAAACTCTTTCCGTTACCATTCGTTTACGGGGTTTGTTATACAATTAAAATATTTTTTAATATTGTACAAGCGATAGAACTTATTTTGTTAAAAAATATTTTTTCGACCAAATAAAGTCTTTTTCTAATAATGATACATTATTAATTATTTTTGATTATATGAAGTTTTATTAATATTTTAAATTGTACAAAAAGGTTCCGTCAAAATTGTGCCGTATTAAATATTTGTTTAAACATCGGTTCCAAAGGAACCGTTGTCAAAGCAACTAAAATTGGTTAAATAAAAACTAGTTCGGGGGTTCGAAAATTCGAAATAAGAAAGAGAAAGGGAGAGGTCGATCCAAATAAATAAGAGAACAGGGAGTCTTTGGAAAAGAGAGTAAAGTAAACGCCACGCACGGGATTTCTAGATTGGAGCGGGACCTGCAGAAACGTACCGATCAGTTTGGCGTCGAGATACGTGAGCGCGTGACTTGGGACATTCGCGAGGGCGTCGTTGGTGCAGACTCGTTTTATCCTAAGCATGCGGTGATCGTCACGTGGAAGAACATGTCGTTTGCAGGTGGAATCGATGTATCTCTTCAAAAAACCAATACCTTCCAGATGGTGCTCGCTACCGATGAAGTTTACACTTATGCTATTTTTAATTATTTGGATATTCAATGGACAAGTCACACCGAGGCTGGTGGTGATACTACTGGTGGCGAGGGTGGAGTTCCTGCTTATGTAACAACTATTTTTTATTTCATTATTTAAAGAGAAGACTAATCGTACATACTTATATAATTGAGATACAATTAATTACTTTTGAGTTGATACGTATATTTTATAGAATTGTAGTACTCTTTTTATAACTTACTTTTTTAAAAAAAGCGCTTATTCGTGGCTATTAGTTAAAAAGCTAAAATAGAATTCATGGCTCTTAAATGCCATTTTTACCAATATCAAATAAAAATATCTTTCACGCAGTTAGTTAGTTTATCGTAAAAAATTTTATATATAGAGTAAAGAGAAATAATGTTACTTTGTTCGGTCAGAAAAGATAAAATTTATTAAAAAATTATCTCTCTCTCAAAACATTATTCGAATCTTTTTCCAAAAAAAAAAAAAAAAAATACTACGATATTAAAGTCCGAACTTTTTCAGATCGGATTCAACGCCGGAAATGGAACGCAGAGTTACGAGTATCTCCCGTACTCGCAAGCATCAACGCTTCGCGATCTCTCGGGTCGAGGTTGGGCCAACGGATTCCCTGGTCGTCACATTTTTCGAATAGACGAGAAAATCATGCTAGGCACTTGTAACAAAGATATCGGTAAAACAAATCCGATTAATCATTTTTTTCAGTCTTGTTGAATTAAATTTATATAAAATTTATTCTTCTTTTTTTTTTTGCTCTCGTGTGAAATATTATAGCTGGCGCGCATTTACCTTTGGTGTTCGCCCCAGAAAGTGGAAATATGCTTGGAGGTACTGTCGTTAATATTACAGGACCATGTTTTTTACCGAACGATAAGATCAGGTGTCGATTTGATACAGAAGAGGTTGTCGGTACTGTTATCGATACTAACCGAGCGATTTGTATTCAACCGTTCGTTCAAGCTGAGGGTTACATTAGATTTGCCGTGGCTGTTAACAGTGGCAGATATGATTGGAAGGGGCAATTCTTTATCGGTGAGTTATGATTACTTTTTTTTCAAATCAATTTTCTTTGTTGTTTGTTATTATTTAACTTCTTTTTCCATATTTATCCAAAGTTAAATGTTATAGTATTTTTATTTTTGTAGTAATCGCAATAATTAATGACAAGGTGCATATTTTAAACTTTAATTTTCGTATCCTCTTGCGTTCATCAGTATGTACTGGTACTGTAGTTTAAATTAAACTACTGTTTCGTACAACACTGTTTAAATTTTTCATAATGTCATCTTTATCGTTATACGTAAGTTCGACGTTAATCGTAATTTATTTTGTGTCGTACAATCAACAAATTCATTATCTTTCCTTTCAATTCTTTTTATCGGTTATAATACTGGAAATTGGAAAATGATATAGACAAAAAAAAAAAGAAATTCGATGTATTTTATCGGTTTTGCATCCCGGAAACCTATATTTTAATTTTAATCAAATTTTTCGTGTTGAATTAAATTCAAATTCATTATTTGAACAGTACTATGATAATATTAAATTTTTGAAAATACATTCTTACAAATTTAATTTAATATTTTACACAGTAATAATACTATAGGTAAGTAATAGATATTTTTTTAAATAATATATAATGGGTAGTAAATAAGATACTTTATAAAATATATACCTTATGAGTTTTTTAATAATCGTTACTAATTAATTATTTCATGAGTAGAAATAATTTAATTTATTTATATTATTTTTAGAAATAATATGAAACATATATTGACAAATATTAATATTACAATAGACAGGAATATTTTACACTAAAGTAAAAAATGTTGAAGTAATATCATTTTCTATTTTACTTGTGCGTGCCTTTAAGTATACACATTTTGTAGGATATTAAGTTATGAAAATAACCCAATTGCGTACAAGAGTTAGATTGTATTTCCCTCGTACGATCACAAAGAATGTTATAACTGTTTATTTAAGATAGCGAGGAATTTTGATAAATATTATTTTTAATAAGACGTAAAAAAATTTACACATATAAAAGAAAAAAAAAGTATTGAAAAATTCGTAGTTATATTTTGTACAATTTGTTAATAGAAACGCCGGCTAGCGCAACCGAAAAGATATTCTTCTCGACAAGAGCTGTACACGAACGCGATCCGGCAGAAATAAAAATAACCTGGAATCAATATAACTTGACGAGTAATCTTAACGCCGTCGTTCAAATATCTTTGTGGGGCTATCGGGAGACGACTATCAGGCCTGAGCTTGAATTAATAAATATGATAGAGGTTTGTCGATTCTACTCCTATACTATATATCGGGAAATCCTTCCAATTTATTCTGTTAACCCTTTACAAACGGGGTTGTCGTTTGTTTTGCAATTTCTTCGTTTATATTCACTGATACATGTATATTTTCGATATTTTCACTTTAATTCAATAGAATAAATTGTTTTGTATTGTTTTCTTTATAATTTCAATTAAATTTTTAAACGAAAACAAATATAAATTATACGTATAGACGTATATACAATGTCGAAGTAATACACGTTTGTGTAATTTTTTTTTTATTATTAGTTAACTACAACGTATATGCAGGTGACATTATTTAAAAAATAAATTTTCAGGAAGGAGCAGCCAATTCGGGCTCTTACGTAATAACCCCCGCGAATTTCAAGAATCGTAACGATCCGTTTACGAACGATATGCAGTTCGGATTTTTGCAAATTAATTTGACAAATCCGACCCAGTACTCTGGTCTCGACATAACTCCGTAAGTATTTATCGTTTAATGCCTCTTTTAGTTTGCGATAGACGAGTAGTGAGAGAGGTGGATGGGGGGGAGGAGGGACTCGAGATGTAAATTTTGCGGTTTCTGCATATGTATACGTATATAGGGTTCTGTGGAGCAAGCCAATACCCTTGGGATGGTACTTTGGGCCCCAATGGGAACGTCTCTATGGGAATCGTTGGCCGCAACGGCTATGCGACAAATGGATCATGCACGACAGGTACCTCAAGAACTTTGCGGCGGAGGTCTCCCTGTGCCCTTGCACACTCGAACACGCGCTTAGCGACAAGGGTAGATTCTTACCTGACTACAACTGCGACAAGGACTCGAACCCGGATTGCTATTATAACCGTGGTGCGATACATTGCGTTACTACTGGCGCACCCAAGTAAGTATCGTTCTCTTCTTCAACTTGTTCTTTCGATAAGACCAAACTTGTACTCGGTTTCGTCTCTACACCTTTTGTTTCTCTATACTACGAGAATGAGACGAGTTTCACCGAGTTCCAAGATGATTTTGTTTTTATGGGACACGGTTCAACCGGGAATTGTTACTACAATTCAGAAATTGTGGATTCTCTCTCATGTCTTTGGATATGTTTCACTCGACATTGTTGTATACGAATTACGAAACTTTTTACTTTACTTCAACATACTCATTTATTCAATGATGCTTTGTTTAACTTGATATTACCAAGTTGTTTACCTCTCAAATAATTTATTCGTACCTTTTTTTCTCCTTTATTATTTCATTTACTTTTACCGATTATTATTATAATTATCATTTATTATTTGTAGTAATTTAAATGATTGTAATAATTAATTATTTGGTTATTTCCTTCATCAATTATACATTATTTTAACGACAATCTATTTTGTGATAATTTATTTCCTAACCGACTTAACATTGATCCAAGTATCAATTTTTTAATACAAATTTTTATTAAATCAATATTATTTAATAAAATACACGTTTATTTCGTAAAAAATGATAATTTTTAGCCTAGACGGTTCGGAACAGCAATGTTGTTACGACAAAAACAACATGTTGATGTTAACGTATGATCAACAATGGGGTTCGCGTCCTCATCGATCGCACAACCTCGGTTACTTACCTTGGAACGAAGCAAACAAAGTACCGACGCTTTCTCATTGGTTCCATGACATGGTACCGATGTATCTTTGTTGCTTATGGCAAGAAGAACAAGCAGTTGGCTGCGAGACTTACCGATTCGAGCGACGTCCATCCCAGGATTGTATCGCTTATCAGTCGCCTTCGATCGGTGCTACTTTTGGAGGTTCTCACTTTGCCACCTTTGATGGTCTAGAATATACGTTCAACGGTAAGGGTGAATTCGTCCTTGTTAGGGTGGACGATGTCAAGGATAAGCTGGATATACAAGGACGATTCGAGCAATTGCCCAACAATTTTTACGGAGAAGTTCGGGCTACACATCTCACAGCTATCGCAGGTTTATTTTTTTTTCTCTAAATTTACGAACCTGGTATACTCGAAATTTAATTAAATAAATTGAAAATGTTTCAACATATTGCATTCCAAAGTATAATAACTTTTAACTGATGATATTAAGTGATTAATTGTAATTTTTGTCTACAGTTAAAGGCTTGTTTAGTTATTTTGGTTATTGTACCTAATTCTTACAAAAAAAAAATTATTTATAAATTTTTTTATGAGAATAGAGATAACGTTCTCGCGTACATTCAAAATGTTTGGGATATTTTAGACAACACGGTATACAATTTTTATAAAAATGTCATGCGTTGTATATATTCTAGCTTTGCATATCTCAAACATTTTAGTCAGTTTCACTTATGTTTCAAAATAATATACACGATGCATACGCATATATAGGTATAAAAACAAATTTCTTATCAACCTGAACGACGCTTATCTAATATAGCTTTGTCTGGTCTTAGATAACAAGATTTAAGAACGATTAATATCCGAATTCTAAATGTAGGTTTATTTATAGTTAGTTTATCCTGCTAAACAATCTTAAATTTTAAACTTTAATGTTTTGTATATTACAATAAGTTTATATTTTTGTTAAATGGAAAAACTTGCATATAGAAGCTGTATTATATATAGTTTAAAGAGATAATGTCACTTACCTGTTTACGTAATTTTAGGTCTAGTTACGTAAAGTAAATTATATTTTTATTTGACAAAAAAAACATCGTGTACTAAAAGTACGATTGATATTTTGTTTATATAGCAAGGGGAAATAATTCAGCAACGATCGAAGTTAGATTGCGACCAACTCACGCACAATGGCGTTATCGTCTCGACGTTTTTGCAAACGAAAAAAGAGTTTATTTCGATCGTACCTCATTGAAGTTCCAACACTTTGCTGGTGTCGTTGTTTATACACCTACTTACATTCTCAATCAGAGTGAAGTTATTATAATGTTCGACACAGGAGCTGGAATTGAAGTTGTCGAAAATCAAGGTTTTATGACTGCCAGAGTATACTTACCTTGGACTTATATGGTAATAATATACTTTTACGTCTCGCATATACGTATATATATATATATATTTTATCGATCCCTTCCATATTATCAGAAATATGATTTTATTTTTCCTATAAAAAGAATAAAACGCGTGGTTTGTTGGGCAATTGGAGTTACGACATTATGGATGACTTGACCACTCCCGATGGCTTACTATCTTCAATTAGCAATCTCAACAACTTCGAAGCGGTCCATAAAGATTTTGCTATAAATTGGCTATTAGAGGATAGAGTAGATGCGAAAAAGGGCAGATCGTTATTTACCAGAGAATTCGGTCGCACTGCCAGTTATTATGCAAACAGAACATTCGAACCGGAATGGAGAAGGACTCCAGAGGAAATTTTACCCCCAAACAGGTATTTCTCTCGATTCAATTTTATTTTTATTCGGATGTTTATTGTTTTTCTTTTATTAAGAATGTATAATAATCATAGCCTTCTGTTTTTAATGTTTATTCCTATAGGTTTATAAAATATGTATATTATATTTATCGTTCGATTCAATTTTCCATCGTTGTTTTCTTTCTGGCAGTCTAAAAAGATAATTAACTTAATTAAGTCTAATTACTAATATCAGATTTCAATATATATATTTAAAAATTAATGAGTCATTCTTTAGTTGTTTTAATCGAAATAATATCAGAATATCATTTGTCGCAATAAACTTTGCTTTGTTATATCTTAGAATTACTTCATAGATTGTAAAGGTTTTTGTGAGCTGCAGTAAGTAATAAGTTATTTTTTATAAATGAATTTTCAATATACTAGCTGAATACTATTGACTATTACGCATTTCGTTAGAAGTCAAAATAATTGTGCTTACGGTACTTGTTATATTTAGTTATATATTTTATTTTTTATATTGTATATTACTTAATTTTGTAAAAAACTTTTTTATAATTTTAGTTTGCTCTAATTTCGTTGTATTAATTTTACATCTAAGATAAGTTATTAGCGGAGAACTGGTAAACTTATGTTCACATTATTTCGCAAACACACAATTTACTAAACTTTTGCAGAATTAATGCACAAAATAAACGTACAAATATAAATAATATTTTGAGATTGAGAAAGAAATTGTCATGTGAGACTAAAGACGATAAATGCTAATTCTATCTTATATTTATAAAGTTTTAAAGTATTTATGTTTAATCTTACGAAAACCGAAAAAATATACAAAAATAGCAAAAAAAAAACAGAGAAAATAGAAACAAAAGGATGTCAAAATAAATATTAATTAAAAAAATGATAATGATAACGAGAAAATCTTGAATGAAAATGAAGAATATTTTTGAAAATGGAATATAGCAGAATGAGGCACAGAAAACACAGACTGCAATTACAGAAAAAGAAATTATGTAAATGATAAGAACAACAGAAAAAATTAAAGTTTATAAAGTAAATAATAGTTAATAGTTAATACATTAAACATTGTAAATGTTGTTACTCTTGCATATATGTGTACATTTATTTTGTGCGTTACAAAAGTTTTGCTAATTGTACGCATGTCGAAGTAAAATACTTACACGATTTTGCACAAAAAATCCCAAACTTTGACCAAATTTAGTTCAGTACACATTGTATTTTTTTAGATAGTTTGGGAATAGTATGGACATTATAGTATATTATGACTTTGTTGTGACTCGCTTCGCTCGTGCGAACAATCTCGAGAAAGGTAGAAAACCATTTCCCATAACAGTTTCATATCATATTTTATATCATTAGAACCTCAAAATCTGAAATGAATTTGGGATTTTGAGGTTAAAATATAATAAAATATTATCTTATACTTAAATTTTGCACAAGTTCTAGAATACTTACACTGATCCGCAAAACTTTATTCAAATATTTTTTTACGTAGGGTCCACAGACATCTTAAAACTATTATTAAACTATTTTTTATAATTTTCAGATAAAATATTTGTTTTTGTCTGATTAATAGTCTGCACATATAACATACGAACTAAATTTTATATATTATGATTCGCAATGGCACAAATAACGAATAAAGTTGTTTTTTATATCGTGCAGTTTTACAATTTCTTACTACAATCGTTACAATAAAATAATTTCAATTTTCTATCCACGTTTAACTTTTATCAGTCCTTTATTAAACCCAGTATTACCCACAGTAATTAATCTACATAAGTATAATATGCATAAATATTGACTTGCAGAACGGTTGATGTTATTCGAGCACATGATCTCTGCGGTGATTCTTATCAATGTCAGTACGATTACGCCATGAGTTTAAATCGAGACTTAGCTCATTTTACGAGAAATTATTATGACACGTACACACAGATACGCGAAACAAATTCTAAAAGAAGTAAGACTTTTTATTCTTATATCAATATTATCACTTCTAATTGTTTTAAAGATTGAATTAAAAAAAAACATTATTTAAACATTTTCAATCAATGTAGTAATATCCTGTGGAATCTTGGAAACGCCCCGTTTCGGACGGAAGAGCAACTTCCTTTTCGTACCCGGTACGAGAGTTACTTTCGAATGTAATCAAGATTTCGTACTTATTGGTGATCAGAGGCGAATTTGCTTACCGGAAGGTCGGTGGGATCTACCTGAATATGGCTACACGGAGTGTCTACGTAAGCATTTCATTTCTATAACTTTCATTTATTTAGTTATTAATTTTAGCTTAAAGCATATACTGGTTATCTTTAATTAACGATATTTTATTGTATTGTCGAATTATCATTTTAAACAGCGTGTTAAGTAGTAAAAGTTTGATTTAGTCAGTCGTGGATTAATCGTCAATTGTAAGAAATCGTTTAATTAAAAATAATTAGAAAAGATCAACCCAAAGAATGCAATAATTATCGCAAAATTAAAAAAAATAAAATGAAACTAAAACTATCCACCGTCTAAATCGGGCATGCAGGCCAAATCGAATACTCTCAGCGTACCGCCTGGACAACAATGGGTATAATAACAGCGGTTCTGCTACCCGCCCTCATCCTCGTAGGCATCATTTTTGCATCTATAAAGAACAGTCGTGAAAATGGTCCTGCAAACTCACAAACAGATTCGGGAAAATCATGGCGTTTTTCCCAGCGTAGTCCAGCTTCTACAAGTTCAAGACAAACGACCCCTTTGAAGGCTATGAGCGACTCGAGTTCAAGTTTGAGTGGAGCCGCGGGTGGTCGAAAACGACGAAAATATGATGGAGTTTATAGGACGCACGAGCCACTGCCTGGAAAACCGGACATCGAATTTGAAGATAAAGACTGGGACGTTAAAGAAGATTCTATCAGTCCTTCGTCGACAGTCACTGCCACACCTTCTCCAGTAGTCCCTCAGATCACTAAGCAAAGTGATGTTTGATTACGCAACGTTACATCTGCTTTTGTTATATTTTTACAGGAGTTGCCTTTTTGCGCTAAAATAATATGAGGATAGTACTTTCAGAAATTAATAATCGTGATTTAAAGAGGAACCTGAAACTTTTACAAATTATAATGCTTATGTGAAAAAAAAACGATTAATTTTATTTACATTGAATATTTTAGTTAGTTCCGTTTCATTAAATTAATAGAATAATATAAAATCATTTCTACTTAATACCATTGCTAAAATATAATACAAACATAATTTATATTCATAAAGTTAAATTTTAAATAATAATTTTTAGAATTCATTATAAAACGCATTTTATATCTTAAAATTTGAAACAATTTTAAATCATTTGAATCATACGAGAATAGTATTATATTTCCATCTATTAATTTCAATTACAATGCATAAATATTTGCCAACTGCCATATGTATAAGTATTTAAATTAATTTTTTCTTATTTTAAAAATTTTTTTTTCACTAGTCAGGCAATATTTACATAGTTCGAATATGTTTGAAGAATTTTGCTCGTTAGACTAGCAAATATTAATTTTAAACGTTCGTTATATTTTCCTATGTAATTTTCATCTATTCGTAAAAAATGAAACATTCACTCTATGCATTTGGGCACATCTCTAACCGATAACGCTATAAGACTTGATAAAACGCGCGAGTAAACGTTTTTTTTATCGCATACCGTAGATTCGAATGGTAAACAGCATTGAGCAACTTTGCAGGTGAAACCTCGATCTCGTTCTTTACACACGTATATACACGATTCAGTCTTACCCATTAGTCGCGTTTGAGTATTACGCAATCATGTAAAGCGTGGAATAGAAATTACTATATCGTAAGCATCAAAAATAAGGAAATCATTTTCTCTACAGCGCGCTAGAGAAAGATATTTTTTCTTTTTATACATATATAAATATATCTATAAATGTACCTACCACACACATATATGCGACAGATTATTTTTTATGTACTTTTGTATAATCTAAGAATAAACGTATTTTGTATATTGTATATATATCTATATATGTCTACATAACCAGGAAATTTCTATTCCACGCGTTAAAAAAAATAAACGAACGAAATTTTGCGATAATTGCTGATTCAATAATTCACGGGTTGATCTACTTTTAATGTGTGGAATGGAAATTTCTATGTGAGTTGTTTTGTGAAATTTTCATTCCTCACCCGCTCCACCTCTGTTATACACGTTAAAACGCACGCGTATAAAACATGAATATACAAAAAGAATACTATCGAAAAAAAAAAAAAAAAATACATATATACATGTTTATAAACTTATCAGGTCAACAAGAATTTAGTTCACGTCAAGCAGGTATGGCTTCAGGCATTATTTTGGCCTGTCTGGTACCTATATTATTAATCGTAATTTGCATCGCTTTCCGAATCCTCCAAAGCCGCAAGGAGGAAAGAGAACGCGAAGAAGCTCTCGACAGGTGGGTTATATACAACTTGAAAAATCCATATATATGTATATAAACCGATTTAAATGACAATTCGTACTAATCGCGACATATTTTGCATTTTAGAACCCGAAGGACCGAGATGCAGAGAATTCGTAAGCTTAACGAAGAGGAACGTACAGCCTACGAGGGTAAAACCCCCGAAAATAATTGATTCGGTAAATTCTCTCGTTGCATTTGTCCCAAAAGTCATCAAGCATCTCACCTATTTAAAAAGATATTTAATTTATGCGCTGCCATGGAAATCACTTCACCAATTCCCCCGACTCCTGCCTTTTATACATTCTTTTTATACACCGAAGAAAACTGTATTGCGAGAGGACTATTCATCATGTAGATTTTAATTTTTTCTTATATAGTCTTTTTTTTTATGTTTTATATTACGTTTTAGTTTATTTTGTAGGTATGTTTTTCTAGTTATAATTCAATTGAAAGATACATTTTTCATTTAGTATTGTTTTAACGAACGACGGTACAAAATTATGTTTTCTCAGATTTATTAAGATATTTGTGATTAGTGTTTGTGCATTTGGTATAAAATATAGTATTATGCTTTTCTATCGAATAATTAACGTAAAATAGGTTGAACATTTCTATTTGTTAACAAATGTATATGTACATTTGAGTTTTGTTGTTATGTTTTAGGATGTAATAATTTTATGTCCTACCAGATCGGCGCATTTTAGAAATACAAATTGAAGATTTACTATATAGACAAACAAAGTTTAGAACTCTTTTCTTTGAATTGTACTGTAGTTTCAATAATTAATCTTACATTTACATGTAGCAGCATTGTTTATTATTGAAAACGTAGGGCTAATATAAGCAGACTGTTATAATTGCAGACGTTTTATTTTAACATATAATGTAATATTAATTTAATTTTAATTTTATTGAATTTGAATTAGAGATGGGATCGTGTAAGATTAATGTAGATTTATTTAGAGAATACGAAATACTTAAACTAAAATTTTTAGTGAAAATAACTAACAAAATTATTCTTTTAAACATTATACAACATTTTAAGGCTATTTTGTTTTATTATCGCTACTATACATAAGTATATATATATATATAAATATTTACTACCAGAGATTGTAAAATTATTGGTATAAAGCAACATGTAAATATGAATTTAATAAAGATTAATATAATTTTAATATATTCGATAATCAACAACTTCATTTGGTTACAACAGTTGTATTTCAAATTATGATATTTTATTCATTATAATATAATACTCGTAACGTAGGTATCGTTCAAATTATTCAACTACAGTGTGATGTCAATATATTCTTTAGACTCTTTGGACGATGTATCGATTGCAATTAAAGATTCTGAAAAATCATTGGCAACTGGAATTAGGAGTAACCTCAAATATAATTTTAAAAAATTGCCTAGTAAATTATTCTTTTAATAATAATAAATATACAAAAAAATGAATATATTAACAATAAAGCATAACAAGATTATGAGTCGTTTGTAAAATTAAATAATTCTACTAATGTTGTTTTAATAACCTTAAAAATTGTACGTCAGATTAATGACGGTCGTACATAATGTAATGAGGTAATAAAATTTGTTAGAAACGGAACAGCTTGAACATAAAATTGGAGGACAAAAAAATACGTTAATTGGACGACAAACCGGATTGAGAATCTCTACGGTCGAAAATGAGATCCACGAGTCTAACAAAAAGCTTGGCAGTGTCACAAACCCTTCTAAAAAAAATAAGCAGCCCCCATCTTACGTGGAACTTTATCGACGAAAATTCAGTGAGCTTGACTTTCCCTTTTTATCTATCTTTTTTTTCTTCTCTTGATTTAATCGTATACTAAATGACTTTCTTAAAACAACTCGTTCATTTACATCTGAGGGTGTATACAAAGTTTAAAGAACGTTAAAAGTTTCATACTACGTAGTACCTTTTTTTGTTTCGGTTAATAAATTTTTTTTACATTCATTTTGTCGTCCGCGTTTCATGAAATATTTTCATGAGCCCCTTTTAAGACAGAAAGTAATGAGTAATCAACGCGCACATTTATTCATGGACACGTGTTAGGTTAATTAAAGAAAATTCATTTAAATTTAAATTTTGGTTTTTGTATAATCACTATAAATTTAAACTACTGCGCGTATAGCCGTAAATGAAGCTTATTTATTAATTGTGCCGCATCTTAAATTGTTTTATAGTTATAACACATATATAATAACTATACGAGTATACGATGTAGGTTTATAAATAGTTAATGTATATATGTACACACATACATACACATGCGAGATATATTTACACACAGCTAGAGAATTTTCATTAAAGATATAAACGTTAGAATTTTCTAAAACGTGAAAAATTTTATACATTTTATTTTACAACTAAATGAGAGTTGCAGTTATTAAATGTAATAATAGTCATCGAAAATGTAATATGTTTACATATAATTGTATTAATACAGTTTAAATTTCATATGTTTTTGTGTAAGTATAAAAGTGCGACAAAAATTTCAAAATTGATAAATATCATTTTAATTTTAGATAAAATTGTAATGTATATGCTATATGACAGTGGGTCAAATTGATAGTAAAACTAGAACGATAAAATTTTTTCAATGTATTTACCTAACCGAAGAAAATTTTATAATAAAAGTAATCGCAAATTCCACCAACCATTTTTTTTCACCGCGTCAAATTTAACTGTTACAGAAAATTTCGTTTTCATTTTTATCCATATCAATTTGTAACGCATCAGCTATCAAACTACAAATTCCACTATCCGGCATTTCATAGCGTCTATCCGGGAAAAAAAGTCGAGGAATGTAACAAATTGCGTCCCCTAAAACATTATGCAATTTTCATTTTAACGAGAAAGTTCGATTTTAATTAGAAAATCCCTGTCAATGCATTGGCATGTGGCTTTCTCGAAAACTTACAATAAGAATTCCTTTTATAAAGTTTTAAATAAAAATAGTTGAAAAGTGAGATTATTTAAATTTATATTAAAATGAAACTTTGTTATAGGTTTTGAAAATATCATCTGCAATACATTTTAACATGATATAAATTTGTAAATTACAATTGTTAAAAACATTTTTTAAATTAATTTAACTGATATTTGTTTATATCTTAAAATAACTTAATAATAATGTACTTAAATTAATGTTCAAGTAATATAAATATATTAAATATATACATACACACACACACACATATATATATATATGTTCTGAAACAATAGGAAAATGTACACAGGAATATAAATTGACGAATATTGTATACTAAAAATTAAAATATTAGTTTTTTAACATCGAAACCTATAAATAAAATTCCCATTTTTACGAAAAAAGTGTAATTTTTCGATGTTAACAATTTCATTTTATCATTTATTAAAAATTTATAAAATTCATCGGCGAAAGGAATGATTTTAATACTATAAAAAGATTCTTATAAAAGGAAGCGAGAAAAAAGTAATATCCGATGCATTGTCGTTTTAAAACAAAAAAAAGAGTATCCCGGAAATGTCATTAAAAAAAAAAGAAGAAAATCGCAACAGAGAAATCAATAAGAATCGCCGCGCAGCCTCGTGTATAAGAGACGCGAGACTTATTGAGCCGGTCATCGCGCAGGTGTCGACGAGCGACGTTCCCACGAGGACACGTCGACCGACATCTCCGAAGTTGGCGAGCTGGGCTCAAGGGACGATCGGTGCGAGTCGAGTTTCCATCTGCCGTTCGGGGATGATGTTGAGGACGACGGGTTACGACGGAGTTTTCACCGACTCGGCCTCTGCGGGGTGCGGGATTATCGAGACGTCGACTTGCCCACGGATCAACTCGATCGAGCTCGACATATCACCAAAGTATGGATGCTTTCCTGCTTATACCATTTAGAGTTCGATTTTTACCTATATATATATTTTCAGAACTACCGTACCATGTTGACATATTTTATTTATTTTTTATTTAAAATTTTTAAAGTTTTATCCTTGTTGTTGTCATAGACACATACAAGCTGTAACGTAAACAAATAATCATTTTATTTTTTTATGATCAAGCTTATACCTTACGATCAATGTTGTTTTGAAGTATTGTGTATAGAACATATTTATATAAATGTGAGCTATATTGTAAAGTTTTGATACCTTGCACCGGAAGGATCATTTTGATTTAAATCCTGCAATAGATTCATATAAGACATATCTTTTATCACTAGTAATCAGTGGTAATAAATTTAAATTTAAATTAATATTAATAATATATTTAAAATTTTAACTTTACAATTATGAAATAGGATATAAGTAAAATATAAGTAAAAATTGAAATTCACCCTATCATAACGCTATATTTCAATAATGAAATCTATAGTACTTATAAAAACTAGATATTTAACGGGGTGCCATAGTCAATATTTATCCTCCCTACCTTACCGGCAATCGTGTTTATTAGTAATAAATGTGTAAATAAAACAGTATGTAAAAAAATAAGAGAAGAGGCGCCTTCGTTCATTTATAGTTTAACTGTGTGCTGAATTTCAGATTAAAATTATATTGCGTTTTTGAGAAAAGTCTTACCAAAAATGTGAACCTAACCTCAACGAGGTGAAAAAATTTGATATTTTTGGTAAGACTTTTCTCGAAAACGCAATAATATTTTAATCTAAAAATCAGCACACAGTTAGATTGTCAATAAACGAAGGCGCCTCTTCTCTTATTTTTTCACATACTGTTCTACTTTTTTATTAATTAATCATCAAAAATTGAGTATGGAACCCCCTTAAGAATATTGTTAAATAACGTATACACAATCCATACAAATTTCAGGGACAATAAACGTTACGGTTAGCGGTAACAATGTTACATCCGGAAATAATATGTAAAATGATAAAATTTGAGGAAACGTATAAAGTATAGAGAGTGGTATCCTTTAAATCTAGGAGATAAAAACGAAATTTTGACGTTTAAATTGGCTACGTAAACAAATATACAGAGGATTTGGCCATACGTCTACATCAAAATACACGAGAGGTTTGCAAAGATGTAGGTCAAAGCGATGGGTAGGGTAAAGAGGGTAGTGGTTATACCATACCGGAAACCCAAGAGAGAAAGAGAGAGAGAGAGAGAGAGTGAGAGGGAGTAAGGTAGCATCGTGAAATTACATGAAAAGTTGAAAAACACTGGAGATATTCGAAATACGCATTATTTAGAAAACTCGTAGCGGTTCAAAGGCGCAATAAGCGTAAAAGCGGCTGAAGACCCTTTTTCGATCCATCTCTCTCTCTCTCTCCCTCTCTACGTTTCCCTCTCCCTCTACCTCGATTACAGAATTTCGCGCAATTTCACGCAAGACCTAAAGCGAGTTACGCGAGGAAGCGAGCATCTTGCGCGCAACTAGAGGTTTTAGCCCATCAGCTTCAATCTAATAAACAGTAGAATGCGCGATGCACACGGAGGCTCCTTCCTTCCTTCCGTTCGTTCGTTCGTTCGTTCGTTCGTTCGTTCGTTCGTTCCTTCCCTTGAACTCAAGCTTCCGACCTACAGTACGAAAGACGGTATAGGATGGAGAGACTCTTTACCGGGCTTTTCTTACTCTCGACCGCGATTCCCGCGATTCTGACCATTTAATCTAATCCCTTCGTCTACATGCACACATACAAACACACACACATACACCGTTTATTTTTCACTATGCATATTCAAAAGTCCTACGGTCTCTTTCGTTTTCTACATGTATACAAGAAAATATCCTCTTGTTGGTACGTATATATTTATTCATCTTATTTTAGACACATTTTCTTTGCTACCTTTGAATTTACTAAGTTCACCTGTATATGTATATCTTCTATTTCTTCTATATTATAAAGCATTATGAAGTTACAGAGTAATCGGTTTATGTGTTGAAGGGCGAGAAGATATCTATATGAATATTGTACTGATTATTGATGTTTGATATAAAATTAGGATAAAACTACACCAAGAAAACTCTTTTAAATTTAGTTTTACTTAATCGGTTGATATTTTTAGTCATTTGAATAAATTAATAATTTTCCAAGCCTTTAATACTACTCCTGCATAACAATTTATATCAACAAAGTTTTTACTATTTTAAATGAATCATTTATATATTACTTTTACGAATAAAGTTTAATTTATACAATTCGAATGATACGATATTTTAAGTAATAAAAAACAATTAATTAAATTATCTCTTCATTTATCTCTACTTACATACATAAACTAATTAAACAGTAACAAATGACCTATCGGTCTTTTTAAATATGGATTCACTTGGTAGCTTGCTAAATTACCGTAATTAATGATAAATGTAACTTAATTAGTTAATTCACGTGAAATATCTAAAATATACGTGAAACTAAATACTAATATACAAGCTAATTTCGTTTGCTCAAAATGGTATTAAAGTATAACGAATAGTTGGCTCATGAATGTAAAAGAAATAAATTAATGGATTCGATCGGTTGTTTTAAATACTTACTTTTCTACATTGTCTTTTTAAATTATAAACAATCCAGTAATTATTATATTTGTTAAGTACATCGATGAATATTCAAAAATACTGTGAACAAGAAATTTAGAAGGACTTAATTACGTTTCTCCATTAAGAAGTTAATCTTCAAAGTATTAGAGAAATATATCATTTAATAGAAAGATCAAAATAGTAGATATTGTACATGTACAGAAAATTAACTATTCAAATTAACTTTGTCTTATACGCTTCACTTGCCTAATTAACAAGTTATGAAAGTAAACAATATTCAACAAAAAGCACTTCAACTTGTCTTGTTGCATTATTTAAGAACAACCGAGACATAAAAAAGTAACTTAATTAAGACTATTAAAACCAGGTTATTTCGTAAAGTATATAAATATGCGGGATCTTCTAAAAGGACCAACCTAGTGATATAAACTTGAATAAAAAAAAATAATTTGGTATATTAGAAATAATTTATTCAACGTGTGCATTCGACTTTTCTTCATTTTAAATTATCTTCATAAGTTTAATTATACGCAATTTATTTTTGCATTTGAATTTTTCGCTTCGTGTTTTAATACTTGATTGACTTTACTTTTGAATTATTTATGCAATTAAATCAATCTCGTCTTTGCGTTTTTTTTAAATTTCAGTGATTGTATTATTTCTTTAGTGTTGGGGTTTAATATTTTACAATTATCTAGCCTTAACGTATTGTTGAATATATATTGTTTATGTATTAAGTACTAGTATGCTTTGCATCGCTAAGTAAATAAAATAGTTATTTATTATGTAACTGCATCGATGTATTAAAATTAAAAACCATTGATTGATGAATAATATTATCTGTATTTCAACAGCTACCATTCAAAATAAATAAATAATTACCTTTATCAATTAATGTATTAAAATAAAATAATATCCACAAGTAAACTCAAATCTCCAATTATTAATTCATCAAATATTATTGCTGAGACGATAATAACTTAAAAGATTTTTGAGCACCTTATAAAATGATATAAATCTTGTTGGCATCGTATAGTCAAATAGACAATTCTACCACTCATCTTAATGAAGAGAATCCTATGCTCGGCTATTGTCCGTAATTATTTCGCTTAATTAATATTCCGTACCTTCTTAAACTGACCGTTCAACACTTGACCACCGGCGCGAATTTCTGGACGAGGGATCGCAACAATGACGGGGATATGGATTAATTGTCGCGGGCGTTACCCAACGAGGACCCACCAATTTAGGTACCAACTTTTAATTGGCCTAATTACGTCGGCCTTTTTGACCCCTCGTGCAGTTTAAAAACAGCGTCGCACACGACTCTGCGTTTATTAGACTCGCTGTGATCATAATTTTACTCGGTTCTAATTGCTTGCGTTCCGACTGCTTTTTTTTATCTTTCTTTTTTGGTACCGGATTGCAAGGACGAGATGCGTGTGTTACATTAATTCTCGGACAGTTCTTTTTTTGAATTGCAATAGAGTTAATTTTTTGATTCGGTTAAGATATTTTCTTGTTTGTTCTTTACGAGAGGAAAAAAAGTGTATGGTAATTTTCACACGTACGGGAAAAATTTTTGTACCGAGAATTTAATTATTCTTGGGGTTTCGGAATACTCACGTTTACTTTTACAAAATTTGCGAACAAAATTTTTATTTGATAAATTGGGTATTTTATAGTTTAACTGCTTTTACACGATTATTTTGCGAGGAAAATTTATGTTATATTATTGTTCTTTTTCCGGTACGGTTAAAATTGTTAATTTTGTTGCTTAATAATAAAGAAGGAATATTTAAATATGAATGAATATTTTACAATTCGTTAAAAAAAAAAAGAATCATCGATCGACAGTTTCAGATAAAAGTTAACGTGTATTTTAAATAAATCTGGCGATGAAACGAATATAATATAGTGTATAAATACAGTTTTCATTTTTAATAAACGTATCAAGTATTTTTTGACATCTGTTCTTTTTTTCAATAAATCAACCGATTTATTTATTTTTATTAAACTATATAGATATATTTTAACAATATTGTAAAAAAGGCAATAAATTATAGATTCATGTGCTTTAATAACAAGAATAAATGATTTATAATATAATGAGTAATTAATTAATTGCTGATTTCATTGCGTGCTTTTGTTCTCAGTAAATCAAAAAATCAGACCGATCATATCGCATGGTATACCCTAGTTTCCCTTAATAGAGGGGTAAAAAAGGAAAAGAAAGGGAGGAATAAACGAGGCCTATTACCGAATTCAGTATGGTACTACATCAGATTTCGCTAATCTCGAATTTTACTTTCTTAAAAGGACTTTGAAAGTGAAAAAGCCTGAGATTAATATTCTTTTAGGAAGAAGTTTTTTTTTCATTGATAATCTTATCGAATCAAGAGCATTAAATTGATTAGATGATCAAGGCGAGCTGTGAGCGCCGATTTTTGCATTTTTTCACTCCCTTCTTTTATAATTGATACAACAACATTTACTCATTTGTATTTTACCCATCAAGATCGAGATATTCACAAAATTTTGAGATCGAGTTTCAATTTTCGAGATTCTCGAACGTTATTTTAGTATATATAGAATAATAATTATAATTACGTTTTATTCAATGGTATTTCTGAAAATTAAATAGTACTTACCATTAGTTAACGATTTAAATGGTGTATTAATAATCTATTAAATCTTAAAAGTAAACATTGTTAAAATGATACCTCCCTTCATTCATAAATTCAAATATTTGTTCCAAGCAAGCGTAACACGTTACCTTAGCGCCTGAAAAACATTTGCAGAGGGAGAGCCTTGACCGACGCTGGTCGTACGGGGATGCCGTGAGCAAGATGAACCAACGGAGAATATCTTTGGCAGCAAAAAAGCACCGGGTAACATTTAACCTTTACACTGTGTTTTTGCAACCCTTTCTCCCTTTTCCTTCCTCGTCGAGCTACCCAAGTAAAATAGCGCTCGCGATATCGAGGGGCGAGAGGGGGGACAAAAAGCGTAAGAACAACGAGCGCACATTCAGGGCACAAATTGCTATCATCCTTGCTGGCTCATAAACTCGGTCGAACGATATCGGTATTTAATTGCCAATTACCAGGAACGTGGGTTAAAGTGTGCCGAAAAAAAAATGGAGAGTAACGACTATAACCGATTTCAAGTAGCTTCTTGTAATTTAAACTCTCCACGATTATTCATTGGCCTACTTTTGATTATTATTTTGTTGCTAGATTTACTGTGCGGTATATATTGTAATGACAATTGTCGGGTTATCTTTTTATGCGATATTTTGAAATTGTATTCGATAGGTCTAAAAAAATGAACGAAATCGAATAATTTTATTTGAATACAAATATCTTTGCACTATAATTTACTATGCAACATACTAGTATACCGATATATAAAAGTAGTAATTAAAATAATTTTGTTGTTTAGCTTGTACGTTGGGATTCCTTCCGTCACCTATACCAGTTACGTCAGGTGACACAAATTATTACCAAGTAAATTTCCATCATTACCAATAACCCAAAGGAATTCTCAAAGGGTATTCTCGTTTGGACAATTACGTACCATTGGTTATGCATGAAAACCTCCGTTTTGAATTCTCGCGTTTCTTGATCGTAGTATGACGTTTCCGTGAATAAATCAGCAAGGACAGGCGCGTACGCGAGATGTTGGTAGGATGGAAGGACAAAGAGGAAGCGCCTCTGATTCGCGCAGCTAATGGACGTACTCGTTTTCCTTTGGCTCACTGTCCCCTTTGCTCACCTGTAAAGGGGGTGTTGACGGGGGGCAGGGGCGCAAGGGGGAGGCGACGGCGGCCGAATGGAATTCTGTAATTGAATAACAGGCTGCAGTCACCTTTGATCTCGAAGACGACGTCGAGCATAATTAACGATAATTGCACGCTGGCATTATGTACATTCGATTCCGAAAGCGTCCTCCTAACACAACCTCTCCTTTTTCTTTCGTCCCTCTTTAATTTTACGTCTGTTACCCTTTGCCCTCCCCTATATATATATATATATATACACGTATATATACATCTTCCCCTAATTTTTTCTTCCTTACAGCATACTTATGTAATCTCGTTAATTTAGCTAGCCTTTTATTTAGCCTTCTTTTGTGCAAAATCTCGCGTAAAATATAAAAAAAAATGAGAGAGAAAAAAAGGCACGAAGTAAGAAATATTTCTCTAGGAAAGTGTTTCTGCAAGTGAACGGAATATCCGAGGTAGAGACGTAGCGGCAAGGGTCGGAAAGAGCGTATAAACTTAGTTTTCTCGGGGTTCATCAGCGTAGGTAGTCACGTGCTAATTAGGAACGCCACAAGAAGATATCTCGACTTAAAAACCGACTCGGTGAGAAAAATAATTAGTTTTTCCGAGTGTGCATCGCGCGCGTCGAGGAATCCCGTAATTGCGACGAATAACCGCGTCATCGATCTCACGCGAAAAGAGGCGCTAGTCTCACGAGCAACAGAGATACCGACGGTGAGTGAGGGAGAGAGAGAGAGAGGAGAGAGAGAGGTGCGGGGGGAGGGGAACGGAGAGAGAGATACAGACGCGGGTGAATCCGCGCGTCAGCGGCACTATCCGTATACGTAAATTCAATTATACGCACAAAGCGACCCTACCTCACAACCGCAACCGAGATGCCGAAATGGTTCGTACTCGCCTTCGAGCAAATTACATTTCGATTTACGCCCTTTGTCTTTCACAAACCTACCGTTTTTACACACTTTACTTTGTATAATAGCTTTATAATATAAATTATTGACTATTCAAGTGTACTCCGAAAAGACAAATCTTATTTTAAAAATTGTAGTAAAATTGACAATGATTGTGCATTTGATTATTTTTTCTTTGTACATATGCTTCAAATTATTACCTCAATTTATTTCTTTACCTCAAGTATTTTTAAAATTTTAACTGCATTCGGAATGAATAAATATAGCCAATTATTACTATTCGCGAAATGGGTACCGTTACTACTACAGAAAAATTTTCGTTCTATCCGTCGAGTTCGTATAAAAAGACACTAGGTTCTTCTGCTGAATAATAAACATTAAAGAAGATGCACCGATGTTTCGAACAACTTTAGAAACTCTCGGAAACCGAGGCTCGTGACTCCCATTCGTTATTAATTTATATACCTAAGGCATATGCGAGTAGAAACAATTTAATTTATTCCTTTACCAAACAAAGAATAAATAATCTTTCGATATTCTACCAAAGCTATACAAGAAATCGGAATTTTTACTTTTATATGGAAAAGCCCAATTACGATCGTGGTGGTAGGGGGTGTGGAAGAGAGTGGGAAGGAGGAGTTGGGTGAATTTGCTTGGATCGCTCGTCGTACTGATTTCTTTGTGTTCGCAGGGCTCTCAAAGTTGCGCCGCGGAAATCACCGAGGACATCTCAAAGGTAAGACGAGCATTTTTTCGGTCCTCTCTTGGGGGCGTCTTTTTTCCCTCTCTGTGTTTGCCGTCGACGTTCACCTCTTCGACGCACTTCAGCGACGTATATGCGCCCGTCTGTTTTCGCGCGCCTTGGGAATCATGCCGCTTGATACGCTCGATTTCGAGTCAAAGCCTGTTTCCTGAAAGGAGAGAGAGAGAGAGAGAGAGAGAGGGACGGTATGTGTATAAGAGAAAGAGAGGGAGGGAGGAAGAGGACTCAGACAATCGGGCAAAGACTAGAGGGAATACAAGACTGTAGGTTTCGTCCTCTTCGAGTTCGTTCCTCTGCAAAAGGGACAAAGAACTCTTTCGATCTTTATGCCTATGTCTATGTGAGTCCAAGGCTTGTCGGTTTACTGATAATGTGGTTCTTCACTGTCATAATGCGATATGGACAAAAATAGATCGAGCAGAAAAAATTCTTTCTATGCCTACGTAATATCTCTTTATTTGTGTGCGAGTATGTATAGGTAAATCATTGGAAATTTATACAAACATCAAAAGAATTTTGAATATCTCTTTCTTCCAAACACATTGCAGATTAAATAGATGTTTTAGAGTACAACGTTTTGTCTCTTTCGAATCATTGTCACAAATCTGGTGCACATACAATTTTTTGTTTTAAATACATTGAATTGTCAAAAGATTAATCTTAATATAATAGTAACTTTCCGATTTCTCAATGCAAATGATAATACATAAAAAATTGTTTTATTTCGATAAAATCCATGCAAAAAATATCTAGTGTTTTTATCTTACATAAAAAAGGAAGTAATAGTTGTGAAAGAGATAAATAGTGTTCACTGCGCGTAAAATGACTTTAATTTTGTTTTGATAAAGTCATCGCAATAGATGCTTGTTGTTCCGAAACGAGATTATTTTGGAGTGTTTTATGTCTACTATATATATATTATTTTATCTTTATTCGCAACCTTTCAATCGTGATCGAAATTGCGAAATAATTCTTATTAGAGCTTGATTGGTCTTTCTGTTTTTTCAGGGATATTAGAATTATTCAAGTAATTTTTACTTGATCTTCAAGTGCACGTGTCTTATTGTCAGTCAAGTAAAAATAAGTAAACTTATTTAGTAATTACAACTTTTTTTTCTTAGTAATGAATTTTTAAATTAACGTTTTTCTGTCACTTTTAAAGTTGCCAACTTACTTTAAAAATTTACATAAAAGCGGTGACTATTATGAAAACTTTAATCTTCATAAATATTTATCGCTATACTTTTGTAATTTTAAACATTTATAATATATTTTGATTTTTTAATTATCTAATCCAATGATTTATTAATAATTAGGCAAATATATTTACATAAAAAAAATAGTATTATTTTCCGAGAATACATATTTTACACATTAATAATATGTATATATACATGTAGTTTATTTAATTATAAAGAAAAATAAGATTCACTATAGAGCCAAAAGTACCACTATATAAGACTTAATGTAGGGAGGAACTTGAGAGAAAACGTGAAGAGCTATTCAAATTTTAATTTTAATTGATTTTCCTAGAACGTTTTTATTTCTCCCGTTTATGTCAATTCGACATTCTTAAAGAGGAATTTGGTAATAAAAGTCAATTAAAATGAAGTTATGAAAAAAATTCGTTGAAAAAATAGAAATAATGAGCTATTACTGAGACAAGTATTTTGGAGAATATTCTTAAACGTTTATACATATAGGCTATTTCACGTCAAGTGGTACGATGAAAATTTTAAATCGATCAAAAATTTGAGAACAGGCTGAAAATATCTTCCAGAAGATAGAAAAAAAATTTTAGGTGTTAAAAATAATTTGCCTATGAGTTATTCCACCATGAAAAATGGAAATTTTTCAATTTTTTAGAAAAATTGCTATTTTCAAAGCCATTTATCTCAAAATCTATTGATTTTTTTGAAAAAACATTATAAACAACTTTTGTTCAAAATAATCTTTAGAACTTATCTACCTTGGTTACAATTCTTAATTTTAAAATCCCAAAGAGATAGGGCACTCGGAAATATTGAATATCAAAAAAAGGCGACCACGCCACAATCGATTTTGATCTAACACCGCTCAAAAGATCACATTTTTCGAGAGCTTTCGAATGGCTTGGGTTAGCTTATTGGCCAAGACCGCTGGTGAAAGTTATGCCTCATAAACCTCATAAAATCACTAATTTTCATGTATTTTAGGGCATAACCTACAACAGCGGTCTTGGCCAATAAGCTAACCGCCGCCATTCGAAAGCTCTCGAAAAATGTGATCTTTTGAGCGGTGTTAGATCAAAATCGATTGTGGCGTGGTCGCCTTTTTTTGATGTTTAATATTTCCGGGCGTTCTATCTCTTCGAGATTTTAAAATTAAGAATTGTAACCCAGGTAGATAAGTTGTAAAGATTATTTTAAACAAAAGTTGTTGATAATGTTTTTTCAAAAAAATGAATACATTTTGAGATAAATGGCTTTAAAAATAGTAATTTTTCTAAAAAATTGAAAAATTTCCATTTTTCATGGTGTAATAACTCTTAGGCAAATTATTTTTAAGACCTAAAATTTTTTTTCTATCTTCTGGAAGATATTTCCAGTCTGTTCTCAAATTTTGGAGCAATTTAAAATTTTCATCGTACCACTTGACGTGAAATAGCCCATATATTACGATTCATAATTAAATGAAATATATAAATTAGAATTATTATCTATTATGCATGAAACTTTACGATTTATATTAAGGAATTAATTGTTTTTCATAATGCAAATATATAAGTTCTTATAGATATATACGAATTTCAATTTTGTTACTGTCTGACCAATACCAGTTTGGGCTACTTATTTCTGTACACTCGAATGTATTTTTTTTATTTACACACTAAAGACATTCCTAGAAAACAAAACTCTGCACATTTTCAAATTAAATTTTTAATGATCTAAGAAAATATATTGTTGTATTATTTGAGCTTGTAAATACTAGATAGCAATAATTAAATCTAATTGTTAAAAAGATAAACTGTCTTACCTGGATTCAAAAGAAAAAATAATCCATTAGAAAAAGTTTGCATTCGGTTGTTTCAATTGTACTTCTTCTTTTTAAAATTACAGTTTTCATTTGCATATAATATTTTATCAGTAAAGTTAATCGCGCGGGGTTTCCGTAACCCTACAGGTGATTAGTTGACCGTTACTTGGTGTACTGATATTTTGTAATAATTGTAATAAAATCGGAATACACTTACGTATCTTATCTAACTATTAAGAAAAGAAATATCTCTCAAGATTCGTTAAATTCAATAGTATATACAATTAATTTTGTTCAACCATAATTTGTTACAAACTAGATTATTATTACGGTAACTTTTGTTCGAATGTTAAATCGAAGTTATTACGATAAAGAATATTGTAGATAAGAATTCTTTCTATAGATAGAAATCTAAGTTAAATAGGGTTCAATTTACATTCTAGATGGAAAGCTGATGCTTGTCAATGTGAGTCTTTTGATGATAGACATTTTCGTCAATGTCAAAAGTTATATATTAGTATTGTTTCATCCAGAGTCAAACTTAAAAATAGGAAATGGAATCTTTGCAATCATTCGCATAGGTGGTTAATTTACGTATTTTATTCTTTTAATTTAATTATATAGTACACGGAGCTCGATATCAATAAACTACCGAGTGTGTTTATACAAAAAACCAATGACTTTTTCTCAATAAGAAAACCAAGCGAGGAAAAGATAAGTAACCAAGTTAAAATTGTTCTTTTCTTGTCGATTGAATCACACATCTTTAAGCGAGGAGTCGAGGTCAACGCGCGAAACGACCAACCGGTTAAGCAGAGAAGGTCCAATCAGTCGGATCGGTTCTTGGCGAAGACGTCATCCATCACGAAGGCGACGATGCCGAGACGACCGGAGACCAGGAAATCGAAATCCGCGCAGCTCGATGTATCCAGCCAACCTCGACTGGAAGAGCACGAGAGTCCGATCTTGCAAGCTCTTCGCGCTCGACATTTCAATGAGAAGCGAATGATAGATCAACTCGTTAGACGCTCGATGCTCGCGTGGCAACGTTCCTAAGAAGATTACTCGGTTGTTTTCGATTACATTGACTATTCAAGGTATCATCGTCATTCTCTACTAAATGCAATGAGATTTTTGAGAAAAAAAGTTTCAAATAAAATAATAAATTGATCATTTTATTTGTCGCGTTTATTTACTACTTTTATACGTAGTGAAAGAAAGAAAATAAAAAGTGATGTGAAAGAAAACAAATGTACAACGAAGGTTTAAAATTCTTTCTGTACATTTCAATTGCATGAAAGAAACTTACTTTAAGGTGCTTTTGACAAATAATTTATTTATTACTACTCTGTTATAATTAATAAAACCTATGTTTAATTTTTTATTCGTATGAAAGAATAAAACCTTTAATATTTTCTGCGAACAAAGTTTTATTTACTACTTTTTTTTCCTCTATAAAAGTTTAGAGTGAACTACTGAAAATACATACAAGTTTTGAAGAGCATGTACTACAAATATCGTTCTTATTATTTATAATAAAACTTAAAAGTTTGCTTGTTTACTTTTTAGATACTCGTAACATAGAAAAGTTTATGCTCGACATTTCAGATTTTCTCCTTGTTAACATGTCGTTTAATTGGTTTTGACACGTTTAAATATTTTAAACCTATCCATCGAAAAGTTTTCCAGTTAGTAATATTTTCATCAAAAAAATACACTTGGAGAAATTTTAATGAGAAAAAAAAATGTATTCTCTCGTAAATATGGACGGAGTCATTACTCGTATAAAAAAAATTTGCATTTTCGATAATGTAAGGTAGATAATAATTTTTTTGTTCAAAATTGAATATTATCAATAGTCAATTTAATTTGAATTGGTAACCATACTAAAATAAATAAGTTTATCTTTTGCCAATAGCGTGTTACTCTAGCTGCTTCGAATAAATGACTCGACTTGGTGGAACATTTTATTTCATACTTTGAAGAAACTGCATATTTCCAAGCATTTCTATAAGTCTCTGAAAAAGAAGGAGAAAATGCTGAGCTAGAGAAACGCGTTGAAAATAAATCAAATCGTGAGTAAGTCGCTGCTGCTTCTGCCGAATATATTTTCAGTCGGTGATTCGTTTCCAAGGCGCGACAAACAGCTGCATTGCCGGTAATTTACTTCTACGGAATCTAAGACTTCATATTTCCTTTCCATTAGGTGAGAGGAAGAAAATATAGATATATAGATGTACATATATAGATACGCGATATTTCCATTTTGTCGGGAAAAAAAGAGATAAGAAGTATGGTCATTAGACAATTTACAAATTATCGAGCTTACAGTACAATTCTCATTAATTATTTTTAATTAACATCGCTAAATCGAACATCGTAATTTAATATACTTTATTCAATATAGGTTTTTATTATCAATTCAATATTATTAACGTGAATGGTTTTAAAATTAAAATTCAAAATGCATTGTAACAGAAAATATTTTTAAACGGGTTACAACAAAAGTTCTTTTTTTTATTCGTGCGTACTCTAATTAGTGGAGTTTTCGCTAAATAGCATTTCTAAAAAAAATGAGCTTATTTGTACGAGAAAAACTCTTTGGACAACCAAAAGTTTTGTAAAAAGACTATTAGAAACTCTGTATAATTCATGTGTATGTGTGGTGGGAGTGTAGCTTACGCGAATACTCTCAAAGCATTATATCAAAATTTAAGAACCTTATCACGAACTCACTTCTTTTGATCTGTTGCTAGTTATATGCGCATTTTTATCAGAATCTTCAATCGCGCGAAATTGTGCGAAATATTTTTATTGATCGAAATAAATTGGGATGAATTACTACAACTACAATACACACTCTACGCAAAAAAATGTTTACAGAGGGAAAAAAAAATTAATACATTTTGTATTGACAAAAACTAAAACGTATTTTATCTAAATATATGTATGTACTGCAGTTATTGATAATTTAGAAATAATAATAATAATATTAAGACAATAATATTGGGCTTGTCAGTTTCAGTTAGAAAAGAGAAACTAAGAGTAGATAATGAAAAGAATGAACGTAAGATGAGTAGGTTTAGCGAAGAAAAAGGAGTGAGATAGAGAAAAGTAGAGCTGAAGAATTGGACAGATTGATAGATGGTACACGTTCATGCTTTATTCTAGCAATTATTACTTCGTTACAACTACTAATTTTTATTTTACAAATGTGCACTTGTTTTGTATAGTATACTATACACGAAAAATTAAAAAAAACCTTATAACACATTAATTATTTTTTACAACGCGAAACAAATATTTATTTAAATCGAATATGTATATTTTCTAAACCGTTTAGTACTTATTGAAGCATATTTTCTATATTTGAATTTTATATTTCTTACGTTTTTACTTATGTTAAAAAATTCGATCCTTTTATACTTACATCTTCTAAATAAATAGACGATGTAAACTCAAAAGGGGTATTGAAATTTTGAATCGAAGACTAGTAAAATATCGTAAAATGTTTTTATTGAATAAAATATAACGTAGATGTAAAATTTGTGTAGTAATAAAGTTTACTTATAATTAAAATTTTAAAAAAAGTAATAGTATAATGTTTGAGTGACAAGTGCATGGGCGTCAGGTACCGCATACGAAAATGTAAAAACGTTTAATTACCTATTTCAAATGGTAAAGGAGAGCTAAAGAAAGAGGAGTTAAATACTTTGAATTTGCTAACCAAGCCTGAAAAGTCAAAAGAAGGATAGTGTAAGAAAGACGATAGTGTAAGGTGTACAATCCCAAGCGTATCGCGTCGACCCCGAGAGCAGGCTCGAATAATGCAGCGCGCATCGCCCCTACCACTTCGTACATATTAAAGGAGCCCGGGTCTGGAAATCGATCGGTTAGGACGACGCGCGCAACTCGACTTGCGCCTCCGGCAAACATGGCGCGCAATCGCGAGACGAACCCCCGGACGACGCTCACAAGGCCTAAATCGTAATAAATCCGTAATAATATCAAGTTTACCGGACAATCGGACCGGTAGCTAGTGTCATTTTAGGCCGCGCGATTCGTTGCATCGGCAATCTCTGCGGATGTGCCGCGAGCCCAGCACCTGCTGCTACGAACGGGCCACCAACAAGCCCGCAGGAACAGGAGGTTTTCGTTTTGCTTGTCAGCATTCATCAATGATTCAGGTAAGTTTTTTCTATTCCGTATCTATCTGAACGTTTATTCTCCCTACGTTTCGAGGATGTATTTTTTTTCACAAATTCCTGTTTTATCGACTGAGCGCGCAGGCAGGGTCGCCACGTGCCGAGAA
Source organism: Theocolax elegans (assembly GCA_026168455.1). NCBI lineage: Eukaryota > Metazoa > Arthropoda > Insecta > Hymenoptera > Cerocephalidae > Theocolax > Theocolax elegans. The sequence goes on along the minus strand of CM047425.1, from coordinate 14,713,263 downwards.
ACGCGGGAAGTTCGAATTTCGGGGTTGTACGTTATGAGCGAATGGAGTGCTAAAGGGAAAATGTCTCGTGAAAGTTTAGTGGTGGAGAATACGCGAACAATGAGCCGAAGCTTCACTCTAGATTTCCAACTTATTCACTTTCCTTCTTTGCGCTCGTCCCTAACTTTCGCATTGTATCACTGTCTGACTCGTTTAAACTTGCGAACGTTAATGCACGTTTGTTGTTTACCTTCGCGATCCTCTGATTTTGTGAGAATGAGAGGTACTTCACACAGTTGGATATAAACTTTTCGCGATTTTGTTGTTGCATTTCTAACTGGTTGGAAAATATTATTATGTATATAATATTATTTATACGACGGTTATTCCTTAGTGCATAAAACTATGTTGCGTCAAATTATTACCACCTGTTCTTAAACTACTATTTACTAATGATCTACAACATTTATCATGTTTTATTACTTAAAAATTTCTTATTAGTTTAAGAGCGAAACACTAATTATTTTCACGACTGTAATACTTGGAAAAAGCATTTAATACTACAACACTATATAAGAATTTATCATAATGACATTTTTTTCGTTAACTTATAAAAGATTTTAAACACGAAATTATATTTTATTAATTTATTGTAAATGTGTATAACAAGATTACGATGCTCAAACGTATTCAATCAATCAGATAGGCATAGTATTAGACTTGTAAAGACTTCGATAAAAATAAATGTACTTTGAACAACAATAATATCTCCTTTAAGCTCTCACATGCATAATACATGTAACACAATAAATATGGATAAGGCTTACATTTCAATATAAAAGAATATGTATGGAAAAATTTAGTCCGATGGAATTTCGAGTTGAAGATTAAAGGAATCTGTTGTTCAAGAAACAGTTTATAGAATAGTGGAGTTTATATAGATTATAAAAAAAACCTATTGCAAACAAATACATGTTACTAAATAAATATTTTATGTACACGTATTAAACAATATTTTCCAAGGATAAATTTGATAAAAAAACTAGTTTCTAATTAACTGTAACATTAATTTCCATAGTAATTTTGTGTCATTTAAAGAAATTCTTCGTCACATTATTTTCTGATTCTATAAATAACGTAATATACAGAGTTAATGTAATTTATTAATTCCGAAAGCTGCTTGTACGACACCTCTAATCGTTCCATCATACTCGTGTATTTTTTTTTCTTCGTTTAGTCAATCACAACTTAATTTGACAAGTCACGTAAGGTTATATAATATCGCTAAATATGGTAGTATCAACCATGTTATACAAGAGTCAAAGTCAAAGTAAATTTGTCGATACTAATAAAAGTCGTATCGTTGATACTTACGTATTACGTTGAATTGATTTTTGTAATATTGTTTATTCGACGTGTAATTAATGTAAATCACATATAATATAAAAAAATAAAAAAATAAAAAATGTTTTATAACTTTCAGTGAACTTATTTATCATTAAACATTTAAATCCGATTTGAGTTACACGTAAAAAAAACCGATAAAAATTTAAACGTTAATATTGTTTAAAACATTTTGCGGTTATTCGTTAAGTAGAACTAATGAAGTTATTTATGTAAATGTTAGTTATACGCAAGTTTTAATATCGTAGGAAAAATCACAATTGAGCCATGACGTTAAAAATGTTAGCCACAAAACTTGAAAGTTAATTGGATAACAGTAACGTTACGGAAACGAGGCAAAAAAGAGATAATTAATTCATAAACTTGAAAAAAAAAAAAAAGAAAAACAGAAAAGTATTGCCAAAAAGTTAGTTTGAATAGTAAGGTTAAATTGAACGGAGTGTCGATAAAGTATCTTTAATTTATCATTGGAATAAATAGGAAAGAACAGTAGCTAATTTGTAATAAACAAAAGTTTCCTCCGGAAAAGTAAAGCGTATATAGCAACAATCGTTACGTCAACTTTCGTTGAAGCAAAAAAGAAATTACGTCTTGCAGAACTGCATTACAAAGTACCTGGGCGCACGGAGAAAAGTTCATAAAGCACAGTACAAAGTCTTGAACCATTCAGCGCAGACTCTAAATAAACTGAGTTCAACGAGTGGTATACGTATACACGTCGTACGACAGGAAAAACCAAGTGACTTGGTTCTAAACCGTGTGTATATATGTATATATATATACACGTATACGTACCAGGTAAATTGAGAAACGAACAAGTTCGATAGAATTTTCGTTATAACGAAGGTGCATATATGCCAGTTTCCGTGAGGTTGCAAGCAGTTCATTTAACTGTAGTCAGGACGCGGTTTAGCTTTGAAGTGGCGAACAGTTCACGAATCGTCTCGCTTCTTCTCGCACGCGCGCACTTTGATGCAGGCCGTTAATTGTTAACTTAGATAGTAGTTGACCAGTAACAACTTTGCGCTCTGTTCGCGACCACTTCTATGCGAATGAACCACTTATCTTGTGATAATTTGACCTCGGATTTTGATTTTTCATTTCTTGTTTATCGCTATATACGTTCGCAACCTCATTTTGTTTCAACATAATCTTTAATCTTACAAGGGCATCTTCGAGCGCGACGCGCGTGCATTGTTTTTATTGTTTTTCATAGACATTTCAATTTTTGCGCTTTTATCTTTTAAATATTAAATAATCACATGACCATGGCGCTACCAATAAAATTAATCTTATTTTGGCTTCACTTTTGGGACGTGCCGCTTCTTTTTTATAAGAAGAGGAAAAATTATTTCTAATCTGTTAAATGCTGCTACGCTAAAACTTTAAAATTTGTTTTAATTATTTATATGTACATCGATGGAAGATGATAATTCATCAATATTGCGTCATAACTTGCATAGGAGCATTAACATAGTTCTTTTGGTAGCACAAAGTTAATCCATTATATTATCCGATACTGCAGAAAGTTGATTGCGAATCTTGAGTATGAAGTATATAAACTTTATTTTCCCTCTGTTCTTTCCCGGTTGCTCTTAACTTTATCTCGAAAACAGTCTCGCTAATTGATTTAAGGCGCTCATACATAATTTATTAAGATCTTAAAATAAAACTCTTGAATTTGATAAAATTAGGAAAATATCTAAAAAAATGGATATATGTGGTTCAGTCTACAAACTCAATTGTAAAAATTGTTCCGCAACATACATGTTCTGAAACAAAATGTACACTTTAAGCAAGGAACGAATTAATGAACACAAAAAAATAATAGTTAGTTTACATATTCAAAATGAGAAATATATATTTTACTTCGACAATGTAAAAATTTTATACTCTGAAACATGTTATAAAAACTATTACTTTCTGTAATGATTTGTTTCTGCAAATATTGTATGAATTTTGTGTTCGTAAGACTTTGACTATTTCTGCGCATTTTCATTTGTGCAAAGCATATATAATAACATCAAGGTCGATAAAAATGATTTGACTCAACTCGTCTATAAGCAATATAAATTGAAGCGCGCTATTAATATCTAGAACTCGATAAATTAAAAACAAAATTCTTTCTTTGACTTGTTTGTGTGTATTGTAATGTTTATATGTTTATAATAATAGCTTTTTGCTCTTAAATAATTTTAATACTTAGGAAAAGGTTTGCAAAACGCGGCAGACGAAACGTCGTACGTTTTTGGAAAAATATGGTGTGTGTAATTTATTACCTCAACTTGAGTTATCCTTTAAAAATCGTTTAACTATACTAAGATTCATAACTCTCGAAATTTATAAGATTCTTTTCATAAAATAGAACAGAAAAGAATAACACGAATTTTAAAACTGCAATTTACGCTGCTGTCATGTTATTTCAGGTTTTTATAGTTAATCCAAATTGTACTTTAAATAATGTTATGAATACTAATCGATTGATTAATAATAAATAATAAAAAATTATTATATTAATTTATTTTCTAATATTGTATAATTAAATTTTAACTGTAATAAAACAACAAATTTTATATTTAAATTTATACAAGTACAACAATATTTTGTAATTAAACTTTTTTTTTAAATAATACTTTTAAGCACATGTCCCTAAAGTGATTTATTTGTTTATACTTATAAATTTAATTTAAATTTAAATTTATTCAATTTGAATTTATGTAAAATTTTACGAAATTTAGATTTTATTACGATGAATAGTTTTAGAATCTGAGAGCGAGAAGCGTTTATAGAGACGTTAAAAATGCGTACATTTTTTCTTATTTTTGTTCTTACTATTAAAACAATATATTTATTACTTATTCAATAAAATATAATTTCTGCTCTAATCATTGAGGAAGATTATAGTGATATATAGCGTATACATTGCGCAAATACTCTAGATGCATTAGATTTGTTTAATTATATTTGAATTACACTGATCATTTGTAAATTATCTTAGCCGTATAATAAAAAGTGGGGAAAAGTAAAACATGAAATAGATTGCAAAAAAGGAAAAAAATTTACTTTTCGGCGTGTAGCTTGTTTGAGATATTTCATTTGACGATATTATGACGAAAACTATATTTATTTACCAGTGTAGGTATAAATTTAAATTATATGGTTCGACGGGCGGGTATGAAATATTATCTAATTTTATGCACACACGGAGAACATAATTTATTTCTTAAATGCTTATTTTTTTTACGTTGACGATAAATTTTAACAATATGATATTTAAAAGCAAAGCATATATTTTATTTCTAATCATTTGCGAAATCTTTATATTTTAGTCATCCTATCTTTTGAATACTGTACATCTAGCTTTTATGTATTATTATTTAGGAACTTTTCAACATTCTAATTTTTAAATCTGTCGAAATTCAAAAGTACCTTTTACGCTTTAATTTTTTTGAATAGAACCTTTTATTTAAACTCGAATACCGCGTGCATTAAAAATTGTATAAAAGAATCAAATCCAATTTTGATACTGAAAACCAATACTATATGCACCCTGTTCCAAAAAAATTCATCTTCTTTACGCGTAAATTGTACCCAGAAAGTATTTTATAAAATATTGTACTAAAAGTAGAAAAAAAAATCAAACATTTTTATGTAAAAATATTATTATACCACATATATTGTAACCAAAAAATTTTAAATTCTCGTATTTCAAAAGTCACCAAAGGTTTGTTTTGTGGTGACAATTTATTGTCGATTCAAATTTCGTAAATAAATACGCGTATAAATCTTTAGATTTAGCGAGAAAATAATACCTTAAAAAATTGTAGATAATTAAATATTAAATGTAAGTTTTTAATGTAAGATAAAAATTCAAGCACGAATAAAAATAATTTAAATTGCCAATTATAATTAAACTAATATTGACAAATCAAACATTTTTTCGCAATTTTCTACGTAAAATATACGAGTTAACCTTTGAATATCAATATTGAAACGCATGGTAAAATTATACCCTTTTCTTCGTGCGTTATCAAATTCCTTTTCCATTGCAATATTTTAGAGCTCAGGTAAACATTTCATTTCTCAAGTATTTTTGCAATTCTAAGTAATCCACCATAATCGAAACGGGAGAAAACGATTTTCCGGACGTGCTCTTGCATTATTATTTAGACTACCCTCGGGAAAAATGCATAGGTAAAGGCCAAGACGCCCGGAAGAAAATCGCGGAACGAGCTAAAAAGACGAAAATTAACATCACCAATTACGCAAGCGAGGGATGAGGAGTGAAGAGGGGAAGAAGAGGAGGAGGAGGAGGAGGAGGAGGAGGAGGAGAAGGAGGACGAGGACGAGAAAAGAAAGAGGACGGAAAAGGGGAGGGGAGTGAGACGAACTAACGAAAAAAGTGGAAAAGAGTCAAGCGAGTCTGCAAACCTTGCTAACGAGAGGTAAACGTGATTAGGTATTCCTCGGTACTCGTTGCGCTAGCTCAAGTATGTATATGTCATTTGCCACCGCACGAATTGCTTTGACGTTGTGGAAAACTGCCCTGGAGCTCCTTCACTATATGTTTTTTTACGCTTTCTCACTCTCTCTCTCTCCCTATTTCTCGTAGCTTGAAAATCAAGTTTCGCTTCGGTTTCCTCTCTCGATATTTTCCCTGTTTTGCATCCGCGCATTCTCTCTTTGTTCGCGCTCGGGCGAACACGTCGATGTTCCATCACCGAATTTTCGTGCGTCAAGGCACGATGATAAAAGCGCGGGGCTCTTTTTAAAGCGAGCCATTAAAGAAGCATTCGGGAAATAAAGCCGAGGTAAAAAAAGAAAAAAAAAGGAAAAAAGATGTACGTATATAGATAGATAGATTGTGTATGTGTGTATATGTATATATAGATATAGAGATATATGAAAACGGACCGATAAGGTGCGAAAAAGGATGCGATAGAGACGGCAGGGGCCAAAGAGTTTCAAAGAATTTCCAATTCGCGTCAGAGGGAAAAGTCTAGATGCGAGACAGGAAGCCGTCCGTATCGATGGGAAAGCCTCGTAATGAATGCTATTCAGTTTATTCTGGAGCTTTAAGTTACGCCGCCGAATAAATTGAAAGGGGACTTTGGCGCCCAGGTTCTTATAGCCTCATTTTTCCGAAGTCCCCCCGGGGGTTCGGTCGCGTGCTCACCGATTTTAATCTACCCGATATAACGCGCGAAAATTCCTCTCCTTTCGCTTTATCTGCTGCTCCATCCGTCTCGCGCGCTATCTTCCTTTTTTTCGGACGCTGCTGAATAGTCCATTGAGAAGATACGCGATAAGAATTTTCGAGTCACTTCCTCCAGGAATCTCGACTTAGAGCAATTACACTGGCAGGCCCTTCTAATTACGTACATGTTAAGCTACCTCGGGGAAAATTAAAAACGATATTCTTGTGTGTGTATATACATATATACACTCTGCTTCTGGCGAGTCTTCCATTTTCTTACGTATAATATATATGTATATTTTTGAGCGTTCTTCGCTATTTTAATTTCGCCAATTCCTTGGAGCTCGCTAACCACCACCCTTTCTCATCCTTCTTTTGTTGGACAATTCCTATTTCTTCTTTTTTTACATTGTCCTTATTTTTCTCCGTTATCTCGGTGTCTTCCCTTTTCCACAGGCTCAAACTCCCGGGCAACCAGTTGCTTTCATGCGGGACTCTCGAGAGGAAAATTTTCCGTCTCCATTGGTTCTTTCGCCCTTCCAATTGGGTCTACCGGTGTTTTCCCGTTCTGCCGACCAACTCGGCACTTTTATTAAACCCGAAGCTTTAGAATGACTCACCTTTTTCCAATTTACCACTAATACGCTGTTAATCTGAAACGGTAAGCCTTGATTTTCTGTAAGATGGGTCTTTCATAGAAATTTAGTTCGTATATCTATTAGTCAACTTTACTGTTATTTTCAACTATCCACACTACAAGTTGTTAAACCTTTTTTACTGACCGCTTCTTAATTTATACAATAAAACAGAGTCTAAACTAATTAGGTGGGTGTACATTTACAACGAATCAATATTTTGAAATAATATTTAACGTACCGCAATGATTCAATAGCTAAATAAAATATTGGATTTGAAAATGTTGTGAGCAACAAGTACGTAGATTAAAACGCAAATAGTATTTGCTAAAAGAGTATGCTTAACGGAGCGAAGTTCATGCCTTTAAATTCTATACCAGTGTGATAAAATCGATCCGATGCAAATGTATCTTTAAAATGACAACGAAATCATTATCCAATTGAATGGTTTGAATAAGACATGTATATACTATGGGTACTCATATTTCGACCGTTTTATTCAGTGCTATAGTAAAAATAACCGAGTTTTGTTGACTTCGTGCATATTTCTTTGTTATATAGGTTTTCAATGCCGTGAATGTTTGTATTATTATATTTAAAAGTTGGGATTTATCATCTGTATGAGGATACTTTTGATGAAACGAACAATAAACTTACAGCAATAAATACTGTGTTTTCATATTGACAGAGTAAACGGCATTTCTATGCGTGATGTATTTATTTCTTATATAGTAATTGTTAGTTCAAACGGAATTGCAGAAAGTAAAATTTACATTTTATACAAAACAAATTAATTTCCATACGTATAGTTAAAATTCAATTGCTCGCTTATAAAATTTGACGCGCATTTTTCTATTGTTATAATATTTAATATTAAGATAAGAGGAATTAAAAGACCGTTAATTAAATCAATATTTATTCGATGGTCGCGTTTTGAAAGAAAATCAATAACAATTACTCGATAAACTTTTACATACATACACTTGTATGTAATTACACAAAGTTAACCCTTAAAAAAAAGGTAATAATTATAGTATAGGAAACAAGAATAATTGTATTTTCGAAGTTTATTGCCAGAAAAAGCGAGATATAGTCGAAATAAATAAAAGGAAAAGTCAAGAAAGTAACTGACAAGCCGAGTTAATGAATAAAGGTAAAAAAGGAAAAAAAAAAAAGGTTTGCATGTAAACCGAAATGTGCGATAAGCAGGATTTGATAGCCGGTCCTTACCTTATCTTTCGCACTTAGACCGGTAATCCCATAGAATCGAAAGAGCGAACGCGAGAGACGACGTTGCTACATATAAGCGAAGAAACGTGTGGGCTGTTGCACATAATTCACGCACTCAGTGCTGCGTGACTCTAGTACTAGAGCTGCATAAGCTCTCGCGAGCAAAACCGACGAATTGCCGGAGGGCCTCAGCGACGTGATTGATCGTGCGGACTCAGCTTGTTATCGCGTCCAACGTGCATCCCCCCTCGACCACTCCGACGTGTACATATACATATCCTTGGATTCTGTATATGAGCTCGAGATTTTCGGGTACGAGGTCTGGGATATATTCTTCCTTGACGCGAGGTGTGACACGTCAATGTTTCGTACGGCAGGATGATCTCGGTGAAGTTTGGTTAGTCGGTGGCTTTGTAACACCGTTCGAATTATCAACTAAATTCCGTTCCTGGAACCGTGTCATTTAAATTTCATGAATTATGTACAATGCACTAGACGATTTCTTATTTTTTTTTCATTTCACCTGTTGCTGTTAACAATTCTATTGCCGAATGAACGATGGGTTTTGTATGTAATTTGAATTTAAAAGAATTTTTTGCATTCTCTGTTAATTAGGCAACTGCTAAGTAATCAAAAATAAATATGTTTGAATTTAACTTCTTTTACCTTTAATATTATTATTTCTAAAATTATTATTCTAAAAAAAAGTAAAATTCTGCATTAAACTTCATGAATTCAATGCGTACAATTGTCTAAGCTAAAAGTCTCAAACCCACTTATTCTATGTCTAAGTCTTTTCAACTTTTCTTCAACTTGACCTCTTTCCAATCTCCTCCATTTATTAAATACAACGGTTTTCCCTCGTTTTACGGATCAGTATACGTATGTAGAAAAATAATAAAATATTGGTAATTGCATAATATACCGTATAGAAAAGTTACGGCTTAGCTTCGATCTCAAAAAATCGACGTATAATTCGAGTACGTATGCGCGTCAAGTCGACTTGGCAATTTCTCGAAAATCCATTCTCGGGGTAAAGTGGAGCGGACGAAAAATTCCAGAAAGAGAGAGAGAGAGAGAGAGAGAGGGAGGGAAGGATGGAGAGTATCGAATCGTCGTGCACTCGAGTCCGCACTTTATATCTCCTCGCGATCTTTCAAAGAGATTTGTTAAATGGAATATGACCGGTGCAGCCAATGGCGCATCGCCCCGTTCCATCCGCGATCATTCGATATCCGTTTTCCATGGATAGAACTCGGTCAAGGCTTTTCGATGCGCGAGCTTCTATGCTTCCTCCCTTTTCGAGAGGAACGAGGACCGTAGATTATTTCCTGCTCCCTTTCATCGAGTCGATTGCTGGTGTACAACGCCCTCCGATGCGCGCATGCGATTCGATCGATGATACTTTGTTGCATTCATCATCGTAAAGTTTCATGTTATACCTTTTAAATGTACCGAGACGTGGTTCTAGTTTAATTGCTAGTCAATTTCGAACTATATAGCTACACGATAAATTTAATAGCTCATTCTTTTATTTACTTATACGGATTTACGATAATTTCATTATCGATATTACTCTTCAAATTACGCAACGTGTTCTATATACCTATATGAATCAACTAATATTATTTCATTTCAATTTATAACTATTCCAGTCAACAATTACAAAGTTAAACGCATATATTTTCAGCATAATACAATCGAACTTTCAAAATTCTCTTATAGGGACAAAATTGATGCAGAACCTTTTTCAATTGAATAAAGCGTCATTTTTTATATCCAAAGACTGGTGCGTTCATTTAGCATTATTCATGAGGTTAAGATTATATTGAATCAGAAATGAGAATTAAAAACCTGCATAACGTACAAGTCGATAATGTGATTACATTTTTTATATAAAATTTAGACTGTGTAATAAAGAATATAAATAATAGATTTTTTTAAATTTCATTATTGGATCTGCATACATTATTAAATATTTAAAATAAAAATTATCGGAATACTTATATTTCGGTTGTCTTTTTAATTACATTTTATTTCTAAAAAATCATTTTAATATTTATTTGGCATAAAAATAATATTCTTAACAAGCATAGAACATCTTTCACATGTCCGAATTTATCGTGCAACGTACGTATTGGAATCAGGAATTGGCTAAATGATGCAAGTCTTTTTACAGTTAAACTTTTTTTCACTGAAATTTCGTAGTCAAAACTTTTGTATACATTTACTTAGAAAACAACATTTTAAAAAATTCGTACATTCGATAATACCTTCGATAGAGTCATTGGCATAAATGATATCCTAAATAAACTTTTATCGTAAACCAGGAAGTGTGCACTTACCGTTTCCTTAAACTTATATTTTTGATGCAGACAAAAATAAAAGAATTTGCAAACGTGTAGCTTGAACGCGGAGCTCAACGTCAGTTATACTAACCGACCATTTTTTTTCCCTTCCATGCGTGGAGTTTCATATCCACGATAAGTAAAAGAAGAGGCAGGTTGAAGAGCGACGTGAAAAATGGAAATAATTAAATAAAGAAATAAAAAAAAGAAAGAGAGTGGGCGAGCTCGTGTGGAAGATTTCTCGGGCGTTTCTTTCGTTGAAAAGGTTGCGGTAGCAGTGGCGGCGGCGACGGCGGCGGTGGCGGCAGCAACTGTGACGAAGTAAGTTTCCTCGAGCAGAAAAAGTGAACTGCAGGTTCGTGCACCAGAGTCGCTCTGGAGTTGCGCGGTTCCCGTGCCGTGACGTTTTATGTCGCGCTAATTACCTTGTCGGCGAGTTTCTTGTATATCGCCGGCCCTTACGAGAGGTAGGGAGCAAAAATTGCAAACGAGCTCGAAACTTCTCACGCTCAAATAGCTATTCACGATGGAGTTGCACGGCCTTAAGGACCGTAGAACTTACCTGATGTAATTTACAGCCACTTCGTGCGCGCTCTTTCTCCCTCCTATATCACACACCTACCTTCTGCCTCTTTCTTCCTCCTCCTCCTCCTCCTCCTCCTCCTCCTTCTTCTCCTCCACCTCCACCTCATCCTCCTTCCCTCCTTCTTTCCTTTACTTGAACCAAAGCCCCAGCGTTGCCCTGATTTTGCGAATTTTTCTCGAAACTACTGAATTTTTAACGAAACTCACGATGAGATTTCACCTGAGGGTTATGAATTTTTATCAAACTGAGCCTTATGGTACCTCTCGTAATTCACTGCTATATGGGCTCTGATCATCAAGTTAGCGATCGCTTTAACGCCTTCTTCTTACGAATATTTGACATCTAACTTTCACGTTGAGATATGCACACACACATACACACACATTTACACATTACCTTAAAGTAAAATAAAAAATGTTTCATTTAGTAAAGTTGTTAAAAGATAAAATTACCTCGTACGTTATTGTTCTACCCGAGCATCAACATTTTTTTACATGAGAATAAATAAAAGTTTTTTGGTATCGTTACATGTTAATTACTCTTATAACAATTGATATACTGGAAATTAACATGCAACCGAACAGTTAATATACATATAGAGTTACAACTGTTAGAGCTGCAATTACAGTATGATTAACTGTCTAGATATTTCTTTTCACAGTAATTCAGAAAGAAAACCTTTCATTTCTTTGATATACTATTACTTTTAAAGGTACATTTTAGGAGATTTTGGTATTATCATTCATTATATAATGTAGATCATATTATCTTTTAATTTTATGTTGACTGTAAATACGAGGAACTACACTAATGGTTATATAAATTTATAATAAACAATACGCTCTAAGAAATTGAAATAAAAAAATCTTTCATTTCTACGTTTTATGTTAAGTTTTGTATTATGTACGCATATAAATATGTAATTATATGTAAATAAATATTTTAGCTTTTCTGTTTACTAGATATTTAAGGGAAATATATGCACTCACCTGAGTATGTCTTAAAATTAGAAATATGCACTTTAAGCTTCAGTCAATAATCTCTATTAATATATGCGCGTATGCGCCTATTAAAAATATACCTGTAGCAAAATTTTAAACAACTAAAAAGTAAAAGACAAACAATTGAATTTACTGTAAGTAAGCCTCGATATTTGAATTTCTGTTAGTTAGGGTAGTAAAAAATACAAAAATTATATGACTGTTATGAATGATGCGTCATTGTGACAGTATATCCAAAAAAGTAATAATTATCGTAATCGCTTGTTAATAGTTTTAATTGATATATACGTTTACTTATATTTACTTCATATAATATTATAAATACTGTACTATTTATTTATTGACGTAGATTTAGAACTGCCACTGTATAAACGATAATTACCAAATTAAATTATGAAACATTTAGTAAATTGAATGTAGATGCAACAGTAGCTTAGAGTAATTACCAATCATAGCACAAAATATTAATAAATTACATAAGAAAATATTTGAGTAGGTGAATTATTTTTTAGCAGAGAGAACATCGTTAAAAGAAATGTCGATATTTATTGTTACAGCTGGGATGTCGACCATGGAACCTCAGCTTGATCAGTGTGATAGTCCTTGGATTGTCCAATATGTTACTGACCTTTCTCTTATTACAATCGGAAACCTGCAGTCGACCAGGATCTTTAGCCAGACTGGAACCTGACCTAGAAGGTGTAGAGCCGGTAAATCAGCCGCTCAACGACGACGTCAGAAATCCCGTAACATCTGGACTACCCTGCACCACAACGACAGTATCCTCTCAAGAACAATTAGATGATCCGGCCTCGCTAAATCTGGATATCCGCCTTGGACGTTGGGATTCCCGACGTCTCTATCGAATGTTCGACTCTGTTATGATAGGCTCGCATTTCGTCGAACTATCGGAGAGCACCAAAGTTTGCCTCGCTACCCAAACATCTTTGGAAAAACTTCATTCCGTGATTCAAGTGGTTCACCAATGGACTGGTCCCATATCAGTTGCTCTCTACGCCGCGGGTGACGAAGAATTCGAAGTGATGCAAAAGTACCTCGAATACATGCGACATTGTTACGAGCCGATTCGCGAGCGGGTCACTTTTTCTTTAGCTATACCGCGAAATCGGACGCCTAAGCAGCAACCGAGGTACTATCCCCTACCTGACTTTCTCGACTGCCAGAAACCAGAAGGAACTTTGAATCAGTTGACTCGGACGATCAGCAACGAACAAACGAATTGGCGTATCCGAAACGTTTATCCTCAAAATCACATGAGGAACCTGGCTAGAAAGAACTGCCAGAGTGATTACGTCTTCGTTACCGACGTCGATATCGTACCAAGTACCAATCTTAGTCGTGTGCTCGACGAATTTTTGAGTATCGAGAAATGCGAAAAATGTGCTTTCGTTATCCCTACGTACGAGTTGGACGCTCGTGTCCGATTTCCCCAGAACAAAAGCGAGTTGATAAGATTAGCCAAGAAAGGGCTCGCGAGACCGTTCCATCAGAAGGTCTTCATCCACAACCAGTTCGCTACCAATTTCACAAGGTGAGTATGAACGATCGACGTCGAGATTTTTCCTTGCCCCGTGGAAGCATAAAAGTTTTCCTATTAAAGGTGGATGCTGGACGCGACCCCCGGCCATAAAGCCCACGAGAACTTAAAAACGGGGAAGGCGTACGTGAGCCACGACGTAACCAACTTTGAGTTCCTGTACGAGCCTTTCTACGTCGCGAGGGACGTCGTTCCCCCGCATGACGAGCGTTTTATGGGCTACGGTTACACCAGAAATACTCAGGTACTGTGTGCGCGAGCGCACCAAAATGCTTTTGCCTAACTCGCTTAACTGCCTGCGAAACGAGTTTCACGGCTTGTCGGTGAACTGCGTATCCCCGCCGCACTTTCCATCCAGAAAACCTGATCGTCTTGACGCATAAACTTATACCGATCCCACCCCTATCCTCTCCTCACGTTTCTCTTTTTCTCTATCAGCTTTGTGTCTTTGTACATTTATTTTGTTCACTTAGAGTAGTGCCAATGGTGTTAGTTGTAAAAATTGTACAAAACTTGCCTCTATGATCTTTGTTATAAATTTTGTAGGTACCAGCTATGCCGTGCATTGTACTTTTGTTGGTTTTATACTGTAGTGAACACTTTTTCACTGCACTCATATACAATACATATATGCAAAATGATGCACAAATATTCATATAGGAAATATACAATCCAGACATTACAATATACTTCCTAATTATTCCATTATACATCAAATCTATCTCAAATGTACACGTAATTCTGAATAGAATATTTATCATTTACAGTGGAGTATAAAAAAGTTCCAGCAAAATACTATAAAAGTATTTTAACTACCTAAAAATGAAAGATTACAATACCCTCTGGAGATTAAGATCCAGTAAATATTAGAATATAGTACACATTATTTAATTTATCATTCCTTGTGCATCTACTTCGAATAGTTTCATCCTAAAAAATTACAATGTTTTCAATTTGAAACAGAAAAATTGAGGCTATACTTATAATTAGCAGTACACTGAAATCTTAGAATAATTAATAAATGAAACAGAATTTGTACTTGTTCACCGAGTTCCTGAAATATCTTGGGTTAAATATTACTATGTCAAAAATGTATGTATACACAGAGCATCGTTGGTTCTAAAATTATGGTTACACTGAGAGAAGTAAATGTTTATTTAACTTATTTTATTTAACTATTAAGTTTCTATGTCTTTTATCGTACATAAAATTTTTTTCTCTCATAAGACATTTTTATATGGTGTATTAATAGTTATAAAATATTCACTCGTTGCAATTATATATTCTATATCATGTATAACATATATTCTCTAAGAACCAGATACAGAAGACATTATAAATTAAACAAATTATACTGACAACTGTGAGTTTTCTGAGTTTTAAATCGAGGCTTGTCATCTTAAATATTCATATTTAACTTTCAGACTTTTTCTTACTGACAGTGAATACTATTTTGAATAATGGATTCTGTTCTAATTCTTAGATGTTATCTTGCATATACAAATATTAAAATTATAAGGTGAAATTCACTACAGTTCATATAACTCTAAATAGCGTGTTAAAAAGTGTCTTCGTCATCATAAAAATTTCAAGGTACATCATTTGAAATTTATCGATGAATCGTCAAGAATGTAAATAATCTTACGATTGTAACTAGGATAACGTACGTTTAAATATAACGAATTGGGTGAGGTTACGCGTCTTTGTGGCTCCAAGGGAGTAAGAATTTACATTAAACTCAGCACGGAAACGACTAGAAATTACGGTCGATCGTCAGTCCAAGGGGAGGAAGAGTTTTTTTTTCTACTTCTTTTCCCATCACTCTTACCTGCTATTCTTATACATTTACTCGGCTCTCTTTTTTTCCGCGCGTTCGCGTTCTTTTGGTCGAGCTCGTCTACTTTCTCTCTCGTTTTTCGCTAGACGAGCTCGCTCCACCGCGCGCTCGCGCTATTAATTTCCGTCCGAAAGACCGCAGCGGTGCACTGCGGCGATTTCAAAGAAAAATCTGTCCCATTCAATGCGTATTAACCCATTAAACTATGAGCCAATAGCGCCGGAAACGTGGTTATTATGATAAAAAATTGAATATATTCTACGGTGAAATAAAAGAATTTTCATTTTCTTTGGTATATTTAACCGGTGTAAAAGTAGCACTTTATAATTGACTAAATTAATGACGTTATTAGATCTCTAGGCGAGGGAACGAACAAAAAAATGTCTTTTATAAAGTGTCCTGTACAATATTTTAACACGGAAATTTAAATATTTATAAAAGAAACTCATATAGTTATTCCTAATTTTGGTGAATCTTAAAGCTTTATATATTAAAGTGATAATAAAATCAACGACAAATCCATTAGCTCAATTCTAGTTGTGCGTAATTATCCTTGCAAATTGTCGAAATTTCGTCGATTCATTATAACGGTATATGTATATTACCAATATCGCATAATTGAACGTCAATTTGTAATATTTTCGATCAGTGATTTTAATTGAAGAGAATAATCATTGTTTTAACTGGAACATTAAAAACACAAATATTTATTTGACCCATTATAATTAGAATAAACGATGATGCTTTTCAAAGTGTGTATATGTATATATTTTAAAATTTTTCATTCTCTTCAAAATTGGTCTTTTACACATAAAAATTATCTTTACTCCATATTTTTTTATAATCTTTGGTCTGTAATTTTATCATTTCAAATAGTCGTTACGTATAACTATGAAATGTGATAAAATGACGCTTGATTAATTTTACGTTAGTTAAGCTTCACACATTTTGATTTTGTAAAATTTAATTAAGAAGAAAATGTTGAACAATCGCTGCGAAACACCGATTACATTCTTATGATATGATAGAAATATAATCTCTTAAGTTTTCGCGATGATCGTCGATGAAATAGTTAATTTTTAATAATGCAAATATGAATTGTACGATTCTCGTGTTCAAATATAAATTCCTTTTCTATTTGAAGACACATCAGTATCCTGATATGTAACTTCTGTCATAATCAAATATTGCTATTATCTATATTGAATTTACGCCGCATATTCGAGATATTCAATTAATTTTTTACTCGAGAACTTACGTACGGTAATAATAAATAACGATATCATAATAAGGAGTAAAAACGTTTCATAAAAAATGAGAGCCGTCTATTTTATATTGCATACATATTAAATTTTTCGATATTATACACTAACTGGCTATAATTTGTGAACATATAGTTATATATTTATGTTTGTGTAATAATGTCATAGAATTGGTTGTTAAAAGGTATGAACTCGTTCGTACACGAAAACTTTGTAACGGTAAATATGATAATGAATCACCATGTCATAATAATTGGAAAAGAAAATATGACGTTGTAACGTATCCCGTTGAATACACCAAAATTTTCAAATCAATTCAATCAAAACCTCTCATCTGAAGATATAATTCAACTATTCAGTACGAAAACTCTTTCGCAGAACATGAATTCGACTAATAGTATAAATTAACAGAATGACGGGTGTGAGATTAAAGGACACACACACACACACGCACACGCACACACACATGTATATATTTATGGCAAGGTTCGCGGGTTTGCCAAGACAATGCATAATAATGAGGTATGCGCATGTAGGCAGCTTGGTAATTCTTGTCTATGAACGGCGACATTCCCGACGGCACCTTGGAGTTTTGGGTTGCGGAGTATATAGCTTGCGCAAACAATAGGCTGCATTCCCAAGTGCGGATTGAGGCCGCGGACGCGCGAGCGCGTCTCAATTTGTGCACTGTTTCAGGACAACAATCGAATTCGCAGCTGCGAGTCATTATCCTGGAAAAGGGGCCTATACCACTACGATACCATTCCAACCCCCTTCATCTTTTGTCCTCGAGACGAGTGCATTATTACCGTTAAGGTGTCTTCTCTGACGTTTAGACATCTGTGTGTCACTTACCTTTACCTTTTCTACTCGCGACGTGTAATCTTCTTTTTTTCATTCTTCCCTACGACTTGTCTTGGTTATGTTTACACATGTCTATAAATATTTTTGCCTTACGATTTACTTGACTACACTTCACGATTATGATTGATTGAGTTTTGTGGTTAAGGCGTGAGACTGACGGTTAGCGTTTCTGTCGGATTCCATCTTCCTCTTTTTACCACGAGGAATCTGAGAAAATTGTCGATTTTATATATATAAATAGGAATGAGTGGTCTTAACACCAGTTTATTCCTCCACGAAGCTACTCAAAGTTCTGCTTGTTTGTCTTTGACTTTCATAGTGTATGTAAGCTAACTTTTACCTTTCTAAATAAAGATGTTGTATTCCTATCTTTATTATTTCAAATTATAAGGTCTTAACATTTCAAGTTTCCTTGACACAGGTCGTTTAAGACGTGTAGTATAATATGTAATGTCGCGCAACTATCATATGATATTTTGTATTAAATTCTTATACATATTGTTAAAATATTAGTTATCGCCTTTATTTAACACATTTAGATATTTAAATTTGCGATGTTTTACTTTATACATTCATTTAATCAAATAATAAATTATAGTACTTATATAAAAATTCGGTTGGTAATCGATACGGGAATTCACATGAAAAATTATAAAGGTATTAATACAAAGCTCTAAAATTTCACAAGGATCTCTTCAGTATATCTTCATACAATATACGATTTAACAATCTACAAGGACGAAATTTTCTTAACATCCACGAAAGGCCATATATATATACAGAAAATAAATACAATATTTTCAAAGTACATATTTCCTACAATAAATTTAACATTCTAATGTCAATTTAACGTTTTTAACTAGAGAGTTGGTTTAAAATCGTTCGCAATTAAGAAAACGACCTATATGACACGTACTATGAAAATGGTAAATGATTTACTATAATTGATAAATTTCTATTAAAATGCAACGAATGAGATTTAACATCGAGATAATGAATTAACACAAAGGGACACACGATATTTCGTTGAATATATCATGTATGTCCATAAATACAAGCGAAGATATTCCATTAAGATTAGACGAGCAATATTGGATACGGACGAGGGCATATAACCATGGTACATCGAAATTTAGCCGAAGAATTTGTTTTAAAAGGCGCATACAAAAACCAACGCGTCCTTTCATCTTCCCCACAATTTTTGGTGTAAACGTTATAGGAAAAGGTTTGAGCGTAGAAATCGAGGGTTAAATTTTTCCGATAAGACAAGTAGGCAAATACGCAATCGCGATAATACGCCAGAGGCGAGAAGGAGGACACGTCTTTTGCGGATCGACCTCGTGGAACTGATCGAATCCGATTGAATCGCATCGAATCGAGTCGGCCCGGATCGTATCAAACTTTAATTTGAAAAGCTGCGAGACCACCGCACTCTCCCTATCTTCCTCTTTCCTCTTTCAGTTTTATTCATCTTTTTCCATCTCGTTATTTCCTTCGTTATATATCTCATCTCCAATGTACATACATACATACATATACATATATTTCCTTTCCTTCCTTCGAGTCTGATAGACCGTTTTATCTTTTCCCCTTTTTCGTATTATCAATTATCGTTGGTCATGAGTGAAAAAACAGATATCCTTGGGAAGGAATACGTAACGGATATTTTAGACATTGACTGTACAATTATATTTTTCATTTTCTTTTTCACATATTTAAGGTGTTTCAGTATATATCATTTTATTTTTTTTTGTGTAAGAATTTATATATGGCTTCTATTACACTCGCATCACGTGTATATTTTTATTGATATTTGTTAAACACATATATACAATAACAAATTATTTGATTTTCATTTCTGCATTATTTACAAAAGTACACGCGAATTTAATATTCGCGGTAATATAAATTGTGAAATTAATATTTAAGTTATTTCATATTTCTATAAACAAAATAAAGTAAACAGTACGAAAGCAATAAAATACATTTAATATTCATTGTTCTTTAATAAATTAAGTTCAATAACGAATACTTTGTTGATTTTGTGTAGTACATATCATTTTTAAATCAATTACTTCGATGTTTCAGTAAATCACACTTTTAAACCAAACTTTAAATTTTTTATGAATAGTGGAATAATTTAGCATCAGCTAATTTGCAATGTCGCACATTTATTTAAATTGTATATTTACTCTTAAAGAGAAATTATATCTGTAGCGTAATACGTGATTCTAATTTTTAAATTATATAAAATAATCTCTATACTATTTTGAAAGGCAATTTTTCTAACGTACGATATAAATTTCATCAGGAGATTACATGAATTTCACTCAAAACTGATATATTTCACTATAAAACACTTGCTGGAGCTTGCGAAAAAAAGCAGCTAGGGTACGGTATTCATAAAGCGAAATTTGAATAAATTTACAGGTATACGAGATGTACGTAGCGGGATACAAGTTCAAGGTCCTCTCACCAACTTTTACGGTCCACTGGGGACTCCAGACCCGGAAGAGTCGACCCGCGTGGCGTGAGCGTCAAAACAGCGTCAACCGCAAGCAGTTCGAAGTCTTTAAAAAGGAGGTATTCGCAAGATATTCACGCGATCCCCTTAAAATGGTCAAGAGCCCCAATTGACACAGGCCTCGTCTTTTGGAGACCCTCGACCGAAAAATTCCGAATCTCTGAGACCCTCTTATATAGACACTTATGTACTTTCTTTGACAATCACGAGGATCAACGATACCGACCTATCGAGGGCCTGTCTTTTTTCACTGATTATTATGGTGCTTAGACTGTATGGAATTGACTTTATGCCATTCCTTGTGGACGTTTTAGACTATGTAAGTCAAAACTTGGCTGATATGGGTGTATTTGTAGATATTTTGGAGTATACATACATATACTTCGACGTGGTTTATCTCACAATTTTTTTATTCTTTTTTTCTTACATTTTAGTTTAACACGCGTTTTTTTTGGATCAATTTGATACTACAAGATAACGTAATAACAATACAAAAAAAATCAAGCCAAACTCATTCGTTTCTTGAATATATTAAACAAGACTTACCCTGATCATATCAATATACACATAGTACGTAAACATAAATTTACAAGGTACATAAATTTATACACTATTGATTTTAAATAGTTCTATATATGCTTGTATTTATCAATGGAAAATTTAATGAACCATTAGATATACGCAGTAATGCGCTAGAAGTTACTGTTACTTTTGTTAAATTTAGTAGATAATTAAGTTCATTAAGCATATGTGACGAATATTCTCTGTATATGTAATTTTGCATTGCTTAATATTATTTTAAGGGAAAATACTATGCTTTTAAGATACATAAGTAAAATTTATTCATTTAATACGTAAAATGGATACATTCTCAAAAAAATTATTAAATTTTTAGTAACTCTTATTTGCATAATACACCAAAGCAGCAAAATCTTATATTAGTGCGGATATTTATATTAAATTGAAGAAAATATATTTTTAAATAAAATAGATGACCAAGAAAAAGTAAAGTGTCAAATGGTAGGTTTTTAGACTCAATGTGTCAATAGTGCGCAAAACAATAGGTTTTAAAACATTCATATTATCATGTATAAGAATTTATAAAATTGTAATGTTTCAGAAACATAAAAGTGGTATATTTGAAACATTATTTATTTAAATAAATCGTAAATTAAATAAAAATTATAAAGAAAAATTATTTAGTGATGTTTTTATAAATTTTTATATCAAAAAATTTTAATAAAATTTATCTGCAACTAACTAATAATAATAATTTTTTACTGTCAATACACTAACTTTTGTTAACTAATACGTTTTTAAATATTTCAAGGCGCTAAAATTGTATATTTGGATTAGCAAATCATAAATTAAAAGTAATTTTATCGAAAAGCTATATTGCAAAAGTGCCAAGAGAGAGTTAACACATAAATTTTTCCAGTCTTTTTACCCAACATTGTTATTATACCACATGAAAATTTAATTGTTTAGTGATATACCTATATATAATATTGATTTTATAAATTCATCGATTTTTTCCGAACGAAAATTGTTATTATAATCTATACGTATACCTTTTTTAATAACAAATCAATCACCTAATTATTAAGTGTAATACAAATATATCATTTGTGATCTTTTGTAAATATTAAATATAAGAGAAGTTAGCACCTGTAGGGTACTCATTTTTAAATACTAGAGCTCAGGAATTTAACGAGTGTGATGAGTCAAAACTAATTAAAATATATCAAAAGCAACATATACTTTACTATCTTGCTTTAAAATGACCGTGACTGTAAAATAATTAAAATTCAATTTATTTATACTGATAAATTCGTAAAATTTGATGAATCTCATTCATAAAGATAATTAAAAACCTCACATGTTTATAATTAATACAAACCAGTATACTCTAGTAGAAATCAAAGCACTTTTGAAAAAAATTTTAATCAAATACTGGCCGTTTTATCAAAAATGTTTAACAAGTCTAGAATTAATGGCTGAAACATAGTTTTCACTAACTTAAAAATGTTCAATTTCTACTAGGGTAGTACTAATAGGGTTTGTAAATTAGACAAACAAATTGGTAAAAAACTGTTTTACTTGGGTTCTCTCGATCACTTTGGATACAATATATATGTGTGTATTTTTTTTAAATAAAATGGCAGTGTACAAAAATGTATTAAGTTTGAAAAGGCTTTAATGGGATACAATCATGCAACGTATCAAAATATATATAATATGTATCATTCACACGAGTAACATTAGAATTATAATGTTTTTTGCAAATTTTAAAAATCCATTGATAACTGATTAAAATTTTTAATTAATTTGTGACATATAGGTTTATACTGTATAAATAGTTTTCTCATAGTTAGCCAGGATGCAATGAACATATAAAAATTTTATTATAATAATAGTGAACATATCTGTCTGTTGAATTAAAAATGAAAGGCTAGATGGACAATTATAAGATTTTGAATGCACAGCTCATCGAATGATACGAGATATAGTATAAAAAGTACCGAATTAATTTTAACATGCTCATCCGGCGATAGCCTTTGATTTTTTAAACAGCTGCAGCCTAAAGCTCGGATGAGTTTTGTACAAAAATTTCTATGTAGATGAATATATATACATATATATATATTCATAGAAGCGAAATAATTGATTTGTACGACTGTCTATACATATATATATATACATATTTTATAAATTTGTGAAAAGAAAAATGTTAACTGTATTGAAAAAGCTCGAGCGGCTAAAAGAATAAAAGTGAGAAGTACTATAAGGTTACTGGCATACGTTTATTTTCCTGCCATAACTTAGCCTATACTACTTCCTGCAATAACTCAGTACCCTACTTTCCTTTTCGTTTAGCGACAAAGGTGCACATAATGATGACGTTCTTTGGTAACTATTACCTAGACACGTTACTTCGAAATGGTTGTTCCGTGAATGTGTTACACTAATCGTGACTATTATTTAAATAATTATTTATTAGTTTATTTTTATCAATTTATTATATTTCTATTGCTTAGAAACATGATAAATATTTACGATGGCCGATTGCTTGTTCGTAATTAATTGTTGTAAAACCGAGAGTTTTAAGCTATATACTAATTAATACAAAATCTAACAGAAAAAAGATCGACTTATCTAAATAACTAAACAAACATAATTTTTTGTAAATAATTATTATTTTATTATTATACACAAATACTTTTTACATATTGTTTAATAATAATTCTATACACCTGCGCGAACGATAAATCTTGTGTCTTAGGAATTATTCTAATGCTGGGAAAGAGAGTAATCGATGTATGTTTAAGTTAACGAGTGACGAAACCACCCACGAAACGCTTGTAAGTACTGCAATCATAGGTCTAAAAGAGGAAACAACACCTGAAAGTGTTAATCTTTGAGTAAAAATTAATTACCGTCTTTCTCGAAACAACTTACCTTAAGTAATAACAAACGCAACTCTTAAGTATAGTTGTACAAGGTCCTAATACCTTCAATTAGCTTTTCGACGTCTAATTCAAAGAAGCAAATAATCAAGAGTCACGTACGTAGCGTTCTCTTGAAAAACAAGAGTGGTGTCTGATTATCAAACCAAAAAGAACGTATCCAAAGCAGCTTCAAATAATTGTTTTTTTTTTCTTGATACCAGACAAGAAAAGGAGAGCGGTGTTTTGGATAGGGGCGGCGGGGGGGGGGGGGGGGTAGGGAAGGTTGTACAACTGCACAATATATTCTCGCTTAGCGCAGTTGCACTTTCTGACCCGACAACTCGTTTCAGGTCGGTTTAATTTCCTCCGCAACACGTACGCGAGCGCGCTAGGGCACGGGCTATCTGACCGCTTTGGAATAAAGGAAGAGGGATGAAGTGGGTTGCAGAAGGTCGGGTGGATCGAGGAACCAGAGGAAAAATAACCGGGAAGAAACCACGATATTTAGAGTGGTAATGGGAAGAAAGAGCTGGATAAATGGAAGTACAAGTGAAATGGGACAGCTGCGTGGTAAATATGCAACAAACGGAGATATTCGACCTTCTACGTGCACCATACCAACGGTGTCTCACTAAATTATTAGATTCAGCTTTGTGACCTTTTCTTTCATTTTTTTTATCCATCGTATGCGTACGAGTAGCGCGCGTGTGTCTCTTCCTCTTCTGACTCCGAAGGCTCGTTAACTTTTTTTCCTATCCAAATCCCCACACCGTTCCACCATTTATTTGTCTGGCCACTATTTTTTTTGTTCTCTCTCTCTATCTCGCTCTTCTTTTTTTCGGAAGTTTTTTTGCACGTTTTGTTCCTATTTCCATACTCTCTACCAGTTTTTAATCCCTTTTTTATGCTCTCCTTCACAAACCCAATCTCGCCTTTTCGCAAATATATTTTAATCTCAAAGCAAAAACTTGCATTTCCGTAGTTCGAGTGTGTGGGTGTATTTTTTTTGTTAATTTTCTCCGTGATAAAAATTTCTGGTTGCACTGTTATAATTTCGAGGCAGTAAACGTATATTTTTATAATTGGCATTTTTGAATGAAGTACATAATCGTTCGTTGAACAATCGCGGTCTTCGCATAGTCAGTTAAATATACATAATACTTGACAATCAATATGGATTCTAAATGTTTCAACATTTTTATATGCTAAAATAAATAATTTATTATTACTGCTGCCAAATTAAGCCCAAACATCGAAAAACTTTTATTTGTTTTCTTCTTCTGCATTATTCTTCTTTAGTAAAATTAACATGATCCAATTATTTTCAATTGCCATTGTTTGAATTGTTTCTTTTTATTGCGGTTATTGAATTTATTATAGATAACTGTTATTTTATCTATTATTAATACCTGGACGTTCATGTAAAATAATGTTTAATTATATTCTGCAAAAGGCCTTCCTAAAAAAATTAAAAAATATTGTAAGTTTAAAATTGGTTGTATGCATTGCTCAGTCATTACTATTGAGTTTATTGAATTGACGATTCTCATGCATTTATCTTGAAAAAAAGCAAGAATCCGGTCATCTATTTTTAAATTTGCACAATCGTACAATGGTTTAAAAAAATTGGAATAATCAAATTTAGTATAGATTGACTTTATTTTTCTAGTAAGTTACATTTGATAAATATATATATAGTTCATTTTACAAAAATTTATTGATTCATAGTATATGGGTTATCAAACTTGTTAAAAATAAGTGAAAAATAGGTAGATATTAGTCATAAAATATTTAAACTCAAATAAAAAAAAGAATCAAACATATATATGTATTCTCTGTGAAAGATCAAAGAGACAAGAAATTGATTTATGTGTAACTTTGGAAATATCTTCATTTAGCTTCTGTTCAATGTCAGTACAAAAATTAAATACTAGAAATTTAAGGGGAAAAATGTTATTTGTTTATATTTATTTTTTTATATCTTACGAAAGATAGGTGCTATACATATATAAGATCTTTTGACATTGAGAGGTTTTTGCACCCTAAAATACAAGAGGTTTATGACGCACTGCAGCGTACAAAATTAAGAGGATGCAATTTAGTAAAAAGTGTTATTAAATAGATAACAAATTTCTTATTTATTTATTTATTTACATATTATTTAACGTAACACGGTGGGACAATGTAGAATTTGAGTAACGTATTTTTTTTAACAAGATGAAACGACTTTCGCTGCGTAGGGTGGAACAGTTCGGCAACTGGGATTCGGGCACGTATGAAATCGGAGGCAAGGAAACGCTGGGCAAGTTTTCGAATTCGAAAGTGATTTGGATGGATGAAAGGTAAGCGATTAACTCGAGAGCGAATGCACTGGTGAACAAGCAAGCAACCAAGCCGGGCGAACCTAATGGGAATAGCGAGGATTCCAAACCCTAATTCGAGAACCAGACTAATCCTCTCTAATCTTGACTAATCTATAGTAATCTGAAACAGATTCTATACCTTGTAGCATATTTAAAATTTTATCGAGATAAGATTTTATTAACAACTGTTTTACGATGATATTACGTATACATATACGTATATACATGCGTGTGTACGCACGTGCTCGTCTGACGATTTTTAACTGTAAATTAAAGCTCTGTCGAGATAAACTTTCTTTGGTGAACTTTTTGACATTTTCGACGTATCTTCAAAATTTATAAAGTTATAATGCTTTAGAATCACTGTGACGTGGATGTTTTTGAGAATGCGGGCGGTCTCGTCTTTTGAAGTAGTAATGGAGTGACGACGCACAAAGAACTTTCAGTAGGCTATATAGCTTTTGTAAATCAAGACCCTTTTCGGAAAATTCAAGAAGCATTATAAATTAAATTTTCTCCTGACTTTATAAAAACGCTGAAAGAAAATTTAGTTTATTTTTTTCTTGAATAAACATAAAGATAGATTTGAAAAAATTTTCTCGTATACAGAATCTTGAAACATCGAATTTTATTTTGTTCTTTTGATCATTTAAATAAGCAATTCAAAAATAATAATGAAGCACTAAAATTGCTAAAATATTAAAAGAATATTTTGACGTTTGCGTATGCAAATATAAATTATCATTTTAGAATCGGTTATCTTATTGAATTTTTATATTAAAAAATTCAGCTAAATTGATTGCACGTAACTTTAAATAACAATGTGAGTAAAACAAATATTTTTCAAATATCACTAGTCCGAGACACTTTTAATACTGTTTACAGACATCAAAATTTTTCACGTCACCCCTCCTATTCTCGGACGTTCATTACTTTGAATACTTGCTCAAGATAAAGTTACTCTTGCACTCACAAAGATTAAAAATCCTTGCAACCTCATTGTTTCGCCAAACAATACTGTATCATTTTACATCGTACATCTTGGTATCGCTGAAAACACTTAGACCACCCTTTTATTTTTCATCGTAAAGTCGATGCCGATCCTCTTCACCTATATATACCCGTCAAAACGACGACGAAAAAAAGGGCATCAGCTCTTTCCTCATTCAACAAATCGGAGCAATCGCTTAACCGAGACGAAACTCCTTTCATAATTAACCCGGGCCGCATACAGCCCAAACAAAAACTTAGTATCGCTAGCTCGTTCACCTTTAAGATTAATCAAGAGGAGTGTTCTTTTGAGGGCAACGGCCAAGTGGTGCAGTGCAACCCACTGCTCGGCCTTATTCTTTTCATGCGTGGTTTACGCCACCTTCTTACATACAAATATCATTCAAATCGACTCTTGCACATTTTTTAACGGGCATTACCTGCGTTTATTTTTCCATACAATTATAATGTATGTACTAGCAATAATCACTCCGTCGTTACTATATCTCCTTGTTTAAACAAATTTATTTTAAGTATATTTTTATTTATTTATAATTACTTAATTATTCTTTTCAACAATATCAACTCTTTTACTGCAAAGAAAAAAATTTGTTGCAAGATATTGTCAATTTAATTACGTTTTATCATTAATGAATCAAAAAAGAATCAATTTAATTTCTTTTACACTGTAAAATTAACATGAACTTTACAAAAATTAAATAATATACGTTATTAATACTTTTAGAATCATAATTTAATTTTTCTATTAACTTGGAACGAAATGTCACTAAAGTAATTAAATTAAGAGAATAACTTTAGTATTTTAATTGAATTATGAATAAAACAATATAGTAAGTACTGTGAAGATCTTAATAATGAATACATGTGCCACAAAAAATCATTTTTTTTCAAAATTAAAATAAATTTTAATATAACATCACTTTTGGGTAACTTCTGGCTTACTAACGATTTAAAACGAACACCTCCTTTTAAACAATACAAATTAATCTTTCTCTACTGAAATGTGAAAAAATATTTTATAAAATAAATTTTCTTTCTCGCATTTTTGCACTTTTATTAAGAGAATTGTGTAAAATTACATTTAATAAATTAATAACATCTCAAATATATATTCCAGATTATATATATAAATACACTAATCTGGTAAACTTATATATAATTGGATCGTATCTATCAAAATATATAATTGTCTCAAGAAACGACGTAATTTTAAATTTTTTTCAATAAAAAATTGAAGTCTCTTCTTGCAGGTCTTGCCAAATAAAATAATTTTAAGTAGAATAAGACAAATTTGTTAAGGGTTAATTAATAAATGTATAGTATACTTATTAATATTAACTGCTGGTAATGGAATTCCTAATTAATGTAACAAATTTTTATACAAATAAACGTTACAATAATAAATATATTACCTAAATTAACCCGAAGAAATTAATGTAGTAAATTTTAATAATTTTGGGCCAATCAACAAAATAATTATAAAAGTCATATTTTTTTCTAGTAGGTATATAATTTTTTTAAATTTTCAAATCCTCAGTTTTTGCTTTTTATATTGGACATTGACTAGTTGCATATAGAAGTTTAATTGGTAAATGGAACACGGATTTTCTTTGTAAAAAGCATGTTGATATTTCGTCCATTTATGATTTCATCAGCAAATAAAATACCAGATGTTTCAAAATTGTAATAAATTTGAGAATGAGTCGAAATTTGAAAATGAATTTTATTGACCTTCTTAATGTTCCTGTCTTCGGTTTCAACTTGAATCACATTTTCCTTATAATGTTCTTTCCATCACGATGAACAATCAGTAATCCTTACTATGCAACACGTAACTTATACACAAATGATTTCCAAATTACACTTATGTACCCAAAGTGATGCAAAAAGAGTACAGAACTTAAGTTCCTTTTTGCATGATTCGATATCCATAAAATTTGAAATTTCAATTTTTGTCATTACAGGCGGATAATAATTTTTATGAATAAATCGACATTTATCTGAATTTTACAAAAAATATCACTTTGTTGATCTCTCTTGTGCACGATGTTACTAAAATGTGGATACTAGCTCAATAAATGTTTATAATTGTATATTTATTTATTATACTTTGTTATGTATGAAATGGACATATGTTGATTTGTAAAAGAGAGAAAGAGATAGAGATATAAGCTTCGAGAAGGAAATAAATCGGCACGAAAGAGCCAATATAAGCTGCAATTCGGGAAATGCAACTCTATGCAATTCGTAAGACAAGAGGTCACTTAAGTGCGAATAGACGATAACCGTGGTTATGTATAGTTCGTTATGTATTCTTTTTTCTCGAAACTGAGATATGGATCTCGAAACAGAGCTCTAGAAATTTGAAATCTATAACAAGTCAAAATTGTATTTCCAAATAAGTTGCACATCAACGACGACAGGGTCCCATCACTGGGATCGAAACGAGAGGCAGAATCTTCACGAATACCAAGGAATGCCAAGCATCACCTTAACGAAGTTGTCATACATCCAGGAGATAGAAATCTGCACCAAGTTGACTTTTACTTTACCTATGATCCAACAATGTTTGTATGAGTGTGTTGTGAAAATTATATTTTATAATAAATAATACTTATAAATATTAAATAATTTATTTTTATGTTATTTCTACCTTGAGAATAATCCACCACAATTTAAAAAAAAAATTATTTAATTCTCTGATTAATATTTATACCGATCTACCGAAATTTTTATTGTTCTATAATAACGTATCGTTACAAGCTTAAATAAAATGTAATATTTTTTATCAATTAGTCAGACCCATATGGCTGGAAATATTAGTCAGATCAATATAATTTGAATCACATCAGAGTATAATTAAGTAGTATATAGCAAAGAAAAATTTTTCTTCTTCTTTACAACTGCACGTCTTCTTGTGAGGGGGAGAGAAAAATTTTCAGATACTGCTTGTTACTTGGTACGAAGCGACGTTCGAAACTTTTCCCTTAGCTCATCTCGCTTTCACGTAGCGATTCCACTTTTTTCTTTTGCCGGTACAACTTTAAGTTCACAGGCTTTATAATGCATGCATATTGCCCCGTGAATTTGGACGATTCTTTGATGCGAACGGGCACGGGCTCTCGTTACGCGTCTTTGGAAGATTTGTGCGAGGGGCGCGAAACGGTTTAGCCTTTGTTCACCTCCTCAGATTTCGAGTGTCAAATATTTACAATGCGTTTTCTCTTCTCTCTCGTCTTGTCAGAGATTTCGGTTTCTCCGAGTCCTAATTCCGAGGATGCGGGTAATCAAAAGTTTCCGAGGTTACTGAAAATTTCGAGTATGAAAGGGCAAAGACGTTGACCAACGAGTTAACAAATAATTCCGTTATTTTAAATGTCATTTTAACAATTTTATGAACAACGTATGCATACTATAGTTTAAAATACGTATTTAAATTTATCAACATTATACTGACATAAGATTTTCTTTTTTCTTAATATTAAATTTCAAATATATTTTATGTGTAGAGATCACCTAACTGATTGTGTACTCAAATTATCTAATGTGTGATGATCACTATATATAATAATATACAGTTCTAGTAGGTGGCGATAATGGTGGACATAAGTTGGTGAATTTCGAAATTTAATTGCGCTATTAATGAGTCGCGAGTTCCACGAATTGGATGCGTGCATTGGAGAAAGCTTTTCGCGTCATCGATAAACAGACACTCGCTTACGGACTGATTTGCTTGCTACCGTAAGGAGCGGTTGATCAATCCCGCTCTTTATAAGTGAGAATTATATTGTAAACTGCGTGTCACAGCATTAAGAACATCATTATCCTTAGTAATC
The DNA here is from genome assembly GCA_026168455.1 of Theocolax elegans. Classification (NCBI taxonomy): domain Eukaryota; kingdom Metazoa; phylum Arthropoda; class Insecta; order Hymenoptera; family Cerocephalidae; genus Theocolax; species Theocolax elegans. Next base: position 14,682,179 of record CM047425.1, on the reverse strand, counting down.
TCCGTGAAAATACGACTTAGGATATACGAAAAAGGAAACGTAAATTCTGGCGGTGCATGATGATACAAAGAAGGTGCGCATTTGATTGTAAAAGTCAAGAAGACGAAAATAAAAACTACTAGCGAGGATGACATCGACGAGAAGTGTATGGGCCACGAACGATCGGTGTAAATAATATCGTTATGTGAATGTTTATTTTTTTTAAAATTTTTTTAACTTTGCTCTTTTTATGCTCCCAACATGGTGCTAATCACGAACTGATGAATGTTTTTAAAATTGTTATTGTTGCGTTCTGATACTAACTCGTAGATAGTATCTAAATAAGGATATGAGATAAGGGCTTAGAATAATGCTGGACACTTGTGTACATTATACTGAGGATAGTGTGGTGTGTGCGTAGCTCTATGCGTATGAAGCGAAGAATCCGTATCCTTCGACTCCCGGTTCCCCCATTTTTATTCTCGACCGTAGAGGTCGCTTATGGTCGTTATTCAAAACAACTGCGTTCACGCAACATGTGTATTATTCATCATTGTACTAGAGTGAGTAATATTACTTACCACTTAATCAATTTCAATCAAGAACCTTTTTATCTATTTTATTTCCTATTACTAATTTTACGTTTTAAGTTCAATAATATTGTATATTGAAATTGACTTTTTCATTGCTTAATACTTACTTTTCTGAATATTCTTACAAGGAGACCCTCATATGTTTGGGAAACAGATCATGCCCAGCTTGTAGGTTATGTTTTCTGATATAAAAATATGTAGAAAGCCAGAACCGCAGACCCTAACAATCGCTTTTTCAAAAGTTATACGCTATTAAAGCAAAATTTCCAAAAAATAGAAACTTCACTTCAAACGCTTGTAACTTCTAACCTATCGAATATTAACATTCAAACCAAAGTTTAATGAAAAGCTGAGATAAATTAGATATAATTTAAAAAAAGACGCTCAAATCCTTTGAAATGGAGCAAAGTTATAGTCGAATTAATAATTAGAAGTATTCTTAAAAAAAATTAGGCAGTACAAATTTTATTGATTTTTTAAAGCTAGATTTCTTTAAATTCTTAATTCGGCTATAACTTAACATTTCAACGGATTTGAGCGTCTTTTTTTTTAATTATATCCAATTTATCTCAGTTTTATATTAGATTTTGGTTTGAATGTTAATATTCGATAGGTTAGAAGTTACAAGCGTTTGAAGTGAAGTTTCTATTTTTTGGAAATTTTGCTTTAATAGCGTATAACTTTTGAAAAAGCGATTGTTAGGGTCTGCGGTTCTGGCTTTCTACATATTTTTATATCAGAAAACATAACCTACAAGCTGGGCATGATCTGTTTCCCAAACATATGAGGGTCTCCTTGTTAGTATTATACCAAAAATTTAGTAGGAAAAGTTAGTTAAGCATTTATAATATCGGCAGCGCTACGATACCATAAATATAACTATGCTTCACTTACCAGGAGAGGGCATCGCTTTTGGGAAACGAATGTATTTGATACTGTGGAATATGATTTTTTGGTCTATTTAAGAAGACCCGTCCTTCAAGGTTTTGTACCGTCGACAATAGGGATAAAGATGTCTTTGAACAACATCTGGGGAAAAATTGGGATTGCACAAAACTGGGGATTGCACGACAATTAAAATAACTCAAATTCTATTTAATACACAGCTATTATCTATAAAAAAAAGCTGGTATAACAGCTATTACTTGACCTTTGGTCTATTTAAATATCTTAAACTGTTCAAAAGTTATGTTTAATTGAACAGTAGTTATAAATTAATTGATTTTGATGAAAACGATTACATTCATTTTTTTTAATTTTATTTCTCTAACTATTCTTTGATCTTAAACGTATCTTTTGAACAGTTCAAGTTAATTAAACATAATATGCACAAGAAATAGCTCTTGATATCAGCTTTCTTATCGTTTCTAGATAATATAGCTATAGGTTAACTAAATCTTGAGTTTTTTCAATAAATGTAAAGTTCTTCTTTCCCTAGATTTTAAAAACGATTGGATATCTTTATTCCTAGAGCCCATGTTGCGAAACCCTGCGACACGAGACTTTTTATTTGGACCGAATAATTATATTCCATAATTTCAGGAAAACACGTTTCTTTAAGATCATTTAAGATCTAGCATCAGTCAAACAGACTGAACGTTCTACTAATAATCAAAACTAATTCTATAATTTCAATTATTTCTTACTGCAGTTTTGAGTAAAACAAGATTTTTCTATAAATGAAAAATATTGAACATTATTATTAAAATTTTACGATAACTATAGAAACTTTCTTTATACATTTTTCTTTTTTACAAATTATTTAATTCTATAGAAAGTCGTTTTATTCGTCTTATAATTAATTAGGAGTTTCTGATAACTTTTGTTACTTACAGCGATTGTTATTCCTCGCTGAACTTTATTCATTAAAATAAAACGCAGTTTTTTGTATTGTATACTTTCAGATTGACTACTTGATTGACTAGAAGTACAAACTATTGAGTAGTACAAAAAGTGAAAATGAAATGATATACCTAGAAATATTATTTAATGATAATGCGCGAGCTGTAAATAGTAGTTGTGGTGGTAGTACACGTAGTTTATGCACGCGTTTATAATTATCGATTTGTATTTATAATTACAAATGAAAATATACGTTCGAACGAGAATGGTTATGAACTAGTAAATGAACAAAGGAAAAAAGGAAAATGTGATGTTGTTTAAAGGAATTTTGTATCGATAAAGTATATAGATATAACGTTATAAACAGTATTTTAATGGTTATAAGCGGAGTTACCATACGATCGAGCCGGAGTTTAATACTCGGCGTATCTTAGTAGGGAGAACGCAGCCGGGGTGGTTGGTCTCACCCCACGCGTTTGGTCTCCAGCTCGATTCAGACTAACGAGAGAACGCATGCATTATGCAGGGACGGCTCGCGTGTGCACGGTGTGTGTATATATAGTGCGTCGCGCGCACCAACACTTAGACGCCGGGGCGCCGCGGTCGCAAGTAACTCGATGGATTATGCGGCTAATTTCTAAAGTGCTCGGGATGCGCACCCGCGCGCTTCGGATTCCGGGCGCTGCCAGCCCCTAATTTATGCGACGCTTTCCGTATTCCCCTCCACCTCCTCCACCCACCACCCAGTCCCGGCCACCCTACAGCCTAGCCCCTCGATATGCCGGAGGTCTGACGTGCCTCCTTATTAGCGATTCTTGCGATAAATTCGTTAATGCCTTCACAGACAAGCTTTTCTTTCTCCCTCGTACGTGCTCCACCGAATTTTCAATGCTGATGCGTCGGGCTATTTAGAGCTCTGTTGGACTAACTTTCCTCATGGATTCGAGATCTCGGATGAGACTCGGATGCAAAGAGGGATCATTCTGTAGGATGGGGATCGAGCAACCGTTACCTTAATAGACGTTCGTTTCAGGAAGAGAGTGAAAGAGAGAGAGGGAGAGAGAGAGAGAGAGAAACTCAGTCGATTTTGAGAATTGAGTTCGGATTCTTCGTACCTACCACGGCTTTCTATATGTTTTGTGACCTTACCTCGTGCGCTGGACGGATTTAAGAGCTGTTTTATGGTTCGGATTCGAGTATAACGATACTTCAAACTACATGGATTAGCTACAAATCCAAGTTATATTGAATGTATTCCCGTGCTTTATTTTTATGTCTTTATATAGTGAAATTGATATTTCCGCAGTTAAATAAATTTATTTGAATACTTACGTCTTTGGTTAATTAATAAGAAGCAATTAATTATTTACAAAATATAATTTATGCAAAATTAAAGAAAAACATTGTTTTTAATGTGTTAACCATTTTTAATCACATTTTCTTAACGCGAGATTCGTATTTAATTCATGCTTTATTATTAATATAGGGAAATAAAGAAATACCTCTATGAACAGTTAGTTATGAATAATAAAAAAAGATACTATATACAATTGTTAGAGATTTGAGGAAAAATTTGTGTATGTGTTTGTATTTTTCGAGAGTAATGTTTTTTTAATACAAATGTACAAAATTTATAACAGGCGCATTATTAATTATTTCTTCCAGCTTCTCATCATATCGATTGATGAATATGCGTCGTGTAATGCGTGTTGCGTTGCACGTGTAGTGTAATTTTTCAACGGAACTCTCCGATATAATTGCGGTGTTAAATAAATTGCTTCGTAGCGCGATGTAATTAAAAATGAGCTGGATACGGTTTGTTATGTGCAATCGTGTTTACGTATATAATAACACGCACATATTCGAAAGAATATAAATGCATTACTATAATATTCTTGTTATTTGCGTTAAAACGTATAAAAATAAACTTTTGCACTGCAATAATTTTCCAAAATATTTGTTTAAGCGTGAATGAGGAGTTATCAAACCTAGTTATTTATATTTTGTTTTTTTATTATATTTTAGAAAATTGTTTTTTTTATTAATTTTCATTGGACACAACTTTTAGAAATGAATACATATATTTATAAAAATTATTATGTTTGACGTAAAATTCATCATCGTTAGTTTTTTTATTAAATTATATGTGTTACTATCATATGACGACAACTTTAGCACAATATATATTACATTTTTTATAAATGTACACTTAATTATTTTTAGAAAATTCGCATATCGCTTTTGAAATAAAGATTGGAATTAATTTAATTAATTCTGATAGTAAATTATATTTGTATTTGAATGAGAATCTTACCTTAAGTGATCGCTATAGTAAAATTCAAACAAACTATGCAACCACTGTAAAGTAAGTGAGTGGTGCATTAAAATTTAATCATTTGATCCTTAAATCTTCATTTAATAAAAATATGATTAAATTATGAAAGTTAAAGAGAATCTCGTTTGAAGAAACAATTTTCTCCGTATACGTGCTCTGAAGTACGATAAGCTTTTTTTTCTTAAAGGTAGAACCCACATGCAAACAGGCGCAAACCCTCGCGTCTTCGAGAAAGAAAAATACATCTAATTTAAGCGCATCGTAGCTTAACAAGGCGGGGCGCGGGTATACACACGGGGTGAATCCCCGTGACGACAGTGTAAGTTTGAAGAGCGATCGCAAACACGAAGGACTCCGCCGATATTGAGACGCGAACTCTTTCCGTTCGAGCGCCGCTGGAAAATAGAAAGTTGGCCGGGATGTAAGAGAGACACGTTGTAAGCAAATAGAAGTTTCTCAGGGACGGACGTTGGACGACGATGCATCTGCGCGTAAAAGGAGAAGGTAGCGGGTGGATAAGAGAAGGTTGGGACGGTATAGTTCTTTGGCAAGCATCTGCTTCTCGGCTCGCGTATACTGGGGAAACAAGGAACACAATATGCGAATCTGGGACGCTGTTCGGATACTTTCAGACTTCTATTCCGGTTTGGTCTAACTTCGTCCTGCCGATATTGCTGTCTATGCATTTAAACCTAAGCCAGACTTACTGTGTATTGTCGTATTGTTGTTCTATCGTTGACTAAGGCTACTTTTTTATTCTTAAACTTGTGCACATCTACTTTTCACGATATTGGTATATTTATTGCTATTCAATATTTTCATGACAATATTTAAGAATAAACTCTTTTAAGTGTGTACTCCTTTTTTTCAGATCGTTGTACTTTATATTGGTAGCTTCATATGTAAATTAAAAAAATAACCTTAATAATTGAATTAACTTTTCGTTGGTACATATTGAGCAGGCTGATTTAATTATATGTTAATGGGTTTTTTGGTGGTTTCTAATAATCTAGGAAACCCCATAACATGAGGAAGGTGTTAAAGTTTCAATGGGCTTAACTCTGTACTTACCAAGAATTCCACTTAATCCGAAAAGACAAACGACGATAAACAAACTGTAAGATCGAATTGCCACTCAGAGTACATCAGATCCCCTTATAGACCAGCTAGTAAAGGCGATGGTAGAGGCGGGTAATGCGCCCGGTGGCACCCTCGGAAAGACATGTCGAGGTGTCAGCAGTTCGTGTCGCGGAATATTCCACGCAAGCGATTTTACGGACTGCTTTGTTTACAGCTCGGGTAGCAGTTTTTGCTCGTCTGAGTAATCGGTCCCTCACGCTTCGAAACGCATCCTACCGACTGTTTTATCGAGTTGTCGCCAGTTTGGTTTCCTGTTGCATCCGCGAATATGTTTACCAATTTATGAGGCTCACTTTTTATGCTCTTGTAAAATTTTCGCGTTTCAAGGGAACGGAATTCCACGCAAAGAGGAAGAGAGTGAGAGAGAGACAGAGAGAGAGAGAAGGACGTCTCTCTCCGTCTCTCATAGAGGGAGGCAAGCCTACTACGTTGCGGGAATTCCAAGCCGGCGTGGAACCTGACTTTTGAGATAAACTTTTAATGCTGAATTCCTGGCGTCGTCGGAGCCGATGCCGCGGATCTCTTCTCCTCCGGAATTCCGGGAACCGTGAATAAATGGACACGAAATTAACCGCCCCCCTGGTCCCTCGGCTACTACGGGATTGCAAACTGAATAAAGATAACGGTAAATTAGCCTGAGGTTAATCGCCCTTCTAAGGGTACGTAAGGCGGCTATTGGACTCATCTGATGTATCGATTCAACAATTTTAATTTCCACACACCGGAAATTGTTTCGGATTACCTCACCGAATTTAATATCCCATTTATTAAATACTGGGAAAATGTAGGAGGTATATTAGTCGATTTGTTAATATTTTTATTGAACAACTACCGTTCACGTTCTAGTTCCAATTAGTTTGTACGGTGTACAATAAATAGTAATATTATATTTCTTTTTTTCATTAGTATTTATTAGTTTTAATTCATTTATATTTAAGATCTTTCTTATTTCTTCATTATTTTGTTCAACCGAAACAGTAAATTTAGTCTAGGAAATTTTTTATTACGATAAAATGTTTTTTCAATATAACTTTACATACATTGCATTTCTCATGTATTTGTTGTTTTAATTATGTTAGCAAGCTAATAACAATATATTTCTGAGTGTAGGAAACTGTTATAAACATGATTAAAAACATGATATTATGTGGAACTTTTATTGCACACTTAAAAATTAATAAATAAATGATATTCAAATTGAGTATAAATGTAAGTAATTAAAATAGTAAAGAATCACTATATTATATTTACATATACCTAGAGGCAGTCAAAGAATGACATTTATTATTAACTGGACAATTGAATAAAATAGAAGCATCAATTGTCTGCATAAGTATTTACAATTGACTCGTTCAACTTGGTCTATCTCTAAAATAAACGACTATATTTTAGACCTCACATATTTTAGCATTTCTCAAGGATTCGAAATTATCCATTGTGTACTTACGTAATCATTACGGGTGATTTTAACATCAATATTGCTGCAGAAAACCTAAACTAGCCATATTTTAATAATGTAATAGACACTCTATCACTCTCACTCGTACCGTACCAGTCAATGCACCATGCTACGTCAAGCATGGAAGGTACAATTTCTCACAAGTAGCTTGACATTTTTATTTGTAAAGCGCCTTGTTCGGTTAATTGATATAAGGAATCACTAGTTCAACGCAATGTAGCACAATGGACGAATGGGCCTGAATGTTTGACTTGTACGTTCCTGAGTTAGGGCCACCGGGTCACCTTCCTCAAAAGACTAAGCTCAATAGAATAAACAAAAATGTGCCCGTAGAATTTTTATTGCAATTTTATAAAAATGTATCTGTTTTAATCTCGAATGTCTGATGATTTCCTACGCTCTTCTCCTAATCTAGAACATACCAGTCATATTTGGTTATGAAAATATATAGGATTCTTCACTCGCTCAGATATTATATAAAATCTCTATTGATTACTAAAAGAGAAAACCTAGTTGAATGTCTGATATCCCCTCTGTTTGATTACCTGAGTGCTGTTTATCACGATCTAGACAATACTCGTCATATATCTATATACATCGTTTACTTAATACAAGTGTGCGATTAATAATTGGCAATATCCCTAGGAGAACACATGTCATCCCTTATCGACTACGGTTGGGTTGGATATCAGCGGTGAAACGTAGAAAATACATTATTTGGTCGCTTGGCTTTCCAATTATTGTCATTAAAGATTGTCTAAAATATTTATCACATCGTTTAAGTATACTTAATAAAGGCATTGTTCATAGATCGCGCCATATAAACACAAACTAGATGTTGGTATATCCTGCCCCACGCATTGAAGCGTGGGAAAAATCATTGTTATATAACCGCGCCGTCGTTTTTTAATTCACTCTGTCCACTGGAAAATTTTAGTAATTTCTAGTCCGATTTATACAATACTCTATCGGATAGAGACAAAAATGATTCACCGCGGAGAGTTTAAAGACAAAATTACTATTCACAGATATTGTTCATAAGGATTTAGTCAACTTGTTAACGCATGCACTTGGTACTCAATTTAATTGAAAAATCAAAATAATGGCCCATTTATTCGATTCAGTGTACAAAACTGATTAACAACTGTTATTGTTATAAGATAATTAATGTTGATTTTTTGAGTTTATAATAATTTTTATTTTATTATGTGTTATTATATTGTGAATTAAATTAACCCAAAAGGGTTATACATTATGGTGGCAAACATCTCTTTCTCTTTCTCTCTCTCTCTTTGTTCTTCTCCCTCCCCCGTTCCCTTGCTCTCTCACAAATTCCATGCAATTGTAGAATTGCTGACAAAGCGGATCATCAGAATGAGTATGTTATATAGATATGTATATATTTCTTTGATGAGGAGGATAAGTCGACGGTCCACCTCTGGGGGTAATGAGTACCTCGAGCGTACTAGTCCCAAGAGAGGAAGAGTTGACAGGTTGGCGTTAACAAATTATACTTGGTCGGTTGAGACGGTGCATTAGATGTTACCTGCAAGGACCTAGACGAGTTTAGTAGGCAAATGTAAATACGTTACTTAACTACTAAATTTTTTAGCAGACCATCATTATTAGTTATAAACGTTCCTTTGTACACTCGGAATTTTAATACAAAATTATCTTTTTACAAAAAGAAAAAGGATCATTGCAATCGAAACTTTAATCGTATTACCACTTCATCTTAATACGATTCGCTCATTTGGCTTTACTATCTCCTCTCCAAAGTTTCAGCATCGTTTGTTTATTCGCGGTTAATGCGGGAACGCGTTTTTCGACGCAAACTTCGCCGACTAAACAATTACCGCGCCGAGGGAAAAAAAGATCACTCGAGGGAAATGGCGTATGCGCGCGCACGTGTTAACGGGAAGATAAAAAATACACAGGCAGCTCGCTGGATGCCAGCTATAGGACGGTTTCGAGGTCGGCAATTTACCTGGGAACACATCCCTCGAAATTAGGCCATTTATCTTCTAGAACCATGGAGCTTGCGCGAACGCGCGCGATTCATTATGGAATTTCCGCGTTTGTCGATTCGGCTCAATTTTCGAAAACACGATCTGACCATGTTCATTTTTCCACGATGAATTTATCGGTGATGACGCTTCTGATGTTTAAGGGAAAACTTTTGGTATTTTTTTTGTCATGGCGTTGCTACAATTTTGAATTTCGGTACCTTTTTTTTAACAAATTGGTTCTATGTATTGCGACATTGAAGCTCCGACATCGCGCCACGTTATTGTACAGTAAACCGGCGTGTTTTGAACGCAAATTTGATCGTTTTGTTAATTAGATACGAGAAATACACAGTTGATTATACATTTGTTTCAAATGGTGTCGATATTAAATCCAAATAAGAATAGTGTTGTATTGTCGGTTATTCAATTTAATTTCCTTTTTTAATACGAAAATATATTTACATAAAATACATTCTTACTAATAACTCCTGATATGTACAGTTTAATTCAATCCGATCGATTAATGTTTTCAGTAATGGAATTCGATATATGGTGATGCATATTAGTAGTTTTAATAGATATTTTGATTATTTATGCATGTAACGTGGATTATTCTTAGAAACAATCAATTTATAATTTATTAATACATCGGAAACCAATCTGCACGTATAGCGAGCTAAATTAAATTCTTTAATATTTGTTTTTAGATACAGAAAATTACTGCAGTGTACATTGAAAGTTTCGAAGCATAATCTCTAACACTACAATTCTGTAGTTCTATAGAAATTGAAATTTTTTTCCAGATCAAGAGAAAACAAACGCATAAGAATAGAATTTAATTATGAAATTTTCTCCATCATCGACTTGTAATGCAACGACGAGGATAACAATACTTGTCTTTAATGCAAAACTAACTAATCCAATGCAGTTGCTTAACGTTATTAAATTATCATTCTATAATATTTACATCGTATCATCGCTATAAATGTATGCGTACAGTGATGTTTAGAAATGATTTTAACGCGGTTTATATGTGCTATAAATTGTAAGAATACGTTTAGAAAGATTATTCAAATGTTACACGGAGATATAAAACGGTATTACCGCATTGAAATAGTTTGTGATGAAAAACAAGGTAATTTGCCAAGTGAAAATTAGCCAAGGAATAGAATATCATTAATAAGCAGTAATGAAGTTCCAAAGGACTTTGGAATATAAACCAAAGAGCAGTAAGACACAGAAATTATCCTTCGTACTAAATCTTGGTACACAAGCCATTAGCAAACAAGAGAATTAACAGCTGGTACGAAGACCTAGATTGCTCCATTCAGTATAGCCACTTGCGGCATCGTCGAGCCACATCAAAAGACAAGCTAGCCCATTATCACCCGAAATACAAGGCCAATCTGCAGTTACTGTAACCGAACACTTTGACCACCCGGTAAATCATACAAAAACCAAGTTCCTCCCTTTGTTAATAGCAATACGACAGAGTAAACGTTAATCGAAGCAAAACAATGTTGAACCGTACTCTTCCTAACAAAACAACAACAACAAAACGAAAGAAGAAAAAATAAATGTTTCAGGAAGAAGACGAATGAAGGTGCCTCGTTTTCCCCGAGGGTTTCTACAACGCCTCGGCTAGCAGTGCGATTAAGGCAAACGACCGCGAATGCAGCTATCTACGTGAGCATGCGCGTTCGAATAACGGTATACGATGTACCGCAGTTTGTCAATTTCATGGGAGATTGTTGGGAGCTCTTTTTTTACATCTTTCTTTTTTGCCTTGTTTCAGGTATGATATAGATTCGGCATTGTGCTCGAGATGTCTTAGTTTAATTTATTACGTCGCTTTCGGTTTTGTTTGTTCGCGTACAGTTAAACAAACTTTTATTCGAATATGTTCTAAAATTATTTATTACTCGTAATAAACGTCTTTGTCATGACCCTTGTTGATTCCCTCGTAATAGTAGTACTATTAATATATTTTTTAGTAAATATATTTTATCGACCCTTGCAATTGCTATACGATTTTTAAATTGCAATTATTTAATATATAAAAATTCAAAAGAAATTATAATAATCGACCAAGCTTACGGTGCAATAGTTAATTTTAGTTTTAAAAAATTGTAAACTGATTCATTTCAGCTGGCTAAGGTATAAAAATGTAGCTACAATGAGTGTCGTTTCTTATCTTACAAACGGCAATGTTTTATTTTTAATTAAGACCATCAGTTTTATTCGGATATCATAAATTTCGATGCTCTAAAGTTTCGCTGTACAAAACTTGGAAAATTATAAAATTCTTATATAGTTTTAAGGCTTTGGCAATCGAAGCTTCGTAAATGATTTTCTGAATTCAAAACTTTATAATAAATTACATAAGTTTTTGAAAATAAACTATTTAAGAATAATTCCGCAGAACCTACAATATTCTTATGAACTTAATCAAATTGAGAGGTCATTTGTGAAATCACGAAATACGACATTTCGAAAGATAAACAATTATAATGGTTAAAATAACAATTGACGACGTAAGGGAAACCGTTATTTTCACCCCTCGTCCTAGTACCTGCTACGATAATGAATGTGTCAATTGTAGGATATTGATCTTGATGATATCGAGTATAATAAAGATACGATAGGAAACTTGTGGGGAAAAAATGGTGAAAAGACCTGGCGAGCCCTACGGTGGATATTGGCAAGGTTAGCAAAATCCATCCGAGTATGCCTATACCGTTCTCGTAATTCATGCGATCATTGCACACACATACACACCCACAAATAAATATATATATATTTATAACAGTACACACACACACACACGCACGTCGGAGGGTTTTACAAATATATTTACCAGGGTCGTCCTAATTTACATTTTAATTGCGCATTACCATAGCAAATATTGCGCCCTTCGTTACGTACCCGCTCGACAGCTAATTCGCCCGTCGTCAAATCAAGCAGCCTTATGCATTCCCACCGTTATAATACTCAAGAACGCGGAGTTTTCCTTTTTTTTTTATTTCCAAGCCACCTTCGCGTTACCTTCATTAATGTTGCGCGATGGCGTTGGAATAAATTTCATTTGTAATTGAAGAAACCCGCAGGAGAGATCCACCGAAGAAATTGCCTCGAGCGTTGCTGATGCTGCTGCTACTGCTGGTTGAGCAATTTCTGACATTAATTCGTTTCGAGCAAGTCCGATGCTTAAATTTTGCTGATTTGATAACGTTTGGTTGAAAGGAATTTCGCGTTTGTACGACGGAATTTTTCATACTTCGGTACGGACTCGGATGGGTGTAAAAACCTTTGTTGTTAACGGAACCGTACCGTTTGTAAAATTTGAATAAATATTTTAGATCCGTGTATTATTATAGGCAGGGGGATATTTTTACGAAATAAATTAAGGGTAGTACGGGATGGATAATCTTCGGGTGTATCCGTAAAATGTATTTTCACGAAATAAGTATTTTCAAACAAAAAGCAGCATGAATTTGGATTTTTCTTTCTAAATTTATTAATTTTGATAAATTCTTATATGGATCTTCTGTAATAGATATAATTGGTATGGTAATGGTTCTTAGAAATTTTTCATTTTTATATTAGGTTACCTCACAAAAGTGTATAAAATTTGTAATACAATATGTAAAAATTATTTAAACAATACGAAATTCGTTCTTCATACGTACGCATATATTATTAATAAAACAATGTGAATTATTCATTTACTATACACGTCTTACATATACTTGGATTCATTATTTATTCATGTAAAGCCCCATTTTAACTTACGCTCTATGTTAAAAGACTAGAATAATAAAACTTTTTTAAATTTTATAATTAAAGAAAAATTGATTAAAAAGTTATAACAGACGACGCATGTAAGTAACGTGCAGTAGTTGTAGGTTAACAACGTATCTTTATTTGATAGACGTGAATGTATTTACATAAACTTGAATCCTTATTAAGCATGGCTGATGATTGTATGAACGTACGTGTCAATTAATTTACTGTTTTTTAAAATACGACCTTGTATATATCACCTACTGTCAGAATTCGAAATACCTGGGATTCACAGAGAAACAAAGAAATAAAGAAAATACTAAACTACATCCCAAAAACATCAATCCATCCAGAATATTGACATCCCGATAAAAAAATCTATATCCAATACTCTTAACAAGATCTTCGAGGCAGAATCGGCAAACAAACGTTGTATCATTCCTCAGGAAGGAACGTGATCCGTTAATATTCTGAACTGTGTGCGTTCACCCGTGGAGAGACAGAGAGAGAGAGGGAGAAGGGAGAGGGGGAGGGGAGCAAGGGAGGAAGGAAGAGAGGGAGAGAGAAGGGAGTAGAGGATGTACAGTGGGAGGGCGAAGAGCTGCACGTCGCGATACCCTCTATTCTCGAAGCTGGAGAAACAGGCCATATTTCGCGGATGGTAGGAGCTCTGGTTCGTGTCCGACAGCTCGAAATGGAACGGCGAGAGGGATCGTCGTTGGAAATCAAAATCGGCCCGCGAAAATGGAGACTATCAGTCTTTTCCGCGGTGGATTTCCGCGGGTGCACGATCATTTGTTACGTGGACGACAAAATTCTCGAGTCAAAATCGCGAGCGCACGGGGTTCCGCGGTGCTTGTTTCCGCACACGGAAAAAAAAAGGGATGAAAAGGGGGAAAAAAATAGTCTGCGGGGTGAATCTTCATGAAAGTTCCTCGAGCTCGTAATCTTAACTAATGTCGCCATCATTCACAGGTGTAAGTTTCCGTGACCTCTTCGCTACGCTCCAACGCGCGGCTCTGTCTACGAGAATAGAGTTGCAAATTGGAAATTTGTTACCAAGGGTTCCTCTTCTCAAAGGAGAGCCACCGACGCACCTTAATAATGCTTTTAAATTTTCATTAGCCACCGAGTAAACGTCTTGGTTAAAAACACCGCGGCTTCGATTCTCCTGCCATTCCTCTCCGTATATATCCGCAAACAAAAAGTCTTCGTCTCCTTAAATCTCGTTTTACGATAGTCTTAAATTTCGCTCTAGATCAATTAATTTTTCACGCTCGTTTTAAAAGAGATACCGACGTAATCTTGAACGAGCTTTACGGAAGACCCCAACCTTTTTTTTCTCTCCTTTCCTTTATTCAAATGTTTCTTTTGTTTAAATAAATTATTTTGGATTTTAAGGGTTTGTAAACTTTTAGAATCAGCTACTTGGATTAACTAAGGAGATAAATTTTTGTGGAGTTAAAGGTCGGTTTGTTTGATTGCGAGTAAAAGTATATAACAATATACATTTATAAAATATTTTCTTCGCTGCACATTTATTATGCAAATAATATTATTAGTGTTTTAATACTAAGAAAATTATATTAATAAAAATATAAATTGCGAAGTAATTTAAACTGAGCAGATAAAATTATTATTCTAGTAGCAAAAATTATTGATGAATATTCACTAGGTGAAGTTTTACATTAAATTGTCTTAGTTTTATCAGACGTTATCCTTTTGACATTTAATATATAATACATACACTTTCTATAAGATTATTCTTAAGTATATACTTTTTATTCGTAATATATTAAATTCGTGATATTTCGTAGTTACCGTGCAAACTTTGTATCGCAGGGTAAATTTTTATTAAAATCTGTCAAATACAATCTAATGTATGGTAATCCGTATAGTTATAATCCTGAAAAAGAAGAGAAACAATAAATAGTTGTAGTAATAAAAATAGGAAGATGGAATAAAACACGCGAAAGAAAGTGTATAAAAATAAAAGTAGAAAGTTCATCTTGGAAAGATATAAACGAGGGTGAATCCCACACAAGTCCCGATAAAAAGAAGAGTCGATCCACGCCCGAATAACTGTTTCAATTTTCCGACGTTAAGAGTCTGAGAGGCGTTTAAGCCGTTTCCACCGTGGCTCAATAAAGGTCTCGGTGTCTATACAACATCGACACGACTACACTTTTTTTCCCTCCCCCTCGAGTGTAAAACTAGGTGTATATACGAGTATATAAGGGTAGGAGGCAACATTCGCGTATTGCAGAATATGACAAAAAGTGTTGGGAGGGGAAGGGGAGGGGCGTGGTGTATACGTGTGTACACGATTTCAGCGCAGCTTGGCGTTATTAAGTACGTGGCGGTGGGGCGGTTGAAAAGCCGAGGCATAATTGCGCGAGCACCTAGCGACGCTAATATCCTCGAGATCTTGCCAAATCGTCGCAATAAGCATGCACTCGGTGAGCAGGCTTTTCCCTGGGTCTCTTTCCCTACCTCGCGAGCAGTTATATTGTACGCGCACGGCTGGAGAATGCCGCAGAGTCTCTCTCTCTCTCTCTTTCTCCCTTTAACCCCTTTCGCCCCCTTACTCCATTTCTCCCTCTAGTTTTCCCTTTTACGCGTTTATATATACACTCTGGTGTACCTACCGCACGTTGCGTGTGTAATTCGGGGGAATACATTAGGTTCATTAGAAACGCCTTTACTTTTTCTTTATTTACACAGGACGTTAATTTTACGCGGTGTTGAGGGGTACCTTATTTTTCGTTCTAATGAACCTCGGTATATAACCACGACTACCTATACGTACCTCTACACCACTTTCTGACATTGAGATTCTTTAAATTTTGTTGAGACGAGCTCACCCATCAACCGACTATCTTTGTCGAGCTTTTTATCCAGGATAGAACGCTTGATGTTTTCGAGTAGACTGTTGGATTTGTATAAGCACATCCATAGCTCCACGATGCGACACCTATTAAACGTTATTTCTTTTCAATAGAATATAAACTCTAGTATATCTACTCTCACGCTAAGCTCTATGTATACTCGTCAAAGAGATTTAAAAACACATATTTTAGATCTTAACCTTTAACTACTTTATTATTTATTTCGTACAAACTATGCATATTCTTAGTTGTATACTCAAAACTCGTATATTTCATTACGAGAATTTATTTACAGAAAAAAATAGTATAAATATTTCTGCTATATTTGTATAAAACTAAGTTTGACACGGGAGTTTGAGAATAAGCTTCCTTTTTTTTACTCGATAAAAAAAATATAAAAATAGACGCACGAGTTCTTTTAAAACGATGCTTCGCCGAGAACGTTTTTCAAAATTCTATAGCTAAAATATCGACAATAGCTTGACCGATCCTTCGGAAAAAAATTTTTTTTCACGTACGTCAAAATTATATATTTGCAAATATATTGCAAACGAATATTTTCGTTTTTCGTGAAATCTCTTCTTCGATACCGTCGATAAAAATTCTTTTATATCTTGGTTTTAGTTAATAAAATATAAATATTTCACTAAGACAATAATATTTGTATATTTCATATTCTATTGTTTGTTAATATTTTAACCTAATAAATAAATATTAAATTTAATTACCTATTATTGTATTGTTAAATACGGCAGGTGATCCAGAATCACCGACGCAAGGTCCGGAACCTTCAGAAAATACACAAAACATTCGATTCGTAATACTGTCTATACCGTAAATATCTTTACATCTTGCATCACTAATCTTTTGTACTTGACCATATAGAAGATCGTCTGATATTTTACCTAGAAGCTAACCAAAAGAAAGTATTTTATTACCACACGGAGAGAATTCTAAAAGTATGTAAACAATTTGGATAAAAATTGCAATTTTAGTATGGTCAAATTCTGGAACAAAACACGTGCTCGAAGCGTCTTCAATTCTGGACAAAAATTACATAACCTAATATGTGCCGGCGTTTTACTCTAAACATTTCTGTGATGTTTATTAATATTTTTTTGTGTGTACACTGAAAAAAAAATTTTTTACTTTAAACAGAATTTTACTTAAATATGACCCAAGAAGAAATCTGCTTGATATTAAGTGAATCCTCTATAATCAAGTTGTATTTTCTTATGTCCAAAACTAGAAAATTTGACTTAAATAGATCAATATACAGGATCAAGCATATTATTCTAAATTCTAAAATTTTCATTTAATATCAAGCAGATTTTTTCTCGGGTCAAATTTAAGAAGAATTCATTTTAAAGTAAGAAATTACATTTTTCAGTGTAGTTCTTATAATCTTAAAGTGAATCCAACAATATAAATAATACATTTTTTAACGTACCTGATAAGCTCCCCAACCAACAATGGAGAAATTCGTGTCGTCTTGAATAATTTCACTTTCATTAGGTAAACTAATAGGATTTATATTTGCGTTAAATGTTATTTTCCTGGACAGCTATAAATATACAATTTAATTATTATAATTAGTGACTGAATATATAGGTATGTATATAATATTCGTACCTTAATAAGAGCTGTGTCATAATCGCGACTAATTTCATTAAAATTTGGATGAATCAAGATATCTTCAATGTCGTAAGTAACTCCATTCTCAAAATATTCCGAAGATCCGACTCTAATGTGAAAATCCTTGACTGTTCGTCTGAAGAGTTATGAATATAAATAAAACTTATATATAATAAATTACAATATTTTTAATTTTATATAGAATTATATTCTTACGCTTGTACACATTGGGCAGAAGTAATAATCCAATTTTCGTTTAAGATGCTACCGCAGCAAAAGTGGTCATAATCGTGACCGAAAAAGGTTCCATTATACTGCAAGGAAACCTAAGAAGTTAATAAAAATGATTAACATTATATTAATTTAAATAATAAATAATAGATAATATAATTGTATATAATTAAAAGATATGCGAACCACATAAGGGAAGTCTTGAATATCAGCAACTACGCCGTTAATTATTTTCGTAGATTTCGAGAGATTTAACGTTTGAATTTTTTGATTTGACGGGAGATGAAAACACTGACAAGTTAAAATGCGCCCAAGCGCAGCGAATGCGAAAACAAAAAGCCAAGACATTGCCAATTCTATACAGCGGTACACCAAATATGTCGGATCGATGTTTATTCTACACAAAAGAAGAACGGACTGACTTAAGCATTTTATATACTAAGGAAATGTTATAAATTTTATTTATTTTCTTATCAGCGAGTCACGAAGAAAAACCTTGTTCTTATCGTAAATTTTAATGTCATTGACAGATTTTATTATATAACTCAACCCTTGCGCAAATAACGGATAAAGAATACACTATAAGTTTTTTTTTTTTTAATTTATATATATTATTCAATTTTTTATTTTAAATATTTTTAAGCGTCATTATTTTTAATAATAGATTGTTGTTAGCACTTTTGTAAAATCAGAATTTAAGAAAATTTTGTCAAATTTGGTAAAGTTGATTCATTAAAACCCCATTTATCATATCACTTGTAGAACTTTATATAATTTTGTCAAAGAATAGGTTAATTAACTATAATTAGGAAAAGTTTGTCAAAGGATAAATTTGACTTAATTTTGGATGAAATTGGATGTCATTGGCAAACATATTTAACAGTTTTCAGTGAACTTTGATCATTTTTATAATTTACTAATATTTACCGCGCTTATCTTCATTTGACTATTTACGTTTTTGCGTTACACGTTTGAACTTTAAACAAGTTTAAAAAAGCAATAATAGAAAAAAAATGAAACGTCAGAGAAATTTTAAAAGTGTAAAATTAATTCATTAGAGGATAAGATTGGATGGAAAACAAATGTTTTAATGATAGATTACCGGCGGAATAACGGCTCTAATAATTAGTGAAAGGGATATTCAAAGATATCAATAATCTTTTATTCAAAGTCAAGGAAATGGAGTAGTTGAATGCATTAATAAGGGAGGCGCTCACATGATTTCTCAGAGGTATTTGTTAAAATATATCGTAGGAACTAGTTGGAAATACGAGGTAGTCCAAACCCGAGATCCTCTTAAGAGGAAGCAGACTGTGCATTAATGTTTTATAAACATTACAATAAATATGCAAATGAGGATGTCCGGCAGTGTCGGTGGCATAAATTATGCATTGAAATACGCCATGCGCCATAAAACGCATCGATAATGGGACTGAAGGTATAGACGGGACGATAGGGAACGAGGGGTGAAAATATTCGCGCTTTGGAATGTTCCATCTTTTTACAAATATCTCGCGCGTTTTACCGGGTAACGCCCTATTAGCATATAAATCCGATGGTCAACGGGTTCCAATGCTAAATAATCATTTGCATAATCAGGAAAAGGGAACTACCGTATCTACGCGAGATTCCCGAGACGTGTCCATTACCACGCCGCTCTCTCTCTCTCTCTCTCTCTCTCTCCTCTCACTCTTATGCATTTTTCAGACGGCATTATATAACCGACAAAATGATATCGCTGGTCATTCAGCCTCCCTGGTTTTCAAAATATCTTGAGATTTGATAACGATTTCTTGATCTGTGTCACGCGATAAACGTTTGCGAGTACATTGATTTCTAGGTTATTGCAAAAGAATTATTTCTTATACTTTTCTTTTTTGTTTTCATTATTTTTACGTGGGAAACTGTAATACCGGAGCGATTCGTTCGTAATCGGTCACATCCTTATCTAACAATGCTAATATCGATAATGACGAAGAGGGAGTTTGCGAAAAGAGAGAAGTGGAAAACCGAGTGGATTAACGTTGTCATACCGCGTGATAATTTTATTGCTGGTGCGCATAAATTTCGTTCACTTAAGCCGTTGGCATCGATCAAACGTGTCAGACCGACGCCAAAGTTCACAGAACTGGATGGAGTAATTGGAAAATTATGCTAATTGACAGGCTTGCACGATAAGGATTATAATACGAATTTACAATGAGTTGCTTGATGAATCGTAATAGAAGTATGCGTGCTTTTCTCTATTAGACCGATAGTATTAGATCGGAAAATTTTCTTTCTTTCTGACAAATGCAGCCAAATAAATTATTAATTATATTATATTATATTATATTATATTATATTATATTATATTATATTATATTATATTATATATTGTTATAAATTTTTTTTAAAACATCAATGGAATTTTTTTTAATTTTGCCTGTATATTAATTACAATTTTTTACAAATGTAATACTTAATTAATATAGAGTCAATTGATAAATAGTTCTAACTGAATTCCTTTTATCTAGTCGGTACGATGATTAATCATTGATCAATATACTTTCCGAAATAGAATGCACGATAGTACTATTCAATTTAATCTGCCGATTATATAGTGAATTAATCCTGTTTTGATTGAACAATATAGATTCCCTGCACATTCAAATAAATAAAATTTTTGCTTAATCTAGTTATGACCGTGCAATACAGAAATCTTATTACATTTATATTTAAATTTTAGAAATAGAATGTTATATATTTTTCTTAAAATTATTCATAAAAAAAGAGGTTCACGATAGAGTATAAAAAAGAGGTTGAAACTTTGAAACTTTGAAGCGCAAACGTGCGGAAATGCGACAACTCCGCAATAATAATATGTTAATATTTATGCACGTTGTGGGCTCTCGAACGAGGGTAATTATGAAGTTTCGGGGCACGCGTACCACATAGCCGGTGAAGGCGACCAAGGTGTTAAGCTCCAGAAGGGTTGTTGTAGGATATCCCCTCGTATATGCGTGCAGGCTAAGTATCATGAGTTTGGAATTTCGAGCAGATTACAACGAATTTGGAAGGCATGCATTCGCGGGCTAGTCCTAACTCGCTGGATAATCTTAAAGCTGATTGCCGTTGCGGACTGGCCCGACATGCAGTCTGACACTGATACGATGAATTTTTTAAACGACACTCTCTCGGTCCTTTGTCTCCTCTGCTTGTTCAATTTAGTTGAGAGTTTGGCTTTGGCCTTTCTAACTCTCTACCTAGTGATTAAGTGACGTGTAATCATTTCAACATTTTAAATAATATCCGAAGGATATTAATCACTATGTTACAAGACTGCCTTGCGTTATTTATCTGCGAATATAGAATTAGAACTTATGAATTATAAAAAGAAATAAATTAATTATAATCTTATTTTCATTTGTGTCAGTAACAATGAAAGTTTCATTAAAATTGTAGATTTTGAAAAGATAACTGAATTATAATGGTTAATGTAGCAAGAAACCAATTTAATTAATACAAATTTTAAACTTTCTATATTAATAATTAAATATATTTTAAAGTTAAAATTTAAAGGTAGAATAAGGACGATACATTTTTTTCACCTTAATGATTTAAAACTTTTGTGACATTTGTATTAAAAATATAAATTTTTGAAAATTTTCAACAAGACTTAGTGTTCGATGCTAAACGCTCCTTTTATCACATCAATTTTTGAATAAATTTTTAAATACTTTTTTGTTTACCAGAAAAAAACAATTTTTGCAGAAAATATTAACTTTTTATGATAAATTTTTTAGTAAGCAAAAACTGTGTAAATGAAAAAAGATAGTGTAAAGTTGTAGCAGTTATTCGAAAGAATATACACACAAAAATTTTAAATAAATTCAAAAATCGATGTAATGCAAGGGGTATTTGGTATCGAAGACTAATTTTGACATATTTTTCTACTATTGAAAGTTACCAGAAAAGTTTATATTTTAACTAGAAATATGCCAAAATTTTTTAAAATTATTTATTAAAGATAAAAATTTTATAATGTTATATTGTTATAATGTTATAATATTATAGTTTATAATGCTCTTATAGATACAAAATCTTGTCAATATAATAATTGCATTGGCTTAGTATAATTGTGTAATTTGTTAATAAATAAATAATATTGATCAATGGCATCTAACAAATAATTGGCCGTATATAATAGTTAAATTATTATTTAAATTTAATACAATTTATTTAAAAAAAAAGTGCAAAAGATAACATTTCGAACGAATAGTAGAAGAGTAACGACCAGTCGGTTGTGGGTAAAAGAGGAAAATCAGGGAAAGCCGTAGCTAATTAAAACAGCAAACGAGTGAGCCTAAAACAGGGATGAGAAATGCACGTGAGGTTCGTACAATCACCGCTTGATTCTAGAGGGTGCAAGCAAACAGTACCGACGTATCCATGTATTTGCCTGGTGACTTGCCGGCCGCATTGTGCGGAAGCTGCAAGCTGCCGGCCAATCGCCGAGACAAACACATTCGTTCAGCTTTGATTGACGCGCCGAGGGAACCCAGTGCATAATTCCTCCGGCGTTCAAACTCCCTGGTTTTTGCGGTGCGAGACTTCTCCCGTCATTTCGTCGAACGATTGTTTCACTTTACTCGTCGGTCCCACCATTTTTTTTTCTTCTTTCTCTCTTTTATCCTGACTATACCGAGATTGTTTTCTTCTTTTTTTAACCTGCAGCACAGATTTCGAGGTAACCGATTGTTGAGATGTTTCAATTATATTTACGTGATATAGTTACTGCACGTTTTATAAATGGTTTTTTGAGTTAGATGTATATAGGATATTCTTAACTTCAAATGCTGTATTTATTAAAGCTGTATTAAATTACTTCGATTCAAATTTAGAAAGTTGTGCTTGCACAATGTTATTAATTTGTTAGTATTACCATTTCAATTGCTGGTTTATTCGCAAGAAAATAGAATATATTTTAGATTCAGAGACCTATACATTATTTTCAATCTCCGGATATCATCTTTAATTATCATTTTACAATATAATGTTGTAATCAACGTAAATCTTAAACTTCTTATTAATACCTTTTACTGTTAGTTATTTGGTTTTAAAAATAATAATTCTATGATTCGTGTGCTGTATCAATGTATTCTAATCGTTTTTAATTCATAATATTTAGCTATACAGAAGTTACGATGGTTATTATTAGTTCAACTTGTTCAACATATTAATAGATTGACTGTAATGTAACTTATAGCACGTAAGATACTTACATCTCCATGCAAAGTCAGATAATAGAAATTATAATAAAAATAATAATCAAATAATTATGTGTATAATATATAATATCGGTCCCTCCGAACTAAATGCTTTACTTTAGAATAAAGCAGGCCTATTTTACTCTTTTATTCTAAAGTAAAGCATTTAGTTCGGAGAGACCGATATTATATATTATGCACATATACATATCACCGAACGATAAATTCATTTTACTTCAAATAATAATCAAATAATTGCTAACGTATAATTAATAAAACAAAGTAATAAAGTAAATACTTGTTTCTTAATATGGACTGTGTGTACATTTTAATCTTTATAAATTATTTATTTAGTACAGAAGTTCTCACACGTAAATATTGGTGTAGTAATTTATTTGTACAATTATACTTCATCATTTTATTTTATTTGCTTTTACACGTGTATCTCGCAAAGTTATAATCAAATCTGCAATTCTCAAAACGAAAAGCATTTTCTTTCGTATGTTTTACTGAATGTTTTATACAGCGATTTTAATATATTTTTCTTTGTATACATATGTGTACATATAATTTATAAAGAAAAGTTCATAACTACGTATATGAATGAAATTTGCTTAAATAGAATTAGAAACAAAAAATTAATGTAAATTTGATCTAATTTGGATCTTGAAAATAACTGGAACTAAGTGCAATCTAAAACAATGTGATTAAAGTAAACGTCAGTAGGTAACAAAGTATTTGTAATTTTTAACAATCGTAAAAGAAAGTTTCCGCGCGTCAGTGTCAGGTTTTGAATGCTGCGTACTTGATCGATTAATCGTGTCTTTACTATTATTCCACTCACGATTATTCTCACGTTCGTACTAGCGATGAGATAAATCGTACACTGTCTCTCTTTCCCTCTTTGATGCCTTCCAACGTGTACAGTGTCATCGATGGTTGTCGCTCAGTTTTGACTGGCATGTTTGAGTGGACGTATGTGATGTATACAAAGATTTTGTTATTGTCAATATTTTATTTTCTAAAAGAAGTTATATATTTTTTCTACTTCTTTTTAATACATATAGCTAACAATAGAATTGATATTTTATAATTTACATTCTCTATGTACATTGTCTTTTATGTCATAATTGGTTCGATATACTATTCTTTATTATAAGCATGATTTTATTTATTTTTATATATGTATATCATTAAAAAATACATAATAATTTTTTTTTGTTAATACTATTACTAATAAAAGTTCAATACATTTATTGATACTAACGAGGAGAGTACTTGACTTTCGTGAAACGAATTTGTTTGAAACCGCATGAATACGATTCTTTGACCCAAATTAAGAGATTCGTGTTTCGGGCTTTTGGCCAAATGGGCCCTTTAGGGACAAAGTTATTTGACCTTTTCGAAAAGTCTATAGAGGAGAATGGACTTCGCATTATTTGAAATATCTTAAGTTCTAAACAACTGTTAATCTCCAATCAAAAACGAAGTGAAAGCTCAAATCAAGGGCTTTAATGCGAATTTTGATTTGCTAAAATAACTTGAGCGGTAAAAAATGACTTTTACTCGAACAAATGTTAAAAAAGAAAATAACGAATTAATGAAAATATGTAATTTGAAATTTAGAATATTGTCGAATAGGTTTCAATAGAACAAAACTTATTTAAGTAGATCTAATAATAGCTCTTTCTATCAGCTTTGTATTCATTTTTGGGTAATGGTTGTATGTTCAATAAAACTCAAGTTCTTTCAGTTGATGCTACTGTAAGTTTTTTCTTTTAAATTTTTCAAAAAAGTCGAATATCTTTAGCTCTGGACGTATTCGACCAAATCCTGGTGTCTTTATTTAAGCCAACGAATCATATTTCGTGTGGTTTCAAACAAATACGTTTCTCAGAGTTGAAATATTCTCCTTGTAAGAGAAATATTTAAATTTTCCAAAATATATAACTGTTTATTATAAGACTTTTGCAATAATTATAAACGATACAAATAATTACCGTAGTTATCTATTCATATCACAATGTAAAAATATTCAATTTATTCATCTTGAATTCAGATTTTTATTTATGATAATAGTTAGCCAATTAGGAGGTGGAGCGATACTTAAGGAAATAATAAAAATACGAGTTCCACAGTTCCTCATAGTTTACGTATATATAGTACAACAAAAACTTTCCAAAATTTAATTAAATTGTGAATTGAGATTATCTGTGTAAAGAATGAATTAGTATTCATACAAGGCGTGTATTATAAAAACTTTCGTGTAAGTTTCCTTTAACCGTCTTTCATTAAGTTTTGTAACTGCTGATTATGCCGTTCTGGTTTAAACTAATGAATAATCTGATATTATTTTAAAAATATCTTTTTATATATTTTATTTAGGTTGTACATATACAGACGACCAGTCACACTCACGTATTTTTTATACTTGATAAATTTCATAATAAATTCATTCTATTTGGAAAGATTATTATATTCAATGCATTTTTTTCAAAGAGCCAATTTTGTATTTAGGTACTTTTAATATACTTTTAATATACTTTTAATATGTTTGATAGACATAACCTCATTATAATATAATACGCTTCGCTTAACTTAATGAAAAAAAGTTATGAATGAATTATTATTTTTATTAGTTATATTTCGTTAGTAAGATACGTATATAGTTTTTAATTTGTATTATAAGAAATGTTTAAGTAAACTTTCAGTTTTATGATTTTGTTTTAAATTATATATGCATTTTATAATAATTCGTTTAATATCTCGAATCTTATTCAAAAATTCTTTATCGATTTATTAAAGTTGAAAGAACGGAGTTATCGGGAAGTAAACATTGAAAGATTCTTTCGAAATCTGTTAATAACTTTCTGCTAATAAATAAATAAATTTTGGGTGTTATACCTTTTGCTTTAATAATAGATCGATAAAGAATTGTATCTGATTGAAAAAACGTGTCATCTGTTGACAAAGCGTAGGTGTATGAAATGCGAACCCGCGTAAAAATAGATAAATTCATATGAACTTGATATGACGTTTAGGTTCACATAAAGTTTGTATAAATTTATCCAATGGCACAATCCTGAACTTCATTCATGATTGTGCTAAAGTTCAGCTAAAGTTTATAAATAATTTAAAAACAGCATCAGCCAAACTTTATATTAACTTTATTTAAACTTTATATTGTTTTTTAAAAATTTGGTTATTTAATCTGTATATAATTATATATATAAATTTATATACATAAATATAAGGTTTTTAAAAAGAAAAAAGTAATGTTAAATGTTACCCAATCCACATCTGAGAAAAAGCATTCATATATGTTTTTTAAAATTAAACGTAGAGATTAATCATCAGCATCGAAGTTGCCTTCGCAGGACCGTTCAGCTCGGCGTTGATGGTTAGACTGACGAATAACCGTGAAACAACATTTTTAGTAACTATCAGTAAACAAGAAGTCAATTGTTTACTGGTTGCTAAGAGACGTTTATAAAAATATCTTGACAACTAAAAATTTGCTATGTGTCAGTCTAACCCTCAACGCCGACTTGAATGGTCCTATGACGGCAACCTCGATGCTGATGATTAACCTCTACGTCAAATTTTGAAAACCATATATGAATGCTTTTTTTCAGATGTGGATTGGGTAACATTTAACATTACTTTTTTCTTTTTAAAAACCTTATATTTATGTATATAAATTTATATATATAATTATATACAGATTAAATAACCAAATTTTTAAAAAACAATATAAAGTTTAAATAAAGTTAATATAAAGTTTGGCTGATGCTGTTTTTAAATTATTTATAAACTTTAGCTGAACTTTAGCACAATCATGAATGAAGTTCAGGATTGTGCCATTGGATAAATTTATACAAACTTTATATGAACCTAAACATCATATCAAGTTCATATGAATTTATCTATTTTTACGCGGGAACCCATATTATTATTTTGTTAATTAGCTTGGTAATTTTATAATATGTAATAATTAACTAATTATTATTTAAATAACGCGTGTATTAAAAACTAGTAACACGTGAAAATGAGATTACGACATTAACAATGCAAGGGATATGGAGGATAACGTCGAATAGAAGTAAAGTAAAAATAACGGAATGAAAGGTAGGGTAAATGATTTAAAATAGAGTAGAGAACGGGGAGGTATAGAGAAAGGGGTAATAATTCAAAGCGCAAGACAATCTAAACCCGCATACGTATGGATAATCCTGGAAGTGTAAGCAGGAGGGTATAATATCCATCATATTCCCCGTTGCGAATCAGCCATGCAATAAACCAAGGTGACGGTTAATTACTCGGAAAGTGAATAACGGAAAGAGGAGAGGATAAAAAGGTAGCTCGAAGGCGAGGGAAATATGAATTTAATGCCTTTGAAATATGCAACAAGCGTGCGCGGGAAGGGTAATTGGCATTATGGCGCGGGTATAATCGATAGTGACGGGCTATCAGGAATGTTAGCTAATAGTTCGGCGCCTTGTATACACTGAGAGGGTGAGCGAGGGCGGTCGGGCGGCAGCTTCCGATAACGATGAATTATCCCCGGCGTGGCTCGAGGATAGAGCGAGAGGGACCTTTGTCGCCTCGGCATTTGTGTGTGAAACTCCCACCCACCACCACCTCCTCCTCCTCCTCCTCCTTCTCCTCCTACCACCCCTTATCGAGGTATTGCTCACAACTATTTCTCTTCCCGTGCTCCTTTTATTTCTTTGTTTCGAGCAACTTTGTTTTCTAATTAAGTTCCCGACGGTGAATCGAACGGAGAAAAAAGGGGAAGTGTAGTTGTTATCGATTCGTATAGTCGCGTGGATTAACTTCACTGGAAATCGAAAATGCTTTCGGTTTAAAGAATGGATAGTGGGTTTCCAAAGGATTCGAATAGTATAGAACGTTTTCCCCTCTCTTCCACTCTCCTCTCCCTCTCGCTCTCTCTCTCTCTCTCTCTCTCTCTCTCTCTCTCTCTCTCTTTCTCATCCCCTTTTCTTTTTCCACCGATGGAAACGATTATTTTTGGAGCGATGGCGTATTCCGGGTGCAGTAAGGGTTTCAAAGTATTTTAATTGTTTAATTATAGTCCCATATATATAATACTAAAAGATTCAGATGGTAAAATTAATTGTCAGATCCCAATTTATTTAATTTATATTACGTTAATTGAAATAAATATAGAAAAGACTGTCCTCCCATTACGAATTAGCTATAACACTGATATTACCGGGTATAAAAATACATCTGTAACCAAATATATATATATCCTTACTTTGACCAATTATTAGGTAAAATCCTTCTAGTTTTATTTTAGTAATATAACGTCAGAAATTTACAATTTGCAATAAGATTTATTAATTAAATGAACAATTTAACATTGGTTTAGTAATTTAATTCACAATGTTACCAAGTAAATTTAAAGTATGGACAATTGTAGTTGAAAATAATTTGCTTAAACCGTTGAATGTTCAATTATTCGCGATTCTCGTCACGAGCACAAAAGTTGCGAACCATCTTATTGGGTTTACTTCGGTTTCGGTATGTATTTATACTTTTTCTTCGCACGGGACGTTTTTTCGATTTTTCTATGCGGTAAGAGAGGCTCTGGCACGTGAGAGGCTCATCAATTTTAGTGGTGTAATTAGCCGCGCAGAAAGAGAGGAAAAAAAATAAGAAGAAACGGTAACACGCGGGTTTACGATCGCTCTTCTCGGATGTGATACTGCGGCGCGAAGTAGGAAAATTTTAATGTTCGAGGGACATCAATTAGCCGCGATCTTTAAAAGAGAACTGCCTTTCATAAAGAATGAACAGTCGTAGTGCAAGTGTCAGCATGTATACTCGCGTTCTACTTTATTCGTTACTCCTGGCGCATTGCGCGCTCGCCGTGGATTTTACGAAATCGGGTGTGTGTCGAACGTGTTGTTAAACCTACTTTTCTTTTATATACCTTATATTTATGGTAATGGTGTGCGTGTGTGCGCGGGCAATTTTATGACTTTGGGAATGCGGTCTTTTAAAATATTAATTTTTCTTTTATAGAATAATTGTTTTCGTTTTCAATATGCATTTTCTGAGATTTCTTTTCTTACATATTAATGATTTTTTTAAAATTTTTGTTGTAGCAATGTAATTCCGTAATTATAATTTGATATTTTATTTCAAAATCTGGTTGTTTATTGCGGAAGAATTTTGTAGAAACATCTTATGTAAATACGTAATTATTATTTTTAAAATGTTTCCAACGACAATTTTAAATCTAAGAAACTCGTTCATTCAACTGTAGTTTCTATTTGCGTGAGTGGAATAAAATTCATTTGTGAATCATGTGCAGGTATCCATAGAATAATTAAATCCACAAAAATGAACAAAAAAAAGTACACTAAAATACAAAATGATTACAAAGTATAATGCGTTCTATATGTTTAATTCAAGCGATCAAAATAGTTATTTAAAAATGTTGCAATCGTAAATAATTAAATTCACAATAATACTGATTAACCAACAATAAAATTATTAAAATTATTTACATATTTAGAGTAATATGTTTGTATTAATATTATACCTATTTTAATACGATTTATTTTAAATGACGTCAACTTAAAATCGATGAAAAATAAGCGTTATTATGGAAAATATCATTATATATATTTTCATTACATACTTCCGTCAATTTCTTAATTCAATTATTCGGTGTGGTTATGTCAAATATGCGAGGATGTACGTTAATTATACGTATCGAGAAAACATAAATATCGATTCGAGGTCAATGAACTCAATGTACTAGTTTTGAGTTAATCACTAGCTTAAAATTATTGCAGTCATTGTGAGGATTTTATAGATACGACGAATTGGAGATAATTTTAGACTTACATTTTTAACTATTTACATATTTTTAGTTTCAAATATTGATAAATAAACTTATTTTACAATTATTATTAATATGTAATTATTAAATAAACGAACTGATTGATTAAAAAGATGTAGCCACTAAAATATATCATAAAAATTGATATCAACTTTATATAAAATTAACTAATTTACATAAAACATTTTTTAATTTTAGTTATTACAATCAGTATAATTTTTCTGTTTTGATTGAATCTACATTTTAATCGTTCAATGCTATTTGTATTATATATGTTTTAATTATTAATCACGTTTAATTAATTACATTTAAAAAGTTAACGTAGGTAGATAGATGAAATTCTCATAAATTAATGGTAAATTATGCATTTATCGAAATGTTCTTCTATCTAATGTAGATTCGAAAGAAGAAACTGGTGGTGGCGAAGAAAAACTAGACGATGGCCGAGTGGTTGGAGGTTACGAAACCACAATCGAGGAACATCCTTATCAGGTATAAGAATACATATATATATATATATAATCGAGTAAACTTCTTTTCGTTCCAATCGGCCTTTTACCGATATCGTGCAAACGTGAGACTTTTCCGTTGTCCTTTGGCTTTAGGTATCTCTGCGCTACAAGGGTCGTCACAGATGCGGCGGCGCGATTATCAGCGAGGAGTGGATTATCACAGCGGCTCACTGCGTCAAATCGTGAGTATCCCGTATACGCAAACCTAAATTACTTCACTTGATCTCTAATCTTCTTAAGGGGATGTCCAATTTATCGGAGTAGATTCCTACACTA
Organism: Theocolax elegans; assembly: GCA_026168455.1. Classification (NCBI taxonomy): domain Eukaryota; kingdom Metazoa; phylum Arthropoda; class Insecta; order Hymenoptera; family Cerocephalidae; genus Theocolax; species Theocolax elegans. The sequence goes on along the minus strand of CM047425.1, from coordinate 14,651,371 downwards.
CGTTCCTTTCGATTTCGCACGAATCTTTTGGCTTATCCTTGTCATCCTGTACTATACATGTACGATTATTGGATAATCAAATGTATAATTTAGTGCTATTTTATGCAATATAGAGTTTTGAATATTCTTTCAAATATCAGTACCGATCTAGGTTTATTTGCTTTTAGAAGTTTGTCACACTCGATTTATAGGTTGTGGGAGTTCACTTAATTAATAGGTATTCAAACGTAAGCTGAGTGTCAATAAAAAATAAATTTGTTTTATATTTGAAATCGTATTGTTTATTTACGTAAGGATATGGTAATGAATCGATTATGCGTATAGTTTATTAGTAGTCCTTAGCTCTTCAGAAATCAATTATTTTGGCTGTTGGTTATAATAAATATTTTGCAAACAAGAAGTAAGAACAAAATTAGATTCACACTAGCGTTCGTTGCATTAACTTAATTGGTATACTTAAAACTCAAAGTTTTGTTAGTTTGTTTGTAAAATAATCTTTAAATTCGTGTTTTTTTCTTTCTTTAATAATTAGAAAATAACGATTTAATCAATTAGGATATCCAGTCACTACGTAAGTATAAAAGCAGGTTCTTCAACGTTGAGCGGCCGCGGACAGGTGATCGACGCGAAGCGTATCATCGGCCACGAGGACTACACACGTCGCGAGTCCGACTACGACATTGCCCTCATTCAGGTGAGCGTCGCCGCCCTCGTTAAAACGCCGTGAGCAAATCTCTGCGATGACCTTGGTCTTATGTTATTTCTTTCCTTTCTCTCTTCCTCTTCAGTAATATCTATAACTTTACTTCTCCTTTTTTCCATTACTTTTTATGTAAATCTTACATATTCTTACACAGTAACTTATTAAAAAATGTATAGAAATATGGTATTAAACGTAATATTTTTATAACACAGAGTTTAGTTAGAGTAACAATATTTTACGTAATGAGATAAATAGTGATATATAAATGAACGTACATTACGGCATCTATTTTGTATTATGATATGTAATCGAAATTTTGAATGATTCATCGATCCATCCATCCATCCATCCATCCGTCGTTGGACCTCCGTATGTGTTGAACAACCTCCTGACTGGAAATTCATGGTCCATCGCACAGCTGGACGGTAGCCTCGAGTACAACAGTAAAGTCCAGCCGATCGAGCTCGCGGAACCCGCTGATTATTACCCAGCCGGTAGCAAAGCCTCGGTAACAGGATGGGGTGTCCTCGAAACCAGCGGTGAGCTGAGCAACTATCTGCGCGAGGTCTCTGTGCCTCTCATCAGTAACTCTGAATGCTCGAGCCTTTACGGGACAAGACGTATTACCGGGCGAATGTTGTGTGCGGGTTACGTTGGTCGAGGTGGACGAGACGCTTGTCAGGTACACTCGAGCTCACCTACGCTATTCGAACGGGAAAAAGAGACCCCGTGGACTCTAAATTCTTGGTTTTCACAGGGCGACAGTGGCGGGCCACTGGTTCAAGGTGGGAAACTGATCGGAATCGTGTCCTGGGGATTCGGTTGCGCCGAGCCCACCTATCCTGGAGTTTACACGCGGGTCACGGCTCTACGATCTTGGATCAACGAGTACGCCGGCCTCTGAGACTGCCTCCTCGATCCTTCTTTCTTAACTGGAGGAGGGGGACTATCCTCCATTTCGACTGGGACGAATAAATTTAAGTCTTGTTCAATTTGTTTACCATTTATTTTTTCTTTTTTTTCTTTTTTTCTTTTTTTATCCATTTTTTAAACAATAAACTTTATATACATTTTTTCAACGGCTGTGTTTTATTTTTATATGACATCATTCGCATTGTTGTTTAGTTTTTACTGTTAAATACCTTTAAATAGTTTGCTGTAAAAAGTAACTGTTTTTTGAAGCAATTAACATAATATTGTACAATCATCATGTCACACAAATGTTAAATAATACAATTAAAATCAAAGTTTTCATTCCTTATTATTATTACAGAATATTACATAATACCCTGCACTGTTAAACGATGTTGACAAAATAATTCGAACGTATTACTTTGAAAACTTGAAAACATTACATCTTTAATGGTATAAACGCACAAAACCAATCAATTATAAAAGTAAGGATTTTAAAAAATTGACCGAATCCTAGATAGACGGTATCCAGACATAACCGTAACCATTTATCCAAATGCTCGAAACTGCATCGCAAGGTTAATCCGTGTGTAACGAATAAAAAGCAACATCAGGGACAAGCGATCAGAATCCCATTCGAATGTGAATGTAATATCGCAAAAATCTAACTGAGAATGGAGGACCGGGAGGATTGGTTATCGAGACAACGGTGCGCACCGAGCGACAAAGGCATTAACAGCATCGCCGGAATGGTCGGGCGCGAAAGCAGTTGGCGCGGTGTCCCCAATCCTCCCACCCGATCGTAGGAATGGCAGGAGTGTAGTTAATCTTCCGAGTCCAGCGGGGGAGTAATTGGCATTATGGCCGCCGGTATAATCGATAATACGCGCAGGCTATCAGGAATGTTGGCTAATAGTTCGGCACCTTGTATACACCGAGCGAACGCCATCCGCAGGGCTTCCGACCTAACAATGAGTTATGCATCCGGCCGAGACCTTTGTCGCGAGTCTCCCCGCAACGTTTATCGCCCTTACCTCCTCCTTCTCCTTCCTCCAGGAGTTCGAGATACCGCATCCTTATTTATCGGTATTCATTTATTTTTTTTTTAAATTATCACCGGATGGGTTGCCCATTCGATATCATTTCGACTAACTTTCGTGGGGTTCAACTCAATTTACTTTATATTATCTATTATTGGTTTCATCGGAACGAATGATCGAGTGCAGTTTATATTTTCCTTACTTAAGGAAATGTCTAAGTTAATTTTATTATCACCCGAGTAAATTACCGATCGAGATGTTCTCGTTTCGTAAAAATTAATTACTAGATTATAATTTAAGCATATCGTGAGAACAATACCCTTTATATTTGCACTATCTGTAGACGTTATCGAGAAAACTTATTGTAAAATTATTATTATCTTAATTGTAATTTACGTCTTTTATTTTTCGAACAAGATTTCTCAAAAACATGTGCATAGAGGCCCGTAGAAATCAACGTATTTATGCTAGCTAGTGGGTGTGGAAATTAGTCTCTTTATTGATATAAGTAAAACGCTTTTTTTCAATGTGCAAGCTCATTTAATGGAATGTTGGTACAACACCGAATTTAGCTTAATTCAATTTCCAACGCTTATGAGACTCTAAACTTTGCATTTCCTATCAAGTCAAATCAGCCACTCGATTATTAACGTAAATTTCTTATTGTTTTTGACTTAAAAACAATCTCTGTAGATATATATGTCTTGGTAACATCGGCAATAATTTTGTCAAAACCATTTACAATGCCGTTTTAATAACTTATACATATTTTTTTTGACTTACTCAATAAAGCCCACTGTTAGAATTTCTTATAAATTGATAAACACGTTATGAGACAACTGATTTCATTCCAATAAATGAGAGAAAACAATGAAAAAAATCCTTTCACGACAAAGATATATCTAGAAATTCACCTATTTCTGTTCAAAATGTCTATTACATACTTAAAAATGGAATTAATTTCTACCAGTTATTTTAAAATTGTCAACTGTTTATATATTGTAACAAAACTAGAGGGCACTTCTCCCAGTGTTCTCACGATTTTGCTTAAATTAGTACATCTCAATTGGTAATTTACTTTCATGTTAATAATTAACTTTGACATATCCTTAATGAATAATAATGTTTTTAATTGCCGAATCGAATGATTTATAATACAAGTTTAAACCAAAATATTTTAGATTAATTAATTATTAATTAATATTATCGATTCGGAAAAACGACCGTAAATGCCTTCAAAATGTTTTAGGTTTTAATTATTTAATATATTTTACACGGACATTGTATACAAGGTAATTATCTATAAATGTAATCACAAAAGTGTCAGAAAAAAGAACTCTTGATCAATTATACAGATTGATTTGGGTACACATAATTAATGAGGGTTACAATACCGATTAATTTCAGAAGGACCAGAATAGATTTAGATTCCCACTAAACTTTAGAAATGAGGAAATTTTCTGATACGGTTTCTCTCCTCTCCGTAACCTAATCTCACCGAAATCATTGAGTCTCATTAATATTTAACGGCTCCCAACCCAGAAATGATTAGAATAATGAAAGGTACGAGGAATCGACATTTTCGTAACGTTCTCTTGATTATACATGGATATATACGTTCGGACATTCGATTAGCCTCTACCATATAGTTACCGCAATTCGCAAAACCACGTTTCATCGCCGACCAGGATAAACATTTTTCAATTTCAGCTTTCATTACGATGCGCCCTCTACATCGAATATTAACCGTTCGCAAAAACGGGAATGGAAACAACGATATAATAAAAAAGCGCTCGGGAAAAAAAAACATACAGCACATATATTCGGTAATCTACGCGCGTCAGTGTTTGAGAGTTAAAAAACAGAGATGCGCGAGTATGAAATAATCAGTCGCGCGCTTTTATATTTACATTTGTGTTTTTCCAGAAAAAAATAACGCCGTGAAAAAAAAAAGAATTTTTTTTTAAAGGGAAACATTTAAAACGCGTGTTGTTGTAAGTGAATAAAGAAATTACGCAAATTTTGGGAAAAAAATCACATGGTTAGAATGTTATTTTATTATTTATAAACTCGTGATTTATTTTTTCAATTGAATTTCTGATTGTGGGTACGTTACCTAATTTTTTAAGTAGAGTGTGTAATATATTATTAATTTTGGACGAAGATCAAGAATTTATTTAGTATTTGTTCAGATTCTGGAATATTTTATGTGAAATGTTAAAGGAATGATAAAAATGTCTAGTTGAAGTTTGTGTATCCGCGTATTGACAGAAAATCCATATCAGTATTATATTTATATACTACAGCATAGATTAGGAACTTTTTGTCCGAAATATTCTTTGTAATAGAAAACATTTCTTTATCGTGTGATCTATTAATGTATTGTTATAATTATTTATTAATTACTATTAATTTTAAATAATTATGAACTTTTAAAACATTATCATATTTCGAAAACATTCACTCTTCATTCAATTAATAAATATATCTATAGAAAATACATGCAGAGTATGTACATTAAATGAAAAAAAAAACAAATGTAGAAAATTATTCGTACGTGTAGTGTACTATATATCCGTGATGGCAGGGAAAAAGAAAGTAATCGATATCGCGACCGGGCGAGAGAAAACGTCCGTTTATTTCTCGGTCTCTCGACGCGGTTTCTTCGTTATCTAGATTCGCGTGCACCTTCCGGATTCCGACGCAGTTTCGACCGCAATCTCCGTGAAATTGGAAAATTTTACCACTGACAGACGAATTGCTCGTGGAGAAAATAATATCGAGCGTCTCGTGCGCGTCGGCTTTTCCGGCTTCGATTTTACCTTCAACCGTAACACGTTGTTTTTTCTCCGTCCCATCGTATATTGGACGCGTACAATCTCTCTGCAACCAACCAACACAAGAAGAGAGAGAGAAAGGGAGAGAGAGTGAGAGAGGAGAGCGATCCCGAAACAGAGACAAGGTAAAAAGTTCGGCCCGATTTCCGGTACTTTGACGTGGCCAATTATTCGAGATCGGAAGTTGTGTGCCCTCCGGCAAATGATAAATTAAGCACGGCCTCGTGTGTCGCAATTCGAGACTTATCGCGTGGTCTCTCTTTCGCGTCGATCTGTTTGTAATGAATATACATCCACTCAGATTCATCTCTCTCTCTCTCTCTTTCTCTCCCTCTTTCTCATTCGATCTCTCTCCCTCTGGTATTAATTTATTCATAAAGTAAGCAACGGTTCGCTTTTGCAGATACACAACGAATGGACATGCTAGAGTCTAGATTGTGTTTGGGATACAAAATTCTCCGGTGTTTACTGTTAAAATTTTATTTTTGTATCGACGTTACGCGGTTGCAGATGTACACCTTCCTTTTTATACTTTGTTTATTTTAATCCTTACATTTTTATTTGAACAGTGAATATTGCATTGTATTATGTGAAAAGAAGGTTTAGATTTAATGTGGAGTTAAAATGAATTTGTATGAATATGTCGGAATCTATTAAAGCGATATTTATTATATATATCAACATATGCTGTATAATATTTATAAAAGCTGGAATTGATTAAAGTTACTTGATACAAAGTGAATCAATTTTATTTCAATTTTCATTTTAAAGTGCTTCTATAAATCAAAACCACTTTGTTTGAAAATTGACTGTAATTCAATTGGCCAACATACTAATTGAACGGATATTTAACTAACTATACAATTTATCAATAAAATAAACAGTAGCGAAAAGTATTAACATCTGTGTGTGTGCGTGTATAATCATATAATTTCTATTTATGCATTTCTGTACGCATATATATGTGGATCAACCAATATCGTATTCGTTAAAACGGGTCTGAGGTAAAGTGATACAATGAACGTTTAAAAATTTATACAGAATGTGTATTTTCAACAGTTACATAAAAATAAGTACATAGAAAATTAATTATACCAGAAATATGTAAATAAAATTATTATTATTATGTGTAAGTAATAAATTTCGTAAATTATGTATTTGTACAATATGTAAATTAAAATTTTGAGCTCAATTTCATTAACTGTGTGTGAATTTTCGTGTATTTAAATGTTACATATAGTTGTACAGAATATATTTACACTGTCTACCCGATAAATTTCATCCATAAAGTCACGAGTGTTAGGTTGTACTAAAATAATAGCCGAGTATAAATAAACGTTGTAAATTTCATCTAAGTGTGGAGTGCTAATATTTTCGAGATCCAAGGAAGGAAACTGCTAATTTTCGTGTAAATTCCGGGGTGTTTTCCTGCGCCACATCCATCGCCGGACGAAAGTATCCCTAGGAGTACATCGTGATTGGCCAGTGGCGCTCCGATGTCTCCCTGTAACCAAGCCAAGATACCCCTGAGTTAACACACACCCACACATAAACATCGAAGGAAATCGATGGTAAAACCGTTTCGCGGAATGAAAAATGAATAAGTGTAGAGCCCCATTCCTCGCCCTCGAATTCTTGGCTTTCGGTCCCATGAGAAATTTAAATGCTTCGGAAGATTTTTTGTTTTCTCTTTATTCGGAAGCTCTAAATTATCCTTCCTGACAAGAAGCTGAGAACCCGATCGCTATAAGAATGACCCCAAAAATTACCTTTTTCTCGCATCTACGAATTTAGTTCGGTATTTCACTTTGGGAACATTACTTTCTGATGAGTCATTGATAGAATAAGATAATATTAAATTAGTATGGTATATCCTTTTTTTTCATTTTAGATCTTATAGTTGTTACAATAAGAGAATAATCTCTTAATTTTATTTATTAATTACATCAGTTAATCTACGTTACGATTAGCAAAATAAATGAAGTTTCTAAGTAATGTAAAGCTACTAAAATTGGTAGATTAAGGACAGTTTTAGGATGACTAGACGTAAAAAAAAAAAGGATAGAGAAAAGGGGGAGTAGCAACGTTATATCGTCATCGCGGCTACTCGATTCCTCTCGGTCTCTCGGTAAAGATAAATGACACATCGCCGACTCACCTGGCACGTCTCGTCGGCATTAGGTTGCCCGTACCCTGCGCAGAGCATTTTTCCCGAGACTGCTTTATAGCTGGGCATCGAGCGGATGCACGTGCGTTGATTTACGAGCGGCACCCCCGTCACACTCAGCTGCGATTCGAAGCCACGGTGGTCCTACGTGGTGCGCAGAAAAAGGAAAATGTCAAGGGAGAGCGAAAAAAAAAGATAGAATCGAGAGAAAGAGAGAGAGAGAGACATTGAGAGAACATAACAAAATAGAAGACAAAACGCCTGTTTATGACTACGTCGTTTCTCTGATATTATCCTACGCGCTTTTTCCATATTTTTATTGCACGTGCATTCATTTCGCCTATAGATCTCTATACGTATATATATACCTTTTGTTTTCAAGTTTTATCCCGTGTCTTTGTGCATTCTTTTTGTGTACTCTTCCTATAGTGGGTAACTTTATTTATTTGATTGATGTTACGGGTTACCTGTAATCTTTTCCAACCGCTAACGACGAGCGAGCTGCCTTCCTTTAAATGATAATTTTCAGAACTGGGTAGAAATAGTGGACGAGCATTTGTGATGGACCGGACCAGTGGCGCCTTTATCTGTTGGGTCAAATTGCCGTATAATTCTATCGGTGAGCTTGTGTGTACATTTGTAAACGAGTTGGTTATTGTGTGTACTCAATGAATGAAGTGAACTAATGGTCAAGGATGCGGTGAACAAGATTTACTTTAAGTATCAAATATTCTTGTGTCGGAATGATTTTATTACTAATTATAATATTTTGTATAGTATAGTTCAAGGAAAAATAAAGTTGCAGTAAGAATTACTATTTTGTTGAGTAATTGAAAGGCAGACTTAAGAAATTCTAAAGACTACTACTTTTTATAGATAATGTTTAGTGTGAAAGATTTTTCAGTAAGTAAATTAGCAAAATAGTAAGTTGATAATAGTACATATGTTTGAGTCACACGGTATATGGTTTACATCGCAATACAATAACCACGTTGTTTTTAAGGCCCGTTGATAGGGTGTTCGTAGTTCGCTCGGGTTTTCCAGCAGTTGTTAATTTTTTGCCCTATCATCGGTTTGTCAGCAATATTTACAATTTTTACTATATTTTAATGGTTTTATATGTTTTGCATTACCTATTTAATTCAGTTGAACATCTTATCAATCCATATTTATAGAAGTGAAAATAATCCTCCTGTTAATAAATTGGTGGTTAAATAAACTTTATAATAATTTAATTGCGTGATTTAGAGGTAAAATAAAATCTAAATCAGGGTCAAACAATCCCAAAATATCGCGGGGCTCCAGTGCTATATCATATACGATTTAAAATACGATAAAAAAAATTTATTACCAAATTCATATACATATAGACACACAAAAAAATTGATATCTTTGTAAATCGAATTAATAAAACATTCTGTGGGTTTTTATGCCTTTGGAATTTTTCGCTATGTGCCACTAAAGAGATTTATTTTTTCTCTTGTACTCAAAATTTATCTAATTTATTCATAGAGACACTATCCTTTTCTTATAACAAAAATGAAAAAATTATATACAAAATTATCGGAGCAAATTTACGTTGAATGGTTTCAACCATCCACACAAAATTCACTATACATATCTATTAATATATACAATATATCTGGTAAATTGTACCTTTTAAAATAGTAATTTTTATAATTTCGTAAAGTTTCTCTCAATTACTTAATAACATAGAAATTTTTACTAACATCTTTTTCTCGTGTATTTGAAGCAAAAATGTTTAATTGAATTAAACAAATAGTATGTGAATTAATTTAACTTTGTAAACAAATACGTATACTTAAAGTATTTATTTATGTATTCCAATTATTTATTTTGTCAAATATAAACAAATTTATTTAAACAGTCGTTAAAGCATCAATGTTTTGAATGTACTTACAATAAAATAATTAAAATACGATTACCTTTATCATTGCGATGTTACTTGTGAGGAGTTGTTTATCAAACGTTTGGTGAATTATTATCTTAGAAACATTGAGATACCTTGCAGACTTAGGTGGATTTTCCAGGCTGGCAGTACCCATCAATACGCTGATTTTCGGAACGCTCGAGCTGAGAAAAAAACAATACGTACGAATTTGTTGATCCAATTTTTATTGGCTCGATGAGGAAAGTACTTTTTCATGCGTTTCAATTCAGATCTAAAAAATGAACTATTTCGCGCGCGCGATCGCGGGAGAAAAAAGTTTTCCCAGTGAAATTCCCAGTGAAAACAAGCTTCTTTCAAAGTGTTCTCGAAATACAGGCTATAAAAGAGAATCAGACCATTTCTCGAAAAATGTATGTATGAAAAGGATATTTATACGCACTTTTACAACGACATTTCACGAGAGTTTAATTTGGTTATATAAGAAAAATCTGCATACAATTAATAAGTTTATTTAAATATCGAACGTGAAACCCATGACTAAATATATAAGAATCGCATATAAAAGAGACATTATCGCGCATCGAAATTAAATTTAAAATAGAATTTTCGCTCGGTTCGTTTCAAATATAAAATGCCTATTTTACACGATGGAGGCGATTTCACTTATATAACGAAACGAAACGAAACGAAACGCATCTACATATATATATACAGGCTCTTCCTCTCTTTCTCATAAAAACCGAGCCGTTTTTCATTCGGTTGGAGAGAAAGGAAAAAATAAAGGGGTGGAGATCGGGAGGGATCTCGCTCAAGTACTTTCCTTGATCGAGCCTGCGAGTCTATATAGAAGAAGAAAGCGCGATGCATTCCGTATTATTCTATTAGCGGGCCGCTCGATAATGGTCATAAAGCCTCGAGGGCGCAGGAATGCCAAGCCCGGGGTTGCGCTCGAATAAACAAAGGGCACATCGGGCTTATCGACAAGCGAGAAATAAAAATGGGAACGCACTCGTAAACACAGGAGGCGGCAGTTATTATCCAGGACTCGTGCACGAGGGCCCCGCTGCACACGTGCTGCCCGGATTGGCGCACCGACACCTACACATACAAAAATTCGATTTTCCTCCAAATTAAATCCGACTAGAAATAACGAGGGGATCGTGTCTTGCTATTTTTATTGGGTCAACGCCGACTGCATACCCGGCGATTTTCTATCCAAACTCTATATACATATACATATACATATACATACATATACATACCCACATACACTCCCTTCCTTTCTCTGATCAACGATACTACGTTTAAAAGAGGCGACATTGTTTTGTCTCTTCGATGTATCGGTGCATTTTTGAGAGTCGTTTTAGGATTGCTTTTTAATGGGCTTCCCGATGTTTCGTTAGGATTGAACTTGTTTAAAAATCTGGATGATGGAGTATCGTGGGAAGTTGGGAATGACATTTCTCTGTAGGGTTGGAAAATCTTATATGCACTTTTTTTACTTTTTTACATTCAAAGAGAAATTTCGTATTGTAAATTATTCGTACCTAATATTAAGAATAAGTTACAATATTACCTGTAAAATTCTATTAATCTTCTAAAGCAGTATGAATATTTTAATTAATAACGTATTTACTTATAAAGTTATTTTTCTACAAAACTTTCTTTCACGCGCAAGTACACAAAAGAAGCTAGCATAAAGATGAAACTGGAGCGTGAAGCATTGATTTATGATGGAATCGTATTTGAACATTCGATTACAATGTACGTAATAAATATACGAAGTAATCACATTTACATTTCTTTCGTTCTTCAGCTACGTTTATTCATCTTTTATGACTTTGTGATTTGCTCTTAATTGACAGGACTTCACGTCGACGTTATGTGCAGTAAAATATGAAAAATTTATTACTATAGGTTATAAAATTGTTTATATTTTTTAAAAAATAGTAATATTACTTGTTCAATATTCTTGCAGATACCTAACTTACAGCGTTACTACAATCTTAAGAAAGTGATAAAATTATCATTGCTGTTAAAAGAAATAATTATGTTATTATTTCTTGTTTCTATTGCTGTTCTTTCATCAATTTAATCTACAACATATACGAACCATTGCATAATTAAATATGTACAAGTTCAAAATTATAACTTCATTACTTTGTATACTTAATGGAATTATTCGAGCTATTGACGAATCTGTCATTGTTTCAATCCTGTTCATTATTAGCTACCTCTGTGCAATCCGTTATCATCATGGAATTACTATTTTGAATTTTGTTGTAAAATTATTACAATAGAATATTTCATGTAATAATGTGGATGATATCGACTTATATTATTAGAATAAATAAGTTTGTCAACTAATTTACATATAATTAATATTACAAGTTAAAAAAAGTGAAGCTATTTTTAAGTCTGTTATATTAAATTTATTAATGTGTTTGTACATTACGTAATGTAACAACATGATTTATTAGGATTCGCAACTTTGCGGTTCTAAATTTTTAATTGAATAATTAAATTTGAACACTAAATATTAAAAAATGTACATAATTAATGCCATTCATCGATATAATATACCACCCTGAGGGTAATACATCAAATGTTCTAATATATACACAAACTCGAAGAACTTAAATAACATTGTTTATAAAAGTAATCGCATATACTAACAATTGTGATACTTGAAAATATGAATGTACAGATTTATCGTTCTTAAAGAATATAATGAATACTCATTCGAAATACAAGAAGTTGAACGATCGTAATTATCCGTAAGTTAATAAAAGTTTATTCGACTTACATTATAAAACGACGTGTGCGAGGGATTACTTACATGATACGGGTAGTCCGTGATATCGGGGTGTTTACTCAAGACCTTCCCAGTTTGGCAGTACGCTACACGAGAGAAAGAGAGAAAGGTAAAATAAGTTTAAATTCGTATAATTCCGCGGGCAAGTCGAAGTTACAAAGGAAGGGGGTCTCGCGCCCCGATCACTTAGAGTTTAACTCACTTCCGCACCAAAGAACGCTCAAGACAACGAGGAGCACTAGGTTGGACATGTTGACAATCCGACGAGGCGAACTTCTCTGGCGGCCCAGGATGAGATAAAAGGCACACTACGTTTCGAATTGGGTTTAACTTTCGACGAGAGATAAAATAAGAAGCGGAGCGATATAGTCCTGTGTGAGCCCGCGATAACCCTCCTTCTCTAGCGTTTACCTATTATCTCATTTCTCTCAACGTTGATTCATCATGTTTTTCGGCTGTTCACGCATCTCGGCCTCTTTAAAATTTTCCCCGGGCCGAGTCCCCGGTTCAAGTCGGAAATGAAGTTTAAAGAGCCATTATCTAGGTTATAAATCAAAAGTACGTCCGGCGGATGCATATATGCATGTGGAAAACGGGTGTGAAAATTCCTTCTGCTGAGAGTACGAGGAGAGGGAGTGAGAGAAGGACTGAGAGAGAGAGAGAGAAAAGGATAAGCAAGTTTTTGTCGCGGATATTTATGTAACTTTTTCTTCTCTTAGGAACTTCCACAAGTGGCAAACTCTCAAGAGAACTATCGTAAAGAGCTTTGCGCGTTCGTATTGTTTTCTTCTCTCGCCTCGCGCATGAATATAAGAATTACAAGTTTTCACCGTGCATTAGAGTTTGTTGGGTAGATGGTAGATATATATACGCATATATACCTATACAACTTGGACTCGCAATAGGCAATAGGACGGGAAGAAGGGGAATTGGTGTATCTTGGGCAAGACCTTTAAACTTCAGTGATATTGGCGATCCAGGACCTCAAGTACGCCACGTTGCTGTAAACACCGGGATAATTCGGTTTTGCGCAGCCTCTGCCCCAGGATACGATCCCGTAAAGAGTACCGTTCGCGCTCAATGGCCCTCCGGAATCACCTTGACAAGAGTCCTTTCCACCGCTCTCCAGTTGGCCTGCGCAAATCATTCTGTTGGTTATCGTCGACGTCTTGTAGGCTTCGGTGCAAGTCTTCCGGTCTACGATTGGCACTGACACTCTCATCAAATTGTCGGTGTCTCGTCCGCCTTGCTGAAATTTTTATGTGACCCTTCGAATTTCCGACATTTTTTCTTATCTTTAATTAACTATTAATTAACTCATTCATTCTACATTTTTCTTAATGAGGTTTTTGTTCGATAAAAAGTACCTACAAAGCTGAATTTAATTTGAGTAGTGATGAAGTAGATTGTTTCAAGCTTCAAAGATTATCTATTTTGTAAAAATGTAAAGAAAATGTCATAGATAATCAAAGTAAAATATCTAAAGAAAATCACTGATACTTGAGTAGCTTATATTAAATCATAAATGAAAGTTTTGTTGTTTATCTTCAATTATTGATTAGATATTGCGGATTAAAGCGATAAACATTTTCGCTTAATAATTAAATTCCAGTAATTCACAACTTTTTGAAGTGAATATATACGTATATATAAACTTGTCCGGTAAATATTTATGAAAAGCCAATATACATTATGTAACAACAATTAAAATGAGATACTACCCGCGGTTGCCTATCAATAATTTAAAACTGTATTCCAAAATTTTAGCAATCAAATATTTAATTTGCTCTCATTAAGATAAATATTGTTACAAAATATTGCATTCTGGCACCTGTAACTTATAATTAAAATTGATCAAATTCTATATAGGTAATTAACTGCTAAATAATATTTAACAAACCGATAACATTTAAACATTAGACGTATTTAATACACCTAGATGGAAGACTTTTAACGTCTAACACTTATATTCTTACCGAAGTTGTGCCCCAACCAGTTACATTCACCAGAGCTCCTTGGCGCAATTCTTCACTCGCCAGTTTAATTGGTTGTACGTCCAATCCAAACTCGAATTCCCCCTCGATCTTAGGAAACAACAAAGAAAAATCTACGTTCACGTACGAAGCAAATAAACGAATAAAAACGAAGAAGAAGAAGAAGAAGAAGCAGAAGAAAAAGAAGAAGAAATGGTAAGTAAATACCTCTTGGAAAGGCAATACTTACTTGCAAAACAGCGACGTCGTAATCGATCAATGCCGCATTATATTGAGGATGTCGTATAATACGCGACACTTTGTAATAGGTGCCATTGTACCTATTTTTACTGCCAGCGCCTACAGTGTACGATGTTGCAGCGCTAAACGTAGGAAAAATAAAAAATTTTAATACATTCATTTGCTTCTAACGAAGTAGGATAACGGTTGTAATTATAATCTACCCGGAGACGCAGTGACCGGCTGTGATGGCCCATTTATCGCTAATGATCGAAGCACCACAAGTGTGCCTCGACCATCGTTGCAAGGTCAGCTGGTAAGGATGATCATGGATCTCGACCTCGGTTCCACCAACTATTTTACCTGGAATTTTCCCTGTAATTTCAAAGTAAGACCAAATAAAAGGAAAACCATCCAACGTGTATATACATATATATATAGAAGAACACCTCCCGCGGGATCAGATACTCTCTGTTTTCCCTTCCTCATATTTTCTTCTACTCCTTATACATTTTGTATACAGGTACTCTTACATTTTTAACAAGAGTAAACAGTTGAACCTCGGTGTTTCAAGGTCCATTTAAATCCCTATGAAAGTATAAAGAATTTTAGGGTGAACAAATTGATCTACCTACCGGTGGCTCATGGGAAATTTCGAGAAAAATGAGCTCCTGCACATATTCAATTTTCGTCTAAATCCTATTGTTTTTTCGATCGATATTCTTCGTTACACACAACAAAATGGGATACAGTTATGCCGATCATTTGAATATCCGAGAAGCAGATAGCAGCGTGAAATAAAATTTTGCAAATTTTTAGTTTCCACATACGGAAAAAGAAAGTAATTGGAAAACCGTGTATTTAACTTTTTCTTGAATTACCTACATTATAATATAGACTCGCGAGAAACGTTTCGCTACGTGTACAGGAATGCTATAAATATTTCAACCACAAAATATGAATGTCTATGATATCGAACTTATGGTTTTAAATACTACACGACAGGTACAATACAAGTTTTGATTTTACATATTTTATTCGTGTTTCCTGCAGTAAATAAAAAAAACAAATAATTTAATTTACGTTAATAGTACTTTCATAAAATTTATTTTTAAATGTTCAATAAGTTTTTCTTTACTAACAGAATTTCTACTTGTGAATTTTAAAGATCTCTTACATTTCTTACAAAAGCAAAGTAAAAAAAAAAAACAATTTCATCAATCACACATAGTGAAAGCAATAACATCTATATTGCATAAAATATAATGTTTTAATCTAATATATGTAATGTAATTATGTATGTACATATGTAAATGGAAATGTAAAAAATGTCATCTTTATATACGTTTAAGTATTTCAAAATATTTTTGCAATATTTTTTATTCAGTCTTACCTAGATTATATATGGAATATAGGTTCCCGAGAGGGAAATTGTAATAATTCAAAGTTTTCAATTTTCAAGAAATCGAGATTTAGATACAAAAAAAATTATTTGCATATATTCGCCACGAAATTGAAAATTTTGAGTTGTTATAGTTTCACTTTCATAGAGAAAAAGGAACAATTTTCTAACGTCAGAAGAAAGAAATGAAATGTTATGTTTATATGTATGAGTAAGAAAACTTACCGTAACATGTTGTTACAAGAAATATGTAAATGAATATTGCTGCGATTTGCGACATATTTGCCGATTTACTTATGACCGACGTATAGCAGCAAAATAGTCGAATCTCTTATTTATACGGACTAGATTCAGGCTTATCAATAATAAAAAGTATCTTATCTGCATCTTCGAGATTTTTAAAATCCTTCGACCTTATCTTTAAAAGAGAATTAAATTGTAATATACTTTAACCAGATTTTTGCGTGTACTGAAAACCCACTGCGTTCTAATGAAGTTTCTAAGGAATTGAGTGTTCACTTAATTATTTTGTTGAGTATGTATATTATTAAGATAAAATACCAAAAAAGAGAACGATGAAAATTTATTTGAAATTGAAAATAATGCTACAATTGATCGGGTACTAATATCCTATTTAAAACCCCATCATTCATGTGATAATTTGATAGTTTGTTGCATACAAATCCTACATAATGTACAATCAAGTAGATTCAGACCGAAAAAGTTTAGAAATGACGAAGAGATCTGCAAATTATTTTTAATTAATGCATTTATTTAATTTTATTAAACATATAGATTTTCATGCTTTGTACATTAATTTGTATCAATAATAAATTACATCATATAGCTTCTTAATTTTATAAACATTAGTGATTATATATATATAGTTTGTATACTCGCATTCTGCCAAGCCATCGATGAGATGGATTAAAAATTTGTTTACTCATATAATTTTACGATATGTACGAAAGTTGTGTGAACAGTGATAAATCGATGAGTGAAAGATTCCCAATAAATAATATTGCAATTCAACGAATTCCCCGAAACACAATAAACAATCTCTCATTAAAATGTAAGTCTATTCAATCATAAAATTAGTTTGCAATGTGAGTTATATCGCAGAATCTTAAATATGATGTATCGTATTCATAAATCATATTCGATTAATCAAATTGAATTTTAAGTCGCTTACGGTGCATCCGGCGATCGTCATTACAAATCGTCAAATTTATATTAGATTTCCGCACAATTTTACCTGCGAAATTTAAAAATAGAAATAAAAAATTTAACTGTTCCTTACTACCAGAGCATTACATAAAATAATTGCTAATAGAATATTCGCAATTTTATAATATTAATTTAGATAACCGTATAATCCTTAAATCGTTCTATATAAAAAATGCACAAACGTTGTTAAATATTTCTAAAACATAAAAAATTCATGTGATAAATGGTCAAACACATTAATGTGCATCGTGACGTTAGGTAGCGTATCGTTTGTTCATTCTTTTTTTTTATCAGTAAAACACTAATGAGTTATTCGAAACGATAATAGTAGATACGCATGTGTGTGTGTGTGTGTGTGTGTGTGTAAAGATATAGATATACACGTATATGCGTGTATGTATATAGACAACGGTGTATGTATCGATATCGATTAGCTCGTTATCGGCTGCAAGAAGCGTAACGGGAGGACGGTTAATGCGCACTGCACCGGATACTCATAATTAGAAATGTCTGTGGCACAAATCGAGGCCTGAGGAGTCAACTGCACAGCATAACAATCAACCGGGTGCTCTCGAACCATTGTAAAAATATCCGCCCGATTATCGAGACCGAGAGAGATGGAGAGAAAGGAGTAATATCAAATCGTATGCGCGCGCGCGCTTTATCGATCACGAAATAATAATGGAGGTAAAGCGAAGGAGAAAGAGAAAGAGAAAGAGTAAGAGAAAAAGAGAGAGTGCAGGCCTGGCTCTCTTCAGTTCACAGCCGCCGAATCGTACCGCGGGCATTATTTAATTAAAATAGTTCACGGATTGACGAAAAATGTTCGGGTTTTATTTTAAATGAACTTTGGCCGCGGCGGGTAGCGAAAGTTTCTCCCGTAATGGCACGTTTCGAGGGACGCAAAGCTCTAAGGAACTTAAACGAGTTTCGCGGATGTATAGCCTGAGCCTCAGGAATGTTTAATCGATAGCATCGTTTAATTAGCAATTAAATTATATCGAGTTTGTGTCCTGTTTTTAACTTGTAATCAGTTACCCTCTCTAACCAGCCTTTTTTCTCCCTCTCTCTTTTTAAATATTTCTTGACCGCTAATTTTCGCCTAATTAATTAAGTTTCAAGATGAACTTTTTTTTTACCAACAGAAATGTAGAAACGGTATAGGGTATATTACGGTAATTATTATTAGAAATCAGGTCAATTAACTCAAGTATATGTTTCATTCTCTATCAATCATTTACAACCTTATAGAAATCTACTTTTCTCTTCGGATTAATCGTTCATTATTTTTGCCGTATTATCGTATTAATTATTTCTATTGGATATCCTATTACTTTATTTGAATAATAAAGCTCGCTTGGTTAAACTTTATTTTTAAACTTCGGTCAATTGACTATTTTAGATTGTCAATAAGGAAAAAAAACGACACTCCTGGATTATTGAGTGTATAACATTATTTTTCTCTCATCTAATACACTATATTTAATTAACTATTTAATTAAATATTTTTTATTTAAAGTATTATACTTGAGTTATTTCTGTTTTAAACTCAGAAGAGATGCATATTTGATGTGCAAATATCAATGAACTATAATTAATTTTTTTGTTTTCTTTTAAATATAAATATCAGTAGGATGGAAAATTATATTCAATTCTGTGATAATAAAATAGAAAAATAGTCTTGACTTTTTATTGACTTTTTTGCAATAATGACGTAAAAGTGTATGAAATTGTATGCCATTTGATGACCATTAGTCCATGACCAACAACTTAAAAAAATATATAACGTAAATACAGACATAAAATTTTACAATAAATGAGTTAAGTTACCATATTTAAAACTACTACAATTGTTTTAAAAGTTAACCTACGTTATAATACAATAGTTAAAATCTATTAATTTATTTGTAAACAAAATCAAATGCGTAGAGTACAATGATACAGTAGTATTATCTTAACATCTAAGTTGTTTATTAATCAGTATGATCAATCAAATGTCATAAGCTAACAAAATACTCAACTATAGTTTCGGTAAATATATCGTTAATAATATTAACATTAAGTTTTTTGTGTTTATTCTTTTTATTCTAATCCTATTCCTTATCTACGCGATCGTCTCGGATAAACAAAGTAATAAATATTTACTGTAATAGTTGACCTAGGAGATACGTTAGTATGATATTGTCAATATTTAATAGTTATATATTGTAATTATTACTATCGATTACAATATTTTAAAACAATAATTTAAATATAAGATAGAATAAAAGATAATATTATTAGAATAGTTGAGCTATTAAAAAACTATGTTATTTCAATTGGTAATGAAAGGTAGCCAGTAATATAGCAAAGGACTCGAGTGTAAATGGGAAGGTTCGAGCGTGTGCAAGCTGGCTGTGCACTTGGTGACGAGAACGACGTACGACAGCTGTCTGGCGATTAACATATAAATCAAATCTCCGTGAGCGCATCCGTGTCTTCCAGTGAGCAGCTCCAGCCCATCACCCATTTCGCTTCTGTTTCCGCGCGGAATACGCTCTCCTCCGTCTTCCTTATCCAGCGGTGCCATTTCGCGGCGATGCTTCTTCATATTCGCACGCGACCCCTTGCGTCAGAAGGGGGAAGGGGGAAGGGCGCGTCTTGCATCCTCGATGAGCTTGGGAGATTGGGCCACCCATATTCTAATTAATGCACCCGGTAATCCTCCTTTTCAGCTATTCTTTATCTTTCTTCTTCTTCTTTTTTTTAAATCCTACGTACCAAGCTGATCTACGATCGAGACGGGGATTAGCTACAGCAAATTGTCGACGAGGGTTTAACAAGGGGTTCCCTTTGCGTCCTTGAGTTACTTTACCGTAAGGGACATATTTGTTCTCCCTTAAGAATTTTATTTTTCTGATTCGCTACCGTTTACTTTGCGATAATCATTGTTACGTTCAGTGGGAGTCTTCAGTGTTACTTACATATTACAGTTTATGCATTCAAATTATACAACAGTTATCAAGCAATTAAATACAAATAAGCACCACTATTTAATATGTATATAAGATATTTTATTTACTTATTCAAGTATTAGTAAAATTTACATAAATGAGTCGTAAAATCGTTGCTAAATATTATTAATATTGACAAGAAATAAAGAAAGAAAAATAATATAATTAAAAATATTTCATATCCGCATCGTCATAATTATATTTAATTAATATACTTTGTACATATATGCATTGAATTATCTTAACACATTGAAATGTACTTTAAAGTACATGTTATACACATCATGAAATTCATTAAAAGCAATAATTATAAAATACGAGAACCACATACAGAATAAAATCACGTTATTGTACAGTAAATCTTGAAATTGTAAATAAACCGTACATATATATCTATATATGAACATAAATACTAATTAAATTTTTTAAGTTTTATCAAGTTCAAATATTTTTATTTAACATTAATTATGTTTTTATCATCATAATAAATGATTTTATCACAGTTGATTAAATTACTAAGATATAGAAATAATTTATATTGTCAACACTACGGTTACAAAGTCTATATTTATTTTATCATCTTTAAAAGGTGATTGTAAATAATTGTATTTGTTTAATACACACATAATCTCAAATTTCTTGGTAAAATAAAGTTGTACCAGTGGAAGAAATAGCGCAGATTTATTAGTTTTATGAAATTAAAAATTTTCAAATCAAAAAGTCATTTATAAAACTATGCATAGACTTATAACATAATTTACTTAATTTATAACAGAAGAGACTTCAATCTCTTAAATTTAAGCCCATGACTTTCGTTTAAGTCGTGTATAAGAGCTTAAACTTCACTGTGTTCAGTAAAATTGTAGTACAAAACCATATTATTAAGCAATCGCTGTACGATCATTCAATTCGTAATATTACCTTCTTTATACTTTGATGAGTATATTTACATCAAGATATAATTTTAAAATAAAAAGTACAATAAACAATATCCTTATAAATCACTAAAAACGTCTAAATAAGTGTAAGTTTTATAGATGAATATTTACGTAATAAAATATATGGATACACTATCGGATCGTAAATTTTGTATTATTTTTCTCTCTCTATCTTTTTCTCTCTCCTTGTCCTTCCATCTCTGTTCGTTTGCTCGATCAAAATACTAACGTTGAAACAACAGGCCATAAACTAAAATTAGTTAATTAAAGTACGACCAGATCGCTTAATCTACTCAATTTCGTTGTGACTACGGTCTATCAAATTCCAAGTCCTGGCATTTAAAGCGCTAATCGTCGATCGTTCATTATATACATAACTTCGATCCGATCAGTGTACACTCTATATATTCACGCGCATATAATTATATAGAGCCCTTGCATCGAAATCCAAAATTTATCAAGCGATTAGTCGAATTATATAAAATAATTACTTTCGAAACTATCGGGAAGAGGAGAGGAGACGAGAGGAGAAAGAGAGTGAGAGAGAGAGAGAGAGAGAGAGAGCTGATGGAGCATGGAGAGGGAAAGTTATCTCAGTCACACGTCACGAGCAACGCGATAACGTGCAAACGCCAGACGTCGCGCGTGCTCATAAGACGCTATAATAAGGATCAACGTCGTTATCCGCGATATACCTCGAGTCTATGGTGGTGCGAGGGAGGGGAGGGGGTGAGGAGAGAAGGGTTGGGCTTGAATACGTGCGCGAAGTATGCTCGAGCTTATTGTAAATCTGAAACTTGGAATTCAAAGCCCTCCCTCTTCGCGCGCGAAACACTCCCCGTCCCCAAACCCCTCCTTTTGAATCGGCTGGAGTCTCGAGTTCCCTTGGATCTTCGACGTCTTGTCCCTGCCCTTGCTCTTTCGTGCACCCCCACCTCCCCCACCCGCCCACGCACCCTTGCGCGCCCATTTGCTGGAAACTCACTTTTCTCGTCAATGCTGGCACGTGCCTTCTATTCACACCTGCGGTCTTGCCTTTGGAATTAGGCCTAGTTATTTCTTTGATTGCCAGATCGAACTTGTTACTTCTGCTACTTATATACTACTTCCTTCAATGTCTCTCTATAATTGCAGATATCTCTTAAAATCTAAAAAAAAATGTTGATTAAATGTTATAGTAGTTATTTTTCAAATTGTATATTAATTTTAAATTTTTTTATTTGGACATGTTTTGATTTTGGTTTGCACTATTTATCGATGAAACCTGCATTGTCAAGCGATTATAAAATACTCAGTTTATTTTCAATTGGCTCAAAGATGTGTGATTTTTCAAAAATTTTCTACGATAGTTTGACATCTACCAAAGCGTAAATTGACGATGTAGAGATGCAAGTCCTTGTATTTTATTAACTTGTGTGAAATACTTAATAATTCTATATTGAAATAAAATAATTCTACCTTTTTTTTTCTTTGAATTATTAAAAAATTTGCTTTTAAATTTTCCAAATTACGATTAAATAAAGGTAATCTAACATCGATAGACAATTAATATTTGCCGTTCGTTGCCATACACGTTTTTTGTACGATACATAGTTTATTGAACATTTTAACATCTATGATCGTTGTTCAATAATCTCCCTCTCGATCTCAAGTATTTATGCATTGTAGGTAGTTGTAAAATTATAGATAACTTCCTTCTTCGTAAAATTACTGCTACATATGATGTATTTAAATAGACGAAAAGGAAAATTTTATTTTTAGCTCGACGAAGCGCTTTTCTCGGATGATTCTTCCTTTATTTCGCTCGAACTCGATACAAAGCTCTCAATTTTCCATTTCTACATATAAATAACCAACTTATATTTGTATACAAAGCCTAAAAGTTTTTCGCAACTGTTTGTAATCTTATTTTCTCTCTTACACTATACCTTTAACTATATTTCGTTTTTCATGTACACATATAGACGTCTATACATCTATTTTTCAAATAATTCTTGTATGTAGCATTTTCTTCCCAAATATTTATATTAAACAACTTTACAGCGTGTTATTGTTATTGTCGATTTTTACGTAATGTAGACTATTTTACGTTAAGTAATTTTTTCACGCATCCATAAAAAAGATTATAATGAAAATATACTTACATACATATAGGTATACATAACAGTAGTTCGAATAGCGGCATTAATAAAGCGGTCAATAAATTAATTTACCAACTGTAATTTGGAAAATACTATTCTTAGGTTCTTCAATAAAACTAAACAATTGATTTTGCATTTGCGCAATTTGCAAATTTCATTTCATTAAGAGTAACACCAATATTTTCGATTATCCGCTTCGTCACGAATGTGGAAACATAATTAATATGAAATTTCGAGAGAATAAAAGTTATTAAGTGAAAATTAAGAATAATATAATTATTTTTAATACAACTTTAAACAATGAACTTTCTATTATTATATTTAATTAGAAAGGTTTTAAAATAATTAAATTACGCATTTTTCCACATTATCAAAACTAATGTCTCTTTAAGTTTTCGAGAAGAATATTTAATTGATCGACAATAAATAGATAGGTCAACGACAAATAATATTCCGATCTATATACCAGATCGTACATGACACGAGTAAACATTAGTAACAAATATGTTTAACGATTTTGCGCTTAATATGCAATCTAACTATCTATACTAATTTAAAGTTTGGTATTTTCTCAATGAAACCTTATTAAAACTTGGAGAACACTTGTCGTTGGATAAATAAACCTAAGCAAGAGGGAGATAATTTGATACGAAAATGCGAGTCACAAAGATTCATTAATTTCAATTCTTCAAAACAATTATTTGGTCACGCTCGTACCTCATATTTTACTCCATATTAGTTTAAACTTGATTTGACGGAAAAGTAAAGCCGTTAAACTATATGCATATATGTATATATGTGTGTGTGTGTGTAACGGAGTTTTTTTTACTATCATCCTAATGATTTTAATTACCGAGGAAATAGCCGTGCACTTAGGTAGACGCGCGACAAGTGCGTATCCCGAGTGCGCCATTTCACATGGAAATATGAATGCCGCAGTCGGATTTTTTTTTTTTCGTAATCCTACGGGTATCTATGTATGTATGTATATATATATATATAAAGAGGTGTCGTTAAAGTTTTATGATCTTCATTGCAAACGAGACGCCTAGGTTGATAAAATTTAACGCGGGATTAAGTCCCGGGAGCGCGAGTTGTCTTTAAAATTTACAAACCCTAGTGACATTAACATTAATAGTCATAATAGAAGGTGGTGTGGAAGGGAGGAATTGGGGAGGGGGGGGGAGGAAGGAGGGATACATATAAGGGTGGTAGTCCGAAATAATTGAGAGCTTTTCAAGACCGCACTCAGGAACGTCGGTGCCGGATGTACATTTAACAAAACCACCCTCGGCCCGACATTCTCATACCCAATACGTCCCTTCATAATTTAAATGTTCCTAACACTGATGGCTTTATAATTTCGCGTGGTTCTCTTCCCAGGAATCCTCGGCCACTATCTCATTTCTTTACCCGCAACTCTTTTTCTTCTAGTCTATTCACTTTTAATGACGCACACGCGACCCTCCTCGTCTTTTATTAGTTTCTTTCTTTTCTAAAGCTCTCTCTCTCTCTCTCTCTCTCTCTCTCTCTCTCTTTCTCTTTCGGTGGGTGCAGAGCATTAAGTAAATAACGCAGAATGTAGAATAAAGACAGTGGATCTACAATTTCATACTATATAAGATATAAATATGTGTATAATAACTAAATAGTAAATTTTATTGTCGTCTAAACAATTAAACTTCTGAAATACGCTTTTCTCTCTTACAAATGTAAGTCGTACGTAGAATTGATATTACCAAGTCAAGTTTACAACGTGTTTAATTCGTTCAATTAAAGTTCAAGTGAAATAATATTCATATTTTTGTTACATAATGTGCAAGGGTGCTTTTAAAATTTAATTAAGACCATTTCCAATGCATTTTGAAATTTTAAATTTCATTTCCTTGTAATTGAATGGTTATATATACGCGTAACGCTCGTATGTAAATACTCATAATGAATAATTTGCAAAATTTTCTTGCTAATTTCGTTAAAACTAGAACTTGGATAAATCAATCCGGTGTTCGTTGGATTGTAAAAGGCAAATATCCGTTTGTACGAAGTTATATATTTATATTATAAATAAGACTATATTGGCCATTATAAAACACACCGTTGACTAAGAGTTACTATTGTAACATTGTAAATTGACTACGCGATACCGGAAAAAATTCTCAAGCTTTTGACGATTGTGAGCAATGGTCAACGTACACGGAGAGAAAAACATAATTGGGAACCATGATGCAAAAATATAGAAAAAAAGTACTCGGTTACTTGATATTTTATAGTATTCAGTGTTATGAATTACAAGTAGTAAGTTAAAAATTTTTTATCCTTTCTGACTTACTAGTCGTCTATAGCGACCATTGCTACTTTTTTCTCTCTGTGTAGACATAAGAACGTACTTTTCAACCAAATTCATTTCATACCTATAGTTCTACATACTTGTCCCTTCTGTTTCAAGTACAGTATTATTTGTTTACTTGTAAAATAATTCATTTATTAAACTAAATCGATTTATTAGTGAATAAGAAACATTTGAATGAGTAGCAAGTCAATTTATTAGTGAATAAGAAACATTTGAATGAGTAGCAAGTCAATTTATTTGTGAATAAGAAACATTTGAATGAACAAAAATTTTTATAATGATACACGCGTATACGAAGAAACAAAATATTACTTGAAAAAGCGTAATGATAGTCGAAAAGATTGCCTAGTGTCTCATACTCGGAATAACGTCGTGAACTCATCCTTTAGACGATTAGTCGAAAAATATTGTTAAAAGCAGAGTAAGCCTCGGTCGGAAACTTGGCTAAGCCAGTTTTATCTGCAAAAAGCATGCACCTCGGAACGTATACACCTCGCAACTTAACTGCGAGAAACTCTATGGGAGCGGGATGGAGTGGAAAGAGGAAGTAAAAGAGGAAGCCAGAAAGTGAAGGGAGGAAACAGTAGCGGGCGCAATCCCTACATGGAACAATAGCGCTGGATATTATTAATAGTAATTAAATTTAATTAACTTGAACGCTTAAACGCGCGCACGTGTCTCGTAATCCGTCCACCAGGTTATTCTTTTCCTCTTGACCCACGACGAACTACGACGTTCCTCATCCCGTCGAGTCAGCGAGTATTGTTTGGCTTCGAGTCCTGTTTTACTTTCTATCGCGAGAGATCTCTCCTTCTCGCGAGGGTAAACACAAACATTAAAGCACGTTTGCCAGATGCACACGCCAGCGGGCGAGGTTTGATAAATAGAGTCATCGCCCAGCTAATCCGCTGACTAGGCCGGGCACTTGGACAAACCTCCGAGGATATGCCTCTCCGGTTATATATATATATATATATATATACATATTATATATACATACTCTTCCAGGAAAGACGAAATCCAGAGAGGGGATGCGTCTAGAGGGTGGGGGAGTATAATGCGCCTCGCGCCACTAAGCCATAAAGCAAAATGCATAATTGAGCTGCTGAGTGATTAGGAAGCTCTGCGAGCGAACTCTCTGAATAATTTAAATTCCGCTTCGGGAGGGAAGCCGAATAACCTGGGCATCCTAGAAAATGACAGGAGGCAAGAGTTCAACAAGGACGAACCTATTAACCCTTCTATCTATATACGAACGCGGCGGAACGAGGTTCGGAAAACAACAAGTGCTTCTTCTCAACTTGACTCCTTTTTTTTTTCTTCCTCCTTTCTTCTTACTCTTCTTTTTTTCATTATTCTCCCTCTTGGCTCTTTTTCATTCTATTCTCTATGCATACTTTGCTCATCTCGTTACTTTCCGGGGGCGCGCGCTTCAAATTCGTTTCTTTTTACTCCGGCTCTTTAGGCTTTTATTTCGGATCCTTGTCTTCTTCCTCTTTCTCCACTTTTTCTCCATTTCCGACGGTGTGTTTGCTAATTAATAAAAAAAAATAGAGTGGTCTCGAAGACGCGATGAAAGAGGTTCCGCGCGGTAAACAATTGGACTCGTTATGTTTCGCGAGCGCCCGGATCTCGAGGGCGCGCGGAGAGTAAACTGAGATGTATGTACAGCTATACGTACTAAATTTGAAATCGCGCGTGAATTTTTCGTATATAAACCGCATGGAATTTTCCAACGGATCTGAGGATTTTTCGGAAAATAAAGTGAAAATCTTTATGGAATTACCTGACCTACGATATTTTGCCGAATTTTATACCACCTTCCACCAAATGATTCACATAATTTTAAGATCGTGCGCACTCTGTTAAACTAAATGTTATTTTACTCTCGAAGTCGATGGACGGTATAAGATCGAAAATAAGATTGTCTACTATGATAATAATAAAAATATACAAAACAATTAAAAATATATAATACGGAATACATTGTTAAATAAAAATGATCCTGTACTTGTATTAACTATAATTAGAGAGTTCAGACGAGGTAGACTAAACATTATTCACATCGACAACACCGGATTTTTCACGGAAAAGGAAGAGTTAAGTAAAGAGTTCAAATATATCCTGACCCTCTCATAGTCTCGATCCGAGTTTGCCTTTTCAATTACCCAGAGCGGAACAACGAGCTATGAATGTTAAAGGGATACACCGAGAAAAGTGGTTAGGTGGGAGAACGCAATAACGCGACGTATCATAAAATCGTTCGCCTTATACTTTTGCGGAAAGCGTAGCCGGGGCAAATTGTTAAATAATTGAGTGGGAAAGGCAGTGCCTCTTGGAGAAAGAAGGGAGAAGCAAAAAACCAACGGCTCTAGAAAAAGGTATAGAAGCTCGAGCTAGAAGTGGCACACGAGCAGCTACCGTACGGTTTTCGCCAAGGGAACGGACGACTTGGGAGGTTTTACATGTCAAAGTGAGACTGTGCCCCGAGTTCTCCCTACCTTGAACGTCTCGAGACGCTCGGCGCGAAAAAAGAAGGTAACAAATAAATTTATTCCACCCGTCTCTTCGTCGATGGGTGACTTTCTTTTCTTATTCTTTTTATCTCTCTCTCTCTCTCTCTCTCTCTCTCTCTCTCTCTCTCTCTCTCTCTCTCTCTCTCTCTCTTTGTGCGTCGATGCGTTTTTATATACGTTCTTTCGGTGTATGTATACTTGGTGTAGTGCTAATTACTTGTCATCGATCAACTTCAAAATGTCGGAATTAATTGTTAAAACGGAAAATTGTTTATTTCGAACGATTCGATATTTACGTTTTATTTTCAAGTTTTAACTTGTAATTATATGTTTGTGCGAATATTTTCATTATTACATTTATGTGAAATGTGCGAAACAGTAAGTAAAACAAGAATTTGGTTAGTGTATCTTTTAATATAAATATTCCATAAAATACTTTAATTAAGACTGACTGGATCGAATAGCCGTTGAATTTTCAATTAAACTTGAGAAATGAACTTAAATAAATATCAAATTAGTTAAAATGTATACCCAGGTCGACTTTCGAACGTACACTAAAATGCAAACCTCCATGTAATTTGTTATGTAGTACGAGGTACTAAAATGTAAACCATCAATGTTGGTTGAAACGAAGGCTTTAGTCAGCGACCGAATCAAGCTCAATACTGAAAATTTCATCGAGCCAACATAGGTCCATCAGTCTTGGTGCACATATATGCCGTAGTTTGTTTTCAGCCAATATTCGTCTATCAATAGGCCACATTTACGTAATCCGCCTTCCATTTTCTACGGATTTTTTTTTTCGACCACCAAAAAAAATACGACTACAAATGTTCTCTTTGGTAAACTACAGCGTGAACGAATGCCAGTAAATTACCTATGTAGGATCGAAACTTTTCTCGCTATATTGTCGCAATACCGTTTCATCAAATTCTTTAGATTTGATATCTTTGGCCAATCAGTTTGATCTGATTGCATCGGCTACTATAAAGTAGAATTTATTCTCTTCGATTTTTGGAATGACATTTATACGCTATTTCTTTAAATGATATAGAGAATCGTACTTTTAAAATTGTATTTTGACAATATTGTATGATAGTCAATATCGTTTAATTAAATCTGAAAATAAAAGTAATCCGTTACAATAACCTGCGCGCACGTGAAATAATGTTTACTAGATGTATCCTGGATAACGATATGGAAAATTTGTTTAATTAAAAAAGATACATATTTGATTTGTTCAATTAGTCAAACTTTCATATTTACGACAATTTGTTGCAGATTATACGTGCAAACGTTACACGCAATCAATATTTACTTGCTAAATTTATGTATAAATGTCATTTGCGCTTATGTAATTATATACTTTCAATAACAATTACTGGTTAGTCAAGAACAATTAACAATTACTGAAAAATCAAGTCTCATTTCTCACTCTAACGCTAATTATACTCTTTAAAATTAAATCACCATTTTGTACGAATAAAAGGTTACTAGTAAATATACGAATATTTAGAAAGATCCATAAAAAACGAAACATAATTTGTCTTACAACCTTTCGCTCGACAAAAAAAAAGAGTGCATATACATTCCAGTTACTGAAAATAGGTCAGAAATTGAGTTTCAAGCTTTTTTTCCCCGTCGAAAAAAAAAGTTTTTGTAAAATGATTGAATGTGTAACTCAATAGTGCGCAATTTTTAAAAACTAAAATTCTAATAAATGTAAGTGATATTTTTTGCAATCAAATGCTAAAATGAAGTATTTAAAAGTTAAAGTGTTAATGTGAGGAACGGATATTATGATTACGGATGTATAAAGTGATGTATATAAAAAAAGTAGGTATAGATTTTGAAAGTCGCGATTGAATATAAGGTAATATTCTGTTAGAAGGAATTGGCAATGAAATAATATTGCGAGAAAGATTTAACTCGGCGAAAGCGAGGACGACGGAGAAAGCGATTCCGAGTGTGAGTTACGAAGCCAGTTATACAGGAGCGAGAACAGTTGCACAGGTAGAAAACGACCGCATAACCGCTACATAGCAACTACTTGGGGGCTCAGTTAAGGTGGTATTAGGAAAAGGGAAGTGTGGGGTTGAGCGTCGTGGTAAGGTACGCTATACTTGCGGGCAAATGTAATCAAGCGAACCAAGTGTTCGCTTGACCCTCGGAGCTTCGGAGCTTCTCTCGAGGATACCTTAAACGTCATCCTAAATAAATTATCTTCTCTATGACAAAATCGAAGATACGGCAATAATACCATATTTATCCGCGAGTACCGACGAGAATCATAAATTTAAAATTACATCAATATGCGCGACTAATGTAACCTGCTTTTTGGATCATGTGAACTTCCTTTATTATTCACCGGTAATTTTACATCTGCTTATATACATTACCCTGGAATATTCGATTATGTTCTTTCAGCTTTCCTATACGTACTCTAACGATATACTGAAATTTTAACTGCAAATCGCTATTCTAGTTTTAGTACTGCTCTTAAACTTTCCGTTTTATGAAAATGTAAATAATATCATTTTATTCAAATATATTATAAGACGACGTAAAATCTAATTGACATCGAATAAATTTATTTATTTCAAACTAATTATTATTTAAAAGGAATATTTTAAATTAAAATACATTCGTAAATATAATTAGACGCGTAAAGTCATAAATTTTAATAGCATGTATTTATTTACTTTTTTAAAAAGATAAATTGGTATAAGATAGTGCATCCATAACAGTAAAATAATGAATAAATTCTGGAAGATGCAACATACATTTTAACTTCTTGTCACGTAGAATCCTCAATAATTCAGAAAAGTTCATAAAAATGCGAATACTATTTAAAATAATGAGTCTGAAAAGGGAGTTTAAAATTTTCTTATCCCTTTGCAAGATATTTAAGTTGAAAGCCTTAAACAGATTTACATGCCTCGGTCTTCCACAAGCGCAGTAAATATTCTCCTAACAAGCATAATATGTTTCTTAGTTCTCCTTGTAACTATTAAAGTTATTTATTATGCATAACTACGTAAATAAAAGTTTTTCCTAGCAGTGAAATTCGTCCTAAAACATTAGGTGAACCACGAATGAAAAGTGTTTTATTACTAAATTCGAGGAAACGATATCGATAAGAAGTTAATGAACAAACGACTTTTCATAAATATATTTTTCAGTTGACGGTAAATTTCTTGAATTTCATCGCTATTACTTATACCGTAAAGGAGTGAGAGAGAGGGAGAGAGGGAGGGGATAGAGGGATGAGAGAGAGAGAGAGAGGAACCATTTTATTGGAAAATTTTAATAGCCTTCATAAAGTATTGGAACGAAACAGCCAGTCGTAGTAATAACATATGATATATAATTCAATTAAATAAAAATGAAGAGTATTGAATAATAAAGAATAACGGGAAGGAGATCCGTTGCTCTTATTTAATATTCAAAAGGTACCGTAAAAATAATGGATAGAGGTATAGGTAGAGAAAAGTTAAGTATATACTGGAGGTTATCGGGAAGCGGGAACAGTGAGACAGGAGCGTGTCCGTAATGGCATTTCAAGTGCTATAATGGAGGCTGATATTAACGAGCTTAACCACGGGGAAGGCGGCCCGATCTAGAGCGAGACAGACAAGTTTCAACTCTGAAGTGATATTAAACATCTGTCAAACCGGAAGAGGTTACGAATAGTATGCGCGAGTTGGTGAGAGCCGCGAAATGAAGTTACGAGTGCTTTTCAGGATATTACGTTTGAGTTTGCCGCGTAATATACGCGCGCGCCTTCGCTTCGAGAGACTAGACGAGGGAGAGGGAGAGGGAGAGGGAGAGAAAGGCCCGAGTTACATCGAGGGCGGCAGTTGTCGGCGGTGAACCTTCCGCCCCCGTGGGCAATTACCCGTGACTCCGTTGGGAGAATTCGTCTTTACTTGTATAGAGTCTTCGTGGAGTTAAAAAAAAACCTGAGGGTGCGGTTTAACGATATAATCGGGGCTTCTATTGGGAACTTGAGTTTCTCTGGCGACTGACTTTATTCGATGAAGCTACCTCCTTTGTATTTCGAGCGAATCAGGCTTTTCCGTAAAAACTGCACAGTTTGCATATCGGATTAGCTTTGTCAATGTTACATTTATTTCTAACTGATAATTTTCATATTTTTTTATCTAACGTGTTTCAGTTACTTAGATATATTTAATGAAATTTCGATCAAAGATATTTAATCTTATTTCATACAACTAATATTTTTATTCGATTGATTTGAATTCCTAATTATCTAATTCTGTATAATTTATTTATAAGTTTTAAGATTAAAATCAATTTTCATAGATCGCGAGAAAGGTATATGAAAGATTTATTAAATCCTTATAAATATAAAATTTCATGGTCATTGATTTGCTAAATTAAATCTGGCTAAAAAAAATTATTCAAGTTAATATTACAAATTTAATCCTCCTGGTAATACCTTAATCAAATTTCTATAATCATTACAATTATTGTTATTACAGAATTTCTCTGCGCGAACGAAACATTAATATTGTAGTAGAGAAAGTCGTGAAGATTTTTAATTGAAACTTTACTAAAATTTCTTAATGTAAAATGATAACTTAATTACATCATGTAATTAAACGTGATTTATTTGAACTTTGAGGATGAAAGTTTTTAAAAAAATTAATCAGCGAAATCCAATTTACTCGGGTGCAAAATAGAAGCTGCACTTACCTTTTAAATAAAAACTCTTCTAAACATTCTGAATTTAAATTACCTATTTATTATTATACAAATTCATTTACATATGCACGTATATAAATATTATAGTTTTTTCCCCTCTTTAAATTTTATTTAACCTTCGAGACTAACGTAATTTACCTAACTAAAACGCGTGTATATAAAATACATAAAAATATAAAAATTATCATAAATGAAGGTAAATTTTGTATATACATCCGTCAATCTCTTGATATTGTAAATTGAAAATTTGCCTCGGATAAATTCATTGTAAGTTGTATTAGTTTCCGAACGCGTGAATATTTGCAGTCTCGAATCACCGTTTCTTTTTATACCCGAACATTTTCTTTTCCATCGAGTCATCCGAAAAAACGATAACACGACGATAAATGCAAACGAAATAGGAAGGAAGAGTTGCGTAAAACCCATAGATAAGCTTCGCGTGAAAAATCGTGCGGAAAAATGACTTTTTGACGGAAGGGAGAAAAAAGTGGTTATGTAGAAGAGAAAACACAAATGTGGAAATTATATAGGTATATATAAAACCAAATACACGCAGTTTCATCCGGGTTTCTTTAGATTTGCATTTCTCTTTCTTAATTCCTTCCCATATACATATACATTTATATAAATATAAATATATATATATACATACGGTTGTATATATTTTTTTGCTTAGCTTCTCTCTTATTTCGCTGGGAGCGTGCGTCTTCATAAATTACGCATTAAGTTGCTCGATCTAGAGTAGCAGCGTCGTAATTTGAAAAGTTTGCGCGTGCGCGGCGTGCTTTGCATTACTAATAAATACAAGTATATACTTTGGCCCGTTCGGAAAGTTTCTCAACTTGCCTGCATAGATTTACCCCGTTGGAAGAGATATTGATATAATTATTCAGTCGAGTGGGACTCGGGCTTAAGCCCAGGGACACAAGTTAAATATTATTCGCATTCTCGTGATTTATACCGTTTTCTCTCCACCTCTCTCTTCCTCACTCTCTCTCTGTCTCTATGTGTGTGTGTGAGTATTATGCGAATTGTCCCACGAGTCCTCAAGATATACATTTTGACTTGCAAACGTACTTTTTTTTTCAGGTGGCTCTTTACACCATGCAAGGGGGATATGCATTCGTTCTTTCAAAGAAACGGAAAGAAATTAAATAAATGTGCCTTTTGTTCTCGTCCCGTGTGTGATCACAATGAGACACGACTGGAATATGAGGTTTCACTATATAAAAGGGGTATATTCAATTTTGTTTATTTACTTTAAAGGCATTATTTTTATTTATTATTCAATTGTTACTCGCATAGTGTGACAAAATATTATTTCATAATACCTAAATTGGCTTTCACTCGTGGAACCTTCATTATGAACGTGTACATATATTTTTTTTGTCTCGTTTGAAATACAAAATTATACATACATAAATTCTTAATTCAATTTTAAGATTATATGAGGCGTTGTATAAAAGCTTAAGTAAGATATTATATTATGTATTGCGAAGCCGTAGATGGGGTTTAACTTAGGTTACGATGCGTGACGGGTACTGGTTAGGACAAGTACGAATAAATAAAGTTTTCTAGATTGTCAATCAACATAGAATTACGTATGTTTATCCACTGAAAAACTAATTTTTTACTTCAATTAGGATTCTTCTCAAATATAACCTTAGAAGTAATCTGCTTAATGTTAAATGAATCCTCTATAATCAAACTATATCTTTTTATATCCAAAACTGGGAATGTTGACTTAAATAGATCTATATACAGGATTAAGCATATTATTCTAAATTCTAGAATATTCATTTAACATCAAGTAGATTTCTCCTTCGGTTATATTTACGAAGAATTCAGTTTAAAGTAAGAAATCGTTTTTCCAGTGTCGGCGACGAAACTATGCGCACAAGTATGTAAGATAAATATTTAAAAAAAATGGAAACTTTCATTTTCTTTTCTTTATTCTTGATTATTGTTGATGGATTAAGTATTTGTAAAAATAATATACACTATAGATTATTGAAAATAATCAACAAATAATACGTAGATAGGCATTTGCGACGCAGATAAAAGCAAGGTGTATCTTTACAGTAAACGGTAGGTTGTGATGTAATGAAGATTAAGAAAAAAAAGGGAGGGAAAAAGAGGAAGTAAAGCCCAAAGGGCGAGAACAAAGTTACAAGAGTTAGAGGTTGTCCCTGTGCTTGGAGTCTCGATCCCTTGGTTTAACATCAGCCAGCCGTATTGGCTTTCGGTAACTCAACACTCAAAGTGTCCGGAAGTCCACGATACCGACAAATCCTTGAGCCTTCTTGCTTAGTTCGCGTCCGTCAGCCTGTCATAAGTTTCTTACGCGGTCGGTATACCTCGGGATATTCGAGAGGCTCGCGTCACCCGAGATCCCCGCGGGGTCACGCATTTTAATTACTATCGCAACTGTTTATGCGACCTGCAATTGTGGCCGACAAGTTTACTTAAACTTTTTCTACGAGCCGGCTCTTTGAGGAAAACGAAGTAGCCGCCACGGTAGAACCTTAATTAATCAACCCTGAAGCGCTCGCGCTATATACTCCAGCCAACGAGCTCTGAATACAAAGCCTATCCGTTCGACTTGCGAGTGAAAAGTTTACCTCTCTTTATTTTCGACTCTCCTCTGTCTACCTATGTATATATATATTTATAAGTTTGCCCCTATCCTTCTTTTCGCACTGAGGACACGGTCTGCCTTAATTAACGGGGTGGTAATGAAACCTAAACTCCATTAATTCAATTTACAAAATTTCGCGCACTTAAAAAGTAAATAAACAGGAACGATAGTAACGCTTCCTGGATTTCTCATTCTCGTTTCCTTCAGAGTTATCAAGCACCACTCTCTTTATTTTTCGTCAAACTTACACGAGGAAATAATATAAATTAACTCAGAAAATTAATTAATCTTACACGAAAAGAGCTTTGCGGTGTTAAAAATTTAACCTACCTTTCCACCTTGGCGAATCGTAATTAACCGAGTAAAAGCAAATACCGTGGTTTAAGTAGATGATGTAATTCATAACTTTTAGTTTTTAAAGATTGTCGTGAAGAAACTCATCGTAACTGTTGATTCTTCGTCCAGTTCTAATAAACGTATCACTCACGTAGATTTGTTTAGCCTTCGCATATTCTTCGGATACAATTAGCTAATATCTCTATGAAAATGAAATTTTAAAAAAGTGTCGTAATTTTAATTATATTTTATAATACAATTATATTAATAAATATTTTAGTTTCGAGCAATATATTCTAGCGCAACGCAACTCGTAATGCGATAAAAAAAAAGGAAATGGAAAGTCTCAAAAGAAAAGTTTTAAATCCGCAAGTATGTTTCTTCGAATACGAGGACGAGCGATGTTGAAGCAAAAGTTCGAGTTAGGAATCGATCGCATCTACCTGTCTCTCTCGTTTAGCGCGCGCGAGCTTCATGACTCCTAGTGGCTTTTAATCATCGTCAATTTCGGCGTAACGATAATTACGAGCCGGTCGCGAGCGGCGCGGGAAGAGGAAGGAGGGTCGGTGGTGGAGGAGGGGTTGGCGGTGGAGGGGGGGGGGTAGGGGCTGCCGATATTGCGCTACGTCAACCAACACCCATGATTTTTCATTCTTCCAACTCGGGGTTCTCTAATGCGCGAACCGGTTGACACGCCAAGTTTAATTAATATTGTAATCGGTATAGAACCCGAGGAGGGTTGGTAAAAGTCCTTGCTAATTGAAACAATAATTCCGACGCGTGCTGTATAGCATTTATCAACAAATAAACGTTCGATCCTCTATGGAGTTTTGTTAATTTGTATACGTATGCGCTTGTTAATTGTCGTTAAAGCGCGTCATCTATACTCATGCGATATATATCTGTATAGATCGTATGCGTGTGCGTATAAACATGTATAAATACTATGTGTATGTATATGTTTACACACAGCAAAGTTTATGAAAACGCCTAGATTTGATAAATACGTCGGAATTTTATATTCTGACGCGAGTCTAGGTTAATTGCCGGGGAGTTCGTTAACGGGAGAAAATCACGACGAGCTTACGGAAGACTTACGAGCGTCAGGTCATTTCCATGCGATTCACAATTCAAAATGAAATCCGTTCCGCGACAGACAGTTTTGCTTCGCGTTTTCACTTCGGGACAGGCTTAAATTCTTTTGTATTTTTAATTTCGAAAGAATAAATCATCCACGCTGAATAAAACTCATTAATAATTTATCTCCGTAACTTTCGTGATAAAGGAAGAAGTGAGAGAGAACGAGAGAGATACGAGAGGGGGGGAAGGGGTGTCTTTTGCTCACATTTTTTGTTGGTAGTATTAACTCGTGGTTTTGATGTCGCGATACTTGTTTCAGCTGTTATTATTAATTAAATTCCGTTTTTGTTATAATGTTAGATTTATCACAATTTTTCAGTTTGGCCAGATAAATCTTAATAGCAATTAGTAGTCTTGTTTCACTATATATTTAACATTAATTCAAGCGCACGTATATGCATAATTTTTATAATCTGCACTTACGATGGAATTTAGATAATATTTATTTCTATTGAAGTGGAAACTTTAACTGCTTGTACTAAACAGAAAATTTTTAACGAAAGCAAAAATTGGCGTAAACATATATTTTATGTAGAAAAATTACCTTCTTTAAATTTTAACTGTAAAGTAATATTCTTAGAGTTTATGTGCGAGAAAAAGTTGATAATCGTAATTAGCACGCATTTATCGTCACACATTAAGTTCAGTTGCAAACGGGTTCATTAAGAACCGTAATCGAGATAGATGAATTCGATACTTGACAGAAATTATTAATCATTTTTATCGTTCTCAATCACTAAAAATGTGAATATCACAATCAACTTTGCAAATCCAATGGTTAGTAAATTAAAAAAAAAATTATTATTTATTACGTTTATTATTGTTATTCCGCAAGTTTTCTAGAAAAAATTCCTTACATGTATTACTTTGATATTTCATATCCAATTGGTAAAAAAGGAAACAAATGCATACGATCTGATTCACTTGATTCACGAGTGCATGCACATATATGCAAGGTCGTAGACTAACGAAGCCACCTTCGGAATCATTCATGCGTATTGTAATAGATCTAACGGGCTCGATTTTCTATCTTTTAATAACATCATCTTTACTCTTTCAAAAGCGTTATACACAGTTTCTAACTTGCCGAGATTAAACGCGATCGAAAAGAAAAAAAAATCTTAGGAAATTCATCCCGTGCGATCGTGATAGACCAATTTACCGAGGGTTGGTAGTAAATATTTTTTGCTCTCGAGAGAAAGTTGAATTACGCCGATGAAGAAGCGCGAGAGGCTGGTCTGTTATTCTTGGTCGAGGTTGTAAAAGAGAAAAACCCAAATATAGAACAGACCGGCTTGGCTAAACACCCGCGAATTTATGGTTATTAGGTGATGCGCGCTTGCGAGAAACACTTAGCCGAAACAATGTGCAAGCTTTCAGGGAGCAGTTGTGTCCGTTGCATAATCTCAGGGTACGGAGGGTTATAAAATTAACGTATTTTTTTATTTCAAAGAAAGCAATTAATGTTAACTAAAAATGGTATTCAATTGAATGATGAGATTGCTGTGTATTTAACGAGTAATTTTACAAATTCAGCATTAAATTTAAAAGATACTGATTAATTTTACTTCTATGCAATTAAGTAAGATAATTGCAAATTTTCATGTAACTAAAATTTTACTCATTTATTATAGAGTTATAAAGATTTTATATTATTATAAATCGTTTTTTTATATAATTATAACTGATTTCATTTGTATCAGAAATTGAGTTATGCATATTATAACACTATCTTTATAGACCAATTTTTTACTTTTATACGTTAACACTTGTATATTATTTAGTTATTTAATTATAAACAAAAACTTTATTATAACAAAAACTTATTTGGTAATATAGAAAGAACGTTATCAACTATTTAATTTAATGATATCTGTATTGTATTTACAATTTTTTTTAAAACATTAAAGTTTGAAACGTGTGAAAATATTTTTCTAAGCTTCAAAAAAAAAATAAATAAATTTGTAATTGCAAGTTAAATTTTTATTTAAAAGATTGTAAAATGTTATTTTAATATTTTTATTACATAAACATGCACACGTTCTAATTTTTGTTTTCATGTATTACTTATATTGTAAAATAAACATATCAATTTTCCCGTTCACTATTTTTACGTCAATCGGGGCAGTAAACGAGACAGACTTTATAGTACGTGTTGAATATGTATATTAAGAGATGATGTTTCGTCGGAGGCTTTTTAACGAATTATCTTTCACGACTAGATCGTAGCTTTTTCCAGAGATTCAATATTTACTCTTATCAGTTTGTTTTGATTTCACTTGGGATAGGTATAGCGAGCCAGTCGACCTTAGATTTCAAAAGAAGTCTGAAAATCAATCTCTGCGTTTTCCTTTCCGTCGTGGCCGATTACTCGTAGCTCGTGCAAATTATTGCACCGAGACATGCCAGGTGGCATGTCACTTTAGACGAGGTTCTATATACCTTCACTTAATCAATATATACCATCGTTTCTTAGTTAACCAGTCAGTTCTTTTATCTTTTCTTACCTCGTTCTTTCTTGTATTCTTTTAACCTCATAAAAAAAAAGAATTTTGTTACTCCAAAGTATAATAACTCGTGAATTTTCATTTGTCAGATATACTGCTTCGTAGTTCATGTTAACTGAACTTTATGGATATTTCTTTCATGTATACGTTAAGGGAAAAAATTATTAGTAAGTCAATTAACACACGCGTTACGGATCTTAATTTAGATTCGAATTAATTTAATCAAATAAAGAAAGAATTTGTTTAATTATTATGATGTTCCACCATCACGCTCAATTTTGTAATGTTTCAAAAGTTTACTTGAAAATTCATTATGATAGCACATTCAAAATAATTATAATTTATCAAATGTGTTATGGATACATTTAATTAAAAGTAAATATTTGTTTAAAAAATAAATATTTATTTAAAAATATTCTATTACAATTGATTTGTTTAATTTCATATGCATCAATATATACTTGTAATTAAAAACCAATAAATTAAAACAAAAACAATAAATTAAATTTAAAAATTGTGTAAATATCTGAAAATTATGTAAGTATTCTGTCAGCTAGGGTGTTTATTTTATGTAGACTAAACTAGGAATATATAATACGTGAAAATTTAATCGCTATATATATAAATTTATTTCTTTTTTTCGAACGAATATTTAATTTTAAATTACTGCAAGGTCATTGTACTCTTTGGCTAATATGATCGATGGACTTCCAAAAATACGTCTTTTTAAATACTATATATTACAGTAATGTAAGGAAACATTTATAATATCTATAATATAATATTGATTGATAAAACTGATTATTAAATTTCTATAAAATGTACAACAATTGTGACAACCATATCTATGACCATGACAACCATGACAATTATATAGACGTATCAGCTCGAAAACTCTCTTATTATCGTTATTTTATTATTATTAGATTAATTAAATAATAAATATAAATAATATGTTTTTGTTTTATGCAGATAATATTGTTGTAAAAATACAATGAAAATTGTGAGTAAATATTGAAAATTGTATTGTCAAATGTGAAATCAATTTTGTATATAAAAATAGAAATACGATAAAATCGAAATTACCAGCAATTAAAGGTAATTTGGTCAAGTGGGGCAGTATTGTCGAACAATTAAATAAATTATAGAGTTTTAGCTAAAATCATAATGATTTACCAAAATGATAATTGTTTCATTTGTGTAATCAGAGGATTCTCATAAACTGTGTACGAACAAGAACTGGTGAGAGGATTATTAGATATTCTTGATGCTACCCTCGATCAACTTATGCAATTATTAAACCATGATAGTTCGTAGATGTGCTTAACTAACCAATTATAATTTTAAATTACGATCAGTGTGTTACTGAATTCTCAATTTATCAGAATCCTTATATATATTTGCACCTCAAATCATTGTCTCTCTTCGCTCTTCTTTAACTCCAGCTAATTAATTATAGAGTTTACAAGAAAATAGTTAAATTACGTACGTTACTTATATTAAATTATTATTAGTTTTATTCGCAATACTAGGAATAATAAAGTGGTCGCTATCGTACCCTCGTATTTTATCAAATTTATTGAAATGTTATTGGAAATATGTTTTGAGAGAAGTAACATTGATATGTTACTAGATTTCAAATATAACAATATACTAACTACTATCCAATATACAATATATAACTACTATATAATATACAATATACTATCGTTAAAATTTTAATAATAAACTATAATTTTTTGTTTAAAACAATTGTTTTTAACGCAGTAGTATAACATTTCCACGCACTGATTAACGTATCAAACCCCGTCCTTCACAATTCTACCCTCTCTCTATATGTATGTGAACGTTAATAACTTTTTACCAAATAGCTAACACAGAGAAAATTTTATAAAAGATATAACGGGATTTGATTATCATTTATTTGAATAAATTAATTAAATATGACAATTTTAATTTGATGAATTATTTTACTTATACGTACATTAATAATTCGAGGTAACAAAAATAACTTATTACGTTAAAAATAATTTTATCTAGACTAAAAAAAAATTGGTAAAAATAGATTAATCGTAAAGAAAATGCATGATTAATATATCCATTAAGCATGCCAGTTTGATCAAAGTAGTTACAACATTACAAATGTGAGAATGTAGCCGTTTATTCATAGGGTAGAAAGAGAGAGAGAGAGAGAGAGACGGTCGAGTCACCATTATTTTTATCACTCTAATCACACCTGTTCTTATCAGTTTGGTGTTGACTTAATGCGCCTAATTGTTATTTATTTATACGTTTCCTACGCTTCATTAGAAAGCAGCGAGACACTTGTTTCGAGTACTTATCAGTAATCGGCTCTGTAGGATCTCGAGGTAGTGGGCAAGAAAGCTCGTAGGAGAGAGAAAGGAAGAAAAGACCGCGGCGATGGTTTTGCTCGAGCTAATCTAAGTCGTCTGTAGTTTAACGAAACGAACCGTAGGGTCGACTCGACGAGTGGGCGGTACAACTGGCTTGTCCGACATTTCGCAAGCTGGGATTATGTTAAACGGTTAGATCAGCGCCGATTAATTACACTACTACTCATTCTACTATTCATGCTACCCCTTAGACCGCGCCTATCCCATTTCGTTTTTGGGTTGATTTCCAACGATCGTTGGAATTAGTTTCCCTTTGAACTTTTACTTGGCTAGGGTAATTATTTTACTTTACCGGCGAACAAGACTCCTTTAAACCCTCTACATACGTACAATTGATTTTATGCAAAAATATTTTAATTCCCCGCGCGAATATTTTACATTGCGTACCTTTCTTCTTAGCTAAATTATAATTTCGACGAATTTTTTTGTTCCGCCCTTAAAAATATTTATCTTTTTATGAATGTATATAACTGTATATGTACATATGTATATAATATATATGTGCATATGTATGCCGTGTAGGCCTACGTTAAACCATAAAAATAAATTAGCGAATTATCGTACGTGCGAATAACGCGAGGAAGCTTTAATGGTATTTAAAAATAATGTTGACGCCGATCCAAAATTTCATCGGGTAACTTTGACTAGTCATACATATCTTATCGACGTAGAATATCAGTTAAAAATGTGTACATTCCGAGGGAACAAGGTAAACATTTTCATAAATGCGGATTTGCTTTATTAGTAATCATTTGAGTGGAAAGTGAAACGAGCGACAGGTCCGACAAAGCATTCGTCCGATGAGTCTGGTTGGTTATCCGGTTTCGGATTAATCGCGAGTTTCCCGTGTATGCCTCCCCCTTACTCTCGCTTACTGCCTTTGCCGGAAAGGGGAGGCTCTCCCGCGTATCTGAAATTCCACGTGGGTTTACACCCTTGTTGACCGGCCCCGAGTCTTGACTCTTGGCTCTCTTGGCTCGTAAAGCGGCTCACGTTTGATTAAAGTCCCGGAGCCAAGATAAAGGAGAGAGAGTGCAAGAGAGATCTCAAATAAAATGCGAGAACGAATGGTTCCTTGCGTCTCTGAGCTAAGGACTCGTAAACAGGTCTCCGCTCGGTTCTTTTACTTTCTTTTTTTTCTCTCTTCTTTTCTTCGTTTCCGCTAACTACCAATGACATTTTTTCACCCACGTTCTTCGATAATAAATGTCCGGTTAGATTAACCGATCGCTTTCCCTCCATTTTTCTTCTTATCAGTATGAAATTGCCGACCAGTTGTTTTTTTTACTTTCAAATGGATAATTTACATAAGATTTTTTTTATTGGAAAAATTTGATGTTTTGAAATAATAAAATTATTTTCTGTGATGGAATTATTTATTTACAGTTCAAAGTAGCCCGTCAAAATATTCTTTTACTAAGAACAATTAACTTTAACAATTACAATAAAGTTTTATTTCTAACGATTA
The DNA here is from genome assembly GCA_026168455.1 of Theocolax elegans. Classification (NCBI taxonomy): domain Eukaryota; kingdom Metazoa; phylum Arthropoda; class Insecta; order Hymenoptera; family Cerocephalidae; genus Theocolax; species Theocolax elegans. The sequence goes on along the minus strand of CM047425.1, from coordinate 14,607,974 downwards.
TTTTTTAATGTTTTATATATATACCAGTACCATCAACAATGCCGTTATATAAATCTTTGTAAAAATTTAGGGTTTCACGGTCGATATTTTTAGCGTGGACAAATTTTTAGTACATCGATTGGCTATGAGGAACGACAGTTTGGAAAATCGACACTCCGTTAGTGACGTTCTGACACAAATTGGTGCGGAAAAAATTTCACACCCTGTTAGAGTCACTTTTTGACATCAAACTTTTATACTGCGCATGAGTTAGTTTTTATTTTTAATTTAATGCATTGCATGTTTGGTTTAAATTATTCAACAACTACTGCCTACAAACATAACGTTCAAAGAATGTTGAATTATTTTCTTTTCAATTTTATGAACATTCTATAAATGACAAAGTCAGATATGTGTGCGAATTTTATACCATCATTGTAACTTTTTATTTCAAATAGTTAAAAAATGATTACATCAACGGTTCTTATGGTACACATGTTCTAATTGATTTATTTCATGTTCAAAAACCATAAAGTTAATATTTTTGTTTTTATTCTTACACGAAGTACATAATACAAGTCTAAAGATTTAACAACGTTGAAGGTACTGTGAAATAAAATTAATTTGTTACATAAAACAAGGTTTGTAAAAGTTACCATTGTAAACTGAATAAATTTTAGGAGTCATTTTATTATTGACGTTACTTTAAGGGTAGAAATAAGACAAGGTAGAATTGTTGTTTACTGCGACAGTTACGGCAGTGTAAAAAAAAATAAGATTTTCTTATTTGTATGTAGTTTAGTAGTATAACATCTTGAGACATAAATGTTTTTATAATTTTTTATTCACAGCACTGTACCTCAATAACAAATTGCAAAATAATTAGGTTTATTTTATTTTTTATATTATACTCAATTTGTTTTGTAAGTTTGATTGTAAGAAAAGAAAGGATTTGTTAAGTAAATAAATGAACAATATTAATTAATGTACAAACAAGTTCAAAATCTGTACAAACAGTACCTCTCGAAATTATTTTAGTTAAAAAGTTTATTCTATATTAAAATATCTTTACAAGATTGAATTTAATAGCTATATAGTATTCCATATTAATTGTTCTTAATTGAAATAAGCTTGATTTATCGTTATATTTATCAGTATAAGTTGAATTCTTCGATTAACCCCAAACTCTTCTCGAAATAACTAAAAGCAACAACAAAAAGCACTTTACCATTGCAAGAACGCTTTAAATTTACATTCCAACGTAAGAACACGTAAACTATCCGGATAGGAAATTTCCTAATTACGCGCAATAATAGCGTACTTACAATCCCGCAATAAATTCGAGTCACTCGTTACAGAGAGGCGAAACTCCCTCGCAACTAACCTTCAACTATTCCACAAACGCGTCGCCCTACCAACTTTCTCAAGACTCCAATAATTTTACTCCATACGATTGTCAAAAGAATTGTTGTCTAAGATAATGTATACAAAAAATAAAATAAATTAATATAGAGTATATATTTGTAATATATTTGTAATTGCATCCGGTATCCTCGTATATAAATCACATTCGAACTAGCTGTCTCAATAGTGGGGTGGGAGAAGAGTGAAACTTCAGACTGCAGCCCCTGTTATGTATAAAAAATCGGTGAATGATATCCGCCGACAAGGTAGTTTTCTTTATACGTGCCTCGTAGTAAAATACTCGACGTACTACGGTGAACCTTTGTACTTTAGTGCTTGCGCGCACTTTCTCCAAGTTCCGAGCTTTATTGCATTCCGGCTCGGCGTCATCTCTACATTTTTGCGCACTGCTTACCTAACTTTTCAAGGATACCGAACATTTGATAATTGCAAAAGTTTCGTGCACCTTAAATTCCACCCCCTCCCCCTTCTTACCATTTTTTGCTTTTTATTATTTTATTTCTCTTCGGTTTTTTTATACATTCTGTTTTGATCGTATTATCTCTGTCGTTTTTTTCTTTTCATACTAGACGAATTTTCTATTAGGTTTATTATAAACAATCTCATTGTTGCATATTTACATGGAGTAACACAAAGCGCGCTTCATATCAAATGTTGCACGTTTATAATTATTATTGTCCAGTTATTTACAAAGCATTTTTATATGAGAATTTTGCTACGCCCAGTTGATAATAATCAGGTGACTCTACACAATTCCTGTAAAACATGCAGCTGCACATACTCTGTTTGAGTTTTTTTAGTAAATTCTCTGTAACAAAAATAATGAGCAAGTCTTAATTACAATTGTAGTAATATAAGCAGTTGCAAATTAGATTAAATTTTTAGTTATGTCTATACACGGAGAGAAAAGTTGAATAAAAATTAGCCAAACGTACACCGAGTAAAATGTTGACGTTCGCTTGTTTTCATAATTTCTTCCAGTATCTCATATAAAAATAGACAACTTATTAAAAATTTTACCATACGTGATACATGTGTTTTTTGTTTTAAAATTTTAACCATACTGACACTAAAATATTTATATACAATTTTCTTTCTACGTATCAGGACATACTTTTAATACAAAAACATTAGCATCGGTAAAGCTTTATATTGTGTGTATTTTGGCAGATACACTATAAAATTGATATATAAAAGCATTAAAATAAAAATTAACAATTTTATGCATTGTTTACTCTACCAAATAAAAGGAGAGCGATCTTGTAAATAAAGGTTTAAAAAGGAAATGAGGTAGCATACGACTCAATCCATCAAGAAGTCTTTCAACGAATTTTCGTTCGTGATAAAAAAGCGCATCAGAATGAATGCAATGTCAACGAAATCCATAAATAAACTTACCAAGTGACAGCAACAGATCTTTTGAATTTACTTGGGCTTAGAATACCACTTTGTATATACATATATACCATTCACTTTAGTAATAAGTCACGAAATATATAATTGACCACCATCGTCGTTGAGTCAAAGAAAGGAAGGATAATGGAACTAGATACTATGGTATGAGGCTGCACGCACACACATAAATACCCAGACAAATGTTATGCAAGACGTATTATTTTTTCTAATAAAGCAGCAAATTAAATTTGAGAGCTCTCTTTCCGCATTGCAGTTGGTATAAATTGAAACGAAGCTTTTAAATTACAAGCTCCGAAATGGCCGGGCAGCATTTCTCTGTAGGCGAAGATTCACTTACCCAAGTTTGCCGGGGCGCCAGACGCTTTCTCCTTGGAATCTCCGGTATACTTTTTCCATGAAGAAGGTCACAAAGCTGCTCAGCTGTTTTCTCGGTTACTCAGACCTATCGACAACAACTGTAGTGATAACTCTCTCTTTATCTCTCTCTCTCTCTCTCTCTCTCTCTCTTTCTCTCTCTGCAATCGATAAATAACGTACAATCTTATTCATTTAACACTCAATGCGTTATATATTTATTATCTAGAAAAATATGATTCTATTGTTATATTACTCAGATAGTTAAATGATCGTTGTACGGCGTGAAGCGTACGATAGCTACAGAATTAAATGTTAAATAATTATGGTTGAGTATATTATTGTATTTGCTATATTTAGCAAATTTTAATATTATTTAAACTGGATTCATCAACATTTGGTAGAAGCTAGAATAACTCGAGATTCTGAGTGAAATAATTTAACAAGGGTAAGGACATTAAAGAAAACAGTAAATTTGGCAATGAAGGAAGAAATTCGAGATGGTAGATTAGCCGATCTCTCCCTTTAATCGAGTGTTAATCTTAAACTGATGGTCGAGTTAAAGATTGCTCTCTCTCTCCCGAGGAGACCGCACTCGGGAAGTTAGGGGCGTTTACACACATGTATATATATATCGATATAGCTGTTGCGCTCGATAAAAGAACGTCGAGGGAGAGATCCAAAGGTGAAAATCCTTAGGGCAAATGGGCGAGACTGCACGCGTTTGCCGTGTCGCCCAGTCGGTGCGGCGATCCCTATCGTATACCTCGGAGTCCCGAGCGAATCTATTACGAAGATAAGTCCAGGTGGCACCCGGAGTTTCACCAAACTGGGCCATCAGATACGTTGGGGAGCTTAGACGCGCGGGTGGCAAGTATCGCGGGCTGCCTCTTCTAGCTTCCTTCCTTCCTTCCTACCGATATCGGGGCGCTTCCACCAACCACCTCCCTCCCTCCCTCTCCCCCGCTCCTCTCTCTCTCTCTCTCTCTCTCTTCCTCCCTCTCCCTCTTATACATCCAGCCAAGTTCTCGACCGTTAATACCCGACGCACCTGCGATACCACTGAACACGACTATGAACTGCGCTCTTTCGCATTTCTAGCGCGCGCGCGATTCTCTCTCTCTCTCTCTCTCTCTTTCTCTCTCTCTTTCGCTCTCTGAATAATGGCCGCCTTGCTTGTGAATCCTCGCTAACTCGAGAAAATACGATGGGGGGATTCGTGTAACGGGCTCTGACACGTATTAATTCGGTTTCGAGTAACAAAGGAGGCTTGAGACACCTTGAGTTTGCATTCTGATGGAATCGTATGCATGAATTTACTTTTTTATTCCTCCTAAAATCAAACTTTTTTTATGTTTTATATTGATATGGAATTACTATTATTATTTTCAATTTTGAGTTATTTAATAGTAAACGTACAAATATGATCAATTCTTTTTAATAAATTTTTGTAATAAAAATAACTTTATGTATTCTTCTTTTTATAGGCTGCATAAATTTTTAAATAAATGAAACATGTGTGCTGTGACTGTGACAAATTATAAAGAATTATAAATTGAAGATACATCTATTTTACATAACAATAGTCTCTGAAATATTGCATATTTCTTAGTTATTAAAGGATTTTTTTGCAGATAGATGAACAAGATTTTTATGCTGCCATAAGTTGCATCGACTAAAATTTGTTAAGTATATGCATATAATTTATTTAAACTTTATTATATTTTAAAACTCGCTCTGCATAACTGATTTTTAATACTATTACTCGGGAAAAAATATTCGGTTAATCCATCTAAGTAAAATTTGATAAATAATTTTTACAATTGTTTTAAATTAACTAATTTAAATTTTCGCTGGATAAATCAAATTTTACATTTTAGTTACACGCTCCATAAATAAATCAATACAGCAGCTATGCCATAGCTATCACAAATAAAAAAGGCATAAACTCTGTAGCAAATTTTTGTTTATTACAGTCGAAAATATAGCTACTTCAATCAATACTTTTGCTAAATATGCGAATGCATTTTAAAAAATTGTTGGTTATTTCAGCAAAAAACAGTGTATGAAAATCGTACCGAGAATTACAGTATACATATATGTTTTCCTGAACGAATGATTTCTATCGAATGTATAATTATTATTAAGTATATTGCATAAATTAACTGAAACTATATTTAATACTTAAAATTTTTATTTTTGTACTAATAAATCGTAAAATATTATAACATTGTATAAAAGTATTTATTAAAAAATACGTATTTATAAAATGTTTTATAGAAGAAACATAGATTATCCAGACTATTGACACAATATTATTACAATTTTAATTTTAATTTTATTATTCGTGCAGGTTATAGTGGTAGTTATTTCAATATTACTAAATATAGTTGAGAAATATTTTGTTATCCCAACTAGTTTTACCACCAGTAGAAGAAGATATCAGCAGCCAATTTTTATCATAAGTTATCATAAGATTCGCAGTCATAGCAAAATATTTTGTTGCTTCAGTGATTCTTTTTAATGTAGATTTTAAAATTTTTGTAAAATTGTAAGTAGTTTTCTGCAATGTAGGTATTTCATACCCAATCATAAATTTATAAAGCAGTTTCTTTTATCAATGATATTCTTTAGTAAAATTATAATTGCAATCATTTACTTAGTCTGAATACGAACCATTGCGGTAGAATATTGAAACTCGTTTAAAATTATTATATATATATATTTAAGAACAATTCAATTGCAATTTGCAATTAAAAATAAAAAAAGGAGCAAAAACATAAAAAAATATAACTGTATGTTCTATTAAAAATACATAATATAGTTTACATTCGAATTCTCCGATTTATAAAATATTAAGTAGAATGAAATAATGAAGTATTCAAAAGTAACATTTTCTTCGTATATCAGCAATGAATATTTCAACTATAACTTCTTTATAGGAGAAATTGTTTATTTTAAAAAAATTAAAAATATATTAATACTATTTTAATATTTTAATATTTGTCGCGTTATTGTAAATATATATATAGCCCTCGGAGTACAAATACGATCGAATTACATTCTAGATACGCGGCATTTGAATCTGAAAAATGCAACGTCCGCGCAGCATTTAAATATTTTAATATTGTAAACAATCGGGACGCTTTTGCATGTATCATATTTGCCGTGTTGAATTATAAAAGCTTAATATTATTTACATTCGCTTCTGGACTTCAATATTCACTGCCGCAGCAACGCAGCAACCGACAACAATATTGAACATTTTCTTTCGTATCGCGTGTCACAAATTCAAATCCCCGGTTTTTCGAAGGAACGTTATAGTGGAGAGGGAACAAGACCAAAGCGTTAATACAGTTATATATATACACGAGGTCGTCAAAAGCGTGTCATATCGAGTTATACCGTCCAAAGTAACAAATCCAAAGGCACAGGATTTCATATATATATATATAGATCTATATGTATATAGGTATGTACAGGTATATCTTTTTTGTTGCTTTTTTCCAATGTTTTTCCTTTCGTTATTCCAGGTTAATCTTTCCGAGGGCGCGATTGCGAAGCTATCCACGAAGAACGAGTCATAAAATCCGCGCTGGACACCTCGTAAAAACATCCCGAACGCGTAAAACCTCGACTGTCTCTCTTTCTCTTTCTCCATCCGCACGCTTTTGTTTTCATTCCGTTCGCCTCAGGGTGTTTGGTATATAGGTACACAGGGTGTATTATTGAATCCGATTAATCAAACCAATGAGCGACAGCGAGGCTATAAAACGCGCGACATTGAATTTTAGGAATGACGCAGGAAAGTACGTTTTATATACCTCAGCCTTTGAGCATAACCAACGACGCTTTCGCACGCGAGCGGATCGTTTGCTTTTAGGGCTTTGTGTACAAGCGCACGAGCGCTAACTAAACAACCCGGTCAAATTGTACGCAACTTTTTACTTCTCTGCATCTCAAATCGTAATGTACATAAAATTGTGTGTCTTTATAAGTACATAAAGTTACTTCCTTTTTTTTAATATCTCTTTTACCATGGGTTTGTTTCGATTTTTATGTTTAATTGCCCAACATTGGGTCGTTGGATAAAATGAACATTATAACGAACATTTTGCTTGTTTTTTTATGTATCATTTAGTTCGTTATACAATTCATGATTTATCTTATTCCTTTTTTAAATGAAATTTATTAAACATTATTTTATGTATTAATTAGTTCGTTACACAAATCAGTGACTTATCTTGTTTTATTTAATTAAATTAATTTTAAATTATTATTTTAAGTATAAATCTTTAATTATCAAATAACGGTATGTAATATATTTTTAAATTAGTTTTTTAGTTTCAACTTTGAACCTACGAAATGTATTTTAATCCCAATTAATTGTTTATTGTTGAAATAATATCAGATTAATCTAACATTTACTTTGTACTATTTATTTAAATTAATCAAAATTAGGGATTATTCGATTTATGCAAACAATTTACCTACATTTAAGGGTATAAATATCTCTGGATTTAAATCTTAATTAAAGTAAATAATGAAGTAATCAACGTTTTTAAAACAACGTAAATTTCAAGTTAAGTTTAGAAATATACATTTAAAATGCCGACTAAAAATTATTTGAAACATTTTAGTTCTTTGTACTATTAATGATGTTCATTCGTATTTAATTGTATTTAATGTAGTTCTTATTACATTATTCAATGTCTGAATTTTTACAAATTTTAATTACACGTATTCAAGTTAATATTAGTCATGCTATGTTTGTACCACAAAATTATTGCGAAAGATTGATTTAATTTGATGTTCAGATCCAAATCATACTTCCACAATATTTACCTATTTATATTCATTATATAAATGTAAAATACACGAATGTATATGAAAAATATTTTTGATAACTTAAAATATATGACTAGATTACACGTATCTGATAAAACGAAAATGTTTAAAAGGATGACGCGTTTTATGTTGCCACATTTAAAATTTCCAACTGCATCGAATAGATTCGCGTTGCACCCATATTTTATATATTAAATCTGTCATATTTTCCTTTTTGAAAATTGTTAAAAAGAATAACTGCATTAATTGAAAAAAGAAGTAAAAAATAAAATAATTTACATATTTTGATGAATTTCGCGTATACTTTCTAAAATTTTGAATGATTAATTTAATCGTCTATATTCAAATGAGTCTGTCAACTAGAATTTTTCAAAGATAAGTAAATAATTTAGAACCACGACAAATATATATTTTCGACAAACCCATCGATAATCAATAAACGAATATATGTATGAATGAATATATACACTGAAGGCGATATTAAATTTTAAAAACTGCCAATAGTTGGGTATTTACCCTTACAAATGCAAAACATCAAAGACACATATACAATATAATTTGTGATCGCAATTTCCTTCAGGGTGAAAAAATTATGGGTTCCGAATGACTTGTGTAATCGACGCGGATACAAATGAAACGCTCGAGGATGACTCTGTTGTTACCTCTAGCTAATATATCGAATCAAACTCGCGACAGTTCAAACGAATTAATTAAAAAAATTTTTGCTGCAAATCTTCGGTGGTTCGTTTTAGGCGGCTCTCCCACGCTTTATGACGGATTAATTGCGACGCTGCCCCGGCGTTCGACGCAGTTATTTATTAATCTCCCGCGGCCCCAGCCCACCCCTGCCCGCCGCCCAACCGTACTCCCCTTCGTGACACCGGCGCCGTTTTAATTAAATGTAACGTTTATTCCGTAGCGTCGAGTATCGCACCGCTTGAATTATTGCGCCTGCTCGTGATACGTCGACACTCGCGTCCGGAAGATTAGATCGAAAACCCCGCGAAGATAACGACCGTGGATCTCTCCAAATTTATATTGCTTGATAAAGTTTGTGGGGATAAAGAAAAATCAACGATTATTGAGCTTTAGTGGCCATTGCAGAATTCTCTCGAGATCAGATCATGATTAATTGGATGGGAATAGATGATGCAATCAAGTACATGCGTATTACAAGAGTTAAAAATAATTAACGTCTTCACCGCAAATTAAATTTATAATAATTGGAGTTAAAAATTGCCGTATACGTTATGGTTCATTATTTTTCAAGAATTATAATATTATTAACAAATACTGAATTTTTCTACAAATAAATGGAATTCACAATTTTTGTTGAACTAACACTCGAAAATAATGAAAAGTAACTGAAATAAATTGTTTTAAATGGTCAGAAAGACAAAAAATTTATGGGGGTCATTTTGGTAAAGTAAAGTGGATATACACTTGGTTTATATATATTCTTTTTGTAACGAAAATAAATCTAGGAGTTTGGTAGTAACGTAGGTTACAGTCACACGAGGCTCATAATACACGAAAAATTCGTACATGACTGGTCATAGTGCAATACTAATCGAGTCGGTTGTGTAAAGGATCGTATATGAGCCGGAAGTGAAGGAGATAAAAGCAGGAAGAGGGAGAGGAAGGTATAGAGCAAAACGGAGAGAGCGCGAGAGAGAGAGAGGGCGAGAAAGGAAAAGAGCTGGACGCACGCACAGTGGATCAAGCAAGGCAGTTGGCTGCACGCTCTCGACGGGGCTCGTAAAAACGCTCTATAAAAGCGCTGCAATCGTAACGTAGTGCGTCTGTAAGTGACGCACTGAGAAATATATTACCGCGAGAACGGTACACGCAGCTGGCGAGAACGCCAGACGCGAGCCCTGGGAACATCGGTCGACCTCTCTGGTTCGCTCGTTCGCCCACGGTTCGAGCGAATTAACGAGTTATTTTGCAAATTCGCTATTGCGAGTATCATACTTTTTGTGCAACTCTCATCTCCGCTCTTAAACGGTTATATATATACACACATACCGTAATGTTATAAAACAATTTATTGTTACTTTATTTAAATAATGACGTACAATTTATTCCATTTATTTTGTAATTAGATGATATGTTTACAAAAGATGCGACGTCTGTATTTTTTTACTTCTGCGAAATTCGCTTTACTGATTATTTTGAGAAGTATAGTGCTATATGTAATTTAAGAAATAGTAAATATTATTATTTATGTTATCAAATTAGTTTTACACTTGATATTGTTTGTCAAAAGCTCAAACAATAAAAAGCTCACATCACTTTTTTCTCAATGTAACATATTTAATTTAATTCGATCAACATGAGAATCAATTCAAGTAATATATATCTTAGATTATTAAATATGTACACTACTTAAAATACTTTAGATATAACAAACAAATTTAAAATTCAGATATCACGTGAAACTATTAGCAGCTGATATATGAATATCTGTTTTTAATTAATTATAAGTAACACATTATAAACCAAACTAATATTAGTTACTTTAAAATTGAAAGCTTTAATTTACCTTCCTGTTATTAAATTTCTTGTTCACCAAATATTTTATTTTACACGATTTATATTTTGTGCCTATAGTTTGTGTTATTTTTACACATTTTCATATGTTTTGTTATTAATATTAATGGGATGTAATAGTCAAACTTTACCTACCGAGTCAGTTGAGATAAAACAATATACTAAATCTGGTAAATTGTGAAAAAACAGGACATCTTTGCGCTTTATTTTAGTAATATCTATTACAGTGCTAGATTTTATGCAAAAATATTAATGCATTCTGACATATTTCAATTTCAATTCATGTTTCAATTGATTAGGTTAGTAATAGTTCAGTGTGGTATCTCCTTAATCTGATATCGATTGAGATCGATCAAAACGATCGGTTGAGGTACCAACAGTCCCGTACCTATGATATAAGCTAAAATATAGCTCATGGGTAGAGCTCCCGACTCTCACACCGAGGGTCGTGGGTTCGATCCCAGACGTGTACCTCTGAAAATTTTTTTTCATGTGCATTTTTCGAACACCGCGACTCAGTGGCTCGGCGTGTCACTATAATGTGACGCCAGTTCAGGTGCACGTGCGTTTCGTGCACTTGTCAGTGCATATGAGAGGCACGGGCATCTGAACTATAGGGAACGTTAGGGACGCGAAGATGTAAAGAGGACCGCGGTGGTTCCATCGGGAGGACAGGAAACTGTAATTATTAGACTAATTACAGTGACCGATGATATCTTCCGATGGACACAAACACCACTGTTTCAACTACATGTGCTTTGTTTACAGACACACCGTTCACCTCCGTCGCTGATTAGCCCTGGCAGCATAAATAGAGCGACGTTAAATAACATAAAAAAAAAAAAAAAAAAATATAAGCTAAAATAGCCTAAAACTATTAAAATGTGTAACATATCACGTTATTTATAATACTAAATTATGATATCTATAATGTGGATTCCTTAAATTACAATCTAGTATCGGAAAAAATAAAATTTAAAAAATGTTTAGGGATATTTGCATTTCTACAGTGTTCATAGTTTTGAAATGTCCAATTTTGACTCGTATCAATTTACAAATGATCAAATAATTTAAATAATCTGATTTCACCTTTCATTCTAATGTATAATTTAATATGGTGGTATAAAATAAACATTTAAAAATAAAAAATAACATTGTTATTGGGTATAGAAATAAAGCATGGAAGTAAAACAAACAATTTGCAATAACCAGTATGAGTTGGAAGACACGTCGATGATTTTCTGTACGGATTTAAGAGTCTGAAAACAGTCCCGATTTATAACCCTGCTATTCTGTGGTTTTCTGTTTTCAACCGAAATTTTATAGTAAGGATCTATCCACTTAAAGTTGGGGTTGAAAGCTATTAAGGAGAAAGCTTTTACTTTAGAAGGATAGTGGATTTCTGTCGAGTTTCTTTTTTTTTCATAAAAAGTTTTTATTTATATTGTATCCACTTTATTGGCTTCGTTTGTCGTCGACTGGATAAGACGTATAATATTTATTAGATTATCAGTATAATATTTAAAATTTTTTAATTTACTCGTATCAATCATAAAGCTAGCTTTTTATTTAAATGTTGTGCAACAATTATAAACAACACTTGTCTGCTGCACTAATTCACAATGAATAATGAAAATTGTTCATATTATAGAGATATACTACTGAAATGCAAAATTGTATGTCAATCGTACACTTAAAATTCTATTTCGCTAAGAAATGTTATCTGTAATAAAATTATCATAACATCGATGGTGATCAATAACTGATTTACTGGCAATTTATAAGTTATAAATCTACTGATGTATAACTTTTAAATATTTCATTGTTAGCGGTACGAATATTTACTAACTGTCGTATCTATAAAATATGTATGTGTACTTTTTATTGGTGAAAATTTATGAGATTCGTGATTGGCCATGCGTTCGAGGTGTAATTAGTCAGGGGCGTTATTAATTGTTCGCGTTCAGGGTTTAGTTATGTTTGTCTATGCGCGCATTATGATGAAATGGAGATTATAATTGTAAATTTGCAAATATTTTATTAGCAAAATCGATATAGCGTAAAATACTGAATTGTAGGTATTATATGCGAACATTCTCCATTCTAAAATATTATACGATTATTTATATATTAGTTTGTGATATCTAGATATTAATCGAGATGGAATAATTAAAAGTTAAATTACAGAAGCAAATAATACTTTAACTTATATAATAATATATACTACGGTTTTACAATGCACCTTAAATATACAGATTTCAATTTCCCAAAACGTTACAACGATATTTTAGAATGTTTCATTAAATGGCGTGAAACAGATGCAATATAAAACGGAGCATTTTTTTATCATCGATAATAAATTAATATTTTATTGATAACTACCATTTCATATAAATTGATTAATATTTGACCTGAAAAATTGATTCGGTATCCATTAAAACTGAAATTCAGGAATCATTTTACTCAAATTTTTTACGAGCGGTTTCCAACAGCGAACATTGAAATTTTAATTTATGAAGCATGTATTTAAATCTTCAGTAAAAATTTTATTTTTAATCCGAAATATCTATAGAATATGGATTAAACGTTTAAGAGAGTAATGCGTACACATTGTGATTTCGTAAAAATGCGTAGTCGATCATACATGTATCAGTCAGAATTTGATTATATTTCAACCGTAATAAACCTTTTTCTACACCAAACAAGAATGAAAAATTGTAATAAAAACGAAATAAAAAATTAAAACTTTGTATAAAAAGAATCGGTTTTTGAAATATATATCAAAATCAGATATGATTCTATTTATGACAAAAGTTTGTTTATTAATACTTCTCTTAAGCAAAAACGTATACACAATATGTTAGATAAATTTGTGTATGATTACTTTTTTATGAGACGTTATTAAATTAAAATTTTATATTGGATACCTTGTTGAATAATTATTATTTTTATATATTATAATGAATTATAAGATAAAAAATCAATCCAATTTTGTTCGAGTACAATCTAGGTTGATAATATTAATGGAATTTTTCAGTCTATTCCATAGGTTAAAAATAATATTGAGTCATTGTGTAAAGCATTGTTCAGATTTTCATACATCGCGTATTGTTGAATCGCGAGGTATGCGTCCCTTGCTACAAGTTACATATATGCCTTTCGGAAGGAAAAGTAAACGAGTCTACGTTAAAACCGCGTAGGCGTGCAAACTTTTGTTCTTTTGCGGTTGATGCCTGCACACTGGTGTTTTTACTTCGTAAGTTGACATTTTCATGTTCTTGTAACTCTGACGAAATAAATATTACATTTCAGGCATTTTATAATTGCTTTTAATTTTATTTTCGAGAATTATTCTAATTAATTTTTAATTTGAAATAAACAAACGTAAAAGCAACTTGTAAATTAATACTGTACATTGATATAAGTATTACAAATATAAAAATTCAAATTTAATTCCGTGTGTTTTCAAAATTGTAATATTTAATTACTTTTATTTATTTCACGGTATGATAGAGCTTTGTAACAAACCTTTAACAAGAAATAGCACCTATATTCCATTTTAATTTAGTACAGTTAAAAACGATTAAACGATCTTAATCATTTATGGTATCTATTTAACTTAATCATTGTTTATTGAAAAGTTAAATGAATCTTTGTATAAAAAAGACAGTATTGTTAATTTTATAGCAAAATAGTGATGCTTGTCTTAGATATTATTGCTGACAAGAAATAAGCGAAATGGTAGATTTTTTGTTTTTTAAATTAATAAGAATTTCTTACTTTTTATATGCTATAAAGCCCATTTATGACACGTAACAATTGATCAAATACCAATCTTTGCTGGCGTCATCGCTTCCAGGTCTACTCCCAGCCTCTGTCACTGTACCGTTTGTTTCGTTTATAAACATGAAAAATGTGTATTCAACATTCATCAACATCCTATGACGGTACTTGAATTGGTGTAGATAGTCCTGGAAGTATCCAAATCCAGAGAAACTGAGTGTCATAGAAATCTAGCTCACCTTGATCTATCCCTTTTTATCCACTCTTGAATAAATCTACAAACTCAGCGTCCCTCTTGGACGAGATTCGTTTTTCAAAATTCTATTGATTCTTCCATTGTAGTAATTTTACGTCGATCGTATACACGGTTATGTTTAGTGAAGTAGTCCCTCGAGCCTCGAAGTAGCTAAGCAGGTACTCGAGAGACTATTTCCCTAGTATCTAGGATATGTACTCACTTTGTCAAATTGAAAACGTTTATAATAACTAGTGTTACAAGAAGAACCAGTCGTCTATATGTGTTGCACTTTACATTTCGTTTGTCAAAGATTGTTTTTTCGCGACATATAGTGCATCCGCCCAAATTGCTATTCTATAGAGCATGATCGAATGAACAACTTATCGATAACCATCATATGCTTGGTTTTGGTTCGTTTTTATTAGCCGTATAAGTCTTGACAATACCTTTGTCTTTGTTTTTGCTCGCCTTAGCCATTGTGTCCCTCTTGGCCACATCGCCAGCAGCATTTACAGTTCTCAGGTCTGGTGTAGTCCTTTTTGTAATGTTCCATACTCAAGGCACTTGTGGTATCTAGTTCTTATGAGACAGTTTACCCATCCAATTTAATTACGTCGTGTTTATAAGCAGTTCCGAAGCATCTATTGTGTCGAAGTTGTTTACTGTTAAGGACAGGCCTTGGGCGTTTTGTTGAAGAACATTTCCTGATACTCGGTTTGTCGCGTCTGTAGTCTATGTCTAGGAACTCTAGCGTTGTCACTGAAGTTACGTCTTTGATCTACGCGTCGCCTTCGGAAACGTCCAGTAAAGATTTTTCAAGCTTCTGTGGAGTCTCTTCGCTTTTAAGTCACAACTTTTTCATCTTTATTTTTCCATATTTGCCGTACGTCAATTTTGTTCAGTGTTGGATCCATTTGGTATCAGTTTGATCAGGAGCGTAAATTTCCCCTGTTTAAGGATTGCACTTCTAGTCCCCTGTTTCTATGCAGTGAAAGTTCCCAGTCTCTTCGACCAAGCTTTATCTTGTTCCACATGTTGTTTAACAAGGGTAGTCTAGGTTGGTGTGGTGTATATTCGAAGACACAACAATTTGGACTTTGATAGACACTGACGAAAGTGACATATATTCTTTGACTTACTGGAGTCTTTTCATTGGACAACATTGCACCGTCTCACTGACAGTATTTGATTTCCCTGGAAATTCTGTAATTTAACTTTGGTATCCTTCGAGTACCATCGTTGGTTTTTGTTGCAAGGATTGGTTCGAAGTTCTTATAGTTGTCGTAGTTTTTAGCTACGTCTTATCCATCGCAGTCGCTTTCTTCTTTTATGGTGTTTCTATCATTGTTTTTCAGGTGTAGCCTCAACCATACGTATGTCAGTGGCCGTAGCAATATGCCTTTAGAGCAGACTCATTCTTTGCAACTCATACAATGCGACTTCAAAAGATTTGTTAATTTTACTTATACCAGTGTTGATAACGTGATGACTAACATTATTTTAGACGTTTGTCCTCTCGGTCATTTTAGCCAGGTTACTGCGTATATTAAGCAACCTTCCAACTAGTTAGCAATCTCCGATGTTTACGTGAAAATTCCTGTAGCGGAATACTGACATGCAAGCCAGGTTACTCACCAGCGTGACTGAGAAGTAGGGAAACTCCCGTGATACTTTTGTCTACAGTTTAAACTCTGCATTAATTTGTGTACATTCCATTATTTTTGTTTTTAAGTAATGTTTGTAGTGGTGAGGTAGTCACTAGGATTTGGCATCGCGGTAGTCCTTCGAGAGCTCTCCTAATAACCGAGCATTTTTACAGTACGGTAGCATCGACTCCTCTGACGATCCTCCGCCGCGACCCACATCAACGTTCCATCCGATTGCCAATTGACATTACTATACGAAAAGCGATATTTTATTGTTTTCAACGTTATCATTGTGAAGGACACACTTCCATTGTAGCTAAATCAGGTTTGGAACAAAAAACTAATGGCGACTAAGGCGAGCATAACTATTTGCCGCCTTCGTTATAGCGTTGTCGCTAAGAACATTGACGCGACGCAGACGTTATCAGTAAGCGAGATGGAAACTCTGGAAGTTAGCATTTTCTCTAACTATGTATAAGACAAGGATAGAGGTAGGTCGCCATCGTTATTATTATCACCATTTGTATTCAGTCATTAAAAAATATGTTTATGTTAATAAATGGTAGGTTCATATTACACGAATATTACATTAAAGTACTTAAACTACATTTTTCTCAGTACATGTATACACACTATTTAACGAAAAATACTTTTGCATTACAATCTTTATTTTAAAATTTAACGTTTTGAAGTACATTATTATTTTCTCTTGAAAATTATAGTACTGCTACTATAATGAGTTATTATAATTATTATGATTACACAATTAATATTAATAATATATGTATTGCAAAATATAATTATATTACCTTTAATTAGGTGATCCGGTCTACCACAACGATTATTACTTTGATGAACTCGAGATAGAAGCCAAGTGCATTAATCTTGTTTCTCATAAGATACTGTGACATAACTTATCTCCTTCAATTACAACGAATGTTAGTATTGACTTTATGCAACCCCGTCAAGCGGTATCTTCCTTATCTCCACATGCACCCGAGGAGTTATAAATTATTTCCATTGCGTTGAATAAAACCGAACGTAAACACGAAGCTGAGCTTCTTAAACTTCACAATAACATCTGAAACCAACCCACATTTCTTTTATAATAACCATTAAAACAATCGTTAAACTCAATAAGCAGCTTATTAAACTAAAAGAGGATTTCAAGCTAATATAATATTAATACCCATGGGCTAACAATAATTTGAAGATATTTTTTTATAAAAAAATTTAATTTTCCTTAACAATATTTAATGATTGTATTTAAATTTCTAATTATATTCATACATATTTTAGAAATATATGGTTTACTAATTTCCAAAGAATTACATGTGGATAGACATTCTTAAAATTATACCATTGTTATAAATTAAATAAATATTTAGTGGATTTATTATCTTTATTCTCTAAAGATAAAAAGTTGTTGATGAATATTTGGCATCGAAAATATATAATTGGAATTTAAGTTGTGCTTAATGAAGGCTTTATGTATTATTTAAATCTGTATATATATTTATAATACGATCATAATTTAAATCAGCATTATGTTTTGAATCGAGCTCTATATATTCTCGTTCATACGTGTTTTAAATATTCACCATACAGCTCTGAAATAAATTATATACCGTGAATAATATTTTGTTAAATCCAGTGACAATTATATTTATACACTAATATAATTATATTTCCTACGATTATAAACGATATTATTTTAAAATCATTATTGTAAGAATTTAACCAACAAATTCAACATTGTCTGTTTATAAGCATTAAAAAGAGTTTGCAGTTAATATTAAAATATTATATTCTACAGAATCGATAATCAATAATATATCATTAATGAAATTAATTTATTCGAATGAAAAAAACTTTGGAAATAATTATTATAATATAGATTCGTTTTGTTTATTACAAGGAAGGCTTCACTTCTTAGGTAGTTGAAATTCGAATGATCCCAAGAGTGTTCTTCATCAGATCCGAAAACTAACACAACCCATGCATTCGGGGATATCGCAAAGCTTGTTGCACCATAATACCTCAAGAGTTGGAATTCAATCGTAACTATCCCGAAGATCCAGGTGCGGGCACCCGCTTACTGTTTCCTTCATCGAGAACTAGGATAATGCTCCTTCTTCTCCAGCCAAGTATTTTATTACATTCTCTCTTTCATCAAAACTTGCAAAATATTCTAATATTTTCCATTGAGTGTAAAAATAAAAATAGTGTGTATTACATTGATAATCAAATTGTAAAGTGATCAAGTTGTTACAAGCAGATCGTACCGTTGCATAGAATGGATCTGCTGGTACGGCAAAAGAACGGAGTGAAATAATCGGTGCAAGCCTCATCCCCGGTCGTCTCTTTACAAAGTGTAAAATCTTTTTTATACACCGCTCGAACAAGCAAGCTATATGTATGTACAAGGGGAAGGGGGATTCGAGTTCCGCTCGTTGCGGAATGAGCCGCGGCGCAAAGTGCGAAATTTCCCCCGACGCCTTTAACGATAAACGCGGGGGCGCGCGCTTGCTCGTGAATGTTATCTCGCCGGCTGTCAACCCTCATAGCCGCCCTGTTATATTCTGCCTTAACGCTGCACTTACCGCCTTATCAGATGTTACGCCCAGGCCTTTAGAAGCGTTACGCTACACCTACACAGATAATTCCTCTTTCTCGTCGATTCGCCACCGCGGAGCGCCTTCAATTTCCTGTCTCCTGGTACAAGAACCGAGAAAGCTACGGCAGCTTGCGATTTTCTCAGCTCAACGTACGCCCTTTTCTATTCAATTAAACGCTCCGAAAGTGAATGCGTCATGTACGCTTCCCTCCTTACTTTACATGTGTAGCATTTTCACTCCTCGGACTCTCTATTTTACACAGCAAACCTTATCTCTACTGGTCCTTTTACTACTTTTATTTTTTTACTCGTTTTTTACCTTTCAGATGTACTTTATTGATATCACGGGTTGATATTATTATAATTGCTCGGATACGCTATAGCTATTAAATACCAATTGAAATTTACCCAACTGTTTCGAAATTAATATTCCGTTAATTGAAATTCGTCTAGTTGATCAAAATCAAAATCATTTTTGCGATACATTTAACAGTTTATTTACATTAATTTACTTGTCGGTCGTGATGGTGCTCATTAGGACCAGTTTTAGTAACTGTTCAACTGAACCTTTTTATAATTTTTTAATGCGCGCTTATATATTTATGTATCAAACGTTCAGGTAATAATTTTATTATAGATTTTATAATGTCATTTATAAATTAAATAATTTTTATCATTAATATGGAATAGACAACGTTACACGCACTTTTTAATTTAGTTAATGATAGTTAATTTATCGAAGATATCAACTCTGCGATTGGCATTTATATTAACTAAATAAAGAATTTTAAGTAAAAAATCAATCTTTAATTACCGAGTAGTATGAAGTTTCGGCACTTTTGAAATAGTCCGCATGAACGATGTACAATTTAATTCGATGGAAATTTAAAATTTTAATTGCTTCTATAAAAAGGTATAATACTCAATATTCATAAGAAGGAGGTTGAACTTTAACTTAATAATCTTAGCAAACAATTGAAAAAAAGCTTGTTCAATTTTGAACTTTTAAAAGTTTCTAGTGAATTTAAAGCTTATGATGTTTACTTAATTTCTAGACACTTAATAACTATTTTAATTAATTAGATACAATCGCTGTAAATGTTACTTGAACTTTTGTGAAATTTAAAGTAATATTAAAGATTGCTTAAAAAAAATGAAACAAATTCAATATTGTAAGAGATTTATTATGAAGTACAAAGTAAAATTTACATTGAAAAATTTCGCAATAAAAAAAATATTTTAACGCACTCTATTTACGAAATGATATAAAGTGTATTTATGTATATATACTAAAACAATAATGGTTGTATAACGGTAAGGTAAATTAAATATCGCAACAAGCAGTTTATATAATTAGTTAATATTGTCTGGTTTAAATATGACTTTAACCAAGAAGTGAAAAGCATATTTGTACACATATATACAGCAAGGGAGAGAGAGAGAGAGAGCGAGAGAGAGAGAGAGTTAACACGGAAACGCGAGATTTACTCGTTAGCAGGGTAGTTTCAATAATCCGCGAATGGCTACCACTTGATATGCAGCTAGAATTTAACAAGTCGACGGCTGGCACGGTGCATTAACTTATAACCGCAGGATCAGCGGTAGAGGAAAAGTGCGGTTATGGACAGCGTATAGAGGGAGGCTGGGTAAAGTAATAGGAGAAACAAGTATAAAGCACCCAAGGAGTTACGGAGGAAAAGGCGACCGGAAGCACATAAGGGACTACCGTCCGTAGCTATAAATACGAACTCGAGAAAATTGAAAAAGTTTTCTACCGACATATCGGTGGCCTTTTTTTCGATCCTTATTAACGACGCGGAAGGAGAAAAAAAAACGAAGAGGAAAAAAAAGAAAGTAATATTTTCGTCTCTGCTGACCGCTTTTGTGCTCCCTCGCGAGTATCATACATACACATATATATATGTATGTGTGTGCTTGAGCTTCAACAAAATCTCCGATCAACGGCTTATAAGGTCAAACTGATGGAACTTCCCACTTGAGAAGTGGTCTCGTTGAAATTACGTCCTAATTCCAACGACTTCCATCAGGATATTCTACGTTAACCAGGGTATAGGTACAAGTATATATATATCTATATGGCCTGGGAAATCCATCGATCCCTCCTCGGCATTTTCAATAATTATATATACGCTCACCGGAAGGTTAAACAATCGTTTGTCGGATGAAGCTGGTACTCCGACTGGGTAAACACCAAGGGGAAGTCGTTAAGTTTTCTCGAAGAGAGAAGTTTTTGAAACGATTTGTCTTGGTCGAGGCAGATAACGATTCAATCTCCTTTAAATGCTTCAAAGTCTGCTCGTCCGATTAGTTGAGCATAATTATAGGCTATTTCCTTTTTTTTTAATCGGTATATTTTACTTTTATTCGAAAACTCACCAGTTAAATAGCTTTCAATCTATACATATATATTTTATTTTAATTACAATTTTATGTGATTGCATGTACGTTAAAATTTTGCTATGGTTATTATAAATTTATATAAAAATTTGTTACTTTTATTTTCGTTGAATACATCGTAAACAATGTAATAATTATTATAAACACATGTTTAATTTTTGATAAGTTAGTTGCACCCTGTAGTATATTACCAATCACATTTTATAATATTAAAATAATTTTGTTCAATATACCATAATAAATATACGATTAGTTGCATAAATAATTATTATATTTATTTGTTAGCCCTTTTTTACATAAGTATCGTTCGTTAGATTCTCGAGAATAGAAAATATTTTTAACTTGGGAAATAAGGTGGGTAATGTCCTCATAAGAAATAGAAAGAGAGAGGAAGAGAGAGAGGAAACAATTAGAGGAGATAGGGAAAGTCTTACGAGACTTTAAAGCTAAGAATTAGATGAGAGGAATGCATTAATATATTCTACGCTTTACTTGAATAAAACAAAGAATGAATTAATTGTGAAATCTATGTCCGAAAATCAATTTACGATCATTTATAAAAAAATTAATTAAAATAAATAACAAACGTAGATATAATTCATTTTGTTATATTAAAATACGATTTCAAGCATTTTCTGTATTGTGTCTCAATGAGCGCTCGTGAAAAAGAACAGTGACTATGAATCTGTATATAATGAATATACAATGAATATACTGAATTGATATATAAAACATGTTTATCGTATATGAATTTATTAATATAAAAATATGTGAAAATAAATATATTTTTTAATAATATCTTTGAGGTATTATTTAAACTTAATATAAATAAAAAAACTTGCTACTAGTATATAACTAAAATATATTTAACAATTTTGAGAACTCGAAAAAGAAATTATTACGGTTATTATTCACCGATTTATAAAAAGTTTGTAAATAAGTTATTCATTATTAAAAAAACATAAAATTGATTAATTGATATTATTTTAATTATAAATTACTGACATTTCAATAATACACATAATTATAATATTACAATAATAAATAGAATAACACAAATAAATTTCGACAATGATATAAAAATTGAATGCGAATGTATTTTAGCGAGAAATATATTGAATTATCTATTACCGATATTGACTAAACTTTCATAAATGGAGTAAAAATAATATATGAATTGAACGCGAAGTTTTATCAATTGTAATATAAAACAATTCAAAAAATTTGAAACATTTCACAAGCGGGGAAAAATGTGATAAACAGAGTTAGTTAACTTTCTCAACTTTATAATATTATGGGCGTGAATGGTACAAAGTCTAGGAAGTTACGTAACTGACAAAACAGTTGATAAGACGCTTGAAAGTGATTAACGCAATGATCTAATTGTTAATTGTCATTTAACTTGGTTTTAAAGAACTTTCAAAAAGCCTTTGGAAACTTGACAGATTATATATATATATACACAATTACAAATTGTAAAGCTAATATAGATTAATCCTGACAGTTGATTTTTAAATGAAATAAAAAGCAATTGGGTGTAAGAAAATAAAGTAAAGTTGAAAAATATGAAATATTTTTTATATCGCTCATCGACTGACACTTATTTATTACAATACCGTGAAAAGCTTTCAACTACTTGATTTTTCAGAAGGGAAAAAGTAAAAGCCTAAACAATGCGAGAAAAGTGCAGGAGAGGAAGTGCAAGGCTTTAGAAGAAGGACCGTAGGTAAGCTGGATTAAAGGCACTCTCAGTCTGACTTGTCGAATTATCCCAACGTCTAAGAACGTCGCCCGGTACTTATCTAAACGTCTTGGGACGTGGGACTAGTTGAGTAATTTCCGGAATCCTTGCCCGATGAGTTTTCCCGATGAACCAGTTCGTAATTTTCCATCACCCCGCTAACTTCATAATCGTTTTCACGACTTTACCCTAATGACACGTCGTGGATGCCAACACTCACAACACCCTTTTCCTTCTCACTTTTTCATTTCAAATTTTTACACATAATTTCGACGAATGCACCCAACTAATTTCAAAACAAATGAATTATTTATGTGTTTTTTGTCGAAATTTCCATTTAATATGTTATTAAGAGCAATCATATTTATCCGTTTAAAATTTTTTTATAATTTAACTGGTTCATATTTAATGCTGTTTCGTACTAATTAACTTAATGATATTGCATAATGAACGTACCCAATATTTCTTTATAATATAAACGTAAATGGAAATGTTTATTTTTCTACGAATGAATAGTAGTAAATGTGACACAATGCATCAAAACTTTGATAACAATTTGAAATATTATTTATTTATTAAAATGACGGTATTATTAAAATTATTAAAACTAGATATAAATTTTCATTAGAAATTTTGTTTATTATTAAAATAAACAATATGCGTTGTAAATAAAAGTATCAAAAGATACAAAGTTACTTCGGTCCATTAGTTTCCAACAAGATTAAGATATCTTGTAAAGTTTACAATTGAACACGAACATCATGTCTGTGTATATTGCGGGCTAAGTAGATTCATTTCGGGTACAGTTAGACAATAACTATGCATATATATACGTATACAGATGCAATGTTATTTGCAAAGTTTACGAAGGATTATCTTGGTGTCACATATATAGCTAAAATGATATTTCTTTCTTTAACATTGTATTTTAGCGTATTAATAATATCACCAAAAATATTTAAGTTAAAGTTTGATTATTGTTTTCGAAATTTCCATTACGATCTTTATTATTACATTAATTTTCATTAGAATTTGTATTAAAATACAGTTCTTCGTAGTAAAGTACAATGCATCGTGCAAATACTTACTTTGAGATTATCGTCCACTATTATTTAAATTAAAATGACAGGTTTTCGACTCATATATATCTAATTATTATCTAACTGTACCATAATATATTAGTAATAGTTTAAATAAAATATCGAAGTGTCGCAGATGCAAGGTACCTGTACACACAAGGAACAAATTTTATGGGGTGAGCACGCAAAGCTAAAACGTAAGCGACTACAGCCTTGTGTATACTGAATATATAATAATAAAAAAATAGTGAAAAAGAGGAGACCAGAATAAAAAAAGCAGGGAGGGGAAACAAAGTTGATAACGAAATTCGCAAATTCGACAATTACGTGAAATTCAAAATGCAATCGTTCAGAACCACGAGGCTACCGTGTTTTCGAGATTTCACGGGCGAGTGAATCAATGTTCGCGGCATAAACGGAATGCTGCACACTGACTAAAGCGAACACCGATTCGTTCGATTTGATTGAACTTCAATTCGGAGCAACATTAAGCACTTAAAAACTAGGTGGGTTTTAACAAAAAACAACAACAACAACCACAATAACGACAAAAAAATCCACGGGTTCTCGATTCAAAGGATCTTTTATGCTAAGTTGGACGCGAAAAATTGATGAATTGTTGATTAATTTGCCGCGGTAGGCTACGATACACAGCTTTAGTTTAATTTACTTTCTTTTTTTATTTTACTTTTCGTAAAATACCGGTTTATTCCGGGTAAATATTTAATAGAAATCTATTATTTTGTAGTGGCAGTACAATTCGTTTATTCCGTTCACTGTTTGCCTATGAGATGCTGTTAATACATGTTTTATCGCAGTTGATTTAAAAGTTTATTTTTCGCATAGTCGTACTAATATTTCATAGATATAAATAACAGTTAGTGTCAATAATCGAATGAAAATTCAAATTTTATACGCAGTCTTACTAATTATATTTTGAATTATTCATGAATGTTCTGATTGAAATATTATTTAGTTAATGTATTATATATGTAACATCATGATATCGATATTTAATGTAAACCCTCGTAACAATTAGAAAAAAAATATATGTATATTAAAAATATTACCAAATTATCATTAATTAATAAATTCATTTAAACATTTTATGTCACGTTCTATTTTTAAATGTATTGGTGAAGAAAAACAATTGTCGCTATTGTTAACTTTAAATGAAGTTAACCAGAATATCGAACACATTGATTCCATATGCGTTACAGTTAAAAAGTTTTTAAATATTTATATGCCTTTGTTCAAACATTATTTATTTATAGCTGCATTATCATTATTGAAATATTAACAATCACCGTATACGGCACAACTATTTATAATTTACACAATAAGATGCATCAATTTATATAAGTTAACAATGTTAAAATTTTATACATATTGCATTTTCTCTCGTGATTTATAACAAACATTGTAGAATAATTCAAATTAAAAGTACGCGAAAGTCAGTTTAATTTTATTTTATACACTACCATAATGTTTGCGTGAATTATTTTTTTCCAATACGTAGATGATTAAACAAAAGTTGTAATCATGCAACTCTAAATTTACTTTGTATTTGGTAAAATTACATTTCTTGAACTGATTGACATAAATACAATATAAATATTTAAAAGAGAATAGAAGTTTCTTTAAAATACGTATATTTAATGAAAATTATATCGGTCTACATACTAACGATCCTGGAATTAAAGACATTTAAATGTAACGATATTTTAGAATATGACAGGTGTGTTATTTATTCTTATATTGCTTCTTCTTGAAACGCTTTCACGAAAAATTATTTTTTATCGCATCACTGTTTACGATGTATCTGAAGTACAAATTAAAGAATAAAAGCACTTAAACAGAAGATTAAAAGGACGCAAGTAAATGACAACTGTTAAACATTAAAGATTAGCAAAAATTGCAAAAGCGATTATAAATTTTTAAAGCTAATAAAGCTTATACTCTTTAGTTAGCTCCGATGAAAAACCTTCAAATGCTTTTAATTACAAAGTTCAGTTTATTAATTGTAGTGTTAATATTTACTTACGAAATAATAAATGTTGTTTCAACATCCAATCTCTCTGGAGTATAACTTTTAAAACTTGGCCAAAATTCGTACAGTTTGTTTTTTATTTCTTTACTAAACTTCGACGTAACTTGGCTGTAGGTTTGTACTTATGTACACAGAACGAAATGTTGTGGATGTTCAGTCGTTATATATATAAAGGTATAAATTAGGTCAGTGTACTTCTATTGAATAGGTACAAAAAGTCGATTATTTTTTACAATATTTTTTTATTCGATAGGTAAGTAAATTCGATGAAAGGCTAATTCCTTAAAAGCTCCATTCATCGTACACTGATACTATTCATAACTATAGATTAAGGTTATTGTATTATTTTCTTTATTTTCCTTGTTTTATTAGTACAAAGAAGTTGATTTCTTTATGTTTTTCTAACGCGTAAACATAAATAAGATCCGTAGATGGTTAATTCTTCAAAAGCACAATCCTTTAAAAATAGAAAAATTCTCGAAAGCAAAAAAAAGTATACAAACAAAGCTCAAGCTCAAAGGAGTTAATCCTTTTGCCTCCAGGAAATTTTTAATACGATTTAAATGCATAAAATCATTATTATTGTTTACGCGTTATATTATCTTTTTCTAACGTATTATTTTATGTTTATTATTAATGATTCATTGCTTGAAGAAATTACTAATTTAAATAAAGTTGACTTAAGTTAAATTTTTTATGTATTAATAATATTGAAAAAATATTTTTTATTTCTGAATAATAATTAGTCTGAAATTTGCATAATCAAATAATTTTATAGGTTAAAAATTTAGAATTACTTATTGTTTTTACATATATCATTGTTAGTTGTATTGTTTTACAAAAATATTACATTAGCATAACAATGAATAATTATTGGTGATTCATAAATGTAAAATAGTTTGCAACTTGGATGCAGAAAAAAAGCTCCTTGGCGGAGTAGACGCATAAACAAATTTTCTTTAGCTAATGACGAAACTCGGAAGTACAATAACTCAAAGTTTGAATAAAAGTAGCGCAGTATTTTAGTTTTATCGCGTCATAAAATTGTACGCGTTGCGGGTGAAGCTTCCTATTTGGAAACTACAAATTAATAATCTCATTAGGTGTATACCGGTCAGCCAGAATCAAGAAACCAAGACTAAAATTCGAGGGTAGTCGACGCCTTTCGCTTGTAATTCCCGCGAAATCGCGTTGATCGAGGCGAGTTTTCGCTCAAGGCGCCCAGGAAATTGCGGACGTGTTTGAGCGCTCGAGCATTATCATCGGGAGAATTCATACCGATTGTACCTCACTGCTTCGTTCGTCAAAAGCAGGTGCCTTCACGATCGATCATAATCGAATCTCTCGGGGCTTGGGGACCCAACTCTGACAATTACGATTGATAATAAAAAAAGAAAAAATAATACGTGTCAGCTGCTTTGAAATTGACGGATAAACGAAAGGTATGAAAGGAATCTTTTCTTTCTTTCTTTCTTTCTTTCTTTCTTTCTTTCTTTCTTTCTTTTATTTAATGCTATATTAATCTTGTTACATTTATAATAATTTAATTTTCACGAGATCGATTATTCGATTTGTATGTGAAGGTTAAAAAAAATCAGAGTATCACTTGTTGAATATTTAATTACTATTAAAATTTTAATAACCTAATCACTTTAGCTGTAAAAAATTTTACTTCTTTGTAGAGGAAGCTTTGTAATAGTAAAATTTTTCGATTTGCTAAATCGTGTTATTTTTAAATGGTATTGAACTGTATTAATAATACTATTTCTTCATAATAAAATAACGGAAGAAGAATAAAATATATTTTTATAAAAATTTGTTAAAAAATTGCACAATTTATGCAAATATAGTCTCGAAATAATTCTAATACAAGACTTTACGATGTACATAAATGTATAACATCAAGTACATACACTGTATACTAAGTAATGTATAAAATATATACATTTTATTAATTATATTTATTTATTCACATATTATATTTTCATAGTTTTGCAAAACATAAATATTTCTGGTCAATTTTTAATAATATTAAAATTTACTTTAAATTTGTTAACAATATTTATATACAATTTACAGTGAAAAATACATCGGGAAATTAAATGTTTCTAGTATAACATGAAGTTTTCAGTAGTACGTCCAGCAACAAACCCAGAAATGAAACGTCTAAAAACGAAGCCCGCGCAACTGTTTTCTTTCATTTAATAGTAGAAACACGTATTCGCGTTTTCTCTAATGTGGAAGTTTGCATTTTTTTCTACCAGGGTAAACCATCTGGTTTTTAAAACAGGAAATGGAATAGTTGGTTCATGGAAGAATGTCTGTCGGGTATG
The DNA here is from genome assembly GCA_026168455.1 of Theocolax elegans. NCBI lineage: Eukaryota > Metazoa > Arthropoda > Insecta > Hymenoptera > Cerocephalidae > Theocolax > Theocolax elegans. The sequence goes on along the minus strand of CM047425.1, from coordinate 14,579,494 downwards.
TCGAAGTTAATCTGCACGAAAAACGCGTGGAACTCGTACTATATCGCGTATATACGAGATGAAGTACAACAAAATTAAAATAAATTAAATTAAATTTTAATTACATTAATTCTCAATGAAACACTTTGAAAAATTAATATTAAAATTTACTTGGATATTGTTACCGAGTACAACGTTCGGTTGGTATTATTAACCTCACAACGATTCTTGTTATTCAACTTCGGTTAAACAATTATAAACATATTTGTACGTATACGATATTTTAAATAATTGTTGAAATAAATAATTTGACATTATCTAAATATAAAACCTAATGAAGGAATTTTGTGTGCAGTGGAAAATTAATATCGTGAATAATTTGCTAAATTAATAGTCCGTGCACTGACGTACATGAAAACAAATGTTTTATACTTACAATTAGTAAACTTTGGTTATTTTAATAATGGATTATAGTAAAACAGTTGTTATATTAATTATAGATATTAATCTAAAACTCAGCTAGAGCATGTTACTTATTATTTCATTTCATCTATTGTTTAATAAAATATTGATTGCAATAATTTGTCATTATTATTTATATTTTTAATTCTCAATAAAATATCCACGAATAATTACTTTATAAATTAATCTTTTTCTTCAGATGGCTGACCAAACATATTGCTTACTCCTTAGGAAAGGAATTGTTGGAAAAACACGTATCATTAGAGTTACAAACCGCTCTCTTAATCTCACGCGCATGGTTAAAATGAAATAGTATTAGGTTCCGAAGATTAGGTTGAGGTGAAAGTTAATATCCCGAAAGGTAAAATCGTGAGTACCGTCAATCAATCCCATGAGGTATAAATAGTTAAGCAGTGATTCGCGGGCCAGGAAAAAGCCAAGCCCGAGCCCGGGGTAAACAAACATCGGGCGAGAAGCCGAAGCCGCAAGTGGATTCCCGCGGCACAGGGAATGGGATATGGCTTTGAGTGAGGTAGTGGGTGCGGGGTGTAGGGGGTTGAGTTGGGATGGGGGATGGGGGGGGGAGGGGTCGAGAGAGTACCGAAGGAATGGCAAGTACAAAGGGGTAGGAGCGGGGGTGCAGTGACACGCGGCACCGAAGAAAGACGGAAAGGAGAGAATGGAAAGTCGGAGGTTGGGGTTGGGGATGTGGGGGCTGAGGGAGGGAGAGAGAGAATCGCGAGTGCGAGCGAGTCTGGGAGCGTGCGCAGGAGGGCTATGCGCGGGCGCGGCTTTGCGGGTCATAGTGCGCCGGGTATATAACCGGGCGGATGCCTCCGCGTTTCAGTATCGCGTTCGACGCTACGGCGGCTCCTCGACTCTCGGACTCTCGCGGTTTATTATTGTCAGTGGTGTGCGCGTGTGTGATATATAGGTCGCGATGCGGAGGAGACCGCGGTACCCGAGCTAGCGGGCCCTTCAACCGAGGACCCCCGCCACATGAGACGAAGGGGTAACAACGTTTACTCGGGCTGCTGCTGCCAGCAGCAGCAACCGAGGAAGCGATCGAGCTGCCGCGAGGAGGCCGGTGAACCGCCCACCTGGTGCGTTTACCTCGCGGTAGCCCTCGTCGCTCTAGGAGCGTATTTGAACGCTCTCAACGGTGACTTTGTCCACGATGATATACCAGCGATCGTCAGGAACAAGGACGTCCTTGCTCAAAATTCTTTCCTCACCTTGATCAAGGATGATTTCTGGGGTACTCCCATGCAGGATCCCAACAGTCATAAGAGTTACCGGCCCCTCACAACCTTGACCTTTCGGTTAGTCACCTTTTACTTTGTACATCATTCATGTATATTTCCATGTATTTTTATTTCCGACCTCGCTGATCCTATGCTCAAAATTTTACCAATTTCACCGCCACGGGAAACAGTGGTGGTTATTTTTGGAAAAAACATATCTCGCTACCATATTTTCAGTTCCGTGTAATATTTACCAAACGATATTATTCTATTGGCTGCATTAACACTGATAAGAGTGTACGGAAATCGAATTGCTAAAACTAGGTGGACCCATTAAACAATCAAGCATTACTCGAATGAATATCGACACACACTAATAATTAACGCAGGGATTCTACGATATTTCAAAATCAAAATAGACATTTTAAATAAAGTGAAATAATATCGGTTATGTATTTTCTATAGGCATATGTGCACTAACGCAAACCGATTGTCAAATATGGTTATAGTTTTGTTATTTTAGTATCCAACGCATTAATTTTAGATAACATTTACCGTAATATACCTAAATTAACATTTGCTCTGGTAATAAATGGTATATTGTACGGTTTCTATACACATACACGTACATGTGCAGGCATACCTGTGTGCATAAAGACATACACAATTTAATCGCGTAAGGTTAAACTGTCTATTGCCCTTCAATTTACCTCGGAAAATTAATTTCAATTTCTTGGAAATTTCATTTACTACAAGAGAAAATGTTTCGGTCAGCAAATTTCGTTCATTTTATAAACTATCTACTCAATTTTAAAATAATGCATTTACCTATCCGTACTACTTTTCAAATATGAGATTTTCATTATAGAATATACGTATTTACGTATATTTGTTATTTTCTTAAATTGCAAGTATAAACTGTAAAAAAAGATTATTAATTATATTTATTGCAAAGATCTTGTATCATGCAAAATTAACATCAAATTACGTTATCTAATAACACGGTTATTCGTAATTAGATGGATTTGTAAAGTTAACACGTGACGTCTTGTTCCTTTTAAAAAGGAACTTTATTAGCTGCTTTCCTAGGATTCTATCTCAAGTTTCATTAAAAGGCATGAGTTATATACGTATACGAGTAATATATCTAAAATGTTTATTACCGTTAAAATAGATAATGAATTTACTTGAAGGTAATATTGAACACAGGAACATATTACATTTTAATTACATTTTCCGTTTATTTTTAGTTTCAATTTAATAACAGTTGTTGACGTTACTTTAATAAATTCATAATGTAGTAAAATTATTATTTTATTTACGAGTACCGAATAAAAAGTATTTATAATTCATTGATCTACACCATTTCTACTAGTTTGAAATATTTTTTTATCATCAAATTGCCAACATTTTTAACAACTAATAATATTTATCTTTTGATTTTTCAAATATTTTCTAAAAAATAATATAAATTTCTTACGAGTTCCATAGACATTTTTATTCAAACTACAGCAAATTGTTTTTAAAAAGAAGCAACTGGCATTTGTGAAATGATGTATTGTTTTGAAAGTTCGGAACAAAAAGTATACATTATTTTATAATGGTAAAAATTTCTTGAAATAAAAATTTTATTTTTCTCAATATTTAAATTTAGTTCACTATAATATTATCGATAATTTGAGTACGTGACTTTTTGCTCGTTATTGGTAAGCCAATTAATTTACTGATCCATTTCAAAGTCTTCATTAGAGTGGTTTAGAAAAAAGTAATTGAAAGATTTTAAATTACTTAAATTAATGAATATATGAAAAAAAAGTTTATTATCCATTAAAAATATTTATGTAATGTAACAAATATGCATATGAACCTTTTGAAATGATTAAATGAATTTTATATTCTCTGAAAGACTACCAATTCTTTCAGTGGTATTATATTATTCAACTAATATTTTATTCATTTAATTGAAGAATTGTGTAGAATGTAATAAATGAAATATTAATTAAGTTTATATTTTTAGTCAAACGATCATATCGATATAGCGAGTACTGTAACAATATGTACATAGATTTGCACTTTTTACACACATATACATGCGTATCAATACATAAAACTCGTATGGTCGAGCTTTTACACATATATAGAGATATTTTTGAAAAAATAGTGAGTTTTGACTTAGCATCGTCAAAAATGTCAAAATGTATCATAATCAAAAATTGTTACGGTAACATAGTTTATGCATTTTGCAATTAAGAAAGTGTCCATGAATAAATTAATGTATTTATGTGATCGCAAACGAAATATGTGATCAGTGGTATGAATATGTTCGTATATGCTTTTAGTAAACCTCCGCAAATTAATGTAAGTCCGAGTTTTCGAAAAACATTGCTTTTTGTCCATCGAACGTAAAATCTACAAAATATGTATCTATATATGTAATCGATATTTTCGGTATATTGTACGCGAGATATGAACGTAGCGCGAGTGTGTATTCACTTTTTATACGTTTAAATAAGTTTTAATTAATATGGATATCGAAATTTTTATTTTATCAATACATCAACAGTATGCATAAAAAATATAAGTTTTTACGTGGTAGGAGTATTAGTAAGTACATGGATTTATTAAAATAATTAGATTAGCTAAAACGAGACAAATACATTTTCCAAATGTACGTATATAAGCATCATACTATCGTAGTGTAATTAAACACGAATCACTTAGCCGCACGAGCCGAACTTGCTAAAATTAATCTTTCTCCACATTCTATTCGAGCAAGCTTTATTTTCCACCATACCATGCATATATACATATATGCCCACCCGACCGCTCATTCTTCTACCGTACACATACCAGTGTATATTATACAATTACGAAACCTTAAATAAATCTCTCTATGGAATCGATGCGCATTTACACGATCTCGGTGTTTTTTGTTAAACTCGGCGAGAAGTTATGAAGAATGCACGGTTCACAATAAAAGAGTGTGTGGGAGGGCGAAAAAAAAAAATACTTAACGTGTACGATAGCCAATAGCATGGTATAAAATATTTAACGTCACTGCATCCGACGGGTGAATTATTCACATGTACGTATACAGTACGTATATATGTATAATACCACGAGTTTGTGCGCCTCGACAAATTCGTACCTCTCGAGAAATTTCGGTGATCGACCTTCCCCACCTCCCCGGATTCCCTCCCTCGCTCTCTCGATCTGCGATGGGTAAGCATCGCTCATACGCGTTGGTTGTGCTTCCTTCCTTGGGGTACCTCGTTATTGTGCCGCGAGTGAAATATACGAGTGACTCGGTCTAGTTGAATGGGGTGTAATCGGTGGTAACTGGTTTTCAGTGACGAATCGTCATGGTAGTTTAAGAGCTTTTCGCTTTCACTGACGGTAAATGCTGCACAATGATACTCTTCCTTTTAACGACATTTTTCAACGTTTATTTAAAATTATGATTTTTTTTTTCTTCAACACTTACTTTATATTTTGTGTTCAACTATTCGCTTCGAGTCAAAATTTCTTTTTTCATACTATAATTTATTTATCCATAAGTGTTATTCAAAATGTAAAATCTTCTTTTATTACAGTTAAGAATATTTACTCAATATTGCGTAGTATATATACCTGTTACATATTACGAGCAGTTGACATCACTTCTTACAAAGCTAAAAAGTACATAAATAAAATTCCAAGAATGGTACCTATACACGCGTATGCGCATTTCCGATAAGACAGACATTATTTTATGATAAAATCTGCATTCAAACATTTTACGTAACATAAGCATAAGTCGTATAAAAAAAAACTTCTTGCAGTACATACATGAATCTTATTACAATAAACATTTCACTGATACATATCGATGTAATAATTGTATATAAATTATTTTCAACAGATAGAATTTTGTTAAAATTATTGCATCTTAAAAATTCTATTTTTTCCATTAAATATAAATATTTAGTATGATACTATAATTTTAATCGAAAGTACTGATAAATTTTTTTATTAAATTGTGGTTAACTAAAATCAATAATAATTTTTTACTGTTATATTTGATGAAATTATTAATTAACTGTTAATTAACAATTACTTATTTTAGGTTAACGAATAATGTTCTTTTTTCAATAGGTTCAAATTAGTGTTCATAGTTAAAGTTCATTTCCTTATTGTAATCATTATTTTTATGTATTAAAATATATTTATAAGAGACGTTACGCGGAAGAAATAAGTGAATCTGACAGACACTAGTAGAGTTAAATTTTTTTTTACAACTTCGTACGAGTTTACTTTTCTTTGCCTCGAGGCAAGTGAAGAGAGAAAACGTTAAATTAAAGGTGATATCACGTAGTGAAGTGAAAGGATGCAATATTGTGTAGACTCAACAATGCATCTAAATGCAGGAATTATGGGATACTTTTATTAAATATTGGCATATTAGGAAAAAACGATAAATACAACGTTTCCACTGATTTGCTAATTATATGTATGCAGAGATATAATAGATATGTCATATATTTTAAATAGAAATTTGTATTTATTAGAGATGCATTATATTATTATAAATGAACATAATAATTATTAAAGTTTTGTACTCATTATGTCTTTTTATAATTACCGAATCTGTAAAATTGATAAGAAATTTATTGTAACTGAAATAAGTGTAAAGGATTATCAAATATTATGACAAAGCATACCAACTAATTTTCTTTATCATAAAAAGTGAAAGAAGAAGACAATTTTTTTTTATTACTGAGTTTCTGATAAAATTTGGATTTTTCTATTTATTTTATTGATTTTGGACTTTTCCTATTTTCATTACTTACTTCACTCTTCTTGAGATAAATTTTTTATGCAATAATAATATGATAAAATTTTAAAGCAATTTTTTTTGTCTGCACAAGAAACACAATTGTAAGCTTATATTTAATGTTTCTGTAAATACATCGTATAAACTATTTTTGAAGATGACGTAATATCATATTCTGTTTATAATAATATAAATAAAGAAATATAATATTTTAAATAGCAACGTACGTTTATATTCCTATGTATTGATGAATATGCAGTTGAAAACGTTGTTATGGAAAATCGATTATTTCTGTTAAAATTAAATTATTTAACACGTCGAATGATGACCTACATATATTAGATTTTATTAGTCTTTTATAATAAACCAACGAAACATTTATAAATTGTAGTGGCGAAGAAATTCCGATATTATCCAATTAAATTGCTGTCGAGAAATATTACACTGGACCATTTGACAATTTTCATTGAATTGAAAAAAGAGAAAAGACACTGTACGTGCAAAGACGCGACTCGTATTATACTATTTCATATTTATATAAAAGAGCTTTCACAGGTTTTTGAGCTTTGATACGGAAACTCGTTATAATTAACAAAAATGGTTTTTTATATTATATTTTTTAATTCGTAATGCTTTATTCTAAGTAACGAACGTCATATTTTTACATTTTTCCTGTGTATTTATGTTCTTTCTGGCTATCCGAGTTTCAATCCCAGTGTGTTTCATGAACCACTTGAGTTATAACTATGAAATTTTTATGGAAGATGGGAAATGTGATGTGGAATGAAATTGCTTTTCACAGAAAGTGTATTCAAAAACTTCTCTAGACTCTAAGACAAGAAGATCACCTTTTTTACATTTGTTCAATATATCTTATTAATAGACATTGATGTCTCAAATTTTTTGTTTTAGACTTATTTTATTCATTATTTTATTGACAAATAATTATATTATAACGTTTATATATAAAGAGTGATCTAGATGAGGGCATCAAAGGAAATATAAATTGACTTAAGGTAGACCTATTGTCGACAATATACGCCAATTGTTTCAGGTACTTTATTATTAAAAAAATAGAATGTCTTTTGTATTAAATTATCTGTATTAGATTAATAATATACTAATATAATAATATAGATTAAAAAATTAATATCATTAAATATTAACATAATCAATATAGAATAATATATTAAATTTGTCAGTATTCTCAGTATTAAAATCAAAATTTTATATTATAGATATTGTATTTTTCAAGGTACTTTATTAAAATTGGATGACACCTATATTGGTTTAATCAGTAAATTGAAAATAAAATAGTGGTATATAACTGTAAATTGTTTTTAATTGTGGAAAGCAATAATAATTTTAAATCATCAATAACAACACACAGCGAATTAAGGTGAAATAGATGAAATTTTCGGTGAGCTAAATATTCATTGATCAATATTATTAATAAATATAAAAAAAGTATTTTCACATAAAAAATAATACACTGTTGAATAATTAAATGGAATTATACACTTGTTCGTATTACAAATATATTTATCAATTTTATTAACCAATACACTGTAAGAAACATTTGTAAATACAGAACTAATATTAGAAAAAAAAACAAAATATAATTAATTCAAAATAATTATTATATTATACATTCATAATCTAGGTATTACCCTTTTAATATAAAAGTCATACTTCAAATATTATAACGAATTCTTTTAAATTATTGCGTATTGAAGAGCACATTATTGAATTATAATGCAATTTGTAAATAATTTAACAGTGTAATTAATTATAAGAATATAAAATGTTAATTCCAATTTGGTTTTAAATCTAAAAATAAAAAAATTGGAAAATGTTTGAACGTTATTTAATTCGCGATACTATGCGTTTAATTAAAATCGTAAGCTTGTAAATATAAATGTTTTGTATCGAGATAAAGAATTGATGATACTTTTTTTCAATATATATATATATATATATATATATATACTTTTTTTTACAAATTTTATTAATTTTAAATATGATACCAGAATTTTCAATTACAATTTCTTTTAACGATTAATCAAATTTTTTATTGATATATCGCAATATTGATGTCGAAATTTAGTAATTTAAAATTATTATGTATATAGAATGAAGGCTTATTTACGTGTTATTAAAACGATTACTTGTTTTTACACATACGTATAATTATTATGCTGTATAAAAATATTATATTAGTGTTGTCTCAATAATACAATACAAAACATTATTTATTATTAACATTATTAATATAACATTATTATAAATCGAAGGATAAATACGAACTGTTTAAATGTTAAGAATGACTATTCGCATTATTGTAACGTATAAAGTTTACAGGTGAAATCGCCACGATTATTATTGTTCGTGCTATTGTAAACGACACAATTAATATTGTAAAAGAGAGTATTTTTTATAATAGTTTTCTCAAAGTTTGCTCAACAAAGATTATTAGCTAAATTTCAGATCCTCTTGTTTGGCAAAAGTTACACAAACTTTAGAGTAACTCAATTGATTAAGTTTGTGTTAAATAAACTTTGGTATTACGATTTTGTTTATCTAGCTCTTTCTGATTTATAATATGCAATATTTATGATTTTAGGAGCCGTTTTTATCTGTATAATTACATTAAATTATTCACTTATCGATTTGTTTCTAACAAGTGTTAAACAATTCTAATCTGTAATGAAGTAATAATAAATTAGATTAAAATTAGTTATAATTCAACAATCAATGTCTATCGGATCAAACTACAAATACAAGGATTCATGTTTGATTCCAAAAGCTATTATCAGATACCAATTAAAATGTATTGCCTAGAGGTGTGATGCTATCGTAGCAAGTAAATATTTCCTAAGCACTATTCAAATATAGTGAAAATTGAGCACGACTCGATGTGATTTTTAAAATTAAAAATAGTATAAATAATAAATAAAAGTTTAATTATGTAAAAATATTTATGGATTGTTAATCGATGAAATGATTTTTTACGTAATTTACAAGCGTTTTTGAAATAGAATATGCTAAACTAATTTTTACCAGTTGTAACATTTGGACGGCTGGGATTTGAGATTTTGAAGCTTACAAGTGCCTAAAGTGTCTTGTATAATGTATCAATTACATGTATAAAGTTCATATCATAGACCGAGCCAAAGCTTTCCGGTCTTCTAGAGGTTAATGAAAGGAAAACCTAAAAATGTGACGTTTGCTTGAGAACCCGAACGTTACCTATAAGTTTTAAAAATGAATTATGGATTGAGATCTATTATAAACAGTGTATAATTTATATAACTATAGTAGCATCTTGTATTGTCATAACAAAACTGTAAAGTTACAATCAATATAACTGTAAAGTTATAATCATTTTTTTAATTTCTCATAATTTTGTATGTTTTCATATTTACCAGAGTTATAATATACAGTTAGAGGCATAGTTTCAAATATTTTAATGTTTATATGCAGATAAATTTAACTTTCATTATTATTAATATTGATTTTCAATACGTATTTCATGTTTGACATATTTTGATGTATAGATCTTTGTAGGATGTTGAGTAGATAGATAACCAATATGTCATTTTTAAAACAATTATACTTTTTTATTACTATATAATCGGCTAACCACTGGTGCTATACTACTATGTACATTTAGTAATAATATACTACATTTAGTAATGTATATACTAGGTACATTTAGTAATTTAAATTGTAAATTTAATAACACTATATTTAAACTGATCTATAAAAATAGTCGAAATATTATTTCTAAATTAATAACTTACAACATTTGATTATATGGACGATCGTATTTTAGAAACCATTAATTTTTTACAAATTATAAAGTATACATTTGTAAATTAACATTTTGATATATGCATTTTAAAAATGTAGATTATACATCATGTGTCTTTGTTAATTTAACTTATGTGATATTTAGTAACGAGTTTGCAGAAATATATCAAAAATAAATATTTGAGTAAAATGCATTTTTTTATTGTCAGAAATAATGCAGAAAATGGTACTTTTATAAATTTTGTATATTCTTTCATAGTACTGCAAAACAGTAAATTTCAATAAAAGTAGTGTGTGAAATATAAATGAATAAAACTGTAAGAGCTGCAAGTGAACTACATAATGTTTTTCGGTTATTTACTACAGTGCCATCTATAAAATTAATAATGTATTTGTATTGTAATAGTATTTTTAAAATGAACAACGCTGTAATATCATGGTCTGTGTAAGTAATTCCTCAAGCTAAAACACCTATGAAAGTGGTAATTATTTTGAGTACAAAAGTTCATAAAGCGAACCATTTCGTAAAATTGGCCCGACATTCGAGGATAAAATAAGTACAGCAAGCCCTTAATAATACAAAAGCCACTATAGTAGTTTAGCTGAATTATGCATTAGCGCTCATCGACAAACGGTTAACGAATCCGCAAAAGCAGGGAGTATTCGGGTAAAGGAGCCGTCTCAGACGGTCTTTTCCTCTCCTAGCTCGGTTTTTCTTTCTCCATTTCAGTTTATTCCCACGATCCGCTTCGATCCTCCTTCTTTCTTCTCTCTCTCTCTTTCTCTTTCTCTTTCTTGCGTTTTTTTTCTCTCTAGTGCTTCTTCTTTGTGCAGTCTCTTTCTCTTTTTCGTCGGATCCACCGAGTCTTCTGACCCTTCTTGACTTCATCTCGTTATCGACAAAGCGGCCAAGATAAACAGAGAAGTAACGAGCCTGCAACCTTTGCCGTATGTCAAGCATTCGCCCACCCGGCCTCAGGCTACACGCGCCGATCTACCAAGAATTCCGTCTCTGTATTTTGATACTCTCGTGCGGTTTTATTATTCGAAAATCGTATTTTTACCGATGTGAAATTGCGTGTCGTGAAATAAAAAAAAGTTGAGGTAAATAATTCAATCGCGTAAGGGAAATATAACGTCAATGATTATATGGGCGTTCATTGTATGACTGATGTAAAATTAAATTATGCACTGAGAGATATAAGAAAAAAAAATTAATAACGCTGGGTCTCTCGAGAGAAAGAAAACTGTTTCCGTTTCTACTTTTCTGAGGATTTAATTTAATACAGTGGACCATTTTTTGTTATTACTTTTGTAAGAAGCTTAAAGTTGGTGAGGATGTGAATGCGAAAGAAATGGTCTTAATGCAATACCAAGAGATGTTGCTATATTGCGTATTAAATCTATTTGAATATCATTTAATATATATTAATTTAATTCCAGTTTAGTTTTATCCATGTGATTATAATATACATACGTCTATAATGCTCAACTTTTACACAATTATAAATAAAATAATATAATTAGCTTAATCAAATAATAATGTTGTTAATATTAATTATATTAAAAAATGCCTTAACAATTTATTACTTCCATTAGTAAAATTCTTGTCAGTAGGAATCGAAATCATTTGTAAACTACGGGTAAATATAAAGATCTTAAGCTGGGATTAAAATGTATATATTATATAATAAATTTACGCATGAAAAATAAAAATATATAATAAAAATGCGATATTTATTACAAATAACCATCATTCATCAATCACGCAATATAAAGAAAATCATCGAATTGGTTTAAAAATATCATCAATCGTCATTCATAATAAAATCTACACTGACGAATTTACATAAAAAGCATCTTTGCCACTATTGAATACGGTGTATTAATGTACATAAAGTAATTAATTTTCATCCTACTTAAAACTATTGAATGGAAATGAATATAGTAAGTATAGGGTTTCATAAGAATAAAATAACAATGATTGATGAAATCTATATGAATAAAATGTATAGTAAATAAGAAAAATAACCAGTATCACTTTACTATCGGAAATCATCAATACCTCGACCGCTATGAAAATTTAATCTTTATTTATGATTCCGTACGGTTTGCTAATTGCCGATACGATCATTACGAATCGATCGATTTTTTTTTTCTAGAACCTAGTACAGCGATGTGCGTCTGCGTCACTTAGCACAAAATTCCAGGGGATGCGCGCGCGCGCGAACGACGATGTAACGCTGTCGCCAACTCCCCGCGTTCTCGTCGTTAAAACTCGTCCCAACTTTCGCGCCGTATCCCTCTCGACTTTCATGATGAACTTGGGCGGTGTTTCTACTTTGTTTATTTGGAATCTCGCTGACCCGTGATGAGGTAAAATAGTAAAAAAAAAGAAAGAAAAAAAGTAACAGAAAGAAAAAAGATCGAAAGCTACGAGTGCCAATTTACGTTCGCACCGAGTTTGTCGAGTGCTTTTGACGGGTGCGAAAACTCGAATGTTTCTTTCTTAGATTAGTGTTTGTGAATTAATGGTTCGGTATTCCTTGAGGTATAATAAACAAAATCTATATTTTTCTGTATCTTTCGTTTCGTAATTATAGAAAATATAATCCTTCAATTGATTAAACACAATTTCATAATTATCTTATTAATATTAGCATGTATGATTATTTGAAATTGTTATAGATAATGAGAATTTGATTAATCGTTATTTTTTTATTAAAAATATAGTAATATCCATATTAATATAAAATAATATACATCGCTTGCGTTAAAAAACGATGGTAAATAGGTATTCGTAGATAATGTGTTCCATACGTATTTGCATTTTAATGTATACAAAACAACCTCCGGAGAAATCCGTGTAATCTTATAAATCACACAAAGGTAAATAATTTCGATAAAGAAGCAAGTTTGCCGTCCCAGAGTTAATTTGAGACATCCCACGGGTAAATTTATAAATTAACATGAACGGTAAAGCAAGATACAGACATTGTCTGACTATTCTTGGTATTATACTACTTATACTTCATTATCCACATTACCGGAGAATGGAGAGAGTATTACCTAAGTCATAATAGGAAATGCACTTTCACAGTATAACTAATAATAGATAGTAAACAATATTATTTAGTAAAAAATTAAATGATGCTTATAGAAAGCTTAAACAATAGCATTATATCGTATTATTTACTGTAATAAATACGTTATTTTCATACTTAAGGGGATGCCATACCTGAATTAAATCCTACTATGCCGACACCCGTATATTACATGCACTATTTCTCCTATTACTATTATTTAATACAATGACAAACTATAAACGCAGTGAAGGCATATTTGTAATGCATGTATTACATAAATTATAAGTATAAAAGTTTGAATTATGTTAAAATGCTCTTAGAAATTGAAAAATACGACCTCAGACATAACCTCTCTTAGTTAACAGGCAACGACAATTAGATTGAATTTTATAAAAACTGGATAATTTTCTAACAAATACAGTGCAGACGCACAATTTCACGATATTGATAAATGTTGGAATAATAAAAAAAACAGTCAAAAGTGCACGACGAAGAAAAAAATTGAAAAATACGATTGATACAAAGACGTTGGGAAGCTCGTACTACATATTTACGATGAAAATAAACATAGATTGCAATTAAACACAACAAAAAACGAAGCAGAGGCAATATTTTACATTAACTTAGAATGATTTTTCAGTAAAATATAGAAGAATACATAACACATTAAAAAATTAAACGAAAAATAAAAACGATATACATTTATTCTAAAAATGTGTAATTTAGCAGACGGAAGAGTAAGAAAAACTTTAGCTACGTAGTTTGAAAAAGAATCAATAGGTGGCGATGCTAAACGTTTCCGCACAAATAGACGACGGATTCTATAGGAGGTGCGAGCCACGATTCGAGCCGTCTGCAGCTCGCACCTCCTATACGTTCAAATACATTGTATTATGCCGACTCTCATTGTTAGATGCAATATTTGTTTATTAATAGTTATTTAAATTATTGACAGCTTGAGGAAGGGGTAGAGGCATATTAATAATAAACATTTAAAATATATAGCAGTTACAAAAGTAGAATTTACGTTATAATATCGTGAAGATTTGAAAAATACGAATGGAAACATAACCTGCCTCGGTCTATAGCGTTGGATTCTATAGGAGGTGCGAGCCACGATTCGAGCCGTCTGCAGCTCGCACCTCCTATACGTTCAAATACATTGTATTATGCCGACTCTCATTGTTAGATGCAATATTTGTTTATTAATAGTTATTTAAATTATTGACAGCTTGAGGAAGGGGTAGAGGCATATTAATAATAAACATTTAAAATATATAGCAGTTACAAAAGTAGAATTTACGTTATAATATCGTGAAGATTTGAAAAATACGAATGGAAACATAACCTGCCTCGGTCTATAACGTTGGATTCTATAGGAGGTGCGAGCCACGATTCGAGCCGTCTGCAGCTCGCACCTCCTATACGTTCAAATACATTGTATTATGCCGACTCTCATTGTTAGATGCAATTTTTGTTTATTAATAGTTATATAAATTATTGACAGCTTGAGGAAGGGGTAGAGGCATATTAATAATAAACATTTAAAATATATAGCAGTTACAAAAGTAGTATTTACGTTATAATATCGTAAACATTTGAAAAATACGAATGGAAACATAACCTGCCTCGGTCTATAGCGTTGGATTCTATAGGAGGTGCGAGCCACGATTCGAGCCGTCTGCAGCTCGCACCTCCTATACGTTCAAATACATTGTATTATGCCGACTCTCATTGTTAGATGCAATTTTTGTTTATTAATAGTTATTTAAATTATTGACAGCTTGAGGAAGGGGTAGAGGCATATTAATAATAAACATTTAAAATATATAGCAGTTACAAAAGTAGAATTTACGTTATAATATCGTGAAGATTTGAAAAATACGAATGGAAACATAACCTGCCTCGGTCTATAGCGTTGGATTCTATAGGAGGTGCGAGCCACGATTCGAGCCGTCTGCAGCTCGCACCTCCTATACGTTCAAATACATTGTATTATGCCGACTCTCATTGTTAGATGCAATATTTGTTTATTAATAGTTATTTAAATTATTGACAGCTTGAGGAAGGGGTAGAGGCATATTAATAATAAACATTTAAAATATATAGCAGTTACAAAAGTAGAATTTACGTTATAATATCGTGAAGATTTGAAAAATACGAATGGAAACATAACCTGCCTCGGTCCATAGTGTTGGATTCTATAGGAGGTGCGAGCCACGATTCGAGCCGTCTGCAGCTCGCACCTCCTATACGTTCAAATACATTGTATTATGCCGACTCTCATTGTTAGATGCAATATTTGTTTATTAATAGTTATTTAAATTATTGACAGCTTGAGGAAGGGGTAGAGGCATATTAATAATAAACATATAAAATGTATAGTAGTTACAAAATTAGAATTTACGTTATAATATCGTCAACATTTGAAAAATACGAATGGTAACATAACCACTCTCAGTCTAAAGCGACGGATTCTATAGGAGGTGCGAGCCACGATTCGAGCCGTCTGCAGCTCGCACCTCCTATACGTTCAAATACATTGTATTATGCCGACTCTCATTGTTAGATGCAATATTTGTTTATTAATAGTTATTTAAATTATTGACTGCTTGAGGAAGGGGTAGAGGCATATTAATAATAAACATTTAAAATATATAGCAGTTACAAAAGTAGAATTTACGTTATAATATCGTGAACATTTGAAAAATACGAAAGGAAACATAACCTGCCTCGGTTTATAGCGTTGGATTCTATAGGAGGTGCGAGCCACGATTCGAGCCGTCTGCAGCTCGCACCTCCTATACGTTCAAATACATTGTATTATGCCGACTCTCATTGTTAGATGCAATTTTTGTTTATTAATAGTTATTTAAATTATTGACAGCTTGAGGAAGGGGTAGAGGCATATTAATAATAAACATTTAAAATATATAGCAGTTACAAAAGTAGAATTTACGTTATAATATCGTGAAGATTTGAAAAATACGAATGGAAACATAACCTGCCTCGGTCTATAGCGTTGGATTCTATAGGAGGTGCGAGCCACGATTGGGGCCGTCTGCAGCTCGCACCTCCTATACTTTCAAATACATTGTATTATACCGATACACAATGCTGGGTGCAATATTTGTTTAATAACAATTATTTAAATTATTGACATTTTGAGGACGAGGTAGATTCATATTATTAATATATATTTTAAGTGTGTAACAAATACAAAATTAGAGTTTATCTGTGCACGTACCTCCTAGCGGAGTCTATCGTTTATTTGCAGATGTACAAGTCGCCAACATTACGTATTTCGTAAAGAACTTGGGGTTTCTACTTTAAATGTATTTAAATACATTACGTTAAATCATGTACAATACCTATCAATACAGTACATTGGTATGGATAGTTTAGTTATTTAGCTAATGAAATTTAAAATGAAACTTTTATTCTACAAGAATATAAAATGGGTAAACAATAATTTTCGACAATTATTGGTTAATAATAAACAAGAAACATAATTAAAATAAACATGAATATAGAATTAACAATTAAAATTACGTATCTAAAAGTGTATATTATTGTACAAAATGTAAAAAGCAAAATCTATAATATTAAACCTAATTAAATTAGGTAGTATGCTTGAACTATATACATACATGTATAAACTATGTACAATTATCTGTGAATGTTAATATTTCCCTGCACGAAATATTTATAAAACCATTATTTATATGTGTGGGCAATTCTTTGTCAAATCGAGATTGAGATAAAATATTTTTGGGTTTCTGTAACATTTGAAAATGCCTTTTTCTACATGTTTTGGATATAGTGGTCTAATTTTTTAATTACCAAACTCGGTAATTTGTTCATTTTTTTTTCTTAACTGTTAACCTTTTCTAACTCAAGATTGACTGATTCAATGTAAGTACATAAAAGTTCTTTTTTTGTGCAAATTACATGAAGTTTAAAAAAATGACCAAATTCATGGAGTGTAACACAATATGTAACATTATAAAGAAATTATTAAAATTGTAAATAAGTGGTTTTGCTCCGAGCTTGTTAGACTCTCACATGACGGTTCTCTCTAGAAGATCTCGACTCGACGAGCACACTCACTTCCTACACTCGGTAAACGGATAACAACGACCTACAGCTATTTATCTGGGTATACGAAATTAATAATCGGTTAATTAAAAAACTTTAATTTTTCATAGATTTTTAAACATTTAATAATGGTTTATAGTTATAAAAATGCGTATATAAATTGTGATAAGGTACTTTGTACTTGTCAATGTGTTAAGCGAGTGAGTTTCAACCTAAACTATCCTACCTACCCTCACAATACTATGCACATATTTCACCTACACTAAAACATACCTAAATATACCCCAGCCATCCCATGAACCCAACACTAACCCCGCTAGCACACAAGCAGCACAGCAAGATGATGACTGGCATACGATGAACCTGGTCTCACATCGTATCTCTCTAGGAAGGTACATCAATGATCAGGAGAGGCATCTCATAACATCGTACTGCCTCCAGGATCAGTAGAATAATCTAGCAGCAAACCTTCAGCAACAACAAAGACCAATATGGAACTCCCAGCAGCACCGAACAGCAGCATAGAATATTTCCCAACCGCTGTAATAATTAGTTAATTAGGCGTTGTTTTAATTAGAAGGACACAAGGAATCATGTAGCTGTATAAACGTATTGGCAGTTACATGTAAGGAAAGGATTGGCAGGTGGGGTTATGTAATCATAACATTACCATAACCCTCAAATACTAGATATTCTAATACAATAAACACTCCCTCAGGAGTTAGTTATTACCTTTAGAAGCAGCATGTAATCCTCGCATCAATTGTACAATCCCGATACTCTGCAGCAGCTGGCCCGACGCGTAACAGCTGTTCGAGCGCCGTGAGAGCGATAGAGAGCGAAGATCCGATATCGGCCGTCCCGTAAACCTGCAACAAATAGGAACTAATTAGCCGATAAGCAAGATAATACGGAACGATATATAATTGTTACCTCGAGCACAGCATCACCAGAAACAGTGTTCACCTCGAATCAAAAAAGCAGCCAACAGGGGAAGCTGTCTTCGTCGTATGCATCGTATACAACGCATAGCTGAGAGCACTCACTGTATGATGCGCGCAGACGACGGCGGCCGACGGACGACATGCGAGAAGCTGCGCGCGCACGTCGGGCCCGACCAGCGAAGCAGCGAACTAGCGGAAACTCGAGAGAGCTCTTCGGTACTCCTTCGCGACACATTGACAACATTAGCTTGTGCGTGTGTGTGTGAGGAAAGCAGCATTTCCAGCGGCAACTCAGGAGACGATCTCTATACGGACAAGATTGCTTCGCAGCAGGTAAACTGCATTCATTACGCCTTTGGTAAGTGTGCTTCCCATGTCTCTCCCTTCTCAACCTATTCCCGCGCAACAAACCGTCGCAACTCGTACGCAGCCGAGGAATCGTATTATTAATTCACCGCGATTATACGCGGCTGGCGCCCAAACCCCTTTATTTACTATTTTTATTGATCTAGTCTCCAGCGTGACCGTTACAAAATGTAGATAGTAAACAATTTTACATGAATAGTCATATCTCGATTAAGCTTGTCAGAAACTAGCAGACGACGGTTCCCTCTAGAGGGGCGTGCACAGTTCGGCTCGACGATCACACGCACTTCCTACACTCGGCAAACGGACTACGATTTCTAGTTGCACTTCTATTAAGTTATGTTAGGTTATGATATTACCATGTATTATATATTGTCAGTTATTCTACTGCGTCATAATAAATATAAATTTTGTAATATATATATATATATATATATATATATATATATATATATATATATATATATATATATATATATATAAATTCAGGATAAATAAAACATATTTGCAATTGTACTCAACGGCCTCCCTAGAAGTAGATTTTCTTGTGGGTCATCAATAACTGTTTTACTCAGTACTTGATTTAATAGTGGTTAAAACATTGAATTAAACATATTAATTAGTTGAGATAATTGTGGACATTGTGGGAAAATAAATAGTTTATTAATATTAGAAGATATTGAAAACTTTAACAATTGAAACTCCATTTTAAACTATACAAAGTACATATATGTTAAAATGATGGCAATGAAAATTAAACTTTAGTTATAATCTATCATAAATCAAAAATTTCAATTAAGTTGCAATCCAAATTAAAGTGTAAATTGAAAAGGACTATACCGACTGACATTTCGTTATCATAAAGTGTACGTGCAGTACACGTAACAATAAAGTGCACGTCTAGTACACGCTATCATAAAGTGTACGTACAGTACACGTTACCATAAAGTGTATGTACAGTAACCGGTACCATATAAAGTGTACGTACAGTATACGTTTCATAAAGTGTACATACACTGCACACTACCATAAAGTGTATGGACAATTCACGTTACCATAAAGTGTATGTACAGTACACGTTGCTATATAAAATGTACGTACAGTACATGTTACTATAAAGTACATATACAGTAATAAAGTACAAACAAAGTGTACGCAAAGTGCAGAGTTAGTACATATGTGCTAATACTTTAATTTTTTGTATTTATAACAGGGTATTTATATCACACATGTATAATCGGAGAATAGTTTGCAAATATAATTTGCCTTTTGATAATATTGCTGTATATAGTAAAAAAACATTTGTTTATATGTATGTCTTACTTTATTACTTTAAACTAAAATTAAAAAACTTACAGCAGGTAAGATATTATGGTACTGTAATTATATCAATAGAATGGTTACACATTCAATAATATTATGTACTTATAAGTTTTGCTGTAAACTATACATTTACTTTTACAGTAAATGTTATATATTTTTTTACAATCAACAATATAATTAATTTTTACCAGCGTTGTATTCTGTACCTTGTGTTACATTTTCGCTTATTAGCGCCATCTGTGGGCATGCAACTAAATATGTATTAGTATATAATACAGAGGGCGCCACAGATATTTTCTGTTAGGTTAATTTTATGTAGGGTATCGATAAAACAGAACGCACGGACCTGCACAACAATTTTTCGTTGGGTATGGCATCCCCTTAACTTCAATCAGAAATATAAAGGATTGAGATTTAAATTATTAATGTACAAAATATTTATTTATTATATTCTTTTTATTATATTTATTATAATAAAATATTTGTTTTTACGCTTTGCAATGCATTTATTTTTATACATACGTACGATATAAATACGATAAAATCGGCTACACGTTACGTTTTATGGTTTATTCGTATTGTAATATAATTGTCATATACATACATAAGAGTCATACACGTAGTGGCCTAAATATGTGGAGAATTGAAGTTTTTAATTCATTCAAATTGAACAGCGTTTTACAGCTGCCTTAATTTTCTGTGTAAAGTATTTCTTTTCCAAAACCAACTAAATCCACTCTTTTGAAATTTGGAAAAATTTTTTGGTAAATAAAGTAATCATTGCAGATTTTGAATATAATAATTTATGTAATAAAACTGTAATTATTCGGTTTAAAAATTAAAAACTTCTTTTGTACAATAGGCAATTGCTAGAACGTATCTTCTGATAGAATTATCTGTAAACTATTTAATGATGTTCAATCGTACTGAAATTTTTCAAACATAATAAAGTAAGTAAGCTACGCATAACGGGATGGGAAAAACTCACGAAAAACATTTCACTGCAAAAATACGATATTTATAGGTATTTCTTAAGATACCGATCACGACCAAGCGAAACTAGGATTTTTAAAATTTAAAACAGCAAATCCTACGTAAAAGAAACTTAAAAAAGATATAATCAACGAAACACCTCAGGTCCATACTTAAAGATGAGAAAAAAAAAATACAAAGAAACACCTCTGTTTTATTCAGAAGTATAAAAAATTCGCAAACAAGCAATAAAAGCGTTCAAAAAGGCGGGAGCAACAAGGTTGCATTCAAGCGACCTTTTCCCCTCTAGTGCAGATATCGTTAATTTCGTTCTCGGGGTCGCAGAAACGTGTCCGGGTAGCCCGAGCTTCCGCCTCGAATCGATCGCAATCTCATCGGCTTCGTGATTCGCGCGAGCAACCTGAGCTCCCGGTGCAATTCGGCGAGTCCGTTCGTGACCCGAACGCGCGAATTCTTCAACTTATACGTATACACACCTACACACACCTTCACGTACACACGCGTATTATGTATATACACACAGCTATCTATATAGTGTCTCGCGATTTTTTAACCTGGTGTATTTTTAAGCTGACATCGATTAAAACTACCAGGACGCGATGGTGAATCGATGGATATTACTTAAAACCGTTTAATCGAGGTATAGAGGGCTGTTTTTTTATCCCTTTTATCATCGATAACCGTCAGTCATCGAGTGAACCCCCGTAGTTGAAGGAAATATATTTAACGAGGGTCAAATACCTTCTCGAATTATTGATTTTGCTGTACGAAATATGTATATGCGCAAAAATATATAATTAATGGATGAGCTGGTGTAAAAATCTATTTTTACACCTAACCAAAGTTAACGATCTGATTGAGTTTCAATGTATCTTTACTTTATTTTAATGTAATTATTGTTCAAATAAATTAGAATTTAAATGCTTTGATAAACTAAAAGCATTTCATTTTTGAAAAGAGCATGCTCTCGAAAATTCGACGAATCATAGTAAACGAAGAGTAAAAAGTGCCTTCTCTAATATAAATACCTTATTAAACATACACATCACCGAACGATAAATTCATCTTTTTTTAAAAGCATTTCAATTACCTAGACGAAGTGAAAAAACTCGATACATAAACACCTTTAACATTACAATAATATCTATATTTATACATTGTGAACGTTAATACTAATTTCAATAAAATAACTTTATCGAACTATAATTTACGTGGACCTATTTCTACCTGATAACTAAATTAAAATAAATTTTAATTTTTAATACAGTACGATTCTGTATGCTATAGATACTTTTATTTCAAGTTTATAATTAATACTGCACACATGTACGTAAATCTTTAAATATTAGGATTTAATGTTAACATGTATAACATACTACACTATAAATCAAGAATGTAATTCAAACAAGCAAATAACACTATTAGTTGCTAATGATTAAAAGAATATAAATACGTTTGTTTGTGCTAGAAAATCAATTTACTTGTTTTCACAGATAATTGTCTGTCTAATTAGCAGCGTTTTTTGTATCAATAATAAAAAGAGAAAAATTATTCTAAACCTTTTTCTTTAATTTCGCAATATTGATATTCATTATATAATCACAGACGTATTTAAAAGGTAAATAATTTTAAACTCCTTTTCGAAATATATTATAATATAATCACCTGTGTATGTATATATTGCATAAGGCTTTTACGTGATCAATGTAAATTTAGTCAATTGATCTTACGTATTATTTTATAATTTAAAAAACAAATTCTGTGCGCATTGAATACTGAATATACATAGGGACATATTTATATGCTCAACGGCATTTGAAAGGAACTTTGAAAAATGATTCCTGTAATTAAAAATATAGGGCACAAATAAATTAGGGTATTTTGCCTTGCTTTTTCAGTATCACCAGAAAAAATAACATTGTTAAATATACGTCGAGTGAAGTGTGATTTCAACCTATATAGTAGCATTCTATTTCTGAAAAAAAGTAATATTTTTCTTTTCGAAATTTAAAGTAAATTGTCCAGAGTTCAAAAGTCTAAAAAGACTAAATTACATGTAGTTCATTTAATTTTTAAGTACCCGAAAAACAGGCTGCAAAGTTTGTATTAAAGTACGTTTCCTAGAGACATGACACTCTCGTTCTAAGTGAGGTTAATGTCCTACTTTGAACTTTAGAAACGGCTTGTTTCTGTAAATATATAAATACATAATACGAAGTATCTAAAATTAATCTATTAAATCAATAAAACAACTGTTGTCGGAATATTTTAATGCAGTTAATCACATTAATTTTCAGGATTATTTGCGACATTAACATAAATAGTAAAAGAAAGAAGAATATGCGGTTACTGCCCTGACAAAATAATCAATTCGAATTTAAAAAAGGTAATGTAAAAGTGTAACAAAGCCCGTTAAATTATTAAACAAAAATTAAACAAAAAAATTCCGAACAAATTGTATATAAAATGTTTAATCAAGCACGAACAATGGAGCTTAAAAGAACCTGACAAAAAGCAAAATCAAAGTAATACCAACTCGAAAAGACATTTGAAAACTCTCATAACTCAAACTTTCATCGCATTCAAACGTAGAAATCCGGACGTCCCCGAATTTCAATTAGCTTTCCTCCTTCCCCTTCCCATTTCCGCTTTTTTTTTCTCTCTCCCTGTGTAAATGTACACACGTTCGAAACCTCGTACAACCCGATAGCGTGTCTCCATTTCTTTTCACAACGACACGCGAGCTCTCCTGTCGTGTCTTTCTATAGAAACGATGCGATCCCAACCTACCGAAAAAAACTTTGTCAATTGGAAAATAAAGAAGAACGAGAAAAAAATACGAAAGACTTAATTGCGTACGATACATCTGCTTAATTGGAGATAGTGATTGTGCATTGCGCGACGAATGCAGAAAATTACGTTTGTATGTAATGTACACATCAGGCAGGTTTAACCAAGCGACTTCTCAGCAGACGGTTAATTACTTAATTACGAGATGAGACGGGGAGAGGAGGGGAGGGGGAAGGTGCGTAATTAAATGTCGCCTCATAGTCGCGCGCCGGATCGACCATGCGGCCAATCGGGATGAATGTTAGTTGACTTGATTTTTGGAAGATCATTGGTATTGTCATTTGATAATAGTTAAATCGTTGAAATGTTCCGCATCATTCCGTTCAATTAGCTAAATATAGGCAATTTTACGTTCTCTTGGAATTACATCGTGTACTATTGCACCATTAATGAATTGATATTAAAATAATATTAAATTTAATAAATTATGTTAATCAAAACAACTGTCTTTATAAATAGAATTAATATTTGATTGCATTCATATTTGAATACACAAACATCTTAATGCCCCTTATTGTTTAAGATTTTGAATATACTTATTAATGCAAAAAGATAAGGAAGTTTTGAATTATTTAAGTACTATGTACCAAGGTTCTTATTAGAATTTATAAATTAACCTAAATTGTAATATTACATTGATAATATAAAATACATTTTTATTTAATTCATTACACTATAAATGTGGGCCTCCCACCAATTGGCATTTAAAATTTACAACAAAGAGCATCTCTTTATAATAATTTAATATACAAAAAGTTAAAATAAACACACTTACTCATTCTCAATCATTCATCGTCATCGTCATGGTCATCGATTACCGGTAGGTTTTCGTAGATGTATCGGGTGGCCATGCAAGAACTTTACTGAGACGTTGGAATGATAGTTTTGGTGTTGATGGCCAGTGAACTCAGCTTCTGTGATGTAAAATTCTTTTCTTTCAATTAGCTGACTGAATGCAGACCTTTGCTCGTGTCAACCTTTGATTTTTTCGGATATAGATCATCGATATCCATTGAGACTTTAACTTGACCCAATGTAGAAATAGAATTTTTCAGTTTTCCATCAATATCGCACACCTTACATCGTTCCGCTCAAATGCCTCGATAAGAATATACTCTTAGCATAAGCAGTATATAGATCATTACAAGTTCATTTATTATACGAGTATCATTATGTGATACTGGAATGAGATTATATTCCTTGTCATTAAATAGAGAAAAAAATTTTACATAATAATATGTACGAGACTTGGAAGAATGCGCGTCGTAATTAAAATGTTGCTAGATAAATAAATTGTATTTATTATACTATTTCGAATTTTTTCGTACACTTATGAATTGTATAAGAATTTAATTAAAGAATTACTAAATGGCTCTTATACTGTGGAAAATTGTTATAATAATTAAAAATGGTAACTAACGTTATATGAACAAAATTATTATACACCTTTTTTAAAGCTTCATATTCATCTAGAAAATTTTACTACATTCTCTAGTAAATTTTAAAAGAAAATGTCGGAATTTCTCTGGTAATGTAAGACTGCGCAACAATTTTCATAAACGTTATGGTAATTTTTGTTAGAAAAATTTAACATTAAAGATAGATATAAGTTTAAGATTATATATAATTATTTTTGTTTTATATCTCTTATATTGCCAAATTAATTCAACAATATTCTTCCGTAAATTATGGTCATTCTAAAATTTTATTTTCCACACGTTGAATTAAATAATCACCTAATCAAGTTTTACAAAAAAGGCGAATAACGAATTAATTATTGATGTTTTTTTTTCGAAATCACAAGAAAAATTAGTTTATAGATAAAAAGAAACTTACGAAAAAATGAATTAAAAAACAAAGTATGCAAACGGAGGAATAAATGGTTGAAGTAAGGTTATTTCTATAAATCAGTCAGAAGGCATTATATCCATACGCAGTAGGTTATATAAAATGTCCGTATAGTCCAGTTCTTGCTTGATGGGTTAAAATCAATTTGGAAACAATCAAGGACCAGCTAGTTTTGCCGTCGTCACGGCGGTAAAAACGTCGCGTAGCCATCCGGTGGAAGTGCCGGCAGTTCCGAGGCAGCAATTTACGTTTAAACTGTGCCCCGACGTAATCTGTTTAAACTCCCGGAACAATGTATACCGTAAGAGGGGGAGGGGGGGGGAGGGTGGCGCTGGGAGGGGTGAAGGAGGAGAGAGAGAAAGGGAGGGAGAGAGGAGGCGCCACCACGTTATCTCTGCTCCCGGGTGCCGGAGCTTAGTCCTATACGTCTGCGCGCTGGAGAGCCAAAACAGCGCGATATTTATCAAGGAATGGAAGACGGCTCGGTGTGTCGTTAATTCGCCTCGAGGATTCCTCTGCCGAGGATTGAGAGTCGCGAGCTTGGAAGAGTCTGCAAGCACCCGTTCGGGGCTTTCTACGACGCTGCGGATTTTGTTAGATAAATAGATAGATATTTATTCGGTACCTACATAGCGCTCGAGCGCAAACGCGGATGTAAAATTTACGTTGACATGAGTTAAGAAAGAAATTGTAAATTTCCGTATGGTTTGTAAGACATCGCGAATATCATTTTTTATGATTAATGTTTCTTCTTCTTGGCGAGATCATGTATTTATCTTGATACAAAATAATATGTAATTCAAATACAGGTGGTTCTTTTTCATCATTACCATCAGAAACAATCTTAAGTGCCTTAGAATATTCAAAGTTTACAATATTTTACTAACAATTCAGTAAAATAATTTTTGAATACATATACATATATATTAATGTCGAATGCTAATTAAACGCAACTGATATCTTATGTTCGAATAGAAAATCTAAGATAATTACAATAGAAGACATAAATAATTTATTTTATAACATATAAAGCCACGTTATGTTTAAAAAGTTACAAGTATATTTGAAGAAAATGTTAGGTAATTTTGGTCCTAATCGATTTTGATTCTAGCTCAGAAAAAATGCTTAAACGAAACCATGTAATTTAAGATTAAATCGGTGTTCAAAATAGCAGGTTTCGAAAAAAAAATTTTATTATTAATACGTAATGACTGTATAAAATTTATTCAAAATAATAATGTACGTATTACGTTGTAACAATCTTATTAGATTTATTTAATTAAAAAAGGATATTTATAATTACGTTTTTAAGTGATAATATTAAGTAATTTTATCAATCCTTGAACGTCAACTGTTTTACTATTCGAAGGCATTAACTTAAGCTTTAAGATTGATTTTTCATTTTTACGCTCCGTTTATCGCTTGGGAATATATTAAACCACTGTCGGAATCGATTTTATTATGCAGTACCTGAAAATACTCAATTATATTGAATGAAAATTTTTACATTTTGTTTAAACCACTAATTTCGTGCAACTTTTTATTTTTAATTTAATTAAGTTAAGAAATAATTAAGGTAATATATATAAATAACTAATATTTGGTTTCAACTAACCGAGAAAATCGACGTGACAAATATTCGAGAATATATTAATCATTAAACACACAATTAGACAGAATGACTAGTTTCACAACATTGTAATATATACACCAAAAATGATATGTCAACAAAATGTAGATAAAGTCAATATTGTTCACCGCAAAATGTCAAATTCATGATAAAAAAAGGCTCACAAATAACGAAACTAAAAGGATCAAACTACCCTTAAAATAGAACTAACAAACACTTTCCCACCGTATGTATACATATATTGCATCCAAGCCATGAAATTGAAAACAATTCGGAATTCCACCCCCTCAAAAGTCATACCTCACTTCCTGTTGAACGATCGATCGCACGGCGTAAAAAAGCCGTCGCAGCAGCACCGATAAATCGGCGAACGCATTTATGTATATATATATATACACATACATACACGAAAATACACGCAGTGCGCACATGCACATCGAGACAGAGGCATGTACATGTAGTCGATTGCTTAAATAGAATGGGCGATTCGTCTTGCGATTGGCTGGGAGGATCGATATTAAGCTCGCGAGGAAGAATAGTTGCGATAGAAGGGCTTGGCACGCGATCGTCTTTCGCTTTTAGGCCCGGTAATTGTTTTTGCGCCCCTGTCGGGCAATTATCGGGCGCAACCTCCAAGGCGCGCGGGTGCGCTCGTACAGATGCAATCTATTATTCCAGCCGCTTACTCACGCTCGGAATCCCTGGGATTTCCTGGAGGCCAGACTAAAACCATATTTCGATGGTATATAGGCCAATAATTGTATCGCTTACTGGTTCTGCCATCTATATACATTCACATTCTATATATATATATGTACATGTGCACATGGGCTTGGACATCGTGTATTACCTTTGTTAAACTCGGATTTGAGAGTTGGATTTTCCGCGGACGAGGAATGAGAATTCGCGCGACTATAAAATTCGAATCGCGCGTTTTGAATTACGTTGCGTCCGGGCTAGACGTTTATATATATATACGTATATATAAAGAGAGAGAAAGAGAGTGCCTATTTTTTACTCCCTTCCATGGGATTATTTTGTGGGATGCGATTTTAAGGGGATTCGAAAGGATTTCGAAAATAAAATTGAAGGTTATACTTTTTAATTATTTGTTCCGGTAAAAGTCGCCGATTGTTTTATTTTTATTTTTTTATCTTTTCATACTTTCGTTTTCTTTTGTATCATAAAAATATTGGTGGATTATGTCAGTTTCGGCTATTGTGGAGATTTTCAGTTATAAATATTAGTAAAACAAGAATAAATGTATACCTAACAATGGTATTAAACACATTTATTAGATTTATAGAAACGCGTAAAACAAATAATTATATTTAAAGTTAATAATTATTTTTAAAGTTTAATATCTTACCGAAATGTATAATTTTCTTTAGGATGACAAACACATTTGAAGAAAATAGTTCTGTCATCGATATTCCGCAGAAATAAAATACTACAAATTAATCTGGCAATAGATGTTAAAGCACTGGATTCTGGAAAATAAAAAACAATTCTCATCGATAAAATGGAATATAACCCCACGGTATCTTTCAAACCTAACAACAGAATTGCCCAGGTTTTTAAAATAAAAGTGAAAAAGTAGTAGTACTAGTACTCGAAAGCATCGTTTTCAGAAAAGAAGACGATGCAGAACCGGGTAGACGAGGATGGGAGTGTACGGTATTCGAAACGTGGCTCGCATACGCGAAAAATAATGACCGGTCGAGTTGCTCGTTCGCGGGCTGGGAATCCCCGATAATTGGATGTCGTAATTGCTGGAATCGGTTGAGTGCGCGTACACTCGTTTTTTCTCCCCTTCCTTCCATCGGTACGGGACAGTGATTCGCGTACCCGGCCTCTACGATACGTCGACCCCCCCCCCCTCCCCCGGTCCTTGCACTCGCGAAACCTTACGCGGAAACATTGCGGACCAAACTACTTCTCGACTGACTTTTACGTGTCTATATCTATACATACAGTTTCCTCTATCTCTATCCGTATATCCTTTCTCCCCTACTCGTTTTTAGAAATAGATGGTGAAACATTGCTGCGCGCCATCGAAATATAAAAACGCTTCGAGTATGGCTTTCTGCCAGGTTTTGAACAGCCCGTGACTTTTCGAACGTTGTATTTACGCGTGGTTAGAATTG
Organism: Theocolax elegans; assembly: GCA_026168455.1. NCBI lineage: Eukaryota > Metazoa > Arthropoda > Insecta > Hymenoptera > Cerocephalidae > Theocolax > Theocolax elegans. Next base: position 14,549,898 of record CM047425.1, on the reverse strand, counting down.
TAAAAGTTTCATTAGATCTGCATTATTGTGCACTCCCTGTTAAATTATTTCGATGGTTCTTTTGTTTTGTTTCTCTTTTTACCGACGGTTTTGAAAAATAAATCTGTATGTACTTGGTTAAAAGTTTATTTTTCAGAATATTGAGGTACCTCGTTGTATTTTCGTTGCTTTTATTTTCAATGATTTATTGAACAATCGAAATAGCTTAAATTTTTGTTTTGAACACGCTGTAAAATGTATAAGTAAACCATACGAAAATTCTTCATTTTCATTAGCTAACTAACTTTTATCAATAAATACAAGTATTTATGCACAGGGTATGTAACTCTTTCGGTTCGTTTAACATAAAACTTGAACTCAGACTTACTCATCCAATCAACTTGATACTTGTACCTAAAGTTTATTATTATGCGTTGGAAATTGTTCAGGAAGGAGAGAGAGAGAGAGAGAAAGAAGAGCAGAGTGAAATGGATTCCCTCGTGTTTAAACGCGCATAACTTATATTACTATGAAATATTGTTTTACAAGTATACAATTCACGTGATAATCAACTCGCATAGCTCATCTGGAATGTCAGTCACTTTGAATCACAATGTTCAAATGATTCTTCTTAAATCAAACTGAATACAATTCCGAAGTATTCTTTTAATTACATCGCCGTTTCTTTGTAATATTTTAACAATAGTTCCTCCAGACACTTTCAACTCGATTAACTTTTACAGCGATTGACTTTAACGTTAAAAATGAGACGACGTTATAGAGTCAACTACAATTTTTCTCTTTAACTACTAATAATTGCAATCTAACATTGAAGTTAATAATAAAATTCTTTGAAAAATTAAAGTTTACTCGACGATCTGCTTGTTGGATATGAACAGTAAGAAACTTGCTTTACGTTTTAAAGGTAAAAAACAACTTTATTTTCGTATAATCTTTCTAGCATTATATTTATCTGATACTAATTAAATACATTACCTTTTTTACACTGTTTCTTCTTGTCTATGTACTTTGACGTTAGAAAGTTTTTCATCATCAAGGTATTTAATAAAACTTTTGGAATACATCTACTTCTGTAATTTATTAACTGTCGCTATTAAAGAAAATATATTCTCCAATGTACAAATATGTATAAAAATTTAATTTTGTTGACGCTAACGAGAGAAAGAGAAAGAGAGAGAGAGAGAGAGGTGTTTTCGAAAATTCAATATATTTTAATTAAGATGTATTTACTATATGAATTACCAATTATTGACAAATTTAAGTGGTAAAATGAAATTTTCGATTTAAAAATTAATTCAATCTGTTTATATCCGTGTTCTACCCAAATATTCACATTTAATTTAAATATAATATATTTCGTAAATTATATTTCAATTCATTAATTTCTTATATTGAATCTCAATATTGCTTTCTATTAAAATAAAATTGATTGATCTGTACATATACATGGATAGTAATCGAAAAGTTAAAAGACATTATATATACATATATGTATAACTATTATAGAAACAGTAATTACTTGAATTCAACGTACTAATCTGATTAAATTCATTATTATTTATTATTTTCCTTATAATAATTATTGGCATTTTTAACTGTTTCATTGATTAATGGAGGTAACTCAATTTGCTTTTCATAATTCATGCGTTTATATGTGCGTTGGAAATTTTCTCTGTATGGAATATTTTCATATTTACGACATACGTATACAGAGTATTCATAATGAAGCAATATAATTAAATTAATTGTATGCATACACGTTTGTATATATAAGTTTAATGTATGTATTAATTTTAAAAACATTCTACTAACTAAAATTAATTTGATTATACGTATATAGAGGTATCTTTTAAATACCTGCATCCAAAATTTATAACACATTTTAGCTACTTTTAACCTAAGTGTAGAATGTCTGTACTATAAATATAATTGTTTGTCGTATTATTAAAATCTACCCTCCTAGACGTTTCTGCAATTAACAATCGGTTTATTAATAGTTAACAATAATATAAACTGAATGATTGAAATGTTTATAAAACCTGCAGCTAGAATTATAACGAGAAAGGAGAATCGATCGCACACGTCGCACATTCCTTAAAACTAAAACGGTCGATAATCCGTAGATTGTCAAATTCAATAATCCCACAGCTGGTAATACTATGAAATTCACTCCGAGAGATCTCGTAGTATCCCATGAGTATCGCGATCACTAATGGCTTACATAAACACGTATTTCAAACAGCAGTAAACGTTACATCCGCATTCGGCTTGATTACGTTGTGTACGTGTATATATACACATACCAGGCACACCCGCTCGCACAAACTTCTTCGATCATTTCGGTAAAGCAAGAGCATACCTTTTATTTCGTATATCCTCTTGCTTAATTAACCAAAAACAGCCTTGATTGTGAATACTCTATGCGCGATTATCAAACGCAGTTTTATTTTAGATTCGATAATGAAACGAACATGATTACCGTACGTAAAGAAAAATATAAAATCGTATATAGATTTGTCCTAAATATATGACTTTCGTTCAGTGTATAAATATATATGTGTGTACAGATTCGGTTCAATTGGTCAAATTAATCGTACGGAAAGAAATTGACCACATGCGTTAAAAAAGGGAAAGAGAGAGAGAGCGAGAGAGGTGGTAGGGGGAGAAGAAGAAGAAGAAAGAAAGGAGAAATAAAGAGTAAGTTCTTTCTCGTTGGTGCTCCCGACCACGTTTCAAGCAGATGAACTTCACCGGATACGTGAGCTTTTGTACCGGTTGTCTGCGTCCGCTGGGGATAGCTCGGCCGAAACTTAGGTGGCTTTTGTTTATCTCGGGACACTCTTGCTCTGGTGCCTTTTCGATCGTTAGTTTTCACTCTTGATTTTCTCTCTCGCTCCCTCTCTCTCTCTCTCTCTCTCGAGAAGTGGAACCACGCTTGTTTTCTCCTCGTCAGGAGTCTTGCTTACCGTCTCAGATGTATATACCTCTATATATATACCTATATACGTATACATCCTACAGTGCGAAAGGTCTTTCTGATTTTCGGCCGGAACGAGGGCGTGCAATTTATAGTACGTGGTGATGCTTGCTATTTCCCGGGGAATTGATTTTTAGGTTTACTAGACCTTTCGAGTGATATAAGAGATTAAATTATATATGTTCATGTACTGCGACGATTTATATTTTTTAGCTTTTATTTTATTTACGAAAATTAATTTAAAACTTACGAACACACTAATATTTCCATCTATGTAAATTCAATTAAACTATTTTATCAAATTAAATTTCTCTTCGACTTTATAAAAGCGACAAAAAATATATAACTTTTAGGTGCAATTGATAATTATTTTGCATTGAATTATACAACATTTTCAACTTGATTTGCTCGTAAACGTATTAATTTTCGAATCAAAGGTATAGTAAATTGTATTGAATTAAAATTAGTTATATCCGTTTCTCTATTAATATTTCAATTCAACGAGTTATCAGGCGAGCTAATAACTGATATAGCATATACGCATGCACGTGTGTGCGTACACAATACGTAATGTATAATTACAACAATATATTTACATATACAAAAATAAACGTAAATAAATGTTAGATCGAACTGATTTTCATTTTCGTGTAACATTTATATATTAACAACAATTTATTGTAATCACCGTTATCGATCTTAAAGTTGTGTGCATGCAAGCGATAATCAGACGTGACTACGAGCTTTAGTAATCTGATAGCTAGGTGTGATAATTTCCCGCATATTCAGTTTGATTGACGTTCACCAATTTACTGAACGATTTTCCCCTTTTCCATCGCTCTCTCTCTCTCTCTCTCTCTCTCTCTCTCTCTCTCTCTCTCTCTCTCACACACACACTCTCTCTCCCTTTCATTCATGTCATCTCTCGCCTTCCCTTTCTTTCTCCCTTCTTCTTCCGCTTTGTGTTTTTGTTATATATCTATAGAGGGACGGCGCGTGGTATATTTATACATGTAACCGCAAATGACTTTTTAATTACTAGTGTAATAATACAATACATTTACTTTGATTCAATTACGAAATGCAATAAAAGTGAAACGATATTGTAGGAATATGAAAAATTACCGAATCAAACTTCGTAATATCTGCGATGTGAAATTAAGATTATTTATCTTGATCGTTATGATGAATGTAATGGTAACAATAAATTAAGAATAATGAAAACAGTAAATTTTAATTCACGAGAAAATATATTTCTTTTACTTTGAAGAATACATTAGAACCGTTGCTCAATTGTTTTACATTGTATTAATTCTTCATTTTATTGCCTTATTATTTATAACAAAATTCTTAAAAAATAGTATAATGAAATGTTGATTAATATTGAAATGTATATACCGTTACTATTATGTGTTTGAACGAATGTGTGTGATTGTGTGTCAGCAGAATGAAGTATACCTAAAATAGCTAATCAAAAAATCACACATGCTAATTATCATGTATTTGGAGGAATAATCTACTTCCCCGATTGAAGTAATAAAAGAATTCAAATTTAAACTAAAAAAGCAATATTTGGATGTACTAATTCTGAATCGAATTCGGACACCCACGTGCACATACACACGTATACGCACACCCCACACATATGCATGAAAAGTAGCGAAGCATATCTAATCACGAAGGTTTCAAACACCGTCCGTCACATCTGACCCGAAATCTCGCTCGCGAAACCGTCCACCCATCGAGTCTCCCTGAAATTATACTTGTTGCGTGCAACCGAGCGAAATTTACGGAAATCCGCGCCGAGAATTAAGGAGGTGCCACAAAGTCTTTCATACAGCTTGCATTTCCCTCTTGCAATTCAATACGTTCCCTCATTTTTCACGCGAGGAACAAAATGAAAATGAGCCTTTCGCTGACAATGCGCTCCCTTTTGCGATTTTGGCAAGTCACCCACTCCAATCAGAGCTACACCACCGCCTCCTCATTCTCGAATGGACGCAGCAAAAACACGGATGAAGAATTGATTGCGCTAGTCTCGCGTATTCATTAAAAAGTTCGCACGTATTGAAAGCTCGTACTGCAGACCAGTTGACTCTCTATCTTCTCTCTCTTTTTCTCTATCTCTCTTTCTCCTCGTTTTATTTTCCATCACGCGTATATACACGTACTTGTTCAACCTTCTCATAATTTTCTGGCCCTGTCGACATTATTTATCATTCTTACTTTTCGACTGATTTTCGTGTGCAATATTTTATATATATTTATATATTATATGAGAGAGAATAGGCGATGTGAATTTCCTGCTACCCGACTTTAGAAGTTTGTCAAGATTTTTAACAAAAACGGGAGACGAACTTTGAAACGTTGTCTATTAATGTGAAATGAATCCTTTTTACGAAAATTGGGTTAGACGTCGGGATTCCCGCGTGGATGTCACCCGAGACGACAGTATAACTGGTCTTTGAATTATTGATTCAATCTGAAATAGACTTAAGGATTGTTGTACAACGATTTATAACTGGATGCACTTTGTAATTTTTGGTTAGCTTTGCGGCTGAATGACATATATTTCCTTTGTCTTTCGTTCAAACAACGATTATTCTCCTTTATCCATTATGCAGTTATCAAATAATACAGCTTTTATGACTTATGTCAATATATCTTGCTATTTATACGATCGTTTAATTTCTTTTCTTCGTTTTAATTGGGTCGAGCTATTAGATTAATGTTCGTGCAAACACAGTACGTTAAATCTTTTTACATATTTACTTTTGTTTTAGATTCTTAAGTAAATTAAAAATAACTCTTTTGTATCGTCCGTTAATTTTTTTTTGGAAGGTAAAAGCGATATTAAAGCTCGACTATTGTTTGTAATATTAAACAGGGCAAATGCAATATACACATTGTTAAACATAATAAAAGTTCTCGTAAGCATTTTAACAAGGAATAGTGTACAATTGAAGTTTACTTCAAAGAATTTTGTTTAGATTAGAGTTTAATTAAAAACAAAAGTTATAAAGGTAGAGCCGAAACAGGACTAAAAGATTTCACAAAAAATATTTACTTTTATGCATACTGTTTCCGGGAAATCACGATTGAATAAATCCGAAAAAATCTATCTTTCAATTCCTTGTCTCTTGTTATTCTCAATCATTTTCGCAGTGCGGCATGCATACGTACTTTTGGAAGAAAAAACATTAATTATTAATACCTGTGATCAAATATTTAACATCGCAAGTAGAGAAATAACTTACATTTAATAATAAATGTAAGCGGTAATAAAAATATTAAGATAAAAAATAATAATCAATAATAGCATAATTAAAACTCACAATTAGAACTATATAGAATAATTATTATTATTTTCGTCTGCCACATTCTTAAGTTTACAAAATTTCTCTATTAATGTTGATAACTTAATACTAATATTAAAATTAATATTAAAATCACTCTATCTAGATTTACTTAAATCATGCAAATATAATTTATTCGCTTACCTATTCCAATATTAAATATTATTATAAAATTATATGCTAATATATTTCAAAATTACAGTAATCAAAAATTAAATTGGCAAATTGCATTACAACCTACATACCTAATCGTATAATCATAATAATAAATTAAATAACAATCCTAATTTTTACTTTATTATATTATATTATTATCACGAAAAAGGTTATTCAGATGTATTTATTAGTTACGACAAGTTTGTTCTCGATAGGTAAAATATAAAAATTTTAGATTGAATATATACAATTGTACGAAATATTAAAAAAAAATAACGCTCGAATCAACCGCAATCATGTCGCGTAAGATTTCTATTAACATTTCAAAGCATAGCATAGCAACTATAAAACCTTCATACGATATCAGCTTCACATAGGAGAAGATTACTTTTCGAATTAATCCGACATCGAGGCCAGATCGTCGAAAAAGCTCTTTGTGAGCGACACGCGACGTGATCACCCTTTGACGTCCAGCGTTGCTTATAAGCGATACGAGTTTTTTTTTTAAATTCTGCCAGCCTACCCAGTTCAGACCTAATGGTTCTGTAATTGATCAATTAAAAATCCTTTATCGAGTAATATTTTAAAGATGTAAGCGCTGTATCTCTATGATAAAATTTTAATTCTTCTAACAAGAACCTATAGATGGAGTAAACAATTTTGTGCAGTGATAATTGAAAATCAGTACAATTAAATTTTAATTTAAGTTTAAACTTGTATTTTTTTTCATAAAATCGTGCAAGATTCGATAGTACATAAAGTATTTTATAAATAATTTAGTCAATCTTTGCGAAGTGAAAAAAATTGTTATTTTATGAAATAAAGGTCGAATAATTTATTTTAATTTCATTATTTAATAAAAGTTTTGATGACACTCTAAAAACTGTAACTCGTCTCATCAAAACCACTTTACACAAACATTTGCTGCGTCCCTTTTTCTTTAATAGGTCATTTAGCTTTTTGTTGCACTTTCTCGCTATCACATACAAATTAATTACAATTTGACAAAAGAATACACAACGATGTACGCGAACTGTATTCCGCAGATAAAAAAAAGCGGGAAATATTAACATGAAAGGATGTAACCTCGGTATGATTATACACTTGGTCCAGGCTGCCGCCGACAAGTTTTGATAAGTCCCGACAAACGACCATCCGCGAAAAAGCCACGAAAATTCTCGCTCGACCCCCGCAGGCTAGCGCACTTTATATCTCTCGCCGTTTCTCTGTCTCAAGCCGTTTGACTCCCTCTGCCCCTCGACCCCTCTGTTCTCGGTCGTCCTCTCGTGCTCTCGCGCTCTCGACCCCTCATCGTGCGAGTAATTAAAATGTTCCACGGTGACAAGAGCACCGGTGCGAGTCAAATTCGCGGGGCTTGCGCGGACAGTTTTGAGTGACGCGATAGCGCGAGTTATTTACATGGTAACGAGCCGCTTTAAACCTCGGCGTGTGGGATGTGTTCTTTCCTTCCTACCTGCCCACCTTCTTCGCTCTACTTTTTCGCTTTTCTTTTCCTTTTCCCTCGTTCTCGTTCACCTCGAAATTAGGTCGCGCGTCACCGGAATACCAAACGAATGAATTATGCCGAAACGATCGTAACGGAAACGGGTTAAAAAGTCGGGGGCAGCTGTTAAGTCAGCATCTTCAATTAAGGATAATCAGTAAATTAGAGTAGTCGAGGTTCACGGGTGAACGCCAGATACGGGTACGAATTCCAAGCGACATTTGCATGCATTAGGACGATTCTCTCCGTGAGCAAGACACCGGGACAATTTAGTACGGCAAAAAAGGGACTGAAATCACGGCTGCGTATTTGCCCTTTCTCCATTTGCCTCCTTATCCTCATCCTCCTCCACCTCTGACTCCACCTCCCCCTCCACCTCTACCTCCTCATTCCCCTTTGTTATCCTCCGGTATCTGCAAGTTTACAAGCCTACGAAGAATCGTACAAGGGATACTCACTGGTAAAGAGCTGGTTATCTCGATTGACCTCGAACCTACCTTCCTTCTTTTTTTATCTCTTTCTTATTCCTCCGCACTTAGCCATTGTATTATTCGTCATCCACGCATTATCTGTACTCTCTTGTATTCCGACCCGAACGACTCGTTTTTTTTTTGCTCCTTCGAATTTTCGCGAGTATAAAAATAAAGAAGAAAATGTGGGTCGAATGGAAATCGGGGGTCGGCAGATATGTGTTTAAAGGGTCCTTTGTTTAAACGGGTTTATCGTTAAATAAATCACTCGTTATGCGTAATCGTCTTTTTGTTTCCACGGGTTGATGCAAAAACCGCCTGGGAATCTAATCTCCCGAGTTTTTCGAAAGAACTAAATTAGGTTCTATCTAATCTAACTAAACAAATGTATGCGCATACGTTAATTCTGTTTTACATGCTGCTGCTACTTTGTTTTACCCCGTTCGTTCGTTCGTTCGTTCGTTCTGCCTCGGAAGTCTTGCATTCGAAGACTCCCGGTGTCATTCTGACTGACGTTATTCCTAGTTCGAATAATATGAAATGATATAATCAACTTTTCTTTTTCGCTTTGCATTCACATTTTAATCCTGAAACCAAACTTTTTCTCCGTGTTCCCTCTGTAACAGACTCTCGTAATTTCCTTTCTCTTTATTTCATTTTTTACCAAATGTTTTCCGTACAACGTGCATAAATATATTTTTCATTCTACTTACCAAAATAAAAGTATTAATTCTCCGTAAAACTCGGACAGTGTTGTAAAAAAAAGGAAAACGGACAAGGTAATTAAATGCTTGTTAAAACTTGCACTCAGCAGAAATCGTCGAGTTGCCGTTTATTTGAGACTCGAACAAGAATAAATTGTAGAAAGAGGTAATAGTAATAACACACACTATACACATCTTTTGTTTAACAGTAAAACGTAAATTACGTTATAGGACATAATATCGCACTTTTATACACTATAGTATTATCACTTTTTGAACGTGTACGAGTTTACTATATTTAAATGAAACAAAAATTAAAGATATAGTTAAACAAACATTAGGTACAATTTTATTGTATGATCAGGTCTTATGAATATATTTATTAAAACATTTACGTGAAAAATTGTGTCAGAAGAAATTTAAAAAAAAATGAATTAATATAACAGGTGGTGAATCTTAAAGAAATAGTGAAAAATATTATCCTTTTAACGAAATAGAGATTGTAAATTTGAAGAAACGTATAGCTATATATTTAAGGTATTATCTCACGATATCAATATCAATTAGATTCTATAGTAAACTCAGAAAAAAAAGTAAGCGAAGAAAATTCAATACTGTACAAACACATTATTATTCGGGTATGAATTAAGTTGCAGCAAAGTTTGGAAGAGGAGAAAATCGCAATTTTCTTAATGAAAAAGGCAATTCGATAAAAGATTGAGAAGATGGTTAAAAGTGGACGGACCAAGGGGTTGAAGGGGGCGATGGGTGGGGTAAGGACCAGAATAGTACTTTTACGAGATGACGAATAGCTCGAGACGAGGAATTCCTTTAAGACACATCAAAATCTGCAGAGTAATAGCAATGAATGCTCGGCTGTGTATCTCCTGAAGGGTACAAATAGTCGTCTCGCATTCATGCGCTTTTCATGCTTTGCTCCTTTTCGAGGCTCTCCGACAAACATATCTTTTTAACGGTATCATTGTCTGCTCTCTCTCTTTCGCTCTCTCACTCTCTCTTTCAAATTGGCAGAATGTATAAAAAAGGCGAATGAATGATAGCAAGAGGGAATAAATGGAGATTGTGCGAGAGCCGGCCAAGTAGAAGTGGCAATTTGAAAGAAAACAGAGAAGAAGTGTAGGTGGAAAAGGAAAACAAGCGCAAGACGAACTGGCGAATAAAATTTATCGCTAGGCGCTTCCTCCTCTATTTTCCCGCGATTTGCGCCTGCGGACTTGAAAAGCTTAAGAGCTGGCGCTACTACTCTTTTCTCCTTTATCCCTTCTCCTCTCTCCTCAGACCCACTGAGATTTTTGTTTCCGTTTTTCCTATTTGTCTACCTACCCTCCCACCGATTTCTCGGTTTAAACGTTCTACAAGCTTGTCTTCGCCTACCCGGTTTCACCTACCATCTTTCATCCTTTTATTTCAAACGCATCTCTTGCCTCTTATACTTTACTAAGTCCGATGAAGATTAAAAATTGCAAGTGAAATCCGCGCGATAGGATTTATTGTTGCGCGTTAAAATTGTGGCCATTTAATTCTGCGATCTGTGACTTAAATAAACTTTGCGAAATACAGTGGATAATGTGTACATATATATATCTTAAGTTTCTCTCTCACGGATATGGAAAATGAGTGGAATGAACCGTCAGAACGATGACGAACGAGCTTCTCTCCGACGATTCGAAGCGACGCGGCATTTATACGACAACTTTCGATTCCTACTGGGCAATGTAATCTCGCGCCTTCTTTCCGCCATTAGCAGCTCTCAATCATAATTTGATCGATCGACCTGCCCAACACCCGTGGATCATATATATATGTATATATATATCTCCACGGTCATTTGGGTTACCCTGGAAATCTTCGTTTCCCCTTCCTCTTAACTTCCTTTTTTCTATCGGTTCATTACGATTGCGGTCTACGCGCTTTCTTACTTTTTAATATAAATGTTTCTGCGATGAGGCTACGATCTTCTATATTTGACTTGCAAATGTCGACAAAGTTCGCATGAAAAAATTTTAGCCTACCCGAACTTTAATTGATGTCTGACTAAAGACTGGCTTTTTTACCACTGTACTGTACTTTATTTCCTTTTCAATTTTTTTAAATATTCCTTCTCATTTCTGTACGTGGTGCACGTCGCGTATTTTCCAGAGTTTCGATAATTTGCATGAAAGTCAAGAAGTAGATTTTATAATGTTGAATTGCACGTGCTTACATTAATTACTATTCATACAAGCTTTGAATTTTTTTTTATTATGTGTATAAATTTCTGAAAATTTGGTATTGTGTCAAGGAGAAATGAAACGACACTTTTTCAAGTAAAATAAAATTGAATAAAGTAAACAATTCCCGTGTTTCTTATAATTAAAATCATCTAAAAATACATTAATAACATTTGGTATGAAAATAAAGTAACTTAAGTATACGCAAGTAACATTTATTATTTTCCCGCATATCTTATTAAACTAAAGCGCAACATAATAAGCGTAATCCAATTGTGACCAGCTTTAACAACCCAAATTTCTCTCCCCGGTCCAAATTCCTGCTTTCCTTTTTCCACAAAGCCATCGTAGTATGTTTTTTTTAAATCTAATAAAGCTACTTTCTGACCGTTAAACGAACCGAAACTTTTCGGTGGCTTTTTAACGTACACTCTCTTTGATTAAATAAGCGAGAATGAATTTTATTTGTTCTCCCGGTGAACAGCGATCCCTCCTCTCCCCCCATTTCTCCTCCCTCGCCACCCCTTCCCCCTCCCCCCCCCATTGGAGCAAGAAATAAACGTATATTCTTTACCGTCGGTCGCAGAAAGCGATTGATAAAATTTATGGGCTATAATTGTTTCAAAAGCAAGGTTCGACTGTGCAATTTGTTATTGTTGTCGTCGTTGTTATACTCCTCGTAGTTCTAGGGATTTGAGCGCTCAGTGCACAAGATGCTTTTCGAAGAATACTTGAATCTAACCTCTCGAAGCCTAAGTCCGGGAGCCAAGATTGAGAAAGTTTTTAAGCGCCAGGGTTTATCCTACAGTGTCAAACTATATTCTCTCTTTCAGGGGAAGGAAGAAGGAAAGAAAATCGGGCGCTTTAGGGGTGAAGAACGATCCATCATTCTTCCTAGTCGATTCGCTCGTCTTTCACTTAACCTCCCACTTCGACCAGACTGTTTATATATATATATATATGTGTGTATGTATATGTATATGTGTATATACTTTTCTCATTTCTTCTTTCTCTTTCTTTCGGCCTTTCCCTATAGTTCACTTTCGCTAATCTTTCTTAATAAAACGAGCCTCTCGATCTGTATCGTTGCTACGTGCGGAAATTGCCGTGGAGCGTGGAATTGGATTTCACGGCCGCGTTGAATAATAAAATGTAAAACGCGCATGCCGTGCATTTTCGACCGGGTGCCTTTTATCCCCTGTTTGTCGCTTTTTCGAACGCTTTCGAGCCTCTCTCACTTTTTCCCCTTAACTTTTTTTTTGCACAATGAAAGTCTCTCTGCCTCGCCAATATTTAAAACTGACGTTCAATTGCGCAAAAATATACATTTTGCACTAGTTGGGTGAAATACTATCCTAGTTTTGTGGAAACTCGTACATATATACACGATCGTATTTAACTTTTATCATTGTCGATAGGATTTTTTTATATCGTGAAAAAATGATTTAAAGCAAGTAAATCGTCTGGTGTTTTCATTCATGTTTGTAACTTTGTTCGTTTGAAAAAGAAAACATGTGAATTATTAGTAACACAGGTCGTGGAAAGTTACAATAGTATTTTGTAACTAACAGTTGCAACACTAATAAATATTTATTTCATTTTATTCTTATATTAATTAAGGACATTGTTTGTATGAGCTCAACTCGATGATTATCCGAAAACCATTTCCCGTAATGAACTATGTTAAAACAAAAAATTTCTATTGTTGAGTGATATAAATTACTAATATACAAAGAGGTATAAATTGAATAAAATAAAAAATATAAATTAAAATTATCGGTTGATTATAACAAGCTGATTCATCCAATATTCACTATTATGCGTTTTCTCGCGTTTTTATTCATGTGAGAGCAAAAAAGATATGCAGATTTATCGTAGAAATGGAATTCGAATCCGGGTACTTTTGCTGATTTTATTGTGGAATCGTAAATTTTGATTGTCAATACCTAACATATCGGTTTATTTCCTAATGTCCTGTAACCCCCTATACTTCATTCACAATGTGCACTACCAGAATATAAAATCTGAAAAATCTTCAACAATCTTTTATATAATACTAAAGTTTACCACCTGACACTATTTCCTTTTCTCGGATTAAAATTTCCGTTCATTGATTGATTTTACACCGACAAGGGTGGATTTAAGCAAAGTCAGGGCTTTAAGGGAATCAATCACCGTTAAGCGATGTCTGTCCAATTTATTATAAATGTTTTAAATAAATAAATAAAATCAAGCGCATTTATAACATTTGGTAGCAAATAAAATATTAAAAATAATAATACAGATTTGACGAGGAAAAATGAATGTAAGAAAAGTGTAATAAACTACTATTTCTAATTTTAACTAAACTGCCTTCTGGGAATTAAAATTTCAAACTTTTTTAAAAGGATATATTCAGCTCCAAGAACCTTTAAACTTTATTTATTTGGTAAAAAAAATGCGTTGAAAATACGTCCAGAACTTTAGGATTTTTATAATTAAACTAGGGTTGAAAGTTCCTAGCCATCAATTATTTACACCGTTCCATTATTTTATGTTAACCTATCGAACAACATGGCACCTCTCTATGTAGAATAAAAAGAAGTTTAAATTATTAATAATTGTTCACAAAGTTAAATTTCTAAAATACTGAAACTATCAATTTTAATATAATTTTACATTTTCATAAGTTTGTAAAGCTGAACTACCTTTGAAATGTAATTTTTTCAGCAAATAGATAAGTTAAACTTACTAAGTTTATATCTGCAAAGTAACAGACCCTTCCACGTAATATAAAATCGACGAAAATATCCAGATCTTCATTTTATATCTTAAAACTAACAAACCTCGAAATTTCGGTTCGATTGGAAGGTAAAAAAATTATACTTTTTCACTGTCGTCGGGAGCTCAATAATTCGCAAGTAAATATTTGAAAAAAAACCTCGTTGTTTGGATATTGATTGCAAGGAGTATGAGGTTACAGTCGGTCGTATTTCTTCGGTGTGTGTTTTTCGTCCGTGTCTAAAGAAAAAGAAGAAAATGAAATCGACTCGGCGGCGGCAGGATCGGCTTTTCGAATCGCGACCCCGAGACAGGACAGATAAGGGATAAGGTGTGTGTGCGCGCGAGCGGCGGGTTCCTCTCTTTCCTATACACCAACCAAGGTGACAAGACAACCTTCGTATTTCCCGTAACACGGATAGAATAGATGGTAAGAATGGCGAAATTGCGAGCTTTGTTCATGTCAAGAACCCAACTTTACCGAGCTCGTCGCCTTACCGTTCCTCTTTGTCGTTGTACCTTGCACTTCTTTTTCATTCTTCATTCTCTCCCTCTTTCTCTCTTTTTCTTTGTCTTCTTCCTTTTTTACCTACGTTTTTTTCATTACCAAGGAAGGCAAAAAAAATCCTTACGATTCGTGTACTTTCTCTCTTTTTTTTCCGACTTCCTCAAAGGGAAACATTGTCATGATGAAATAAGAGTTTTCGAAAGAGTGACACGCGCTTTCCGAATACTCCGGATGCTCGAGAACGTAAACATGGGCACGAGAGAGAAATATAACACGAGTGTAACACGAGTATCATTGTCAATGTTGGGTAAAACAATAAGTAAGATTGTACTTCGTTTTATTCTGTATACAATTGCGCTGACAATAACGTAAAGTGTTTAATTCTCGTATACATTTTAACTTATTTTTCCATTGTTAAAATCTACTCTGTTTTTTATATTTTTTTTTCGTAATTTAACATTATATCTCCAGTTTCCACTTTGATATTAGTAATTTGCAATTATATTGTTCCATCGCGTTTAAATTTTCAAAGCTAATTTGTTCCTCAATTTAAAATATTATACTGTTTGGTATAATTACAATTAAATATACGTTTAACTTATAATTAAATTTAATTGTATATTTCCGTCATTTGCGCAGAGCCCAATATAATTATAAAAACATATTTCCACAGTCTAAACAATTTATCAATTCATTTTAATAGCTTATAATATTGAATGCTGATTTATTACGTTATTTGTTATGTAATTAATTAGTATATTGTTTGCATATATTCACTTGAGTATAATAACAACCTGAGTCGCTTAATTACATTTATTGTATTTTAGAAAATTATGCAATTCGATAGCAATAACGCATTATTGTACACATTATAATTTTCGAATGCCAAATTAAAGACTGTTTATTTTAAATTAACGTGTGAGAATTGCCTTGATTATTTTGTACTTTGTCAAAATGCCAATGTATTAACAGAAATATTAAATATATTTATAAAATAATGCAATTAATGTAATATAATTAATATTAAAAAACTTTTATAAAAGTACGAATGGAGAACGAATATTTTAAATATTTTTATTTTTAATTTTTTTTAATACCTCACCTATATTTTAACTTCACCAAATGAATCAAATAACTTACATACTTTATGTAACGCATATTAAAGATAACTCATATTAAAATTATTTTAAATATTTCGGTCCAACGTAGCAGTGTGATAAACCTTATGTGGTAAATAAGAGAACTTTGCCGTATCTCACACTTTATCGAAAAATAAAACAACTCCAAAAAAAGTAAATCGAATACAGAACGATTCGAAACGTGCAAAAAGCGTAATTAATAACACACCAGAAACAAACTTCTTATCGACGGATTAAAAAAGAAGTGAGCGATACGATAAAACCGACATTGTATCGATTTCTGCAGAGACTTCATCTTGTACTTCCCTAGTAAATAAGAAAATAAAAAAAAAGTGTTTTAATTCGTTTACGTGTATCAGATCACCTAATTTTCAGAAACATTTATCCTTCCCTTATTAAAGAAAATTTAAGAAATATAACTATGTATAAAAATTCAAGCTATATTAATAAACGATTTTATAGGAATATCAAGTGATTTAGTTATTTTAGGATTTATGAGAACCCTCCTTAAATATAGATACTTTATAAACGTATGTAAAGTAATTAGACATTTTCGTAAAAACTAGTTTGACCTTTTTCGTTTAATTCCGGTAATAATTTCGTAATCAACGACCTTGAAAATCTCATCACTAGAGAAAAAAAATGTGTAATAAAAAATTCTTATAAAAAGTGAATGGCCAAAAGGGTTAATCGCTAATTACGTGGCTTTTGCATCAAAATATCCTTGGGGATGTCTGAGCCCCGAAAAGTTCCGAGGAACACGTAGGGACGATGTATTCGTTCCGCCTAATGACACCACTACGCCGGTTTATCACGTGCCATGAGCATACGACGCCTCTAAACTGCCTTAGGAAAAACCTTCCAACCTTCTATAATTCATCCTGAAATCGTCCTTCTTTTTTTCTGTTCCCTCGATTGGTGTTAAAAAATTTAAGGATGTCAATTAATATTTAAAATTCTAGTAGTATGCGGAATTTTCTTGCTAACCACGTATAAATGTATATGTAGTCTTAATATCGTAGTTCGAGCTTACCTTGGATAAATAAACGCGATTTTGCATAAATGCTGTGGTATTTGTCGACTTGATAATGTTTATGGAAATTCGAGGGGAAAGTTTTTGTAGGATAAATAAAGTTTACAGGTTACTGTAAAAATGAATAAAATTACCTTGGGTTGGCTGTGCTTTTAACTTTCACCAAATTGTCAGAGACAGTTTTGCGAAAATAACCCCATTAACTTTGAAATGTACGCTTTCACGATTTTTTAGTTCATCGATTTATTCTAATTTCGCGTTGTATATACGTTTGGATGTATATACATACACCTATAAACCTCTCCCTCTAAACTTCTTGTTGTGAAACTTAATTATGGAAGGAAACGGAAATTTAATAAAAGAATTAGCTATCCTTTACATACAATGTAGAAATGCAATAATTTGAATAATATTTAACCTTTAATTGACAAGATATTATTTTTATTGTCATATTCGTTTTGAAATAAAATTGTACTTTAATTTTTAAACCCTCTTCTTGTGTATGAAACATAAATATAGAATTTTTTTTAATGTCTCTTATATGAAGAATAATTTTAAATAACAATGATAATGAATTTTTCAGAAATATATACAATTTTAAATTGAGCTCTGCATAATGCATTGAATAAAATTGCGTTTTATTATTCAAATTTAGAGATACAACGTCATACTTACATTTGTTTAAAATAATATTATAACAAAAGTAAGGTGTGTATGAAATATATTTATTTTATATAAGCGTGAAATTTGCGTAACGCGTTTAAAAAATAGCGAATATGAGATGAAATTACATACAATAAGTTGAATTATGAAAATAATATTTAAATTTGTGTAATGAAATAGCTACATATTTAATGTGTTTATTATATGTATATCCAGTTACGCATTTACACCTGTGAGAAATTTTTTTAACAAACAATTTTATATAAAATACAATTATTTAATGTTGGAAAGTAAATATACTTTTAACTTAAAATATATAAAATACATAATGTAAAATATTTCACAATTATCTTTCGAATTGGGTGTAACTGTTTTCTCTGTAATATAAAGTAAAATTAAAAATAATATTTAAAATATTATCAATACAAGTTTCGATAATGTTAGTAAAATATATATTTTATTATGTATAATAACTTTATATTAATCCAAGTCTCTAAAAAATTAACTACCCGACTGCTTATAATGTGAATATAACAAAATACACATAAGCATTTTCACATTTTTCTTACATGCTGATATTTTGATATAGAATACGATAAAACTCTTATCTTTAAAAAAAAGAAGGGTGGAGAGAGAAAAAAAAAATAGGTACCCTAACGTCTGTTTTCCTGGAGATAAAATGAAGTTCGAGCGAGGCAAGAAAATGTCTCTCCCCTTTCATCGACTAATGCAGACCTTAAGATCACCGGAAAAGATGGCATTGTAATATAACGAGAGAAGCAAAGTGCGCTTTCGAAGTTGTAAGAAAAGCGCGCGCGCGCGCGGTTTTATCTTTTTGGCCGGAATTGTACTGTATAAGATTCTCGAGAGGCCTCTCTTGGTCTTGCCGCCTAGGGACGTATACCGTATCAAACAGTACTCTCAAATACAAAAGTGCGTGTCTCCTTGTTATTTTCTTCGTTCTTGTTCTACCCGAAATCCTCGGTTCACCAGGTGTACGTTATAAAAAATTTAATTTTTCTTTATACTCGAGCCGCAATTTTCATATTAAATAGAGCGTGACGTTAGGGAGGAACCGGGATATTCGAAGCATTCAAGTAACATTAACACACTGAGAATAATAAACTGAGAACTGTCCGGAGGGTTACTCCGTAAATATTCGAAATTCTCGAGGATGAAGGAACGTGACCGAGAAAGAATTTGAAAGAGCGGATTTCCGCGGACGACACGAGTCGCGAAGGAGACTCTTTGAATATGCAGGGCACGAGGATGCCCCTTGCTACCCAACCCGCGTTAAAAACGAGCAAGCCTACTAAATATTGCGACCCTGTATCTACCTATAGGTATACGTACGTAGATATATATGTATATCTCTATGGCTTTGATGATCCGGTCATTTTTGATCGATTCGCTTATTTGAATTGTTCCGTACTCTCACTGTGTCTCACTCTCGCCCTCTCCAACTCCCTATTACATTCTCTCAATGCTTCTTGTTTAATATTTCGTACCGAGAGGAGGACATAAAAAACAAAACTTTTATTGTAAACATACCCAACGGGACGTATATGTGAAATGGTGCATGTTCTATTTTTCAAAACGTTTGTTTCGCTTTGCTGTTTCCCTTTTGTTTATATTACGGCTCTTCTTTTCTATTTTTTTTATTAAAAGCAGTTGCTTAGTATTTTTTTCCTTCTTTATATTTTTGACTCTCGTTGCGTTCAAAAAGTTCGAATGGGTCTAAATATATATACACAGAGAGAAAGAGAGAGAGAAAGAGAGAAGTGTACGACTTGAGGGATTTAAAGACACAAAACAGATGAATGATAAAGCAAAGCGCGTTTCCATATATGCATGCAATTCAAGAATCCCGAATGTAAATGGTGAGTGCGCGTAACACCTCTGACTTTATGACGCGTACTCGAGTGAACTCGATTTCTTTGATCTTCCATAAAGTTAACGGGGCTTAATTTATTTCTTCATTTTTCTCCGACAATGAGAACGATATCTCTTAATAGAATCGTCGAGACTTAGTAATACGGTTATTGTTGAACAATCGGGTCACACATATATATACCTTAATTTGTGAAATTACTTTCATTAATGAATCGGTACTTATAAATTCACTTATACATAGTACTTCACTAGTGTAAATATATAGGTACAAAGATAAAAGAAAAAAGTCAAGCTTCTGGGCTATATCAAATCTTTAGTATGATTAAAATAATTGTGATATTTTTTTAGAATAAAGATGTTCTATGAATACTGTGAAACAAGAATTATCGGATATAATTCCTTAATTAATAAAAATTTGCAGTTCTGCATAGAAAAAGTTTATTTTACCCAAATCGTGCATTATATTTTTAACTGACAATATAACTAATCTTAAATATACTTTCATCCTCACAGTCATTCAATTCCAGCAAATATAATCGCATCACGTCAACGAAAAATCCTCCTCCAAACATCCGCGTTCCAAGATAAATTGCAAATAAACGACGGAACCCATGTCCATACCAACATTCCAAAAAAGAGAATGAAGAAAAAAAAATTTGGAAACCACCCCCAAGAATACCCTTATACCCCACTCCATCATCTATATATATATACACACACACACACATCCACATCGTCCATCAGGCATCCTGTGCAATTCATCGTTCCAACTTTTCCCGAAAAGCGAGAGGAAAAAAAAACCCTCTCGAAATTTCAGTCCGAACAATAGAACCACCCGCGAAACACTGAATTATAATTTCGAGAGGCTTTGTCGGTGCTTTGACGCGTATCCGCGTATTAATTCTCGCAAAGGAGAGGCAAGCCCTTTAAAGTCCTTCTGGTTGTGAGCGAGGGAGAGAGATGGTGTACGCGTAATTTACGTCGGTGGCTATCCGTTTATCTGTCTATTCATCTATCGGACGTCACGAACGTATATACAAGGCGAATAGAGAGAAGGTTCTCTACACGGCCTAACTGATAATAGCGTGAATGATGAGCTAGCTCAACCTCCTCGCTTCTTTTACCCTTAGGATTGTGTATTGGAAAATATGGACGGCTCTTCATAAAAGCGAGTCTAAGAGAATGAAGGAGAGAAGTTCGCCCAGTAAATCATAAGAGAAAATATCGTGAGCTGAGGAAAAGTGGCTCATCTTTTCTTTAGGACGAAATAAAGGAATTAGTGGTGGTACGTGGACGGGCATGCGATCAGACGCGATTTAAAGGGTAATTTGGGTGCTTGCCATCAATCAATGACTCCCTCTCTCTTTCTTTATATATACACATATATACACACATATTACGTGTGCTTCCAGTCGATATCGACTGGCGTGAGCAAAACCCGACTTACGATATCCCTCCGAGATCCCTGTCCCTTTGTGTCTAGATATCCATAGGGAGGCTTGAGTGCGTGGGTAGCTCTCGAGAAGTAGGTACAGCTTGATGCGTTGTTTTCATTGCGGTTCGAATTTACTTGAACAAGATTGCCAATGGGAACTTTTACCGTTTATAGACGTTTCCAAATCGATATTTCCGTGCTTTTCCATTTTATCAATTTGAATTTTATGATCGCTTAATGATGTGCCATTTATGACCTTCAAATTTAACGTAGCTCTTTGAACGTTCAATTTGTTTGACTTTTATACTTTATAGTACCTACATTTCTTTGTATACAAGCATTACTTCACAGTGTTACATCTTTCTTAAAGAATTGCACATCGCCTTTAACTATTTATTTTGAAAAAAATATATACACTATTTTCATAACAGTTGATTTTTTTACAAGACATATTACTATTTGAAAATGATAGTACGTGATATTCTACGCGTGACAAGTTAGGTTATGAAGTAGAAGCAATAATTTTTGGAACCAAAATGAAAAATATTAAAAGTGAGTAAGTACGTGCGTAAAAAAAGATAAATTATCTTCATATATATTTCTATGGACCCTAATTTATCCTTTCCACCGTTAACATATGTAGCAAAAAAATTTACACACATAAGGTTCATATTGAACAATTTCTATTTCTAATATAACTGCTTTTATATATACATTACGTTATCTTGAATCACTGTAAAAATTTGGGACATAAACTTACTATAAATATATAAAAGATAAGAGAGCTAATAAAGTAGTCGGAAAGTTAATGAAAGTCTCGAATTAAGTTAAAAAGCTATTAATTTTTTAAATATATAGAAACTTTTGACACACTTCATAAAATGGGTAAATTTTGATATTAGAGCAGTTGCTATTAAAAATATTGTAGGTTATAGTTTATGAATAAGTTGTTAAAATTAGTTTTACTAGACGTTTCGAATCGAATGGGCCAACTTTTGGCTACTCTAATGGTGCATCAAAACTTTAAACGAGTTACCTCGACATGAATTTTTCAAACAAGACCGTAACTTTAACCGTACTACTACTGTTCTAATGGAAGTAAAATGTACTAAATATATTCTTAACAATATCCCAAATTTACCATACTATAAACGTATTATCGATGAATCAATGCTATTATCAAGGTATAATATAACGTATAGTAATGCCGTTTACATTAATTTTATTAATTACCAGTGTAGCGATTTAATTTAGGGATATAAAATATAGAAGGCATGTATAACTATTAAACTTACTAATACCTACAGTTTATTAAACCTCAACTTTCGTATCACTATAATTTTTAGAAAATTCCCATCGCGTATAAGTTTCGAAAGAAACATTCCCAGGGATTTAGTACATTTATATCGCTTTACTTTTATTACACGAGTTATATTTCATTAATTACCCCCTATCGTCAAAGAGCATAAATATCCTAACGTAACAAGTAATAAAAAATCGTTGCACGATCCGTATTTATTATATTTTTTAAAACATATATCTGTATCAACCGAAACATAATCCAAATTCATAGAACACTTAACCCTGATAAAAAAAAGCTAATCTCTCTGAAATACCGCCTCGACCAAGGTCTTGACCCTTAACTACCAAAGTGTCGAGACATCGTCAATGATGTCTCGAATCCTTATGAGATTACATCTTTCGTAAATTATTAACTACGCTAGACCACTTGAGGACGATATTTCCGAAAGTGAACGGATATAACCATTGAATAATTTAACACTAAGAATCTCTCTATCTTCTCTGGAATTTGAATGTAAATTCACGTAGGCTTAATCTTTATTGCAAAAAGAAAATTTAACGGGGGTGAAGATTTCACTAATGACCAGGAATTCTCGATTTTTATGTCGTGCGGTCTATTCCGACGGTAATTTTTTTTCCTTTCCTCACGAATCATTAATCATCCATTACCGTTGGGTATCTGCGATCGAGGAAATGAAAGAGCTCGCAAGAAAACGTGGCTCCAGCAAACGAATGGCCCGTAAAGAAACAAAGGGAATAAGCCTCATTTTTCCTTTCCTATCTCGCGGTTTTTAATCGGGTGGAGGGAGAAACTTTGCTCCTCGATTGCCTGTTGATTCGGAAACTCTGTCGGGGTTACGGCTTCACGCGAAATCTCAATGGGAATCGATAAATAATTCTATGATGAAAGAGTCGGCGGTCTCTTCCTGCGATGTTTCGAAAATCTTGTGTCAGAATTTATTATTACTCTGTCATAATATAAGTTGATTTTTAAAAAATTTTAATATTAATTTAGTATCAGTACTGTATTTAGTTCGTGTATGTGATGATCCGAAAAATTAAAAGGTTGACATTTTTGATAATTTACCAAATTTATAAATATTTTGATAAATTTAATTAATCAACGTAGCAAATGTGTATGAGTAAAGCAACTTTATTTATCTATTACTCATATTTTTCAATAAAATTGTAAACTCTATCCTCTACTCAATACAAATGTAATTATATATTAACATGCAATATATTTAATAAAACTTTTTCAGAGACCTTTTCAATCAAGTCATAATTCTCTATAAATTATAAATTTGAAATGCATTGAATTTAAACAAAATTTTAAAAAAGCAAAAGTTTAATTAACTTTTAATCAAAATAAAATTATTCATATATATAATTTTTATGCAGATTAACTTAATCAAACATGAGTTTAAAATATCAGTTTATTTTAATTTGTAATTAATCTAATAAATAGCTACAGATATATTAGGTGCTGATTTTGATTGGTCTATAATTAATATAGGCGTAGGTGTTAGGATTGGCATATTATTAAAATTAAATATTCTGCCTTTCTATCAAAGATCAAAGAAAACATCTTTGAAAATTTTAATTAACTAGTTTAAATGAAATATTTGCTTGACTTCCATGAAATTGTACGAATGGCGAGCGAAAATTAATTAATTAATTAGTTAGATAATTTTTTTGTATTTATACTAATATAAATATTTAAATAAAATAAAACTACAAATTTATTTTTGATCAGACAGTATATTCAACTCTTAATTTTTAGTTCAGAGAATTTTGAATTAAATCAATGGTTATAAGTAATTAATAACTTTTTCTTTATAAAAGTTAAATGTTCTTAATTAATAAATTTAAATTCATTGCCAAACGAAAATGTAGTGATAATTTTTTTAATCAGACTATTTCAACTTGACATTTAAATTCGAAGAGTATGCTCTCCTGTATTGGTAATGCTTTAAATGGAACTTTTAAAAATATTTAGATTTGCAAAGATATTTCTAATTTTCAGCGTTTGTTGATTTAAAATTACAAGTAATACTATAAGTATTATAAAAAATAGTTAAATATTGTTCTGTAGAATATAACGTTTCTTTATTTCACTAAGCATAAAAATAACTTAAAAAGTAGGACAGCAACATACATAATGAAAATAAAGTATCATAAAATTTGTAGCATTTTTTTTACTTTCTAAGAAGTAAATTCAGCATTTTGATGTTTATAAGTGTCACATTATCCTTCGCCCCTCATTTCTTTCAAACGCGATACAGAACCAAATAATGTATATTTATCTTATTCTCGAAAGAATATAAATCTTGCGACAAAAAAAGGTAAAAGAACCAAAATTTAAAATGAATGTCTCGACAATTTTTCTGTTGGTGATGAAGAAAAAAACAAAATTGCGATATAAGACGCGCGTGGCACGCGCTAAAATTTTCGTCTTCGTACTTCCGGTAATTGGAGGGAACGACAGAGAGAAAAAAAGTCGAGTTTGAGTATTAAAGTAGCGTCGCGGATAACGAGCCAACTGCAGGTTTTGAACCATCTACCCGAAGCTTCGGGCCTGCTATGATTTAACGACATCGTCGGACTTTAATGCCTCGTTACGACGAGGAATGGAGCCACGCGCCTGGACGCTCGAATTACCGTGGAAGTACTTCTTTAAAAAAAAAAGGATAGGAAAGTAAGGGAAAAAGAAATGACAAGAGCCACTTATATCCTCCCATCCTTTTCCTTCCTCGTATCCTCGGACGTCGTCTTCTGGCATTTAATGATTACTCCGATGATGTTCTAAGACGATACGAAATGCTCCATTTAAGACTTGTTTCTGACATTAAAAAAAAGATGACTCGGTGTGGAGGAACTGATTCGCGATGTACATCTATTACACCGTCAACTTTTCTCCTCCTGGATCTTTTATGTGAGCATTATAGAAATGGAATTTTTTGCACAGATCACTGTGGATCTTCACCGAGATGAAATTCTCTCCACGGGACATTTAATTTTTACTTTTTAATTAGTCTTCTGATTTTTTCAAATTTCTGGAAAAGACAAAAAATTAATAAAATACGGATATAATTTTTGAGAATTCTTTTGATTTTCAAGTTTTTTAGAAGTTACATAATTTTCTTCGCTCCAATTATTGTTATAACAAGATAATTAATTGAATCGAATAAAAATTATTATCATCAATTTAGGTTTAATCATATATATTTTATAACACTTATATGAAAATAATTAAATGAGATATAAATTATATAATTTTGTATTAGTATGTGTAATAAAAAATGATCATATACGTCAAAAAATTAAAAATGGTATTAAAAACAAATTTTTCTGTATTCCCTTATATCAAAGAGTAACTGATTTTATAACTTTCGGAAAGTAGCATTACGTCATAACACATTTTATTGATTTTTGGCGCCAGAGGTTAATTGCTTATTAGAACTTTCAATAATACAATTTTTACAACACATTTAATCAAGTTGCAGTGCAAGAGAAAATAGTATATTGATCCATGAAAATAAAAAGATATTAGATAGGTATGTACACATTACATCTAAATTGAATTTAAAAATCGAATGTTAATGCATGAAAAAATAAAATTTGAAAATGCATAATTCAAATTTTTTAAATATTACGGTAAAATAAGTAGACAAATTTTTAATGGAGTACTCAGGAAATAAATAAAAATGTAAAAAACAAAGACTAAGTGATTTTGTATAATTAAATAAACTATTTTTTCAATGGAGATCAGAGTATAGTAGTAGTGAAAAAAGAATAATGTTATAGATTTCATCCTCAAATAAATTTATATAAATAATTTTCGATCGTATCGTGTAATTTAAATTTTAACATATAGTCATAACAAAAAATCGATCGTACACGTTTCGTTTTTAGATTCTATAGACTTTAAAATGTAATATTTGCGCCTAGGATTGTACGAGCGCGACAACGAAACGCGTTATAGATCACAAGAGAGAAAGAGAAAAACGAAAAAATTGTAGAATGAGAGGCAGAGAGAGAGGAGAGAGAGGGAGAAAGAGATGCGCGGGGATGCGAGGATGCACGGATGCACAACGAAAGTAATTTTATTCTTCCTACAAAATGTAATCTTCCATGTACGCAGGTACGTGCGAAATACCTTCGTTTCGTTTTTGGCGCGGCCGGGTCGACGTGTTACGTGTCGCTGTTCGCGAAACGTGACGTGTGTTTCGACATCCTGGAAAAAATATTTTTTTTTCTACTCTACATCCGAGCATGCTTGGCTGCGAATTAAAAAAGAGAATTGTTTCGCACGTTCACTTTTTCATTGTAATTGAACTATGTAAATAATAGGTAATATTCTTTCAAAAAGTATTATCTACATATTTTATACATTTATTTTCATATATGCCCAGGATACGTTGCATAAGCTATCGGGATTATTTTTTTCCTTTTTAGGAAATTACATCAAGTGTTTTTAACTTAATCATTTTCATGACATACGGTTTGAGAGTCTCTAAGTGGGTTTCCCTGATCCCAAGTGCATATATACGATTTGTACTTGGCACTAATTTGAAACTTTCTCAAAAGGAAGTTTTCACGTAAAGTACCTTTTACGTAGCCACTAAATGGAACTACTTAATTTAAAAAATATATCTGAAGAACGTCGGTGGTGGTACTGGTGTCGGTGCTGGTGCTGGTGACGTCGAAAGCTGCGCGCATATTTCCACTTTATTCCCTTCGACAAAGCAGCGCTCGAAATTTGTGAAATTTGCGAAACTGTAATCCCGTTAAATCTCGCAATTCAACAATGAAAGGAGCTAATTACATTTCTCTATCCTTTATCATCTGTGAATTTATAATCCTAGAAACCCTTACTTTAGACGTCGTCTCAATAGAATTTCATAATTTTAACGGGCAAATCCAAGATTTTTAAACGCTTTAGTACTGCATAACTTTATTACGTAACTTCACTTACCTTAATTAAGAGATCAAATATTTATGTTTTATCCTGATGTTTAAACACGCACATGTATATATGTATGTATTATGTTAATTATGTATATACTGACCATACGGATCCTTTTTTAATAATTATTCTTTTGAACCACGATATATTTTTTGTTTAAATAATTTCATTAAAATTTTTTTATGTATTAGTTAGTTTTAAATTAATCGTTTTAAAGTCTCTTTCAACCCTGTTACATATTATATAAACTTTTTTGTACTTGATGAGAACTGAACTGAAAACATTCTTTCAAAAAATTTGATCGAGAATAAATGATAACTCTTCTATATATTGTATTACCGTTAGTTTTGTTTTAATATGACATTTATTTAAAATAACTATGGAATGCACTGTGGTTGCATAGAATATTATTGCATTGATAAAAAGGATTATGCACTTATATAGTAATACAATCTATATTATTGAACAGTTTAAATAATTAACTAACCGAATGAATGTTGAGCGAGCTATTTGAAACTTTATAAATATTTATTAATTTCAAATATTTAAATACTCCAACGATATTGTAATTAAAATATTGTAATAATAACATTTAGTTATAATGTACGAAATTTCAAATTGAGCAATGGTTAAATGTTAAAACGCATTACCTTTAAATTCAGTGGTTAGTAAAAAGAAACATCCGAATGAAAGTATCAATGTGTAGTACATACTCTATATACGGTATACTTTTTCAACCGAGCACTAGCATCAATGTACTAGCCTAGATCCTTTTAACGTTTTCTCTTCTCAGTGCAAGAGAAAGAAGCTTAGAAAGTACGCGAAATAATTGCGAGACTCGCGCACCCGGAAAAAAAGAGGTGGTATATAGATGCTGTTTTATTTGGCTCGTTTCAGAGGAAGAGAATGAGAAAGATAGATGGGAAGAGTCCAGCAATAAGAAAGTAGGAGGAATCACGAGCTTTCCGTGAGTCACCTCGAATCCTTGACACCTGGAACCTCGCCAAACTCGGAGGGAGATCGTCGACCCCTTACGCGCACGTCGACGGCAGGCGTCCAAAATTATTGCACCGCTTCGTCAGCATGTTATACGATGTTTGTTTTCGTCCCTCCACGCGCTTCTTGTCCGTCTGATTCTCAGCTTTTATTATCTTCCCTTTTATACATATATTCCTATACCTATCGAAGATTAACATACGTTCGACAAATTTTTCCTACCGAATTGGTCTCATCCCCTCTCACTACTGATATTTCCTTTAGAATTTCCTCGTCAAAGGGGTGGTCGAAGGAAAAAAAAGCCGTGGACGAAGCTGGGAGTTTCAAAATCCGATTAAGTCGGAGTTCGTCTTAAGCGGCTTTTCGAAGTTCGGCCTCCAAACGTTTTCCTAAAATTTGACGAGTTTTCCCTGTAAATGAAAACGCTCCTGCGTGTTTTTGTTTTTCCGCCATCTCGAGTTTAATCTCCTACTTTGTTTTCTTATTACTCGGGAGACGGTGAGATGAAGAAAAAGGAAGAGAATTCTTAAACCAAGACATTCCCTAAGACCTTGGTTATTATTTCTTCGTTTTTTGAAGGTTTCCTTATTGTTTTAGGTTTATGTAATTCAAATTTATTAAAAACTATAATATATAACTGTAATGGAATGTCGGTGTACGTTCGATTATAGTTCTACTAAAATGCACATATTTAAAACTATTACGTCAATAACATCAACTTTTACAATTTGACAAGAAAGTAAGCTTTAAATTACAATGAACATAATTTTTTGTACCGTATTGTACAGTAAAATTCTTTCATATTTCAGTGCAACTTATTGGTCTGATATTTTTGGTAAAACATACACAGTTACAAACGACATATAATTGAATAACCTTCTGACAGTAAAAATAATGTCTGTTCTTCTTTCCCCATAAATCATGAAAGATAAAAAGTAATTTTTAATCACACGTTGAAAATAAATGATAAACTTGACGAAAATAAAAGATAAATGGAAATCGCTTGGTGAATTAGCCGTCAAGCTGTAGCCCACCTCGGAAGTGATCTGTTTTCAATTATCGGCCAATCAGGACGATTCAAATCAATCGTTTACGCCAACTATTCATTAGGATCGCGCGAATGCGTTCTTGGCAGCTCCGATTGGACCGCAGGTTTCGACCCCTCCGTTTCGAATTAGCGTCACTCATCCGAAATTCTATTATCCGCGCGTAACGCGAGCTACGTACCGACTTAATTTCGGGGGGATATGTATCATTGCCGCGCGTCCTGGCTTTTAACGCGATTAACCAACTGCGCGACGCGATTCCATATCCAGAATAAACCTTTTTACTAAAGTATCCTCTACTCAAGATTTTGAATTTTATCTCTTTATTTACCGGGTTTCACGACGCGGTTGCTTTGAAATTGCAATTCCAATTTTTTTTAGTTTTTTTCACTTTCACTTCTTAATATCACATATATTTTACTTAAAATATTTTATTCGTCATATTGTTACTATTGGAAATCGAGATTTCGCAAATGTGAAAATAGATCGCGTATTTTTAATATAAACATATATATATTCTCTAAAAATTTTTCGATTTGAACATTTTCTCTTGTACTATATTTTATTTGAAACTGCTAATTGCATAGGAATAATTTTATACTTCGTTATATGGCTTCCTTGCAGAGAACTTTTATAATAGTAAAATTTATCGATTCATTAAAAACTTGTTACATGCATGTTTTGAGATGTCTAGAAATAAAAAACACATTTTAAAAAAGTCCGTAGGTGTGTTTGGGCGTATGTGTGCATGTGCGTGCGTGTATGTACGTATGTACGTATACCGCCGTATTTCTGAAACTATACCCAGTCAATATCGCTGGGTTTGGGCATATAGTTTACATTTCTTTTTTCAAATTTTGAAAAACAGTACTTTTTTAGATCTATTAATTCGCTTTTATTTTATTACCAATTTTTTTGTTCTGAATTTCTTTATAAAATATATAACAGAATGTTGCCAATGATAAATTTAAATTAAATCATATCTCGCCATATGTACTTTGTGAAGAGTGAAAATGTATTTTCTTTCAATTCAGGTTTTTCAAATTCACTTTATTAGTTTTCCAGTTATTAAAAAAAATTGATTTTTCAATTTATACAAATGACCTAAAAGGAATTACGGTGATAAAAAATTTCAAGTTGTATGTATACTTTCGATATAAAAAAATTGAACTGAAAAATTGAGTATGTGTAACATACTTTTATTGCTTATATCTCTGAATGTAATCATTCAAATTAGTCTATTTTTATTACAAGCTTTTAGAAACATGTTTAAATACATGTTTTTTAGCGCTGAAAACTTGGAAAATATACATTTTTAATATAAACATATATATATTCTCTAAAAATTTTTCGATTTGAACATTTTCTCTTGTACTATATTTTATTTGAAACTGCTAATTGCATAGGAATAATTTTATACTTCGTTATATGGCTTCCTTGCAGAGAACTTTTATAATAGTAAAATTTATCGATTCATTAAAAACTTGTTACATGCATGTTTTGAGATGTCTAGAAATAAAAAACGCATTTTAAAATATATTTCTGAAACTATACCCAGTCAATATCGCTGGGTTTGGGCATATAGTTTACATTTCTTTTTTCAAATTTTGAAAACCATTACGTTTTTAGATCTATTAATTCGCTTTTATTTTATTACCAATTTTTTTGTTCTGAATTTCTTTATAAAATATATGTTGTATGTATACTTTTCGATATAAAAAAATTGAACTGAAAAAATTGAATTTTCTATGTGTAACATTTTTGGACGTAAAAAACTTTCGATTCACTTGAAATGTTGAGAAGAGGTAATCCCTGGGTTTACAACAATTCCCTGTTTTATTTCAGGTCAGATTTATAATTTGCGAAATTAGAGCATTCTATTTTTGGATGAATACTTTTATTGCTTATATCTCTGAATGTAATCATTCAAATTAGTCTATTTTTATTACAAGCTTTTAGAAACATGTTTAAATATACATGTTTTTTAGCGCTGAAAACTTGGAAAATATACATATTTAATGTAAATATTTATTATTAATGTAAAGATTACCCGTTAAATATAGAACAATTATATGCGTTAAATTGTTTATCATATCATTATAATAGTTTAAGTAATCTGTTTATGTCTTCGAACAGTATAACTAGAAATAAGAATCTACCTATTCCAAGATTCAAAAAACTGTTAGCAAAAAAAATAGTTATATCAAGCTATAGGTTTGTTTAATATGCTACCAATTAGTCTAAAAGAATTAAATAAAAAAAACAAAAAGATAAAATTGAAAGACTGGATAGTTAATAATATTTAAAAAAATCTATACAATTTTATTTATAAATTGAATCTTTATTATGATTGTTTTGTTTAATGTTGCCTTAGTGATTTTATGAGCTAGTAGCCTCTTTATGGATGTTATATAGTATATAGTGAAAGATTTTAACTATGTCATTTTAGTATGTAAGTATATTATGTAATTTTAGTATATAAGTCTTAGATACTTTAGTATCCCAAAACAGCATTGCATAATTTTGTTAGAATTAATTTCATATTAGAATAACATGTTATGATTTATTAAAATACAAAATATAGGCATTAATAATCATAGATAAAGTAGAGGAAAATACTTAGCAATTGTTAATTGATTACCATAACAGCGGGGGAGTCAAATACAAATATGAACAAGTAATCGTTTATATGAAGATAACCGATACTTAAACATTTTACGGAGCATTAAACAGTACAAACTTAATCGTAAATTGTGTCTTTAAGTATACCTATACGAATGGTACCACTATCGCTGATGAATTAGAATTTCGTATACATCATATTCTTGAGCGACTGGTCCTTGCTGTGACGCAGTGATTTGCTACCCAGGTTATTCCGTACCATGGATCACGTCCTAGGCAAGTAGCAACTTCAGGTTCTCTTCCTGGACCTTTACGAGAGACGACCATGAGAAAACTAGTTACTTAAACCTGGAATTAGCAGTTGTACAACTATCGCTGAACCGAACAACCTGAAACCACTTGCGCCTCACCAAACACGGGGTTAGCAGTTGTACAACTATCGCCGAATTGCACAACAACCTGAAGCCGCTCGCGCCTCACCGAACCAATATCCACAACACCCACCAAACCAGGCGCGCTCAGGCACAGAACCCGAACCGACAAGTGACTTAATTACGTAAAACACCCGATATACATAGTCTACTATTATTCGCAGACTCCCGGTTGGTAAATAATTAAAAACTGTCTGGATGATAGTTTGACATATTTCTTCGTGAAATTAGAAACAATCGCGTTGAACGCTTATATTGAAGTGTAAACTCGTCGGTCAACCGGCAACTCACTGGTCCTAGGTGTGTTCGGGAACGGGGTGAGTTAAAGTGCTTTTTGGTCGCCTTGCATACCGATGATGGCTGAATTATATCTTTATATACAACATTATATAAGACAGCTTTATATACCTCGAAACTCAACAATCATACAATTGATTAAGAGCCGAGGGGGTTTCTACGGGCGACGCGACAGTTATATTTATTAACTGCATGCATAATAAAAGTTGTCTAAGCAAGGCTATCGAAATATAAAAAGAACTTTAAATGCTTACCAGATGAAAAATTTCGGTGCCCAATTGAGTCTCGAACTGACCTAAATTTTGTATTTATATAGATGTATCTTTATCATATCCACGCATAATTTTATTTTAAAGGAATATCTCTCGATCTTGGTGAATAAAGGATGACGAAAAGTCATCGAAACCTCGTCATCTAATTAAAAGTATGGTTTATGATAAATATTCCTTTAAAACTAAATTTTGTATATTTAAAGAAAATTATTATATTACATTCAAAACCACATGATGAACCGAGCTATAAATGGTTTACAAAACAACGATGGTACTTATTCGAAGCGCATATAGGAGCGATACATTAATTTTGAGAGAGTTACGTGAGTGCTAATTAATTAGCAGCGGTTTTTTATGTATTAACTTTTTTATATATAATTTTTAACTTATATTTGTCAAGATAGAAGTCGGTTAAAAAAATAATGAATGCAAATTTAACTGCGTCTATCTTCGAATTACTATAAATAACTAACGTAAGAATAACACAATGAATAGTACATTATTATTATACTTTATTTTTAACAATCATAAAATTTGGATTTCATGCCCATTATTTAGTGAAATTTCGATGTACACTGTACGAAATAAGAAAAAGAATCTTATTTTCAAATATTCATGTTTTTCCAAATCAACCGCAGATAAATGTAAATAAATATAGTTTATTAATGAATATTTTAAATAATTATGTATAATAAAGATGAATAACTTGCCTTAAAAGACATTAAAAGAAATTGTTATAACTTCTCAAGATCTATTAATTTTTTCATAATTATAAAACCTAGAACGTTATAAAAATACTAAAATTAAATAAAATAATGAATTAATGAGGATAAAAGTAAACTTCTGGTAAATTAAAAAATATAATAGGATTGTTTATAAAATAATTTAATTTCAACTATGTACGCACTAAGTAGAAAAGTTATATATCTCCGCATTTAAATAACAAAATTATACGACGCATCTAAAGGGTTTTCGTATAGTGAATGCTAAAATTTCAACGAATAGATGTGTTATATAAAGTACACTTGTAACTGAGCAACTAAACACCATGAAAGGACAGTTGGAAATAGAAATAAAGTAAATGGAAAATTAAATGAATTTAAAGGAACGCATTAATTATATGTCCATGTGAATATATTCAAAGATGTATTAAATCATAAAATTTTCATACATCTTGATAATAAGACCTTTCAACTCTTTGCACCCTTGAGTTTTTCATCTCCGACTGGTTTAGCGTGTACTATTCGAAACTCGGACTAGCACTGCTCTCGTATTCAAAATGTATACACGTGATAATATCATTCTAAAAAAGATAAAGGACCGATTAGTCGGTAAAAAAGTCATCACCAATGTAACATTTATCACTTTCGTATGCGTGTATTTAATGTAAAGATAGAGATATTAAATGTAACTTAAAACTACAAAGCGGTGCGTAATTTTTTGATTTCAGATTGAATTATCTGGCGGCTGGACTAACGCCATCCTGGTACCACGCGACCAACGTCGCTCTTCACGCTGCAGCTTGCATGCTCGTTACACGAGTGAGCTTGGCTGTGGCTTCTCTACGCCCGGGATTCGCTGCCTTGACTGGCCTTCTTTTCGCTGCCCATCCAATTCACACGGACGCCGTAAGCTCGCTTTTCCTTTGCTATACGAAACATTTACCCCTAATTTCATTACTCCCCCGCCCCTCCTCTCTTCTGTGGGTGTGTGGATGGGTGAGTGGATCTTTGTGTACATATGCGCACGTATGTGTGTGTGTGTCCTTAATTACTTTGGTACTGTTGAAAGACGTGTGCGAAATCCGAGAATCGCGGGTGGATTCATTTCTCTGTGAAATACGGGGATTTTGTTGTTTGGCGGCGCAACTGTACCGTTGAACCTTTAAAATAACGTATTAGAAACTCTATTGACTGTAATATACTTCAAATTAATTCTACTGTATATTTATAAAATATTTTTCTCTCATGTAGGTATTGTATAACAAAAAAAAGAGTAGATAATA
This sequence comes from Theocolax elegans, assembly GCA_026168455.1. Classification (NCBI taxonomy): domain Eukaryota; kingdom Metazoa; phylum Arthropoda; class Insecta; order Hymenoptera; family Cerocephalidae; genus Theocolax; species Theocolax elegans. Next base: position 14,515,129 of record CM047425.1, on the reverse strand, counting down.
TTAGGTTTACCGAACCTGACACAATTCATTCTCAATATATATATCTTTACTCCTAAATGGGCGAATCAAAAATTATGTCAGGTTCGGTAAACCTAATATTATATATACCTAATATACATATTATTGCAATATTCGGAAAGTATATATAGTAGATCTAATTTTCTAGAATAAAAAAGTAGAAAAGCAACGTAAAAGACCAAGCTAAAAGAAAAAAAAGAAGAAAACGTTACACTATACACGTGTATCGAGAGAACTGATTCAAACTCGAAAAGTTAAAAAAAGAATTTAACAAAACATCGGAGTTGTCGAGCCTCTCTCCAGAAAAGCTCCGAGTGGTAAACCGGATACGCAATTCGACATTGGCCGTCACTTAAACCGAATGAAGTTACAACGCCATCACCACTAGAACTCTACTCATTTCTTTTTTTTTTTTTTGAAAGAAAGAAAAGCAAACAACAATAGATCGAAGCGCTTTGTCGTGGGAAGCCGCACTTCATCCGGCTCACCGGCGACAGTATAAACGATCGCGATCGACCGCGACGATGTTTGCGTTGTCTACCTCGTAGTAGGGTGCAGGAAATCTCTCCCTGGATGCACAATGCGCTGGCTATTACGGGGGATTAGGAGCGCGACCCTCTATAACCAAGAGAGCCTTAATTTTCCCCAAGGCGTCGTTATCTCGCTCGGGATACGCTCGATCCGGCAATGTTCCCTTCTTTTGCGATTCTACCGAGAATAAATAGACGAGTAGGGGCCGCGATTTCGAATAGGGTTTGATAAGTACTTCTTAAGTGCCTTTCAGTAGTGTTAAGAATTTTAATATCAACGGCGGGGTGGGTAGGGGAGGGGTGAGGGCTCGGTTGTTAATTTTCGAAACAGGCAATTAACTTTATTTTAACTCCGTTAATTCTTGAGGGTATATATACTTTTTCCTTACAATCTTCCAAGGGAATAATGAATTTAGATTCTGCTGAATAAGGTCTAATAATAAAATTGCTACTTTAAACTATCTTAAACTTACTGTACATTTATATTAACTTACTTATTCTATACATTATTATGATTTTACTCTTCTTCTTTACAACATATAAAATATAATTTATTGGTTATTCGACGAGAATCCTCGAAATTCTTATATCTAATTGATGCGAGATCTACATTACATTAGTAAATAGTCTTAGTCGTAGGAGTAATGCAGACCAAATTTGGTGTACCATCAGATCTTCTATTGAAATACAAAGGTTAATAGATGCATGTAATACAGTCAAACACAAGTACGCGTCCGAAATTACCGTCACATACCCAATTGTTGATCATGAACCAATTTCTGATCAGTGTATCATTTCAATAAAATAATAAGATTTACATAAATCTAAACGTTGCTACGCACAATTTGAAGGTTAAACAATCAATAATTGTTTAGTAGACTTAAATAGAAAGTGGTATATGTACCGAAAATTTACTGATCAGAAATTGGTACTTCCCGCTTTTTTTTCTTAGATTGTTGCTTACTTTAAAAATAGCACCTATTTTATTTTTCTGAGATGGCTAAAAGGAAGTTTAATACTTATACTTTCTGTATCCGTCTAAATATATACAATTATTAGCTTTTTTAACATAAAATTATTCTATGAACGTACAGATTTACCTTAATTGATCAACAATTGGGTATGTGACGGTACATGCAATTTAGATATTCTATTAATGAGAATTGACTAAAGGTGTATTCCATTGTTCAAATATTATACTAGAGCATATCTAAACGAAGCATTGTAAGTACATCGTCCATTATTTTATTGTGTGCATTTAAACATTTGTATACATTTTCTTTGATGAATTATTTTATCTGGAAATAGTTATCGATAACCACAACGTTGGATACATTTAAACCAAAAAATATTTTATCACTTCACGTATTATATATACTGACCGATAATATCAGTTTACAATATAAAAATAGTCTAATATCATTTTGATCGATCATTGGATTATCTGACTTTATCACGTAATCAATACGTATATTGGAATACATACATACCCCAAAAAACGTAAAACTAAAAGTGAAAATTGCAATAAACCGATTAAATTCGCAATTAAACTGATTCAAGTTAAAATATCATTTAATCGAACGACATATGCGTATAATGGTTGTGAATTTTTTAAAAATATATCAAATTTTTTTAAACAAAAAGGAAGATTAATGTAGCATTAAAAATGTTGAATATAAAACTAGATGGGGAGGACATTTTTAATTAACATAACGTAAAAGAGATAATTAAATTCTCGTAGAGATAGGTGATAACTCGGTAGGTTTAACCGTCGGTAATTTCACGATATACAAGATACAGAGAGGTATAGGAAATAGATGGGTAGAGGCGGCTCTCTCGTGGAGACGCACATATAACGTTGGTTGGAGCGAGGCGATTCGAAAACGGGTCGTTTCATCGTAGGTGCTGTTGGTGTGTTGTCACATCATTGCTTATGCCGGACCCGAGCGCGGCTTGTACTCCTTGTCAGGATCAGTTTGCACTCGCGTTCACCTGGGATACAGAAGCAAGCAATCGGAGGTAGTAGGGAAGGAGGGTTGGAAGAGCATCTGTTTACCGAAATGATCAAGTTACCGAAGGAGTATACCTAGAACACAGCTGCTTCTTGTACGATTGAAAGGTATCGTCTTAATTAAATTGTATAGTTCATTTTAGCGGTAGTATTGTGCTACTGCTGCTACTGCCGCTGCTACTATTGCTATACTATTGCCGCCGCCGCCGACTTAAATATCTTTGTCCGCATTCACAAAACGCTAATGGCCTCGTGACTAAGCGAATCGCTTATAATATTACTCTAATTTGTGTCGTTTCTTTATTATAATATTCGAACAAACAATTACCAATTCAATTTGAAATAATTTGAATTAAACCCAATTACGCAGTTGTGTACATCGAGTTATAATTTGACACTTCGTGCTTAGCAGCTAGGAACAAAGGATTTAGATCAGATACTTTCACATTGGTCGAAATTATTTATTTCGGATTTTAATCGATTAATTAAACGTAACTATATAAAAGCCTCGTGATATAAAATACCTGAGTCGAATAGATATTTTACATATATTTGAACCGAGTTTGAGAGAATTAAAATAGTTACTCGTAATCCATAACATTTTATAGATAGAATAACTTTTTAAAATTAAAATAACTTTTTAGTATAAAATGTTCATTAAAAGCTTTACTTTTGTTAGATGTAGTATTATTTTACATAAATTTTCACTAAATTTGGTACTACTGGCGTCCAGAGAGCCTTAGCTTTTAATGTTCCTTCGAAAAGAAGTTGTAAAATAGAGCCCATCTTTTAACTTCGAATTCTTAAGGTTCTATCATGAGACTACTTATTTTCCCTCTTTTCTCTAAAATGCTGAAGATGCAGAATTGAACGTATTTTATGTACCGTAAGCAGATGCATCTATTACTTTAAAATAGTCAAATGCACTTAAATAAATAGAGGGAATATTCCAATATACTGTCCAATAATTAACTCATTTTTTTACTTCTACTGTTAAAACATTTTTACTAAAAATTAATATTATAAAATAATTTTTCTCGACATATACTGCAAAGAATACTAAAATAGATTACCATATATTTACAGATAGATTTGTTTTTTAAAATAGCAAAATAAACAAGGGCGTTTTTGATTTACAGAGAATGTTAAAAATATTTAAAAAACAAAATAAAAGATTAGTTAATTTTCATTTTAATTAAGATAAAACTAGACGGTTATCAAGGTAAAACTTTGTCCAGATCTTAAAATAAATTATATCTTCCTGCCTTGTCAACTCAAGACAATTCAAAGCCAAAATTTTTAATTAAACTCAAACTTAGAATGTCCAGAAAATAATTTTGATCTTTATTTTTAATTACTTGTCTTGGCGATATAATATTACAATAAATTAAATATGTACGATTTCAGATAAATTAGAAAAACATTTTATGATTGTTGAATCATTTCCAAATAGTGCTTTTATAAATAAAAGAATGAAAATGTAGCACTTGACGTAGAGTAAGAAAGGAAGCACTATAATCAATGAGTGATAATCGCGCACTCGAGCAGAACGGTCCCAGTCAAAATAAAACGCTCACACGATGGTCACAGAAGCTCGTTCATGAGCTATTGTCAAGGTGAAGTTAGGACAATGCGAAGAGAAGTAGGGAGGAGCGAATGGATCGCAGATGTGCAGTCAAAGACCGTCGACTCTCTCCCTCTCACTCTCATTCTCTCTCCCTCTCTCTCTCTCCTCCCTCTCAACAAGAGTGCTTCGAGTCGCGAGAGGAGACCGACACTGGAACAGATATAAAGGGGGTGGGGAGGATGTGTATAGTATACAGAGCGCTGAGGTTATACCCTGTCGTTTCGTGCACGATGTTCTTCATTTGTCAGAACTAAAAGAGCATTCTTGATTTTGAGTAATGCACTTGAGTATTGAATTCGACGAATTGTATTATTTTTTTCTTTACCGTACCTCTTAATTGAATCGATTTCGCAAGTGGTGGGTGGGTAACGTATACTTGCTCGAAAATAATGTTACACGTAGGAATATTGATTAGCGGTGTGTTAAAGAATCAATCCTTCAGTCGAGTGGTTTTTTCGATTATTGAATTAAAGGAAATTTCATGCGATTCGCAAAGCAATTACACGTGTGTGTACAGGTTATCGGTAACCTTTAGTAGGAAATAATTAATACTCGTTTTTAAAAGTATAATGACCCTGTTGTTAATACCTTGTACCTTTTTTTTTATAAAAAGAAAACATATCGATCTTCAAATGGTGTTTCAATATTTACTTGTTTTAAATATTTCATTATTATATCATATACATTAAATAAATAAATTATTACCAAATTCGAATATGTACTTTTCATCGGTTTTTTATATTCTGTTCTAAAGTATGATGTTACATTTCATTATCTCTTGTTAGCAATATGTGAATGATTTAAACTCAAACAATATAATATTTATTTAATATTATTTGTTTATTGTGTATTGATTTACAACGGTATTGTAAATCTTAAAGCTTTCTGATTCGTATTTAACAAAGTTGACCTATTTTCGTGACTGACAGTATACGCTACATTATTTATTTACTGCCTATATTTGATCATTATATATTTTTAATACGTATCGGAGATCAATTTAATATTGAGTTTAGATATTGAGGATCGTGATATAACTTGATTTCTATTATTTTGTTTTTATATATATGCGAATAATATTTAGCTAACACTTTACGTATAATTACTTTCTTTAATTAATCGTGATTTAGGTATATAAAAATTTTTGCGCATAAGAGCATGATATAATAGTATAATAATCTGCTGTATTAAAAAGTAAAAGTCGAAAAAAAATACAAGAAGCAACAGATTATACAAAGACGCTGATAAAAAGAAAAGTAAAACAATTATGAGTTATTAAGAAAAGTATTCTTAAGCTTTCTTTTCAGCATGTAGTTAATACGGTGCAGTGTACTTAATAAGCATATATTACGTGGAATAACACAGTGAAATAATACTATGTAACAGATTTTAATACCAACCAAGTCGTCAGCTTAATCCGGTTTTTATAATTCATTCAAATAAGTGTAATGATAATTTAAAGCTCTTACATTAAAGAAAAAAAGAAATAAAGAATGATATAAAAAGAGTTTTATTTATACTAAATATAATTTAGAGTTCAGTGAACGTTATGTATAACTTTAAACTGAAGTATTTTAATTACAACGTAATATTATAAAATTATTTAATAGATTAATTAAAAAATTTTATTTATCTTTACAATTATACACATATTTCCTCTAGATTGATAATCGAAGGTGTAAACATTTTGAATTCATGAATTAACAATATTGGGTTTAGCAAGAATACAAGATGCATCAACTTATTCAGCTAATAGGTCAAATTGAGTGACTCGATCGTAAGAAGACCTTTGGTGTTGTATACCTTTCGAATAGATTGGCTCCTACAAAGCGAAGTTTCAACCAAACTTGTATCCCTACCTAAATCCCAATAGAATTGATTTCAAGTGCATACACTCATACATCAACGCCTGCGCAGATATCTGATACAATTAAGAAAATTAATCACTTTGTTGGAGGAAGAGAGGAAAAAAAAGGCCAATCGGTTTAACTTAGGAGAAATTTCAATCAGTCGCGGGTAATAAAAGTCGCGGCAAGGACAGCTCGAGAATGCTGATTACTTGTTTAACCGGCTCGTAAAACTCTCGTCGATCGTCAAGGCAAGAGACAGAGACCGAGGGATTTAACGTCGTCGAGGTTGCCTTTTCTCGAGTTCTAGGAGCAACCTAGAGAGCGTCAGATGCGCGTGTGCACCGGGTTGTTTTACTGCCTCGCAGCTTCTCTTACCGGCTTGTCGCTTTCTTTGTGACGCCACTTACCTTCTAGTGCGAAGTTTTTGGTTTCCCGATTTAACTGTAAGCTGATTTTTGAAAGGGATTTTCTTCCTTTCTTTATATGGCGCTCTTAAAACTTCCTTCTGTAAATGGATTTCTTGGAAATGAAAAACCTTTTACTGGTTTTACTTCTTAAAAAATTTATTTTTTATATTCCATTAAATACGATTTATATACGTATATTAATCCGGTTTCGATAAAAATCTTTAACACAGATTATTTTCATAGGTTTTCCTATTCGTTCTTTTTAATTGTAAAACTTGTTTTTTATTAGCAAAATCGTAAAAGCTATACATTTTATAGAAAAAGTCTTAGCTTTGATGTAAGCTCAAAATATTTGCTATTAGCTTTGAAATCAACAACTTTTTAATTGCCTTAATGCGTTTCGGATAAAATGAAATCATTTTTCATTCTGTATTTGGTAAAAAAAAATGATAAAGCGATAACGTTTTTACTTGAATAGTTGCTATATATATACGTGTAGAATAAGAATAAGAAAATTTATATTGTATAGTACGTCTAATACTCCATTTCTTTAAATTTATTCGTATAAAAATTCGATGTCGAATGCACGATGCTTGTAAAATTGCATTATGGCATATTTTTTAATAAATATGTAAATTCTGACTATATATATTTAGAGTGAAAAGGTAATAAATTATATATTAATTGAACGAAAATAAGGATCGTATGTACATAATTTATACACAATGCTGTTATCTAAAATTCAGCGAAAATGTATACATTTTTAACCGTGATGATTAAGAGGGACTTGTATCCTGAAATTCACGTAGAAATAACATTTTCTTGTTGTTATTATGATATTAACGAATTTTGATATACGCTTTTATACTCTAACCTAATGTAACTCATTACAAAAAATTGTCATCAATCTCATGAATGTATTATTTGACAGCATCAATTTTCATGAAAACGATTTTGTGTTGAAAAGCAAATTGGGCATTGAAGTTAAAATTGACTTTGAAAACTCATTATTACGGGCAATAATATATGGAAATTGGTGCATTAAAAAATGTTAATGTTTAATAATGATGATTTTTAACACCAGTAAGATTCTTCCTATCATTATTACTATCATTACTAATACTACTGCTATTGACACTATTAATATTATCATTATTACAAAATTTAATATTCTGTGATTCAGATATATTAAATGTTTAAAAATGTTAGTTATATATTTATTGAAGGTTTAAGTCGCTTTTCTCAAATCATCTTATAAAATATTCATCATTTAATTATGGTAAATAATTCAACATACGACAATTACCAATTAAACGATTAACTAACATTTATTTACTAATGTTTAAGAATCTGTACGTAAATTGTTGAAACACCGAGAAGCGGGGCTTTAATTTAGATATACTTTCCCGGTATCAAGAGGATTGAAGCGATTTGATATAGGTAGTAGAAGCCGCTTCAGGTCTAAAGCATTCATACGTGGCGTCTGTCTTAAGTCTAAACCTTACTACTTGCTTAATGTATATGCATGTAGACACACAACTTCATACTGTTCCATAAAGTTTAATTGAAATTTCTCAAATTTCCCATGGGTTTAGGTATCCGATCGTTGATTAATATTTATTTTCTTACGCTTTATATGATATTCAACTATCAACTTTCAGTCGCCTGCTATACATAAGAATCTAACTTTTATTAAATAAAATACGAAAAAAACTAAAACTACGATATTCTCAAAAAAATATATTTGGGATTTTCCTAAGTTTGTTTATTTATACACGGATAAAAACAGTACCTAAATGTTTTGGATATTAATGTAATGCCAGTGTGGTTAAAATTTTAAGGTGATTCTCAATTTTTATATACAATTCTGAGGCAAAATTATAGAACCAAGAGAACGTCAATGTTTTATCCATAACATTTGGGTAAATTTTATTTGAGTCCTCTTTCTGTGATTGAGATCTCCGGGAAACGGATCTTTACCAAATTTTACTTTGGGATATCTTTACTAATATAAAAATATAAAGAAACACAGAGTTTTAGACTCTAATGTTTTTTACGATAGATACAAGCATGTAACGAAAAATTTCGTCGAAAAAACCCTTGACTTTGATTGCTTATAACTCGAAAACAAATAAATATAGGATTCCAAACTTAAATCCTGAAGAAAGTTGAAATCAAGTAGATTAGAGTTAAAAAAAAGAAGCTTAAATATCGTAATTTGCTCAAAAGTTATGAAAGAAAAACGAATTTAATGCCAAACGATTTTTTAGGCCAAATTGTCTTCTTTTTTTATTTTTTCCATAACTTTAGACCAAATCAAGATAATTAAGCTTCTTTTTTTTAATCCAATCTACTTGCATGAACTCAGCTTTCTTCTGGATATAAGTTTGGAAGCCTATATTTATTTGTTTCCGAGTTATAAGCAATCAAAGTGAAGGGTTTTTCGCCAAGAGTTTTCATTATTTGCTTGTATCTATCGCAAAAAAGAGTATTAGAGTCTAAAACTCTGTGTTTTTTTATATTTTTATAGTAATAAACATATCCTAGAGTTTGGTAAAGATCCATTTCCCGGAGATGCGACACTCTCCTTGTGAATTAAAAAATAAATATATATATGTGTAAAACTGAAGTTTCTACCATTATAAGTTGAAGATAAAGTTAAACTAATTGCAGCGGAAATTTGCTAAATTACGTAATCAGTAATATCTATAGATTAAATACGCAGATAAATTAGCCTACTGATAGATTAGTGGGCTATTAAGTGCCTAATCTTGTGGTAATTTCCGTTAAATTTCTCCTTCTATTAAGTAGTAACTACCATAACTACATTCTGCATTATGAAATACATATTTTATATGTGTTATAAAAATCTTTTATAATATTATTTTCGAAGAATTTTAGAATATTTTAAATAACAATTTATTATTTACGTATCGTGCAGAGTATAAAAGTATATTAGATTTTGATAAAAAAAAGATACACTCAGAAATAATTTATATTTTACGACAGAACTTTTCCATTCCTTTTTTTAAAATAATTACTAGGTTACATTATTTTCCTATTTTCATCTTACATATAAGCGTGATATATTTCAAAGCAAAAATATATAGATCAGATCAAGTGAACAATTCTGAAATTATTAAAAAATTATATATTACAAAGTTGCGATAATTTGGAAAAGTTAATTACATATAGTGTCATTGAAGAATATGATAAATAAGACTCAAGTATGTACTACTTTACACAGTAAATTTAAATATAATGCAACAGAACTGTATTTAACGCAATATCACTGTTTAAAAATACGAAAACGAAAGGAAAGGATCCATTAAATTATTAGAGACGATAGTAAAGGGGAGAAAGGTAAGCTTTTATAAATATCCAAGAGTTAAAAAGATGTAAATTATTTGACAGACAAATTCAACGAAATTCCCTGTAGTCGGTCTCGGAAGTAAATTTCTTTCTCTCTCTCTCTCTCTTTCACTTAGTTTCCTGGTGCATTTACGCTTGAGCGCGGGAAGAAGACGGCGACAGGGAATCGTCGAGTCGACTCGGCGAACGTACCTTCATTATCGCCGACTATCGATTAGGCTGCCGGAAAGGCTCGTAGCGGCTTCAAGAGTCGCTGGAGTTAACAGTGCAAGTTTAAAGTGATTTATCTCTGATTTATGTAGCTTATACGCGTAAGAAGAAAAAGAGAGAAAGGGAAGTAGGAATATCAGCGGAAAAAAGGCGAAAGAAAAATGTCTGCCAAGTTTTTCTGCGCCTCACTCTCTCTCTCTCTCTCTTTTTATCGAGTATATAAGCGAGTGAAAAAAAAGGTACTTTTGAAATAAAAAAATAGAAGAGAAAGGCATTATTACGAGCGTAGAGAGATCAAAAGCGGAATAAACTTTTTTTCACCGGGAATTTAGAACATTTCATACACCTAAAAAAAAAAGAAGGGCTGGGAAAACCACTATGTTGTTGATTGCTCGCTTCATGGCTGCGATACAAACGTGAGATTGTGTTTCTATCTGCGAACAACTTCTGTCAAAGAAGATCTTTTATCATCCGATATGAATCTAACAATTTTCTCTCGTCTCCCGACGAAACGCAGAAATAGTTTAAGGTAAAATAAAGCTTATACAACTCATATTTTCGTTTGAAGAAGTTTATACACGCATTTAAGAGGCACGTACATACATTTCTTTTCTATAATCAAAAATTGTTTCCTCTTTTTACCGGCGAAATTTTCATTTTAAAATTATTTTTAAATTACAATCCATGCACCATGGGTAACAATTTTATTGCATTCCCTATCGCTATAGACGTACGTATTTTTTTTTTGAATTATTATTATTGGAATATTATCTTGCCAAACGTAAAGTATTACCAATCAGAACTAATTTTATTTACGACTACCCGAGTTAAGTTCAATCGGGTTTTAGATTCAACTTTTTTGGAGGACTACGTACCAAAGCCGAAATCACTTTATTCTAAAGTACCTAAGTGAATTATCAATGGATTATCATATAAAACTTTTTGGACATTAGAAGTAGTCTATATGTTGACATTGTGAATGGATGTGGATTATTGATAAGAATGTTTATGTTCATTAATGCTGAATATTCGTGTAATAATGGCAGAACGGTGAAGGCGCGTATTAATGCAGCTAACAAGTATTTTGAATGTTTACATAAACCTTTACAAATACACGTATGAATAAGTTTATAATATAATATTTCAGACGAATTTTAATAATACGTATATAACTAATTCAAAGAAGTACATGGTAATTCTGATTATAATAGCGATAGCAATAATAATAATAATAATAATAATAATAATAATGATAATGATAATAATAATAATGATAATAATACCAAAAATAGTAATAATAAATATCTCACGTAGATTTGAGCGTGAAGAGCATTTAATTCGTCGCGGCAACTAAAATTTCTATCCTCGGAAAATTACTTACCAAGTGCATATAATTCCATAAAAATAAAAGTCCGCATAAATAGCTGATGCAATTAAAATTTTCATTTTCTTTCTCCGAGGAGCGCAACACGGCAAACGCTACAATTTGAGTGCACGCGCACCCGTCATGAAAATACACGGTTCCCTACGAATGCGCCAAGATCGCATTACGAAAATTAAGGAACGAGGCAAAACCGCGCGAGGTTCCTCCATATGTGTATACGTACGTGGAAGTGTGCGCGCGTTCGTAAGAGGAGGCGGAACGTATAACCGAGTTACTCTATCGCGGGTGTATGTAAATGTTTGAGCCTTTTATAACGTCACCGGTATATTACCTGGCCTTGTGCACTCTGTAGGAGTCCACATTACGAGCTGATAGGATCACCCTTCAAACCGCAGTTGAATCGACTTCGTACCCTTACCCTACCCGCTCTCGTGCGACCCTTAAACCTGATGCTTATGCTGTGCTACCCACCGGTATAGTGCGCCGTTTACCCGACTTCCAACTTTACTTTTCTCCCTCGACTCGCCCTCTAGTGCTTTTATTTCTTTTCAATCAGCCGTTCATTAGTCATCTGCATTATTATTTACCTTCTCATTTTCCTTGTTTTCATACTTGCTAATTATTCAAGCGTAATCACTACTCTGTTTGCATATACTTACGTTCATTCACATTTTTAGAGCTTTCCCTAATTATACGCGTCGAATTCGTTGCTACGATGTTTCAAAATTAATGTTTAACAATGCGTTAATTTTACGGGATTGAATAGGTATATATATATTTTATTTCAATAAGTGACTGTAAAAACGAATCGTGAGTGATAAAATTTCCATTACACCCCCTCCGCACGCACGAGTGGCCATTGGTGATATAAAAAAAACTAGGAGGTATACGAGTATAAAGGTGTGCATTTTTCCAAGTATAGAAACAAGGAATAAGGCAACTTTCGCACGTACTCGAGTGCAAGAGAGTTCGGAAGACGCCAGCACTCCACAGGACATTTAGTTTCTAAACCTTTAAGCTTTCGGTGGACTGCGGACAGAAAATTGGCTACAAATAGAGAAAAAAGGAGGACGACCAAGGGAGACTGCGGGGCGAACCGACGACGTCTCGAATGACCGTCCCGGACATTTCATTAACGGATATTGCTTCGAAGCTCCAAAACGTCGAGTTTCCGCAAGCTTAGGAAGCGCCCTCGAAAAACGTCGACAAAAAGAATTAGTACTAGACACGACTCACCCCGAGTTAATAACACGATATTGTCGACTCAATTAGTTTCGAGGGATTTTCGACCACGATTTAACTTTGCGCGCTTTACGAATCGCTCGTACAAACTTTCCCACACACACACACACACACACATACATACATACATACGTACATCCATACCATACACACACACAGAGACACACACACACGTGCGCGCTCGCGCGTATATTCCTAACCATTGGCTCAGTTTCTTGCTGCCATCGGAAAAAAAGGTATATCGTATGCGTACTTTTTTTTCTTTCGTGAATTCTGTAAAATCTGAACTCGAAAAGAAATAGGAACGTAAAATTTAAATTTTGACGAGACCGCTTTATTGCACTTTTTACTGCTCACGAATACGCCTCGGCTAAATTTCATTTACGAGCTCACCTCCCTTCTCTTTCGAAGAGAACAAAAAAAACGGAGGATAAGAAGAAGAAGAAGAAGAAGGGAACTTCTCAATTTTATCAAGCTTGATTTGAAAAATGTATATTTTCCGTATAGGCAATAATGTTAAGAAAATTCGTGATGGACGCGCAGTCAAGTTTGATTTCCGGCGAGTTGTATTTAATTACGGTGGGAATGTCGAGGGACGCGCGCGGACGAGCGGGAAGCGATTTAATCGAGTTTAAACTAGACGTATGTGTACAAATAACATTCGTATCGTGTGTCATGCGCCACCGGGGCTTACTTAAGTACTTGGTCACATCCGTTAGATGCACTCGTAACCCCAAAAGATAATTCGCTCCACTATGCTCATTAGTTCTTCGAAACAATGAAGGATGTTAAGTACGCGTATACGTATATGCCCGATGAATAAACGTCATCCGACTAAGAGGAACGCGGACACCGCGGTGTCGCTTGTTCCTCCGATTATATATTATCTGCTATATAAATATATGTGTACCCGTACATTCCAACTATTTCTGCGATGTTAAATTTCACAGGGCCGTCGCGCTTCTCGATTTTAACGTTCTTAGCGGTGGCTAAGTGGTTTTCTAGCGCGCTCTACGCCATCCTCCCTCGTATATGCAGGTCACGTGATTTTACGTGAAATTTTGAGATTATAGTTCCCGAGTTTGGATTTTCTTCTGGCAAAAACTACCGATCCCAACAGAATTTTTGCCTTGTGAACAAAGTTTAATTGAAACTTTTGTTCCTCCAAAAGTATTATAGTTTCTTTTCGTATTTAATTTTGATATTTACACGCGCTGAAAGACAATTTATCGGTTATCGTTGAAATTCGAGATGCGTAATTTGTATCATTGCTATCCATACTCGTGTCGATCTAACTTAATTCGTAAATTGACTGTGTACGGCCAAATCTTTAATTTGAAATCGGTGATAACCCCTGTAAATAAAGTTTTTACTTGATTTCTGGGTAATCAACATTTCATTACTACAATTAAATTACTACCAACTAGTGTCATTAAATATTTAGTGATTAATAAATTATTATTATATTGTGTCGACGTTTATTAATTACTAGTATAAATTATTAATTACTCTTATTGATGATATTATAATTAATTACTGTACGTTTAAATAATAATATACTGATTTATAACTTTTAACGAATGATTACGGGAAATACTTACGTATAAAAAAATTTAATAATATAACAAACATATGTTATTAATTATATTTTAAAAATATTACGCAGAATTAAAGTTTGCAAAAATATATATCATTATTACTAAATTTTCATTTAAATCAAGATTTTTTTTCATTTACTTTATTATATCAAATATTATTTTAGATATTATATAATTAAATATTAATGAATATTGTGAAAGCAAATTAAATTATTGGAGAAATATACCCAATAACAATAAAAAAACAATTTACTATGCATGTAGAATAACAACAATATGTAAAGTGAACTGTTTGTGATTAAATTATCCGTGAAAAGCTATTGTAAATATACACGAATATTTATTATTACAGTAATATGCAATTATTGTTTTGCATATTATCAATAAAAATAATTTATCTAAAAATATCCTGTAAAATGTATATGTATAAATTGTGGCCATACTTTTGTGCAAGATGAAATACTTATCTGTAGTTTCGATGACATGTCTGATTCACTTTTTTGTGCGACTGACTGTTCAACCCATATGCTTGGGTCGCGAAACATTTATTGTTCTATGGCTCTGATTAATTGTCATTCAACATTTCTTACATTGCTTTATCTTATTTAATTAAATAGAAAATCAGATAGAACTCTTAATTAACCGATTATTTGTCTACGTTGATCTTTATATTTAAGGGTTATTTATTTGATGAAAAATAATTGTAGTCATTGTTGTTAACAAACCTGGTTCCGTCAATTTTTGATAAAAATATAGCTCGTAAGAAACATAAAACTTAAAAAAAGCTTTGTAAATATATATAGTATCGTATAAAATGTCTGTGTGTCTTCAAGATATTATGAATGATACATTGCTAAATAAACAATAACGTAGAAAAATATAAAGAAGAAGAAGAAGAAAAAGAAGAAGAAGAAGGAGACGAAGGTAGTATTAAAATTGCACAAAGTAGAATACGATGTCCCGTAATGGTTTTTGCATATTCTTCCGTCAAATGTTATCGATACTTCGATCCGGTTATACACTACTTTTGAAGTTCAAAAGCAAAGAACGTCATCCCTGATTCTAGAGAAAAGAAGCGAACGAAGATAAATAAATATTGAAATTGAGAAAATATTACGGCGACAAAGCGCAGTAAAAGGAACGAGCGGTTTTATATCGTTATCGCTTAACGCTTTCCCGTGGTCACGAATAAAAGAGAAGTAAAATGGGTCCTGAAAAAAACGAAAAGAAAAAGTGCCCTGCAATGGCTCGTATTATCTGCAAAAGCGTAGACTCGATATCTCTTGGTACTTACTCTTCTCGAACAATTCGCGTTTGGAACGAGATCGCCCTCTGCCTACAATATATATATATATACACATGTATATCTATATATATGTACAGAAAGGTATATACATAGGTATAGGTACACTTGCATAGGTATGTGTAATCTGAAGCTTCGACTATACTATTCGACGATTCACAAGTGCGATAAATTATGGCCAAAAGTCAGTATTGTATCGACAATTCGAGCCTGGGGATATTGTAGCGGTCATTATCGTGGGCTAAAGTACTATTTTTAAATCACATTATTGGATGTTGTAAGTACAACTTTCCTATGTCTTAGATATTACTCTATTCCCTGGCTATGTTTCGGAAATATTTCTTAAGGTTGATAGTACACGTGTAGAGAGTCGAGCGTTACTGTTAACATGGGTGTAACACATGGTTATGGTCTCTCCTTGAATAATAATAATGCACTACTTCTTCCTTTTCTACATTATGAATTCTTTTAAATTTTTATACTTCATTTCCTTTTCTTTTCCATCCAGGCAATACATATTCAACATATTTATTTATTACGTATATTTGATCATTTTTTTATTTATTATTTATTATTCATTTTTTTCATACTTTAACAAAAAGTGTCAAGAATAACGTAACATTAGAATAAATAATTTAGAAAAGTTTTTGAAAATTTGTTTACTTGTTAATTTAAAGAACTTAATATGCTCGAAGTAAATCTTGATTGAATAAAGTTTAATATGTGGTCTGCAATGGCTTGGTAGGTGAGGTGGTGAATTCATACCCGGAGGTGTCCCTGATTTGATTCCCGATCTCTGACGATTGATAGAACCACCACTGCAAAATGTATTTTCAGCAAGTGCTTTCTTCTCAAAAGATATTCGATGAGCTTTGTTGCTGATTAGCACCAACATGGGAGTATAAAAAGAGTAAAGTTAAAATAATAATAAAAAATAGTTTAATATAAATTCACTTAAATTTGATGATCAACATAATATAGCTCGGATGATATTTTCAGAAAGTCCATATTTAAGTAGGTTTCGAATCAGGTGTACGGGTTGTTCCTCAAACTCCAGCCGATACTGAGAAATACACAGTTTTCTGACTATTTCTTCAAAGTCCATTTAATTATCTTTCATTATTTAACCGGCTACACAGAAAAAACGCCATAAAAATAGGACGATATTATATCCAAAATTTATAATCCCCGCATATATTTGACCTATAATCGTGAAAGACTAATGCAGAATAAGATGTTTACGCGGGTGCATTTTATCTTTTCTCTCAACGCGTTGTCTATCATCGTTGCTTGTACGAAACCGTCATTTGTCTAGCGATCATACGCTTACCGGAATACTCGGCTGCGCATAAAGTTAAAGACTATCAATAGGTTATAGATTCGTTTTTGAAACAAAACCTCTTATAGTGAAAACAAGTGAGAGATGAACAAAGAAAGGTACCAACGGAAAAACAGAGTCGTGGTTAAATGACGCGGGCAGGAAAAGAAGAGCGGGTATGGAAAAATAGCTCGAATGAAAATCGGTGATGGAGGAAGAGGAAGAGGAAGAGGAAGAGGATGAGAAGAGAAGAGAATAAGAGAGAGAGATGAATGACAGGTGCAGAGCATAGTGGGAGGCATTGAAAACTTGGAGAATGACGCGCTCGGACCTCTCGTTTCCTCTCGCATAAAACACACACGCGCTACCGCGAATGCAAAAGGGGGTTTTATGTTTTCGCGTATCATTGATTGCACGCGCGAAATGGAATCACGGGCACGCGCGACAAAGGCGATTGTCAGAGTAAGGCTACAGTTTCACTCGATGCTCTTGAAAAATAATACTAACGAGGCGCCTCTTCTTGATACTCCGAATATAACGATTAATGGGACTAAATACATCAAACGTATACTTCTTTCTGTAAAATGTATTAAAATAATATTTGAAAGTGAATTTGTAAAACCTCTAAATGTTTTTTTAAATACCGGTTTTAGTAATAGTATTAAAAAGTTTGATATTGTACAGTTAAATTAAAAAATTACTTTTATTTTATTTTAATTATAGCTTATGTAAAATAATCCTTTTTACGCAACATTTAAAAAAATTAATAGAATTAAATATAAACTACACAGAAAAATTAATAGAAAACTTAATTTATTGTATTTGAAAAAATATTTCTTTGACTGTGACGGAAAAAATATTTATTTAAAATAAATAAATATTTATTTATTTTAAATAAACTTT
The DNA here is from genome assembly GCA_026168455.1 of Theocolax elegans. Lineage (NCBI taxonomy): Eukaryota > Metazoa > Arthropoda > Insecta > Hymenoptera > Cerocephalidae > Theocolax > Theocolax elegans. The sequence goes on along the minus strand of CM047425.1, from coordinate 14,497,356 downwards.
ATTTAAATCAAGTTCAGCTTATTTAAATCTATAAAATATTTATGTATTTTAAGTGATTATTTTTTTCCGTCATAGCCAAAGAAATATTTTTTCAAATACAATAAATTGTTTTTTCTGTGTAGACGTGACCTTTAAACTACGCAGATCCGTCGATTGATTTATATTTAGCACATTGAGAATTTGAGAAATCAGATACAGCTGCAATTGTTGTTGCGAAAACACTATGACTTGATCAAACCATTAGAAATTAAAATCCGTTTCCTATATAAATCCTTTTTACCTATCTACATTATTAATTCTAATTATTAATAATATAATTCATGGTATATTTCGATCTAGTTCGTTGGACGCATAACTATACTAAAACATTCCACTGAATATCTAACAGCAGTATAATCTTGCGAAACTACGTATAACTTACTCGATACAAGTGTAGAACTCAAATATGACTCCACATAATTCTCATACACCTATATACGTTTAAATAATCACACATATTAATATCTATTGATTCATATGGGAAAGTTAATTTTTCCGTGAAGGTTTATCCATGAGGAAAATTGAGCTGTTACATTACTTTCGCGCTTTGGGCCCTCAAGTGTAGCGAGGAACGACCCAAAGGACTTGCCGCCTCCTATAATCAATTAGAGCGCACGAAAGCCGAGGGAAGATGGTAATAGAGTTACAGCAAGTATAAACTAGAGCAAACTACTAGACGCGAGCGGCGTCGATGCAACCGATAGGATGTAAATACGTTCGGGATCGTTGGGACTAACCCCCACCCCCATAAGTTCCGAAGGAAACTTGCCCTTCATATCTTCGAATTATTGCACGATATATTGCTAAGAAAGAAAAACGGTCCCAAAGTGTAATAATACGTGGAAAAAAAACAAATAAGGAAATTCGACTCTCGAAGACGTTGCAATGAGATAAATCTACGTGGAGTTTGTCAGTCACGAGTTCACTGATTTATCACGGCAGTCCAGAGCCGTTATCTCCGTTATCTTAAATAGACTCGGCTCGGGGCCACTTCTTCGTCTTGACATTGACGAAGCACGCTTATATATATATATGGGTCATTTTTTAACTCCATGAAAAAAATGCGTCTAGCTACCAGTATGGACTTTTAATTAAAGAGGTTCGTCTGATACGCCAGGGGAGTTGAAAAGTGTTGGGAGGTATAGTTTTATTTTAACACTTGGGGGGATAATATATTTTGAACTAACGTGAGAGTTATATGTCAATTATTCTTGAGATATTAGGAGAAACGTGATACAAAAAATGACGTCGGCGATAAATTCTAAAAGTAAAAATTATAAATGCACAAAGTTAAAGTTCTAATTACTCGAATATTCCGCTGATTAATTCGATACCGTATATAGGTTCATCAATAATTTTATTTAGCATCGAATTATAATATTAATTTTACATCATTAATCGCTATCGTTGAATATCGTCGTTATAACCGTTAAAATTATAGACAGGCGGAGTTGTCATACAGTTTCCGTCGATGCGGTAATGCAATAAATTTAACGAAACGGTGTAATAATAATTGAATATGGTGAAAACCACATGTGGTATATAGGTAGATGTAACGTACACTCCCAACGTTTTATATAAGTTAGAGCGCGAAAAGTTTTTTTTATCATAGGTATATACAGATATATACACGTGGATGAGCCTTTGTTAGGCGATTTTATGATCTGTCAATTTTTACGAGTAGTAAAAGATATCCGAGTACGAGTTTGAACTGAACCAACCGTCCAGAGGTAGAAGGGGTGGAATTTCTTTTATGGCTCTGCAGAGGGTCGTTTCATTCATTCGTTCGAGCGTAGCCTCATTTTCGGATGCTCCAATTTTTCTTTCCTTTTTCCTTTTTTTTTAATGGAACGCCCACTTTACTTAGTCAAGAACGTTACTAAACCCGATAATACGTTTTATACGCTGAATAGTTTATGACCGACTTGGCTGCGGTATGAAAATGTAACTTCGTTAACGAATAGTTTGAATTTATTTAAACCTTGTATAATCGGTTTTAACTGCTAAGTAGTTTATTGTCATTTCGAATGGTAAATGCGTGCAGTTTAATGTGTTTAACATCTGACTTTTCGTGCGTTAAGGAAATTATCATTGTATTTTATGTACTTTTCAAAGTAATTGACATTCGAGAGTATCTGTTTACTCAAGTTTCAATGATAAGTATTTCGGTATTAATGCAACCTAAACAGACGCAGCTTCTGTGCTAATTTCGCTAATGATAAAAGCTACACAACTTAATTTACGTAGTATATATAGTATTATTCATTCTAATTTATCCAAAAATTATATTTAAATATATTATTAATTAAGATTGTTTACATTATATAATTTTATAATTTATATGCAGGAGTTCAAGTTAATTTTTCATTAATTAATCATCCCGACTCGCACCAGGTTGTCAAAAGTGCCGGTATAAAAGAAAAATAATTGTCAATAAACTGTTTTGAAATTTTTATTTTAACCACTTATACTTACTTATAATTTACGTTTTATGTAAAAATTTCGAGTAACATGAATTTTTTTACTTGAATACCTGAAACGAATGTCAGTCAACAACCGTGTAATAAAGAGACTTTTAATGATTTTCATGCTTCAAAAATAGTTCGTATAAAAAGGTTAAAAATGTACTTCGTATAATAGCTTTTATTCATTATATATACAAATGCGTAAATTACTTACAATACTTGTTCTTGTCAATAATAATTCCTCGTATTAATTAACAGTCAATTAATATGCTTCTTGTACGTTTAAACAAAAAGACATTCCACGTATATGATAAGAAAAAAAAACTAATTAATTTCAAGTATGCAAAGAAATATAATTTTGCAGATGAGTTACGAGTGCTGCTTCTTTGCAGTTCTTGTAGACACGTAGTGAATCTCCAGAAAAAAGAAGAGCGTCTTTTGTTTCGAGATATGTTCCGCTTTTTAGAGCACCATCCAAACGATATTATTGTTACATTATATCTGCAACGAATGTTGTACAAATAAAAACTTAATAAAAGACGTATTATTCATTTTTATTATTCGAAACTGTATGTTAGAGGAAAATATTATTATTTATCGATTTAATTATTACACTTTAGAAAATACAAATGTAAATACAAAAGCAGAAATGCATCCACCGATAAATGAGAATTTTTATATAACGATTCGTATTTCAACAATAAAACGTAAAATATACATTGTGCATTAGTAAAGAAGGAAAAGAAAAACGCTATAAAAGGTAAAATGTATTTTTGTTTCAGGTGACTGGAATCGTCGGACGGGCGGATGTCCTCGCCTGCATATTCTTCCTCTTGTCGTTTCTCGCTTATCACGGGTAAGTCTCACCGGGCGCATCTACTCCTACAAGAAAACGAGAACGTCCATTCACGAGAAAGTTGGCAAAAAAGGAGGCATTTCGGCCTTCTTTGTGCGCCTTGCATTCATATTCGGTGTAAAAAAAAAAGAAAGAAAAAAAGTGTAACGCAGAATAGAGAGAATCTCGCGACAATGCAAAGTTTCGATGTTAAGAAAAGCGAGTAATCGTGGCTGGGTGAAAAAACAATTGCTCGATTCGCGGCAAAGGGAGAAGTTGATAAAAAAAAGAAACTTGTCTGGACGGTCGATAAGAAGGCTCACCCGGAAACCAAGTGAATGTCGGAAGGAAAAATGTGTGTCAAGTACTAGGTATACTTTTAAGGTTAAAGTGCACTGAAAATATTACGAAACATCACGTTTTTAAGATTAATTTATTCTGCATATGCAGCGAAACTTTACCTATGTAAATAAATACAGGTATATACATATATACAAAGTTTACGTGTAAAAATGTACGTGGAACCATTTATTCATAGTTTATATGGACAAATTAGGAGTATATATGCGCGCGTTGTGCATAAACCTGTAGATGAGTAATTCCCATAAAACATGAATTAAGTATTTAATATAAAAAATTACACATAACGATATCGAAATTATAATAAGTAATATTGTATACGATATATACGACACGTAAGATTCAAATTTTTCAATGAAATTTTTCAATGAACCTTGCTAGATAAAGTATAGAATAAATAAAATTTAAAACTTTCAAATGACAATTAATTTCAAATAATTCAACCAATAGAGTTTTGTTAATCTACTAGTTGAAATCACACGCAACTTCCGATAATAGATATTCCTCTCGAAGTTAAGTGTGCCTTTTTGATGACCTTTACGATGTTCTTACCTGGGAAGAGGGTTATATACAGAAGAGGGCTTTAATTAACGTCGACTAGCCGCCTCTGTGATGTATTATGCATGACCGGTCTCGAGCAATAAGTCACTCTGATATATACATGTATACCTATATATTTTTTCACCTAACGACAAAAAGGATGCTGTTCGAAAGAATATGTGTGTGTGTGTGTGTGTGTATGTAAAAGGTATAGGTGTAGGTATAGGTGTATATATATAGAACGAGAGAGAAGTGAAAAGTTCGAACTTGGGGTTTTTTGCACGCTGCGCGAGTACCAGCGAAATGGCGCGTGAGATTCGAAGAAAACGCATTGGTGTAGATTTTTATAATAACGGTAGCACATAACTTTTGCCAACGTCAATGGCCCCTCCGAGAGTTCATACTGTTTCGTAATGGCGATGTTATTGCGCAAGTGGCTCCGATCACGTTTCTTCAGATTTTTATTAAAAATTAAAGTGGAGAGCTGAACGGTTAGCAGTATTATTTTTCTTTCTATTCGCGAGAGTTAATAATGCTTTTATACTCTCATTGTACACTGGTGGTAATAGTGAATTATGTAACGATTTTTCGAACGACCGTTAAATTACGGAAGGTAAATATTTTTTCTTCATTTCGAAGGAGTATATATATACCTTTTATTTTATCGTGAAAAGTAAGATAAATATCTCGTGCTCCAATTGTTTAAAAATAACGATTTCCGAGTTTTAATATTTATTTCGAGCGTTTTGCATATTCGTACTCGTTTTAGTATTTAATTTAAATTTCTGCAAGTTTTGTAATAAGACAATTGGTTGTATATTTCACGTTCTCCTTCTTTTATTTAATTATAAAATTAAACAATACGTTCAATTTGTATTTTGAGATGAATGTAAAGGAAATATAAATTTAAACGAGGTCAAACTTGTAGCAAATTTGTCTAGTACACAGTGACGTCCTATAACATACAAGTGTCAGTATACATAGAGAATACAAAATTTTTGCAATGTTTATAGTTTTAAAAACATTTCTTTTTTATACAAAAGAATAATATACCGCAATTTTATTATTTGTTCAAATAAAAAGAATTTTTTTTATATTAGTTTGCAGTATGTATTTGCAAAAGAGAATTAATATTTATACTCTTTTTATGTTTTGTAACAAAATATTCTTCGTAAACAAACCAGACTGTAATTTCTACGCGAACTCGTCTACTTATTTGAAATAAATATAGTACTGCACTACTCGTAACCAATTGATAATAATTATTGTCAAAATTATTAGCAATGTATTAATTAAGGGGTCAAGCCTGGGTTAACTGCTCAAAAAATCGATTTTTTTTTTTATTAACTTTTTTTAAAGTATTTCTTACATAAAACATTATCCCAAAATTTGAAAAAAAAACAAAAAATTTTTTCGCAAGTTATAATTGAAATAAAGTAAGCATCAATAGACATTATTTCTCTAAAATTATTTTTGCAAAAAAAGACATTTTATTTTAATTTAACTAAAATAATAATTGCGAGGTTTTCGACGTTTACATACAAGTATATTAAACGAAACAACTATCAAGCGTAGAGTTTGGTAAAGTAGAAATCTACTTTACCATACGATTCAAATTTAATAGTTAATAAATAAATGATTCTTTTTACTCTAATATACTGCACAAATACGTACAGTTCTATTTGAAGTAAATATTGCCTGCATTGATAAAGTATTTACATTATTTTAGTAAATACTCAGTGGATTTTAAATTAAAAGTATATTTTTAACTTTAAATTTTATTAGTTTTAAGAAATTAATTATAAGCTTATACAAAAAACGAGCAGTAAAACAAATGCCAGACTCAAGTAACAGAATACCTGGTACATCTGCTCATAAAAAAATTATCAACATCAGTAAGATCCAACTACGATGCACTTCCATCAACATTGATCCAGATCAAGTAAAAAGTTAAAAACTGATACCATTGAAGAAAGTAGCACAGAAAATAAAATTATAGATATATCACTACTTTTCCCAACATTAGAAGAATTTTTAGTTTGTCAGAATTGTCATGGTACAGTTAAATTTTCTGAAGTTGATGTGAGAGGTTTGGGAAGTAAAATAACAATAACATGTACAAACTGTTTTAAGGTATTTGTTATTGATTCAAGTAGAAAAGTTGGAAAAAAAGTAACGCTCATGAATTAAATAGACGTTAGTGTACACAATGAGAACTCTTGGTCATGGGCATGCTGGTTTAGTTACTTTTTGTGGAAATATGGATTTGCCGAGTCCAGTTTCTCACAGTAATTATGACATTATTAATACAGAGATAAAAAATGTTTGTAAAGAAGTTGGTAAACAGTCTATGAAAGCAACTGTCGAGCAAGTATATGATTCAACAAGTCAGAATTGCCATATAAGTGTATCAGGTGATGGTTCTTGGAGGAAGCGAGGATTCAATTCTCTTCAAGGTGTTGATACTGCATGAGAATGAAAAAGTAATTGACGTTCCTCCAAAGCAATATTTTTGCAGAGCATGTGAATTGCGACCAGAAGAAGAAACAAAAGAATATAGAGAGTGGTACTTTACGGCATGAAATATACTAATTATATTGGAGGTTTGAAACACTTTCACAAATAAGTACACATAAAATAACTTCAACCACATAATATCGCACTAAGCACAAATACACTGAGCATAACAAAACACTTGTTTATAATTTTATCTATATTCTGCAAATATTGTATATCTAAGTGTTGACACGTATGCTGAAATGGAGAAACAAAGAATCAATTTCTTGACATAAACAAAATATAAATTTAAGGTTATGCAAATACTTATCTGACATAATTTGTTCATGCAGTTTTATAAACCACTAGTTTTTTTTACTTATTTTATTTAGATATTGTATAATATAATATATATAATATATAATTCTACTTGATATTATAATAGCTTAAAACTGAACTACAAACGTGTGGCTGGTGCACACTTCCATTAGCAGCTGTAACACTATATATGCCTCTCTCTTTCTCTATCACGTGACAAGGCAATCCGAAAAATCAATAATTTTATGGAAGACTTGTCATGTGAGAGAGAGAGAGAAAGAGATATTGTACACAACTGTCAAACAGTATTTGTTTTTACTGCATTCTTTACATACTTTTAATTAAATTTAATGCTTATAATAAAAATTATAATCATATAATATAATATAATAATCATAGTATAAATATTATTATATAAAATAGTCATAAACTATATATAAAATAATCATGTATTAATATTCAATAATAGCTAAGTATTCTTTTAGTTTTAAAAAATTTTATTCCTCTTTTTATAAAGAAACTGATTCTTGAAGTTGACTTTCTGTTATTTTAGATAATACATGTATATTAAAAAAATATACTGACAAGGAGACCCTCATATGTTTGGGAAACGGATTGTGCCCAGCTTGTAGTATATGTTTTCTAATATAAAAATATGAAAAAAGCCAGAGCCGCAGACTCTAACAATCGTTTTTTCAAAAGTTATACGCTGTTAAAGCAAAATTTCCAAAAAAAAGAGACTTCACTTTAAACGCTTATAACTTCTGACCTATCAAATATTGTCATTCAAACCAAAGTTTACTGAAAAACTGAAATAAAATAGATACATTTTAAAAAAAAGTACGTCCAAATCCGTTAAAATGAAGCAGAGTTATTGCCGAATTAAGAAATTGAAGAAATTTAGCTTAAAAAAATCAATAAAATTTGTATTGCCCAATTTTTGTTTAAAATTGCTTCTAATTCTTAATTTGGTTATAACTCTACTTCATTTTAATGGATTTGAACGTATTTTTTTTTAAATTGTATCTATTTTATCTCAGCTTTTCAGTAAACTTTGGTTTGAATGTTAATATTTGATAGGTCAGAAGTTATAAGCGTTTAAAGTGAAGTCTCTCTCTTTTGGAAATTTGGCTTTAACAGCGTATAACTTTTGAAAAATCGATTGTTAGAGTCAGCGGCTCTGGCTTTTTTCATATTTTTATATTAGAAAACATATACTACAAGCTGGGCACGATCCGTTTCCCAAACATATGAGGGTCTCCTTGTGAGTATTATATTAATAAAATCAGAAAAAAGTCACTATAAACCTATTAAATATACATATTATTAAGATTACACATACAAATTGTACGATACCTGAAGAATATGGTATTAGAATTATAAAATAAGTAAAACTTTAAATCTAATAAGTGAAACTTTAAATGCATTTATCTCATTAATGCTTTTTTAATGATTTTAGCTTACTTGCCGCAGGATATTTCAGAGCCAGGTTGATGAATCACTTTGAAATTTTGGGGAAACTTTTAAAATATATATTTCTACGGACTTATGTTGCCCAATTTTCAAAAAGATAAGTTTTAGGTGAATGTTATGTACGTATACGTACATAACATTCACTATTTTTCTTGTTATTATCAACTTTTATATTTAATACATTGTTATTAATTTTTTTTCAGAAAAGGAAAAACATAAGTCTGTAAACGTATATTCCATGAACATTTTAAGCCTTATTAGACATTAAAAGATGCATTCAATGCTTCAATATCCTACGGCAACTGCAAAAATCAATCAATTTTTTAATATCATTATAAGTTTAATAACCAGGATTAAAAATGCATTATAAACATTTTTTATATTGATAAATATAATGTATAATACATATATATTATGTAAAAAAAATTAATATGTGAGAAGAATTAAAAAAAAAAAAATTATTCTAATAATAATTATTTATTTATTGAAAACATTTAACCCAGGCTTGACCCCTTAATACCAATTACATTTATTGTAGTAATATGTTGTTATAACGATTAGAATAAGAGTTACTTATAAATTAATACTAAAAAAATATAAGCTAAAGGTCAATTGAATAACGTCAGCATATTAATTCACAAAAAAAAGTAAATTAATTCAAAAAGCGGTTAAGAAAGCAAGAAGGTTCGATTAATCCGGTCTAGGGCGTCAGTAGTGGTTACCCCCTGGCTTTCGAGGTTCCATCCGCACGAACGAGTGGAGAAATCTTTTCCGAAGGCTCTTTTTTCCCCGTTTACCAAGCTCCCGGCGGTCTCGCGATCAGCCGCGCGGAATACGATGCCCAAACGCGCGGAACGGGCGAAACGATAGCCCCGTACGATGAGAATTTATCGACGCGCCAGGCGCGGATTGACAGCCTCTCTTCCGTCGCGTTCTCGGGAAAATGCTCGACCACGTTGCGTGTTTTTTCAAGTCGCCCCCCGGACTTCCGCCATTCGTCTTCGGTTTAATTGGATTGCCGTGCACTCGCTCCGTTTGAACGAGAGCTTTTTGAGCGCCGATGTGTGGTTAAATCGCATTCTCTTGATCTATCAAAATTTAAAATACCGATCTTCTGGAAAACATTTCTTTTTATTTATCTCTTCTTCAATTGTTTCAAAATTTATCGTTAACGATGATTGTTTTACGATACTGATCGTTAATATTATTTCTCTTTTTTTCATCATATAAATTTTAACAAGGGATGAACTGGTTAAATATAAAAATAAGCTTGAAAATCGAACAACTTGAATAATGAACAAAATACGATTCTGCTCTATACTTTTTAATCCATTTTAATTATCTATTAATTTATGTAAATTATTTATTAATCAAAAGGAGTAAAATTGAAAGTACTTGGGTTCCATAAATTTTATTAAAAATGAATTATTTAAAATAGTTATTAAGTATATATTTTAGTATACATTATATTATGTACTCTACTAGAAAACATTAAAATTGTTTCTTTTGAATTAATTACACTGAGCTTTCAAAATACATTACCTAATATTCTACCAAAAATTGCATATAAGTGTGATGAATTTTTTTATATCATCAGCGATTTTTTATTTAAAACTTCACTTCTTTTCATAAAACAAATTGTTACGTGATCGTTTATTCAATTATTTTCAGTAAAATAAATATATGAATGCATTCTAATATGCCTATAAAAACATTTGAAAAGGTGGCAATTGAAACAAAATTGAATAAAATCTATTTAAGCAAACTTATTCATATACTTACAGATTTTAGAACAATTTCGAGTAAATGTAAACAAAAACATTTTCATGTGAGTGCACAGTTATTTATGAAATATGATTTAATGAAAATGGTTATTAAAATATAGACGAAACCATATAGAAAGCGTCGTTTTCAAATTGCAGAAGGCAATGAGCATCGCCTGACACTTGTATGCATGTTTACGTGTACACCTATGTACATATATGTGAATATATAGATATATATATACATCCACTGTACCGAAAGTGCATAGCAGTGAGGTATCAACATTTCAGTATTTTACGCGCGAGGATACCGTATATAAATTCAGTAGCGCGTTAGGCGATTAATTTCAAGCCAAGGTAGGGCGACACGAATGTTCCATTTGGGAGATTAAAACGATAGATTGAAGCGATAGAGAAGGGGATTCATCTAGAATCGATTCGCTCCTTTTCTTTTTCAAAATGCCCATATATATACGGCCCTAACGCGCGCTTCAGAATAATGATGTAGCACTTAATCGTTCAAATGGAAAGAGATTCCTCGAGTAATTTTGATCTCGAAATTTATATTACTTCAATGGGAGAAAAAATTGAATGAACCTTTCGATCGATTTTTTTTTTTAGTACTTCACCCTGCGTGCTAATAACGAAATTTTTCGTTTGTCTTTTTTTTCGCGAGGGAAATATAGAGGCCAATTAAATAATGATTACAAGCGAAATTTATTTGTTGATGTTTTGAACCGTGAAATTTTAATTCCGATCGACTAATAAATTGATTGCGATCATCGTTAATAATCATCGTTTTTTGTTTATAACGCAATCAATGCAAGTATACACCGAATAATTTAATTCGATTTGTTCGCTTATTTGTATAAAAACATAATTACCAATGATCGCGAATAAAAATCATCTGTTTCTAAGTAATCAATTTATAAAATCGAATACATTTTCTATATATATACAGCGATTTACTGCACGTAATTATGATATACATATTATATATATATATAAACTTGGTATAATTATGTTCAGTGAAACCACTGAAATATGTTTATCAAATTTACTATACGCAAACACATGTATAATATACTATTGATTGGTTATGTTATTTATTGTTATTCAACGGGTAATTTAAATTCATTATGTTTTTTGAGTTTAAAAAACTTGATTGTCATTCAATTAAGTTTTACTTAATTAAATTCTTGATACATCATACGAATGTTGATAGCTAAGGTTAATTTATTATTTAATTATAACCTGTCAAATATTTATCAATTAATTTTACGTTTCTATAATTAACATACGCATATATGCATGTACAACTGCATTAACTCCAATTTTATTTAGCATTTTTATTTTCATCGCTATTTTTCCAGTTAATCCATTTATTTTTATTTTAATTAAAGTTTTTATAGTGCTAATAAATATTTATTCTTGATTTTCTTAAGTATTTTTACACAGATTCTAAAATTTAAAAAAGTATTTTTGTGTATCTAAATTTTAAATGAAAAGAGCGCTTGTTATCGTTTGATTTATTCAAGTAGATTTAGAAATACTAATTTCTGTACATATATACACAGTGATTAAAAAAACACGTATTTTAAAATGTTACTATAATTACTAAAAGTTATTCTTGCTGATACGGTAATATACACATACACATATATATAAATCATAAATTATATAAATAAATACGTGTTCAGTTTACCAAGCAAAATTTTAAGCTGTGCGAACGAGAGAACCTAATTATCGTGAATTTAAAATACGTAAACAACATAATTGGGTCAGTAATTTCTTTTATCACAAAATCTTCATTAAATACACGCAATTATTCAAAACCCATACTGTTAATGAATCGATCATTATACGAAATTATTAAAGTCTACATATTTGAGACAATTATATCGAAGCTAATTATAAAATATTAATTGTACCCCATGTATCATATATAATATATATGAAATAATCGACAAAACGTTTCAAAATTAAATATGTAACGATTTACAAAGAAAGTAATTAATTAAATTAAAATAACTGAAAATTCACTTTGTGTCTTTTGTCAATTTCAGGCAACAAACGGCTTACGTATGGAGCAGCGTCTGTTTTGGTGCGTTATCGATGCTTGCAAAAGAAACTGGTATCACCGTATTACTTCTCAACCTTCTTTATGACCTCTGTCGCACATGGCATTCGATTAAAAGGTATTAATATATTACACGTTTAATTTATTTCTTCTAACGTCGCTATTAAAACATTTAATTAGGGTTAAGGAAAATAAATTTTTTTTAAACTGCACCCAATTCACGGTGAAACTCCGTTCCCGAAATTTCCGCATCAATGTAGGAGAGAAACCCACTTTGTTAAACTATTCCGCACTTGACAAATGGAATGTTTAATGGCGCGCGTTGATATGAGCGCGCGGCACCGTCAAAGGGTCTAACCGCATAACATTGTCAAACTCGGGTCCCTGTTACAAATGGAATATATTACAACGGTGTATACCCGATCAGTGAGATTCATCTTTCGGTCTCTCTTTATCTGTCGGTTTCTCCCTCTTTTCAAAACCATAAATATACATAATAGCGCCGTTTATTAATTGCGGATGATATTACCGAATTACTGGTCTAATTAAACTACTTGCTCGTTCTGTATTTCAGGTCCATTTTCGAGGCGAAGTGGAACGACGAGTCCCGGCTGTTCACGCGGCGCGCCGCCACTTTATTGGTTTCGGTAAGTTGCCATTTGGGAAATCCTACAAACTAGGCGAATTTTCCTAGGAATGAGAGAGAGGAAACCTTATACATATATCGGGGATGATCTAGAAACCGCAAATCGATGCCTTCGGTCATCATCCTCGTTCCCTCCCTCTCTTTTTCGGTCTCCTTCCAAGATGTGTCGTTTCGCGTTTATGCCTTTGTTACGCGTCAGACAAATCCCATTAACGGCTGTCTACCCCCGTTGCTATTTCACTCAGGTAAAGAACGAAATGCCAACTCACTGCGAGGGATTCGACGGTGAAACACGTTGGCAAATGGTCTTTAACGCTCTTCCCGCAACTCGTTCGGCGGTATTGCGAACATTCCATTTCGCTCGGTGGATTTTTCACAATCTTATTTCAATTTTGATATCGCTTTCTCTATTTAATGATTCTCGAATTATTACTTTTAAACCGAGATTATTTTTTTAATATCGCTACGGTTATTTTCTGAGGTAATACGTAGTACTTTCTTGATATAGATTAATAAGACAAAAAACCAAGTAATACTAAAAAATATATAAATGCTTCTCGGAGAAAAATTTCTAAACAAAACAATGTCAAAGTGGGACAAATTGTTTATTCGGAAAAATGTTACCTAGTTTATATATAAAACTATTATAGATAAATAGTTCAAAAATTGACAATAATCGGATGTTACTTCAATAAATAGCTATAAAATGAGAATAAGTGTTTCATTTGGTGGCTAAACAACGGCACATTTTTCACTCAGTTCTATAAAAACAATCTGTTTATTACTGTTTTTCCAATAACATTTCAGGGAATCGTTTTAGAAAATCATATTCTAGTTATTATAATAAATTAATAAAAATAAAATAATAAAACAATATACATATAAATAATATAAATATACATATAATTTAAAACAAATTTTCGCTGAAAGATTTATTTAAGTGACGTGTATTAACTTCATGTATTATAACGTACAATGGAGAAGAAAACGGACTTGATTAACATGAAAGAAAAGATAATTATTTACATGTCTAAGGATATATAAATCTCGGGTCATCGATTACTTTTAATTATTATAATTTATATTTAATACAAAAAAATGAGGAAAAATACAAAAAGGAAACCCACATTCAACCTTAGTCAACCATCGGTTTTTAATAATAAAGGAAACCAATGAAAATTGAAAAAAGTATAGAATAAATTCAGCTCGGGCCCTTGAATTTGTTTATTCGTTAGTCTTCTAACTTGGGAAAATCAAAATGACTAGTATTCTAAAATATTATATTTTATTCAGGATAAAATAATTTATCATTTTTAAATTGTATTTAACATTTATCTTTACACGTTACAAACTATATGCATACACAAGAGTTTAAGACAAATCCAAGATGACGATGCAACCTATGACGTTACGTCTAAAAACTTCTTATTTAACCAAGTCTTCATGTTAGTCTTGTAAAAGTTTTTCTTTTGAATATTATCTAATGAGATTGTCTACTAATTACTGACAAAAGAAGCTCAGTAATTTGTTACCAGAGATCTAATTGCATTTATAATAGTTTATACAAGCTTCCAAAAATGTTTAATTAGTTTATTCAATAAAATATTGAAACAAAATTTAATTCATTACATAATTTTATGCGTATATTTAATATAAATTGTAATATTCATCTATATTACACATATCCATGTTCGTTAAAAGGTTTTCCAAATACCTATATAATTTGTACGAATTATTAATTAAAGGTTCAGTTTCATACTCTCAGAACTTCATCAAATGAATAATAAAATTTACAATATTTTAATTTTATTTACACTATTCGTAAATTTAATTCATTTTATTATTTATAGTTATAGAAAATAATAACGTATATAATTATTTTTATAAGCATGTGAGAAACATTTAATCACTGTGCTAAATTTTTATAATTTTAATATAACTTTATGATATAAAAACAATTGAAGAGGTTCAGTTGTAGAAAGTAACGAACCAGTGCACGAAAAGTAACCAAAATAAAAGAGATTTCTTTTCTTTTACAATAGAACGATATTTTGAAATATTTATGTGGGTTATTCAGTGCGAGTATAAAAACCGATTCTTCGGTGGCGCATATTGTGAGTGCTTGCAGGTTAAAATTTTTACTGCACGCACGGCCGCATTACAAAAGGATCGACGAGGCGTCGAGAAATCGTTAAGAGTCAGAAAAGTTATCGCATCAAATATTCACGATCGACGACGAGCCGTTAGAAAATTTCTGTCCTTCTGGATAAGAAGGGTTGGGGAGGTAGAGGGGGTTTGGAAAAGGCCGTTATTCGAGACAATAATGGCGCTTAGAAGAGAGCCGTCTAAATTAATTCGCAGCCATAAAAATCTTGGGAAAGTGCCGCGCGATTCCGTTGCGGTCCTCAAAGTCACTACTTTACGGAGAGAGGTGAAGCCTAGAGAGACAGAGAAAGGCTGCTAAAGCGTACCAAGATTTAATGGCCGATCGTAAAACCTTCAGGGATCACGCGCGGATTGTCGTAACGTGTGATTGGCTTCTCCTTTCCTTATCTTGCGGCTTTTCCAACCTTCATTCCAATGCACCGATCCGTTTCACCTCCCTCTACTATACACACTATTGCCAACTTTTCATTCTCATATACATATATATATATATATATATATATATATCGTATATAACTATACGTTTTACCTCAATGAATTCGTCAGACTGACCAACGTTTGCATTACCTATACCTTATACTACGAGAATTTCTCGAGGATCTATTTGAAGGTGGTGAGTGAACAGTCGATTGGTTCTAATCTTGATTTACAAACCTACGGTTTCAAACTAGATTTTCGTTTGCGAAATTGATTATACGATTGCGCAGTTAGTTTATTACTACGGAGTCATTTCACCACTTTCTATTCGTGCTGATATTTGTATTTTACATTTTTTTTATCTCGCGATTTGGAAATTTACTTTTTTTCTTTAACAATATACGATTTGCATTTATAGATAAAAACGTTTGCATCGAGATAATCGAGACGAACATTAAGTAATTGTTGATTCTTATCCAATACGTGCTTGCGAATGTGATACAAAATTAAAGTAATTTTTAAATGTATTTTTATACAATAACATTTCATTAATTCAGAAATCTTATGTTTTAACAAATATATTAACAAAAAAATTAAATAAATTATATAGTTACTTCAATCATCACTATGTGATATACCATTTTAATTAAGAAATGATAAGCTACATTAATTTCTGATGAATTACTCAATTTCTTGTTACGAAAAGTATTCGATTTAACATTCTAAAGTTCCACCAAAGTAATTAACTGAGTATCATAATTGACTTTAATATTTAGTATAATTGACTTTCGTATTCATTATAGCCACAAAAAAATCTATAACCATATACGTAATGTAATATATTCAAGTTTAATGGATTAATTGACTTAATGATAATTGATAGTGGAAATATTAATAAATAAGTCAGGAGAAACATAACAAGACAATTTATTTTCATTTAGGTAACGTAAAAAAAGAATTTGTAACCCAACGTATGAAATTCGCGACTAAAGGTATGCATAAATCAATCAAGCGGACAGATGCATGATGTTATTGATTTATTTATCCTTCAAATGCAATATGACTTATTTAAAATCATTTATTGATGCTGCTGCATTTCGGGTGTTTTTTGTCAATCATTTCCTGAAATATCTTTTCCATGCTTCAATCAATTTATATACACAACAGTTCGATATTAGTCTCGACTCCAAGAAGGAAATATCAATTAACATCGACGGTCGAATCCGACACAGCCCAAAAACCATTTCCAAACAAAATAAAAAGTACGCTGTTTTAAATAGTTGTCGATTTTTCACGAAATAGAACGTTGCGATACATTTTTTATAGAAATATATTATATTGTTTAGAACTCATTGAATAGAAATTGGATTAATATTTTTTTTGTGAATAAAGTAAAATGCGAACAAAGAATAATAATGTTTTGTTAATAAATAAAGGTGTAACTGTCAATAGTAATACTTGATATTGATTTAAAAATATCATTACCTTCTTTTAAGTAAAAATATCAAGAAATGACATGGATAAGCCTTCTGCATTATTTATATTATCGATTTAATTCATCTAACTTTGTGAGTCTTATGATTAAGAAAGCGACATTGATAAAACTGATACATTTCTACAATAAAACTTTGAAACAACCGATTCTAAGTAATTTTACTTTTATCACGTCAGTGTATAAACGTCTCGTACAACTATAATTTACGTGCTTTAAATATAGTGAGTGTATAATATAATATAATATATATATAAAAGAACCAATCGTAGGATTGAGTCTTACGAGTGCGGAGTGAGCGAATGTCAGAAGGACATATAGAAATAGTAGCGTATTTTTAACCGGGTGATATAGAGATAGAGGGTTGCGCATTCGTAACTCAATCACACAAAGTTTTGCGTTACCTCGGTGTTGCGGGCTCGAGGTTCACAAAGGCTTGGCTAACGATAATATCTCATTGAAGCGGGCGTGGAAAACGAGAATGGCCCGGGCATCATCGATAGCCCTGCAGCGGCTCGGTGTACGCATATTCGGTGTGTACGGTGCCACGCTTTGACCAGGAACGTCCAGGCGATTAAGAATCATGGGAAACGACGCGTGTTGAACGCTTACCCACATATATCGCGTGAAAGTCGTGAAAGCTCGCGGCTCCGCAAACGTGCGGCCGAGTTATGCTAATTTATGCTAGGAGCCGAGAGGGGTGTGGATTCTCAAGCGGTACCGTTACACGCCGACCACTATATGTAACTATGTAGACCTACGTGTACGTACGGGGGTGTATGCATGTACCCACCCACCCACACACACACACACACACACGCGCACAATCCCTCGGGGGATTCGCTTTTTCGACGATCGCGATCTCTATACGGTACTTTCGAATTACGGGGAATTTTCGTGACGCGTTTATGGAAGCCCGAGAGCGTCGCGTTTAACGACACGAGGATGAAAATCTTTCCTCGAATCTTCCTTTAGGGTCGGACACACGAGTTTTCAGGATGCTAGAATTTCACGGTCGTACGTGTTACGGTTTCAGAGATATTTGTACAAAATTTTGACCTCGGTGCGAACCTGTATTTTCATCATTTTGAAAAAAGGTTGTATACTCTCATAGTGATATAAAATAGGATTTCTTTTTATTTATTTCGTTAGAGGCGAGCTTTTATATTCTTACGGGATAAAGCATTTCTTTTTTCTTGGCTATATATCAAACAATACTAACCATTTTTTTAAATCTATTTACTTACTTTAATTTATTTATTCATTTTCGCAAGCGTTTTATACATCTAAAAAGACGTTGATTTATATCTGTTAATATTGGTTGTAATAACTTATGCGTTAATTAAACTCAACTATTTTATGCGTTAAAATATAAATAAATTGAAAAGCGCGTGCTACATATATACCTATAAATATAATTTATCCATTTCCTCGTCTCAAAGTAATCGCATCTATCGTATCAAGAACGTAGATAGGTATAGGTGTACAGTCAAACAAACGAAGGGTATGTAACTTAATCAGAGAGCATATTTACCACGTTGTTGCAACCAAATCCAGCAAATTCGGCTCAGTGATTTTTAACGGTTAAGATAGCTGTGGCAACAGCTAGAGCCGCGCACAGACGTACACACACACACACATACGCCGGAGTGTAAAATCGTCAGCAGTCATGAATTTAGCCGAATACATAGTCTATGGTTCCGCTGTTACCTCCTCATGCCGCTCCTCGGTACACAAGTACTGTGTATATACGTAAGTCGACTGTTTGTAGGCGCTACGTAATCTACGTCGCTTGCTTACTAAACGCTGGCGCACGTGACGCGAATTTGAACGCCCATCGTCCGTTCGCCCACATGCGCGCACACACACACACCCAGCCACACCGAGGCACACCGAGGCACACCAACACTCGCACAAGCACTTGACATTTGCATCTTGCCGTACCCCAGATGAGACTTTCCGCGGACGTCCTTGTTTCCCATTACATCGCCCCAAGTCACCGGCGAAAACCCACCGCTCCTTGTTGGACATCAAACTTCGGTTTATTAAGCGGATTGTTGCTGAGGGAAGGTATACGCTTATAGCGGACGACACTTTATGATATGTGACTTCGGACCCTCTACGGAACTTGCTTTAACTAGCCCTACTATATATATATATATATACATGTATGTTCGTATACCTTTGGGGAGCTCGTTCAATGCTGCGGTCTACCTTATACTTTCTTGGGGAAAGATTTAAGGAGTTGACTCTTATACACCGTACTTGACCCTTATCTCCTGAATTCACTCCATATCTAGCCGTGTAATGCTTTTTCTTTTACACGCGTTAAATACAAGCTTATAACTTGTACGAACTTTCTTTCGATCGTTAAATATTACGTTACAACGATTTCACCGTTGACAACAAAATTAAAGAGAAAAACTGTGCCTCTCAATGGAAGGTACCTAAAAACATTAACTTGTATACGTGCATAACATTCGGGAAACCGTGTTACTATAGTTGGAAAATCCACCGAAATTGAATTCCGTTCCTGTTGACTCGCACCATTGTGTTATGACTCACTCTTTTGTCCCTTACGTATACATGCGGAGATATAAATAATTCACCACACTGTGTGCTATCCGTGAAGCTGAAATTTCAATAGTATAAACTCACGCGTGATTAATAAAAGAAAGAAAGAGATATAGGTGCATTAGGGTATCGATGCGTCGCTTAGCCTCGACAGATATCCATTTCGGTATACCAAAATGGAAAAAAAAGAAGGTCGTATATAAAATAAGGGTAAACAAAAGAAAAGAGGAGGAACCGAGAGAAAACGTTGAATAAGTGATTCTCCGTAACTGCTGGTCTCGGATATTTACCGAAATTGAATTTCTGCCGCGGTCCGATATTATTCAAGCACTCGCAGTGTCCACGCGAACGTAATATCATTCCACCCCGTTCTTTTCAGTAGCCTCCGATCGATTCCTCCCTCTCTCGCTCTTCTCTCTTCTCTCTCCCGATTCTCTGCATCGGCGGGCGCGTCTTTCTCGCTTCCCTATCTCTTCAAATCTCCGCTGCTTATCGTAATCTCTTATTTTATGTTTCTTCTTCTCGCGTATCCCATTTATTTCCCTCTCCTTGCATTTTATTAACCTTCTCCCTTTGATACCTCGATCGTCACAATAAAGCCAAAACGTTTTATCAACTGTGTTTTTCACCCCCCACGACTCTCATCTCTATTTCTCTTTCTATTTCGCTTCCTCTTTTCTTCCTTTCCGAAACGGATGGGAATACAAAAAAAGTATATCTATTTCCGGCCCGAGGTCCGTTCGTCTCGGTCTTCCTTTTCTCATATTCAATACTCGGAGGAACGAGGACGTATAAAATACACGGTTGACCACATTCGGTTTCCTCACTCCCACTATGGGTGAGCACCCAACTGAAATCCACTGGATATGAATACCTTGGATTGTCAGATATTGTCCCCGGCGAAGGCTTCTTTGAAGAAAGACCGAAGTGAGGCTACCGCCGAGAGACTTCGAGAGAGCCTGCAGAGGAGAGTAAAGGAGGGACGTCTATTAGGTTTGCAAGACGTGACGGCAATGCGAGGAACTTGTATACGTGTCTCCAAACTTCCTAGAGATCTCCGACGCCTCTCCGTTTAAGTGCTCGAGGGGCCCTTTGTCTTCCAAATGAATTTCTTGGCTGCTCACTTACTCGCGCTTCTTCTTTTTTCACTTGTGGACTCGGGCTACTGCAAACTCTTACCTTTTTTTCTTATTATATCAAACCTACCCACTCTAAATGCTATTTTCCAACATTTATTTTCCAAAAATGTATAACTTTCGTAGACAACATTCAATTCCAAATGGGGATATTCTAAATATTTTTTAGATTAAAGATTCGTTATGTATTACTTTGGACTTCGTAACAAGGTTAATTATAAAAAATAATTTTTTAAATCTTCCCAGATCTATTATCGTCAATATTTAATAAATAAAGCAACTAAAATACGAATTATAATTTATTTTAATATAAACTTTATATGCTCGTTATAATTGTATACTTATTAGTTTACATACTTCGTAATATTCATTGATCTGTTTGAATACAAATCTAACTTTGCAGCTCCCTTTTAAAATTTTCCGTACTGGTGGATTTCAAAATGTTTTCCTTATTACAACTTTATGAAAAAATTAAGAAAAAAAATGTTTTAAAAAGGCAAGTGGAAGTGCATCTTATTACATCAGAAGCAGCATTTTTATTTCTTTTTATATGAATTATAATTTTTTTGCCAATTTTCAAGTTTCTTCTTAGTAGAAATTACATCCAATAAATAATGTATCTTGTTAAACATAAATCTTATAAAGTTATTTATTAAAAAAATAAAAAATATTTTTACGTATTACGTGCAGAAAGCTACTTTAATAAATAATTGCTAATTATATAATGTAATATGATGTAGCTTCTATTAAATTATAAAATATCTTTCTGGTATTTAAAATTGTGAAATTCAAACTTTTAATTCGCAAAATCTAACCTTGAAATGTAGTAGTTAATATATTTTATTTAAAATAAAAAAAGTTGCGCACTGAAAATTTAACAGAACAAAATAAAATAACGTAACGATATTGAATTTGAGTAGTATAATGTATGTAAGTAATAGATTTAAATTTAATAGTTAATATATGTGTTACATAATTTAAGAAAAACAATGAATTAAAATTTAAATTTAAATGAAAAAAAGTGCTTTTGTCGTTGGAGATTATTATATAAATTATAATTAGCAAATAAAATAAAAATTATTAAACTGATTATAAAATATCCGTAATTATTTTATATCGTTTTGTAGAAGCATAGACGTAAGAAAGTGATATTTTAGATTTATAAAATAGTATAATTTATAATGATTTAACATTTATAATATTTAACATTAATAATTTAATGTTAAAAATATATAAAATAATAGTACTTTTCGATACTAGTGTTAATGCGTTGATTTTCAAACGAGTGAGAGTTTTATCTTCTAGAAATGTAAATGCGATTTTTAAAAATCGAACAATTCGTAAAATCGCATTTTGTGCATATGTTAATAAAAAAAAGTTATTGTATTATTTATAGTATTGTTGGTATTGAACTGATTAATATTCTTAGAATATTTGTTCAAGAAACATATTATTGCAAATAGTCAAGATTCATATATAAATTATTTAAATTTTGTTTCCACGTAAAATCTTTAACCAAATTATCTTAAATCATATAAGTAAAACTTTTAACTAGAATGTGCCGCTTATAAGTAGGAAAGTGAATATAATACATCCAACAGTTGGACCATTTAATGTAGAGATACGCATAAAATTGGAACGTCAACAATATTTCTATATAGTTAAAAGATAGAGACACATATGCAGTTATTGTTAGAAATGTAATCCCGGAAAAAGTAGAATTTTCCTTGTCATGTAGTCAATTGCATACCCGAATGAAGGAGGATTACATAATCTTACGAATGCACGTTTCCTTTTCTTTTCCAGTTGGGCGTACTTCTGGTCGTGAGACTGGCTTTGTTGCACGGAGCGCTGCCGAAGTTCTCGCCGCAGGATAATCCCGCTGCCTTTCATCCTTGCTTTCACGTGAGGTAAGCAAATGCATTTTCATTCGCCCTCCCAAAGATAAGCATCAACATTTCATATCTATTTCGATCGAAAATTTAAACTACCTATATATCCGCGTGTATCGAGTCCACGTACGTTATATCTATATACATGTTTTTGTCCATCTACTCGAATTTTCGGTCGATACAAACCCCTCGCAGACTATGCATGCGTATATACAGATACATACACACACACATATATATATATATTTTCACCTTCGGATCGGGAGATTTCGGGTTCACCGTAAAAAGTGCCTATCGGGCAATTTCTTCGCGATTCAGCAATTGGTGTACGTGTGATACGTGTATATATATATATATATGCAGATGTACATGTATATACAGGTGGGGCTCCTCTAGTTTTTCCTCCCACGGTTCTCAAAGTGAATTATACATATTAATGCGACTGCGGAGTGGCCGAAAGTGTGCGGGAGCTTTCGATTTGCATTCGTTTTCCTCGAGAGCGCTCTTACAAATGCCTCGGCATGTTACCTGCCATTCATTGCATCCGGCGGCTATATTTATGTTGTACGGGAAACGCATAAATTCAGACGGTTAAGAAGAAACGTTTGGATCGTGCGTGCACTTTTTTTAATACACTCTAATCTATCAACATTGTAAACATATTTTCATTATCGATTTATTTATTCGTTCATTTTATTCATAAGTTACACTTATACATTTGTACTGTAACTTTCAATTGTAAACACATTGTTGTGACGTTTAATCATTTATTTAATTATTTAAAATGAATCTCTCTTCCAATCAACTTGACAATTTGTACATTGAATCAAATTAAAAGGTTCTAATGAATACATAGATTTATTTTCTCAATATGTACACGCTAAAACGTATAAGCTCCCCAATGTTAATTATTGACCCAATATTGTTTTAATACAGGTATATATACACATCGAGTTTGTTCTAGTTGAGTTAGTGAACCGTATTATTTGTTGATAATTGGCAAATAAATTTATGAATTTATATATTAACATTTTGTAATTAGTTGATTTCACACTGTAGAAATGCATTTTCCAATGAATAACACTAACACATTCAAAAATACTTTATTCTTATACGTATACATGTTAAGTATTGTTTTTGATATTCAATCATATTGCTTTTACACTCACAAACATATGTATGCGTTAATGTACTGTATATATTTATTTGCATTTGCTCGAGATCTTTTTTGTGAGAGCTTACTATATAAGCAAACATTTTTTTATTCTAAGTATCTTTAATTTTCGGAAATGAAGACTCTCTTTTACAGTTTTTTGTATATCAAAGACGTTAAAAAAATATAGCTCCCTTGATGTTGGTATTGCTTAATTTTATTCTGCGATTAAATTTCTTCAATAGAATAAGTATTTAAGATTGTCAGTGTGTGCACATATTGTGTACATGCAATTATTTTGAATTTTCATAGCTTTGAAGCTATATAGAATTAATAAAAATAATATACTATAACTGTTTGACGAAAAAAAATAATACCTAAATTAATAATGTCAATGAGTTATAGACATTAATTAGTTTGGCAATTTATTGAATATTCTCGATTAATGTACTATTGTATATTATCAATAAGATATAATCAAAATTTGAAATTTTTAATTAAACTTCTATATGTTAATATATTATATACATTTCAAAAGAAATTAAATCGAAAATAATTTAATTACTCTCCTTAATATAAATATATAATAAATACACAAAATGACGTGTTTTAAATAACATTTTATAAATGAGACATTCACTTTCCCAGAGTACAGTTTTTGTACTACGTTGTTTTTCATATTTTCTTTAATATAACGACGAATCTATACAGTTTCCATACGCATAAAATAAATTTTTATATGGTAACATCTGAGATTCAGTATCTAATACATATCAGATTCCAGGTTTAAAATCTAACGAGAAATTTTATTATAATTCGCAGTAAAGTCAATGATGTATATATCAATAAATAGATTGTAAAAATAGAATTTAAAGAAGCTACCGCGAATGTAAAAAAAGTGTTTTCTCCTTAAGAAAGCAATATGTAGTACGATTGTACACGTATGACGTATATGGAGTAGAATCGAAAACGTCGAGAAAGAGGAACGAGGGAGAGAAAGGTTGAAAAGTACCGATATTCGAAGCAGAGAGGCTGTTGCCAGATTTCTTGCCCCGTGTGCGCAAAGTCAGTCCGGAATACTTTATGAGATGTATAATTTTTCCGAAAGTGAGGCCGTTTTGCGGGATGCCTACATAATATATGTCTACGCATATGTACATTCGATATATGCGCGCCACCCTCCGACACTCTCTGCCGTATCCGCGCGTCTGTATAAACGTGTCGGAGAGGGAGAAATTCGCGCATGCGGAAAACCCGCCGAGACTATTTCAACCAAGAGGTGAAAGCGAGAGAGGGAGAGAGAGAGAGAGAGAGCGAGTTCGCTTTTACCAAAGTGCAATCGACGAATCGCAATCGCTTTCGACAGAACTTTTTACGCTCCCGCGCATCGCTATTTTCGTTTCGCCTCACTTTTTTATTCTATTGGTCCTCTCTCTCTCTTTCTCTCTCTCGATCTAGCCCTGCGTTCACGATGAATTTAATATTTGCTTCTTGACTCGTTTCACAATCAAATTTGCAAATTAGAGTGGAACAAGTAATTTTTACCGATTTTCGGGATTTACACAAATTTCCTCGCACCAATTCTTTCGCGCAAAACTGTTTTTCATAATTTTCATTCGATTATATATACATATATATGTGCACATGCATAACATACACGACGCAAATTCAATGCAATCGTATATGCATTCAATGAAAAAAAATATATTTTCGAGCATGCGTGATGAATGGGTTTATTTCGTGTGCGATGGATGTTTAGTCGTTTGAATCCACACAAAGACTTCTATCCTTATTTCTTCTTTTTAAATTTTATTGTTTACTGTTGTAATAATAGAAATGTAGAACTTGAATTTTTCCAATAATCGATCAGTACAAGTGGATTACGAACTTATCAATGACAATTATTGATTTAAATATTTTTATATATCGTACGTTTTAATGATAGTAAATGAATAATTTTTGGGGTTATGTATTTATACAAAATGAGAACAAAACTTATATATATATATAAATGTGGCTAATTAAATTGATTATTGTTTTTAAATTTTCTTATACATTTAATGTTTATTTTCTGGTGTAATAGTAATATTTAAGATGCATTTTAGAAATTTAAAATACTTTTCATTTTCAAATGTATCAATAAGTAATCGACATACTACAGGTTTAAAATCTAACGAGAAATTTTATTATAATTCGCAGTAAAGTCAATGATGTATATATCAATAAATAGATTGTAAAAATAGAATTTAAAGAAGCTACCGCGAATGTAAAAAAGTGTTTTCTCCTTAAGAAAGCAATATGTAGTACGATTGTACACGTATGACGTATATGGAGTAGAATCGAAAACGTCGAGAAAGAGGAACGAGGGAGAGAAAGGTTGAAAAGTACCGATATTCGAAGCAGAGAGGCTGTTGCCAGATTTCTTGCCCCGTGTGCGCAAAGTCAGTCCGGAATACTTTATGAGATGTATAATTTTTCCGAAAGTGAGGCCGTTTTGCGGGATGCCTACATAATATATGTCTACGCATATGTACATTCGATATATGCGCGCCACCCTCCGACACTCTCTGCCGTATCCGCGCGTCTGTATAAACGTGTCGGAGAGGGAGAAATTCGCGCATGCGGAAAACCCGCCGAGACTATTTCAACCAAGAGGTGAAAGCGAGAGAGGGAGAGAGAGAGAGAGAGAGCGAGTTCGCTTTTACCAAAGTGCAATCGACGAATCGCAATCGCTTTCGACAGAACTTTTTTACGCTCCCGCGCATCGCTATTTTCGTTTCGCCTCACTTTTTTTATTCTATTGGTCCTCTCTCTCTCTTTCTCTCTCTCGATCTAGCCCTGCGTTCACGATGAATTTAATATTTGCTTCTTGACTCGTTTCACAATCAAATTTGCAAATTAGAGTGGAACAAGTAATTTTTACCGATTTTCGGGATTTACACAAATTTCCTCGCACCAATTCTTTCGCGCAAAACTGTTTTTCATAATTTTCATTCGATTATATATACATATATATGTGCACATGCATAACATACACGACGCAAATTCAATGCAATCGTATATGCATTCAATGAAAAAAAATATATTTTCGAGCATGCGTGATGAATGGGTTTATTTCGTGTGCGATGGATGTTTAGTCGTTTGAATCCACACAAAGACTTGTATCCTTATTTCTTCTTTTTAAATTTTATTGTTTACTGTTTTAATAATAGAAATGTAGAACTTGAATTTTTCCAATAATCGATCAGTACAAGTGGATTACGAACTTATCAATGACAATTATTGATTTAAATATTTTTATATATCGTACGTTTTAATGATAGTAAATGAATAATTTTTGGGGTTATGTATTTATACAAAATGAGAACAAAACTTATATATATATATATAAATGTGGCTAATTAAATTGATTATTGTTTTTAAATTTTCTTATACATTTAATGTTTATTTTCTGGTGTAATAGTAATATTTAAGATGCATTTTAGAAATTTAAAATACTTTTCATTTTCAAATGTATCAATAAGTAATCGACATACTACATGTTGACAATAAAACAGTAAATATTAATAAAATGGAAAAAATAAAATAATTTTGCAAAAAGGGCATTAAAGAGACATAAACAAAGAAATAAGAAAGAATTTTAAAGACGTATTTGCTCGGCACGTTAGTCGAGGTTCAGTGTCAAATGAAAAGTCGGTATATAGGTATATATCATCAATGAGGGTAGTTGATACGTGAAAGAACGAGAAAACGAGGGGTACAAATCCGGCCGTTCGCCGTTTTTATTAATCATCCGGTGAGACAGTAAAACGGATAATCTATAAAAAAAAAAGAAAGAAAGAAGAGAAAAGTCCGAGGGAAGAAGTCGTGTAGCAGTTGCTAAGCAGTTAGGTAGCGTGTAAAACGGCTTAAGGTCAAGCTCATAAAAAAATCTAATACAGGTCGAAAATGAGAGTGGGTGGTAGTGGTGGTAGTGGCGGTTGGTAGGTAGGTAGGTACTCGAAAGGCTATCGCGCCGCGACGTGGAAAATGGAAAAAAGGAATGGGCAGTCGCGCGCCCGCGCGCAGTATCAGTAACGGGCTTTTACTCGGTAGCTCTAGGGGTATACCTAACGGCTCGTCGGCTTTTCGCGGGGAGGAAAATAGGTTTTTACTGCTCACCGTGAACGAGCAATACGAGAAGGGTAGTTCGATTCCTCGCGGGTAACGCAGGGTTATCGTGACGAGAGGACACGAGGAAACCGATCGTATAAGCTGCAAAACCGCGGCGCGCCTTTCCTTATACTCTCTCGCTTCCCCCCCCCCTACCCCCTCGGCTACACCAACCGTAGTAAAACCATCCAGGGAAAAAGGCTCGACTCGCGGAGGCGCCTTTGCGGAGATCGCGCCGTTCCTGTTTTATTGGCTAGCTTTACATTTCAAGATATTTCGAATTTTCCGCTTCTTCGCGGTGCGCCTCAACTTCTCTCTCTCTCTCTCTCTCTCTCTCTCTCCCTTCCTCCTCCTCCTTCCATCGCCCTCCACCCTCTCTCCCGCTCCTTTTTTCATTCTTTTTTTGCGTATATTCCACGTTTTACTACGCGCTCCCCGCCTTTTTATAATGCACTCGCGCGCATGCGAAGGCAGTAAAGGGAGAAACAAGCGCTAGCTACCTAAATGCCGGCGCTTGTAAAATTATAGCAATAAAACAGTCGGACTCTCTACATTCTTTCTTTCTTTCGTGTGTGTTTTCTCTCTTTTTTTTTACGTCCTCGGGTATACCCGTTGAATTCTAAATTATTACAATGCACGCGCGCGTAAACCATGAGGGAGTCGGTGATTTATCGTCGGTTGGAAGATCGACGTCGAGAAGGATGGGTGATATTGTGTGACTCGTTAACGCGAAAAATTGGTTGGTTAACGCTTGGTTTTCACGGGTGATATACGAAATTAGAGCGTTGATGGCGAAAATTCACCTATACATGTATATATGTGTGTGGGGGTGTTTGCGCGTGCCTGTATACGGACGAAAGCTATATTTTCGAGGGTTGATATCCACGAGTACTGTTGATCTCCAAAATTTAGGGGGTTGCTTCACTGATGTTATATATATATATACCTACCTCTGTAGATTACCAGTCAAGATATAAACTTGATGCTTCGGATTTACGAGTAGATATTGAAACTTTTGAGTGGATACAAACGATTTGACATTTACATGTACTCGCGTTAAGAAACTTGTCAATATTCCTTGAAGATTATTATTATATATACATATATATACTTTACTTTGACGTTAGTGTATTTTATTTTATTTTTCTTTTTTGTTATGCAGTCGTTAATTTTATAATATCCAGACTTATAAAAAAGTATACTTTATATTCAAAGACATATATTTGAATCAATAACATATATAATTTAAATAAATAAATTTTAATATAAATTAAATTAACTTTGCTCAAAATAAATAATGCTCTTGTTGATTGTACAAAGTAATTATTTATTTTAATTGCGACTGTATTGTCATATTCATTATACGAACAAATATTACTTATTATAATCAAATTTTTTCTGAAAACAAAATATGAATTAGCTATAAATCAATTATTTTTAATCTCGAAACATTAAAAACAGTCGCATTTTTATTAATGATTATTTTAAATATTGATATATACTCAAAGTATGTATAACAAATATTTTCATCTGTTTTTCAAGTAGCATTAACAATGATACCTACATAATCAATGTATGTTATTAAAAAATTAAAATATTTTAATACATTGCTAGGTATAGAAGAACTAAAATTTAATTATGGTATAACTATTACATAAATGTACGGTACATATAAATATAAATATACAGTCGATTTTTATTACGAATTAAAACATTATATTCTTCGTTGTATAACAGATCCATTTTATTCGTATAAAGCATGCTCTTACACCGTACAACAGCGATACCGCTTAAGAGAGGAAGCCATACATAGTGATCCGCACCTAATCCAGTTTTTACAATTTACTTAAGAATAAATTGTTGTGGCGAATAAGCTAAAGCCACTGCATCTCTTTTACAATTATATTTGCAATGGTTTTAACTTGATCCTATAAACTTTAGTTAAAAGATATTATTTAGTGCTTCAGTGAACTTTAATTATAATACTGTACTCTTTTCCATCTAATTATACTGACATTATTTAAAAGAAAAAAGGATTTTCAATATGTTTAAATATATTTTTTTTAAATGAGTCATATATATATAAATAAATTTTGATAGAATTTTTTGAAATTATGTGTAATTATTAGATATGTTATTATTGTTTTTTTACAATACGATAAAATTTAACAATTTTTCGAATTAATATTTTAATTAATAAGTATTGTAATTAAGGGAGTATCAGTATCAATAATCTATAGGAGGTATGTGCTTTTGGTCAAAAGATGAATTTGTTTTACCGTTGAACTGGAAGCCCAATAAATAAAGTGTTAACGTGGGGAATCTTAGGTATCGACCCTAAAACTTTATCGACGATATCAAAAATTATACGTTGAACGTTGATGTCGGCTCTGAAATTTTAACCACCTCGGTGGATCAACGAAATTTTGTGAGTATCCGAGGGAGGATATCGTATTACAACCAAAAAAGTGATGTCGTTGACGAGGGTGAAACGAGCGTACAGCCAAACACTCGTAACCGAGACGAGAGAGAAAAAGAGAAAGAGAGATGTTTCATTAAACTTATCGGATTAGAAAATTCCAACGGTCTCGTAATGAGCCACATCGCGATGTTCCCTCCGGGAAGGGCGAGCGAGCGAAAGAAGGAGGTAGGACGATGATGATGAGGAGGAGGAGGAGAAGCAGGACGAGGCAGAGGCGGAGGAGAAGGAGCAGAAAAGGGTAGAAAAGTAATATGGCCCTGGGTATAGTTGGAGGGTCGCAACACTCGAACGCACTTGATGCACTTTAATAAAACGTCTTTGAGTCGTGCGGAAGTGGCCGCGGATAGGACAATGGAAACCCGGCGGGCCCCGCCATTATCTCTTTACGCTTTACAGTTTACGCGCTCGTATAACTCGGTATATATCCAACGCCGGCGGCGGCGTTTACAACGATTCGGCCGGGTTGCGCATTAATTTCACCCACCCACTATCGGGGTAGCAGCCTAGGCAAAACTCGAGGATTCCGCCAATTTTTTTATTCCTTCGTTATCTGACGGCAGCTGCGCCGAGTTAATGTACCGACTTTTTTTACGGCTACGCGCGCGCGCGGGCACACACACACACACACACTTTCGTTCACTCGCTTTCTTTTTTTTCCGTCTCTCTTTCTTTTTTTCTCTCTGTCTCTCTGGGTTCAAGCTCAATATCTTGAAAAGTTGTCAAACACCCGGTTATATGCGCATTTTCTTCAGAGGGGTCGGTGGTATAGGGGCTTTACGGCTCGAGCTTAATCTCCCGTGATTCTTTGCCGCAGCAAGTTTACTCTTCGATGCCCTCGTTCAATACCCCCTCTGATGACTTTCTTCAACTTACTTCCCTATTTAGGGCCCGCAATATTTGCGAAATGAAAAAGTAAAAGCGAAGGGTAGGATACTCGTGTAACGCGACTTTACCGAGCTTTTTATTACAAGACGCATTTACGAAATCTGGTGTGACGGCAGCTATTTTTCAGTCACTCTCTCTCTTGGGATTTATTGTTTCTTACAGTTTGAGCTTTACTCTCGTGGCAAAGGGCGTGAAGAACTTTTTCTATTGTTCGGTAACTATATACGTTATAGATGATATGAAAATTGGCTAGTAAACTCAATTGAAATTCTCGATTTCAGGATATTCGACTTATTCGTATAATGTCATGAAATATGTTTTTACTTAAACTTATATAACATTACACATAAATGTAGAATGGTATAACGCATTAATAAAAATTTACTGTGCAAAAGATAAATATCACTGGATAATCGAACGATCTCTATGTGCGCTATTGTAAAACAATATAACGTAAACCTAACCACCCTTTTAGCGAAAGTAAATAAAAGCAAAATCTGCATTAATTCGATAAACACTGTAGACTAAAATTCAAAGCCATCAAAACAAAATTTCCACTGCAAATGGTTAAAACGCCTTAAATAAAAGTATCATTCCTCACTTTAGAGAAAAAAAAAGGAAAAAATAAGGTAAGAAAAAGAACAATATGTATCTATCTATATGTATGTATATAAAGATTCGAACTTTTGCAACCACGAGCCAGGAAAATAAAAAGGAGAACGGTGAGCTTTTAAAGTCGGCACTACAAATCATGAAAAATGCATAGCCATCTCTGGGTAGAACCGCGCGCGCGTCCAGGTCCGATACGAGGAATCGATTCTCACGTGCGCAGAGGAAGCCGAAACGCGCGCGGGCGCGTCGTCCTAGGGAAAGAAGTCCCAGCTGTTTCGGTAGTTACGGCCGAGATTTCGCAGGGCAACATAACTCGGTCTGCTTTACGAGCGAGACGCGCGTTGGGTGGCCCTTTCACTTAGACTCACGAACGTGAGCGCGCTCTTCGACCGTAAAAGCCTAAGAAGACCACCGCGCGGTGTTCGATTAATTCTGCTGGGTGATGGGATGATGCTCCGCTGCTTCGTTAGTGGTTGGGATTTGCGGGCAGGTTATGCGTTGATGGAAAGATTCGATGGCGGATAGAGTTTTATAACGAAACGAGATTGACGCTCGCTTTCGATCCCCTCCGGAACTATCGCTCTCGCTACCTAACTGTACAAAGATTTAGAAAGCTTCTATTTTAATTGTAAATATACCGTTGTTTTTCTTTTTTCATTTTTCACTAATATTTACAATTCGTTGATTTCTATTTTTAAATGTTTTTCATATCATCGGTTACGTGTATTTGAAGTAGATTCATTATTTTTCGGTTAGAATTGGATCGTTGCTTTCGAAATATTTTATAACAACTATTTAAAGTCGGGATCAATGATTTAAACTGTTTTAAACCAGATCACTAGACGAACTGAAGTTTCATTTCGACAATTACATTTGTGTTATTTCAAGAGAAATAAAATGTAAAAAATGATAATAATTAGAAAGTGTTTAAAATTTGTGTGAAAGCAGAAAAATAATAATTTTTTGGTGAAAAAGAAACTTATAGTTCAGTGGCGCTTATTTATTTACATATATTTTACAACTTTGATAAAAACTTCATGAGTCATTACTCTATTTATCTATGAAAAAATGTTTATTGCAACTATGCTACATTGTAATGCTATCTAAATTACGAGTGTAACAAAAGTATGTTTAAAATTATGATAGAATTACGTGACTCAAACTTGTCTGACACATCTCTTTGTGTTAAATGTATGCAATAATTAAAAGTTTGAAGCAGATGCGCACCTTTATGCAATAGATAACAGTAATTATTATAAATAAACCTTGATAGTCGCAAAGTAAACAAAGTTTATTTCATTCATTTGCAACAAAAGTCTAACTGTAATCACATACATTGCATTAATAAGGATTTAAATTACTAATCTGCACAAATATACTATAACTGAAGTGACAAGTAATTAAAGTTTGTAGAATGATACGTTCATAATTTTGTCTTATAATTTCTGATTATGATAAATGACTCAGTTGATGAAAGCATTCGCTAACAGAAGTTTTAGTCGTTTAATGTTTTGAAATGCTAAGTTCTAACCTCTTTATACTAATAAAATGAGGATAAATATACTTAGTGTTTCCCATCTTATGATTCATTATTTATCCTATTTGATCATTGATGTAAATAAGCTAAGTTAAATTAAGTAGAGTTAATTTAACAACCATTCTGTTCTTGTTCTCTCATTATTTACTGCTGCAGTACTGCGCAACTAAAATAGAAATAATTTATTTATTATTATGATCTGTAATTTATAATTGTTACACCTTGTTCACCTTCTATTACAATCTCCAAGTCACGAATTCACATGAACGTTAGGTTTTTGTTAATTAAAATGTACAATTGAAAAATGTATAAAATATATATAGTTCATTTCATCCATTTCCATAATTGTCTATAATTTTCATTAAAAATATTTGAATATCCTCTTTCTCATTTAAAATGAAATAAGCTTTTGACGTATCAGTTTTCTTTGTCGGCCAATTTGGTATCAAAACATTTCAGTACCTTTTTGAAAGTAGAAATATTTTAATGGATATTTTAAAATTTTATATATAATAGTCGATATTTTATAGATCAATAACAGTCTTTATTAAATATTAAATTCATATATTGTATCTGTTAAGCAGTATCAAATGTTATTTTAATTTAATGTTCCTTTAATAGAAAAGTAAAAGTAATTTAAAAGACTCTAATTTTAAATTGATTAAGTTAAAAATAAAATTTGAATAATCACTTAATTCTACGTGTGTGTATATATATATATATATATATATATATATATATATATATATAATGGAAATACACATCTGGTGAAAACCACAAAATTAGCAAATTCGAATTTTAACCGCATCATCAATCGTACCTGTCAAACTATCAATTGTCATTATATGGAGCTGCTGTAGCCGCAATTTTAGTAGGTCAGTCACAAATTTTTTACGTGACATTTCCAACGTCTATTTTACGAACGCAAAAGGAGAGAGTCAACATTTTACAATGTGCTTACGTTTTATGAAACGATTTTTTTACGTAAATCTTTCTATAAGTCGGTAA
The DNA here is from genome assembly GCA_026168455.1 of Theocolax elegans. Classification (NCBI taxonomy): domain Eukaryota; kingdom Metazoa; phylum Arthropoda; class Insecta; order Hymenoptera; family Cerocephalidae; genus Theocolax; species Theocolax elegans. The sequence goes on along the minus strand of CM047425.1, from coordinate 14,462,835 downwards.
TGATTGAAAATATCAAGAGAGAGAGAGAGAGAGAGAGAGAGAAGAGAGAGAGCGCCAACTATGTATAAAAGCAAATAAAATACTCTTGACTTTTGGATTGTATTATTAGCGATCAATCTTGATTTGTCCATAGTTGAGACTAATCGATATGAACGAAGCATTGGGATTTAAATGTCAATTACCGGATTTTCCCGATCTTTCCATTCTGATGTATGTTTTTACACCGCTCTGCAATTAAGAATGAACGATGCGGTCCACATGCAGATTTCAAGGGACATTGGCCCGGTATAAAATTGCCGGAGGTTTTATGTCGATGTCAGTGACACCACAACGAATATTCAGCCTGATGAATAAAGCAGCACATATGTCGTTATTTATTTTCATTACGCGTCTTACTATCCGAATATGCGATATACGTTTCGTGCTTTTTTTTCCAAGTGTGATAGAATTAGTCATTTATTGTTTGCTATTCTACCTATTTTTACGGTGTTATAAATTACACCTTCTTATTCTTATTTTACTCGATACTCGTATAAGGCACCGTCGGTTCATCCACTATTCGTATAGGCGTGAATTTTTCATAGATACACACCTATCTATTTGCAGGTAATAAATCACGCATGTTAAAACTGTAATGCTTGTAGATCTATTACATGGTAAACACTGAACCAAGTCTTACAAATAATAATACAAGTAATTGTTTCAATATATGTTTATATACCTATATATTATCTATTTTATCTGCTACATACAAAACAAATGCTCGAAAATAAATATTATCATCATTAATACACGATTTATTGCCAAAGATATTCTACCAAACTATTACGCCACTTATTTACTAAATTATTAATTTTTATAAAAAAATATTAATTATATATGAAATACCATATACATAATACAATAATATATATACAGCAAAAGCTCCAAGAATAATATTCTACGAAAAAAAAAAATATTTTTAGCTCGTGTAGCCAGCATAATTACTACAGAAGACATGAAGAAGAGTGCAAAAATACATTTTACCCTCTGCTAACACTTACGAAGAAGAATCTCCAAAAATTTGCCCTTAGTGAGTCTGGCTTACTACGTCAGGAATATAGCGTTAAAATTTCAAGTCTCTAAGTGCAGCAATATCGTCTAGGCGTTGATAAATAAGTTAGTTATAATCAGGCAACTATTTATTTATATATTATTTTTTATTATTTTTTAACGTTAGTACAATAGTAAATCTTTGAGAATCATCTTGAAGTGTTTAATACATTTAGAAAAATTGTTCTATCCAAAATAAAAGTTTCGCAATAATTTTTTGGTTTATATACACATATGTGTTTTGTGCAACGGTTGTATGTATATGTATACAATCGCATGCGCGCACGTACACACACATATGTATACGTATAACAGAAATATTGATTTTAAAGATTTCCGCAGACACTTTTTGTATAAAATAAAATAAATTGTTATTTTTTATATATACATATTAAAAATATTTCTCTCTATTCCGCTGAAGATAAAATTTGGCCGATTACATTATTTATTGTGCCCGTGTATTTCGATCCAGTTTAACAATGTTCATCCTCAATTTGCATTGTAAATGTGAAACTTTTATAAATATATATAATATTTTAAATATTAATATGTACTCCATATATACATATTGTATACGTATATTTATATGCACATATATGTATAGTGAATAAATGTATTTCATTTTTGAAACGTAACTATAATTTTTTTTTATTTTATATAACAAATTTTATACATATATTTATATATATAAATGCGATAATAAAATTTTCGTAAATATATAATAACCGAACAGTGGCATATGTTTCCAAAGAAAAAGTGTAATTGTTAAAAAGAAATCGGCAGCAAGCCAATCGGGAGAGTAGAATGAAACTTGAGAAATCGATATACACCATCCCAGGATATTTACCTACAAGTAATATCGAAAGTCGAGTCTATTAATTCGTAGGAAAAATTTTCCAATCTCCTTGACCAAGTAGATATCGAGGAAAAATCACTTTCAGAACGATGTGAACTGTTATCGCTGCTAAACAAGCACGAGAGCTTGTGTTTGTGTAAGTGCGCAACACCTCTATAGCAGTGGTCAAGCTCGAACCCCCACCCCCATCACGTTTCTCTGCGGTGGCAGGCCACTGCGGCAATCTCTAAGCTCCGCACACTCGACGATGTTTACGTATACGGTATTGGCCGTTTCTCGAGTGTTTCACCGAAATGTTCAACTTCGCGCGTCGGTTTATACGGACCCGCTCCTCGTTCCTATATGAGGACTATAAGGATGCGGATTTAGCGACGGCGAGTTAATGAAACGATAACCGGTCTTTTCTTCTTTTCCTCCTTTCTTTCACCCTCTCTTCTTTATATTTCTAAATAGGTGCGAATGTTTTAACGAGTGTAGATGCACAAGTGGGTAATCGCGATGGCTCAATGCATTAAAATATAATTACATGTAATTCATTATAATATCGCGTGCATATTATTATTATTAAAATAAATATTATCATCATTAATACACGATTTATTGCCAAAGATATTCTACCAAACTATTACGCCACTTATTTACTAAATTATTAATTTTTATAAAAAAATATTAATTATATATGAAATACCATATACATAATACAATATATATACAGCAAAAGCTCCAAGAATAATATTCTACGAAAAAAAAAAATATTTTTAGCTCGTGTAGCCAGCATAATTACTACAGAAGACATGAAGAAGAGTGCAAAAATACATTTTACCCTCTGCTAACACTTACGAAGAAGAATCTCCAAAAATTTGCCCTTAGTGAGTCTGGCTTACTACGTCAGGAATATAGCGTTAAAATTTCAAGTCTCTAAGTGCAGCAATATCGTCTAGGCGTTGATAAATAAGTTAGTTATAATCAGGCAACTATTTATTTATATATTATTTTTTATTATTTTTTAACGTTAGTACAATAGTAAATCTTTGAGAATCATCTTGAATGTTTAATACATTTAGAAAAATTGTTCTATCCAAAATAAAAGTTTCGCAATAATTTTTGGTTATATACACATATGTGTTTTGTGCAACGGTTGTATGTATATGTATACACTCGCATGCGCGCACGTACACACACATATGTATACGTATAACAGAAATATTGATTTTAAAGATTTCCGCAGACACTTTTTGTATAAAATAAAATAAATTGTTATTTTTTATATATACATATTAAAAATATTTCTCTCTATTCCGCTGAAGATAAAATTTGGCCGATTACATTATTTATTGTGCCCGTGTATTTCGATCCAGTTTAACAATGTTCATCCTCAATTTGCATTGTAAATGTGAAACTTTTATAAATATATATAATATTTTAAATATTAATATGTACTCCATATATACATATTGTATACGTATATTTATATGCACATATATGTATAGTGAATAAATGTATTTCATTTTTGAAACGTAACTATAATTTTTTTTTATTTTATATAACAAATTTTATACATATATTTATATATATAAATGCGATAATAAAATTTTCGTAAATATATAATAACCGAACAGTGGCATATGTTTCCAAAGAAAAAGTGTAATTGTTAAAAAGAAATCGGCAGCAAGCCAATCGGGAGAGTAGAATGAAACTTGAGAAATCGATATACACCATCCCAGGATATTTACCTACAAGTAATATCGAAAGTCGAGTCTATTAATTCGTAGGAAAAATTTTCCAATCTCCTTGACCAAGTAGATATCGAGGAAAAATCACTTTCAGAACGATGTGAACTGTTATCGCTGCTAAACAAGCACGAGAGCTTGTGTTTGTGTAAGTGCGCAACACCTCTATAGCAGTGGTCAAGCTCGAACCCCCACCCCCATCACGTTTCTCTGCGGTGGCAGGCCACTGCGGCAATCTCTAAGCTCCGCACACTCGACGATGTTTACGTATACGGTATTGGCCGTTTCTCGAGTGTTTCACCGAAATGTTCAACTTCGCGCGTCGGTTTATACGGACCCGCTCCTCGTTCCTATATGAGGACTATAAGGATGCGGATTTAGCGACGGCGAGTTAATGAAACGATAACCGGTCTTTTCTTCTTTTCCTCCTTTCTTTCACCCTCTCTTCTTTATATTTCTAAATAGGTGCGAATGTTTTAACGAGTGTAGATGCACAAGTGGGTAATCGCGATGGCTCAATGCATTAAAATATAATTACATGTAATTCATTATAATATCGCGTGCATATTATTATTATTAAAATAAATATTATGAAAATCGAATTTACGTATAACTGTTACTGCAGTTTGCATAAAAATTACCAATTTACTACTAATGCAATGAGAAAATATAATACTATATCTGATTAATTGAATAAAATATAATGATTATCATCGAAAAATTAATATTTGTACATTTTGCACTGTAGATAGAGCGAATCAATGTATAGAGTGTTTATACGTCTTTAATTCGATGGCTGGATAGTGAATGTACATCGGGGATAATGCAGGTTGACGGTAAACCGAACGCGTGGGTGTAATTCCACGATAGCGGTTATAGTCTTACACTTTCCTTTTTTCAAGTTTTATTGGTTTCTAGTATTGGGATATACTCTGGCTTTACTTATTTTACGTTGATGCGACTCGTGACAACTCGTATTGTGTATATATATATACATTGTTTGAAGTCGGTAATCAGTTAGAGGATTACGTCTGTTTAATAAATTAAAAAATTAATTAATAATCTTCTCTCGAACATTTTTATGTTCTACGTTTTAATGACATTTGGTTAATTTGTTGGCTTATCGCATTTATTAAATATTCCACTCCGAACTCCAGTGATAATTAAAAAATGAATTAAAATTTTAAGTTACTGCCTGCCAGTCCTGAAAAAGTTGAAATATATATGAAAATCCTTAATATCTCAACTTTTGTAACGATATTCGCGTATATAGACAAGTAAACATAGATGGACACATTTAAGTGCAAAAAAAAGTTGGGAAAAATGTAGTACAAGTTTGCAAGTTAACGTAAACCTAGGTATGTGTGGAACTATAGGTGTGTGTTACACGTATATATATGTGTAAGCAGATGAACGTCGACGTGGGTAAGACTACGTCTCATAGAATAGTACACTAATCTACTTACGTATACATAGTCTCTTCTCTCTCCTCCTCTCCTCCTCATCCCTAGCCAACCTTCATGCTATCTCGCACACTTTAAACTATATTTTTTAACTTTCCTCGCAGTAAAAGGGATTGAACTTTTTTTTTTAATATTTACGTTTGTCTGCAAAAATTCCAGTTAGAAAAGTTGAGCTTTGAAGGATTTTCAGAGACATGAACACCGTTCATCGTCCACATCATGTTTAAGATTTTATGTAAAAATGAAACAAACTATGTAATCTTGGATGTATATGAAAATTTATCACTCTCGCTATGCCAAAACCAACTATAACGCATATATTTTAATACGTTTTTATGAAGCGCAGTTTCTATTAAAAATATTTTTGTTTCTCGATTACGCACGACTACCTTTTGCATTTATATAATGTAATACATTTTTGGATACTTAATACTTATATTATATGGAATAATTAATTAAAATACCTCATTCATAACAATTATAAATTTTATGAAATTATAAAACAAATAAACATTATTTTTTATATCATTTATAAATAAAATTTGATATGTTACGAATCGAAGGATTAAAAAATAAAATACTTCTCGAAAGTAATAATACATATACAAAAACTTATTATTATTCTGATGATTGATATTACAATTTGTAAAAAGATATTATTTTAAAACAGATTTTAAAATACAGTTCTCTCGGAGAAAACGAAACTTTTAATTTTCATTAAATTTGTGTTTAATCCTTTTAAGCCCGAATTAATTCCAACAATTGTAAAGCACTTTGAGCGGATTTTGAGTTATTTAGATATTAATATGAAGTTTTAGCGGTTAAAAATGTTTTATTTTCTTTCTATATATATACCCGTCGTATAAAAAAGTTAGTAGTGTTTTAACAGCACTCGAAAATGTAGCATGCGAAGGAAAATAATGATTGTCAAAAAATAAAATTCCCGATTTAACGCTTTAATCAAAAGGTGGGGTTTTATTTTGTGTCACCTGTGAGTGTTATCTTAAATTAATTTAGTATGGACGTATAGAATCCTATTTTAAGGTTTTGATCAGCGTTCGAGTTATTTGCAAATAATTAAAAATAAATCACATCGAGAATACCAAAGAGATAAAAGCAATGATTTGTATTTTTAATGAATTTTTTCTGCTGGTACATCTTTTATATGCCACACAGTTTTTACAAACGAAAAAATGTACGACACTTCATATATACATGTATACATTTTGTATTCAGAACGTTATAGCCGAATATTGAGGTTCGCCCAGGGCACTTTTAAGCTTGTTAAACCGCGCGCGAGTCGGCGACAAAGGCAAGGATAATTACGAAAAAGAAGCCGCGGAAGAAAAGCCGTCGACGTGTCGCGTCTTTGCGAAGACCAGGTTAAGGTGCCCGGAGCACCCCTCGAGCTTCCATATTTCCACCCTAAAGGCCTACTAATTGGACACTCGTGGGTGCGTCGGTTTTTAATGCGCTACACTCTAATTGCGGGAAAATCGATTCCCGCTGTTTTTCACCTGGATTTATTATTATAAGTGGAAGACGGCGCGTACACACTGCTTATATATATACGGATTCGGGAAATATCACCAACGAGCAAATGTTATTTTTTGTAATTTTTATAAACATTCCTTCGTATGTAGGTAATAAAACGTAATTTTAGAATTGGTGTAAACACGGTTCGTAAGTTTGGTATGAGTTTAGAGCAACTGGGAGCAAACTTGGTAAAATAACAAAGTTCATCAACATGGTCAACACTTCCCTATACACGCGCATATATAAAATCTCAATAATTGTTAGTAAAATTAATTTGACGGCGTTCTCGTAGATTATAAAATAAGCTAGAGTTTTTAAGGATTAGTCAACCGTTGATATTAAGAGCCAGTTGAAATGTGTATATATGTATATATTGTGGGTGTGGTGTGTGTGGTGTGTTGTGTGTGTGTGTGTGTGTGGTGTTGTGTGTTTGTGTGTGTGTGGTGTTTTATGTATGAATCCGTTTATGACAAGGTAAAAATTATTGCATGCGTGTGCCAAATTTATTGACCCATGCTAAAAAAAAATATAAGATTTTTATAAAAATGTATAAAATCAGAAATATAGATATTTTATAAAATTTATATACGGAATGGTCTATATAAATTTGTATTAATTGTTTATAAAATTTTTTTTTTAATACAAAATGATATTTTTTTCAATTTCTTTCCTATGTAATCTTGGATGTATATGAAAATTTATCACTCTCGCTATGCCAAAACCAACTATAACGCATATATTTTAATACGTTTTTATGAAGCGCAGTTTCTATTAAAAATATTTTTGTTTCTCGATTACGCACGACTACCTTTGCATTTATATAATGTTAATACATTTTTGGATACTTAATACTTATATTATATGGAATAATTAATTAAAATACCTCATTCATAACAATTATAAATTTTATGAATTATAAAACAATAAACATTATTTTTTATATCATTTATAAATAAAATTTGATATGTTACGAATCGAAGGATTAAAAAATAAAATACTTCTCGAAAGTAATAATACAATATACAAAAACTATTATTATTCTGATGATTGATATTACAATTTGTAAAAAGATATTATTTTAAAACAGATTTTAAAATACAGTTCTCTCGGAGAAAACGAAACTTTTAATTTTCATTAAATTTGTGTTTAATCCTTTTAAGCCCGAATTAATTCCAACAATTGTAAAGCACTTTGAGCGGATTTTGAGTTATTTAGATATTAATATGAAGTTTTAGCGGTTAAAAATGTTTTATTTTCTTTCTATATATATACCCGTCGTATAAAAAAGTTAGTAGTGTTTTAACAGCACTCGAAAATGTAGCATGCGAAGGAAAATAATGATTGTCAAAAAATAAAATTCCCGATTTAACGCTTTAATCAAAAGGTGGGGTTTTATTTTGTGTCACCTGTGAGTGTTATCTTAAATTAATTTAGTATGGACGTATAGAATCCTATTTTAAGGTTTTGATCAGCGTTCGAGTTATTTGCAAATAATTAAAAATAAATCACATCGAGAATACCAAAGAGATAAAAGCAATGATTTGTATTTTTAATGAATTTTTTTCTGCTGGTACATCTTTTATATGCCACACAGTTTTTACAAACGAAAAAATGTACGACACTTCATATATACATGTATACATTTTGTATTCAGAACGTTATAGCCGAATATTGAGGTTCGCCCAGGGCACTTTTAAGCTTGTTAAACCGCGCGCGAGTCGGCGACAAAGGCAAGGATAATTACGAAAAAGAAGCCGCGGAAGAAAAGCCGTCGACGTGTCGCGTCTTTGCGAAGACCAGGTTAAGGTGCCCGGAGCACCCCTCGAGCTTCCATATTTCCACCCCTAAAGGGCCTACTAATTGGACACTCGTGGGTGCGTCGGTTTTTAATGCGCTACACTCTAATTGCGGGAAAATCGATTCCCGCTGTTTTTCACCTGGATTTATTATTATAAGTGGAAGACGGCGCGTACACACTGCTTATATATATACGGATTCGGGAAATATCACCAACGAGCAAATGTTATTTTTTGTAATATTTTTATAAACATTCCTTCGTATGTAAGGTAATAAAACGTAATTTTAGAATTGGTGTAAACACGGTTCGTAAGTTTGGTATGAGTTTAGAGCAACTGGAGCAAACTTGGTAAAATAACAAAGTTCATCAACATGGTCCAACACTTCCCTATACACGCGCATATATAAAATCTCAAATAATTGTTAGTAAAATTAATTTGACGGCGTTCTCGTAGATTATAAAATAAGCTAGAGTTTTAAGGATTAGTCAACCGTTGATATTAAGAGCCAGTTGAAATGTATATATGTATGTGTGTGTGTGTGTGTGTGTGTATTTATGTATAAATCCGTTTATGATACAAGGTAAACATTATGCATGCGTGTGCAAATTTATTGATCGCGGAATTCGCAGGAGCATAGGATCTTTCGCAAGTTGATCGGCAATGCAAGACGGCTTGATTACTCATTCCGCGCAGAGATTAAATTATCCATTAAGCGCCTCGGTGGACGTACAGTTGGCTTGCGAATTTAGTACTCCGCGTCTTCCCGAGCGTTTCTGGGGAGGCCCTTAAAGATGCAGGGGTCGTTTAACGAGCCACCTTTACACTGGCAGCCGCAGGATGCACTTCCATAAATCCTTTGCAAGTTCAATGTACCCCTCTCCCTCCCTCCCTCCCTCTCTCTCTCTTTCTCTCCCTCACTCTCTCCCTCACTCTCCCTCTCTCACTTTTGCAAAAGGGGAGGAAGAATTGAAAAGCTTAGAGCAGCTTAATACACTCGAATTTATCTCGGGATACTCGCGCGTTCCGCGCTCGGAATACTTCCGAGATAAATTTGAGTGTATTAAACCGCTCGAGGTTTTTCAATTCTTACTCTCTTAACCCGCGTGGATTTCCGCGGGAAGGGGCGGTGCATTGAACTCGCGAGGAATTTATGGAAGTGCATCCTGTGGTTGCGAGCTTGCCACTCGTTAAACGACCCCGACGGTTTATCCTTTTTATATATACATGCACACACACACACATACATACATATATACATACATATATATACTCGTATAACTAGTTGAGCCCCTTCAGGAGCTTCCGCAGCTGAAACGTCTTTTACTCTTTGCGTGACAAAATTCTGTTTTACAAGACGACGAATTCTCCAAGCAGGCGTGAGAACGCTTTCAAATAAAATTTACTTTTTTTTTACTTGGTAAGTCTCTATCGAAATTGGCAAGTTTAAGGGGCAATTGGAAATTATTACCTATAACATTGCAGTATTGTACTTTGATGAAAAATACTATTACAGTTATTGTATCCGTAACTATTAGAAAAAAAAATTAAATCTTTGCTATAGAAAATTGAATAAAAGTTTTGTAATCTTTTATTGTAATGACAACGCAATTAAAAAAGTGAAACTATTTTCAAAAATTTAAAATATTATTCAATTTAGGTACTTTATCCTTTGAAATATTGACATATTATGTTTTAACAATAGATAAAATAACTTTAATATTAAATTAATTAAATTTTTGAAAACAATTTTTCATATTGTATGTATGAATGAAAGATAAAACAATTTTATCTATTTTTATTTCTTTTCTGAAAAATTTATGAGTTCACGGAGAAAAAAGTTTTATAAAAAATATCTATATGTTTTGGATAAAAATTGTAATTCTATAGTACGGTAAGGATTCTGATACAAAACTTGTGCTGCGAAAAATTATTATCCAATATAGTAAGAATTTCAATCATATTCTCACTTTTATTTAAAATTCTGGATAAGAATTATATAACCTCGAATACGCTAGTATTTTATCCCGAATATTTAGATAATTTTTTTTATTTCTTCACTCCGTCTTTGATAATAATTATAATGAATATAGTATTAATCCTTACCATTTATATTATTCAAATTAATATTTTTTGTTGTAGTTGAATAAATTATAAAATATGCATATTATAAAAAATAATACGATACCTAATATGTAGCTTAAAATATATATGGAAATTCATTAGCGAGCAAACAAAAAAATGTTGCTCGTATAATATAAGCAATCGGTTGATTTTGTAACGACTTCCAAACACTGTATAAATTCCCGAAACGGATAATCCAGAGTTAATTTTGTGATTAATTGAAGCAACATCACCTCTGTACACTATATCGAACTATTTTTTCAAACGAATTCGAGGAAGACATGGAAAAAAAACGCGATGGGAGATGGTCGAAAAAAAGAGGCACACGACAAAGTGCAGAATCTTTTTCACATCATAGTTTTTATTCGTGAGTCGTAAAAACATTTTATTTTTGCGCGGAGCGCAAGGAAAAAAAACGCAAGAGAGGGGTAGGTGAGGGGAAGGGTGGAATGGGTTGGTGGAGGATGGGTGGGGAGGAGCAAAATAAAATAACGCTGGATCGGTGCCACAGCTGCGAAATCCTCTTTAGAGTAACGGACACCCTTGTGCTTTCAGCCGTTGAGACCCCACCCCTTCTCTTCTTTATATACCTATACACATGTGATATAGTTATATACACGTGTCCGAATGTATGCGCGTTTACGTACACGTATATAAAACGTGCGTGTATACATTACTCGGATAGTGTAGAATACGTACACCTATGTGTGTGTGTACTGGATTACACGTGTAGGTATGTGTGTTCTTCCTGTATTTCCGTTGCTACGGAGACTGACGGGGTGCATCCGGCTGAGCGTAACGATACTTCGCCTTCAATCAATCAAGATTCGCTTCCGAGCGGACTCGAACTAAATTAGCTTCCTACGCGCGACTTTCTTTTACACGCGTTCTCGCATGCCGAAAATTGCAACTTGTATAGGTACCCGATTCTTTCATTACCTATTATTGTTTCTCGTGGTCCTCGGTAATTCGGTAGAATGTTACTCCCCTTATTTTTATTTACACATTTCCCTATTTGTAGAGTTACTTTTTTTTATTTCTTTTCGCTCGGTTGCACATGCTGTAGCTGTACTATTACTGGTTATGATATCAATCTTTACTTACTATCGTAAGAAAATCCGATTTTGTAGTCAACTCTTTTTGATTTATACATTTCGTAGTTATTTTTACGCTTTTACGAAAAATATAACATAAATATTGTAATTTAATTAAGATTTTTTTATTGTGTTATATTTTAATTATGTCATATCTATTGCTAAACAAATTTAAAATTTGTACTCACCGCGACAAGTATTATAATTATAATTTTATTTTATTTTATTTTATTTTATTTTCACAGCACATAAACTGTTCGAATGAGAAATACTTCAATATTTTTTATCTTATACCCTGATAGAAATTTGACAGTACGATATTTTTAAACATTATAGTACAGCCTGTCGCGAGGCCTGTCGCATCTATCCTTATTATAATAAAAAAATAATATATTATTTATATAGTCATACAAGTAAATTATTTAAAAAATTATTATCTTTTTTGACATTATTTTTAAACTTTTAATTAAAATAATACAATTTGTTTTAAATATTAAGGAATAGTATTGGCTTTATTCACTGCTAAACAGCGCGAGAAATACGACCGACGAAAGAGCAAAGAGACTCGCTAATTTTCGAAACTGACTTTAGGTATCCTATGTGTGTCTACACAAACACTGTACACAGTACCATAAACATTCGTAACTTATTTTTTTTATAATTTATTTTTCTCAATATATAGGAGTTATGTTTAGGTATATATTATATTTGTATTAATTAACTGCGAAATTGCGATGATATTACATGTACAGCAAAAATAATTGCTAAGAAACAAAAATATTTTGCTGTATGACTACAAATCTTTGATATCTTAGTAATTGTTACTTTCGTTCGCTGATTAACCAATAAAAAATTTTAATTCAGCTACTAATAGTAATTGATATACTTGTGTAATTGTTAGGATAACAAAATTTTTCGCTTGTATAATTAGAAATTGAAACTGCAATTATAACCTAAATTCGTAATAAAATTAGAATTAAAAATGTGATATTATTTTGTAAATAATGTGAATAATTAGTTTTTATTTACATATTTTTTAATAATTGCACTTATATATTATGCTCTTGATTTACGATTTTTTTCAGTACAAAAATAAATATTTTAAGAATTATATATATAGTTTCAGTTAAGTTACAATGTACTTGACAATTTAGAATTGGAAGTGATCCACAGTCGTAAACATGTCAGCGATAATTATTTATTGAGTAAAACATACAGACGCAATTATAACACTCGGTACTATTTTCACACTCACTATGTAATAACTTTATTTTGACTGTATTTGTTATCATAGCTAAGACATAACTGCTGTATTGATCATCAAGCATAGCTAAGATATAAAATTTGATTTATCTAGCGAAAATTGTAGTTGTTATTTAATTATTTAGCGAAGTAATTTCGAAGTGTAGCTTCGTTAGATTAATATTTGTTATAATATAGCTGTTTATAATATAACTATTTTGACATGTAATATACGGGGTATAAACAATTTGTAATTTTAATTTGTAATTTCAACTTCCATTGTTCAATTAGTAAATAGTCGATTGTTAAGGGTCAAAAATAAATAAATCCAATTTATTTATTTAAGTGCACAACGTATCGTCTGCCAGGTTCGCGGACCTCTTCAGGTGCTCAATATTCAATATAATGTTACAGCCCAACTGAGCTTCGTCGAAGGGGTATATACTATATATAAGTATATGTGTGTGCGTGTGCGCGTGTGTGCAATTATGATTATTCAAATTAATATTTTTGTTGTAGTTGAATAAATTATAAAATATGCATATTATAAAAAATAATACGATACCTAATATGTAGCTTAAAATATATGGAAATTCATTAGCGAGCAAACAAAAAAATGTTGCTCGTATAATATAAGCAATCGGTTGATTTTGTAACGACTTCCAAACACTGTATAAATTCCCGAAACGGATAATCCAGAGTTAATTTTGTGATTAATTGAAGCAACATCACCTCTGTACACTATATCGAACTATTTTTTCAAACGAATTCGAGGAAGACATGGAAAAAAAACGCGATGGGAGATGGTCGAAAAAAGAGGCACACGACAAAGTGCAGAATCTTTTTCACATCATAGTTTTTATTCGTGAGTCGTAAAAACATTTTATTTTTGCGCGGAGCGCAAGGAAAAAAACGCAAGAGAGGGGTAGGTGAGGGGAAGGGTGGAATGGGTTGGTGGAGGATGGGTGGGGAGGAGCAAAATAAAATAACGCTGGATCGGTGCCACAGCTGCGAAATCCTCTTTAGAGTAACGGACACCCTTGTGCTTTCAGCCGTTGAGACCCCACCCCTTCTCTTCTTTATATACCTATACACATGTGATATAGTTATATACACGTGTCCGAATGTATGCGCGTTTACGTACACGTATATAAAACGTGCGTGTATACATTACTCGGATAGTGTAGAATACGTACACCTATGTGTGTGTGTATGTGTGTGTACTGGATTACACGTGTAGGTATGTGTGTTCTTCCTGTATTTCCGTTGCTACGGAGACTGACGGGGTGCATCCGGCTGAGCGTAACGATACTTCGCCTTCAATCAATCAAGATTCGCTTCCGAGCGGACTCGAACTAAATTAGCTTCCTACGCGCGACTTTCTTTTACACGCGTTCTCGCATGCCGAAAATTGCAACTTGTATAGGTACCCGATTCTTTCATTACCTATTATTGTTTCTCGTGGTCCTCGGTAATTCGGTAGAATGTTACTCCCCTTATTTTTATTTACACATTTCCCTATTTGTAGAGTTACTTTTTTTTTATTTCTTTTCGCTCGGTTGCACATGCCGTAGCTGTACTATTACTGGTTATGATATCAATCTTTACTTACTATCGTAAGAAAATCCGATTTTGTAGTCAACTCTTTTTGATTTATACATTTCGTAGTTATTTTTACGCTTTTACGAAAAATATAACATAAATATTGTAATTTAATTAAGATTTTTTTATTGTGTTATATTTTAATTATGATATCAATTGCTAAACAAATTTAAAATTTGTACTCACCGCGACAAGTATTATAATTATAATTTTATTTTATTTTATTTTATTTTATTTTCACAGCACATAAACTGTTCGAATGAGAAATACTTCAATATTTTTTTATCTTATACCCTGATAGAAATTTGACAGTACGATATTTTTAAACATTATAGTACAGCCTGTCGCGAGGCCTGTCGCATCTATCCTTATTATAATAAAAAAATAATATATTATTTATATAGTCATACAAGTAAATTATTTAAAAAATTATTTATCTTTTTTTGACATTATTTTTAAACTTTTAATTAAAATAATACAATTTGTTTTAAATATTAAGGAATAGTATTGGCTTTATTCACTGCTAAACAGCGCGAGAAATACGACCGACGAAAGAGCAAAGAGACTCGCTAATTTTCGAAACTGACTTTAGGTATCCTATGTGTGTCTACACAAACACTGTACACAGTACCATAAACATTCGTAACTTATTTTTTTTTATAATTTATTTTTCTCAATATATAGGAGTTATGTTTAGGTATATATTATATTTGTATTAATTAACTGCGAAATTGCGATGATATTACATGTACAGCAAAAATAATTGCTAAAGAAACAAAATATTTTGCTGTATGACTACAAATCTTTGATATCTTAGTAATTGTTACTTTCGTTCGCTGATTAACCAATAAAAAATTTTTAATTCAGCTACTAATAGTAATTGATATACTTGTGTAATTGTTAGGATAACAAAATTTTTCGCTTGTATAATTAGAAATTGAAACTGCAATTATAACCTAAATTCGTAATAAAATTAGAATTAAAAATGTGATATTATTTTGTAAATAATGTGAATAATTAGTTTTTATTTACATATTTTTTAATAATTGCACTTATATATTATGCTCTTGATTTACGATTTTTTTCAGTACAAAAATAAATATTTTAAGAATTATATATATAGTTTCAGTTAAGTTACAATGTACTTGACAATTTAGAATTGGAAGTGATCCACAGTCGTAAACATGTCAGCGATAATTATTTATTGAGTAAAACATACAGACGCAATTATAACACTCGGTACTATTTTTCACACTCACTATGTAATAACTTTATTTTTGACTGTATTTGTTATCATAGCTAAGACATAACTGCTGTATTGATCATCAAGCATAGCTAAGATATAAAATTTGATTTATCTAGCGAAAATTGTAGTTGTTATTTAATTATTTAGCGAAGTAATTTCGAAGTGTAGCTTCGTTAGATTAATATTTGTTATAATATAGCTGTTTATAATATAACTATTTTTGACATGTAATATACGGGGTATAAACAATTTGTAATTTTAATTTGTAATTTCAACTTCCATTGTTCAATTAGTAAATAGTCGATTGTTAAGGGTCAAAAATAAATAAATCCAATTTATTTATTTAAGTGCACAACGTATCGTCTGCCAGGTTCGCGGACCTCTTCAGGTGCTCAATATTCAATATAATGTTACAGCCCAACTGAGCTTCGTCGAAGGGGTATATACTATATATAAGTATATGTGTGTGCGTGTGCGCGTGTGTGCAATTATGAGTATTAAAATTAAATATAATTAATACTTCGATATTAAATAATTATCACGCGCAACATAATTGTACAGCCATTTATCACACTCACAAATTAAGAAATTTATCGACTTTTCGGACTTCGCTGTCTTCTTTAACAATTCCTTGATTCTCCACTTGTGGTTTTTCAAGATACTGTTGAGATGTCACTCGAATCGGTGAAAAATCAGTTGACAATTTTCATTACCAGGCCCCGACAATGCGGTCCAGGCGTTAAATCTCTCGTATATATGTAACTTATCGTTGTAGTCGTGTTGAGGAGCGCTTAACCGCGCTGATCTACGGTTCCGACCGATCACTCTGGCGGTCGACCGCGCGAGGCATTGGCTTCACCGATCTCCTTGACTTTCATAAGTCTCACCCCCCCCCCCTCCCCCATTAAATCTTTAACATTTAAATATTCAACACTTGGATGAGGAGTTAACGATTACAAACAAATATAGTGATTTAATAGCTGTAATAGTGTCACATTTCTACATGGGAATTGAGCTACATTTTGAAGTGCAAAACAAATCTTAATCATTAAATATACTTACTAATATTATTGTACATTTTAGTCGAAATTCTAGTAAAATATATCTATTTAGGAAAGCACTTAGAAAGTGTAGGCAATGCTACATAAATTTCTCATGACTTTGTAATCTACTATTTTTTTTTATATAAAAAATTAAAATTAAATATTATTACTTATTAACAACTTTTATTAACTAAATTATAGACTGCCTGCATTGTAAACTTAATAATATAAGTTTAGTAACAAATTAATTAAATTTCATTTTTTGTTTTAGTATGATCCTATCTTTAATGTTCTTAATTGCATTTACCATCTAGGTCAGAAGTGTATATTTGATTTTAACCTAATAAAAAAAACATCGATTATTCATGTTTACATATAGATTTTAGAAATTTAAAATTATTTGATTGTATTAATTAAAAAAATGTACTTTTTGTAGTATATATTCTTATCGCACGTGATCACATAAATTATATTTTTTTTAACATTTTACCTTATTTGTTATTTTTGATTATTTTTCACCATGTAAATATTTGTTGAAAAAAATTATACTAAAAAAACAGTTGTTCGTTGAAATATTTTTTACAAATTTATTGTAAAATCTGTATACATGGATACTACGCTAAAAGTATTATATGAATTATGGCATGCGTGACGGAATAAATTGTTAAAAAAATAGTAAGATTTATATAGCTAACTAACGTGATATGCGTACGCGTGCTTAATAAATCATTGAATAAAATTCAGACATATATTATACTAAGATAATAAAGATCTTAGAGGAACTATTTATGTAAATTAACATATTATTAAACATTAACAAAAAATTGATTCATTCAAAATGGTGTTAAGTAGAAAATGCTAAAATTTCTTTACAACTTGAAATATGTAGTTGAATAAAATTTAAACTAACCCCTGTAATTAAAACGATTAAACGTTATGTAAATAATGAGTTAGAGCTTTCTTATATAATGTGAAAAGCTTCGAAATTTTATTTGCATTTTCTATAGCAACGCTTTATCGCATTTTCTTTGTAAACAAAATTATTCCGCAAATAATGTTAATACACTGAATGCAATTTTCCCTTATTGTTTACACGTAGTTGAATAGAACACAACATTCCACACCTTTAACAAAAATTCAATCAGTTGATTTTAGATTGCAGCTTTTTTTTCCACACCGAGCTTTCAATTTTATTTTGTAAACATCGAATGATTATTTTGTATTTAATTCGAGTGTAACGTTTTTTAAATGCAATCCCGCTTTAATTTATTGAAAAGTGCGTTCGATAAATCGGTTTATACGAAGTATATAAGAATAAATACACGTTAAGTAGGTGACTTGATTGGAAGGATATGCATCTAGCGTATTAAATATTATTACTTTTCGAATATACCTTGTATTTATCTTAGGAGAATTGTATAGAACCCATTCTAACAAGAAAAGCTGATAGCTCTATTTATCTTTCGCGTTTCAGAAGCTTATCACGTCTTTTCTTTACTTTAGGAGGAGCGTAAAACTTATAATGACTACTTTATTAACAGCTTTTTTTTAGATTTCTCTTCAAAAAACTATTGTATCGTGTCTCGCGAATAGTCTATGAAATAAAAATATCGGTAAGCTCGAAAATTCATTCCATTTTTGGTGTTTATTTTTTCATAGTTCATTTCTAACATTATGGTTTCAGTGATTCCAGCAATGAAAAAGAAAAGCCAAACAGTCTCGAGGGAATATAACGAAATTCAATGTTAATATTTGACGTAGGATTACATTGGGTTAAGGGCAATTTTGTAAAGTCTTGTCACGTGAATCTTGTATGAGTCTCTAGGGGAATATGGTTTATTTTATTTTGACTCTTTTTCAAATAAAACAGAATTTAGTTTATCTATATAGCTTTCAATATAGAGAAAAAACTATTGTATATATATTCAACATAATTTACAAAATCATTAATTATTACAATTTTTCATAAACAGAAACATAAAAATAGCAATGAAATTATTTTAATAATAATAAAAAAATTGGGATTTATGAGATCGATATAGATTATTACTGCTACGATCGTCGAAATTACAATATTTTTTGTGAACAGTGTTCATCAAGAGCTTTTTTAAACACTACAAAACATGCGATTTAAACGTTTAATGGAATAACTTTTAAATCTTTTTAAATTTTCTAAATAATCACAAATTATTGCAAATATGTGGGTAGCAACATAATGTGGACGACAAAAAACGATAAGCTTTACTAAAAATATATACAACAGTTTTAATGGAAATGTACAGTTTACCATTGAAATTGAAGATAATAATTGTTTAAGTTTTTTAGATTTCCTTTTAATACCAGATAATAATAACAACATTATAATGGATTGGTACCGGAAACCGACATTTGCAGTAAGGTATTTAAACTTTAATTCGCATCACCGGATATCACAAAAAGCAGGTATTATATATGTACGTTAGTGGATAAAAGCGTTAAACTTGCACTTGATTTTTCACGAAAAAAAGAATGCAGAACTTATTAAATCGTATTAAATTAATAACGATTACCCAATACAATTGATATAGATGAATGTATGAAAAATGTCTTTTTATTATACTCGAAGTATAAAAAAAATAAAGCATCTATTAACATTTATTAAACACATTTTTGCGCAAACTAAAAATACATTGTTTATCCCTTATTCCAGCGTTTATTAAAACAATAAGTAAATTAAACTGCATCAATAGGTTGGGATAATATGTTATACTAAAAGAAGAAATAACTTATGTTATTTATCAAATTGTATGCAAAAATCACAATAGTTGTTTTATTGGACAAATGTTCCGCACGTTAAAAATGGGGGTTTCTAAACATAGATAAGATTGTAAAAATGCAAAAGAAAGTTCGGTATTATGTACACATAATATAGATAACAATCATACATCGGATCGAGATAATAATAAACAAATATTATTATTTTTCAAGATTGAATAGCATTTCCACGAAAATAAGAACAATGTTAATAAAAATTTATAGATACACCCTACAGATATCCTGATGAAATTCTTCAGTATTTAAATTGAAAAAATTATATAATTTCTATAATTATTTACAATCTACGATTTTATAAAAAATGATAAATTATTGTATATTATCTAATATAGTATTTTTTGCTCAAAATTTACAACCAATTGAATTTGTTTTAATTCTGTGCATCAGTTCATTTGAAAATATAAGTTTTCGAAGAAAAGTTATGTAAGTTTCAAGTACCTTGCGTAATACCCATTGAGTGTTGTTTGAAATTACCCCAGTGAAGTATTTCTACTTCAAATAATACCGAATGTACCTGGTGCTTTTGTAATGTACGTATGGGTATAAGTTGTTAGTGAATTTAAAAATGGCTATTCAGTGCATTATTAATTTAGATTATAATAAAAAATATCTTTCTTTCTAATACTATGCTATTGCGTAATTGGTTAATTCCATAAATTAATAAAAAATGTATTATTTGCATTTAAATATATTATTAGCGTATTATAATTGATTTGATAAGATTAACATTAATCGTCGATTCCTCACTAAGAATCCTTCGCTACAGATACCTCGAGTTCTTCATTATAATTTACGGTAGTTTCAAAAACTTCATAAAACTAAATATTTCAAGTATAAAAGGATCCTTACATACGAGCTTTTAACCGAACATAATTCTAAACTTTGTTCATACATTCTTAAACACATTTTCCACATCATAAGACGCAATAGTTTCGTGCACACATCTATAATCAAATTTAATAGTGCCTTTACATAGATTCAATTTTATATAACGTCACTTTAAAAAAAAGGAAAAAAAAGGAAACGTAAGTGAATTCATCGATCGAGGAGAGGATTTGAAGTGAAAATTGCAAAGGAAAATCTAGTTGTAATCTTGAAATCTCCTTTGCATTTTTATTTTCCCCCGGTTCGTATCTTTTTCCTTAATAACAATGTTTAGCATTGTTGTCAAGGTAACGTGTCACGCGAAATCGTCTAGAAATCGATACCTCAATAGGACCCCAGAGTTCCAGCTTTTCCTTGGTTAGAGAAAACTTCTCACCTGGGTACAGTTCTTACTAAATATAACAAAAGATAGTTTCAAGAATATGTATACTTTTTTTAGAATAAAGGAATGTTACATTTTTATTACTATGATTTTCCAGATATTACTGTATTACCTTTTGTTCAATTTAAAAATGCAAATTTATTTACCTGCGTACGATATGGTAATAATTTATTAATAACAAAGCTACCATTGTATTTATATTAAAGAATAATGATAACAAAAAACAACTTAAATATTATATGTGTTTTATATTATGAAAAAATGTTTACAGTAACCAAAATAATTAAATATAGCTTTAGAATTGCTAATGTATAAATGGAAATTGCTACATTAATTATAATGTGTGACCAAAATAATACAAATACATTACTGATACACAACATGTAAAACTTAACTTAAATATATTTTATCTTTATATACATACACGATGTCTCGATAAATGAGAAAATCGCTTTTTATTACTATTTTGTTACCACGTCAGCATTGGTAACAGTCTCAGTAACGATACAGTATTGATAGTATACCAAAGGAACTACAGCAAATCTTTATTGCAACTATAATAAAACCGTTAGTTTGGGACTCTGACCAAAAGTTAGTTTTTCGTACAAATAAATGGAATATATAATTATTTTTAAGTGTTCGACAAAAACCAAACTTTATTTAATAAAGTTACATTTCGATCCTCTATCTTCTTTCAGACTATAGATAATTACTTTTACAAATAATACGCAATGGTTTTGGATATGAGTATGATCTTTTTCCACTTTAAATTATAACCAAAAAATAAATATAAATAACACTAACTGACAAAGATAACATGGTAGGATATGTTTTCTAATATAAAAATATTAAAAAAGTCAGAACCGCAGCTCCTAACAATCGTTTTTTCAAAAGTTACACGTTATTAAAGTAAAATTTACAAAAAAAGCTTCACTTTAAATTCTTGTAACTTCTAAACTATCAAATATTAATACTCAAACCAAAATTTAATGAAAAGCTGAGGCAAAATAGATATAATTTTTAAAAAATACGCTCAAATCCATTAGAATGCAGCAAAGTTACAACTGAATTAAGAATTTGAAGAAAATTAGCTTAAAAAGACAATAAAATTTGTAGTACCCAATTTTTGTTTAAAATTTCTTCTAATTTTTAATTCGGCTATAATTTTTCTTCATTTCAACGGATTTTAGCGTATTTTTTTAAAAATTATATCTATTTTATCTCAGCTTTTCATTAAACTTTAGTTTGAATCTCAATATTTGTTAGCTTAGTAATTATAAGCGTAAAAAGTTAAGTCTCTTTTTTTTGGTAAGGTTGCTTTAATAGAGTATAACTTTTGAAAAACCGATTGTTAGGTTCTGCGACTCAGGCTTTTTTATATTTTTATATTAGAAAACAAATCCTACAAGCTAGGCACGATCCGTTTTCCAAACACATGATGTTCTACTTGTCAGTATCACAGATGGTTTAAAAAAACCAATTTAAATTTTCACAATAAGCCGTGATATTTATAAAAATTATAAATATCGCGGGAAACAAGGGCAAAAATTTAAATTCATTAAATGCAATAGTATATTATATTATATTATATAATATAAAAGATTAAAAAAATGAAGCATTTAAATATTAAAAGGCACGAGTAGTAATGATAAACCTCTATCCACAGTACCGCTTAATTCGAAAAGTTAAAACTGCAAATCCTAAGTGTTCTTAACCCTGGAGGTAATAAAAAATAAGTACCGTTGTTGCCCTTCCAATAAAATTAACCAATACACGCGCAAGCGTATTTTCATAGTAAGGTCTTGTTCACGTTGAGATCGTAGGGCATACAGCTACCGAGGAGAAATCATACGGGAATCGCAGCCTCGAGGCGAACGAAATTTAGAGGGAAAATAAACCCTCTTCAAACTATCTTGCTCTGTACATTTCGCGAGGCTCTCTGTCTCTCTCTCTCTCACTCTCTCTCTCTCTCTCTCTCTCTCTCTCTCTCTCTCTCTCTCTCTCTCTCTCTCTCGCTTCTCTTCGTGCTTTGAGGCAAACACCGGCAAAGTTTCCGCAAGTTCTATGGCAATGCCGAAGTGAAATGTCACTTACTAAACCACCGTCAACGCCTCATCGTTCTATCTGTCTCAGAAAGCGAGTTTTCTGTTCGCAAAATTTTTTACATAAAGGGGAATTTAATTTTTCTGTTCTCACGAGATTCGTGATGTTACGATGGGTGTATAGTATATTCTCTCTATATACTGTGTATACTTCGATAGTTGAATACTGCCAAGTTTTTTGAGGTATCGCGTGTTTTGAAATATACATAGGTATATGTGTTGAGGTGTATAGGATGTAAATGTTCGGTATTTATTTCAGTCGAATATTTACCATCGAATAGATAGCTTAATAATAAATTAATCTTAAGTATTTGGCACTCACTATAACGTTTGTGATAATAAGAATTGTTTATACAAGAAATATTTAAAATTCACATACGAATAATTTTATAATTTACATTTATTTTTAATTCACAAATACTTTAAACGTTAACTAGTCAAAAATAAACATTCGCTTAAATATGTTCATTTATGTGCATATAAGTATACTATTTGATATACGTTATTCAAATTATGAAGAATGTAAGGTCAAACATTAAGCTCGGTTGAGTGCATTATATTATAATGGGTTGAAAAATAATGTAGCTTGAAAAGTATAATAATTCGAAATAAACGTGAATTTAATTGTTAAACATGAAAAGTAAATTTGCAGGTACTAACGATATTTCCGTTTGACAAAGAGCCAAATAAAATGTGGAGCAACGTAACGTTAGAGTTTACATTGTAAAATAATCGAAAAGCTCAGTTGAGTAGACAATATAGCTTGGGTTTACACAATCTTCCCATTAATATTGTGTAATCCCATCACGTAGAGGTCACGATGTGGCTAGTGCAGATTTACATAATCTTGCATCTTGACTTATTACGAAAGGCGACTGGTGGTAACAGCGTAATGACGTAAGCCGATCTACGTCGGAAAGCTCCAAACCACCGAGGCTAATGACGCGTAACATCGCTACATTTCTCAAGAGGTAACAAACCATCATGTAGAATTATGACCCTTCGTTTGCGATATCGTCGGTGCGCTTTGTACTATCTACGCTGATGCTTCGCTCAAGTTTTCGTCTGATCTAATACTGACTCGAGCTACTTGCACGCATCACCTTCGAACTTTCGATTGGTACATACTGCCTTGATGTTATTTACAGTCTCTTCGACTCTCTGCGCAACGAGCGTCAAATGTTTAATGAATCTTGACATCGTTCCTTAGATAGGAATTTACCTCTGTTCGAATTGAAGAATTATAGTTTGATGGAGAATAATGAATCTCGACATCATTTTACGCTTCAACTGCATCTTTTTTCTTTGATTTCGTTAGAAAATGTTGTTGAAACACTTGCCTATATTTCACACTGGTTAATCTTAAATCTCGTAATATTTATTGTGTTATTTCATAAACTAGTTATATAAACCATCTTATTTTTTTTTTAAAAGACTACTCGTTCATGAAGTCTGTATTTTTCGCGTAAAATTGGAACAAATATATTAATGTACAAATGAATAATTTTTCCATTAGTTATAAATAACTTTAAAAGGCAGACTAACGATGTCATTAATGTTATATAAGTATATAAATATTGTTTAAAAAGTGTACTGCATTAAGTTGTACAGCTCGTATTACAATCGTTAATTTTTTCCAATAA
Source organism: Theocolax elegans (assembly GCA_026168455.1). Classification (NCBI taxonomy): domain Eukaryota; kingdom Metazoa; phylum Arthropoda; class Insecta; order Hymenoptera; family Cerocephalidae; genus Theocolax; species Theocolax elegans. Next base: position 14,438,185 of record CM047425.1, on the reverse strand, counting down.
CGGTTCACGTGGAAATTATAAATTACTCGTTTAAAGCAATTAGTCGATTATACATGAATAGCTCGTTTCCCCTTTTAATAAAATATGAAGTTTATGCTGTGTAAAGCAGATCTGCTTTATTAATGTCATTTTTTTTATTGATTCGGTGCGTATTCATTTGCTCGTTTAGCTGATTCAGGATTATGTGTAATTATCATGTAATTCTAAAGACGATATATGCACACATACGATTCGAAATTTTAATAAATTTTCTTAATTTACAGTTATAATAAGAAATGCGCTGTAATATATTTTTCAACAAATAACAAAAAAGTATAACCGTTAAATTTAATAATACGTAGTCGATACGGCAAAATTATTGGTATAATATGCTATCGAAAATATATATTTTATCCTCGTATATAAATATCATAAAGCGAAATTAAAGCTTTTGAAAATTAATGTTTTAATATATCTTCTTTTCGAAATAAATTTTCTCATAGAATCAATAATATGAATTCGTTACGAATGAAGACTTTTACCCTAAATTATAGAGTGATTACATGGTATTATATTAAAGTACTAATTTTCACTCCGCGTAAATTTATGGTTATGAACGACTTTAGACGAATCTTACCTTACGATCTCACTATAACTTTCCTTTTTATTTTTTAAAATTATCCCTCTAACACATTTTTATAATCGTAAATATAAAAATACAGTTAATGAAAAAATTCCACTTCATTATCGTATAAAATATGGAAATTTGAAATAATTTCATTTTACGTAATAAATATAGTCATTACTAACTATCCCAATTTATTTGAACTGCGTGTACTTATTGCATTAACAGGTTTTATACGTAATTGTAAATGAATTAAAATTATAAAATAAAATCCTATTATAAAATTGAGTAAGCGCTCGAATCGAAGATCTCGAATCTCGATCTCGAACATTAAAAAACTCGAAAATCAATCGAAAAACAAAACATCGGCGCGCGTAGCGCGCCCAAATCCACTAGTAATATAAAATCTAAAAGTGATAGTGAACGGTATATACCCAGCTTCAAGTATATCGCAAATATAAACAACTTCGATATACTTGAATGCACGCAAATGTCTAGAAGGCCAATTAATGCAGGTGTTTTAACATCATCGCGAGTGCAATTGCTATAAATTAAGGAGAAAGAGAGAGAGAGAGAGAGAGAGAGAGAGAGAGAGAGAGAGAGAGAGAGAGAGAGAGAGAGAGGGTAGAGAAAGAGAGGAAAAAGGACCGCATCTAGAGACTCCATCGAAACGGAAGTAATAATCCGCGCCAGCGCAAGGGCCTAGCAAGTAGCCGTAAAAATAATTATAGTTGACTGTAGGTGCCGCTCGACGCTTATCGCGATTATTATTGAACCCCAATGAACATGAATCATAATGAAACGCCATCCTATTCGATGTTATAGATATAGACCAATCCTAAAGATCTTGTATGCATTACGTGACACCATTGAGAATAGGATTTTATATCTGTATATATGTAGGATGAACGTGTGCAATCGAATAGATTTATCAAATTTTTGTTTTCCATTATTTTAATTTAACAATTATATCCCAAATAGTCCGTGTGAAAGAAGGTGACTATACCTTTTTCTTTCACTGTTCGTACTAATTATAAAGTATAGCTAATACTTTAAATTTAAAATGTACATTTTTAATAATATTTCTACTCTTATTGGATTTTTGATGCAAATATAATTATTCTTGGATCAAGGAAATTTTCACTTCATTTATCACACGAAAAAGTAAAAGAAACTCTTTCTTTATCGTATTTAATTCTACTCATTAAGCACTGCAAAGCTAAATTTATTAACTTTATTTAGGTATTTTTATACTTCGGAATGTTAAACAATGTTTAAAATACAATCTATTGCTAAAATTTTAAAACAGTTATATTTGAAAATGCACTGCAAGAATTGAAATAATAGCTGTATATATATGGGATATTCCACACGAAGTGGTCCGATCAAAATTTTAATATGCACCAAATTTTGGGTACACATTGCAAATGTTTTTCAGAATACAGAAAAAAATTTTTAGATACTAGAATTTATTTGCTCATAAGTTATTCTAACCTCAAAAAGTGAATTTTTCCAAGTTTTTTTCAACACCAGCTGGGTTTACCACTATTTAACTCAAAATCTATCAACTTTTACTATAGAACATTATATGTAACATTCGTTGCTAATTGTGTCTGGAATTTATTCTTCTGGGTTATAATTTCTAAATCCAAGGTGAATGTTATATAAACTACATGTCAATATTCAACTTGAAAAAAGTGCAAGTGCGCCACAATTGATTTTTTTATCCAAAAGTCTAAAAGAAAGCTTGGAGCAATACCTTTCAAATGGTCTGTAGCATTTTTATGGCCTCCAATTCTGTAAAAAGTTATGATAATTTAAAAAAACACGAAATTTTTTAAAAAATTTAAATGGGAATTACCATGTTAATTTTTGTGAATTTTTTCTCTTTCTTTAAATTATCATAACTTTTTACAGAATTGGAGGCCATAAAAATGCTACAGACCATTTGAAAGGTATTGCTCCAAGCTTTCTTTTAGACTTTTGGATAAAAAAATCAATTGTGGCGCACTTGCACTTTTTTCAAGTTGAATATTGACATGTAGTTTATATAACATTCACCTTGGATTTAGAAATTATAACCCAGAAGAATAAATTCCAGACACAATTAGCAACGAATGTTACATATAATGTTCTATAGTAAAAGTTGATAGATTTTGAGTTAAATAGTGGTAAACCCAGCTGGTGTTGAAAAAAACTTGGAAAAATTCACTTTTTGAGGTTAGAATAACTTATGAGCAAATAAATTCTAGTATCTAAAAATTTTTTTCTGTATTCTGAAAAACATTTGCAATGTGTACCCAAAATTTGGTGCATATTAAAATTTTGATCGGACCAGTTCACGTGGAATACCCCATATATATATGCGTTTTGTTCATTCTTAGTGATCCAAAAAAAAGAATGATTAAATTTATAAGATAGAATCAAGGAAATAGAGAAACGAGCTAATTTTTTTTTGACTAAACCATAGGTTACAATGAAAAAGTAGATATTTAACTAAACGAACAGATCGATAAGAGCAAACGCAGAGTCGACCGCACGTAAATGTTTCTTCCATCCCTCTTCTGTACGTATATATATATATATACATATATATTTTTTCATTCTAGTCCCTTATAAACCACGATTCTCTGGTAGGAGAAAGTTTCGCAGTTCGAATTTACGGCGCTGACTGGTACAGTCAGACAAATATATGTACATAATTCGTGCGACGTCGTCGTCGTCGTCGTCGTCGTCGTCGTCGCGTGTCTCCGTGATTATGTGCTTCTTGCGCACCATAATCACTATTCGTGCCCGAAAGGGTAAGAGCGGGGAGTATATACATCGATCCCCAAGTTCCCCATTTGCGCTTGCGGGTCAACCAACGCGCGAAACTTATTTAATGGAAAACGCGACGGATCGTTATCGTTCGTTAACTACCAACACTGAGATTTATCTCGATTCCGTTTTACGTTTCGCGCGGTTCTTCCTCCTTTTTTATTCTACCCCTCTGTGGACAAGTTGCAAAAGTCGAAATGAGAAAGGTTTGCTTCTCGAGATGAAAAAACGACGAAAAAGGGGAAAAAAAGAATAAATAAAGAGGACCGATCTTGAGAAATCGCTTTTACAGTTGAATTCAAAGTACGGTGAGAGATCAAAGTTCTAAGAGACGACGAGAGAGGTGCGATAAGAGAACACGAGTAGGTCGGACGACATCGACGACTACGACGATCGCAAAGAGACGTATTAAAAGAACATTTTCTCACGATAGAAGGAAAACGGAATCCATCTCGATTCTCCTTCGGGATATTTCTTCTTGCAGGAGGATGGGGGAGGTGTAGGTAGGTACTGCAGTAATATCGACGAAGCCGGACGACTGTAAACAGACTTGCGCAACGCGTGGTATGTTTCACCGTGAATTAATTGAATCACATTTTATTATTTTCCGTATGATTGTGTAACTGCCGTTTCACTTTATTTTGTTGAACGAATACTCATTCCGCTGATGAATATTTGAAATAAAAGTTTGTACTACCTTTACCGAATGAACAATCGACTAATTTTAGACCGATATTTGTTTACATATGCAGGTAATAAACAATTTTCATATATGTACTAGAATTTTAAATTGTAAAGAAACAGTTTGAGTTAAAGTTAATGTAAAATAATGTTGCCAAAAAGATAAATAAAAGTTTCACCTATCCGTAATTAGAAATGTCTATAGTTTCGATAAATCAAATAAAGAAGCCTCTAAGTAGTAGGAACAAGTTCATTAACAAAAAATAGAAACCCTTCGAGTAAAGTATATCATCAAACATTCTTCCAAGTTCTGAACAAATTTTAGTTACAAGTTTGATTCGTGGTCACCTACAATATAGTTAAGTGGATCGCCAAATACAATAAGATACCCATCAATCTTAACTACCGTATAGAAGACAGCTTTTCATCCCTTTTAGTGCAATCTACTACAGAATAGAGAGAAAACACTTGTCGAATATGTTTACCGATCACTTTATATCTATTTATAAAATGACAAGATAACGTATAAGCTCGTTCCACCCAACTGCTTATATCCTATTATTATACTTTTCTAGCATACGTTCGCATATGCATTTTATTTTATATATAAACAACTTCACGTATATCGTAAAATAAAATATAACATTCTGAAAATTTCATTAATACATACTCCAAAGGCTTTATCTAACATCTCAACGAAGAATCTCCATTTCATCCAACTTTAATCGACAAATAATTAACCCATTAACCTAAAAATTATCGTTAAAGAGTTTAGCGAAAACACAATATTGCGTAATATAATGAAAATGTACCGCAACAATTTTGGTAAGTAAATTATCAGTCGCAATTCACCATTACCCGTGAGCGCCACACCACACCACCATCATCCGATCTGCTTAATCATTTTTACATCGATCGCGCGAGCGCCCGCGCAGCTGTTGGTGTGCTTATGTAACGCATGAATTAGGATCTCCTTTGGCTTCTCAAATAACACTTAATAAAGTGCGAGGTACAAGTGTCGAGGATCCGGTAAATAAGGAACTTTCGTTGGTTGAAGGAGCTTCCCCCGACGCATCGACTTCTCTTCCTCCCTTTGAAAGAGGCGGGGCTCCCTCGAAAACCCTCCCGGAAGACGTATCAATTACACTTGAAAGATTACCTCTCCCTACTCGAATCGCGGGAAATTTTCAACGAACACGCGAATCTCCTAAGGTTTATTTATACACGCACGTACACACACACACACACACACACACACACACACACACACACACACACACACACGCACACACATACACACACATACACACACACACACACACACACACACACGCGCGCGCGCGCGCGCACACACACGTATACAAGTTGGATGTGCAAGTCCTTCGACTTCGTTACAAGATAATCAACTCGTTTAATTACAATCTTATGTATCCCTATGAATTTTACCCTCGATGATAATTGCCAATAGTTTTAACATTTTTTATAGAAAATGGCTCTTTTCTGAGACGTTACGTGGTATATAAGAGGCCGCGAGGCGAACTTTTAACTCCCGCGGTTTTCCAGGATCAATACTATGTGGATATAACTTTTTTCTCTATTTTTTTTTATTTTCCTACTTTTATCGGGATAGTTTTCGTCCGTTATTTTAGTTTAATGCCTCATAAATAATACGCGTTTGTTGTTACGTATAACTATCCAACGTCGTCTTTCCAAACACGGAAAATGTAAAGAAAGTTAACAGCCTCTGTGTGTATATGTATGCACGTGCCAGTGCGAGTGTGAGTGCATGTGTGCGCGTGTCTGTGTGTGGAGTAATTAAGAGTTTTCAAAATTGTCGGTTAATCTCTACATTGATGTATGTAATTGCTTCTTTGAACTATCATTTTCTTTAAGAAAATTACTACCCCCCGCTTATTACAATTGGCATGAATCTTTTTCTATAAATACTTGATTTTATAATGTATTAATTTTAAGTATAATTTAGAAACACTGTTATAACCGTTTACTTTATATTACAGTATAAATGTGAAGTATTTGATACAAAATTTAATTATTTGTACAATGAAAACTCGAAAGCTTTTTCTAAGTGCAATAGTCCTAATTTTTCAAATTTATAAATTAAATGAAGAAATTATATTGCATTTAGTCAATAGTTGTTTGTCGGATTGTATATTAAAGAATAAAGTTATACACGATACAAACCGAAAAATTAAATATTTCGTTTAAATTGTTCCAAGTAATTTTTTTATTTTGAAAATGAACACATATATCAATGTTTTAAGAGAAGCTATAACTCTGTTACTGACTTACGTGCACAAAAAATCTATAAACTTGAAATAATAGCCCCATACAATGTTTTTACTCTGATAGTTACCATTTTAATTATTAAGTGCATGTGAGCAACAATTTATCGACTTCGTTATACTGCTAGAAAAGTAAAAACTTTGACACATAATCCATTTATGTGCCAATAATAACGCAAATAAAGGGTTGCTTAAAACTTTATATGTGCTCTGCAAAATTATATTTTTAACTACTGCATATCTATAAAAAAATACGTTTTGTGTAGCGGTTGTAATTATTTCATAAAAAAATAATTGTTCCATGCTGTCTAAATTTTGTAATGCTAAACTTGTGACGTTCTAAACCCTATTTAACTATCTGGTAATATAATATACACAGAAAAATTAAGGCGGTCGGCTTATTTGATCTAATACATAATAATCACTATAATAACAATAATAAAATAAAGAAAAATTTGTAATAAATATTACCCGCAATTGAATGATAGTTCATAATTCTTAAGGTTTGATCCTATTTGGTGCGTAATAAGATACAAAGAAATTAGAAGTGCACTTAAATCTAAAAAATTAAAAAAAGTAGTAATCTTTAACCGTATAGTAAAAAATGACAATATGTAAATAAAGGAAGGGTAATAGTAAAATAGTATGTAAATATAAAGGTAATATAAAGGTAAATAATAGTAATTTTAGTTCGTATTAATGATCGTATAAGCTAGCTAACTAAGATTAATAGTATCACGATCGGAATTGTACATGTAAATGATAAATACCAAAGTAACAGAGTCAAATTTCTAATTATTTACACGTGTCTCCTAAATATTTGCGTCTTTACGAGCTAAGTCAAGGAAAAGCTGGCACTTTATTGTAGGAATGTCCTTGGGCTCAATATTAAATTCCTATAGAGCATTAATAAGCTTCGATACGGAAATTATAAAAGATTTGTTAAGGAGGTCCGTTCTCAAGGCATTGCCTAACCATAACGTTCCTATTAGAAACAACAAACCGCTCTGAAAAAATTGTATAGTTAAATGAAATAGTCTGGCTCATTGAACCAGGGCTTCAACATAGGAGGCAATAACGTCAGACAGGTCTAAAGCTCGACAGTGAAGTCGGTAGAACTGGGTGTTCTCAATAAAGATCATACTTTATATTTGCCGTAACACCATGGGAGGATCTTAGATGAAAGTAGGAAAAAATAACGGGTCCAGAACATTATCTTGCGGATCATTAGCAGTAGAGTAAACAGAAAACTACCACAAAACCATGTCCGAGCAGCCTATTATCCTATGTATGGTGATCATGCGCTAGTCTGCAGCCTTACGGACATCCTCCAGCACTCCAAGAAAAGTAGTCTGGGTACTCTGATCCTTCCAAAAGTCCAATTGTCTGCGAGACTTTTATTATTCTCAAGATGGTGGATGAATTGATTAAAATTCCTTTCTCTAGAATGTTAGAGAATTTGGGTAGCAGATCAATCAATCGTGTACTGCAGATTTTTAATTTTTGTTTTAGGATTACCTGTTTCGATCTAACCGATCAAATACAAAATCGAGAGAAGCTCAGGTATTCGAAGTTTTATCATAGCTCTAGAGATATTATCCAGTCCAACCGACTTTAAGTTAGAATCTTTGAACAGACTGCCTACCTCTCTTATTGAAGTATAATGAAATTCGAAAGTTGAAATTAAATTGAGATTGAGAGGTAGATTAAGAGCAGTGGTTAGCAAAGAATAAGATAGAGGTAGGGCAGATGTAGAAATAGATGAGTAGAAAATGTTAAGATCATTAAGAGAAAAAGAGGATTGCAGTTGACGGTAGAGGATTTTGAGAAACGCCTATAAACTCACCACCTACCTCAAACGCTGCAGGCGAATTCTATCTCCTCTCTAAGTAAACTATTTTTAATTGCTTAGATGTATTTAGTTATTAAATAGTCATCTTGTATGCGTTGTCCCTTTGACGCTTTAACTCCGTAATCTCGGTGGAAATCCAAGGACTAGCTTTAGCTGGGATGCATTTAGTACTTTTGTGAGATTATCATACGCAGAGATGAAGACATCAAATTCAAATCGAAGTACTCAATCATCGAGACTGTTTAAGACTAAAGGATTATTTGATGATTAACTTATCGGTAAAAATTTGGGATTCAAAAAAGTCTAAAAGTGTAAAAAATAATTGTTTTGAATTATTTATTGAAATAGCGTTAAGTTTTCCATAAGTGGATAAAGTAAAAGGCAAGTCAGGTTTTGTTACTTTAAAGGTTAGTACTATAAGGTTAAGACCGGCTTTGAAAGACCTTGCTGATTTTCTGTAACTCTTCAGAGAGAGTTGATTATAATAAGATCAATACAGGTGTGTGCCATTTTATCACACCACAAAGCAAAGTTCAAAAAGAACGAAAAAGAGATTCAACGACTCGATAGCTGAGGATAGAAATTTAGAGGCAGCGTTAAACATCTGCATATTAATGTTGAGATTGCCAGTAATCACTACAAAATCAAATTCGTGTTGAAACTCTACATGAGGGGGGCAGTAAATAATCGCGAATAGAAGTTTTATTTCCAATATTATTATCAATAATAAGGTATTTAGGTACGTTAGAAAAAGGTGGATCGGAGTTACATATAATACTACTCGATAATGACTTTCTTACGTATACTCCAATACCGCTGTCGTCCTCTCTAATTCTATCAAATCTGTAAAAAATGGTATAATTAATTCTTCTTAATGAAAATTAATTAAGGTAAGATGTGAAACAAAATCTTAATGTAAATCATTTTACAAATTACCTTTCAAAAAGCTTCTTATCTCTAAGCCAGCAAGTGTCTCACTCCTGCCGCGCAGTAACCCTTGATCAGATGCGCAATGTTTTTGATTCTTGAAACTTACGACTCTACGGTCTCGCAGCTCATACAATATTTCTCGACAATTCGACGCCATGATTCGATCGCCCAACAATTAAATACAGCAGCGTTATGCATATATCTTTATGGATCTAACAGTGTAAAAAGTGATCGTTACAAACATAAGAAAATAAAACTTTGTATATTAATTAAGGAATCGTTATCATATTTCGACAAAAGTCTCGATCACTGCTAAATGTCGGACTTTTTATCCTGATAGCAAATTTGTAGTTCGTTAAAATTGGACTTTAGCCAATTGACATTTATATACGCTAATTCAAAATTAATTATTGAAGGACCAGATCATCTCAAGCTATACTGCCGAACTTTTGAATAGTGGGAAGCTTACTCAGATCAACTACACTCACAATGATATAGGTATACCTCTAAGTGTTTGTATAGACATTCTATAATTTGAAGAGCACGTATGAAAATTTGAGCATATCCTTTATTAGTTTTGGCAACCGATTTGGTCTTTTGAAGTGGAAGGTAAATATTCTTAGGCTAGATGGAGGTGATAAAAATTATTCCACCTGTAACTTTCTTATATATTATATCAGATAATGAGACTTTAAGAAAGAGAGACCCTCTCAAAAAATGTATCTCTTGAATTTGGAGTCATTAATCGAATGACAAGTGAGTAACAGAGACTTCTCTCTTGATTACCCACGTTACCCACATTATTAGAGTTAGAATATACAGTTTTTTTTTATTTAAGCAGATTTAATCTTTATTTAAGATTATTATGCTAAAGAGTATACAGTTGAGTGATATTAGTGTTTAACATCATAGAAGATCCTCGCTTGAAATGCCAAATATGCCTATATAAAATACGGTTAATTAAAGAAGAAAATTTAATCTCGCAAAAAATATTCTGCGTCACACAACACAGCCAGTTCCAACATTGAAAAGAATACCACTGATCTTTATCTCATAAGATTCTGTATACCTTTTACCATACAGGGTAGACATATCTCTACGCAGCTCACTAATTTCGCAAGTGTTTGATCGAGTTTAAACGTAAAGGCCCTCTAGTATCCATACTCTTTTTGCCAAAACAAACTTAAATTGAAAATATAAGAAAAACATTAAAAAACAAAGCTTTCGACTACTCTTGTCAACGCAAGGGGCATAATCAAGAATCGTAGATGTGGTCGTAGGGAGTTGCAGCGCCATAGGCGGTCAGTATATAGTAGGCAGCTAAAGATCAAGATGCAGGTAGGTGATGCCAACTCCAACAGCCAGAAAACTAGCTGCCACCGTCCTCACTTGACTTTACAGAAGATAGTCTTGCCATTCAACCGAGTAATAAAATGCTAATTATGAGCAAACCCGGACTGCAAAACTTTAAAATATTTTCCTGGGGAAGCTTGCAAAAGCTCGCATGCAAGATATTGTAACAAATATCCGGAGACAGGAGGCGACATGAATAGTTTAATAATATGTACGAGCTCAAGTAGAAGCCACATGTCTACTCTCTAAAAATGAAATAGTGATACGTCTGTCACTGTCACGAAATTAGTGAATCTTCACTATTAAAATAGTAAATTTTGACTAATTGAATTAGTAACAATTCACTAATTTGTGCTAGTGACTGACTTATCACTATATTTTTAGTGATTATTCACTAATTCACATTTAGAAAGTATACTCACACAGTGAGAGACAGAGAGAGTACTCGAAAACACATAATCCACGCACTACGTTTAGGCGCGTAAAGCGACAAAGGCTGATGTTATATAATTTGTAAATACAAAATTTTGACCTTATGAAAATACGAGTTATTATATATTACTTATTCAGTTCAAATAGTAAGAAACGGGAAGTATATTAATTTAAAATGTTTACCTTGTTTTACACGTTTAATTTAAATTAACGTTTATTTCTAAAAATATTAAAGTTTTCTCTTACATCTAAAAAAAAGTAAGAGACAGTAATCAATTAATAAATAATAACTTGACCCAATTTCTTTATTTCCGCTGGGAAATTATGTATTTATTAATTACGATTCTATTTTTATAAAAAAATAACGCGGTTAAGCATATAAAGATTCAAATATTGATTATTGCTTCTGACAAAAATAAGCTCTGAATTATATTCGAGTATGTTCCAATTTTTTTAAATATTTTCATCGGTAGTTTTTATAACAAATTTTCCGGGTAATACACTGAATAAAGTACTATGGGAAAGTGGAAACAAATCTATTGCATTCTTTAACAAAAATTACTTTATACTTAGGCAAACCCTACTGTTTATAAGTCTCGTGAAATAGTAAAAGAAATTATTAAGTAAATTAATATAAAGACAATTATTATGTGAGTTCGGTGGTTAGGATAGGTGGAGGATCGTGCCAGATAATAAAGATACACAATTTAAAGTGAAAATAGAATTAAATTTATTTTAACGTAAATTAAATATATCGGCATTAAAAAACCCCAGTTTATGTGGGGAAAAAGCCTTGATATATATCTAAATATCTAATTTATCATATTATAATTAATAAGTAACTTACATTAAACTTATTACAATCGGAAATTGTTACTAAACTAGGAATAATAATAATAACAATAATAATAGTAATAATAACCTACTATGTATACATAAAATGGAATCGCTCGCTCAACTAGCGATCCTTCTCTTACGTGTACGCTGGCGTCGCGATCCGGTGTGTTCCAACACAATCCAGGATTCGACACGATCACGGTCGACCACCTGGATGTAACGGCGATGTCTAGTCGTTCTTCCAGACAAATCAACAATCGGCCGAGAAGCTAGGCTTGTCAATCCAGTTATAATATCAAGCGATCACGCTAATATCAAGAGATCCAAAGATTGGGCAGGCACTGCCCAGGTATTCACACACACGCACAGAAATCGCGAACACCAGCTACACGTCACACAATAGTTTATATTCAGCCTCGCACAATGATCGAGAACACGCAATGCCGCGAAAAGGTACAAGTTGCCCGGTTACTGGCTAGACTCGAAGTGTCGCTCGTCCGTCAAAGATCTGTCAATCAGGGTCTTGGTCAGGGTTAGGGTGGGGATGTGTTCCATGTGTACTTCCCTATAGCGTACCATTCTGTATATCGCTGTTTGTTTCAACTCACTAGCAGTCGACAATCGAGAAACATATGGTTAAAGTTAGGTATATACGGGGACGCGACGGCTGCCTACTCTACCGCTCATAAAACTCCTTTGAAAAATCCCGTGAAACAATGAACTATGGTTCTATTTGGGAATTCCCTTGTCATTTGTTCTTCCAACGTGTTGGCCATGCCGCTTAAAATACGTATTTTCTTATGGTATGCTTCTAAACGCTCATATATTAAGAAAAACGCGCGTAAATACGTGACAAAAGGGATGGCAAAATGATTTACTCTTAACCGTGCCTTTTTTTCAAATTTAAAGCGTATAAATACGCGAACACACCGCCCGCCTTCGTCCACCGGACGAATATTTACGTATAAGAGAGCTATTGATTAGTTCGTACAGTGCTTTGTTTGATTCATCGCTCCTTTATTGTATTGTTAATCAATACTCCAAAAACGTTGTATAATTTCATCTAATTTGTTTTCCGTCGCGCAATGTAACGTCTGGGTTGCCGCCCGCCGTGACGCGATCGTACAAACTGGACCGGAGACTATCCATCCGAGGACTGTATTTTGTGCAACCAAACCTGAATCGGCAAATTTCTTAACTTCTGAGCGAATCAGCTGACTGTATATATCCGCGCCTAATATAACATCGATTGAGTCCGGTATATAAAAATGTGGATCTGCGAGAGATAAGTTTGAAAATATACTCAAATCGAGATCCATGGGGCGACGCGCTGGTAAACGGGAAGTTAATTTCGGAAGTATAAAAGCATCAGTTTCAATTTCTATGGAAGTCTCAGTCAACGATTTTATTGTAAATCGCGTGGCAAATCGTGCCGTACCCGCGGTATTAGTACCTAGACCAGTTAATGGGACGTTTACCCGACGTTTAGTTAGTCCGACCAGACTCGCGACAGAATTTGTAACAAAGGAAGCTTCGGATCCTTGATCGAGTAAGGCTCGTACGCGTGTTTGATTGCCGTTTGGTCCAACGAGTGTTAGTTGAGCGGTTGCCAGAATAACATGATAACTTCGCGGAGAGAAGCTAGTTGTAAGAGCGGTCACACTACTTGCGGAATTAACGTCTTCGTCATCAGTTTTTATTGGCTTACTATCCCGGGTATCAAAGCAAGCGTTACTAGTCGATGAACTAACATGAATCATGGTATGATGCCGTTCTTTACAGGTCGCGCATTTACTTAATGAGACACATTCGGAGACTCTATGCGGTCCGAGGCAATTAAAGCAGAGCTGCAATCGACGTACGTCGCGACGACGTTCATATGGCGTTTTGGCTTTAAACCGATAGCATTGGTAAAGGGCGTGCGTGTTATCGCACAACGGGCATTTTACTTTTCGATCTGTGCGAGTCTGTGAGCTAGACGCGTGATATACTTTTCGCGCACTTGAAAGAGGTTTCGTCGGCGAAACTAACCTTCTATCCGATGTACTACCTTCAGACGCGATCATGCTCAGAGTTTGAGATCTTTGTTCCAAAAATTCTGCTAACTCACTAAATTTTGGAAACCGCTCGAGTGAATTCGCGTTATTATTATCAAGCGTAGCATTAATAAGAGTGCGGCGATCCTTTATGCTTAAATCGGCTTCCCAAGCTTTGCGCGAATCGGGGTCTAAACGTGCAGCTAAAATAAAAACAAACCATACATCCCAATATTCGACAGGCATCTGTAAATTTGTTAGCGCGCGAATAATGCGTTGAGCTTCGTCCGCGAAACTTCGTAATTCCACCGCAGATTCTTTCTTTAGATAGGGCATATCTAAAAGTGCTCGCAAATGATTATTAACAATGAGTCGCGGATTGTGAAAACGCGCTTTCAATGCCTGCCAAGTCGTCAGATAGTTTGCGTTCGTAGTAGCAACGTTCTTTACAAGGTCGGCCGCGGTACCTCTTAAACAAGTTTTTAAATATTGCAATTTCGTCGCGTCGGATAATCGAGATGCATTATGAACTAATGTCGTGAACAAATCACAAAAATTCTCCCAATCTTCATATCTACCGGAGAATGAAGGTAGGTCTAGTTTTGGGAGCTTAGCCGCGCGGGGTTCGAATTCAGTCATTCGGTAAGTAGGTGATCCCGATGGTAAAACAGTTTCTGTCAGTGTCAAGTCTGATTTTAATGTTAAAAGAAAGTCAAGTGTATCTTCATATAATACTTGTAGTTTTGTCATTACTCCGCTGGTAGTATAAGAGTCAATTGCGGCCTCATCGCGTACAACGATCTCCTCGTGTGTCGATCGCGCATCGCTCCAAACCTCCTTCAACGTTTCGATACGGGAATTAACGATATTTAAATTAAAACTATCACGCGCCTTCTCCTTAAGTCGAGCGCTCAACAGTTCAATTTCTGATACACGCGCGTTTTGTAAAGATACAAGCTTTTTTAAGGCTAACGGAGCCATTTCTCTTTGTAACTCAGATAATAAGTTTTAACACACAATAGCAAATAAGAATCACAAATACCGACACTTGAGCACATTCACACAAACGCAAATTATTGCTAGATTAACTACCTTAAATATTTAATCTGAAACGAAGAATTAATACATACGGAAGTTACAGTCAATAACCTTAAACGCAAAACTTAAAATAGCACAGCGCAGTTCGATAATTTAAACAAGATGTATCAGCAAACACGTTATAAAAATTAATTGCTAACCTGAAGCGAATCGACATACAAATAACTACTGATAAGATGTAAATTTTAGTATATTAGATTTTTGTCTCCTTATATATCAAGTATTGAACCGTATCATTAAATCTAGCACAATTCCACCCTCCTCACCCGGGGCACCATGTTTATAAGTCTCGTGAAATAGTAAAAGAAATTATTAAGTAAATTAATATAAAGACAATTATTATGTGAGTTCGGTGGTTAGGATAGGTGGAGGATCGTGCCAGATAATAAAGATACACAATTTAAAGTGAAAATAGAATTAAATTTATTTTAACGTAAATTAAATATATCGGCATTAAAAAACCCCAGTTTATGTGGGGAAAAAGCCTTGATATATATCTAAATATCTAATTTATCATATTATAATTAATAAGTAACTTACATTAAACTTATTACAATCGGAAATTGTTACTAAACTAGGAATAATAATAATAACAATAATAATAGTAATAATAACCTACTATGTATACATAAAATGGAATCGCTCGCTCAACTAGCGATCCTTCTCTTACGTGTACGCTGGCGTCGCGATCCGGTGTGTTCCAACACAATCCAGGATTCGACACGATCACGGTCGACCACCTGGATGTAACGGCGATGTCTAGTCGTTCTTCCAGACAAATCAACAATCGGCCGAGAAGCTAGGCTTGTCAATCCAGTTATAATATCAAGCGATCACGCTAATATCAAGAGATCCAAAGATTGGGCAGGCACTGCCCAGGTATTCACACACACGCACAGAAATCGCGAACACCAGCTACACGTCACACAATAGTTTATATTCAGCCTCGCACAATGATCGAGAACACGCAATGCCGCGAAAAGGTACAAGTTGCCCGGTTACTGGCTAGACTCGAAGTGTCGCTCGTCCGTCAAAGATCTGTCAATCAGGGTCTTGGTCAGGGTTAGGGTGGGGATGTGTTCCATGTGTACTTCCCTATAGCGTACCATTCTGTATATCGCTGTTTGTTTCAACTCACTAGCAGTCGACAATCGAGAAACATATGGTTAAAGTTAGGTATATACGGGGACGCGACGGCTGCCTACTCTACCGCTCATAAAACTCCTTTGAAAAATCCCGTGAAACAATGAACTATGGTTCTATTTGGGAATTCCCTTGTCATTTGTTCTTCCAACGTGTTGGCCATGCCGCTTAAAATACGTATTTTCTTATGGTATGCTTCTAAACGCTCATATATTAAGAAAAACGCGCGTAAATACGTGACAAAAGGGATGGCAAAATGATTTACTCTTAACCGTGCCTTTTTTTCAAATTTAAAGCGTATAAATACGCGAACACCTACACTACATCAATAATTTAAATTTCCTGCGTTTAAAATTATTACCTAAAAATACTATTTTATTAAAAATTAATATTTTATAAAAATATTTAAAGAAACCCACAGGAATTTTAAATTTTCATTAAATTTATTTAATTAAATTTAATTAAATTTAATTAATTGTTAAAATATATTTAATTATCCTACCAAAGCACCTTGTAACTTTGCAGTATTATTATAGATTGTACCGTAGCGAAGGACAAAGTTCTTGTGGTGTTCCCAAAATTTTTTTTATAAAATATTGATTATTAAAACAATAATATTTCTTAAGCAGCAAATAACTCGGACGAAAACAAGGAATTTGACATCTCGCCGAAGGTTTTTTTTACTCCGATTTTTAAATAATAAAACAAATTATTTCAAGCAGATGAAGGTGGGACGCGAAAAATTCATGGTATATTAACACTGTATAAATATATCGATTATTGGAATTTACATCCAATCAAAATGAGTAGTGTACCTTCAATTTTTACATTTCAGGTAGTGAATTTTAGATATTCGCGACGATATCAATTTTTTGATACCATGCATTGATGTTTTTAACATTGGGAATGTGTTTTTCGGTGGTGGTAAGATTGGCATATTATATAGAACAGATAGGAAATAAGGGTAAAGACACTAAAAAATTTAATCTTACCATCGGGAAAATGTCTTTTACTATTAATGCCAAAAGTTCATATTTCAAGTAGTAACAAAAATAACTTCTGAAACATAAATTTAACATACTAACATAAAATAGAACAAATTTTAATCCAAATTTTCTTTATTCGTGTTTGAATGTTCTGAAAATACGTATTCGTTATTTAAAATTGAAAATGTGTTATATAATATTAATTAACAATGTCAATCGCAGGTATCTCTTTTACCTATAATAAGTGTTATGGTTTATTTTTATGGTTTGAAATTAAATTATATGGAGGTACTGTATTAAATAAGTCAAGGATTGGATGTAGTAAATAAGAAAGAATATTAAAATTAAAACTGTCTTGGTAGAACTTTTGAATATTTTTTAACACGTGTAGGTGTACGTATTTGTACGTATACCGCCATATATTTTTAATTATTATATCGATTTCGCCCGTGTTAGACATGAAGTTTTTTTCGATTTCTGAACTCGAGAAAAAATTTATTTTTAGATCTATAGATTCGCTTTGGTTTTATATAGCCATTTTTCGATTTTCAAAGAATATATTTTTTAAAAATTTAAATGCTGCAGATGATATTTTTGAGTCAGAGCAAATATACTTTGTAGAGAATAAAGAAATCTTTGCGTTCGAATTAAGTTTTATAAATTATTAATGTAGTTTTGAAGCTGTTCAAAAAGACGTTTTTTATTCTTCAGTGCATATAACTTTGAAACTAATTGGCCGAACGTGTTGAAAACAATCATGGTGATAGAACATAATAGTGGTTATATGCTGGAACATTTCATTGAATGGTTTTTAAGAAAAAATTATAATCTAAAATATTTTTTTTTTAATTTGTTATTTTTTTGGTAAAAAATGCTATAAAATAATAATATTTGTAACTTATTTATTAAAACATTTTAGAAACATGTAATGAGGTATTTGCAATACATAAATGCTGTATTTTCTCGTGCAGAAAACTTGAGAACTCTTAGTTTGTCCGGAAACAGTTGGACGTTGAAATCAAACGTAGTATTATTATTTTTTATTTCTTTATTTTTTTAAATTATGATATACAAATTCTGACGTGATCAATCGTGTTTTCAGAATATTGTTGCTTGCGTTGGATTAATTTATTGAGCTTGATTAAATTAAATTTGAGGAAGTTCCGTGCCAATAAATTTGTAGCATTTTTTTTAATGTATACATTTGTAAGACAATAATCAATATATTAAACGAGTGTCAGAATCAGCTCGGAGTTTCGTCCAATGGGCTGTATAGGGATAAAAATATTTGACCTTTTCAAAAAATATAAGAAAAAACGTTACATTTAATCTACAACCATAACGTAAAAAAAGTTGGTAATATAATAGTTATATTATTTTAACTTTGGTTTGTTTTAATAACTCTTACGATCCAAAAATTATGTTCAATTGAAAAATAGCTACTTTACGTTAATTTTTAATGAAACATTTCCGTTCACTTTTTAATTTATTTATTAACATATGTTCGATCAAATTTAACTTTGAATCGTTCGATCTATTTTAGTGCACCAAAGTTAGTATTAAAACCCATGATTTCAGATTCTTTTCATTTTTGATTGGAGATTAAAAGTTGTTTAGAACTCGAGTTTCCGCAACTTCTATACACATATCAAAATAACGATACAAAAGGTTTTGGAAACGATGTGAAAGTTTTTAATGTATTATCTGATGTGTATATATCAGCGACTTGTTTAAATATTTTATTGATAATTTATTTAATTTTTAACTATTTTACTTATTTATAACTGACCTGCAAAATAATGGTTATAGTATATAAATGCATAGAAAGCATTCGATTTGAAACTTAGTCATTATTATATCTTCATGTGACTGCATCGTCATTGCAAATGCCTAAAAAGAAGATTTTGCAATATATATGTAATTGGTTTATATTCAAATTATTAGTATTTATCTGTATCTATTTGCTACTACAATAAAACGAGATTAAAATTTCAAAATTTCTGGCTCACATACAATCAATATTTCATCAACGCATTTTCTCTTCTATAAAGCTTATCATATTATATGTATGTAATATATATATATATATATATATAGAAATAATACATTTCTAGTTGCTTTAGTCTACATCCAATAATTAACGTATTATTCAATATAAAGGAATTAAGTTAATATTTTATGATGTAGTTGATTATTAAAATTTATTGGTTTACTCGTTTATAAAAATTTTTTTTACCGAAATATTATAAATAAATTTTTTTAAATTCTATATGTGTAGAAATTTTATAAACATTCTTTAAGCATTTTTTAGAACCCAAAACACTTTTTTTTCGATATTATTAACTTTATTGTTTATCAATTTTTAATGAAAATTTTTATTTTTAGCAATATTATTCACAAAGGTCACCAATTAGTCAAAAATGCATGAATTCATATTATTGGTAAATAGAAACGGTAAAGTGGAAACTGAGCGCAGTCATAATAAAAGAATGCTACAAATATTAAATTTAATAAAATGAATATGTACTTCTACGTAAAACAATAATTTCTATAAATAGAAAAACAGTAATCCGTATAATTATAATACACATATATCTTGATAATTAATTATAATCTGGACATGAATAAATGGACTGACGACGCAACAAAAAAGAAAATTCCATTAAAATGTAATAAATATATCTTTTTAATAATAAAATGATCAATCATTCATATTAAATCTTAGAAGTAAATTTAACCCGTGTTTCATCAAGCTAACGTCAAATTAAATAATACCAACGAAGCCGAACAAGGGAGGTTATAGCGTCGCGTTACCATGCAAAAGGGACCGAATAAAACATTGAGTTATATACGAAGTAAAGCCCCAGGAAGGTATAGACACGCGGGTCCAACCGTATAGAATAATGATTTCTTGATAAATGCTCGGAATTATTATTTTGACGTTTCACCCGAGCTCCTTTCCTCTCTTCGAGTTGAAAAAGGAGTAAGAAAGAGTGAGAGCGGGCTGGAGGGAGAGAGAGAGAGTAGCCAAAAGCGAGCTTTAGCGCTATTAATCACGTCGACGAAATAAGCGGGGCAAGAAAAATTATTCCCCGGGAAAAGGAGAGACTGGGATGTGGAAGAATGAGGCCATACGAGAAAAAGTACCGTTCATTGTTTTTACCACTTGACTTTTCACTCTTTTCAATTACTCGAAAAATTTACAAAAAAATTATACATCATACACTGATCGTAAATGTTGTTTGTTCATTATAACATAACAAATTCGTGTGCGTATGCGTGTACAAGTTAATTAAAATTAAAATTAGCAATATTTCCATAGGGACGACTTAATTTATTTTCATATCCTCGATAAATTCGGACCGCTCTCTCTCTCTCTCTCTCCCTCCTTGTCTCTGAATTGGTCGTAATCGAAGCTGGCCGATCGCACGCGCAGCGGGCTATGCGAACAATAACCTGGCCACGTGTGGCCCACGCGTGTAATAATTCCTAGCTATACGTCGCGCGACAACATCGACCAATTGTTTCTTCATTACCACCTCGCGCGCAATATTTGATTATCCGTGAAATTACGACTGAACGAGGAAACGGTATATATTTACGAGGAATAATGAATTATACGGTCGGTTTCTTTTGATCGGTTTATAATTTGTAAACTTTCCCATAAGTATAGTCCTTGATTTCAATTTATTTTTTATTTTCGTTTGCAGTGAAGTGCAATTTTTAATTCGACGACAACCAAATAAGTATTGATATTTGAAAAAAGTGTCGATTGAAAATATTGGGGTTAATAAAACACTCGTAATATTGTTATTAATTATTTAATATACTAAACTTAGTTATATCATCATAAAAGAAACAATGAAAAATATTTTAAATATGAATTTATTAAATTTCGATGTTTTTAAAATGAATATTACAGAAATATTGAAATTTAATAATCATCTTATTTAACTATATGTGGTATGTTTAAATATTTATTAAAAATTATACCCGTTCATTCTCAGTCCTTTAAGAAAAGTATATCTACATATTTTATCGATCTAAATAATAGTCTACATATCTCTTTCGAAAGAAAGAAACATGAAAAGTAGTATATAGGAAAAGATAATATGAGTAAGACAACAAACAAACAATCGTAAGAATTGGAAATAGGAAATGTTTAATAAATTTCCATGGATCATGTAAAATAGAAAAAAAGTTGAAATAAGCGAAAAGCTCGGTATACGTTTATACGTTTGGCAATATAACACAGTAGAGTTATTTTCGTTCATTCTTTCTTCTTTCAGGTTGCTAACGTTTTGCTATCTCGCGGCGTTGAACTGCTGGTTGGTGCTTTGCCCGGCGACGCTCTCGCACGACTGGCAGATGGGTTCGGTTCCTCTGGTCGCCTCACTGGCGGACACCAGAAACTTGGCGACGTGCCTTTTCTTCGGTGGCTGTCTCATCCTCACGTACAGGGCCTTCACGGACTTTGAGGTAAGTTCGAGAGTCGCCATTGCAAAAACACCACTTGTGCCACACTGAAAATTTACGATTACAAATTCACCTATTAGATTTATACGTGTATATAAATTCTGTACAGTTTATTTATACTATTATTTAATTTATCAACTGTCTAAACTATACTAAAAAAACTTCAATAATAACCTTAATTAACGAAGGCTTCGATTATATACATTTCAATGATTGTTAATCTATGACACCTACTATTTTGATCATGATTAAATATATTAGTACTGCAATATCCATAATTTTTATAAGATAACGGAGAGTTCGAAACTTTTCTAATTTAATAAACCAATTTTAAACAATTTTTATTTTTTATTTTTAACTTTAGACAAACTTAAAAGTGTAGTTTTCTACATCCTAAGTGACTTTAAATACAGTTAAAAACTTTAATTAACTATAAATAAAGTTTTTTTCAAACATAATTGAAGATTCAATCAAAACTTTCTATAGTTCTTTCGATTTCAATCATTTAGGGCACTGAATTTTTTCACTTCTATTTCTAGAAAAGCATATTTCTAGTATAACTGTTGATTTTATAAATAATTCTTTAATATTTCTGCTTTGGAGCCACGAAATAAATAAATAATTAATTAATTGTTGTAGGGATACGTAACATTTAAGTTTTAAATTACGTTTATTACCTTGTAATTTCATAAAAATCCCTCATTTATTATGCGCGCATAATATTAATTGAATCGTAGAAAAATTTTCAATTTTTAATAACTCATATTTAAAAAAAATATTCATCTTGTAATCTACCGTATTTTCTGAGTAGTCTATAACGAATGGGTTCTTTTGACTTTGCCCCAGAACACGGGGTAGTTCTTCAAAGCGTAAAGGGAACGAATAAAACGAATTGAAGTAGGTGAACTGACTATAGACAAAAAATTACAAATACATATGGGTACGCTAAAATAATAAAATAAAAAGGCATGATAATCGGTAAATATTAATAGAAAATGTATATTTGTATTTGAATGCACAAGCTAAACAGGTCAACAACGAGAAAAGAAGGAATTCTAAATGTACTCGACCTTACTTTCAATCGCGAAATTTTTTAATATGCATTAAAAACGTTATCAGTTCAAAGGGATAATATAATCCACTCTAGGATTAATCGAAAAAGATAATAATGAATTATTTACATCCCTCCGCACTAACCGGATAAAAAGAGGTCAAAACATAGGGGTTATAAGCAAATATTGTCTCTCGTTTATGTATATATAAACAGATCTTTTATATATCGATTATAAAAATCAAAAAACTCTCAGTGTAGACAGCGCGTATATAATTAAAATATAAAGAAAAAAAGAAGCAGAGAAGCAAGAAGACGAAGAAGATTAAAAGCGCACGGATATAAAAATCGATGAGGTGCAAGGTATACACACCATAAAGGCGCAACTTGCTCGTTAATAAACGCGCTAGTTTATTATGCACGTACGCTCTTCTTTTTGTGTGTGGGTGTGTGTTCTTTTTATTAATACCGTTAACGCGTATATAACCTAATCAATCGTGGGATGCATAATTCAGGGGTACAGCTCGTAAACACGAGGTAGGCTTGCATTGCGCCTCCAAGTTTCGAGGACATTGGTGGGCCAACCGCACTTTAGGTGGCAGCCGTGTCCTGCGGCTCGTAGCCCACTAAATTCATAACGGGCCGAGCGGACGAGAGCGCGCGTTACGCGTATACCGGACAATGCTCGCGGACACACTGGTAACTCGCTCGGCACTTGTAACGCGGCAGAAACCTAAATTATGCGTTATATTCGACTGCCAGGCTAATTGGCGCCAGTTGGAATGCTCGCGTGAGTGGGAAAAGTATATCGCAGACTCGGGTGCTATATACGGGTATATCGTACGGGTAATTAGAAACCGAGCCACGTTAAATCTTTTCCAGTGGGTTTAAGATGCGAGATTTCAAGATTCCTACCAGGAGTAACGGAGGATTTGTTTTACGGATTTATAGCTAAGTCTTAACTATTCACCTATTTTCGGCTAATATGTTTATTTCGATTATTTTATACCAGGCTCCTTCAAGTTTTCATTGTAATTAACATTCACACGCGCTTATGTAATGTTACCTCAAAGCATTTTGTTTGCGATATGAAGAAATAAAATATGAAATTTCAAAAGGATGATAACTGTGCTTTTTATAGTAAGAATAGATGTAATTAAAATAAATGCCACCTTTAATATTTCGAGATCGAACTATATTATTATTGCACATGAATTGATGTCTGCAGCTGTATGCAAATTATTAGAATATATTTTATAAACATCGAAATACGATATTTTACTATATATTCGATATAAATATAATGCACTTTAGTACCGAATTTAATTAACAATAATAATTAGCATATGTAATTGAAACAAGTTGTATCGACAGATCATTAACCAATGATATATTAGGATAAATATTAACTCAAAATGAGGTGATTTTATAATAAACGCAATAATTACGGAATGATAAATTGTTATTGTGGTTTCGATAACTGTTAACGTATTGCAATCGTAGCTACATAATAGCAGAGAGCGAAAGAAAGAAATAGAGGAAGAGCGATACACGATAGGAATCACATGGGAAATGTTATAGAATCGACGTCGTCGAATAGAAGTAGAAAACTCGGTAACAAAGACCCGGGCAAAAATAGAGCGATTACTGTGAAAACGTGAATTCGCGCGTGCACATATGTGTGCTCGCAGATCCGAGTGAAAATCATGCCGTTAACTTGCTGACTGAATACAGCAAACATGGCTCGTTACCGTGGCAACGCGATCACCTGGTGTCAATTCCGGAAACTCTTCGATGGACCCTGTGTACTTTTATCCAAAGTTAAAGATCGCGACTATTATTATCTTTTTAGCTTCGTCACAGCTATTGTACATGGTATGTTGATGTGTGGAAACTAGCAGAGACGAGCTATTTTTATATCAATGTCATCTACGTGTTAGTTATTGTACATTTAATTATTAAATAAATATTTTCTAGTAAATTCTACTTGTTTTTATTTAAAAAAATACATTAATATAAATGATGGTTATTGACAATTTTAATTAAAATTAAGGATAGCATGACAAAAAAAAAGACAGTTAAGATAATATAATTTCCGGTTGTACCTTTATTCCAGACTGTGTTCGCACAATAATTAATGTACTTGATATAATTTTAATTGTTTTTAAGAACCTAATTAGAAATGTAATTCATCTTAATATTAGACAAACAAATAATTAATTATAATTAATTTTAAGTAGATTTATTTTTAATTATAAAAATAGATATAAATCGTCTTTTCACCTTTTTTTAATCCATTATATCTATAGTAGCAACAAAAACCTAATATTGATTTTTTTATAACTATCTACCGGCAAATAGATTACAAAGACGTTACGGAATAAAAACAAAAAAATATATAATAAATTTTAAACCAAGATAAAATAATATGTTATTACATTTACAATTATAAATTAATTTATTACTTACACATCTTTTATAATAGTTTTTTTTATGGATTTATAAGTATAAAAAAAAATAGCGATAAGTTAAATTTAAAAGAACGCGATAATAAACAGAATATCAGGCATTACGTAACAATCGACGGGAATACCCACAAATAGAATGCACGCGTTAATCATTTTAATGACAAAATCACCAGAATATGACGCTGGGAAATTTGTATTAGCTCATCTTTAAAAATTGGTTGAAAAATCTTTTAGTTCAAATAAACCTGTCGAATCAATTTAAGGAAAATTAATATACACGAAAGACCATAGTAGTATTTCAATAAGTTTGAGAGAGGGAGAGAGAGATGGAGAGAGGGAGACAGACAGAGTGCGAGAGACTGAGAGACTTGCACCTCCGTGGATGGCTTTGAAACTTGCAGGCGATGATGATGAAGTCGAGGTCATAAAGGAAGTTGCGCGCTCGAATCATAGCACGCGAGAACGCGTTCATTATAAACTTCATTTAAGCTTTGAACATAATCTCATTTTATCATGCTCGAGCTCCTTTTATTTATTCGTCCCTTTCTTTCCTACGGTAATTTTAAGTACATTCATTCGGGGATAAACTCGTACTATTCTAGTTAAACACGTATTAAAATTTATCACCCCATAGAAGTCGGCTTGATCGAAGATTCAGAAGCATGATAAATTTATTGTACACATACATATATATATATACATATAAATATACATACACAGGTATACTTTATTTATCGACGTTGAAATTAATGAGTATACGCATATATATTTTTATTGCATAACGATTTTCTGTTGTACATTATTTGAGAGTTTCCGGGTACTTTCGGTAAAGTTTTAAGGAAGATCTGTTTGCCTTTTAAAAGAGATACGCGAAATGTGCTTTGGGGGATAGAAAGATAGTACCGAAGAGTCTTGTTTCCTTTCGTATATATGGAAACATTCGAGAAATTCGGCAAATCCAACAAGTTTACGAGGTTGCAACTGTTTAGCTCTGTTTTACTATGCGAATCGTTGTTTGATCCTAGGTAGGCACTTAAACGTAATGGCTTTTCAAACATTTTCCTGCAAACTTTTAAAAATTACAAAATTTTCGGGATCACTACGGGGATTTCGGTGTTTCTAACGAAAATTTGAGATCGTTGAACTTCTATTCCCTTCTCAATCCTAACATATATGTATATATATATATACACTTTGAGAATTATCGTAAAATAAACTAAAGTAAGGATTGTCCTAATTCTAGTTTGATACGTTAAATCTTAGAAGTTTATATATATATATATATATATATATATATATATATATTGCACGTGTGTGGGTAGAAACAAAGAATTTTATTTTGCAAGGAAAATTTCCGTACTGCTGACTTAATAATAATAGTTTCGTATTACCGAGCTAAAAGTTTGTTCAAGATAAATTGTAAGTAAATCCAACTGAATATTATCACTTTTCAATAATAATTTGTACAATAATAATTTAAATATAATATTTTCTTTGCAAATAAGTCGATATATTTATAATGATATACGTGTTGGTTATAAGATATTATATAAAGTATTGTATAACAAAATAATTAAGTATTAGTACACGGAGAGCAAAGTTTTAGTAAATTTTATTAATCTTTCATTAACGCGGTAATAGACTGCCAAAATCTAAAAATGACTCAACTTTTTATTAAATTTAACTGAACTTCTTATCAATTTTTAATGAAAGTCTGATGATTTTTACTGCAGATTTACTAATTTTTACTAAAAGTTCAGTACTTTTTCGTATTGTGTTAATGAAAGTTTAGTAAAATATACTAAAATTTTTCTCTCCGAGTATAAAGAGAATTAAAAAAAAGGAATTACCAAAAATGAGTCAACTACGCTGTTGCGGTGTCCAGTTCAACTGGAGCTTCGACACACTTGCCAGGTTCAACGCATACAAAACCGGCACTACATTTAATGTGATGACAATTTTGTGTGTTCGGTTTGACACACCGTCCTGGTGGAACACAAACGTAACCTTCGGCACATTTGATTACCGAGCAGGGTCTGATAGGTCCAATTGGACCTAGTTTGACGCATCTTCCAGGCTCAACACAAGTGTAGCCAGCTCTACACTTGACATTAGCACACGTGATCAATGGAATTTCTTGTCTAACGCATCTACCGGGTTCGACACACTTGTAACCTTGTCGACAAAGTATAGTAGCGCACGTCAATACAGGCGACACTTCTACATCGGCTTCTGGGTTTTCCTGGGCATATACCAGACCGTGGCATAGCACGATCCCGATGAACGACACTGACAGTAAACTCTTCATTTTTCTCATACGAGCCAAGAATGACTTATTGTTTCCTCTAGCCGAGGTAGTTACTTTTATACTGGAGCGACAAGCGCTCCTATACCCCTCGTGTAAACTTTGTACACTGTTTGTTTGGAGCGTAAATAGTTTATTTTTAAATTGATGCGTCATTATTCTTTCTCGTAACGTTTACTACTTACTTACTTCACCATATCTTGATGTAATTTTCTTTTTTTTTTTTCAAATCACTTTCCTCGTACATTTTTTTTCCTCAACGTGCGTATATATTATTTAATTTAAAAAAACGTGCCTCTGTGTATACAAATGTTAAATGAGTTGTCGGGGAAGTACCTTAGATTACTAACCGTTGTTTGTTATTATACCCTGCATGAAATCATTTCGAATTATGTAAATGGATTTCTAAGCGCGCGCATAATGTTTTAATTGTCTTGTGCAATTCACGTGGAAGTGAACGACATATTTCTATGCGTACACATAATTGAAGGAGAATGATAATTAAATTTATAACGCGTTAGTAAATACATTATTTTAATGATATATTTCATGGAGTATAGCAGAACTGTAGATGTATAGGCCGAAACATTTAAGATGATAATTTTTTTTATTTAACGTCGTTCTCTTTGTGTTCTCCAAATTGATGCTAATCAGTCACGGAATCATATGATATCTCTGTTTAAAATACTGGTTTAAAATATATTCTCCAGTGTGATTTATAATAATCATCCGAAAACCGGGAATCAAATCCGGGACCTCCGAATACGAGTCCACCACTCTTCCGACCGAACGATCAGACCTCGAAAATGCTAATTAATTTTGTTCCGTGATATTGATAAATCAAAGCGTGAAAGGTATCAAATGAAATATTACTTTGACTACGTAAAATTATTATGCACTATAAAATATTTTATTAGCGTCAGTAAAAAAAAGAGCCACAGGATATAAATAAAACCGTAAAAATGAATTTTTTCCTGATACAAGTAAGAATTGCTGCTCAATGGTTGACGTTGTTTATCGACAAACAAATATTTTACAGTCTTAAAATGATTATTTACTCTAATAACTCATGCTTGAAAAATATATTGTTTTCCTTATTTTTAACATAAATAAATATATTTCAAACAATAAGCTCACACGCACACACACAAGACAAGTATGTCTTTTAAATTTCCTTTATCTAATATTTAGTTGAATATATTCAAAAATTCCGATCCGTATTATTACTTCGGTTAGTCTTGATAACTCACGTTTTCGTTTTAGTATGCTATACAGCTGACGCACGAATTGCGCATGAAATATTTTTTTACAGGTAATTTATTTCCTCTGATCATGTATAAAACATTTTTCTGGACCGGTTTGTAAATAAACGTTCGTACCCTGGAAATACATTTTCGAAATTCCAGTATATAGAATGTTTATCTATAAATAAATGAATTATTTAAACATTTGAAGTAAATACACTCTCGTATATATATTTATTTTTGTAATTGTTAGTTGTCTTAAAGAAAAAAACAAATACGGAAAATTATTTTATTTTAATGGGCAAACAAGATATAGTTTATTAATTGTTTTGCTAACTTTCATATTTTTCCTTAGTGCGATTAATAGGTTTCGCAAATACTAAAATGATTTTATAAGGAAGATAAGAGTTTATTTTAAATTTATGACTTTCGTTTCATCTGTTAATGTCTTCATTTCGAATAACACGATTGTTTAACCTTTAATGACGAGATAATATTTGTATATGAACATTTGTACTCAAATATATATCCAGAATTTTGTTTGAACGAGGATTTGATTTGGATAAGAATTTAACACGCGTAAGGCAAATGCATTTTATAAAAAAGCAATTATAATTTATTGATTCAATAAGACGTTTGATTAACATTTCACAACAAAATAGAGGACACAGGGAGCTCACTGTATTGGATAGTAAGATACTATACACTCAAACACAATACCTAATTAATGCAGCTATTTACAAGCGAACTGACGTCACTATTCGCAATGCTTAGTGGACGCTATAATGCACATTTGTAAACAGGCGTGCCGTAACGAGTAACGAGGTCATCGTTTTATAATTGCTGGTTATGGAGATATTAAACTTTGGTCTCTCACTGCGACTGATGGCGTCATATCGATCTATCAACTCAATCAATCATTGGCAACTCGCGCAAAATTTCAAGTCATAGACGTTCAATAGTTCGAAGACGAATGGATTCGAATGAAAAAAAGCAACATACTTTTTTATACGATATAAAATGTATATTCTTCAATATTTCTATATATTTTCATTAAAGTTTAAATAAAATGTAAATGTACGAATACACCGTGATAAGCTGGAGATAATTTGAAAATAAAAAGTGTGATTTTGAGTTTAATCAAAACGTAGAGTCGCAAAATGAAAAGAGGAGGAAAATGGAAAAGTTGAATACAAAAGATGAGCGAGCGTATACCAACAAGAAATCCGCATGTCGACCACAAAACTCTGAATCGATCCTTACAATGCAACAGCGGAGCACGTTCACCTCCCAAAAAATCGAACATCCTGGAACAAAAGAGAGAGTACTGATTTCGATGCATTCGACCGGTTGTCGCGAGATGCGTAAGCGCGGGACGACGCAGCTTCCCCGCAGGTTGGTCCGGGAGTATAGCAGTTGTAGGAATAGAAGGAGGAGGATGAGGAGGAGGAGTAGGAGGAAGAGGAGGAAGAGGATGGGGATTGGGATGCGCGCGCGCGGATTTCCCCGCATGATAAATGGCTGTAATTCAGACGCACAAAAGCGCACTTGGGTACGGTGGAATTCTAATTACGGGTCGGTGTGTGCCGGCGTTCGGGCACGGCGTCGCGTCGTTCCTCGATTCTCCCACTCCATTCCTGTACATCCACACACGGCTGTCCCGCGGCACCGGACCGTCATTTTATACGCGTGTATAGTCTAACCCATTCAACCGAACAGACCGACCAATGCAATAGAGAGATGCATCGATATGAGAACCGATATATCCAACTGGTTTATGCGACTATTGGCCGCTCAGTTTTACCTCCGACACTCGTCACCCATCCGCATCGAATTGGGAATTTCATTGTCCCGCTCGTTCGTCAGCTCGTGTACCGCTCTCCTCTCTCCCTCCCTCCATCCCTCTTTCTCTCTCAAACTATACCCCTTATTTTCTCGATACTGCTCATTTCTCTCCATTTCTCCTCCTTCGGCACGCCGTTTCCTGCCTTACCCCTTCCCTTACCCCTTACCCTTATTCTTCCTTCCAACGAGGATGCTCCGATAGATTTCCTACTTAATCGAGGAATGCGGCTTCACTATTTCTCATGGAAACTCTAGACAGATGGTTATATAATACGACAAAAATATTATTCTAACCAAATGTGTTAGACATCTTCAAAATATACACCTATCATTTCATCAATTTCATTTGATGAAAATATTTTTTATGTTTACTATTTTTAGGTACTACTTATGTTTTGAAAGATAATCCCATTTATGGATCTAATACCGAGTTATTTGAATTTTTTATTACTCATAATTTAACAATAGCATCCAATTACAATGATGTTTTTCCATGTATTTATATAGATTTTGTGTAATTTCAAAATTTACCTTTCCTCAATTTCATGTTCAAATTAATACTAAATCAGTTTTAATAAGTACGATAGTTTCAAACACATGTAAATTTTATATTGTGTTTGTTTAAGTATTTTTAAAAAATCGTACAAGATAAGAAACATATTTCGATTTCAAATGTTCTGACATTGCCTGACAAACATTAATTTTACACGGTTTTATACAATTTAAAGCGCAGCTAAAATCAGATGTCTCAAAGCCATTTACTGATTTGGATTCTTTAACCCGATATTTGAACATATGTAAAAGAAATAACCCAATATACAATTTAAAAGTGCTCCGATATAAATAAAATAAGATTACTGTTACAAATGTAATTGAAACAAGGATAAATTATTATTACTGTTTTATAAATGTCAAAAGCTTTTACAATTCTCGACAATTTAATAAAACATGGTCCAGTATTGGACGTAAAGAATAAGAAAATATACATATAGTTTTATTTCGTTAAATCGTTGATTTGGGTTAACTTTTGTATTACTAATACGGCTCTAGAATGATAGGATTTAATATGTTATAGAATTTAACAATTTAATCAATTTTCTAGTCAAATTCGATAGAATATGAATCTAGGGCACTGTTCCGCAAAAAAATTAATGATCTATTGGTAAAAAAGAAAACATCCGTACAGGTACGTGTCAGTAAAAAAAATATATGAAAAGTTTCTTTACCCGGTCTAACTACTAAATTTTACTCCATTATAAATGATAATTAATTTGAACATCAATTAGGGTAATTACTGTATAATCAAACTTGGAATTTACAAAAAACAGATTTTATTATTATTTTATATTTACATTTATTTATTTATAATATTTACTCTTTACGATAATATCTGTACGAAATATTGTTGACTACAGTATTACTATAATTTAATACTTTTATTAAACAATGAACAATGAAACTGATGTAATTTGATATTTTAGATATTTAATTTATTAATTTTTGATAAAACTTAAATTATTACGAAACAGCGTCTATTAAATGGTAATATAGTTACAAGTAAATAGGCTTTTATTTTGATTATCTTTTTATATGTATATTTTGATATGTTAGACGATGATGCGTGTTAGTAAGAAGCCCATTAGTGACTCACATGTCGACATTTAGATAATAGAAAATTTCGATTTTCTTGTGATTTCAGCAACAAAGGCATCCACCCCTCGTCCTTGGTTGGATGTTCCTAGTACTCCCGTTCTTGCCCGCCTCAAATCTACTCGTTACTGTCGGTTTTGTAGTTGCCGAACGAGTTCTCTACATTCCCAGGTAAGACTTTTAACCATTTTAGTAGGATATACGTTCATTATGTTCTCATTATGAACAGCGTGAAATAACTTCTCGTATTTCCTTCCCTCACGCGTACAGCATTGGTTGGATCCTACTGGTAGCCTATGGAGCTCAGATTACGTGGACTGCTATGCCACGACGGCGTGGCCTCGTCGCCGCTGGAATAGCTCTGCTTCTGATCCTTGGCTGCTGCAGAACGATTCGGAGGAATCGCGATTGGACCTCCAGGGAAACGCTGCTCCGGTATGTTCATTTCCATTTTAATGATATCATCTATAACTAATTATATAATATTATTAAATCTTTAATTTACATTATTTTTAATTTTTATTTAAACGACCTCTGCGCATCCTATTCCGTTTCATTAATTATAATTAATTCTTTCGTTTTTTTTTCCACTAGAATATTATTTACCAGAATGTTATTTTAATTAAATAAAAAAGGTTTATCAAATTTTAAATGTGCTTATTTCATTTTCTAAAACGTCTATTAGAATTAATAAAGCTTGGTTGGCTCATGGAGATCGATAGTTATTCAATTATTTACTTACATTAATTCATTTTTACTATAGAGTACAATAAGAACTGGAGCATAAAATTGATGAAATAAATAAAAACTAGATTAAATTATAAACATCAAAATCAAAAGATAAAGAGGTTAAAACAATTAGTTGCACATTTCAGCATATTTCCATAACTACTTTTTTATCGGGAAGTCATATATATTACTAACTGTACTCTCTCAAACTTACATAACTCAGACACATTTAAATCGATATATTTGGGTTAATACAACGTAAAGTAATTGTAAACATATTTTTGTAAGTATATACTCCTTTAAATTCGTATAATTTAAATTTCACCTCCTATACGGTAAAAATTGTACATGTACTTACTTTTTGTAAAACATAATTTTTTATTCTTACATTTTGTACATACAAATGAATCGTACACGTTATAAAAAAGTTTACATTAAAAGAGTATGAAATTAATTGTATACAATGTACTTATAAAACCGATTCTATATATATAGGTATTTTTAGGATAAATAAATTACATGTATTATACTGCGACGGTTTTTGATATTTAATGAAAAATAATGTTTCTAATTTTAATCGATTTGCGGTTAATACAATTTTGCGGCTTTTCGATTAATCGATTAACCGGTTACACGAAACCACAGAAGTGTAACCGATTACAAACAGTCAATAGATTAATGGATTAACCGGTTAATAATAGCACTAGAAGTGGACAGTAAATTAATAATTAATATATAAATATACAGGTATTCATTAATTGTGATACACTTATATAATTGTTATAGAATTGTTGTTCACTAATTTGCTTCAATATTTAGAATGATAAATATTATTGAAAATAACTGTAAAACATACACTTTTTGACGTTTTTCAAGAATTGGTTACATATAAACGTAGTTAAATCACTGAACATATTTCAACGTATAAAATATTTTTTATTTTTGTCATATTTATTACGTTACATTATCTTTTTTTAAATAGTTTATTTAAAAACGTAAAGTTTTATATTTATTTCAAGACAAATATAGAAAGAACTTTTATGGTGTCATTTATATCTTGTTCACCTTGCAGATGAAAGCTAGTATGCAGATAAAATTCCCGATAAAATTTGTTGTAATATTCGAATTGAGAACAGCAAACGGAAATCAAATATAGAAAACATAGTAATAGAAAATGTTTACAATATAATGGAAATATTTAGATGAAACAACGAAATAAAATTATTGTAAATGTTAAATAAACAATATTAAACATACTATTTAACATAATCTTATGTTAATATAATTAGAAATTCATTTTAAACTGTATTTTATGTGTTCGCTATAATAAATAAATTTTCGTGAGAAGTTAGACTAATCTCATAGTTAATAAGCGATATACTATATATAGTAAATTTTAGTAAGCGTGAGAGTTGTACAAACAAAATAAACCATATTAGAACTAATTCCATCAAAACTTATAACTATGAAATGCTTCTAATATTTGAGATTAATATAAAAAGTTTTCATTAATTGTACGTGTATATATTTTTTTATTCCTTGCAGTATATTTCAAATTTTTTGAATTTGATACATTTTAATTTAGTGTTGAATATGTATTATTATAATCCAATTAATTTAAAAATTTACTTATGAAATATTTATGTTTCCATTTTGTAAAAAAATTTCTCTATGTTGTATAAATATTCAAATCGATGAACTTTGAAAAATTTAGACTAAAATCTGCTAGATAACAGAAGTAATATATTTATAATCAGTCTTTCAGAATAATATATAGTTGGGGCTTGTATGCTTAAGCCACGTAATATACATATGTGTATACCTATTTATAACACTTTGTAAACTTTAATTAGAAAATGTCTGAACCTTGTCTATATTTAATAAATTCACTAATTATTTATAACATTAGCAACTTCTTAAGTTGGAAATTGCGTGAATATTTTAGTTAGGTCTGTCAAGGAAAACTTAGTTTTACCTAACCAAATTCGTACGAATCCGCCTAAAATCAGATTTCTGAAATAATAAACAATGCTCTCAACAGTTGAAATATACATAGCAACAGCTAAGTAAAATATAAACTAAAAGTCGAAATAAACAAAGTTTATTTCAAGGTTAAGGAACTTTTTTACTTAATAAATTTTTTCTCATCCTTGTTGCTCAGCTCAACTTCACAGCATTGATCCAACCGTTAATTAGAATTTAATACACCTCAGGGATGAACGTTAAATTAATATACAAATAGAAGAAAATAAGTAAATAAAATGAGATGAAACATAACAAAGCGAAGTGACCGCACTCATAGATTTATATATTATCGTGTACACTGTATATACATCTACTCAAATATATATACGAGTTAAAATAAACCTCTGTTAATGACACTCCGCGAGTCGAGGCTTGAGAATACGATTTATTTTGGCTCGAAAATGTACATACGAATAATTGCGAGGTAGTACACTCGATCAATTACTCTAGTGCATGAAAATTCCAAAACAGACGCTGGCTAGGGTCAGAATTTTAACGATCATGTGATTATTTTCGCACTATACTAAAATTAATATATAAGAGGTAAAGCGAAATCTAACTGCGCTCCCGTAGAAATTTAAATTTTAGAATTACCCTGGCAAGTATTTTATAACTGATATTAATTGCCAAATGCCAGACTTATTTACGATTAAATTATTATTTCCTATTAAATTTGAAGTTGTGATAAAAAATATATGTATATTTATATATAGATATAGGACATTTTACAATTAAAAATATAGCTGTCACATTTCCAGACAAGTAATTTACATGTTAATTTACAAATTAATTATAACTACCATTTTTAATTAAGTAAATAATAAATTACTTTTACATAATAATAATCATATTTTATACCTGGTGTAATGAATTTTTGGACTTTATTTTATCTTTTATACCGCTTCGTATAATAATCTAAAATCGATCGTGTACGATTCTTGCTTTTTTCTATATCCTTTACTATTCATAGAGTTTTTCAATACGGAGACGAACGAATTATTTGGCAATATAGCACAAAAAAACTGTTAACTAAAATGTAAAAAAATTATTATACTTTCTAAATATTTAAATGTTTCATCATTACCTGATACATTATTCTTTTTTAATAAAAGATATACCAACATGACGTATTTACATAATTTAAAAATTTTTACTCTTCAGTGCGGGTCTGCGAGCCTTACCGGACAACGCGAAAATGCATTACAATTTCGCAAATTTCCTGAGGGATACTTCGCAGCCAAACCGAGCGATCCTTCATTACCAATTGGCTTTATGGTGAGTAGTTTATTAATTTATCGCAAGTTTTACGGGGTAAAACTTTTGTTTATACCCCGAGTAAACAAGTACGGATGAGAAAAATAAAACTGGGCGCAAGGGGTATGCTCGCGCGAGCAAGTTTGATGCAGCAATTTTTTATGAGCCTTTTAAAAGCGTAGGAGTAATGCATACAAAGCGATTTCAATTTTCCAGTCAAAAGCACAGCGCGGCTATTACGAAGGCCATTCTTTATACTTGTTGTTTTTTTTATCGCATTCGACTGAGATTGCTCTGGCAATAAAGTAGAGAAGACAAGTATTTTGAAACTCGCTCATAGGCCAAAAGCAGAGAAAGAGAAAAGTAGAGCGAGAGAGAATGAAAAAAGGCTCGAAAACGAGAAAGAAAATGAAGGATAAACAAAGAAACCCGGCGGGTGAAAAATCGAAATTTTCTACTTGCATAGTCACTAGAGTTAGAGGAGCATTCCATATGCCTTTATTTTGATTGTACATACGAACTTTCGAAATAATAAATTATCCCTAAGAAAACAAACGTTCAAACTTGGAAAATATTTCGTATAGTTTTAATGCAAAAGTAAACATCTTGCAGCGTAGCATACAGTAAGTTTTTTCTTTTGTCCCTTATAGGCTAGAAATATATATATATATATATTTACACTGAACCATTGTCTTTTCGTATATCTCACGCATTTTTCGAGATTGTCGTCAGAGATCCGCGGATAAGCGAGGGTTCTTTCTCCGAGTTGATCCCGCGAGACCTTGCGTACGTTCATTCCTTTTTTTTTCGCTCTCTCCTTTCTCGAAAGACAACGCGTAATGACCAGATCCCCTTTTCTCACTCCCCTTGATTCAGAAATTCGATACGCCTTCTTATCGCACCTGCGCGCTCTCCTCTATTTTCTTGGTCCGAGGAAAAACGGTTCGCAATAACACGTGATACGCTTTTTTTTCCACCATCCCCTAACTGTGTTCGGGTACACTACCCTCTTGAGTGTCTCGGGTGAGTTTTATGAGTTCTTCGTCTGTTATTCCATTTTATTAGTTTAATATATATAAATATCAATCATATGGCAGAGTGGAGATTATGTAGCTTTCCCAACAGTTTTCGAGGAAAATATTGCTTAATTGGATGTTTATTTAACGTTAACTATTATATTTCAGAATTAATTGACGATTACATCTATATATATATATTGCGCAATCGTATAGTTATGTCAGTACTTTATCACGAATGTGATATTTTAATTATTTACTAATACATTTAATTTATAATCCAGGTGTACTATAGAAATGCTTTTAGTCAAATTGATAAAATACCCTGCGATTATACTAATAATTGATACTATAAATACAATAAATGATAATATACATTTATTTTGAAAGTAATCGCAAAGAACAAATAAACCTTTCGGGTTTTCTTTATACTTTTATCAATATAATTCAAATCTTACTCTTTTATTATAATTAATTGTTAAAATAATTTATGATTTTTTTCGTTAGGAAAATTATAAATTTCTTACACTGCTGTAGTCTGCATTAGATTATTAGAGTAAATAACATCATTGGTAATTTTCCTGATATAAACTTTAATGTGTTTATCTACTTGGACACTGAGCTTAATTGATGATGAAGACAATCCACCAAACTATTTAATGATCTCGAATGGAGTAGGATTAGTGCAACGAGAGTCACAGCGTATATTGATAATGGTGATATGCATCTCATTCAATTTGCACTTGATCATCAAATTCACCTATATATATATTGTTCATTTAAATCAGATATTGAAATCATATTAATACGATTAATATTACGTACTTTCTCCTATTTATTTTCAACGTCATATTTTCTAAAACACTAAAAAACTGTTGCAACGGAAATAGAATCCGTGTATTGAAAAGGGTTCAATTTTCTTATTTTTCTAAAATGAAGCTTCAATTTCGTTTTATTCACTATTGGATTTTTTGAATTATCTTTATATTGTTATCCTTTTCTTAAGAAAGAAAATTTTTCGAACAAACCTTATTTTTATAGTACCTTCGTTCGAAAATTTCTTGTAGGTATATATGTACACTCGTGAAATACAAAACTATAATGAGCCAATTTTTTTTTTTGTATTATCTTTACTTTTAATGTAACATAAAATTTTGTAAATATTTAACGGTATTGCATTAGTCAAGTTATTAAAGATATTTATAAGAAATAAAACAAGGGAGTTGTAGAAGAAAAAGAAATGATACACCATCGAGATGATGAGATTCTGATGCCGAAGAATGGAAACAGATAAAAAAGGTTGAAGTAAAAAAAAAGGAAAGCTTTCTCTACCTATAGTTATAAAAGTGAAGAGAGCCGGTACTTAAACACGATTCGTCGATGGTTCAAGATTCTTGAAATATTCTTATGCAGCACACAACAGCCGACAATATCAGGAAGTATACGTTGGTTGATATTAAAGAGAGATTAAATCCGATCGATGAGCTCGTGAAAATTCGTCCAAGTATATACCATAAAAAAAACTAAGCTTATAAAAGTTTTATTTTGCATATGCAGAAGTAAAAGAGCAATCTCAGGCAGACATTAATAATTTAAAATTCTTAATTTTGGCGTGCAATATTCATTTATAATTTTAGTACATAGTACATGTAAATTTTGCATTAATAAGAAGGATAAATTATTTAGGATGCTTTATTCAAATTAACATCTAATATTCATAACCACTTTTTATTGAATATTCTAGTATGAAATATAACATAAATTAAATAAAAAAAAAATTATATTTTCAATTTCGCTGGTTAAAAACAACAAATCTGTGAGCATTAAATTCTTTCAAAAAGTTTCTCAAATTTTTATGAATAAATGTAATCCATGTACCATTACCGCGTGCTTTAGATAAAAAAAAATTTTCCAAGCTTTATAAATCAGCCAAAGCTTTGTTCATTCATTTAGAGTTTTTATTTACCAAAAGTGAAGTATTTGAAAAACTTCTTAAGTATTCTTAAATGACGCAAGAAAATTTTCTACCTCTTTCAAACTTTTATAAACTTTCACACATCTTTTTATTAATTCGGTTTTAACATGCTCTTGTTTATTCCATATATCTTATGAAATTATAATGCTTCTTTTTGCTTATAATTAAGTACAAAGAATAACAATAATAATTACAGTGGTATAATCAAAATGTTAAAAATAAAAAATTATTTAAAAAATTGTAGCGTAAAAATATTTAATATACTACATTTAGATATTAGTGTTGGTTGAACAAACAATTTTTTTAATTTACCAGATTTTTTTTACAATATGAGAAATAATAAATATGTAAATGTATAATTCGTTTAACATAATTTAATATTCAAACAGCCTTAGGGTAGTCGAACCCTCACGGTAATAACTTAGAAAAAATAACACAACGTAACGCAAAGCCGAAGAACATATTATAATATTGAATATAAAGAAAGCACTATATTATCACAAAAAATTGATTTAATTCCGCAAAATTTTAAAAACTTGTAGAATACAATTTTAAAAGTAAATAAATATTATAAGTCAACTTATCAAGTGTAAATAATAAATAACAAATAAGAACGTCGGAAATAAGGTAGTAAAAAATTAGTCGTCAAGTTTGTGCCTATTAGTGGGAAGTGTAAAGCGAAAGAAAATCAGTTTGTCGCAAAGACTCGCGAATGAAAGAGGAGTATATATCGCGTTAGATGTTATTTGGGAGGTGCTTTTGTACGTTGGCCCAGGAAAGGCTTAAAGTAGCCGGTGACGCAGTATAAACTGGCCTACACATTATCTCGGAACTTCTACAGGGAAGAGTACAGAGAAGCAGAAGGACGCTGATGAATACCTTCGTCTCTCTTAACTGGGAGCGACTTTCAGGCTATTACGGCTAGGAAGGCTGACGTAATCCCGTATGGGATTACGCGGCGAACCAACAAAACTGCATTAATTAGCCGCGAGATGAAGTGCCTATTACGGACCTGCATGCGGAAAATAATGAAATGGAGAGACGTGTATATATTATATCTGTGTATGTATACACATACAAATACACGCGCACACACACACACACGCGCGCACATATGTATACATACATGTAACAGGGGCGCTCATTTTTCTCGTGCTCATGCGCTGTATATACTGAACACTACTCTCTTAGGTTGTCAACCGAAAGTGGAACGATGTCGTTGCCAACTGCACCTCGATGCGTCGATCAACCCTCTCTCTGCCAAGCACTACTGGGCTCTTATCGATTATCAATCAATTTAAGCGCGATTCCTGGTACGGATATTGCAGAGCATCCACCCAAGAGGCTTATTCGGATTAACCATAAAGGAAATATTTTCCTTGCGGCATACTCGTCCTATATGGTTGTTATACGTATGAGCCTCGCTTCCATACGTACATCCGAATCACATAGTAATCTACCTTGAAATCTAAAGCGATCCCACAGTTTTAACCTGAGAGTATCTATCAATAATTCTTATCCAAGCTATTGTTAAAATCATATTACTCCTGAGTAAAATTTCCTTTAATACTTACAAAAGTTACATAAGTCGAGTAATTGTGTCTGTATAAAAAAAGTAATTATTATACAACTGTTTTATTTTAAGTGATAAATTTATGTTATAATAAAGGTGTTACAATAGGGGCATAGACTGCTATGTACATAGCACGGTTGATCAAGTCTTGAAATAGTTATTTATTAATTTTTCAACTTCTAGCCATTTGATGCGAGCACCTATATAAAAATTTATACTTACACTGCATATACAAACACAGTATATATACCCTCGATGATTAGCGACGTAATGGAAGTATATATAAATAGAACAATGTTAAACATCATAAAAAATATAGAACATAAGTTATACGTACATTATGATCATAAACCAAGAAACATATTTTTTTTTACCTTTACTTCTTAGATTTAATTCAAATATTATTTTCGTAAATTATTTCAATGTCTTTTATAACTAACAAAAATCTTTGATAAAAATTATACATATATAAGTATGCATTTTGGTTACGATTGTAAATCTAAAACATTCAATAAAATCTGAAAAAATTCAATAGTCAGATTTTATCTTATTACATAGCGTTACGTTGGCATATACAAAACATATAATCATTAAAGAATTTTATATATTACATTGAAGAAAGCTCAATTTTAGATATATTACATTAACAAATAAACCAGTTTATTGCACACGTATAAAATAGTCACAGCGATATATTGATTATTTTAAACATGTAGATGATGTCATCGAAAAAAAAGGTGAAACATGTTAATACCCCTATTAAGTTTTTTAGTATGATAGCCTTGTGGCGATGGTGTGGCTAAAACACGAGTAAAACTGCACCCGACGACGGTACATTAAACATAATTACAGTTCCTTCGTCGTTTCTGCGTGGGGTGGTATATAATATAACCGTTGCGCTTACGTGATGAAAGTTGTTTAGCTCGGATATCAACCTATTGACGTTTCGATCTTACGGAATACTAAAAATCGTTGAGATTTTTATTATACTTACGGATAATAAATTAGTTTTTGATAGATGAGTCATCGAATATAGTCAAATACGTACGAGTTGGGTGTAATAATCGATAGCTAAATGATCATATATTACGCTACACATACAATATAAAAAAAATGATATAAAAGTTTAATGAATTATTAATGTATATTAAACTATTCTAATGGAAAAAAAGTGTAAAGGATATTTTACGTATAAATATTCTATACACACTCTGATATTTTCATTGCTACATTTTTATTGTCTGTCCAAGTAGTGCTATTAACGAATCTATGGAATATATTATTAATTATTTATTTGCAAAGTAAAAGACCGTGTTCTCTAAATTTTTTAATAAAATATTACAACATATAATTTTTACTATATTTATTTGACT
The DNA here is from genome assembly GCA_026168455.1 of Theocolax elegans. Taxonomy (NCBI): domain Eukaryota; kingdom Metazoa; phylum Arthropoda; class Insecta; order Hymenoptera; family Cerocephalidae; genus Theocolax; species Theocolax elegans. The sequence goes on along the minus strand of CM047425.1, from coordinate 14,396,129 downwards.
TGAATTACCAAGATAACTAAATTTTAGTGTAAAAAGTGAAAAACAATTATTTTATTAGAAACATAAAAAAGGATGAAATATTATCGTAATTCTAATATTCTTATTAATATATCATGTTAAAAAAAGCTTATCGAATAATTCTTAATGAAGATAGAGATTCATTTAATCTGCATAAATATAGGCATCATGATCTATTATTCCTTTTTTCATGAATATTCCTTTAATGATAAGTGCTTTTCTATTATATATTATATAATTATACTTAGGGGAAATCGATTAACCATTTTGCATGTTTAATTATCTACCGTTATAAATAAATCATTCGGGAAAAAATATAATTAATGGCAGATTCTTAACTTCTGCCTTTTCCGATAGTTTTACTTTATACATATTTAACATATTATTTTATTCATCAAAAGGAAAAATATGATATTATCATAATTAATATACATAAAAGTGTAATCATCACTAAGAAATTACGATGTTCAAAATTCAAAGTAACTCGTAACTCTCAAATGAAATAAAAACAGAAAAACTAAATGAGAACATTAAATTATTTCGTATCTGACGGTAAAATTTTTCTGTACTATATGACCGAACAGAGAAGATGAGCTGTATGGTTTGGTAAAGCAACGTGTATCCGATAAAAAGTTTGACCGAACGCGCCTATTAGAGCCTGCATATATTGACAGTAAATTCCCTCTTGTGCCGCGATCGGTTGAGCCAATCAACTTTGTCATAATATCGTAATATTTGCCCGCGAAAATGCAATCAGCTTAGCAAATATAGGGAGAAGAGAGGAAAAGTGGACGGGTGATCGGTGAATAAGAGATGAAAGGGGGTGTAGGAACGCGGAGAATTGGAAAAGGGGAGAGGGGAAAGGTCGAATACGGAAACTCGTGAAAATTCCATTTCCATTGATACACACACCTAATCTTACGTGTATTTAAAAAACACCATAGATATCGATACATGTATATGCACCGCGTGTTTATATACATCGAGACCGATCGAACATCAAGCAAAACAGAAAAAAAACATACACGAGAATAACAAAAGAGCAATCGACGGAAAATAAAGAACTAGCCGTATAACCGCCCCTACGGGTAACGAGATTGAAAATAAAATATATATACGCAGTCGAGGCTCGCGTTGTGTATTCTTTACATATGTATACACACACACGATCGCGCACACACGTGTGTGTGTATATATATATATGTGCAGAGAGGGCGAGGGCGAGGGATGGAGAGAGAGGGAGGAAGGGCTCGGGTTTGGGCGTCCGTCTAGAAAGACGAGATAGATAAACCATGAAAATTTTATGCGCGCGATACATACGCGCGCGGGCCTTATATTTACGATAATGCATTATTTGATTGGTGTTTTACGATGCCTCGCTTTTACCATTATTCAGTCGGGGGACATAAAATGCGCGACGCCGGGGAGGCTCGCGAGCCAGGCGGTAACGTTATACCGCGGACTCTCTGCGCCTGCCTATCGAGCAGTAAATCAACTCCCCGGGAAAATCCCTCCGATGTGCTGATGCGCCGTAAAGGCGCGGGAAGACAATCATTTTTGGAAAAACCGATTCAACCCCTCGTCGAACTTATCCCTCTTTTCTTACCTTTCCTTTTTCGTTTTTTTTTATCCTCCCTGCCGTGTATGACGGGTATGTGTTTCGGCACGACGAGACGACCGGATTTTTCTTCCCGTTTCTTTTTTATACACGCATACCTGTGGCTTACCAGAATTACCACGTTGCGGGTAGGGGATGTGATTTGCGTCGAAAGGAAATGCGGAAAAATATGTTGGGTATCGTAAATTGAAATCTTGCGGAGAGGTGCGAACGAAGGAAAGCGGAGATGTCGCCACGTGACTGACGCTACTCGTCACATGGACGCACGCGGTAATTGAGTCGGGTGATGATTTTACGGGGTAGTGATTTATTGCGTTCGTATTGGTGAAGCGCGATAGTAAATGTACGTGTACCTCGTATCGCGGAATTTCCATAGGATTAGGTATCATACGCCTAAGTATGTAAATACGTTAAGTTTAACAGAGTTATTCATTATTAAAAACTAATTATGTTTTCCTCCTTGTACTTTTCATTTACAAAAATTGTTAAACAAAAAAGTGTGTTCACGTATTCACAGCGTGCATCTAAGTTTAAAGTATATGCATATGCATTGCGCATTACACGAACTTTCGAGTAGCAGCTCGTAAAATTTTGAATTTCACTTTGATTAAATATGTTAATTATATAATTTAAAGAACACTCCGACCACTTTTTCCGCAAAAATTGACATGGAAATGGCATTGAATAAGCCTCGGGAGAAAAACGTGTGCGCAACTCACCAAAGGCATCCTCTCCACGAATGGAATATCCCATACTTTTTTTTTTGCACGCGATGAAAAACGCAAAGCCTGACTAAGATTCGATCGACGATGAAACGCAAACGTAGGAGAAAAAAAAACAACAGCTGTCGGACGAGGGTCAATACTCGCGGATGAAGGTATATGCGTGAGAGCATAGCCACACGCGTAAAACGAGGTCACGCGCCCCGATTCGCACCGTGCGCTATTCCAGGGCGGAAGTCGGGATCAGTCAGTTTCCGATTGCACGAGAAAGACAGGGAGAGAGGTAAAAAAAAAAGCGAAAGAACGGGTTGTACGAACCCCGAATAACATCGTGGCAGACTAGCACCGTAAACACCGATGTGATTTCACATTAAAAAATAAAACGAAAGAGGAAAACTCCCGCTTCTCGTTTCTATATATATGCGACTTTATTTTTATTTTTATCGTTATTACCGTTATGATTAACGTTGCTTTTGCTTTTTCGAAATATTACATTCCCATGGATCTATGCTGCATACACCTATATAAGCTTTCCCTCCGGGAGCGTTTTAGCTTGGAAAATTGGTAATTTTGTAATTAATTGGATGCAATTACCAGGTGTTGATGTTATTTAATACTTTCGCTGTATATAATTTGCAAAATACTTTAGTTGGTTTAGCTGAGTAAATTGAAATATCAAATACTGAAAAAAAATTGCACTAATTTTGTAATTTGGTCATATTTTTATTTGCTTTGTTATTAATAAAATAGATAGAAGAGTAAACTATGTAGATCAGCACTGCGAATAAATAAGTAATGATTTTAAATTGTTAATAAAAAAAGGGCATTTGTGTTTGCTAAACTATATAAATATATATAAATAACACAACTAGGCAATCGGTAAGTCTAGCCTTATAAAAAAAATGCAAAAATTTAGTAATAATCTTATATAAACGTAAATATTATGTAATATATTAATGTTTTAAACACTTTTCGAATTAAAAATAGTAAGCTTAACATTCTATACTGATCAAAATAGACCAATATCCGCTCGTGCTGAAATATGACAAGGAACTTTTTCAAGGTTCTAGCTAGGATTCCCTGAATTATCCAGTTTCCTGGCAAATCCCCTGGTTTTCCATAAGACCTGCATATTAGAATGGAACATATCGGTTAGAAAGTGAACGAGTTTTTTTTACTGATACTCGTAAGTTTTCCTACATTTTTCAAACAGATTGAACAATATGGCAACAAACTTCAAATATTCCAATTTAATAATATTCGTTTCCATATTTTTTGTTTGTATAGATTGAAACTTTTAATTCAACTAATTTAATAATATTAATCTTATGCAGAGTTGCAAACCAAGTATATACACAATTTTCGATCTTGATATTGAATGCAACAAGCGCTTTTCAATTTGGTAGATTAAAATTTTTGAATTGCAATCAATGAAGGATCTTAAACTACATTACTCAACTATAGTAATTACATTAAAAGGTACGAACGATACACAACGATTTAATTTTAGATAATAATAAACAAGCACTGCTGATATTAGCCCTATCTAGCTGAAACTCAATTGAAATTTAATATTGGCATCTTACGTTACACAGATAAGTAGCACGCGGCAAAATCTTTAAATCGTATCAATGATAAATTAACACAAAAAGAGATTTGTCATATATTATGGGTCATATTACTTGGTTTGTTTTTCAAAATCTACGATAATCATAATTAAGTTTCATTAGTTTTTTTTCAGATAATTCGAATTAGTACGTTTTAAGTAGTAACCGCGTTTAATTTTGCAATCATTGATTTTTTGGTTAACACCGAATGAGAAATATAAATTATATATTTATGGTTCTACATTTTCTAATATTTTAAAATAACTCTAATCTTTTATTGCTATAATTATTTGATAACATTGTAGATGCTCTAATTCTGAACAACGACATTTGTAAAACTTATTAAGAACTTTGTTACTTTAATTATTTACAATATTGATTGATTTAATTAATTATCATTACACAACTTGTAAAACAACCAATCTGGACATAACCAATGGCTTCTAATTATCTGCAGCAACTATTTTTTTGTATTGTTGTCATTGCTTTCTCTATTTTTGCTGATCCTCCCCTAACGGAAGTAATGATCAATACCGTGATTTATAGTCGAATGCGCATAAAATGGGACCTTGATGTTGAGGATCTCCTCGGTCGTTTTACGGTTTTTATCGTTTGTTTACTGACGAGAGGTGGGCATTGAGATTTCAGCTATCACTCGTACTGCATCGATGATTAATCAGTTAGTGAAGAGCCGAGTGTTAAATGCGTTAGCCTGATTTTGTACGTGGAGCTTGTTACAATTCGTTTATTCGCTTTTGATGGTCGATTTGAATGGGATGCGATGTTTAATGCGTTTTTATCTTAATATTGTATAGGAAACGAGTGCTATTGAGTTACCTTAATTTACTTTACTATTACGTTTAATTAATTATTAATTTATTAGTATTAACTTTACCTATATAATAATTAAACCTTATTTAATTTGTTTATTTCATCACACACACACGCACACACGTTTAAAATTGCTCGAGCATTAGTAAGGTACATTTTTATAATAAATAATTATGTATATTAATGTGTTAAATTACATAGTTTCAAATTCAAATCAATAATATAATCAGTCTTCCATCAAATATTCGTCTATTGCACTGATTTACTTAATGCAATGTTAATTATTATCAAGATATTATTATTATTTTTTTTTACTGAAAAACCGTTGAGTTACAAGCCTGTCAGAATTAATAATGAATGTTGATTATTTAATTTATAAGTTATTTTGGATGTCACCGAGTAATTGCAATGTGTTGATTAGTAATGGAACATTGTCATTTATAAAACATATTTCGAGAATTAAATATTTATAAATATAAGTATAAACAATGTGACCTACAGACCCAAACAAAATGTTTGAATCACCGGCCGTCTGGATAACCGTAGAGAAAAAAAGGGTGGGGGAGGGGAGGGGGGAATGAAAGAGACTACACACCCCCACACATATAGGTGACAGGAGACTCTCGTAAAAACCTACCAAATAACGAGGTATAATGGATGAAAACATAAATAATATAATATAAACATAAGTGATTCAAGAAATCAATTTGGCTTTTGCCGGTACGTTGTAAAAATAAAATTCTCTCGTATAATATTTAAATTTGGAACATTGAAATTAATTAAACATATTTTGCAAATGAAATATTTTCATAAATTATTTCTGCATACATATAAGAGAATAAGAAGCTAAATAAATGTGTCCTAAATAATTCATCATATTAAAAGCACGCCGAAGCTTTTTTCTGTAATTGAAATTTTTATTATAAATATGAATTGTATTAAATGTAAATGACTGTACTCACTTCGAGCTGATTTTCAATCCATTAGAGAAAATTTATGGTAATAGAATTACGCCAAAGAATAATCAATGAACTATCACTGAAGATTACTCTAGTAAAAATACATTGTAACTGCATAGAAAATCTACTCTTTCAAATTCAAGATTGATTCGAATAAAATGCAGTAACACGCAATCCTTTTCGGTTTTCACCACAACTCGACCATCTTTTCATTTCATGGACTGAAAGGAGTAAATGTTGAGCCATTCATTGTTCTTTCATATTCAACTTTTTTTTTTATTAAATATTAAATTTAGTTGTACAAAATTATCTTATCCTACAAATGAAATAAATAACAAAATTTAGCAAAAATGATAATATTTCTATAATTATTATAAACATAATATATTGTATTTTATTGCTAATAAATATAATTTATTAGTTAACAACGTAAAGAAAAAATCAAATTAAGTGCTTATATATTGAACTGGGTTATTGCAAAAAAATTTTTTAATTTGCCTGTATAAACAACTGTATCTTAAATGCAATCAAAATATTTTGAGAAACGATATTAACGCAATAAGTCTTAATATTCATGCAGTAAGCAAATTCGAATTGTGCATAGATTGCATTCTTGAACTAATATTTAATATCACTACGGATACTTTAATGTTGCGAAAATATTAAATATTGTGCTGATATTTCCATCTGAATAAACAATAATGTTATATTAATAAATTTATTAAAATTTATAAGCAATTGCTAATTATGCCGAAATTGAGCATTGATAACATCGATAACTACCACAACTAGTAGCGCAATACTTGAATTTTCATCGGATTTTATTGTACGAAAATACTTAAAATCATCATGTCTGTCTGGCAGGGAATCGAGTCTCAAAAAAGGAAAGTAAGCGTAGGAAATCTGTGTCGTCGAGAAAAGTGTAGAAAGTCTGGAAAGCCATCTGAGGGCTCGTGTATATATATCTCGTGAAGTTTAGGGGTTGGAGAAAAGAGGGGCAGGCGGGACGGGCGAAAATGCTCGTTTTCTACCATACTGCAAAGATAGAAAATGCATGATGTCCCGGTAACAGTTCGCATGTTTCAACTTCTCTCTCACTCGTCGCGTTTCTCATACTTGTATCTCGTCTCACCCCGCCCACCCCGGCTAAGTCGCGAACCTCGAAAACGCTTAAAGCCAAAGAGGGGTATGCATGGCTTCGCAGAGGCAGCCAAACCTGCCAGTTGTCGATTTTTCTCTCGAGGAGGTATTTCCAAAGGAAAACCGAACCCCAATACGATGCGCTCGAATAAAACGCGTGACACCCTTTCCTTTTGTCTATACCTCTCTCCTCTCGTTCTTTCTCGAGGAAAGCGTCGGAGAAGGGAGTGAGAAAGAAAGAGCAGAGGGGGGATATCGAGGATTATCGCAAGAGAGAAAAGGTGCGGCTAGAAATTATCGGGGTATATAAAGAAGGGTAGTACGAGCTAGAGGGAGGAGGATAAACGCGAAGGGCTCAGCGATCCGGGAAATCAGGCTTGTACCACGGCCGATTTAAACGGGATCAATTAGAAGATCTCCGCTTCCTCCTTCAACTTTTTTTTTACCTCCCTCGAAGCTTTTTCCTTTTCCTTACCCACCAGCCCCCTCTCGTCTCTCTACACAACTCGATCTTCCGCTTTTGTCGCCTTGACTCTTTTCTTGTTACGTCCTCGGGTCCCGTAATTACCGAGGCGTGACAAAGCGAGCGACGTCAATTTTTTTTCTTATCCTTCTCCGCATGCACCAGCTTCTTGGCGACTCTCTGACAATGGATATTAATGCGAGCAAGGTGAATTCGATTTTTCCAATTCGAGCGAATTTTTCATTTTCTCAATTTCTCGACGTCCATCTTTATACTTCCCCCAGTCTTGAAGAAATGCACCGCGGGTGCTACCCCGGTCCTATATACTAGTAGGAAGGAAACTCCCTATCAAGTTAAAAGTAAATCAATCAGGCATAGTCGCAAAACTTATTTAAACTTTCCATGAGCGCGTTCTTCCTATGTACAGCGCCTCAGACTTTGCAGTTTCGAAGCGCCCCCGGGCATCGAAAAGATGGCCGAGGCTTCACCTCTTGCTTCTCCTGCAAAAAATACCCATCCTCTCTACCCAACGCTCAACCTAGAGGGGAGAAAAACTTTCTTCTAACTATATACAATCCTTCCTTTAATCTTTATTTCCGGGGGCTTCATAATTTATAACATTGGTTTTCTTCTTCCTGATTTCATTCATTCCGTTATTAGTGTCGACACCCTTAATTTATTAAATATTTAAATACCTTTTCTTCTCCTTTTTTTATTTTTCTCCAACGTTACGCTACTATTTAGTCTTGTTTACACGTAATGCGTTATTGGTGAGCAATTTCTAAAAAAAAATAGAGCATGAACTTATTATTTTCGATTTAATTATTGTTAAATCAATTAAGGTTATTGAAAGAAAAGAAAATGAATAGTTATGAACGGTGAATACGTTAACATAAATATTTTTCTAAACTTAAGTCATTCAAGAAATCAATTTGTCTGTACGTTGCAAAAATAAAATGCTCTCGTATATTATTTAATTTAATTAAAATAAACTTTCGTTTCTTACTACTTTTTAAAATATTTTTTTAATTTATCCGATGTATATATATGTGTAATTCATAAATGGATTACTGTTTGTGATGATAGGTTTTAAAATTGCAACGCTATCGAACTACTAATTTTAGTTTTGTCCTTATAATTTAGTAATTTAATATTAAACTACAAATAAAAGATCGTACAAAATGTGTTCTCAAGCTACAGCGTCTATTATGATTGATTTTAAATTGCATTCGCTACAATATTTTCATCTTAAAATGCTGATATCGTACAATATATATATATATATATATATATATATATATATATATATATATATATATATATATATATATACGCACACCGTAAATGGTATAAATAAAACTATACGAGTTTTACCTACGTCATCCTCTTAAAGCAACACCCGAAAGAACGAAAATAATGAGAAACCCGGAAAAAAAGAAGCAAAAATCCACGTTCGCAGATATACTTAAAAAAGCTTTTCTCGCATTATCTGGTAAAACGTCTTACAAGATAAATCGAGTTAATCGCATATCATTAATTCAAGCTGTATACCGTAACAATACGTAAACTAATATAACAAAGTGAAGAATGTTTCATTTTTTGTCACTATTAATTACTAAAAAGGCAGTTGTGCATTAACGTCAATCCTATGTATGTAATATATCCGAAAAGACGAGCACATAGTGTAAGTGAATAAGTTTGATATTCGCAAGCTCTCGTCCGGTTTTTCCCTTGCATATATACATATATATGTATATGTGTGTGTGTGTGTATGTATATATATAAGACTCACCGCCAGGGAAAACCGCCCGCGAGTGTCTCTTTATTGGATAATAAATAACCTGTTTCATTTATAAGAAGGAGATAAAGTGCGCGACCGTGCGCACTAGATGTATCTTCCCTCTTGGTGTAGCTATTCCTACCCTCCTTCTCCATAAGGTTTTCTAAATGCATGCGCGCGCGACTCGAATATATTCCGTTTTCCTAGCTCTGTTTTTACTTGTATCTCCTTCATTTATAGTAATTCCTTAGATCGTTTACGCGTGGCGTGCGCATTCATTATTAAAATCCTGATTTGTTTGTGGAAACAATACACGTCGCGCGCCGCGTTACAATAACGTGAGGGGTTATATATATAAAATATATATATATATATATGTTTGCTGGGTTGGCTGAAGCCTAATGGATTTGACCTGAGCTGGATTAATTATGGGGATGGGTGATGTTTGATCGTTGTTGTGGAGAGGGATTGGTTTACTGCAAAGAAGATAGTGTTACATTGAATTATATGTTGATTAGATATTATAGGCAAAAGCTTAAATTATTATTATACCAATGAACGTGTATGGATTGTTATTAATTCACTTAATGTATTGAATTACCACTCAAATCATTTTTCGTTTAATAAGATATTCTACAGAAAGTATAATTTACCAAATTGTTATTTATGTTGTCTTATTACGTAGGTGTATTTAAAAACGTATACGAATTACCGTATTTTTATGTACTATTAGGCAAAATAGTTAAGAAGGTATATACTATTATTATCTTGACGTTGAAGAATCACTCACTCATAATAAATATAACAATTATATTTCGATGAATTAAATGAATGAACGCTATTTTAAACACTTACAAGTTCAATATTCGCAATATATCAATAAAAATATTTTTAGCGTATAATTTCATGAATTTATCTTACAAGTCGAAATGTAGAATTTGGAACGTAAACCTTAATTTATATATGGGCTATTTTAGTACACACGACCTTTTAAAAGAATTGTTAAAAAAAATTTGCTTAATAGTTTATAAGAATTAAAAATTGAATTACTTTTGAATGAAACCGAACATTTTTCTTATATTAAAAAACTTTCAAGAAAATTGATCAATTTGAAGTATTCAAGAAGCATTTTAAAGTAAAATTAAATTTGAATAAAATGGTTGAGCATAGAGGTCAGGATAGAGATTTTTGCGTTCTTTAAACGAACGAAATGCTTTTAATATTATTATAAAACAAACTTTAAATAGGATATTAACGTTAAGAGCAATGGTTTAATTAGATTCAAGTTAATTTTTACATCAATGCAAAAAGGTAAAGAATTTAATTTCTCCTGCATAATTCACTTGAATTATTTATTTTTTAATTTATCCAAAATGTATGTCAGTAATTTTACCGACGTAATAAAATGATGAGTATTTAATCATTTGAAAAATTAAATTATTAAATATACACGTACTTGTATGTTTGTGTATATATATATATATATATATATATATATATATATATATATATATATATAATATAATGAAATAATAATATAACGATCAATTACAATGAAAGATATACGGTCAGCTGTCAGAATCCGGATGACCGCGCCGCATCCACATTGAATTAGGGTAACCAAAGCAACTATATACGAGTCATGCGGTGAAGCAGAGCCTGTAAAGTTGTTGAATTCGGGTCCCGTCTGAGGTAAAAGAAATCAGGCTTCCCCCCCCCTCGTCAAAGCGCGGTAGATATATTGTTTTCCTAGTGGGTGAGTCAAAGGCAAAGCTCGCGGCGAAAACCACGGACGCGACCGCGTTAAAAGCGACGCGACAGCCTCGACAGTCGAATTGGCGGAGCTTTGGGGGTCCGCTAATCGACTAGCAGAGGAAGAGAGTGCAGGAGAGAGTGAGAGGGAGAGACAGGCAGAAGCGCCCGTGCGGAACCAACGTCAAACGTCACTGCCAAGTAATCTCTGGGAGAGTGACAAGGTGGTTTGGTGGGACGCACACGCGCATCCGCGCTTCACGCACACCCGGCCCGGCTTATTACGCGCGATGGATTCAAGAGACTATAGGATAATGCTATGCAATTTCCGAATCTTGAATCGACCGATCGCACGGAAGGTGCCAGGCTTTGTTACTTGCTTATACGCATATATTTCTATACGTTCTTACATATATTAGTATTCAAAAATATTTGAATTTTTCTACGAAAAATTTTATTATATTTGTTATTACTAAAATTTCTGGTTATACAATTGTTTTAACGAAAAAGCTAGGAACCTTATTACTGTAGAAAAATTGTCATTTGGATATTTATAATAAATTTGGTTAATTTTATACATTATGCCCTTGAGAATATCAATAATTTTATTTTTATATTACGAATACGTCTATCACGCACCGGTACAATAAAAATAGTTGTACGACAGTACTATGAATTTTTCGAAATCGAAGGTAAACACCGTAAATTGTCGTCTTGCAGCAGCACTTTCCGCTTTTATTTATGTCAACACGCAGAGACGATGTGTTTGGGATATTTTGCGGGTAAAGCGTTAACTTGTTTAAACATCAAAGAGAGGTAAAGAAAACGTGAGAGAGGAAGGCAGAGCGGGAGAAAATTCAACGTCTTAAGAGGGAGATAAGTTGGGTAAAAGTTTGATTGTAGTATTTGGAGACGTATCGCGAGTTGTGTATATATAAGTTGATATACGTGATGTGCGCGTCTACTGTCACATTATCAAGCAAACTTCGATCGGATTTTTATCAACTTTCCCATCTGCTAGAGGGGGTAAATTTCTTTTAAATCGAAGATCCTTCGAAGCTTTGATAAATGGTATAGGTTTTATACCTTTCTCTCTCTCTCTCTAGATCTCTCACTCTTTTTTTTCAACGCCATCAGCTTGGTAAATCTTCCTTCTATCTAAAAAAAATCCTCTAAAAAAGTGAATTGCATGTGTAAACGGTTAAACTGATAAATTACTATTTCTTTATGCGTATACACTATCTTATTTTCTTATTTTATTTACTCTTATAATTAATTTGTATAAATCATGTATATATATGTATATATATATATATATATCTGCATTGGTTTTTTTTTCTTTCATGTTATTTTTAAATAGTAGATTTGCGTAAAGTGCTTATAAAATGTTTACGGGTACAGGTCGCTTTTAAAAATGTTATCGTAAACGGAGAAGAGGATATTTCATCGATTTCGTAATGTTTATACAGTATATTGTCCATTGTTTTAGAAATAGTCAGCGAAAATTATTAGAGTAAAGTTACTTGTTTTTTTTTCTAATATATACGTATATATACATATATATATATATATATGTATATATATATATATGTATATATATATATATATCTACGTTGGTTTTTTTTCTTTCATGTTATTTTTAAATAGTAGATTTGCGTAAAGTGCTTATAAAATGTTTACGGGTACAGGTCGCTTTTAAAAATGTTATCGTAAACGGAGAAGAGGATATTTCATCGATTTCGTAATGTTTATACAGTATATTGTCCATTGTTTTAGAAATAGTCAGCGAAAATTATTAGAGTAAAGTTACTTGTTTTTTTTTCTAATATATACGTAATCGATTTCGTAATGTTTATACAGTATATTGTCCATTGTTTTAGAAATAGTCAGCGAAAATTATTAGAGTAAAGTTACTTGTTTTTTTTTCTAATATATACGTATATATATATGTATATATACGTACATTCTCTTTTAGCGTTTCATGTATATAAAACCTTTCATTTTATATTGTTATATACATGTTTTCTACAGTTTTATAAATACACTATAAACTTTTGAGAGAACTATGTTTCAAACTTTTATCCACTTTTCCATGCAGTATATATAAGTTGCACAGTAGTCTAATACCGTATTTTTTGAGATAAAAGATACAAAGAAAAATGAAAGACAATATAAAAGAGGAAAAGGTAATGGAGAAAATTCACTTATACACCATATATTTCAAAAGTGAAAAGAAAATAACTAGAAAAATAGTACCAACTCCCTGAAAAAAAAAGAATAGTGTAATAGCATTTTTTTCTATTTGCCAAATAAATTCCAATTTACAGTCAGCATCCGAACCCGAAGATCAAAACGAATCATTGATCATAGTAGATCAAACATTCGTATACATAACGTGGTTCAACAATAATGAGAATGCTTAGAGCGGTATTCAGTAGCGGGAAAATAGGTTGAATAAAAATCGATATTTATAAAATAGCGAGTAACAAATTAGTTTGTTAATTAAATGCATAATTTCTGTACGTGGGTGTGCGCGCACATATATCGTTATGTATTCAAACCATAATACGCAATGTAATTTTGTACTGTGCTTGATGTTTCAGGCTCTGGCCGACGTACGCGAGTGCACACAACAATTTGGGCACGCTAACAGCAGGGGATCAGGCGGAGAAACACTTTCTGGCTGCGATTCAGGCTCAACCGGGTCACGTGAATGCTCATTACAACCTCGGACGATTGTACAGGTAATTAATACTTTTCGTATATATCAAACGTAATGTAGTGAAAGTAAATTACATTGCTATAGAAACGAAACTTAATTTAAAACTTTTAAAAGGATAGTTTAAAGGTTGTTCAAGTCTGTTTTAAACTACTTAACCATGATAATGTTGTGAAATTTAATTATTCGTTAACTAGTTAGATTCCTTCAGACGTTACGAGGATTAAATTTCTCTTTTTTTCCTATTGATAAATCCTTCTTTCCTCTTTTATTTCTCCTTCTAATCTTATTAATGTATAACTTTTCTCTGATAACTTGATAATTCTATTTGAAAACTTTGTGTATTGTTTCTGTAATTGCTGGTATCACGTCCAAATATCTAGAGGTCTCCAATTTCATTTATTATCAATATTATTTTACAGCAATGTTTAATGCGTTACTATTTCTAAATATATAAGAGAAATATATTTCTTTCTTTTATACTCTCTTATATTTTCTCCATCGTTTTAAAATGCAGTAAAATAGAAATACTTGATGTAGAAACGACTTTACCTGCCAGGTACTATTCCAAAAAAAATGTAAATTACATTATGTTAAAATGGCATATTTCCTAAATTTCGAAGTTGTTTATATAACAAACACCAAAAAAAGAATGAACGAAAACTATTGGAAAAACATAAATATCGCGGAACTCGTTAAACTAACGTCTAAAACAGTCCTTAAAAAAAGTCTGTGAAGGTAGTCGCATTCGTGTTTACAACGTTTCAACTAAAGTTTCCTTAGTGTCAACACATCCAAGTTGGTAACGTAACTTCGTCCTGAAGCCTCGCGAATACGCACATTATCTCGGATCGAAAATTTTGCGCGCACCCGCCAGAACGTCTATCCATCCACCTGGTTAAATTATCTTCTTTCCCCTGTTTGACGATTTGAAATTCCACCGAGTTAGATTGCAAACGCACACACGCGCGCATAAAGGCACGCGTGTGAACACACAGAGTAGAGCCACTTCGACGATTAATAGAACATTGGATAGAAGGATTAAATTTCTTTGTATTGTAAAAGTCAGTTTGCGGAAGGGTACACAAAACAGGAACGCACACGTTAATTACCGAAGCCTTTGTTAAAGTCAAACTCGATTACGTCACGGCGCTCATAACTCAGGGAGACTGCGGCAACAGTTTTGTGCGAGCACGAGATTGCCGTTCAATTTATGTGCCGTCGGTGGATTTATGATGGCAACCCACGTGTATCGGCTTTTTTAATATCCACCAAAGCATCTCTCGCTCTCACTTATTCTCTCCCTCCCTCGTTCTCTTCTCATTTTCATCATCTCGCTCTCAGGTCCTTCCTCCCCATCTCTCCATCTCCCATACGACGACTATTTCTTTTTTCTTTATTCTCTTTTTCTTCTTTCCCTTATGAGTATTAATAATGCGCTATCGCCCAGAGATGATTTTCCCTTTGTCGTGAAAATTTGTTTTCCGTCATTGTAAGCGAAATTTATATACGAATCGAGAGGTCCAATAATGAAAAATTATTGAGCTTTCAATATTTTCACGGTAAATCTTTCTTCCTAAATTTGTATGCATTCGCGGTATTCCTTTCTACACTCATTTTTATACGTTTACGTATTAGTACGCTCGATATTGAAAAGTATAAACATTTCGTTAATATATTTTAAGTCGCACATATATATATGAGGAAGTTGCTTCAAATGGTATATATATATATTTTAAAAGTAATAAATATTCTCGAATGTATATGCAAAGGAAGTTATTTTTTGCATATGTTCATTGATTCATGCAAAAAATATTGAAAGTAACCTTTATATATATGTTGTAATAATAATATCTCCAATATATCGTTCAACTATGACAAATTGCATTTCTCGTATATTACGATATACTTCGATATTAGATATAATATTGGAAATGGCATCTCCCACATATGTAGTTGAATATTGTAACTGTTAACAATACGAAAATTAAACTCGATATTAGTATTTCAAAACCTTTCCCAGTTCTTTATATATTTTTTGTATATAGGTATATGTTATTAATTGCATAACAAATAGTTAACTTAAATAGTTGATCTATTATAAATTTATATTTATACGATGTTATATATTTTGTTAATAATATATAGAAATTGATATAAATATATTTATATCAAATTGGCACAATCAAACTTCCTGTACCCGCAATGTTCTTTGGTCACTGACTTCGGTAACTAACTTATCCACGTGATACATTTGATTTGTGTGGCAAAGTCCTTCCCTCTACTTTGCTTATCATTTTCTTCATTTCCCAGTGTCATTTTTCTTCGTTCAATTTGGTTATAATTCATTTTCCATAGAACAATTGTATTATATATTAATTTTTAAAATCAAAATAAATAATCATCACTAATCGATAAAATATTTATTTAAACTATATAATGTTTATTATCTAATAATCTTTCGTAAAAGTGTGTCTTGTTTATGTGTTTCATTAACGTAATATTTTGATACATTGGTTTATAAATTATGTTTACTTTAATTAAAGCGGTTATATTTTGCGAAGCTTAATTCAGTGCGCCTCAAAACCACTTAAATTACTTTTCTCTGGTATGTAAGGTTGTTGGATTCCTTACATGCACGAAAGAGTTAATTATTTAAGTTTAATTACGATAAAAGTACAAGGAACCTTTTAAAATAACATAATAATATAAGTAATGCTCGTGTATAGATGTTGAGAAAAGAATTTTTAATTTAATTTAATGTTAAATTACATAATTATAAATACGCGTTACTTCGTGTAATTAATAAATTAACCATTTCATCGATTTTTTTTGTTTCAACGTTATTCAATAAATATAACGTATTGCACTGTAATTGTAATTTACATTTTTTACATTCAACTGAAGTGAATGTCATAATTTATCGTAGTTTATAAAAAGATAAATTTAATTTTGACGTGTTACACACAATTATTGTTGTATATTTGCAGGAGAACAAATAGGACGGAGGAATGCATAAGAATGCTGCAGAAATGCGTGTCCCTGGATCCTGCCTATACGCCAGCCTACCTCGTACTCGCTAGAATGGCGAGTGGCCCAACGACGGGCGCGTTACTTAGGCACGTCGTACGTTTACAACCCAAGAGTCCGGATTACCTAGCGGAATATGCGACGTGGCTTTACCAGAATGGTAACGCATATATCTTTTTCATATACGCTATCGACTTGTATTTTAATTTATAAACGAAACATTGCAGTCTATCGTCGAGTATACATATTTTACGTTTTTTACAATTACACAGTAAACTCATTATTTATACGTATATTAATAAAATGTATATATCTATATTAAATATTTAAAACGATTTGTGTATACACGGTACGCTGCGAAAGTTATTTATTTATATGAATGTCTTATGAGTTGATATCGTTCAATTATAGATCGACTTACCACAATTTATGTAGATTGTATTTGTACATTTCTTTATTTTAATTAATTATCAATACGCTTCACCGTATAAATTAAATTAAATAACGTAGCAATAATTAAATAATAACTTGTATATCGCAGTCCTGTCAGGTTTGTTTTTGTTAATTCAACGTTTTGTCCAACTTTGTAATCGTTAATAAAACACACTGCCATAACAAAAGAAAATCCAATAATTTTTTAATTAACCACATGCGTTAAGAATTACTCATACTACGCAGGAGTAAATTACAAAAAAAAACACGCAACAAGAGAGAAATTGAACAGGTATATAAACCAAAAGAATTAAAAAAAAATTATTGATCTAGTATGTGCAATGATGGAGTTCAGATAATAGGTTCACGGTAGATAATTTTCAATCAAAATATAACTCGTGTTTCACCGATACACTTTTAAAATTCATTAAAACTCAAGGTCTAGCGAAACTCACCCGAGCGTAAAAATATAGACTCGGCGTTTATAGCCCGTGCAATAATAAAGCCCAAGATTCTCGAGCCGGTTGTCACCGTCACCCTTATATTCTCGAGTCTTCCTCCTCGTATTCATATTTTATGCATCCACGATATGGACGATGATCGAAACGGCACTTTCTCGATGTCTCTTCCAGGGAAATGGCTTCCCGCGCTCAAGTATTACCTCAGGGGAATGGAGCTCTCGCCGGTGCACAGGTCTTCGCTTCTCGGTACCGCCAAGATTTTGAGGTCTCGGGGACAGTGGCCCAGAGTTCACAAGCTGATAACAAGGTAACGCCTTTAGATCTATTGTTGTACTCTCCTACTTTTTCCTCTTCCATTCTTTTTTTATAACATTATTTTCAAAATTCAATTTTTCTATCTTTTTCTCTCTCACGATGGTGTATCCAATGATTTTGTAAAGTATCCTGGGAAACAATTATTCGTTATGTTGGTTTTGTAAAATTTAGTAAACAATGATCAAAAATAACGGGAGATATTTATGATCTTTCACGTTATAAGTTGAATTTAGTGTTGACAATTTATAATATTAAACGGGTAATATTGTAGTGAAAAAGTCACAGAAAAGTTTAATTTAATACATATAAATTACGCGATCGTATAGAGAAAACGTCACTCTTTAATTACAACAGAGATATTAACCGTAAAAATAATATAAATATATATATATTGAATAAATGTGTACATATTACAATCAAAATACTCATTTAATTGCGCAGTACGTTCAAGCTTGCAAATAGCGAACGTTGAATTTGTTCCTTTGTTAAATACGTTAATTATTTTTATCCCATAAAATATTTAGCTTAAAGCGCGTTCAATAGAATATATAAAATTATAAACAGAATGAAATCGATGCAACTGCAGAGAATCGAAATAAAACGTCGGTGGCATTTACGCGGTAATAAAGAATAAAACAGAGTTACAGGAGAATAAATTTATTTGACAAACGGAACTGTAAATTTTATAAGAACTAAGAAATAAAAAAGTCAATGATAAATTTTTTTAACGAAAGAAAAAAGGTATAAATATTCGCGATGTATGTCGAATACAGACAAGATTTCAATAGACAATGTTTGATAGACGCGATGGTACGACGATTTTAAATGCAAATACAAAATTGCACAGTGGACAGCGAGTAACCTACAAAATATTTTTACCACCAAAGTGTAAAACGGAGAGAATATATTCCATCTCTAACGCAATGCGCCGAACACACTTCGACTAATAAACCGAGTGATCGAAGAGAAATTGTATAGAGTATCAATTGTAAAATAGGATAACTTTGAAAACAAGCGTAATGAAATATTGAAGGGAAACAATTGTGTTACAACGTACTATAATAGAATAAAGAATTCTCTAGTAGAATTTTGAGCATAATTGAAACGGTTTTTAAGTCTGAAAGTGACGAATTAGCATAAAATGCTCAAAATATGATCCTAATATGATCAAATTACAAATTTTGTCTAACCTTAAAGTGCTCAATTTCTACTAGGGATTTATCATAAAAAATACTTTAACTTAAAATTAAATAAAAATTAACGATTTATTACATTTTCATCTGATACTTGAAAAAAGATAATGAAATATTTGTATAATTAATAAGTATGAATGCGAGTACTAATAAGACGAAACGAAAGAAAATCGAATGAAGGGCAATGTTTGGACCACAGGTGATCGGGAAAAACAAGTAGTATATACTTTCCAATTATATATCGCGATATTTGTCGTACGCCCAAAGGGTGAGTAGAATAAATGGAAATCGTAGAGCAATCAACGAAAACCGCGATCGATTTATGAGAAATTAATCCGGTCGCTAAGGGAAGGTTTGTACATATATGCATGTATACGGGAGAGAGAGCGGCGCCGCACGAAAACTGCAACGCCAGGCCGCAGCAGCCCGCCTGCAGCTCACTGCAGGGGATGCGTTCTCTCACGTCCTCAGCAGCGCACGTAGCAGCTTTCGATTCGACGTTGAATAAATGAAGGACCACTTGCCGCGTATATCTATGAGAATTCGTGCCGTTAAACTTGTTGAAAGATTCAATGCACCTTATTTACTCCATATAATTACGCGAGGTAAAAATATTCGACAATGTATACGAGATATAAGTGCGACAGGAGTCGGACTCGTCAAAAACGTGTTGGGTTTACGCGAAACATCAGCGCTGACAAAAATATCAGCCCTATATATAGCGATATATAATTCGGTAAAGTATTTCATAAAGTTAAAAATTTCCAGACATTTTTAATAAATGTTATACGAATAGATAAATAAACAATATAAACATTTAAATATTCTGTATAAATAAGCAAATAAATAATATTTGTTACTACTCGTCAAGAATAATTTATAATTTTAACGTCAGAATCTAATTTACAAATAAATGTTTCATAAATTTAATACTTTTAGTTCTATGCATTTGACATTTGCTACGGAATAGTCATCTTTAATCAAAATTAGAGGCAGCAGCAGAATAATGCATAACCTGCTCGTAGTTATGTATATATACATATTATGAACTTTGTAAGTCCCATATTGTCACTAAATATAACAGTTTTAACATGACCTGGGGCCAAGTCACATCGCATCGCATAAATAATGTGAGATTTGAAAATCCAAACGAATTATAATTTTGAACACGTTTCAAGTTATGCATTGCTACACGCATAATACATCGAAAATACATAGACTCTTCACTGTAGCGCGAAAATTTCAGTAATGTTCATATTGAATGTGAATGTAAAATTAATGAATAGCTAATTAATTTGTTTACTTCGAGCTCTTGTTGTTGTTTAGATTCAATATTACTTCTTAGGAAATTGAATTAATTCATCGCTTTATTTAAAAAAAAATACTGAATTTTTAAAATATATATAGGTATGCAAAAATTAAAATTACCAATTTAATTTATTAATAAAATTGCGTATTATAGATCATTAGTTTTTATTATTTACTTATCTCCTAATACGTGCATTTCACGAAAGCACATTTGTGCGTTTACATAATTACCTCGTTCACAAAATATACATAGTGTTATTAATCAATTTTGTATTTTAGAGGCATACAATACGGTATTACAAATTAGTACTTATACTATTACGATTATTTATCGAATTTAATATCGAATATGATGCACCTTATATTTATAAAAATTAATATTAAATTATGATTCGATTAACATAATTAGATATGATCGTAAAAAATAATCTCAATATTACATGTATATTTTTAAAATATTTTATGCTTACGCTTGTGATCGATTTAATAAATTTTATTAAGTACTACATTTGTTTTTCTATTATATAAATGGAAATGAAAAATTATTGCACCAATATCAGAATATAAATAATTTAGAATATAAACAAAATCACATATGTCATAAAGTAATATACATTTTTTAGTTATAATTTGATGTACTTCAAGTTTCAAGCTTTAAATTCTACGTTAAACAGTTATAATTTGACTGATATTTAATATCATAACATAAAATTACATATAACATTAATAATTTTGATTAATTTATATATATTTATTAAAAACAATAATTAATCGTAAATTAAAATTTATCATATTTATACATTTCGTAAACAGAAAATAAATTTTGCCAAAATCGGATGGGCTTGCAGACTGCTAAAGCAGAAATAAAGATTAGTGGGTTTTCGAGTTCAATCAGCACTCGGTAACAACGGTTAAATCCCCAAAATGATAAGTGATCCTGCTTCCGAAATGATATTATGATAAATAATACAACAATTTTACAAATGGAAGTTACTGCTACATTCGTCAATTGAATATTCTAAAAGTCGATGATTATTAAATAATAATAATATATAAAATACATATATCTAATGATTTTTAGCTGCTTGGAATTAAACGAAAAAAATGCCGAAATCTCTTTTAAAATATTTAGAAGAGAAGGTTGCTCGCAATGGGTATACGGACGGGAACGAAGTGAGAAGCAACGGAAATGCCATAAATTTTCGATTTATCAGTTCGTTGAGCGCTTAATACAACAGTAGGAGTGTAACACGATGCAATCGCACTTGGCGATTCGAGCATTATCGCGTCGAAATTGCAAAATGGGCGAGCACGTTCACCTTTTAACCCGTTTCAAGCCATTTTTTCAATGCACATATATATAATATTTAAATATTCGCGCTATTTTAAATGCGATTTTCAAGATTTTAAATCTATGTTTTGAAAACTGGATATGTAAGTCAATTATTATAAAAAGTAGGTGCACTCGAATATTTAGAATATTCTACGATAAATGCATTAAGTGTAAAGTATTTAATTTGTAATATTTGAATGAAGAAGACCGAGTGCGAGAGACGAGAGTGCGTTTTGTTTGTGAAGAGCAACCGATAAAATGTGCAGCTTTGATTTTCTCGCTCGAGCTATCCCAATCGCATGAACGGGTTGGATATAGGGATGTATAAAATGAGAAATTCATGAATGGAGGGGACGTTGTTTATTTTCTGTGCCACTTTGTCGGTAATAATTTTCAGAATGTTAATAGTGAAATTCAAATTATCTTGATAATGTAAATAAATCTTGTATATAAAGTTTGTTATTTTAATTTGATGATCGAGCCAACAAGTTTGAAAAAATAATATGAAAATAACGGGCGCGATAATAAAATTTCAATTTTATTGTATATATTTATAAAAATTAAACTGTATAAAACAAAATAACTTTTTTCGGTAATATTTACGCAGATATAAACGAAATTTACTTTCCTTATATTATAGGTAAAAATTTTTATAAATTTTTCTTTATTTTAATACAGTACATTTGAAATAAAATATAACTGTGATTCAATTAGAATTCATAACTGTAAATTCATACAACTGTATATAAAATTTTAATTGTATTTGGTTTTTTACACAAAAAATGTATATAATATGGAAATCCAATATATTCCATCTCATCAATACTTTCTTTAACGTTATTAGATTACAAAAGTGTACGTAAAGGAGAATACCCAGGATTATTTTGCAAATTTATGAATTATAATGTGATATTCTTGAAAAAAAAAGAAACATGTCAAAATTTAATATAAATTATTTTATCTACTACGTTTAAGTGCATTATAACCACAGAATAATAGTATATATGTAATTATTGACTTTTGAAACGCTGACAGTTGAATAAAGTACAAAAATTGTATATTTTATTTTGTTTAGAATATTAAAAACACTTACTAATAAAATTTTCAAAAGTACAGGTAGTTGGCGATAAAAATAAAAGAAAAATATAATTTATATTAAAGAAATAAAAGTATAATAAAGACGAGTCGAATTACTCCCAGGGGGGTGTTAAAATTCGTTCTTTATAAATAGATAACAACCACTTTCAACGTCCATGAATTTTTAGAAAGAACCTTCGAACGTATTTTCAGGTGGCACATGATGCTACGAGCAAGGAGAGGAGGCTTGATATATCGAGGTGACCTATACATTCAAGCCTGGGAGTTACAGCACGAGTCACGCCAAAGAACTCACCAACACCAAGGAAATCTCTGTTTACTGGTAAGTGCTACCAACAACAACTACAATAAAAAAAATTCGAGTACCACCATTGTAAAAATAGTTGATTAACAGTTCGAAAGCGGAACACGCACTATTTTGAATTCCGTCCAGTCACGGGATTTCCATTTTGAATTCACTTGGCCAAACCGGCAGAAAGAGAGTTACTGCTGGTGCAAAACCTAGCAACTCTAGATGTGTGTACGTACGTGTGGGTGTGTGTGTGTATACACGTGTGTATATACATATACCTATATACACATTTCTATCTGCCCAGTCCGAGTCTCTTTGTAGCAAAGCCCCTCAAGAGGATTAATTAAGAGCCCCTGGCGAGGTCGTCATAATTCTAATTAAATAGATAGGTTCATTTGGAAAGGGCTCTGGATCCTTTTCGTTCCTCGGTTTTCGTCTCTTATTGCGTGTGTAACGCCGCGCTTGGGAAACTTATCCATTGATCGATTGTAGAGAGGGCTCGTTTACGCCGATGGTTTAAGATAAACAGCGTACCCAGAATTTGTATTAACTTCACTACGTGTCTCTCTGTCTATGTATATATAAACATCCTATATACGGATAAGTCGCTTATACGGATCAAGAAAGTTTATAGGTTTTTATACCAAATAAATCTCATTTCGTTTTAACACTCGCGAGCACTGTCCTCCTATATATCTACAGGAATCGGTTTTAATTGACGGTTTCTCTTTCTCGGACGTGTACTAAGTAACATTACTTTATACATAATCACTGAATAATTTGTAAAGTTTGTTTAGTATATGTAATATACCCAAGAAATTATCGAGTTTGCGTATTTATTTGTTCGACAGTGTGTATCGACATGCGAGGAATGTTCAATTCATTGGATTAAATAGGTTTCAAATTGATATGTGCCTTCCTCAATGTAAAATTGAAACGATACATTTATTTTATTTCTGTTTAACTCTCAAAGGTTTCATTTTTATTGGGTAACTGTTGTGAACTATGGTTTTGTTAAATAAATAAATAAATATCGATGTAAATCGGGTAATCATCAACTTTATAAAGAATCAATTTGAAATGTTCTGTTCCACACCTATGAATAACAAAACATTATAAAGGAAAAAATAACATCCAAATAATTGTGAGCGCGGAATTGTTATATGAATTATATGTGAAATTAAACTTTTTTCTTCTTTTCCTGAAATGCAGGATATGAAATATAACAATAATATAAATATAACAAAGGAAATGTTTATCTACATAAATTGAATAGACTTTAGTTAACAAGAAGGTTAAAAATATATATTTTGTAATTTAAGTTTCTATACGTTCATTATGTATTTCATTTGTATCTCTTCGATAATGTTATATAAATAAAGTATGACATTTTTCCCAAATTATAATTAATATAAACTTTTTAATCATCTAAGTAAACGTCATTAAATTGTTCTTATACGCAGAAAATAAGAATTATTTTGATATGTTCCAGAATTTATTCATGAAGTATCAATATTAATTAAATTACTTATTAATTATCTTTTCTTACTTAATTAATGGGATCTCTAGTCAATAAGAAGTATTTAAATTTAGTGTCCTGAGTACATTACTACTAAAAATAATCATTTTCCTTTATTAAATAAAATTTATTCAAAATGATGAAAATAAAACGTTTATGAATATTGTATGAACGCGATAATTAATAATATAATTTATTCACTCTATCGTTAAAATAATAAATATACTTCAAATAGCAAAAAACAATGGGGTAGTTTAGGAAATTATAACACAATTAATTTCTAATATTTATTTCCGACAACTATAGAACTCATCTTTTATCATGATTAACAGTTTATTATAATACATATGTACATATATATTAGCATTCTCAAATTTATAATTTATGAAATTAAGCAATATCGTGGATTGACAATGATTTTTTTTATATTTTTTGTGATGTTAAAATAGTTGAAATTACGAAATTCATAATTTCGAAATTACCGTACCCTCGTGTTTCGTAAGTATGAATTTCCAATTTGCATATTAAAAATACTCAACAATAATGTTTCAATCACAAAATGTATATAAACAGTACCTTGTATACGTATGTGCTTATTTTACAAAATAGAGTCGGGGATATAGAATTCAGACGCATGTCGATCGATACACGTAAGAGTTATCGAACACGTACTCCAAGATAGGCCTTACAATCGGTAAGGGCTCGAATAGATATGGTGTTTCGAGGGTATGCCATTACAGTTACATTATGGATTTCAAAAACTCGGGTACTATATAAATGCTAATAGTCAGTACAAAGCACACAATATCGTATCTTCGTGTATTTTCCGTATTGTAGCTTTGTTAAATTATTAAACTATTAAAATCGTTATAATTACACCATTTCGTCACAACAGATTTTTATATTTAATTATTTTTAACAAAATTACGAGTATATCTTGGGTATTCAAGTTAGTTAATCGCACAATCATCGTGAAACTAAGGTTACTTCAAAAATTTTTGAATAAACTTTATTTATCACAGTAATTCGACGTAAAATGTTAATGCGCGTAAACCTAAACGAAATAGCCTGGAAAAAGAAATGTTACCCATAAGAGACATAATAAAATGTATACAATTTAGAAAATGCGTAAAAAAATATGAAGATTAAAAAAAGTTTTAACATCCACCGGTCACGGAAACTTAATAAGAATAATAACAATCAAACTTCATAAAATGACTAATCTAAACTTGAGTGTGTCTGACGGAATTTAAAGTACACCTATAGTTCAGTTTAAAGTTTGTACAAGCATATTCTGAAGATTATAGATGTCTTCGGAGGTTAACTTTATTTACAAATAATAAAAAAACTAAATTGGAATTTATACATCAAATTGTTGAAATAAAACTTTAACTATATCTAGCGTATAAAACACGTATATCTAGGCTCGTACACATATTCCAATCTCTTATCAAACTTGTCAACTCTTTTGTCGAAGCAGCCCAATCGACATGGGCGTATACACGTAGTTATATATCGAGCTGAACAAGTGTGAAAATTGATTTATGCGGGTAATATAATGAAGACAGCAACTTTGCAAGAGCATAATCACGGTTCGTGTACCAACACAAGTTGAGCACCTACATCTATATGCGCACATAGATATTACCGAAGTCAATGTAACTGGCGTATATAATTAGTGTACGACGCGCCCCCGAAATTAGACGCAAAACCGCGAAATCTGGTAGTATTAAAGGAGATTAACTCCTCCGACTGACCCTGTAGTTTGAACGTACCCGGAATCTCTAAGATCGTTAGGGTAAAAAGCAAATCGTCTGATTTCAGGAGAGTGGGTGCGACTCACGTCCGAGGGTCTCCGTACAACTCGAACAGGATAGCAACAAATCTGAGCAGCTGGAGAGGACGCGATGTCGCGTCTGTAGTCGGCAGTCGAGGAAATCTGGGAAGGCCCGGGTCACGGCGCCGGCCTTACTTGTCCAGAATCTCCTCGAAACCCTCTAACGAGTCGGTTTGTGAGTATGGGCCGAACACCTCTCCCTCCTGTTTTTTCTTCTCCCTCTCGCCCCCTCACCCATTTCACTTTGTACTTCTTCTACTACTTCTACGTCGACCTCTCGCCGAGGAGGATTGCATCCGACTTTTCCATGCCGGGGGATGTCGCTGCACTTTATACTCCCCGTTACTTTATCGTTTCTCTTTTCTTCCTTCTTCTTCTTCTTCTTCTTCTTTTTTACTTTCGGTTTACTTTCTAGCTCGTCCCACTGCATCTTAGATGCGGATTCAACCGCGCCTTTGTTTCCGCGAATATATCAAAATTATGTAACTTTACGAGGAGTGTTTTATTACCTTCGGGTTAAAGATTTTCATGATGCTTACTTTTCATTTTCTTTATCTTAAATTAATTGTCTGCCGTTTCATTAAATCAGTGTTACGTTCACCACCATTTGCGTTTTTATATTTAATACTTTGAAACGTACGAAGTAAAATTAAGATCGATAAGAATTGGATTGTACTTTAAAAATGTAATAATAATCTAATGTAACAATTACTGAGATCGACTTCCAATGTTAAAAAATAACGAGTGTGAATTCACGTATTAATCTTTTTGGAAAAATTGATGATTGATTTTTATAATTTATTACACTGCCGAACAATTTCATTTAAAATATCTAATTACTCTTAATACTTCGAAGAATATATTTTTCCGAAAACAAAACGATGTTCTTTGAGATTGATTGTATATTAATTAATTATCGTCAACTCCTCCAAAAAGAAGTGCAAGGAATATTACAATATGTAGCTGATGAGAAGTCTAAATATAACTGTTGTAATGCATCCACACTACGAAAAATATTAAGATAAGTAGCGCGACAACTGTTAATTTTTATTTAATTAACAATCTATAGATCAATCAATTTAAAATACGATAAGGTACGGACACAATATCCGAGTAAAATGATAAAATTGATGCAAGACATTAAAATTATTCATGTGATATCACGTAGATAAGTGACAAGTATTGCCTTTACATCGTAAATGTCATTGAGATTTGCATCGTTAATCATGTCGTCTATAAAAGTCTATCGAACCCATGTATGGATAAAGAATATAGGCGATTTAAACTTTCAAAAATGTACAAAAAAATACTCATTTAGTAGAAATTATCTAGATTTATTGAAATATCGATTATTTGTTATAGTACGTTGCGTACGTAGCAAGTATTTCAACTAGAAACGAATAGATAACCATTTCTTATAATCTTCGTAAAATTTCAGTAGAACCAAGCAGTATTTTATTAAAAATTTTCGATTCTCCTTTAATTTATCTTGTTTTTACACATTGTACACATACATACATGTATAAATTATTGATGTACATATTTCAATACAAGTAATTGTAGTATATACATTTTATCATATTTTTCTATTCACATCGATCTTATAACAACTACTTTACCAAATCTTACCGATACTGTAAATTTACTATTGAAAAAAAAGAAAAATATTAAAAGAAAATTTCATGAAAATGTTTGTATAACCCGAAGCTATATAATACTCTCATCATACATTATATACGCAAATCCGACAATTGTGCATTTGGCGTGTGTGTATATATCATATATATATGCATATGTCTCTCTCTTTCTGTATATATATATACACACACACGTACACGCGTACACACATAAACACGTATATCTGTCGCTTCGAAGTTCAAGGATGTAAGATATGGAATCGAGCGCGAGAAGCGACTGCGATTAGACATGTAAATATATTTTTTCTCGTGGGCGGATTTTTTATTGATGAAGGATTGAGTGAAAAGAGGTATATAACTCGCTATAAGCTATGTATATCTACGTGATGGACGTGAGAGAGAATGAGAGGAGAATAGAACGACGACAGGAATAAACAAAAATAACAGATCTGCGAATTGTAATTGAAGTTTATTTTTCACACGAGGCATGCAAACCCAAAGATGATAAACGTTTATTCCTTACTGAGGTAAGGTGACAAAGGAACTATATATATATATGTCAAACCTCGGAAACAAAAAGATGTATGCAAAAAAAAGAAATTATAATTACGGCGAATTTTTCCGAACTCAATGTAGAGATGATCGTCCTTTTTGCGTAATAATAACAAAGAATAAATAATTTATGACGAATGTACGGTGCCAATTTCAAATTATGAGTGCTGTATTCAAGATTCGAATGAGTGTGATGTAATGCTGAATAAACAAAAATGCTGCCGGACGAAAATTGCGGAAAATTTGTATTTGAATTGTGTATAAATATGAAAAAGGCATGCACATGTAAAAGATTATATGAAAAACAAAACAAAAGAAAAGAAAAAAATAATACATTTTCTCAACGAGCTTCAACCAACGTCGTTTTTCTTCGTATTATTATTATTCGGGGTTTCTTTTCTATTGTGTAAATTCAACGTTTTCAAAAATCTGCGGTCACTTTCGACATTGTAAATTATGATACACATATTAGCGTAGATTGCGTTGACAATAGCGATTAAATTTTGTGAACGTTAATCCTAGGAATTAAAAACACCTAGTTCTATCGAAACGTATATGTATATTTTTCTTAACTGCGGATGGAACGAATGGAACGTCGTTGGAATTTGATGGAAGACCAATACAAAATTGTATATAAATGTAAACAAATTACATCGAAATATGCGCAGTGCTTATAAAATTATATATTATTATTCTTTTTTGATCATTGTCAAGTCATATGCAATGGCCGCCGAGTTTTTTCATAAACCTTGCCGATCTTTCGAGTCGGAATGTTAAAACAAAGTGGGAAGCGAATGATAATTAAAGTAGTAGACGATTTTTTCGAACGAATGTATACTTATCGAGATCTAATGGATTTTGGTGGTTAAATATTTGAGAAAGGAAAGACGATAAGTTAAAATACATATTTTGAGAATTGTGTAAAACTCAGTAAATTGATCTTGTTTTATTGAAAAAGAAAACACATTCCACAATCCTCTATTTCCTTATTATCATATTAATATCATGTATATATATTTCAATCTATTTTCAGCTACATTCGTTTCGTATATGTATATTATATGATTTTATTACATTTTATTTACATTTAAATATTTTTGAGTTTATTACTTAAAATTTATGCATAAATGATTTTATCACTATATTTATAAAAGTAATAATTAATTGCATAATTGTTGTGAACTTTGCATATAAAGATAAATGTAGTCATAATAAATATTTTTCTCAATACATTAAAATAATATCCATAATAATTATTGTATTTTAAAAGGTGCAACTTAATTATTTAATGTTAATTTACAAAGTGCATGACAGAAAGTCGATTTTTCAAATGAATCAATAATACTTTATTATTTGTTGTATTAAAAATAGGCAGGTGTATGCATTTCTATTGACTTTATTAAAAATTGATAACTCAAAACACAGAAAAGAGATTTGTTGAATACTTCTCTTGAATTAAAACATAAAGTTAATTAAATAACAAGATTATCCCTATTCAACAATAAGGTGTAACAAATTAAAAAATAAACGAGATCGGTCGTTATTAATTCATTACACGCGCGACAAAATGAGGTTGCAAATGATATTGGCATTAATTAGCGTCGCAAGCACATTGATTCTCGACAAACAACTTTCATTTGTGCCGTTTGAAAATTAAAAAAAAAGAAAACTGCAGAGTACACGCGTTTCAAAATTTTTCGTGTGTTCGGAAATTACGGGAAATTAGGAAGCTACAGGATATTTGAATGTGCACCTGTTAACTTTCTCGAGTTTTTAATTTACTTTTACTCCCCTGTGTTTGTATTGACAAGGGTCACATTGTTTCGCGCGAGCAGCACTAAATTTTTCAACTTGCAATGTTAAGTTTTGCGCGTAATTTCAACGTAATTGACTGCAGAGAGGAATGTACAATAGAAATAGCGCTTCTCTCTTTTAACGGGAAGAAAATTTTTTTAGAATTGGAGGCATTGGACCAGTATTATGAACAATGCGTGGATTGCGCCTACTTTTGTACTTTCTTCCTTTTTTCCATTCGTCTCGCCTTTTCGCGCGAGAAATAATTGCCCTACAATTCCGACGGTTGCTTACCCTTTATTTTTCATTCGTTATTTCATTCACCAAGGAAATTGTTTTGGACTTTTGGTTTTAAAAAGAAGAAAAAACGGTTGCGGCGGTTTGCCTAAGAATGGTTGGAGAATAATATTGAGTCAGCGATGTTCACAAATTTTCCAGGTAAGCTTTAATTAATGTCTGGTGCTAGCGTTATTTTTATCTTTATCTGATATACTCAGTTTGGAAAAATTGTGTAAAGCATTTTGGTTGTGTGTATTGAAAATTATTGAAAGTCTAATAATATAATTATTTTTTATAATCATATTACGAACAATAATATTTTTCGTATATTGTGCTTTCTAAATGTGAATCAGTGAATAATGACTAAAAATATAGTGATAAGTCAGTCACTATCACAAAGTAGTGGATTGTTACTAATTCGATTAGTCAAAATTTACTATTTCAATAGTGAATATTCACTAATTTCATGACAGTGACCGACGTATCACTATTTCATTTTTAGAGAGTGTATTTAAAAATTAATTGGTAGCTGGTATTGTGCATTTTTTCATTATAGTCTCATGAATATTTATTCGGTTTTTGTGATAATTTTTTTTTTTTTTTATTATAAGCTTACCTAGGCCTACATATATGTTAGGACCTATACAGCAGAAGTATACATTGATTGTACATACATTATATTTACAGTATTTGTTGACATTTTTTTTTTTGTGATAATAAATTAATTTTACAAACGACTGTTTCAATATACGTACAATCTATTTAGATTTTTTAGTAACTACACAATTTATTCGCAATCTTTTCACCCGCGATGTTATAGTTTATAATTGACGTAACGAATTATTATATGTTGCAAATTGCACAATGTTTCGAAGAGATGTTTATCTCTTTCTTAAGTTGTAAAA
Source organism: Theocolax elegans (assembly GCA_026168455.1). Classification (NCBI taxonomy): domain Eukaryota; kingdom Metazoa; phylum Arthropoda; class Insecta; order Hymenoptera; family Cerocephalidae; genus Theocolax; species Theocolax elegans. Next base: position 14,364,535 of record CM047425.1, on the reverse strand, counting down.
ATTTATTATTACAACATGTTATTTTTATTACTATTACTAAATACAATAACGTTTCTATTCTATAAAATCATTTGAATTATTATTATAATCGCATCAGCTTTTTATCATACTGATTGTATTCGTAATTTATTTTTGTTAACGCGAAACCTCTTCAAAATAACTATTACTTCGTTCAAGCATTATAACACTTAATTTATAACAATAAAATTGGATGATAGAATACATATTGAATTAAATTAATAAATTAAATAATAAATAAATAAATGGAGCATTACATAACATAAGGAATATAATAGTGGAATATATGATATAGTAGAGTATTGGAAAGTAATATTTAATATAGAATTAACAATCATTTGTGATGAATAGAAAATTATTTAAAAAGAAAATTAATTTTCACCCAAACTACCTGAAATATCCACTTTCTTAAATTCAAACGGGGGAAATAAAGTTGTATTTTATTCTAGGAAGCAAAAGTACTTTTTATTCCCGACAGTCACAGTTTGAATGCAGATACTCCGCATTCGCGGTATCGCTAGTATTAAAATATTAAACTAGATATTTTTCGTTAAGTTGTAAAATTTTTTAAGCATATGGAGCCAAACAAAATATAACAAAAGCAGAAAAATGTAAATTGATGTACAAAGAAGAAAAAATGAAGTTGTCATTGCCGTCAAACAAAATGCCCTTTTACAGGATGATTTGGGTGAAAAATTGTACGTACGCTTCGAGAATAAAAGACGATTATTCCCTCCGTTGAATTATTGACCTCGCCAAATAAACGCCTATTTTACTTCCTTAGTGCGTAAATAACTATTTATGTTCACATGCAATATAAAATTAGTATTAAAGTTAAATATGCACTGGCCGTAACATAATTTTTAAGACTTGTTGCACTTTAACGTAAGGTATACAAAGTGAATTATTAAAATATACAATGAAGCAGTAGGTATAGCTCGTAGCAGTTCCAGACAATTTTTCATTACACATATAAACAAACGTTGAACAGTGGCGTTACCGCTAGGTATTCTAAACACGTAATAACAATTTCACCGGCACGATTATAATAGTTTGCCCCATTGTTTCCGTCTAAAACGCGACGAGGGGTCATATCTTGAAAACGTACCTTTTCGTACCGCGCGTAGCCACATAATTAGTTCTCTGAAAGGGTTTCGCGGAAAAGAAGGAGGTGTACACGGTTGGAAAAAGTTCTCATTCCCCCGGTGGGTGAAAAACAAAACAGCGAGAAACAAAGAGAAAGGTTGCACATTTCCCGGAGTGAAAAGCACCCGCTTATACGTATAGGTATATGTAGGTATATAGGTATAGTACCTTATGTACATATAGTAGCTTTATATATATGATACGTACGTATACGTAGATATATTCCAAGTGAACGGAATCCAGTAAGGAAAGTCGTCTCGTATCATTCGGGAACAGGTTGTAGGCTCGCGTTGCTTTGATTTACGTCCCGCAAACGGCGGCCATCACGTCTCCAATGGGCGGATACGCAGATAATGGCCCGGAGGATCTGCATGATCCTATACCCTCCTCTTGCTCCTCTATCTCTACTCTCCTCCTCATCCTTCCTTGTCTGGAGGGTATATACCGAGAGGGAATACGAATCCCGGACGTTACACCTTCGCATATATATATATAGAGGGAGAGGAGAGAGAGAGAGAGAGAGAGAGAGCTCGTCACGATGTGCTACGGTTCTTCTTCTACTTCTTCTTCTTTCCCTTTTTCTCCTGCTGCTATGAGACAAATCTCATTCGCTGCATAATAATAGAGTGCTCCAGTATATGCTGATTTTTATCGAAGATCCTGGTTAAATTATACATTTTTTACGTTTTACCTGCAACTTATTGCTCAATTTAAGTAAATATACAATTAATTGCTTAAAATCCTTCAACGCGCATACGTTTATCTGATTATATTTTAGGATTAGATAAGAATAATGTAAAGTCTGATCAAATACTGACTGAATCTACTTTCAAATGTACAAATTCATTACGTAGACTCTTTTACAATTAATAATTCGAATTCAAATTAATTGCATTAAAGAATATATATTTGGCAATGTATAAATGAATTTTACACGAAGAAGATATCGAAAATTATATTATTAAATAAAACAATTACATTCGAGTAAAATCAAAATTGGAATTCTCAGGTTAAATTTAACATCAGGTTTAATATGAATACATCCCATAAATATAAGTACACTTATGTAAAGAGGAACGTGAGAAAATTCGTTCGAGAGATCCAAATTTCAATAATCTCAGCGACTTGTCATGGTCTTAACGAGGAAGCGTGCATTCATCTAGCTTCGTCGTGTTCCGTTATAACGTTTATACACAAGAATGCATTTATAATGTACGCGCGAATATAATAAATCCGATGATAAAGAGAGTGCGCGAGGGAGACCCGTACAAGTCTATGTATATATATAACACACGCCTACACAAGGAACCGCGTTGTATGTATATATATATATGTAACTAGAGAGAGCGAGCGATGGGGTGCGGAAGAGGGGGAGGGGGGGGGTGAGAGGATCGCGGACCCGCCATAAATCAGAGCCGGTATGGCAGCCATAACAATAACGAGGTAGGTGTAATTAAGAAGGCGTCTCGTGGAAGTAGGCGCCCGTTATAAAAGACTAGCCCCTCCGTATAAAAGACACACCGATGTGCCAGCTCCCCGCACACAGAGGGCTCGCGCACGCAGACACACAGCCTCGAAGGTTTTTACAGCGCGTCGTATAATCCTCTCCTTTGTCGTCTGATCGCGCGCACTAAAGGGAAAATAGAAAAGCTCGCGACTATTAGAACCTGACGGCTAGAATCGAGTGCATTCTTTATCTCGCGTATAAGGGAGAAGGAACCTAGGATGCGGAAGTCCGAGTTATTACCGCGTCTTTTATTGCGCCACTACACCCAACGTGTATCGAATACATTACCGATGTTCGCACCGATGAAACTATAAAAGGAATCCGAGACTCGAACCTTTCTCTCTCTCTCTCTCTCTCTCTCTCTCTCTTCCTCTCTTTCTCTCTTATTCTTCGTCATTTCCCCTCAGCTACGGGATTTTACGCTGGCTTTTATGTTTCTTATGGTTTATTGGCATCCACCTCCCTTCTACTCCCCCCCCTCCCCCCTCCCCCGCTTCACCTCAGTCTATCTCTCTCACTCGCTCTCTCTACCCCGTCCTTTGCGTATCGCTCTCCGCAACCTCTCTTACTCTACGCCGATCCAAATCATTCGTTCGGGAATTCTTCAATTTGCTTTTTCCATTTTAATGTGGCTATGATTCGATTTTGATATGTTTCCTGGTATTACCGTTTCTTTATCGGGATTCTTATACTGCCTTGATGCGCGCCCATATCTATGCATGAAATAAAAAAAATACGTGATTACTCGATACCGTTATGGAAGGTTAGTAAATATTATATCTATAGTACACACTCCGATATTTCCGTATGCACTGTGTATGCGCAGAGTATGGAAGTAGACTCCAGAAGTTGTAAAGATTAATGTATCTTCTTTTATTCAGGATTTTTAATTTTCCATTCAAGATTTGTCATATCATAGTTATAACTTTCTCGACTATATGTCTTTCCATTTGCATTTCCATTACGTGTACGCTTTTTCCTGAAACTTTTATCATATATTTTCACCGTTTTAACGAGTAATGGTTTCATGAAAATTAATTATACTATTAGATCTTTGTGCAGTTAAATCAAAACCTAGTTATACCGACTATATATATGTTCAACAAATGCACTATTTATTTACCCGATTATTCTAAGATTAATATTGAACCGTTGGAAAATATATGATTTTGTATTTTTAATAATAATAAAATCCACTTATTGCTTTATTTTGAAAGCTCACGCGCGGAATTCCTCGTAATTTAAATTTAATGTTTCATTATTTAAAAAGGAGCACTACCGTTGCATTTCTGGCTATATTAACATTTTAATCAAAGTGAATTACATATAAACTGTAATTTAACCTACACAATACTTGCATATTTCTGAGAGAATTGAAACACTTCGAAGTTTCATCATACTTGTGAACGTAATAAATATTATAATAATAAAATAAAAATTTTAAATTAACTCAGCCATTTTTAATAGGATTTTAATAGGTCATAATTAGACTTAAACTTGATATATGTTTACAAGCTCAAAATATGAGAATACTTATATTTTACTTCAATTAATGGTTAAAAAAATAAGAGAAAATAGCCACATTTTCCGTCTATTTTTCATTTATTTTTTTTACTATTCCTATTAAAAAGACTATTTATTACCAATTGAATGAAATATAATTTTTACGAGAGATAACTTTTGATTAAAGACTACAAATTTCAATGAAAATCTACGTAGAACTATGTGGACGACTCGATAATACTTATTACATACGATTTGTATCATACTTGGATAACAAATCAATTAGCAGCAATAATTATTGGTTATTATATAGAAATTTATTAAAAAAAAGTAAAAATTTTAATAAATAAACAGAATATCACCTTAATTGTGATTGTATAGTAAAATATAATGATATTAGAGATTTCGTCAATTACAAAACTATTATTAAATGCAAATAAAACTAATTTTAATACATAATATAGTTATCCTTGGAACTACATAGGATGCTATTTGTACGATCATCAAATATCGACGTAGATTTCCATGATTTAATTACATAGATCTATCTATAACGATATTAAAGTACATAGATTTATGTAGTTTGGGATATAAATTTTCTAACATAGCACTAATGAATTTTTTTATTTAACAAATATTTCATGTTTACGTTGTTTATATATAATAAGTAACTGCATATTTGTACATAGTAGTAATTATATCTATCATTTCCCGCCAAAACTATAGATAAGTCCATCTTTTGTGATTGCGAGAAGATCGCGTTTGAAAGTTCAAAGTTTGGCCAAAATGTGAAATAAATGAAATAGTTTAAAAGACTGGGTTCATTTTATAATAACATTTAATATACATATACATACATATGTTGATATTAGTAGGACTAGGGTAAATCATTTCTGCTCCTTGGTAACACGAAATTTCGATAAAGTTAACTTGTTTTGATAGGAACTCGAACTTATATGGATTTGCCGGTTCTGAACACTTTTCGAATTAACTTTTTGCCATTAGAAAATTTACAGAAAAATATTTTAGAATTGTACTAATAAAGAAATTAGATTTAACGGTCTTTTTTCATTAGTTTATACATGGCTCATGGTAAAACTTCCATAATCTACACAAAAATAAATTTTTTTAAAATGTTGACTTTGGTTTTCCAGGAAGCTATAAATATTTCGTTATCCACATAGCTACAGATAATGTCAGTTGATGAATATTAAAAATCCAAAGCTTGTATTACTCGAGTATGTTGATATTAACTAATCGTATTTTAAAAAGTACAATAAATCTAGTAATAAATTTAAATTTAAACCCGTCGAATACCAAGTAAATTATTAGTGCAGGTAAAAAAATCAACGTTTTTACGACTTTACCATTTAGAAATTAATATAATTATATTAAATGGTAAAATTAATAACAGCGTTGACTAAAGCAATGAATTTATGAAAATTTAAACTTTATCACATTTTGTCAATGTTCATTTTAATAAATTACATACGTCCTATTATGGTGTGGCCATCGCTTGTACCCAGACTGATTATAACAAAAATTATTAAAGGTAAAAAGTAAAACATATAATATTGCATAATAATGTGATCCACGTGAAAGAAGAATTTTTGCTTTAATTAATACGTTCAAACAGTATAAGAGATTTGTTATATATTAAATTACAGTTAATATATGATTCTGTTTCGTTAGCATTATGTTTATTAATAATAATCCATTTATGCTCATTGAGTCGGTTGTCAATCTACTGGATCAAAGGCACAATATCAATTTATTTCACACTCTGCTTATATTTAAATCGACTAACTGTAAATCAGCAATTAATATTCATCCAATATTATCAATACATGAGTGCTTAATACGATATAGAACACTTATGTTTGGAAATTGCTTAAACTTTAATATAACGTATAAATATATAGAGTAATTTCTATAAAAATGCTACTTGTATGTATAAATTATAAATTATTCTAAAACATGGATGAACTAAATATTTCGTTATATTTTAATAAGTAATAAGTAATTGTAGCATGAAACATACAATATGAAATTTATAATTTAAATTAACATTTAAATACACTGTCCTTCTCATATAGTCAAAGTTATTTTTATCATTATATTTTAGAAGTAACGAATCGTAGAAATAGAAATACTGATTGATATTTTCAATATTTTATTAGATAATTTTTCAAAGCTAAAGGTGGATATATAAAAATGGTGCCAGTTAGTGCGAAAAGCCTTACACTTTTCTCCGAAGTTTATTCTGAACTAGCATAAATATACTTCTTAATTAATTCACTATCGTTCAAATAATTCGCATGTATCTCATATAAATATATATTTCCTGATCTAGATAATTTTATAAAATGATATAATATAATCTCGATATTTATAGTTGTGATAAAAATAATAAAATAACGATTCACTAATAATCACCGGAAAATATTATTTCGACTAAAATATCGTAGGAGGTTGGTTAAAAAATGGTCAAAGGAAAAGTAAGAAATCGCAACGGTTCAAGTACCAGAATCGTAGTAGAATTTAGCTTCCAGATGAAACAATGCGTTTTCTAGGTATAGCGTTACCGGGTGCGCGCACAGGCGGCGAGGCGTGACGGATCTGATAGATGGTAATGCCTGGAATGACACATGGACCGGTCAAATCGTACCGCTATAAATTGTCAAATGACTGCATGAGCCAAGAAACCAGGGAATAGCTGTGGAGATTATTTACGGGTAAACGCACGCGAAGCGAACGTCGTCGCGAACTTCCATCCTCCCTATACACACACATACATATATATATACATATGCTCCAGCGATATCTGTGCCTTGTCCGTTTTTATCTCGCGGTCTTTTACCCAACAGCGTAACTTTCGTTCGATTCCGTTAAACTTTAAGGGAGAGTTTCCGAATTTATGTTAAACCTCGATGTAAACTCCATACTATGTACGGTTATTTTCACTGGTTGGTGGTCCTTACCAATTTCATGGGACTTTTGTTTACTTTGGAAAGGAGACAATTCGCTCGGTTTAAATAATGACATGCGAGATAATCCGGCGTTCCAAAAAATTGTTGCACGTTTTAAGATTTTAAAATATCTCTGCGATTGCGCTGAATTATTTTATTACAAGTTAGTTATATGTTTTCACTAGAGTGTGATACTTTTTTTAAAAAATATGCAATGACAAATGATGCAGATTACATATTTTTAAGTTTAAGATAATGCAAAAAAATAATACATTATATTCACATTTGAACAACATATCTGTTCATATATTATAGGAAGCCTATTAAATTCTAAGTTCATTTGATTTAATTGGTATATACACATATCAAAATGTAGAGCAAGTCGAATTAACGTCACCGAAATACAATTCTGAAAGAGCCGTTCGCGGAAGGAGTAGCGACGTCCCAGTAGTGCGTTCTCAAGCCATCGGTGGAGGGGGTTCGGGGGGGTCGGTTTTCAGTTGTAATTGCCGGGCCGCTGGAACCCCGAATACCCAGCCGACTCGGTCGTTAATCAGCAGTGACGCGTCCCTGACGGGGTCCCGCGGGCGTCTCGACCGATCCGCTCCATTTATTTACCATTAACGGCTCATTAGTGCAAACGCTCTCTCCGGCTGACCAGACGTGGACTCGCGTCACTGTGCACCTTCCTCTACGACTTTTCCGTACAGACCAGCTTTTGATCCTGGAGACGCGTCGAGTTGTCCCGTATTGGGATGGGATTATCGTCCTGCGGACACGACTTTCACAAGGATTACTCGTGTTACCAATGTTTGATTATTGACCTGTTGAGGGAAGGGGAACTTAAGTGAAAATGTAGGAATCTTGGAATCGACGTAATTCAATTTAATCATTATAACGATTTTATTTTTTAATGACGCCGGGAAGGTGACGAAGAAATATTTTAATGATGACATTCATTGGTATTTCATTAAAATAAGGATAATATAATTACTCAATTAATAATATTTGTAAAGTCTAAATATACGATTAATAAATTTTAACATCATAATCGATGATTAACATCCATAAATTTATAAAAAATTATAAATAAATTGATAAAATCAACTGTAAAAGATAGTTTACATTCAATTTACAAGTAACTAAAGTGTGTACATGAAATATATTATACAAGTTTAAGTAAAAAAAAATCTCTCAATATGTCGCAGTAGAGAAAGAGAGAATAACAACAGAAGCAATACTGTGCAGGGTTTCTAGAACCCCATAAATGCCTTGGAAATACCGTCCATCACGGTTCGTAGAAGTCGAATGCACGACTCGAAACGACTGATACATAACACGGCGTAAACATAAATTGACACTCAATTACAGAACTTTTTAGCACCGTATCTTTTACAACGTGCGGACTGCATTCGACACCTCGAACCAACAATTTCAACGTGAAATTTTTTACAATCCACAGGGACGCGCGTACACGCAGTTGCGCGTGCACACACCCATATATGCCTCGGGAGAGTCCCTCGCGAACTATGCGCATAAAATACGAAGCCCAGCGCGCGAGGACGATCAATTTTATGACCTGCGACAAAAGACTCTCGGAGAGCCCGATTACTCCGCTTCCTTCGTTGCATCATCGGAGGTCAGGGGAGGCCCCTCAGCTACCGTTGTTGCTGCGCGCGTTGCCCTCGTAAACCAACAATTTGACGTTTCGTGGCGTAGCGTCTATTTTTATTACCGAGTTCGTGATAACCTCAGCCTGCGGGGTCTATCGGTTTGCATAATTAATGGCATAATCTGACGTTGTCTATACGACAGACCGAAAATTTTGAATGACGAATGTTAAACCTAGACAGTGAAATTAATTTCCAAAGCTCATTAGGAGACATTATTATGTATTTAACTACATTACAAATAGTTACTTTTCTTGTATTTTTTAGATTTATTTCGAAATAACGGAGTGTAACCAAATATAATTCCTATAGTTTAATACATATACACAACATGAATATTACACTCAATAAATAAATATTAAATCAATGATAATTTAGTAATAAATTATCGATTTAATTTTTAAGAATCGATGTAATAATGAATAATTACTATATCAAAGAATCTTGTTTATTAAAATAAAATAATAGTATCATCATGATGCAGTAAAACGATAAAATCGTTCTCACCCATAAAAATTGTTGATGATCATTTATCAATAAGATTCTTCAAAATAAAAACTTTATTACATCTTGTAAAAGGACATATAGGTACACATAAAATGGTATATAAAATAAAAGACACTCCAAGATTGCAGGAAGATAAAAATTTTTCGATTGATTCGAAGTTTCCGATAGATTGATAAGAGTGAACAATGACTATATCTTCATCTACATCGTTCATCGTTTAAAACGATCTTACGAAACTAAACTTTACATTACGGTTAAAAAGAGCATTTCGCTAAGTAAACTTACAAAGATATCAATCGAAAGAAAAATGTAATTCTACTCTAGCGAGTTTTCAAGTCGATTATATCTCAAACGAACCGATGACAAACAGAAATGAAAAAAAAAAGAAGATAATGATATTCCCGGTAAAGTTATATTTCTGTATCTAATAATTATTTCAACAAACTTTCTATGAATCACGTCGGTAGCTATAAATGTTATATAGTTAAACTTTGGATCGGAACACATTGAACGAGTTCGAATATGTTATACCGTTGCCTTTTTTTAAATTGCGTCGTCTGCTATCGATTATGTCAGCAACTTCTGAAGCATCTTCGACACTGTTGGCGGATGCTCATCTTACCAACTCTCCTATATAAATATAGATATACACGTGTAAGTGAAACGATAAGGTTATGTTTGACGGCGTTAATAGATTCAATATATCATTGGTTATTATCAAGTTTTCAGATAACATACTCGACTCGATTTATTTTATAACCATGAATGTCAAAATATCAATATTATTCGTTAAACATCGCACACTTTGGTTAACTTAATACAGAAATAGTAAGAATAATAAATGTATTAGACACGTATAATTTAAATTATTGTTCTAAATTTTGATACAAGATACAATTAAATAAATGTTAATCGAGTGAAGCAAAATGGGTATATATTTGAAAATAAATTAATTAATAAAAATTTCGTAGCAAATTGAAAATAAACAATTATTAGCATTTGTATAGAATTACAAGTAGGATTTGTGCATAGATGTTGCATTTACAGTATGTTAAGGAATCTTTAGTAAAACAGCGTGTTACTGAACTCTCGGTTGATGATTTTAAAGTCATATACACACATGCATCCATGTCGCGACAAGAAGCGGAAGACGTGTATTCTGTAGGTCACGTGGGATTGCGGAAATTCGCTATGCAACTCATAGCAACCGTATATGTAGATAGTAGACCTTTTTACTTTATGGTCGAGTGTCTCACTATTCTGCGATATTATAAATACCTACGTGAAATTTGGTACGTCGCTTTTGACAGCTGCATAGTTGTGTGTACTTGAATTACTCTAATTTTATTGAAAAATAATATTAAGATATAATTTCAGAAGATTTGTAGTGATGAATAATAATAATTGGAGGAAATTATATCATATATCGGTGTGATTTTTGGAAAATAGCAGTTTGCACTATTTTAAGATATTACACGTAGAAAATATCAATAAGAATATAACATAATTTTCAATAAATATTTTTATTTTTACACTGACAAGATCTATTCCGATATAGTTGATGCCACCACGGTGTATTTCAAGCTACCTTAACTATAAACGTAAGAAGAAATTAACCAATAACCCAATAACAAAATCTTTTTGCTATTTATGTTCTTTAACTCTGACAAAGTAAACCCGTTGCTAAGTACAATTATGCACTAGCTTTAATCTGTAATATACCATTTGATAATTAATCCAATAATTACAGTTGAATATAAAATAAATATTGCGCAAAATATAAAAAAAAAATTTTTTGGAAACTAATAGCTTCATCTAATAAGTAAATAAATATTCATGATGAATTTGTTGTAAAGTTGACAGTAGACTAATTACAAATTTGAAACGTGACAACTCCAACATCAAATACCCTTTGAAAGAGAGAAAGTGCGCGATTTCGATGTATAAATAATTCATGGGTGTACAGGCGAGAGTAAAAAGTGCTTCCAGATAATTACATACCATAGACTCGGTCGAAAAATAATTTTGCCAGAGTTTGTGTGTATATATGTTAAGCGAATCGTTTTATCGATATCAAGGGAGAGAGAAAGAGAACCGGAATTTCAGGTGGGAGACGAAATTTAATTATCGATTTGTAGCGGCTTAAAAGTTCGTTCGTTGAGACAAGTCGACCGTGGAACATTGGACAAAATTCCATGCGCCATAATCCCTTGAAATTTATGATTCTCCCTAAATCAGAACTTGGAGATCCTTTGTCTTTCTTGAACGCTCGAGAAAAGAGGGGGTAAAGGCTGCCAGGAAGAGTTTCATGCACCGTAGCAGTTAATACAGTTTTCACTCATTCATCATTGCTTGCTATGTACGTATATAATGTATCTATATATATACGTATGAGTACACGTACACACGTTGTCTCGCTTGCTCTTTTACTTTATCCGGATATTACGACCTTTTCCATTCCACGGACGTATACACAAGAGCAATAGAGCCCCGACCACGAGGACCTGCGAATTCTGTAATGCAAATATAAAACGTGCCAACGCTCGAGTGAAGAATGGGGTGTTCGCAATCTTTGGAGAAAAAGACGTTTTCTTAATTGATTTTACACTTTTATTTTTAACAAACCTCTAATACTTCACTTTTATTATTATTAATGATGATGATACCCGCTGTATAATTGATATAACTTAATTTTTCTATTCACGTTTTAATGACATGTACAATCTCTATTACAATACCGTTTCTTTTCTACTTGTTGAATAATACATCAATAAATTATATTAATTGAAAATAATTACAATATTTTATTTGTTAAATTCTCAAATACCGAATATATCCTTTTTGAAGTTCAAAGTAATTTTATATAACTTACTAAATTAAATTTTCAGTTCGTATTTTACCAAGTACTTATCGTGAAAGAGTGCAAGAAAGGCAGAGTATTACCAGTGAGAAACGAATTTTAATGGAGATTTGAAAATCGTTTTATAGCATTATAACGCGAATCTCTATACCGACAGTTTGATTTCATAGTCTCTATTTATCGAGATATAAGACATTTTACTCTGATTGTCCTATTATTTTGGTTAAACAGTACTTTTTAATTTTCTCGTATTTAGTTTAAAACAAACGAAATTATAAACATTTGATACAAAACAATATACTTTTCTCCCACGAATAAAATATATATATATATATTACTACACATAAAAATTTCTTATATAAATATGTTAGAAATTTTATATGCGAGGTGTATAACAATATACATATATCTTAAATTGAAAATAGTATAAATTTATCCGAGTAATAAAAAATGAGCCGTATAACTGAAAGAAATTTGCCGCAAATCAAACTCAACAGAAGCGTCAGGTTAAATAAAGGGACGTCATATACGTATAGCGTAGCTCGATATCAATTGAATAAAAAGTCTAGAAAAGCCACCTCCGGGCGTCCATACATAACGATCGAGGAAACGTACGCGAACCGAGGAAGCAACGAAGGAGTTAGAGCCGCTTGGGGAGCCTCTATACACGAGACCGATAAAAGACAAGGAAAAGGCTCCCGCACGGTCTCTCGAAAAGACCTTACCATATGTATAATGCATGCACCTTCTTGTTTTCACACACGCGCACGCCCTCACACACATACACACAGCATATACACAGATCCACACGAAAACGTACGCACTTGAGCGATGCACCAGACTCTACTTAGTCACCCGGGCGAGAGGTTCTTTATAAGCTGCCATTTTTTTTCCTATCCCGCGGGGCGTAAATATTTAAGGGCTCTCGTTCCGGGCTCCGAGTTTCAATGTCTCACGCACGTCGCGAATTACGAGATTGGGTAAATGGATAGACATGAGCTTTGTAGATGTATAATTTATTTGTAATTGCTTGGGCTGTGTACACTGTACGTGTAGATTTCTGTTAAAATATGTTACTCTACTTTTTTCTCTGTTTCTCTTACTGCTTTATCTTCTTTATTTATTTATTTTTTTTTTTTTTGGTTTTTTAACAGCATGACTCGCTGTTCACAATCTGAGCTATATTTTATCGAGCACGTCAATATTCATTGTAGATTTTAATTAGTGTTTCATTTCTCGTTCGTAATCGTGGATTTTATAATTTGTATAGCAATAATAACATGTTTTATAATTTCGATCAATATTATTAAAATTTTTTTAATAGTTTTTTCTATATTTGTTTTGTCATTCATTAATGTATGCATTTCAAATGTCAAGTACAGAAATAATAATATTCATAAAGGTATTAAGATTAAATTATCTCGAGGACCGATTATGTCGTCACGTATAATGTATTTCCGCATTTAAAATTAATTCTATGATTAACAAGACTGTACTATAACAGATATAAGTATTATTTTTAGAATGATACGAATAATAATATCATTTCCTCGAATTCCCAGATCAATCAGAAAAACACATTCTGAAATCATCAAAGCTCGTGTAGAGAGAGAGAGAGAATATCAGAGTGCAAGAAAGATTTGAGAGACGCGACCTTCTATACCCAAGAGGAATACAAGTTCCTTCGGTGTTTAAGGATCGGCGAGTCGTACCTGCTCGATTCGATGGACATTAAATTATTCATTCACAGGAATATCGACTTCCATTAGAATAACGTGGAACGTCACTTCTTCACCCGTGATATTTTTCCTTTCGTCTGGGGACGATTGACACGCAGAATATGAAAATGCGCGCTAGAGAACCCAGCAATCTCCATTCGAATGAGACTCCTCCTACCCCTCCCCAACGCCTCCTCCTCCCCGCTACCACCCATTGCACTTGAATCTTCATACTGGAAGCCGCTTGACAATTATTTCGCTGATCTGATATTCCCCGAGCTTTTCGGCTTGGACTAAATAAGAACGCCGTGCCGGGCTAATTTTCGTCCTCTAAGAAAACTTGGGCAATTTCCATGCACAGGCGCCTCGATCGAAATAAACGAGAGCCTTGGCTAATTATAAAACGTTAAAAGTTCTCTCGATTAGAGTTTTTAGCTTGGGGCTATATCTGTGTCCCGTTTTTCTTCTTGTGGTTTCGTCCTTCCAAGGCAGAAAAAGCTCGTTTACCGAGACGCGGAAATTGAGCTCGTACATTCTACTTAAATCGAGTCGGCTTAAGACCACACGCAACCAACTGCGACATCTTTTCCTCTTTTTTTTTTCTTCAGCGTATCACAAAAAAAGTTCCAATCGATTTGTTGTGTGCGCATGTACATATATATACTTCCTCGTAATGCAAAACAGTACGTTAACAAATAAGGGGGGGGAAAGGAGTTTTGGGCTCCGGCCAGAAGTTTCAAAAGCAGGAAATCGCGATGTTAGAGAGCTAGAAATTACATCAATTTGAGACTTCCTAGAAGAACTAGTGAACGATGAAGAGCTCGTAATATGTCGTGGTGTGCTTCTTATGCCGATTTATCCTTTCTTCAATTTATCTTACCCATCAGAAATCGTAAATTACATGCTAAGAGAGGATAATATTTTTAAAATATGACGACACGCGTTCTCTTCGAGCAGAATTCTGATGCTTTATGATAATGTATGTAAATTTAGATTACCAAAGTTGACAGGCTATTTGTGCTTACACGGCGTCCTACTATATTTCGATCACATTTACTTTATCCGGAATATATTTATTAATCAGCGGCAATAAATTTGAATTCTTATTTTATAGTTTCAAATATATATTTAATTTTTCAACAGCTTACAATCTAAGTTCGTACAATACGTATTATTGAATAAAATGTTAATTTTATCAGTTTATGAGAAAAATTGTATAAACTTATTATTTATTATGTTTTATATGTTATAATTGAGAGTGATCGGCGAATGTACTGATTATGATAAAAATTGTAATAATTTGTAATTATTTTTGAAAATATTAATTAGGAATTTCAATGCTTTAGGATAGGGTATCACAGCATTAATTATGTGACAATTAAATCAAATGAAAGTAAATCCTTCTTTAATCCGTTTAAACATCAATCCCATAAATGTAAAATTAACTTGTTCAAAGGTATCCATTAAGCGACTCAAAACTCAAGCGATATATATCCGAATCAAAGAATCCAAACTCTCATTTAGTGTTAAAAGCATACAGTCGTGAAAACATCATCAAGCTAATCCTATTGTTCTCCGATCATTAGAGTGTTATTCGCAAGTTTGCCGAGTTAGCGCGATCGTCATAAATTCGTTGTAGTGGAACGAAGAAACGGAGTAAAGAAAGTACGCGCGAAAGACAGACCGGACGGCGCGGAGAAAGAAAGGAGAATCCTTGTTTGCGCGAATGAGAAGAGAAGGAGAAGAAGGAGAGGTAGAGGGAGAGTCGATGGGGGTCGACGATATATTTCCCGTTGAAATATGGTCTAGTGCGCGTAACGGCGCCTCCCGGTTCTTGGGCGACGATCCAACTTGCCGGGCATTGAAAGTAATTTGACGGGAAAAGTCGATGAAAGGCGCGTACGCAACAAAGGCTTTGTACGGCCCTTCGATAAATCAATGAGCTAATAAAACTCAACGTTTTCTAAGTTAACACTCGATACCGATGCTAATACAGAAGTAAATAGCTTCCGTCTGTTGTTGTCTCTCACTCACACTCTTCTTTACTCCGTGCATTTTCTTTTCCTTTCCTTGCATTCGCTTGTAATAAAGTTACGCTCTTGGGTACCAGAAGAAAATTAACATTTTAACGTCAGCATCCAGTTTATTGGTAAAACGGAGAAATCGTACGACTTGCTTTACTTGTAAATGTCCTCGAATAAACTTTTCAATTTGATTCTAGATAGATTTTATACGTGTCTTTTGAATGTATTAAATGGATATTATGCAGATTGCATTTTTCTGACGTTTCTCACCCGTTGTACTAACATTTTTATGTACTACGTTTCACCTTCATTTGATTGATAGTTTTGTGAAAGCAAATTTGTAATTATAACAAAAAAATTGTGTTTCCGTATATTTTAATAGAGAAAAACTGTGAATTACAATGTCCATAACAAACTTCAAGATGAAATAAAAAATTTACTTGTTTACAAAGCTCTAATTCAGTTTCAGGTTTATCCAATTTTAAACATTTTTAATATTTTCGAACGATACTTTTTTTTGTTGTTATTAGATTTCTTAAACTCTTTTAGAATGCATTTTATAACTTAATATTGTATATTTAAACGAAAAATATTTCTCTGTTCGATAGAAATTGAGTTAGAGTTTGAGTTGGAGTGTGACGTATCGATAGTTACTCCGTGTACTTGGCCGGTGACACCGAGCATTGTTCAATCAACAACACAATACAACAACAAACAAAGAATTTTCATTATTTATCTTAAATACTAATATTGATTGATACCCTTAAATAATTGTGCACATGAAAAATTATTCGACGCGATCCGAGTAATCTATTTGATTAATTATAAGAGTAATCCTTTTTCACAACTCGGTTTTATTTCATCAGTGGAAAGGGCCTTTGGTTGATTAATCGTGAAAAGTCCAAAACACACTGTAGATCAATCTATGGAATTGCATAATTTAATAAATAACCGTTAAAACGTTGATAACGATTGCGCGCGGGGTTGAAAAAACGTCTGCGTCACGGACAATTCGTCATCTCGCACACTCGGCAGAGATAAATAGGACGAGGGAGGTTAAAGGTCGCGGTGTAGCCTCTGATAACGCCGTCCGCGAAAATATTGTCTTTGCGTCTATATGCATGAGTTATAAGCGACATGAGTTAATAAGCAATTCGAAAACAAGGGTGAGCCAAGGTATACACCGAAGCCGCTTCATTATGCGCTGCGACATGGCATAGAGCCAGCTCCGTTGATAAAGGGTCCAGTCTCCGCCAATAAGCCAGTTCGTATAATCACAATAATTCAGGGAGTTTTGCTCGGTGAAAAAGGTAAGCAAGCCCTAATCCGTTCAGTTAACCAAAAACCAAAAACCATAGGCATCCCCGCGAAAGCTGTACTCTCGTTAGTCGCGTTGCACGTAGAGGGAAGATTGCTGCGCGTAACTTGCTGAGAGTAGCCTTGAATAATTGACGACTTCTCTCGTCGGTAGCTGGTGGTGGTGGTGGTGCTGCTGCTTCTTTGAAAAGTTACCAAGCCAACTTTTCCTCGGCATAAAAAATTCAGATTCATTAAACTCGACGCGATTTTGGTTTTCCAAACTCCAACCCCCTCCTGCCCCTCCTACTACTCCTTGGCTTTTTTTTCCTTACCCCGCGTATTACCGTGGCATAGATACACGTATACACAGTCATTCATAAGCTAGGGGAACGAGGTAAAGGGCGAAAAGGGGGTCGAGGAGTGAGGGTAGGATGTTAAGCGTGCGGTTCGCAGATGCCGGTGTGTCGCGCGGGGAAAATGTCCCCCGCGCTGATTAATGCGAAAGCCTGGCTATGAAACTCGAGCACGAGCCTCCCGACCCCTTCCGGGTTTCCCACACTCTCGTACACTCCTGTCCGTATACTGTCCTCGCGCTAATTACGTTCTACGAGGTAGGTACGTCGTACCTACACGCGAGCGTCCGCTTTCTCGTTCTTGTTGCCGAGAATGTGTCTGTTCTCGTTTCATCGATCTTCCCGCTTTTTTTATTACCTATTGTCGTTCATAAAGTTATTGCTTGGATGGAAATGTTGGGGCTGAATATCTAGCACTTTTTACTAAAAATTTCGCTCGGGTGGATTTAATTATTTGGTTTCTACTTCACTTTCAGATTTTCCTAAATTTCATTTTAATTCCGATGGAAAATAAAGAAATCTTATTTTTATACCTTTTTAAACCTCCGTCTATTGAGAACTTTAGTAATCCTCTATTTTTATAACATACTACACTTTTTTCCCTAAGACTATTTTTAAAAATATATTAATTTCATTTTATATTTTCTTTAATAGTCATGTGGGCTCTAATACATGTAACATTTTACGTATTTAAAGTTTTACGTGAAAACTGTTAATTAAACTGTTCTGTATAATGAAAATTAAAAAAAAAGCAACGTATTAATATATCTATTTAATTTATTTTATAATTATAAACAAAAGTATAACAATATTTGCATTATAGAATTCGTAATTATTTATTAATTTACAATATCATTTATTTCTTTTAACTACTTCTTTGAAAAACTATTTATATTTCTTTTTACATCTTATCTTTCAGTTTATTAGAATGAAAAAGAATGAAATTAATATTACAAATTAGTATTATAAGTGCGTGTAATATTTGTTGTAGCTTGCGTATTTAAAACAAATTTCACAACAATATTCAGGTTAATTTTGCGTCTGAGTTATCAATAAAGTCAGACCTACCCATTGTACAAGTCAGATTTTAACGACAAGACATTAATAACCCAATCAAAATAAACCATGAATTTCTTTGGTAGACCAGAAATAACCATAAAAAAACAATCTTCGGTAGAACTGTGAAAAGGTCTATACCGAAAGATACATATATCCAGAAGAAAAAAGAGTGTGAGTTTTCAAGATGTTGCCTAAATTTTCAGGAGCTCGCAGCAGCAGCAGCAGCAGTAGCAACAGCAGCAGCAACTACCGCGCGAAGCGTGCGGTAGGACATTAAACTCCGAGCCAAAAAGGAAAGTCTAGGTACTGTAGCTATACGAACGAATAAAGAAGAAAGGTAGTAGAAGAGAGGAGAAGGATGAAAGGGGTGAGGGTAAAGAAAGGTAGAAGATAAATGAGGATGAGCGCGAGGAAATACAAGACGTAGCTATAGTATACGTGTATATACATATATATGTTCCGTGTACGCAAGTATATATAAAGTCGAGCATTCATTTGCAGTCCTTTATTCTGGTGAGAAGATCGAGTTACGATATATATATATATACATGGGTGTGGGTGTGGGTGTGGGTGTGTGTGGGTACGTCTGCACGTGTATGTATGTATATATATATATATATATGTACATGTATACGTATAGGTTGGTTGTTCGCTCGGTGGCGCGGGTAATAAATGGCGCCTTTCCGCGTTTTCGCGCGAGGTTCAAAGGGATTCGCAATTTCCCCGGAAAATTAGCCACGGAGGCCCATGTAATCGATTGGCTAATGAATAACTCGATTCCCGTGAGCCCATAACTCCCTTATATATACCATATACCTCTCCTGCTAGTCGAATACGATGAGAGCTGAGTCCTTGGATGTATTTACGAGCTTCAGATTGACAAAGGGAATATCACCATTCCACCTCTCTATGTACACTTTTGTATCTTTTTTTCTGATTCTTCCGAACCCCTCTATACCCAGTACCCACACACAACACACCCACGTAGGAGCCGAGATTCTTTTTTTATTATCCGTAAAGGGATGCAGGTGAGATTTACGTGGTTGAAATTTCGATTTAACGGGGCTAACTTTTGGCCAGGATAGCCGTGCGCCCGCGCTTGACACGAATCCAAAAGCCCTAAAATTTAATGCGTCGCCGCGATGAGAGCGAGAGAGAGAGAGTGAGAGAGAGAGAGGAGGAGGAGGAGGAACGGGGAGAGGAGAGGAGGAGAGGGAGAGCGAGAGAAGAGCCCCCGACGAATCGATTTCGGGGCTGTGGCTTCTGTGGCTGGGGCTCGCTTGTTGAGGAAACCGTTCGCGTGTCATATTAGCGACAATATTGTGGAAATTAACTTCTCTCGAAATCCAACCGAGCGAAACGTGTAACTTGTTTAAATATGCGCGCAAGCGACCGACTAAACGTATATATGTATCACTATACCCACGATAATATACCTTCGATGGGTTATTCGACACGATTGAGAAGCTCGATCTAATTACCGATCTCTATCACGTCGGTTTATATCCCATTCTTCGTTCTGTTATTCACCTTCCCTCTTGTTTATTCGCCTAGGCATCTCTCGTTATTCCATACTTCCGACAACTCCGATTTTTCTCTCTTTATCTATTTTATTGATTTATAATACTGTTTGACGTTTGAATTAACGCTCTTATACCTATGCACGTGTTTACGCGTCCATGTGCCTGTGTGTTTGTTCCTTTTATTGACTTATTAGAATTGTTTGTTTGCTTTCCTTGTGTAAATAAGCACACGGATTTATGATGCATTTCAATAATTATTATATTATATTCTCTCTTACGAACAAAAGATATATATTCTACTGCTTCTTTTTTGAGATAACTCGTCGTAATTATACGCGTGAACCAACGATATTTACTGTATATAATAATATCGGTACTTTACTTTGACTTAGGAAGCGCAAAACTAAATCCCAGTGTTTTGTGTAAAATTAACGAATTTCTGCAAATTAATAATCCTTTTCAACGATATTATACGCATACAAAAATGTATTCCATTTTAAAGTCACGAATGCAAGCTAAATAATGCAAGTGTAAAATATCGCAACGCGAACGTGAAAGGGCTAACGTAAAAAGGTTAGAATAGAGCGAAAAAAAAAGTCACCGATGAATTGTAAAGTGCCTGAAGAGGAAGTCCATTAGATAGCTGAACGGATGTGTTATATGCATTTGTTGTATTGAATCAGCCCGTTTGTGCGCGAGTTACGATCACGCACGCTCGTGTACTGATATACCGAAATTTAAAAAATCCGTCAGCGGTCAGGCAAACAATGGGAATCGCGCGTGCACGGTGTGTAAAGCCAGATTCGGCTTTATATTTTCCTTTTTTTTTGCACTCCACTTTTTTGGCTCAAAATTTTACGATTGTTTTGATTCGTTGTGCGGAAAAAAAAGAAAGTGTTTCTTCTTATGGTATGCGCATACATTCGAGTAATGTGCAATTTGTGCTTTGCCAATAGAAAATTAACGAGAATTTCGCAGGTGATTGGGTCTGGTCTTTCATTTCGATTTAACTGATTACGTTCAATTAGTAATTCAAGAGTGTATCGAATAATACCGTACGCAGTTCATTGAACGAAAAGTATTTAAAATATATATATTGTTGCCACCAGACTTAAGTTACAATTAAATATATTTGTGTTATATAATTAAACAATATATAATAAAAATTAAACATCGTTATAAACATACTCGTACAAAGTATTACAAGCTTGAAAAATAATCAAGGTTTGTAATAAAGATCAAACAGTGCATTTATTTATAGAAATAGAAATAAAAGTTGAATGTCAAAATATGTGTTACATTTTAAATGTAGATAAAAGAAAAAGTGATCTTTTTAAAATAAAGTACAAAGTATTATAATAATAAATCGTTTAACATTTTTCGCCAAGATTCAATGATGTATTTTAGTTCGTATCAGAAAGATAAAATAATACCGTCAAAAAAAGTATTTTTAATATAGAAAATGTGAATAAAATAGCATAGACGAGAATGGCGATCATAGGTACAGTTCTTGCAATCTGTATCATCTTTGTATTACTAACCGAAGAAATATAAAACCTCTCCTACCCTTCGGCTCTTTTAAAATGCTAGCTAATGTTAATAATTGAATTGTATCCGTAAGAATGATTGAAAATCGACTAGAATACATTATTAATTTAATAACAAATACGTATTTTATGTATTGTATATATGAGTATAAAATTGATGCAATTTATCAATAAAACATCGATTTACATAATTATTGTCCCGTATAAATCAATTGTGATAGTCTAAAAAACAAATCAATATCGTAAGTATTAGCCTTTTTTCTACAGACTTTGTAACATTAAAGTTTGTGGACAAAACTCAAATGTAATTTGTTATCAAATATCTATCTTATGAATCTTTGCGTCCGAGACATTCCTAAAATTTTCGTGACCTCTTTGCTTCTCCAAATCCCTAGTGTAATTAATACACAGTTGCATAACTCCAGATTAATAATAAATGATATTGTAGTTTCTATTGCAGTGTAGAATTCTGAATAATGTCTATATTAAATCATGAGTTAATGCTCGTTAAAAATTATTTAACGTATTAAACTCGTTTTTTACGAACATTACACGTATGATCAGAGAATGGAGATTTTATATACATAAAACATGACATTTTAATGAATTAGTTGCATATTTAAATATACGTATAATATAATAATATTTATATTTTAATAAGACAAAGACTTATACTATATGTTTATTTAAAAATTAATACAAATTTACTATTAGTTTGGTAAAGTACGAGTAATTCAATATGTAATTTAGGTTCAGATCAAATTGAAGAAACCTTAATAATCATGGACATCAATGGCTATACGTTACTCCGAAGTACGGCTCCAAAGTTACAGTTCGAAACAAGTTTAAAGTTCATGAAACAATTTAATATGATCATTTTTTTCACTAGAAGTCCGAAAAAATGTTTAATTATATTTTACTAAATATACGCATTAATTGCTAAATGCTAAATTGGCTTTTTCTATTTCATGGAAATTAACATAGAAAGAAGCGTTAGGTTGAATGTGTGTTATATATAGTGTAATGGAAAACCATGAACTGTATTATGTTTTGATTAAAAATAAAAATAAAAAATAAACTAAAGTAGAAGGTATAAATAAAACAAAAAATTTGTTGTAGCGTAGTGGCTACAGGTAGTTATTATTCCAACATGAGTTAGCATAAATTCGTCGGAAAATAACTAAACATCATTGAAATGCTAACTGAAGATAAGTCAAAAGAGAAGGTAGAAAAGCAAGTTCTATACAACACGCAACAGAGTATCCCAATGTCTGAATATAACCGTAGCATATAGCATTGGCATTAGCATGAACGAAAAGTAGAGGGTTATAGAGAGTATGGAACTCATACATCGGATCACAATTCGTAATCTTTTAATGACCATAATCTCAAGTAGGTGCAATTCATGTAGGCTCGTATATAAATATAAGCGTTGAGGTGGAAACCGAGCAAGGCCGACAAAACTGGAGCTCGAAAATGCATGTAAATAAGGTTTATGTATTCCGGTAATGCGCGAGGTACACACAACTCTTCTCTCCCTCTCCCTCTACCTCTCCCTCTCCTTCTCTTCTTCTCTTACTCACACTTGTGAGTGTTCAGGCCAAATTCTAATTATGCAAAGAACCGTTGGCGCCTTTCGCTGAGACGGGCGGGTCTCCTACCGACATTTGCACCCCTCTACTTCATGGAGCAACTATTCCGAAGATCTCAAACTTGGAAATTCGAAATTCCATCCGAGGCCAACTATAATATGTATATACGTTTATACACATGTATATACGCATGTACATACATGTACACACGCGCAAACATATACAGACACGTACACAAGTGATTTTATTTTTCACGCTACAAGGCAGATTAAATATTGACTACTATCACTCACAGGTAGATAATCGCCTAAATTATATATAATGTAAGTAACGAGGTGAAATATAAAATTACACGGAATATTAATATACAGTAACATTAAAATAATCTTAAATCGTAGATTGATTGGACGACTGGTTAAACTCGTCGAATAATTGAAAAAGTAAAGGGAAAGAAGTAACAAATCAAAGAGACATTGAAGAAATCGAAGCGAGACAAGATGAAATTAGAGAACGCGCAAGCTCCACAGGTGCGGGGAAAAGGACCCCCTCGTATTTCCCGGTGAACGACGTCGGTTTAGCGGACGGTTTAGCGGCATTCCATAAACAAAAGAAAGTGTACTCATAAAGAATTGGCGGGTAGGCGCTCACTTGGTCGCGCGTGCCGTAACACAGGAAACAAGACACTCGCCCTTTAAATAATGCATGAACCGAATATTTACTGCGCCGCCAAGTGCCTCCCGCCTCCCGAGCTCTCGCGCAACACGGCGTCTTCTCCTCTTCACCCCGGAACCGTTAGACGCGCTTGAGTGAGGTCCGTTTATTTACAGGACAAAACATTCTCTAAACCCCCTCCTCCAACTCAAGAGAAAGTTCTCTCAAGTGTACGGACTATCCTTTTTCTCTTCGCTCCCCTCCTTCGATTTCTGATTTTCCACGGGATAACTTCGATGGGGATTAAACTTCCATCGAATGTATTAACACCTCGAGAACACCTTTTTCTTCAATTACTTATTGTACGTCGAAGTGGTTTTAACCTTTGACAGTTACACGTTCACTTTTTTGAAGCTTATCCCCATCCACTTTTGTCTCCGCAGATAAGAAATGCGCCAATTTGAAGTAATGTAACCTTCTAAAAAATTTAAAACGTTGTTTGAGGAACTTGCCTCGTCTAAGTTGACATTATATTTTTCATTTTGAACGTATGCAACGGCTACAATTTATCATTACTAAATAGAAAGTGTAATTTATCAATCCATATACTGGCAGTATGTTATACTCAAGTAACTCAAAATGCATGTTATTCTGTAGATTCAGACATTTTAATGCTTTACTGTAAATTCACGATATCGCGTAAATTAATATCATTCAATTTTGGGAATGAACGTAGGTAATCTTATTGGTCTTCTAAACTATCGGGTAATTTAATAAGAACAACCCAGTTTAATTATAGAAAGAGGTTCCCGTTTCCGAATATTGTTTTGAAACAATAGCTTTAAAAATAAGTAAATCTCATTTCGGCAATGATTATGTGATATATCGTATGAAATAAAGTAATCGTTGTCAAATAGCGTTGAAAATCGTGATTACCTGAATAACCTCAAATACCTATGAATCATACACTATTCGAAGCAATAAATTCATCCAATAGATATAAAACTGCCACATTTTCTCAAACTTTCAGACAAATCGCACCAATTTTCTCTCTCTCTCCTTCTCTCGAAATCAATTACCACAGTATTAAACTCCCACAAATACAAACATCTACAATTGATTTAGGTGATAATTTTCGATCATCGATAAATCCACATATAAAGAAAGCGAAAAGTTATGTTTGCGTCTACAAAAAAAGCAAGAAAAATGAAAATAAAGGAAACCCAATCAAGCTTCGAAATCGATTCTCGAAATTTTACGAGAGAAACTTAACTCAGGTCTCGGATAAACGGACGACGCAACGATTCGTATGAAGAAGTGCGCAAACTGGCACAGGCAAAGTAGTGCCGAGTAATCAGATTTCGCAGTAAGATGTCGGCAAACATGTCACCCACGTTTGCCGAACACTCGGCGTAATACGCAACCGGCCCTGAGGAAAGTCTCGTATTTTACTAACTCAAATCCTTCGGTGTAGGGTGTGATAAAGAAAAAAAAATCAAGGATTTGCCAACGCGATATTATTATCATTATGAGCGCGACCCAATTTTTGGAGTTGCCCTCCTATGTTTTTTCTGTCAACACCAGCGTGTTTTGATCCCCGACCCTCATTCGTTTTTATTACCGCCGACGACGAGTATGCCGAGTCCTATCCTGTGCTCTATGTGTATACCTATATATACATACCTTTCTTACGAGGTGAATCTTGCGTAATTCGCGCTTCTACGACGTCTGGTTCTGCGATTATCATAGTACAAATAGCCGAACGATAAATCATTTTGAAATTAAACTTTTAAATTGGATGCACTCTTCTGGATATACCCGGTGTGAGCTTTCGCTTTCCCCGAGTATTGCATTATTCATGATAATTATTAATATTTAACCGAGCTCTTGGATTTAGTTAAAATCGATCTTTATCTAGATTTCAGATAATTGATGCTGATAATTAAATTACAAATATCATTTTTTTTCTTTCATCTTATCGATAACATTTTTTATCGAAATTTACAGATCATATTAAATATTTGAAACAGCGTCGGAAAAAAAATGCTTGTACGTAAATTTTTTCAAGGATCATATATTATCTGCGCGCAGTTATTTTATGGAACAATGTAGTAGTCTATTAAATTAAATTTTATGGAACGGTGTATATAGTCTATTAAAAAATGTTCTCTTGGAAAAATGATACTAAATTAGTTAATATTAACGTTAAAAAAATTGAAATTTAAAACTTTATATACATATATATACGTATATCGTATGATTATAATTATTAAAAGAAAACCGTGAAAAATAACGAAATTTATGAGGATTTAATGTTTGCTGGAGCGCCAAATATTCACAGAGTTGTTTTTTACAGCAGCTGCGTTAAAATATCCCCAGGGTAAAGATCGATCTTACGGTTTAGAAAATACAAGGAAAAAGCAAACTTTCCTTATACCCTTGGGTCTAAGTAATTTTGAAACTGAATTCTTTATTGCTAAATTCAAATGATATTTCGTTTACAATGAATAACAAGTTCCGATTGATAAATGTACCGTGTTGTATTTGTAAACAATTTCTATTTGATATAAAAGTTGTTAATGTTTTACACACTTCGTATTTGTTTCCCTGTAATTTCTAAAGTTGAACTATTTATGCACTGTTTCGCTTCGTATGTTTTACTTTTCGTGTTGCAATTTTAATTTAATCTATACAAACTTCAACACTTAATTTGGAAATTATTATATAATAAACAAAAAAAATCGTAACCTGAGATATGAATAATGTAACCTTCTAAAAAATTTAAAACGTTGTTTGAGGAACTTGCCTCGTCTAAGTTGACATTATATTTTTCATTTTGAACGTATGCAACGGCTACAATTTATCATTACTAAATAGAAAGTGTAATTTATCAATCCATATACTGGCAGTATGTTATACTCAAGTAACTCAAAATGCATGTTATTCTGTAGATTCAGACATTTTAATGCTTTACTGTAAATTCACGATATCGCGTAAATTAATATCATTCAATTTTGGGAATGAACGTAGGTAATCTTATTGGTCTTCTAAACTATCGGGTAATTTAATAAGAACAACCCAGTTTAATTATAGAAAGAGGTTCCCGTTTCCGAATATTGTTTTGAAACAATAGCTTTAAAAATAAGTAAATCTCATTTCGGCAATGATTATGTGATATATCGTATGAAATAAAGTAATCGTTGTCAAATAGCGTTGAAAATCGTGATTACCTGAATAACCTCAAATACCTATGAATCATACACTATTCGAAGCAATAAATTCATCCAATAGATATAAAACTGCCACATTTTCTCAAACTTTCAGACAAATCGCACCAATTTTCTCTCTCTCCTTCTCTCGAAATCAATTACCACAGTATTAAACTCCCACAAATACAAACATCTACAATTGATTTAGGTGATAATTTTCGATCATCGATAAATCCACATAAAGAAAGCGAAAAGTTATGTTTGCGTCTACAAAAAAAGCAAGAAAAATGAAAATAAAGGAAACCCAATCAAGCTTCGAAATCGATTCTCGAAATTTTACGAGAGAAACTTAACTCAGGTCTCGGATAAACGGACGACGCAACGATCCGTATGAAGAAGTGCGCAAACTGGCACAGGCAAAGTAGTGCCGAGTAATCAGATTTCGCAGTAAGATGTCGGCAAACATGTCACCCACGTTTGCCGAACACTCGGCGTAATACGCAACCGGCCCTGAGGAAAGTCTCGTATTTTACTAACTCAAATCCTTCGGTGTAGGGTGTGATAAAGAAAAAAAAATCAAGGATTTGCCAACGCGATATTATTATCATTATGAGCGCGACCCAATTTTTGGAGTTGCCCTCCTATGTTTTTTCTGTCAACACCAGCGTGTTTTGATCCCCGACCCTCATTCGTTTTTATTACCGCCGACGACGAGTATGCCGAGTCCTATCCTGTGCTCTATGTGTATACCTATATATACATACTAGAGGTGTGCGGGTCCCCGAAATTTCGGGTAGCCCGATAAAAAACCCGACCCGAGCCCGACCCGAGCCCGATACACGGGTACCCGACAATATCAACAACCCGAAAATACTCGGGTTACCCGAAAATTATCGGGCTACCCGAGAAAGTTCGAGTACCCGACAATTTTCGGGCTACCCGAGAAAATTCGAGTACCCGGCAAGTTTCGGGCTACCCGATGACACTCGGGGTACCCGTTGTTTTCGAGTGACCCGAAAAATATTGGATTGCATATACACTCGCAAATATACTCTGTTGCTTTTTTACACGAAAATTGGAGTTTACAAACATAAAATATACTTCACACAAATAATTATAATTATTTAATAAATTTGTTTTTAGTAGTAATTTTGAAGTTGTAATTACTGAATAATGTATATAGAGTTATTTATAGTTTTAAGTAAGTAGTTCTAATAATAACAGACTGCACCTATTGTTACAGTAACCCGAGAATGTCGCGCAATACGAGATTGTCGGATAATTCGACATTTGTAGGCAACCCGAAATTGTCGGGTTACCCGAGTAGTTTCGGGTAGTCCGAGTTCTTCGGGTTACCCGAGTAGTTTCGGGTAGCCCGAAATTTATCGGGTACTCGAATTTTCTCGGGTAGCCCGAAAATTTTCGGGTAACCCGAACAGGTCGGGACCCGACCCGAACCCGGTCCAAAAAACCCGACCCGGCCCGACCCGTATTTTCGGGTACCCGCACACCTCTAATACATACCTTTCTTACGAGGTGAATCTTGCGTAATTCGCGCTTCTACGACGTCTGGTTCTGCGATTATCATAGTACAAATAGCCGAACGATAAATCATTTTGAAATTAAACTTTTAAATTGGATGCACTCTTCTG
This sequence comes from Theocolax elegans, assembly GCA_026168455.1. Taxonomy (NCBI): domain Eukaryota; kingdom Metazoa; phylum Arthropoda; class Insecta; order Hymenoptera; family Cerocephalidae; genus Theocolax; species Theocolax elegans. The sequence goes on along the minus strand of CM047425.1, from coordinate 14,335,728 downwards.
GATATACCCGGTGTGAGCTTTCGCTTTCCCCGAGTATTGCATTATTCATGATAATTATTAATATTTAACCGAGCTCCTGGATTTAGTTAAAATCGATCTTTATCTAGATTTCAGATAATTGATGCTGATAATTAAATTACAAATATCATTTTTTTTTCTTTCATCTTATCGATAACATTTTTTATTGAAATTTACAGATCAATATTAAATATTTGAAACAGCGTCGGAAAAAAAATGCATGTACGTAAATTTTTTCAAGGATCATATATTATCTGCGCGCAGTTATTTTATGGAACAATGTAGTAGTCTATTAAATTAAATTTTATGGAACGGTGTATATAGTCTATTAAAAAATGTTCTCTTGGAAAAATGATACTAAATTAGTTAATATTAACGTTAAAAAAATTGAAATTTAAAACTTTATATACATATATATACGTATATCGTATGATTTATAATTATTAAAAGAAAACCGTGAAAAATAACGAAATTTATGAGGATTTAATGTTTGCTGGAGCGCCAAATATTCACAGAGTTGTTTTTTACAGCAGCTGCGTTAAAATATCCCCAGGGTAAAGATCGATCTTACGGTTTAGAAAATACAAGGAAAAAGCAAACTTTTCCTTATACCCTTGGGTCTAAGTAATTTTGAAACTGAATTCTTTATTGCTAAATTCAAATGATATTTCGTTTACAATGAATAACAAGTTCCGATTGATAAATGTACCGTGTTGTATTTGTAAACAATTTTTATTTGATATAAAAGTTGTTAATGTTTTACACAATTCGTATTTGTTTCCCTGTAATTTCTAAAGTTGAACTATTTTATGCACTGTTTCGCTTCGTATGTTTTACTTTTCGTGTTGCAATTTTAATTTAATCTATACAAACTTCAACACTTAATTTGGAAATTATTATGATAATGCACAAAAAAAATCGTAACCTGAGATATGAATAATGTAACCCACTAATCGATTAATTTTTGTTTTGCTTGTTACCTTCATAAGGAATAATAGTAAAACATATTTATTAATTATCATTTATTAAGAAAATTACATCCCATAGATGTTTTACTAGTAGTATCATGACATTTTATTTTTAATCACTTAAAATATTTATATAACAGTTATTATAAATTAATTCAAGCAACAAACACATTTTGTGGCAATCATATAATAATTCTACACTTGCCAGCAGTATACAACATCCATTCTATTATAGAATATGTAAAATTCATAAACAATGTATAAAAATAAACATTTTGATTGTAATTTGTGAAGATAGCTGTAATTCAGGAAATTAATACTCATAGTGCACATAACAATATATAGGTAAGATACACAGGCTTTTAAACAGATGGCATTGAGATTGCGTAAAATAATGGTCAATCCCCATATACGCGAACACGTATAGAGAAATGCATTACCTATAGATTATTTGGTCTGATGAATCGTCTATAGAGCTTGTAGTGTATATTCACATAGAATACTAGACGACTCGCAGACGACTTAATGTATTCGGCGCCAGATTATCGACACTTCTTTTACGGTCGCAGTAAACTTGGAATTCTCTATAGCCTAAACTTAACAGGTAAATAGGACGGAGTGACATCATGGGAGCGCCTCATTGATTAAAATAATTTATTTAACTACTACTCTTCTCAGAACCTTTAACTATTTATTTATATCTAATCTACATATACGAGACACATTTCTAATTGGTAATACGCAGACCCCATTTATCTTTTTGTTTCCTTAACGATTAATCAATTCTGTAATATGAGTGCATCTTTTTCAGACATATTCGACTTCGTGCATTAATTTTTTAAATATTTTAGTTAGGGTTAAAAATACCTGTGACCATTCATTCGCGGTTGAATTACGTTAATAAAGAATAATTTTTATGAAATTGAATTCGTTTTATCCGATTAAATATTTTTATACTTGTGTGCATAATGTAAAAGATATCTTATAATTTTTACATTAAAATCATTCATTGTACTAATAGCACGGTCGGAATAGTATTTATCTTTGATTAATTTAAAATTTAGCTATTAACGTTAATATATAATTATTAAATTTCAACAATTACAATTTTATCATATAAGTGCATGGTTATTTATTTAATTAAAAAAATATATTCATAATAAATTATATCGTTACAATGTATTGCCATACCAACTGGTAATTTATAAAATGTAAACCATTAGAAACTGATTGAAGTATATTAGACAAATACTATTTATTTTAACTTTCTTTTAGATCGGTAATTTCAAAAATAACGAATAAATTGCGTCGTTTACAAATTATTAAATAATAAGTTAATGTAGTAAACCATTGACGAATATTTCAGCATTTATAAGAACCTTTAATCTTTAATAACAATCAATAATTTATGTAAAATAATAATTTACATGTATAAATTGCGATTAAATCTTTTGGTTATCACATGTCTTTGTAAAATAATAAACAATATTTAGATGTATGCTTACTACATTGTTATTTTTGTATTATAAAACTTTTACATTTTTACTTACTTTAAATGTAACGACATTCGAAATCGAATAGAAATATTATTGGAGAAATTAAAGTAATTAATCCAAATTTTTAAAAAAATAATACGAAACAGTTGAAAACGTCTATAAATAGGTTTCATATAAATCAATAAGATTTAAAAGAAAAGAAATACGTATTATTACAATATAAATTTAGTGCCGCATAACAAACTATATTAAAGAAAAAAAACAACGTAAATTTACATAAAACTCGATTGGAGATACCTAAAATACCACCATTTGTAATTGTACAAAGATTCAAGAGAATATTTCAATGCTTTGTGCAAAATTAACTCAAAGATAGTCTCATTAAATGTAATTTCAATCACTTTTGTAGAGGAACATTGAATCGTTTAGTCGGTATATATATCTCCCAATTTTGTACGAGATAATGGATTTAATTTTTATATAATTTGGAACACGATTTTAATTAGAGTTAACTATTCGTTCCGCTAACTAATATAAAATAAAAAAAAATCGAATAATATAGGTACGTATTATGTATATATATAATACTTGTTAAAGAAGTAAAAGTAGTACTTCGCACCTATATAATTAATGCGGATTCCAATGGTGTTTAATTTTTCATCAATTACCGTGTGTCAATTGAATTGAACCTCGAAAGCAAACGATCGCAGTCCATTACATTCTCATTATCTATAAGCGAGCAAATATTGCCGGTGCTTAAAAGAATTGTAATTGTACACGCGACAAAGTAAAAACCATTTCAATCGAATTGCAAATATAGGAGGATGTATGTATGTTAGTCGACACACCCGGAAGTTAGGGATAAAACTAATTTACAACGACGCTAATGAAAGGTCTTTTTTTTCAAACTAACCAATCTACACGAGTCAAATATACTCTATTTTATTGATGAGTTCGCTTCCGTTTATCTTATTATAATACAAAGAAAACAGAAGGGTATGAGTCAACTATATCGTTAGAAAACTAATAATATAAATGCGGTATTTTAACATGTACGCTGATACTTGACATAAAATCTTTATTAATTATTTTGCTTATCAATACATTATTGATCAATATTTCTTATCAATATTTAAACTAAATTTTCTATTTTATCGTATAATTCGACAGTTGAGTATTGGTATATCGTTACATGAGAAAATGTACATAGGTGCAAAGTATTATTAATAATTGAATAAAAAAAGTGCTGTAGTTGAATGTTCTTTGTTACTGATCAATATTGAATATGGAACCACTTGTAGAATGGTTTATAAACTAAAAATATATTTTTTCATCGGAAATTTTTTATATTTTGTCGCCGTTATGAAAAGTAGCACTTTTCAATACTTTTTAATTTCAATAACCATAAGTGAATTAATAATTAAACTGATCGATTAAAATTATTTTATTATTAATACATTGATTATTGATTATTGAATGAAGAGAAGATAATTTTTTTTTATTGAGTGAAATGTTCAAACTCGATTTATAATAATATAATTTTGATAAATAGCTTTGAAGTGTCAGTTCCTCTATAATAATCTTTAATAAATTCTATAACATAATGCACTGCAACGTATATTTAAAAATAATTTTACGATTTACGATCAAATGACACAAGTTTACGAATATGGACGAATCGACTTAAATGGACCTTCGTTAATTATATAAATTACATTAATATATAAAGGTCACATTGTCTTTATTGTAAAATGTGCGAATCGCTCCATCGATTACTTACATAAGCACCATGGTAAAAATGAAAAATGAACGTATTTAAGATGATTTTTGGAATAAAGTCCAGTGGAACAGAGTCGCGATGGCGTTTAATTATTTTTCCAAGTAGACAAAGGGCTACCGAATTCGATAGTTATGGAAATTTAGCGAGTCGAGGCTCAAAGCCATTATATTCATGATTTAATGGAAGCCGAAGCAGCGAAGTGGGATAGCCATGGGTGTGCGAGCGGTGCTCTGTACAAGCTCAACCCATGGGCTCTGTTATCGCTTTGGCTTTTCTTGCAGGGCATCTCAGCCATGTCGCGCGATAATCGAGAGGATCTTCGAGGGGGCCGATAAATAATTTAGTCCAGGGTTGGTTGGGATGAAGGCTACGCCAAGAGGAGAGGAGAGCCTCCTGGTCTTGACGTCGACGTCGGCGCCTGGGCCGCCCCCGATAACAAGCGGACGATGGGTTATTCAGAGGGCTCCCTACGCCCGCCACAATTTCTATCACATATTGGAATTATGCATGAGAGGGCCATTCTCCTCAGTATCTAACATGCCAAGTCGCACTATCGACGAGAGCCTCGGCGTACGTACGTGCATACCATCTTCCCGGGTATCCTGTGTACTCCAGACCTTCTTCCATTCTATTTCTTTTTTTTTCCTCTTTCTCCTTTTTTTTCCTCCTCTTTTTTTTTATATTTTACTTACCCACGCTCTTTTTATACCGCTCGCTCTCGGGTTTACTTGCTGGTGAAACTTGGTGCTCTTATGGTTTTGCGAGACGATTGTCTGAGGATATTGAGGGATACTATCTTTTATTTGCATTCTCTTGAATTTCACCTTGTAACACAAGATGTTCTACAATATTTGCGAAAATTGTTTTGATACTTTATTCAAAGTTTCCTTCTTCCTACAATTAATGTTACATTACGTTTTTCGTACCGGTGAAATAATCGCGATACATCTTTTCAATCATCACCAGCAAAGGTTTTATAAACAATTAATTCATTATTTTTATAATAAACTTACTGGTTGATTAACGTACATAAAGTTATCACCGATTGAAAATTAAAAAAAGTAACATTATAGCGCAGTGTAAATTCCTGTTTAATTTTAAATTACATAGATAGATGCATATGACTATTTCAACGTAATATCTGTCTCTGTAATTTTTCAATTTTATTTCTCTTGTCTTTGATGTACCCATAGGAAACAAATTTATTCTTCATAAATCTTAAAGTAGACTATAAAAAATGCACCAGAAAAAAAATCGCAAGCAAATTAACTCCTTCAATAAATTAAGAGACATAAAAAAAACGAAAGAAACCAGCACGATCCCGTGTAATATTTTATAACATTTCGCAGAAAACGACGTTGAATATTGCAGTCCGGGCTCGTGCCATTGATTTATCATCTTGATAAGGGTGGAAGCGCCAAACCCTCTTTGCCTCCGATCCAATCTCACACCGGCATTAACTCCCCCATCCGCGCATTTTTCAAGTGGCAATGAAAAAATCATGTCCGATACGGGGTAGATTAGAGGCGTCGCCGTAACCGAGAGGACAGAAAAAGAGAGATAGAGAGGAAAAGAGAGAAAGAGAGAGAGAAGTAGAAAAGAAGAGAAAGCGTTAGGGACTTATCGATAAAAGTGAAATAGAACTACATATAACTTGCGGCTCGTGAGTAATTCCACCGGAAAGCTCGTAGAATCGCTTTGAGAAATCCTCGAGTTTCCTCGGCCGTATGTATACGCCGGCCTTTTAGCCTCCGCGGCTGCTCTTCTTTTCGGTCAATTTCTTTGAACTTTCCTTTGGCTGTGTATAAGGATTGCTGGAAAGTGCGGTCGAAAGCAAAGCTTTTGAGAGTTTCAGCTCTCTCGATGCTAAAGACGTTTCGAAATCATTTTGACGCGAGTCCGGGTATGAATTAACTTTTGTACTGGTCCCCTTCACCTCTCTTCTTTTTACCTTCGTATAACTTGTAAACGCTCTCTCTCTCTCTCTCACTCTATTCATCGAAGCCTTTTTCTTTTTTCTTTTTTTTTGGTATATCGACGAGTGGAATCGACGCTTGGGATGAATGAAGGATCGTAACTAGTTGGCTAATTTATTATGCTTGTCAAGAACTTCATTGAATTTTACTTTCTATTGATTTTCCACGTCGATGTATTATGAATTGTTACCGTTTAGTTGGATGAAAGTTTGATCGGTTATCGATTTCCGTTTGTGCAATCCATTTTTAATTGTCCGTCATTAAAGTTCACTTATACCATCATTGTAATATATCGTTCTTGCGAGAGATTATATATATATAACATACCGTAAATAATCATAAATTAATTTTTATTTCAAACAACAAAATTTAAACAATTTTTTAACTAACAAATAACTCGTATAAATATTGTAATATTTGAACTGGTCAATCAGAAGAGTGCCATTGATAATTATAACTTTATTCTGATGAATTACTATTTATGCACTGAACTAAAATAATTAATAATAGGACTAAAAATAATCTCTTTGAAAAATATAGTTACGGTATTAGTATTCGTCTTTGACATGTAAATCAAGATATCATTGATTAATGTATGCAGTTACTATACATTTTACAGGACCGGTGAAGGATCTTCAGTTGCTTTAAAAATTGTCACTTTTAAAACAAACTTCTTCTATTCCAGGAGTTTTCGGGAAAAAACTTGTACGAAGTCTTGAAATGTGCTGAAATTTTTCTCATACTTGGTATCAAAATTCACTTTACTTCTTTAATTTTCGTGTTCCAAGTAAAGCGAAAGAACTTTTACCGTAGTTTAAAAGTAAATATCAATGCCCGATATTTTTTTGAACTTTATATAAAATGAATGCTGTATTAATGAAAATGTAATCCTCTTAAACGTACACTTTTCAAAATCCTTATTTTTGTTTTACATTTTCATTCAGCTCAAAAATATTTACTATGCGTTTAAAGAAAAATATTTAGATATCGGGAAAAATCTACAATGCCGTTATCTTCTTTACTGTTATTTAAAAATACGCTTGGTTAAAAAATTTCAATACACCTTTTTAGCGAAAAAACAAATTGTATAGCTTTCGTCTATTTATTTATATTTTTTTTCGATAAAAAAGATTCGTTATCTATTTTTATCACGTGAGTAAAAAATAAAATTTATATAGCACTTTTATTTATGAAACGCCAATTCGAGGAAACGGCGTGAGCTACGAATTCGCACAATTTTGATAAAAAGACTTCCTAAAAGTTGCTAGATATTTGCAATAATGTATACTTTACGTATATACTTATAATTATTTTATTTAATCTCAATTACATAAAATTAATTGTAAGTTTATAACGATTGTTTCATAAAAGTTGGAAAAGCTATTTTAAAAGTTCTTTTTTATTCTGCGGATATTGGACGTATATATGAATATGACCAACATATATGTCTTTTCGCTAAACCGCACAAGATATAGAAAATTGGCTATTTAGAAAAGTAAGAAATATATGTTTATTGCCTAATTTTCAACGATATAAATTAATATAAATAGAAAAATAATACTCGCATATAAATAAATATTACAAATAAATTGGTAGAATGATTAATCAATGTTATATTATAACAGTTGAGTTTAAATAATGTATATTCCGACCTGTAGAGCTATATAGAGTATTAAAATTAGACTATACGCAAATATACGTAATACAACATAAAATTATTACTCTATTCTTATCTCGAGCATTTTTTCAATTTCTTTTCTAAAAGCATTTCCGTAACGCACATATGTACGATATGCATTTACACGAACGTGTCGAGAATTCCTGGAATTCCTATCAGACGATTACTATGTCACAACACTGTTTACTGACCGCCATTAAGTCGTTATTTAGATCTGCTAAGCTTTTTCTGTGTCCACCTATGGCTTTTATTTCGGTGAAATACATTGTGGCGCTTTACTCGGAAATGCTTTGCTCTTTCATTTGATTACACGTGAATAATTACTTTTAATAATACACGATTGTTATCTTATTGTACGTATTTTTTAACAAACTATCTAAATGTGGGGTACTCGAGCTTAAGCTGCTATAAATGCTTCAATAATATTGTATACCAATGCCATAAATAAACATATTCATATACATATATGTATACAGCTATATAGTGTAATGTAGCCAATTTAACGATATGCGTGTAATATATGAAAAATTCTAATGAATTAATAACAATATGAATAAACATCAGTTTGTCGGTAGAACAATGATTATTTGATGAGGAAAACTCTTAGTCGAAAGCCACAATCTTACCAGTCGATCCTCATCATCCGGGAAACCATCGTCCCGCAAAACCCCCTAAAGCTCGTCCGAGTAACCAAACCACCCAAGCGCCGATACACAAAGCCGCAAGGGACCAACACAACCCACTCGATTCAAAAACCAGTTGCAAAATCATTTTTCCCACGCACAAGGGTTGGAATTGGCAGAGAGGGACGGGTAGGGGGGGGGTGGCCGATGGGGGAAGCGAACATAGGCTTCCTCACCGATGAGCCCTCGGATCGATTAATTACGTCATCAATAATGCAGAGTACCGCGGTGTGTACACAGCATTAGCCGAGGCCTGTTTAATCTTTCAACCAGCGGCGTGCACTCTCGGCCCACCCACCCCTCTCCATTCGCGAGGCTTGTTTACACGCGCATACCTGGCCAACCCTCTTTCATCTCCTTTGTCGCCCTTCGCCTATACACCAGCCAAATGAACGCACCAAAAAAAATGAGAGAGGGAGAGAGAGAGAAATAGGGAAAAAAAAGAAGAAAATAGAAAAATAGAGCTAGACGCATACACGCGGTATTGTCGTTAATTATCGACTCGGCTAATGGATGAACTTGGTTTAGGCGTGTGTCGATCGATTAAGCGCCACGAATTACTCGGGGTGAGATATATTGCGCGAGACCATTATCCCACAAAGACGTATCTTGTCGCGCCATCGGTACTCGAGTTATTAATTTTGAGGATATATGTATACGACGATGAACTCGTTAACGCATCGAGTTGATATCGAGTCAAGTTTCTTCCTTTCTTGGTTTTTTTGAAAGCGAAACTCTCGAGATAGAGTTTACGGAGTTATCGGTGCACTTTGTGGCCCTCGCTTCTTTTTTTACGTCGTTAGAGGGTTACGGAAGAGGGTTGAGCTTTAGTGGTAGATTCCCGTCGGATACAGAATCGTTTTTAGTCAGTTGATTTATTTTTGTGAATATCTGTTGATTTAGATTTCCTCGAATGATAATTGTAAAGAAGATAATCCACTCGTGACTCTTCTAGAAATACGATATCTGTATACGCATCGAACAATTTTATGCAAAAAAACACTTTTAGATTATTAAATTAGAATTTGTTCGTTTTTTATCATAACGCATTAATCATTTCCTAGATGTAAACCGATAATAGTTTTTATCTAATAATTAAAATTTAATAGATCGTCTTAAATATAGATTTAAAGTTACAATCCACAATAAGGTGTTAATATTAAATTTACAATCTTTAATAGCGGCGATATATTTATGGTAGGTAATTATAAAAATGTCGATTATAATTCATGAAATACATATAACAATTTTATTGTTATTCTATAATTTCATAAATAATTAATATTTATATCCAATATATAATTTTATAGCGAAAACTGAGATTATATATGTATATACCTATGCAGATATACATATACAGCGTGATCCCCTCGTCGAGTATAGGAAATGCCAGTCCATTAACGAGACCGCACTCGAAATTATCGACGCAACCCCAAGAGGGGGTTGTACGTAACCTTTCGAGAAGTTTCAGGGAACGTTCGACCCTGGCAAGTCAGATTTAAAAATTTATCTTCATCGCGTAGCCACGGTAAGTCAATATACAAGTCCATTTTGCTTTCTCTCTCTTTCACTTCGTGTTTACGGATAAATAAAAAGTTAAGGGACGTTAATCCCAAGTCAAGAGAGAGAGAGAGTGGGAGGTAGGTAGGTAGGGAGGGAGATACTGATGCCGGTGCTGCCATAGGAAAGTTTGAAATTGATCACTCGTGATGCGAGGTATTTTGAAACTTCTCGTCCGGCTTAATCTCGTCTTGAACAGGACGCGCGCGTTAGCTTTCAGGAAAATGTGAGGGATTACGGGATGTGAGCGTATTACGCGCCGCGCGCGAGCGGCATATTGGATAAATGGAGATTTACGCGGTGGCTTCCACCGTACACAAGCCCGATAAGATCGCTTAATCGACTAATTACTCAATCGGTGCCGCTTTGATCCGGCAAATGATCGTTAATGTCCGGACTAAAGAACCTGGATGCTTTCCATACCTACCTATACCCACCTACCTAACCTATACCCTCTTCTTGCCTATTTAAACAACCCTCATGGCCCCTCCTATACCTATATATATTTACGCGCACGACTGTAAATTATTGTGCTCTAAGAGTCGCTATTAATTCATTTTGTACCTAGACGTTATGTACATGTATACGTTAGTACACAAAGTTTCCCCGATCTTCCGTAGACCATTACTGTCGTTACGGCATTTAATTACACTTTAATAATAATACGTGTACTATATATAGTATTGCTTATTTGTTTCCGATGCGTCGAGTGCTCTTGCTTTACAAATGTGTATTTATATTTTCTCGACGATAAATATTCTTTCGAGAGATATTTTAAGCAGATGTTACAGTTTAATGTGCATAGAAATAGTTTTAATCGTAAATTCAATTTTTTGTATCGAGTTACGTAATGAAAAATAAGTATGTCGATATTCTAAAAGAGAAAGATAAATTGTGGGAAACAGTGGTACGCGGTAAATCCTTGTCTTCTTTTCGGAAATGATAGGGCAATATTTTAGCAACTATACGGTGAGAACCTTGCCCTTGAAAGCCTCGTAGTCGTTGCGTATGTATAAGATCCCGGTGAGTAATTTCGTTGCGGTTGTATTTTACGAGTCGCGAATTAATAATCTCCTGGTTGCATGAAATATTGAACTCTATATGTATAAAGTGTAGTCGTGTATTTATTAATGCTTCGTATGCGTGACTCGATGTATTTATATTTATACACGAACAAATTACAATTTTGCGGATGTAAAAGGCTCTATCAATCAAGTAGACGAACTAATATCATGCAATATTTATAATCAATAGATATATATAGTGAAATTATGTTACAATTTTATATGATAATATTCTTTAGAATTTTCGTTAATTACAAATATGTACGTAGAGAAAGACACGCGCAGGAAATAAGCCATAACGTAAACGACCGTATACGCAATAAAATTTAGCTCGGTTTTAACGATATCCTAATTGAATAGGAAATTTGAGAAAAGTAACAACGTATACTTGTTTGAGTGTGGCATTTGCGTGATCGAGAATATTTATCGGTGGTGAAACGCGAGGGGTCTGACCAAACACCAACTAACTCAAGTATTTCCGTAACAACAATTTCGCTACTAACTCGGTGAGCCGCGACGGCCGTTCATATATCCGTTGTTTGAACAAGATCTCTTTGACCGAAAGACTGAGTAGAGCTCTCGTGCTCGCTCGTGTTTCACCTACACACGAAAATTAATAAGAAAAAACGATAAAATAAATAGAGATTGACAAGTTTCCCAAGTTTTCAATTATACATCGTATACGTGCAGTATATTGAAAAAAAAATAGAAAAGGAGACCGCGGTGTATACATTTATGTACAGATCTCGATTTATGCGTTTCGAGTCGCCGTTGATGGATCATCCGAAAATCGAAGCAACTCAATGAAGTGCTCGGTTTGCCCCCCCGTCGTGTCAATAAATCGATGCTCATTTACGCACGCCTACAACCGCGGCCGAGTGCTTGACACTGATCGATGGGACACTTAGCCGCTTCTCTGCAATCTTTCCCCACCGCATTGAGACTCGTAATGATTGCTTGACAAATATACATGGTTCTCTCTCACTGTGTTCGCTACAAAGAGTTATAGTCGTACTTTCAAATTAGTTTTACACTGTAGTTCGTCACCTTCGATCTCTTTAATCCAAATTATTCCGCTAGTTTTACTGATAAACAAATTAAATATCGATGATCGATGGTTTCCTAGCTTAAGTATGTACCTAACGCTCGATGGACGAGAAAATAAACGTTTATGATTTATTCGATAAGAGGTGGAATATAACGCTTCGTTTATACCCATTTTTTTCTGTAAGCGATGTACAATAATATATCGAATTTTGTGGTGTTTTAGGGGTGCGTAATAATTGAAAACAATTAATATTTTACAATAACGTTTGGTTTGTCCAAATTTTTGTTTTAACGATTACTTCCATTATCTATTAGTCGGACGATGAAGGCGTGTGATTTGATAGTAAACAAAGCTCTCGAGTAATAAATTTTGCATCGATGTCTGTATCAATCGAATGGGATAATACGATGGAAATGTAACCCGGAACTTCGGCTGACGAACCAATCGTGTCCAATAATTACTTATCCTCCATAAAAATATAAATACATGAAAAAGTCTATTAGATCTATTTATCTCATACCATTTAAAATAGCAATGAATTATAAATAAGATGAATTACCAAAGTCTAGCCAGGGTGTACGTATATATAAATACACGTAATAAGTTTAAAACAAGCTTCAGTACGCACGTACACGCGTGTTTGAAGTTTTATTCAAAGAATAATTTGGTGTTTACACGTTTTACACAGTAAATTTTAACTCTCTACGCTGTATTAAACTGATTTAGAGAACTTTATACTGTTTGAGATTGCGCCTAGCTACTAGCAACCAAAGTAACATTTCGCAAAGGTGGCAAGAGTGAAGGTGGTGAGACTAGTAACCACAACATTGATTACATCTATTCTCTTACGGTCGACTTCTGCACTAACTTCCTCACTGTCGTTAAACTTATATGATCGTATATCAAAATGCTTTATTCCAACAAGTTTGATGCACCCAATTTCAATAAATTTACTATTACTACGGTGAGCTGTTTCGTACATAAAAAAATGTGAAATAAATAAATAAATAACAATTTTTGTCGTCAATGTGACGGCGGACAACATTTAAAATTTATATGCCAAGACGTGTATTGTTATTTATACAGCGTCAAATACTTTTTTTTTTCTATACCGACGTAACATTCAAACTAAAACGCGTATAAATAAAAAAAAAACTTTTGCGGCAGTACATTTTATAGGAAAATGTGTATGATAGCAATGTTTGCGTATCAACGTTTACGCTGTATATTTATAATATGATCTAATATACACGTTTCGGTAATTACTACCAGTCGAGTAATTCTTTTTTTCTTTATTTTGTATTTGATAATAATGGCCAGTTTAAAAAAAAATAAAGTAACATTAACGTCACTATAATTTCATATTATGATTTCTGCGGCAGCTATAAATTAAACTGATATATTTCTCAGGTGTGTTTGATAATGTTAACCATGGTAGAGAGACGCATGTTTTATTACGCGATATGTACTTTTAAAATCGTATTACGTGCATAAAAGCTCGTATAAATAATAGTAACACATTATTACAATTAGGTTAACACGTGTTGATGTACAAGTTTCGCAGTGAAAAGTATACAGCCATTATGCTCGTAAACATTCCGCAAAGTTTTATCTACTCCCAAGTTTCTCAAATAATGATACTTCCTCGACATAACTCAAACATCGCAGCCACTCGGCTCACCTACTTTCAAACCGCAACAACCTAAAGCACATACGATCTCCCAATATATCATCAGTTACAGAGTGTTCGATTTTTTTTTTGACTGGATTTCCTTATCACTTGTTATCTATCCCCCGAGATATCGTTTTAATCACACAACTGGCATCTTATATGTACGGTCATCGTCGGAAGAACCTTGGGTATTTTCTCAATCGAATCTCTTTCCGACATTCCCATTGGGACATTGTCGTATAAAACGATCACAGGACTCTTTCTACAACCGATGTAAAACGTTAGAACCGAAAGCTCGGGTATAGAGCGCTCGCGCGCGCGTTCCCCAAGCTTTGTGCGGGTGGGCCAGAGATCTCGAATTATCGTACCTCGCACCGAATGGCTTTCCAATCTGAAATGGCTCCGCGATTCGACACGTTTACCCAGGGATTTGCCCGAGCCCGTGACTGCTTTAACATGCCCTACTGACTCCCAACAAAACTACTGACTCGTGTGATATGTCGCCGTTTCTCGGCATGTCGCTTGGACTTGCTTTCTTGATCAAGGCGATCGTGTGTTTCACCTTGTTATTGACATTATTTACTACATTACCTTTCTCCTTCAAATTGTATATTAATCCTTCTATTTCCGTTTATACCTCTATTATCAAATTCGTATCTTAATTCAATGACTTTCACATGGTAATATTGAATAACGATACTGTTGTCGTTTATTTTACTAATCAAACGCATTAATACTAAACGATTAGAAAATTTATTTATTTTCTGAATAATGATTCTTTTTAAATACTTTATTTGCCATTTAAACACTGTACACGAATACTTTATGCATAAAGAAAAGAAATCAACAAATTTTATCCAGAACTACAGTATAAAAATCCTACTGTTTGGTACACGAGAGGCAATTGAAAGTTAAAATTACTTTGGTCACTTGTACCGTAATGAAACTATACTTCAGCTCTTTAACGCTTAATTAAACTTAAATACACGACTTTAAAAAATTAATTAGTAAAAATCGAATCTATGTGTTTTATTGTTAAAATACCAATATTAGAAACTATTTGCGCAGATATACAGTATATATTTTTGCAAGTTTGTACCTCAATCATTAGGTAAAAATTACTTTCCGATAAATTTTATACTGCAGAATAATAAATCGTATTCGTATGCCCGTATAATTTGTAAGCATATATTGTTTAAAATTTTTCGGAAAATCGCTTCACGCTCACCATGAATTATCGGGTAGAATTTAATGTAACTTTTTTTCCTTATAGTATACACATTGTGTCATACGTATATATTTATATGCAAAGAGATAAATAGTAAAATATTGAGTGAGAGAGAAAGTTCTGGTCGATCCATTACCAATATTCTATTATTCCTTAGTGTGAGAAATGAAGGTAGATGTCGGTCCCTTCAGTGAAAACGACGAGAGCGTTGGTTCGCTTCCCAAATCCTGGACGCCTGTGAAACTTCAGAACCTCGATCCCGACAGGACGCGTCACCAATAGTTACTCGTACCTCAGCCGTACAATTTTTCGTCCTCGTGAACGGAAAACCTCCGCAAACGTGCGACAAAAGTTCATTTTTGTCAAAAGAAACGGACATTAAAAAGGAAAAAAAATTCATTTTTTTAACATCTGCGGAGATTTTTTCTAATTATATATCTCCAAAAGTATATACCTTGATGTGAATCGTATAGTTCATTCAAAACTAAAGGTGATAAAGAAAATTACGTAAGTATTTTTTTTTTATTATTTATTCGAAATTAAGAAAAATACAATAATAGAAATTTTAAACATTTTAACTTCGCATAAAGCAGACGAGCAAATTATTCTTAAAGAGGATTGATAGATCTCTCCCTTGCGGTGAAGAGTGAAAATTGCTTTTCTCACCTTGGACTGCTTTCATCATCAGCATCTCCGAGCCAAACTAATGTTTTGGCTCATATATCTTTAAATAACTCGAGAACACTGTTGATAATCTACTTGAAACTTTGCAGACAGCTTTGAATATATTCATAAGTTATTTATTATGCTGATATCTAATTCCTGTATCGCGTCCTGAATATATATACGATATAGTTACGTTAACTTTGGTGTACCATCAAAAATTACATTGTCTTGCAAGCTCTTTAAATTTGAATAAATATTATAAAAAATAACTTTTTTTTATTACAAACACTACTACTAAACAATTTACAATATTTACAGATATGTAGCGATGATTACTGTTAAAATACAGCGATAATTCTCACACATCATTTACCACACGATTCCTCCCTATACGCACATATAAGGATAAATTGAATACTGACCTGCAGTTTGTACATTGGGTTTTTTTCTGACCCTGCAAAGCGGTTAAAAACGGAAGAAACGAAGGAAGTAGATCAGTTCGATGGATGAATTCAAGAAAAATCACCATCACGATACGGTTTTTTTTCCATCGCAGAGCCGACCGTTCTATTATACTTATACTTGTGATTATTTCACATATACCTATATCGTCGAATATACTATATATCTTTGTATACATTGTATGCTTCTATATCAAATATATTATATATCATATTTATAAATAAATGTTTCTGATAAATAATAAAAATTACAGTATACTTCTTATCATTAAATACGTATAATTATGTACGAGTAATATTAAAAAAGTTATTGCCACTTGTTATTTAACGAAACCTCGTAAATCTCTATTAATTAGAATTTTCGCACCGCAATACGACGAAATGGAAATGATAGTGACGCGGAAAAGAAAGATCAAATATCGAAGTATCCCTGAAAAAAGTAAAAGTTTGAAAAAACCTATACGAGAGTAAAATTTGTGACACGTTTGAGGATAGGAAGAGACGAAACTAGCCGTGTATAGGCGTTTGATCAGTCTCGCTAAGCAAAGGGGTGAATTGGCCGCAAGTCTTTCGCATTAACCTCGGGCCGGTAAGCTCTGGGTACCGATATACCTATACACCAAGGCACAAAGTAGGTGACACGGCGCATTACCCGCCAATAAAATCGGAACATCCGATACTGAACCCTGGGTCTCTTCTATTCTCTCTCCTGCTTCGCTTTCAGTTTTTTTGCTCCTCTTAGACCACCGTAATCTGGCCGCGAGCGCTCTATGGGGCAAAATGACTTTTATGCGGGGTCATAAAATTATTATTTAACGCCTTGAGGTCGTGGCATCGATTCCCTGCGGAAGAACGGAAAATAGGTGAGAGCGTGGACGTTCTCTCCTTCGTTTTTTTCCTTTTCGATCTCGCTGTTACCTTTATGTCTGGGAGTGCGTTAACTTGTATTTACCGGCGGTTGGATCGAGAGAGTTTTGTTATATCTTTTTTTTTTAATCCTGTGTGAAAACCTTGAAATTGCACTTCCGTTTTATAAGATAATTTATAGGTTTATTTTTTATTGTTCATTGGCATTATGTATTCATTCATAAAACTACTTATAAGCAATTATCTTGCAAATATTATAAGTTCACGTTAATTGATCAGTTTAACGCGTAATATTGTTATTTATCAAATATTTATAAATTTACTTTGTTTAAGATTAAACAAGACAAGAAAAATGAAATTTCAACCCTCTGAATTTTCCTTGGGCAAATAAACGTATTTAAAAATGTTAAGTGCACGAAACGCAGTCGTAACCCAACAGCTGGAGCGCAAGAAAACAGACGATCCTCGGCGAATTGCATCCGACGGATGCAAGCTCGAGTTTGAACAAATTAATCCATCATTCCATATTATTTGCTCGGCGAAGCTCAGGGGAATGCTCAATTTCGTTTAATTTGCGCGGTAAATTGCTAGTGCTATAAAACGCACCCGTATAAAAGTGAAAAATCGTACACCAAGGAAATATATCGGCGCTTATAAGCCGTGAAAAGAGACGGAAATTGAAGGGCGCGAAATAGAAGATGCCGACAGCAAAGAAAGTGTAGGGTCCGAATAAAAAAAAAGACATTCAAAGATTTTGTACCCCGGGAAACAAAATAGAAGATTCACCGAGGTGGCGAAACTTGTTTGCTAGAACGAGAACTTTCGAGGAGCTTTGTAAAACGAGAGGTCAGAGCTTTCAGAACCGAGATTTTCTGGGTGAATTTCCCTTACATTTTTATTAATACGTTAACGCTCCGCAGATTCTACAGGATCCAGATATTTTTTTGAACGGTAAAAAGAAATAAAATTGAATAATTTCACGCTTGGACCTGCATAACAATTTTCAGATTATTCCGAAAAATATCCGTTCATCTTAATAAAATATTATTTAACTTGGCAAGTAATTTATGTACATCTTGAAATATTGAGATAATGAGGAAATCATAGTTTCATATTTACTCGAAAATAATGGAAATAAATTTTAAGCTGCTTATGACAATCTTGAAAACCTTATTGAAAAGTATATTTACAATAATTATAATTAACACAGTATCTGCACTAAAGAATTCGATAACGGAAAGGAAATGATAATAGACGAAAATTATATATCTTGGAATCGTTGTATAGCATTTTATCTTACGATAATAGAAATGAGCTTCATCGTTCATCAATTATTTTACTATCGACATTGGATGAGATAACCTATTAGAATTATCGTTACTTTAATTAATTTAAAAGTAAATATGAACTAGGATTATAAAGATAATTTTAGATAGACCGTCGATGAACTGGTAGTACATTTTTATACAGTTTTTGCAGTATACATAGAACCATACAAGAAGACTTAAATCTTAATTAATTACGCTAAATCGAGCTTAACAGTGTAATTCAATGAAAATCCTGCTCCTAAAAGCTAAAGCTCATTTCTCTTGTTTACATATATAGTTGACGAATCGGTTTGAGTCCAATTAAGGGAGGAAATTTTCATGTATAAAAACATGAAGCCAAGAAGCTCCGGACAATCAGTCTTCCAGAGGAAATGAGGCGGAGGCTTAAGTTCCGGGTCATTGATGGACCAACTCGCTTACATATATAGATATATATATACACCTCTACAATCAATCACTTTCTCCTGGACGCACGCACAAATCTTGCACTCTACTGGCCGGGCCTTTTTTCATGCTCGGCTTATCTTTATAACTGCTTTCGGTTCTACGAAGCTCGCGCTAATGGATTAACTGCGCTTCAGTGCATTTATCGATCGACTTGGCACCTTTGACTCCCTTATACGAAGTACAGAACGGGAGATCCGGGTGTTTTTGATGGTGCGCATCCGATTCCCAGGAAAGTCAAAGTGGTGTGCGGAAAAATTGCGAGTTTCTTTAAATGCGATGAGGTACATGGAGCGTTAACGATTTAAAACGAGCATAGAACTTCGGAATTAATGTTGAGAATGGCTTGAAAGGATTTTTATCTTAGTTCATGCATTATACAACAATGTAAAATGACATTTTTTACTGTTCTAATAGTTACGTAAAGATTATTTATTGTTACCACGTATACGTTATAATTTATACTTTCGGTATACCATTGCTATGCTTAATATTACTGTTCATAACTTTATGCGTACATAATATGATTTACAATTAAGATATACCTATTATTAATTTAGATTAACAACATTTTTTAAATTGCATTTATGAAAAATTAATTTAAATTCAAACACATAATAAAAAAAATACTTGTTTTACATTTTTTGTAATAAATGTTTTAGTGTAAAAATAATGTCAACGAAGAAAATTCTGAAGAATCGATTGAAAAAATAATTAATTTTTTTAATTAAAAAAATTGATATCCAAAGAGAGAGCAAGAGAGAGATAGAGAGGAAATAGCCAGAAAAATAGAATTTAATTCCTACGTAATAAGTTAGAATTATAAACTCAATTCAAAGTCAATTTCCTTATCACCAAGTAAATTTCATAGTTCTAACCAATCCGAATGAGAAAAAGTAGAAAGAAAAAGTGAAAAAAAAACATTTGATCCTTATTACCTCTGCGCTAACGTATAAAGTTACAAAACTTTACAAGCGAAGCTTACACACGATATATCCATAAATACGTGTAGGTAACCAAACCTCCGTTACTATATAAATATCACAAATAGTCAGATAAAATGTCAAACTCTGGAGATGCAAGGAGCGGGCGCGCGCGCGTAAGAATAAAGAAAAAGAAATAGAAAGGACCGAAGAAAACTTGAATCCCTAATATCCAATTTCCGAAATAATATCGATATCTCGGTATCTCTGCGTCGTCGTTCGTGTATAAGGGAAAGAAAAAGTAGAAGACAAAACCACGAAATGAAATGCTAGCTTGAGCATACGGCGATACGGATACGAAAATATTTTGATAAAGATTCGAATTCATGGAGATACGCGAATGATAAGGCAAGCTCGGGTATCCAACTGAGTACAGAGGTTCCTCGAACCTGCAGAACACAGGAGGATTTCTCCATTTCGCTCGGCCGGTGTTTGGTATGCAAGCACAACCTACCAAAGTCGAAGCTCAAAAGCGGACAGTGGCAGATAAGCCTGGACCGATTCCTCCTCGCCGCAACCTGTCCACCTGAGACTTGCCCGCGGGCTCGCGAGAGATGAATCATCCAGCGCACTCTGTGTTCCATCGACTATACGACTTGACAAACGATAAACTTATATTCTCGAAATATTTAGTTACAATAACTAGACTATCATTTTCGATTTAATCACTTATACAGGTCAAATATAATATTTACTATAATTATAATGCACAATGAAAGTAATCAGTATTAAATAATCGTAAATTCAAAACAGTTTAATAATATATCGTGTATATATATATTATTGTTCCTATTCAATTTTGCTTCCGTCTCATCGACTGTCGATATTGTGCTTAAAAGCTGTATGTGAAACATGCATCAATATAGTATTTATTGGTATAAAAATAGCTAAGTTTTAAAAGCAAAGTGAATTATTAATCTCATCTACTCTAATTTTGAGGTATATTTAAGTCTCGTACACATTTATCGAATAAATCCGACAAACCTCGAACGACTTTTTCTTAGTGGATATTCATGGAGATAAAATTATATAAAACGAATATATGATACAAGTTTTATTAAAAATTATTATAGTAGCATTTATCATATATTGTATTATTAACGTGTGGGTGAATGTTAAATGCACACATTTCAAACTTAAATATATATTTTTAATGTCTGTAAAATATTAGTTTTATTATATTTTATCGTTTATGTAAAAAAATACAGAGCAATTTACTTTTTCAATTTGCAGTAAACATCTTGAAGAAATGATTTTCCATTACACCTAAAAACATCAGTGCTTAAAACACTACACGAGACTTTGGATCGCACTGTTATATAAAACTCTGTGTTTCGATCGATACGCTGAATTTTTGGTACACAGTTTCGTTGTAATTTTTTTCTTTTCAGCAATTCTTATAAATATCGCGACGTAAACGTCTAAGGACATACACCTACAGGAAGATTGTTCACTTTATCACGAAGCTACATCGCAAAACGGATGTTGGATTTCATTTGATTTATTTATCTCTCCAACTTGCAGAGCTTACAATTACAATGTGCTGAATCAGGAAGTTTTCACAATTGTAAAAAATACAGTTTGTTATTATTGTAAAAGTAAACATTGATATAAAGAAATTGAATTTCATGAGTTCTCAAGTTATACTCGTGAAATATTTTATCATCATTTATAGTTTGTACAAAATAGCGGAATATTCCATTATTTAAACAATTTTTTTTCGATACCTTAACGACTTATATAACAATTTGAAAATTAGAAATTCATTGCACATATAAACAATAATACATTCATCAAAAAGATAATTCAATGAGAAAAATTGAAAAAAAACTTATATAATAAATATTATTAAAAATTAAAAAATTTTATAAAAATTTGATTAACGATTTATACATTTATAACTCAAAATATTTAACACGAAATGTCTTTCCTTGTAAATGCATACACTTTAGATAATCTAACATCCTATATTTGCAAGCGGATATAATATACCACGAGGTATGAATACATATAAATTTATTTATATATATACATAGTTGAAGGTATATAAACACCGTAAACTACAGACCGCGACTCATCCCTTGCGCTTGACCATTTACCTAGGTAGATACACACTCTATATATTAGGCGCATTGTAATGAATTAGTTAATACGCGAGATGCGTACATAACGTGAGCATACCACAATTTCATCTATTGAAGTACCTACGTACAACGGGTCGTACTGAGTGGTATGCATTGTTTAGAGTTTCCACCAAAAATTACCATGTCCAATTAATGTAATGGAAATTTTTTGTACTTCTTATATCGATCGGTATTATCGAACATTATTTCGATTGAATACTTTAATGTTATTATCACCCGACAATTTCTATTGTTATTTCATGTAATTTCATTGACATTTTAATATTATTCAATGCAGTAAGAAAGGAAATTTTGAGATATTTTTGATATTGTATAAACTAAGTAACGATTTTACTATTTTAAATTACAAATTGTCGACTTAACAAAACAGCTACTGAATACTAAATTAATGTTTGATATTTAATAAACTCGAACTAAATACATTTAAATAATCTGTGTTAAAATAAAATATTTAGTTTATATTTAACTTAACTGTAAAATCATTTTTCTATCAATTAAAATGTATTCGCTAATACATTTACCGGCAGCATTGTGTATTATGTACATTATCATTTTTTGAGGGAATTTCCAAATGGAATTTTCAACTAAAAGAGTTTATTTATTCACCTGCATTCTTGTCATCGTATAAATAACTTTTATGTATTTTCTACTTGACCTATTTTAATAACCATTTTAATTATTTACGAGGTAGCAAATAATTTTTCTATTAACTTCAGTTAAATATTTTCATTCGATTATATAAATTGACTTTTTTATTTTACATTAACTTTATTTTTCAACAAAAAAAAGAAAACTAATGTATTTTTTTTTTTTTGAGATTTATTAGATAATTGAATGAATAAAAAATATATGATTTTAAAGTACCTATATGTAGAACTGATACTTTTTAATGAATATTCGATGTATATAATACGTTTCAAGAAGGTAGTAGTGAAGCAGACGATAGGTCTGAGTAAAGAAGCGTGATATAAAATATTCCTATATAATACAAGAAGGAATTGAAATGAGTAAAAATAAAGTAAATAGATAATTAATATATTAGGACAATTTGAAATGAAGATAGAAGCTGTCGTAATAGCAAGAAAAAATATAGTCGATATCAAAAGCGGTTGCACCGTGCATCTGGAATATTCGAGTATTCTCAAGCATTCGCAGTATAATCTACGTAGGTCAACCCCAGAGGAGCTTATCCACCAATGTTTTTCACGAGCCGCAAAGAGTTGGATAACGGAATTCACATCGTTTCCTCTCTTTCTCTCCTCCTCTTAATTCCTCTGTATATGCAGCAAGTTTAATCGTACGTGGACTGTTCATCAGCGACGATGCGAATACTAACCTGGCCCTCCCCGCAAAAGTGAATTCCGCTCCGGAAATTCAACGAGCAGAATTTATCATCCAAAATGCGGACTTGGACCAACAAAGAGGGTACGATAGGGGAATAGAAGTTAATCGGCCGTGTTAAGTTCTCTCGGCGACAACTGGCTTATCGAAAATTTTAATGATCACGCTTGAATTTCCTGACACTGCATCGTCCCCACCCACGCGTTATTCTTCTTCGCGGAGAAAATTCACTACCGTATATAGAGCTGTTGTTGCGATCTACCTTCCAGCATAACTTAATTTTATTCCACCCGAGATCCAGTGACTTATAAACGCTCGGGGAACCGGATACTCGGATGAAGTGAGAATATTCTCCCTTTTCTATATGCTAAACTTGTTTATTTCGTAGATGTTGATTTTTCTCGATGCACCTGGAAAACTGGTATATAGTTGAGAAATGTGCTTTGAATCTTTATTTTCTTCCTATTATTATTATTTTTACAATTATATGAGAGAAAATCTACGAAACTTTGTATAAAACCATGCTTAGTTTTCAAAGTAAAAATAGAAAATAATAGTATCCTATGAACACAAAAAATTGTTTGCCCTAGTTTGTTATTCTCCAAAATAGATTCAATAATAAGACAAATTATAGGGAAACGCATACTGTTATGTCGGTTACTGATCGCAGTGAATATACAACTCCAATGAAGGTTGATATTAATTTTTTAGACGATTCATTGAGAGATGGAGTACTCACCCTGTACTGATGATTGGACCCGTGGTCGCCTTACTTAAAGCCTTGATATAGGCGGTTAAGCGGGGAGATGCAACGTTGCAGTTTTGGCAACGGTTGCGTGAATTCGATGTCAGGTGGGTGTGCGCGAGCTTCGCGGAAGCGTTCGCTCCGTAATAATACAGAAAATGTATTAATTGTCAGTAAGTAATATGTCCGCATATAATTATTACTCTCAAGTGATATTCACATTCCTTGATGAAAATTGTGTTATATACAAATACTATTATATATAATACAATAATAGTATAGGAATAGATTACAGTTATTAGTATCGTCGAGATGATTAATTAAGCCAGAATAAGAAATATATGTTTCAAATAGACGTTCCAATTTTCTAATCGAAAAAATTAAAAAATCTTTTGATCACTCAGAAGAAAGGATGCTAATCTAATTTGAAGTTAACTATACCTTTTTATATAGATCAAAATATTAACCGAAGTAAATATTTACTATCATAACATATAAAATATTTGGTAATTTTTGCGCTATTTGATTATTGATTTAATATTATTATTAAATAAATTTAAAATTATTAAATAAATTCTTCAATCGAATATCTAAGCGCACAAACCACGCACATTTATTAATGCCATTTTGTATATATACATTGATAAGTAACTAAAAAATACATTGTTATTTTTAAATTAGTTCTTTACATAAATTCCCAAAAAAACGTTAACATGTTTTCGAAAACTCTTTGAATAACTCTATAAATGTTTAAAAGATAAAGAAGATTTCGATCGCATAATAGGTACATTCCATGTATAGTCAGGCGTTGGATTTATTTTGTGCATTTGTGCATGTTATAATTTTCTTAATAAAAAATAAACAAATTCCAAATTAATTTTAATTCAAATGTAAACCTAAATATGATTTTTCATTTTACACGGATACACTTATTTATACACTAGCGTCAGATACCCAATTCTTGATCACTTAAAACCAATTACTAATCGCTACTTTAAGTTTAATATGGGATATGTTGATTATCTTCGTCAAACATTATTTTTAATATATGATTTTGATAATATTCTACATTGTTTGTTCTATTAATCAAATTTTGTTTGTAACTTAAATATAAAAATGACCATCAAAGAATTATTTGATTAATATAAAATTTGTTCTGCCATCGATAAATATTAATGTTGTTGTATAATATATAAAGTTAAATTAATAAAGTCACAATTGATGAAGCGTTAATATTTATTAATGAAATGCGTTAATTTTGCTAATTTGTGATATATCCTACGCTAAAAAGTATATTAGTGTAAAATTTAAAGAGATTATTCACTTTAAATATATATCAATATTTTTGTTTAAAATTGACTCGCCATAATTGCCGCTTGTTATTCATTATGCAACAATGTTAATAACTTTACCCGTGTGGAAAAAATTTCATGAGAATATCATCGGAAAATATTTACCTGCAAACTCGTGACTAATGACTCGAAGGCGCGATTATACAAAGTATATTTTTTAGTATAAAAGATATATAAATTTTAATAAAAAAAATGTATATTAAAAGTAATTAAAATAATATTAATACCTTGCTAAGAAATAACAGTGTGGAGAAAATTTCATGAGATATTCATTGGAAAATATTTACTTACAAAATCG
Source organism: Theocolax elegans (assembly GCA_026168455.1). Taxonomy (NCBI): domain Eukaryota; kingdom Metazoa; phylum Arthropoda; class Insecta; order Hymenoptera; family Cerocephalidae; genus Theocolax; species Theocolax elegans. The sequence continues at coordinate 14,309,928 of CM047425.1, read as the reverse complement.
TGGCTTCGAGTTAGTAGCCACGATTTTGAAAATTTTTTTGTCATAAAGTCACTTACATTCTAAAATAAAAAATTACTGTTAAAATTCCTTTTATTTATACCTACTTTTTGCCAAATATCATTTTACACAATGATATGATAATCTGAATTATTTATTGTTATTTTACGCCACTGGATCAATTATTATTTATTTATTTTTAAAATTGTAACTATTTGATGACTCGAAACCACGATACTGCAAGGATTATTACTATTAATGTTATTTAAATTATGATAAAATAATTGTTAAAATTCGTTACAAAAATATGTTTCTGAATTAAAGGAGACTGGTACCTTCAATTTGCTAATTTTAGGTTAAGTACAAAAACATTTAAATCAAATTTCAAATTTCATACCCAGAATTTAACTGAGAGTAAAATATCGAAGGTTTGAATCTCCGAAGGATAATTCTTTATTTATAAATTTATAATTAATTAAGCGTCATATTTTTGTAACGAAATTTAACAATTATTTTATCAGAATTTAAATAACATTAATAGTAAAAATCCTTGCAGTATCGTAGTTTCGAGTCATCAAATAGTTACAATTTTAAAAATAAATAAATAATAATTGATCAAGTGACGTAAAATAACAATAAATAATTCAAATTATTATATCATTGTGTAAAATGATAATTGGTAAAAGGTAGGTATAAATAAAAGGGATAAACGTGTTAATGACATCTGTGTATAGAGCAGTAGACAATGAAGAAGATAGTTTAACTCGTAGACGAAGAGGGTTCCCTCTAAAATCGCAACAAAAAGATCTTTAATACCCCCACGTATCTCTCGACATCCAAGGACGTACGCGATAGTCCTCGCGCATTATCATTCGCGCTCTCGCAGCTGTAAATGAATTTAGTTGTAAACTACCAGCCCGGCCGGCGATTCGATTTGCATATAGACGGGCGCTCCGGCAGCTGCATCGTAACACCGTCGAAAGAGTCTTCGTGTCTCACAGGCCCCAGGCCTCGGGCCGGTCTTTGGATCGATACCGCACTGCCCCTTCGCTTCGACTCCACGGCAAAGAGAACAGACACAGAGAGAGAGATAGGGAGAGAGAGAGAGAGAGAGATAGCTTTTGGAATATCGCGTATCGATATTAGCATAGGCGACGGAAACTCGAGGAAGACGGGAAGGGCAAATATCGTCCGACGATTTGAGGAAAACCACAATCCTTGATTCCTCACCGGGATACGTAGCCGTGGAGAAGCTTCTATATTGTTCCGGTCAGTTTTAGGAAATATTCAAATTTTCTTCACCTTTACACCAATGATGATGTAAAATTTTTCAGCGCACGGACAAAATTCAAGAATATATCATCTACAAACATATTTCTTTTTTTTAATTTTTCTAATTAGAATTAAATATAAACGTAACTCAACATTACATAATAAATTATGTTCCACGCAACCGTCTATATGAACAGTTAATGCAATAGTTATTAGTTTTAAATTTAAAAAAATGAATGTAATTAAGTGTAATATTACAAAAAATTTTGAACATTAAGTAAATCCGCATTTTAAATTGCAGTCCATGGATACCGAATTCGAATTTATCCACTACTTTGATTTTCTGTATTAAATTTTGTGTGCAATGTTAGGAAATGGGAACATACAACTCCTTATAACATACGACGATTCGAGAGGGTGAGGATAAATGTCAAAAAGAGATTTCTTGTGCTCTCTAATACATATATATAAAACATTACAACCAAGATGTCCCAAATACATGATGCAAAACCTCACACTCCCCGGCAACATTGCAATAAGAATAGTAAAACTGAAATAAGCGACTTTACTGCAATTTTTTTCATGTCAAACGGTGAAAAAAAACGCGGATTTTTTTTTTCTTATTAATTTAAAAATGGAATACATATAAATGAAAATTTTACTGAATGTATAATGTAATTATTAAATGTAAAAAATTTACATTAAAATTCGGAAAGATTTATATTAGAATTTAAAATCGAGAATATATAATTTTATCAGCGTTCAGTTCATATCAATTAATTAAACTATTATATGCAATTGCATTTGTTAATGAGTTTTACATATTCATTTGCTGATTATTCAGTGAAATACAATGTTTATGAATTTAAATTTAAAATCTTAATGTAAAAAGTTTATTGTTTATAACTAATTAACTATAATTATAGTTACTCTACCAGTGAGTACTGATTAAGATAATTAAGATCGGTATATCACCAAGTTTTATGCTATTTTCTGATAATCGAATAAAAATAAGATGTTGAATAATTAATCGTCAATTATCTGGGTTTGAACTAGTGGAAAACGTACCTATATATGAAAGTATGAAAAAAGTATTTGATCATAGATATCTTTTTTAAAACTGATCATGCACTATAGAGCAATGAATCAATCTATTATATTAAAATATTCAAACAGTTGAATTTCAACAGCTAATCTCAATCTCAAACTCAATCTCAATTTCAATTTTCAAATATTGAAAAATAAATGAGGTTTTTTAAGAAAAGAAATCGAGTACTCGAGTACCTTTGTAAATTGATTTGGTAATAAGAATAATGATGTAAGCTGTTTGCGTAGAAAACAGAATTTTATATAATAACATAAAATGTAGTGTACTGTCCCTGTGTGAGTAATGTAATAAAGATAAGACACCAAAAAGTTTTGCACATTATTTCGGAAAAAATATTTGTTTGCGAAGAAAATTAATTTTGAGAAGGGAATAAAAAATGAAGTAAGTATGTGAATGAAAGTAAAAGAAAAGTAAATTGGAAAAGGTAACATTGGAAGCAAATAAGGGAGAGACGCAGAGGCGCAGGGATAACCGGATTTATCCGCGGCTACTGTAGTGTCATTTGCCGTGGGCTTGGCTTAACGCAAACACTGTGATTCGGGTCGATTTGATTACCAGCTCTGGACTGCGTCGTGCATGTTACGTGAATACCAATTGCGTCTTTTCTTTTCATCTACATGTATATACGCATCGATTCGGTAGGTTCCAGCTTATCTGTGCATGCACGGTGAAGAATAAATACATCGCGTCGAAACTGGGTATATCGATTTTACGATGCGTCGATGCGTGGCTGCCGTTTTATTTAGATAAATAGAAAGGAAAAGTGACAACTCAAACGACACGAGGGCCATTTAAACTTTTCCAGGGATTTCCCGGACGCGCAACAGAAAAACTTTTCTCGGATCAAGTTCCCGCCAGATGGACCGCTGCCAGAATCTCATTGTTCTCTTGGACATTTATTTATTTGCGGGAACCCGCTAATAACTGTTTGCTTTCTCTTTCTTTCTCTTTATCTATCTTTCTCTATCTTTATATTGTGGACGTATGGTATATACACAAATAAAGCAAGGTGGACGACATTAGGCTGGTTTCGCCCTTCTGAATTATCTGGTTTAGCCAAGGAAATTGAGGGTCGCGGCTATTTGCACAATCTTTTTGAACCGAGACAGAGAGAAAGAGAGAGAGAAGGAGAGAGAGAGAGGGAGAGCCTGCAGAGTGCGCATCGCTCAAAGACTACCCAATAGCCTCGAGCAAGCTTTGTATCCTTAAATTCGAAACTGAGAGCTTTCTTGCCACTGGGTGAAAAAGCTATTTACTACCACATATACTCCATTACTATCGTTCATTTATATTGATATATATTTTATATTAAATAAAAATAGAAATTGCTTATATGCAAATGGAATTTACAATGAAATTTATTCATCAATACGGTATAAAATCTGTTAATAACATATATACTTACAAATGTAATTCGATTAAGATGAGACTAATTGTATGTAGATAATTTATAAAATAATCATAAGATAATGATTGAATATGTGTAAATAAAAAATTATATGCAGATGATTTTTTATTCATTTTATTGTTCAAAAGTTGGATTTACAGAAAATTAAATTGTTCCACGAGCTTAATAGAATTAATGAAACTAATTAAATAGACATTAAATTACTTTTTGATAAATTGCAATTGTTAAATTATCTAGGTATATTTTATGCCAGCCAAATTTATCTTCGCGTATGCCACTAACTTCGTGTATATCAAGTTATAAATTACATACTACCAGCTAATGTAAATTACATTTTATTTTATTCATTAATATTTATATTTACTTGTTATTACAATTTTGTAAAATTATATTCTAGATTATTCATAATTTAGCACTCGGTTAAAAAGTTTAGTACAAACATATTTTAATTCCTCGACATTTATACATTATTTACGTACAGTTTTATTTGGAACGTGTTTGTTTAATTAAAGAATAATTAAGAGAATAAAATGGGTTATTTAAATGAATAAACGAAATTTGAATAAAAGTAATTATAGTAAAGATAATTATTTAAATAATGAATTGTAAATTAGACGATTAAGTGTAGTTGTATACAAGTCCTCCTCTCAAGGATAATCCGATTCTTACATTGGATTTAGAGGGTACAAAGTGAATGCTTCTTACGGAATGGTGCGTCCTGTTGTACAGTATTAGGATTTTCCGCAAAGAATAATTTTAGGGTTAGCCTGATTGAATTGAAATTAATTAACTACGTTGTATATATGCATATTCGTCAATGATAGTTTATAACTAATAAATTATACAGGTTTGACGATAAATTATTTATTAATTTATTTACTATTTTATTATTTTAAAAGGAAAAACATTCATTTTTAACAATAAATATTTATTGAATATTTAGATTCGCTAATGACGGCTGACTAAAGAAATTAAAGTAGTTCTTTATAAAGTGTGAAAAATGTCAATAACCGAATAAAAATGAAACACTATACTTTGAGTTTAAATAGAGTAATTCGTGTAAAATGTGAAACTCGGTATTCACGCATCATATACCAATATTCGAGGCACGATGCCTCAAGGTTCGAAAATAATATTACGGGCAATAAATTGATGAAAGTCAAAAGGGTAGACGCGCAGTAAGGCGCATCAGCTTTCTTGAAAACGGTCGCGCGCGAAAACGTACTCTCGTTCATTTCGCGACCGATGAGGAGAGTAATCGAAAGGCATTACTCTCGGGAAATATACTTTCGTTCTTCCTCTTTCTCTTTTTTCTCTCTTTCGCTCTCTTCCTTATCCTCTATTTTTTTTTACAGAAACGCTAGTATTGCTATTGAGTCAAGAGAAGAGAATCGCGTCGACGAGAAGCGGCTACATTCATTACCGGCCCCCGAGCTGCGGATCAATCTCATTTTCTTTTCATCTTTACTGCTTTGCTATTTTTGCGCTCGATAGAGGCGCCGCACAGGCCCATCTCCACCATTGAATTTGCCATCCTTTTTGTTTTCTCACTTATTTTTCCCTTTTCATTTCTAGTTTCAAATACATATATCTATATAAACCCACCCTCACTTTTTTTGCCTAGCAAATACTGTACTTCAAAGATATTTCCATATCAACTAAATATATGATTTAAATGATTAAACGAAAGTGTTGCGTTACAGTTAAATGAAGTCAGTTTAAATAGGTAATTAGGTTAATAATTTACTACAAATTGTGGAGATTAATTTTACATTTATTCTTTACACGTGCACGTATTCTATATTTTATACTTGTATTTATTTTAATTAATACGCGGTCTCTTTGATATAAATTGTATTATTAAATGTTAACAAAAACCTGTTGTGTATGCAATACTTTTAAAATTAATTATAATTAATGTTTTAAAACACTTTGTTACGCACCTCCATTAAATGAGATTATTAATTATTTTTATAATAAATATTTACTTCTCATTGTTAAAATAAATGAAGTAGTGACAGGGTGCATGAATTTTTATCCATGATTTTTCACTGTACGTCTCTCGCTTTGGTATTGTTCTGCGCTTTATAAACAACGGCGAATCGAACGTCAACGAACACAAAAACCTAGGAATAGGATATATATATACACGGGGGATCGAAGGATCAAACATCGACTAATTGTCGAATTTTAACAAAACTCAACGAAATAGATGGAATCGTGAGAGTACATTCGCGAGATGGAATAGACGTTTTTGGGTTCAACGTGTCAACACGTGTCAGGATAGAATATAGTGAAGGATTTACCATCGTGTGCCGATGTCGACGAGAGAGATTTTGTCACGTGTTTCGCACGCGAGATCGAGTAACCCGTGAAGATCGGATCGTCCTGGTATCTATACCTAGGACATGGCAATTTCAGTAAGTGTCAACTCACTCCTCTACTTCCGTTCGGGTTAAATTTCAACTCTATTAAAAAGGAAATACAAGATTTTTACGTCACTTATGACGAGAGTACGCGTATTACATGGCTCGATGAATTTTTCCGAACTATATATTTGTAGTGAAAACGAATAAAAATCGCATAGAATTTAGATGAAAATTAATCGTTTCGTCATTTTGTAAAATTGTCACATTTACTAGTTTAAAGATGATGAAATTTTACTCACGCATGTATTCTCTACGATTTATTCTATTATTCCGTATATAAATGAATAATAAAGAACGATATTGTCAATAGCTTGCAATTGGTTAATAAATTTCAATTGAATATTCTAACACTAAATCTCAAACAACAATTTTGAAACTGTTTATACATGTAGAACATAAAGGAATATGAATTTATGGGAAAAATTCGAGCTCCTTCGAAAGATAAAAAGATCGTTGTGAAAAACGTGATCTAAATTTGCGATAGAACATGGGCAATATTATGTACATGTGTATATAAGTAAATATGCGCTACATCTAGAAAAGACGTGTCTTACCTACGTCAGTACCTATTTGCTACTAACATGTCTCTTACAAACACATCAACACCTACACACACGTTATCATCCAAATTTAAATTTTGTTTTCTCAACTTTCGTTCACTTCACCAATTTATAATTATTTTTTTCGCAAAAATTGTATTCAAAGTTATTTAATCAATTTATATTTTAATATTTTATAAAATGTAATATGTGTATTTATGTTAAATTTAGATGTACACTCACGCTGTTGTATTTAATTTTATTATCTTCATATGTAGACATATCTATATACACATACAAGCACATTTCACTGTTAAGCTTGTCAATGCAATTTTGTTCTAATTCACCGTTGATCCATTGATTAAATGAATTATTTATGAGAACAAATTGGACTGAATTTATAATGATCTACATAATTTTAATCGGACACAAGTTATTTACGTTATAGGACTATAATACTTCTTTTTTTTCTTCATAACATCGTAATCAACGTATTTTTGAAATCTAAATATATTTCGATGGAATGAAGACACTACAAATTCACTATTAATCAGAAGAAAAAAATTTGAAACGATGATTAGGCATATACATATTTAGCTAAATTTTGGCTAATGCAAACGATGCTTGCTAATAATAAACAGCAAGCGTCGAAAATAAGCTTGTACTATTTGAAAAGATAATATAAAGATTTTTCAGTACGTTTTATTTTCGTTGTAAATTTTTTAACTTTTTCGTAACGTAAAGAAAATAAAGGAAGGTGTTTACAGCGTATCGTATATTTTATCCGGAGGAAGAAGTTTGTGCAACCATTTTATAAAAGTAAGGCGTTGTTTAATTCTAGAAACTTTGAGTTCCTTTTAAAAATCCGAAACTTATATAAGAGAATACACGTAACTTATTGTAAATTTATCAAGTCCAATAATTATTATTTTTACTTCCATATACATGTAGTAGGAGAAAATAGTTTTACTTTTTAAATATGCTATTTATTTTCATACGAATATATTGTCTTTTTCTTATCTCTTTCTAGATATTTTTTACAATTTTCCTTTTCACCAAGATTTACTTCACTTTTTTATACAAATTTATTCTTAATTGAAAAACATTGAATTAATATTTTATTTTATACTTTAATGAATTTAGATACACATATTTTAACATATGCAAATAATATAGGTATAATAAGCATTGTCATTACGGTTCTTGTAACCGTGTCTGTGATTCACAGAATATTTTTGAATCTAGCGTCCATAGGATTTATAAGAATAAGAACAGCACAAACGATAAAATAATTATAATGTTGATCGAGTAACAAAACGATTGAATGAATATATATTTAGGTAGCTCTCTTTTCAGAAAGATAACGTTGAATCCATTCGGCACTCAAGCGAACAAGTAAAAATTTTAGTGAAATCCAACCGAACAAAATCGTTCGACAGGTCTCTCTCTCTCTCTCTTTCTTTCTCCCTCTCACCGAGTGAGTGTCTGTCCCATCGAAACTAAAGCTTCTAGAGATTTTTCCTAATGGCAAACCATGTAGCTGACAGTCTTTGTTTTCGAAATCGCGAAAGACCCCGACACGACACTCCTTTCTCTATTATCCGGATAAGTAGCGTAAGATAACGCAGAGAGCCAAGGTAAAAAGCCCATAGTGCGAGAAAGGCCGTCTTTGTTCGTCCGCATTTGTAAAGTAACGCGCGGAGGAATCCGCTCGGCGTTTAATCCGTCGCGCAGGATTCCAAGCACGAAGCTGGGGCTCCATATTGACTGGGTTGGACCTCTGCGGAAGAGAGGGACCCTCGACAGTGTAGGGGAATGCGTGGCACCCAGTCCTCTCGGATACACAGCCGGTGGTCGAATTAGGTATGCCAGCGCTATACCACCCTCGATTCACTTTTGGAATTCCCGCGCGTCGCGAGGATGGAAAGAGAGTATAGGTCCAGCTTTCGACACCGCGCGACCACCCACATATAGAGGATCCGGGTGCATTATCAGAACGAAGGACGAAACCTATACGATCGGAGAGGATGAGAGAGGTGAATTCTCACTGATAATTGATGAAGGACTCGATCATACCGAGATTCTGATTCGGTCTTCCCTCCTTTTACTATTCCCTCGAGGGTAGAATCATCAATTCATGATTATTATGAGAATAGTTTAATACATTTTCGAATTCCTTCTAACGATAGCTGTGTAATTTTAATAACTCTCCGGAAAATCGATACCTATTAGTTTTGGCATTTCCCAAGATTATTTCAAAAGTATGAACGACACGTGGAATGGATACTACACTTTATTCCTGTTGTTATTGATAAAATGTCACTCTATTTTATCTTCAATGTTATACTGAAAATCCAATTAGCAATGCAGAATCCTCTATAATTACGATTAAAATAATTATATTATTTAATGTGCGCGAATCCTACATTGAAACAACGTACTACCCATCAATATTTTCAATTAAACCCAACAAATATCAATCGTTTTTTCCACTTTTTTGCAATAAGAGCGTTCAAATAAAAGAATCGTGCGGCAACGCCCAAATCGAATTCCTTCGTATTTCAGTGGGTTTCAAAAATACACGTTAAACCGCACCCGCGACAAGTGGCTAGGGCAGACGGTACGTTGTTCGGTCAAGATGTACGGTCGCGCTGATCGAACGTAACGAAATTACGGAGGTGATCCACGCTTATAGCTCGCGCAGTTTAAAAGAAAATTAAAAAAAGCTACTCGCCTCGAAATCAAATTCAATTTCGATATCCACGAAAACTACGCAGAGCTCGTTAACGATGAAAGAAAAGAGAGGCACTGGAACAAAAAAAACAAACAAAAAAGCAAAACACACTACCATCCGGTAGAGTAGCAATCATTGGCTCTCCAATGTTTACCACGTTCACGAATTTCCATTTTTTTTTACCCGCGGGAGATCGTTAAAAACAAATACCGACTCGAGGGCCTATCGCAGGTTAAAAGATATTTGCCAGTTGACTGGGTGGGTTTCGCAAGACGAGTCGCGATTAGCGCAAACTTAGCTGTGATATATCCATGACTGTGGGTTTGGGATATTCGCGCGACTGCGTTTCTTGTAGAAATTACACAACTCGACTCGAAGCGTTTCGTAGGAGTGGATACAAGAGTGTCACGAATTACTTGCTTTGCGGGCACGTAGACTATAGCAAGAACTATTACTCGATACCTATAATAAGTAACGTAGTCAAAGAAACGAGACCAAACTTACTGACATATATATAAATTTAGTTATAATAATCACATGTTGATTTTAAATAATTGATTCACATGTAATCACAGTGTACATGCCACGAGTACACAAATATCGTTATGAAATATACATTATATGTTACATGAATTTATTTTCTTCAAAATAGGTTAAAAATTTAAATAAAAAAAAAATGTTTCGGTTGCCGATAGTTGAGCTAGTCTTGAATCAGGTCAACCTCCCGGATAAAGTAAGTAATAATACGAAATTTGTGAGGAAAAAGGAATGATAATGACCGGCGAAGGAATTTCTCGTGGAAGAGAACTAAAGCTTTCCGACTCGTTTCCTTTTAAACGCAACGTAAGACACGAGATGGCCGCGTCTTTTATACAGACTCACTCCGTAAGTGACAATCGTCTTTTCCCACTCTCCGGAATCTCCCTCGCAATCTCGTAGATTTTACTGACGAAAAAAAGAGTCGCCGCCTCCACCCTACCGTAAGATCTCGCAGGATTTCACTTTACCCCCACCTCCGCCCATAAACTTTTCGAAGGGATACTCGCGTGCCGATAAGCCCGATAGCGTCTCTCCGCGAAGAAATTTATTTCGAGCCAACTCCGGATATAAAAATCGCAAAGCCCCCCTTATCTTCGGAGCTACTCTCTCTCTCGCTCTCTCTCTCTCTCTCTCTCTCGCTCGCTCGCCGTAGGTTCGAGCTCCATAAAACAAAGTTTCGACTGGTTTAATTTCCGGGTGGCGTATTTAACTCGCTGATTCCAATATCGCTGCTTACCGAGTCGCAAAATCCGTGGCGGGATAACTCAAAAGGACGATTCGATATGCGTGATCGCCCCCCAGTGTTTTTTATTTACCTCATCCACTCTCTTTCCCTCTCTCTCTCTCTCTCTCTCTGATGAATTTCGTGCGGTCGCGCTCTTACAAAGCTTTGATAATTCGCCGCGTGTATAATTTATGCCCCGTATCATGCAGAACTAGCTGGTTTCGCTCGGCTATTGTGGATACTCTTCCGGATGAATAATTTCGGATGACTGTATAAAAACGGATAATCGATGATAAATAAAGTTGTATACGTTTTAACTCGATGTTCTTGCTGAACTGATTTTTATCTGTCAATGTATATATATATATACGTTTGAAAGCTATGCGGTTTGATCGGCCATATGTGGGATTCTTTCCGAGTATTTCTCCCGAGATCGGGAGCGCGCAAAAGTAGCGGCGAGGGGCGAAGGGGGGGGGGAGAGGGCGCAAACTCGAATAAGCCAAGTTTTCATCGATTTTCGATTGTGTATTGACATACGTGTCACTGAGAAAATTACCTATTTATATTCATATATTTATGCCTATTTCGAGTGAATTTTATTTTTAAACCTCTTGACGAGAGGGTGAAAACAAAATCTATTGTCCTATATACCTCGTGTCAATATTACTGTATTTACTTTTTTTCTATTATTTAAGTTACAATTAAATTTTAAAAAAAAGTATAACATTTAAAAATCTACATTTTTCAAGTTTTCATTGATTTTCGCGCGTGCAGCTACAAGTCACTGGCAAAATTACTCGTTTATATTCATACACTTATACCTATTTCCAGTCTATTTTATTTTTAAAACTTTTGACGATAGGGTGAAAAAATTCTATACTCTTGTGTACCTAGTGTCAATAGTACTGAATTAACTTTTTTCGATATTTACGTAAAAATTAAAAAAAAATATAAGAAAATTGAAATAAAAAAATTTATTTTATTCATAATATTCCTACTATACATAAGTAAGTAAAACATAACTTTGATCACTGTGTTTCTATAAGTTATTCTAATAACGTTTCCTCTATACTTCTACAAACAAATTTTAACTTATTAATGTTAAGACAGCTTTATAAGAGTTAGTTTGTGTTATAATTGAATATTTTATTTAGTACGACATGCTTTAAAAAAATGATATCCGTAAAAATGAAATATTTATAAAGATAAGATCCTATTGACTAATGTAAATAAATGATGGTTATTCGTATTATAAGATGCAAAAGTTTGAAATATAAATGAGCATTTGTAGATTAAATTGGAAATATTATGAATAGAAATTTTAAATTATAGTTAAATCCCTGGTGTGAACAACGATTATTGAAATTTGAATTAGTACATAATAAAATAATATTCTTTGTTAATCGGTACAATATACTTTCCGTCCGAGTGCATAACTATAACCAACTGTTTTAATATTATCTTGAGAGCGTCAGTATTATTAATAAAATGACGTATTTATCATGAAATATCGGTAATTCAAACGCAATGCAACATTTCAACCACAAGAAAAATACGTCGAGGTAGAACTATAACCCAGTTTCTCTCCCATCGAATCTTAGACCATTCCCTCTCCCCTCACAAGAGGCAGAAAATTCGAGAAATCTTTCTGTCTTTCCCGCGTGGAGGTAAGTAGTTCGGGCACGTACCGTGTGTCATTGACGAAAAATTCCTTTCAGTTGCGGCAAAGGAAGTCGGACTTGGCCCCGAACGCATTATAACTCAGGTCGAAACACGTCCAATGAAAAACCGGCAGACTGCCCGCGAAAAAGGAAGAAAAAATATATCGGAGACTCGCTTTTCATCTTCCATCGAGACCAACTTTTCCGCATTTTTATTGCAGTCTGCGTATGTCTTTCTTACCTATATAGAATCAATGCGTCAATGTACTAACTTTGCCGATCAGTCTCGTCAATTGGTGTACCGCGAAGGGAACTTCGTTCTAAGGACGCACGAACGTAAATCGTAAGTACGCACTCGTAACGGAGAAATCGTTTTCCGAAACCATTTCAAAATCCATCATCTTTTTTATCACCGAGTTATTTTTAAACCTATATCTTTGAATTAAAGAGCCAACTTTATCAAGATAATAAACTGTTTGTGTTTCAAAATCATTTGCTTGCCAAGCAGAAAGAAATCGGTAAATCCTATTTGACAAAAGAGGTTTCATCATTACTTTTAACACTCAAATGTAAAAGAATTTAGGAAGCATTCAAATATATATACCTTAGAAAATAATCCGTATAAAAAAATAGTAAGTTTATTTAATTAAATTTTAAAGACGACCTCGTTCAAGCAAATAGATATTATAAAAACCGTCATATTACAACTACACAATGTTCTCTCTCAAATCAAACACTCGTCGTTATCAAAATACTCTGTCCTAATCTACTTGCCCGAGCCGCTTTAAATTCGGATCAACAAATTCATTAGTCGAACCCTTTTTCAATTGATCAAAGAAAAAAAAAAGGGCTCCACTCTCTGCTGGGTTACATCGAGAAAAATCGATCGGGTGGCGGAGAAGAGTCCGTTTTAAATTTTACACAGGAGTGAGAGGATGGGGGAGGGCGTCGAGAAAGGGCGAAGATTCGCGTTGCATCAGGCGATAAAACAAAACAGGAGGGAAAAATTTACGGCGACGCTTTGCGCGTGAAAATGTCGGGCCAGGCGATCCCCCTATAAAGCTCGTAAATCCCAAAGCTCGCTCGAGCGCGCGCGTTTAAATATGCGTCCTCGTGCTCTCGTCGCCGTGTCCTGCATCGGGTGTTGGACTCGAACCGCGCGCCGAAGAGATGAATGGGTTCACCCTACCGCCGAGGCTCATAATTAACATAGGATGATGCTACCGTATAAATTACAATTACGGCAATTTACGCGCTAGGGACAACGGAGACTTACGCGAGGACTTACCTTGTTGCGCCACCTGTCCGCTCGCCGCTCATACAGATGCGACGTACCTCTTTTCCTATACCTCTATACCTCGTTTTGGTTAATTTTCTTTATCTTCCTATTATTCCGTTTTCTGTGTACACCCTCAATTTGCTATATGCTCAAATGTATTTTAATCTAACCTTACTTTACGGATATCATTCGTCTTACACTCGAGATGGCGTGTATTCATTTTTGATATACATAATTTATTATTCATTTTTGTCGAATAAGAGCGTTCAAATGAATTATTTATACGTGTGATTATTACGAAAGTTAAAATTAACTAAATTATAAATTGTTTATTCGTAACATCAAAATTATAGGTAGTATACTTCAGAACTATGCGATTGTTATGAGGAATGAACATGATAGTAAATTATACGTTTCACTGGGTCTGGATATTAAAAATATGTTGTTTACAACACCTTAAAACAGTAAGTGGAAGTATAATCTCAGACACAATGAAAGAAGATAACGTAACGCAATTACTTGTGAGTAATTTCTATTTTAACTATCATCAGTTAATAAATATTTGAATATCATTATTTTATACAAATTTTTGACATAATTAATAATTTTATGATACGATTTTAAGAATAAAGTAATTAAATACTGTTTTGATGAAAACAAAAGAAGCACCATTATTATCAGCAATTTAAACAAGGACTATTTTAATTATAAAAATTTAGTTAATTCTCCTATACCTGTCAATCTTTTCGGATCAGATCAAGCTGACATATTTAAAAAATACAGACGTTTTCAAAGAGTTTACAAATTAAACGAAACCCATTTGAAAAGCAAGATGTACCCTTCAACTGGAGTTATCTTAATCAGTTCGTCTGTGACTAATCTTACAATAATGTTGGAAAGAATAAAAAGTTCTATATGGTGGAATTACGAAGCAATGTATTTAATTATTGACAATAACAATTCAGATAGAAATTGCCGATTAGCAAATTCATATTTAAAGACATTATGGAATTTCCATATTCTATCTGCTGTATATGTGTGCAGAATATCGAAGAATTATGTACTGTATAATTTTAATCCGTATACGAATTATGCTCCGAAATTTTGGAATAAAATACAATTTAATCAATCCGTAAACTCTTGGAGATTGTTTGAACTTCCATTTAAAGAAGATGTCCATAATTTACTTTTAAACCGTAAGTATACGTATGCGAATATATTATTGTAACAATTAATTTTAATATAGATCATAATATACAATACCATTTATAAATACGACATGCTTTGTCAAACACGAAATTCAAATTGCAATATTTCGTGAAAGAATTATCTTAGCATTTATTTAAAAAAAATGTGAAATCAATTAAAAATTCATTTAGAAATCTATATAAGTTTATTTTAAGTATTTTAAGTATACATTTACTTATTAAGTTTAAGAATGTGTCGCCACATTTTAAGAAATAATAACTAGAAGCGTAAAGAACAGTGTTAAAAAATACTTTGAAATAAGCTTATACCTATTATTATTAAAAAATTCGTTTATGATTACTTTTTAACAAAATTATGAGAATTTAAATTTATATTTTGCATTTTGAATCCCACATTACATTTAAAGACGTAATTTCGTATTTATGAATAGTGCAATATATGCAAGTAAATCGTTTTATTCATACTGTAAAGTATGTATTTAATAATTTATCTTAATAAGTAAGTAAATTAAGGTCAATTGATAAATAATTTATTAAATTTGTTTTTTAGAAACAAGTGCATCTTTTTGCGATATCATTTATTTTGACAAAACGAGAAATTTGAAAGGTCATAATTTAAAAGTAGGCCTAGTTAAAAATGATAAAATGTACCGGTACGACACAACAAAAAGTGGATGTAGTAGATTCGTAGCTGCTGCGTTTACCATTATATGTAGACTATTCACACATCTAAATCTAACTCTTACAACAAAATTATCCAGTGGACGAGGATCAATATCTAAAGAAGGTGTACCAGATGGTTTATTTAAAGACATATGGGATGGAGAAGTTGACTGCTCGATGTACGTTTATTTTCAACGTGATTTTTGGCAAATACAAACTTATCCGTTTTACAGTACGGTTGTTAAAATTTTATCGTTGAAAAGATCAATGACAATGTATGAAATTGTTACGTTTATTTTACAATTGAAATATTGGTTTCTTATAACAATTTGCGCGAGTTTGATCATTCTAATGACCTACGTCTCAGGAGAATCGATACTATTAGCTTCCCTTGAATTCGTCCGAATGTTGACAAGTGGATTCACTTTAATACGACCGAAATGTTCGATTAAAAAATTACTACTACTGCTCGTTATATTAATCACTTTTATACTCAACTCTTACATACAAAGTCGTTTGAGCGCACTCCACGTAACGTTCAATTATATTTCGGAAATCGATACAAGTCTCGATTTGACTTCATCAACTGTCACCGTTTATGGATACTCGAGTTACATCGAGTTAATAAGTAACGCTATAAGAAAAAGATATCACACGATTACCGAAAAAGATAATTGTATCAATATTCTTGTACAAAATAATAACATAGTTTGTATATACGCTGACACTTTGTTGCAAACTTTAGATGTTAGAAGCAAATTGATTCATACGTCGAAAGGTAATTTATTCGAAAGGAGTGTTACGTATACTTGCTCGGAAGATCAGCCGTTACTACGAAGATTTAATTGGTTGTTAATGAGAATGAACGAAGTTGGTATTATCAAATTAATTTACAACGGTAATAAATCGAATGTGTACAGCGATAACAATATGGTCGGTGATATTACGAACGTCAATATTCAAAAATTAATTGTTGCTTTTTATATATTCGGTACTGGCTTATCAATCGCTGGTATAATTTTCATTTGCGAAGTTATATATTTTCAAATTAGAAAACATAATAGTAAAGTGCTCATTATAATCAACGACGTTCACGTAACGTTGGGTAATATAACATAACAAAAATTTCTTTGCTGCAAAATAATAATGTCGAATATTATTAAAAATGTGAAAAATCTAACCATTCGCTACAAAAGAAAAATCAAAGTTAAATTTAGAAGATAGGAACGACTAGGAATCTTAATCAGCGTAAGATCAACGTCACCACCACACTATTAAGAGTAAAAACGGTGCAAAAAGATTCAACTGCAGTGTCTCAACGTAGAAGCAAGTTTTTACCTTATTTGACTCGAGTCCAACAACTGTGTTAATTATTCGCTCTCGGAGAGCATAAAAACCGAAGCTCGGATACATGTATTTGTGATAAACGAAGGGAGGTTCGACGAGGCCGAGGGATATGGAAGAAAAAATCGAGGCCGAGACGATCGAGTGTGAAATACGTGTTCTTTGAATGACAAGTTCAAAAGGTTAAGATAAGGAAAGAGAGAGAGAGAGAGAGGGTGGGAGGGCGAAGGAGGGTGGAAAGAGAGAAAAGTGTGTATTCCGGCAAATTTATTCGGCAAAATAACAGAGATCGATGTCGCCCTGGCAACGTACCAGTAGGCGATCATCGTGACTTGTACTTTGTGCATCCGTGCAAACCAGAAGACTGGCGCCTTTTAATGCCGAGGGAATGTGTAAAGGGATTTTTCCGAACGACTGAAAACGCCGATTTCACGTTTCCCCAGGAAAATATATTCACCAAGACACAGAACCGTTTTGTTTGCCCTCCTTTATGTGTTTACTACCCAACAATGTTCTTCCACGCACATATACACACACGCGCGCCCACGCGGTTGAACCGAATGTTTTACGCGAAATTTCGCGAATATATGTTGTAAGACTGTGGATAAAGTAAGAAAAAAGAACTGCCCGCGAATTGGCAATGACCCGACAAACCATTCATTTGTAAACAGATTAATATTGAGAAATAGTCGAGAAAGAAAACACAGGATAGAAAAAAAAGTGATTGGACCAAGTTGTTGGTTAATTCTCGCGGTTGAATAATTTTCCATGAAATTGCGAAACGCTATTTTATCTTCGTGGCCATTATTTATTTATTTATTTATTTCGTTTTTTGTTACTTTTAAACGTTATTTCCGTTCCTTCTCGCGAAGAATTCGGATTTATATATGAAACTGATGGGAGTGTAAGCAGGTGACTCGTTCGGAAAACGCGGAACACGCGCGCAAATAAAAAGGGTGTGAAATCCGAGGAAAAAAATCGGAGAACCATTACTAGGGCGCACATTGGCACGTATGGTGCCCGTTTAATCCTCTAAATGCCATTCCCGTGTATGCGTCAGCTGTGCGACAACGAAAATCTCCAAGAATTCTACGTATATGAGTACACATATATAAATGTGTGCGTGATGAAAAGAACGTTTAAAGTGGGTTACATTTAACCTCGAATCTCTCGTTATCATATCTTTTTTCAAATTTATAGATTCGATTTTATACGATTTTTTGCGCGTTTTAGTTTTATTGCTAACTTTTAAATTGTATATGGTGTCTCGTAATTTAATGAATTTATGATATTAATATCTCATTTGATTATATAGTAAAATATGTAATGTAGTCAATTTATTATAAAACATAGGATCTAATAATTTATTATTATATAATTTAATAATATAAGTAGCGTTAATTTTACTTTAAATTGTACTTCTACATTATATCAATATTAAGACAAATTGTAAATCTTTATAAATCTTTGTCTGAAAGTGTTTCACGATGTATAATGCATTAGTCGTTTAAAAAATTGCTTGAAAATACACTTAGTGGTAAGTTTTAAAACATGTTTTTTTTTATTTTACAATATTATTTATAAGTACAATGGACTCAAGAAAGTAAAAGGTTATTAATTCTAAGGATATACCAAATCATAAAATTGAAATTATATTTAAATAAAATAAATTAAATATAATCTAAAATAATACACTATTAATGATAAATCGTCAGCTTCATCGATGCTATAGAATACGATAATCGATAATTAATAAAACTCATGCAATACGTCAAATATTTAATGCTTTTAACGTAATCAATTCAATTTGCATGAAAAAAAGTTGGGAAAACGTCATCGGATAAGTCACACAAGATCTGCATTGACAATCGGAAGAAGCGATACGTCATTTTCAATTACCCTTGACAAATTAGCGAAACTGATCAAGTGAATACGACGACACTTGTCATTTATTAATCCTGACTGTTAACTCGAAATTGGAATTTTGTAAGATAAATAGAGTATTATTTTTCGTTCAGTTACAACAAGTGCCCAAGTCATCCTTTCAACGTCCATCAAACCGGACATTCGAACCGAGGATCAATTGACTCACTCCATTTTAAAATAGGTACCTCTATCGATTGCCAAACTACACTCGGTCGACTTACTGGAAGTCCTTCGCATTTCTGTGGTGGCATGGATTTGTCTCAAAGGTCACTTTGTTCGCCCAACTTTGAACTTTCTCCTATTTCTCCTATCAAAATTGGTCGATTTTAGTGTGATATATAATATATAGATATTGGGCTTTGTTGATGTAACAATAAAAACATATTTATACACTTATTTTCTCTGTTTTATATCGCTCAATTATTATTATTGAATAATTGAAGAACAATATTTTTTGTTACATATTTTCTTATTCAATTCGAAATTTACTTCTAGCAAACAATTTCAAACAATTTTAAGATACGAAAATAAATACTACTGATCTTATTTGACGGTCGCGATCGCTACCAATTTAAAGTAAAATTATTTATTCACACTTTATTTTAGGAACTTGAAAATTTTATTATACGTTCGTTACGACCTAGGGCTTATCATTATGAATTATCAAATATACTATGTTTAGATTCCATTGATTACTGTGCATAAGAAGTTTTTGGATTTTCGGAGGAATTATAATTATCCAAGGTAAATAATGTTTAGAAAGCGAGAGAAAACTCAAGTGAAAACACAAAGAATAATGAAAGCAAAGATAGAAACGAAAATGGAAACGTAATTACAAAAGGACATAGCAAATATTGTTAACATTTCTTGCTTTACTCGTACATCTGACTTTCTGTACGCGCACATTTAATTAAAAATAATGAGATTAACATTACCGTTTGTCCTGTAATGGATCAACTTTTCTTTGTAAAAAAATGTATCATACATTATAAACTTGATTTTTAACCTTTCAGCAACTTGTATTTAATGTATTTAAGATAAAATTTTTGCAGTGTATTATCAGATATTAAGCATAATTGTTTAAGCACTTTTGAATAATTAACTTTTTTAATATAGTGGATTTTATATACCGTTATATGCTGATATTGTATAAATATAAAAAACGTAATTGTGAATTAAAAATACAAATGTAAAATGATTATATAAATTATATAATATAACATAATTATATAAAAATTATATAACTAATTTATACTTAGACTCGTAATATAAACCGCATTATGGTTTGTGTAAATAGTACCATAATTTCTTTGATACAAGTAATTGTGGTTTAAACAAGTAACATTCTACATTTTCAAAGATCCTACAAAATTTCAATCGAAAGGTGATGGGCTCGTAACTCGAAAGTCCTGGGCTCGTTTCCGGTCGATTGGTACAAGCACGTTTGCAGAATGTATTTTCATCAAGTGTTTTGTTTATAAAACAATACCATATTCTCGTCACTGATTTGCTTCGAAATGACAACATGAAAAGAATATATTAAATAATATATATAAAAAAAATTACGTATAATTTTTATAATTACAATAAAATATCGAAACTTTTTAACCAACGACCTGATATACTGAACCACGTGCCGGTTGTATGCTTAACACACAGAAGTTGTTGCTAGTTTCAACGTTACAGTTCATTGAAATAGGGACAAGCTTTTACAACTTAATTGAATCCTAATACGACTTGTGGAAACGATACCATAAGAGACCTATTGGGCATTCAATTTCTACTTTAGATAGATTAATATTATAACTTGAACAATTTTGATCGAACCGTCATTGAACCAACTATAAACAAAAACTTTTACCAAAACCCACGGATGTATAGAGTTATTTCATTAGTGGTTATTAGTGAATAATTTTTATCAATGTAATGTTTATATTGACATGAAAATTAAGAATTTTACAAAAGGTGTATGAATATCATCACGCGAAATTCGCTAATTAATCTAGATCGATCATAATATGAGATTTCCGTAAATGCAATTAATTTCGAACGCAGATGTACAAAGAAAAGTTGAATTATTAATTTCCCATTGAGATCGACATGCAGCTTATTGTAATAGCCATTCAATCCGAGGTTTATAATCAAGATCCGAATGTCCACGATACCGACAGGGTAATAACAGCCCCGATAGTTAATTACAAAGCAGCTCTTGTTCGGAAACTCGAACAAGTGTAGCAACGCTCTCTCGGTGGCGTCCAAGTTGCCCAATTAGAACTTAGTACCGCGAGGCCAGGCTTTCGAATCTTACTACTATATTTTCCGGTTCGAGAGTCCAATGACGATTTACACGAGGTAAAATCTATATCTCATTCGCAGTGTTGAATTTTCGTGTGTTCCGCATTAGACCTTGTGTAGTTTAGTTATAAAGACGGATATCTGGCTCGGCTCTCCGACTCTCTTTCGCGGAATCCACGAAACGAAGAGGAGCGCTTGCTGAATTATTCATCGAGGAGAGAAAAAAGAAGGAAGTAGATGCAGAAGCATAAGGAGAGTGAGAGAGAAAGATAATAGAAAAGGAAAGTCATTCGAGGCGCCTACGGCCTCCGCGTCATTTCCTCGCCTTATCCCTTGTTTTCTACCTTCCGTCTCGGGTACTCGCCCTTCTCGAGCCAACCTCCTTTTCCCTTTTCTTTCTCGTTTTCTCACTTTGCTGATTAATTGAAACGAGCCCGTGCCGATATGAATCAGCCATCCACCGGGTTTCCCTCGAGCCCCGTAGTTTTATGCCTGACAATGGAGGACCCGGTAAATGAGCGCATTGTTGTTTAAAGAAAAGTAAACGGATTGTCCTAGTTGTTGTATATATTGCGGATTTCATTATTCTCCTTAATTATGGAAAGTTCTTTATTCAACGTTAAACTCCTCGAAATGCGTTCTTAATATTTGATTAGCAATTACCCTTTGTTCGCTCGATATGCTTTTTTAAAAAAGTACTTTCTTAGCGAATCGCTTAAATGGAAAATTTATAATATTTGTAATGACCGAGTTTTAATTTTTTTTTTCATCGAGCTAGTACGTATAGATACTGTTGAGTGCACTAAATTCATAGCTAAATTGGCTCACCGTTCTTTCTGCCAATATTTACGAAAGTTCAACTACTAAAATCTAACCTTAGTCATACTAAAATTATAACTTGATACTATTTGTTTTACTATTAATTTTACGTGTTATTTTACGCGTCCAAAAAAAAGAATATCGAATTCTAAATGCAACGCAAAGTGTGTAATTTACACGTAATTTTATTCGTGCACATTTGATATTTAATTATGGTAAATATTAATTTTTATATTCCATTAAACTATAAACTAAAAATAATATTTATAACTGTTTCATAAGTTTTTATTTGGTAGAAAGAATATTTATACATTCAAAGAAATTGCTTTGCGTAAAATTAATAATGCTAAATACGGTTTTACGAGGAAAATTCTTGCAAGTCTAAAGAACTCTTCACAATCTAAAAAGAATCCCTGAATGAAAATTCCTGCCTTTTCATTCAGGAGGAATTGTCTTAAGATTGTTCTCAAGTTAGCATAATTCAAGGTAGTTCATACTTTTAGCATTGTTTAACTCTTTTTTTTATTTGTTTGTAATTATTTATAATACTTTTTATTGAATTTGCATTTAAACGTTAATAAGCATAATATACCCGAATGTAGCGTCATATATTGTTTGAAAATAATTAAATTTTTTTTTCCGAAGCTTTTGATTTTTAGAAAATTAAAATTTTTCTATCTGCTTTCATGATTTATTTATTTTTGTCCATTTTCTTGAATTGCCAAACTGTAGAAATTCCTAAACTATAGCTCATCTTTATAATTATTATATGTACATAACACGTGCGTATATTTGATGTATCAAAAATTCAAAAACAATGAATATTTACGATTAGCCTGCACGGTAACAATGGAAAAAATTAATCTTTTTTACATAAAAATTGAATTATAAAATAATATATTCATACATTTAATAAATTTATTGTAGTTTAATTAAATAAAAAGTGTAAGGTAATATTTCGGTTGAAAATCGAATGGTATATGTACGATTTAAAAGAATTGCGATAAAATACGCGCCTCTTCCGCAAATCCTTCATATTTAATATTTTTCGCTCCTCAAGAGCGGACACTTCCTGGCATTGTAATGCTTGGGAAAACGAGGTTGCAAGGGGTAGAAGAGAGAAAGCTCGCATTCGAGTTTCACGACACGCACGGTCTTTACGACAATTCGAAACGTGTCGAACTTTTTATTGCCCGTCATTAAGAAGGAGGATGTGCCGTGTGTAGGCCGCGGCGATTTCGAGCCCGGTGGAGTTGTAAAACGAGCCCCCGGTCCTTTTGGCCGCTCTCCTCCACCTCCAAACGCCGACCATCTATTACACACGAACTGACCGGCTTCGCACGTGACCGGGCTTGTTGTTTTATTAATCGTAAAAAAGTTGAAATGTTTGCTTTTCCATAAAAAGTAATTTCTTACTCGTTCGGAGAAGACATTATTGTTACTTACGCTCACTCCGCCCTCCCTCTCTCCCTCCATCTCCCTCTCTCACTCTATCTTTCTTTCTTAACTTCCTTACTTGCACTTTGTAAAAGATTTACAAATTTTGACAGGTCATGATTTAATTGTCAGTAACGATCTGACTCAACGTGTGGTTTGATATATTATAAATATTTAATTTGTTAACGTTCGTATATGACCTTTCTTCTTTTGCAGATCAATAAAATCTATTCTTATGATGAATGTCTTTTTATATATAAATATTACAATTTAATAGGTTGAATTATAAATATATATATATAATTATTGGGCAATTAATTAAGAAAATTAAATTTTACGTTTATACGGTCAAAGATATCGGATTTTTCTCAACGCTTGTTATAAAAGGAAATTTTGAAACCTACCAGAGCTCAAAACTTGAAGATTAACGAAGTTATAGCAATTCAACTGGATAAGTTTACATTTGGCAGCATGTGAAATAAAAACTTTAAATGCATTTCTCGGGTTTCTTTTTAACTTTAAATTGTTCTACGTGTCAAAGATTTTTATGGATTACAATAAAAGTTTGAAATTAGATTTGCTGCATGTTTGAAATATAGATAATATTTGAGTTTTAACTAGTCTTTAACTTCTTCTAAACCTACACTCTACTTTCCCATTTTAAATAATTACTTCACAAATTATAAAAACTGTTCGTCTTACGTGTATAAACTCGTATAGGCGCATATTTTTACAATGAAAATTGCAATTCGTTCGAAAGTAAAAATATTTTATTTAAAGGTTGATAATTATGTGGATATATAGAGATACATTGAAATTATTAGTATTCTACACTGTCTACGGGCTGTCAAACATAACAACAAAAAAACCAAACGTATTGTAGTTGTACATATAAGATTTTTCTACAAAAGAAATCACATATAAATTGATACTATTTCCTTCACAGTATACTTATAGTTCTTTGTATATATACATACATTCCTTTCTCTCTTTCTACGCATCATATTTTAATTTTATATTTCTATTTTACTCTTATTTGTATCTCGTATGTATAAAATTCATAAAATAAACATGCAATTTATATACACACACACGTAACACTTATCTGTATCCGTACTTATTGTATCTGTATTAAAAACCTGTGTTTAAAACAGTTCCAGTTGCGTTTGAAAGTGCGAATCCCATGAACCAAAAAAAACAAAGACACGCATTCAATGTTTTTGCGATCGCCCGTTTTTTCATGCGGAGACATAGGCAGAAAAAAAGGACTCGCAATAGCTATCCTTGGAATTCAGCAAATTTGTCTCCCGTTGTGTATATATACCCATTCGAAAGCGTATACTTCGTCTTTCATTTGGAGAGAGCGAGTACGCGCAATAGAAACGAGCTTATCGACGGCTCACAAAATGAAATTCCTCCGACGAGCGTGAGCGAATGACACCATAGGAGAGAGATACTGTGAGACAGAGAGAGAGAGAGAGGGAGAGAGAGAAAAAAACATATACGAAGTGTATGTGTATATATATATATAACTGCAAGGCCTTGTGAGATATTACCTCGGCTTCTTTTATTTATTTTCCTTTTTTGTTTCTTATTCTCCCGAAAGAGAATGTCGCTCGCAGTGCCAACATCCCTGTCGAAATCGTAGCGGAGCTTTCCTTTTTTACCCTGATAAAGAGGGACCTAAGAAAATGCATCGACGCGTCATGCTATTTTTCCGGAACCGAATAATACTCTTCCGATCGTTCGCGGGCTATCGTGACATTGGCCAACTTTCTTGATCCCGACTTCAATTTCATGGGGTAGACGTATACGTACTTCGTTTTTATTTTCACTTCGTAAAATGAACCTCCTCGTCAATAATGCAGTTTATTTGGTCATTCGCTGAACTTATGCGAGGATGTTTTTATTATTTTCGCTATTGCTTCGTCGTGGTGTCAATGTTTCCGATTATTTTAGATCCAGGGAAATGTTGCAACCGTAAAATGCCAAGAAATTTATTTGTTGATGTATCGTATAAATTAAACTATGTGCGGGATCCGTCACACTAAAATGTATGTGAAATCTATGAAATAAAGTTTTATGATTTTATATTCTTCATATATATTTAACACATTTTTGAAAATATAATAAACACATTTGTGATAAATAATGATTAGTTTTGTAAGTAAAATTATATAAAATAATTATGTAAAAACTGTTGGTTCACTTAATTTTTTTTGTTACTTTATTGGAAAACAATTCGACACCTTACGTTATTCAACATAATATAAAACATTGACAAGTTTATTATCAGTGAAATCACTACTAATCGACTTTCGTGAAGTAATGGTATAACGGATAAATTCAATTTTTTAGTTAAAATCGTTAGTCTTTGATTCATAATTCAAATCTCGAATTTGAAATCTTTTAAAATAAGGTAATAAACACATTGAATCCTCGATCCCGCCTTTTGATTTTCAATCTTTCAAGCAAAAGTGTCATCTCTTTATCTTGAGAGTTGTAGGTATATAGTCCCCCAGAATCTTCGATCCGTTCGTAATTCCACAATCGGTCCTTGATACTAATACATCGAAACGCAAAAGATGCTGAGCATTTTATTCGTTCATTAGTCACATCGACCAGATTAAATTCCTCTCAAGCCTCATTTCTCTCAATTCGACGAGGCGGAAGGAATATCAGAAAGGGTCGGGAGACACACGGTAAATCGGACAAAGCGTTGATTAGTCCGATTGTCCGTATAACGGGCCTTGAGAAACCCATTTTTTTTCCTTCTCAAGTGAAATTTTCATTAGTTAAGCGAGGAGGATGAAAAATTCCCGCGCAATGCCGGATTTTCATTGGGCCCACGTACATATCTCGTTTCTCGTATCAGCAATTCACGCGCTTTGACGATTTTTCTTAAGCCGTCCACTCTGACTGATTCCTTCGAATTATCTGATCTCAGATATTCCGAGAGCAAAAACTTTTAGCTCCAGCGTTACCCCTACCTATTTTATCACGATTTCTTCGTTTCTACGTTTTTCCTTCTTTTTCTACTTTTCTCGCTTAATCAAGTGAAATGGCTTTCGAAGGAATAATCCCTCATTATTTTTACTAGATTTCTATTACTCGAAACGAGAAAAAGGTTAGGATATCGTTTCAAGACTTTTCAATGGTACTCGACGAGTTATTTTGACGGGCTTTTATTTAATGTAAATGCAATGCCTTATTCGGAATCCAATCGATGAGTGTTGATTTTCACAGTTACGCGTTCTCGAATTTCTGTAACTCATTTATCGGATTTTCCGCATTTACAGCATTTTGCGACTTTTTAATGCCCGGCAACCCCACGCTTTTTTTCCTCTTTGCAGTGTGATTTTCAACGAGTTATGCAGGGAGCACGATTAATTTCGAAAAACAATTTTCGACGCTTGATTGATTTAAAAGTGGTTTTAAGGTTAATGAGAAATTGTCTACTATAAATCTATTTCTAAATGATCAAATAATCGGATGAAAAACAAATGCATGAAATTTTCAATTGAAATATGCTCTTAAACAGTGGATTCCATTTTAATTTACTTTTAAATCGAATCTCTGTATAAAACGCATTAGCACTCATGTTTAATCGTATTATGTGATAATATAATATACTAAATATTTCTAAATATATTTAAATATTTTACATCTAAATCACACGCATGTGAATGGCGGAAATTAAAAATTAATTAACTACAACTTTTTCGTAATGTAAAAAACTATTAAGTATAATTATTTTATTACAATTTATAAGATGGTAAAATTTAATCAATGCCTAACGCACATTTGTACAAGGTGTCTCAAAATATACGTTCGATTTTTTCCTTTGTTAATTAAAAATTATGATCTAACAATATCTAACGATTTAAAACATTTCTTAATTTTTTCAACATATTGTACTATTATTAACTTTTATTTGAAAGTTTTTAGCAAATTTATTGACAATGTAACTATATTTTAATAAATTATGAGACTTCGTACTCTGATTTTTATTCTATAATGGACTTACCGCAGGATATCTCAGACATTATTCCATTGAATAGTCAAATTTCAAACAGTAAAATTTAAATATGATTTGAATCAACTTGCATGAAACAAAATGTGTCAACATTGCAATAAACCGCCATTACATTTGCCAAATAACTGCATAAAATTAAAAATAAGGTAAATAATATCGTCGGGTTCTCGGTGGCCAAGTGGTAATTAGGCAACTGTCTGGTAAGCAGGAGACCGTCAGTTCGATCTTAACCTGGGGACGTTGATTTTGTTCTTTCTCAATTTTTCTTAAATTAATTTTCTGCTACCTTTGGCATCATTTAAGACTTAGCGATATACAAATAAGTCGCTAAAAAGAGGGTTTTGTGCAATATTTGAGAAAATATTGAATAACGCAATTAAATGCGGAAATACCGATTAAAATTCATACATGATACTTTGTAATAAATATACATGCACGGGCGATTTAGAGTCAAAATTTAAAAAAACTAACTAACAGTTAAATAATAATTTAATTAACATTTAGATTTTTTTGCAATTCTATTTCATTTCAATTGACTTAAATTTTATTTTTTTGTTACTGTTAAAATTTCAGCTTATTCGATCAAGTGGTTCCTCGACATATCCATCAGTAAGTCTATTATGGAAAAAATGAGAGTACGGATTCTCATAATAACTTAAAATAGTTGCAAATAAATTTGCTAATAAAATTTAAATAAAAGTTAATAATAATAAAATTTATTTAAACATAAGGAATGCTTATTGTTATTCTGGAAAAAATATTAGTTGTTAATATCAAATAGTATTTTCAATTTCAACCTATGCTTGTCCCTTCAATTTTAAACAAATTGATATAAAGTAAACTTTTTTGCTGCAATAATAAACATTCACCAATAAGATAAAATTTTAAATCTCTAATGTATATGTAGTTTTACGATTTTAAATATGGTAATTTCTATATCAACAAATGTATAAAACGTAACTTCTGAAACAATAGGTTATTAACGAAAAAAGAAAACGATAACTATTTTCTTACAGGTAAGAGCAACCGCTTAAACGAATTCTCACCCCTTGACTACTTAAAAAAAGAAATTTCATTAGCTCCTTTGTAAAGTTAATTATTACACGGTCGTAATCGCATTATACATCTGCATACCTTAAGATTCCCGTTGAAAACCATATTGAAACTGCCTGAAGCATTAATAATTGTCAAAACTTTTGAAGAAGTTCTTTCGTAGCTGGTAGACTTGGATTTCACTCCCTCCCAAGCCTCCCCTTTCCATCTTTCATTAAAATACCGTCAGTTTTCAAAAGCGCTTGCCTAACTTGTTTACGGAATTTTAATTGCAAAAGACATTATCGAAGCTCAATTTTTTCGCGAAATCAGAGGAAACATTCCCTGGTAGTTGGTATAGAACGGGGTGGGATAAAGGGGTCGCCGATACGGGGGGGGGGAGGGATGGCGTGAGTGAGAGGGGGAAGGGTTAGAATAGTGTAAGAGGTTAAATCATTTTCTTGCGTCTAGTCACCATTAAACCCGGTTGGCTTCTTTTCACGATCGCGGGCCGGAACGGTTTTTGGCAAGCGA
The DNA here is from genome assembly GCA_026168455.1 of Theocolax elegans. Taxonomy (NCBI): domain Eukaryota; kingdom Metazoa; phylum Arthropoda; class Insecta; order Hymenoptera; family Cerocephalidae; genus Theocolax; species Theocolax elegans. The sequence continues at coordinate 14,280,943 of CM047425.1, read as the reverse complement.
CGCGCCGCCGTAAATTCTCGGGATAATTCTTGCGCCTGCGCGTTAACCCACATAACGGAGGCGATTTATTGTTAAAGCTTCGCGAGGACTTTTGACTCGTAGAGCTACGAATCGGGTATTCTTTGCCGGTAAGCTTTTTTCGGGAGGGCAGGTTTGATTACGTGTATCGTTACTGCAGCGCTTTCAGGTTTTTCTACGAATTTACATTTTCTCGCACGCTTCGGCAAAAAAAAACGAGCTTCTATAGCTTACTTGGAATTTCTTAGATACGGTTGAGCAGTACGAGCTTTTCTTAATTGCCGATTTAAAGAATTATCTTTAAGGTAATGAGAATGTTAAAACAAAATTGTTTATCATAAATATATAAAGATAGAATACAAATCCGTGCATTTATTTAACGCTCATGCGTTTGTCGCTTAATTGGTCATTTTCATTCATCACGGACGACAATCGCCGTGCGTTCCAATTTGTTCCTGGCTATTTACAATCGTTTTGAAATAACTAAGTAAACGCTCACTTAGACGTAAATTATCAGTATGTGTGCTTGGTTAGCAATGGATTAATAACGGGAGTACATAACCGAGACAACGTATATTTGTACGAGCGAGGGTGTGTTGACTAAGTAATTCAGCTGTATCTTGAAAAGCTTCGTAGTCATGTCTAAAGTGACATAAAGCGCACCCCCCTACAAAACTTTTGTAATTAATTAATAATTTCTAAAAGACATTTGTATACACACCTCGTTATCAACAACAATATTAAATCTCAGTGCAATCACTGCAGAGGATCGATAGAGTCAATCACACACGTATATACACGCGCATGGTGATTTAATATTTTATCAGCGAGTAAACAGGAAACTCGAAATAAATGAGGAAGAGACTTTTCTGCACTCGCGTTTTTTTGTCTACACTAAATCTCATTTCTTTTATGTCGAAACAAAAAGCGCACGAAAAAAAAAGAAGAAAAAGAAAAAGAAGAGTAGATCATAAATTCGTTAGCGCCCAGGTATACGATAAAATATGCTTTGCATTTTCACTCGGATGCGGGCTGATTGAAAAAGAAAAACTCAAACAAGCGTGTGTGTGTATGTGTGTGCACGTGTATACGTATATATCTATATAAATAAACATAGTCCAACAATATAATCTTGAAATTTGGAGAACTCTAAGGGAACAAAATATAAAAGTGGTTTTCGTAATAAAAATGCGCGCGTTTAAAACTTCTAACCAAGCATAATAAATATCGATTATCGACGCTTGAAGAATCAAGAAAGTTCTTTCCCTGAAAATGCGCTATATTAATAGTCGACATTTCACTGGCGGTAAAGCGCGAGTTTGCATGCTGCTGTACAGACGATTATTTTACGGAAGGGGAGAGTTTACTGGGTGGGGAATTCGCGTGACCGAACGAAGCGTGAATTTCACTTTTATTTATCTTTTCGTTGGGTATGTTTCATCTCACGTTTAACACGCATCATTTTTATCGCGCATCCTTTTCATTTTCATAAATTATTACGATTTAAAAAAAAAAACACCGCGTATGTGTACTCTTGTACGATACGGACAGTATATGAACTTTTCGGACGTGTTTTAACAATGCAAGGCCACCGGGAGTTATTTCGCACTGAGTTTCCTAAATTTACGTGGGAAAATTATTTCTCGAGCTTTTTTTTTTGTTTAGGTCGAAGGAGACCCTGGGCGATACGGGAAACGCAAAATTTTCCGAGGCATTTTCCATGGCACATAGTTGCGCTTAGAAATTCCTCTGTCTGGTAAAGTATTCTACAATTAGGAAGATAAATTACCGATGGTGACTCTGAAAATAATGCATATTGTTTAACTACATAAGGTGTTTCCATTTTTTTAAATGTATGCATTTGCCTGTTACGTTGAACTTTGACTTTTCAAGTTGTCCTTTCGGCAAAGTGGCACTTTATTGTGTGTTTTAAGCAAACCGACAAATAACATAAAACAACAGAACAAATTGAACAGAAACACATTGAATATACGACATATTTATATTTTACAACAATATACATATATTTTTTTACAATAACTCATAATAACTTATTTTAAAAAGTGAATTAAAGTATGAATGTTAATCACACTGTTATATAAATATATATAAAAAACTTTAAAAGTGCATTTAATTTTAATAAAAAGTAGAAATAAATAAATTTGCAGAAGAAAAAATTCATTAGGTGTATATAAAAGTTAACTATTTCTTATAAAACGACGTATACTTTCATTAACTCGTGCAATAAAATTGTGTATTAAATTCTTTTCTTATCTTAATTTTAGCTTATATACTTTCAAGAATATTACACCGAATATACTATAACCATACATATAAACCCATATTAGAATTCGGGTTCATTACTTTTGATATAAATAACAGTGAGAATTGAAATAAAAGTATCCGTCGTAAAGTAATTTTTATTAAATCTCCGTATTATAAATTTCGCTAATATCTGGTATTTATCAAAGATAGAAAAAAGAAATAGCGAATAAAAAGATAATATCGTAATAATGATATAATAAAAAGAAAGAATTAAATATTTATTTTACGTGACTCGTTTTGAGGCCAAGGTGCGAATGCAATATAATTTAGCGGATTTCAATTTGTAATAATTTTCTAGCTCTGGGTATTTCGTTCTAATAACGTATGGAATAATACTCAAGGATTAGCCGTAATCTCTAGTAGAAATGTGATCATTTAGAACAAATTTTTCACTTTTTCTCTTTACTCTGAGAACGTAAAGTACTATCCGCCAAAGTTAAATGTAAATAACAAATATTCAAAGATTTATATGCATGCATGTGTAGGAGTTTCAATTTCTGCAATATAATTTCGAGTTTTACGAAATATCAACGAAAGCTCGTGTATATATATATATATGCGATTCTGTGTAACAGTATAAACAAGGAAGCACTCCAGACTATGTAACTCGTCTCCGCAACGTGAAGAGCACAAGCAGCAACCTTTTCTGCTTTATTCTATCGGCGTAAAATTCGCCAAGCTTTTGTTATATAGGTACATATATACATATACATATATATACATATATATATATATACACATACACATACACGTACACGTACGTACATACTCGGTGGGTTACGTTAACCGGCAAGAAGAGACGCGGGTCAGAGAGCAGCACGTGAAAAGAGCAGCGTCCGAGATTTAGCGCGCGTCACGTGCCGCAGGACAGGATTATCGGATTTCCGTGGAATGGCCGGTGTTCGTATAGCAAGCTTGAATCTCTTTCTCTCTCTCTCTCTCTCTCTCTCTCTCGCTCTATTTCTGTCTCTCTCACATAAGAAAAATTAAGTAATGGAGACGCGAGCAACCAGGAAAAAGCGCAAGGATAAAGAGATGAGGAAATGGGAGCCAGCAACGACGTGTAATGGAAAAAAAGTAGTTGCGATAACCTCTAATTATTTGCCGCGACAGCTAACTTTACTTAGGGTACTCTACAATACCAACTCGATTTATAATCCGAATCGAAAGTACAAGAAAACGGAAATGATTTTACAATGTATATGTGCGTTTATCTGTGTGTACCAAAATACAGAAATTTAATAGGACATGTGTCAAAATGTTTTGAGCTCCTTGTGTGAATCAAATTTAGTGTGGAAGTTCGGTTAAACTTCTTGTTATGTATAGAAGATGCGCTTACGACGGATTGATTTTAATTGAATTACAGATGGAGAGTATGTTCAAAATAAAGCTTACAAGAAAGTTGTTAAACTTAGGATACGTACATATCTTGATTAAGAACTTGAGTTCTCGAATCAATATGTAGCTCGTATCGAAAACGGTATATAGATACACTTGGAACAAGTGTAATTTTGCATCGACAGTTCAATATTAGATTCGTTGAAATCATTGTCTCGACGTATAGCTATACCAAACATTTACTGTATCGCAGGAGACTTAGTCAGCTATTGAATGCTCAATGCAAAATGTCAAAAATCATCACATCTAGTGTTGAACTTATTTATACTAACACTCATTTTTTATTACTTATTTTTTTATTTTTTATTAGACATCCCGTATACCATATTTTTTTTCTTAATTAATTGTTTTATTATTATATTCACGATTATTCGACAAAAGTTTATTGTTTACGGAAAATTGCAGAAGATTAAAATTGTTATGATTTGTGCGCTATCAAGAAACAATTGGCTTAACGACAAAAAAACAAGGTAAATGCGTTTAGCGAAAAAAAATGTGATCAAACTACTTGAGATAAAGTTGAACGTAAAGTCTGAAAAAGTTTGAAACAACTGCTTAGAATGGTACAAGTATACTTGAACCACAGGCAACTAATATTTTAATACTCGAGTAAAGTTGTGTATAGGTATATGTGTATGTACATATATACATAGGTATGTATAGGTAACGTACAATCCAAAGTCGAAGGGTTGTTGGACTAGGGTGGTAAAAAGGGGTCGAATCGGTTAATGTCGTTTGAAAGGCATTTGAGGGCGGTGCCAGGGTGGGAGAAAACAAGAGTAATTTTCGTGCAGCCTCGAATTCTAAAGTTTTAGAAGCTCTCTCGTCGCGCAGCGAGGGCGAATAATTGGCCCTAATTAGCGAGGCGGCCCGGGGCTTGATATGTTTACGCAACGGGTCTTTAAGCTCCGAGACGTTACTCACTCACGAGCTAGTTTTGCAGCGCGCGCGCGAGCTGCCCCTCTTTCCTCGCGCCTCTTGTGCGAGCGACCGTGTAGACTCTCTCTCCCTCTCTCTCCCTCCCTCTCTCTCTCTCGGTCTTTCTGCCCCTTTTGTTGGGGCGCGAGTGCGCGCGCCCGGCCGCGCGGCTTAAACGATAACTCGATTAAAAAGCAACCGGCTGAACCGAACAACGGCATTTAATTAACGAAAGTGCTCGCCCGAGAGTTTTGCCTCGGCGACGAGATGGAGGAATATCCCGCGGGCTCTCGAGACCCGCCACCCCTAGGTGCTTTCTTTCCACCCTATGCCCTCTGTCAGGAAATCCTCTTCTCATCCCTACTACTACTGGTACTGCTGGTGGTGCTGCTGCTACTCCTGCCACTACCACCACTACCTCCACTGCCTCCCTCGGTCCTCGGGCAACTCCCGACGAAGAATTACGACAATGCGCCAGTAATCGTCCTACAGTCGTCTAACTGCTTTTCTCCATCATTTCTCGAGCGGCTTATTCCACGCGTACGCGCGAAACCTTATCTTACCCTACCTTACCTTGCCTTACCTTACCTTACCTTGCCTTACCTTGTCTTATATTTTCATCTTTTTTTTCTTCCTTCTTCGACGTTTCTTCGACAAGCTTCTTTTTCTTTATTCATTAGCCGATCTCACTTGTCCCTGCGCAGCTTTGTAAATCCGTGCATCTTGAAATATCTTATGGAAAATGCCTTGTAAATTGGTAATAACGAGCAGACGATCCTTCGTGAAAATGAACATCACGACCAAATGTTTGATATCTATAGAAAATCTCCTTAATCTAATTACTTGATAATAATCTCCTCCTACTACCTCTTGCAAATTTTCATCTTGCATACTCGTTTAATTATTTTTTTTCTTCATTTTTATTACTACTACTACTGCAATTATTGTTTGAATACTATAATTAAATAGACGTAGAATAATTTAATTTATATTTAATTCATTATAATAAAATTATCAATGTCCATAATTGTTGTGTAATTCTAATGCTGCACAATTATATAAAATTAAGGTCTACTGCATAAACTTTAATTATTTAACAACATTTAGAAATTATCAAATTAGAGTTTAAAATGTAAATGAACCTCATTAAGTTAGAATCGGCGTTTTTACTGTTGGTACATTTGGTATATTTAGTATGATGAATCATGATTTCTCTATAATTAAAATTAATTGATCTTTACTAAAATAATAATCGCTAGTTTCACTGATATTTAATTCTAAATGAGATGTTAAATAAAGTTAATATTAAGATTAGTATTTAATATTTATTGCACAATTTTATATAAAAATAAATATTTGAAAATATATTTGGTTTATTTTTTTATTTTCAAAAAATCTTCACAACTGTCACATGTTATCAAATTTTCTCAAAACGTCATACATTATTTTGCTATTATATTTTTAATAACCTTCCGACGGTCTATTGAAATTACGAAAATACAGCACGTCACTAGACGTATGCATTTACAAACGTAAAAATATAAATAAAAATGATATTCGTCTTCATTATCTTGAAGTAAAAAAAAAAAAGAAAAAGTCGTATATGCATACAAAAGCTGCATATAAACAACATATTTCATGAGTATTTGCCAAGTTTATTTAGTTCCCTATCTTCGTTGCTTTTAATTTTTTTTTCATAGCGTGACATATATTTTTTTTCGATGAAGCAGGTAAGCTATGCAAGTCCAGAGAGCGACACACCACAAGGACTCGGCCAGCAGCCAGCCGTGCGTATTCATTTTGCCGATTTTCCAGTGGAACGGGAACATTTCATAGAAAACTTGATGGCCCACGTACATCACCAGTGCATTCATACCTGGGGAAAAAAAAAGAAAGGGAAACCACGTCTCTCATTGCTTGCAGATTTTCATCCCGCGGTCAGGCGTTGCGCGTATCAGTAATATTTGCACGCCCATATATAACTAACCTGGCACTCTGAAAGGACCTCCCTGCCACACACCCGCAACATCGATAAGAAGATAACAACCTGACAGCAATCCCAACGAGAAACACGTCGTTACCATCACGAAGGAGATCGACCTGTAGTACATTATTTTTTAAAGTTATTTCTTTTAAAGAATATTAGGTTTTCTATACCGTGGATGTTGGTACCGACCAAAATTATACGTAATGTATTAATTAATTTTAAAAAACTACATTTATTTATTATTATTTATTAATGTAAACATATATTATTATATAATATATAAATAATATAATAAGACGTAGAGAGATCCATTACAAAGTTGTAATAGGTGAGATAAAAATTCGTAATTATTCTTGAAGAGTTGCAGAAGACGGAAAGTTTAGAGCAGGGACGCGTATGCTGTGCTTACCATAAATTCTTATTAACGGGAATGACGTTGGTATAATGAAGAGCAGCACCAACAAGTCCAAGAGCGAGAGCCCAAAGCAGCCACCTAAACAACCGACTTCTCCATCCCTTGAACTCCCGCAATATCTGGCCCGCCTGGATGCCGAGAAACACTTGGAATACGGAGGTGAGGCAACCTGTGAAACGGCACGCGCGACGAGGAAAATTAATCGGCGATTAGCGGAGGCCGGATGAGTGGGAGGGGGAGGAGGAAGGGAAGGTGGTTGTTTGTCGAAGCGGGTGAAAGCAAACCTAAGACTCCTTCAGGATCGAATGGCCCAGATCCATACACGGTGTTTGCGGTGGGTAATTGATAAATATGGTTTACGCCCAGCAGAACTTTATCCACGTAACCCGTCGCCCCTCCGATGCAGTTCAAATATTTAACGTCCGCATGACGTCCTCCGGGTCCGAGGTAACCTCTGCCAAATAGTCGCATATGTATATGCTTTACGTTTCATTCTTATAGGTATATACATTTTTTAGAGGTAAAACATAAAATTGGATAAGTATATTTAATCTCGTACTTGGGACATCCCGGGACAGGTAGAAGAAAAATTACGAGACAATGAGCGGCAAGGAAGAGAACCGCGATAATCCATTGTGGCAGGAGAGTCACGATGTCCCGTATCGATTTTCCCGGTGAACCCTATGGAAAACGTTTCTACGTTTCATCACACTGTTACATGTTTCTCGTGTTACCCTCTCGATACATACGGTATCCGTAGAGGTTTTTCTTTCCTCTATTACCACTATCTATACCAGTTTTGTCTGCGGCGTTGGGGAATTTCGAAACGAGTTTCTTATACAAACGTAATTGAAAATTCAATCTAGACTTCATTAAACAATGTTTCCCCTTCCCCCTTTCTTCTAACCCCACCCCCCCTTATTTTTTTGCTTTTACAAAACAAATATATTCTAACCTAATTTGCAGTTAAATTATTTCGAAGAAAATATCAATTTCATTGGTTGAATTCATTATTTTACTAGAAATATTTAATACAGTTTGAATTTTAAAATAGACATTTATATGCTTTGTAAAACTGTTTACATACATTTGAATATAAGCAACCATATTTTTATACTTTCATAAAAATTAATTATTTTATTTAGCATTATATTTAACTCTACGTAAATCTTGATATTTAATAAAAAAACGTATTGTAATAAATAAAAGTTAAAGTAGGATTTAAATAATTTCATTAATTTGTATATTTGTTTATATTACTTCAGAGATATCGAAGACAAAAAGTTCCACGAAGTTTTTTAACAGACTATTATTACACACATATTGAACGTCGTTTATAGATAGTAACCAGAATTATCTGGAGCAAATTGAAAACTGTATACACATTTACATTTTTATTTCTCTAATACAACTTTTTATTATTCATCAGTTTGAATGCACCCTTTGCTCTTTCTATAAACGCGATACAATTACGCGGAAATAGAGAATGCAAACCAATATCCGATATATACCCAGGTATATCCATGTACACACACATATATATATACATATACCTATAAGATTCTAATAATAATACAGCCGTATAAAATAAAACGATTTTATAAAGTAATAAAAAGAATAGGAATACGTACCTGTGAATATTTAGGAGTCGGTCGATAAGCTAGAGTATAAACAATTCCGCCGAGCAAATAAGAGACACTAAATCGTTGCAAAACCCCGAAGATCCGAATATTCTCGAGTTGAGTACGTCCAAGCGTATTTAAAGAAACTCCAATAAGGAACAAATAGATACTCCGCTGTAAAGTAAGAGAAATAGAGAAAACAAAAATACGTAACTCGTTTAGATTTGCAAATAAATTCGAAAACCCGTTAGAGGATAGAGAGAAAGAGTGGTAGAGAGAAGTAGGTACAGATGTATCTATCCTTTCAGAGGTCGCGGAGGGATAGTGCTGGGAATCTAGGGAAAGCAAAGAAAGGATAGAAAGTGAGAGGTGGAGCGGAGAGAGTCCGGGGAAGGAAAATGAAGGTACACGGGGCGGAAGATCCGAAAGCAAACGAATCACCTTGACGATCGCCCAGCAAACGTGGAGCCTCCGAGTCCCACGGGAGAGCTGAGAAGAGATGGATAAGGGGATGCAGACTCCCATGATCCACATGAAGCACGGAAACACTAAATCTCCGGCGACGAGACCGTTCCAGGTCGCGTGTTCGAGAACCGGGTACCCGCCCGCGCCTCCGTTCACGAATATCATCATGAGGATGCTCATCCTGAAAATGGAGAGGTGGGGCGTTTGATCATCCCTCTTCTTTCAACGGGTGCCTCGTCACTTTTCACCCTACTACTTCTATACTACTACTATTGTAACTCTAACACCACCACCACCACCAGCTTCACCCACGTGTGTGCGTGCGTGCATGCGAGTATCTGTAACTCCAGACCCTAAGACCTGGAATGGCTCAATTACTGACTGAGAACTTCTGTTACCGATGGTTTCACTCCTGTGGGAGCTCGATAAGCTACTTGAATTATGTACGTGCCCGCGTGCCTTTTATTGTATTATCAGACAAATATATTTGTTTCCTTCATTTTTATACCGCTTCTTTATTTACCTAGTTGCACTACGAAATTATTCTATTTATCCTCGATAAAATACTTTTCTACTTCGTACTCCCGATTATTGTTAAAAATTATTCTATAAGTAAAAATCAATATTTATATATAAATAGGTTCGATCGTCCCAAATAATCAATAAGAAAATGTAATAATTGTAGTAATTGTATTATTTCTTTCACTTTATTAATAGATAATTGGATAATTATATTAGTTATTTATCTATCGTATGTACATAACCGAGTACCTTCTAAAATTATCTTCTTATTTACTTTTATTAATTTTTCATTATATAAATTAAGTAATAAATAATGTTAAAATATTGTCTAAAAGTATTATACACATTTATGGCAAAATAATAAACTTGAATTATATAAATAAAATTTATATATATATATATGTGTGTGTGTATATAATAATTATTTTTTAAAAGGAATAAATAAAGTTTGGTATTGTTTAGTTGAATAATGAAAGTTAGTTTAGAACGGATGTGTATAAAAGGTATAATGTTGAACAGTTTATAAAATCGAGAATTAGTATTTTTAATTGTCAGTAATTCAACCATCGGGCCTAAATATATATGTGATAAATGAAAATTAAATAAATTATTGTTACCCTCTGACGGTGTCGAGCGATCTCACTCTTTTCTTCGATTTAGCATTTTCCAACACTTGGTTTGAGTTCTCGAAGTTCGCGCATTGTTTGTTTACGCGATTTTTAATTAATTTTATTATCGACAGGCTGAGCAGAAATAATAGGATCGATCCGCAAGCGATGGCTAAAGCTGGAAAATGAAACATTGAATACACGAATTCAAGTATTGGAAATCGCCGCTTCCAAAGCCCAGGTTTATATTTACTCGTGTAATTAGATGCTACGGAATCAATTCATTCTGGGGCTCGAATGCATAAATTAGGACTTAATTTAGCAAAATTATCAGCGCGTTTCCCTAATTTCCATTTTAATCACTGTGATGCAGTCTTGCGAAACTAATCAAATAAACTTTGTCTTGGACTTAAATAGAGTTTATACTCACGCGTATAAGGATTCACTGGTTCCTTAATTATGCGAAAATTACAACTATTATTGTAATAAGCGCTCAGCTCGTAAATCCCGTACTCGCCTATTTTCGGCGCAATCTGACAGTGTACACCTCTAAAAATATAAACAAATATACGCTTGAACACCAGACGAATTTTGATCTTCACATTTTTGCCCCAAACATTTTATTATTTATTTATCGTACCTTTTATCCGAAGCGGATATGTACTTGTCATTTCTGTCAGTCTCTATAATTCTCCAAATTTGCGTTTTTGATGTATCAACTGTTATGTTAATTGTTTGAAATTCTGCAAATCCACCGATTCTGGTGTAGGGACACTGATTATTAAATGAAAATAAAGATCGGCCAATTATTTACATACTCTCTAATTAACGTGTTAATTATAATATAACGACTATATATATGTAATCATTATATTCTATATATAGAGAGTGGGTGTCTCGTGATTACTCACCGCAGTACAATCGGATGATAATGCATAAACCCACAGATTGGATACATCCATTTGACTTTTCAATGAAACACATGCTTCATCAAAGTTTAACTCTTCATATGTGCAGTCTTGGGCTATTTCCATTGCTGAATCACTTTTGCACAATTGATTACGAATGTTCGTTCAGTATGCTGTTAATTAATTATTATTATTAATATTTGTTTAATACTATTTAATTACAATTGTGTATTTTAAATTTATTCGTGAATACCGCTTCATTATACCACGTGTAAGTGTCCAATAATTAATTTAAAAATATATGGAGAATTTTTTTAAAAATTCCAGAATCGTGCTCTGCCTATAGTCGCAATTTAAAAATAGAAACACTTATCCGATCGATTCTTGTAACAATTAAATAAATTAGTTATTAGATACTGCAAAATCTATTAGGTAAATCATTTAATGGAATTATAAATGTTTAAAAATGTACGGATTTATATACATAAGTATGTTTCTACATACGTACCATTAATACATTTTTAATTTAATAAATTAATGGAAATCTGACAATGTCTTCAATTTCGCTTATTGACGTGTTATCAAAATTTAGACTGACCTGTGTTTTACGAAATACTTGAATTATTCAATACTCGCAACGGAGATCGGTATAGCGAAACAAAATTGCACTCGTGACACTTTTCACTTTCAACACTTTCATATTTTACAGAGGCTAACACGGCTAACTATTATTACAATAGTAAATACAATCGAGAAAGCAGATTCGATGCGGATATTATGTTATTACTGTGCACATTATCAATGCCCGATAACCGTTACTACTTTTATTAAAGAAATATTATCAGAACATCTGACATACTCATCGACACCGTCCACCAAAGTAGCACGATAACCTGAATACGCAGGTCCCACACGCGGATCCCCCACTATGTAGCAATTTGAGACTTTCAATCGAGCGACGGGCTCATCGATATGGCAAAACAGGAATTTATATAAGTACCTGGTGTCGCGTCACTACAGATTCTAATTAGAATTTGATGCCTTGTTAAAAATATAATTATATATAAACGGTGGGATAATATAAAGTTGTAGATTAACATACACGTTTTTTTATAAAAAAATGTTTAATCTTATTTTTATTACAGGTTAATTATATATAATATCACGATTATAAGGAGTTAACAGTTATTTTTGGAGAACTCTGAATAGTTGTGTCTTTCCGCAAATATCAAATAATATTTTTAATCATATTTACTTCATCAAATGATTTTCATTTAATGTTTATAGTTAAAATATTTATCTTTTATATAGACATTTCTTAGTTACCCAAACACATGGCTTATTAATTAATCCATATTAATTGGTTTTTAACATATTTTTTGCTGAATTGTATGTAATACCTCTTCAACAATGACTACTTTATAAGGAATGACAAAAGTACCCTGGTAGTAAAGTGTTTCTTCGACCAACACTTGGTCATTTAACCAAAATGGCCATTCATCCATAATTAATAGGCAACAAATCGCTTCACTTAATTTTAAAATATTTTATTTCTAATAGGGTGATTGCATTATATACAAAAATGTGGTTAAAAGAACTATTATGAGCTAACCTGGAGACTAAAATGTTCACTCGTAAAATACCTCTATAAGATAATGACGGAGTAATTTGTCATTCGCAGTGATATCTGAACTGTAGGTGCTATAAATAGTTTATGCTAACATTTACAAACTATACAGTAAGGTACTATTTTTGTTAATTCACGCTTAGATTACTAAATATTTAAAATAAAAATTTGGCTTGAGAGGTCAATTCAAGTCAAGTTTTATTTGAACGAATTGCTCAATATAATATCCATCCGTAAGTTATGTAAAAGAAAGAGGATCGGCATGTGCGCGTCTACGTAGGGCACTGAAACAATTGGAATTTCCATTCGGACACTTATCTCGTCTCCTCGAATTTTTAGGCGATTGAAACTAAGTAACCGATACCCATCATCGAAAAGTATGATTGCATATCACTCGAGGAGCCAAGACAAACAGCTATAAGAAGAAACCAGGTGGAAAGAGAAACAGACGCGCAAAAACATGCATATGAGGATCGGTAGCGTTACGAGCGGAAGATTGAGCCCGATCTCGAGCGAGTATACGCGAGGAATGAAATCAAGAAATGCACTTGCACATCGATTTGTTTGCCTTGCCACCATTCCCCAGCGAGTGGAAAACTTCAACCGTTCGTTTCTTTTTATTCCCCCGCCAACCCCAGACTCCTCTTTGTCTCGTTCCTCTTTTACTTTGTCTCACTTCTACTCGCCATTACTTTATCTTTCTCGTTCGCTTCCGCGAGCCCGCTTTTCTCTTCTGCCGCGGCTTTTTTTACCCTCATACCTTCCACCCACCTCCCCCTCGCTCCCCCATACTTCCCAGCCATCCTCCCTTCTATCTCTTTTTCTCTCCTTTTTCCGCCCTTTCGCTGTTTCACCTCGATTCTCAAGTGCAATTCAACCGACGTAAGAATTCTTCTTGAAACTCCCTTAGCGTGTTACCTTCGCTGTACAATATACTTCACGTGAAAATGAAAGAAACCATGTGAACGCCTCCTCTATCGTAAAACAACGAACTTTTCATTTAAGATAGAGGACCGACCGGAGGAGGGGAAACCAATCAAATGCTTGGCATTTGGGCCCCTCTTAACCCCCTCCCCCCTCCTCCCCCATTGGACAAATCCATTTGAAAGCAAACATCGCACTTTCAACTTTTATTTACCATTTAACATCGAGGAAAAAGTACTGAGAAACGCAATACGTCTTCTCTCTTCTTGTAAAATTTTGCTTCTATATGTCAACTGCAAACAATAAGGTGAAGAGAAACTACTGGGACACTCGGCAGCCATTTCGATGTTCTTTTATTTTCTTCCGGTATTATTTTCCACAAACTTATTCTTATTAATGAACCGTTTTTAATCATAATAATAAATCGGCGATTATTATCGAGTATTCCTCACTCGAATTCAAGGACTGAATAATCCTCAAGTAAACAGTCACGTTATTTGCAATAACCGATAAGATTAACCGACAATTATTTATTAATTAATATTAAAACGCGTGTCTATATGATTCTCGAACGAAACAATAAATTCCAAGATACTGAATTTTCCGTAAAAAGTTGGAAATGTATGTATTGAAAAGAATAAAATAAAAATGAGAAAAATGTTTTCGAATTGCGAGATTTGTTATTTCCACATAATGCTTATACGTAACATTGAGAATTCACTGTAACTTTCTTTTCCAAGGTATGTTTTAAAAGTACGGTTCAAAAAATTTCTCAAAAATAATGTGAAATTTAAAAATGTCATTAGTAAAATGTTTCGAAATGAAACGCCCACGTATACATATATTAATAATGTTAATTTCATTAAATACATACACAGTGAAATTATAATAAATAAAAGTCTTGTAAATGAATATTGACAGGTGCCTCGAGTCGCATTTGTAAAGTAGTGCAATTGAAAATATAGGTATAACTGAATCTGCAAGAGACGAATAAAGAAGAGACCGAAAAGTCCTTTCCCGAGGAGTCGTTTAAATAACAACTATCTTAAAACGTCGCAGTTCACAAATTCAGTTAATAAACGTAGACGCCAAGGAAGCGTGGCTCAGCGATTCGGCAGAGCATAGAGACAGTTGACTCTCAAGGTAAAGAGGCACATGCCATGGACTACGTAGGCGAATTCAGACTCAAGTTTCCGGGAGTAAGTTATGTCAGAACCCGGCAAACTCTATACTCGAAGGAATTCCTATTCAATTTAACATAACATCCACCCGGTGTGTCAGCTAATCTCATACGAATGCAACCTGCTCGCGCGTCTTCTAACGCAGTCTAGCATTACAATCCTCATTGTCGAAGGACTTACTTTTCGACGGATTGAAAATTGTGTTATTCTAAAATTTGTAACAACCTCCTTCGCTTCGCGATATATATTTTCAATAAAGTGAACGCTCTCTCTACAACGTATATACAAATAAGATAAAATTACCTTCAAAGTTATAATACCTATATATACATTTCGTGAAAAAGAAATAAGGGTTCGGGTGAGTAATAAATAAAACGAAAACAATCGCGTTTCCGAACAAATTGAAATTTTGTACCGTAGCAGAAATGTAATTATACCGTCTCTCTATTTCTTTCTACACATAGATACCGTAGTTTCGTATCATTCAAGGGTAAGCTTAGATTCTTTCCGCGTGTCTATACGGGCAAGGGACGCGGTTTCCCAACCACCTAAATTTTCCTTTACGTTTTGTCCGGTGTGGGGTGATGTTTCTCACTTGTTCGTTTCGTACTTCGAAAATGCTTCTGCCAATCAATGTGTCTAAACGTCCAACCGGCTGGAAAATTGCGTGAATTATGTCGAGAGGTAACCTCCCCTTACGGACCGATCGACTTTAATCGGGCCTTGGCTCACCTCGTTCGTTCTTCTATTAACGCCCTCCTCCAACAATTTAACGACTACAATCATTCGACCATGTAAGAATTGCACCTGCTATTATTTAGAATCTCGATAATGCTTCCGATCGATCAAACAATAGTGGGTTTTCTTTACACTACGTTTGAGCTTGTGGGAGAATGACTTTCAACCTGGGGTAGCAAACCCAACGAGGAAATCTATTTGAGACATGTTACTGCAGGATTCCGGGTATTTTAACATTTTCTTACTTTTTCATCTATTTGCATTCCATTTAAAAGTTTATACCATCTCTATATATATATGTTTCCTTTTCTTGATAATGAATATCAATATTTATTCTT
Source organism: Theocolax elegans (assembly GCA_026168455.1). Taxonomy (NCBI): domain Eukaryota; kingdom Metazoa; phylum Arthropoda; class Insecta; order Hymenoptera; family Cerocephalidae; genus Theocolax; species Theocolax elegans. The sequence continues at coordinate 14,264,949 of CM047425.1, read as the reverse complement.
CAAAATATAGATGTATATATATTACGAATAATTGTTTACCGGGCAACTGCTAACAACTACTTACTTTAACTTAAACTTTATAATTTTAAAAAAAGTAGATAAAATATTACAGTTTGGTCTATAAAAAATCTATTAATAAAAATGTAAAAAAACGTGCATGTACTTGATAAAGCTTTATGCTGCTACTCTACCGAAGCAGCTAAAGTTAACAAAGATAAAAAATAAAAACGAGAGAGTTTATAAAAGAAAATTAAAACCTTGTAAAAATGTATAATATACATTTTTAATAGCAATGCGCTTATTAACAAATTGTTATGATTTTTAAAAATATATATATTATATAAATATAAACAATATTAATTTATACTAACGAATGCCTTTTACTTTTTTACTCATAAAAATTATAACTATTTTACTTGCATTGTACTGAAAAAATTTTTCAATAATTCAAAATTTTTTTTATTATTAGTTAACTAGTTGTATCATTAGAACATTATGATTTTAAAATAACCTACAGTGATTAAGTGCTTTGATTCAAATACGTGTGGAATTGAACTTTAGATGACACGTAGTTATGCATGTATAGAATAGTGTAAATACTACAGGTTTATCGAACAATTTATATAGTAGTACATCCATGCATTGTATGCAGTGCGTAAATATCCATATTTTTTCAATTGTTGATAACAATTAATTGATAATTTAGGTTAAACGTTTAATTATAATTATAGAATTGCAAGGAAAACAAATAAAATAGAAATGTATAGTTTGCTGAAAGATTAATAATCAAGAGTTTACTACAAAAGTTAATTCTTCGTATTTAATTAATATGTTGATTGACGTGTAAATTAAACGTTTAGTAAATAATATCATCGAATTATCGGTGGATGTGTAACTTTACAAATATTGATAGAAACAAAATTTGCTACTTATTTACTCAAAGTAATATAGAGTTCAGTTGTTATTTTCAATTTCATACAGTGTACAATTTACGAAAGTTAATTTATACACTCTTTTTTACGAATGATGCTTAGTAAATTTATGCATTAAAAATGGCTAGGATTTTAAAAAACGATATTAGCTACGATTAATCATAATCATAATTATACAATCATATCATACAATTAAAAAAGTTGCATAATTACTTCGCACAAGCAATTAATTACGATTCCGATCAACAATATACTTAAAATAAAAAAAATAAAGAAAGATTATGCGATTAAAAAAATGCATTGTCGTTTGTTGAGAACTTTAAAAGAGTTTTTTTGTTTTTATATTCAATACGTATCGCTGTTACAACAATGGGAATCAACTTTCGAAATAAACGAAGTTCGACCAGGTATTACGAAATAGCACCACTTAGAAAACGAATTATAGCGATTGTTCTGTTCTACCCGTTGTACCGCTGTGATCCAATACGTAAACTATTATCGTCCGTACATTCTTTTTATCAAATCCGAACGTTTGAGCTTTAGCTAAAATATTTCATTATTTTCTTCATTAAGTTGTACAAGGGAACTAATAAAGAAAATTTGAGGTAAATATTAGTAAAGTTTTAGTCTTTATTTACGTACAAAACTATTTAGGTACAGAGTATAAAATCATAGAGTATAAAGTACAAAAATATATAGAAACATAAATGTTATAACAATATAATAAATACAAAACATCGTTGCACATATGTTATACACCCAGTGTCTCAGAAAACTGCAATTTTATTTTTATTGATCGTCAACATTAAAAGTGTAGCATGTATTCTTTTTGTTTTAAATATTACATTTATATAGAAATATCATATTTTTAATTAAACATTCGCCCTTTTTTATAAGCGAAAAATATAGCCAAAACTTTTTAATTAACAATCTACACTATTTTATTCAAACATATACCAAAATTCTTCTAGTTTTCTTTCAATTTAGTTAAAATTATTCTTTTTGATTGAAATGCATTCTTTCGATTGGTTTGCCGTATCAATTTTTATTAAATAAATGCACTTTGAAGTGATAGAGTAGTTTAGTTTCGAGTGCATTTGTTTTATCAGTCAATTGTTTAAAAAAACAAAATACTCACTTCTATTAGAATACTTTTTTGCACTTAAAAACATTTTTCTAAATGGAAATAAAGCTATAACTACTGCAATATACGTGCCTGCTATTTTAAGAATCAACAACTGAAGGAACTGATGAAAATTTTACAATTGATAAACGTTTAAAAAATATAAAAATGGAAATTTGTTATTCCTAAACTAATTCAACATATTGTACAGTACATCCGTTAATACTCAACAATTAATGGTGTGAATGATGGGAGGATTCATCTTTTTCGTTCGACGAACTATGCTTAGCTTCTTTATGAGATTCCTGTTCTTTCTCATGATGTTCCTTAACCTTTTCTTCGTGATCGTGTCCGGAGGCTACTCCGTACTGATGCCCATTGGTGAAGAATCCTTTTTTACTCTTCTCCGCATGCTCGTAAGCAGCGTCAACTTTCTCAGCTTTTTTGTGTTCACCTTCGGCCTTCTTGTGCTTGTGATCTTCGTGGCTGTAATGTTCCTGTTGTGCATCCGCGTGTTCGTCGTCGTAGAACGTCGTGTCCTTCTTGTACTCGTCCTTGTGGTAAACGTTGTGGTATCCCGTTGTCTTGTGGCCCTTTTTATGACCTTCGTTGTGGGCAAAGTGTTCACCTTTTGCCGCATGAGCCGATTCTTCCTTTTCTTTGTACTTTTTCTCCTCATCTTCGTGAGCTTTCTTACCTGCAGCTTCTTCGTGCGAATGTCCGGATTCGTGGGTTTTCTCCTTCTTGCTTTTTGTTCCCTTGTCAAAGTCTTCAGCTACCTGTTGTACGTACATTACGCATCAAAATTTATATTTAATTGTAATTCGATTATATATATATATATATCAATATGTATTCGTATTTTTAAAGTTCAATCGCTATTTTTTTTGTTTAATAACATTAATGAACGAATGATACTAGTTAATAAACAGGTCACAATCAATTTAAAATAATGTGCTTAATTAATTAATAACTAGGAATTGTTTTTGGCTTCAAGAATCTGTATATCATAATTTTCATTATGTAATGTTCATCCATTAGTGCCAATTCACATATAGGTGAAGTCACCTTACATTTTATCTAAAATATTTATCAAACCATACGAAATGAAATAAAATTACTACTTTTAATTAAATAGTTGAATAGAAAAATTCTTTTTCATTGATAAATATACCTTGAAACCCTTTGAGCTTTCCTTTTCACCGCTGGACTCGTGTTCTTCGACCGCTTTTTCACCTTTTTCGTGATGCTTTTCCTCATGCTCGTGTTCGTGGTCATGGTCGTGATGTTCGTGATCGTGATGATGTTTATCGTGTCCCAACAAATCATCCGATTCATCATGTGATTCAATATCAAATGACGCGGGGCCATAATGATGATGATGATGATGATGCAAATCTATATCATCGCCGTCCAAGCTTGATATACCGAAAGATTTTTTTCCCAAACCGTGAGACAATCCCAAAGTGCCGGTACCGATGTCGCTTGAAATATCGATGCCACTGCCAACTAGTTGACCAATCATAGAAATAGAATTTGAAATTGGAACTATATAGTTATAATAATAAATAACCAGATTAAGAATCGTTAATTTCAAGAGCTCTCGTCCTACTATTCGTCAAGTACCGTTGAATGATCCTTTGTGTAAGTGGGAAAAATTGAAAACGTTTAATTACTTTGTGTGGATCTTATCAAAAGGTTCTATTAGCTAAATGAATTCCATTATCCTATTTAAATGGATCACTCGATTATATATCTATACGTACACAGACATGTACGTAGACACTGATAATTCGAACGTGTTCAATCAAAATTTACGTATACTCGGTGAACTAATACAAAGGATTATTCGGAAAGCAGGTAAAAAGTATTTTGAACGATCAGCATTTAATGTGCATAATCCACTTAGAATAGAAGTAAACAAAATGATCTTTACATTGATATAGTTAAACAAGGGAAAATGGAATTCGAGCGCTCGAATTAACGTATTCGCGGGTTTAACAAGAGAGTATACGTATAAGTAATGGACACCCCACCTCCACCATAACTGCCAACTTTATATTTAGTTGGATAATTGAAACCGCCCGAAGGAAAGTGCAGACCTGAATTCAGTCCGTGAATCCCACGAAATCTCGGATGCCCGATATGATGATGATCGAACCCATTGAGACCGTTGCCAGTTTTGCTGTAGACGTACGATGTTGCCGCTACCTTCAGATCCTTCGTCGTAGTTTCCTTCTTCTGTTCCTCGGTACGTGGGATTTCCTTGGCCAGCGATAATTGCGCGAGCATCACGAGAAAAAAAACCACACGCGGGGTCATATCGAGAAAATTCGTTAGAATCTACCGGATCGAGAGACAACGGTGCTCACCTCAGTTTGAAAAAATCGTCATGTTGTCGCGAGATCGAGACTTTTCTATCGTGCCCGTTGCTTTTATACACGCAGAAAAAGAAAAATTGCCATAAAAGGTTTATCCCCGTTGTTCAACGGCACGCAGAAATCGCAGCATCCGTTGCGCGTGTGTCATTCGTTTGTTGTTACTCTTTACTTTTTTTTTTTCTTCTTTTACTTTGTTTTACTTTTCTCGTAGACATTGGGGTGTCGACATTGTCTCATTTTCATCGATCGGCAAGCATCGAGGTTTCTCGTACAACTTTGGGGCCTGGTTTTTTCGACGTTGCCGACACACCGAGCTAATCCGGCCTTGAAGGACGTACGCCGCGGCTCGGAGAATAATTAGAAGAATGCGGTGGGAACAAATACTTTGGTCATTCGTTAGATACGCTCTAAATTTGTTTTTATTCGTGTAATATTCACCGTTATTGGGATGATTATTGTATCTGAGTACATACATACTCAAGGGCGTACACGAGAGGCAGAAAAAAATTATATTCTAGTCGAGAGTGAACATTCTTTTTAAACGATTATCGAAAATCATGAAAAATACGCTTTCAATAAGTGGAAATCTACTCTAATGGATCCACTTCAATAAAAAAATACATCTCCGTTGTGCAACAGTCACGCGTCACGCATAACTACTTTCGAGTGACTCTTCCATTTATTTAAATTAAAAAGATATTCAATTTGTCAATTTGTAAAGTTAGTTTATATAAACTGCGCTAAATATTTTGTTGTTTTTATTTTTTTTTTTTTTACTATTTACTTAAAACTATTACGTTAAATTTACTGTAAATTACTTTTACTAACAATTGATGTGTAACCTGAAAGGTAAATATAATATAACTTTATCATTAATTAATATAATCGTAAGAAAATTTATTAATATACTATAGTATATAATTATTCATAATAAGTTTCCCATATATTTTTTGCTAAAGAGTATAAGTAAATATTATTTGGTAAATTAATGTAATAATACAATGAACAATATTCGTAATCCTCAAAATGTTTGAAAAAAAGGCTACAGAAAATTTCTAGAACCAATGTACAGAATGACAAAAATTAATTAACCAAACTGATCGTCAGATAAGCGAAACCCAGTAACGCGTATGCTCGAAAATGGGTTGAAAATATAAGGCGCGTGCGATATGCAAATTCTGTTTTATTAAAGTATGCACCGTTGTTGTGTGTATCTCTGTATGTGTGTGTCTATGTATGTGTGTATGTATGAATACACACACACATACAAATTTACACGTGCACACAAACGCACAGAGAAAGAGAGAGAGAGAGAGAGAGAGAAGGGTAATGATTGGAGCGCAAAAGTACACGAGTCCGCCTAGAACTTGGTCCTTTATAGTTTCCCTTTCCTCTCCGCATTCTGAAGCTTATTGCACCCGCGTGGAATCGCATCTCCTTTCAAGGGGTTCTTCAATATCATTTGGCTGACCATCGTGTAGTGATCCTGCAACAGGTCGCTGGTTCGGCTCATCGAAACTCTTTCTCTCCCCCTCCCCCCCCCCACCTCTCTCTCTCTCTCTCTCTCTCTCTCTCGCACTACTCGGTCTCGTGGGGGGATTCAATGGTTTTTCTTACTCGTTCCTACATATAATATCGTCTTTATTTGTAATCTTATAAATAACAATGTTTCCTCGGTTATCTTATACAAAAGAAAATGTTGCGTCGGTGATAAAGTTGTAGAGAATGAAGTGCCTCAGCGCGTTGTAAGTACATGATTTTTCTGCCGTTCCTCTCTTTATTGCACAGTGAATTTTTATGTTGATATTCTACCCTCGTAAATGTGGATTTGAAATGAGTTTGTGTGTTACTTTCGATGTTATTCTCAAGTTTATGAAACAATACCGTAACGATATCTATAGAGTTATACTGAAATACTCTACTCTCTTTTTTTTCTTATACCAAGGAGTATAATGCTTAATAAAAAGAGAAAGACATTTCTTATATCCTGATATGCTTTTCAAATTATACAAACTTTTATATTTTAATGTAAATTGCTTCAAATCGCGAAATTATTTATTGACTTATGATAAATAATTTTTCAACAAAAGTGTTGTTGTATACCAAATTTCTATGATATTGTCTACTTTTGCGTGATATATATATGAAATATAAAAGAAAAATAAATTGCAGAAATTAAAAAAGTTAAAATAAATCTTATCCAAATCGATACTAATTTTAAACTTAAGAAAGTTTTAGTTGTACGTACTCTTCAATAATGAATTCCTCAACCATATATAGTGAATGAAAGGTACATATAATCTCTTTAATGGGATGTCAGACTCGGAATATCCTTATATTTTTTAAAAACAAAAAAATAAGTTATAATAAATTATTTACGTCAGACCCTCGTGTATGCTTTAAATAATATACCCAAATATCTCCAGATTTTTAAATCGATAAATAGCGTGTAATGTTTGAGTTTAAAGTTTATGACTTTTTTTACTCAAAATTACCGACCAATAGTTTGTTTAATCAATATTACAATAGTTTTTTCAAAAAAGTCAATAATCGCAACCTTCCTTATGCTTTGAACTATGAATTTAGATTTTTATTGAATATTTTAGATATTAATAATTAGGGTCCGACATCCCGTTAAATCTATAATTAGTATTATTTGGGTATAAAACAATTTTATCAATTTAATTATTTTAAATTAAATTAATATTTCATCTATGTCTTTTAACGCTTTATATAAAAAAATTTTAATAACTTCATTAATGCAAGTTATTTTTGATAATATTAAAAATGTTTCCTTGTAAGACTTTGTAACAATGAATTTAAATCAACTAACACAGCAATAAACAATTTGATTTATAAAATTTGGTACAGCTTCACTTTTAGGAGATGTTGGAGCCGCCCTTGCATTTCTTCAGTTGTTTCTCATAAGAGACTGTGTAATTAAAGAAAATAAAATTTCAAAATAATAAAGTTTGTATTATTATTACAATATTCAGTTTCAATTAAATGAAATATTTATTCAATATCGTAAATATTTAACATACTTATAATAAAATACTTAAATTACCAAATAACAAATTTAACCTCCCATCTTTATGCACTATAGGAATTATAAACAAGCAACTCTAATACATTGTATAAAATTAATCTAGAAACTCCACAATTCACCTCAAACTAATATAAAAAAAAACGATCATAAAATTTGAATGACAATTCTAGAAACTTTAAATTGCGAATTCGTGACTGTTGAAAACGCGTAAATGAAAAATAAGTATACATCTCCAACATCCCCTGGCAACCACCCATAATTATTTACACTGAAAACTAGGTCACTGAAATGTAAGTTATCGGTAACCGTGACCCTGTTTGTAACCATGCTGATTGGAATGATGCTGTCCACCTTTGTTCGCGTAATCAGCGTGTTCCTCTCTGTAGGTATCCTCACCCTCAGCGCCTTTGTGACCTCTGTGAGCATTATGTTCGTGACCTTTATCAAAGTGTCCCTTCTTTCCGTGCTTTTCAAGCTCGTAAGCAGCGTCGTGTTTCCCGCCCTTTTCGTATCCTGCAGCCTCGTCTTTGTGATGCGCGTCATAAGCTCCATATTTTTCATAATGACCACCATCGTGATCTTCGTCGTAGAAATCAGTGTCCTTTTTATACTCGTCTTTATGGTAAACGTTGTGGAATCCGGAGGTTCGGTGCCCTTTTTTCTGATAAGCTTTGTTACCATAATTGGCACCTTCTTGCCCGGCTTCACCTTTATCGTGAGCGTCGTATCGGGAATCCGATTCCTCGTGGCCTCCTTCGTGTCCAGCTTCGTCCTTGTATTCGCCTGGGTTTAGAGTAATAATTTTTTGTGGTATTAAATTTTTCTTCAATATATAACTAACTCTACAATTTTTCTTTGGTTAACGAGGACCAATTAAATTGTACTATTCGCATTATAAACTTTTTACTTCACCTATGCACGCAGAAAATTATATCCATAAAAATTACATTGACAGACCCCATGAAAATTAAGGTGGACTGTATTTCTAGTGCAAAAAACGTGAGCGCGTAAACGTTAAGGTTAAGAGTGTTAAGTTTTAAAGGACGCACTGTAAAAATTCTTATGTCACGTTAAGTTTTTAAGTTTTACGAGTTATATACATCATAACGAAATAACACAAACGGTACCAATTAAAGGTTATTTTTAAATTTCGAAAGAAGAAAAAACCAGTATAATTTATAATTAACGTATTATCATTAAAAGAAAAATATTTATTAAAGACAACTATTAATTTAATATCGAATTAGTACAAATTAATTATATTGATTAAAATTTAAATGTTATTTATTTATGTTTTAGTAATTAAGTTATTGTTAAGTTGTAGCAAGTTACGGATATAGTATGTGTTTCTATAGTATATAACCTTTCCTTATATAAATAAACGAAGAATACAAATAATAATCTATACGTACATTATCTTTAAGTACCAATGATTACATTTCACGTTTGTTCACACGATAACTATTATTTCAAGCATATTAAGGGTTTTATAAAATAGGGAAATGTACCGATAAAACGTATATTTATAATCATTAAAAATTACTAATCGTCATTGTCAATTTAATACAAGTTCTTATTATGAGAGGTCCTTAATTGTCTCTCTGTATTTATTTTATAAGACAATATAATTTTCATAGGTATACTTTTCTGCGTGCATCTATATTTACATTGAACCAATTTTTATATACATATCTGTCATTTTTGTATTTATTAACTATTAATTTTTCAGAACAATAACAGTTGCTGAAAGAAAAAGAAGTTTATGCAATATAAGTTGCTTAAAGGTAACTTCAATTTAAACTTTATCAAATATTACGCGAAACACACACGTACGTATATAAAATTCTAGACTCTGATGACTCAGATGAAGATTTGTATTATTTAGTTTTATTATATTTTTGTTCATTTACTTCAACATTAAATTAAAGATCTAGGGACCGTTTAACATTTTCGTTATAAATCCATACCACGAAGATGTACAAAGGGCTACAAACAAGATGAGGTTTGCTCCAATTCGCTCACTAAAATATTCTGCGGTATACTCATTTTGAGGATACTCTGTACGAATTAGTCTGTACAGAAGCACCAAATAGACATATTTCAGTTTACATTATCTTGCAGCGAAGAATGTTTTCTTATTCTCAAAAACTAATTTAGTCATTTGACCTGATTTATCTCAGGCTCGGCCATTTTATTATTATTAAACTATACAGGAAACGTCGATTAGTTAACGTCCAAATAATAAAAATTTGAATAAAGCATGAAAAGAAGTATTAAAATCAAGTGACTCACCCTCACGATAATCAGTCTCGCGATGTTCATTTTCACCTTGATCAAAATCGTGATGTCCACCATATCCTTTTTCTCCTCGTTCACCGTGGGCCGAGTGATCGTCGTCGTGATGTTCGGCACCGCCACCTTCTTCAAACGACTCCTCGACGTCGTGATGATGATGCTCGGGCTCACCGTAATAATGAACCGGAGGCTGAGGATGGACGTACGGTGGTTCCAAATGTGGTCCAGGCAGAGGATAATAAGGTGCTAACGCTTCAGGCACATATGGTACCTCTAAATTTCCATAATCCCCGTACGCGTACGCTGGATACGTGTTGTACGTCGCGTACGTTGGATATTGAACACCGTCGTAAGGTGATACACCACCACCCGTATGACTGGTATATTGTACAAATGATACTGGTACTCCTTGGCGTTGGTCGTATGCATAACCTGACGCTGATCCTTCAAGATCCGACATTCTCATCTTGGAGACTACCATACGTTCCATTTTCGTTGGGATTCCTTGAGTTTGGAGTGCGAGCAGCGCTCCGGTGAGTAAGTGGAACGCCAAGATCATTTTACTTTTCTTCACGTTTTTCTCTTTCTATCTGTTTCAATTCGATTGATTAGTACGAAGGTGAAAATCGAACGATTCGAATTAAAGAATATACTATACTACATTTTGTATATCATTAAATATTATATACGTCATTAATACGTATCGCTTTCGTACCTTTGGTATTGCAATAGGTACGCAATTACCGCGAGCTATACGTGCCTCTACGTTAAATGTGGTTACGAATAAATCTGATCAATGGGTATTTTAATGGGAAAAACAGTTTTTTTTTTTCGTTATTGTGGATGGAGTTTGTATTTCGCAAATTGCGATATCGAACGCGACAAAATCGAATGCAAACATTTTTAATACAATGATACTATATTCTTTGAAAATATCGATGCATACGATTAATATTCTAATTTGCTCAATTTAATATTTACAACAATATTTGTAATATGCTTCATACAAGAAGAATATCGTATTGATAATTATAATTATATTATAACTGTTTAGAAATAATTACATGTATATATCTGTGCATGTATCATTAAGTCAAATTGTAAACCGAACATTGCCAAAGACACACACGAGCTTTAAACGCGTAAATTGCAATAGTGAAGTTTGTCTTCCGATGACTAAATAACAACCGAAATACCGAGCGATTTTTAATAGGCTACACCATACAAATCTTACGTCGTTACACGAGTAGCACCCAGCTCACCCTCTGTCGCAAAAGTTCAACGACATCAATTATTAATCGATAATCCGATCGACATTCTGGACAAGACAAAAAAAAGGGAAATGAAATACAAAATAATAAATTCCACAGAACTTGTCACCCTGTCCCGCAAGTCACAAGATAAAAAACACTCCCTTACTAGAAGAGTCTCTGTGATTCTGTTGCCTCTTCCTCTGTCGGTTGTTAAATTTGCAACCTCTCGAGTACGAAGTAGATCGAATCGTTGTCAAGTAGTGGCGTCTGCATGAATTCGTATATCTTGAGTGTATACCAAAACACGCGTATCCGGTGGCGAGTAAGGAGATTTCGAGTACTGTGTGCTTAGGCTCGGTCAGTCGGTTAGCTTTATACGAGGCCCCCCAAGGACTGCGTATGATGGGGAATGTCGAACATACTTCACGGTCGGCGCGGGTACCTTCAAGAACGCCCGATGTCATTGACAGTGCTCCCCCTGACATTCCTGCATGGAGGCGTCGCTTGCGCAACTCCCCTCTATATATACATATATACATATATACATATATATGTGTACCTACGGGGCTACGGCCCTCGACGTGCTTTTTGCACTTTTCGTGCCGCGGCCCGAATAATTTCACGCGCGCCTCGTTCCCTCCTTTTTCTTTCTTTCTTGGCTTTTTATCACGTGTGCGAGACTTTGGAATTTTCGTACCATCCTTCGTCAGTTTTATACATATATCTATGTCTATATATACCTTTGAAACGTTCGGGTGATGGGAATTCAATCTAAGGGTGAGACTGGATGTCAGGTTGTACGTAAGACGGCCCGCACACCACGGCCAATATATATTGGTAATTGATATATGAAAATGTGGTGAGACGACGTATAGATTTTTAAAGTCATTTTCCCTCTTATTGCCTATTAGATTTTCGGGTTAGTAATTATGGTGATTGACACTTGATTTATTGTGCATTCACGCGTTAATGTACCAGTTTTATTGCATTTAAAAAATATTCTCAATATCACAACAATTAGACAGTTTTACCTTAACTTTTGTTTAATAATATACCAAACTAACATATTTTTTAACTAAACGAAATTCTTCTTAAATATAATTAAAAAATCCACTTGCTCCAATGTGATTATTCTATAATCAAGCGGAATTATTTTTGTAAAAAACGAGTTAGTTCTGCTAAAGAAATAATATGCTTTTCTTCTTGATACTAAAAGAATCATATTGGACCAACCATCAGATTTTGTTCTTGAGGTACATGTAAGAAGAATTCCGTTTACATCAATAATATATATTTTCGGTGTATAGTAAGGATAAGAAATTGTTACGATGTTGTGTAAAACAATAAATTAACGGGTTGTCGGATCAAAGTTACAGGGATCTACAGCTTTCAACATAAAAATTATCTTGGAAATATTGAATTAAAAAATTCATATGGGTAGTTTAAAATAAAAGTGAGGGCATGACGTTTTAATTTTTTAAGAAAAAATAAATTTGTTAATAATAATTGAATAAACAATTTTCGGTCAGTTATTATTGATCGAAAAGGGCATGAATTTTCAACTCAAAAATCAGAAATAAATTACAAAAAATCTGAAAAAATTTGATTATACTGTTTAAAAGATGCTTAAAGGCATGGTGTTCAGGATTTTTTAAAAAATGACCATTTTATGAATCCGACACCCCCTTAAAAATACAATTAATTAAAAATATCTTAACATCGACACTTATTTAAAAATTTTATGTCCAATTATGAATGTATTATACATATAATCACAGTATCGGAATAAATATATTAATTGATCCGTGAAAAAAAAGAGTGAAAATTGTAAAATAGGGGTGGAATATTGCTTAATTAACGCTTTTTTTCATATTTTGTGGAAAGTTAACCAAAACGATGACTACGCCGTTGCGTGGCATCGGATTACGCGGCATTTTGATAACGATGAGCGGTGCGATAATTGGACCGTTGAAGTGGAGACCAGAAGCAGTTGCTGCCAAATTACCATGGGACAAGTCGACCGAAATCATATAGAAATATCATTATTTAACGTTTCCTCGATATTTTAATATGCATTAAAACTTTTTAAACCTATATCGAAATCTGTTGTGTATATGTATATGATATATTATAAATCAAATTTTTACATTATTTCTTTAGAGAAAACAGTTGACATATGTCAATATATGTATACATACATATATATATATATATATATATATATATAAAGCAATTTTAATAGCATATATTAGCGTTACAACTCGAGAAGCAACAAGCAGTAGGTCGAGCATTTTGATGTCGTATTACCATCGCAAGAGTTTTCAAGTAGTTGATAAGGCAGACGGAATACAAATTCACCGCTTTAAGGGGGTGCCATACTGGATTATTACCGACTGAGTAAGGTAGATGCATTATTGCATTTAACGGACATATTTTTGTTTTATTTGCAAAACGCAAATACAGAAGCACTAGATAATAACATAAAACGTATTTATACAAAGTTTGAAGTCAATATGTAAAGGACACCCTAAAAAAAGTTTGCACGGAAAAAATGGTCATTTTTCCGTGCAAACTTTTTTTAGGGTGTCCTTGTTGTATTGACCTGAAACTTTGTAGAAAGACATATTATACCATTATCTAGTGCTTCTGTATTTGCGTTTTACATAATATTAACAAAAAATAAATAGTTTATATTACTGATAAAGTTTGCTTAGTACCAATTTCGTCGATAGAGTGCGCGACGCGCTTAGTCTGTGGTATTATACTTAGAGTGGAAGCAATGGCGCAAATAGTTGTTGCAAGATGGCGCTAAATACTATAACTAATATACCGGGCATATGTCAATAAACAGAATTATAATAAATATCGTGTTTATGTATTGTAGAAAGACTAATTTGTTTTGCCAATGCATCCGTTATTGTACATATATGTATCAAGATTAATGATTGGAATCATCATGTACTGCTACGTGTGCCTTGGCACGTCATTGTGACTCTCCCTCTCTCTCTCTCTCTCTCTCTCTCTCTCGCCCTCTCACTCTATCTCTCTCTCTCTCTTGCTCAACAAGAGTATATATGCGCTTGCGCATGCGCACCGTTTGCGTCACCACTGACGAAGTTCACGTGGATCGTGTCCCGTTCCAGGTTTACCAAATTCTCAGTAAAAAGAGACTTGTAAACATTACCTCAAATAACTACTAGCTATCTAACGAGTTTTATTTTTAAAATATATCACACTTACATGTTCATTTTACCTTTATTATAACTACGGGAATTTGTTTAAATTATTATACAAATATTAGTAAAGTCATGAATATAACTACTAACTTGTAGTTATATATGGAGCGTGCCTCGTATTGTCCTAGTAGGGAATTTCGACTGTATCGGCAATTGCAAACGGTCTAAAAATTGTTTAAACTGCCAGGAAGTAAAACTTGAATAGCTTAAACAAGAATATATCTCCTTTTGCCCATTTTAGTGACTCAAGTTATTTATTTTTTACCGTAGAAAATATATTGGACACTGCGCGGCACGCTCCCGCGAATGAGCGAACGCGGGAGCGTGCCTCGCAGTGTCCTGGTCGGGAATATCGACTGAATCAGCAATTGCAAACGGTCTAAAAATTGTTTAAACTGCTAGGAAGTAAAACTTGAATAGCTTAAACAAGAATATATCTCCTTGTGCCTATTTTAGTGACTCAAAATATTTATTTTTTACCGTAGAAAATATAATCGACACTGCGCGGCACGCTCCCGCGAATGAGCGAACGCGGGAGCGTGCCTCGCAGTGTCCTGGTCGGGAATTTCGACTGAATCGGCAATTGCAAACGGTCTAAAAATTGTATAAACTGGTAGGAAGTAAAACTTGAATAGCTTAAACAAGAATATATCTCCTTGTGCCTATTTTAGTGACTCAAAATATTTATTTTTTACCGTAGAAAATATAATCGACACTGCGCGGCACGCTCCCGCGAATGAGCGAACGCGGGAGCGTGCCTCGCAGTGTCCTGGTCGGGAATTTCGACTGAATCGGCAATTGCAAACGGTCTAAAAATTGTTTAAACCGCTACGAACTAAATTTTGAATAGTTTAGACATAAATATATCTCCTTTTACCCATTTTAGTGACTCAAAATATTTATTTTTTACCGTAGAAAACATAATCGACACTGCGCGGCACGCTCCCGCGAATGAGCGAACGCGGGAGCGTGCCTCGCAGTGTCCTGGTCGGGAATTTCGACTGAATCGGCAATTGCAAACGGTCTAAAAATTGTATAAACTGGTAGAAAGTAAAACTTGAATAGCTTAAACAAGAATATATCTCCTTGTGCCCATTTTAGTGACTCAAAATATTTATTTTTTACCGTGGACAATATAATCGACACTGCGCGGCACGCTCCCGCAAATGAGCGAACGCGGGAGCGTGCCTCGCAGTGTCCTGGTCGCGAATTTCGACTGAATCGGCAATTGCAAACGGTCTAAAAATTGTTTAAACCGCTAGGAACTAAATTTTGAATAGTTTAGACATAAATATATCTCCTTTCACCCATTTTAGTGACTCAAAATATTTATTTTTTACCGTAGAAAATATAATCGACACTGCGCGGCACGCTCCCGCGAATGAGCGAACGCGGGAGCGTGCCTCGCAGTGTCCTGGTCGGGAATTTCGACTGAATCGGCAATTGCAAACGGTCTAAAAATTGTATAAACTGGTAGGAAGTAAAACTTGAATAGCTTAAACAAGAATATATCTCCTTGTGCCCATTTTAGTGACTCAAAATATTTATTTTTTACCGTAGAAAATATAATCGACACTGCGCGGCACGCTCCCGCGAATGAGCGAACGCGGGAGCGTGCCTCGCAGTGTCCTGGTCGGGAATATCGACTGAATCAGCAATTGCAAACGGTCTAAAAATTGTTTAAAACTGCTAGGAAGTAAAACTTGAATAGCTTAAACAAGAATATATCTCCTTGTGCCTATTTTAGTGACTCAAAATATTTATTTTTTACCGTAGAAAATATAATCGACACTGCGCGGCACGCTCCCGCGAATGAGCGAACGCGGGAGCGTGCCTCGCAGTGTCCTGGTCGGGAATTTCGACTGAATCGGCAATTGCAAACGGTCTAAAAATTGTATAAACTGGTAGGAAGTAAAACTTGAATAGCTTAAACAAGAATATATCTCCTTGTGCCTATTTTAGTGACTCAAAATATTTATTTTTTACCGTAGAAAATATAATCGACACTGCGCGGCACGCTCCCGCGAATGAGCGAACGCGGGAGCGTGCCTCGCAGTGTCCTGGTCGGGAATTTCGACTGAATCGGCAATTGCAAACGGTCTAAAAATTGTTTAAACCGCTACGAACTAAATTTTGAATAGTTTAGACATAAATATATCTCCTTTTACCCATTTTAGTGACTCAAAATATTTATTTTTTACCGTAGAAAACATAATCGACACTGCGCGGCACGCTCCCGCGAATGAGCGAACGCGGGAGCGTGCCTCGCAGTGTCCTGGTCGGGAATTTCGACTGAATCGGCAATTGCAAACGGTCTAAAAATTGTATAAACTGGTAGAAAGTAAAACTTGAATAGCTTAAACAAGAATATATCTCCTTGTGCCCATTTTAGTGACTCAAAATATTTATTTTTTACCGTGGACAATATAATCGACACTGCGCGGCACGCTCCCGCAAATGAGCGAACGCGGGAGCGTGCCTCGCAGTGTCCTGGTCGCGAATTTCGACTGAATCGGCAATTGCAAACGGTCTAAAAATTGTTTAAACCGCTAGGAACTAAATTTTGAATAGTTTAGACATAAATATATCTCCTTTCACCCATTTTAGTGACTCAAAATATTTATTTTTTACCGTAGAAAATATAATCGACACTGCGCGGCACGCTCCCGCGAATGAGCGAACGCGGGAGCGTGCCTCGCAGTGTCCTGGTCGGGAATTTCGACTGAATCGGCAATTGCAAACGGTCTAAAAATTGTATAAACTGGTAGGAAGTAAAACTTGAATAGCTTAAACAAGAATATATCTCCTTGTGCCCATTTTAGTGACTCAAAATATTTATTTTTTACCGTAGAAAATATAATCGACACTGCGCGGCACGCTCCCGCGAATGAGCGAACGCGGGAGCGTGCCTCGCAGTGTCCTGGTCGCGAATTTCGACTGAATCGGCAATTGCAAACGGTCTAAAAATTGTTTAAACCGCTAGGAACTAAATTTTGAATAGTTTAGACATAAATATATCTCCTTTCACCCATTTTAGTGACTCAAAATATTTATTTTTTACCGTAGAAAATATAATCGACACTGCGCGGCACGCTCCCACGAATGAGCGAACGCGGGAGCGTGCCTCGTAGTGTTGTGGTCTTCGTTTTCAGGTAAATCATAATTATAAACAATTTAGAAATTTGTTCCTAGGCTTGGATGTAACATGTGGCTAACAAGTTTATGTGCCCATTTTATTTATTATATGTATTGTATTTTACATATATTACACATGTGTTTATTTGCCCATTTTATTTTTAAAATTTATGTCATGTGTACTATTTGAGTGTAAATTAAACTCCCTATACAATAACATGTGTATTATATTGCAATACTCATGGGTTCCCCCACTACACGCGTTCCGAATTCCCTATTCTCGATATACGCAATCACCGTGCCGATACGAGCACGGACCGCGTGTATTCAGTGTGCGCGCGCTTGAATCTAGTTAGATTCAAGATGGCGGCAACTGAGCGCAGGCCCGCACGTAAACAATGTGCTTCGAGTAAGTTTCACCATGTGCGCGCGATCCTTACCGTCGGGGACGTTACCCGGGCACTGACGCGGAGTAATGTGTTTGTGAATGTGTTCATATACGCAAGTAGACGGCCCCCCAGGTGACGCAGTCCACTACGTTCACAGGTCTTCGGCGCGGTCAACAACGCAGCTGATACCGGTGAAATTTTAAACGTTCATCATTTTATAAAGTATGCACTATCTTAGTGCATTTGTAAGTACACTTCAATTTTTTTCTTATTTACTTATTTAAATCAATTATCCATCTTCCTCTTAATAAATTCTATTCACTATTTAATCCCTTTTGCTTCCTTATAGAGAAAGTTTTGTAATTGTACAATTTTTTGACTCTCTAAAAACATGTTATAAATATGTTTATTTATTTTTTTTTAATTATTTATCCCCCGAGTAGCTTTTTTTAAAGACAATTTTCGATTTTTGAATAATTCATTTTTGGGTTGACTAAGTATATCTATTAGTTTTTTTGTTATTTAAAAAAAAAATTTGAATGATTTTGTTTTTTGGAAATTAATTAGCTAAATGAGCTAACAAAATGAATGTAATGCAAAACTTTCTGTCAGTTTTTATTTAGTCAATAACTTATACATATGCAAATATGAGTAATTTGTTTTTATGTAAATCACATTTGAATATTGAACAAAATTATAGGAATATTCTTTATGTTTGTGAAAAGATGTAGTGTTTTTTAAAAAACATGCTAATACAGAGGTATTCGTTTAACATTTTAAATATAAATAATTTTAGATATATCGTAAAATATTATTTATTTATAAGAAACAAAATATTTTTAGAAATATTATAAAATTTTGTTTAAATAATTAAATAATACTATATTTGAGTAATATATTACATATAGGATCAATATTTTAATTTGAGGAAGTTACGTGCCAATTAATTGGCAGCTGTTTTTTTATTCTGTTGATAACTCCCTTTTGAATTTCATAAATTGAATATCCAGTCTTCGATTGCTTCTTCCAAAATACTTATTCACTTATACATTATTTTCCTTTTATATTCTATATTATACATTTTATTTACTTCCTACTTATTACATATATGTCCCTACTAACCAATAAATAATTACTATTACGCAATATTAACATATTTCTCATTACAGATGCAGCGTGCCAAGAAGTAGCTGACAACGGCAAACCCCACGGACACGCTGACACCGTACAACGTTCTGGATGTTCACGTCATCACCTTGTAAATACAGATAAGTATATTTACATGATATTACCTCTTAATATTGAATACTTATTGATTAATATATATTTTTTTTATTTTCAGGTATCGTTTAGTGATGTGACTACATCACAGATCAAAGTGTGATTTATTCTACATTTTTAATTCGGTTGAAATATATTTATATTATCTGTTTTAAAGATACTTATGTTTTGAGAGATCAGCGTACCGTATATCTATGTTTAACCAAAGATATTTTCCACAATTTCAAAATTAATCTCAAGAGAACCTACCACATATGATGTGCATATGGAGTTACTTCAAGGTTGGAACATGCAACCTATCTAGACACTCTTGAAAATTAGTTATTTCATCTACTGCTTGATGATCCATCTATGTTTACACCTTACGTATCTGCAAGCGTTTTGGCGAATCAGATATATACACACCAGGTCAGTAAAGTTAAAAGTATGATTTATACTAGATTTTGAAATACTGTTGTCGTATGTTTATTTTTCATGTTTTACAGATACTTTTCTGTGTCCAGAGATCGGCGTAAATGTATATTTAGTGTTCAACCACAGATAAAATATTCCATAATGTCAAAATTAATGTGAAGAGGATTTACCACATATTATATGCATATGGACTTAATTAGACCTATATATTACATAGAAAAATTCAGAAATATCGGGTTCCAGATGGTCTAAACAAGTGCATAGTGGAAAGCAAAAATTAAGAGTATCAAATGGTCTAATCCACTGAATAGTGAAATGCAGAAGGTATGCGTACTAATTGGTACTATTCATAGCCTATGTTCAAAGGTTGAAGCAAAACGAATACCACGAGTACTTGCATAACGAAATGCAAGGAATGTATTCAGCAAAGATAAAAAGGTTGAATCAAAACGAATACAACGAGTACTTACATAGCGAAATGTAAGGAATGAATTCAGTAAAGCTAAGAAGGAATGAAGCAAATCGAATACCACGAGTACTTGCATAGCGAAATGCAAGGAACGTATTCAGTAAAGGTCAAAAAATTATTCAAATCGAATACCACGAGTACTCGTATAGCAAAATGCAAGAAATTTAGTCAGTAAAGGTAAAAAAGATTGAAGCAAAACGAATACGACGAGTACTTGCATAGCGAAATGCAAGGAATGTATTCAGTATCGGTAAAAAAGATTGAAGCAAAATGAATACGACGAGTACTTACATAGCGAAATGTAAGGAATGTATTCAGTATAGGTAAAAAAGGTTGAAGCAAAATGAATACGACGAGTACTTACATAGCGAAATGTAAGGAATGTATTCAGTAAAGGTAACAGGTTGAAGCAAAATGAATACGACGAGTACTTGCATAGCGAAATGCAAGGAATGTATTCAATAAAGGTAAAAGAATAAAGCAAAACGAATACGACGAGTACTTGCATAGCGAAATGCAAGGAATGTATTTAGTAAAGGTAAAAGGATAAAGCAAAACGAATACGACGAGTACTTGCATAGCGAAATGCAAGGAATGTATTCAATAAAGGTAAAAGGATAAAGCAAAACGAATACGACGAGTACTAGCATAGCGAAATGCAAGGAATGTATTTAGTAAAGGTAAAAGGATAAAGCAAAACGAATACGACGAGTACTTGCTTAGCGAAATGCAAGGAATGTATTCAATAAAGATAAAAGGATAAAGCAAAACGAATACGACGAGTACTTGCATAGCGAAATGCAAGGAATGTATTTAGTAAAGGTAAAAGGCTCTACTTGCGTTCTAGATGGTATAGTCCGCTGCATAGAGAAACGCAGAAATAAGTGTATTTACAGTATTATTCACTGCAGTAAATAAATGAAGTGAACGGTACAAATCACTACATTGTATAAAAAAGTAATATTTTAAATGTAACGCAATCTGTTGTATGCCTTTTTTGATTAATAGCTACTGACTACAAATTGTTTCATAATTTAATATTTAAAATATATATATTTAATTCTAATGTTTTAAGCAATCCGCTTAAAATTTTTCAGATTTTTAATTTAATATTATAAATATCATTTTTATTTTGAAAGATGCAAAGATTTGATTGATTGCAGATTCCTATGATTTGGGTCTGACATCCCGTCAAATATATAAAATATACTAGTATTATCATCTATTTTGAGGTTATATTACATTACCGATACAATTATCGATAATTGTTGAGTTTGCAACCCCAATGGTTTTTGTAAAATAATGCAATGCACAAAAAGATATTGGTAAATGAATATCATAGCTGGAATGTACGATTAGCGCCATCTACTGTAAGCTTATAGCGTAATATAATGTTACAACGGATGATGGCGCTACTAGTACATTACAGCTTACTACATTACCTACGCTTCGTCGATAGTTTTTCGCTATGGCACCCCCTTAAATCGAATGCTTCGAAAAAGAAAAGGGGGAGAGAGATCGAACTTTTATAAACTTCTTCTTGTGTTAGAAGCGTTCATTTTTTTCTTCTTTTGGATCAGAACTCCTACGTGGCTCTGAAAAATGGTGTAAGTTTCGTAAGGTTTTTTTTTTCTTCATTCCTTTTTTCGTGTATATGGTGAACGTTTCACTAAACATTGGGAACGTAGTAATGTCAAAAAGCTCGATCGATTCTTAAACTTATTAACTTTGGAAATTTACTAAACATATACATTTCGGTGCATTCGTAGACAGCTTATTAAGTAGAAATGAAGTTTTTAAGACGAAAATATGTAAAAGAAAAGTCTGTCGCTGTTAAAATTGAGTTTGTTATATATATATATATATATATAGTGAAATACATTGTTACGGGTTTTTAACGGGTATTCCATTTCTTTTATAAAATATTCAATTCAAATTTTATAAGTCATAATATTCCATATCTCTATTTTTACTGTTGTCAAGTATATATGGAGCTTACAAGATGAGAACATTAACCATATTGAACATAGATTTAGATGAAATTGTACGGCTATTTTCTCGTATAAAGTAATGAAATCCATGTTCCATAACTCATTATAATAAATTCTGGAATCTGAAATGATTGCTGTTTAAGGGAAATATTCGGAATATGAAGTGCTATCAAGCTTTATAGTGCGGCAATCAAGTATTCTATACTGAAAGTTTAAAAAGGCCAATAGATCTCAATTTGAATCGTGATAAAAAGCTAAATATTTTATGTATTTACTCTACTTATAAATAAATACGTTTTTTGGATTAAAATTTGTAACAAAATAATATAAACAAATATTTTTTTAAACGTCTTATTAATAAAATTATGCTCACTATCTTTTTTTTGTTTGAACATTATATATATGTAAACAAATATTTATCTAAATGAAGTACGAGAGAATATGTAAGAATTATATTATTTGAGAGCGAAAGAAGTTAGTAAAGTTGTATTAAGATCGATATAATGCTGGACTAATATTTACACCTTGTTAGTTTTTATGTATAACAAACAATTTCTATAACAGTGTATTTAATAGTACTTATACCAAGTTTTTCATTACTTTTATTTATTACCTTTCATAATTTATCCTATAGAACATGAATTATTATTATTATTAAATATAATTAATTGTCTTACTGTGATTATTCTAAATTTTTAATAATTAATAATTAAATAATAAAAAATAATAAAATAATAAATTTATAATTGCGTATTATGTATAATATTTTGAGAATCTTAAAAAAACCTCATATTTTGAAATTAGAATAACTTCTAAACAAATTTATTTGAGCATCTAAAGATTTTTTCTACTTTCAAAAATATTTAGTAGCATTGTAAAAGTTTGATTCAAGATTTGATTCATATTTGAAATAAAATAACTATAATAAAATTAATATTTATGAATAACATTGCACTTAATTCTTAACATTTAATAGAATTAATAAAAATCAAAATATTTACATTATTCTACCAGCCTTTCATGATCAGTATAGGTGGAAATAAACGCAATCTTATTATATTTTTACCTTGACTATTTTTAATAGTACCTTTAGAAAAAGATTCGCTTCTTAGTAGTTGGTTAAATTTATAAAGAAATGATCCCTATATAGATTTTAAATAATCAACAAACTTGGTTAGCACAATAAAGATCAGTTTATTTCGCTTAGTATTTGTTGAGCCAAATAGTTAGTAAAAATAATTAATATTCTACAAATTACTTAGCAGCATATATGTTTAAAGAAAATAAGTACCGTCACATACCCATTGTTGATCAATTAAGGTAAATCTGTACGTTCATAGAATAATTTTATGTTAAAAAAGCTAATAATTGTATATATTTAGACGGATACAGAAAATATAAGTATTAAACTTCCTTTTAGCCATCTCAGAAAAATAAAATAGGTGCTATTTTTAAAGTAAGCAACAATCTAAGAAAAAAAAGCGGGAAGTACCAATTTCTGATCAGTACATTTTCGGTACACATACCACGTTCTATTTAAGTCTAATAAACAATTATTGATTGTTTAACCTTCAAATTGTGCGTAGCAACGTTTAGATTTATGTAAATCTTATTATTTTATTGAAATAATACACTGATCAGAAATTGGTTCATGACTATTTTTAATAGTACCTTTAGAAAAAGATTCGCGTCTTAGTAGTTGTTAAATTTATAAAGAAATGATCCCTATATAGATTTTAAATAATCACAAAACTTGGTTTAGCACAATAAAGATCAGTTTATTTCGCTTAGTATTTGTTGAGCCAAATAGTTAGTAAAAATAATTAATATTCTACAAAATTACTTAGCCGCATATATGTTCAAAGAAAATAAGTACTACTAATATTATGAAAAAAGAATAAATAATTTAAAATATGTTTAATTTTTATTTTTTAATTAAACTAACGTAACGTTTTAGTTCCTCATTCATTTTTTTGCTGAAAACCTAATCAAAGTGTCCAGTCATAAAAATTAAATTAAATTAAATTTATAATCTTCAGATTTCGTAAGTATTGAAATACGCGATCAATACGGTACTGAATTCGTATGTTCCCTTTACCAATATAATCGTTTGTTAGTTCCAACGAAATTATATTAATTAATCCAGAAAATTATTATTTAGGCTCTGACAAGAGCAGTAGGCTTTTACTCGCGGAGGTCACGAGTTTGATTCTGAAGACTGTATGTTAAACAAGTGATTTTTTCATAAAAGATATCGTATGCCATCGTTTCTGATTAGGTGCAAGTATGGAAACACAAGTAGAGCGAATCAAATATAATCACGTCATGTACATAAATCGAGAGTAATAGCTAAATAAGACGCAGCGATTTTTTTGAAAGTACATTTCTTTCAAATATGCGGGAAAAATGTATGGCGCTGTAAAGATTCCATTTATGTGCAACAGTTTTGGATCTTTAAAATAATAATAAAATCCATCCGATTTAGAAACGCAAATGTACCATTGCTAACTCGGTAGAATGCGCATTGCACGATGCTGAAACGTTTCTATACGTAGAGCTATATTTTCCCCACCCGGCGAATCGTATCGTATAACGCGAACGATTCCTATTCCTACACCATGCGTGGCGAGCCAAAACTACTCCACTTCGAAACTACCGCGCTACGATACCTATAGCGTTTCTTCTTGTTACCAATAGCAAGCCCAATCAATTCTACTGTTAAATTAAAATTAAATCGTTCCTATGAATTGCCTTTGTTACCGACGATTCGAGTTATGCTAATAATAATATGGTTCGTGCAATCCAAAACTGTACACGCTAATTAATTTTTTAAAAATCGATAGCTCTTCGTTTACATTAATAAAATTTATCAAACAATTACTAATGAATTAAAAAATCTTCAATTCCGAATGAAAAGAAAGATATAATTAAAAAAAACAATAGTATAAAATCTCCGAATGAAACGAATCGTAGAAATAAATAAGAAAACCAATGTGAAAATAGACAGATCATGGATTACAGCGTGAAAAATTGACGAGTCAGATCTAAGATGCGAAAAGAATAAGATTGTTCTAGAATAAGTTCCCTCGTTAAATAATGGATATCTCGACATTCACGTAGCGTCGGAACAATTAATTTCGCAACGAAAATTTTTTTTGATCTCGACCGTCCGATATCCGGAGAAAGAAAAATAATTTACAAATTGTTTTTCCATATTTTACGTGCGCAAGAATGGGAACAACTTGTGGAGGAGTCGCGCAACGGCCACGAGTTTACGTGCACTCGTAACGGTCCCCTGCCCCCTTCTCGTGCCATTATAAAAGCAACGAATTTCTCGGACGGCAAATCCAGTCGATTTCTTGAGAGCAAAGTTGTCCCACCGATTCGTTTCATCATCGACACACCAATAACTACTTCACATCTGGCTTTCGGTAAAGACAAGTGATTTTTGTTTTGTTAGTTGATTTTCGCCGATGACGATCGATGATTATCTCAGAATTTGATGATGCATACCAGTCGTTTTATAATGATTCGCGGCAATTAGTTTAGCTTTAATTTGTACTTCGTCTATTTATAAAGGATAAATGATGTCTCCTATATTTTATTTTAATTAATTAGTATACATAAAGTTTATGACATTATTAATTAATCTACATAAATTATTTTTCTGTAATACTACAATGAGTAAAATCTTAATAGTATAAAAAAGCAATACGCGGTTAATAATCTGTAGAATTTTTAAGTTATGTGTCAGACGTAAAATAATTAAATTTTACAAACACTTTATTTATACATGTAATCTATAATTAATTCAAGTATATGACGACGTTTACAAACTGATTGATTTAATTTACCTTCCTGTCTTTAAATCAATTCTTCGAAGTACATATTAATGCATGAATTAACATTCATCTTATTTTAAATATTAAATAAAATTTGTATACGGGTGGTTGATCAGAAAGTTCATTATTATAAAATATAAGTTTTATTACAAGGGTATCTTAATGAATAAGAATTATCATTATTATCACACGTTTTACTTAATTATTGTACAATATTGATCTAGTGAAAATAAAAAATTTAGGCACGCAAACGAATTTTTCATGATCGTACAAACGTTAATGTATAAACATTACGAGAAACAGTAACGTGAGACATTTAATCAGCATATTATCGAGTATACGCGTATTATTACCAAGAAATGTCATATGGAATTTAAAAGCAGGTAAAATAGAGATAACGCACGTCGAATTTCCTCAGTTTCGCAGGTGATTCTCAAGTAAGTACCAACGGCAATGACGAATTTCGTGCGAACGTGCCTCATCGTGTGCACGTGCTGCGTCTTGATGTTCAAAACGTACGGTATGCCCGAGGACAAGACGGACGATTTCGACTTCGAGTTCGACCAATTTTCGGCCGAAGACGAAGAAGAGCTCGCGAGCCTTGAAGGGGTGGAGACTACCGCTCGAACTTTAGAGCCCGAGGCTGAAATGCTTCCGGCGCATTACAAGGGGGTGAAACCACCTGGTGTCGACCACATGGAAATGACGCTACTGCCGTCTCCGAAAAACGTACGACGGAATATCCAAAGGCAATTGAACGATGATGAGCCGAGGTTACTTTACAATCTCGGTTACAGATATCATCACATTTTATAGAGGTCAATGAGATTTTTATTTTGATCCTCTTTGTTTGAGTGGTCTTCAAGACTGATGGCATACATGTTCATGCGATAATACTCATTTCTTTCTTTGTACATTTATCTGCCAATGTATTTACGAGTGTTTATTTATGTTTCTACTTGTCAATAAAAGCATTACACAACTTTGTAAATATTCCAGTGATATATGTTTACGTGTTCATTATTTTTACCTAACCTTCGACAATAAATTATTTTAATATTATTAGATTTAGATGAAAAGCGCATATTGAGTCAAATTATATAAGAGAGAAAAATCTATTTGCTATGAGAAAAATTCTATAATGTTAACGTAGTGTATACAAAACTTTAAAATTTTAATTATTAGCTGGGTGTATTATAATAGATAATTATTGAAGAAGTTCAACTATAGTATTTAAGAGACTAAGCATTAAGGTACCTCTCAATTTCCCAGAGCAAATAGAAATTTAATGTACCCGTGATTACGTTTTCAATTACATTTGCGAGCAAAACTTTAACAAGGGATTATCGATTAAAATGATACATATTATTTACACTTTACTATTATAATCTCTAGAAAAAAAAAACATTTTAATTTCAAACTTGCGGCAGCATTTACATTGAAAAATAAAAGAAATTCAAAATATAATTAGTGGCAATCGTGCACCTGTAATGACAATTAATACACTATCAATACTTCTAATGTACACATATTAGGTAATAAGCATTCCGGATAAATACAAAACAAATCAATTATTCCCATTAACATCGATCAAATAAGAAACAAAACGTTCGTTCTCAATAACCGTATAGGTATACACACACACACACACACACACACACACACACAAATACAGGTGCACGCATGCATCAGGCTAGCATAGCGATATAATAATTAACGAATTAGCTAATCCACTGCGATAATTCGAATCAAATGAAAAGAAAAGACTAGATTAAGGGGGTGCGGGAGCAATCAATCAAATTGAAATTAATGTAATGCATATACATATCCGTCGAAATTGGAGTTTGATGGCAATCTAGTTTCGCGCGTTAATGACACTTCCGCTGGTTCTTCCAAGCGCGCTGTTTACACGTCATGCGGCGCGCTTGATTAATGGACATTAATAATGTTCTCATTGTCCCGCGCGCGAGGTGGGGCGTCAAAGATCTCGCGCTTGATATATCGTTATTTTTGCTCACACGTACACAACCGCTAAATATTACGTCTAAATAAAATTTCTCTCCCTTATAACTAATGAGATATTGGTTTCTTGCAAAATGTCCTGTATGGATGCGTATATGTGCATAAGTGTGGGTGGATGTCTCTCCCTCTCTCTGTATGGGTGCGTGTGAGTACTTGCTGACTTTTTTAATGGGTGCAACCATATAATTTATAACGTTGTATAAATGTCTAAAAAAATGTGACGTCCCATCAGTGAGTGAATTATGACATTGTTTAATGAACTACGAATTAAATGAACTGAGAATTCAGATGTGCAAGCACTTCTTTTAATTATGTTACGTATATTATAAAGTGTAATTTGTCAGCTCAAATTCTCTTGTTTCGTTAACCCGAGATTATATTTACTTGGTATCGTTAGAACTTATTTGATATTTTCGTATACTAGTGATGAAATTTTTATAAATGTCTGTGTGTGTATTTGAGCGTGCAGTCGCAGATACGTAATGTTTTAATGGGATTGGTAACACTACAGGTTCTGGTTTCCCTTTTTTCCTTTTCAAGAAAATTTTATTAACTCGGATGATGTTTTTACGTTTTATTGCAATTTTTCAATATTTTTAAGCGGCTTTTTCATTGTTTTATTTGAATTTCGGTGATACGCGATAGCTACCTCCCGATTTTTTCAAAAATATCTTTGACAACGGGAGTGTACAAAAGTATTAGTTTTGTCACGGATATACGGTGCATCTCTTGCATTCATCTTTACACTTCGCATCGTTCATTCGGTTTTATAAGAATTATTGATTATAAAATTTTTTATAAATGATTTTCTACAATTAATTTTTTAAGAAGAAAAATTGACAATATACCGTATACAACTGCGTGATTAATTTATACATTATAATACAAAATCTATATATCGTAACAAAATTTTAAATAGACTTTGAATGAAGTGTGTTGGCGTGTCATCGGTAAACGTTGAAGCACGCTTTGAAAGAATCAATCGATATAATTTAATTGTGAAGTTGGCATCTTTAAATTATCCACGCGTTGTCCAGCATCCAAAATTATGACTCGCCAAGTTCTCTTAAAGGAATAACAAGTAGAACCAGAGATCTAAGAGTTTTTGCAGTACTATCCACACCCAGCAAAATCAGCAGACAAGATCTTCCCTCCCGGTCTCTTGGTCATAAATCTTTTTCTCCATGATACTTCTTTTCATCTCTTTTAATATCCCAGCTCAGCTATTGATTTCCCAAAACTCATCTTTTGTGAACTCATCGTATTTGAAATTTCTAATAGAAATGTTTCATTGACCGGCACTTAACTTGCAGAATTCAATAATTTCTACATGATGAAGTACCAAAATTTTATATTTAGTCAAGTTAAATAGTGTTAACATCATATTATCTTTTTATATTCAATAATTAATATTTAATACAATTTAATCAACAATTTACTAAAACAGATAAGGTTATTATTAATCTGATAATATATAACTATTACAATAATTGTATATATATAGTGTATCATAATGCCGCGAGAACGAGTCTAATCCAATGTAATATAGAAATTTGTATGAGTTAATGTTTATAATTTAAATACATTTTTTCGTACTTTTAAAAATAATAGCTAACTATCCGTAATACTTATTTTAAATATGTACATTATATATACATGTAATTAAGTTTTAATACGTAATATGGAAAGGACGCATTCAAACTGTCAACTCAACGAACTCAGAAACAAATGAATTTACGTACATGTGGAAATCAACCGAACAACAAAATACATATAGGGTTCATTACGATCGTTTGAGAAATTTTTAAGATATTATAGATGTATTTATAATATACAATAATTCTAGTTGTTAACGTTGAAAAAGTGTAAAATATTTTGTTAAAAGATGTCGCATATTTTTCGAATATTTAATCCTACTAATTTATTAAAATACAATAACGTTGCTCGACGTATGATTTGTCGGTCGGAGCCTGTAAGTATATTAATTTCATGTAATAATATAATTTCCTTTTTGTAATAAACTGCACGTGGTTTAATCTAATCAATATATATTTTTAATAAAAAAAATCGTTAGTAAAAATTATAATTTAACCTTACGCAATTGAATAATGCAAATATAATAAAATGAAGGACATTGCGAGATTTTAAATAATCCACGTCACTAAAATATCATATTTTTATTTTGTATCAGCTTTGTACATTTAATGCATATAATATTATTATAAAGTTGAAACGAACCTTAAATCGAATTGTGTACTATCAAATGGAGGTTATGTTATTAACTATAGTAAAACGAAAAAAAAAATAAATAGATGTATACGAACAAATGATAGAAAGTAAATAAAATTAACGGAAAGTTCAGATTCCGGACTATATAGTGCGAATAGCCATTCCAATGGACTATGACCGTGTGCTCCAATTCATGGCTGATACGTATTTCCGCGAGGAACCAACAATCAAGAGCATCGGTGGGCTATGTAATGAACCTGATCCGTTACTCCTACACATCATGATGAAACACATCCGTGCTGGCTCAACAATAATAGCATTAAACCCCGACGAATGTATCGTCGGCGCAGCTATTAACATTGCCAATCATGAAAGTAGCGTCGATATGTTAGAGCAAGAGGCCACGATATGCGCAACTCCAGAAGTTCGAGATCTTTTGCGATTCTATAGTTTCTGCTCTAGAGAAGCGGATCTTTGGAATCAATATCAAATCGAAGTCATTTACGAGTGTGCGTATTTGGCAGTCAGTCCCGAACATCGCGGACGTGGAATCGCTAAAAGACTCATTGAAGAAAGTTGGAACTTAGCGAGAGATCTTGCTCATCGATTGTTTAGGATTGACTGCAGTAGCAGGTTAGCGTTAAATTCTTCTTACTCTTTATTTTATTCTGTCTAAAGTCAATTTAAGTATTTGTGTTTAAAAAGAAACGTCTTAAACTAATGTAATGTATTACAAATATTAAAAATTACCATAGTCTTTCATAATGAAATGATAGACTGGCAAAATAAAAGAATTAAAAATTAAAAAATTCTTGTACAAATTAGAAATTGTATTACAAGTACAAGTGTTTTTTCTAGAATTTTTGTGGATTCTGCGATTTCATTGTGAAA
The DNA here is from genome assembly GCA_026168455.1 of Theocolax elegans. Classification (NCBI taxonomy): domain Eukaryota; kingdom Metazoa; phylum Arthropoda; class Insecta; order Hymenoptera; family Cerocephalidae; genus Theocolax; species Theocolax elegans. Next base: position 14,234,017 of record CM047425.1, on the reverse strand, counting down.
ACTGTGGTAATGTTTAATCATACATTTTTCTTCGTGTACATATAGGTGACAATTATAAATTATTAAAATAAATCCTTTAATCGCATAATTTAACAATGATATAAATATAAAGAATTTTTAATATGTTAACCATTTATGTATAGAAAAACATGTTATTCATTTTTTATTATTTTTTTTGTAATGACATTAATAAATCTTATTTATTTAAATACCTTGTATACTTGAATTTTACAAGTAGTAACAAATCTATATAAAAGTTATACTGTTCTCATTCCTAATCAAACATTTTGATAGTCTTTAAATCATTATATTTATTTACCAAATACCATTACCAAATTAATGTAGAATAAAGTAACTGACTTGGAATTGAGGAAAAATAAAGAAAGCCTTTTAAAATTTAAAAGTGTCATGTAAAGAAAATGTATTTTTTAAAAGTAATATGAGAGTATACAACAGTGATAAGTTTCCGACAGTGAAAGAAAAAGTAATAAACATTTGCCATTGCAGGGCCGTTTTTATCCACAATAAAAATATCTTCTTTAGTATAAGTTATTAGTTCTCAAGAATTACCTGCTAGTTTCAAAGAAAAATGCATAAGAATATTTTATTACGTTTAAATAAACAGTTATATATATATAACGTAGGTTATATTTTAAAAAAGTAATTGTTTATTCTGTTTTCTAAAAATTTTAAATATTTGAAATATGAAAAGTCTTTATAACAAATAAATAATTACGAATATAAATGTTTCATAAGAAGTCTATATATTACGCTTTTAAAAAATAGAAAAGCATGTTTGATATTTTATGTTTAATATTTACAATATGTATTTATAGAGAAAATAGTATAAACGTAGGACACTATACGATATATATGTGTATAAAGTAGATTCGATGTGTTTCATCTGTTTATAATGCTTGGGAAATAAAATAGAAAATTCTTGACTAACAATAATCCATCTATCCATCAAGATATACCGCGCAAATAGCCGAGAACTTTAGTTGGAAGTGCATGTACTCTATACCATATCGACGGTACTTCACCGAGGGCAATTTCGTGTTCAAGTGCGTTGAGGAGCCACACACCGAGATGAAAATATACGTGGATCGGCTGAACAACTATAGTAGCTTCTATCCTCCGTCTCGTAAGTCCAAGTGATAAAACTACCCCTGTCGGTCGGAGTCTCTCGGCAGGCTCAAGAGAATCGCGGGTAAAAGAAAACGCGTGCCACGCACCGGCGCTTTGATCTATTTCGCGTGAGGATGAATCGTGTATACCTCACTCTCTCTCTCTCTCTCTATATATATATATATATATATATATACCTGTATACACACGCACACGTTCACGTACACGTAGTCACCAACCGGGAGAAGAGAAGAGGAGGGGTAAAGGAAGAGTCTGACGTTATTTGCTCTAAGCTCGAGGACAGAGTAATTAAAGTTCGGAGCATCTCTCGGCAGTTTACTTCAATCTCTGCTCCCGCAATTGCGAGGTATGTTTGCGGAACGTACTGCAAACTCCGTCTTGCTTCCGCAGCCTCCTCTGTCCATCCGATGACTGCGCCTTCGTTGAGATAACGCGCGCGATTCACGAAAATAGCTTTATCTACCCGGGTGACTGCATGTAATTAAAAACACTCGCCTCTTCTCTTTATTCTAAGGTGTTGGATATCAAATTATTTTCTTTTTTTTCCTCTTTTTATATTACTATTCTCAACTATCATTTATTTTACGCTAAAATATGTAATTCGTAACACTTTTTGGGGATTCTCGTTTAATATTTCTAAATTATTTCGGACGATCTCCGATTTAAATGGGTTCAATTTCGTTCTGGCAAAATAATTCATATTTAATTTACTTTTTGGTTTACTTTTGTGTTTATAATATAATATAATATATTATTGATTACTTGATTTATTGCAATAAAAGATGTTGACAATTATGTATTGAAAACTAATAAATACATCTTTATTAAGTGTAACAAAGAAATATAATAAAATATCTCAATTGAAATGTAAATTGCATTTCTATAACTGTTTACAAGCCCAATGTGCAATGTTCTCCAGCTACATTTATTTAAAATATAATTATAGACATTATTAATAGAGGTTCGATATATATATTAACTTTTTCCTGAGTTCACTTAATTAAATAAAAAGTAACTTTCTATTTCCAGTCACATAAAGTTACATATCTATTAATGAAAATTGTACCTATATTTAATAATTTAAAAGGTACGTCATTTTAAAAGAAATTAAAAAATATAATTTTTAAATAGTGGACAATAACTAAAATTAATATATACGGAAATATAATGAAAATATTAAATGATCTAAAAATTAAAAATAAAATAATTAATCTAGTAAAAATGTTCATAATAATTTATATTAAGAATTATATTTTTGTACATTTATGTCTTTTAATATTTCTTTAACGATATATGTTTCATATCTTGCGTTTCTAAAGCAATTTTCGTGTCGACTCTCATTCTTACTTTAATAAAAGTAGCTAGTCTGTACTTAGGTTGCTATAAGAAAAAATAAAATGTCTTTAACTTTCATTGCAAAAACTTTAAATTTTCATGGCACGAATGCTTATTTATTATCTTGAAGATGTTAGTGTTATATCAACTCTCATTAAAGGGAGTTCGTATATACTATTTTAATCTACACCCGAAAATTCGCTCTTAAAACTACGAAACAAAACAAACGTCCGTCTACTTATTATAAAGATATAAAAAAAAACGAGAGAGATGAAATTTTCCCGTAACATTAACGAAGACAGGGAAATCCAATGGGCGCGAATTTATCGGGCGGGAAAAGTTTGTTTCGTTTCAATAAGCCTGCAAGATGAAGCAGTGTTTGTTCAAACGAGCGTCCCGGCAGAAGTTTGAAGTGCGCATAATAGAAAAAGAAAGAGTATGTATAGTCGCCATGGTACGGGTGAATAAGAGAAGAAGAGACAAACGAAAGAAGAAGAAGAAGACGAAGAAGAGAGAGTAAGAAAGAAGAAAAGAAAAGGTACAAGAATGAAGCGAGCGCAATACCAGAGGGCCGTAGCGAAATGGCCAGTGCGCTTGGCCGTCGGGCACGAACCGTAAGGCGACAAAATCCAATTCTTTCACCGGTTAGTACTGTCCGCTGCACCTGCGAGACATCTGCGAGGACTCGAGGTTTACATTTCAACGAGGCGGCCAACTTCTATCTTCCTCGTTCTACCTTTTTACTTTCTTTATTTACTGCGCAAAGTGCCACGACTTTTGCTTATTCCTCTAGGACTGAGATGGGCTTTCAGTCTCCTCACCCCTCCCCCTCCCCCTCCCCCACCCTATCTCTCTTTCGTTGTTCTATTTGCCATTTTTTTAATCATTTTCATGAATTTTTTTCATCTTAATTTACCGTCGATAATTAAGCGCAACGAGTAAAAATTAGTGGTTAATACAGTTTTTATTTTATCTTCCGGTTTTAATGTGATTTTAAACGCATATCTGACATTTAATTATTTGGTCTTGGTATCCTACGTAATTCGGTTGAACAACCTTCGTACAAGAAATGAAGCGTGATTGGCAGATTTTAAATCAAGAAGTTTGCAAGAACCAAACTGACCACTATTTCTGATTAGATATTTATTATCTAAGATGCTTTCTAATATTTCAAGATGCCACTTTGAAGTCTGTAACATTCGTCTTAAATATTATTAATATTTCATGATATTATGCGCTTTAAATATATATTCTATTGTATTGTCACTGTACAAGTTGTTAAATTAATTATCCAGGTATATATAAAACGTTTAAGCAAATTTACTATTATAATTGGTCGGTAAATTTCGTGAGATTGAATTACGAAAATTAGAGAAACAATTAAGAATATATGGTTTTGAACATTTATAAAAATTAACATTTTAATGAAATTTCGTTAATACTGTAGGAATCTGTGTTTATTACATGTTGTTGATGTGTTTTAATTTATTTTATGGTACACAACATTTAACGAGAGCATATTAATTTTATTAAATTTTCTTATATAAACGAAAAATGTAGTATTTTTCGAGTATCGTAACATTTAATAAAGATTACAGTTACAAATATACTTTTACAATTGAAGTAACAAACTGACACGATGTCTTGCTAAAACTATAACACTTGAAATTTCACTTAGTCTCGAAAAAAGTGAGTCTTAACTTGGATTGTGTAGTATTATACAAAAAGGAGTTTCTTAAAATAAGAAGTGTTTTTTATGTCTCGTTAAAAATAAATATTATATGTACGTGCAAGAAAGTCTGTTACATGAAAATTGGTTTGAAATAATGATTAAAAATAAACTATATCATAAATCAAAGTTAACCGAGTTAAGAAAAGTAACAAAAGCTCGTGCGGATTTCGCAAAATATCTTCCGCTAAAACAGAATTACAATCGATGACTTTACTCTTCTCGCAAGCCAAGTAACCGGCGTATATACGGGTTCGAATTAAAAGTGTAATAATGAAATTTCCTGAGCGAAACGCAAGCAGAGAGGAGCTTAACACCGAGGTGGTTGTTTTTGCACCTCGTACAAAGCTCGAGCCAGTAACAATAGTCCCCATTATACGTGCGCTCGTGTGGCTTTTTGCAGCTGAGTATCTACCGTGTGACGATAAACCATCTTTTTCACCAAAGGATATATACATGGGTTCGAGTAATGTAGCTCGACGCTCGACCTAGTACATAATATTGTCAGACTGTCCAGAGCAGACGGGAATTTTGGTTAACAGCCAGGGTTCGACCTCCTTCTTCTTCCCTTCATCACGTTCTGAATAATGTTATGGCGCGAATGATTCTCGTGTTTCATCGATCTTACGACTTCGAGGCTGCTACTACTTACCTTTTTTTTCTCAAAGAACCTTTTCGATCGGTACTTTAAAAAATTGGAGATTTACCGCGAAAAACAAAGTTTCGAGTGATTCATAAATTGAAAACTCGGTATTTCAAAGGACTAATGTAAGCATTTGTAATACTGAAAATAACTTCGAAATAATTTTTAAAGTATTCGTGGCGTGAATTATTAACAAGCGATTTTTGTCTAATGCTTTTGAAATTTATTCCAATTGCAGAAATATTACATTCGTTAGTGATTTTATGTGGAACTAAATCTAATGTGAAAATATCAAATAATTAATAGGGTGGAGAATTCGATGAACCAGAGGTTAACGAAGATTGGTGTCTAATTTAATTAAAATATAGCTTATATGATCATGAAAATATTTAAGGTTTCTAGATATATATCGGCGTATTCATTAATTTTTCTTATTCAATTTAATAGTTTTTGTAGACTCAAAAAATATATATGATTCAAATAAATGCTTTTTTGATATATTGAAGAAGTTGATAAAAACAATTGCACTAAACAATTTTACTGAACAAGGTAAATTATACTACCTTTAAAGTGATTTATTATATTCGAATTTGATAATAAAAAATTGATATCTGTCAGTTACTTAAATTTTAGTTAATTTTAAAGGATCTGCTAAAGGAAGATAAGAATGGTGGAGATAGAATAAAAACGTAAGATCCAATGAATTCGTTAATAAAAATTCACTTTAATACAAGTACATGTATCATCCTTACAAAATGCATTTCACAAGACAGCTTACATGCGATCGGAGTCTTAAACTAGTTAACGATAAAAGACGCGTTAGACGTCGTACATCAGCAGCATAAAGTTTAAAAATGATCAACACAAGAGTCAACAAATTGCGGGAGTCGCGGCGTTGCAGGAACGAACGATCAAACCCATGGGTCCCGTCTTCCTCGACATTAGACTCAGTGGCCCTTCTTGTGGTGCCAGTGCTTGTGATCCTCGTGTCCTCCCTTCTTCCCGTAGCCGTGGTGATGATGGTGATGATCATGATGTCCGCCCTCCTTCTTGTGTCCCTTGTGATCGTGATGATGATGTCCTTTCTCGTGATGACCCTTCTTGCCGTGGTGACCCTCGTGGTGACCCTTGTGATGATGACCCTTCTTGTGATGCCCACCTTTCTTGTGGTGGTGCTCGTGGTGATGGCCACCATGGTCCTCGTGGTGTCCGTGGTCGTGGTGTTCGTCGTAGAACTCCTTGTCCTTCTTAAATTCGTCGAGTTTGTGCACTTCGTGATGTCCTTTCGTGCTGTGACCCTTCCCGAAGTGTCCCTTCTCGTGGAATTTATGGCCTTTCTCGCCCTTCTCGCCTTTGTGATGTTCGTGGTGGTAACCATCATCGTGATGGTGGTGCTTTTTGTGCCCACCATCCTCGTCGTAGTGGTGATGGTGACCCTCCTTGTCGTGATGGCCCTTCTCACCCTTGTGATGCTCGTGGTGATGTTTGTACCCTTTGTGGCCCTTGTCACCGTGCTCGTGGTGGTGATCCTCGTGGGACTCGCCTCCGTGACCCTCCTCGTGGTGATGGCCCTTGTGGTGGTGGGAAGCCGCTGTCTCGAGGTCGAAAAGCTCGCTCGCATAATTTTCGCCGTGAGAGACGATACCGCGCGATTCAACCCGGAACACCACCACGGCGATCACCGCCACGAGGACGCCCGTAGCTGCCGTCCTGAGCTTCATGATTCTTGGTCCACGATCAGTCGCCTTCGAGTGCCAAACGAGCCGCTCGACTCGAGCGCCAATCGCGGTGTGCGCCGTTCTCGCTGCCGCCCCGGATTATATACGTCACACCTATCTCCGGATAGCGTTTCGGGCGCAATGTTAGGGAAGCCCGACGGTCTTTTCTTTTGCTGGTTCGATCGGGCAACCCGTTACGAAACCCGCGTCTCCTTAACCTGCTTAAAATCGTAGCTGCCGTCGCCACGGCAAGTTAGCACGGGCCACTGGCCAGCCGCTTATGCAACTCAACTTGAAATCGTTGATCTTGCTCAAACTCCCCCCTTCCCCTCCCTTCCCCCGTCTCCCTTCTTTCCCTCCATCTCTCTCTCTCTCTCTCTCTCTCTCTCTCTCCCTCTAAACGTTTCTCACGATTTCACTCATTTTTTGCGTCCGACAAATCCATTTCCACGCAATACAATGTTTGATCCTGAATTTGTTGCGTACGCGGTGAGAGACGTTCACGATGACGCGAAGGATGCTGCGACAGCGACGAGCGGCTTCACGCGACTGATCCGACCACTTGGACGCTTGGATGAAAGCCAGTCTGACTTTTTATTACAGATAAATTGACACAAGAAATTCTGCTTACGTTCGATCAATGCAAGAAATAGGAAGTCCTGATTCGCCTTTTCCTTTATTGCAATTAGGTGACACACTCGTTTTCACGCATTTCTTCTATCACTGGATCTTTCCAGAAGGTAATATTTTATTAATTTAATTTGATTCTCGTTCGTTTTATAATGCTGTCTCGATTGTATTAACCATTGTTGTTTGAAACATAGTAAAAGAAATTTCACGGTTGACGTCAATTTAAAGAAATACTGGGTTTCGGATTGTATCATTGAATATTGAGTATCTAAAGAAATGTCTAGAAAAACTTGTGAAAGTATGGAATTCTTATCTAACGGCATGAAAAACTATCCTTTAAAAATATTATTTCATAACTATAAATTTAAAGTTACTAAATGAAGCCACAACTGCAATGTAATGGAATAAAAAACGTAAAATTGAAAAAATTAAGTAATAATAGTAATGACAATAATAATAATAATAATAATTAGATTATGTATTTGTACGAATGTTTGTTTTTGTACTTTAACGATAAAAGGATGTGGAGGATAAGGAGGGTGAAGTAAACATCGCATCAATTAAAATCAATCGTCATTTTATTAAAAGAATATACAAGAATTAAATAAAAAGCCCTTTGGGCGAACGCATAACAAAGAAGCAGTACAACACGTAGAGGTATAATGCTACGAATGGGTGGCACGTCGATGGATCTGGATGACCGATGCGGTTATCCCTTTTTGTAATGATGCTTCTTCCCGTGGTGGTGTCCGCCCTTCTTGTCGTGTTTCTCATGGTGATGGTGATGTTCTTCGTGTCCATGTTTCCCATGATGTCCTTTGTGATCCTCATCGTGATGTCCCTTGGACGAATGACCCTTCTTCCCTTTATGATCCTCGTGGTGACCCTTATGATGATGTCCACCTTTCTTATGGTGGCCTTCTTTGCTTCCGTGATGGCCGTGATGGTGTCCATGTTTCTCGTGATGTCCCCCTTTGTGATAGTCATCGTAGAACTTGTGCTCCTTGTGGTACTCATCCTTGTGGACCTTGTGGTGGTACCCACTGGTCTTGTGACCCTTTTTGTGGCCCTTCTTCTCTCCGAACTTGCCACCCTTGTGACCCTTCTCCTCCTCGTGGTGTTCGCCGTGATCACCTTCCTCGTCGTGATGATGCTTGTGGTGACCACCGTGCTCCTCGTGGTGTCCTTCGTGGTGCTCTTTGTCGTGCTCACCGTGCTCACCCTTGTCGTGGTGGTGGTGGCTCTTGTGTCCCTTGTCTCCCTTCTCCCCGTGCTCCTCGTGATGGTGGTGGTGGTGCTCTTTGCCACCGTGCTCCTCGGAGTGATGGTCCTTGTGATGGTGTGTCGCCGAAGGCTCTAAATCCTGGGGGGCACGCGGCCGACGCACCAGCCCGTGTTCTCGGGCAAGACCCGCTGCGAGCAGACAAAGCAGGAGGAGCAATCCGAAGCTCGTACGCGCCATCCTTGAACCACCATAAGCAAACTGCGACTCGTCCGAACTTGGCCACGACTCCGGTATTTATGCTTGCCGGTCCCCGTGGATCGGAAGAACCGTGCGGAATGATATGAGCGCTCGTGCGCGGACAACACCCGCCGATTCTCGGTTTTCCATCTTTTTGCCATCGTCGGAGAAAGTCCGGCAAGCCAGCCGTGTCCGATTCCCCTCTCGACCCTCCCCCCCTCGCTCTCTCTCCCTCTCTCTTTCTCTCTTTGTCTCGCGTAACCCGGCTGCTTAGATAACCGGAATGCAACCGCGTGGAATCATCGGGTAAGACCCTTTTTTCGGTGACAAACGTACAGGAGGGGAGAGAGAGAGAGCATTGTTTCCTTTCTCCTCTCTTTTCTAGAAGGAGGCGCTATGAAATCTTATATGCTCCTGTTACTCTAGAATCGTCAGGTTGTATGGGAATGCTATAACCTAAATTGGCATATTTATTGGAAAATGGTAAATCTCCGCTTTAAATGACTACGTTCAAATTAGAGTAATATTTATTTTGATGCACTTTTCGACTAATGTTTATTATCTTAGTACTTTTAGCTAGTTATATGGGCTATAGTATTAAGGTGTACATCATCTTTAGCTCATATTTATAGTAAAATTAATATCAACAATACATATAATATAAACATTGTATTATTTACCAAATATAATTTTAATAAATACTATTTAAAACCTCTACAATTATATTAACAAAGTTAGTTTAACTTCAATAATAAAATTATTTAATATCTACCATATATAAATCTATTTTTACATACATGAGATTACTTTAAAATTAAATTTGTTATGCTATAATTATACAATTCTATATGTAATTCATCAATTCATATACAGAGCTTATTATAAAAATCTTTCTGGTCGTTTCGTTCTTTTTTCCTAAAAGTTACAAAAAATAATTTGTACACCCCACCAAGAAATTCAATAAACTGTCCACAGTTGATCCGACCAAAATAGGTTAACAAATTGGTTTGAATACTTCAGTAGTAACGTTGATGAAACTGAATCAGTGGCTAAGAAAGAAAATAATATTACAATATTGCAGTTGTATATACATTTAATTAATGTTACCAAAACGAACTCTATTTTTATAATTTACTCTTTTGCTGTGCAACATTAAATAATACAACGCGATGTATAAAAATAGCACTTTCAAGAGTTGATATAAAATTTTACAAAATTGTGTACACGCTACGTTGAATAATGCGTGATAAAATTTAACAAGTAACATCCGCAATATTTTATTTGATATTACGCGTTATTTTCTTTAAAACTATGTAAGCAATGTAAGGATAACATTAGTAAGACGAAAGCACCATAGATCTTGCGTGAAAAGTGTCATCTTCACTGGGAAATTCCAGTATGATACATTCTCATTGAAAGGAGAGGACAAAAAGCTCGCAGCTTCTATAGACAATGAAAGTTCCCACATTCATTAGCATACGTAATACACCATTTCTCGTAGAACGAGTGGAATTCCCAGGGAGTGGTATATACGCCCATTCATGAAATTAAAGACAAAAAGATGCTCATTATTCGACGTCAATAATGAAAGAGTCTCTTCTATCGCGGATGAAAAGTTTCGTGGATGAGAAAACAAGACTAACAAGATCACGAATTCACACATTATACCAGGGCTATCGAAGCAAAAGACCGCTCCAGGTTTTTCGTATCAAAATTCGTGGATCGATAAGCAAATTAGATGATCCATCGATTCCGTGTCATGCTGAACTTTTTAGGAGAGGGTAGACCGGTCGATTGCACTCGAGCGCTGGCCCGCTAATTAAAATCAATATCACGACCCTGCCGTTGACAGCTAAACGCACTTAACCCAGCATGGCTCCATAAACGAGGATGCGCGGCATTTCTCCTTTTTTCTTTTTTTTTTGTTGTTGTTGCGCCACGAATATTAGGGGGCTTAGCAATTTCACGTGGCGCGGAAGCGCGTGGGCAACTTCCGTGGAAAAATCTCTGTATATCTATATTTCTTGTGTGTAGGTTTTCCACAGTAGTCCGGTCTCTTTTTTGCGTTTATGTTCGGTTATAGGTTTGCGTCAGGCTTTTATAATACGATTTCAAAACCCCAAGCGTCGACAGCCCGATCACGTAGCTTCGTTACGCTCGGATATGACACTCGTAATGATGTTACGCGTCCCTCGGCAAAGACTCAAACGTCTTTTCCTCTAATCAGAGCTCACGCTCGCGCGCGCGTTCCTCCCGCAAACCGGATGCGAGCATCGCTACTATTCTACTCTCGATTCACTCGATGCGCCGTGAAAGATTTGGTCACGAATCTGATGCTCCTAAAGAGGGAGGAGAGGAGGGTCAGAGAGACAGAGAGAGAGAGAGAGAGGAGGTGAAGTGACTTTGAGTTTCCTGGTTCCGGAGCTTGGTGCTAAGTTTCAGTGAATAGTTTAACCGATGAGGAAAGTGTCGTATCTCCGGGTCAAGGATTTCACTAAAACTTTGGCAAGGTGTTTTCCTTCATTGACTCTGTTACTCTCTATGTTTTCATATCTTTCAGTCTTACAAACTACCTTCTAATCCTATTATTATGGTCTTGATTCTCTCTTGTTTGTAATGGAACTTAGACTCGACTACTAGAAAATAAAGGTATTCCGATACTTATTCAACCGAAACTTTCGGACCGAGAAAAATGTTATGAAATTCTGTGACTACGAAGTATGATATTTTCTTTATCGTTATATTTCAATTGACATTTCTTTACGGTAAATTATCGGAACGTACATTTGTTTGTTTTTATCTTAAATATTTGTCTTGCCGCCCTTGATAAACAATATTTATTAAATATTCCAATTTCAAAATTTAAACAAACTTTAAATGCACATCTATTTGCTTAAATATCTCAAAAATTCATAAATAATAATTTTTAAAAATTTCTATGAAAGTTGGAGAATAATCATTATTTACAATTTGCTTCAATGAATACATATATTTATTTATTTCAACATTCGAGAAATAATTCAAATCTGATTTGAAAATCAACACATTAATCAATTACTTTCTTTAAATCAAAATTATGAATCTGCTGTTTTAAATGTTGCTTTGATAAAATGAATTGCTTTTCTACTTTAAATTCTTCACGTTTGTACTTCTGTTTATGCCAGTAAATTTTTCAACAGAAAAAAAATAAAGAGTCGCAGAAAGCTTTAATTTGAAACTTGTTGCATTCGAAAACGTTAATCTGTATAGAGTTGGTATAACCATCATCTGTTTGAAATGCAATAAAAATGATAAGTCACCTCATAAATATAATTATAAAATACTTACGTTTTCTATATATTTTCTTAAATACTTGCTTAATAATTGTCTATAAATTTCAGATGACGATTCTATGAATTTGAATAAACTAAATATTAAGAAATAGTAATGATAAATCAATAGATATGCTATTTTTAACTTCAGTTTATATACAAGGAAGTTCAAATTAAAAATTGATCAAATTTCGAATATATAGTTAACCTAGATAAATAATAAGTGCACTGGAAATTATTTATAGTATACTAACACTCGCGTTTCAAAGCATAATCAAAATTCCTGCCGAATAGATCTTGCCCTCCTCTACGGTATTTACACAAAGAATTTCCCGATTTTAGTGAAAAAAATGCTTGTTCATGTAAAAAAATTGCCAAATAATTTAGCTCAAATATTTTGCAAAGTCTTTGTAACGATATATATTAAAAATACTTTTAAGTATAAACGTAGACAAAAGTAAATAATTGTTTGTGTTGTAAGCTAATACGTCAACAACAGCGTATATTTTTCCTTTACATCTGCTATACCAAATTAAAATAGCAGCATCGATAAACTCGTACATTCCCGATCAAATTTTTTTTCTCGATTGATCAAAAATTTGATACCCAACAGGTCCCGATAAATAAAAAGAAAATCCCCGACGATACAAATGACACCCCTACTATCATCTCTGTAATTTCGCAGCCGTCACTTTCAAACGAGTCACCTCCCCGGAAACTGACACCCGCCGTATACGAAGTGTAGAAAGTAAAAGATAAAAAAAGGAAAAAAGGTGTCTGTGTGTGTGCGTGTGTATATATACCAACTACCCAGTGACGAATAATCCCGATGCGACGTAGAAGGATTCGCCTGGTCACGTTTCGGAGGCTCGCTCGAGTCAATCAAGGCAAGGCCGACGAGAAACGCAGGTTCCCCTTTAGATCTGCTTACAAAGCGATCTCTCCATTTGCGAATTCGAAGCTCCACTCATTGCACTAGCGTCTAATTTAATCTCCATTTACGAGGCAAGACTCCGGAATTCGAATAGATTCTCCTTCGCGTGATAATCACTAATAAAGAAACAAATTGCGTAAAAAAGGTACTGTTGGAGAATTTTTACGCCGATAATCAACTCCAGCGTGTACTCGCCGGATTCCGTAGATTAGCGAAAATTTTGACCAAATGATTATGCAGTGGTAATACATTTATGTATATATACACGTTGTGTGTGTGTGGGTGTATGAGTGCCCACGTAGGGGTTGGCCAATTTCGTATCATTGCCAAATAACGTCTTCAACACGAGTTTCTTTCCTTTTTTCTTCCTTACGAAGCGAGTCTCTGTTCGAGTAACGGGGGCGCCGATTTAAATTTTAAATTCATGAAAAACTGAGTCATGCTCTCGCGCGCGTCTCGTTACGACGATGGGGCTGACGTGCCGTATCGATAATGTCTCGATCGTGTTTGTCGCCTTTTTACTCTTTTTTCTTTCTTATTCCTTTTTTATTACATCATTGTTTCAGGATCCCTTATTATTTTTGCTTTTAGTCGATATTTGATTCGTGTAAATAATTTCGAATTCGACCTACTAAAAGTTAACTGCATATATAATGTCGTTATACTTCGTCTAACTAAATTGCGATCCCTGCGCTATTTTTATCTTCCGAATGTGTTTTGAAAAGCAGTTCATCTCCGTAAAACAGATTTTAGTCAAGCTTGAAAAAGTTACTTCCTGTGCCATAAACACATCGAGAAAACCATTTAATTTGCTTTACTTTTGTAAAAGGATGGAACAGTAAATAACCTCGGTAAATGGCCGAGTTTCTCAATAAATGGGGACCTCCGGTCGCACGATATTTTTATTCCTTTAAATAAAAAACTTCTCGATATTTAATTAATCAAACAGTCGTACCTCGTAATAAAAATAATATAAACAGATTTTTTTCAATACAGTTTCTCTTTAAATAATAGCATATTAAGTATATTCGGTATTGTCAAAATAACACACACATACACACACACGCATGATCACATAAATTACTTTCGTATAATTAATGCTAATAACCGTAAAAGTACCGTAAAAAATAAGCATAGTATTATTTGAATTATATTGATATATTTGCATAAATTATTTTACTTACACTTTTGAACAATTGATGGTTTTCTCCATTAATTATATACATTTGATGATTTATTAAATTTACTTAGTTAACGTACTTAATCTCCTTATATGATTTCATTAATTCAATAATAAACACGAATATTCAGTCCACCGATAAATCCATAAAAGACAGTTTGGTTTTACAGTAATATTAATATAAATTATACGAATTGTTAAGAGAAACAATGGAATAATTAAAATTATCAGAAGGATAATTAAGTTACAATAACGTTTGAAAAGTGCATTATATTTAAAGCGTTGAATAAATCGACTGTTTCATTAAATAACGATAGTTTGAAACACCGTAATCTAAAGAGTAGATTAAAATAGAAGAGCTAAACTTAATAATTATTCACGTTAAACATAATATTAAATAAATAGATTTTATGAATTGTTTCATGACGTATAAATTAAGTATACTTAAAAAAATATTTTATATAAAATAAAACGTCATTTATACAATGTTGTTCAAATCAGTAATAATTACGTATATTCAAAATATATCACGTGTAATTATACACGTATAGAAAAGTACGGGAACTAACCCAAAGAACAACTCAACTGACCACTGTTAAATAACGTTGAACCACATCAATATCTAAAACATGTATATATATAATATATATGTACGCGCGCGTGTGTGTGTGCGTGTGTGTGTGGGGGGTTTGTGTGCGCGTATTATACTCAATATATCTTCATGTGCTCAACAATGTTTCAAGCTTCGAAAATGCTTTGCAAAATTTATCGCGCACAATTTTCAATTACAAACTTTATACCATTAGTAAACCGAAGAAAATTAACTACGGTTCGGTAAATATTAGCGATTTAATAATTGTTGAAATATCGAAATAACCCAATAACCTAATGAAAATATACGTATATTTGCGATTGATTTAAAAATACATGGCAAATTATACCTGTATATACGATGCTTATTAAAATATTTATACATAGCCGTAAATTCTATCGCTTAATACAGTTTATATTGTATCAATAAAATAATGTTACGGAGATTGAAGGAGCTAAATATTCGTGAGGAAGGTGAATTGTTTCCTCGTACAATTACAGGAGAAAAGCGCATTGTGATTAACAAAAATTAACACGCCGAAAAGAATAGGTTAAATAAAAGAACCGATAAACGAAAAAGTCGAACGGGTAAAAACAAATGTAGGGAAGGAGAGAGCGAGAGGAGGGGTGCCGCAGGACGGAGCTAGGTGGTACGTGGCCGGGGCGACGATTAACCGTAATTATCACGCGCAATTAACGGGACGAATGCCGTCAGGCCATTGTGTCGTGGTGGAAGGTAGCCGCGGAGACCGCGCGCAAAACTTTACTCGTTATAAATGATTGCAACAAACCCGGACGCAGAACTTTGTCAAGCTATTTTTCAAGTGTACCCGCGCCCGCGCATACATTTCCCCCCATGAGCTATTGAAATTCCGCGTTATGCCCCCTCCCCCCTCACCCCCATTCTCTTTTGCCTCGCAGTCGCAATTCATTCGTTCGGCCTTTTCGAGTACTGCCTCCCGGACGTTTATTTACGATTTTCCACGGGCCAAGAGGTCGTATTTAAATAATCCGTTAAACGCCAAACGTTTACCCTGATTATTGCTCTTTAAATTTCATTGGCAATATATATATCTATACGCAATCAGAGCGTTAACCCTTTATTCGATCGTTCATTTTCTTGTTTTGGTTTCTGCGTAATCTTAATGATTCTACAGATGGGCATTTCCTTTTTAATTGCAAATCGAAATTTATATTAACGTTTGGATAATCGATTTAATGTTTAAGTAGTCATTTTCATTCTTAACATTATTACTTTATTTAGTATGTTATATATTTTAAACAATTTAAACACCTTTTGTAATATATTTTCATCAGATTATATTTTATTTTACTAAAATTTAAAATAAAAAGAGTGTAAATAATATTATTTAACACAATAAATCGATCTTTTATATTACATTTTATATTACAAAATATGAACATCAGGATTTTTCTACGTATTAATTAAATTATACATTTTCGGATAATGGATTTACAAAATATGTTAAACAAATTTGATATCAAAAGTAACTTATTGGAGACTGTGAATGAATTTAATCATTTTTAAATTAATATTGCGATTATTAGTATTTTACAGATATATTTTATAAAATCTAAAAATACTGCATACTAATGTAGTAAACGAAAAAATATCAGCAATTTATTAGTAGTAAAATAAAACTCACTAAAGTAAAATAACCTTTAGTAAAAATAATAATTATTAAAATAAAATTTCCGTATAAGGTAACAAATAACTGTAATTATGATAAAACTTGCATTGATAAATTAGGTTAATTATGTTTCTTTAAAATTCGATTGCTCTAATTAAAACTTTGAATTGTAGTAATAATTTAAAATTTAAAGTGTAATGAGTCGAATGATTGAAATAACTTCCAGAGAATATATATATTTCCATATGCATTAAATCCTAAATGTTTGCATTAAAAATAAAATCGCAAATGTACATGAATAAACGTTTTATTGCTTTAAATTCACATTGTGTAATACTTGTATACATTATTTAATATTAAACGATTATTTAACAATTAAACAATAATAATACTTTGGTTATGAAAAACAAAAAAAAATACGTATACGCGCACATATCTACAAATAATTTTTCACATGGGTGACAGTCGCGCAGAGTAAAAAAAAAGGGTTTCATCGTGCAAATTGAATGATTGCGTTAACACAACAGTAATACCATATGTATGTATGTACGCATGTACTATACAAACATTACTGCTACACATGTGCATATATATATAAAAAAAAAACAATAATGCTTCCAACCTTCGTGAAAGCAAAGCTCGCAACATATTTTATGCCACGTGCGTTCGGAAAATTTCAAATTTCATTTACGCCCGAACATTCTTTATTCGACTGAAAGATACAACTTTTTAATTGTTACGAAATTATTCAATTTTTTCACATAAAAAATTTTATATTTTTATTTCCGATAGATTACACATAGCTTTTTATATTCCCAACGTGAACTTGCAGAAATATATTGCGGATATATATTACAGCAGTTTAGAGTATGCTAAAAATCTGTTCGGTTTTACCTATCGTTGCATCGTGAATGTCGATATTCTAAGTGTAACAAATTTATGCGTACTTAATATTTCAAAGAAAAGGTAAATGCACTGGATAAACAATAAAACTTGATTTAAAACATTTAATTTCCGTATTGAATGTAAATAATTACATTTTAATGACTAAAATTTATTTAAACGCGCCATTTATAATTTATTTATTTAAATCAAATAATTCAATCAGTCTACTATCGGTACTTTTTCTCTATATAAAGTTTTACATTGTTTACGAATTCTTAATATTCGTGAATTCTACAATTTAAAGTTAATTTTAAACAAACGAGTTGATGCGTGCTAGTACAATACCATTTGAACAAAATAAAATGGGGCAACTCCGTAAAGTATAATAACTTCTTAAATTCGTGTATTTCGCAATTGTAAATAAAAGTTGAACAATCATTCGGTAATTTCGGTACATCAATCAAACAACAAAATCGTCGTAAAAGCGGCAACTTCATAACCAACCCCAAAACGTCCCCATCAAACTTTAATATTCGTCTATACCACGACGAGCAGCACCCCGAATCGGCAATAAAACGAAACCGCGATAAGCACGAAAATTGGATTCTATTAGTAAGTTGTAATAAAAAAATTGCGACAAAAGTAAAGAAACGATAAGAACTAACCAACGTGAATTGTCGAGTATATTATATATATATATATACAGGTACATATAGTCAGAAAGATTAATGCCTCGTATCTCGCGTGACTGAAAATGCCGCCCATTTCTTTTTTTTCTCCCTTTTCTTATTTTATTTAGTCTCGTCCCTGCGACGATTCCGACAAATTTTCCCGTAATCGCGTGCTCCTTGGTAATTGTGTGCGTGCGGTATATAATTCGCCATTTCTTTAGGACCGGTCGATTTGCATATACATGTAGGTATTATCGTCGATACAGGTGTAGGTATACGACATATATGTATATACATATATACCGGAAGTTGTATAGATAACGACACGTTTCCGATAAACTTGCGGTGAGAAAATCCTTGTTTAATTTATCTATTCTTCTCTTTTTCTACGGTGTACCCGTAATAATTCTTACTATAGATTCCGAGATCGCGCATATATACTTAGGCACCATTATATACCTACGTGACTTTTTTTTTACGGTTTCTTATGTCGCGATGTCGTTTGCTCGAGTGAACCCGCGCCCGTTCGTTGATGGAATGCATGGGGTAAGCTTACTTGGATCTAAAGGATTGTGAGGTAATGGATTTATTGCGATTGTACGTTCTCGAACTTTATGTCCGATTGTCTAAGTATTACCGTATATACTTCCTTTTAGATATTTATTGCTTTCTGTAATTAATATACTACACTTACCTTTATTCTTGTTCAAATTGATCTTGTTCAGAAAACAAATGCGTTATTTGTTACTTGTTTAATCTGTATTAAGAAAAATTGCTTTCGATATATGTATATATTTCTACACTATTTTCTTTTAATTTAAACCTATATATGAAATTCCATTGAATAATGAATAATGCTTATACGTTGTATCGTTGGGAAAATTTAACAAATTGATGATTTTGTTCGAATAATTATTTTAACAATGATAAAATTTGTATTATACCTTTAAAAAACCTATGCGCACACCTGTAATTGAAGGTAAAAATAAAAAATATGCAATTTATCATCTAATAAAATATGTATTTAATTAACAACACTTATATAAATATATATTTTCAATGTACATATACAAATTCATTAATTAACAAATACTTATTAAAGTAAAAAAATTTTCGTAACGAAAATTTACTTGATCGATTTTTCGAACACGATGTACGTACTACAAACATAAACGATATTACAAAAAAGAAAGTTGAACACACATACACACCACTCTTGTTTAACAATAAACCTTAATACCAAAAAAAATTCCGTTGTTTCCGTTGCAATCTTCCTCATTCTCTTCGAATGCACGATAAAAAATGAGCGTACAAACTTATCTTAAAGTTACAAGTAGTTTAAATATAAAAAAGACAACAATACAGTTAATGGTTACCTCACAATAAGTTTCTCCAAAGTTGTTAGAAAAAGCAAAAATGATTGTAAGAAAACGAAACGAATTCGCTAACTCCGAGAGCCAAAAAAAATTAATAATAACGAGCCATTGCGTGTCTGACAAAACAGAAAAATAAAGTAAAAAAAAAAAAAAGTAAAAGAAAGAGGAGAACACAATATCGAGTGGCGCAATAATTCTTCAAGAATCGATTTCAGGTTTGATGGAAATTAAAGTCGGTCAATAGTAGTCACCTTCCTCACCGGACGATTCACCGCCGGACGAGTAGGATTCAGCTGAACCGTAACCATCGCCGTCGCCGGATGAGTAGGATTCGCTGTATCCCTCGCTACCCCCATCGCTGTAACTCGATGTGTCACCGTCTCCTCCATAGTACTCGCCTTCTCCACCTTCGGAATAACCCGAATGGTCGCCCTCGTCGTCCGCGTAATGCGACTCAACGTCCGTTCCTGCGAATTTCACAATTGATTATTAATTCCACGTTAAACTAATATAAATTTTAACGTATATATCACATGACTTAATAATTAACTCATTTGTTATTTAATCTTGTCCGATACGTATATTAATTGATGTACAAACTTTCATTAAAAAAGAAATTTAGCTATAATTGTTAAAGTGAAAAGATGAATATTATTATATAGTAACTAAGGTATATATATCGCAACATACCAAAAATTAATAACGATCGTGATAATTCCAAATAAAGTATGGATTTTTCATTTTATCTATTGCTTTATAAAGTTAATTATTAATTATTACTATTTATGTTAAAAATTATCAAAAATTAAATAGTGATCAGGAATTGGGCCGGTAAGATACGTTATTTGTTAATACTTTACTCGTACTTTATCACCAATATCTATAAAATTTTCTATGTATATATAATAATTATGTAAAAAATAATAATAATTATGTAAAAAATAACAATGAATCCTCATATATAACTGGTTGATGAACTACAATGTAATAAAAGAAATACTAGATAATAACATTGCTCGAAAGCATTGGCAATGGTAGTTCAAACATATTTAAGCTTTCTTATACAATAAAATGTCCATTTTAAAGTAACACAAAAGGATTACTTGTTATTTACTCAACTAAATTATGCAAAATGTAATTGATTTTAATGTTACGTACATACACACACACACACACACACACGCGCGCACAGATGTATATATATATGAGTGTATAAGCACCGTTTTACCGGAACCTTCTTTTCTACTATTTTGTGACAAAGTTTATGCGAGGTACCGGTATATAGGTGAACTTAGAAAAGTCTTCGAATGCAAAAACGGGTTAAAACTAAAATTTGAATTTCGTAAAGTAGGGCGCATCGGGATCTTTTGTTATCCCCATTCACCGTTTAAACGAATGAAATTCCCTTCGATATAATAGTATCAAACAAATAAAATCTAATAGAATTCTCACTTTTTTAAAGTCAAATTTCGTATCTTAGAAGTTTAGTGAATAAGCTGAGAAAGAAATGAAAATAAATTGAATAGCGCACAATAAAATCGAACTTTTCATTTTTCGATACGGACGAGCTGGATGGTTTCAATAATGCATGTATTACTATTTCATTCGTAATTTAACATACCACCGGAGAATGTAAACATCCAATTAATTCATATGTACTCAATTAATTTAAATGTAATTAATCTACATGTTATAATAAATAGAGGAAAAAATATATACGCATGTACATGGATATATATTTAGAGGTAGTGAAAAAATAATAGAATTTAATGTAATGCATACCGGCACCCTCGTGGTCGTCGCTGTGCTTGCTTTTGTGAGAGGCGGCCTTGCCGTGATGTTTACCCTCCTCCTTGCCCGCGGAACCGCCGAAGGCCTCGTGCTCTTCGAACCCATACCTGTCGCCAAGCTTCTTGTGGAACGTGTCGAGGGTCTTGTAACCGTGGTCTCCCTTGCTGTACGTCTTCTTCAAGTAGCCCTTCTCACCATCCGCGTCGCTCCCGTAAGTCTTGTAGAATCCGCCCTCATCAGACTTACCTATATACGCATGTGCAAACGATCTCATTTTTTCAAGTGACTCTTTCGCCGTTTTCTTTTTTTTTTCTCTCTTTTTTTCTAGTTTCATACTTTTTATCCACTTAAACTTTGCAATGCGTGCCATTAGAGATTCGTGTCTACGATTGCAGACGACCGTGGATTTTAGAGGTACTTTTCCTTAATTTTACGTACGAATAAATTTATATACGTATATTTATTTTATTTTACATATTCATTTTGTAGAATTATTAACGATATATTCTGCGTATATATGTACGGTGAATGTATCAAATTATTTGATTAAAATTGTATTCTATGTATTAATTTACATTTCATCATTTACGTTAATTATAATAACGACCAATAAAAAATGTTTAAAAATTCGTACGATTGCATGCTTTATATTTACGCGAGAAACTACGTACAAAATGTATCTTACAATTATCAATCACTTGTATATAGTTAAAAAATTCCAAAAGATACGATAAAATTTAAACTATTCGCGTGTGCGTTTAAAAAAGTGTCTTAAAATATCCGGCCGCGTATCGTTTTTATTCAAGTATCCAAAATTGAATTAACCTAACCGAAAGAAAAACAGGTAGAACGTGAAAAACCGAGGTAACGATCTGCATCCGTAGAGTCACCTCATCACGTACCCAGAAGAAAGAAAAGCAATGGAGAAAAAGAAATTCGGAAAAAGAGAGAGAGAGAGAGAAAGAGAAAGAGAAGGCGGTACTTATAAAGGAAAAGAAAAGCAAGAAAAACAAACCCGATGCGTTTTTATGTTTCTTCCGATCGTGACTCTTCTTGGGTGCATTGCCAGTAGACAACATGTCAGCGACCTCGATCGCAACCGGTGCCGGTTGCCTGACCTCTCGTTTGAATGAGCCAACGGTAGCCATGTCACCATCGAGTGTCAAATACTCGCCATAATTCGCAGGTTTCGCATCAGTCCCGAGAGCTATGAAGCTCAGGAATAACAACAACACTAAGTTTCCGATCATTGTCACTATACTAGAATTGGTACAAGTTACAAGTCGTCAGCTTCCTTCCTCACTTGAGCGCGTATTTCCGACAACGGCGTTTAACCGTTGTATACGGCCTCTTTATAGCCCCCGCTCCATTCAACGGGGTCCCATGTTTCGCAAGCCCCCCAATTGCGTTTTCAAATGAAATTTTGAAAACCCAAGCCGCGGAAAATCGCATCGAAGGATAGATCCCGTGGGGGGCCCCGGAACCCGGGTATCGTTCGTTCGTTCGTTCGTTCGCTCGTTGTGTCTCTTGCTCTTTTTTTTTTTTCTTTTACCTCTCCGTCACTTCGGGTTTTTAAAGAGACGTTTCGCAACGCGCCGGGGGAAAAAGGGGAGCCCCGCCCGATGATTCGGTGGATTCGTGTGCCCACCGAGCGTGAGCCCCGCTTTCTATGGCGTTCTAAACACAAGAAAATCTGTTAAC
The DNA here is from genome assembly GCA_026168455.1 of Theocolax elegans. Lineage (NCBI taxonomy): Eukaryota > Metazoa > Arthropoda > Insecta > Hymenoptera > Cerocephalidae > Theocolax > Theocolax elegans. The sequence continues at coordinate 14,211,259 of CM047425.1, read as the reverse complement.
ACTTTTTCCTTTGGTGTCCGGTCTCGATCGGGATTGGAATTCGGGGAAAAACACCGTGGGCCAACCCGTGTACCGGATACCATCGGGATCACTTCGTTCGTTATTATTCATCGATCGGTCTAGAACTAAACTACACCTATATACACAAAGGTCTACCGTCACGTTACATCCTCTACACTGTTTATCAATGAAATGACATTGCATTCTTTTCGTATATATACCAGTTTAATTTTACTCTAAATTGAATTTTGTATGCACATTGTTACTGCAGCTCAAAACGGTAAATCACGCGAGGAGAAAATTAAAAAACACTTTTACAATAATGCAACAATTATATTTTTAATAACTTATATAGTAATATCAAAATATACTTATGTGAGGCGCACATAAGTGACTCAACTAAAACTCTTTGCTAATAAAAAACATCTCGTATATAAGTCGGCAACTATATTCATATGTTCTATACATAACAATATATATCTATATTTCGATATAGATCGAGAATTATTTATTTATAATGATGGGTATACATTTATATTAGTCAAAAGTATTAAAAATTCAACGACAATTGCTATTAATTCTGTACGATTGATATTTTTAATTCCACGAAGCTTATAAATACCAGTACCATTAATTTTTAATCACATACTTGAAAACAATTGATTTGCATACTTTTATAAACCGTTAACATTGATTTTCATTGCAATAATAGGATTAAGTCATGTGAATATTTATCGAAAGCGGGTCACTTGAAATAACAGTGCAATAGTAAATTTAGCCGAGTAACGCTTTTGCTTAATCTCAAGAGGGTCTCAAGGTCAATTTCTACATTAGGCATTAAAACCTTCTCTCTCTCTCTCTCTCTCTCTCTTTCTTTGTCTCTCTCAACGTAAGCGCTAGTTGTATCGTAAAAGTTACGTAGAAATTTAAACGGAACGCGTTACCATTTAATTTAAAATGTTTACCATTATAATTGGCGGAAAAGTAAAATATTATAGAATTCCCAATTTTTTATACGTCACTATTACTTGTTGCATGAATTTTAGAAAGCGTGTTGAAAATATGTACGAAATATTAGAAAATAAGGTATATTGCTAATTTTCATATAAATTCGCTTTTTATTGGCCATGATTTAACCGCAGCATTTAAGGCTATTTTCACTTGTATGTTTTTATTACTAAACTTCTTTAATCGATTCTATACTGTAAATCGATTCGATAGTCCGTATTTAACTTCGACCATAGTGTTAGTAACGCAATTTAACCTTTTAACTGTGGAAGTTTCCGAAACCGTATCACTTAACTGTTATGGTATTATTATAGTGATATCCCTCTATATTTAACGCAAAGTAAAACATTGGATTTTATAAAGAGATATATCATATACTTTCACTCGTTTCGTGCGCGTATTATAATTAAGTGTGAAAATACTTTGTTTTTTTACACTTTGCAAAAGAAAATATCACGAGCGATGAGAAAATTTACTCCTTTTATATCGATCGAATTAGATTTGCTAGTAAGCAATGCTATCAATCAATCTTGTTTCTTATTATTTGAGGAAAACGATCAAAAATTACTTTTTAGAAATGTACGTTTTTCCTCTGACATAATAAGTCAAACTTTTAGAAAATAAATCTAATTAAATTTTCGTGTGAATAATGATTAGTTTACTTTTTACAGGACTGGTCTTCCCGAGTTTACGTTAAAAAGTAATCAAATGAACAATTATTTATAATATATCTTAGCAAAATTAATATTATATTTTCTTATTATATTAAACTTTACAAAATGATAAATGATTCGCAAACTGTTTGCTATAAGGAGGGAAAATTCTTCATCGTTATAAATAAATGATAAGATTTTGAAGATTCGTTGGTTGAACACACTATACGTTATTGGGCCAACGTCACATGGTATCTCGAATCCTCAGACAAGAATGAAGAGCCACACCATATAGCTTGCATACGCGTGTGTATATATATATACATAATAGATAAACAGAGGTAAGAGAACAAATATCAGTGGAACGATAATGATCGCAAACAGTTGTAAAGAGGCGAGTAAAATAGGATAAGATAAAACAAAAGGTATAAGGTAAGACGGTTGGTGGCTCAGTCTCCCGCAGTTAAAAGCGTTAATCCAGAAAGATTACGTCACTTAAGCGAGCTTAACACACGTAGAGAAGCCGAGGGATAACTTGGACCACTTTGGGAGAAAAGAGCGGACGGATCGCGCGCGCATAATAAGGAGCGAGGTGGAAGTAATTCACGTCCGGCGCGGCAGGCATCCCCTTCATCTCCGTCACGGCAAGCTGCTACTAAATCGCCAACTTTTTACCTTCCTACCAACCTCCCGCGTTCCCTTCATTCGTATATAGAAGATGATCGCGCTTCAACCTCCCTCCGATCCGTCCCAAGGACGAATAATACCATAATTTCAACGCCTTCTTTTTTATTCCGTCTTCTCTTATGACGCCTTGGATCTTACACACTCGATATACCTAATGAACTTATTACTTTCTCTGGCATTAGTTCGTGCGATATCGCTTTGTTAAATTCTCCGGTTATTTCATCCGTGTGCTTGAGTCGTTTCGCTTGTTTTTTTTTTTCTTCCCTCGAACGTTTTGTTTAGGGATTATATTCGTTGTTACACCTCGACAAATTTAAGGCTGAACAATTGGTTGAAATAACTGTGAGATCTTGTTCAGATGATGTTAACGGTTGGTAATGAGTAAGATTATTAATTGCCGCTACTACTTCGCAAGCGTCCGTTTTTATTTTATTTTGACTTGCGTTACACCCGTTCATTTAGTTTTAGTGACACGTAATTTAAACCCGAGAATAAAAGTAATAGTAATATTATAACTTTAATAAACGCGCGTTTAGCAAACAAAATTACTAAAATTAATTTATAATGTTCACACAACTATAAATATTATAGTTCTATATATATATTAACAAATCCTTTTACTTTGTCCTCGTTGTAATATTGTAATGAATTATTTGATTCCTGACTTTCCAAATATAGTGTACGCGACGCGACGAAAAACGATCTATATACATATACATAGGGTTCCTCCATCAGAGTAAATAATAGTCTAAAACGTGTGAAAGGTAAAAGGAAGACTTGTGCTAAAACCCGTCGTACTAAGAGAAGAGCCGTTAAAATTGCCGAGTCGACTTTTTTATCTCTATTACAGAGAAAAAGAGAGAGGGACAGGGGGGGGGGGAGGGGAAGGGAAAGGTCCCACCACGCGTCAGGTGTAAGTATATGCGCCACATTTTCACCCCCTTGGAGCTTCGGGAATAAAAAAAGGAAGAAGAGAAGGAGAGAGAATCGCCTCTGGGCAAAGTAACGAGTCGGATGGAGAAACCGAGCGCTGCATCCTGATTAGAGAACCAGCCTCATCAACATGCACCGAGTTGAGTCTACTCGCGATCCACCTACCTATACAATGCGTAAAGCCGAAAAAAAATAAATCGACGAGAAAGATCTGCTAAAACTTGATTTTTCTTTTTCGTTCTAGATTTTCGGGAGCCGTAATGGACTCTCGTTTACTCTATACGTTTCCTTTGTTTTTATACCTTAATTTAAGCTTACGTATATATATACGTGCATATATATATATTTCATAGTGTCTTATAACTTATTTATCTCGATGAAATTGAATTTATCAAACAATTCACTCCGCTTGGGAAGGAATATCAATTTTTGAATATAAAATACGCAAATGAAATATGTGCGTCTCTATGTGTGCGTGTGTGTGTGTATATGTGTATATACATGCATATGTATATATATATAAATATAGGTATATATGTGCGTTACATTTATTTATTGTAATGTACAATGAAATACATTTTTAATAAATTTTGAAGAAATATATGTACTACACGTGATTAAAGAATTTCATTTTGGTACCGTGTATGTAAATTTTTAAATATTTATGTTACGCGACCACAACTAATTAAATATCTCATATCTTTCATATTTATTTTAGTAATCTTATCAACATTAAATATTAATGTAAATTATTAATTACTAATCGTTACTATATAAATTACACAGGTGGAAATGTAACACATCGAAAAGTAACGTTTGTTTGAGAAAAATTAGGTTAAAACATTAAATTTTATTTTTCCAAATACTTTTATAAATATATTCCAAATAAAAACGTCACATCTATTCTATACGGGTTAACGTAAATATCATTGTAAATATCGATTATTCTACGTATCCCATATGCGCGGAATGTACGTAAATATATACGAACAAAAGGAAGAAGGAACAGTGTTTTGAGTTTAAAAATGTCTGACCATTCTCAGGATTAACTACTTACACACATGGTTTCGCCGTAAAAATTCATATGCGTATTTTAGAAAAATAAAAGGAGCAGTCCATGGAAAATTTATATGAAAAAGCCGTATAGAACAAAGAAACTCGTAGCGTGCAGATGGTTGTTTCAAGATATGGAAAGAAGCGCATTACATTGCAGCTGTTTCCAAACAGGACGACCGCAATAGGCGATCAAAATGACAAATCCCATAGCTCCCATCGCTCGTTTTGTAAACAGATAAAGTATATCGTAACTGCAAACTCGATTCGACTCGATCGAATGATAAGTAATTTGATTTTATTCCCCGATAGAAAAATTCTTTCTTTTTCTTCGTCCTGTAACTTAATTTTAATTTTCCTGTAAGTACCTGCAACACCTGTATTTATCTTTGATGAATCTTTGATGAAATAATTATATAAATAATTGCGCGCGTGTCAAAAACTTTAAATAAATATATATATTTATTCACTTGCGAACGTAATTTGCGTTGAATAAATTAACATTCTATTGTTATTGAAATAATTTATTTTATTGACATATTTTCTTTATAAATTTCCAACAATAGCTGTTTAGATTTCTTGTTAAAAACAACATATGTCATAATTAAATTGAACATTAATAACGTATAATACATATAATTATCCTATATCATTGTAGTTGCAATAATCGGTATATTGTAGTATATGCACATATTACATGTATTGCTACTAATTCATGTATTATGCGACACACGTGGAATAAGCGCGAAACCTTAATAAAATGGTTTTTAATACGTATATCTAAACTAGGTACTGCGATAACGTAGCAGGCAATCGATAATAATCGTATCGTATATATGTACTACTGTCGAATAGATAGAAAACTCTACCAAAAAAATATCAAAATAGAAATCTGCTCTACCGACTGGCGGTATAAAACTCAGTCGGTATGAGTATTAGGAAAATCGCTTACCATAAACATGCTTCAATAAGCTCAATTCACGCACGCGCTTTTACTTGACGTCGAGGACCAATGTGTGTATAAACACACTTGCAAGTCGAGAGTACATATAGACAAACACGCAAAGATACGAAAAACTATATATATATATATATACCGATATACCAATGCCATCTTCTTGACGAACCTCGTCTTCGTCAGCGGCAGCGCCGCGCGCGTAGCAGAAGACGCATCGCGAATCGCATACTACTTTAATAATCATACTCATTTCCGTGAGGGAGGGATTATAAAAGCCGCGCGCGCGATTGCATCGATCACACAGAGACCGTACACGTAGATTTTTTACGTGTAAGTGGTGTAGCGAGTGCGCAAGACTTCCTCTAGACTAGTGTATTGTGCGCGTTAGAATCGAAAGATAATCAAGAGCGCGTATACGACCTAATTTTTGAGAAATGGAGGTGCGTGGACAGCGTCTCGTTTTCGCGCGCGACTAAAAACTCCATCCTTCTCTCTCATTCTCGCTGGCTCTCTTTGTCTTTCTTTATTCTCTGTCTCCTCTCTTTCTCTTTCATTCACTCTCTCCCTCTCTCTCTCTCTCTCCCTTTTCGAAGAGAGCTTTAAAAATTGAGGTTAGCTTCGGTCTTCGCGAATTAAGATCGTCCTGCCGGCGTGTAGATGCCCCGCCTAGATTGTCAACCTCGAGCGATGTCGGCTGTTCCAGAGTTTATTTAGTCGGATGTAGTCATTACAACTCTCGGCGGGAGAGAGGACGAGTCGTAACGAACAAACAGTGATATTTGTTGTCATGCCTATCTATAGACAGTGATCGTTACCATTTGCTAGGTAAGACACGAGTTTTTATCATCCAAACATGCTCTTTTAAACGCATTTATTATTTTTACAGCATGTATGCCCTGCAAATGCAAAATGCCTGCCAGGGCGAAGGCGATGGTGAACCTCAACCCGACACATATTTGCCAAATCAAGAGCCTGCTCAACCAGTAGCTCAGGATTGTAGCTCTTTTGACATCGTTAGAGCTACACAGGTATCATTCTTTTTAAATACTTTTGGACTATCTTCATCATTCTACTTTGAGTTATTTCTTTTGAATTTTTTTATTTTTACTTAACTTAATAACTTAAGAATGTATGTAGTGTACTTGTGATAATTAAATAAAAATATTAAATTATTGAAATGATGTCCATTAGGTTATTTGCGTTAAACAGGTACATAATTATTGAAACATTTGTTCTTAGTATGGAGCACTGGATAGAGTTACGGAATTGGTGGAAGCAGGTGCAGATGTCAATCAACCTGATGCAGAAACTGTAACATTATTACATTGGGCTGCGATAAACAATAGAAAAGAAATTGTTAAATACTTAATAGCTAAAGGAGCAGTTGTCGATGCTATTGGTGGAGAATTAGCATCAACACCATTACACTGGGCAACAAGGTTGATTATTATTATTATTATTTTGGTAATAAATATTTTGTGCAGAACTAAAGATACATTTTTATTATTTTAGGCAAGGTCATTTAGCAACTGTTGTAATTTTAATGAGAGCTGGGGCAGATCCTACATTAAGAGACTGCGAAGGTTCAACATGTATTCATTTAGCTGCTCAATTTGGACATACACCAATTGTGGCGTATCTAGTTGCAAAAGGTGTAAATCCAAATATGCCCGATAGAAGTGCCATGACACCTTTGATGTGGAGCGCTTACAAAATTAACAGGTAATTCAGAGGACGATTCAGAAGTATCATTCATTCATGTGTATCAATAACATATTTATGTTTATTGTTGCTGCATCAATCAAATGATGACAATTTCACTTCTTTATTTTGTGCTTCTCTATTTGATTCCGCAAACAGTGTTCATCGTTTACAGAGTCATCAACTAGTAGACAAACTTGAATTTTAAAATTAAGTGTAATAATCTTTTTTTTTAAGCTTCGCATATTTTCACAGTCTAGATCCCACTCGGTTGCTTCTCACATTGGGTGCATCACATAGTCTGACGGATAATCTACACGGAAATACAGCGCTGCATTGGGCAATTATAGCAAAAAATAATACAGCTATACGAACATTGGTTCACTATGGAGCTTCCTTGGATGTTCCAAATTTCAAAAATGAAACTCCTATGATGTTGTTAGGTCCACACATTGGAGCAGCTTGGCTAGGTCATAAATTTAGTCATGAAATAAGACAAAAACAAGGACGAACAAGAGTTTGGTGTCGAGACAAGGTATTTTAACATATTGTCAATGTTTATCACTGCTTTTCAGTTACTTGTGAGGTATTTGACTTTTTAATAATTGATTATATCTTTCTTTTTTAGAGAATACGATGGTATTGCATGATAAGCACCCCTTTTATAATATTTTATGCAATTGGAATGATATTTCAAAGCGGCCTAGATTACTTGATAAAATTGGTTGCCTTTGTTGCTCTCTATGTTGCAATTCATACTGCAAATAACTATATTTATGATGAGAGACTTTATTACGTTTTACCAATGTCGATTTACTTAGCAACTAAGGTATGTAAATACACTCGTTAAATAAATGACCATCGTGTTACTATCGCCTTATTATCTGTTTTCATATCAATTTCAGATAATATAGATTAGATTTATTTTTTTAATTTCATTACTGAACATTAAGAAAATACATTTCTATAAATAAATTAATCATTTTAATTTTTAAGATGTGGATATATGTAACATGGGTCTTTTGGCTCGGGTTACATGCAGCGTGGTATCTTTGGCTTTTACTAGTTGGCGGTTCAGTTCCTCTTTGGATCTGCTTTTTACAGTCATGGCGTGGAGATCCAGGTGTAATTAAAGCCTCTCACGAGGATAAACTCAACGTATGTTGTTTTACCAAAAATCGATATTTTACATTACACGATTACCTTAATCTTCAATTATTTTTACAGAGTATAATAGAATTAGCTGAAAATGGTGGGTTTGAACCGCAATTGTTTTGTCATACATGTTTGGTACGCAAACCAATACGTTCAAAGCATTGTTCAGCGTGTGATGTTTGCGTGGCTAGGTACGATCACCATTGTCCTTGGGTAAACAATTGCATTGGTAAGTTATACTAAATAAACATTAAGTTTTTCCATAAATTTACGTAACTAATTATACATATATTTTATTACAGGTGCTCGTAATCATAAATACTTCCTTGGATTCTTAATGTCATTACTTGGTCTTTGTATTGTGATTTTGGCCGCTAGTGTCCAATATTGGCAATTCCATTGTTGGACAAATCTTACAGATGGCCATACAGCTGATAATTATTTAATTGCAGCCGCAACCTGTGATGCGTGGATTATGTGGGTCACAGTTAATACTTCACTACACTTGTTTTGGGTCGGTACCCTTCTGGCTTGTCAATGCTATCAGGTAAATCAAATATCATTATCAAACCCAATTTTGAATAATTTGATATACGTCACTTTTTCAATATCGATTTATAAAATATTATTTACCTGTTTGAAGTAATTTTGCTATCATACATATAAAAACGTATGCATATCCATAATATCTTACTATAAATTTTTGCAATTAGTATTTAAGGAAATTTAATATTTTTAAAATAATTAAACTTTTTCTTTTGATTAATATGAAACATATGCTAATCATGTTCTTCATGGAAAAATGAATCATTAATTTTATATATTATACACCAAAAATGCAAAATTAACACCATAAATTTACGTTTTATTGAAAAACGATATAACTGCAATCAATATTTTACTACGCTCGTAATTCAGAACTTTAATGTGAAAGCCAATTACAAGTAACAATTACGAGAAAAATCGATAAATACAATACTGAAATTATTCAACATGACTGGAGCTTTCCTTTTCTAATAATAGAATATTGTACTAATAGTATTTATTTAAATTACATCTACTAATTAATATAAAAAATTTTAATAATTTTATTATTTCAGATAATGGTGTTGGGTATGACAACAAACGAGCGTATAAACGCTGGTCGTTATAAACACTTTAGCAAAGGAAATCCATTCCACAGAGGCGCCTTACAAAATGCAGCAGACTTTTGTGATTGTAGCTTTTGCGGTTTAAAAGCAAAACCAAGTACCGACTGGTTACACAGTTACGACCTCAAACACAGTGTTGAAAAATTGCCTTTACTTCCGCAGAAAGACAATTATCAGTACGTTTAATTTATAATTTCTCTAGCGCCAAAGTTGCGATTTTAGTGATTGATTTTGCTGACGTGAAATACGAAAAGCTTGAAACCAAAATATTAAGGATAAGTGTACCTTGGACAACGAGAAACGAGATATCAACAGTCTCACTAATCTAGTCATCAAATACAGACATGCGATCACAGAAATAGTAATCGCAGAAAAATAATAAAACAATATCATCATATCACGCGAATCGGAACGTGAATGCGTTAACATATTGTGCCATCATGAGAATTTTGCAACATGTAATGAAATGCTTGAAAAAATTTTTTGTAATACCTTATTCATATTGTATATAAGCGCTAACCCTTTTAAGCAGATATTCACCATACTAATGTATGTATTCAATTTTATGTGGTGGATAAACTCACATTGGATCATAAATTTTATATTCTAAAGAATTCAATTTTCAAATTTGAATTCTTTTATTTCTAAATCTTCCACAAATCTAATAATAACAATTATCTAATAATTGTATTAGTATAAGAAAATTAAGTTCACTTATAAACAGTATTATGCTTTAAAGGGTTAGTCAGCGTCGATTTTATAGGGTAGATACATCGATAAATGACTGAAATGACAAGAACACCAGTGAATTTCCTTTAAAATATTTTATTATATCCATAGAAATGATTAACTTTATTATATCTAGAAAACAATAAACATACTTGATAAGATATGTTTATCAGTTTTTTTACTTATAATAAAAAAATACAGACGGTCATTTACTGGTGGATTAGAACATTTGTCAAAATAATATATTGATTAAATAAGTTGATCATTCACTGCTGAATCTACTCTATACATGAATTGTTTTTATAGAAATTATTCCTCTCAATTCTAAAATAATGCTCTCCATGATTTGAAAATAATTAGATTTAAAGCATATAAACGAACGTAGATAAGTTTAACTGAAACGTAATCCTTCAATTGCGATTATATTAACTAATCATTTTTATAGAAATTTTTTTATATCTTAAATTAATTTCACCTTCCAAAGTAAGTAACTATGATTATGAAAAACAATTTTTACTACAAAATTAATTCTTTTGTAAGATAATTAATGAAACATTTGTACAAAAACAAAAAAAAAGGTACACAAGTATTCTGTTTATTATTTATTTCTCAATAAACACGAGAAAGCTGACAAAAACAAAAAAAAATGTTTGCGGCTAATGTTAGCAACGAAATTTCTACATTTTGTTGCACGACTTATACGAAATGATTAAAAATAGTGTAGGAGCCTTGAGAAAATGAACATTCCGAAAATTGTGTTCAAGTATCCTGCACTTTAGCAATAATATATCTCTTCTTTCGTATAACTACTACTCTTAATCCTACTTTGTACGTGTTTTGAACGTATGTAAACTTAAATTTAGAATTTTTTATCGTTGCTTCGTCAATGTCTAATTCTTAGTCACAATTTTTGCGACTAAGTAAAGGAACATTATAAAGAAATAATTAAAATTCATTTTTCAACTGATATAAGTGCTTAAGTGTTATATCTATCAGATGATTATATTCATGTTAGAGCATATTTTTAATGATATTAGAATAAAATTAAGTCTCTTGCATTACCTTTGGAAATTTTTTATGAAAAAAGAAAGATATACCAAATCGAATGATCAAGTTTTGGTGTTAAGCTGTGATTCTTCGAAACTTTAAGGGTTGAAAAAGCTTGCTCGACTGGTTGCACAAAAATTATTAATCTGTAATCAATATCATTGTATTAAAACTCAATCTAGTTTTAGTCAAATCATTTAAATTAAGATTCTTGACATGGAAGATAGTCTTGAATAACGCAGTTATTAAAAATGTATAAATTTACAGAAAACAGAACTACATTGATATATATCTATATATATCACATATTCAAGCGTCTTGCTTTTGTAATTTATATTGACTATATGGTTTTTAATTTGTGAACCACGTAAAATTACTGGTTCTGCGAGATTAAAAATGAAGACTGTTGGAAACTGTAGCAGTCACAAAAATACTTAATATTTACATTGTAAGTCACTGGATTGAGAACAAAGACCGTAGAATCGGTTACTTTGTAATCCAAATCTGTTTTTCATCGTTTATTAAGTTGCTTTGATGAATAAATATGTATCTTCTTTTCGTTAAAATATTTGTTTTATGATAATATAAAATCAAAGTAATAACTGCATATTGTTTTATATTTGGAAAAAAATAAAGAAATTATACTAAACATTATTTAATGAACCTTAAATTTTTGACGTATTCTTTGTTCATCTGTCTTTTCGTTCTAAACGAATGATTTTACGATGATCGTTTACACTTCTCATATTTTAATTATATTTATCTCGTTTTGTAATTTTTATGTTTACAATTAAATATTAATCGCGCCAGTAAACTTTCTATAATGACTACAAATAAAGAAGGATATTCCTCTGATACGCTGGAAAGATCAAATTTATCGTCATTGCAAACGGATGTTGCGTCGACGAGAAAGTCTGCGGATGCGAATAGCAACAATAACAACCTCAACCAAGTACACAGTAAATGAATAATGAAGTCAATTTATTGAAATATAAATGTATATTACCAATCAATGCAATATTAACAAAAAAAACTATATTTTCCTTGAAGATTGCTTCTGTCAGCAAACATTTTGCAACCTTAAATTTGTTCCATGTCATGTGATAAATGCGAATTACGATCCAGCTCAAGCATGTCTTTGTCCACGATTCCAATAGTAAGTTTATTTAAAGAAAACGTATTGTAATATGGCGAAATTGTGATCAACGATATTAACCAAACAATTTGTTCAATTATAGTAACGAACGTGACTTTCAAAAACAAAATAATGACGGTAAATATATATGTATGTATGTAAATTAAAGATTACGTATAATAAAGATTCGAACATTACTTTAGTTAGTTCAAGTAAGGAGTGGCAACGTTTCAATTGGAAGTGGCCTCGACAAAGCTTTATTAATAAAAAAGACAAAGCATACGATGTTACATCGAGAAATAAGAAACATAGTCGCATCGACAAGGTTTAAATGAACAAATAAAACTAAAACGTCGCTACTTAATATTTACGAGATAATAAATAAATAACATACATTATAGCCGTTAAGATGTTGCACTCCGTTTGAAGGTATACCGCAAAAAAAAACTTGCGATTTCAGAACCGTACTAGAAAATCCGATGAAAAGCGAAAAAACTTACAAAAATGCCGAAAAAATTGAGATCTACTACTTCGACCACGGAAACTCTGCGTATAAAAATTTTTATTGCCAATAAAAACACGTTAAACACGATGTTACACAAAAAAAAACCAACCGTTATATTTTTCTACCATAGATATTACCACACCACTGACATACCCCCAATATTGAAGAGCGAAAAATTTGCTGAAAAAAATCAATTAGCAGCAACGCGATTTTGGGCTGAAATATTTGGTGGCTTTCACGTTGGAATGTCATTTGTAACGACATTCTTTTTACAACTTTTACGTTTCTTACTGTTTAGCATTGTAAGACCAATGACCGTCGGAGTAATTCAAATGATAGCCGATTACTTTATAAAACCTTTACTATCGATTACTTTTAACGGAGTGATTCAACCTATATTAATTCTATTTTACAACGTAGCCACGTCTTTGCGCGATTGTTGCGAACCTCTAGCTACGGCACTTGGATTTTACATGAAGGAATTTGCGGTACTTTTTAGATCTTGCAGATTGGTCGAAGTGACTCATAGGCACGACGACACGTGAGGAATGAATTAAATAAATAGAAAAATAACAAGAATAAGACAAATTAATTTAACACCAGGTATATATTTTTCATTATAACTTTACAATATTATCATCGTTTTTTTTTCGCGCATTTGTTTTCTTTTATACAGAACAAATCATCATCTTTTTTTTTTTATATCGTTTCATTTGTATTCTCACTCACAAGTTTCTTACTCACCACGCATTTAAGGACTAAACTTATAATTCGTCAATAATTCATGTCTCTCCAGTTCTCTCGCAATAAATTATGTACAATCTCACAAACAGCAAACGAAGGAACCTAATTACATCATACGGCTGCTTTCTTTCTCATAATTTGCTATTTACAGGTACTACTTGTGTTTTTTGTTGTTTGTTGTTATCATCAATGTCCTTCTCTTTCACGTATATGTCTATACATTTCTTGTAGTTTTTTTTTTCTTCATTTAGTAAACTTCTTTCTTGTATCTTTCTGTACAGAAGGACGATTTTTTTCCTTGCTCATTCCCGTAGCCTTGTTCGGATAGCGAACAAAGAGAAACAGAGGAGCAAAGGCATATCATGACGATCTAATCTCGGAAGGAACTGCAGCCTCCAGCGTCTGGCGAGGTTTTCTAGGTGCCCGACGTCGTAGTTGGCGCTTCCGAAGCGCTCGACGACGTTTGCGTAGTTCCGGATGTTGTTGAATCACCTGAATCATTAATAACAAAGACAAAGTGAGATTTTTTATTTATCAAAATAATATGGTTGGCTTTTATTGATTTATTGGTGAAACATTGATTATAGTCATTACGAATAACTGTTTATATTTAATTACATTTATTCATTTACGATAAGACTGATAATGTGGTATAATGCTAACAATATCAAAAGGTGCGACAGTGGCTGACGCAAGTATAAAGGCGCGTAAGCCATATTATACAGCTAGCCCCTCGATTTTTATTTATTATACATCAATTTATTTTTAGGTGATCAATAACGTAATAATTCTATACAATTATTACTCTTGGATTTAAAATTCAATATGAAAAATTCATTATCTGTAACATTGTCATAATGTACAATGAAGTTCCTAAGCAAACATTCAAATTATCTTGATAAAAAATATTTGATATAAAATTACAATAATTATGCGATACTTATCATTTTTAATTACTTAGGGTTTTAATTTTCATCGTATTTTATCAAATAACAATGTGACTAATACTGCGTTTTCAAAGGGATCAAAAATATATTTAAATCTAAATATATCGATAAATATCATTGGAATATTAAATAATAGATATAAGCTTAATTGATAAAATTCCTTGTCATAGTAATTGCTTTCGCAATCAGATTTTACGTGATTTTTATGAATACATACGTAGATTTCTTACTTTATAGACAACATTTTTGTTCTTATCCGTAAATATCAACGTTATCTTGAAGAGGAACTATAAGTTATGTATAATTAACACGTTTTAATGATAGATAATGTCATTTTATTATTTTATTACTTCGTATACTACATATAGAACGGAAACATTAGGTAACATAACAATACTAAAAATATATTATTTATTCATTAATTTCTCAAATGAAATACATCTGTGTACTCCAAATCACTAAGATTCTAATTAGAAAAAGTGTAACTTGTAGAAACAATGATTTAATTATAATTAAAATTACAGTTGGTGACAAGATAATCTTTGTTTCACCAGTATCCTATTAAAAGCACAACCAATATGAATATAAAATAATAATAAAAGACCGATGTACATACCTAACAGTGCAGCCTCTAAGTCTCCAAGGATCTCAGTTTCCTTAGGGTCGATAAGGTTAAAGCGCTGATTAAGAAGCGTAAGGTGGGCGAAGACACAGTTGAGGTGTACGTGAAGCCCCAAAAGTGCCACCTCCCGGAAGTGGCAGTGGTAAATGTGTGCCATTACGTGATAAAGTAGCCGCAGGATTTTACGCACTATCGACTCAAACGAACTGGGAAATTCGTTTGCTAGAGTCAAAACAGACAAAAACGAAATAGATTAATTTTTTATTATTTTCTTTTTTATTATTTTTGTTATTAACATTATATTCACAGTTTTATCAAGAATTACTGGCTACATTATACAGTTCAGATGTAACTTTATACTCATATACAGTATTATATTACATTATTATTAAGAATACTTTAAAAGTATGCACATGCGCACTGCAGTGTATAATAAAAGAAATTTTTATTATTATATATCATACCTATATATGTATACAAATTTAACTTAACAATAATTTTTATCTATCTTGTATATGACTTTATTTTTAAACTTGGGTATCGTATGGAGAGTACTTAAAACTGATTCGATTGGTGACTCATCGATTCGTGAGCTGTGTGTGACTATTTGCTTAAAAGTAAACCGCGATATATTAACTGTTACATACTCATTCTACAATATGCAAGTGTCAAACATTTTACTTTTTCTAGTTTCCATATCTGTATTTTAAAAGGATATCACAAATGCTTCATGTTTTCATAATCTTTAATTATTTATAAAACGATTATGCATGTCTATTCTAAATTTTAAAAAATTACAAAGCATTATAATTTAGGATAATTTTAAAAAAAATGTCCAACAAATCAATATATTAATTTCCAATAAACAGTTTCTCGAAGGTGCTAAAAGTTATTTTAAATAGAACAATATTAATTATTTAAATCGTGTTAAAGAACCGAAATGTTAATTTCATTTTATACACTAAAATAATTCAGAGTTCTATGCAAGCATGATGTTATTTTTTAATTACGAAGCCAATTTTATAGAAAATAATATAGTGCAGAAGAAAGTCGCGTAACCCGAGCGATCGATTGTTTTCTTGTTCACAATAATTCATGCGTATTTAAAATTGATTATTATGAACGGAAATGGATATTTGTAATAATATAATAAAGCGACGTCGTATTATTTAAAAAAATTAATTTACTATATGATGACTTAAATAAACCTTTGACAATTTTATTTTATGTAAATTCAAGGAAGACGTCATTTACAGCATTAGTCATATCTGTATACCGACATGTAAGCATGTAAAAAATCTTATTATTGCAGACTCAACTATGTAGTTATTTTTTTTATTATGATTTACTACAATAATTATTATCATAATTAGGATCTAAATATTATCCATAAATCATTGTTTATTATTACAAAAAAAATACTGACTTTTACTTTTATTTTTGGTCATGGTTTTTATTAAAGTTTATTGAGTTTTACAGTATTTATAAGTTGAATATTTTAAATCCTTTAAAGTAGCTTTATCAGTTTTTTTTGTAAATATTAATCTTTATTTTTTTAACGAAACACTAAATAAAAGAAGATAAATATAATGATATCATTTTTATTGAAATGATTAATCATTAAATTTCAACAAACAATAAGCAAAATAATTATCAAAATTATAAGTGTTATATTCTCAATTTTCTGGAATATCTTATTTTAAAACACTTCTCTTATTGTATAGATTACATAAAAATAAGAGTAAGTAAACTATTGCAATTAAATAATAATAGTTAATTTGAGTTCCATAAATTCTTTTGAATCTCGCTGATTTATAAAAAGAACTTCAGAGAAAATTATTTTTACGTGATTGATCAATGCAAGTTTAATGATGTTTCATTAATTAGTCGCCAAGACGCTGAGTGAAAATTAAATTTTAAATAGATATAAGGTAGCCTGAGACAGGGCAGCTGGAAAGTCTCGGAAAGGTCTACAGACTGGAATTATTTTTAAAAAAACTTTTAAACCTGGTACTCAATGTATAATTATTAATTAATTAAGTTTCCATATCCAATATTGATTAAAAGAATAACGTTATAATTTAATTATTGAATGTTTAGAGCTTATAAAAAAAATTTTTATATGAAAGCAATGGTAAAAAAAACTTATTAAATTTCTTGAAACACAAAATTTAACACTTTGTAATCAAAGTTTTACAACTACTTTTATGTATATAGTGTTACTTATACGCGCTATAACGCTGTATAAATAGAACCAAATGCTACCTTAAACTTTAGTATTTATTTATTTTATTTTTTTTCTCTCTTTACAAACGAATATACTTGTCACAACCTCGTGAGCTACTTTTTCTGGAAAATAAATATTCACTTTGATCTACTATGCGTAGTAAGCAAATTTCAATACATTTCCGGCCAAAACAACGTGACTAATCTCATTGATTAGAGTTGTTTAAAAGTATGGTTAAACCATTCGGGCAATTTTTTTGATGATCTTACAAAACTGTGTAACACTTCTTACTAATATATGAATATAAAATTTCTCTGAAATATTATGTAATAATTATATATTTAATAACGAAAACAAGATATTTTATTGTTTTATTTACAGTTCAGTAAATAATCTAATTGAATTATTTTATTTTTTAACATTGATTTATACTCAGATGCTTAGAATATAGAAAAGTATCAAACTTCTAATTTTAATAATAGTAAGAATTTACTTGTAATCATTTCTTTTTACTATATTTCTTAATGTAAAAAATAATTCATTTACTTTTAACAGATAAGGGTTCAATCAACATTTGTTGAAGTAAAATTTAAGTTGAAAACATAAAGAAAATTTACCGTATTTTGTAGGAAATATAGTCTCGTCGCTGACGGTGCGTTGTGTAAAGGTCATCACATAATCTATATACTGCGGTGCCGCTACCCTAGTCTTCTTTCCTTTTTCGTCAAACCACAAATACGTTCTGCAATTTAAAAGCGGAAAACATTAGAAGTAGAAATAATAAATTCTATGTTTTTATTACATCAATTTGTAGCTATTACTAAATCACAATTTTCATATGCGCACATTATACTTCATCATATTTTTCTAATTAAAATTATGACTAAACGTGAAAATAAGTATTTTTTTTAATCTTTTTCGACAAAAAGGAAATTATTTTTTTTTAAATTCGTCATGTTAAGCTTTTTGTGCAATTTTATACGAGAGTATTTTAAAGTTTTTTATAATTAAATATCCTTTCTAATGATTTATAAATTCTAAATGTATACGTAATTTTTTTTTAAATAATCGAGTAAAGATTTATGATAGCGTGCTCTTTTCGTGTATTTATTCAATGTATCGTTAATTAACAAGTATGTAATATCTATAGTAGCTTTGCTATCTTAGATGTATTTTTACTATTATTATTTTAAATGTTACGCCTTATTTGCATATTTTGAAAGTGTGTTTTCTGTGTTTTTTTTATTATGCTGCGGGACAGTTTATTTTAGCCATGATGTCGTTTTAAGTAGTTTTTATGCACCTCAAGAGCAAAATCATTATTACTTATACTTACTACTAAATATATCGCAAGCAGCATTTCAGTAATACTGTACCTGTTACATATTTTATATTTTCGCATACGGCACTTGAACAATTGCACCAAAAATGTACCTTTCGCGCGAGAAAAAGTATGCTTAAAATATTATTTCAAAAATTTCTTTCTGGGGCTTGAAAGAGAGATTTTCCCGTAAAATTGCACAGAACCATTAATTTACGAGTATGTAAACTTATGTACTTATGAGAGTTGCAACATGTTCCGAAATAAAAGTAGTTACAAAAGAAGTCACGCTTTTATTGATAATATCTTACAGAATACATATGTACATATAGTTACGAAGAAAAAATTTTTACTTTATAATAATAATGTAGTTATAGCGATATAATCAATTATATAATATTAAAAATCATGATTGAATAATAACGTACATTATTGTAATAAATTATTATTTTAGTAACATACCTAGCGTATAAAATTTATTTTCAATTCTTTTTTTTTTCCTTGAAAAAGAAACGAATTAGCGTTGTTATTCCGTTCATTTAACATTAAAATCCGCAAGTTTCTTTGGAAGGATAATTTCATTACTTAAGTATACTAAATTTGATTTTTCGTGACGAACTAATATGTACTGACACAAAAGTATATTTAAACGTTAAAAAATTTGAGAATTTTGTTCGGAATTATTGCAACGTATTAATTATTTTAGTTTCTATTATTACTAGAAAAAAAACTGTATATACTCGCATTTTATTATTGTAATTTAATGGTTTACAATATTGTGCTAACGAAGAGGAATTTCTTTCGCAAAAGTTACCATGCAATCCATCATCAAAATGAAATCTTGCGCAGTTAACATTTTATTGCCACATTAAGCATCGAATATTACTATTAAATGTACACAATTTAAAAAAATATATATAAAATTACAAACAAAATTAAATCTGCAACGGATTATGTCTGTTAATGAATTTGAAAATAATTCTTATTAATAAATAAACTAGTTTTATATCTCTAAAATGTCTATTTATATAACTGTTCACTTTTATCTGAAAGTTACACTTTCATAGTTAGTTTGTATATAAAACTGATAGACATCAAATGAAGTGCAAAAATAAAACACAATAACAAAGTTAGTTTAACAGCTGATAAATTTAAATTTCAAATGTTCAAACACAATGTATTCGTTTACAATAAGAATCTTCACAGGGTATTACTTTGTCGAATTTTCCGATTGGTATAATATAAACAATGCTTTTGAATACGTAGAAAAAAAACTTTGAATAGAGTCGTACCCTTTAAGTTACAAAAAATGTTGCGTAGAATAATATTATAATATATAAATTAAAGATAAATAAATCGTGTGTTTTTCGAGTGTAAGACAAAAAGAAATAAGAGTGAAAATTGATCGACAAGACGCAATTAAGAAAGATAATAGTAACAGTAGCATGAAATTACCTCAAACCTGGACCAGTCATGTCGGGACATCCGGTGGGAGTGCAGAACTCGGATATAGTGCCGTAAACGAGATTGATGTGGTCGAAGAGTGCGAGGGTGTGCGAGGCCAGCCACTCGTTGTAATCGAGGCCCGGAGGTAAGTCGACTAGTACCCTCAAGTCTACGTCAGGAAGCTGCCGCTCGAGAGCCGCTTCCTCAAGATAGAGTTTTGGATCTTCCGTTGTTCCAGCATCCTTCTCCTTTCGTCGGGCTTTTCTGTAACCCGAAACGAAACCTCGTTACTACACCTATACCGTTACCTCATCAACGCACAACATTAATAAAAAAAAGTCTATAAATATATATATATATATATATCTATGTATGTAGTCCTGGAATTATATACTTTTTTCGACTGAAAAGGTTACTGAGAAATTGATACCGCGGGGCCCGAGGCTGGCCCGTTTGTTGCATCCCGGCCGGCCTCGCTAACGCGACTCGACACGATTTTTTTTACCGCGACGCTTTTACCCCTCGTAATTTCATTAGCGGATTGTCCAAGGTCAAGCCGGTATATACGAACGCTAATTAGATTTACGATGACGCTCACGATCGACTATTTTTTTTTGCTGTTGATTTAGGAAAAAGGACCACGAAGGTATCTTTTTTCTGATCAGTTTGTCTGTATTGATTTCTTGGGGTCGTTTGATAACACGATTTCTGGAACGCGCGGTATTTCACACGCGAAATGTAAATGCCGTAAATTCGAGCGGTTTAGGGAGGAAGTTTAATGAGTACAAAATTTATGTTTTTGGAACGTTCAATATTAAATACCTTTTTCGATTGACGCGTTTATTTTTACTTTATTTTCGAGTATTTCTTTATTTTTTTTTAAATCCCCACTACAAGTATTTTAATTACAAGTGAGATTACTTTACAACGTGAATTAAACATTTTTTTTCACGCTCGGATGTTGGTTTTAATTTCAAACTCGCGCAGGTATATACTCAAATTACTAAGGACTTATGTAATGTTTAATTTTAAGAGGATATATATAGCTCTGTAATTTGGCTTCCACTTTCTTTTTTTTTAAAGAAAGACTAAAAAAAAACAATATTGATTCTTAAGCTTCTCTTATCTTTCGGCGTTTCTCCGTAATACTATTAAAACCTTAGCATTTTTTTAAAATAAGATTTGAATGTAGGATAATCAGGACTAGGTAGGTGAGTGTTAAATGAACTTTTGGGCAATTTAAATTTTAACTATTTTTTAGAAAAAAAGTCATAAAACATTGTAATGATTTACTTATAGTTAAACTAAAACTTATGATGTAAGAAATTAATCTATGAGACACATATCATACACAATTAAAGGAATAAGCTATTCTATACACTATTTATATTAATACAACATACTACTTGCACTAGTTAGATATGTACATATACTTTTATTTATTGTAAATTCAAAAATATTGATCTTCCAATCGCTTAATCTATTTATTAACATCAACGTGTTATACTTCAACAAGATATTTTTACTAAATCTATTTGTTTTACTTACACAGATAGATAATTCATTAGCACATGGTATGTAAACACATTGTTAATAATTTATTCGTAATACACATACAGTCAAAAAAAAGGAAAAAAAATATATTCTCTACCATACACGTATACATATACATCACTTCGAACGCATAAGCACTAATAATGTATATATATAATTTATAATGAAAGAAAAACTCTGCGTACCACTAAGTGAAAATCCTGTCTTAGTCACGTGTAAACACGATTTTACATATCAATATACACGAGCAAGTATATGAATTTTTAATTAAAGCAGCATACACGAATTTTCAATGACCAACACCAAGAAAAATTTTAACTACATTTCCTTGAGATTGAAAAAAAAAATAACACACACACAACGTGCGCATCCAATCAAATTAAAAGCACCCAGCCTCCTGAAACCTCTGACCGTTGTCCAATAACAATATATAGCAGCAAAGAGAAAAAAAAACTATAGTTGATTGCGAAAGAAAATAAACCTCGCCTTAAAGTAAAAAAAAAAAGAAAAGAAAAAAGAACAATCCCGCGCCACACCCGGTTTCCAAAGCATATATATATATATGTATGTATGAAAACAGAAAAAGAAAAGTCCAGTATACCCGAAGCAAAAAATGGTAAAAGCTTGATATAATTGTGGAGAAAAAAGAGAGACTCACGCGACAAGTTCACTGAAGAATCGTATTTTCCGATGACATGTGTCGAGTAGGGAGAGTCGCGAATGCACCGCGTTATTGGTACCGGAGGTGGCGTGGTGGACCGGCGTTGTTGGCGCTGATGACGATCCCAATATGGCGACGGCCCCGCGCGCCGGCGAACGAAGCATGCCGAGCTTCAAAATTCCCTCCACGGTTCGTTAGTATCAAAATTTTTTGTTTGATTTGTTTTATTGTTCGCTTATTTCTTTGTTTCTTTGCTTTAGCGGTCCCGAATAACCTCGGTTATACACACTATCGGTCCGAATTCACGGCGAGCTGCGGTTCTCGAATCTAGAGGTGAAAACAAGGTAGCAAACATCAGATACGAGAGTTGACACAAAGTGCACTACAGCGACGGAGGAGTCGTGGAGTAGGGTAGGTAAGAGCGTCTTGTTACATGGAATTGGGGTTGTAGCTTTATTTTTCCTCGGTTGGGGTAACAAATTATCCTTTGTTGCACCCTCGTTGTTTTCTTTTTTTTTTCATGTCTTATTCTTACGAAACATGGTAGCAGTATCTCCCCACTTGCTCTCTAAAGTTGAAATAGCGATAAACCACTATAATATAGTGAAAAAATCTTTATCAATGCTAAATCGTGAAGTCATTTTCACTATTTTATATTAGTTTTCTACTATTTTGTGGTGCATGTCCACTATTTCAACTTTACAAAGTGAAGTATAAGCGTACATAAGTATTTACAATAAAAATATTGGAATATTTTTTAAAAATTGAAATTGGCTGCAACAAGGATTTATAGAATTGTTTGAAAAATGTACAAATCTTCAGTCAACATGGATCCAATAAATATTTATAAGTATGAGGGAAAATAGGATAAATGCGCACAGTTGTAAATTAAAGACCAAACAACTGATGCAAGGACCAAAAAAATCTAATTATTATTTAGCAAATTTTAAATTATAATTCTAGTTTTTTCATGTACTCATTTGCAACAATTATATCCTAAATGTTCTATGCTCATTTCACGATTTACCTTGAAGCCTTTAATAAAACACCCACATAAAAAATATAAAGTCTAAAAGAATATTAATCGTTGATTTTTTCATTTTTTAGAATATTTTTAGCACATTGGAGAAAAAGCGTCATGTGCACCGGAAAGATAAATTTGAAGTTTGCGTTTTTAGCAAGCAGTAAATTATATTATGCAAATTGTTTTTATGCACTAAGAAAAACGATTACTCGTTTGCAAATATAAATGAATTAACTGCGATAAATGAGCGTTTAATAATTCATGTACATTTTAGGAACTAATTATGTATTTTGAGTTATAGAATATTTATATTTTAGTAAACTTTTTCATTTCGACACGTACTTTTGCGATTCCTTTTTAACTAATAATAATAACCTTATTATTTCGTATATACTGTTATTAGGCATTAATGCAAAAAAAATAATAAACCACTTGCACGAAATACAGTATGCGGAAAAGGATCTTTTTTCTTCACGAATGCAGCGACTGTATCATAAGTTTAGATTATTTTCCATAGTGTATATATTTAAATGCGAAACCTACATATACTACGAGTAATCATTTTTGCACTTGTGCACTAAATAACAAAAGATAAAAAAAATATTATTTTAAAATTTAATTTACGTATGATATAGTACAATATTATTAAATATTATAAATTAATTTTATAAATTATTGACTGCAGTCTGTATACAATGACTTTAAAAGCTTTTATACGTATTAATGGTCTAATTAATACATAGAATACCACACGTTAAGAAAGAATAATTACCCAACTTCGCACTTATAAAATAGTGACTTAAAAATGAAAAGTAATTCCCATGAATTTTAACAAGGCAAGGAAGCCAGTTACTTGTCAAAAACAAGTTTCACTTAACCTCAAAACGCACACGATTTTCTACAATAAAATTAGGCGAGGAAACGTTGTCGCAATCGGTGCCTACGAAGCTACGAAACTTTTTGCTCAAAACCAACGGACGATACGTTATCTATCCCACAATACCACTGTATAAATACATTCAACGTATATACATATATACATTCGTCCTAGACTCGAAAATACTAGTCTCTCGTCTGTCGCAAAGCCGTCCTTCGCGTATATCGATTGAAAATTTTCGTCGGTGGGCCAATCAATAAAACCGTCGGTGAAGCCAATGACGAAATCTATATGTATACGATGTGTGTGTATATATCTATATAGAAAAAAACCGTTGAATTTTCCCGTCTAGAAAAATAACGTGTAGATGTATTACGTAACGAGGTGAAATTCGCTTCGGTTGTGACCTCGAGCGAGGGTAACGATCGCGAAGATACACCGGTGGTGCTTGCCGGCTTAACCCATGGCGAAACGACGCGCCCGCAAGCTCCGCCGAATTGCGACTGGCATCGGCAACGAGCTGCGCGAATATACCCCCCCACTACATTTTCCGCGTCTTCGCGTAGGTAGATATACCGGAGATTTTTCAACTTTTTTTTTATCACGTTGCGGCTCGCGAACAATCTTGCATGCGATTCGTTTAAGCGTGTTTGGATTTGACGCTTTTATTCGCCTCGAAGGTTTACATTCCTATATCTGGCTCAATTGATTTTGGGTTTCCGAAGTGATACTTAACATTGAATCCGACGATGGATAAAATAAATCTCGTTTATTTCTACGGTATACTTATAAAACAAATTACATTATTTTTCTTATTACTTTTATTATTTTTTTAACTATACTTTAAGTATTTCTTTAACAGATTATTATTATAATTGTGTTTCTTAATTTATTAGTCTTTTCGTATTATAAAGAACATTGATGAATAATATTCTCGACATTTTCCTTTCTATACAATTTATATCTATACATCAAAAATACTTATTTATTAAAATAATGAAATATACTTATTATCTGATGGAAGTTGAGCAGTTCAAATTTAGTCAAAACCATTTTTTGTTCATTTATTTTTTTCACAAATTCTTTGATTTTTTTTATAATTTATTATTACAGTAATTACTTAAAAATGCCTAATATTACTGATCAATAATAAAAGATATTTGTGACGTTAAAGGTGGAGCTCCATAAAATTCTTTGAAATTAGTGATAAAAATGACGAGGATATTTTATGTATTTTTAAATGAAAATATCCACACACACACACACACACACACACATATGTACAGAGTTTTAGAAATTTTATGCTATTTACTACAGTATTTAGGTGACAGAGTAAGTAAACAATAAAAATTAACTTTATCGTATAATTTTTCTGCAATGTACAATCAATTTTAATGGATTTCAATGAAGTTTTACGATAAGATATAGTAATTTTTATTGGCGTGCTATGTACATGATTTTAATAAATATTATTAGAAACCTAAGTTTATATATCTCTTCTATCAAGTAAAGGTTTTTACGTGTTTTTGTAGGAATGTATAATAATGACAAAAATTAGAGTCAGTATTAAAATAATGATTTTAAAATAAGACACCTATCAATATAATTTGATAATAGATTATAATGACTTTTTTTCTTGTCGATAATTATTGCATTTTAAATAAAATTATAATAGATCGCATTACTCTATATTAGAAATGTTTTACATATTAATCGACACATTTAAAGAAAAGGAACTAAATATATACAATAATTATTTTCATTTAGAAAGTTAAAAATAACAAATGCTATAGGAATTGTAAAATTGTTTCATTGGCGACCACAAATTGCAATAACTTCTCAAAATCATGATACTTGAAGGTATAACATGTTGAAAGGTAGCGGAATAATATAACCTAAAATAACATACATTAAGACAGCATAGAAAGACTGAAATTATTATCTGTCATTAATTACTGTCTGTTTAATTAACATGTAAATATCTATGTATATACTAAACGCAATATGTACATTACCATATACAGTCTTATAACTAAAGTTTTAAGGCTATACATTTTTCATATGAACTCAGTGTACATAAAGGATAATCATCAATAAAGATTACTTAAAATAATGTTTAAATATTTCAACATTATCCATGTAGTACACCAGATTGAAGGTCTCATCTAACGCGCCAGTAATTCTCGATGGCAACGACTGTAATGCACAAAATTAAGCCTGTTCAGGTGAACCGTGAGTAACGCTTCGACAGGCATTATCACAGTATAACCCAATTGTCTATCAGACTAACAGACAACTGTCAAGTCAAAACAGATAATTCAACTTTCTCTTGTCTATAAGCAATAGCAAGGTTTATCTATTATACCGACAAAATGTAAAAAACACGAATCCATGTAAACTTGACAATCCCATCGACAGCCGCTTTCTAAATAGAACGATTTTATTTTATTTATTTATCTCTCTATATATATATTCAAACGCGACACGGTCGATCGAAAATCATCGGCGCGTTTTGAACGATAGCGCGGCAAAGAGAGGGAGCGGGAGGGGGCCGGGAGAGGAGGGAGGGAGGAAGGAGAAACGAAAGGCATAGGATGTATATTGAAAGCAACGCTAGTATATAGGAATGATAACCGAGAGGGGGCGCAAAAGAGAAGCGATCAGCTGTTGGCTCTCGTTCTCGCGCCGTCAGCTGACTCGCGGGCTGCGACAATCGATAAGCCCGGCACCTGCCGCGGCGCGCTTCTCCGGCTTCTCTTCTCTCTTCTCTCTTCTCTCTCTCGCTTGCTCGCTCGCTCGCTCGCTCTGTTTCCTATATAATGCTACCGCGACTCGCCGGCGACGGTTTAATGGGAGGAACGCGCACCGGGAGATTGGCGCCCCGCGCGCGCTTCGGATTACGAGCGACCGGAGACGACGAACGATCGATCCGCGACGGTACGGCGCCTCTATCTCTCGGGGACGATTTTACCCCCGGGCCTGTTTACTACTACTTCGTATATAAACAAGAATCTTTTTCTCTCCTTCAACTTTTCTATACAATTTTCCCCATTTTTCCTACGATCTAACGATCGTTTTTCGTTTACTTTGTTTTATTTTTAAGCTATAATGCAACGGATGACAATAAAAAGTGTTAATAAGTCATTAATATACTCATGCATATTCGAGAGTTGTTTACCGAGGGAAATGTAGAGAAATAACTTGTGATTGGTTACTCTAGTTTTAGCGCGAAATTCACGCACGTTTGAATGTTGTTTCCATTTAACTTTCTTTTAGGAGGACCCTAAGCGTGAAATACTATCTTATATAAGAGAAACCGGGCTTCTACAACACGTTTGAAGGACTAATGTATTATTCTTTAATTACACACTAAGATTTTAAGATATTTTTTAGCAGAAAATTACTATTTTTAGTGTTATGTATAGAAGACTCACTGGGTGTTATTAAATATAGAAATATTAAATTTTAATATTCTTTGCAATTTTAATTACATTTACAGGTATATTTTTGTTGCGAAAAGTTACTATATCCCCAGTGGACCGTAAAAAATAATAATAGAGAAATGTACTTCCAAGTACTTAGTATTTATAAAATTGCTGAAGATG
The DNA here is from genome assembly GCA_026168455.1 of Theocolax elegans. NCBI lineage: Eukaryota > Metazoa > Arthropoda > Insecta > Hymenoptera > Cerocephalidae > Theocolax > Theocolax elegans. The sequence goes on along the minus strand of CM047425.1, from coordinate 14,183,516 downwards.
GTAAGAAGGTTAATATTAGCATTTGTATAATGTTTATTAATAATCATACTACGACCATTTAGAGTATGCATTAACGTTAATCTGATATTTTAATTTTTATAAATCAGTACTTTGTATTTAATACCGATAATGCAAACTCAATGTTTTTATCGGTCTTGCATGAAATTTATTGTACGAAACGCCGCAGAGAAAATTGCATATTTAAGGTTTCTTCGCAACTTATCGATTTACCTTTATACATTTAGATAGCCAAGACATTAATTTTTTTGAAATCGAAATAAATTAATGATTATTTTAAATAACGATTTACCTGGTAGTTTAAGTAATTAACATTATTAACAATAGATCTGAATATTTTTATACATAAATTTTAATTAAATCGCGTATACTCGTGGTATAAGTATATCTATAAAGATTTCAAATGAATCTGACTAAATGAACGAAATTTAAATTCACCCTTAGGATAAGACACATTTAAGAAAACTCAAATCTTATTTTAAACCTAGATTTAAATAAATAGTTGATATAATCAGTTCTGTAAATACTTCGAATTTATCTTATCGAATCTATGAAAGTATTAGTATAGACATATTGTAGTTTAATACATGATTTTAATTTGAATACATTTTTCTACTTGCAACGTTAATAATTAAGTGTAATTAGTAGTTAAGTGAAAGATACTTCTGTATTGTAATTAACAACAAAAGTGTGAATCATACATTTATTATAATAATTATAACTAGAAATTTCGCAATAAAAATTTATCTGTATATAAAAAGATAAGAAGCACTAAAATTATCATATAAATATAGTGATTATATTATAAAAAATAGCGTTTAATAAATGTTAGCGCATATAATAAAATCTTGCGTAATTTAATGATATAATTATTTAATCAACATCTCTATTAGTCAAATTAAGCACTTTTTTTACATCCTGATTAGAATATTAAGGTGTACGTTCAGGCCCATATAATTACAGTACATTGATTTCTAGTCAGGTCACTTTCGTAATTGTCGCAATCGTGTCTGGGTCAAGGTTTCCGTGCCGGCTTTGATAGTTTCTACACTATAAGTAAATTGATGTTTTTGTTATATAGTTCGCGCTGACTTTAGTCTATATAGTATTGATGAGAATCTCAAAGTTAGAGACACATTTACTGGAATAAAAATAATTAATTGTATATAATGTAAGAATGAGGATTGTTTCGTTTAACCTCGAAATACCGAGTTTTCTTCGAAGGTTCTGGTGCTGTAAGTTTCTGGGTTAAAATTTTTACGCGGAGATAATTTTTGATACCGTGAAATTTGTGGTAAATGTGGATCTTGAACAGTGACAGAGAAAATTGTATCGAATTACGATACAGTTCATCTTTTTTTTCCTTTATCTTCGCTTCGTAAAATTCGTATTAAAAGGTGTATTAAATAAACGGATAATACATTTAATGGCGTATATTTCATGGTATAACAAATAAAGATTTAAGAAATAATATCTTTTTAATCATTGGTATGACATAGAAAAAAGATCTATTTGCCGGACGTAATGCGGTAGTATAAGATATATGTTTCACCGGATTTGATCTCCAGTTATTTATATGTCAGCTTATCTGTCAAACTGCTACCGGCTTTCACTTTAATTTAATCTCCTTTTTAGTTATAATAAATATTATTTTTATTTTTGACAAGTATGTTTATTTCACAAATTTGAAAGTGATAGAATTGAAATCCATTTATAAAATGGTTACAAAACTGTGAGAAGCTACTGAAAACAAAGTGTTTAATTGCATACATCTTTTGAGACATAATCTTTCATGAGAATTAATTAATTGTAGTATAATCATTACAACGATTTGCATTGTATTAGCGTTTTATTTTAGAATTATTTACAATGTTCAAGCATTTAATTATTATTTATAAATTCAAAGTTCTTTTAATAGTTTAAGTCATCAATGATTCATGATTGATGACGTAAATGTGTCATAATGATCAATTAAATACTAATTCAAACTGGAATAATTAAAACTATGTTTCTACAATTTCGTAATATTATATTTACTTTTAATACAATCTAATAATATATGTAATTTTTCATATTGATAAATTAGTTATTTGATACATTGTACAATTGTAAAAAATCTTATGTTATATTTGAAATATTTAGCTTTACACAAATTATCCACGATATCGTGATATAAAAATCTACCACCGGTGTTTAATCATGAAGTATAGATGAAGAACCAACGATGTCGCATCGACACGAGAGCAATGAAGTATAGTATACACATCGGTCCGACTAATTAAGGATTAATTACAACAAGAGAGGAAATTCCAAGTAAGGTTTATATGCACCAAAGACGATCTAATATCGATTGACGAAGGTGGACAAAGGAACCTGAGGTTTGTACACACACATAGACATATACACGCAGGGACAGTAACAATCAGGACAGTTCACGCGCGTCCGGCTCTCTCATTTCTTTCCTCCTTTCCGCCCGGGAATTTCAGGCGACAGAGCGCGGCATTGTATACGCTATAACGGTATTGTCTTCTAGCTATATATACACGAAGGAAGCTCGAGTGCGCTCGTATTCTTTGGCTGTCAAGACCCACTTTCGCTAGACGGCAAAAGAGATACACCGAAAGATAGAAAAAAAAAATAATACCATTTCTGGGGTAGTAGTCGATGACGAAAGAAATAATCATCGATCGAGGCGATTGGGAAAACTGTATATACGTACAAACGATGATAATGCACTATATACCGTTGGTATATAAACTCGGCGCGCGTTCGCGCAGTTTTTCATTGCGAATTTGGGCCAGTCAGCGGTGCGATGAAACGCGCGCGATGAATTTGAGAGAGGAGCAAAGCCGGAAAGTTTACTGCTCGCGCGATTCAAAAGTATGTCAGGGTTCGGAAGAGCGGAAAAAAGTTTGGTTGATCGAGTTGGATTCTTGCTTCGGGAGACTTTAAACTCGATCATCGAATTGCAGAGTAATTGCTTCTTATACTCTGTACCTTGGCTTTTATTTTCTAAATGCCTTCGAATCATTTTTTTACCAATATTTCTCTCTATCTCTGTCAACATCAACTGGTCAATTTCTTTTGTATCGCGATATATATACATATAAATGTTTAAGTTAAATTATATAGTTTCCTTATTTATATATTATTTTCAAAGTGTTACATTGTAATGTTTCTAAGACTCGTTTAAAAGTGAAAACATCTATAAAGTTGCACTTTCATTAACTGTACCTTGGATAAGAAAAGACAAATTACACTTTTCTGCAGTAAAATAATTTGAATAAATTATTTGTAGAATCTTTACCATTTTTATTTAGATCTATTTTATTTTATGAAGAATATATAACTCATTTAAACGAAAATTAATATGAAATATGTATTTAAGTTGATGTTACGAATATAGATATATGTAATTACAATTACTAAACTTATTTATGAAAGAAATAGAGATAAATATTGATTTTCATTAAAATTCAGGTGATGTTTAATGAACGACAAAGAATCATTGATCTGCAATAATTTATTAATAATTTACTCGAAATTATCTGTCTCGTATTTCGCGAAAGTATTTCATAAACGTTCTAACATATTTCTTCGCAGCCATGAATTATAAAACCGTTAAAAAAACAGCTAGAAAAAGAGAGTAACCTTAAAACGGCAATTTTATCTAACGCTCTTTTTTAACTCCTAACCCAAAATGTGCAAGAAAACTAGGAAAAACAAAAAAACTGACGAGACCACCGTTTAATAGAAAATGGAATACCCGATTATCGCTTCCTCGTGTCTGGTGTGTACGAAGCATACACGTAAAGTGTACCGTTCCAATGGCAGGGCCGAGCCATTAAAGCATTCTTCTGCGGCGGCCGCGATGCAAATCCGTCGTTCAAGATCCATAATCGTACGACACTGCGCAGAAGCGGCAAACCCGCGGCATTATATCCTTGGTTTTTCGGGCGATCGTTTCTTAACCTTCCACGTAGCGCACGGGCCTTACAATGGGCGCGACACGACACGGCCTCAATCGTCGCCGAGGCGTTTTTCCTCCCGCATCAAAAGAAAGAGAGAAAAACGTCGAGTGGAGACTGGTAGACGCGCGATGACACGTACGCGCGGCCGGCTAAAATTAAAGACGCTGCATGACGCGCGCGTTTAATTAAGCAAAGTACACCTTGCTCGGTCATGTTGCAAAGTAAAGGCCGACCCTCTTCTCTCGCTTTGTGTCTCGCTCCCTCCTACATATGCCACGAGCGTGTTATAGGAAAAGGATTTTCACGGATTTTCCCGCACCTTCTTCCTTCCTTTCCTTTTATTATACTTTTTCTTTCAAATTTATTGTACTACACAACTATTTGCCAATTTTACCGCGTTACATCGAGATGTTACTTTAGTAATCGATGGGGTAAATTTAGCATCTACAACCATGTTAACGGGTAACGTTTTCTATTAAACTTACATGTGAGTTGGTCAGTTGATTTATAGATTTAGCTCGATTTCAAGTGGTCGTGGCGTATACATTCATTAAAATAATAGAAAGCTACAACTCAGTAGCTTAGGTGGTTTGTAAGTGGACATCTATTGACACGTGCTATTTGAGAGGATTTTGTAAAATAAATTATAAATATTTGCCTTCGCAGTGAGCTCGGTTGAAGTGTCGTTAAAAGAGTCAATTTAAACATTAAACATTTACTTGAAATCGGATTTTGTAGCATAAGTGAATTGAAGGTATTATAAAATTTTATATCGCTTAAGCACTTATAAAATATTTTTTTCATACGAGGTTATTTAGCCTCAACTATCTTGTACAAATGCATTTGAATATCTTCTTGTTGCTACATTAAGACGATGTGATACCCAAATTACAGGAACCTACATCTAAAATCCCAAAAATTTTAAAAACTAATGGAATTAAAAATCTGAAAAAATTTACAGGTAATGTTGAAAGCAAATAGAATACCGTTACAAAGCGATTTTTTCAAAATAATTAAATTAAAATGAATTATATCGAAATAACCATTTTTTGGTCGGTAATATATAGCTAAAAACAAAGCTGCACGGCTGCTCAAAAATCTCGTTGTTTTATTGATAAAAAAATTTGAAAAAATTCATAGACTATCTTTAATGTAAATACAACACCGTTACAGAGCGTTTTTTTCGATAAAGTATACTGTTTGCTTGAGAAAAAATAAATACTGATTTTGTTTTAATGGGTATCACATCGCCTTAATATACAAACTTTACGCATCATCACAATTTGCGCGCGCAAAACGATCTTATATGTCGCATACAACCGTTTAATAAACGTACATGTGTCAAAGACAACAATGTATATGCAATTTTAAATTAAATATAATTGAACAAATATTTTGTTGCATTCCAACGATGCAAAATTTAACTTCGTGTTATACATCACTGTCAAAGATTATTCTTAGTAAACGACATTAATTCATTCAATTTTAAATCACCAGATTTTGATCAGCATAAAGATAAAATAAAAGTTTAAAGACCTTTAATCTCTGGAATAAGCACACTTGCGTTTAATTATTTTGTTTGGTTTCAATCAGTCAAGGAACACTTTTTCATATTAAAGGTGTGTATACACATCAACGAAAATTACTGATAATGTATTTCAACATTTTCTTATATAGTTAAAATCGGGTTTCAATCACCGAGTCAATATTGGATGTAATTGTGAACAAAGAATTTATTGATTTTATTCGAATTACACCGCATCATTAAAACGATAATCGCGAAATCTCGTGTTAGAAAAGAGAAATTATGGACACTGCGATTAAAATTTATGTGATTCGTTGAAAAAATTCATAAAATATTACACAATTTTTAACATGTGTCAGAGTTATTTTCATTACACTATTCAGCTATTTCAACGTATTTTGTATTAAAAGTTTCGTTGGCATGGACAAAATAGAGCAACTCTATTATAAATTACACAAGTTACTTTTAGTTACTTTGTCAGTATAAACCTATTTTTGTTTATTTTTATTTTTTTTTTTATTAAAACTTAATTACAAAATTTTTTTTTCAAGCAATTAAAGTTTATAATTTATTAATAAACTAATAATTCTTTCACAAGATATTTTTGAGTAAAGTTTAGCACAGTTACTGCATCCAAAATTAAACTGTACTTATTAACTCAAAGGATAGATTGCAATAGGGTTATTTTTTGGCTTTTTGCCAAATGATTTAAAATTGACAAATACTGTAGCTCACGGTGCATTCACACCCAGAAAGAGCTTTAAATCTGATATTATCTATATTTAACTAAAACTGCACTGATGAATTGCTCGCTGGTTTGAACATATACGGTAGTTACATCTTGCATGTGCAACGCTAAATATGTCTGAATAATTTCAAGGTCCTCATAAATTGTGTAAAATGGTACACATGCACTGGTAAATATCGTGAATTACTAAAATAGTATTTACAAAAAAATTCGATCGAATAATAGTTATTTGCTATTCAATTATAATATCAATTTATTTCACACATTGTACTATCAATATACTATAGTATATTATCAATGTAAGGTTATATTATATAAATTTGTCGTTATAAATGAACGCAATATAAATCGCAATATACCAAAAATCTACTCTTACACTTTTGTTTTTTTATTATTTAAAATAAATACTTTATATGCTTTAATTTTGAAGCTAATCATTGACAAAGGTATCCGATGTGTTTGTTGGAAACAAAGGATTTGGTAAAATTAATTCTACAGCGGTGCGCTTGTATCAAATTACAGTGAACAGGAACCGATACCATTGCCCTACCAATTGGTTATCGTAGACTGCAAAAAATAGCAAATCTTTAAATAACAAATACTGTATTAATACAACATTATTGGAACACACATCTACTATGATATATTACAAACAAATACATCTTCGTATGTGATATTTACGATTTTCAAAGTTTATTCCAAAAGTGGGTAAACTGCGTGCATCGTGATCAATAATATCCCAGAATATCAAATAATTTGGAAAAGATCCAAAAAATGACCTTATTGTCAACCATCCTTTCTTCCGGAGATTTTCCGTTTGAATTATTTTACAATAGCAACTACTAAATAATAGTACACAAAATTTATGGTAAATATAATAAACTCTTCAAGCTCTTTTAAAAGAAGGAATAGTTGTTCAAGAGACAAAGATAAAATAATGTCACACGAGACATAATGACGTCATAGAAGTACTTTATCACATAAAATTTTTATGAATATATCCATCTTACATTTGAATGAAAAAACATACATGGCAATTGAAATCGCGTGCGATGTATCAATTTCAAAGGATAAGAGTAAAATACATATATATGTGTTATACTTTAATATTGTATTCCTTTTGATATTCCCTTATATTACAAGTCGATCGATGTGTTTACAATGCTATTGAAGAGTTGCAGTCGATTTCCTAACTATACTGAGAAACTCGTCGTGACACCTTGCGAAACCAATACAGATTTAACATTTCATAATGCACTAACAATAAAATAAATATTATACATCAAAAAATAATATCGTTTTCTTTACCAAAATGTACATTAATTCATTGTCACTAATTTTTGCATATCTATATAATACATATAGATACGTAAAAATGCATTTTGTGATACCCAACTTTGATAAAGATATTGATATATTGATATCTTTATCCTTAATACCAGTTCGATATCAATATGGATATTAAAAGCGTACTTAATAATTTTATTTTTTCATTAAGGTTATTTTAATCGTAATTTTTAATGTTTATTTCATATAAACAGTTTATTTTCCTTTACCAATTTACTCAAAATATTACTCAATTTATCGGGAAAAAGGAACATCAATTTTCAGTTTGCCGTCAAAAAGCAAGAAGAAGAAGAAGAAAATCGATTGCAAGGCGAAATTGGTCGATTGCGTTATGTCAAAAATTGCCAAGGATGACGTTGTTGTAGAATAAGAAAGGTAGTGCAAGAGGGAACCCGGTACATCCCGGTAACATCGTATGTTTCGAGATCGATGGCAAGCTCTTACTTTATTTCCTGGCTCGTCGCGGTGGCTTTATTATCAAACGAAAGAGACAAAAAGAGTCACCGCGGAAAATCGATGCAACTGGGACGCGCCCGCTTGCCTTAATGGAACAATCACGTTTACAAGAAAACATCATTTCCCTCCTTCATCCACCAAGTATGACGCGATTTCCACATTTTTTTTTCTCTTCCTGTCCCTCTCTTTCTCTGTTAAATACCATTTGTGGATTAGCGGGTCTTATCGTATCCGTGGCAAAGAAAACGAGATCGCCGATAAATCGACTATAAATAATAAATGCGCCGATAAGATACCACGTTTCGCTGATAGAGCCGAAATTCAATAACCGCGCGGCTTTTCCAACCGATGACGAACAATGCATCCGTGGGTCGTCGAGTTTTGCAATCGTCGCGTTTTTATTTCAAGAATATTTTTTTTTCCTTTTTCCTTTTCCGTCTTTTCTTTTGACTCAGCGACAAACAGATAAAGGAAATGAGATTTACGACTGGAGATCATCATTCTTACGCGAATCTCACATTTTCTTATTAGTTTACACATGCAGCTAAACAGATTAACTTGGCATTTGTAACTGTTACCGTATGATTAACGAAAAAGTTTTAGATTTGGAAACCTAATGGTACACTTACGTATTTTACTAAGTCATTGCACTTTTGTTCATTGTCTGAAACGAAGTGTATGTGTAATCATACACGTACCTTTCAAATCATTTGTAGGACATATTATTCCATTATAACTTAATCGATTAAATATTTTATATTCTATGGCTGAAATTAAATTTTAGTTATACATAATTCAGTCTTCATTTTTACAATTACTGTCATTTCAATAATGTCATACATAATTATTTACAGTCTCACTAAAAGATGCTAATCAATTATCAGTTGATGATCTAACGATTTCTTATTTAAAAATCTACTTTTTTATACAGTTTAATTGACTTTTTCTGAATAATGAATGCTGTATTATTAATTTGTAAATAAGAAATTCACAGTTTAGATTTTTTTTCTTATAATTAATTTATAATGTGAGACAACTTTTAATGATAAATGTAATACATACATTTCGATTTATTAGTATATCTGATTGAAAAAGACAACTTTTTTAGTTAAATATTCGATACACTGTACAATGCTTAAATTTAGAATATTCTGTTCAATATTTATTGATAATTCGATTGGATACATTAGCATTTTATTAACGATTTTCTTATATTGACCTTAGTTTTATTGACTTATACAGTCGACGTATAATTGGATTTACATTTTTAATACTTTGACAATCTCGTAATTGTATTCGGATTTCATAAATATAAACTGTAAATTAATACATCTTTGCAAATAGGTGACTACTAATAATGCAATGACCAAACAATGAATGATACAATTACTTGTTTTAAATAATCATTGTGAAATAAATTAAATGTAATACAAGTTTTTTTCTCACCGTTAATCAACCAGTCGCAGAGTTTTCTACTCACATAACAAGTTGTAGATATATATATACCGATCTAACAAGTGTTGCATAACCGAACTCATTGAAATCATATAATTTTACCATGTGTCTCCATAATTTGGTATACAAAGAAGCATATCACTTTTTATGTCCCTAAATCGATTGGTCAACGAGAAAAAGTAAATAAAAAAAAATCCGAGCAAATCGTTCGTCACTTCAGACTCCCGTCAGACAAAATTTATTTACCCGGTCAATCATCGTCAGTAATATAAAAGCTTGACTCACTCGTTAGAAAAAGTCTCGGATATGTTGTATATAGTTCAGCACGTATATAGTTTTATACATACGCGCGTGCCTTTTTCCTGTACACAGACCCGCGAATGTAATCCTCCTCTCTTTCTTTCACGCGTATTTTTTTTTTCTCTCTTTTTGTGAGCGCGTAACCACTGCAAGTTCAAATATTGACCTGACCTTAATCGCGCGATATACAAAACTGAGAGCGGACTTACCTCCTTTTGAATAAGAATGCCGTAAGACAGTGCGACAGGGCCGGTTTCTCCTCGGACATAATTATTACGCACATCACACTTAAATTAACGCGAGGCCGCGGTGAATTTAACAATTCTTTTATTTAAAATACTCTTTGTTTTTTGCATAGGTAATTATTATCTCTAGCCACTACTGTACAAGCGTTAAAGGATTTTCCTACACGGCGATTTCACGATATTACGTCAGGCCCGCGTACACTTTCTACGAAAAAGAAGGCAGGGGCTCCGCGCTTTCTCCGCGGGCCGACGCCGCGCGCGCGGGCATCGATCCGCGGGGGCCCCTTTTTTTAGACGACTGACCTGCAAAAACACGTGATCGTATCCTCGACATCGAAGGAAGACTCGATGCTCGAGTACCTGAACAACCTCCGTCCGAACATCCCGTTTATTAACCAACCCGTTTAAGGGAACCGAAGGGAACGGAGGGGGAGGGAACGGGATCCCACGCGCGCGCGCGCGCACACACACGATTGCGAGGATTCACGTGGCGTCTCGGTAAGCGCGGAGAACACTGACTGATTGCCCCAACGTTCTCCAGTTCGCGCGACTCCTACTACTACTACTCTCCACCTCGCCCCCTCCTCCCTCTCACCCGCCGCCTTCCTCCTCCTCCTCCTCCTCCTCCTTCTCGTCTTCCTCCTCTTTCCTCCTCTTCCCTCCTACCGAGAGAGCCCAAGGGCTTCGCGTTTGCGCGCGAACGTTTTTTTGTCGTTAGGAAAGCGAGTTGTTGACTTTTTCCTTTTTCGCGCGAGTTGAATTAATTAGTGGATGATTGTCCACGGCGATTCTGAGCTCTGACGTAAGAGATTTTGAAGTTAGAATGTATTTTTCTAAGTGGTATTTTTTTTTTCTTTCGCGGCCGATTGTTTTTTTCTATCTATGGCTCTTCGTTCTAGCCATCGATGTATGTAGAGACAACGGTTGACGTGTATGCACAACGACGAAAAATCAATGTTGTTAAGTACTCTTTAAAAAAGTTAGCTTCAAAATTACGGTAGTATTTTTTTTATGAGTAAACGACCATGACATCATCGTAAAATTTAAATATTTTGTTTAATGTTTAAGTATATTATCGATCCACCTAACACAATACGTACATTATTAGGGAATTGAAAGAATTGTAAAAATAATAATTGCATTATATCTCATTAATTCAGTCATACGTTTTATCTCACAAAATAATAATGTTAATATTTTTAATTTTTTTCGAGAGATTGCTCTAATTATTCTATTTTTGCATTTTATGTAATTCATTCGTTGCGTGTCAACGGTGTAAAAAAACGCATTACAAAGAAACATTTTTTTTAATATATTTATGCTTTACCGAGAATTCATAACAAAACATTGGTTAATTATGATAATGCACAAAAATATAAACAAATATTTTTTCGGTAAATTGTAATAAATATGTTTAATTTTTTTTAATTTCGGTGTGTAGGTAAGACTTGAAGGATATTGCATTGATATATATTTCAAGTCAATTCAATCATTAAATTATTAATTATCATTTATTATTATTAATTAACTTATTAATTATTAAGCTTTCTAGCGCATAGCGAGGGTACGACTTTTTTCTTATGATATGGGAATAATAGTGTAGCTATAAAGTGTAGTTTTATATACTGTCACACTTTGCTACTTGTGGAGGTTCACATTTTTAAAGATGTTAAAATGTCAACACACGTGTGAAATAGTTGTAGGCAAGCCATTCTTATAACTGGTTAGAAATTATCATTTTACACTTTTCTGTATTAAAAGAAAATTTAATTTTTTTTTAATTTTCATATCTATGCGTATATAGATATTCGTTCCCATTTCTTCTCTCACTATAAAGTATGATTCAAAAATTAATTTCGACATTGTTCATCATTGTTACATGAAAAAATCTTACGATTTTGATACATTTTAATTTACATTACTATTTGTACTCTACGCAACCTACTCAAAGTAGAATTAACAAACGAAAATCGTTTACAAGGTATACCGATCCCAAAGCGATCCGAAGACCAACGTTCTAATATATACAGAATGAGTATAAATATATAGATGTATCAATATATACACATATACACGTGCCTCCAAATAATCGCGATCCGTACGTTATAGGTCATGAGAGAAAGAACGCAGTCACCGATCGATCTAATCCATCGCGTCTTCACCAAGGTCGCCGATCTCCCGTGTGCCCTCGCACATATACATAAAAGCGGAAGTGCGACCGCGGAATACAAAGCAGTCAGGTATATGTACGTGCATATATATATATACATATATACGTAGAAAACCCAGCCGATAAAGCCGGTCTCCTTATCGAGGTGAAGCAATTTCACCACAACTTCCGAACAGTCGTCGTTCTCCAATGTGTGTACATATATATATAGTGTACGTATATATATATATATGTATGTATAAGTGGCCGACCGGTTCCGGCTCACGATTTTTCATACCGCCCGTGCGCGCGTCGTTATTTTTGGCCCCAGGCTGAGTCATCGCTCACCGACCGCTTATATATACCTGCGCGGTGTGTTGTTTGCACGCTTCGTTCTCTCTTTGTGCCCGATAAGCGCGAGCGGTTGTAAAGTCCTCGTGGTGATAGACTGCGTTACTTGAATACGAATAACCGGTGATTTCGTTAGAGGGGACCGATATACCACACATCCACACACGCACTCTCACATACACAGAGTTTGTGATAAACGAAGGGGTATGCACTATGTAGGTGTATATGTTGTATAAACCTGAATTTTCAATAGGTGAAGAGCTTGCGTCACTTGTTTGGGTATAGAGACCTCGTGTGTGAAAGGTGTTGATAAGAGGGATGCGGTTAGAATTATATATATATATGGATGCACAATTATATGTGCACTCGGTTCACACGAGAAGATTAATCTACCGTACCGCATGCAGTATACTTATTAATAATTCTATATAACATTTTCTGTCGTTTTTCAATTAAATGTTTATAATGATAAGCGTTCAATATAATTTTTATCGCGTTTGAAACTTACGCAAAACGTCGCTTATTCATAAAGAACATCTTTTAGTTTGAAAATAAATTTATTTTTATAGATTTTAGTGTTAAAAAAAATGGAACTGTATAAGTCAAATCCGTAAGTAGAATCGTTGCAGTAGATTAATTATCTCGTTGTCCTTAGTTTCACGATAAGCAATCGAGTTTTTGTTGTTAATTAGCCATTTGTCAACACCTGCGATTGCAATCGCTCGTATCTGACCATAAAAAGTTTCATAAACAGTTTGATTTCCACTAAAGTTAGGAATTCGTTCTTTTTTTCCCTTTGGAAAATACGAAACTTTAGGTTGTAAAATGACGAAATAATCTTTAACATTACAAATCATTTTGTAAACTTTGTTCATTATTTCTAAAAAAACTGTTAAAATTATCGTTATACATTATATTTCGTTTTGAATTAGAAATCGAAACATAACAATAAATTGTGATAATTACAAATTTGTACCATAAATATGGCAATTATACGAATTTATTGCTTATACGAAATTCACGAGAAACATAAACGAATTTTCTCAAGAAATCATTTTGCAGAATCCTAAAAGTGCTCAGTAATTTTAATATCACGACGAAGTAGGTATTACTGGCTAACGAATAATTTATATTTATGTGTCTGAAACTTTGCGAACAAATGAATAATTAGTAAACGAAAGTCAATGATCTTCCATTTCTGTTTAAATTATTGTACTTTTTAATTATAATTAATTATCACAACTTCGTTTTGGCGAAATAATTAACTTTACAATCAAGCATTCCTAATGAATTATGCGAACGATATTCTTCACCGAAAAAATGCTTAATTTTATACTAAATACAGCTTTTATTATATTTTATTGTAAATTTTACTATACAGTTTAAATAGTCATCAATTCTAAGAAAATATTAATAGTTGCAAAAAAATTTCCGATAAATATTACTTAAAGCCTTTTTTACAGTAAAAGTTACTGATAATATATTGTGGCCAATCTCAAAAACAGTATTAACTAATATTTATAATTATGCAATAAAAATATAGAAATGTTGACAAAAAATGATTAATATTGTCATAAATGTATAAAGCATTGCCGAAAATATATAACTATATTTAGTAATCGATCCTATTTATTTTTATTATATAAATATTTAAATAATATTTTTTAATATTTATTAAACAAACTGTAATATCGATTTCTACACTTTGCACAATAAATCATTACATTCGAATAACGATGTATAACGTATTAATTATTTCTTTTGGTGAAAATGAAACTTTCCGATCTAGAAAACGAGATTCATAAAAATTCATCGAAATTTCTAATGTGCCAAACTTAATCTCATGCAATATCACAATTTTTTTTATTTATTCTTTGAAAATGAAAAAAATTTATAAATGACTATAAATTTCATATCGAGAATAATTCTCACGCTGTTACTTTTAAAAACAAACTACTCAAAATTAGTAATGCTCGAGTGTTTGCATTTGCTAAAAGAAATTTATGTTTTGTTTGAACGGTAATTACCTATCTAATAAAAATGTATTTTATTACTGAGATAAATCACAATTACACGTTTTTGTTTGAATTTTGAAACGTTAAAATCACATTGGTATTAAAGAAATTAATACGTTAAGGAAACACTTTCTAGATCAATAAAATACCTTATTTATCTAAAATGATTTATATTGTCGGTATATAATTGTTAGCTAAATGAAACTTTTGAATAAAATAATAAATTTAATCTACGCGTTTCTTGGATGACTTCGATTTTTCAGTTCTAAAAACAATCCCAAAGTTAGATGAGAGAAGTTTTCGATCTAAAATTAAACGTTTTCTAACATCTTTTTATTTTACAAAATGTCCAATTTCTATTCTAACAAACTATTCCATTAGAAAGTACCTAACATTGATTTCATTTAAATTAAACGAAAAATTTATGTTTGAGTCTTTCAAACTTTTCAAGATCCTAAATGACTTATAAGAAAAAGTTTAAAATACCGAGGGAAATGTTGGACGTTCTTACTTACCGACATGCAAAAACATATTACACAAAATATTTTGCGCATTTCAATGATCTCAGAATTTTAGAATGTATAAATTGATGTCAAAAATTGAAAATATTTAAAAGTGATAAATGTACATTTATCAAAAACTCGAAATACACATTTTTGTAAAAGTGTAATGTGTTAACTTTGGTCACGTTTAATGCACCAGAATTCAATATAATTGTTGTATATCATGTTTACGTAACAGACGTGGAAAAGGTATTAGTGGATAAAAGAAAAAGATTGAATAACAGTTCATTAACACCGTAGGCTAGTTCGTAACGAACAGTAGATATATATATAGGTTGTACCGAAAATTAAATTCTCTCTCTCTCTCTCTCTTTCTCTATAACCAATATAATAATTATAAAACACAAAAGTAACTACTGTACATAACTGTTTACGATTAAATTATATATGCTGCAGTCTGTATACACGACGAATATCCCCATATGTGTAACGAACAATATATATATATATGGGGTATTCCACGTGAAGTGGTCCGATCAAAATTTTAAAATGCCCCAAATTTTGGGTACACATTGCAAATGTTTTTCAGAATACAGAAAAAAATTTTTAGGTACTGGAATTTATTAGTTCAAAAGTTATTCTAACCTCAAAAAGTGAACTTTTTCCAGTTTTTTTCAACACCAGCTGGGTTCATCGCTATTTAACTCAAAATCTATCAACTTTTACTATAGAACATTATATGTAACATTCGTTGCTAATTATGTCTAGAATTTATCCTTCTGGGTTAGAATTTCCAATCTCAAGGTTAATGACAAATAAACTACATGTCAACATTCAACTTAAAAAAAAACTAACTTCGCCACAATTGATTTTTTTATCCAAAAGTCCAAAAGAAAGCTTGGAGCAATACCTTTCAAATGATCTGTAGCATTTTTATGGCCTTCAATTCTGTAAAAAGTTATGATAATTTAAAGAAAGACAAAAAATTCACAAAAATTAACATGGTATTTCTCATTTAAATTTTTAAAAAATTTCGTCTTTCTTTAAATTATCATAACTTTTTACAGAATTGAAGGCCATAAAAATGCTACAGATCATTTGAAAGGTATTGCTCCAAGCTTTCTTTTGGACTTTTGGATAAAAAAATCAATTGTGGCGAAGTTAGTTTTTTTTTAAGTTCAATGTTGACATGTAGTTTATTTGTCATTAACCTTGAGATTGGAAATTCTAACCCAGAAGGATAAATTCTAGACATAATTAGCAACGAATGTTACATATAATGTTCTATAGTAAAAGTTGACAGATTTTGAGTTAAATAGCGATGAACCCAGCTGGTGTTGAAAAAAACTGGAAAAAGTTCACTTTTTGAGGTTAGAATAACTTTTGAACTAATAAATTCCAGTACCTAAAAATTTTTTTCTGTATTCTGAAAAACATTTGCAATGTGTACCCAAAATTTGGGGCATTTTAAAATTTTGATCGGATCACTTCACGTGGAATACCCCATATATGTTATCTAAATAAAAATGGTACTCGTTTTCGCAACACTATAAATCCGAAACAAACCGAAGTTTAATCATCGACAAAACGGTTTCACCTAACCTCAAAATAGTAAGTAGGTCATTTATACCGAAGGACATAAAATATATAATACATAAAATAATTTTAATAAGTCAAATTTATGTTAAAAGTGTGTGTGTGTATATGTGTATATATTAAAATAGAAAATGTTAGGTAAGTAAATGTTTATTAATAAACCAAAAATTGCAAAGAAACTCACTTGATATAAATAAATATAGATTAAGTTGTGTTTTTTTTTAATAATGCAATTATCATGTTAATAATTAAAATGTAACTAAAACTATATTAATTTTATGATTATCTTATATTTCACTGTGTTAAAGTATGACGATTGTTTTAAAAATTTTATGAAAACGATTATAAAGTAAGTATTGTCAGGAAAAATATATATTGAGTGTTATAACATTTTAGTTATCAATAAAATAAACTGAAATGTGCACTCGTAATTTGTAATATTCCTTTCGCCAAAGATGAAAAAAAAACTTGAGAAAATTCCTAGCAAATTGTAACATTTAAAAAATTAATTTAATGAAAATCTAATGACATAATTACAAGCACGGAAGCAGCCTTGCATTTTGTAATTATCGATCAATAGCCATTTAATCACATTCATTCATTAAACTTTCTAGCAGAATTATTACAAAATTACACGTGACGTTTAATTTTTATAAACAGCTGGTCGGAAATCAATGACACTATACAACGTGGAAAAAAACCTGGACTCGAAAATAAATGTTGGGTCACTAATAACTTTAATTTGTTTTAATACAAAAATGATATGAACGTCCTAATTGCCTGTGATGTAAATTAAAAATTACAATGTTAGAGCATGTTCAATTTAAATATCAGCTGATCAAATGCTAAAGCCCGGAGGATCTGCCCACGTAAAAATAAAATTAACGTCTCGGTGATATAATTACAAAACAACAATTTTTAATCGAATAACCGAGCCCAATGTACGCTTAATAAAAAGATACGAAATTACCCAACGAACGCGATAGTTTCGGAGATAAAAAAAAAAGTAAATCTCGACCGATCAGAGGAAGAAAAAAGTACCACAGCGAAAAAAAAGTGAATAAACTTGATAAATGAGTAGTCTCGGCGAAAATCCACGTAAAATCCCGTAGATATAGACGTACACACACAGATCTCGATATCGAACGCGTGCGTACGCAAATAGAATTCGCGAGAGAGCCCGAGTTTTCAAAGTCGCGCATCGCAAAGCAGCCCCCCCTTCGTCGCGCGAGTGTCTATACCTATATGAATTGGCGGCGCAGGTTGCAAAACGCGCTAAACTTATCCGCACTTTAACGGGTAGGACCGCCGCGAACGATACTTAACAACGAGCACGAGAACGACAACGGCGACGACGACGACGAGGAGGAGGAGGAATCGATGGCGTCGGGTTACCGCGACCTCCTTTTCCACGCGTCCCCGCGGTCAAAATCCTGGGGGTCTATCCTCATCGTTACGCAACTCGACCAAAATAATTCCCCCTCTCCTCCGATGAAACAAAAAAATAAACGAAAAAAAAATAACTGCATCCAAAAAAGAAGCAAGGTTAACACATCCAATAGGTGTAATATTGGAGGATATATATAATAAGTAATGTAATACAGATGAAAAGAAATAGTATGAAAAAAAGAATGAAATAAAAAAAAAATAAAAGACGGAAAAAAAGAAAAAAAAAAGTAAGATAAGTAAAAATACGTGAGGAAGAGTACTCACCCCATAAACCAGTCGACGGTATCGCGGAGGTACTCGGGTAGCCTATCCAGCTTGGCTGCTTTCGCGGGCCAAGGCACCGCGCTCGTACGTGATCCTCCTCTTCAGACGGGGAGAGAGACGGAGACTGCGCGACGAAGGGCGGCACACGGCACTAGCGCAACGTGATCGGCGGTGCTAACATGGCGAGTTGGGGGCCGTCCGACGACGGACACCTGGCGCGGGAATCACGAGGCCACCGGGTCCCGCCGCGCCGAGACGCCCAGCTGATCCGACGACATTTTCTTAGCGCGCGCGGGCTGTCTCTGTCTCCCTCTCTCTCTCTCTCCCTCTCTCGTTCTCTGTCTACCTTGGTGGTGTGCAGCGTGCGAGTGTGCGAGTGCGTTTGCTAGGGTGACGCGCACTTTCGGAAAGGAGCGATTCTCGGGTCCCCTTCAACGCGATGATACCCTTGGCCGCTGCATCGGGCCCGCGAGCTTACGTCTCGCGTGCGTCGTGGGGCTCTCACCCGAACTCCCGGACACTTTACGACAACCCGGTCCGAGTTCCGTTCCGGTGGGACGACGACTGCGAGAAGACAGACACTGAATCATTGAATCGTTGATACGGTGCGTCTTGGTCGGTACACTCTCGTACTCCAGTCCATTTAAATTGACGATCCGTTCGGTAACCACGGTATCTACATTATCGACCGATGGTCTACGCTCCATTCAATACGATACATACCGCGTGTTAATAAAGTAGGTTTTGGTACTCCAAAAGCGATTACTATTTTACAGAGAACCGTACGTAGATATAATCAATAGTATGTACTACGAAGAAAAATATTCTTGCAAATCTAGGGTAAGTGTAACATGCGAGAGTTTTCCATCAGCGTAATAGCATAATACCCTGCGGGTACACACTATACATGCTTTAAAATATTTTTGTCTATACATATTTGTTTGTACTATAATAATAAAATGTAATATGTTTATATAATTTCTGCTTTATCAACATTATTACACCTTTTATAAAGAAAAAAAGAATGATATTTTATTCCACAAGTGTATTATTCATTAGTAAGTCTAAGTAAAACTGTTAAAGTGGTTTATATGACTAACAACCTAAAACATTATTTTAACGTAGATATATTAACTTACATATCGATGGCTGCGACGGAGAAGGTGCTAATTAGCATTCGGTTAAAAGAAGGGCTACCTCGCATTCGGATAAAAAAGGGGTTATTTCATTCCATATTTTTTGACGAATTTAAAGTAGATATGAACTTCTGATTGTTCTTTTTCTATTTCGTCGCTAACTTATACACGCGGCGAAGCTGAATGAAATTTAAGTCTTGAGGTCGAAAAAATATAAACTGTACCTAATTTGAAAGAATGGTCAGTACTACCAACTTAAATTGTTGACCGAAAAGTTTGTATGCGAATTAGCAATTTCAATAGCAAATCGAGATAGCACCTTCTTCCAACTGCGTTCAAAATAGCACCTTATTAAAAAAATGAACGACCGCAGCCGTTGATATATAATTAATTAATTCCTGTATAAAATTGAAATTTCGAACGGCACGAGTAAAGATATTCTCTATATATACTATTTATAAATATTTTTTTTAAATCTTTGAAGGCAAAAACTCTTTCAACTAACCCTCATTTATTATGCAAGGAATCCAGTCACAGGTTTTGAATATTTAATGTACTTTATAATCGATATTTTAAAAAGAAAGCACAAAGGCCTGAACCAGAAGACCGACATTTACTTATAACAGGTTCATATTTACAAAGAGAATTTTTTATTTTTTGGAATGTCCTGAGTTGTTGCTGTTAATTTTTAATAAAATTGCGGGTAGACAACTCATAGTATTCCAACGAAAAGCTATAATTCCTAAGGAATCGAGTATTTCTGGATACTAGTGAACTAATCAAACTGCAAATTTAAGTATTTGATTTCGTTAATCATTGACAGTTTTTTTGTTTATTTGTTTGATTATAAATATATTTATATATTAATTTATTTATGTATTAATTTAATTTTATTATATATATAAAGATAAAAAAATGAATATTGCAATTATTGGAATATGTTTTAGAGGTGTCCAGTAGTTCTCCTGAATTTTTTCAGATTTTTTCTGAACCATTATTTTAAGTTACAGAGAGTCAAACTTGACATTTTAGCACTTTTTTGCATTATATGTCCATTTTCATGAATTTGTAGCTCCCAGGGGATGCATTTTTCACTATAAACATAAATTTGATTTTTTTTGTAAAATTTTCTGAATTTTTCATTAAAAATACATTTAAAGTCATAAATGTATGCTGTCACACTCTTGCAAGCCATTTAAACCTTAAATAGTGAAAATCAGCAATTCTGCTCCGGACACTGGAAACCTAATATTGTCTAAAAGATGTCTTTTTATAGTCAGAAACTGCCTATAAATTTCTAGAGTGGGTCTAAATCATTAATACCACTTTTGATCAAAATATCTGGGAAAAATGCCCGAAATATTAATAGAAATGTATATTTGTTGCTTTATAACGATGAGTCTGTTAGCATGAATATTGCAAAAAAAATTATGTTGTTACCTTGAAGTGGTAGAAAAGTATATCCACTTTTTCAGTATCAATCTAATCTCCCGTAAACTGTTAAAAATACAAATATTATTATATAATTATAAAAAATTCATTTTTAGACATTTATAATGCTAGATTTTCAATTTTACAACGACTATAAGAATTATAATACTTTATTAATTTTTAATTTTGTTAATGAAAATGACAATATTCATTTTTTAAATTTAGTGTTTTTGTCACTCATCCGTTTTTTCTAATTATAGAGCGATGATGTATTAATGTCACAATTTAAAAAAATGTTTTATTATTTATTGACGAAAAATTGTACGTAGAATAATAAACACAAAAAAATGTGTGTATATAAATTGATATGTGAACTAATAATTGTTTATAAATAAAAACGTATAGTCTGATAAAATAAACACGCCTTTCCTTAAGAATAAGCAGCGTAGGCGAATAAATATTTTTACCTTTATAATAAAAAAAAAAATTTGTTTTCTAAAACTTGGACTTGTAAATGTCAGTAAGCATTTCGATTTAATAGTGCAATTTAAAATTAATATTAATTTTAATAATTATATAGATATAATACTACATTTATAAAATAATTTCTATAAATTAAAATACCTATTTATTTATATTATAAATATTGATGTTACATTTATTTTTTAATTGTAAAATGACACTTTCGTATACAAAGATTATTCAGCAAATGTAAAAAGGAACAATATATGTAAACTTGCTTACCACGCATAGGATCAAATTTAATTAAAGTTTACTTTATAATCAATTTTGACAATAAAATAAAATAAGTAAACCATTTGAAAATAAATCAACACCCAATAATACCATTACGCATTGTTGATTATAAACAATATAGCGTAATTTGAAAAAAAATTATTATGATGGTTGAGAAAATTCATAGCAATAAGCAAACTTCAGCCGGTTGATTCTAACCAAACGAAGCGGACATATGCGGATATAATAATTACCATGGAATTAGAGACCGAAGAGGAAAGGAGTTATTCTGAACTCGTCACCGGTAAGCGCGACATTTAATGAATTAATTACATATTTCCTATTGAAAATATCGCAAATCGATAAAGGAACTCGGAGCGATACGCCATCAGAGCCAGGAATAGAGAGCGGCAAACCGACGACCGCCCGTAACCTCAGAGGGCGACTTACAACAAGACTCGATGAACGATGGATCGCCTTTCCTCGAGAACCTACGATCGTACGAAATGTTTACATAAATTCATTATTATGATTACACGTACTTCAGGATGCAATTAACGTTTAACGTCAACTCTCGTGCTTGTGACTACAAACTTGGAATATTGATTAATTATATTTCGAATTGTAGTTTAAGGATATGTAATTTGCTGGGGTTGTTTGATTTACCGAGAAATGTCTAAAATTACAGTAACTTTGATGTAAAATAAAAAGTTTTCGAATTTGAGGATACATTAATACTTTTTTTCTTTCCACGCTGATTTTCCGTATTGTGAGAAAATAAGTCACCCAACTTAATTTAAAATTTATTAATTTTACGAAATTTTGTTATTTTACGAAAAAGAAACCTCTAAAATTATACAGACAAGAATGAATAGCAACGTCGCCTAGTTAAAAATTCAGTTTATAAATTAAACAAACCAGTCCACACAAATAATTCATAATTCTAAAATTGATAATTTTATTGGAAAAGATTTTCCCGATAGAGGCATTTACTCCGAAGGTCCAAGTGGAACAAAAGGAGGGTCGAAAATGTCCGATTTGCAGTATCGAAATGAAAAGACGTCGTCGTCTCTATAGAAGTCTCAAACTTGAAGAGCTTCTGATCGAAAATGGAATACGCATGACCGACGTGTTACCAATGAATCACTTACCCCTCGAGATTTTCGATGATGAGGAGTACGATTGCAGGTACCCAACTAAGCTCCATTGATCCGCTTTACTTGCGGGCTCGCGTTTACGCATAAGTAGCTTGGAAACTTTTTCAATACGAATTACATTTCGTATTCTTAGAGATAATTGTTTACTTTCGTCTTATTTTTAATTGACACGTATATTTATTTTTTATTTTATCCATTTTTGTTATCTTTTCAATTTATATATTATTGACAATATTTTATGTTTCATTTATGTTAATCTATTTTATTGTTATTCGTAATAAACAGCGTAAACAAAATCAGAATATTATATTTTAATAAAAGTAATAACAGTGTTCATTTTATAAAATAAATTTATTAGCTTTTTGAAATGCGATTGATAAAATCTAGAATAGAAATGTCAATCGAATCAATCGACTAAAGTTGCTGCGCAGTTTCTGTAACTAAAACTGTTAAATCAGTGTCTCGAATAAATCGTATATATACATTTTATTCATGTGCATTCAAATGAATACTGTATTATTTTACAACAATTGTTACAAATTAAATAAAAGTACGTCTCTTTTAAAAATATTTGTTGGTAACGCGTGTGATCACGCCCACAAATCTATATAGATATAAAAAATTTAAAAAATTTTGATGCATTAATTTTATTACTAAAATATATTTTTGTAATTGATGTAATTATTTTATTATATATTTTCATTCAAATACGGTAATTACTTTTAATAGAATAGAAGTACCAATATTAAATATATATTATACGACCTATTTAGTAAAGTGACTTTATTAAAGTGCTGTAAAGACTCTTGAACGAAAGTTTAATAATAAATTTTAAGATGCTTTGTTGCTTGGCTAGATGTGTCTCTTAAGCACTTAGACGATCATGTACAACACCGTTCATAAATACGATGACACTTTTCCAAATTTAATATCAGATTTAAATTGCAATATTGAGATTCAGATTGCAAAATGATGTAAAAGTATTTTCAAAATTTAATTTCAAAATTTTTATAATTATATTTTAATTATTTAAATACAAGCTAAGAACATTTTTTTAAAGCAATATATACAAGTACATTTTTAATAAACTTTAAATAAGCCGATTTCTTTATTATAATTTGTTTTGTAATAATTTTTAATATTGTGTGTAGTATGTGTTTGGAATGAGTTATTTCTTTCCATATCTTAATAAATGTTTTCCAAGGCTCCTTTTCATTTCTTTAATTAAAAAAATTGAATTTCATGACAATATTAATCCGCGCATGAGTAACGTGACAAAAGTGAGTTGCGGAAATTAACCGAACAGTATCGACGTGTTTTTATATCCGGTTGTATATAAGGACACCCGAAGAGTGGCTCAAGCTAGGCATGGTCGATGGACAGCAACATCCGGTACCAGCAGAAGCTCTTATAAAATCCGAAAATTCATACAAATGGTGTCCATGCGGTGTAGTTGGTTATGACTCGGATAAACGACTTTGGGAATTACGAGCATTGGATGGAACGAAACAAAATGTGCGGTTATCTAGGATCTTCATCCGATTTTATGCGGAAGATCCACGAGTGTTCGTTGAGAGAATTTCAGAAGCTATTAAACAAAGGAATTTAGCTGAGAATAATATTAGGTAATTCAAATTGTTATTGTTACTTATCCCTTTCAGTCACAGATACCCATGTATGGGCGTCTTAATTTTTTGCCTTCATTTTTTCATAATTTTCAAAATTGAGGCAGGATTTTGAAATTTTTTGCTTTTTTAGGTACTACTGTACCTAGACTATTGAGTCATGGAGATATTTTGTGAATATATGATTGTTTATAATTATTAGAAATATACAATTGTCAAAAAACATTTGTTTTTGAGAATTTAATACGTTAGCGGTGAAATTTGATTAGTAACATATGCTTTTTATCATTGCAATTCTTTGATTGATAAACAAAAATTATGGAATTGCCATTAGCATTCGTTTTTAGCGTTAAAAAATACGTCGAAAACCTAAGACTTTTGAACCAATTTAACTAAATTGCGTGACTGAAAGAGTTAAAGATTCCTGTACTTATAATAAATAGTATAAAACCCACGCAGGTACAACCTCTACATCGACAGTGTAAATTACGAGGGTCTTGAAACCCTGAGTAACCGAGAACTAGAGAGAATCCATCAGCTCTCCATGTGGAAAACCATTGACCGAGAACGTGAAGCTATCGAAAATCGTATCACGACGGTTAGTGTTAAATCTGCAAGCGACATACGCTTAGAGACACGAAGTAATTATAGCTATGTTACAGGTGACGCAGGAGATCAAGCGGAACTACCAACGTGCAATGTGTGACCTAGAGTGTCGACGTTTGCTGCGCGATCATCCGGTCGTCTCGGCTTGTCTTGCTGGTCTTGCCAATGCACCCGGTGATACTGGGCTAGTTAAACCGAGTCCCGTCCTATCAAAATCAAGGAAAATTAGTTTTCAGGTGTTTCATTACTCTTAACCCTTTATTTCATCCAATTGCCTTATTAGATAAATACATATTACTTATTAGATAATTACACATTTATAATATTCCGTTAATTACTTTAAATTATAATTGTAAATTATTCTATTATTTTCTTTTAAGTTATACTACATCTTTAGTAGCTTTATTTCATTATACAAGTAATAATGAAACAAAACATTTTCGAATACATTGTCAATGTTTTCCTTTGACTAATTTCTATAGAAATTTTAATGTAAATAAATGTATATTATACGCAATAAAATAAAATGTATTATACAACTATGACCTAATTCCAGATGGGTAACTAGGACTAATAGACATTCGAAGTTACACTAGAACTTAGTTTATTAATAAAATGTCACAATTTTGCAGAGAGGATTAACATTTCCTTGCAATAACTTGCGTTAAACTAAACTATTTATAATCCATGAATAAACATCTAATGTTATTATGTTTATTTGTTACACCTAAATGCAATAATAACTTATCATTATTAATTTTTGAAAAATCATTTAAATATTATACATTTTATGGTGGTCATTTATTTCTTATAATAAAATTGTAATAAATTTGGTAAACTTTTATTCATGATTACTTTTAGTTTTGTGTAATTGTGCTTTATGACATTGTTTGTGGAAATGTAATGTTTAATTAAATTATATTTTACCTGATTTACATTTAATTAAATTTCATGTATCTTAGCGTTTAATTATATTTTATGAATTAAACAAAATCGCATTGTTTGTTTTATGTTAAAAACCTTTAAATTAATGTCCATTAATCGAAACAAATTAAAATAAATAATAGTAACAATTAAGATAGTATATTTTTATATTAAATTATATTAAATTAAAATGAATCGTCAAATCAAATGAATTCTACTTATCTTAACAACAACATTGATCAATTAAAGCAAACAACAAATAAGACCAACAAAACTTACAATATAGTTTTTCAGAAAACCAAGGACTTTGTTCAATGGAATAGTCTTTACGTTCACCCAGAGGTTTACGAGGCAATGATAGTTATCGCTGAGAAATGTCGTCGAGTTTCCAACATGGAACTTTTTTTTTTAAAACAAGGAAAAACGTTGACTCTTCCGGATTTTGAAGAAACGCTGTTGCACTCGACTCATGTAGTCATAAATTATTTACGAGATCGATGGGTCAACGACATATCCCAAACTATAAGAATGCGTTTGCGGGACATTGGCAAGGGATGGTTTGACCTGAACCAGAAAAATTACGACATTTACGACGTCATGAAATTGAAAAGATTTATGATACTCGTCAAGCAACGAATGCAGGTTTTTCTATAAAAAAAAAAAAAAAATTTTATATATGCGAATTTTATTTCCTATTCTATTACTTTGTTTTAATGTGTTTTATTATTGTATTTTATTTAAAGAGTGCACTAAGAACTATGGTAGAAAATTCATCGTTGATGTATTTGAAAATACTGGAAGCGCCTTATTTTGGTGTACCAAATAGCGAAGACGAATTAGATTTAAAACCTGCAAAATATTCGGTATTTTTAGTAGAAATAAGTTTAGGTACGGAAGGGGCATTTTATAAAACAAATCTAGAATCATTCGAGGTATAAAATTTTACCTTCCATTTTTCTTTTGTAGAAATAAAAGGAATAGAATTATTACTTAATTTACATTTGTTTGGCTTAGGAAAAGTTGGAAAATCTATATGTAAACGCGATGCAATTGTGCCAACTAATAAAACAAATTCAACCCACACTTATGACAAACTTAAAGTTTGCGAAGAATTTATACTTGAGCTCTGTGGACTTGAATGAGAAAAATGTTTCTCAAACGCGGCAACGAATAAAGGCAGCCTATCGAAGATCGATAGTTCCTTTGATGGCATATCGACGGAAATTTGATAAATACCTTCCACTGCACAATCTTAACATCGATAAGTATATAGAGTAAGAAACATATTTTATTATTTTTTTGTGAAAATAAAGTATAAGTTAAATAAAAATAAATTTTCTTCTAATAGTTAAAATACTTTATCATAAATCAAGAACATACGATTAAAATTTAAAAAAATGTATTCGTATTAATCGACATCTTTATATATATTAAATCAAATATAATATAAATTGACCTGATTTTATATAATTAAATGTCTGATTTACTACTCAAAGTAAACCATAAGTTGAATTATTTAAGAACTTCAATTAATTCAATATTTATCGATATTATATTCTTGAATTTACGTAAAAGAAATTAAAATATTGTCATAAAAATAGAAAAATAAAAAAAAAGAATACGAAAAATGTATTGTGTTCATTTGATTCTAGTTATCTTGTAATATTCCTAACTCACGTTTCGCGTGACTAGAAGACGTAAATTTTTATTGTTGATGTTTGATCATGATACTTACTTAAAGATCAGATATTATTATCTAATTCGTTTAAAACACTTCCTGCTACTGCTATAATGTTACAGACTTCACTGATTTATTTGCTATATGACTTTAAAATTCACTGTATTGTAAGAAATATTACAAAAATATTCGTTGACCTAAATTAAATTAATATCTTCAATTATTAATAAAAAATATCTTTCGATAAAAATTCCTTAATTAATCGTTATTGTGATTTTAAAAGTAATTTTTTATAATTATGAGCGATTGACTATCAATAATTCATAATCCAACATTTATTCGCGAGCAAACGATGTTTAAAATTATTCAAATTTTAATTTTTGGTTATACTATTACTTTTTGGAAGATAAGAGAATATTAAATGTTTATTTTAAAAAATCTATTAGTTCTATTTAATTATCTATACAGTGAAATTGAAATATTTGTAGATAGTTATGACATACTTTTAAAACGTAAAAATTTTCTAATTAAGAAAATGCAATTGATTTCTATACGTACTCAATAAATGTTTGATAGGAACTACGAAAGCGAAGAATTCACCGCACTCGAACTTAAAGAAGAAATTCTATCGCAATATACAGCGAAAGCCAATTTAGAAGCTGAGCTGCCAAAACGCATACGTATTGGTATGTTTGATGTGATCCTTGAAGAACTCAGAAACAAATTGATCGATAAGCAATTGCTTATTGCTCATCGCCTGCTCGAAATGCAAACTCGACGACTTGGTTCCGAAATCATACGTTTACTCGAGGAGTGTCAAATAATCTATCATAGAATTGTGACTGAACCAACGACAATAGAGCAACTTGTTGATACTCGTGATTGGATGGAGTTGCTACCAGCTACGATCTCGGGTCACAGAGAAATTTTGCAAAAACTTAAAATGGAATACGATATGTTAGATTCATTTCGTTGGAATTTATCAGACGATGACTTTCACGATAAGTGGCAGGCTTTCTATTTCCCGACTAAGATTCAAAATAAGGTAACTTTATTATAAATAAAATAAATTTATTTTTGTTTATTTCAAGAACAAACGGGTAATTTATATAAATAATACAATTGTGTTATATAAAAAGACATAAATAAATAAATATTTTTAATAGTACCTCATTTGTAATTTCTTTTTTAAAGATAGAAGAAACTCGCAGCGTATTTGCAACTTTAGAAAAAGAACAATTCTATCAATTGCATTTAGAAGATGAAGCCACGATTTCTGATAAAATAGATGGATTAATTGCGGTCGCGAAGAACATCATGATACAAAATAATGTGAATAAAGTTCAAGAAATCGCTGCAGAAATTAAAAAGGTATGGAAAATGATGACGGAAACTCAAGAATTTGGAGTATTGTTAAACTCCAGACAAAAATTATTTGGAGTCAAATTAATATCCTACGAACGGCTTGCAAAGCTCATAAAAGAATTCGATCCTTATAAAAGCTTTTGGCTTACGACTAATGGTTAGTTGGAACAATAATCTTCTTTATTTTTTTCCAAATTATTATTTAGTATACCATTTTTAGATTGGTTGAGTTGGCATCAGATATGGATGACGCAACCTCTGATAACAATTGATGGCACTAACATTGATGGTATGGTCACTGAAATGTACAAAACAATGATGCGTTGCATAAAAATTTTTCAACAACAACCAGGTATTACATTTACATTTCTTACACAATTCTAATTTCGAACTTGAACTGAATATTTTAATTTAAAAAATCCAGTTATTCTTGTACAATACTCGCAAATTTTGATGTAAATTCTTTTAGCTATATCACTTTAAGCTAATTGATTGTAGAAAATACACAAGTCTGCTCAAATAGAAAGTAAATATGGTAATAAAAATTACTCTACTATTAGGAATTCAGATTGGTATGCATGATTATCATATATCGTGACAAACTAACATAAAATTGAAGTCGAATCTTCTGTAAGTACTAATGTTCAAATAATAATGTACGGATTTTCTTTTGAATGCGATCAAGCAACTGTAATTCTCGAATTAAATATGTTGTAATTAAATATTATTTAGTTAATTATGTTCAAAATTCTAATTAAATTCCTAATTGATATTTAAATTAAAAACATAAGATGAGATATTCCGTACCAAGTGTGCAGACCATGTGATTTTTACACAAGTCGACTATTCTATTTTCTTTAACTGGAAGATATTTGTTTTTTCTTGCATACTTTAATTCATAAAATATCGCATTTTTGCATGTCTTACGCATGTGAAATTGTGATACGAATATCGCTAAAAAACAAACGCGATAAAATCGAAAGTTTCTTAATGACACGACATTGAAGATATTGTATAATTTCTAATATTCTTAAATTAAATCATTTTCAGAAATCCTTGAAATAGCGAACAACATCAGAAACGAAATGGACGATTTTAAACCATATATAGGTGTAATTGAAGCGCTTCGGAATCCAGGAATGAAACCACGACATTTTCAAGATCTTAGCACTTTGATAGAAATTAAAATTTCATTAACTCCAGACATTACATTTAAGTATTTACTCTCCTTAGACCTGATGAAGCATCAAGAGACTATACGGGAGATATCCGAAAGCGCAGCTAAGGAGTTTGCAATTGAAATGTCTTTGAACAAAATGACGTCAGAATGGGAAACCCTTGAAATGGAAGTAACTCCATACAAAGATACAGGTTTACTTCTTTTTTGTATACATAAATAATTATCTTCGCATAAATTTTAACAATTTTGATAATTTTCTCATGAAACTAGCCAAATAATGGTCCCGAGTTTTTTCTATTAGCAGATTCATTTATTTAAAGTATATTTAAATATTTTAGGAACTTTTATAATGAAAATATCCGAAGATATTCAACTACTTTTAGATGATCATGTAATCGTTACACAACAACTCAGCTTTAATCCATACAAGGCTGCATTCGAAAAAGAGATTGATGAATGGTCGGATACATTGAAACTTATTCAAGAGGTTGTTGGTTTATGGATTGACGTTCAAAAGTACAAAAATTTTACCTATTCACTTTACATAAATCTTTGTTTAATTTAGAAAATGTAATAATATTTTGTCAATTGATTTTTTCTTCAAAATATTTTAATTCTGTTCACTGGTTAATTATAAATCTTAATTTATTAACGGTTTCTTATCGGTACGTTCATTGATAATGTATTGGATTCACATACTTGTTTTTAATTGAAAAACGTGTATAACAATAGTTTATTTGATATAGTGTAAATAATATTTGCAAGTCACTAAAATTAAAATATTTTTTAAATAGGTTAAAAACAAGTGTATCAATTTATTGAAAATTTTAAACTTTATCATGTTTCTCTATAATTCTGATAATTAAAACGCTTTTATACTGAAACCCTTTATAGATATCTTATAACGTAAATTCGATCGTATTGATAATCTTAAAGAGCTCCTCTTGTCTGGAAAGTTTATGTATTGATTGAATAGCACAAAAGAAAGTATAAAAAATATGTATCTGTATTTAACAAAGATTTTTCAGTATAAATTTAAAAAATAATCGTAGCAATATTTTATACTTATAAGAATTATGTTTCTAACCTTTATTATAGTTGCTAAAAATAATCTAAGTGTGGTTCACATACGTGAATAAACTGTTTAAAATTTTACTTATTTCATATGTTTATTGTACGAATTTAAATATTATACATTAAATGTATCAGAATTCGTATTTTGAAATAATAATAACCTTACCTTATGTTCATGCATCTTTAATTTTATTGTATACAAATATCAAATATTAAATTAATTTCGAATTAAATGTGAATTTAAGTAAATTTTTATCATTTTTAAAAAGTAAATATTCATGGAATATTATTTATTATACATATATACTGTTTGAATATAAAATTCATGATAAGTTGGAAATGTGTATAATTTTTATATTTTTATTTACACTTTGTATAATAAAATTGTAGTTTGTTAAAGTAATATTAACAGTGGGAAAAGAAGTATATAAAAATTGGTAAGAAATAGTAATGTCCCGAGTATAGATTAACCATCATCATTCATCGAACGAATTCAGTTTATCTTTCGTTATAATGAATCAATAACCTTCATCCTCTCAGATCCTGGCTATACTTGGAGCCAATATTCTCATCCGAGGCCATCAGCGTCCAGTTACCGGTAGAATCGAAGAAGTATAGGTCGATGGACCGCAACTGGCGTCGAATAATGAAATTGGCCTCTGAAAATCCATTGGTAATTCATCATTCATATCCTGATACATTTTCCCTAAACAATAAAGTTAATCATCACGCAGATCATTAAATTCTGTCCGGACAAAATTCTTCTTGAGAGTTTACGAGAATGTATGAGTCTATTAGAGGTAGCTCATAAAGGATTGGCAGAATATTTAGAAAGTCGACGCATGATATTCCCTAGGCTTTTCTTCTTAGGCGATGAAGAATTGCTAGAACTACTCGCTGAAGCAAGAAATCCACGCGCAGTTCAACCTCATTTATGCAAATGTTTCGAGGGTATAAAGTCAGTTAATTTTGAACACGATCTTAGTATTACTTGGATGTATTCAGCGGAAGGAGAAGAGGTGAAGCTTGCAGTAGTCTTCAAACCTGTTGGTAGTGCGGAAGTTTGGTTAGGTCAACTAGAAGATTCAATGAGGGAAACTTTACGCTTGAAGATAAAGGAATCTTTGGAGACTGTAGAAGTATTGTCGAGAAAAGAATGGGTTTTAAAATGGCCTGGACAGATTTCCCTTTGCGTAGGTCAAACTTCGTGGACTGCTCATATGGAATATGCTATTTTACAGAATGATCTGAAAGGTTACAGAGACATAATGATGACACAGGTGAGTTGCGAATAACGCGTAAGTGCAATTTCAAATTTTTAATGATTCTGCATAATTGAACTTCAATAAAGGTTACAATTTACTTTAGAATAATGAAGGGCAATCTCGTATGCAATTAAAAATATATACGTAGAAATTATGTTTAATTATGTGGAGTTTACAATGTAGAATATGTATTGACTTGTTAGTCATTTGTTTATACAACAATGTTATTTACTGTATTATCTGCGACGTAATACAAAAGGTTTCAAAAGTAAAATTTAATGATAACCGGGTGCACGCCGGTTTGTTATCGACCAAGCATTTCATATTGATAAACCCAAATGCATAGGCATTACATAATTGAATGATTTATTCTTCTACAAATTTTTAGACTTACGTTTTATCTGCACCTTTAGAAATGTTTGCACGGACGTTTTATTCAATTATCTAATACTTCTGTATTTAGGTTTTTAATAAAATAGTAAATTTCTTTCAATAAATATGAAAATTGATTTATTTTTACTTGATACTTGATTACTCAAAATAGATTTTTTGTATAATTTATAATTAACATTCTATAAACATGCATCCTTTAATAAACTTTCGTGAGCAATCCAATTTCATTCAACTACTTTGATTTTTTCCTTTAAAAAGTATTAGAGAAGCTGATTTATACAAGTTACAAAAGAATTAACGAAGTTTAAACTTAGTTCTGCACTGCGTGTAAAATTTAAAGTTTAAATAATTTTTAAAAATTTATTTTTCGAAATGTTTAGCTATGAAATATTCAATCAAATGTGACATTTTATAGAATCCGAGTATAAAAATTTAAGAAAGCAAATAAATAAACCTTATATAAAATGTAATTAAATAATAAAAATATATTATTTCTCATATTTAATACTAATATAGTAATTTATGGGAATAAGTTGGATGATCTACGTCATTTGGTTCGTGGGGAACAAACTCAAATAGAGAGGATGATGGTTGAAGCAATCATAACGATCGAAGTTCATGCAAGGGATGTACTTCAAACACTGATCGAAGGTGGAGTCTCCAGTGTCAATGATTTTGATTGGATTTCACAATTACGTTATTACTGGCTTGAAGATTCACGTTTAGTCATCCGCGCGGTAAATGCTGAATTTTCGTACGGGTTGGTATTTTTTATTTAATAGCTCATTAAGCATAATTACAGAATATTTTAGCATAATAATAATAACAAATTTTAAATATAAATTTGCATTCTGCGAATTAAAAGAAAATATCTATTATCAGTAATTTTTAAGTCATGTAAATCATAATAATGAACTGTATATTGAACAACTTTTTTTCCGAGTATAAATATAGGTATATATACAGGGTGTCAAAAAAGTCTCGGAACATCTTCATCAATCAGTTTACCTGGGAAATTATTAAGGTTTTCCGGAACTTTTTGGACACCATGTATATATGGGTAATGAAAAAAGGAAAGAAGCAAAAATCGAGTAAAGGAAATCGACATCCAATTTCTTTGTCGCGGCTTTTCTTAATTATGCGTGAATGAATTCAGACAAAAGTTGATGTAAACCGAAGATAGATAAGTATGGAAAGCGATGTTTCATAAATTTCATAAAAAAATAGTATATAATAAACGGTTATGAAACAAAAAATACGAGGACTGAGTTAAATGTATAATAAGGCTTACACGCCCGTACTTGTGTGGGGCGCTGTCGCGCTTTTTGATCATCAATTATATACATAAATTAATATAGTAATCACGAAATAAAATTTTATAAGACTGAAATTAGAAATTTGAATTTCTTATGCTAAATATGTTTTTAGATAAATATATGTTTATATTAGTTTTAAGCCCGTTTACTCCGAATATATAAGGTCAGTTATTAAAAGCTATATAAACGTTACTTTTGTACGGGATGTGAACAATAATGTCGCAAAATGATTATGCAGAACATTATAACTTCTCGGTTTTATGAAATGCTTTTATGACAAACATCAATTCTGATAATTTTAATAAATTTATTACTATGACGTTCGGAATCGTGTATTTTTTCAGAGATAAATTTATATTATGCTAGAATGTAAATACAATGTTTTTCAAAGTTAATTTTTGTTTAAATTTTTTTTCCAAAAAATACATTTAATTCATTGATAACAAAGAGTCTATTATTAAAATAAGGTTTTATCGATATTCCAATTTATTAACTAACATATTATAAAAAGTTTCAAAACTTCTAAATATGTTTCAAAACAATTTTACTGATAATATAGAAAAATAATAGTACCTAATAAATGTAGCTTATACACAAGTTTAACACCCTCTTTTCAGTACAAAACTCTCCGACTTTAATGTTCTTTAAGGTGTAACGAATAACAATTTATGTAAAGAATATGCAAGCAACATTATGTAATTGTAATGATTAATTATAAAATTACGTTGGTTATTTATCTTGAACACTCATACATTAATATATTTGGTATTTTATAATGAACATTAGACCATTATCAAATTGATTTACTTTATTTGAACCAAATCTTACTGTCAGTTTGATTCAAATCGGTCCAACGTGACCCAATTACCTACCACCTAAAGATTTTCAACAACATAGTAATTAAAAGATTGATTACGATATCGATAGTGTGTGTGTGTGTGCGCGCGTGTGTGTACGCGCGAGTGTGTCTGTACGTATGTGCGATCTACATTTCACCGTTGATACTCCGATCGATCAAAGGAAATTTACAGAACACGTTTTTCGCATTGAAGGTACGAATATCTCGGTAACAGTGGTCGACTTGTAATCACGCCATTGACAGATCGATGTTACTTAACACTGACTGGAGCTTTACATTTGAAATTTGGCGGAGCGCCCGCAGGGCCTGCAGGTACTGGAAAAACCGAGACGACCAAAGATCTCGGTAAGGCATTTGCTATCCAGTGTGTCGTATTCAATTGTTCCGACCAGCTTGATTTTATGTCGATGGGCAAATTTTTCAAAGGTCTCGCTAGGTATAGACTCACACACGTATATAATATATTGATAAATGATCGAACCTTACCCTATACATACATTGTTGTCTCCCTTCTACCAATAAGCGTGCCGCATTTATCAATTTTCCTGTAGCTCCGGAGCGTGGGCGTGCTTCGACGAATTTAATCGGATCGACATTGAGGTACTGTCTGTTATTGCGCAGCAGATTATGACGATTCAAAAGGCACAACAATTGGGTTCCGATAGGTGAGTTTTAGTGCATCGATATTTACCTGTCTACATATTGTCAAAATATATTACGACGATTTACATTCCCTTTATGTGTGTACACCGGTTCTGTAGCTCAACAGTTTTATCCTTACGCAAATATTCATATTCAATTGTATTGTTTTCTATAAAGCAGAGAATAGCATCGAAATTTTGACGTTATTAATACCTTAATTATTGTCTTAACACAGAAAGAAATATAAAAAAGTACAAATTGCAGTTTTTAATAGAATCGCGTTGAGAGTTAATGATGTTGATAATGAAATGCACAGAAAATGTAAAGTTAATTAAAATATATATATAAACGTCGAATACATTATGACAATGTTATTAAAATATGCAGAGATTTTGTAAAATGAAGTAAATATAATAATTTTAATAAATAATTAATGATGAATCCATTATACTTGTAGTTATGTTTACAATCGAATTCTAAAAATAAATCTGCGCACCATTATAAAAATAATTGATTTCCAACAAAAGTTAATTAATTCTCTTAAGCAAGAAAATCTTTTACTTTCACTGCAAGAGTAATTGATAAAAGATTCCGCAGCACCTTGTAACACTCGGCAACGCGGAGCATTATAATTTTTACGTCAATCTAATCCATCTTTGACCGATAATTTGTAACCCAGATTCAACGAAAAATAACACTTATAAAGTATGAAAAAAAGTCACTAAGATCTTACCGTAAACAGGTTTATGTTCGAGGGCGTCGAGCTTAGCCTTCGAGCTTCTTGCGCTGTTTTCATCACAATGAATCCTGGCTACGCAGGTCGAACCGAGCTTCCGGATAACTTGAAAGCTCTTTTCCGACCTGTGGCTATGATGGTGCCCAACTACGCCCTTATAGCAGAGATTTCATTATTTTCTTATGGTTTCGTCGAAGCTAAGGCACTCTCAGCAAAAATTACCGCAACATTCAAATTGAGCTCTGAACAGCTGAGTACCCAGGTGCGATATACTTATTGAATGCTCACTTTTCTCACTCGCTCAATCGTGATTATATTTTCATACCCCACGAGAGGGATTTATTTTCTATATTACGTAGGATCACTACGACTTTGGAATGCGATCTGTGAAAGCGGCGATTGCGGCTGCAGGGAATTTAAAGCGCCTGCAAAAGGATATGAACGAGCAACAAATCTGCTTGAGAGCTTTAAGGGATGTCAATGTGCCTAAATTTTTGAAGGATGACCTTATATTATTCAATGGTTGGTCCTATCAATTATTTACAATTCCATAAGGCTATTATATTTTTATATTTTCTTTATTACCTCTACCTTTGCACATAATTTAAGTAAAAAGAGTTTTCTTTTTATAAAAAAATCGATCAAACCTACAAGTACATTTTTTTATTTGCGTAATACAAAATTTATAAAATATTGTCAAGGTTGCATACTGAATTATTTCCGAAACATTATTATCATTGTTGTTATTTTTTTATTATGATAAAACTGTTGAAGTAAACTTTCATTTGAATTTTGAAAATTATGTTCTACTTGTAATATAAATGAAAAATTTTTTGTAAAAAAAATCTTAAATAATCTCGTAAGAGGATTACTTTTCAATTAAATTTATGATACTCCTCGGCATGAAATGAAATATTTGCGAATTGTTAATAAAATTTCTTGCTTATATTAAAACTAAAATAAATTCTTGCACGTAACTTATTTCATTTCAAGATGCCATGAGAATATCGATTGTTTTTTACATCTCAAATTTATTCGAAAAATAAAAAGCAGGAAATATATTTCTTTGTTGACTTGCAACTACGCATACATATTTGTTTAACAATATTTGTTATACGCTATTTTTGGTATAATATTGTAATGCCCACATATCTATGATCTATTTCCATGTAATTATAACATTTATTTATTTATATTATATAACATGTAACCTAATGAAATTCAAATAATTATATGTAGATTTGATTAACAATATACATTTACTTACAATAACAGCACTATTATTAGTAATTTGATTAACAACGCCGTTTCTTATAAATATTTTCATTGCAGGAATCGTTTCCGATCTTTTTCCAAATACTCAAGAGAAATTAATCGATTATGGAATTCTTGTCGATTCTATCCAAACTACAATCCAAGATATGGGTTTAGCAGGTGTCAAAGGTATGATCCATTAAATGTCTTTAACACATTTTGTTTAAATAGTACATGTATATATCCTGCGTAGAAATTAATTAAATATTAAAGTAATTTCTGTCAATGATATGTGATTAACCTTTTACTTGAAGATTTTAAACTAAATATTTACGTTATATTAACTAATATTGACGTTTCTTTTGACGCGTTCTCTTCAAAAGGGTATGACTCATTTACATAGCATAGTTAGATATAAATGTATACATAAAGGAATCTGTAGATATAAACATTAGTTATTACCGTGATAATATAAAATTGTTGACAAATCATTTAACTATCATTTATAAGTACCTAATACCATTACTTAGTAATTACAAAAGTAATTAGACAAAATTAATTTATAGATGTACTTATATCGTTGTCTTGATTTTATCACACAGTGGTTTTTTAATATTGATTGTTGGAAACTTATCGATCTTCTCAAGTCAAAAGAGAAAAGGAAAAGTAAAGTAAAAACTTTACCACATTCTTTCCTTTTGTAACGTTTCGGTGGTTAAAGCCACCCTCTACAGACTTCTAATATAAAAACTGAAACCATTGATATTGACCACCGGAACGTTACAAAAAGAAAGAATGTGTTAAAGTTCTTACTTTACCTTTCCTTTTCTCCTTTGACTCGGGAAGATCGATAAATTTCGAACAATCAATATTAATTTAGGTAACTGAATTTGTTAGTTACGAGAACAATTGTCATCGATCATAGCCAAATAAAAAATAATTTGCATTAGCTATAATATTTTAATTTTAAATACCAACTTCTTAATAATTAGAATTACGAGAGCAATATTATGCACGTTATATATTTATACAGAGTGTGATACTTTTTCTGCGTATATAGAGAAACAATTGCCTAAGTAAAACTTTTTTCACTATAGACATTAGTTGCAACTTTATCCAGTAGTCAAACTATTTTTCGTCTATTTGTAATAATTAGTATTACTAAATAAAACTAAATTGATACGATTGTTCCGTGTAAAAGTATATTTATTGTGTAAAAACCGGAAAAATTTTAGCATGCGTATATTTTTATTACATTTAAATTATAGCGAGCATTCGTGTTTATGTAATCGCAGTTTGGTTCTACTTCGCGAGTCACAAGAAGATTCGTGGTTCTAGCCTCCTTACGCGGAACGATGCACGTTGTCTTGTAGCTGTTTTTCGATCTCATCAATTTTAAGTGTATTTTAGAAAAGAAACATAGATCACCCTATACGGGAAAGTGAAAACTTTCCTGGGGCTTAATTCAGCAACTTTAAAGCAAGCGTTAAAGATCATTTGTCGCCAAAATTTAATACTTATTGAACATTTGTAACGCTTATTGAAGTCGATACAATTTATTATCGGTTTTAGATGGTTAATGCAATCGATAATTTGAGGAAACGCTATTTTACCACTAGTTAAATGTAAAGTGAAAGTACTTGTATTTTGAAGGTATTTTAATAATAAATAATAGATTTTAAATGAAAAGTTTTACTCCATATCTTCGAAACGCAGTAATTTTTACATTTTTGTAGGTATGTACAATCTCTTTTCGCAAAATTTTTTCTAATACGTTTTACAGCAGCAGAAAACATTTCGAAATTTTAATAAAACAAATATTGTTGCTTCGAGCTAGACATGATATGAAAATTTCGTTCAATATCATTTCTATATAGTTTTATTGATTACGGCTATCGATCGATAATTCTGTTTATTGAGCGTTAAAATTACTGAATAAGTCCCCTTAGACTATATGAAAGGACAAGAATGTCACTAATTTCTGTACGGATTTATTGTACACGTGCGTTGGAACCGCTCCGAGATTTTTTTGTAATAGTTTTAGGTTAAGAGAGTTCTGAATGCATAATGTTTCATTTGCGGTGGCTAGAGTCTTCGGTCAGCGGATTAGAGAAACTCCGTCGTTGGTTTAATCCACTTCAGCTTGTCGAAGCTATCGGGTGAAAATATCCTCAATATCTCGGTATTTTATTTTATTTATTTTTTTCATCAAGATCGATAAAATATTCCTTCTTAATTTCGCGATATATTTAGCTTAATTTTTTTTCTACAGCTAGTTTAATACTTTCAGTTAATTATTAATTGTGTAATTTTATTAACTTAATAGTTTGTTAATTTAGTGTTTTTACGCGTATTTTGTAATTATACATTTATATTTTAGTTAATAAATTGATAAGTATCAGTCTAATTTTATGTATTATTAATTTAATATAAAGAGTACCTTCTTTTATTTTTGTGTATAGAACGATTGTATCGAAAAGTTATAGTAACTATAAAAAATAATGAATTTATTTTAAATAGTAAACTAATAAAAAAAGCATTGATAATCACAGTAAAAATTCAATTGTCCTGTCTTTGTTTATGTAACCATAATATTTATAATGTAAGATTAAAGTTAAGTAAACTATGCTTTCGAACTGAAACTGAAGATGCAAATGTTTTATTTAGAGTCCGTTGCTGCAGTATGTCCAAAGAATCGTTACTAAAAATAAAGTTTAATATTTCATTAACCAGTCGATTTACGCCTTACTGTTTTCTTAATAGTCGTTCAAGTTTAAATCTTTTACGTGTTCGATTATATTGAGAAGGCTCGAATCTTAGTTATTTCCGAGGTTTTTACGTGCTCCGAATACACGATTGAAATATCCATTTTTTTTTCTTCTTCTAAAGCCTGTATAGCTCACACTAAATAAAGTACGGCGATCCAAAAGTTTGATCACTTTGAAAACCATAAAATGTATCCTGAAACAGTAAAAACTCTTGAAATATACGTTACAGTTGTAGCACGCACAACATTTTGTTCCTTTTGTTACGAAGAATAAAATATATATATATATATATTCTAGTTGAATCTAGAATTTCATTCAAATCTATATATGTAAGAGGCTCAGCTAAAGTCCATCTACACAGTATTGAATAAAAGAACACTGAATAAAAGAAGTAATCAATATAAACATATTTTACTATATGAAATTATTAAAACACGATTTTTTAAATAACATGGAATCAATTTATTATATATTAAAAAAATGTATTCTTTAAATCAATATATCTAAATATTTTTTACAACATATATCTTTTTTAGCGATGAATAAAAACGTTTATTTGCATATAAAAAATTGTTTAATTTAAAATTGTTAATGAAACATATGTGAATTTGCAGAATGGCAATATGTAAATTATTTAATATTTGATAAAAGTATCGATGTGTAACAAATTAATAAAAAATGATATAAATTACTAAATAATAGAAAATTGAGAAATTTGTGTATAATTTTCAATATATTGCGTTTAATCGCTAGTCATTTATATTCTCTTATATTTTAAATAAAATTTTAACCCGCAGCCCTTATACTTTTCTAGGTTACAGTCCATGTTCAAATTTGAATCGAATAGGTAATTCTTACCAAAAAACAAAGGGAATATAGACAAAGCTATCTTTTAAAGTGATTATCAATTTCAATAGGATTCGATAGATTATAGTCATACCATTTCACAAAATGCAATAACAAATATTAATTTATTGTACTTGTATTGCATATTTAACAACTAAAATATACTCAAATCTTATAATAATAATCTTTTCACATTTTATCTATTAAAATCCTATTGTCGATAGCAATACATTTCCCCCAGTTGTCAGATTTGTCATCAGTGGGACTCTATTACGCGGGTGATTTTTATTTCGATATTTCTGCTAGTCGCATTTACGTGGGCGCATCCGCGTGTATCAAAAAGTGATCAAAGGGACTGAGGTCGACTACTCATTGAAAACGCGAAATGACGCTTGGGGATGATTGATGTTGCCAACGTGCCGCTTAAAGCCCTCAATTTCATTCTTCTTCGCGCGACGAAGCCTTCTCTCTCTCTTGAATTAAACCGCGTATATCTATATCCTATTGACTTTCACCGATACTTTTCCTCTTTGCCTTATAAAATACAGTTGACGTTGATCGAAATATATATATATATTTGATTCGCTTTACATTTCTGATTTCTTTTGGTAGAATATTATTAAGCGACTTAAGCGGTATATAAAATACTGTATTTACGTTACCTTGAATTATAAAACTTTGTAAATATTTTTTAGTAATATAACGCAGTTCGATAGAAAATTTAAACGATTTAAAAACTGCTCAACTTATTATGTAAAAAATTTAATTTATGTCCGAAGTTTTAACCCCATGGCGCAAGTAAAGTTTTGTAACACAAATATGTAAATTTTATAGATATCAGTCCACCCGAAGTTATAATATGAAATTATAAGATATTTTGTTTCTACATATTAATGTACAACATCCTAAGATTATAATGTAAACAATAAATGTTAAATATGCAGAACGCCCTAGTAGAAAAATATCTAGTTCAATCGTGACCTCGATTATTTAACCTGGAGAACTACGTAGATCTATATAAAACTAGACAAATTTCTACTAGGGTATTATTCGATTATAATGGCTCACAATAATTGCAATACAGTTTTTTTTTCATTTTTAACATAAAGTATAATGATTTAGAAAATTATAATATTTTTTTTAACTTTATACAAAGTAATATAACCGTAACCATTCACAGTTGAATTTAACTTGTGACTTATCATTTTTCAGATTTCGTGGGAAAAGTATTACAATTGTATGAAACGACGACTGTTAGACACGGATTGATGTTGGTCGGCCCGACTGGATCTGGAAAAACTACGGTACGTTTATTTTCTTACTTGTTAAAACGTTTTTTTTTATTTATACTGGCGTTAGACACGAGTATAGGAAAGTTCAAGTTACTTTAGGTAAGTGAGATTTAATGTTTTTCATATAGTAAGTGAATGTAAACTTGGCCTATCGATTTTCATACAAAATACAAGAACTCGTACATTGGTTTACTTCCATTTGCAAATTTTTAATTAATTTTATGTACAACAGTTACAAAAAAGTTCTATTTGTACGATTATAAAATGTACAGAAAAGTAAATGTTTCATACGTAGTGATGTGCATATGCAGTACATACACTTTATAAAGTATCCTTATAAAGTTACATACTTAACGTATACATATATAGGTACAGCTACTATCTCATTAATATATGAAGTTACGAAATTGAAACTCGGAGGTATTAAACATCCGCTATTACGTGAAATCTCAAATGTATTACAATTACAAAGACTCAACTAATAATCGTTTAACTGTTTAACTATATGAATAATTAACCGTTAAATCAATACTATTCGAATACGTTACTTACACGTATATGATCTCCGAGCACTAGATACACACTGAAGTAAAATGTATATACATTTAAAATATGTATCTTAACATTGTCACATAATTAAAATCAAATATTTATGTTTTACTCCCACGAACGTGAACAGCAATTATAATTATTCAAGTATATAAATTATTGATTATAAAGATATATATAATTTTTCAATTGTTCATTATATTATTTATTTATATTATTATACAACATATTCATTTGTGGGTTAATACGGATTTAGAATTATATTTTAACAGACAGAATGCAGCGGGTTCATTTAAATTTATTTATATCCATTTTATTTATTAAGTGTAAAATTAAATTGTGCAATT
The DNA here is from genome assembly GCA_026168455.1 of Theocolax elegans. Lineage (NCBI taxonomy): Eukaryota > Metazoa > Arthropoda > Insecta > Hymenoptera > Cerocephalidae > Theocolax > Theocolax elegans. The sequence goes on along the minus strand of CM047425.1, from coordinate 14,139,946 downwards.
ATATTAAGCACCAACTTTTAATATATATTATTGCAGAATTATATTGCGTGAATAAGATTAAAATTTTTTCGTTTTCGTATTATCAAAAATAATTTATTGTTTAATCCAACGAAATTAAAATAAAATATAATAAATAATTATGAAATAAAATCTATAATAATATGTGTTAATAATATTCATAATAAACGGAATAATAATTCAATGAAATAAAGTGTAACATTCTTATTAATTAATATTATATTGTTGATAATCGTATTTCTTTTTGTACATACTTTCTTCAAAATAATGTATATTAAAAAAATATTGGTAACTGACACTTAATTTAAATAAAACATATTCTTACCTTGGATTCCTAGTCAGAATAATCCATAGAAGTCTCTAGGGCGTTCCATCATGGACTAGTGAAGACCAAACGCAACCTAGAATAGCCATCGTTTGTTTTCATCAATGAGAAGCTTTGAATTGATGGGACAAGTCAATTTCATTCGTTTTCGTTTTCACGAATTCATCTATTTTTGTTTAATGCTCCGCCCAGTAAAGATTTTTAGATTACAAACACGAGATAGAAAATTATAGCCTGAACCATTCAAAATCAAACTGACTATAGAATTTTTTATAATCAAAACTACTTTTTTGAATTTCCCTACGTTTTTTCCTTCATAAAATTTCGTTTAACAAAATTTACATTAACTCTTTAGTTATTTGATGCAAGTATTAAATATTTACTTTTTATGAGGAGATAAAAAATAATTTTTATTTTTTTAAGAAAAGTGACAATAGCTAAGAGGAACAATATGAAAGAATATATATATTTCAATAAGTTGCAGAAAAATATGAATATTTTATCTAAAAGTTACATAGGTGTATTAAAAAGAATAAATATTTGTTCATTAGTTTTTATCGTTATTTCGTTACCTAACGTTATTTGTATATCCCGTACGTTTACTTCGACGTCCTGTTCAAATCCAAACGAGTCTGAACCAAACTTTTTACATTTACGGCACAATGTTTGCCGCTGTACTCTAAAACTCAATTTCTTTAACTCGAAAACAATTCACGAAAGAAGAGGTTGAATCTTTCTACTTTAAATAAAACAAAGAGTAAAAAAGGAAATAAGAAAAATAGTCTGCGTTCATGTATAAGATTTGAAAAGTATACCCTTTTCAGTACAGTTTTTTTGTTACAACTTGTTCGCTCAAACTGATCTTCATGCCAGAAAACTCGCCGCGGGGGAACTTGAGATTTCAACAAACAGTTTTCAGAAATGTGCTCGGTTCGTCGCTTCTCTCCATGTGTAGGTGTGCGTGTACATAAAAGCCTCCTTTACTCGCACGTATTTCATTTTCCTGCGTTAAGCTTAAATCGAGGGTGGGAAATTTGTGTCGGAGGGAATGAAATCGTCCCATTTGCAAAGCAGCTCATATTGATCTCCTTTTTTAAATTATACGAATTTTTTTTCTTTTGTCTGTTCTTTTCTCGCCCGCTGTCAATGAATAAATTAAATATATACCCTCCGTTATTTAAATAGCTTATTGTACGATGTACATAAATACATTTCCATCTTAATTAATAATAAGTTTGTTAATAAGTGACGAGCTGTTTCTACAGCATAATTTTCGTGGCTAATAAATAATAAGGGTAATATATACGTTATTATCTCCTGCCTGACTATACATAGATTACATTACTGGCGGTAAATTTACACTAAGGATATTATTGCATAAATTAATCAGTTTATCTTGATATAATGTTTATGATTATTAAAATTTATAATTGATAGGTAAACATATTTATTTTATACGATTATTGATTAAATCTTATGCAATTGTAACATTAGTTTTTAAACAATTATTTTACTACAATTGAATTGGACCTTAAGGTGAACATAGTAATTACAATGTAAAACGTTCAGAATAACAATTCAACGAAAATTAAATTAAAATGTTTTCATCGTTATTGGTAAAACTTGGTAAAGCAGTAATAAATTGTGTAGATCCTTTTATACGTTAAAGTATTGAAAATTGATATTTCTAAAATAAACTGGACGTTCCTGAAATTTTTAAATTTTTCTATAGAATACATGAATCTGAATTCCAAACAATAATATGTATCGTGAAATCCAAAGCTGTTTAAAAACAAAGTTGCTTAAACGGACAAAAAGAAGTTCGAGAACGTTTCTGGTAAAACCACGAGAGATAACGTAAACAGTTACACCCATACATCACACGAGGGATCATGTCTGACTATACTCGGTACTTATCTACTGTCTGATATGAATACCTATACTAAGGTTATTTCGAGAACTTTAATCGCGAATTTCTCAGCATTTCTTCGGTTGAAAGGGGTCAATTTTTTTTTCTTTAAATTCATGAAATTCCATGTGTTAAACGGAGGCTCAGATGCCGAGCGGTTTCCTTTCAAGGAAAAATCCATTCTTTCGTGGGTACCTCTTTAAAATATTTTTTCTCTCTTGTCCTTTCAATACACAAATATATAATATATTTTAAAATATTATGTATTTTATGATTAATGAATAAGGTTTGCTATTAGTAGTAACTAATAATAGTTATAAATTATAAACTAATATTTGTTGGATTTTACTTACCTTTTAACTGCAATTTGAACGAAAATAATAGATTTTTTATTATCTCGTTATTCTTTTATTAAGAAAAATTAAATAAAATGTAATTTAATTCCACTTGTGCAATATAAAATAATACTTCTTATTATGATAAGTGTTATGATAAATAATATTTGATATTAAGGCTTTTAAGTAAACATTTATTAAAAAGATTTGTATATACCAATATTTTTCGAAATAATAAAAAAAATAAGAATTATGTTTATTCCTCTAATTATACTTTTCTTGAAATATAAACGTAAATGTTTTACTTGAATTTATATTTTTTGCGCAGTAAGCGCACCGATTCTTACCACATATGTAATATTCTATGTTACGAGTATTATCCTACAATAAAGGGAAAAATTATTACAATACATATCTTGTGCTTTATTTACAATTCTTTATGTACAATATGCAAGATTTACAGAAAATGTATACGATAAGTCAAACGCAGTTCGTTCTTTAATAATTATAAATACCGAATTTATTTAAACTTAAATTAATTAACGCAGTTTATCAAATCGTAGTTTGTTAAATAATGTATGAAATTTCGCTCTGATTTACAAAATTTTTAATAAGAAGCAATGCACATCGAAATTAATTTCGTAAAATATTAACTTATTCGAATAACGCTTTACAATATACATTTGTAAAAGAATACTATAAGTACAAAACATTTAATCGTATAAAAACTTTCGCATACTATTAAAAACTAAATATAATACTTTCTGTACGAGCGATCGTCTAATTATTTTTTATGAATTTTAACATTAGCTAGAATTTCTTTATCAATATTACTTTTCAAATTTTACATTAAGTAATATTTTGAGTAATCGAGTAATCGACAGTTAGTTTTTTCTATATTCGACATATTATCAGGATATTAAACACTTATTACTTCTAGAAAGAACAAAATTTACAAAACATCCTTATCTCCTCTTTCATCATTAAAAATAAATTCTTTACATTTATACAGAGACTAAAATATTTAAAAAATATCTGTTTTTTTTTAAATTGTGTTAATGTTAATAAAAAGATAAATTTTGTTCCTGTGTCATTTGTTGAAAATAATTTTTATTCAATATTTTCAAAATATTTTTATCTCTGTTCGATTGCATCAACTCTTGCAAGTATATAAAAATTTTACAAAAATATTACGGTTACTGGTATTCTAACATTCTTAAAATATATTATTATAATAATTTGTGCTGCACGTGATTATGTATTGATTAATAGTATCTGAAGAACAATTTTATGCAAAGAAAAAAAAATACGTTTCACCTTAATTATATCCAATAATTTGTACAATACTCTCTTTTTAATACGAAGCGAATTCACAGCATTTTTGTACAATAATTCATAAAAAGTATATTTATGCAATAATTTATTAACATGTGCAAACGTAACTAACAATCGATCTGTAAACGTAGTGGATGTGTACAAGTTTTATGAGGTTTTGCATCAAAAGCTAACAGTCTTCTTAAATAGTATCAATTGTATTTAATTTATTACATGAACATTTTAATTTGGTTTATGCAACGATAAAACTTTATTATTTGACGTTAAATGGGTTTATAAAATGAAATGCATATAAGTCAATTATCGAATTTCATACGATATTTTATAACGTGTCATATTTCAATGTGTAAACATTATCTATAGCAAATTTAATTCTTTGCTTTATGTACATTTTCTTTTAAATTCATGTGACAGTTGATACCTGTAGATTAAATCAGTATTAAACCCAAGAATTTAACAGAGTCCTGCGAAAAAAAAATTATCTCTATTGTATAAAAATTGAACTATTCAAATTTAATATAAAAATGAGAGCTTTATAAATTGATTTTATACGTTTATTACATAATTTTACTTGGTTAAATAAAATGATAATTTTTGTAATTAAATATTGTTAATTATCGGAACGTTATTTTAATTGCAGCATAAAAATGAATAACTTAGTTCATTATTATTTCTTTCGTTTCTTTGATTGTTCAAATTATCCGCGTGTAATCAATTTTACGTTATTCTTTAAAAACGGTCTTATTTAATACATAGTTAATTATAATCATACCCTGTAATTACCTCGACAATATTTTTACATTTAAATGTTCTTTCGATATGTTATAAATTATTTAGTGAAGTATATTTTTTAAATTCATAAAACCCCAAGAAAGTTTGATTTTATCCAAATTCCATATATATGTATATATGTATAAGAACATCTTCACGTCAATTTTCATGAAAGAACTTTCCCATTTATTCCAGTCGCATCTGCACGCTCCATTTCTCGGTATATAAATATGTATCAATTCTAAACCGCATTATTCGTGCAGTTTTGAAAGCATCTCTCAAATTCGAAGTGCTCTCGTCAACATAACGTAAGGAAACCTCGCGCTGCGTATATATACTCATACATACGCGAGAAGCGTGAAAACACGGTCGCGAAAATGGGGAAAGAAAATTTTTAAATACAATATGTATACGTTTACTACCCGTCGCAGCTTCCTTCATTCTTTCCTTCCCGTACAGAAACAATAATATATAGCAACGAAGAAAAAAAGGACAGAGATTTGCTTTTCTATTCTACCTCAGAGAGTCTTGAGTGGGTAGTCTCTTTGTCCATCTCGAGAGCGTAACGGATATGTTCAGGGATATACGTAAGACGAAACGCCTTGAAATCATATCGTTATATGATTTTATATAAGGGAGAAATTCGCTACGTTATTATTATTTTTTTTCATGGGAAAATACATTTTTCCAGTAGCCTCGTTCAACCTTTACTACGAAATAATTGATATGTCGTTGCCTTTTGAATTTCAATGGTATTTTATGTAGATAAAACAAACAGAATTTAAGGCAGGTATGCTCGCGGATCAACGACGGTTTAATTTAAGGTATACTCGGTGTTTTGACGATACAGTAGATATATGAGACGCACATTTTGAGACTCAGACGAAACTTGCTTGTTAATTATAATTTGTATACATATTTCGGGTACTGTGTCTTTGACATTAGATAAATTTACTAACAAATATATGTAGTGATTCACCGTCTCGATTCACGAGAGATAACAAAAATTAATTAATTACAAGTAATATTTATATTGAAATTGTGTAGAAACGACAGTATTGAATATGCTGACTAAAATTTAATCTAAAATTTGAAATTTTCGTTATTGTTGTAATAACAAATGATAAATCAATCAACGTCGTCGAACGTTAATTAATTGATTTTTAAACGACATTTTTTTTTTCATTAAATAATTTCATATTTTGTATTTTTACAAAAATCATTCACCAGATTTCGATATAGACGCAATCATCGGTGTTCCAATTTTTACGAGCCAATATGATAACATTAATCTTTCAATTAATCATTTTATGATAAATGCGTATCACGAAACTATAACTAAACGATGTAACACGACCCAAGGAAGCTGCATATTGCGATGTATAGGAATGTATAGTCATTTATTTTACTACGGAAAATTGTCAGTTTTTCGACAATAATCGTTATAAATGCTTCTTCACTATATACTTGGTTGGATAAATTTACATTCCCGTAATTTTGCAAGGTAATCGAATCCAATCAAGCTAGTAAAAACAAACGTAATTCCGGAAGTAAAAGTGTTGGAATTAATTTGAACTTTAAAACTGTTCGTTGTTCTTTTGCAATCGGTTTTTGAATTTTGTTGGAATTCGTTTTATCTCTTAAACGTAAATGATGAAGTCTGTTTTTTCAATCTATTACGTAATTCCCGTAATTTTGAACATTTTATCATTTGAAAAATTGAATTATACATTAAATACAATGTAAATTACAATTATAATTAAGTTAAATGTGCAGATATAATTATTAAAGCTTCTTACTTTGTGCACCTGTGCAAATTTTCTTTCGGGCAGTTAAACCAGTAAACAACAAAAAATGAATTAATATGCTCACCATGATATAGTATTAATAATCCTATCAAGTGCATTACGAAAGATTAATCGATTGTTGATATTAATGTATTTTTCGACAAAAAAAAAGCACACGTAAAATTTCTTTCACTACCTACGTGAAAATCAATATCTTAATTATACAAATGTACCGACATCGAAACAACGAATGAATTATGGTACAATACCAAACATATTTTACTAGTGTATTATTGTCCGAGTGAATCCGTTATTACTGTACAATGTAACGGCAGAAGATAGTTTATAAATGTTAATAGTAATCGTAGGTACTTAAAATAGAATGTAACTCTGCACCCTTATTTGTATGACTAATTATTCCTTGTCTTTGAGCAGCAAACAATAAATTAATCGTAAGTTACGCTGTAGTAAATATGGAACGTTATTTATCTTGAATGTATAACGATTGCAAACAATTTTTCGAAAATAATGATTTTATTTCTATTAGCATTGACGTCATGCGTATTTCTTTATTCTTTTTTACTATTTCATTTTTATTTCCAGTCTCGCGTTATTATTTTAATAATTTTTGTCGTAATATCAAAAAGTGCGAAAAAACCGTTCAATACGTTGATACCACATCTTATTAAGTATACGCGTGGGCGGGTTTGAATGATTTTGCAATAAAATGAAACAATAATCAGACGATAATTTTTTTTTTGTTCGAAGGATAGGCTCATAAATTTTCTCGTTTCCCTCAAGATACTTGGTAAATAAATAACTTTGATAAATCCACGCAAGAACGTCTTCCCAATTAACGTACCCTCTAAGCCACATGTATATTTATAAACAAAAAAAAATTAAGTAGTTCAGTGACGTAGATGCAAGGAAAGCAAGCCTCATGAAAAAGCAATTGATATAAACGCGTATTGAGGGGCTCCTGTTAAACGAAGTTATAATACGCGAATTATAAGGGCACCGCGTGGTTCAATAAAACAAAATCTCATTAAACTTCACATGGATATACCCGAAATAGGAGGAGGAGGTGCCAAAGACTTGGCTAATAGGACCAAGGCGTCTTTCATACAAAATTTCATTAGCAGCCTAGCCATGCCTAACTCACCCGGAATTACGGTGTCCAATGAGATTGCGAAGACGGTAACAATGTAATGATGAGAAAAGAATGAGAAAACGAGCTGTTGCGTATCGACCCGGCTTACTTTTTCTTGCATTAAGAGTTTGCTCAATGAAAATTCTTATTTAGCAATTGATTTCCAATGCGGTAACTTTTTACACAAATTATTAGACGATTACTTTTTTTGATTACACTACATTATTTACTCCTCATCTTTATTTTACATTTATATTTGTAATTATATTTATAACTTAATAATCGCGTAATGTGAGTCCCTTAGTTATAAATTATCACAATTATTAGAAAATTAATTTTTTTTTGATAAAATATTTACTGAGAATTGAAATCTTTAAATTTAAAAATATAAATTAAAAAACTATTTTCCTTTTTCAACTTTTTCTTTAAGTGTCTACAGTAATTATATACAGAAACAAACTTTTAGAATATATTTATTCAACTTTAAATAACAGTAAATAATAGGACATTCATATTCATTTGGAAGACAATGAAATTTTTAAATTCTTTATAGTACCATAATTTTTTGTTCCATTAATTTCAATACATTTTTATTCTACTTCAGTTTTATGATTGTTGCATTTATGCATCGCTGTCGAGAAAAATTTTAAACGAAATTACATTACTTTAAATTCTGCAATATTGTTATACGTTAGACACTCGCAGTTCAATTTGTTTAATTCATGTATAAATGTTTGAAAGCGAAAAATAATAAAATTTCACTTTCGAGTTATTAAACTAAAAAATGGTTTATACAAAGTGAAAAATTTTTCAATTAATGAAAGTTTTTAAAACGTATATCATATAGAACTTATATAATTTATTTGAAATAGTTTTATAATTTTTAAAAGTTTTATATTTTTTATGTAAAATTATGAAGATATTGACTAAATAAAGATGATTTTTAAAACTCGAGATAAAGATTTCGTTTAATGTATGTTGACTTTCTTTCAACGTATTCGCCAACGTAATTTTTACAGTGATCAACTTGCATTAAAAATAGTGCAGTATTTAAAACCTTACGCCAATCTTAATTTCAAATGATAGTTCGTTTTAGTTTAACTTAAATTAAAGTTCATTAAAGAATTTTATATCGAATTTATATTCAATTCTGGAGGGTCCTATTACAGTGATTTACAAATACACTGACATAAGTTTTTTTTTAAAGAAATGTGTTACGATAAAAACAGATGCTAAATTTCAGGTATCACTATATATTTTAAAACTTAAAAGAAATGTGTAAACAATTTTTTAATTCATTAAAACGTTATTAACTTCATAATTTATACATATAATACAGTTTGTGATATTAAAATAAATTCTATGTACTATTGAAAAGTAATGACTAAAGAAGATAACTTCCAAAAGATCATATTATATTTTTTTGTTTAATTAACTTATACTTTTAACATCTTTAAGCTGCAAACGTATAAATGCTTAAAATATCATATGGCTTAATGTTATATATGAAATATGACATGTATATTAAATAAAATTTATTATAAGTAAAAAGTTTATCAGAATTAAAATTTGCGTAAAAAATAAGTAAATAATTGTATATTTTAGTGAAAATTCGATTATTTCCTTATATTATTTAAGTGTCCATTGTAAATTTCAGTAATTTTGCATGAAAAAGAATAGAAAAAATAGATATTCGTAACTATTCTATTGCAGTAGGTCACTTATAAAAATATTCGTCGCAGTTACATTAATAGTCAGTGAACCTTTAGTAAAATGTCCATATATGTATGCATGAATAAAATTTGTATAACAAACTTCAGGGTAATAAGAAAAATCTCTAAAGTTTCAAAAATAAATGCAAAACTGATTATTCTACAATTGTTTTTTCGTACATTTGTTCACAAAATTTCTTTTAACAGGAACTGTCACTGTCTACTCGTTAATTTAATACTGTCATTTTGTGTATGTGTGTATGTGTGCGCGCGCGTATGTGTGTGTGTGTACGTGTATGCGTGTGTTTGTATTCATAACGCCAAAAGAACGAATTACAATTCGCAGGTTCTCATAATATAGAAATAGTAGTACAAATTTATAACTTTTACCCGCATCGCGGTAAATTTAACCGATGAAACATAACGTGTTTCACCTAAATATGCGTATATATATTATATTATTAATTTACAAGTAAAAGCTAATCGACGATGGCGGTTTTCACGGGTTATCCGAATACTCTCTTGTGGTCACCATAACGACAGTTTCTGTGCGACTTCTCAGCGACCTTGAGTATCTAAACGCTAGCTATATATAACGTTGGGGATTACATCTATATAAAACTCCTTTGAGGACCTTCCGTAGGAGTTGCTCCAGGCAACACCTGAACGTGATACCACACATTGCATACAATAAGAAATTGATACTAAAATTCGTATAGTACAGGAGCATGAAAAACTGCTGGATACACCAAAGTAGCTCAGGTGTTTCTTTACGTGCCAGCGTGAAGAAAAAGACGCACAGTCGTATGACATAGCTGAAAGAGAAAATTCGTTTCCGGTTAGTTTACTCTCTTTGGGCAACTTGAGATATTTCTTTTTGGTGCCGGCCACATATTGTCGAAAATTTTTTGAAAAAAAGGTCATTTTTCACACTAATGTATCTTGAATTTTATTAATCTTGGAAGGAAAATAAATAATGCATATATTAAGATTAATTAATACAATTTTCTGTTTACAAAATTGCTTGTATCATTTTAAGAAGAAACAGTTTTTAAAATTCTTATATAATTCGTTCAATTATTTGTACTTTTAATAAACAATACCTATATAACTTAAAAGGTCTTTAAAAAATCTGAAACTTATCACCGTAGTTATTTTCCGTATAATGCTTTTAAAAATAGTTGTGAACATAAGAATATTAAATCTTACTAAATCGAACAAAAAGTAAAAATATTTATAATTTATAATTACAACAATTAAAAAAAAATGTTATCGTAAAACGATATAAAAAATATAAAATAGTTTTCAAGTCATTTTTCAAAGCACTAAATTGTAGTAATTAATCTTAACTTTAATATGCATATTTTATTTTTATTTCAAGATTAATGGAACTTAAGATACAGTATTTTAAAGAATTATCTTTTTTCAAAAAATTTTCGAGAATTTTTGGTCGGCACTGTACCGTCACATACCCAATTGTTGATCAATTAAGGCAAATCTGTACGTTCATAGAATAATTTTATGTTAAAATGACTAATAATTGTATATATTTTGACGCATGCAGAAAGTATAAGTATTAAACTTCCTTTTAGCCATCTCAGAAAAACAAAATAGCTGCCATTTTTAAAATAAGCAACAATCTAAGAAAAAAAAGCGGGAAGTACCAATTTCTGATCAGTAAATTTTCGGTGCATATACCACTTTCTATTTAAGTCTACTAAACAATTATTGATTGTTTAACCTTCAAATTGTGCGTAGCAACGTTTAAATTTACGTAAATCCTATTCTTTTATTGAAATAATACACTGATCAGAAATTGGTTCATGATCAACAATTGGGTATGTGACGGTATATATGTATACTACAAACAATTCATTTGTATCTTACAAAACATTGTGACCGCGAATGAAAAAATAAATAATTATACTATATTACATATGTAAAATTTAATAATCATTATTTTTTATATTTACTTAATTTTATTATCTCTCTCATATTTTTCCGAAAAACATATTTTTTTTAATTTTATAATAAACCTAGCTATTGAAAGGTTGTAACATATATTTTTCTTAATGAATTTTAAAGAAATGCTAATAAAAAATTCAACCTCGCCACGCTTACACAGATTTTAATTGCAATAAAAACATGTATCATTATTTTTCACAATTACATCAATTTATTCATTACATTAATTCCACGATATTCTTTATAGATTACAATACTATAAAACAATTTAATGAATTAACGAGCATAATTAATTTAAACTTTATACAGTGATATATTCCTTTTCTAAAATTAATTATCCAACAATTTTAAAAATTTCATTTACTTTTTGTGCTTAAGATTATTTGTTTACTACAGTTATAATTACTATACTATAATATTATTTGGATAATTTCATGAAAATGCAATGCAAAAAATTTGCATTAATTATTGGCATTTAAATAAAAAGTTACTTAATCATTATACTGAAAGACATTTAAAGAATGGAAATATTTAAGTGTACCAATTAATTTTTGATAAATTGATTGTTGATAAATGTGGTTTCATTGAATAAGTTTATAATAAACAACGACTTGCTTACTTCCGCATCAAATTTATCACATTCAACTAAAATAATTGTAATTTCAGAATAAAATTTTAATGACGTATACTTATTCATAGAATGTTAACAATTTTATTCATAATAAAATAAATATTGTTATAAATAAAGCATTGTATAAGCAGTTATTGTATTGCTATTGTTTAATTGAGTCGCATTGATACAAGAAGATTAATTTAATGATTAATATAGAAAAAACAAAGTATAAATTCACTGGCAACATAACGTTCAACATAGCTAATAATTACTACGTTATGTAGATATACATTTATACTCGAAATAAATTATACCTCTATAAATCTTTAAAAATTTTGAATAATTAATGAAACAATACAAAATGCTAGAGCACATAAAAAAGATAAAAAGTCAATTCTGTATTTATATACAATTAAATTAAATTTATTGGACAAAGGTTTATTTTGTAGCGTACAATTAGTCCGGTATTGATTGAATTCAACCCAAAAGATAATGAGGTTGTTACCGATAACCTCGCAAGGGGGTTCGACTGATCAGAAATTTTTTACGGCATGCCGGAACTGCTCGGAAGGTCTCAGCGCAGACCTCTCTAAGGGTTTCTAATAAACCACGTAACAATGCGGGCATCTGGGTTATACGTAGGTGACAGGCTATACGATTGACCCTAAAGTTACCCGGACAAAGCTTTTTCACCAAATAAGGACGGAATACATTGGCAATATATTGGATACAAATGTTTGATAATCTTGGATCAATCCGCTATCAAATTTTTCTATTTTTAGATTTATTAATCTACTAAAATTAATACATTTCATCAATATTTTTAATCTTTAATAAGTATATTTATAATATTCGACGTTGTACTTCGAATAACGACTAGGATATTTATTTTTTTATTTTATATATGTTAAAGAAAAAATAACAGCTAACGTAATCTCGTATACATCACAATTTTAAATTATTTTTTTAATTTACCAAATTTACTAATTCAAATTAACGTTTGCTTGCAAATTTGAAATAATTTGAGAGATGGTTAAGTATCCAGATCATTCAGAGTATGTAATATATAATGAAATATAATAATTTATTTTCAGTATCATTAGTAAAGCTCAAGTGTAATCATTAATTAATCATAATTTAGAATAAATTTTGCTATCACAAGTAACTAAATTATTTTGCTTTTTTAAAAATTTATCTTATTTTATATTCAACGCGTGATTAATATTTTTGTATAAAAATTATAAAAAATAACAATTACACTACAGAAGGTCACATCCTTGTCAAGAGCTATAAAAATATTTTACTGTATAAAAATACCTTGGTAGATTCAGCAAGATGAAAACGGTACTAATGAGAAGCAACATCTTGGTTATGCTCTGCTGATTCCTTGTAGAAACAAGATTTCGCGATGATGACCTCACATCTGCGAATTGAAAAAAAACATGACATTTTTAATAAAATTAAGCGCAATAATTGTTTAGATATTATGGATATATAGACTTAGTTGTGGTAACCCACTTTTCCTAATTAAAATCAGTAATTAACCCTAGTAGAATTTGAGCATTTTAAGGTTAGACAAAATTTGTAATTTGATCATATTAGGATCATATTTTGAGCATTTTTTGCTAATTCGTCATTTTCTGGCTTAAATACCGTTTCAATTATGCTCAAAATTCTACTAGGGTAATTAGGGAACGATTAATAAAGGAATTCATTTCACATCACTAAAATTTCTGCTAATAGGTCAAAGATATACTGATATATCGTTTAGAAATGCATGCAGTATGTAGTTTACAAATTTAGGAATTTAACAATTACTGCGATACATGGTTTACCTTACGTACTCTATTATTAGTTACATTTCAGGTTAATAAATAATTATTTAGCGTTATCTGACATATTATGTTGTAAATATTAGATAGATAATTTTTTATGTAGTTTCGTTCTTATTGATCAAACAATACAAATGTTAGAATTGTATTGTAAGAATAATAGATTGATGAACCCACTACATCACTTAACAGCATTTCGAAACATTATTTTTATTACCAATTATTTGAATATATATTCAATACCCAAGATAGTTTGGAATTTCTTCAATTTATTAATTAACTCAAAGGTTTGCCAATTTCACTCGAATAAATCAATATTCTTCCTTTTTAAATACTGAAACGTATAGCGATCCATTTAAAGCTCATCAATTAGTATACACCTTTTGTCTTTTATTTGTGCATATACTCGGTTCAATATCAATCTTTAGTAATAGATGTTTCACCTATATGTTTTCCACTTCACCGCGATTAAAGTAATATTGCTATCAACTTAATTCATTTCAATTGTTCTAGCAAACTGCAATACTCATAAAATTTTAGTTACGCGTGTATATAACTTAGAGACAATACATCTACGCCTTTGGAACGAGTAAACAAAAAAATTCAATTTTCCCTTTGTACACTTGTGGGAAACGAGACTCGCGAGCAAAGTCACCCGTACATGTTAAAACTCGACACGCATACCGACTGTATACGAAATGCAAATGCATTTACTATAATAAAATATGGATATCCCACAAGCGCATCAATATTTGACTTCTGTGTAATTTCATGTTTAATCCACTCGAGTGAACAAGTTAATGTACCGTCAATTGAAACAACATTACAACTTTAGAATTAATGCTAATTCTCATTTCTAAAAACAAACGATTTGAAACATCCACTTCAAACTGTAATGATTATTATTTAGTATATTATGATCATAAATACAGTAACGCCTATCGAAATATACTGCAAATCATAATGCAGAATGACAAAACTTAAACATCGTATCCATCTCCTCTCCTGTTTTCCAACACGAGTCGGGTGCCGCCCTCTCAGTGTGTACCGTTTGCTTACCGACCCGCGACAACCCTGTGATTGACCGACGTAGCGAACGTGATTCGATTTTTGTGCTTGTGTTTGCGGACAATTTTCTATAAAATTGGGACATCACCAATTTGATACCGATACTTAATGTTAAGTCGACACAAATACTCACTAATTTTTATTTATAATAAATGCTTAAAGTATATATATATTTAAGTATAACATAATCTAAGACAAACACTGATCAACTATAGCGTGGTTTTGAATTCTGCTGTTGGAAATTCGTGACTTTTAATCCTCGTTTACTTCGGAGGATTTAACATTGAACCGACTTAACACACTGTACGATGTATGGGTGTGGATTATGGTTGGCTGGCTTTTCCGCAAGCCAAGCATTGCTGAAAGATCGAAATAATTACTACTAATATTATTTGTTCGAGATACTTTGTTACATAAATTTGTTTTAAATAATGCATACAATAACGAATTGCCGGAATATCACATTTGATCCTTTACTATGAATTTTCTTATTAAAGTAGTATTATCATTCCTAGCAATCGAGCGGACACGAAAGAATTAATTTGATTAAAATTTATTTTATTCAAATTTAACTACTTTTCGGAACAGTCTATTTAATAATGTTAATGAAATTATATTGTTTATTTTACTTTTACTGAAATACGTATTCTTGCTGAATATATAAATATTTTGAATGAATTATTTGAATTTACAATCCATTCTATCACACCACAAGAGAAATGATTAACGCTCTACTGAATCTTAAGGTAATCCATATACAAATGAACCTCTCACGTCCATCGTCTTCTCGGTGGTAAGTATGTTAGTTTGAATTTACGGTACGACCCAAGCTATGATTCAAAGTAAATGAGGATATAGTCGGTAGCTAGTGGTCAACATAGATAGAATTTGACTGTGGTCACTCAACGACCAGACACACATCGTAATGGGTGCTTTCAAGTTATGAATCGCCAGTGCATCTCACTGCATACACTTTGTGTAAGTTACGTGCACAAATTCCATGTACAATCAATGGACCATATACATATTTGTAAATCCTTGTAAGCCTTAGTAGGTTTTTAAATATGTCAACAAAAAATATAGATTTTTCAATCTATCGTGAGAAATGAGCTTATGAGTTATTGTTATTTTTTAACTACCTTTTATCTTTTCGTAACCATAATAAAATTACCAAAATTTTAAAAAATTGTACAGAGAAAATATTGTAGTACTAGCATGGCTAAAATTCCAAAACGAAACACGTACTCGAAGCGCCCTCGTTTGGAAAAAATTCCTATCCAGTATAGTAAAACTTTAAAACTGATTCTCGATTTTTATATAAAATTCTAGACTAAAATTATACGAACAAGCGAACGTCAAGATTTTATCAGAACCTTTGTGTAACTTTTTTTTTCTACGTATCTCTAGTTATACAATTATACTTATAAAAATATAAGTTACTACTATATCTATACGCCAGAGTAACGTGGAAATTAAGTGTTACTCATACGTACTTTACTTTATCGGTAAAGATATCGGATATCTTGAATCACATCGGATATACCTCAATAAATCAATACTTATGTAGATGAGATATATTAGACAGTAGTTACGTTATTAATATATTTTTATCTCGGAACACAGAGTAAATAACTCAAGCGAATATGAAATAGCGCAACGATCAATGTCCTAGAGATATCGGTTATCCCCTGAAACATATCAAAAACTTATACTACGACCCGTAAATATACTCTATCATATGTGCGTGTGTTCGTGCGCGCATGTGTATGTATTGTAGTGAGAAAGAGAAAGATTGACCCATGGAATATGGGTATTAGTTCATGCAGTGCGAATGGCAGGTGAAAGCCGGAAATCTCTCGGTTTTGCAAAGCTACTATATTAGAGAGTTTTGGTTTGAGCTTACTTTCGCCTAAACGAGTAGGATATTGTAAACAATCCATTTATATATTGCAAATATTTAAAAATCTTGCAACGTATAAGTAAGATTACAATTGGACGTAAACTACAATAGGTTTAGATATAAATAAAAGAAAAAGGAAACAGAGAGTAAGCGCTTATTTATACATATGTATATAAAAATCAAATGTTGTAAATAAAGGGGATGTCGGACTCAGAAAATGGCTGTTTTTTTCCTTTTTTTTATAAACAAATGAATAAATTTAATAAAAAAAAGCCTGAACTTCAAGCCCTTAGGCATGTTCTAATAATATACCCAAATTTATCCATATTTTTAAATCCATAATTTGATTACGATGTTTGGGTTGAAAGTTTATGCCTTTTTTCACTAATAATTACCGACCAAAAAGTGTATTTACTCAATTATTATTTGAAAAATGATTTTTTCTTGAAATATTAAAACGTCAAGGCCTTTCTTATGTTTTAAGCTATATCCGAATATATTTTGTTCAGATTTTTAATTCAATATTTTAGATATAATGTTTGCGTTGAAAGGTGCAGATTCCTGTAATTTGACTCCGACATCTCGTTAACAACAATAATTAATTGATCATATTTACTTACAATACCTGGTGAATGCATAACATCAACAATTATGGTTTCAATTACTCCTATACACTAATCGTAAAAGCAAACAAAGTCTATTTCGATCACAAATAAGTGTAGTAAACATGTAACTATTAATATATTCACGATCATTAAGTCGATAGGTAATTGTTATCAAAGATGATCCTACTTTTCGCTAAAAATACAAGATTAATATAAACATACGTATAATGAATATAAAATTTATCAATACTTTTACATTTAAACACTTTTAAAGCTAACTAATGTACACCCACGCATGGAAAAGTAAACAAAGACGTAATTATTTAAGTGCGAATGAAACCCACAGAATTTCTCGAATGCTATTGAGATCGGCAAATATTTATTCATTTATTTACCTAAATTAGTTGTTATTCGATTGTTACAGTAAAAAATAAATACTTTCAAGTACAACCCACTTTGAGTAATTTTAACATAATTTTATGATAGATACTTTCTTCGAGTATTGTAAGTTCTTTCAATTTTTTTAACCTCTAATAGTTAATTCGTATTATTCGAAGTCCAATCTCGATATCTGGATGCAATCAAATACCCTTGCATATTGAACAACAAATTTTGATCTACCTGTAACAAAACTAGTTTACCGCATGCAACCTAAAGGTCGCTGTGGAACCCCAGTGTGAGGCTTCGGCTCGCACTGACGTGTTGTTGCTCTGCATCTTGCACCACTATACGTGACAAACATGCAAACAGCGAATACCAAAGCATCGCTTTTTGCTTATAAGGCACGATCATGTATAACTTATGATTCGAGCACGCATTGTTAATACTTGTTCTCGGTGCACACTAAACTAGTATTTTAAATTTTTAAATACAAAAAAAGGTTTAATTCGCCATACTCATCTTCCTGCGTTATCGACGTAAAATGACACGTAAAATTTGATAGAATTAAGAGACGTAATATCATACAAATGTAATTGTTAATTTTGATTATAAATTTTTCGAGCACTAATTCACATTTTTGTCTAAAATTTAATTCGTGGATAGTTTATTTGGGTTCTTTTTCATTAGCCATACCTTCCCCCTCCATTCATGTTTTTTAATAAATTATTAAAAAATAACATTAAATATAATAACATATACAAATAATTAATTAATATTTTTATCGCTCTTACAGTCAATTATATGGGCAGTCAGATTGCCCCTACTTATAATCACCCCCGAAGAATCTATAAAAATAATAAAAATAAAAAATAAAAAATAAAAACACTAACTGAAAATAAAAACAAATGATTAATAAAGCAAATTGACTGCCCCCCTGCACCAAAAATCTACTAACCCCAAATATGCTGTCCGACGTTTCGAGCTCGCTGCTGCTCCTCATCAGGGACTGAAATGAAAAACTATTCCACACGATATTTATACCCTCAAAAAAGCCTCCCCACTCCAAGGACCCACACCTAAATAAATTCACACCAATAAACTAAGTTAAGTTAAGATAATTTATGAACATAAATATAGTTTGAGGAGTGTATCTGTCACATCAGGTTCGAAAGAGCATTGTTTAGATTTTGTTCATTCATTTGATTTTAATAATGTAGAAATTTTAGAACAAAATATTATGAATAAATTTAAAAGAGAAAGTCTTGAGAATATTCATATATTTAAGAATGATAAGAATGTTAATTTAATGTTAGAGTCAAGTAAATTAAATAAGATTTATCATCCTATCTTAACTTAACTTAGTTTATTGGTGTGAATTTATTTAGGTGTGGGTCCTTGGAGTGGGGAGGCTTTTTTGAAGGTATAAATATCGTGTGGAATAGTTTTTCATTTCAGTCCCTGATGAGGAGCAGCAGCGAGCTCGAAACGTCGGACAGCATATTTGGGGTTAGTAGATTTTTGGTGCAGGGGGGCAGTCAATTTGCTTTATTAATAATTTGTTTTTATTTTCAGTTAGTGTTTTTATTTTTTATTTTTTATTTTTATTATAAAAAAAAATCTGACTGCCCATATAATTGACTGTAAGACCGATAAAAATATTAATTAATTTAGTTATACTACAGTCGACATAAGTAATATTTTATTAATATACAAATAATATTGGCAAAATTCATTGATAACCCAATAACCTTGTAATCCAATTGCGCGTGTTTTTCTGTGTGAAAATCCTTAATAAATTTTAATGTTGTTACTTTAATTTTGCAAAAATCATACGAAAACATATTATTTTTAACAAATAAATATTGATAACTATTTTCTCTGCAATTTTTCATGGATTAGTTGGAAAAACATGATTTTTCGGGAGTGAAATAACGAAAACGACCCTTTATTTATATATAAAGAATGAACCCTTACAATTTTATAAATTTATATCTTGTTTTAATTATATCAGATTATATGTGTCGGTTTACATCGATAAAGTAGAGAGGTTGATTATGATTATTTATTTATTTTCTTTTACATTACGTGCTTTTAATTATTGTAAAATTCGATATGCTTGTCTAAACGTAAAATGATAAGTAGGAAAAAGGATAAGAATGAAGAGGTGACTATTTTTTTACATATAAACATTGTTATGTATTTAAACTAAAAAATTCTCATTATAATCGTCAAAAGACGATTTTTCATCCATACTTACATAATTTACGCGTGAGCGATATATTTCACGCTAATACATAAAAACAATTTCACAGAATTGTAAAAACCGTTACGAATTAAAAAATTAATTTGAAATATATCTGGAAATAGAATTGTTTCGTATATCTGGAACGTGTTTACGTACACATTTATACACATCTAAACACACCTGTTACAGCAGGCCGTAAATGAGATCTAGTATGCATGGATTTTATTTATAAGTGAATATGCGAATTGTAATTTCATATGTCATACACATTATAACGAAGAAAGTATAAATAAATATGAAGAAAAAATTACTTAGTGAGTCTCAAAATATTCGAAACAGTATTCGTCAATATATTATCAGTTGCACAATTTGATTATTCTCCGCAACATTGTGCAAGAATATAAACTTTTAATAAGCTTTACTTCAAAACTAAACGTGACAATATAAAAACTTATTTTACTCACTAGATTCTTTATTTTAACGACCTGATGTATGTAACAATTATTTCACATCGTTATAATTGTAAACAGCAAATTTTAAAGTACCTGAATTTTAATTATAATGCAAATAAGTAAGGATATATAATTTTTCTATTAAATTATATTATTGTAATACAAATATATAAATACATTGTCTGAATAATCGCATTTGCATTTTAATTGAAAAATATAATAGTAGAACATGAAAATAACGAGACTTAATTTTCTCTCTTAAATTTTTGGTTACCGAAATTCGTAAGAAAATTACTAAAAAGTATAAATTAAAATTATTAAGTATTAATATTTACAAATTATATTTATTTAACCATTCTTGACTTTATAATTACAACATTGGTTTGATTTTATTTTTTAAATCGCAATTAGTAAATATTTTTTTTCTGGAAAATGAAAAGACCATTAGCACTGTGAATGTGTATACACATTTTTTAAAAATAATAACTATTTACATTTTCAAAAAGTGGAATTTCCTCGTAGAAATGTTATCTAGTTTCATGGATAAGGTATCCTGGTCTTTGTGGATAAGTACACAGAACGGGATTAGATTTTACAGATATCTCTATAGACTTGAAGAAAACTTAGCAGATCCAAATAATGCGATACATTTTTAAGAAAATGAATACTTTAATAATTTTAATCAATTTCAATTGTGATAGTGAAATATTTTATTTTTAAAATAGATGGTAACAAATATTGGTTTTCACATAACTTTGTTCCTTTTTTGAAACATTTTTCAGACAGTTAAAGATTGAATAAGTAACCACTTTTATGTTTTTCAAATTGTTTAAGTTCTAATTATTAATTGAGTTTTAAATATAATTACGTCAAAAGAATTTAATATTAATAACAGCACAGAAGAGAAACATTATACCGCATTATAATGTCGAACTAGGTACCGACTGTTTGTCTTCTTTTGCTTTTGCAATGGACAAACCGATACAACCAGAAACTATAATCTCGATATTTACATTGTCGAAAATGTACAAAGCGAATTCAATATGAACTTTGAAAAACATTAAATATTAAACATAAATTATTGCTTTCGTGTAAGAGAAACTTTGTAACAGTAACGTTTTTCGCTTTGCTGAAATATATGTTAGAAGTATATTTTGACATGTTGATTATAGTCCAAAGCACATGTTTTTAGAAAATATCTCCATATGGATGTGTGTGTGTGTGTGTGTTACTATTATATATTTTTAGCGAAATTTTTATTGCTCATACCGCTGAAACTAATCGGTCAAATGAGTTAAATAAAATCGCGGTAATATAAGATAATAGGTTTTTTATTCTGTAAAAATTTTGGAATATTTTACCTACTGATTCTTGAGAAAAAAATTACAATCTAAAATACTTTGGTAAAACATGTTTTGAAATAATAGCATTTGTAGCTGTTTTAAAACGTTCTAGAAATATGTTTTCAGGTATTTGCAATATTTAAATGTACTTTTAGGCGCAGAAAACTTGGACAATGCATTAATTTGTCCAAAAATAGTTGGACGTGGAAATGATTATAGTATTTATTTATTTTTTAAAACTCTGTTATTAACATTCTGAAATATTCAATCATATTTTCAAAGTATTTCTTTACTTCTAATAATTATCTAAATTAATGCAAAATATAAATTAAATATAGATTAATTAGTTTTTTAGAATAATGTATTATACATGTAGGATCGATATATTAAATTCGAAGAAGCTACATGCGAACGAATTGACAGCGGTTTTTTTCATCGAGTCTATAAAAAATTGTACATTTTTAAAATATAATTGCATTTAGAAACTATTAATAGAGGTTAGTCTCAGATTTTATTATTGTGTTTAGCAAAGTAATATTTTTGTGTAATAATTACTTGTATATACGACTTTTTTATCAACATTTCATAAATTATTGTTATTTAAACAAATTAAATTTTAGAATTTTCCTGTAAAATAGCGACTCCGAAAAAATATCTGCTGTTATTTAAAAAAATGAAGAGTTATTTTCAAAAAGGAAAATTTTCACTTTGAAATAGCGAATATTCGCTACTTCAGATTTAGAGACTAGACCCTTCAATAATATAGTGCGTTCACTAGAGTAATCACTGCATTTCTTTTTCTAAGTTCGTGAATGTTACGAATAGGATTCAAAGTGCAACAATGGTATAAACTTCCGATAGTAGTACGACAGTGTTAATCAATACGAAAAGTTGTTATCGGTCCCTATATAAACGTGTTAATTCACGGATTATATATTGAAATAAAATAATGAAGCATTTCAATATTTCGTGTATAATTGTATTTCATTATTTCGCAGTGTATCTGCGGGAGTAATTAAAAAAGCAGTACAAGTTAAAAGAAAATGGAAACAAACATTTATCCTCAACGAAAAGTAAACACTCAGTGAATTTCATCAACAACGACTGTATTGAAAACGTGCACTCTTTTTCGTAACGCAAAAACGCACCGGAAGCATTTGAAGTAACCCTCTGGTTAAGGCAAACACTCAAGGAAAAAAAAATATAGTAGCTATCAGGACACGAGTAATTAGGTCAGAGTGTAGAGAAAGAAAGAAAAAGGAAAAGCTCAACTCACGTATACATCTGGATGCGATCTCGGGTATCTGATACGCGTTCCTAGGTGTCGATGGCGCAGCTACCGTTGAACCTTGTTGTTGAGCCTGTTGAGTCTGTTGCGTTCTCGAGTGATGGGAATGATTGTTCTTCGAGGACTGGAAGGACTGTTGCGAGGGTTGTCGACGACCTCCTATCCCTGAGCTCAGGGCAATACCATTTCCTCCATTGTTACTGCTACTCGCGCTCTGCAACACAAGGGTCATCGTTCACTCGTTGTTCGTTCTACCCTACTTTATTTCGCGTAATCGGTCATACCAGAAGCTCTCTGTTCAATTTTAGATTAATAAGTGATGGAGAGAAAGAAAAATTGAGAGAGCGAGAGAGATAGGTTCGATCGACTTTATATGTAGAGCACCGACTTTTTCAGGTTTATCACTGGTTATTTCAACTAGTCGATATTTCACTTATGAAGATTATTTAGGTTAGATTAACCAATTTCGTATTCAAAGCAGATTAACCGACAAGTTGTCGAAACACGAGTTAATGCTTTTTTTAAACTGCGTGTTCGAGTATAATGAGTGGATCGATTGATAATGATGTTGAAATAAAGTTTCAATTAATATAAATTAGTTCAAGATAATCAATGTAAATAATTAAATGGAAATTTAAAACAATCGAGGAATTTAAAAATGTTTTAATATATAGTTACAAAAGTTTTTAAATGTTACACAATAATGGAGTTATAAAAATAAACGCTTTTATTTTAATGCAATCCCCAAACTATTGGAAAATTACAATATTTCAATTATTTCTGCTTAATCCCGTAAGAATCTTAACGATAAAGCTGCTTATATTTACATTTTAATTAGAAAAAATATCGGAAGGACACCGTCAATTAATTTTATGAGGTCATTATTTAAGTCAAATGTTAGTACAGTGCACTTTAACAGTTTATGAATTCTTGAAAAAAATATTCGCACAAATTCGATACTAGCATCGATTGGGAGCAGTAAATATTTTACTGTTTAATCTAAAGTTAACATATGTCCGATTTTATTACGTATAACCAGAGTTGATCTGTACCAGTTACAATAATATTATAAAAATGATTGGTTACAAGTATTAGCTTAATATTTATTAATAATTGCGTTGTAATATTGTAGAAATATTTAAATCAATCGTAACCTTATTTTATTAATTTACATATATACATTTTAAAAATTTAGACCCTTACGAGACAGAGTACAGTATTATTTATAACCTTGACAAACACAAGTTGATACGAAATTTGATGCCAGTATTGGAAATTCATATGTACAATCTGGAAAGTTGAAATAGTGAAAAGTTAATTAATTGTATGAATAAAATGGTTTTTACTTTGAAATTAATCAAATTTCACGATTAATTAGTGGAAATATGACTTTAATTATTTTTTAAGGGTTCAGTAATCAATAATGAACTTTTAAGATTCAATGGTCAAATAAATGAAATAAGTAAGACAGCGCACACAAGTAAACTTTGGTTGGTAGTTTTTTCTATCGCTAGGGGGAGACAGTTATCTCTCTACTCACTATAGAAGTCCATTCTCTATTCACTATAGAGTCCATTTGCTAGTAGCAGTGTTCGAAAGTCACTCGCAAGTCCTGGGCTACTTTGACTATGATTGCATGACTTTCTTTTTAAATTACTGTCTAAAAAAACTGACCCATATTTATATCATTGTCGATCGCAAATTACCGAAGCACCTCAATACATGCGCAGTAGACAAAATTGCGTATTGTCAACCAAATCAGATATAGTCGTCCGAAAGTGTAAAATTTATTCTAAATTTTTTATCTTGTATTTAATTATTGAGTTATCATCAGACAGTTTATTTTAGAATTTGAGAGACATTCGACGGTAAAATTTTTTGAATTCTTTTTTATATCTTGTTTAATTTGTTTATTAAAAAAAAGCATTAGCTGTCAAAGTTTCTAAGATAGATTGACAATTGTTTAAAAATACCCTTCCAAGAAGTATTTGATAAAAATCATCAATGTATCTCACAAGTGAACGTCCTCAGCCTCCACTCACTGATCGTAATGAAATTTCGTACATAGATAAAACAATAAAAAATATTAGTTACGTACATTTTTATATCGGCCCAAACTCATTTTTAAGGGTGGAAACCACTTTTAAGTCTTTACTCCCTATCACATCATTTTTTCGCTATATTTACTCCTATTATTCAACCCCCATTAGCCTTTATAGAGACTTGGGGTAGTTTCCAAAGGTAAAACTTTATAAACATCATTTTTTCGTCCTAGCAAACCCATTTATCCTCAAAAAATAAAAAAAAAAGCAATAGGGAAATTATTTGATATTTGCTACCTTGATATTACACCGTTTAGGAGTGGTTTTCACCCTTAAAAATGAGTTTGAGTCGATATAAAAATACATGTTAATATAGTTAAATAGTTGTTAAACTCTTTAATGATTCTATAGAGGTTGTGTGTGTTTGCCTTTGCAAAAATTCGATTAACTTCTGGCAATATGTAATGATTATAAATCAAAATATTGTTGATGAATGTCAAATAATTATGAATAAGACTATGTTTCGAGTGTGTATCTACGCATATCCCTAAGTGCAGTATAACCTAAAACTGTTCGTGATTGTTAAAATATATCTCTCATATAATTAGCTTTTTACAAAAAATGTAATTTAAACATAAAAAATTTTTTTGATTGTGTGCATTTTAACATACAGTAATTGTAACATTCAAATTAACACGATACGTGTTAAATTAAAATTTAAATATGTCTTTCGGTTATATATTACTACTCATTTATCTAATGATTAGTGAAATGACAAATAATCAGTCTAAATTGACAATTTTCTATATATAAACAGCATATACACAGCAACAGAATATCATACTGACGTTTCGGGTCATCTTGCGCTTCAATTCCCTATCAAGTAGTTCAAATTCAAGATCGAAGAGGAAATAGTATACGAAAAGTACACGAGTTTTTTTAATATAAAATTAGATTTTGTTTGGAGAAACCGATAATATTTATATGTTTATATTAATACTACTCATGAGTACGTTTTAATAGAAGTTATGTAAATAAATATTTCGTATATATACTTCGAACGAATGACGATTTTAATAATAACATTAATAAATTTAGTATTTATTTCAACTATTTAAATAAGTGTACATGCACTAATTCACAATGGAGGATTTTTAACTAGGCCAATTGGTGCATATATACACAATTAATTAGTGAAAATTCACTATTTCAACTTTAGATATAGTTCAATTTTATTTAAATAATATTTCGCAATGATTTTCTAGTTATACGGTCTGTTTCTAATTTTACTATATACCCCGTCTTCTCTCTCCGTTTGAATGCCGAATTCAATCGCGGAAAAGAAATATAACAGTTTTAAGCATCGGAATAACGTGCATCTATTAGTAGATACTCTCATACGTCATATTCAAAGCATTCTATCTCCGTTTCTCTTGCGTATATTCACAAATTCCCGAATTCTGACTCTTTGTGCGCATTCCACAAAGTTGTACACACATAGAACCTCCTTCGAGGTGGCAAAGTAGAAACGGGTTAAATGGAATGTTATTTACTAAGCTTGTCGTATACAGTACTGTACTGGAAGTATAGATACGAAAGCTTCATCAGCTTTCTACTACGTAATTGGATAGATCGTAAGTTAGATGCGTTCGAGTGCGTTTAATTAAGGCAAAACACTGGGTTACTATAAGTCCTTTTATGATACCGCGATTTTGTGCAATATCATCAATGTTGAATTTTATTATTTAGTTTTCTAAATCGTCTTTAATACATTTCTATACCTATGATGGATTCTTCTCGCGTATTTAATCCGTGTATGTATATACGTAGCACTCGTGAATCGATTTTTATTCGCCCATTGCGCGTTGCGTAAATTTGAAAAATAGAAAAACTGTAAAGTTCGAAAGTGTAGTAGATAAAAATGAACGACAAGTTTTTAAGCACCCTCTATATAAATCGGAAAGTATTGGAAAGGATTAACATTTTAGTGTCAGCTGACGCATTGCTTGAAAAATAAAGTTTCACCTAATAAATTACTGCGCGGTCCATATTTTAAAGAAACAGTAATATAAAATCACACTTTATTTTGCTTGTAAGGACAATAAATCAGGAATATACGAATAATTAAATAAAAAATATTTTTAAATTAAACACATTCGATTAGAAATTTTACATACGATCTTCCGAAGTTTTCACGTTGCATTACTTAAGATCATGTATACATCATCAATATTTTTGTTTAAGTAAAATATTCCTATTAATATTCCTATTGAAAGATATACGTCCGTACGAAAAGTGGATGAATTCTTCTCTATTCGGACTTCTACTGAAGATATAAAAACATAAGCATTCTTCAATCATTTCTGTATCTTCGTACATTTTATTTAAATTGTAATATTCCTCCTCTAAATATAACAAATTTAAATGCTACGTATACAAATGCTGATGAGACCGTAAGCATCTTTTCACGTTTCTAGAGTAATTTCTAGTTTATATTTACACAAGAAACTTTGAAGTATGTTTGAAATATGATGTTTAGATAATTAATATTTTAAGACCTGTTTAAAAAGATGACAGTTGTGAATTATTCAAAATTGTTTTATCATTTTTTTTTACTACCATTTTAATTTTACCAAAAAATTTTAATATAAAATATTTTTTAAAATGCATTATTAATGACTTTTTAGATATAAGAATCAAACACATTCAATCATAATAATTAATAATTTATTATCGTATTAAAAATGCACTGTTCATTAGATAATTCTGTGTTACGAAAAGAGTACGAATGTCCATTTTATTTTTTGACAAATTGTGTTAAACTTATCTTCTTGTTTAAATTAAAGCCACTCATCTGTTAACTACGTGCATAAAATACGATTTGAAAAAAGCATTAACCAGTCTAAAACTTGTCATAAATATAATAATGTCATGAAATCTGCGATAACTTCAGTTTATATTTCTCCATAATTGATATGTATATATTAATATAATTCTTATTTTAAACCATTTTTATTCGGATCCTTTGTTAAACTGAAGATTATTGATTCTACAAAAAATTATTTTACTAAAATAAACTTTATCTAATTTAAGTAAAAATAATACGAGAGTTTAAAGAGTCAATCTGAATAATATATATTGGATATTTCACAATGTATTAGAATCGACCGCAGTGAATTTTTACAATTTTTATAATGTATGATCCGTACAATAACATAATATGTCTGTGTATATATTCTAAATTTAACACAAATTGAATAATATTTGCATTTCTATAAAAAAAGAAACCACTTTTGAAACTAAAAATATGACACAGGCGCTTTATTCTTTTTACAGTTTATAAGGCATGTATAAAAGATATTGTACGAAAAGATAATATAGCACATGTAAATTTACTATTCTTTTTCATACTTTAATAGAATGGCATCATTTTTAAAAGTCTTTTGTCGTAGAAAAATGATAAGGACCAGCATACACATGACGTGCAATAAAGCTAATGTGCGTTTACCGAGAATCACAGTCAGCAAAAATAGATTTTCTCCCACAAAACCGTACATGGTTTTATTTTTATACAATATTTTAACAATAATGTAATAATTTTTATGTATAAATTAATATTTTTTAAATTAAAGCAAATCTTTTTTTACTTAATTTTTAGCGTATATTGACGTTTACTTAATTTTTGTTTGATAAAAAATATTTCATCGTTGATAAACAAATAAATATTCCCTTATAGTTACGGGTAACTTTTATACCATACTAATAATACTCAAGAAATGTCTATTATTCCGACTGAGGAAACACGATACATCTTTTTTATTAGTATACCAATTGTATCTGCCTTTATAAAGTAGTACTTTCCTTCCGTTTCATCTATAATATACCCCGTGAACTTTTCCATCAAAGCAAAACTAAATGACCTTCATTTTATATATCTACCGCTTCTTTTTTAGGTCGAAAATAAGTCATACGTGTGCATCCCTACATTGCAAATTTTAAGGAAAGATATCGACCGGGAAAGAATAAATTCACCTTCGATTAATAAAAAATATCTATATATCGACGCGCGTTCTCATTTTTTCCGTATATATACGGAAGTATTAATCAAAGTCGAAATCGAGAAGGGACCCTACATTTCTCTCCAAATCGTCCGAAAACAATATTTGCTGTTTGTAAAAAAGAGATAGCCACCGGATGAAAAGTTGAAAGACTGCCAAGGAAATATCAGGTGTTATAGTTGCTGAAAACGGGATTCATCGTATAGGATGATCAATCTTATGTATTAGGGTTTAGCCCGATGAATAAATTTTCTAATACGAGTGATTGATCTTAGGCATTCGTATGCGATCTCAGCAACAGTTGGCTAAATTTGTCAAAATCCGGCCTAAAAAAAAAATAAATTTGGTTGTTTACTATATTTTACCATAGATTTGTGTTTTGTTTCATATTCGTTTGATGAATAGTACAGGCATCATGTTTGAATTGTACACATTACCGAAATATATTAATGAGAGTAATTGATTGGAAATATTTGCATTTCTTTAGTTTTTTTTTCAGTTTCGCAAATGAAACATCAGTGTTTGATTATAATATATTTATATTACAATCGTTATTCATTTTTAAAAAATAGAATTTATTATTTCTTGAGATTACAATGGATGATAAAATTTAAGCTTTTTTATTATATCATATAAATATAAAGGTTATTTGGCTTTTTCGTAAAGAATGTGGTTTCTTAAAAAAAATACAATTGATCGATAGCTCCAATGTTTAAATAACTAATTAAATAAAACTAACAATTGGCTTAGGTGTATTCTTGGAGTATATTACAAAGTAATTAGATTATCTACCGATGTAGTCGATTATTTACAATTGTTCAAAAATGTTATTGTTCTCGATAATCTACCGTTATCTAACAAAATTATTTACGAGTGCTTCAGAATTCTTAAATACATTTTAAATATTCTTGTCAGACATATTGATCTAAATTATTAATTGAAATCGATATTCATTTTCTTTTCCGTTTTTTCTATATGCACGAAATATAAAGTGAATTTGGTAAATCCAATTAGTGAACTATTAGAACTTCTTTTCATATAATTCTAATGTCTAATTATTTATGTACGACTTCAGAGCAAAATGCAAAACTTTTGTAATAAATGTTTAACAATTTTAAAAAGTATTTTTTAAAACATAAGTTAAAGAGGAAGTTATCATGTCTGCATCGCTTCTTAAAAATCAAACCATATATAAAAGAAATGAATATTTATACGTTTTATTGAATAAACATTATTTTTAACTATTATACCATGCAAATTTAAGTCAGTTTCGCAAATTTTTTACTTTGCACATATTTTGATTTTTGGTAAAGTGATATAACAATTTACCGTAAAAATACTGAAAATTTACGCTATGTTTTTGTGACACAGTTTTTGTTATAATTTAAAAATAATAAAAAGTAGAAGAAGTTATAATGATTAATCGATAGGCAAAATACGAAGATTATAAAATTAAAATTATAAAAGCTAGATGCTAATATTCGATCTAGGTATATGAGTTTGTCTTACTAAATTCGGCGCGTAACTACTTAAACATACACTCGAACGAATTTTCCATTGTTATTCCATAAATTATTATCGAGTTACGACAAATATTTCCATTAGTTTCGGTATGATGTGTGTATTTTTGATCTCACGGAAAGGTTATTTATCTTTTTTTTTTGAAAAGTTCAAGGTTTTACAGATTACTCTGCATAAAATTGAGCATTATAACTGAGAGATAATAGTTTTTATAATTATTTGGTTAAACATGAAGACTTTTTTTTGAAAAAGTATACAACTGTTCAATACTGATACGAGGATATTTTAATCGAATGTATAATTATAATTACTCATAAAGATTATTGTATTAAATGTCAATGCTTAATTCACCGGTATATTGAAAATGTCCATTGTGTTAATTAAATTTTTGGTAATCAATGGAATTACTATAATTGTCAAATGAATTTTCAAGTGGATTGAAGATACAGACGAAAAAGACAGAAAAATTGTTGAACAATATCGAATCGCGCAAATGAAAATAGAATCGGATGTGTAGAAGCACATAAGAAATTTGTTTTCGTTTACTTCGTGGAATATCCCAGTGATCGAATTTCGCGTATTATGAACTATTTGGAAATGTTTGTCCATCTGCATTATCGCCAACTGTATAAACCAATACGATCGATTAAGGTCCCGTAATACTGCCGAAATAATTCTAAACTTATGAATATTTCGTTATATTTAGATAAAACTAACCTTAAAATAATTCCTCTACAAACGATTGCTCACTCACTGTTTATTTACTCAGCTATACCGCAGCTACTAATACGAAAGTTCCCCATATTTATTTGTAGAAAATAATTATGCATAGATCAATAACCTATAATTTATTTAATCATCATTATTCTTTTCATTTCTTTCTTTTTTTTTTTTTGAACTTCGTCTACTTATTATATGCACGTACGCATATATCTATATGTATATATTTGTTTTATTGATCAATTTTACGTGACCAAGACAACGCTGATATAATAATAGGTTATCATTTAGATAAAATGCAAATGAATTCATATTTTATATATAATAAACCTCTCTACGTAAAACACTTAATACACTTTACGAATACATGTAATTTACTTACGCAATCTAAGATTGATCATGCAATTATTGATTTATAACGTTTAGTACATACGAAAAAGAAAATGTAATATTTAAATCTATTAGAAGGAAAGCACTTATCAATCAAATTTACGGACGTATCCACCTACCAAGATAATGATACAAAATATACAAGAACGTGACATTCGTTCCCGCGTGTATCAATGTAGATTTAACGGTGTAACATTATAAAACTCTCCGTGTGTGTGCCACCTACTTTTTTTTATTATTGAATTTCACATCTCGATAAATTAATGTTTCGTTGCGTCAAAATATTTTTATTGTTATTCTAAGTAGAAAAGACTGAACTCTATTTCATAACCGTGTGTCAACTATCTTTTTTCTTAAATAGATTCGTTCATCTTTAAAAACTATTTGATAGTTCGGTTTGTTTTTTTTAAGAGTCCATGAGCTTCTAAATATATCACTTTGTGATATGTATTAAATAACAAAGAGTTCACTCGGGCGTTTTCAAAATTGTGTTTAATTAATTGACTTACTAAATATTGAACGATCGTATAGTTTGAAAATGTTTATTGTGCGCGGCTGAGTTTTCCTGGTTTTATATAGCGACTTTTCGTTAGTTGTATAAACTTATATAAAAATTAAATTACCCAGTACGTGATAAAGATTTTAAGACAATTAAATTTACGAGTATGCTACACCATTCGTTCGAAAAACTTTTACAAAATTTAATTATAAATTTGTTTCTTTTTTTATTAAAGATTAAAAACATCTTTATAAAAGAGTGGCACGTTTATTAAAAGATACCTAGTAGATACTGAAGGTAAAAAAAGTCACCTAAAACAAAATTGCGGAGAAAATGATCAGTTAAGTATTATGTAATTTAAACTATAAAGCACTTTTTTTATTTTGAAGATAGTTAAATGTTATTTTATTTAAAAATTCCTAGATATTTATTTATCCAAGTGTCTTGATTTCCGAGAATTTCCTAAATATATGGTTTCATCATTTCCCGCATTAATCTTTTTTACTTTTCTTAACTTTACCTTATTGCGAGCTATCTTCGAAATTAATACTGATGTGAAAAAATATATTTTCACTTTACTACGATGAATATAACAAATAATGACTAACCATTTTTTAACTTAATATAATAATTGTTGTTTTAATATAAGGAAAAAGTTATAAAAGTGGAGTTTATGGTCTAAATTTAGAAAAATTAGTAGATAAAAGTATCTGATGCTTTAATTATATTTTTATGATCCTCGTTCTTTACTTCAAGTGTTGATGAAAATGTATATGTACGACGACCACATATTACTAGGAAATTTTATAATATAAGCACGATTTTGTGCAATAAATTTAATTTTTAATGAAATTTAAAAGTGAAACTTTAATTTTCTTTTTTACATAATTTTGGAAAATATATATACACATTATAGTTTCTATTTTGATGAACAATGTGTTAATTTAATATTATTAGGCAGTAATGAAAATATTTCTGTAGTTGTTTAACGCGTAATAGTTTTGCCAACATTATAAATCTTCATAAATGTGTAAATCATGTGCTTGTTTAGTGTAGCCAATCATTATGAAGCACATAAACGGTTAAACTTTATGTAAAATACAAACTAATAAAGTAGATATACATAATCAAGCTTATACTCAAATCTGTTATTAAAATGTATCAATTATATTTTGATTTTAATGTCTTTCCCTATTAATAAGACGAAATATTTTTATAATTTGCTAACTAACGATCTTTAATTACCAGGATTATTGTAATTTTGGCAATACATCTTCTCCTCATGAATAGTTCATGTCCATTTACATCATTCATTCAACCCACGCTATTTTCACCGTATCAGGCAAATCTGTTAATTTCAGTGTACAAGACAGTTTGAGCGTCTTATTTTTAGCAGATGTTAGGAAGCACATTTGCATAACAAATGACAACTCACGTTATTGTACCCTAACAAAAGATTTCGAATTTTTTGAAATATTTCATTGTTGCGTCAGGAAAAGGTAAAGGAAAAGGGTGTATCACAATGATAACAGTGTATATAAAAGCTTTCCCGCGTACTTCATTTCTTTTATAAACCATAATATAACGATTTTACGTATTCGTCGTGGTGCATGATTCCGGACATACGCGCGACGCGTCTAATGCATTTATTTTTATTCGACGGTTTCAGAGTTTTCATGCTCTCGATGAGAGTACGTTTGAAATTTTCGTAAAGCACGCGCACTCTCCAGTCGATCTTTTTTTACCCAAGGAAAACACGCGGCTCGCTCGAGGATTTATTTTAAGTGAACCGTCAGCGCCATGGTTAGACCGACCATTGTACAGTGGTAGGCCTACTAAACTAACTCACCGGTATCTGATTGAGATTGATGTCAGATCTCTCCCTACTCGGACACCTAGTCTCGCCCATTCCAGGAGTCTGACCAAATCTTCGGCTGAACCTTAGCAAATTCCTCATGATCATTGTGTTCATGACGATGATGAGAACGAGTGGCGCCATGAGACTCGCAATGGTATCTATGATACTGACGATCCTCATGGTTTCCAGATACTCGATTTTCATGTCGCAGATCTCGCTGTCCTGGGTTTTAACCATCCCCGCGGTCACGAATGAGTACGAGTGACTCGCCATCGCTAGGATCACCAAAACTAAAACGATTGCTTTTGCTCTTGCGATCGTGCACATGTGTGGCCTGTGAAGTGGATACTGCACCGCTATAAATCGTTCAACCGTAAACGCTACGATCAGCCAAACGCTCAGGCTGCTACAAACCGAACTAACGTACACGACAGTCTCGCACCATCCGTCTTTGTTGAAGACTCGCCAGCCAATCGTATTGTTCAACCAAACCAAAAGTAATGAGAACAGAAAACCAAAGTCCGCGGTTGCCAAAGCTGCCAGGTAATAACTGGAGCTTCGCATTTTCAAGTGGGTTTTGAGGAAGACGACGCACGATAACAAGTTACCCACCAGGCCCAAAAGTATTATAAACGGGATGTAATATTGATGGGAAAAATCTAGCACGAAGTAGAAGGATTGACACTCCTCTATCACTTCTTCCTCTAGTCCTTCGATCGGTTCGAACGTTCTATTACGATGTTGTTGTTGTTGCTGCTGGATCGTTAGGTTCGCCGATCGGCGCACCCGGTTCAGCAGCTCGTGGCGTAACGAGCTTGCGTCGAACAGGGCGCACCTCGTCGTCATACCCAGGAGATTCATCGTCCTGTGATCATTGCGAACGTCAATCTAAACTACCCCTAACTGCCCGATAAATATTCAGTGAGGATATGGATCGAAATGACTCATCCTTGATCGATTCCTGTTTTTTCCTTTTTTTATTTAAACTATTTCAACCGATTGCACTGTTTCGTGTATGTACGTGTATAACACCGGTGACGTTTCGAATCGCGTGCGCGGAGTTGTGGTAGCTCGAGCCGCGCGTAAGTAACTGAGCGGCAGCTACCTTTTGCCCAGTGGACTAGGCTTGCAAGCTCGTCGCATGCGCATTGCGCGCTCAAACTCGCCCCGTCTGCCATTCATGAGAAAATTAATGACACGGGGATTGGAAAGAAATGCAATTATTGTCGCTGCTGGACCAACTCTTTCGTGGACATTTAACCAACGGATGAGTCAAGATATATGACGGTTGGAAGGTCTTTCAAGTTGATGGCTCCATATCCATATCCATATATTTTTTAATCGAATTCTTCGTTTTAACATTTATCCTGTATACTATTATATAAGTATGCATTTATGAATAAATATGACATCTTCTTTAAGAAGTTACTTTTACTTCGATTCGTTTTTTTTCATTGAAATTTATTAAATTTTCACTTGACAGAGTTTGTTAAACGAATTGGTTAGTGCATAAACAGTCTTACGTATGTATAGATTGTAACAATACCAAATTTTATTTTTTGTTTAAAATCGCATTCCAAAAAATGGTTATACGAAATTGAATAGTTTCGGTAAAATAAATGTAAAAAATTTTGTTTTTAATTTGCCAAAAGCAAATTGAATAGTTTCAAAATAAACAATTTTATATTTAATTAACAAAAAAATGTAATATCAAGTCTTATACCTAAAACAGATTTAAGGTTTAATAAATTAAAATTATATTGATACGCATATAATTAATATTGTTATATACATTTTTCTAAATTGTGAGAGTTAATTATAATAAAAAGAATATTCATAAATAAAAACTATATGAGTGAAACAAACAATAGACATAAAACTGAATGTATGAAAAAGTAGAATAATTATAGTTAGGAAAACAATTTTTTATTTACGTTCTATTAGATTCTTATTTTTCATAGATAAAAAAAATTTATTGATCAAGTACGATTATTTTCGGAATATTACAATGTTGTTCGACCTCAGTTACAGATTAAATTATACATATAGTTTCGCATATTTATGTGAAAGCTGTTTTGCTGTCGAAAATAACACACCCTCTTGTCTAGTTACTATATTAGAATATTATTTGTTATTTTTAACCGTATAACGAAGTTGACACAAACCGGGACTATTGATGTTTCTTTTACTAATTATAAATTCATGTACTAAAGACGAAAATAATTAGAAAGATACGTAGCAACGCCCTCGTTCAAATAAAACAACAGAATATACATGTATAACTTTTTCATATAAATAAGTTACCTGTTAATTTCTATGTTACTGTTTAAATATTTGATTAAACATTTTATGATTAAAATACAAACAGGAACAAAAGACAGGAATAAAAGTTTAATTGTTTGTTAATCATAATATTCAGTTAATAAATGGTAATTGAACTAATTAATTATATCCATTATTTCGTAATTAATATAATGATTTTGTTCAAGATCTCACAATGTTCTGACAAATTTTCAAGTTACAATATTGAAATAATTTATATGCAACCCTATAATCAACTAAAACGTAATTAATAGATAAATCAAAAGGATCATAAAACTTTATAACCCCCTAAACAGACAATCCCTCGGCGTATCAAATATCAAAGGCATTAAAAAAAAAAGTTTAACAGCGACGAAAAGTTGATGGAAGATTACGTCTCGAATTAATGAACCATCGCGTCCTATATCGACGTCTTTATATACCAAGATTTTGCCAGATAGTAATTCATATCTTAAGTTATCACTCAACGTCGTCATGGATGGATAATTAGAATCGAAGGCCATCCAAGATAAAGATGTGAAATGTTACGCTAATCAACCAAGTCGATCAAAGAGATTCCATGGATACTTTTCGTATATATACACACACACGTGCACACGTACAGAGAGAGAGAGAGAGAGCGAGAGTGGACACACACAAACACAGAGAAAGTGACGTATATAGAGGAATGACCAAGGGGTCAGCTTTTCAGCTGCTTTTTTTCGATCCCTTGTGACTCCCCTAATTTCTTGTATGGCGCGAGCGCGCGCGTGCAAGAATCCAAAGAGACGAGATCAGTGAAATTAATTTTCGCACGCCCTCGTCTAATTATGAGGCTCTTCTTCTGATAACGCGGTTGAGATTATGGACCCGACGACGGTAATTATTATGTAGATACTTACTAAACAAACCGCCGGTGAGAATTTTATGCCGAGGATAAAACAAAAAATAAGGAGGTCTACCGATCGATCACGTGTGCTTATATATATATATATATATATATATATATATATATATGTATACGTAGCCTATGTTTATGTATTGGTAAGCGACGCTAAGTTAGATTGACAGTATTACGGTGTCACAAATAGAAAATAAATAAGAGTCCCGTGTGGAGTTTAAGCGAGCTAACAATTAAGTAAGCATTGATTTATTTTTTGTTACCACCCTCAGATTATCTGAAAAGAAAGTATGTTCTCTTTTTTCGAAAATAATCATCAGAACTGTATTTGAACGGCACAAAAAATGTTGGCTATATTACCTACGTTTCCGCGTGTAGCTTTTTTTATATGCCGTTTTTTTCGTTCTACTACGATATTCTTGGATATCGAGTGTTTCATTTGATATTATTGTAGCTCGAGAAATTCATAGTCACGAAGTTCGTTGAATATTTAGTCTATTTTTATTTGGTAAACATGATAGGCTTTTTTTCTTGGATTACTTCTTAACGTGTACTATTGAAATAAAAGTGTTTAATCGTAGATATATAAATAATTAACGAAAATAATATTTAAAGTATTCAAAGACTGATATGTTAGTAAATACATACACACTTATGTGTATGTTTCATTATTTCAAAAATTAAAACGCATCATAAATTATTTTGTGTTATGTAGTATTCACGAAAGTCATACCTACTTAATCTCCTACAGTTTGATTGAATTTTTTTGCAATATTTGGATAAGTAATATACTTTTTTAAAGTATCAATTTTTTGCTTTGTGAAATTTGTCATGTGCTACGAACATCCCTCTTCAGTTACCAAAACAAAGTGTCAAAACCGGAAACTTTAAATTTTGTATAAATACTAAATTAATTCTAGAAAATTGCGAGTATACAATATTGTATGTTATATATTATATATATAAAATGTTTTCCAATATTTTTGTTTCGCACACAAACAAAAAATTTCGAAAACTCAATGAAATCTAACTTCAGAAATATTTTATTAAATGAAATAAATATTTATATTTATATTAAATAAATTTTATTTCAATCTACGCTATATTTATTCAGTTCAATTGAATATTTTGTCAAATACTTGGGAATAAATATTTTATTAAAATCAGTGAATTTCCTGCGTGTATATATATATATGTTCAATATACAAACTTTAAATTAGATCCAGTTGCAAAGTTGCGCAGTTTAAGAAGTAACACAAAATTTATTTTATAAGCATTAATTCCAATGTTACTTTAATGTTGAAGTGCAATAATAGGCTACCAATATCAGTCCTTGTAAGTTTATTCCAAGTATAAAAGAAAATAATTTAACACAATTACAAAAGTTATTTGCTCACAATAACGAATTTCCATTAAACGTACCAATTTTATTCGTGTATTACAAACATATTTTCATTGCACTTAAAAATTTTAATTATACATATATATATTATATGTACCATAAAATTTAATTAATGCCGGAAAGAACCTCCCTATCTCAAAGTCTATTTCAATCAATTTAAATCCATCCTCCCTTCGAACATTCTACCCTCTTGAACAAATTCGACACTCTCCACCCTTTCATTTCCAAGTGTGCGGAAATAAAAGCCTTTTCCTTTATTTTTCGACCCTGGATACGCCAAGGGAAAATATATGCGGCGCCTGCACGCAATGCGAATAAATGGCAGCAACGTCGACATATGCATACAACCATTCTACTATACGTATATACGTATACTTGACATGGGTTGTACTTTTTTTACTGCGTGTGACAGCTTGCAAGCTTATCCTTGCAGTTAGGTAAGAGTTTCTATTATTTTTATTACACCCATTATTTTTTTGTACAAACACTATGTAATATTTGTTCATAAAATTAATAAAGAAAATTCCAATGAATGAGCTTTTTTTATAATAAATACCAAAAACTATATGTCTACGTACTTGTGTCTCAACCGAAACGGTATACTTTAGAAGCAAAGATTTTTGAAGAAGACAAGCAATCAAACGAGATTTAGCTCTTAAGCTTTATTGAGTCTTATAAAAATCAAATCGTAGAGTCACGTCAATTCTTTTAAAAGTCTTTCTGTCCAACTAAATCAAGTCTCCGTGGCTTACCCCGCGCATCAAATACAAAGGGAATCCATACAAATACTGTAGTATGGCTTACGTCTGTCGGTAATATATCCATAAAAGGTACCTTAAAAAGTCAAGCGAAAAATAATAACTTCAATCTATCTTAAAAATCTGACTAGTGCTATGTGATTCCAGGTTTGATAATCCTATAAGGTTTTAAAATAATAAAAATTTACACATTTTCAACAATTTAATATTATAAAAAAAAAACGTTTATCAACATGGTATGCAGAAAAAGTAAATAATTAAATTTTAACTAGATTACGCATTTACTTTCATAATAATATTTTTT
This sequence comes from Theocolax elegans, assembly GCA_026168455.1. NCBI lineage: Eukaryota > Metazoa > Arthropoda > Insecta > Hymenoptera > Cerocephalidae > Theocolax > Theocolax elegans. The sequence goes on along the minus strand of CM047425.1, from coordinate 14,100,158 downwards.
AATTCTTATTTTGTAATTCAACGAAACCAACGATTAGATATATTAATATGCACTGTGTAAGCAAACACGTATTCATTGATTACAGATATTGTAGTTATACGTTATTGCCTATGCTCTGTTTATTATCGCAATTCAGTATATTGGTTAAGCGCTTCGAGTATATTACTTTGTTCTTTAAAAATCTATTAAATGACGTTTTATGTCTATTAAATGAGGCGAATGACGTTCGTTAAGATTCACAAGTATCAAAGAATATATTTCAAAGAATCAGTGGGAAATGATTTTCATTTTTTTTTGGTTTGGTCGATTAGTCTAATGTGGATACTTATTTTTTTCTTCACAGTGAATTTTGAAACTTGATACCTCGTTTTCAAGAAAAACCGATGGTATTAGAACGTAATCCTTCATATTTTGTGAACTGTAAGCCAATCCTTGATTAAATTCAATTAATCAATCAGTAACTAAAGTTGTTATTAACGACTAAGACTTTAATCACCTTCTAATCAAATATTAACTATAATTCTTGATTAAACCAATAACTTGGATAAACGTCATGTAATGTTATTAAGTAGTGAACATTAAAATTATTAAAACAATGATAAGTAATTTTGAATAATTTTATATCTTACACATTTATATCGTATTACGTTTCATTGGGTTACAGTTGAACAACAATTAGAAAGACGCAGGCAAATTAAATTTTAATTAAAAGTTTAAATCTAATAAGAGAAAACGTGAATTTGTTAATTTCGTGAAAAAAAATTATAAACATTTCAACAATTTTTTATTAATTGCAGTGTGTAAAGTTTAAATCATACTATTTAAACAATAAAATTTTCGAGAATTTGAGGAAAACGTAAACAAAAATAGAAACTTGTTGTTCGCGTGGAGAGTAACACGAATATACAGGTCGAGGCGTACGAAAAAGGAAACATCGGTTTTAAACGACTTTTTGGTTAAACTTCGTCGTCCTTCCAATTACACGTGGAACCAAAAGTTGAAAGTTAACACCTAACTAAAATGCAACTAGTGCTAACCAGATTTTGTGAAAGTTTAAGAATAGCTCTGATTTGGTCGAAAATATAACGTAATAAAAAAAAAGAAGTATTTATTTCGACAGTGCTACAAAGTCTTGCAAGCCGCGTGCACGCGATTAAAGGGCAAACCACCTTTCACTCGGGTGCACACATATATCCTGAATCCTAAATCCATAACGATGGGTCAACTGTATGGCGAGTACGACACAAGCACTCATGAATGGTAAGTGCCACTATTATCCAACGTTTCTTCATCACGAACTACATAGAGCTGTTTATGATAAGTAATCTGCACGCGGACGGCTGTTATCCTCTTTTATTTTATGCTTCTTTGAGTTATACGACTCAGGGTTGCGGTTATGTCTGCCTCCAGGGAAGAGAGAGCGAGAGAAAGAGAGAGAGGGAGAGAGATATGAAGGGAGCTTGCAGTGGAATAAAACCTTCTTACTCAGATGCTCGAATAAATCCGAGTAGGGCAAGCTCACCGATACAGCAGTTTTCCGGGTAGTATAAATGCTCGTAGAAGCGCATGATCAAGCTCTTCCTTACCTTTTTTTTCTAGTCGTTGATTAGGGGAATATGTTGCGGATGATTGTGTGAATTATTTCGGAATGACTGGGCATGGCGTTTTGCGGGTAGAGGTAAAATGTAACGCGCTACCTCGTTAATGTAGGTCATTGAGAAACGAGGTAGTTGATTACGTGAATTTGAAGTTACTGCTACGTTTTCAATGACCTGTTTTATAATACTATTTTTTCGTTACGAATTTTGTTTCATAATTGTCATACGAGATAAATTAGCGCTTTCGGTACTTTTCGTTGTTTGTAATGACTTGTTAGTTCGTTATACCGTTGTAGTTTATTTTAATGAACGTTAATTATCTACTTTTTAATATAAAGGTTCAGTAACTTTACTCGTTTAAATATTAGTTATATAGTTATTTTATTTAGTTGTAAATTATATAAGGTTGATGAATTTCACGTTTACGTCGTGCACAAAACGCATGTAAGAGAAAAAATTGAATAAATGGAGAAGAATATAAACGAGTCAAAAATTAAATAAATTGTCATATTCTGATTGTTAAAGTTCAACAGAATTTTATTTTTTATTGTAAATATTGCGCGTGCGGTGGAAGGTAAAGGTACCTAATATGGAAAGAGTCCAATTTTTTGTTTCAGACATTTGTTATATTAATCTGAGTATACAAACAATTACTAAAAAGCGTAGTATAACATTTATTTCAAATTGTTTGCCACATTTGCGACTAAAAAATTATTTTTTGGTACAATTATTTTTTATTATAAAATATACACTTCAGATTATAAATTATAAATTATACACTTCAGATATTAAATTTTTGGATATGTCTTTAGTATTTCAGACAATGTATTTCAGTAGTTTTTTGCTACAATACTATAAAATAAATTGTAGGTAATATTTAGTAAAAATTTATAAGTTTTTTTTTTATTTATTTAACTTATAATAGTTTTATTACAGCAGTAACTATAAATTATATCGTAAACTTGTTAGAATAAAAAATAGACATAGGGAGATTTGTACACCCAAAATAAAATACGTTACGATTATATATTAAAAATTTAGTCGTATATGAATCACGTAAAGTTATAGTTTAGTTTAGTTTAATTTAGTTTACTTTTTTTTTAGATAGTTTTACATGGCACATAAAATTAACTTTAATTAATTTTTGTAGTAGATACCTCCATTATATTGTTTGAAAAACTCTTTTTTTAATGCCATTAATTGATTAGAATTAATCATCATTAATTACAATATTGCAATTTAAAAAACATTTATTAAAAGCAAAGTTATACTGCAAAGAATATTTTTGGAAAGGCAATCTATCAATATTAGCTAATAACCATAACTCTGAAAATGGGAACGTAACATGAACTTTAATCAAGGTTCGATGGAATCCTTCCGACACTGATCCGGATTGGAACATCAGCAAAGGATCACGACAAGCGTTGGTACATTTTCGATGGACCAGTCGACGCGGTATGGATCGAAAACATGAACACGGTCCTTGACGACAACAAAAAGCTTTGCTTGACGTCTGGAGAAATCATACGACTTACGCCATATCAAACGATGATGTTCGAAGTGGCTGATCTACGAGTTGCGTCCCCGGCAACTGTATCTAGGTAATGACTTTTTTTCATTTTTATAGGCTTCTAAGAGGTTAATCAATTACTAATTATTCTTTGATTTTTTTTAATAAATCTTTATTATTTATTATTTTTGCTATATAGGAATTTCCAAAATATTTATCTTAAAAGTCAATTACAAAAAGGTGTTTAAAACTATTTTATACTCGCTTGTTTTGATTTTCAAAAACTTAACCTACTAGTGCATTAATAAGATAAATACGACAAGTGTCCAATAAAATTTTGAGGTCAAGGGTAAAAAAATGTACCCAGGAAATATTATCTATGTATAAAAGCCCATAGTCAATACCTCTATTAAAATAGCCTAAATTATATTCATTTATTATACGCAGACCAGTTTAAAATAAGAAATTAATACGCAAATATTAACGATTAATTTCTTTTAAATTAAAAATATATCTTAACCCTTTAAAGTTACAGAAGCAACACCGTGTCAGAGAGCATAAAGTCGTGCCAATCTTTTTAACCTTTTTAACCACACTTCCTTTTTTTTCTCTCGTCCAATACCGGAGCACTTTATTTTCCGGCGCTCACGAAGTTTCATTTTCGCCGTCGTTCGAGCGGTAACTCGTTCACTCGGCGTATCAGTCTCGAAGCCAATAGACCGTCAGACGTCTAAGAGAAACATGTGTTTCGAAACGCCTTGCGTCTTGAAAATTCAGGGCATCTTCGGCAAGTCATGCTTGTACGTTTGGTTTTCTGCGCTTGGCCGCGTCAATCATATGGACGTTTAATTGTTTTTTTTTTTTCCTTTTTTTCCAACCGGTGAAAGAGACGGTTATAAATAGAGTTAATGGAGAGAAAGAGACAATTATATTGTTCTCTCAAAGTCTTCTTTTCTTCGTATTTAGATTAAATAACATTTGCAATTTTCATTGAATTTCTTTTTAGCTTTTATATTTACGTATGACATACTTACTTCGAAATCCGTTTAAATGTGGATATAAGATGAGTTTTTGTATTAATTTCATATTCTACATTGCAATAATATATAATTGTATATGATAATATGCTATATATTTTAGGTAAGAGTAATAATCTCGATGTCAGTCAACAAAACCATAATATTCATTTATTTCTCCACTATATTGCATGATACAGATTCATTGAAACATTGCTAAATAAATAAATATCATGGTTTTGTTCACCAACACCGACATTATTATCCTTTCCGGAAAAATATTATTTATTGGCAAAGAAATAATTGGGTAATATTTACTATAATTAAATGTATAATTATCAAATTCTCAATTCTTCGGATGTATCGATTAAATGTCTACTTTCAAGTGGAACATTTCGCACAATATATTTCATTATTTGTTTAAAAAATGTTATACGTACTTTTAGAAATAGGTATCTTTTTATCTGCTAAATATGGAATTTCGAGGATTTTTAATTGAATATTTATATTCTGCATAATCTCTGTTATTAAATGAAAATACAATTATTAAAATGAAAGCTCATATATTTCAAGAATGATACATGTGTACGTGTGTGTCGGTCTATCTCATCCACAATGAAACGGCTTTTTTTAAACGACCGCAATTTTATCTTCTTTTAAATTCCAATATATGTTGGATCTTCGAACGTTACTTCGTAAAATAAAAATTAAGCTTTCCACTTTATTTTCTGATACAATATACGTTTGCATCTGATGAAGTAAAAATATACATAAATTGAACAAATTACACTTATTTTTATTAAAAAACATGATGTTTGTTAGCTTTTTAAATTGTAAAAATGCGTAATTATATAGATCGAAATTTAAATAACGTATGTAGTTTTTTGGGTGAATAATAACAGTACTAAAATTAGCGCAATCGAGTAAATAAAATTTAAATATGAATTTGAAATAGATAACAATACTACCAGTGCAATGTCAGGAAACATAGAAAAACTGTTTGATTAAGTAAATATTCCATCAACTCCACCCAAAGTACTATGTTTACTCGCTCTCGGCATAATTTTCTTTGTCAGGCACAATAAAACAATTATTCACCCTTTTTCTGTTACTAAATAAGTCACCCACCAGATTGTAAAAAAAGTAAAACCAACATATTCCAACCATTTCTCAAACCCAGAAAGCCGTAGGAATTAACCATAATTAATGACACCTGGTCTTTTAGATGCGGCATGGTCTACCTCGAACCGCAAGGACTTGGGTTAAATCCTTTCATCGACTGCTGGGTTGCACGATTGCCCTTTGTAAGTAGCAACATTACCTATTTCTAAATTAATATTCACACTTTAATCGAACGAATAAATAATTTTTCAAACATTTTATATTCTAGAGTTAATTAGTATATGCATTTTAATGTTTTTAAACGATACCAAGTAATCACATCGTATACATATCCACAAGCTCGAGTAAAAATTTTATTCAAGTTACATATATATATTTCTAAACAGGCGATTACAAATGATTAAAATGTTAACTTGTGTTAATCGTGTAATCTATGTTATTAAAATTCACAGCCTGCATCGTACTATGCAGCCGAGGTGTCGAAACTCGCATATCTCTTTTTACCATCGAGTTTGAGATTTCTGCGGAAGAATCTGGTTGAAATAGTACCGAGCGTTGATTCGGGTCTCGTACGGGCTTACACAAATCTCATGGATTACCAAATCAGAACGAACAAGAGCAATGACGAAAAGGAATTTCCAGGTATCAATGCCAGGTTATGTACTATTCAATTTGAAGAATTCGTTCAGTGATTCCTTTGATCGGCGACAGAATCAAACAACGAGTGAATTTCATTCGGCTCGAATTAACTCTTTGTAACATGACACTATGGTCACTCAGGATTCTCCAATATTTCATTAGTTTTTCGTGTCTGCTTTACTATCGCTTTCGCGATTAACTAACCGTAAATTTACTAAGAAATTTCGTGCTTGTATATATATTTCTTTAATGTTTAATTTTTTAAAAACTCAATAGCTCTTGAGTCAATCTATTGATTTACTCTATTTTATTTTTGCACAGGTACTTCTAATTCCCTTGAAAATAAGTAATTAATAATTAAAAAATTATGCGCATTATTCCTAAATTTGATTTTGTAATACAATACATACATTTGTAAATTGGATGAAACTTGTTAAAAATAAGATTTTATAATCACTTATAAAATATTAAATAACTGTAAACATGATATATATGCTTATACTTAATAAAATAATAAATTAAATAATAAATAAATCGTAGAATTAAATAAATGTTAATGATTTGAATTTAAATAATTATATTTAAAAAATTACATTATTTTGAATGTACGAAGTGTTTAATAGAGTTAAATGGTATGTCAATTATGCACAAGTAAATATTGTATATTATTTTGTTTTATTTTATTTGGAAGAAAATTATTAAAAATTAATAAAGCTTTACAAACATCATTAAAATGTTAAAATAATACCTCTTTATTAAGTTGATTGATATAAATTAAATTTTGTATAGCTAATTTAGGAACAGGTATAAACAATCTTATTAAAATTAAGTAACTATAGTGTAACGTATCCATCGTTTATTTTTAATTCAAGGCAATACAACAAAAACTAAATAAAAAAATTTTTAGTAAAAGCAACAGTTTTATATCAAATGAAAATCACATATACTAACTGTATTTGTGATATACATAAACATTTTCTCTATGTAAAAATAATAGTAATATGAAATATTCCTAAGAGAGTAATATAAATTAATATTTGCAATTTAATCTATAGCAAAATTGTTGGAAGCTTGGTCAGCTTACGCACTCATTTGGAGCATCGGTGCCACTTGCGACTCCCATAGTCGATATCTATTTAGCGAATGGGTACGAGACATACAGAAAAAAGCTAATCATCTCATGCCTTTTCCACCCGAAGGCCTCGTTTACGATTACAGGTAAAACATTAATTGAATTTAATTTATCTGATATACAGTCCACTTAATTGAAGCGTCTTAATGAAAAGAAACTAATTATCCTGACAGAAATGTTATCTAGTTTCATCGATAAGCTACCTTTTACGGAAAACTGAATATTACTAGTCTGCATCAAATTAAATTAAATTATACAAATTTAATTAATTACATAAAACTATTTAGCGGGCATTTATATGATTTGATATTTGTCTTATGAGTTATCATAGAAATTCCTCAAAACGAAATAAATTAAAAATTTTAATAAATAATATAATATATTGTTACAGTAAAATAAACAAATAATAGAGATTTTCTCGAGCTTAATACTAGATAAAATACATATCGTCCTTTAAAAAAATGATGTAAGCCTCTTAAAACGTGTAACGTATCTATCGTTTATTTTTAATTCAAGGCAATACAACAAAAACTAAATAAAAAAAATTTTAGTAAAAGCAACAGTTTTATATCAAATGAAAATCACATATACCAACTGTATTTGATATACATAAACATTTTCTCTATATAAAAGTAATCGTAATATAAAATATTCCTAAGAGAAATATATAAATTAACATTTGCAATTTAACCTAGCAAAATTGTTGGAAGCTTGGTCAGCTTACGCACTCATTTGGAGCATCGGTGCCACTTGCGACTCCCATAGTCGATATCTATTTAGCGAATGGGTACGAGACATACAGAAAAAAGCTAATCATCTCATGCCTTTTCCACCCGAAGGCCTCGTTTACGATTACAGGTAAAACATTAATTGAATTTAATTTATCTGATACAGTCCACTTAATTGAAGCGTCTTAATGAAAAGAAACTAATTATCCTGACAGAAATGTTATCTAGTTTCATCGATAAGCTACCTTTTACGGAAAACTGAATATTACTAGTCTGCATCAAATTAAATTAAATTATACAAATTTAATTAATTACATAAAACTATTTAGCGGGCATTTATATGATTTGATATTTGTCTTATGAGTTATCATAGAAATTCCTCAAAACGAAATAAATTAAACATTTTAATAAATAAATATAATATATTGTTACAGTAAAATAAACAAATAATAGAGATTTTCTCGAGCTTAATACTAGATAAAATACATATCGTCCTTTAAAAAAATGATGTAAAGCCTCTTAAAACGTCATATGATTGGTCGGTTGATACTGACGTGGTTACATGTGCCGTAACATACCCAGTTATTGATCAATTAAGGAAAATCCGTACGTTCATAAAATAGTTTCATGGTAAAAAGGCTAATAATTTTATATATGTTGACGCATACATAAAGTATTAAACTTCTTTTTAACCATCTCAGAAAAATAAAATAACTGCTATTTTTAAAGTAAGCAACAATCAAAGAAAAAAAAAGCGGGAAGTAATAATTTCTGATCAGTAAATTTTCGGTACGTATATCAATTCCTAGTTAATCCTACTAACCAATTATTGATTGTTTAACCTTTAAATTGTGCGTAGCAATAACGTTTAGATTTATGTAAATCTTATTATTTTATTGAAATAATATACTGATCAGAAATTGGTTCATGATCGATAATTGGGTACCTCACGGTATATGGAAACGGGCATAACAAAAGTTATTAAAAAGAAGTGGGCTTTGGAAAAGTATGTAACCTGCTCTAAAATTAAAAGATTTAATAGAAATGCAAAGTGCGCGCTTGCGCACAACATAGCTTCTAGTATAATTATAAAAATTATTTCCACATATAGTATTATTAATGAAATTATATAAAAATACTAAACTGTATAACCATCACACATTGATGTAAATCTATATAGTTCCACTACATACAATTATGTAGTATGATCTTAAACTATTTAATTTTGTATAGTATGCAATATAATTTTCTACTAGAGTATATATTTTTTTTATAAGTACTCACATCTTTCGTTAAGGTAATTTAATCAAATTATTTGTAAAGATCTTACCTCTGTATTTCTACATTATATATAATTTTTTTTCAATATTTTATTTTGCTCAATGACAATCATATTGTATAAATAGTAATTAAATGTTTTACTATACGAGTTATCGAACTTCGATTAGGGATATGATTTATAGCTGTATTTACAGAAAATGGTTATAAAACGTGATTAATCATAAAAATACAGCCTCCTCGTAATAAAATATAATAATTAAATACCGACAATTTTCATATATTGTTGCAACTCATCGTCCAATTTACTAAAACAATATTATTGTTTCGAATATAAATTGTGTAAAAGTAATCAGTTAAAAACAAGAACTCATGTAAAATATAGTAGAATACTTTTTTGTTTATTTATTACATTACCTATATATATTGTTAATCCATTTACGAATTATGTGAAAGATTTTTTTAATCATTAAAAATAAAAGAATTTTTTTTATTGTAATTTTAAAAGTTGATAAATAATTTTTATTAACTTGAATGATCGAAAAATTTAGATTTAACGGAAAGAAAAATTATTGGCTCGATTACATTATTACGTGCGTAATATATGGCTTGTGTTGTTACAAATCTAGTGCTGGATTGTCTAAGTAATAAAGCTGTATAAGTACCGATAAAAATATACGTCATACTTGACATCTCATTTTAATGATGAAAAAGAGGCAAGAAAATATAAGTCGTTTAATCTCTGCGACAGATATTTATATAGTTTAAGAATAGTCAGGTAATATTAAAAGTTTTTATCAATTGCTGATATTAAAACTCTACTCATAAAGTGACGTCTCTGAGAAACATATTGATGGAGGATATTTTTTTATCAAATATAAAGTAACAAAATATAATGTAAAAAATCAAGTAAAAATAAAATTTTAGAAATCTATTTTTGTGACTGTTTTGATATGACTAGCATCGAAATAGTTTAGATATATTTACAAGCAGATGTAGTATACAAATACTCTGAATTAATATGGCAAATAGATACTATAACGTTAATAAAATATTTTAAATTAACTGACTCTTTTCATGGTAGAAGAATTGTGATAACTTCATATTACTCTCATAAATTCAGATTTTTGAATATAAATTTTAAAACAAAATTATTTACAATAATTTAATAAATATGTATACTAGTTAAAAAAAATTATTAAATATATTTTTAAGCTTAGTTTTGATTACAGTTCTTTGATACACTTCAATTTTTTTCCAGAAATAGTAAACTATTGAAATATTTGCATAAAAAATATGGTTAAGTGTATACAAAGTTTAAAGTTTAAAATAATATTATAATACACATTGTGATGTGAATTTTCCATTTAGCTGAAAAATCTCAGTTTAGACGATTGGAATTGATGATGCCCAAAGCTGCGAGAAAATCCATTTATTTTCTCCAGTATCAAACGACGGACAAATCATGGTTCTTGTATTTACAACCATGTTTTGTTTCCTAACAGTAACATTTCGACGAAACGTATACCTACACTCGGCTAAACTGACAAAGACACGCACTTGAACGGGGTAAAAACAAAGGGACTTTCATACATTCTATATAACAATGTACTGGACGTAAAAATATATATAAATATATACATCGTTTCCTTTTATAAATGGAATATCGTATTACAGAAATTAAATGTTAATTTATTACATTTGAATAAGATAATTTGTTTGTAGATTAATTCTACAATCGTAATCATATTGGTATACGTGAGTTACTTTAGTAAGAACAGTTGTATTAATTAGTTTTAACAAAATTTAATAATAGTTTTATCGAATATCGTCGTTTTCAATTGTATCGATATTTCGCGACTTTCTCTGTTTTTAACTGTCCTACTTTTATTTTATTACTAATATGAAATATACTTCTTTGGATTTAATTGCATAATGGCACAGTATTTTTTTTAATTATATTTAATATTTTTAAAAACCTAATTAATTATAGTGCTACATTAAATTAAAATTTTATGTAATTTTATTTAGTCCGATTATGTAGCTCGAAATTGCTTTGGCAGCTAATATTCTACATTATTGTATGGAAATTGATTAATAAATGAAATTTGTATCACATAAGTAAATTAAAATTCATCAATTTAGATTATAATTAAGGTTTTAATTTAATAAAGATATAAAATACATTACATTACATATTGTACTTATACAATCAAATATACGTATTATATTCATTATACTATAAGTCCATGTAAAAAATTCTCATGCGCATTAAGGATATTCAATTATTTATAATGAATATCATCCGTATGTGAATCTGATGAATAAACAACTTACAAAATGTGAATTTAGTTCTTTTATGAAATGTTTAACCAAAAGTTTTCTTTTGATACATCAACGTTTTCCAATACGTGTCGGTTTGCAATAAAAAACACGATCTCGTCTAAAATGAATAGTCAATAATTAAGCTCGGTTTGTACAATTTAATACTGAGTTGTCTGAAAAAATATAGTAAAAATTTTACTAACATGTTTTTCGAACACTTCGAATGCTGAGAAGTTCGTACGGAACAATTCGCTAGGGAAATTTCAAGTGAAGCACAATATATTACTTTCAATGCGAACTTTGCCCTTCGATACTCTTGGTAGTCTGTGAATTGTCCGGATTTCAAATACTACACTGTACTCTAAATTCGCAATAGATTTGGAGATCCTTGGGAAATTATGTTGAAAATGTGCTTTGTCCTCAATTCCTTTTTGAGATTTTTTACTCAAATTTAATCCTAAAAATTATTGGCTATAACGTTGGTTTTGAAGTAAAGCTTCTTATGCTTATGAGAGCACTATAAAATTTTTAAAGCTTTTAAAGTAAATGGATATTTGATCATCATTATTTTTCCAATAAAAAATGGTTTTTGTATAAGATACATAGTATTGTGATTATAACTACACAATTAAAAATTTAAACTATTCAAATAGTTTTCCCCACAATTGAGCTAAAAAAATGTTTAAAGTACATACACACTAAAAAAATATATAATACTCTAGTTGTTATATATGTTTTAGTATTTTGACCTTATAAATTAACTATAAATTTAAATGCTCATTGTATTATTTATTAACATTTAGAAGGATTTATTCATTTTAATAAATAATTATCATCGAAATAATTAATATAAATAAATGGTAATATATAATACAAATATTAATTGACGTATGATAAATATAAAAAATGCACAAATACCTTGGGAATTTTGTTTGTTGTAAATGTAATTGTAGTATTTTTCAAAAAAGATTGATTTATCGTTTGGTAATATGTATAAAGTTATACATGTATCGGTCTGTCCGAATCACTTTAATTTTATACTGTACTTATAAGAACATTGTAAATTTCAGATTACAATGCGACGATATAAATGAAGTAGGCGAAGAAAATGCACCACGATGGGTGAAATGGTTAGACAGCGTGTCTGATATTATAATCAATCCAGACGTGAAATTTTCAGGTATTTTTATCCACTTTTTCTTTTCCACTATTTCTTTAAAGATGTGAAATATATTACAGAGTTGTGCATGTAAAAAAAATTAATTTGCATTCTCTACGGTATTGAAACTACTGAATATTTCATAAAATGTATATTTATAAAAATTAAAATAAAATCAATTGTTGTAATTAAGCAAACGATGTGTATATATCACAAACGTGGTTAATATTCATGTTTGATTTACATTATTCCTCTTCATTTGCTGCTTTTAAACGTACGTGATTCTGCATTGAAACGTGTAAAAATTAATGCGTTCTATTAATCACGGTTCCATTGATTTGTTAAAGTAATGTACATTGTTTGTTTTAACTCTAACTGGATTTATTTTATGTTATTATGAAAACTCATTTTTATCATTTAATCGTTTTTATTATATGTTAAATACAGATTCATAATAATGGGAATCTGTTATTTTCTTTTTATGCAACAGTTGCTTCATAGAGGAAAATAATTATTATGTGTTTATTGGACTAAACTTAATTCATGGATATATTTTATTTTATACCACAAAATTTGTATTTTTTTTACATATTCAAAAATTAAAAGTAGAAGAAAAAAATAAGTGAAGTTAACAATAAATAATAATGTGAAATAGCGTATCATTGATAAAGTACTGATAAAATCGATTTACTAATTATTATAACGCTCTAGAATGTAATTAACATAGATATTTCGATAGTCAAAATAATTGTAATAATACGCTGAATACAATTTACTTATCGATTATTTTAAACTTCATATTCGGCTCATTTAAGAATATTATTAGCACTTGACAATGTATCACTGATTTGTTATATTGGTAATTTATGTATATACTAATTATTTTGAAATGACACTAACATAGATATCGAGGTCCCAACAATCGACACTGCGCGCAGTTACTCTTTGATCGATTGGCTTTTGACAAGTGGTCTCGATGTCTTGTGTATTGGGCCAACGGCTAGCGGCAAGACTTCAACGATCACTGGGAAACTTTCGCGCGATATGCCGAAAGGGTACATATGTGAGTTTATTATTTTCTCTGCACGGACATCGGCTGCTCGAACGCAGGTCAGTTGTTTATATAATTATATTTCTTCTATTTATTGTGGATATTTATTACGTAAAAAATATAACGGTGCGGTCGATACAGTTTATTTCCAAAAATGTAAAATGTTGTATTTCTTTAACACCTGCATTTAGGAAAATCCAAAACAATTCCGAAATAAAAATTAATTTACATAAAAGATATTATTTAATAGCTATTAATGTTTTAAATATATGGAATTCTTTAAAATACGTCAGAAAATGGGTTTTTGTAAAGAAATCTTTACACATTCTAAAACAAGTGCAGATTTCTTTAAGAGTAGAAAGATTAAAATCCTCAAAGGATACAAATTTGAAAATTAAAACGGACATTCCGTGTAATCATGAGTAGGCTGTCCTTACAAAGGACTCATTCACTCTATTTTAAGTTCTACAGACATATATTAATCATTTTAATTTTCATGCTTTATTCAGTATTTCGCAATTTTCTTACAGTAATGTCACCAATTTATATAAAATGTTATTTAAAATGTTGTAATTACAATTTTATATTTAAAAATCAATATATATATATATATATATATATATATATATATATATATATATATATGGGTGGTTCTCTGTGACATCGAAGATGAAAAAAATAAATATTGCTATAACTGTGGGAATATGTTTTAGAGGTATCCAGTAGTTCTCCTGAATTTTTTCAGATTTTTTCTGGGCCATTATTTTAAGTTACAGAGAGTCAAAGTTGACATTTTAGCACTTTTTTGCATTATATGCCCATTTTCATGAATTTTTAGCTCCCAGGGGATGCATTTTTCACTAAAAACATAAGTATGACTTTTTTTGTAAAATTTTCCGAACTTTTCATTAAAAATACTTTTAAAGACATAAATGTATGCTGTCACACTCTTGTAAGCCATTTAAACCTTAAATAGTAAAAATCAGCAATTCTGCTCCGGACTCTGGTAACCTAATACTGTCTAAAAGATGTCTTTTTATAGTCAGAAACTGCCTAAAAATTTCCAGAGTGGGTCTAAATCATTAAGATCACTTATGGTCAAAATATCCGGAAAAAGTGCCCGAAATATTAATAGAAATATATATTTGTTGCCTTATAACGATGAATCTATTAGCATGATCATTGCATAAAAATTTGTGCACTTACCTTGGAGTGGTAGAAAAGTATCTCCACTTGTTTCAGTATCCATCTAATCCCCTGTAAGCTGCTAAAAATACAAATATTATTATACAAATGTAAAAAATTAATTTTTAAACATTTATAATGCTGGATTTTTAGTTTTACATCCCTTACAAGAATTATAATACTAATCTGAAGGATTACTATAAATATATAAACATCATTATTACAATAACTGAATATACGTATTTAATACAAAAGATATATAAATAAATCGGATATATAATTATAATGAATAATATGATAACGTGACAGTGACAAGTTTGTGAAATCTAAATAATGTATTGCTGAATAATAATAATAATGTTGATACTTTTATAGTAATCCTTCAGATTAGTATTATAATTCTTGTAAGGGATGTAAAACTAAAAATCCAGCATTATAAATGTTTAAAAAATAATTTTTTATA
The DNA here is from genome assembly GCA_026168455.1 of Theocolax elegans. Classification (NCBI taxonomy): domain Eukaryota; kingdom Metazoa; phylum Arthropoda; class Insecta; order Hymenoptera; family Cerocephalidae; genus Theocolax; species Theocolax elegans. The sequence goes on along the minus strand of CM047425.1, from coordinate 14,084,952 downwards.
ATTTTATAATAATATTTGTATTTTTAGCAGCTTACAGGGGATTAAATGGATACTGAAACAAGTGGAGATACTTTTCTACCATTCCAAGGTAAGTGCATAAATTTTTTTGCAATGATCATGCTAATAGATTCATCGTTATAAGGCAACAAATATACACTTCTATTAATATTTCGGGCACTTTTCCCGGATATTTTGACCATAAGTGATCTTAATGATTTAGACCCACTCTGGAAATTTTTAGGCAGTTTCTGACTATAAAAAGACATCTTTTAGACAGTATTAGGTTACCAGAGTCCGGAGCAGAATTGCTGATTTTCACTATTTAAGGTTTAAATGGCTTACAAGAGTGTGACAGCATACATTTATGTCTTTAAAAGTATTTTTAATGAAAAGTTCGGAAAATTTTACAAAAAAAGTCATACTTATGTTTTTAGTGAAAAATGCATCCCCTGGGAGCTAAAAATTCATGAAATTGGGCATATAATGCAAAAAAGTGCTAAAATGTCAACTTTGACTCTCTGTAACTTAAAATAATGGCCCAGAAAAAATCTGAAAAAATTCAGGAGAACTACTGGATACCTCTAAAACATATTCCCACAGTTATAGCAATATTTATTTTTTTCATCTTCGATGTCACAGAGAACCACCCATATATATATATAATTAAGAATTTAAAAAAAGTATTCGAACCGTATAATTTATTTGATTAAACATTTCATTCGGTAAGAAAATATTTATACTGTTTATATTAAATAGTATTCAGGTAATTTAAAGATAATAATAATAAGTAATTTTGTATGTGAATATACGATTTCCTTGTTGGAAAGTTTTATGCGTGGGAATTTAACACAGGAGTTGATCGACGCCAAGTTGGATAGGAGGCGTGGGGGTGTTTACGGACCTACTACAGCGAGGAAACAAATTTTCTTCGTAGACGATTTAAATATGCCAGCGCTTGAGGTTTACGGTGCTCAGCCTCCGATCGAGCTTCTTCGACAGCTACTTGATTCGGGTGGTACTGTTGGAATTTTCTATTTATTATATTTTTTTATACATAATGTAAGTCGTATCTCGTTAGAAAAAATATATAGAATAAAGTATAAATTAATATTCATAATAAATGTAAGTGAATCCCTACGAATTTAGACCGGTATGATCAATACTATCACTTTTTGTTGTAAACTACATGGAGTTACTTATGGTGTCACAATGTTAATTACTGCATTAATAAATTCAATTTATGGATCAACATTCGCAATAATTTATAGAAATGTGCAAGTTAATTAATGCACTTTTAATAATAAATTTATTTCGTTTTACATGCAAAATAAATTATATACTATTTCCGATGAATTTATAATACGCGTATAAACTCAGATTGTTATTTTTGTAAAATTTTCCGAACTTTTCATTAAAAATACTTTTAAAGACATAAATGTATGCTGTCACACTCTTGTAAGCCATTTAAACCTTAAATAGTAAAAATCAGCAATTCTGCTCCGGACTCTGGTAACCTAATACTGTCTAAAAGATGTCTTTTTATAGTCAGAAACTGCCTAAAAATTTCCAGAGTGGGTCTAAATCATTAAGATCACTTATGGTCAAAATATCCGGAAAAAGTGCCCGAAATATTAATAGAAATATATATTTGTTGCCTTATAACGATGAATCTATTAGCATGATCATTGCATAAAAATTTGTGCACTACCTTGGCGTGGTAGGAAAAGTATCTCACTTGTTCAGTATCCATCTAATCCCCTGTAAGCTGCTAAAAATACAAATATTATTATACAAATGTAAAAAATTAATTTTTAAACATTTATAATGCTGGATTTTTAGTTTTACATCCCTTACAAGAAATTATAATACTAATCTGAAGGATTACTATAAATATATAAACATCATTATTACAATAACTGAATATACGTATTTATACAAAAGATATATAATAAATCGGATATATAATTATAATGAATAATATGATAACGTGACAGTGACAAGTTTGTGAAATCTAAATAATGTATTGCTGAATAATCATAATAATGTTGATACTTTTTATAGTAATCCTTCAGATTAGTCTTATAATTCGTAAGGAATGTAACAACTAAAGAATCCAGCATTATAAATGTTTAAAAATAATTTTTATAATTTTATAATATATATGTGTATTTTCTAGGCAGCTTACAGGGGATTAAATGGATACTGAAACAAGTGGAGATACTTTTCTACCATTCCAAGGTAAGTGCATAAATTTTTTTGCAATGATCATGCTAATAGATTCATCGTTATAAGGCAACAAATATACACTTCTATTAATATTTCGGGCACTTTTCCCGGATATTTTGACCATAAGTGATCTTAATGATTTAGACCCACTCTGGAAATTTTTAGGCAGTTTCTGACTATAAAAAGACATCTTTTAGACAGTATTAGGTTACCAGAGTCCGGAGCAGAATTGCTGATTTTCACTATTTAAGGTTTAAATGGCTTACAAGAGTGTGACAGCATACATTTATGTCTTTAAAAGTATTTTTAATGAAAAGTTCGGAAAATTTTACAAAAAAAGTCATACTTATGTTTTTAGTGAAAAATGCATCCCCTGGGAGCTAAAAATTCATGAAATTGGGCATATAATGCAAAAAAGTGCTAAAATGTCAACTTTGACTCTCTGTAACTTAAAATAATGGCCCAGAAAAAATCTGAAAAAATTCAGGAGAACTACTGGATACCTCTAAAACATATTCCCACAGTTATAGCAATATTTATTTTTTTCATCTTCGATGTCACAGAGAACCACCATATATATATATAATTAAGAATTTAAAAAAAGTATTCGAACCGTATAATTTATTTGATTAAACATTTCATTCGGTAAGAAAATATTTATACTGTTTATATTAAATAGTATTCAGGTAATTTAAAGATAATAATAATAAGTAATTTTGTATGTGAATATACGATTTCCTTGTTGGAAAGTTTTATGCGTGGGAATTTAACACAGGAGTTGATCGACGCCAAGTTGGATAGGAGGCGTGGGGGTGTTTACGGACCTACTACAGCGAGGAAACAAATTTTCTTCGTAGACGATTTAAATATGCCAGCGCTTGAGGTTTACGGTGCTCAGCCTCCGATCGAGCTTCTTCGACAGCTACTTGATTCGGGTGGTACTGTTGGAATTTTCTATTTATTATATTTTTTATACATAATGTAAGTCGTATCTCGTTAGAAAAAATATATAGAATAAAGTATAAATTAATATTCATAATAAATGTAAGTGAATCCCTACGAATTTAGACCGGTATGATCAATACTATCACTTTTTGTTGTAAACTACATGGAGTTACTTATGGTGTCACAATGTTAATTACTGCATTAATAAATTCAATTTATGGATCAACATTCGCAATAATTTATAGAAATGTGCAAGTTAATTAATGCACTTTTAATAATAAATTTATTTCGTTTTACATGCAAAATAAATTATATACTATTTCCGATGAATTTATAATACGCGTATAAACTCAGATGTTATTTTTATAAAATTATATGTAATATAAGATAAATTTTTGTTAAAATACTGTGTTACTAGTGTATAGTTATATTATGAAGCTCGTAGAGAAAGCTCGTAAAGCTTCATAGTAAAAAGGACTTTATATTTAAAAAGAATTTCCATAAAGTGTACACGCGTATTTGAATATTAATTAAAATTTATGATAAAATAACAATATAGATACAAATATCTTGCTTAATTAAAAAAATAATTATTATGATATGTATACGTTTAATTATCAATTTTATTTAGATTATGATAATTAATGATAAATTCGCATTATAATGTATAAAGAGACATTATAAGCTGTAGGCAAGGGTTATTTTATTTATTTTTAAACATATCCTGAATCACATATCCTGCATATAAAATTATATAACCAACTATAAACAACAAGTTTCGAAATTTGATATTTAGACATTGCATTTTCCTCACAATTTTGTTTTGATATTAGTTACAAATATAATCCACTTGAAGCACTATGTGTATCTCTTCCTAGTATTGATTACATGGCTTTAATGTGAATGTACATTATTTTAAAAAATCTTAAAAAATAATTTTTAGTTTAAATATTTTTGCATACTAACTACTCATCTTATAAAAGAAAAAATATATAAATTCATCCTATTTTATTTCAGAAATGATTAAAAATTCGGTAAAGATTTCTATTTGATCCTTTTAAATAAGTTTCTCATTTACCTTTTATAAAAAAACGCGTTCTGTAAATACTTATGCTAATTATTGTAACGGTATTTCTTTACTATATTATAAGTTGTTTTTTTTTTATTGTTACCAATTTTTATATAAAGCTTCTTTACTATAAATAACCTAAACCTGTAAACGAAATCTGTTTCTTTTCGATTTAAAGTTGAATTTTCAAACCACGCAAATAAGCATTATTTGCCTGACCGTAAGAAAAAGGTATTGCTTTTACCGTCTCAAAGGACCTAGATTTAAGGGTGAGAAATCTTTAGAATGTAAAATAAAGGTGAATCATTTTATTTTATCCTGCACGTTCTAAGATATTGAATATTCGATGTACCAATTGCCTTTAAAGAACCTATTACTTTTATTGCCAAATTTGAAATTTTACATAAAAAAACATTACATAGTCAATATTTATTTTATCTACGATTCGAATATTTGCGCGTTCAATAAAGCTTAAAATTCCGTAATTAAACGGACGGTTTTCCAATATGCACCGGATGTTTGCAACAAGTTTCGATAAATCGATACTGTAAAATATTTACTGGCATGTAAACCAAGTTTGTTTTCGCGCAAAATGAAGGAGACAAAACACTCTGTCTGAATAAACTCATCTACAATTTAACGTATTCCAATAGTCGAAGGATTTGATACGTTTGAGAAGTCCTTTGGGGCTTTTAATTCCGAAGAAGTCTTAATCTTCTCTTGTTTCATTAAATTTATTTGATTAAACATTTCATTCGGTAAGAAAATATTTATACTGTTTATATTAAATAGTATTCAGGTAATTTAAAGATAATAATAATAAGTAATTTTGTATGTGAATATACGATTTCCTTGTTGGAAAGTTTTATGCGTGGGAATTTAACACAGGAGTTGATCGACGCCAAGTTGGATAGGAGGCGTGGGGGTGTTTACGGACCTACTACAGCGAGGAAACAAATTTTCTTCGTAGACGATTTAAATATGCCAGCGCTTGAGGTTTACGGTGCTCAGCCTCCGATCGAGCTTCTTCGACAGCTACTTGATTCGGGTGGTACTGTTGGAATTTTCTATTTATTATATTTTTTTATACATAATGTAAGTCGTATCTCGTTAGAAAAAATATATAGAATAAAGTATAAATTAATATTCATAATAAATGTAAGTGAATCCCTACGAATTTAGACCGGTATGATCAATACTATCACTTTTTGTTGTAAACTACATGGAGTTACTTATGGTGTCACAATGTTAATTACTGCATTAATAAATTCAATTTATGGATCAACATTCGCAATAATTTATAGAAATGTGCAAGTTAATTAATGCACTTTTAATAATAAATTTATTTCGTTTTACATGCAAAATAAATTATATACTATTTCCGATGAATTTATAATACGCGTATAAACTCAGATTGTTATTTTTATAAAATTATATGTAATATAAGATAAATTTTTGTTAAAATACTGTGTTACTAGTGTATAGTTATATTATGAAGCTCGTAGAGAAAGCTCGTAAAGCTTCATAGTAAAAAGGACTTTATATTTAAAAAGAATTTCCATAAAGTGTACACGCGTATTTGAATATTAATTAAAATTTATGATAAAATAACAATATAGATACAAATATCTTGCTTAATTAAAAAAATAATTATTATGATATGTATACGTTTAATTATCAATTTTATTTAGATTATGATAATTAATGATAAATTCGCATTATAATGTATAAAGAGACATTATAAGCTGTAGGCAAGGGTTATTTTATTTATTTTTAAACATATCCTGAATCACATATCCTGCATATAAAATTATATAACCAACTATAAACAACAAGTTTCGAAATTTGATATTTAGACATTGCATTTTCCTCACAATTTTGTTTTGATATTAGTTACAAATATAATCCACTTGAAGCACTATGTGTATCTCTTCCTAGTATTGATTACATGGCTTTAATGTTGAATGTACATTATTTTAAAAAATCTTAAAAATAATTTTTAGTTTAAATATTTTTGCATACTAACTACTCATCTTATAAAAGAAAAAATATATAAATTCATCCTATTTTATTTCAGAAATGATTAAAAATTCGGTAAAGATTTCTATTTGATCCTTTTAAATAGTTTCTCATTTACCTTTTATAAAAAAACGCGTTCTGTTAAATACTTATGCTAATTATTGTAACGGTATTTCTTTACTATATTATAAGTTGTTTTTTTTTATTGTTACCAATTTTTATATAAAGCTTCTTTACTATAAATAACCTAAACCTGTAAACGAAATCTGTTTCTTTTCGATTTAAAGTTGAATTTTCAAACCACGCAAATAAGCATTATTTGCCTGACCGTAAGAAAAAGGTATTGCTTTTACCGTCTCAAAGGACCTAGATTTAAGGGTGAGAAATCTTTAGAATGTAAAATAAAGGTGAATCATTTTATTTTATCCTGCACGTTCTAAGATATTGAATATTCGATGTACCAATTGCCTTTAAAGAACCTATTACTTTTTATTGCCAAATTTGAAATTTTACATAAAAAAACATTACATAGTCAATATTTTATTTTATCTACGATTCGAATATTTGCGCGTTCAATAAAGCTTAAAATTCCGTAATTAAACGGACGGTTTTCCAATATGCACCGGATGTTTGCAACAAGTTTCGATAAATCGATACTGTAAAATATTTACTGGCATGTAAACCAAGTTTGTTTTCGCGCAAAATGAAGGAGACAAAACACTCTGTCTGAATAAACTCATCTACAATTTAACGTATTCCAATAGTCGAAGGATTTGATACGTTTGAGAAGTCCTTTGGGGCTTTTAATTCCGAAGAAGTCTTAATCTTCTCTTGTTTCATTAAATTTTTTTAATTATTTGCTCTCCTTTTTCTAAATGAAAAATCACGATTTCGTACAGTGAAAATTTCGTAATATATTACGATCTGCTTCTAATGTAAATATTCGTCAGTTTAATTAAAATGTTTTTTGTTCTATCTTTCGAACTTCTACATTGTTGATATAAATTTAAATATATTATTTTTTAGTTAGCGTTATTTTACAGTAAATATATGAAAATCGTCGTTTCGCGATAAATATATAGAATAAAGTATAAATTAATATTCATAATAAATGTAAGTGAATCCCTACGAATTTAGACCGGTATGATCAATACTATCACTTTTTGTTGTAAACTACATGGAGTTACTTATGGTGTCACAATGTTAATTACTGCATTAATAAATTCAATTTATGGATCAACATTCGCAATAATTTATAGAAATGTGCAAGTTAATTAATGCACTTTTAATAATAAATTTATTTCGTTTTACATGCAAAATAAATTATATACTATTTCCGATGAATTTATAATACGCGTATAAACTCAGATTGTTATTTTTATAAAATTATATGTAATATAAGATAAATTTTTGTTAAAATACTGTGTTACTAGTGTATAGTTATATTATGAAGCTCGTAGAGAAAGCTCGTAAAGCTTCATAGTAAAAAGGACTTTATATTTAAAAAGAATTTCCATAAAGTGTACACGCGTATTTGAATATTAATTAAAATTTATGATAAAATAACAATATAGATACAAATATCTTGCTTAATTAAAAAATAATTATTATGATATGTATACGTTTAATTATCAATTTTATTTAGATTATGATAATTAATGATAAATTCGCATTATAAGGTATAAAGAGACATTATAAGCTGTAGGCAAGGGTTATTTTATTTATTTTTAAACATATCCTGAATCACATATCCTGCATATAAAATTATATAACCAACTATAAACAACAAGTTTCGAAATTTGATATTTAGACATTGCATTTTCCTCACAATTTTGTTTTGATATTAGTTACAAATATAATCCACTTGAAGCACTATGTGTATCTCTTCCTAGTATTGATTACATGGCTTTAATGTTGAATGTACATTATTTTAAAAAATCTTAAAAATAATTTTTAGTTTAAATATTTTTGCATACTAACTACTCATCTTATAAAAGAAAAAATATATAAATTCATCCTATTTTATTTCAGAAATGATTAAAAATTCGGTAAAGATTTCTATTTGATCCTTTTAAATCAGTTTCTCATTTACCTTTTATAAAAAAAACGCGTTCTGTTAAATACTTATGCTAATTATTGTAACGGTATTTCTTTACTATATTATAAGTTGTTTTTTTTTTATTGTTACCAATTTTTATATAAAGCTTCTTTACTATAAATAACCTAAACCTGTAAACGAAATCTGTTTCTTTTCGATTTAAAGTTGAATTTTCAAACCACGCAAATAAGCATTATTTGCCTGATCGTAAGAAAAAGGTATTGCTTTTACCGTCTCAAAGGACCTAGATTTAAGGGTGAGAAATCTTTAGAATGTAAAATAAAGGTGAATCATTTTATTTTATCCTGCACGTTCTAAGATATTGAATATTCGATGTACCAATTGCCTTTAAAGAACCTATTACTTTTTATTGCCAAATTTGAAATTTTACATAAAAAAACATTACATAGTCAATATTTTATTTTATCTACGATTCGAATATTTGCGCGTTCAATAAAGCTTAAAATTCCGTAATTAAACGGACGGTTTTCCAATATGCACCGGATGTTTGCAACAAGTTTCGATAAATCGATACTGTAAAATATTTACTGGCATGTAAACCAAGTTTGTTTTCGCGCAAAATGAAGGAGACAAAACACTCTGTCTGAATAAACTCATCTACAATTTAACGTATTCCAATAGTCGAAGGATTTGATACGTTTGAGAAGTCCTTTGGGGCTTTTAATTCCGAAGAAGTCTTAATCTTCTCTTGTTTCATTAAATTTTTTTAATTATTTGCTCTCCTTTTTCTAAATGAAAAATCACGATTTCGTACAGTGAAAATTTCGTAATATATTACGATCTGCTTCTAATGTAAATATTCGTCAGTTTAATTAAAATGTATTTTTATTCTATATCTTTCGAACTTCTACATTGTTGATATAAATTTAAATATATTATTTTTTAGTTAGCGTTATTTTACAGTAAATATATGAAAATCGTCGTTTCGCGATAATTGTATAGCATAGATATAGGACTGAACAATTATTACCCATTTCGTATAATTGTGGCGAATGCGATACATAGTTATCGGAGTTTACAGCCGAAGGTATATAATCGCTTTTGAACAGTCGAACTAGTACGTCCTTGATATTGTCATGCTGAACGTCTAATTGTAATTCACTTTTGATTTCTCATTAAAGGATATCTCAAAACTGATTACACTAGTTTCATTACGTTTTGTCTTATCATCACGATTTATCAAGTTTTATAAGTTACGCGAGTAATACAAAATATAATACATTGAATGATGTACTAGTAGATATATAAGAAACAAAAATTTTGAAGAACAATGTTACAATACTGTGCACGAGATTTACGGTCACTTTGCGTTTATATCACAAATTAATTATTTCTTTTAGTTATTCCCTATTCTTATATCAATTTCTGCACAAATCATTTGTTTAACTTTGCGGTTTCAGGTTGGTATGACAGAAAAGAAATCGGTACATTCAAAACCATCGTTGACGTTAACATAATAAGTGCAATGGCACCTCCTGGTGGAGGCCGAAATCCTGTGACAGCTCGGTTTCTACGTCACTTTCATTATATTGCATTTCCCGAAATGGAAGATGACACAAAGGTAAGAGAAAAGTAAATTATATCCTCGAGTGTGTAATTTAGTTGCTTACAGTTTCTGTCCTAACTTCTTTATTGCTTATGAAAAATCAATATCTATTATACTTATATTATCAAATATGAGGATATACTCATAATTCACAATAATAAGATATTTAACTAGAACGTTAAATAATTATTTTTCTTGGCGAATTAAATAAAAATAAAGAACATTGTACAAATTTGTATAATGTTCGATAATTTTTATTTATCTCATCAAGAATAACAATTATTATTAATAAACGATAGAAAATAAAGGCATGAGATGGATTATGCTCTTAAGAATTATATACGTAAGGTACAAAAATATATTATAATTATAATTATAAACAATAATTAAAATATTTCGGCATTATTTTAACTTGGTACTAAAAAATAATGTTTCTGATTCTTAGGTACACAATCCACCCTAAGCCGAAATATAATGTTGATCTGAATAATAATCATATTATAATGATAAATTTATTAATATAAAATGAATATGTATGAAAGCTGAAGTGAGAAAGGAAGAGAGACTTAAAGAAACTGAAAAATTCCAAGGTCAAAGCCAGGCATTTAGTGTAGGTTAGACAGCCATTTGGTTTTATTCCAGTCGAGAAGGCAGTACCACGCCCAAGGCAACGTAATTAAAGCCGCTGCGAAAAACGTCACATATCTGCAGTTAATGACAAAGCGACGAAGCCTTCTTTATATGTGATTAACGTATGTTTGTCCCGAGCTCCCTCGGTTTTCTCTTCTACCCCCTACCAAGCCCGCAATTAGGCCTTGTAACTCCTACAGCAAACCTATCATAATTTTCCGTTATTGCGACTCCACTTGGAACGCACTACCAAGAGTTCAAGACCTTGGACAATTGATCCGACGTTTATATTAAAGAGAGACGATTCAAATTCGATTCGATATCTGCATAATTCAATATTGACCAAATACAACGCCGATTTTCTCTTCTTTTATTTCTTTCAGAGGACCATCTTTGGGCAGATTTTGTTTTCCTGGCTTTCAAGGACACCTGGGTTAGAAGACATGTTGGATCCTTTGTTCACAGCAAGTTTGAAGATTTTCTCAACGATATGCAAAGAGCTCCTGCCAACCCCGAGTAAATCACATTACACGTTCAATGTCAGGGATTTAGGTAGAGTTTATCAAGGGATGTTGATTGCTGATCCTTCGCATATATACGTTAGTTCCTTAGCTTTTAATCTACTCAACTGTTTTTTCATTTTTAATCAACTGCACCACACTATTTATAATGTAATTTAATCCTCATAGGAAGTCGATGATTTGCTCCAATTGTGGTATCACGAGAATTGTCGAGTGTTCTGTGATCGCTTAACCAACGAAGTTGACAGACGTTGGTTTAAGAAACTACTTCGCGAGAATATGATTGAATACTTTAATTACGAGATGGAACTTGGATTCTTCGAAGGAAATTTATATTTCGGTGACTTTGCCAATTCTGATGGACGTTATCAACGCATCTATAGTGTGCACGCGGTAAGTTACTTATAGTAAGCTTTGATACTTAGTCGATTCTAAGAAAACGTCAAACTGGCAAGTTACAAAATCTGAGTATTCAATTGTAACAATCGTCTTATAGATACAGAATAGTTTGTAGAACAGTATCAGGACATTCAATATCACTCAACAAAATAGATAATTAACTAAATTAAGCTTAATTCTGTCTACCTCTAAACTAAAATGTAATTAATTTTTTTGTGTTTATCAGATGGAAAGAGCCATGTTAGAATTTTTAGACGACTACAACAGCTCAACAACGATACCTATGAATTTGGTATTCTTTGAAGATGCGATGAGTCATATATGTAGAATAACGAGGATTCTTCGACAGTCACCAGGAAATGCACTATTGTTAGGAATGGGTGGATCAGGTATTTATTCTTTGATTTTTTATTTCACATATATCACTAGGTAAAATGAATAGTATACTAAAATGTAACATTAATAAACAATGTTTCCAAAGTCAAAAAACATTTACATTTTATAAAATTTTGTTTGTTTAACAAGTAATGGGAAACTGTCCATATACATATATATATTAGTAAATGCTAATCGCACTTGAATTCTGAGTTAAACAACTAAGAACTTTAAGCTACATCTTATCGATACTGCATAAAGCTACTTTGTTGTTATCGTATGATACTAATCCAATCTGCATAATAAAATTCATTAAAGACGTAATTGATATTTTCAGAATAATTCAACAGTTTCTATAATATATGGTAATACTTTAATTTATTTGTATATATTGCACGTGAATCCTTATTACTAATTTCAGTAAGTTTCATGACCAAAATTATTCACCGCACATTGCCATATAATTAGCAATTAACCTTTCTATAATGTATTTCATACCAGTAGATATACTTATGTGTTTGTGCGGGTATCTGTATATATGTGCATGCTGCATTTCCCCGTGTAACTTTAAATCATGACACGATGCACGAGCTTATGCGTCGTCTCAAATAGAAGTCATGTATATAGTTGAAGTTCAATTTCAGTGCTTACTCGGGCTTGTTGTGTTGGCAATTTTAAATGCAATGATCTGCATTTTATTCAAGGATTAAAAAATGTTAAGATATTCTACATAGAAATAAATAATCATAAATTCTTAACGTTTTTCTCGACAAAAATACTAAAATAGAGTAGAACGGGACCAGTAGACACAATTTTAAAATTTATTTTATTATATATTTCATACTCTAATTATTATATATTATATATCTGCGTAATTATATTTTTTAGTTAATCTAAAGGACACGTTTAAAAGCTCTTACGTTACGCGTACAACATTTAACAACGTGTATGTTTAATTGTTATAAATGTTTAATTTGCTTCGATACAATACATTTTTTAATAAAAAAATAACAAAATATAACAGAATGCTTAATAAATATAATTTACATTATAATATATTATTTACGCAAGAGCACATACATGTGCAACAGAGGATAATTCTCATAATAAAAGGTTTACATCATAAATGATGTTTGAGTAAATAAATAATAATTTGTATGTAAATTTAATTTAAAATAGAGAGTTTTTTTCAGTACAATTCCCAATGTTTTTTTATGTATTAATTTGCCCCATCAAAATTATGTCATCGCACCCGACGCAATCAAAATAGTATAGTTTTATTTATTTTTATTTAAATATTAAATTATTTGAAAAAATCAATAGACACACACACAAAAGTAAACTCTATGATTACGTCAATAATTATATTTATTTCTAATTAACGTTCACTTAGTAAATAAACGTTGAACCGAATTGAGAAATTTTCTCCTGCGTAAATAAACAAACTTACCTAAATTTTGTCAGCTAACAGCTTAATTTTTTAAACGCTCTGAAAATATTCTTCACTTACACTGTATTTACAACGACTTAATCGCAATGCGATACCGTACTTACAATAAGTTGGTAAAGGTGTGTCAACTTACCGACCTGAGCGACCAGCCCCGCTCTCACCTACATCACTTTTAGATAGATAGATAAAACTAGTTCCATCCTTTGTAACATTGTTAATTAAGATTTACACTATAAATTCAGCCGAGCGATAAATAATTAATTGTATAAACAAACGAATCACGATGATCAACGAGCCATACCATAAAATAATCAAACGTTACGTTAACACAGGACGACAGAGCTTGACGAAACTTTCTGCGTATATTGCTGAATATAATTGCTTTCAAATAGAGTTGAGTAAGAGCTATTCCATTCGAGATTGGAGAGACGACATAAAAGAGCTTTTGTTAAACACTGGGTTACAACGTATGTCTACCGTGTTTCTCTTCTCTGACACTCAAGTAAATTAAACTTCATGTTTGTATTAATGTAAAAAAATTTATTCGGGACAACTATCGTAATAACTTTAATGCGCATTAGATCAAAAGCGGCCTATTCCTGGAGGACATAAATAACATATTGAATAGTGGAGACGTACCTAATATTTACCAACCTGACGAGTTGGACCGAATTTACCAAGCGATGCGTGGACCTGTACAAGAGGCTGGTCTACCAGTCAACAAGAGCAACTTGTTTTCCGCTTATCAGAAAGTTGTTCGCAACAATTTACATACAGTTCTGACGATGTGGTAAGATCAATTTCACAATGGAATATCGATACTTTTAAACTTTACGTGCATTTCAATGTACTTATCTAGGAAATTTTACAATTCTAAACTATACTTTCGTTTTAAACATCTATTTAAAATTTAACTTTATTTTAAACTAACAAAATATTTTTGCAAGTTGAAAAAAATGCTAATGTTTTATAATACAGGAATCAAGATGTTAAATTTATTGTTCGTTTTGGTGTAATTAGTTAAAAAGCAAAGTATTAATTTATTGATATCCTGCACGAAATACAACAAAAATTTTATTCAGTTGAATAAGCTTTTTTTTCTTACTTTTTTTAATTGAATAAACCTTTTGTTTGTTCGTGGAGATCAATAAATAAATTATGTTTTTAATAACGAAACATTTTATTATGCTTTAAAAAGCATTGAAACATTTATATTGTTATAATGAATTGTTAATCCGACGGAAAATTGATCAGTTTAATCAATGTGTAAAAGAAAGTATTTGGTATTATTAAAATTACAATAAAAATTATACATAAATAAAATTAATTTTTATTGGATGGTAAAGTTATTAAAACATAAAGCATTTGCAGGCATAGAAACTGAATAACATAAATGATTAACTGCGTTTCACAACAAGCAAATTCTATCATTCAATTAATCGATTGTTTATTTATTCAGCCCAGTCGGAGAGACATTCCGCGCTCGTATCAGGCAATTTCCGGCTTTGGTAAATCTTTGTACTATCGACTGGTTTGATCCTTGGCCGGATAGCGCACTTCAAGTACTTATGGATATAATGCAAATTATAATACCACCTTGATAATTATCCCAAGCTGTCCTACATTTTCTCTCTTGTTTTTTTTCTTCTCTTTTTTTTCTTCATAGAGTGTCGCGATGCACTTCTTACAAAATATTACCAACGAAGCTGTCACCGAAACTGTACTGAAATCCATTGTGGAAACTTGCCAGTTCATGCATAGCAACGTCGTTAAGGCCAGTGATGATTACTTGCAAGTAAGTGCCCACTGTTTTTCACCTCGTTCGTTGTATCCATTAACCGAGAAATTGAGGTACGATATTCGAAAAAAATTCAGTTTTACGAACTAGAGCTATTAAAGTCCTTTTTATATTTAACAATTTCCAAGGTTTCAATATCAATATTAAATAAGCGAGTACAATTCATTACAATATGTTGAATATTTTTTTTATTGAGTATTGTTTCTTGCGACGATTTAACGTTTAATTTGGAAATACGTCATAGATTTTCATCGAAATTACAAATACTCAAATAATTCATTTTGTAATACTAAATTTAATTTCGATATAATTACTTGTATAACAATATTGATCATTACCATTACAAATTGAATTGCATTATTTTTTATGCACATAATGATACTAATGTATTGTAATGTGCTGCTTCGTAATTAAAACAATTTACAATTTTGGAGAATGCTTCACGCAGGAATTCGAATTTAGTTTTCATTTCATGGATTTAATCTTATCTAATTAATTGTGAATTCCAGGAACTAAGTCGTCATGTTTATGTAACACCAACCAGTTATTTAGAACTTATTTCAAGCTATGGCGATTTGTTGGACAAAAAGAAAAATGAATTAACGTTGAGAATATCTCGTCTAACTACTGGTATGCATTATTATTCTTATGTAAAATAGTAATATTACAAAGACAATTGTAATTATTTTAACAGACTATAAAAAAATCCTATATTTTTTTAAGATTACATGAAACATATGCCATTCTAAATTTTGCAGAATGTACAATTAAAGTTTTATTGAAATGTAAATTGAATATTTTATTAATGTATTAAAATTATTATGCGCATTAAATTTTAGTAGATTATTTGCTTTAAACCAAAGGTTTGAATAGACTTGCTTCAACTGAAGTAGAAGTAAAAGAAATGCAAGTTTTATTGGAAAAAATGAAACCGGAGCTGGAACTTGCCGCTAAAAATGCTGCTGTAATGATGGAACACATTGCTCAAGATACGGTTCGTAATTAAATTTTAACGCCTTTCATGTTTATTCGAGATGATGATAACAATGAAATATGTTCAAATGTTTAGCAAGAAGCAGAAAAAGCTCGAGTTAAAGCGGAGGAACAAGAGCGAGAAGCTACAAAATTAAAACTGGAAAATCAAGCTATACGAGACGAAGCTGAAGCAGATTTAAGTAAATAATTTAAATAGAAAAATAACATTCTTAGTATTTTTATTAAATTCATTTTTACGTTTATATAATAAAATCTTTCAATGTTGTATAGTAATTATTTGTTAACAGTTTTTTTAATGTGAAATTAAATGTTTTTAAAAAATTGACCAATATTTGTAAATTATACATCGATGTTCATTAATTAACGATAATTATATGCTACTCGAAAGACGATAATATATAATTAACATTTTGGAGTGTGTAGTTATGAAATTAATAATATAATTATTAGCTCGTTTGATAAAATTGAAAAATAATAACTAACTCCGAATTTCACAGGCACGGCACGACCTATGTTGGAAGCGGCCGAACAAAGTCTGAAAGCACTAAATAAAGGCGATATTACTGAGGTGAAGGCCATGAAAAGACCGCCTGTGGGGGTCATTCTTGTAATCGAAGCGATATGTATCGTTAAAAAAGTTAAACCTAAAAAGGTGCGTTATTTAAGCTTTTATTATTGAACCTTTTAAATAATGTGAAAATTTTTTTATAAAGATTGCTGGCGAAATGCCTGGACAGAAATTGAACGACTATTGGACACCTGGTAGTCAAATGCTCGCTGACGCTGGTCAATTTTTAGCTTCATTGGAAAAATACAATAAAGACGAGCTGACAGAAGAGATAATTCAAAAATTAAAAACCTATGTAGAAAATCCAAATTTTCAACCGAAAAAGGTAATTTTTATTTGCATTTTTTATAGTAAATAAAATAAATTTAAAGCATTAGATTGTTAAACAAAAATTATTTGACAGCATTTTTAAATTAAAGCAGTTTATTGTTAAACACTTAAATTTACTGCATTAGACAATTTACTTTTAAATAGTTTTTATGTTACGCAAACGAAAAAACATGTATATAAATTAAATTTTGTTTATACTTAAGTAGATAATACCAATATACAGTCAGGCACCTCTTACACTTGCACATAGTAATCTCGAGTGTCTTTGTGAATACTAAGAAGCCTGATTAGTTTTACTTTAATTTTGATTCATGGAATTCTGAGTTATATAGGGTGCCTGAGATTTTGAAAGAATCTTCTGTTCGTCCCGTGGGTATGCTTTTTTCCATTTAAGAAGGTTTTTTCGTAAAGGAACGTATTATACGGCTGACTTAGAAAGCCCTATACATTTTCATAAATTCGGTCAACTTTAAACATATACAAATAGCCAGACAAAAACTTCGGTAATGAAATTCTAGGTCAAGTTTGCCAAGTTTACCAAATAATTTAGGTCACATTAAACGAAATATCGCATCAATTTTATATATAATTATTACATCTACTGAAACTCGTGTAATATTCTGTAATATTAAAAAATAAATAAATAAATAAACGATAATTAATTAACTTTTTAAACAATTGAGTTCGATTAACTTTAAAGCGACAATATTGTGTACAAGTTGATTTACAACAAGCCTGATATAGGTATTGATTAAATGCATTTAAAATTAATAATTCCAATTAGCTCTTAATATTATGCATTATTAATAATAGCTAATAATAAACGCTTTGTTATAAATCGTGTAATACAATGTTCTACATACGTTTTACAGCTGTTTCTATAATATTTAAACTATCAAATTTGTATTTCTAACAAAAGCAGTGAAAGTTGAGTTATTACATTTACTTCCACTTCCAAAGTAAAATGAGACACAAAACACATCAATCTACAATGATGCTTCTAATAATTCATAAATTTTAGACACGATTACAATGGGGAATGTGTATAATATTTTTATCTACTGGTATACGTGTGTGTGTGCGCGCGCGCGCGAGCATCAAAATACCACAATATAAACGTTAAACTTGAAAAATCGTAATAATTTTAAAAACTGAGAAAGATAAAAGACACTCGGAGAAAAAAGAAACTTTTGTTACGTCACATCGTTACTAAGCATTTTCGGAAAGTGACGTCATTCAAATAATCTCTGAGGATTTAGGACGATGAAAAGCAGAAAAAAGGTCCCTCCTTACCCAAGTTCCATTAAACTTTACCCTAGTAAACAAAATCGCACCCTTGAGAAGATGACCCGTGATTGTTTGATATAGGTGTTGCAAGTCTCAAAGGCATGTCACTCGTTGTGTCTCTGGGTGCACGCGATGTACAATTGGTATTTCGTAAATCAACGGGTCGCACCGAAAATGGCAGCTTTACAGGAAGCGGAAGAAGCATTGGTGAAGACCGAGTTGACCCTTGCGGTAGCGATGGCTAAGCTAAAAGAAGTCGAGGACGGTTTGGCTAATCTTGAACAACTATTTCGCACCGAGGAAGAAAAAAAACAAGAGTTGGAAGCTCAAAAGAAACTTTGCGAGGAAAGGATGTCGCGGGCTGTAAGGTTGATTACTGGTCTATTGGGTGAAAGAAAACGGTGGATTAGTACTGTACAACAAGACACGTTGGCACTTGGAAATCTCATTGGCGATGTTCTTTTGTCTGCCGGTATGTTATGAGTTTTCTTATCCAAGTTGGTCATATTTTTTTATTACTTTCTTTTATTACTCATCCTAGTTATCTCCCATACTATTCATTGATATAACGAAATTTTCAAAAAATCCATTACACAACTATTTTATTAATATTTTTATATTACTCATTTAACTCGATAAACCAAATTGTTAAATTATAGGATTTAAATACATATATCTATAATATAATGATTTATAAATTATAACAATTTATTTGGACTCGTCTAATATTGTTTCGTCTGGTAGGAAAGCAGTATAGAAAAGCTTTTCATTTAAGAGGATACAAGGGATATATAAGAGAAAGACTTATATAAAGGGTCACAGATTGCGATAATGAAACTTGATAAACTTTTGTACAACATTAGCAGTTTCATTACGATAAGAGACACTTACTTCCCGAGTGTAAACATTCATACGGATATACCAACAGTATACTGATTTTAAGAAACACTTTATTTACTTTCAATTATTTTCATTCACTTAACTTAATTACTTATCAAACTCCCATTAATTATAATATTACACGGTTAAACAATCCGAATAATAGTAATAGAGTGAAAGGTAAATAATAGATTAATTAACGTGTGTATAATCAAATGATAAATGTTGAACGAATGTATCTAATGAATGTTAATCGGTTATATACTTATCGGTCGCGTATTAAACTTTATATTTAATTACACGTTCGACTAAACATTGGACATCCACGAGTAACGGAACGTTATAATTTAAATCTAACTTGGGGTACTTTGAAATTATAACGTACAATTTTCTGCTTTATACCCAGTTTGAGAAAGCAACCGAGATGAGTTAAAGACATAAGCTTGTAAAACTTAAAACCTTCCGAGTAGTTGGAAAACAAACAGTAGGATCGAAAGTACCTTATTCTCAAACATCCTTTTCCCCAACTCGAGAGTATCACGATATAAACTTTTCCACCCACAAAGGTTAAGAGAATCTGACGAATCGTTCTTTTTCCTATAGTTGGAAAACTCGATGCGAATATATTTCCGTTTGAAATTTCGAAATCTTCCTATGTGAAACACCTGAGTCACTTTGCACAACCGATCGATAAATAACAAATCGAATTTTGTAAAAAAAGGGAAAAGGAAATAGGGAAAAGAAAGAAACTACGGAACCAATATTCCTTACACGTCCCAATGTATATTTATATTATAAGTTGGTTATTTACTAACTGGTGTATAAGACAAACGGAGTATACGTTTCGATTAGGCTATAATATTTAAACTATCAAATTTGTATTTCTAACAAAAGCAGTGAAAGTTGAGTTATTACATTTACTTCCACTTCCAAAGTAAAATGAGACACAAAACACATCAATCTACAATGATGCTTCTAATAATTCATAAATTTTAGACACGATTACAATGGGGAATGTGTATAATATTTTTATCTACTGGTATACGTGTGTGTGTGCGCGCGCGCGCGAGCATCAAAATACCACAATATAAACGTTAAACTTGAAAAATCGTAATAATTTTAAAAACTGAGAAAGATAAAAGACACTCGGAGAAAAAAGAAACTTTTGTTACGTCACATCGTTACTAAGCATTTTCGGAAAGTGACGTCATTCAAATAATCTCTGAGGATTTAGGACGATGAAAAGCAGAAAAAAGGTCCCTCCTTACCCAAGTTCCATTAAACTTTACCCTAGTAAACAAAATCGCACCCTTGAGAAGATGACCCGTGATTGTTTGATATAGGTGTTGCAAGTCTCAAAGGCATGTCACTCGTTGTGTCTCTGGGTGCACGCGATGTACAATTGGTATTTCGTAAATCAACGGGTCGCACCGAAAATGGCAGCTTTACAGGAAGCGGAAGAAGCATTGGTGAAGACCGAGTTGACCCTTGCGGTAGCGATGGCTAAGCTAAAAGAAGTCGAGGACGGTTTGGCTAATCTTGAACAACTATTTCGCACCGAGGAAGAAAAAAAACAAGAGTTGGAAGCTCAAAAGAAACTTTGCGAGGAAAGGATGTCGCGGGCTGTAAGGTTGATTACTGGTCTATTGGGTGAAAGAAAACGGTGGATTAGTACTGTACAACAAGACACGTTGGCACTTGGAAATCTCATTGGCGATGTTCTTTTGTCTGCCGGTATGTTATGAGTTTTCTTATCCAAGTTGGTCATATTTTTTTTATTACTTTCTTTTATTACTCATCCTAGTTATCTCCCATACTATTCATTGATATAACGAAATTTTCAAAAAATCCATTACACAACTATTTTATTAATATTTTTATATTACTCATTTAACTCGATAAACCAAATTGTTAAATTATAGGATTTAAATACATATATCTATAATATAATGATTTATAAATTATAACAATTTATTTGGACTCGTCTAATATTGTTTCGTCTGGTAGGAAAGCAGTATAGAAAAGCTTTTCATTTAAGAGGATACAAGGGATATATAAGAGAAAGACTTATATAAAGGGTCACAGATTGCGATAATGAAACTTGATAAACTTTTGTACAACATTAGCAGTTTCATTACGATAAGAGACACTTACTTCCCGAGTGTAAACATTCATACGGATATACCAACAGTATACTGATTTTAAGAAACACTTTATTTACTTTCAATTATTTTCATTCACTTAACTTAATTACTTATCAAACTCCCATTAATTATAATATTACACGGTTAAACAATCCGAATAATAGTAATAGAGTGAAAGGTAAATAATAGATTAATTAACGTGTGTATAATCAAATGATAAATGTTGAACGAATGTATCTAATGAATGTTAATCGGTTATATACTTATCGGTCGCGTACTAAACTTTATATTTAATTACACGTTCGACTAAACATTGGACATCCACGAGTAACGGAACGTTATAATTTAAATCTAACTTGGGGTACTTTGAAATTATAACGTACAATTTTCTGCTTTATACCCAGTTTGAGAAAGCAACCGAGATGAGTTAAAGACATAAGCTTGTAAAACTTAAAACCTTCCGAGTAGTTGGAAAACAAACAGTAGGATCGAAAGTACCTTATTCTCAAACATCCTTTTCCCCAACTCGAGAGTATCACGATATAAACTTTTCCACCCACAAAGGTTAAGAGAATCTGACGAATCGTTCTTTTTCCTATAGTTGGAAAACTCGATGCGAATATATTTCCGTTTGAAATTTCGAAATCTTCCTATGTGAAACACCTGAGTCACTTTGCACAACCGATCGATAAATAACAAATCGAATTTGTCTATAAAAAAGGGGAAAAGGAAATAGGGAAAAGAAAGAAAGAAACTAACCACGGAACCAATAATTCCTTACTGTAACGAACCTAAAAATACGTCGTGACCGTCACGTCCCGATGTATATATATATATTAAGTTGGTTATTTACTAACTGGTGTATAAGACAAACGGAGTATACGTTTCGATTAGGCTATTGTATTTTACCTAAAATTAACTTTGCGTCCATTTATTACCTATCTTATGTTTTACTAATCGTTCATCGTTAAGCACCGTATACATTTTAAATGTCTAAAATAGTATACAGTGTACTGTTTATAAAGAAGTATAGAATAGATTACAATATTTTAAAAAGATTAAATACTTTTTAAATCTTGTTTTTTGTTGATTATTAACTCGAAACATAAAACCTGTTTTAAACTATATAACGTCCTTTTAGATTTAATTTGGATACATTTAAAACTATTATAATTCCTGAATAAGTAGAAAGTATCATCTCTTATAAAATTTTATATTTTTTGTACCCTTTTTGAATTCTAATACGACCTGTAATGATGTAAAAATATTAATTAAAAATTTTCTAACTATATCTCTAAGTAATTTGGTATTTTCGGTTTAACTGTGACTAGGTGATTATGATATAAATATAACTCATTATTTTAGTATAACGATAATAATAATTTATTATAAAGTTGTAATACGTTTCAACAAAATATAGTATAATGTGCAATGAATAACTTGGAAATAATACGAATTTTCAATGCATAATAAATATAATAATGCATCTAGTCTACGCAAGAGTAACGTGTTATTATAATATGTTACAGTTAAAAATGTATATTTAGTTTATCGAATTACACGTATCTGAATAATTATTTTAACCTCTAACGGGTTCTCATGAAAAAATCAATATAATTGATAGTTAATTATTTATAACCCTGTTTGCTTTTAGTAAGGTAATTGGATTTTCGAGATAAAATTAAAAAAACGAATCGTAAAATAATCATTTTCTTAATTAACAAAGTTTTATTGGGCGCGATTTTCAAACCCTTATTGATATTTAATTTTCGAGCCTATTATTGTGATTAGGAATACAACTTTTACAGGTGTGTAAAAAAGTCATTAAGAAGTAATGAAGGCAGTAAACTAAGAGAAACAAGTAACCAGTTTTTATTGAATTACGATATAATTTATCATTGACAGGAGCGGTAGCTTATTTAACCCCTTTCGTACCTTCGTACCGATCATCATTACTTTCATCCTGGCAACGTAAACTCAGTGATGCCGGAGTGGCTCACACACCAGGACGAGGCCCAGTCGAAGTATTGGGATCAGCAGTATTGATACGAAGCTGGCAACTGGATGGACTACCTCGTGACTCGACTTCAGTGGAGAGCGCTGTCCTCGTATCAAGTTCGAGGCGCTGGCCGCTCTTCATCGATCCGCAGGGTCAGGCTGTACGTTGGATTAGGAACATGGTACGTGTTCGACGCATTTTTCCCTTCTCTTTTCCTTTTTTTTTTCTTTCTCGACGTTTACGCCTGCTATCTTGGTTTGAACGGCTGCGTTGCGTGAATTTAGGAGGGGAATGAACGTATGCCCTCGGGTGGTGTTGCCGCTGCTCTCTTTAGGGCTCTCTGAATTCTCGGACACGCACGCGGCTTGATTTCCCTGGATTTTGTCGCTTTACACGAATGGGATGATTTTAAATTAGCTTCTTTGCGTTCTACTTTCTCTTATTTTATAAAATCTTTCGACCACTTGAAAATAAAATTTATATTTTTTGGATATATCAATATAGAAATGTTTTACATCCGATACAGTGAAAACGTTTAATTTTAATAAAATATTATATTTTTGTCGAGTAAACCAATTTAAAAATTGTTACACTCAAAATTTCTTTGGTATACTACGATTATTTTGATATTGCGTAGTATTCTTAACTTCCTAAAATATTCAAATTAATTAAAACTGAAATTGTATAAAAAAGATAACAACGTTTTTCAAAATATATTGCATTAAATTATGCAATAAAAAATGAAACCCAAATTTATAAACATAAATGCACATTACAGTAACTGACTACGTTATTATCCGTTAAAATATCATTTTTGCAAAAAATAGTAAATAAAATATAATTCAATTCTCATTTGCAACATACACTGCAATTTGTAAATGGAAACGATTGTTAAACCATGTTTACCACGAGAACTAAAATTTTATTGTTTGTTTATTTAAATTAATAGCTTCTAAATGAGAAAATGTAAAACTAACTTTTATTTTCATTGCGTTCTTTGATCAAACAACCTAGCACGTTTAATTTCTTAGAACATGAGTATTACTTCCCATTCAAAGAAAAATTGATAGCTCTTACGTTTTCATTAAAATTCTTACGATTTAAAAAAATTGAGAAAGCTATGTATTTTAAATAGGAAATGATATGTTTTTTTAATGGAACTATTTCATTAAGTTAATTTTTAATTTGTTAACAACAATAATAATACTAATAATAGTAATAGTAATAATAATAGTAGCAACATATTTATGATTATTATATAAATGATTAAGAATTATAAGAACCTAAGTAAAAAATGTATTATACTGTTTTACACATTATTGCAAATACAATTAAAACTTTATTTTTGAAAGTTTTAAACTTGTATGTCCATATGGATACACGTGCAACCCTTGAATTATTAACGAGTTCAGCAGAAAAAACCGAAGTAAATATTATGATAAATTATTTTTCTAGAGGTATTAAACTAATTAAATATACATACACTTAGATTACTCGAAGGTTTTTCCAACATAAAAAAAACGTGAATGTTTATTTCTCATATCCCCTAATTTGTATAATATAATTACATTGCGTTATAAATTACATTATTTCCGTACTATTATTTTCATAAAAAAATTAAATTTACTGCGTGTCTAAAATTTTAATATATATTACATTGTACACGAATCACAATAGGTGTATAAAAAGTAGGAATATTAAGAGTGCAGTAGTGTAAAATATTAATGAGAAATAAATTAGGTATACCGTAAAAACTGAAAATATCGTAATTTAAAATAATAAATATGTGAACGTATATGTCAACCAGGGAAAATCAAGTGGTTTATCAACAGTACGAATGACAGATAAAGATTTATTACGAGTGATCGAAGGCTGCGTGCGTTTTGGTCGTGCTTGCCTGATCGAAAATATCGGCCTTGAACTCGAACCGTCGCTCGATACTGTCTTGATGCGATCGCTGCTGAAGCAAGGTGGACAACCAAGTATCAGGATAGGTGATAACGTTGTACCCTACAATTCGGACTTTCGATTGTACCTAGCAACGAAATTGCCAAATCCTCATTATGCTCCGGAAATTGCTGTGAAAGTCCTTCTTGTTAACTTTGCTCTTACAGCCAGGTGCGTCTATTTATAAAGAAATAAAGGATTTATACATATATAAATACTTTATATATACATGCCAGTACAGGTGTTCATTGCGGTTCATGGATGGTCGTTTCTTGCTTTATATTTGTTTACTTATAAAACCTCACTATGCTTGTTATTGTCGTATGGTAAAATTAATCCAGTAGAATGATTTATTTAACTTCTCATGTTAATTAAGTAAAACTGCTCTCTATATTTCTTCGAGTGAGAAACTACTCGATTCGAGTAAAAACTGCATCACTCGACCCTAATAGTGCTTCAGTTTTCACTCGAAACGGATGGCTCTCACTCGAAGGAAAATTAGAGAGTGTAATTAATGTAATGTGAATTACAAACGATTTATTTAAAATTCAACCTATATTCAAATTGTATACACAACTTACAAGAGAAATTACAATAATTATCCAAAAGACTAAAACGAGTATTATTACTCATATGGTACATTATTTTGATAATAGTAATGTGAAAATGATCTATTAAATGTACGATTAACATGCACGAGAAAGAAAATTTCGCACACAGTGTTTCTAAAATGCCTTTCTGTACTTACTTAATCCAAAATAGAGTTGTACCTCTATTATTGAATATTGAACAATTTTTTTTCTAATTAATAAAATTGTATCGTTTATAAAAAGGCAGATATTCTAAAAATAAAATAAAACTAATATACAGCAGAGCAAAAAAATAAATAAAAATAATCCAATTTTCGTAAATTTCTCCACAGCGGCTTAGAAGATCAAATGCTATCGCTAGTAGTGATGCAAGAACGTCCAGAACTTGAAGAAAGTCGTAGTGCTCTCATTTTATCGAGCGCACAAATGAAACGCGAGCTCGAAGAAATAGAAGAACGTATCTTACAACGTCTCTCGTTATCCGTAGGCTCGGCTGTTGATGACATCGATCTCATCCTAACTCTCGAAGCTTCGAAAGTCAAGAGCGAAGAAATCAAGGTTACATGGTTATTCATGTATGCGACGTTCGTAATGTAGGCGGTGATAACGGTACTCGATAATTTTTCCTACCATATGTTTCACATACGAGTATTAAATTGAATAAAAAAAAGGAGAAGAAATTATTGAAACCGTTGAGTCGTAAGAAATGCACGGAGATCGGAGTTCGAGTAGATAAAGTCGAATTTGGTCGGACGAGCATCAGTGGGTTTTGTGAATACGTGATTCGGTTTAATGATTCCTTGGAATTAAGGTCACGAGGACTTATTTAATTATGAAAATATCTTTTTGTGGTACTTCAATCCCTATTAGATAAATCTAAGGATGTTGTTAATTAATTAACCTATTGATATGTTAATTAGATACAAAAACTGATATATGTATCTTTGTACGAAAAGTTAACATTTCTTGACGGTAATCGAAGATTCACATATTTATGTAAATACAAATGCTGAATACGTTTAGATTTTTAAAGCTCGACGTAGTTAAATATTATTATTAAAAATAATAATTACTCTATAAGTTGCGTTTAAAAGTAAATATAAAAAGCAAATACAAAGTAAAAAGACTTTCCCAGCAGAAAACTATCTTTAAACACTGAAAAATATTTTTTTAATCAAGTACTATCGAATTTCTATGTGGTTAAATAAAAATTGATTGCCTGCGTGATTGGATTTGTGACGCCAAGGCTTAAATTTGAACTTAAAAATTGGTGGAATAAATTTTAAAAAAGTAGGACATTATAGAAATTTATCCATATTAAAAATGCTCAAACTGCTTTAAGTATACCTATTTTCTTAAAGATAAAATAATAAAGCAATTAATATATAAAACTAAAAGTAACTCG
Organism: Theocolax elegans; assembly: GCA_026168455.1. Taxonomy (NCBI): domain Eukaryota; kingdom Metazoa; phylum Arthropoda; class Insecta; order Hymenoptera; family Cerocephalidae; genus Theocolax; species Theocolax elegans. Next base: position 14,057,710 of record CM047425.1, on the reverse strand, counting down.
ACTAGGATATTGTAATTAAAAAGACGGTATTCGTGAAATAAAATCTCAATACTATGTATAAGGTATTACTTTTACACAATGAATTTGATATCTTTATTGCTGAATATTCGTTATTCGATTAACCACATATTTTAATTACTCGCTTTTTTTTAATTTAGATACACACACTTACTCGATGTGTTCATCATTGTGTTTCACTAAATTAGGTCATAAGGACTGGTTAACATGCCTCAAATAAATCAGAATCGAATACTGAAATGTCTTGTTAAATTAAAACAACTTAATATAAACCGTAAACAATTTTCCCTAAATCTTATTATTTGACTGTATAGATAATAGAATATCTATAATAGATTCAATTCCACATTAAATCAATATTGTAAGAAATATTGTATTCCATCAATTATGCGTGTCTGCCATCTGCCACATTTTGATTAACAGTATTTCATATAAAAGAGTTTATTTTTGACGGAGATTGTGTGTATATGTGCATTCGTATGATTCATTATTAAGTACATAGATGCGAGTATTAATAAAATTATGATTCACTTTTTTGTCGCAACTGAATTTACGCTTTAAATATATTATAAATTCGATGCTGTTTTTAATTAATAAACAAACAATACGTACATAGTATAAGATATAATATTTTTAAATAAATAATTAAATTATTTCTTATTAATTAAAAAGTCTCTTCAGTTTCCGAATATTATGATTTCCTGTGTAAATATCAGATAGCTAAGAATTTTATTGTAATATTGCCTGATTTTTTTACTTGTACTCCTTGGGGAAATCTCTGCTACACATAATTATAATTCTTTCAAGTTTTCACGAGTATATTTTTCTGACCGAAAAGTCAAGAAAGATTTCCAATAATATCGACCGCATATTACAATATATGCTATTACAAATTTGTTTAACGTCGGTTATAATTGTAAACGGTATAAAATTAAATAAAAATTTTTTATAATAATTATCTTAGAAACACCTTCTTTAATTTTATTTTATATACTATTATGGATGTATAAAAAATACACTTACCCTCTGTATTTTCATTACCAGCAAAAAGTCGAGTACGCCGAAATAACCCAAGTAAATATCGACGTGACGAGGTCCTTGTATGTACCAGTAGCGACCCGAGCGCAAATCTTATTCTTCTGCCTTTTGGATTTGCAACAAGTTGACTCGATGTATCAATATTCCCTCGAGTGGTTCACTCGTATTTTCATCAACAGCATTGCCAGCGCTGAGAATGATGGTATATATGGTCTTAACAAACTTTCGTCGAGAAGAAGTAAAGAAAACTCTACTTGCTCTTTTTTTAGAGGACATCGCTGTACGCGTGACGAACATAAATGAACACTTTACTTTTGCTCTCTTTACCAATGTTTGTCGGAGTCTGTTTGAAAAACACAAATTGCACTTTGCGTTTCTTTTATGCGCCCGCATACAGATGGCTGCTGGTTTGATTGATCGTCATGAATGGAGATTTTTGCTCTCAGGGGCTATTTCGCCTAAGGTAAGCTAAAATCTAACCACTGGCTCTCTCACTCTCTCGTTTTTTTATTGACCTGGACAAAACTTTGACGATTAATCATCAAAAACTCAGTATCATCCACTTTCTTTCGATGTATCGCGAGCTTTTAATCTAGGGGAGCTTCATTTTTGTTATACTTTGAGTGGAGCTTGATTGTCAATTTCTTTTTTTATGATGGGGATAGTGTCGAGGTTAGTAATTTTAGTTTTTATAGAAAATTTTCCATATCATTTTTCTTATTTTTATTTAATATTAACATTTTATGAATATTCGATAAAATTTAACTCGAAGTTCAACTTTGATTAAATCTATTAGCTAGTAGTATTTCTACAAAAGTTACAACGAATAATTTTTCAAATCTACGAACTTTTAACTGAATCTGTTGGTTTTGATTTGCAATCAACTCCGTTCAACACTGTGACTGTTGAATCGCAGTTTCATTAAAATACATTCAAATATTTTCGTATATATTTAAAAAAAATTAAAATACTATTACCGTGTATTTTATCTTTTTTAATAACAGGATGAACCAAATCCAGCGCCTAATTGGTTACCAGAGAGATGTTGGACAGAGATGCAGTCTTTACAAGTTTTACAGAGATTTAAAAATTTCCCGGCAACCTTCAAATCGATTAGCAACGATTTTAAAAGGATTTTTGATTCTCGACAGCCAGAAATGTATGTGATAATATTAAATTTTTTGTTTAAAATAGTTTATATTAGTTTTAAGTTTATTAGAATATAATTAAGTACTATCTTATAGTTATATATAAATTTTGAATAATGAATTCTTTAAAATTCTTCTTCAATATTGGTATGCAAATTTTACGCTTCAAGTTTCCACACCCGCATTTATATACATATGAGTGCAAAGGCCGACCGAAACATGAATTTTCTACTTGTTCCAACATAGTTTAAGAAATAGTCCCAGCAATTATAAATTAGTTTATTATTGGTTTATATATTAATTTTTTTAATGTATTTTTTTTTAAACTAATATCAAATACACGTATTAAAAAAAATATTTATTTTAATTGCTTGCATTGTTACACTTGAGTTCTCTATTCTTGTTAATAATTCCTCAGTTTATTCATGATATGACTGCTTATTATATTTTACATAAATACACGTCCTCCACAATTTTTTACTTTAAACTTACTTTTGTCTTACTAGATGAATAATGCTAATGAGACTCATAGAAAATTTTCTCCATTTATATAACGTATAATCCAATGCAACTTTTACGTCACAATTAATTAAAGTTTCAATAAAAATTCAGTACGCGTGTATGTATTACAAAAATAAAAAATTTTCAATAACACATTGTTAAATAAAAAGCATAAATTCCATTGTACTGTATTTTTACACTGTATTTTTTTTATAAATACAACGTATACAAAACAATCAAATTAAAATAAAAACATTAAATAATTACATAAAATGTTTGGTTATCAAGGTGAAACTCTTTTATTTTTGAATAATAGCCACTGGTATTGTCACCTAAAACTAAATTATATTTCTAAGAGCAAAATATCCAGAACCTTGGGAAAGCTTCCTCGATGAGTTCGCAAAGCTCCTAGTCCTAAAATGTCTACGTGCCGATCGACTCGCTGGGGCAATGCAAACTTACGTTGCGAAGAACCTTGGTAGCCGGTTTATCGAGCCCCAACCACCGAATTTAACTTCCATGTACAACGAATCGAGTTCTATTGCTCCACTTATTTTCGTCCTTTCGAGCGGAACGGATCCTGCATTCGAGCTTTATAAATTTGCTGAGAAAATGAAAGCTGCCGCAAGACTGAGAGCTGTGTCACTTGGACAGGGACAAGGTCCGAAGGCCGAGTTGATGCTTAAAAAAGCACTTGAGACTGGAGAATGGCTTTTCTTCCAGGTTGGTGCTATATTTTTCGTTGTTTTTACAAAGTTTCAGTATTTTCATGTATTTTACAATACATTTATTCCTTCATTTTTATATATAAAAAAAATAAGATGCTTGTAAAGAATAGTTTTATCATTTAATATCAAGAGATAGTAGTTGATTATTATTCGTGATTCAATAAATAATAAATCGTATAAATTTTAATTATATTTCTTTCGTTAAGATATACCATAATTTATACCGATTATATGGCCGGATTAAAATAAATCAGATAGTGACTTAAACTCTTACAATAACAATTTTCTTACTTTCTACAAAATAACCTAGTTGAATGCATGACATACAGCTGCAATAATCAAAAAATGATTAATGGTATCAAAATAATTCCGCTTGATCTCAGAATGATAAATCCACTCTAAATCTGAGTATTTGTACTCAATCATTCGGTTAAACAATGCAAACAATTATTCAGATAATCCTAGTTTAGCACAGTTACATCATTTATTAGAAACCATTCAACGTGAATACAGGATTTTGGAATTATTATAATCATTTAATATTATTAAATAATTAGATTCATATTGGGTCAAAACAATCAATTTACTTCATTATAAGAACTTGTTAAAAATAACGTAAGATTTCGAATAAAGAAAATATTAAACTAAACAGTATTTAGATTTAATTTATTATTTAATTTATTAATTTATTATTTAATATGAAAATTCTTTGGAAAGTTCAAAAATGTATTATAAAAAATATTTTTCCTTCTTTTCGTCATTCAGTATTGTACTGTTTTCTTGTTCTCACGTAAATAAATTCTAAAGTAGATTTTCATAGCGTAAATAAAATAAAGAATCACTGGTAAATTACACTGAAAATAGTAGATTCAATTAAATCCAATTAAAGAAATAGAGAAATAGCAATGTATCTAGCAATTTGTATCTTTTGTAGTTCTTCCTAATAAAGTCAAACGTGTTACACGTGCAACTCGCATCCCCGTTTTATATATCCTGCGTTTCAATAGATCGATAAACCTCGCGTGTGCAATATAAAGGACTGGGTTGGTCGAATGACAAAAATTTTAATTACTAACCAGTTTAAAATGAGCTTTCTCCAATAATTGAGAAAATCAATATTTCACGACAGTTGTACGCTTTGTATATGTAACTACTTAGAAAGCTTCACAAGCTCGCATGAATTCTCTAATAATGAATTAACGAGCGTGAAAAAGATATAACAAGACCCGGGTTAATATGCAAAAAAATTTTATCACGATGTAGCTTGTGTATCATTTGTAACCTTTTACGGTCCGAGGATTGAGAGATTGAGTAATGGGTTCAAATTATCGAAACCTGCAATGGTTGCACTTTTTCGTTCGCGTCGTTATACTAGTGAATGATGATTAAAATTTCGTTATAGAGAATCGCATAGTAGGTACGATTCTATGAATTTTCAATTTCTTTTTTTATAGATTTTTCAAGGAAGAACATTGCTGTTACTAATTAATTTAAAATGTAGAGTTTCGAACATTATTATATGAAAGCACATTTTCTGTTACATAGTATCATTAAATTAATTGGAAAAACAATTTTTCTGAAATAATAATACATAAAGGATTAGTTAATTTAGTATATTATTTGTTTACATTTGACGTCTTACGTAAAATACCAAATTATCTTTAAACTCAAATTCAAAAGATGTAGTTATAAAGTTAAATTTAATTGATTTTGCATGGTTGTATAAGTAACATCGTTTAAGAAATTATAAATTGAATTTAACGTAAAAATACTTACATATTATAAAACATATAGTTATAAACAATTTCTTAGTAAAACTATTTTTAGATACAAATTTAATATCTTAATGCAGTCGAAACGATATGAAACAATTTTCTCGAATAATAGAATTGTTTTAATCTCCAAGTGAAAGAAAAAATAATGAATTCTTTGATCGTTATCGATAAAATAATTATAGATATGTGTTTATTGTATGAGGTTAAAATATTGTTATCGTAAGATGAGTTATCGCGTTGAATCAAAAGTGACAGAATAGTAAAATTAGATGAAAATTGAATGACTCGTCGTAGAACTGTCACTTGGCGCCGAGCTGGATGCCGAAATTAGAGCTTTTGCTCGAAGCTCTCAATCCGGATAATACACATGGAGACTTCCGGTTATGGTTGACGTCAATGCCCTCGAACGCTTTCCCCGTCAGTATTCTACAGAATGGCTGCAAAATGACAATGGAACCGCCTCGTGGTGTCAAGGTGATTTACACACTTTTTTTTCAAGAACGAATAATGAATAATGTCGATGCAATTTATCTTATCGATGTAATATTTACTTTTTTTTCTGTTAAACTGTTAAGTCAGTTTGATTAGTTGCTTTACTTTTTGGGGATATACCATATGGTATTATTATATTTTATTGTACATGAAAACTTAAAAAAAAATTTGTTGTTTATTAATTCGTAATTACTATACAATTATAATAAATAACTATTGTCAAAATCTATTTAGCTGTTAGATAACAAATATAAAAATTAATCATTTGCTGTACCTTTTCTTAACGAAAAGAGATATTTTTGATACACAATTTGTATGCGATGCGTATACTTCTTACCAACCAAATGATTTAAAAATAAATATTGATCAGGCCAACGTTTTGAGGACGTACACCACGCAAGTTGTTGAGATGCAAGAATTTATGGAATCCGAGCATCCAAAAGCAATAACTTTCAAATCTATGTTATTCTCTCTCTGCTTGTTTCATGCAGTACTACTCGAACGTCGTAAATACGGGCCTCTAGGTTTCAATATACCATATGAATTCACCGATGGTGATTTCACCATTTGCATGTCACAGCTCCGTATGTTCTTGATGGAATACATCGACACACCTTTTAAAGTAAGTAACTTTATCCGTACGTAAATTTTGACGCGAGCCGTAAATAATTGATGGGAACGAAGGTACTGATTTATACTGCTGGTCATATAAATTACGGCGGACGAATCACCGATGATTGGGATCGAAGATGCGTAATTACGATTCTTCAAGATTTCTATAACGATCGCGTTCTTAACGAAGGTCACCAGTTTGATGCGCAGGGTCATTATCGTCAGGTAAAACAAAAATTTTATATATGTATATTTATTTATTATCGATAAAGACAAAGATCGAGAAAGTTCGTAAAATGTTTTTTTCGTTCAGCCGTCGCACGAGAGCAAATTCGCGGAGTATCTCGAGTATATAAAAACTTTCCCAATAAACGACGATCCAAGTCTGTTTGGGTTGCATACCAATGCGGATATTAGCTACGCGCGAGCCGAGGCTTATGCTTGTCTTGCGACTCTCCTGGCATTGGAACCACGAGAAATAGGGAGCGCGGTACAAGGAGCTGACGAAGTGACAGGTAGATTGGCGGAAAGTATCCTGAACGTGTTGCCCGAGCCCTTCGACCTTGACGAAATCCAGAAAAAGTAGGTTGTTTCTTGGTGATTGTTTGTTAAGTCGAGATCGCGCAAATGGTGAAATATTATGCTCTCTGACGTCTAGCCATATAATATACGTTATTTCATTGTACCCAATTATTGCGCAATTGCTATGTTTACCTCAATTCTCGTTGTATATCCATTAATATCGTGTTAAAAATTTAATCCAAAAAATTACTTTAATAAATCAAAAAATTTAAACGAAAATCTTCAATTTAATACGGCTTAAAAAGTATTCTAAAGTTAGTTCAAACTTCTTAATTCAAAGTTCTAACGATCGACTAATCCATAAACCGGAAATAGGTATAGATTTCATGAAAATTTAACAACCACCTGTGAGTGAAGTTTCAGCTACCTTACATTTCAACTTATAATTACATTATCCTTCAACATATTATTGCCTTATAATAGTTTTGTAATTACTTTATGATTTACCACAAAAATACGATAATTACAATTTCGGTTATGCGCCAACGAAAAGAGTTTTTTTTTGTATAATCGAATAAATTACATTTATTTTAAAACTACGAAACTAATAAACTTGACAAATTTAACTGTTCAAAGTAGTATTTATTTCATAAGCATTAATATATAATTTCGGGTCGTATTAGTAAAAAAATTTATCAGTTACGAAAGACTCATAAAATAATTGAAACTCATTAGACTTGTTAAGTCTTTCATAATATTCTACTGACTCTTTTACAGCTTTGAATTTCTTAGCAAACTTAGATAATTATATCTAACAATGTCGAACTTCATTAGTTCTTATTCACTTGGAGTGTGCATTTAAGAAAATTAAATTTAAAATTGAAATCTAGGAAAATTGACATTTCTTACTATTATATGATAAATGAATTTATTGATCTCCACAAGCCAAAGAAATATTCCTCACAACTCAAGTAAGGCGGACGGTATTAATACCAGCCACTATAGAAACCTCACAGGATGAGTGTTTGAAAAAAGACTAAGACAAGCTAAGTCAAAAAAAATATATAAAATTTAATTGATTGTAATATAAAATTAATAAAAACTTAAAAAGATGTAAAAAAAATAAGAAAAGAAAAGAAAATTTATTGTATTTCGCCCTGAGTATGCCTGGTGGGCTCATCAGTAGAATCCAGGCATCTCGTCTCTAGATACAGATGAAAGATATACAAATTTTTGAAAATCAGCTCTATCCCGACGAGGAAGACTCTGAGTTGTGAGGAATATTTCTTTGGCTTGTGGAGATCAATAAATTCATTTATCATATAACTTATAATATAAACAAGCAATAAATTCACGAATTTTCAAATTATACGGCATTAGATCACAAAAATGCCTTATGTGACAATATTCTGACGATTAAGACATTAGTTCTATGTAAGTGCGTTAGGGGGCTACCTGTTAATATGTGGCACTTAATAAAGTTTGCTATCGGTAGGGCATATATACCCCATGTCTTCCTCGTCGGGATAGAGCTGATTTTCAAAAATTTGTATATCTTTCATCTGTATCTAGAGACGAGATGCCTGGACTCCACTGATGAGCCCACCAGGCATACTCAGGGCGAAATACAATAAATTTTCTTTTCTTTTTTTATTTTTTTTCCATCTTTTTAAGTTTTTATTAATTTTATATTACAATCAATTAAATTTTATATATTTTTTTTGACTTAGCTTGTCTTAGTCTTTTTTCAAACACTCATCCTGTGAGGTTTCTATAGTGGCTGGTATTAATACAGTCCGCCTTACTTGAGTTGTGAGGAATATTTCTTTGGCTTGTGGAGATCAATAAATTCATTTATCATATAACTTATAATATAAACAAGCAATAAATTCACGAATTTTCAAATTTCTTACTATTATTATAATTAATTCTAACAATTTGTAAGTTAGGCATACCTCGCTCGTAAAAAAGTTGTTTATTTATACGTGACGTAATAAATTGAGTACGTCACTAATATTTTCGCAGATACCCAGTTTCATACAACGAGTCGTTGAACACAGTACTGTTACAAGAAGCAGTCCGGTACAACGTACTGATTCGCGAGATGTCGAGTAGTCTGAAAGATTTACTGCGCGCTTTGAAAGGTCTGGCCGTTATGTCCGAGAAGCTCGAGGCTATGACAAACTCGATGGGTGTCAATCAAGTCCCAGAAAACTGGCAGAACAAAGGTTTTGCGTCGCTAAAACCGCTCGGTATACAGTATACCTATATATATATAACGCACATTTATTCGATAATTTTTGAATGAAAAATGAAAGTAGCCCATGCATATAACTCCCTGTCTCATCTATGCACACAAATAATCATCCCTTCGCATCCATATTTCCTTATTACCGTCCTGCGTAATCTGACAAATGTGCTCGCCCACTTTTTTTTTCAATAGGAGCGTGGGTCGAAGATTTTAGGAAGAGAATAGCTTTCATAAGGAGCTGGTGCGACGAGGGGATTCCAGCGTCCTTCTGGATTTCTGGGCTTTATTTTCCCCAAGCGCTTCTCACTGCTGCTCTACAAAACTATGCGAGGAAATACAGCATACCTGTCGACACACTTGACTTTAATTTTACGGTTAATAAAATAAATTATTTTTTTAAGAATATTTCACAAGACGCAATTGTGTTAAACTTTAAATTCTCTTGTAAGCGCTTGCAGCGCGAATTGTATAATCAGTATGCATAGAATTGATTAATTAAACATTTCTATGACGGAGATTAAATATATTTATTATTTGTTTCTGGAGCAGGTATTGTCGGAGAAACCCAGAAGCCGACCCGAAAATGGTTGTGTCGTGTACGGATTATACCTTGAAGGTTGCAGATGGGATGGAATAACACTCACTGAATCGCTCTCGAAAGAGTTGTTCACTGGTAAGTATTCATATATTATATTTTTTTACTAACCTACCTAAAATACGAAAAAACTCGGCTTACAGTTAATCAATTATAATTCTTACATTTCACGTACATATTATTTATATCGTACGGTTACCAATATAATATATATTTGTATCGCGTTCTAACAATTGCCAAAAAAGTGATATTAATCATTTGTATCATAATAATTTGAAATCCCTTTATATTGTATATTTACATAAATTACGTTCAGATATGCCGCCAATACTACTAGTGCCCGAAGCGAACCGAGTGAAACCCGATCATGGATTTTACGAATGTCCAGTTTACAAAACCGTTGTACGAGCAGGTACTTTAAGTACAACTGGTCATTCGACAAATTTTGTCCTCGCAATGGAAATTCCCAGTCGCAAACCACCCGCTCACTGGGTTATCAGAGGCGTGGCTCTTATTTGCTCGCTCGATTTCTAATGGACCCTTATACTTACGCAATCCTGAAACTCAAGAATGACCAAACCTATGGCTTCGATAACATCGATTGGTACAAAGATGCTCGCAAGTCAATTCCACGTGTCGGTTTTCTTTAGTTTTTTTTTTCCTTTTTCTTTGTCAACGCTTTTTAACACTGGTGTTATATTCGCTGGAAATTACTATGGTGAATTCATTACGGTGCAATAGTACATTTATATATAGATATCGCAGAAATAGCAAGATTAATAAACATTGCATGCGCAACATCCTCGATTCTGACAATTCTTTTACAGTGGCGACAACTTATATTCGCATTTTTCCTGTCAAATAATTATATTAAAGAGACGTCCGTGTCTTTTTTTATTTCTTGATACATGAGATGGATTTGAATTTAATTGAATTCTAGAAATTCTTAAGCTAAATGAAAAAATTTCTTGTATATGCGAGTTTAGTAGAAAAAATATGTTTTCCGTAGCGAAATTTTATTTAGTAATCTGATACGTCTTGTCATTTAATATTTAAATATCATAATCATAAACTTAATATTAAAAAATTTTAAATGTTTGTAAAAAAAATTTTTAAAGTTTAGTTTTTTTAATTGTTAATTTTTAAATTTTTAAATTTTTTAAGTTATACGAGACATACATTTTAATCAACGAGAAATAAATAGTTAATTACAATATTGAGACAGTAAAATAACCAAATTTTAATTCAATTTAAATTTTGAATAATAAACACTCATTTCACACTTCATGAAATGACATGTTGGTGTGAAAGTTTAATTTTTAAAAAATTTAATCTATAGCTACCTAGCTATATATTATTCTGTAAAATTTCATCAAAATATTTAGTTAACGCTCAATTATGTATGCGAGCGCATCAAAATCAATCAAGCATCGCGAATCTTTCAATAAATCATTCCGTGACAAATGTGCAGTCGGAGAAAACTCAATGGAACAATATGAGCTGAGAGACGATATAAAACTAGATACCTCATCGGTATGCCTTGATCATTTGTCTTGATACGAAAATTTTGATGCTGTCGGAGCAAACTCAAAAATATAAAATCGTATTAGTAATGAATTTTTCGTAAATTAATGGACGCGACATTGAAATATTGGAAAATAAAATTTATTGTCGATATTATTCTGCGTATGCACGATGAGATAAAAAAAATACTGCTCGTAGAAAATTTACTGATTTGATTTTTAACAATTTTGTCGACACTAAGTAACGGAAAGCTTTTCTACACACACAGACACATATATCTATTGAATTCGGTAGAATTAAGTGAGTGAAATTTGTGTAGAGTGCTATATATTCAACGATTAAATGGAAAACTACTCGTATGTTGAAATAACAAACGAATCCTAATTAATTAATCGAAAAAAACTATATAAAAGACAAAGCTCTATTCGTTCGCAACGTTGATTTACGTGTTCGTTAAAATTGATAAAACTAATATCGATACTTTCGAGAAATATTCAGTTATACGTATTCTTTTAGCTGCCACGTATTAAAAAATTCCTAGAAGGTTATACATACGCGCGATAAAACATTATGATTTCTTCTTTCTTTAAACAATATCCTCTTTCATTTGTATGTGCTTCTTAACGTTATGTAACATTATCTTATAACGGTATAAAGATTCCTCTGAAATGAAGTAAATATACAGATACACACGCATGACCTACACCAATTCTGAAAAAAAAATTCTTCGAACATTATACCATTACACAACATCCATAGAAAAACTAACTAATTTCCGTTAATGAGAGAACCAAAAATGATTCATCTCAATCCTTGATAATACAAAACAACCGTGTTCAATTAAGATTCCTTAATTAAATTCACGCTATCGATCAAAAGAGAAATCCAAAACTGGGTAAAAAAAATCAAAATCCAAGAAGTTATCCCTACCGATAAAAAAAACGTGAAAGAGAAAGGGGATGATGAAAAAACTTACCGAAATTGGACACCAATCTGGCGAAGATGTACGAAACCGCCCAAAAATCAAACTATCCAAATTACGTAAATAAAACCCAACCCCAAAAAGAATGGTAAACGTTCCGTAACCTCACCTCCTTCTCCTCCTCCTCCTCGTAACGTTCTCTAGCTAGTTGATTAATTATATAGACGACCGAGCCGGAAGCTGCAGCTTGGCCGCGCAAAAGCTCGAACCGCACCCCTACCAGGTAAACGATTGGCTTTTCTCGCACGCGCGTGAGGGGCTCCTTTATTGATATGTCGATCGCGTAGCTCACGCCTTCTCTCCCTACCTTCTACCTACACACGCATGTACATATATATACCTCTATACCTCTTATTCCTCGTTTCTTCTGTTTTTCTCCCCCTTCGATATATCTGGCGAGACGGGAGTCGTAATAGTCCTTGACATTTTTTATAATTTTAGGGTGACGAGGGGCTCTCTTTTTATGGATACTGCTCGACGGGCTTGGTCGTATAAGTGTGTGATACTTTCTCTTTAAATCGACACGGTGGATGCGCGGGTTTTCATCAATTAAGACGAGGGTTTCGGTTCTATTGTTCTTCTAATCTACGCACACGAGCCCAAGTGAAATATCGATCGATGCCTCTTGTATTTTTTTACGTTTCTCTGGTATTCTTTACGTTTGCAGCGAATTGTTACTCGCGCGTATGTGCAACAACCGTGCACCTTGTTCGTTTACACCCAAACAGTATCCAAAACTTTGATCGAACCTTTTAAAATTTCAATATGTGTACCTTCAAAATAAATACTAACAGTCGAGATCAAACGATAAACATCGATGTTTCAATAAATATAAAATAAATAATTCCATAAAGCCACACTTTGATAAATAACCTGCTTCAACCCTTGATCGAGAGAATTTATATTATATATACAAAAATTCGGGGAGATGTAATATCTTATTATTTCGTAATTAACTAAAATATATTTTCGTCCGATATACATTAAATGTAATAATACATAGGTATATATAGTTAGATCGAATATAACAATTCACGCAGCTAACTGACCGAGAATTGGATTCTGTTGAGAAAAGTAGGTCAGTCAGTTGTCTTCAAAAAATTATATATATATACATGTATACATGTATACATGGAACAGTAATAGTACTGCGGTAAGTTATAACGTGTGTATATATATATATATATATATATATATACCGTTATTACTTACTTGTCACAATAGAATAATGCGTATTTTTCAGAATGGAAGAAATAATAGTCACCCCCTGAAGTTCTTCGTGTGTATACCATTAATTTATTTTTTACTGACTTACGTACAAGGAGAGCTTTTTTTCAATGTACTTGAAGGATATACTTTTATAAATTGGTAGGTGTATACTTACTTAAGGAAATTTACGTATTTCTGCATTATATATACACGTATTACATTAACGGGTTTAATACATCAAATGGAATTATTTTACTAGATTATCTCATGTGACACCCTGTTGTTTAATCGATCTTTTAAAGTCGCAAGTTTTTTTTAAACGATATATTCAAAAGATTCGCTCGGTAACCAATAGTATATCAAAATAACTAATAATAACGTATATAACAATGTGATAATAATACCATTTCGAACAGTTAACAACACGAAATGGAAGTATACTATAAGCGATGAACGATGAACACGAGTATGAATTTGATCGCAATGACTAGCAATGACAACTCGAATCCGGAAATGTGTTTTTAACTGTTATTGCGTGCTATACGTTTCGATTCTACGAACGATTCTAATAAAACTCCTCTTCTTTCGTAGATTAAGATCTTTCATCTGATACTTTACTATAAAGATTAAGACTCGGTTTTGCGCAGTTCTCTGGTTATGCGCACAGCGAACCCTCTTTCATCTTATCAGAAAAAGAAAATAATATAGTTCGTAAATGTTTTTTTTTCACTTTTTTAAATCTAATTTTCTGTTTAGGTCGTCTGTCGTATATAGGATGATGTTATTCGACAAATCTGTTTTTCGTGAAAATGTAATTTCAGTCGATTTTGGATATAATCTTTCAATGCATGATGGTACGATTTATAAGTCACAAATTATAATTCATGAGTTATTTATTTTTTTATTTATTTATTAACTCCAGACTTTACAATATTTTACAATAAATATATCCTATATGTACCCATAGGCAGAGTGTCCAGTTGGCGATTTTTTTTTCCTTTTCTCTCTTGCGTATATTGCAACCCTGCCAATAGGAGTCGGAGAACTCAACACTATAACCTAATACTAAACTAACCTAATACTGCATAACAACAAATCAATAAAGTATATAAATATAAATACAAATTAACAAGAGTTCTGCAACTTAACCAGTATAACTAGTGTTTTGTTTCTATTTTTTCTATTTTTTTTATTATTTTTTTTATGTTTTTTTTATTTTTTACGTAGAACGTTTAATTGTACGACTCAGTTTTATTATTGCAAATCAAAATAAATACTATTGACTCATTAAATTTAAAGGTGTGAATTCATAGTTACGTTTATGTGAAAGACTTGGAAAAATCAATAATCAATGCGTCTTAACGTATTATTAAACCTATACTTACATTATCGATATTCCTTACAAAGTTGAGCAGTTTATTTTTTGAAGGAAACAATCAAAACAGAGTATAGGCACGGTAGTGTGTTTCCAATAGCAAATACAATATTTAAATCTATTTGTTAACAAATGATGAAAACTGCAAAAAATCACATCGCTCGTATTATTCTGTTTATTTACGTTCTACGTTTGTTTTCGTGCAACAACGTGCAGTGTGATTGGTTAACTCATCTCACCAATCAAATAGCAGATGAATTAAAACCTTATCAAATAACATTCTTCACAACTGAGAATAATATGAAACAAAAAAGTGATTATATATATAAAGAATTAATTCATAGCGTTCCTTGTCAAATATTCGACTTAAATAATTTACTGTTGAAAAATGACACTCGTACGTTACCCTCGAATATATTTGTACATCCGAGGCACGTAACTTTAAATATTATAATTGATACAGAGAATTACAATAATACACAGGGATTGATCAATTTGTTAACGCTAATATCGCCAAGACATATGCGTCCACAGTGTTTAGTGTTAAATTTGAACAAGAGTGAAAGATCCGAAAGTGACATAAATTGGATTCTTAAATACGCATGGTCGAAAAAATTTTTAGATTTTTCATTATTGGCTGTTCCACCTTTCTACGGCAATACCTCGATATTGTATAATTTTAACCCATTTTACAAGAGATTGAACAAAGATTTTTTGTCTAACAATATTCGAGTGTTTCCCGATAAATTAAAGGATATCAATGGATACCCTATGAAATTACCAATAATACACATGCCACCATTTTTTCAAGCAACGAGAAGCAACAATAAAATAACTAAAATTAAAGGAATTCATTATCCTCTACTTGAACTCATATTAAATTATATGAATTTCACAATAACTTTTACACGCGCAATAACCGAAGAAAGTTCGGTAGATGTATTAACTAAATTAGTTATGAGTGGCTTCAAAAGTGGCACTATTAATATGTTTAGTATACCGATAAATTTAAAATATCTTAGACACTCCCTTATGGTCGAAATTGAGGAAGATTCAGATCCGTATTTTGCCATCGTACCAATTTTACCTAAAGTAAAATTACACATTTCCATAGAAACGCTTGGTTACATATTGATTATACCGTTTGGTATTATCGCTTTGAATTATGCATTAAACGCTTTGAATATTTTAAAAAATGGTTACAAAAGTATTGAAATTGTACAGTTAATTTTCGGTCTACCGATTGCCATACGAACAAAAAGATCAGCTAACCGTTTGGTTTGTATCAGTATAATAGCTGTATCTGTCGGATATTTTTCAGATTTCTATACAAAAATTTTAAATAAAAACTTAGGTTCCAACGAAATGAATTTTGATAATTATCAGGATATTTATAAATCCGGATTACCAGTATGGATATTTCACCTGAATTATAATGCTGTTTTTGCGAATGTTATAGATAATGATCTCCAAATTTTAGGCCGTAGAACTCGTAAAGAACGAATTCGCTACAATTGTGTGAACGAATTGAGAAAATATAAGAAGGTCGTGTGCATTGAAAATTTATGGGCGATGAATTATGCTATCGAAAAAAGCAAATGCTCAAATTGTTCGATGAAAATTAAACTTGCTAAAACTCCTCTTTCTTACGGCAGATATGGTTTTGTTTTCGAACCTAATTCACCTTACGTTGAAAAATTTTCAAAAACATTACGTAAGATTTATGAGAGCGGTGTATCTAATATTTTGAATAAGATGCATTCGATGATATTAAGCGATGTCAACGTTAAACATAATGATTTTGTTAACAAATCTTTCACTTATGAATTATTAGTTATTTTGGGAACAGGATATCTTCTTTCAACTGTCATTGTTTTAGCCGAAATGTCTATTATTACTTGGAGAACGAATAATCGCGTTTATATTAACAGGATATTTAATTTCTTACTTTCTATGTATAAAACGTGTATTAAAATGTGTTTAATCACCTAATTTTTGTTAATTCCGTGTAAAGTTTTATTGTGAAAATTAATAAACCAAATAAGTGACTATGGGTGTATTAAACGTGAGCTAGACATAAATAACTTCTTGCACGACATTGGTTAACTGATCTCCTTGGTTGAATTATCTCAAATTTGGAGATACGCACGTAGTAAAATATCGAATTATGAAAAGAGATTTTCATCCTAATTCGTTTAATAATCAAGTGAGAAGTTACGTTGCAGTTATATTCCAAAATTATGTAAATGTGTGTACGTAGATGTGACTTTAATAACTTCATATTATGGATATCATAAGCATAAGTTCAGAGAGTAAATATGTGCACCTACGTAAATGCATTCAAAATGTGATGAACAGAAAATTTAATTATAAATGAAAATTAGAATATAAATTACAAGCCGAAAAATTAAAATATTCAAATAACTTATAAAAAAAAGCACAGTTAAAACACTATATACTTTCTTATACTATAATTATATACTTCGATATATTTTTTTTGAATTTTCATCTATATTTCATAACATCTTGATGTAGAATTTATTTTTCGATATTTTAGTTTCTTGAAAACTCAGAAAGTTGACACTTTTTGAGAATATATTCGAGTATATCCAGTGCATAATCGAACATATTTTTCCGACGTTTCAAGTTACGGGATAAAATTGGCATATTTTTCCTCGGATATTAATCACCAAAATGTTTATACAATTATACGTATTTAATCAGGTATTATAGGTAAAAGACAAAGTCTCACTTTAACAATAATAAACTGAATAAGAATTAATTGTGTACCTTCTCAACTTACTCATTTTGTAAGATAACCATTTACTTTCATAGTGTAAAGGTAAACATTCTTAAAGTTTATCACGTGTTTTTTATTAGTTAACTATAAGGCTACTTGTACTTTACTAATTTTTCATTTTAGATGAATAAACTTTCTGTGTATCAACATTTTTTATTAGCACAGTTTATAATATTATATTTATTTTATATTATGACTAATAATTTAATAGCTAGTCTAATGGAATTTATACTATTATTAGGATTTTTTAGAAGGATAAAACGAAATATTACATATTTACATTAGGCGAGCACGTGTACGATACATATCTCAGAATACATAACACAGGTAAATAGCTGACAAACTACGAAAGATGGATGATGATACACGTTTATAAAACTCACGTGCTTCATTTATTGACAAGCAAGAAAATGCTTTTTTCCATTTATATATACATATACCCAAGAATTAAATCAGTTATTGCATCATGAAATATAATGTGATAACCAATTTTTTAATTTGTTCAATTATATCCTATATTAGAATAGTTTTAATCAAGTATTATACAGAAAAATATACAAAACTTTATAAAATTATTATAACAAATTTTTTGTGAAATAACAATTTTATCGTTTCGCAAATAAAAAATTAAATATTTTGAACATTTATAGTCGATATTGTTCTTTTATTTTTCATCTTTTATCCTTCAATCAAGCAATAAATCAAATTTCAAAACTTATTCTTTTCAGAGTTGATGTTTTATAGCACGTTTGCAACCAATACTCTAGGAAGTTGTCGATGCGTCAAAGAAAAGTTTTGATTTAATAACATTTTTTTAAAATTAAACTTTTTTTATACTTTATGATACCAAATATAAGGGATCTACAAGTGAAATTTATACGACTAATGAAAATTACGATCAATTAAACTGAATTAGTCTAAGTTGTAACGAGAGGGATTACTATAAGTATTTTGTCTTAGCATTGATGACTGTAAGAATTAAATGTCCTTTTGAAATATTCACAGTCGTATAAAAAACAATAATTTCTGGCATACAATGATTCGTGACAAAAAAAATGAATTTATTAAAGTATCAAAACGTTGTAAAACCATTCAAACATATACTTTTATTACGTATTTCATAATCAATTAATACCACGCTCTTGTTACTTTCGGCTGAATTTGCTTTTTTCTTTAACAATTTGTTTATGCATTCATAATATTTATTATCAATATAACAAACATTATTAAAAACTTTTATTAAAATTTAATTACTAAAAAGAATTTAAAAAATTCATTTCAATGAAGATGTTTCTTACACAATTTTCACCTCATTTTAACTTTAATTAACACGACATTTTTTTACCTGAATTTGCAAAACCCTCAATTTTTCTGTACCTTTTTTTTATAAAATTTTAATATATCACTCGCTATGTACATATTAATTTTTTATTATATTTTAATAATACTTTTTGATTAAACAGCGTAGTTTTTTAATTTAACATTGGAGTATATAAGCAAAATTATTATCCTTTAAAATAAATATTTACCTTGTGTAGATACAATAAACCTAAATTTATTTGTTTAGAAAAATTATCAGTAAATAGAATATAAAAGTTACCACATAATCTTGTAAACGCAGCACAGCGCGTTATTCTAGAATATCTCACAGCCTAAAAAATTAAAGCGAATTCCTAACTTAATTAAATAGCGTTTAACGTTTAAATCAATATGAAATTCACAATTTAAATTAGTTTATCACGCAGATATCTGTACTCAGATTAAGTTTATAAAAATTACAGATTTTAAAAAAAAAAAGATACAAATGAAAAAAAGACGTACAGATCTGTCGGTAATAATATATACAGTAGTAGTCATATACTAAATATTAATAAAAAAAGTAATAATATTTTAATAATTTTTTTTTTATGTTATTTAACGTCGCTCTATTTATGCTGCCAGGGCTAATCAGCGAAATATTTTAATAATATTCAGAAAACATTAATCAATTACGTACGCTTACTTCTCGAATAGAAAATACCAACAGATTGTGTCTCTTCTGAGAGGTGGTACGGGAATAATTACAAGAAGTTCAGGGTAAAATAATTAACATACATTTCTTCAATTTAAAAATTATAAGAACTTCGAAGTAATTTTTATAAGTATCAGGAGATATAAAATATAAGAATCGTGTCAAAAATTTAAAAAAAACGGGTCATTCCATGATTAGTTTAATGGTAATTTTTATAATAAATTATTCTCCGTTTTCAAAAACAGTAAATGAAAAATTATTATTGAAAATTTTTGTTTTGAGTATATACACATATAATCGAAATATAATTATTAAATTGATAAAAACTCGTAAGTTTAATTTCTCAGAAAACCAACAAGGTAAGTAAGTAATTAGCTTTATAGAAACGTTGAAAAACAAAAATATATTTTGTAAAGCATATTTTTTTATGGAATGTCAAGAATGCATCCAATTTAATACATCAGAGAACACTTGGAATATTTTACGTTGGTGTACTAAGAAATACTATTTGAATAAGTACTTATATCTATAAGTTAGAAAATCCACATGTTATTTTATATATAATATAATGTTATTTTAAGTAGATTAATAAAAATATATAATACTTTTTACATTAAAATTAAAAATAGTTCAAATATAATTAGGAATATATGTACGTGATAAAAGTAATGAGTATATATATATATATATATATATATATATATATATATATATATATATATATATAAAGTTATTATCATTGATAATAAATACACGATTATTACTTTTTATTAAGTTAGTTCTCGTTGATTAAATGTTTCGTATCATTTAGGAAATAAAAGTGATTGTACAAAAAAAGTCAGTTCATAATTTACTCAAATAAAATTATACGCAAAATTTTTGTAATATACTTTTTTATTATGGAATTATGATGATTTATTCGTTTCATCATCATTTTCATCATTCTCTTCATTATTTTTTTTCTTAAAAATTCGATTTTTTTTTTATATAAAAACTCGAAAGCATGACATATCGAATGTTTATTTCGAGAATGAATAATCGATAACGAATCTCGAAGCAGCCGCAGCTGTGAGAGACAATCGCAGATTCGCATCACAACATAACCTAACATCCGTGTGTCACCCGCCGCGCGACTAGTATTATTTATTACAGATGTAAAAATAATATTTTACATAAACATAATAACGTAAGTTTTATAAATTATTTTGTACAAAATCACAATGGGGGACGAGGAAATGGAGAGGTTCCAAATCACGGATTATGATTTGGATAATGAATTCAATATAAACCGATCTCGTAGAAAAATGACTAAACAACAACAAATGTTGGGTAAGTTATCAATTTAAACGAGTTCTTTTTGTACTTTCTTTTAATTTTACTCAAATTATAACGAAATATTTTTAAAATAAAAAAATTGAATTAATTAAAGCTTATTATTTGATAAGTGCAGTAGATGTAAATTCTTTAATAGTATGTTTGTATTTGAACCGTAAATTTACTTATGTTGATTTATGTATAGCTAAGATTATCTTGGACTCATTGGAGTCTATTTTTTCATTGGAATTTGCATATTTATTTAAATGGTTAAATTTTTAAATGAATTAATGTCTGTAATTATTAATATACCTTGATGCTTATTAATGATTATTATTTTCATTAAATCATTAAAGTAATACTGCAATGCTATGAAGACATAAAACTATTTTAACTAATGTCTCGTTGTCAATCTAAAAAGAATGTTAACTTAAATTTATAATACAAGAGCATTATTTATATTTTATTTGTTTATTTATTGACGAGATAAAAATTACAAAATTATTACAATACTGTAACTATAATAATGTATCTATATATCATATAATTTAATATTTTCAGGTATTTGGGCAAGTGATAGTGACGAAGAAGATGTAAGACCATCTTTCAGCAGAGCACCAAAAAATTATTCTGCGCCGGTTAGTTTTGTCGCAGGTGGAATTCAACAAGCTGGTCAACCAAAAGAAAAGAAAGAAGTTGAGGATGATGATGATGACGACGAGGAAGAAATTAGTAATGCTAGAATAAAAGATAGTTCAAGGTAAAATTCTATTTTATTGTATTAAATAAAATCCGTTATTACTGAAAATTCTTAGATTTAATGATTTATTTTTGTATTTTTAGTGACTCGGAAGAGGATGTACCTAGAAGTTTTGCAAGTAGCAAACAACAATCGTATAATTTTAATTTAAGTACCGATATTGCTGGTCTGAGGAAAAAGGGCAGAGCACCTTTAAATTCTGAACTTATAAGAACAGGAATGGGCAACTGGGAAGTTCACACAAAAGGGATTGGTGCAAAGTTACTTCTTCAAATGGGTTTTGAACCAGGTAAAGGTTTAGGAAAAAAATTACAAGGTATAAGTGCCCCAGTAGAAGCTAAATTACGAAAAGGTAGAGGTGCTATTGGGGCTTATGGTCCTGAAAAGACTCCGAAGTTAGCGGAGACTAAGTCATTAGTTGATGATTCTGATTCAAAGAAACTGGCAAAAAACAAAACCTCGCACTGGAAGAAAAGTGATAAAAAAGGATCAAACTACGCTTATAAAACTGTTGATGAAATCTTAGAAGATGGAAGGTTAAAGCCTAATAGAAAAGTACCAATAATAAATACTGATATAGTGAAATGCAAGGTAACTGACATGACAACACCAGAACAACGAGTGTTTACTAGTTATCATGCTTTAGGAAAACGTCAGCTACAACCTGATGAAAATTTACCTTCAACAGATAAAAAATCAAAAGTAAATTTTGTATTACCAGAGTTACAACACAATTTAGATATGCTTGTCGATATGTGTGAACAAAATATAATACAAAATGATAGAAGAACCAAACATCTAGGAGATAGAGTTATTTCTCTTGAGGCTGAAAGGCAAACCTTAACAAAAGTTGTTGATCAGCATGCGCAATTAATTGGAACATTAGAAAATGCTTTAGCTATGATTAATAAACTGTTAGATAGAAATAATGACATGACTTTGAAAGAGACTGCTGAAGCATTTAAGGTTTTACAAGAAAGGCATTATGAAGAGTACAAAGCATATGATTTAGGAAATATGGCGTGTAGTTTTATTATTCCAAAAATTAAGGAACATCTTAATAGTTGGTCTCCTTTAACACAACCAAAATTACCTATACCTTTATTCAAAGAATGGAAAGACATTTTAGAATACGGAAGAATAAATATTCATACAAGATCCATGAGCCCCTATGATCAGCTTATTTGGAATGCATGGATGCCTCCAGTTCGAGGAGCCATACAGTACGTAAAAATACTTTTTTAATATTGTCAGTAATTACTAATTGTAATAATAATATATAACATAATTATATAATATGTGTAAAAATATACATATACATATATTTTTTTTTTAGGAATTGGGCTTGTAGACAGCCGGACAACCTTATTGATTTACTTGAATTTTGGTTACCATTACTTTCTTCTTGGATATTAGATAATCTTTTAGACATGATCATTCTTCCAAAATTAACTCTTGAAGTAGAAGAATGGAATCCGCTAACCGATACAGTTCCTATTCATACATGGATTCATCCTTGGCTCCCCTTAATGAGTACATATTATAATATTTTACTATTTTAAATAATATAATCTGAATTATTTTTTAGTATTATTTGTTGTACAGAAGAATTATTAGCTTTAGCATTAAATGTGTATAAATATGTTTTGAATGTGTATAAATAAATATTTTTTATTTATATTTTACAGAAACTCGAATGGATACACTCATCTATCCAATAATTAGAAGAAAACTTGGTTCTGCTCTTGGCGCATGGCATCCATCGGATAGGTCAGCAAGATTAATGTTACAACCATGGGCTCAAGTTTTCACTAGAGGTGACATGGATGCTTTCCTAGTGAAAAATATTCTACCAAAACTTCAAATCGCTCTTTCGGAACTAATTATTAATCCACACCAACAACATTTGGATCAATGGAATTGGGTTTATGATTGGAAAGACTTAATACCTTGTCATACAATGGCTGGAATGTTAGATAAATTCTTCTTCCCTAAATGGCTACAAGTTTTGGGATTATGGTTAAATCATTCACCAAATTATGAACAAGTCACAAATTGGTATACAGGATGGAAAGGAATGCTTAGCGATAAACTTCTTGCTGAACCTTTGATTAAAGGTTAGTTATTTTTGTTATTAAATTAAATTTTTTATTTCTTAATCTAATTATTTTATTTAATAAAGCAGTATTAAATTTAAATAAAAGTTAAACTAACAGAAAATATAACTGTAAAAGAACCTACAATTTCTTATTTTATTCTGTTGTATATTTTAATATTTATTTTACTTTTAATAATTAAATTATGAAACCATGTTTTTAGATCACTTTAGGAAAGCATTAGAAATGATGAATAGAGCTGTTTCCATACCACAGGGACTTCAACCAGGTTCAGTAGAACAAGTATCGTATTTAACTACTTTAGAACGCAGTCAACCACAAATTCCTCAAATTTCTCAAATGTCTCAACCAAGAATGGAGGTAAAAATTGCATTTATTATCAATATTTTATTTACAAAATTATTACTTATTTAAATAGCATCTATTTATACCTATTTGTATTTTTAATTAACAGAGACTAGCCGAAGCTGTAAGAACGGCTTCACAAATTCCACAAGGTTTCAAAGACTTAGTTCAGAAGAAATGTGAAGAACGGGGTATTCTATTTATGCCATTGCCAAACCGATATCGAGAAGGAAAGCAAATCTATAAAGTCGGAAACGTCCAGGCATATATCGATAGTGACATTTTGTTCGTTTGCCATAATGGAACCACTTGGCTTCCAACGAACCTTAATACTCTGCTAGATACAGCCGAGATAAGTTAAAATAGTTTATTCTTCTCTGTAAAATACTATTTATAAAAAAAATGTATAGTTGTAATTAAACGTAGATACTTAAAGTAATTTGTGTATAATAATATTTAAAATATAAAAAATGAATGAAATTTGTTAACTGTACAAAAGATTTTTGTAATAAAATAAGCGTCTAGACGAAATATCAAATTCATGTGTGAATACTTTTACCATTCAAATTTTCTTTAGTATATAAATATGCGCAAATATGTTAGGTAGTACGTATGCGAGTTTAGTCCGATGGCGAACCAGTATCAGGCGAAGTTGAAAGTGCGTAGGCGATTCGGGTTCCGGTTATCCTCGTATCATATATATGCGCGCGAACTCTCCGTGAAGGTGCAGCAGTTTAAAGCCTTTCGCGCTTGAAAGTTCGTGCTCGATTATTCTATTCGGATTTAATAGGATTATATTCTAGGCGAGAGATTGAATTTAATGCGGATTTGTGAATGAGACAAAATATTTTTAACAATTGCTTTTTTTTTATTCCACGTATAGATTGACGAATAAATATAATTGATAAAATAATTGAAAATAGTTTAGTAACAAAGTAATGTTAAGTATGCAAATCCTAATGGGTAATGTACATAATGAAATATATAAATCATTTTGTTATTACGTTATTAAAAATACCGTAAAGTAATATTGAATTTGTATTGATTGTAATTATGAGCACACAAGGAAATATTGTCTCCTAAAATGAAAGTAAAAAATTTATACAATGTGAAAAAAATAAAGATACTTTTATTTTAATTTTATGAAATTACAAAACTTTCTTTTATAATTTATTAAAAAGAACTATGATACTTTCGTCGTACAATTGTAGTAAAAATAGTTTTGTCACAGACACAAGCATGTATATGTAAAAGCCTCTCACTTATACCAAATATAATATAAATATATCATACTATTGATTAATTTTTCAAAAATTGTTCAGTCATAAAAGCAACTTGAAATTACAAATCATTACGTTATTACGAAGATATCTTCATATAATAATATATGTTACTTTAAATTAATTAAATTGAAGAAATTACTTAGAAAAGTAGAATATTGAATGTGTATAATCAAAAAGTTTGTACAAAGAAAAAAAGATGTTTTATGTCTAAACGGTGGTTCGTTCATTCATATATATATATATATATATATATATTTAGTTGTGTAATATCCAAGAGGTCTCGGTGTACATTGTGGCTCAAACACCCGATCATATCCCATAGCTGTCTCGTGTATGTACATATTTCCTCGCCTACGCTTTTCGCCTCGAGGCTCCGATCGCTATACGAGAAATGACAAATCTCAACGCTCGATATTGCCATATACCCGAGACCCGTTCATTGTCTTTTTTTTCGTTTCTTGCGTAAAAGAAAAAATGTATAGATATATATATATATATGTATGTACATGTGTGTATCTTATATATGTATGTATATAGAAATACGGATTTGTATACTTAAATGTGATTGATGTAGGGACAAACTATAAAGTATAATAGTGTATATCGAATTAATGTCTGGAAAAATATTAGGATTTATTTATGATATATATACACAAATGTCGTACTATTCTATTTACTGGTTTAGATATTGAGTATGTTTCTATAATAAGTTTCGATACGATCCTTTATTTAAATGGTCAATATTGTATATTACAGTTTCTTGACGAATACTTATACGTATTTAAATTTTATATTTGTGTTAAATTCGTATTTTAATTTAACGTTGCATTTTATGTTGTAAAACGGAATGCAGACCGCGATTTCGTATTGAAAATATTAATTTCATCTTGTTTGATAAGTTATACGTTCATACATTTAACTTTTATATCGACGGTTGGATAATCAGTATCAAAATCCGAATGTTTATTAAAATCTTTGTAGTATAGGTCAATCTATCTTTTTTTTTTCTTAAATATTTTTAATAAAATATTTATTACCAATACCGTCAATTTCAGAATTATTAAGAAACTATAAAAATGCATTTTTAATAAAAACTAAGAATTAACATCGTTCCTTCTAGTGTAAAAACGTTTAATTATTTAATTTCATACAAAATAAAGACGATTGTAAAATGTAGAGATTATAAACATTCGTATAGAATATAAAATAATTCATAAAAAGATATATTATTCTATTATGGTTGTATTGTGTAATTTTGAAATCACGCATAATTTTGGATTAGATAATACGCATATATAATTCGTATATAAAAGATCATTCAAAATCTAAATTTTTATTATCTTTTATACCGTAACTTTTGTAAACATTCTAGTATGATATAAAACACGTAAACCGGTATATAGTGTACCACGCTATTTAAAATTCTACATTATAATAAGTATGTATATATATATACGCATGCATCTTTGTAAACACGAATGAGATTTAAGCGCAAGTTACAATACGACAATGTACATCTATACACGCACTCCAACATCCGATTGCATAAAAAGAACAGTAATATACAAAATTAATGAAATCAGTGCTCATCAAGTATACGCATGTGTGTGTGCGCGTGCGCGTATGTATAACAAAGTAAGAGTAGTCATAAAGTCTTGTTTTTAGAAAGGAATCTTTTACACGTGTATACGATTATTAGTATTCACGAGAGCGGGAAGAAGGACGAGGAATGAAAAGCTGCGCGCGTACAGAGAGCGCGAGAAGGCATCTTGCGTGTATATATATATGAAGGAACGCTAGGGATATACAGATTCGCGTGGGATTGGAATGTTTGGGTGCGATCGTTTTTTTTTTTTATTTTTTTACTGCAAATAAAATGCCAGACCCATATATCGTTTTATTATTGCGTTGACGATTACCTCCCTATTTGGCATTCAACATCCGTTACTAATTTGTTTAAATGTTTTACCTTTACCACGGTGTTGCGAAGGGCTAAGCTTGTAAAACTCGCTGGTATCATTTCATTTGATGGTTTCAAATACTGGTGTAGTTTTACAACATGTTTATAACAGCTTTTCTATTTATTAAAGTTCATAAAAGTTTGGTAAATTAAAATTATATGTCATATATATATGGACTAAAGCTTTTTGGAATCACTTATTTTGACTTTTTAATTTATTATCTGTCTCTTTACGATTGGTACTTTAGGTACGTTACACGTTAATAATAATTTTAAAAGTATTTATTTAGTTTAAAGTAAAGAATCCTATAAATACTTTGGAAAATCGTCATCGATCGATCATATTGCGAATTCTCGAAAAGTGTGTCAAGAAAATATGCTTTGAAATGAATTATGAATTCTAACACCGCGTGAACAATGAAACCAGACGATCTATAAGTATACCATATTTTAACGACGCGCCTTGCACTGTTCTCGCGAGAAATGTAAATGCTTAATCGCAAAAGAATTTTTCCGTTTTTACGTATCTACAAATTTTTGACGACGAGTTAAAGATTTATACGTCATAAATAGGAGTAAAAAAGAAGTCTTAGAACAACTATAGCCTGAACCGAGAAGAAAATGAATTTCCCAAGGAAATGTATCCCGAGAAAAGTGAACGAGTGCAGTGAAAAAAAATATATGTATATGCTCGAGTGTATATAGACAGGAAAACGTTTATTAACCGTCAAGAGTTTTCAACCGCTCAGTCGATTCCTATCGAATCAGACGCAGCGTCTCGCGTATTTGCGCGCACAAGCCGTCCCGCAAACTCGGAAACGTGGGCGTCGAGAGCTACATGTATCGGTTGTAGGGGGAGGAGACGCGACGACGAAGGAGAGGCCAAGTGTGCATATGCACGAGTACGACTATGGAAGGCTATATACTTATATATGTATACATTCACCGAGAGTCGCGTTTGTATATCTTTTTCCACGACAAGAATTTCCTTAACGCGAGCTCTTTGGCTACTATACTCTACGGTTCAATCGGTTTCATCAAAATTAATCGATAGGTATACTCACATTTCAAAATGTCGTCAATTCACCAGATTTGCAATTTCACATCAGTTTGCAAATGGAAAACGGATTTTTAGAAAATGTTTTTAGAAGATAAAGTTACGTTAAAACTGTCTAATTGGTAATATTTAAAATACGAATATTAATAGCTGCTGATATTGCGTATACCTTTAATTCGCACTTTCTTACTGTTCGTAAAATAACCAACTGTATACCGGTCTCTTTAATTATTCACACCTTATTACGTACAGTTTAATTCCTGTTTCATTGAAAAATTTAAAATAAGTTAAATAAATTGAGAGAAATGTTACTTACTAATCGTGTTCTTTATCTACCCATAAAATGTGCAGTGTACTACCCACGTAAAAGCTATTTTTTTAAGAAATCACACGCAAGATAGAGTAAAAAGTATACCGATACGCGGAGTTCGTCAAATGCATGCACGATTGTAAACAATACTCGCCGATCCTTCACTTTTTCCGCGAATTCGTATTTTCTATATTGCTTTCGTGTGTTAAAATAAAAACAAATATAGTGTTGTCGTTCCGCGAACGGACGATCAATGCGTATTATATTAATGTATTATCTTTTAGGAAATATTATATATTTCTTTAATAATTCTTAGTATCTTTTATTTATTATTGTTAAGTAATTAATTTACTAGATCTATTCGAAAATATAAGTATACAATCTGACACAGTCGGATAAACACATGTATCGGTATTGAAAAAAATATTTCGTACAAACAAAGAATCCATGACTTAACTATAAAGAAATATTCATTTAATTGAAAATCAAATCCCTGTATATTTGTATTAAATGCACCGGATTTGAATTAAAGAATTACTTCTCTCAGTGCGGGAAGTGTCATTATAGGTAAAATAACTATTTGTTAGAACACGTTAGACATTTAATTAAGACGACGATTATGCGTTAAAAATCCAAGATACTACGAATATCTACTGGGTTTAGAAAAAAAAGCCACGAGAAAACATTGACCGAAACATGCATATGCTTTTATTTTCTTTTCAACTGAAGATTCAAAGGATATAAAGTTGCACTTAATGCATTGTTCGCACCAAGGGCGTAAATGCGCTTTTCACCCTTGCGTATTCATTCCAAGTAGCTCGTATACTCGGTAATCTTATGGCGCTGCTCTGCATGCTTGTGCAAATTTTTTAAGTAAATTATTAAAATACTTTATACGATTAAGATTTATCTGTATGTTGCAATATTCGTAAGCAGTAAGTATATTAAAAATTCGCAATTACCATTAAAATCCAAAGATTATTTAAAATTATATCGTTAATTACAGGGTAATGTACATCTCGAGTGGAACAGTCGGCGGTAAATCGACTCGTAAAAATGAAATTCTATTTGTACACCTAAGCAACCAATTTTACGTGTGAAAAAGCAATATTATTAAAGTTGAAAATATATGTATATCTAGGAAAATTTGTGTCTATAAAAAGTGTAAAAAGGTGTTGGTGCTCGGAATGGTTTATATAACGTTCGTACATTTAACGAAGTGGCAGTCAAGCGCATTAAAGGTAAAGATTCGAGTTTGAGTTTGGTTTTAGCTCGTCCCAAGAGCTAGTCAAGTGGATGCTCGGATCCAGGATCGTCTTTTGTTGCTCTTGGACGTAATTCGAAGGCCTCCCAAGCTGTATAACCGCTTGCACCGGCTCAGCTCACACCCACGCTTTATCCCCGCTCTCTCTTGCTCTCTCTGTCTCTCCATCTCTCTCCCTTCATTTCCTTCCATTTTCTCACAATTTCTCAGTGCATTCTCTTTGCGCGTTTTGCCTTTCATTAAATTGCGTTATAACTACGGCTTATGGCGCGGGCTTGTAAAAAGCTCTCGTCTTGGTATAAGATCGTAAAGCAGTTGATTATACCATGTATATGTACACCTTCAAACTCTAGTTGGGTGATATTAAGGAATTCAAATATATCTATTCAATTTCATTGTTAAAATTTTTGACAATATATTCAATTTATTTATATAATCATTATTGTTTTATATACACACCCAAACATATGAAATATTATATGTTTATCACTGAGAAAAATTTTTTAGTAAAAATTACTATTTTAATGGTAAACGGAGGACAGACTTGCACAATTATAAAAATTGCTGTTAATAATGGTTAAAAAAAATGTCACCATTTTGGAAAAATTACCATTAGTAATGGCAATTTTTACCATTATTAATAGCAATTTTTATACTTGTGCAAGTCTGTCCTCCTTTTACCATTAAAATAGTAATTTATACTAGCACATTTTTCTCAGTGTAAATAAGTAGTTAAATCATCTCTTTATTGTACGTATGTAAATAGTGTATATTTGAACAATAATAATTAATTTTAATAAAAATAATAATTAATTTGATTGTATAAAAATCTATCTTTAGTTTAAAATTAAAGGCAAAAGTATTTTGTTAAACCGTTCCACCACAGAGCATGTTTCACACAATGTACTTTTACGTTGATTCGTTTGTATAATTATTCTGTATAAATTTATATTACTGACACCAAATATAAAATACTTTTTAATTAATATTAGATTAAATAATTCAAAGTTTGCAAATTTCGCAAATATATTTGTATATCACGGAGATACAATTCTTTCAACACTTATATATATGTGTATTGGTATAGCTATAAAATTACGATCATGTTACACACAATAGGACGATAACATTATGTTTGCATATTACAAGCTCGTATCCGAGAAAATAAATATTCGTATAAGTGTACGAAACAATCGTTCATTCTTATATTTATATATATCGCCACTCCTTCATTTATATATACCTACACGTGCAATAAACGCGACTGTCCCTACTTTCGTACACTTCGCGCTTTTATTATTACTCTAAATTCCAATAGGTATAGAGATATTTGTATATGCACCGACTTGGTGATTCTGAAGAAAGGAACGCATAATATATGAAACATCGTCTAGACCTAATTTCCTTGATAATGATGTTTATCACATTTCTTTACCTCGAATTTCGTAAATTCTTATCTATGACTTCAGGCATATACTTAAAATTGGCACCGTACGTGCGAAATTTTCAAATGTACGGGTGTTATAATACAATACAAATTTTAAGTTTCACTTGATTCCTAATCTTTCTGATATCGTTACGTAATAAACCCGTCATTTTTCGTGAAATCTTTTTCTTCTTTTACGAAACTTGTGGCGTCATTTTTTTTAACAGGGCGAGGGAGAGGGAGGGGGGGAGGGGTGACGCCTACGCAGTGGAAGAAGTTCGATTCGAACGGGACTCGATGAGCTGTACGGTGATGTTTTGATTTTTTCAGATTTTCGAGCCTTTTTCGTGGTTGTACCGCAGGCGTTATTATTATATATATACTTGCACGCACGACTGGTTTTTAATTATCTTTTCTTTTTTATCCGAGTTTCGAATAAAGATAAACGTTTTTTTTCTCGGATTTAAAAACTGGGTTTTGCATTTATGTAGGGTATAAGGTGTTGAATTGTTTCACATGGGTTTCGTGTATACATAGATATATTAAATAAATTTGTATACATATAGCGTTGAAAAACCGAATGAAAGATTTACGATTATCGTTATGGTGGTCGCGAAAGTGCACAGGTTGAATTTAATGAATGGTTCAAGTATTAATTGAAGCAATTTTTCTTAATACAGTAATGTATGTACGAATTATATGTACATTACGGGTTAAAAATTCAACAATGGATAATAAAAATTAACATTATGACTGATTTTATGTGGTACTTTGTGAAATTATAGTTTTACAGTCGATGCTTTATTTTTTAATTATAATATAACATACTTCGGTATTCCAAAATAATGATTTATATTTTGCGCAAAATGGAATAAAATACTGATAAATATTTTTTTTAATGATGTGAATTCAGTGTTTTTTCAATGAAATCCATTTAATATATTTATCACAATTTATTTTAGTAACTAAGTTTATTGTCTTTTTTTAATGAGAATGTAGTTTTTAAAAACAATGAAATATACATGGTATTCATAAAATATATACGAGTGATGTAATGTTTGAATTGACTTGTTTGAGTTTGTCCAGGTATATATGGTATTGTATAAATTTATCTTAGTACATGCTTAATAAAGCAAAAAATGTATGCTTTTGTATCTGTTTAATTAAATTACGTTTAGTCGAAAGCTAAAAATTGATGATTTAATATTATTGATGATATCACTTTTCGGGTGGTATAAAAGGCAATAGGTAATCAAGTATCTTCACTACAAATTTTCCATTAATAATTTTAACATCTCTTTAAGTTACCTCGAGTAATACATAAAAATTCCAAATAGTCTTTTTGCATTCAGCAGAAAATAATTCCTCTACATACAATCATATAAAGATCCACGTAAAAGTAAACCTTATCAAAGCTACTAATATTATTTCTCGTTATATACTATTTGCAAGTACGTAAGTAAAATTAAAAAACATCAAAACTATCTTGCGAAAAGAGAAACTCATCTTTGCAAGCATCAAGAGAGTCAGTACGTATACACGCAAGATACATTCGAAGGAGCTAAAAGAAGCTTGACTCTCGTGAAGCGGTGTAGGAAAGAGCCGAGTTAAAAATTGTAATGAATGAAGTGCCCAGTCTCTCTCTCTCTCTCTCTCTTTCTTTCTCTCCCCCCTCCCCTTCCCAGTTCTCTAGCCCTCTCTCAATGCGCGTCTTATCGCGAGGAGAGCGAGAGCGTCCGGCGGACTCGGGCGAATAGTCACGTTCGAATCCGCGTACTCGACGCACACGCCTCCGCGCGCACACGTTTTGACAGTTCGTGAGAGAGAGAGAAAGAGAGAGAGAGAGAGAGATACATAGATAGAGACCTCCGGCGACCTGTTGCTGCGTCAGCTGACGCGCCGACCGAATGGGACTTTACGAGGTAACTCCGAGGAGGTCGGTTATCGACTCCGTACGGATGGTGAGTACAGTCAATGGACCATCAGGATTCATTACTACCGAGTGTATTTAAGTAGATACTTATTATTTACCGTGCGATCGAGAGGTGTCATCAACGTTGTTATTTTCCTTTTCGTAGTATATATACATGCAGTGCTGTTTTTAATACGTGCCTCAGTTGCGAATACTTCGATGCATTAAACGATTATATTGTTTCGAAGGATCGAGTGATAATGTTTCTTAAATAATATTTGATTCAACGATTTCCGTTGGTGCTAATGACGATTAACATGAATACACGTGGAAGGAAACTTTACTGCGCAAGCTTATATACACTTTTAACTTCAATTTTTATCTTTTCTTCGATGAAATGATATAAAACTTAAAAAAAATTTCAAATATATACATGAATCCTTATGCAGATATACCTGATAGTTAATTTTTGTGTAAATATTTACTCAAATAATTTTTGTAAATTTGTTAAAACTAATTATACGAAGACGATATGAATAACTTTTTTAGGTTAAACAAAAAGATTTACTTTATACTTCTTAACGTTTCATCATAGTTGTATTTAAAATCGCCGATGTTAACTTTCTTTCCACAACTAAGATATATCTTATAAAAAAAATAAAAATTGTGAATTAAAAAAATATGTCAACCGTATATGAATATAATGAACATAAATTAAAACATATTTAAATTAGACTTGTACTGTAATACAGGACAATATATAAATGCACCATATTCACATTATGTAGGACACACAGCTAAACAAAGTAAAGAATTTAAAATATGAATTATACATATACATAAAACGTTTGAAACATTCGCACTCATTATTTCACATTTTTTCGTATATTTTTCGTATATCACAATCGATGCATCGAAGCCATATTTAAAGTGAACTTACCTATCACGTTATATACACTCATTACCCTTGGAAAAGTTTTCTCATTCATCCTCTCTCGGAATGAAAAGGTATACGATACTGAATAGTATATGCAAATAAGTATATGTGTATAAATATGTCCCCCTAGTCTCGATCGTCTCTATAATAACCGATCTTAGAAACTCACTTTGCAAAACGGCTTATCTTTACGTTGACATCGTATAAAAACATCGTCTCAATAGACTCCTCGATTCCAAGTTAAGAAAAAAAAAAATATTTTTTTAAACCATATGTCTTACGATGCGATCGATTAAATCTTGGAAGGTAGCACATGACTGAAGCATTCTCAAATGTCGCTAAAATCGTTTCTCTGTCGTTCTCTCGCACGCGCGCAAAATATATATGATTAATTGACCTGAGGCTATATCGCAACGCATCTACTCTGCAATTCAGACCAGTAATAACGACTGGGGAAACTTAATCTATATAGGTATATAGATCCGCTTAGCTATGTATATGTATAGTGGTGGAGAGGCTTCCGCAGCTTAATTTTAAGATAAGAATCGTATGGAGAACGACCGCGAGCGCATCGTCTGTATACCGTCAGCTCTATATCTATAACTGTGAAAGTGCATAATTCTTATACATTTGTTCTTTGACTCATACGTGATGGAGAAAAATGTCATTCGTGTGAGAGGTTGTTGGATCTATCTTTCGTTTGTTTTGCTTCGAACGATCCAAATCCTTTCAGGGTGGCCGGACTATTTTTGCTTTTAATAAATTTTGTATACTAATAATGTTTGCATTAATTAAATAAACAAATACGTTAAATACAACATTGATTGATTATTTTAATTTCAAAATAATATACGTTGCTGTGTAATAAAATAGTTTATATTGTTTTTCAATTACTAATGTTTAAACAACACTTTACGCGCTCTCATTAGGAATGGAATTATTACTTAGCTTTGATTTATTTATATAACGGCCTGTACCTATACCATCAAACTAATTTATCAGCAATCTATATCCAAGTTTCGATTTTCTCATCACGACTCAAGATCATTTCAGATATTTCAGTTACAGTTAAATGTTATTATTAAATAACTCTTATCCTATATATACTATTATACCACGAAAGCTTGTAAACAAAAAAAAAGTTGTGATATTATGAGGCATAAAGGTGCGGTGTTTCTTTTTTACTTTATCATTCGAGTCTTCGGTCTTTATTAACCAGTATCATTACGTGTATACCTTCCGGTTAAGAGGTTTGCCCGGAATCAGAAAAAGAGAAAATTAATAAATATATAGAAGTATAGACGTATAGTGTAGAACTTAAAACCAATCAATTTTCTCAATTCTTTTTACGCGATTTATAATAGATTAACGTATATGATAGAACAGATAATCATTATATTCGTTTGAAAACCTAAAGTATATTTATATATATATATATACACGTCTATAAGGTTAGCAACTGAGATGATAACAGTTGTAGTAGTTTGGATGACGGTTAATTACGCACAAATGGATCGCACGTTCGGTCGAACAATTTGTGAGGAGTGTAATTTGCGAAAGTTACTGTTAAGCTCAATCAGAGGCGGGAAATTACATGGACGATCTTTGTAATTAATCAATTCACTAGCATTAACCTTTGGATTTGAAGGAAACCTTATATTTTTCTAACAAAATAACATTGTTGTTATTATGTATGCCGCTCTGTAAAACTACAATATACAGTATTGAGTATATTTATTTTGCGGTGAATAATTATACTATTCCAATTTTGTTAAATTAAAAAAATTTTACAACAAATTATTGAGTAATTTGTTTTATTTACGCTGCAAGTATTTTAAAAGATTAACGCTAAATTTACATTTTGTACATCTAAATATACCTGTGTTCATAAGTATGGATGTATCTATTATATACACTACATGCAATTCAATTTTCATGAATATTCAGCACTAGCTATGTGTTCTAAAAATAGTTTTAGAATCGAAGTATAAATAAATAGTTTACTTTAAATAGTAGTAAAAACTAAATGTATTCATTTATTCATCTTTCATTTAATTAGCCAATAAACGCTGTATCGTTCATGTAAAATATTTTATTAGAACATTAAATTGATATAAATAAATTGAATACGAAATCCGATTAAAAAATTTTAATAAGGTGGTTCTTTTTTAAGAAATTAACTTGGTTTAACAAAAATATTTTTTTAAACCATATGTCTTACGATGCGATCGATTAAATCTTGGAAGGTAGCACATGACTGAAGCATTCTCAAATGTCGCTAAAATCGTTTCTCTGTCGTTCTCTCGCACGCGCGCAAAATATATATGATTAATTGACCTGAGGCTATATCGCAACGCATCTACTCTGCAATTCAGACCAGTAATAACGACTGGGGAAACTTAATCTATAGGTATATAGATCCGCTTAGCTATGTATATGTATAGTGGTGGAGAGGCTTCCGCAGCTTAATTTTAAGATAAGAATCGTATGGAGAACGACCGCGAGCGCATCGTCTGTATACCGTCAGCTCTATATCTATAACTGTGAAAGTGCATAATTCTTATACATTTGTTCTTTGACTCATACGTGATGGAGAAAAATGTCATTCGTGTGAGAGGTTGTTGGATCTATCTTTCGTTTGTTTTGCTTCGAACGATCCAAATCCTTTCAGGGTGGCCGGACTATTTTTGCTTTTAATCAATTTTGTATACTAATAATGTTTGCATTAATTAAATAAACAAATACGTTAAATACAACATTGAGTGATTATTTTAATTTCAAAATAATATACGTTGCTGTGTAATAAAATAGTTTATATTGTTTTTCAATTACTAATGTTTAAACAACACTTTACGCGCTCTCATTAGGAATGGAATTATTACTTAGCTTTGATTTATTTATATAACGGCCTGTACCTATACCATCAAACTAATTTATCAGCAATCTATATCCAAGTTTCGATTTTCTCATCACGACTCAAGATCATTTCAGATATTTCAGTTACAGTTAAATGTTATTATTAAATAACTCTTATCCTATATATACTATTATACCACGAAAGCTCGTAAACAAAAAAAAAAGTTGTGATATTATGGGGCATAAAGGTGCGGTGTTTCTTTTTTACTTTATCATTCGAGTCTTCGGTCTTTATTAACCAGTATCATTACGTGTATACCTTCCGGTTAAGAGGTTTGCCCGGAATCAGAAAAAGAGAAAATTAATAAATATATAGAAGTATAGACGTATAGTGTAGAACTTAAAACCAATCAATTTTCTCAATTCTTTTTACGCGATTTATAATAGATTAACGTATATGATAGAACAGATAATCATTATATTCGTTTGAAAACCTAAAGTATATTTATATATATATATACACGTCTATAAGGTTAGCAACTGAGATGATAACAGTTGTAGTAGTTTGGATGACGGTTAATTACGCACAAATGGATCGCACGTTCGGTCGAACAATTTGTGAGGAGTGTAATTTGCGAAAGTTACTGTTAAGCTCAATCAGAGGCGGGAAATTACATGGACGATCTTTGTAATTAATCAATTCACTAGCATTAACCTTTGGATTTGAAGGAAACCTTATATTTTTCTAACAAAATAACATTGTTGTTATTATGTATGCCGCTCTGTAAAACTACAATATACAGTATTGAGTATATTTATTTTGCGGTGAATAATTATACTATTCCAATTTTGTTAAATTAAAAAATTTTACAACAAATTATTGAGTAATTTGTTTTATTTACGCTGCAAGTATTTTATAAAGATTAACGCTAAATTTACATTTTGTACATCTAAATATACCTGTGTTCATAAGTATGGATGTATCTATTATATACACTACATGCAATTCAATTTTCATGAATATTCAGCACTAGCTATGTGTTCTAAAATAGTTTTAGAATCGAAGTATAAATAAATAGTTTACTTTAAATAGTAGTAAAAACTAAATGTATTCATTTATTCATCTTTCATTTAATTAGCCAATAAACGCTGTATCGTTCATGTAAAATATTTTATTAGAACATTAAATTGATATAAATAAATTGAATACGAAATCCGATTAAAAAATTTTAATAAGGTGGTTCTTTTTTAAGAAATTAACTTGGTTTAACAAAAATATTTTTTTAACTAATTTTTACTTTTTTTACTTTTTTACTTCTAGTTATCATGTAGTTTCTGTGACTAACAATGTGTACGTTGAAAAACAATATTTTCAAAGTTTAAATAATATTAAAATAAAAAATTATGATCCTGCAACGTTCACTGATACTGTTTTAAAATTAAAAAAATCATTTGAGTATAACTCTTTTACTTTATATTCGATTTCAAAGAATTACTTTTCTTATAAAACATGTATCAATTTTTCAAATGGTAAATTTGAATTTTATTTATTTAACTAAGAATATTCAAATTACAAATAAATTTAACAGTTTTTAAATTTCTTTATTTAAAACATTTAATTCGATTTATCTTCAGATAATTGTTAGAATAAGAAAAAGGGTCCTTACTTATGTATATGATTCTTGTCGTTGTAGAACAATATTCTGCATATTTTTCAACATAATAATTTATGTGTATTTTAATTTTATTTCAATTTTGAAAATATTACTTTTTGACCTCACTTATAATATCAGATAAATCACTAGAACCAGAAATTTTTTTTTAAAACTAAGTCAATATCTTGGGAAAGAACTGCCTTAAGACGCTGCATAGTTACATAAATAATTTTTGTTGATTGTATTTTCGAAATTAAGTAAAATTTTAATACATTCATGATAATATATTGTACGTGGATAAAAAAAATTCAGCTGCTGTTAACGATTTAAAAAATGTTAACGATTCGAAAACCCAAAACCTTATAAACCGTCCACTAAATTTTACATAACCCAAATAAAATCCGTAACACCTGCAGCACACGAGTCTCAAAAATCACATCAACTTTGCATATATATGTGTATATACGCGCATAGTTTCACTATCTTTCAATCCTGATCTAACCTTATTAAGATTACTTACGAAACAAACTTCAGAGAGAGAGAGAGAGAGAGAGAGAGATACTTTTTTCCTCTACAAGATTGTTATTGATTTCTTGTTACGATTAACTGCGAACACGCAAATTTCATCACCTAATTCTAATTTTTGCTTATTGACGCACAGCCAAGAGTTAACTCAGCGCTTTTCACACCAAAAATAAATATGATTCTTATATGACTTGAAAGAGAGAAAGAGAACGCTCACATGTATATATGCTTCCAAATCCATTTCATGAATCATAATCCAAAAGGAGATAGACTTTTGTAAGAAACTTTTTTTTTCATATCCCTGTCTCCGGAAAGTACACTGGCCTCGGTTATTACGCGCAATCGTGCCGGAACTCGCACGTTACGT
Source organism: Theocolax elegans (assembly GCA_026168455.1). Classification (NCBI taxonomy): domain Eukaryota; kingdom Metazoa; phylum Arthropoda; class Insecta; order Hymenoptera; family Cerocephalidae; genus Theocolax; species Theocolax elegans. The sequence goes on along the minus strand of CM047425.1, from coordinate 14,018,041 downwards.
TTTCATCCGCTGTAAAATTGCAGAGTTTATGAGCCAAGCTTTCAAGTCGAGGATTATTTAAAAAAGAATCTTATATGTGCTGTAATGAAAGTTGTGTACTGCAACCTACGTTTTGACGACGATATTTTACAAATTTTTACACATTACATTATGTACATTATGTTCATATAACCATCATCTAGATTGCTGGCTTTAGGCCAATGTTAAACCGAGTGATGTATTTGATGAATATTTTATAAATTGTTTTAAAGCATTTTTCAATTATAATTAAAAGGATACTTTGAATAAGTGACTTTTGTAATGTGACCTGATCAATTTGTTCAAAACTAAAGGTCGTATATGCATTTAAAATATAAATGCAAAGCCAAAAAACAATAAGCTGTTAAAAATATTATAGATCTATGGATTGTATACGACTGTAAATGTGAATATTGATTCCGTTTGGAATTTTCGGATAATGATTTATGTGTTGTTCTAGAAAATTGATGAGTCAATGTTAATTTCAAAAGTGATACGTTAAATCGATGATACAATTACGATATTCAATAAATGACACCCGCACAATATGTGGAAAAATCATTATAAATTATATACCGAGCTATAAATAACTAAAAAATTATTATTAATTATAAACAATGATAATAGTTAAAAAAACATTCTAAAATTAAATTGAATTATGCATAATTAGTCACTAGATGATATCCTTACAGAAGCCAATGATATGCTTTATTTTTTTTAAACCGATACAGTTGTTCTTGTTGTAAATCGTCCCTGGACGAAATATTTTTATAGAAAAAGTAATAACGCGCTCTAAATGCTTCAACACTTTTTCATACAAAGATTTTTGCATGTATGATCAGTAAACTTTCATAATTATTCATAATGACTCGTATATATGTAGATATATGGTTAATATTCACATCTATCTAAATCAGATAAATCGCGATCTAGAATCATTCACGTAAATTTCTAATTTAATTATAAGTATAAAATATTTCTCTTTTTATACCGAAAACTTAAGGTATGCATTAAAAACCTTGAAGATTTATACAAAAATAAGAACGAATTGATGAAATTTTCATAACACAAAAGACCCCACAAGTTCGATTAAAATAAAAGTAACGTTTTATATTATCCCAAAAGCAAACATCACAAAAAATAGTATAAATTACATAACTAACGACTAATTAAAAAGTAAAAAATATCATTACCGTGTAGAGGAATCGGTAAAACGGTATAATAATGAACGAGTATAACATCTTTGATTCTATACGCATAATCCCGAATCGATCGAACGTGTGCGTGTATGCGCGTGTGATGTATATGTACGATCGTTAGCAAGAGAAGAGCAAGATTTTTCTTGATCTGACTCGTCATTAAGTCCTCGTAAAGTTCCATTTACTCGTAGTTTTTCGAGCTTACCGACCGGTATTACTCAGGACGAGCCGACGCTCCTCGTTAAAAGAAGTCGGCGCCGGGAAATCGCGATCGGCGTCGCGCCGGTCAAAGAAATATACGAGAGATCCTAAGAATGCTACGATGGTTATACCTTCCTCCTTCTTGATCTTCGCTATCTGTATTATCGTATAGACTTTGGAATAACAAAAAGATATGAAAAAACGTAAACAACGACACTATCGGCTACTGTATCGTTTTGTTGCGCCTTGAGTTATTGGGACTTGCTGAATCTCTATATACAAACGGATCGTTTCCCTTTTGTGCAAATGTACTCTCGGTATCGAACTGGTTTCAAGTTTGATAATCTCTTTTTATGTAGAGAAAATCTTTCCGATTGTCGATCAACGTATTATGTAAACTTGGTACATGAATTCTTTACGGAATTTTGCATATAGTTGTTAGGTATTAATGACGTCCTTTTAATTTTATACAAAATGTAGGTTTTTCGTATTATTTTACTTTCTTTCTTATATGTTATACGTATAAAGAATTGATGGATTAAAAAATTATACTATATTAACTAGGAGAACCTCATATTTTTGGTAGACGGATCATGCTCTAACTCTAGAATCTAATTATTCAACGAATACAGACAGATAATCAATCCAAAGTCTTAAAAAAAACTTTTAGTGTATGTAGATAATAGAATTTAAAAATGTAATCTCCAATCCGTTAATTCAATGTAAAGTTAAAGCAAAAACAACAAGTTGGAAAAAAATTTACTAAAAATTTAACACTTAAATTTGATTAATTTTTTAAGCAAAATATGTTGCCAATTTTATTTTTATTATAATATTACACCAAACTAACGGATTGCAGTTTATTTTTTTAAATCCTATCTACTTACACCCACCTTTTTAAAAATTTTTAAATTTTTTTAGTTTTTAGTTGAATTGTCTATTTGTAATTATTCAAGAGTTATAAGCGATTAAAGTGAATCTTCTATCTATCAAATATTTGCTTTAATAACGTATAACTTTCGTAAAAACGATTGTTTGTGTATGAGACTGTGCCATTCTTCATATTTTCACATCACAATATATATCCTACAGTTAGAGCATGATCCGTCTACCCTACATATAAATTCTCCTTGTGAGTATATATTGTAGACAAGAAATGAGTTTCAAAATTGCGATAACCATATTCAACGTAAACGCACAAACATATATAAAATGAATGTACACGTCGCAAGAAAACGTAAACGCTACATTTATTACTACTACTAAATATGATATTGCTATAGATGAATTTATTCGAATACGGATTGTTACAAATAAACGACTAAATTCCAGGTGAATGATTTTATGTATACAAATATATTGATATCCAATATTTTATTTTGTTTTGCATATCATTAAATCACTTACTTAAAGACATTAATATACATATGTATATATGTGTGTATAAACATTATATCTGAAACCAGCTGTTACTTCCAAACCTGTATGTATTAATAAAAACCAATACTACTTTTCTACTTTCACTATTATAATGACCAATACATATTTCTTATTCAATCAGCGTATGGTTAATGCAATGCGATGCAATGTATACTTTATATACAGCGTTCTAATGTAGTCCTTTATTTTTGTCGAAACTAGATTAATAAATATATAGTATTGATCATCTTAGATAAATAAAGACTACACATTGAATGTTATAATTAAATCTTATGTAAAAAAATATCAACTATATCTGTTTATTTAATTTTTTTTAGCTCTACCATTTAAATAATTTCAATAAGTTTCAATACTATTTTAAGGTAATAATTATTTAATTACGTACCCGAAGCAAGTATTATAATTTACATTTGTTTTATCATTTACTTAAATTATGTTGCTATAGTTAATAATTCAATGTACATAATATATTTGTTCGACGTACTAATTAGTACCAATAATTAATAATATCTTAATACGCGCATTCAACGGCATTAATTACACAATGTTTGAACTGTTGGCCCATTATAAAGTATACCTAAAAATCACTCACACTCACCTATATATATACATATACTCGTCGTGGAAACACGAGCATTATCTTAAGTCGTAGCCATAAAGGATAAAGATTATAAAAACAAGAAAAAAAAGTGTTCGTACGAACACAAGTGAAAGGAAGTTAAGAAACGACCGGGCAAGCGTGCGCGCATTCGTTTTGATGAATGAAACAGCCCGCGGTTTGGAGGGGGAGACAAAACCTAATGGTAGGGAGGAGAGACGCAAAACCGGTACGTGAATTCCCTTCTGAATGAAATCAGCCCGTTCTTCCCGATACAACCATTCTTATATACATATATATATATATCTTTATCTTTATCTCTCCCTCTTACGTATTTTAAAAATACGACGACCCTCTTTTTACGCAATACCTCTCTGTGCATCCGCGGATGATTCTGTCATTCGTTTTCTCCTCGCGTTTCCAATGAGCTCACAATTTCAGTTTTATTGTTTAATTAATCTGTTGGATTTGTTTCATCTCGAAATATAAGATTTACTCCTCTTATGCAAAATGTTCAGTATAAACGAACTATAGGTAAATAAAATAAACGAAGATTAGATAAACAAAGAAGCTTTGTTAATAATTAATAAAATAATAATTGCGAGTTTTATTATTTATAGATTATAATAGACACATAGAAATTTAATTATTAAAAATATTGAACAAATGTTCGTTTGTACTCAATTATATCTGTAGAATCATTCTTGCTGCTTACATAAGTTTTTAAATAATCCTAATAAAATAAATATTTGTATATGCTGTATAATTAAGCTTCGTATACATTTTTTTCGTAGTGTCTCATTGTAAATATAATCCTATTGATTATCTTTCATAAATAATGTAATACCATTAAATATATAAATACACTATAAAATAAAGCCTACTGGAATCAATTTTTATACCTGCTCGTAGCACTGTCTGCCCCGTAAGTAAATTCAACGAGAGGATATTCATCACATATAAATATTTAAATTGGATGTCGTGATCGCAATGTCGATCATTTTATTATTTCAATTTCCATAATCAGCGTAAATCATACAAATGACCGTAAGATCTATAGACATAATCTAAAAAAAATCTGATGTTTACCAGTGCGAAAGAAAAATCGATCTTTCACCGAGCGTCGTATATAAGCGCGTGGGTGAATGTGGTATATTTTCGTTCCAACCTAATTCAGCAGTTCTAGAGTTACGCGGGCCACCGCGAGCTTTACCCAAAAATAAAATCTAGCGCGAGCAGGTATCGACACCGATTAGGCGATGCCTCGCCCTTTTTCGCGCGTTCCTTCAAGGATTTTTCGTATATAGATACTTAAGTAAAGCGAGAGTCTCTTCGCGTATTTTGTATATATGTGTATACACTTGATTTTATTATTAGAATCGGCCAAGCTTTCCGAGAAAACCAAAGTGTTATTATTCCTTTAGCTTTTTATTGCTAATTCGCTTTTCTCGTAATAGTTTGCATAATGCTCTGAGCCAACTGTTAAATAATTAAGTTCACTCTGACAATAGTATGGATTATAATTTTCTTAATTTTCTGGAATTTTATTCATTATAGTTTCTTTGGCTTCATCGATATTGGGTATTTTATAAAAGTGTTTACCATAAATCTTTCACAAAAATTTTTAATGATTACTCCTGGAAAAATGTATGTTTGTATATGTAAGTAAGCGACAATAAGCAGAATTTTCTGATTTAAGAGCAAATAATTTTATTATTAATTTTTACGTTTACTAATTAAATTTTTTTAACGGGATAGTAGTGCGTCTCCAAAACGTTAGTTCTCTCGACGACATAAAAATATCTGCAAATCAATCTGCCGATACAATGAAAAAATAAAATGTAATTAATTAAACCCAACCTATATAGCTGTTGCGTAAAGATAAATATTTCAATAGGTATAAACAAATGAGACAATCTGTATAGAAAAACACGAACCTCCCGTCCTCTCCCCCTGAAAACGCAGTTTTTCCCAAGACATCGAGATATAAGATAAAACTCGTAAGCGGCGGCCAGATAAGAACGGGATTGGAGGAAACGAAACACGTCCGTGGCTTCGCGCAAGCAATTCACCGGCTAGAAAGGAGCCAAGTCGCGGTAAGGGGGTAAAGTAGGTGGAGAATAATAGGGGGAAGGGGGCAACAAGACAACTCACTGCCAATCGACGCGTGTCCCTCGATAATCTCTCTCTCTCTATATATATATATATTTTTTTTTTACTTCGCTTCATCGATTTTTTCTTCCTTTGATCTCGCGATGGATTACGGATACACGTATAAATGCTGATTCGCATACACGACGACTTGGTTTGTTTTCAATGTGACGTGTATACGTTGAGTTACCGACATTTTTTTTAATGTTACAATCTATGGGAGTACCTACCCATGTGTCGTTTATTTACATAAGGAATTTGCTTTTTGATAGACTTTTACTTGCAATAGGTTATAAGTAGATTTTATCGTGATACGTGTACAGTATTGTGAGATATTTAAAATTAAATAATAACATGATTCTTGAAGTTATAAGGGGTTATTGCGCAATTATACTTGCATTATAAAAATATAATTCTCTGTGTTTTATTCAAATTTTATTCAAATATGATACTAATTTTCAAATGAGTATTGGCTTAAAAAAAGATTAATTCTACATATATTTAAATAATATATTAATAAGTAACAAATATTACGCTCATGAATGTCTATAAATATACGTGCAAGAAAAAATCGTTGCATCCACAAATTAAAAATGACCCATTCCATTTTTTAACAACGTAGTCAAGAAGTCTCTTGAAGAATAAATTCGTAAGTTCTCAGGGCCAACAACTTCGGTCAACAATACTGCGATGCACGGTAAAGAAGAACGCGCAAAAGTTAAGTACATATAAGCAAGTACGGAAAAGGCCAGAAAGCTTGCTTCGATTAAAAAACAAAGCAGTATAATGAGTGCGTATATACACGGGTAATGAAAAACAGCGAAGGTAGTGGTGTATATACATGGACGAACACACCAATCGCAAGGTCGCAAAAATGCGCATCGATACTTGGAAAGGTTCATATATATATATACACACATCGTTCGAGAGTGCAAAAAGCACGAAGAGGTGGGCTAAGTGATTTTTCATCACTTGATGTGCAAGACGGATGACCAATCGTCGTTCGTTCGCTCATCGAAAAATGTTGTCCAGGCATTATATTTCTTTCTCTGGAAGAATTTAGAGTAGTTGGGACTAAACGATCATTAATTTTTCTTGTTCGAGATAAATTTGTAATTTAATGTATTAATCAGACAAGTATAATTTTATTTGAAAAATGATACTTAATATATATATTCATTAAATATATAATTTTACAATTTAAACGTATATATTAATTTGATTTTATCATTCGGATTTGTAAATTTGTAATCATTCGTCATTTGAATGCACATTCAGATATATTATAATTATGTTGTTGAACTGCTTTTATTGTCGAAATATTCCGGAATTAATCCTGAATTGTAATTGTTAATAATAAATTAACTTTCATTATTGTGTATTTAATCAGACTCTGTACTATCAAGGTATTATATTTTGTTATATATATATATAGGTATATTTATAAATAAGTATCGTTTTTTATCTGTCTTATTTTTAATAAAGCATTTACTTTAATGGATCAATGGAATTATAGTTTTTACCGTTGACAAGCCGAAGATTTAATTAAGGACACTTACTCAATTACTGAAATCAACCTTAATAATATGTTATAAAGAACTGCTATATTAGTGTAAGTTTCAATTACTTTTACTTGAACGAACTTCTACACTCGCGCAGTATTTTGGTAGTATCAAGTAAAATATATTTTACTTATACAATTAGAAATTTGTTAAATATGACGAGCATGTAGATATTTACAATTTATTAAAAATCAAAAAAGGATAATATACTTAAAATTATATTTTATTAATTTAAAAAAACTTTTTAATCGTACAGCTTTAATTAAAGCTTGGTGGTAATGCAAGCCGTTTTCTTCTTAAACTATATGGTTTTACAGACAATTGACACGTAAATAATTCAGATACTACGTCCAACATCCTCTTATCCATCCTCGTTATAACGCGTGACCTTATGACTCATATACATAAATTTACGCAAAAAAAAAAAAAATAATCGTAAAGTAGATTTTAAACCGCACATCTACATTACCTTAGGATAAATATACACTTTAAATACAAACGTCAAATATCTCTGAATCATTTCTGCCAAGTTAGTAGGTGATAGTAAATTTCTCTTTTCTACTACACATTCAAATTCCTCTCAGAGTTATACAGACATTCGTGTACATATACACGTGAATCTTACATAAATTTCATCTCCTTCTCAGTATTATCAAAAACAATCGTTCAAGAGGAACGGAACCGTGCGTAGGCGATGTTATTGGCCTATGCCATACGACTTTCGAAGCATTCGATTTCTCTCTTACGACTCCTCCTTCTCCTTCACGATTTCTTGATTCCGGAGCAATATTACCATGAGAGTGTATTAATTATCTTCCCGTTTCGTAAACGACAGGAAGCTGTGTCCCTGTGTATGCCTTTCTTCGATGCTGTTATATCTTTGTAATCATGGACCTGTTTCGCTCATTGCACAATTTCATTCAGTTTCAGTTTCATTTTTTTACGTTGATAAGGCTCTCTTGTCCAGTTAATGGATATTTCACCAAGGTAAATTACGAACGCTACAATCTATAGTTATTTTTTATTTTTTAATTAATTGTCCAATTGAAATAAGGACATTTTATTTATATGCATGTACAAATAAAATGTTTATTATTGAATGTTTATAAATATATATTTAAAGCCCTTTAAATTTATTTTTACGCTTCGACTCATTACTAATGCAATATAAAAGAAAGTTTTAAGGTGAATCATAAAAGAAAATAAAATAATGTCATGTTTTATAGAACTCTATATAACATGCAAATACAGTTATTTCTACAGTTTCACCGTTTGTATTACAATATCCCAAGCACTTTTATTTAATTATTGGAAATACTTTAACGAAACATATTTAATAATGAAAAATTGTACTCACAAACACTTATAATCAGTTCCGAAGATTGAAATTGATTGAGAAAATTAATTAAACACTCAACTATTGATATCTACTAAAGTAATTAGGATATTTCAACTATATTTTACTCATCTTTAAAGATTTATAATAATGTGTTACGTGTGCACGTATAGATTTTTGCAATGATTTTTAAAAATTCTTATACGTATATGCATAAATAATTTCTTATTCACACTACTATTTAAATTACAAGCTAACTTTCATTCATGTTTAAGTAACGCAGGTATTAATTATCATTCGGCATAATTGCCGTACGTGTTGAAAATTTTTATACCGACTACGTTTCTCTGATTTTGGCTTCACTATATATAAACAAGATTGACATAATCGAATGATCATTCGTTAAATTATATCTGCAAATAAACATTTTTAATTAAAGATTATTTTGCGATTCCATATGGAAAGTGGGTAATTAGTGTCAATTAAAATGTAATATCAATTCGAATGAAAATTTTTGTCCGATACATCTGCAAATAATTCTTACATTGTAGGTATAAAATTTTATTGAGTTTAGTTTTAAGTTACTATTTCATTATCACACTGTACCGATTTTTATCATTTTTGTAGTCAACGTAGCTCAATTTAAAAAAATACTTAAAATTCAAATTGAATAAAATAATAAGATTAAAAAAAAATAGTTACATCGATTATCGATTAATTTGAAATTTTTTGTTCATAATGAAGTAACTATATAAGACTAAAGGTATAGTATAAAAAAAAAGAAAAAGAATGTCGAAATTAATTTGCGTTTGCCGAGGTGAGCAACAGCGACACCATAAGTGTCTTGCCATTGGGAAAAAAGCACGAAAAGCCAACGGCTATACAAGAGAGTGAGGGGGCGTGTTCGTATTATATTCCTTATAAAGCTGAGCAGGCCGCCCACTTGGACGCGCGATTCTCATTGACCGCCGGCGTTTATAATACTCTTTGCGTTTATAAAATCCATCCGTTTCAAGTTTCCCTTGTCTTATCCGACTAGACTACCTTATTATTTTCTTAACGAATATATAGACATACAAGATTATTCTTGCGCCGTTCATTCATTCTGCGTGTACATATATTATTTCTTGCTTTCGTTCGATGATATGAAACATAGTTTTAAAATGACTTTTTTTTTAATTAAACGACAAAAAAAGATTAAGGTGTATAAAAGTATCGTGAATTGTTACTGTAGCATAGGACCACTTTGTTTTATTTTTAATGCAAATGTTTGATATGTATACTTTAAATAGTTTTATTACGTCTGTCTAACTATACTTGTCGTTATTCGGTATCGTTCTTTAATTTATGATACTGGATTTTAATACTTCAGCGTTTGTATCAACCGTCTATAAAAAAGCACACGTGCTATATACTATACTATTAGTCACAATATTCGTTTAGTTTAAGAAATATTTCCTCGTATATATATACACGGAGAAAAAAGTTGAAGTAAAAATTACAATGTTGTCTAGTAATGCCGAGACAAACTGACACAATCCAAAAATTTACAATAGTGTATAATAAAACTTACTAGAGAGTTATTAATTTTTACTACAATTCTGGTAATATTTACTACAAGTTCAGTAAAATTTATTATACACTATGGTCAATTTTCGGATTGTGTCAGTCTGTCCTTGCATTAATAGACAACATTGTAATTTTTACTATAACTTTTTTCTTAGTGTAAATATATGAACGTGTTTTTTTTTGCTTATGTGTTAAACCAACAAAAGCAGAAAGGCTATATGGACGGTTAACGGAACGTTCGTCTCAGCTCGCAAAATTCGGCGCGGGAATGCTAGTTTTAAATATACATCTGCAGGTTGGGCAGGCAGAGAGTATAGAAGGTGTCGCGCGCCGGTCGTCGTCGTCGTCGTCGTCGTCGTCGTCGTAGTCTTCGTCTTGGTCGTCGTCTTCGTCGTCGCTATTACGGAGCGTCGCCCGCCTCACACGCTGCATGCCCCAATATGGAGCAATCTCAGATTTCCATCCGTCCAAATCGAGAATATCCGACGCCTACTCCGCCCGACACTTTTTCCCTCTCTCGATAACCCGCGAGGCGCGAGCTCTCAGCCGCTCGACTTTATTTACCACATCCAGGGGATATTTCCATTTGGAGAACGAGAGAGTGCTCGATTTTTCTTTCATTGTATATATACATATATACATATACACATACTTTCCACTTCGGGAGATAGGACTCATTTTTTATATAGAGATGCCCTCATTTTCTTGCGATCTAATTCTGCATATTTTTTTATATAGAGAAAATATTAATACAGTATATGTGACTGCATTACTTTTGTTATTACTATTTTTATATTGTCAACTATAAGACAAGCTTTTAATACATTTTTACTGGACGTATTTAATTTTTGTAACTTCACGATACGTTACGTAGAAAGTATGTTCTATAAATAATTCGTAAATAACGTTGACAGTATAAATAAATTAGTATAAATAATTATTATGTCATGTTTTCTGTTTCTAAATACGCGTAATAAATATTCTGGTTAAATTTCAACAACGCTCATCATCCAAATCTTAATAAAAATTAATGAAGATTATTTCGAGTGAAATGTAAATGTGTAAATATTAAAAATGAATTTAGTATGGAAAAGAGAAGCAGAAGGTGCATTAGGAATTGGTGCATAAGAAGAACAATCGCAGAGGCCCCGATCAAATTACAAAGTCTGAGAGTATCCGCTGAACGGAAAGCCCTTTCTTCCTTTTTAAGCTCATATTTCCAACTTCCAATTTAGTCGTCCGAAAATAAGTCAGTTGGGCGCGCGCATCGCGGCAAGACGTGAGATTCCCCACCCGGCATTTCGCATACCCGCGCGCCCGCGAGGTTCAATCTCGTCACCGCCTCCGCGTGTTGACGGCAAACGGTTCAGTCTTCCCGGCGCCGCGCGCGCGCGACTTACCTACTCGGTTGCCATCGGCACAGGCTGCCACCGTGGAATTCATGTTGCCGGAAAGCAAGTTTCCCGTCACAGGTAAACCTTCCGGTAGGATCAACGACTTTAAGCTTGCGTCATCGGGTTTACGTGCTTTGAGCTTACCAAGGCCTAATATACCAGTGATTTCGATGTTAGTAACACGTACCATCATGTATTCTTTATATTCATACAACCATTTATTTTAAATACTCTCTCTTCGTCTACGTCATATTTAATATTTAATTATTACGTTCATTCGTTTATTTTTTTTGTTAGACTAGTGAGAGTTTTTCTGGTAAAGTGATATTCCTACTTATCTATGTAAAATCGTGCGTTTACAATACATTTACATGTACACGTATAAATTACCCTCAATACCACACGATTACTTAGACGTTCGTAACGGCCAATTGATCTATTTTTGGATCTTGGAATATTCGACCGTTATTGTACAAGAAAAGTATAGTGGTTATTGTTGCGGCTCGACTCGCGCGCGTTCACGTTATTTCTGAAATCGCGGTTCTCGCGGCGGCAATTCACCGGGTGGTGTAATCCCAAATACGGAGTGAGAAATTTGAGAGAGAACCGAAAATAGTGGCGGCCCGCCAACTACCCTAAAAATAGCCAAAAAATAAATTGTAGTTATGCGGGCGAGAGCGCGAACGCTATGTGTTATATATCGTCGATAAACCGGCAATGAATCCACCCGCGTCGTGCAAGCTTAGATTCTTTTTTTTCCAACGCATATTTATTCTAACATAGCATTGCATATTTGCTGTATACTCTTGTTGATCAAGAACCATTTGTTTGTTTGTTGTGGTTGTTTCGTTTTCAACAGTTCATCATCATGTGATATATGTGCTGCTTATATATGTACATGGACATTTGAAATATGACACTTTCAAATTATCGTATGGTGGCTACGCTGGATTGATTACTAATTTTGTAACAATGTATCTTTTGATTTACAATTTCTTAGGATTATTTGAGTGTACTCGAAGTGTTATTTTACTATATGCATATGAAATCTGTACTTACTCAAGTGATGACAAATCTTTGTTGATATACGCGGTTCTTAATAAACAAAATAATATTACACCGTCTTCTAAATATTTTATCTAAATATTTGTATTTTTAACATCGATTTTGAACTTGAGCAAAATAATTTTATCTGTTAAAACTGTTTGTGCTATTTTTTAAAAATACGTATTAACATAATATGTAAGTGTTTGAAATACATATAATAATATATTAATTGTGCACATTGTTTTATGGTGAATGAAAAGAAAGTGTAAAAATGTAGTGCTAAAATTAAAAATTGAAACCAAATTGAATAATGAAAGTTTTGTATATTTAGAGAAATGAATTTTTAAGAATTGACAAGATATTTCTCAAAAAACGAAAGGTTGCTTTTAAGATTGCGTAAAAGATTTTCGTGATGTAGCGTTACCTTTCAGTTAACACAAATAGCTTATTGTCCTCCATAAAAAGATAAAAGATATCAAATTTTCGAATATTTCCAATTACTTATTTAATGACAATTACAGCCACATAATTATTTTTTATGTAACTATATGATCTCGTACATGGATTAATCGACAGTTACTATATACAACAATTTTAAGTATAAAAAATATAGATGACAGGTATACATACACTTTTACATAATATTAACGATAAAGCCTAAACATACATAATTTGGATGTAACTTGAAACCAGTTCAAAAAATATACCTGGTTCGTTAATACTACTCAAAGCTTTAATTTTATTAATACTATGTTTATTTATGTATTTGTCCTAATTTTTCAATTTCATGATCATAGTGAAAATTAAATTAATTAACAGGAAAGTTTCAACACACATTTATAAAAGTATAGATCTGAAAGAAAAGGAATTTGATTAGTATTATCTTAAAATTGATGCATTTGTTACGGAGATAGAACATCCGTTTTAACTCTGTACCATATACGGAGAGTCTGGTGTGCACGTGCTCGGATTCTCCTGCTGTGTATTGATCTAGATGTATTAAATTACTTTATGGGCTTCGATATTAAATTATTTATAATTGATTGGATAAAATTTGTATTTATGGCCGGTGAAAGAGATAAACGCTAGTGAATACAAATTTGTCCAAATATAATTAAATATATTCGAATATGTATATATAGACTAATATAAAATAATGAAACTTTTTACAAATATTTTAAATTTTACAAGCATGCATTATGAGTGAGTCTAGTGATACAATGTTACTAATTATTTTCAAATATATTGCATTGTGGATCGTTAAGTTTTCTTTTATAAATTAATACTGTTTGTTTAGCTTACATAACACTTTTTATTTTTGAATATATCATGCTTCCATGGCGTACATGAAAAGAAATTTTGTATTAAAACTTACAAAATATTTTGTAAAAATTACAATAATTTCTAGTAAATTAATCACGGACTGATAAATTAAGAAAAATTACTATAGTTTATATTACAATTACAAAAGTTATAGTAAATATTACAAGAATTATAGTAAATTTTATTATAATCTATAGTAATTTTTAATGGAAACTATAGTAATTTTCCTAATTTGTCAGTCTGTGATTCGTTTACTAGACACTATTGTAATTTTTAATCTAAACTTTTTCTCAGTGTATTTCTGAAATATTTACATTTATTATAATACAAAATCCCATCGAAACAATATATCTTTTTATTTGCTCTTTTGTCAACTGTTATATTTTATTAACATAATTATTAATGAAATGTAAACTCAAGGCTAAAGAGGCATGTTACTTTGATTTGGTCCAGGGGGCATTATGCAAACAGAGGAAGTCGTGCCTCGAGCGCAGTCCACGGGGTTAGATGCTTCCGCATCGGACCGCGCGACACCCTTCCAATCGCCAATCCGATTTACACAGAATATTCAGTATCCAGTGCCGACTTACGTAGGCATGGCGGTGAAACAGGAACCCCCGGAAGAGGACGAGCGAGCCCGTCAACCTACCACATTAAGGTATACTTAATTTTTTATCTACCTATTTTTTTTCTATCTATTCGATCGTAAATTACAAAATAGGATTTCCGTATAGCACCACGCAAACGGAGATTGAAGACGCACAATCGACGCCCGAAGGTAGCATCGGTCATAAATGCACTTCAGATCAATCCAGTCCTGAGTTTGAAACGCTTGGCACTCAAACTCCACAGCAAAATGGTTGCAAAAAACCAGCTAGGTAGTTATTTTATGTATATAGTAATTGGCATATTATTATTACCATCTAAAACAAATTATATTAAAATAGTATTTTCCATAATTTTTAAAATCATTCTACCAATTAAATCTAAATAAAAATTATTGGTCAAACTAAATATATTATACCTTTATTATAAAAGAATAATTTTTATCTTGTGTACCGTTTTATGCGTGCTCTAAAAGTAATTTTTCTTTTATATATCTTTGATAATCAATATTTTTAATATCAAATAAATTAAATTATTATTATGTATTATTTAATGATATATTTAGAAAAATAATAATTATTGTTTTTAAAGAAAATAATATATTAAAAGCAAAATTGTGTATTACGTACTGATTTACAGTCGTGGTCGTAGGAAGTCTCGTTGGAAGCTTAAGTTTCATCATCAGGCCCTGCCTCCCGAGTACTTGGACCATTACGAAGCTGCTCTAGCGCAAGAAGCAGCTCTCAACTCTCAGACCACATTTAATGCAGAATCTCGGATAACGAGTCCAGTCCCAACGACTCCGCTAGCAACGTTTGCCCCAACGCCAAGTCCCATCGCAGACGTCCAAGGTTGGTTACAACGTCTCGCGGCGATGCAAAATGAGATTTATACAAATCCTCTGCAAGCCCATCCGATACCTACAACGAACTTGTGTCAAACGACAGGTGGACGAAGGTCCGTTATCACTTCGACATTGTCATCGCAAGCTCCACCCCATACAGTTTATAGCCATCATGTGCATCAACAGCAACAGCAATCCCAGAATCATGTTAACCACAATTCACATAGAAATAATACACAAAATCAACAGCCGAGTCCGAGACCACCCATGAAGTACTCGGATTTGCCATACATGGGTGAAATTACGTTGGACAATAACAAACCTCGTCGAGGTCGAAAACCCAAAAAAGCAGACATATGCCATTTAATTTATAAAAATTATGGTACAATATTGCCAGGTACGCCAGGATTAGATGACAAGTCCAAGTTACCGACAGCACGAGACAAAGTGAATTTAAAGGATGCTCAATTACCTATACCTTTTCAGCGAACTGATATTCAGAATAGAATTAGCAGTTTGCTGGAAAAACGTCTGACTCAAGAAAGACGTGCTCTTGAGGTCTCCGCAGACAATACAAAGGAACAAGAAGAACCGCTCAATCTTTGTATTAGAGATCTTAATCTTTTGAAGATAAGACTGATCGAGAAGCACAACAACGTCTTTGGATCTTGCAATTCAAAGAGCGAAGGTTCGAGTGATGCAGAAGATATTGAGTACCTAGGTGCATCCTCTCACAGTTTCCCAGACCTCGAACATCAACCAGAATTGAATAGCGAGATTAATAATGGAGATCCTAAATCTACTGATATAGATGTTCGTTTACTTGTAAATAATGCTGATCGATTACAAAATCCTAACAACGAAAATAACGACATCAACGGAAGCAATGGTGAATTTATAAACAACAATAATGACGCATCTAAGCAAAATCCTGGATACTTGTATTGGCCAAACGCGGGTGTATTTATTCATCCAGTTGCTTTACAATCGCAGTTTCTTTACTATCAAAAGTTGGCACAAGAAAAAGGTGTAGCAGTCCCAGAACAACCACCTGCAAAAGATCAACGGATTGTTCCAAAATCAATTTACTCGATGCTAGACAATACAAAAGTACCAGTTACGGCTCCGTCCGTCGTTCCACCAACTGACTCGTCTACATCCTTAGAGCCTCCGATCACGTCGACTCCATCACCAAGACCTAAGAGAAATTCTACGAGCCAAGGTCAATCGTCGAATCAGCCTATGAAGAGAAAGCGATCAGCGATCTTCATTCCACCGATGCCGACGGAAAACAATAACAATCCAGCCACCGAGGTTAGTATTTGTAAATTCAAATTCACCGGTGGCGCAAAACCAAGTCTGCAAGAGAAGAAAAGTTTATCGGTGGATTCCGGTGGTAATTTCCGATATTACAGCGGAACTGGTGATAAAAGTATGCGAGGATACGAGTTTTTTCCTCGAGAAGCTCTGCAACAGCCAGCAAATCAAGCAAGCGGATCTTCGGCCGGTGCATTTCTGAGCGCCGCTGCTGAAAGGATCCCACAAACAGTGTGTCCTAGACCCTGCAGCGTACAAGACGACAGTCGGCGAAAACGCAAAACAAGAAAAAGCATTCAAAGGGAAAAGCTCGAGCAAACTTTCAAAGAAAAAGGATTCTTGATTCAGACGCAACAACTTGAATCCGCGGAAGGCGCAACTTACTGCAAGTTCCGGCAGTTACGAAAGTTCACGAGATACCTGTTCAGAAGTTGGAAGGACTATTTACCCGGGAACGTGCGTGAATTGTCGGATACAGGTGAACCCGTCGCGGATTTAAAAGACGTTGAACAAGATGGTGAGGATTT
This sequence comes from Theocolax elegans, assembly GCA_026168455.1. Taxonomy (NCBI): domain Eukaryota; kingdom Metazoa; phylum Arthropoda; class Insecta; order Hymenoptera; family Cerocephalidae; genus Theocolax; species Theocolax elegans. The sequence goes on along the minus strand of CM047425.1, from coordinate 14,000,909 downwards.
GCCAATTTCTCCCTTACCCCCTGGTAGTGTTGAACTTCAACAGGGATTGATCGAAAACTCGCCTCCGAATCTTCCCGCGCTTAATTAATCTATATGTTTTAGCGGAAGCGTTACGCATGTAATAAGACGTTGAAATTTCTTTGCGATGCGTAAAATAAATGCTTTCGTTGTTTTGTGTCTAAAGTGATGAACTGCAGCTTACACGTATATCCAAGAAATAATGAGATTATTATAGAAACTCGCATTTATATACCCGCGTCTGCCTGTATTGTTAATTATTATTTTTCCTTTTGTTTTATTTTGTACTTACTGCACGTGCTCAGAATTTGCTTCGTTGACAGGTTTATTACGTTTGCGTACTTAATTATTTGCCATATCATGTATATAACAATTATGAGAAAGCTATATAAATAAGCGATGATATTAATCTAAATTGTATAAAGAGAGTCGGATGATCGTGCGGATTAACCGAGTTTTGTAAATACGTTGCAAAATGTAAATTAGATTATTCAAGTGGTTAAGAACGAAGAGTGCCTAAAATGTAATGATATACAAGTGCATTTCAGGAGTATAGACTAAACACGAAGATACCAATAGCGTCTCTTCACTATTTACTGTTACATAACGTACCTATTTTATGTATAGCTTCGTGCCAAAGACGAGAGACTGCTAATTGAAAGTAGATATAATTAAAGTACTCGTTGCCGATGCGAGACAGTTTGTATGCGATCTGGTAAGAGTGTATGTTCACCAAAGAGTGCCTGCGTCCGTTTGATGCTCGCAACTTCCATTTCTGTATATGTATATAACAAATTTTAATTTCATCTTGTACATTTGAGAGATTCACGAGGAAAGTATTTCTAGGAGACTCCATGTGCTTTCATATTTATCTACATTTGTCAAACACAGCGTACAAAAATTAAAATTTTTTAATTTGACCCGCTTACACTATGTATAATGTTATTATCTATTTATTGAAATCTTTGAAAAATTCTTGTATATTCTTTAACGAATAGTAATGAAGCCTGGAATACTTTCTTCGTGAGTATAGTGTGATTCGAAAGGAAATGTCTCTATTTAAATTTTTTCGACGCGGTTACAGCTGACACTCGTTAATCGTTGCATTTGCGGTGTATAAACTATTGAGCGCGCGAGTGTTCGTAATTCGTCTAACGAAATCTAGTCTTTATTTGTACTTTGTTAAAATTAATCAAAAAATAAAATCTCAAGACGGTGATTACGTCTAATTTTTGTTATGAAGTCAGATAGTTTATATTTTTATGTACAAAAATGGCTATTAGATGGACAATAATTAGATTAACGAATTTTGATTATTATTGAATCGAACGTTTAAAATAAAAGAAATCTTGAAATAAAAGAATATGATTAACAGTGGTTTGCAATAAATCTTAACGTTACCAATATTCCAATTTTATTGCTTATGTTTTCGACTCCTTACATTCCTTGATCTACAAAAAACATCATTCTGAATATATCTTATAAATCTTATAAAAAACAAATCTTATCTCATAAATATATTAAAATAAATAATCAATTCTAAGTCATAATTTACTTAAGATTGCCGCCAATCATCGTACACAACTACTATTTCAATAAATTTATATATATTCAAACGATTGCTACGGATTAAAAAATTTACTTAATACGTATATATTTAATAATTTCAATCGCATGATCTATACTTTCAAAATTCAAATGGTCACTTCGAGGTCGCGCTTTGCATTTGCTATATGAAAGTTGAATTACCAACAACTTGTTGCATTCACACGCCCGGGGTTCCTACATTCAAAACTTGCAAATCTGTTGAACGACGACTCAACGTTACATTAATTTTTCTCTTAGCTCTGAAGCTCATCGATACGTCACCAAGTGCCAGTAAGTAATGTACCTATAGAGATTACACTACAATACAACGAGAATGGTAGTGGTTGCCAAATCGCTTTCAACGTCGTCTCGATGCGTTCATTCCACCTCGACGTGTAGCTGCAGGTTCAACCGGTGGTACGTCTGCAGCACACGTGCACTTGGCGGGGCCAAGAGAAAGGAAAGGAAAGAGAGGATCCATGGACCCCATTCATGCATATACGCCCATTCAAGCGTCTCCTGCTCACCTTGAATGCCTTTTTATCGGCGCTCGTTCACGCAGATAGCCATCTACAGTGCGTACTCGTTTATCCGCGCTTATTATGCATTTCAATGGTCCTGGACCATTATTTTTCGTTTGCTCGGGTGATCAACTCTTTTCGATCTACTGATCTCTCTGTATCCCTTTATTCTCTTTTTTTCCTCTTTTCGTGTATTTTTTTTTTCCTTCACGGTGGTCAATTAAAAAACGCTGATGAAAGTTATATTTTGGTACTGAAAGTGGACGAAGCAGTTTGTAATGATGTATGACTGTTAGTCCACTGTGATTTATGCACAAGACGTGGTCGATCATCGCCGTGTCGTGTTTTTGTTCGATAATGAATTGTTGTGAATGATCAGATGCATATTCTAGCAGATTTTTTTACATAAATATTTTACAAATTTAATGATTATTTTACCATACCAAAAGGTTTTGGATTAGTCAAATTAAAATTACACAATTTGCACTTTAATGTGTCTTCTGTGACTTGTACAAACTAATCTTTGCCACTTGCATTGTTACTTACAATTTGAACTTATAAATATTAAAACTTTAAATTTTTAGCCTTACATATATTTTTGACGTCTAAAATTTTGAACAAAATAAATTTCGGTTCATATGAAAGTTCAAACCTTAAAATATCGAGGTTTTACAACATTGGGTATTATAAATTACAAATTTTATACCATATAAATGTTCAAACTTTAAAATATTAAGCATCGCGTATTTTGAGTTTAACAAATTTTAATTTTAATATATTTTAAAAAAATTAATAAGTTTTAATATCGATTTTGCTACAGCAATTAGATAATCCTATATCACCATAATTCTCTCAAATTGATTTGGTATTTGAGTGTTGAGTTATAACAAGTAAAAAATCTATTTTGGGTATTTTTAAAAAATCACAAAGAAAATTCAAGACATTCCAGGAAAATAGAACAAGTAAAATACGCTCTTTTAAATGTATCATACAAATGTGTCAAATACACATACTTATCAATACGCACATAAAAACATATTTAGAAATAGCTTTCCTGGCTAAAAATTTTACAAAAGATACTACTAATACATTTTTTATTTCAGAATTAATAAGATTTCTTAATAAATAATTAAAAGAAATGCAGTTAAATAAAATTGTGTAGTAGAATAAACGTGTAATAGAATAAATCTTAACCAACCGAGCGTTAACGAGTGAGATAAACCTTGCTAGTTCTAAAGTAATGTACAGTTCTTTATAAGATGTGTCATTCAATAACAATTTGTAAATAGTAATTTTATAGTTCGAATGATTATCTTTAAAATACTAAAGATAATGAAGATTTATACGTACGATCGATAGCCTATGTTGAAAAATCTAACATACAATTATTTATAAATAAAAGCTATAAAGAAAAAAGTGGTACATAATTTTTAAAATAAAAAGGAAACATTAAAACTTCTGTAAGAGGAAACCATAATGATACATATATAATCGTGTACGGACGATCGTATGCACAGGTTACGGGCATTATCGTTAATAATATTAAGCGAATCTTCGTTTGGATGACGGGATGAGGAGTCTGTGCAAGGATCGCAAGCTATGCCCTCGCGGCACAATGACTGCAGGTTTCCTAATACGGGCTCTCGAACCTCGACTCCACTTCGAGTGCCAAAAAGCAAAACGAAAGAAAAGAAGAGTTTCGGCGACGTTCGCGCAGGAATACACGAAGTATATGTACATACGTATACACGTACATATACGCACCTATACGTTTCTACGGTTGGATCGTTAGCGCAGGCTGCACCTTTTTTCCTTCATTAAAATACAGTTATAACACTGTTTCTTCCTCTCCAACCCTTTCCCTGGGATCGTCCATCTCGCTTTTTGCACGATCGAGTGTTTGAATGGAATCGTATATTTTAATTCGATGTACGAGCGCTTTCCTTTTTCGGGCTGTGAAAATCATACTTTATTCTCGCGCTGTTTTATCAGTGCGGGATACTTAAATAATTGGCTGTAATTATCAGGTACTTTATTTGTTGTTCGTGTTCGACCAACCGATATGTCGTGTAGGTCTTTCTACTTCAATGTATGTGGCACCAAAATTTCTTTTACATCAATGATTTTATCATTTTTCTTCGTCGAGTCTAGAATTTTTTTTTTCGTTTTGCAAGACAATGGTATATTGATTATAGTGCTAGCTTAATGATTTACTGATAAAACCATTATTATTGACAACTATACCGATTATAAATGTAAAAAATGAATGACATTTTTTATAGCAATTCTGTAACATTTTACTTTGTTAAACTATTTTGGTTTATCTCATCTGATTTCATATTTCATACAGTTTGATGCACATCCGTTAGTAAATGTGCCGATCTGAATTGATTTCTATGGTATAGAATATCGATAATCAATTACAAGTAATAAAATAAACTATTATAGATGAATCTAAGAGTTCTGAAATATCTATATCAAGTGTACTAATTTTTTATGCAGAATCATCATCTTCAAATAAATGTGAAAAAGTATATCAATCCCGAGAGACATATAGACATTGGTTAAAAGCGAAGTTAACAACCGGCTACCCGCATACCAAGCACGATGATGCAGATCCTGCAGGGCGATATAAGCGTAGCGCCCGAGACAAATTGTACTTTTTCCCCGGCGAACCTGTCTCTATACCTGCACCGCGCTTCTTTATGTAGAAGGTGGGGGAGACTGCAGCACGCGCCGCGCAATTTCCTTCGCTGCGTTTTTCCGAGGCTTATGTGCATGATTACGAGCTTGCTATAGATCCTGCTACACCGCCTATTAAAGATTATTCAAACACATCCCAACGATATTTTGATATTTATTTTAAACGCGAGGTATTTTACATTTTTAAAATTTTGTATCCTCCTTATAACGATATAGATATTACACTATCAAAATAGTCACTCGTCCTTTTTTTACTATTTGTGCAAATGCTTTTCGAGAATACTTTTAAAATATACTTATTACATTTATCTATCGAATTAAAATGGCTATAATACTATTTTATATGTGCCGTATCGTAATTTCTCAATTTATCAAGTACAATTTGAGACAGCACCAACGCGTAGGAAACAAAGCGGATTCTTCAAAGAAATTGAAGTAAAAAGAAAACAGAGATATATCTAATCAAACACACCTTTAATTAAAAGAGATAAAACAACTGATGAAACAATTATAACAAGGATATTAGGTATACCTATAATCCAAACTCATAACAGTTTTCCTCATACGATCAGTTGCCGTCTTGTCGCGCGTAATATTTATTGGATTTTGTTCTCGTTTTTCTATCTTAATGGCAGAAGAAGAAGACGCCACCGGAAATCGCAATTCCAGCAACGAGCGCTTTGTTTTTTTGCGTTCGTTAGCTTGGAAAACTGGATCCGTACACGTGCCATCATGATCCACGAGTTGACTGCAAATTAGAAAAGAGGGACGCTCGCATCCAAAGAAAAATGTATATATATATATATTATACCGAAGTAACTTTTCCGGATGCATCGTCGTACTTAATTAAGATTTTTCAGCGTTGGTATATCGACTTGTTAGCTAGTTGCTTCGCGCGTATATTTTAATTTTCAACGTGAGCTTTAGTAAAGCAAGAAATAATAAAAAGTTGCAAATATTATGTCCATTTATGACAGACTATTTATATATTAAGTTTATAGAAAATGATTATGTATTTCATTACGTCCGTTTTAATTAAAATAAGATGATGCAAAATAATTTTGTATCGTGAAAAAATTTATCATTCTTGTTGGTTCATCTTAACAATTTAAATTAATTACAAATTTTTAGTCTTCACAGTGTGTAGATAAATATTTTTACATGTAAACAAACAATTATTGCGTTATAATGGAGTCATCGTTAGAGTTTATTTTATTGCAATTTTAGAGTTCATAAACTTTCGATTACGCAACGAACGCCTATAAGTTATTCTGTATATAATATTGCAACTATGTTTACGCGTATGTATGAAAAAAAGAAATAAATAAAATAAAACGAATAATGTATGAATATACATCGATGAATTAAAATAAATTATAAATTCTATTTATTCACTTTCAACATTTACCAATTTTTCACGTTCAAATCCGAGTTCTCACATTCACATCTATCGCGGGAGTAAAATAAATCTAACCTACATAAACAAGTCTAAATAAAGTTCGATAAATACAAAACAAAGTAGACCACCCAATTTCCAAACAGTGCATCTTTAAATCCTAAATTTAGAATACTCTGTTACAAGTTCCAGCAATCGATTATTATAATAAACTCGTATACCTCATTCAACAAGAATTTGAATTCGCTTTGAAAAAGATAAATACTTGCAGTTCTGTATAGAGTTGCGCGTGCACATACACATTAGAAAATATAAAAATCCATGCTTCGATTCTCCGAGAAAAATGTAAAGAAGTTTTTATTGCAAGACACAATAAGTCAATGCATTGTGGCCGTTTCGTGCAACTTATAATGATACGAATCGAGTTTGATTAATGAACATACTCGTTTCTGTCGTCCCACGCGATTTTCCATCTGACGTTCGAGAATGAAGCTCAAGTTTATGATGCTTGAGAATAAACAAACGATTTATTTATCTCGGATAAGGGTAACTTTTGATGCGTGCTGTGATAATGCCTATTGTTAATAGTTTTACAGTAATAAACATTGGATTCATATATTTTTAAATTCCGTTTATGGATTTCTATTGTATCTACGGAAAATAAGAGACAACTTCGGAAAGCTGCCAGTAGATCTCGCCACTTACTGAAGCTTGATTGTAAACTTGGTTGTAGATTCCTTTTATACCGACAATTTGAAGCAAGTATTGTATCTGTAATTATATTTTACTAATTTGTATTTTTTATGGTTTGTGATTAAAAATAGGTACTTACAAGACCAAGACACATTTTACAGTTGTATTTATTTATTTTTATTTGTATATATAACTACAATATGAAATATTTTTTGTTTATTAAAATATTGTAATATTAAAAAGTTCTGAATATCATAAGTTACAAATTGAATTAAATAGGTCCATACATAAATAAACCTAAAAATTATGAATACATTAATGAATAATTCAAATACTTTTAAATATATAAATTAATCAAATTTGTATATTTTATACTCTAATAATTACCATTCTATAATTACATGTACCTAAAGATGTACGTAAATAATAAATATATTACACTCACATTAAAGTAAATTTTTATAATCTACAAACATCTATACAGATTAGATATTATAATTAATAATATTCTATATAACAATACAATCAAAGTTCTTGCTTATTTTACAAAAATACAAAATGTATGTTGTCTTATAATAATTATAATTATTCTGTATCAGTAAATCAAATAATTTACTTCAACATAATCATAAAATTATAATAATAATAAGCTTAATAATTATATATTTACAATCTATACAATACTTTCTACATGGAAAATAATCTAAGAAAACGTAAGTTCAATCTAAAATTTTTCAAATTATATATGGAATCTTGAAAAAAAAAAATAAAGACTTACATTGATTGCTCATGTAAGAAAACCGATACTTTTTATCGCATCTTATAGAAAGTAGTCAGTTATATAAAATATACAAATGTATACATAATCGGTAAAGCAGATCCCTACTACCTCGCTGTTAGAAAATTATATTCTAAACTTTTCAATAATTTATTTTCGACGTACGCAAACGTTTCTTAAAATTAATTTAACAAGAGTCTTTTTTGTTTTTTATACAATGTATGTATAAGTATATAAAGTAAGTGTAGCCTGTCACATATTACTGCAACTTTTCTTTCAGTTTCTTCCGTCCAGCTCTGTTCAGCAACTTTCTAGTTCCATAAAATAAGGAAGCAAAGAATGCTACATAAAATACGGCGACATCCAATGAATAATAGTGCCAAACTCTCATTTGCCTAAAAATATGAAATGAACGATATAAATCATATATTTGTAAAATATATTTTTCAAAATAATAATATTGATTTGTATACGTTGAACTATTGGCAATCTTTTACAGCTATGCAGAATATCAAACTATACTCAAAGAAAGTTATTAAAATTTTGTGTTAGAGGTAATAAATATAATTAATTAAGTATAGTTATCTAAATATAACCATGATAACTTATTAAAATAAATCTCAGCTGCGAAATCACAAATAGAGTAATTCCAGATAATCTAACTTTATTACCCCGGTTACAAAAATAGCGATCCATAAATAGCCAAAAATAAAGATGGAAAAATAAGAAATAGTTCACCTTGTAGTACTTTTGAGATGTTCAGCCCCTTTATGACGAGCAACATGCTCAACCCACCAGACAGCAAGGCTTTTCGAATCTACAGGAATATCCTTCATTAGTACACTTCTTCTCTTTGCAGCATCCCTATATGGATTGTTACCCCCTGTAGCAACTTTTAGGATGTTCTCTCGCAGCTCGGTTATCGTCAAGCTCGCCAAATCCATAACGAGTGCGTATCCGAGTTTTTCTAAAAAAAAAGTGATACGAGATATCAACTCAAAAAATTAAATAATAAAATGTTTGATTTTTAAACTACTCGAGTGTATTATTTAAATTATTAATTTTCTTAATAGTTAAAAATAACGTTAAACTAAAATTTTTAAGATTTTTTGTATATTATTTTGAATCTCAGTAAAGAAATAGACAACTCATTATCAAAATATTTCATAACACGATGGGCATTTACGCACAAAAAATAATTGAAGTATTTACGCACGAGTATTCAAAATCAAATACTCGAACGGGCGTTATTGTCAATAGTGAATTTAAATAAAATTTTGACTACTTTTTTTTTGTTGCAATCTGGTAAAACTAGTACTTATATATTTAACAGAGTACTTCATCTTCCGACAAAGAAAATAAACTCATTGAAACAGTCACTCTTAAGCCGATGAGTTATCGTTTATCAATCGAAAAAGGAGGTATAAAGAGGAAGTAATTTAAACCTGATCAAAAGCAAGCGATATTTAATCCTAAAGTAATTATATCTTACGTAATACAAGTATCCGAAAAAAAGTCTATACGAAAACATCGTATGGAATTCAAATTATGTAAAAGTGACGAAGTATATAATATATAATGGGTAAAACACGTTGGTGAATCAATCATCGTAAGCAATAAGTTACCAGCTTGAGCAGCATTCCCATCGTGATCGCAAAACACCGGTAGCACAAGAGTAGGCGATCCGTGATAAGCTGCTTCGTGTAACGACAGCAAACCACCATGAGAGACGAAAGCACGAAGTCTCGGATGTCCAAGTAATTCTTGTTGAGGCCACCAAGCTGCCGTTCTCACATTAGCTGGTAAGTTCTCGATCTTGCCGGCTTCCCATTTCCACACGACGTTGTAAGGTAAAGTCGAAAACACTGCTACAAAGAGCTTCCGCAGTGCCTCTGGCATTCCTGAAGCCTTCACCGACGAGCCCATCGACACGTAGATGAAGCCTGAAAACGTTGCGTAAGTCGAGTTTACTATTCGCTCGGATGAGTTCGGTTTCTTATCCCACTTGTATATTACTATACACACACACACACACACGTACGCGCGACGACGATATTTTATGAGGATGATAATTGACTGATCGACCGATTCCATTGTGCGATATATTCCGGTATTCGCTTCCTGGTTAAAATCGCTTTTTTAGATTAGAAAGTCTCGACGATTGGAATTTCGTTAGAGATCGATACGAGTTACAAGAAGGCTCTCTTTTTTTTCCACAGAAAAATGTAAAAACGTTTATCGATATTGATAGGTGTTTCTTTTTATCGGATGTGTGTGATATCATATTTTGGAAATCAGTGAATGCGTTTTCGTACCCGTAAACCTGTTTCACAATTTTTACAATCAAATTGAAGTCGAAAGAAAACTCGTTCTCGGCAATCTTTAATTGATACGATATACGACAAGATATGTGTATATATTTTAGGATATATAGATTATGCACTTTATCTTACGTGGTGAAATTCGCGTTTACGAAAATGTTTACAAATTCGTAATAAAATTCATGGCGTTCGTTTTGTTATTATAATTTACCAAAATCAAATGATAAAAGAAAATTGTATTTTTATAGATTAAAATGTTTCCCGTGTGATGTTACACACTGATCATATCAATACCATATGCGGTTAGAACTATGACGTCAGATCATATCCATATAAGGATCAAATTGAAGCAATGGTATGGTTAACTGGTATCGGGACGAGCTCGAATGTTCCGTAAAAGAAAAGTAACTAGTCTGAGTTGTTGAAATAAATAAACCACCTAAGGGTCTATTGCGTACTATAATTTGACTTTTACTTATGTGTTATAAGAAAGCTTATTTTTGAATTAATTGGAAATAACTTACAAGATGGACTGCTCAGAGATTTTTATCGTCTCAGATATTCAAATCAAATTATTTTATAGTGTCCAACTATTTTTACGAGAAAATCATTTTTCTATCATATAGTAAATAATAATAATTAAACAATTCGTAGTAACTACTAATTATTAATAGTTGATGAATTTTGAAAAACTGAATAACAAGAATTCTGAGAATAAAATGCATACCTACAAGTACTAAATACAAATTATACTATTGAATAGAAAATATGAATGACGACGGGTAAGTAACATTTCTATACCACCTGTTTAAAAAAAGGACTCTGTTTTCGTTAACGTCTCTATCAGTCAGTGAAAGTATCACATTCCATTATGGTAATCGACTTTCAATGTCTACACGATGTATACGAATTAATTAACAAGTCACATCCAACGTAATGGCTCGTCGATACCGTTTTCACATATACATCGATTCTTAGGTAATAGAGTTTAACTTTTTCTCATCTATATGGTCTATAGATAGCCAATGATATTGATAAAAAGTATCTTTGTTATTCCAGGTTAGTCCTTACCCCGACTTAAGAATGTTTCCATTTCCGGACTGAGTTTCATCGGGGGTCTGCAATGTATGCACGCTACGTTCACCACGTTTGCTAAATAAGGCACAGAATCGGACACAGAGTAGTGATTGTTCTGTAGTGTCAGTGGCACTTCAGCTACCAAATCTCGAACGTCCGGGACTCGATCACCTGGATTTAAAAAATATCGAATCGAATTGGTCTTGTATATACATTGGCTTCGGTTTAAACATCGAGATTGCATAACTTTAAACGAGTTGCAAGCTTCCTGAAGGTAGGTGAAAATATATATATATATCTATTATCTAATCTTCATTATTTTCATCACTTTTTTGTTTATATATTATATACAATATACTTGTGTGCAATATATATGTATATACACGAAAGTAATATGTATCCGTATTTGTCATGGTACTTTCTATTGATTGATGATTCTGTGCAGGTGTATATCGTTTTATGATGTAGTTGAATGGAAGTCAAGAATATATCGTTACTGCATAGACGTTTTTTTTTACTGCACGTACACATTGTGAACGAAATTATGTATTTACTTACTTTACTATAACAGATTTCAATTTGCACTTTCATTTGTTATTTAATTAGTAATATTTTATTGAAGTGTTGCGTTTATAACAGTTTTAAAAATGTTTGTGTTTATAATTCAATGGAAAAAAATTAACAATAGTTTTCGTGTTTGCATATACAAATAAGTTATCATATTTTCTTTCACACTCTATAATCAACAAACATCTGAACAGAGATATTTTAGCTGTATTGTAGAATCGCGCATTACTTTATGAGATTTGTAATTTACTAATGAACACTATTGATCTTGATGCATTTATCTACAAAATGAATTGTGTTGTATTGCAAATATACAATTAGTCACTGAAAAAACGCGGATGCTTATTTTTCTGCAAATTTGGTATTAGGTGTTAGTTAGCTAATACTATTTTAATTTTCAAAGAAAACTTTTGTCTGAAACGTTTATTCGTATAGATGTACGAATTATTTGTACAAATAAACAAATCGACCATGAATTTGTATAGTTATGAACATACCCAAATGTTTGTGCAAGGTAGGTTGAATAAATCCAGTAATCATAATCCAGTACATCACTTCCAGTGTCATCAAATATCCAGCATTAAAAATTCTCTGTATAAAATTCATGTCTTGGGTTAAAGCTTTACCAAAATATGGCCTTATCGCCCAAGGCGATGGGTTCCCTTGTCGCGCGATTGAGCCACTATATAAAGCTACCTGCAAAAATGTATAATAATTTGTTCATTTCCATATTTTCCAAATAAATAATATTAAAAAATTTACATATTATTTAAATATTATTACTATAATATATAACGCGTTTTTTCAACTTATACTTCGATTTGCAAGCAACAGTGTGCGCATTAAATGACGTAAAGCATGTGTGTATCGATATTTTTTAGCAAAACAAAAATGAAAAGCAATGAAAGATAATAAATTGTTATTACATTAGTTACTTAGTCTATTTATTTATAATGCTTAAACAAAGAATTAAGTACAAATTATAGCACTGATCAATTGAAAATATTTTGTACACGAGGAAATTTTGATCCATTACATTAGCTACATTGAATTACTGTGCGACAAATTTAACATTTATTTTTTTTTAATAAGAAAATTTAACATTGAAAAGAGTATTGTATTAGAAAATATATATTTTTTTATAAGAACGTTTGCGTTTAAATATTTATTTAACTAAAATTATAGTAATAATAATTTTTTAGACCGTTTCATCATGGATTAGTTTGCGATTTTGGAATTCCCAGTTTTTCTAACTTGGGAAAATGATTTCACAAGAGGGGAATTACCGCGCAAAATAAATGCATCATTCACGTAACCCCTAAATTACGAAATACTATCTTCATGGAATAAAATACTATAATTATATCGGAAATGACAAATCAATTCCATAGTTATAGAAGAAGTGTAGAAGATCAATATTCCTCTTGGACTTGTTGTACGGTGTAAAATTCTTTTTTCTTTTAATAATAAGGGGATATTTAAAATGTTTAAAGAAAATACTTCGAATCGAAGAGAAGAGCTCGTTAAAGTTTAAACGTAGGCTCTACAAAATCAAATCAAATACTCACCGTGTTCAACATGATAGTCGGCACCTGTTCAGTATGCAAAATACCTAGTAGACATTCAGGATACGCTCCATCGAGAACAGCAACATCCCAATGAGCACGGGGATTCCCCTCGGGCCTTTGTACTTCGAGTACCGAGAAATTGTCCCTTAGCAAAGCTTCGCAAGCTTCCCATCCATATCTCATTGCATCCCATGGTGATAGGGGTAACTCGTTCCGGAACCTCGAGCCTACTAAGTCCCATTCCGACGTGTAATTACTTATGTAATTCTGTAACGAGAGTAAATGCCTGCTTACTTAGATTTAATTAAGCTTACGCATTCGTTATTAATTTCGTATTATTACTCGAAATATATAATATTCTAAATAATTTATAATTAATAATTATTTACTTTTGAGATTATAATTATTAAAATATTGCAATAAATATATTACTGTTGGAATTGATTGATAAAACAATCTTACATAAATGTTGCAAAATTATAGAGCACTTTGTGAAATTAAAGCATGTAACAAAGTATTCGATTCGAACGTCAACTAATTTTATGATTATAGATTTCTCCGTTTTGTCTACATTTTACCCATTCATCGATTTACAGTTTATATATTTTAAACTTACTGACATTACACAAATGTATAATAAATGTTTAATAATTACACCCAGATTTAAAGTGCAGAATATAAACGATCTTATGATCAATCATGTAAATTTAGAAATTTTACAACTAAGTAATGTAGTTTATGAAAATAGGAAGAAACAAATTATAAGTGTATATACACGTTAATAACGATGATTGTAACGTAGGAAATGTGTAATTTTCTTGTGCTACCAATTATTCATATATATAAATTATTTAACCGAACTTTCTTTAATAATATATAGTCCGTAGCACATTTGAAAGAAATAAAAACTCAATATTCTTTTATTATTCCTTTTTAAAAAACGCTTGTTAAGATTTGATGCATAGTTGTTAGGTATGCAAAATACTGTAATTTATATAAAACCTTGATTCATTTACTGGTCTTAATAGATCTGAATTATCTATTATTATAAATGTAATGATAAATGGAAAAAATGAAACAAGTCAAAGTAGAGCAAAGATAAATATAAAGTTTTTAGTAAGCGTTTCATTGATTATTTGGAAATAATTGGACAAAAAATAGTTTTTCTATATAATTTTTTTCTAAATATTTCTTACTTCATACGTTAGTTTTTCTTATTTGAAAAAATAACTGGACAATTTATTTTAAAACTATGAAATCTTTATAAAGAATTAAAATACAAATGTAGACTGAAATACGAAAAACATGTATATAGTTTCAGGTATATACCGGTATAAAAGTGATAACAAATTTTAATATGCACGTAGTGTAACTGATCAATTACGTTTGGTATGGTTTTCACTTTAATTTGAATTACAATTCAAGGAACTTAGTTCAAGGAAAAGTAACTTGGATTGTCAGTCAAAAGAAATAAAAGATGTTATTATATCATTAAATTAGTTTTAGTTTTTTTTTTATTTAATTTACGACTTAACGTTATAAATACGTGATTCTTATTAAAAAATTATGTACAACGTTGAAGCGTAAGCGAAAGTATTTCGATAATTTTTCATTTTGATTTAAAGTATAATTTTATACCCGTAATAAAATTATTTCTAACCAGTTCTGATTTTGTTCTTTTTATTATATAGGAAGAATTTAGGTTAAATTTTCATATCTATTCTGAATGTGTGGTGCCATATAATTTAAACTGGCGGTGTTGGGTACACACACACACACATATACACACGTACGTATGTACACGTATATAAACACGTGCAAACGTAAAGAAACATATATACGTAAAAAACATATTTTTTGTGATTATAATTTACAAATAGGTACCTCGTAATTTTTTTAATTTATAAAACGCATTCAATCGAAAAATAAAAAAAAACTAAATAAATAAATGGAAATTATACATTTTAGTACAGCATGTATCCAAATTGTAACAGCAAAGAGATCATTAATGACTCACCTCACCTTTAATGAAAAACGCAAAGAAAAAAGAATGAAATGTTTCATTGACCTTTAAAAGTAAGATTTTTTTTCCGTAGGAAAACCAATAGTGCACTGGGTATATGATTATAATTAAGTTCGCGAAAAACTCCTACATATATATACCTATATATATATATATATGTATACACATACATTTATATACTTTCATAAATTTTCGTTCGCGCTTGGCGTTACGAATGTTTTAAAATGTTTTGAAACGCGCACTCTAAAGTTATTCGTAGTAAGTATGTTTTTAAATACATACACACAAGCTTACGTAAAGTGAGCAGTTCCGAGCTGTAATGTACCTTACATGGTTTTATGTTTGGTATGCACATGAACATGAAGCGTATTAACGAAGACGGGAAATTGCATACAAGTTATATGCATTTAACAATCTAATATTTGCCTTGACAAATTGTATCTTAACGAAGTTATAAAAAAAACAATAATCATCGTATATAATTTAAAATCAATCTTCTATTATAATAAAATTCAAAATTAAAGTTACACACTTTCGTCTCTTCGAAGTGTTAAAAAATATCGTAGCGCTTTAGTTTATACTCCTAATTAGTGCTAAACTGCATTTACCGGGTTGTAAAATTAAAGACCGTTACTTATAAAGCAGGAAACGTTCTCGATACATTATTTTTATTACGAGAAATTCGTAGTTCATTATTTTTAAATCGAATACAGAGATAGTTGTGTAAAAATAAATATTTGATTTTAATCAATTATCCAACATTGTAGGAAACCTATAAATCCGACGTGCGTCTTAAACAAGTAACCAGAAGTCCATTTCAAAGTCTATAGTCTATACGATCACATCTGTCACGTCTTAAGCAACCTACATTTCTGATACTTTCTTCTAGACTTTCGATTTCAAAACTCTATTGCAAATTTCCCGAAATATATTAATTCTGCGTTTCAATCAAGATTTATCGTTTGTGTACACGGTGCTGAAATCTGCAATCGAGCGTATATACTTCATTCCGTCGTAAACTTTTGGGAAAACTATATATAAAACAAAGATGCGGTTTGTGTAGTAAAAGGAATATCGTTTATTTTAAATTTTTGAAAAATATTTAAAAAAAGTGTTTATATTTTTAGCGTGTACGTATTAAATATTTACACATTAAGCTTGCACAGACTTTAATATTCGTTTGCAATTTGTCACGTACTAAAATTTTTTATTTAATTTAAGAAAGGAAATGCATCTTATAATTTTTAAAGTCACAGTATCAACGTCACAGTTATATCAATGATATGAAAATTATTAAAAAGATTTAAATTATATTTGATTGTTTATAAAAATAATTGAAATTTATTAAAACGTATAGAGTTAATGACAATTAAAGAATCCGTTATTTTTACGAATAGCAATGTAACAACGTGACAAATGTAAATAAATTAAAAAATTACTACTTCTTCGCAAACTCAAATATTTTCACTATTATACGTTTAATTTTATTACCTGTTCAATTTGTAAATTTAAACATGCGATGCAAAGTGTAAAAACATTACGATTCGCTACGGTTAAACACCGTTTTTTCCTGCAATTATATTGACACTTTCCAAATGATAAACATCAAATAAATTACTTGAATCTATACGTTCGAGACCAAGTTCAGTCACAAGTTGTCAGTCATAAACTGTTTATATGAAACTCACACGACATAGTATTTACAAAAATTAAAAAAGTAAAAAAATAAAATCTTGTTAACCACAATCAAGAAACTTAAGATTGGATTGATTCTAGATCAACTGAATTTCTTGCTCTGCACATTGACACTTTCTAAGCCACACTTTGAAATTAAAAGATATAGAAGTATGCATCCACTGCCATGTACCATTCACATAAAATATAGAATTTAGTGTATCACTTAGGCGACTGCAACGACGAAAAATTCGTAAAATAAATAGTTTAAAACATTTATAATTCAATGAATTGTTATCATAATAAAAACTTATCACCAAAACATTAATATTCCATAATCGAAAAATGGCGAGTATCGTTCAGGTATGCCTTATCAACAACACTGACAATCACATAAATTCTCAATTTGAATAAAATACAACACTGTATAGAAGAAAATAATAATAATCGTGTGAACACAATTACGAACCTCAAGATTCGGTGGGACCAACTCTCGCAAACCATTATTAGCAGCGGGTCCAGAAAATCCACTGACAAGTGTGACGTTATGTCCGCGTTGTATCAAAGCAGCCCCCAAAGCAACAAACGGGACTGTATGAGATCGAGTACCACCCATGGTAGCCAAAAGCACCGAATAACTCCTCGTTCTCGCGATCGCGAGAAGGAACACCACGAACCACATCAACCTCATCTTTCCAACTCGACTGTCGGGCTCGACTAAAGTCCCGAGCCGCGTCCATCCACCGGCCCGTTGTCATTCAAATCGGTATACGATTTGAATGAGTCGCGGCGAAAAACCGACGTGTCGTGTTATTTTTATTTTTTTTATCCTTCTCTCTCTCTCTCTCTCTCCCTCTATCTTTCTTTATCCTTCTCCCTCTCCCTCCCTCTATTTCCCTCCCTCTCTTTCTCTCTTTTTCTCTCTTATCTTCTCCCCTTTGGACTTTCACCGTATTTATCGCGAGGCCATCCCGAAGCGTGAAAGTCCACGGGCACACTGGACTCACCGGATCAGCTGGGGCCCTCGTAGAAGAAAAAGAGAGAGTTCACTCCCACCATATACGATGGATATTTGAGGGGCACTCATCCCGCGGAGAAAGTACTCTCTCGATATATAGAGGGGGATTCAATACGCGAAAATCCGCGCGCTTTCGAAGGAGCCTGTTGCTTTCTTTGACTTTTTTCCATTATTTTTGTTTCCAACAACGCGCAATTTCGGCGGCTTATCGATAAGAGATGACTGTGTGAAGAGGGATCAATTTTCGTGGAGGGGTTTGTTTATGCTTTCGAGGTTACACCTGTGGTGTCTTTTTACTGGCATGTAACATTAAGTTGTATTGATCTTAAAAACGAAATTTTCGGATTGTCTCTTTTCATTCAGATTATCAGCGTTTTCAAATAAAATAATTCAAAGTATACATTTTTCAAGCAGTACTTGTCATTGCGACATCATTTACAACTCTATACAAAATGTCAGTAAATAAATATTATCGTTAAAATCAATAACTTTATAATTAATAATAGTAATAAACATTGCTTGAAAATTTCATCACTACTACAACTTATGTAGTATGGTCAGGTAACATAAAGCATTATTAAAATATTAAAAAAATATTTAAGTATATAAATGTGTATATGAATTCGGTAATTAGCATTGAACTGAGGAAGATGACTAAATAATTGTACTCAAGGTGTAGTGTTTATAAACTCGATGTGTGTGTTCATTTTACGAACTGATAAATGTTTTATACAACTATAAACAACAAAGTTTCCTTGTGAAATTTCGGTAATATTTGTGTTTTAAAGTGAATAACACGCGTCTAATAGCTTTCCAATCATATCGCTAAAAATATTTTACATTTCATGGCGGTCGGTCGATACATGCATCCGTAGAATTAAATGTTTTGGTTGTAAATTTTATGTAATTAATTCATAAAACGCATATTATTTATAATTTATCATATAGACGTATATTACAAAAATGTATACGTCAACTTTAGAATAGAATGTATCTAGATTGCAAAATAATGACTCTTCTCGTATTTATTGGAATTTTAGTATTGAATACCGCGTAATTAGATAAATTGAAATGGACAGTTTACTGAAAGTATAGATCGAAATTAATCGCTGTACAAAATTTCAATTTTGCAATTTACAAATTTTTAAAGATGTATTAAAAACAAGTGTTTCAATTTCTTCAATAATTATTTTCCTATGTCAAATATAAGTTGAATTGAACGTAATAGATAACACAAAATGAAAGGATAATAATTTTAAATATACGACGATTTATGGTAATAATTTAAATAAGAAATTAATTTAATTGATTTTGCACTTTGAAAACCAGATCTATAGAAATCCATAAAACCAATTTAACAGTGCTCTAAGAGTGTCAATTTCGCAAGCATTAAAGCCATAAATTTTTTGCAAACAATTCACAAAACTAAAATCAACAAGTTAATGTATGCGCGAATTGCATAATACGCGATTTTTAAAGGTAAATCGAATGTTTGTAAAAATTAACGGGCGCTGACACTTAACCGCAACTCAATTGGCGTAACTATTGGCAAAATGCCAATTTCAAAACAGCCTTGCGATTTATTAGCTCTAAGGTTTCTTGAACTTAATCGTTCATTTGAATATAATTTATGCACAATATAACTTATTTTAACGGCTATAATTGATATTTTGTTTCTGCAGTATGTCTATACTATTTGAATTAACGATTGAACTATTAACGTTATTATATTTTACGTATTACATCTTCGAATTGAATTTAACGATTTTTTCAATATTTGAATGATCAACTGCATTTGATTTAAATTAAAATTGTAAATACAAAATAAAAATATGCAAAACATATAGGTTCACAATAAACTCCGAGAATTCGCATTTTCAGATAATAAAAATATTATAATTGCTAATAAACAAAACTTTCTTTTTTATATTCTGTAAATGGCAAAAATTTTTTTAACTGCAACAAAATATATATATACCGATAATACAAATTTGAAAGTTCTAGTAGTGTGCTCGCATTTAAACTCTCGCGCATGCACTAAAGAGTATGATGACTAGCCATGCTTAATTATGCATTTTTTTTATGTTAATTTGTATGCTACAGGAAAATGTTGCCTTTCACGCTAAATCCGTTAAAGAAATATAAATCGTTTTACGCGTAACTAAGTACATGTGACCTCTGATAAAAGAACTAAAGGAAATACGTTCAATTTATACACAAATTTGATGTATATTATTTATTACCGAAACAAATTGACGTTTTTTCTTAAGAAAAAATTGCGCAAAATGGTCTATATGTCATTTTTTACATTTATTCTATGCAGAAATTGACGTATTGAATACCAAATAACATCTAAATAATTACACACGCATATATTTAAAATTTTAAAAAATATCTTTATCAGTTAATTGCTAGAAACACAATGACTGTGTCTTTTTTGTACTTTAGTTAATTAATAATCTAATAATTGGGTACTTACTTAAATTTTATTTCGCTATAGAAATTCATTGTAAATTCGATCATAAAATATAGTTGAATTATCTATAAAGAATTCTTCATAAATCGAGGTAAATCAATACTTTAAAATTTTTTTCAAGCTCATTAAAGGCAATAATCTTCAATTGAAAATCAAATATCCAATAGCTTGCAACATAAAATTATTAGCAATTACGTTGAAAATGATGGTCGAGAGATGGAATCATTCAAACGTGACGGAATCATAATTTATATAGCATTTCCCATAAATATTACTTTTATTCGCTTTGTGTACAAGATGACTATTTATAATTCACTATATGTAATTTTTAATTACTATTAAAATTATAACATCAACGTAAACATTTATTCGCATAATTGGAAAAAAAAGTGAAAAACCATTTAAAAGCTTATTATTTTTCTATACAGATATTTCGATTTTAAGGTTCAATGCATTTTGTAATTAATAATTGCGGGAATAAAAACCTCAAGGCGAATTGTTATTAAGAAAAAAAAAGTAAATTGCATATCACATGAGTGGACTGTAGAACTTGTTGAATTCACTTGTCTTTACCTTGCGAAATCCGGGATTCTTAAAGTCAGTGAAAGTATTGGGCCAGGACTGAAAAATCGAGGTTTCACAGCAAGTGTAACTGGGCGCTATACGTTTGTGGGTCAATTATTTTTGCATATACATTCACAGATAATATTATACTTATTTTGGCCGAAATGCAGCAACTTTGCGACGATTTTCTTGAACACCATCATTGCCATAAAAGTGCGTTATTATAAGTATCGAGTAATACCTTACTCAAACCTTTGTCAAACTTTTGAAATTACGTAATTAATTTAATAATAAATGATAAGAATATTGTATTTATCAATTAAAAAATTAGAATTGTTGAAGTGCAATATAGAAAATATCCATACTTCGATATTTAAATAAAGTTGGAAAGATAATTTAATTTGTAATCTAAAAATGTGTAGCATGTAATAATAAAAGATATAAACGATACTTTATAATCAGCAATTACATCTAAATAATTTATTTCTGAATTGTAATCTACAAAAGAAAATTTTAAATTAAACTTTTATGCGGCATTTAACTTTCTTTGACACACTTATTAACTGACATTAATTTTAGTCATTAATTTATCAAAAATTTGATATTTTTGTGATTACGTAATTGGTAAACAATACTTTAATCCAGTTAATTCAAAATTTAGGTAATTCTACGAATTCAGACAAATCACTTTCTCAGCGAAATTTTTTTTATTTATTTTTTTTAACATGGAGAAAGTAAGTTGCGGCCATATAATATAAAAGTGGCTTAAATCAGTTTTGACTTGTTTCGTTCTGTTTGAATTGTTAACATCGAAACATGCAGCTTTTAAATTAAAGAAAACAGTATGCATCAGAACTATTCGATATACTATTGTTACATGGGTAGTGTAATAAAGATTAAAAAAAATAAACGCTATTCATTTGAAAGTGATTTAGGAGAATAATACGTGATAATTTTTATTTTTCTTTACCAATTTGTATGTATGTATATATATGTATGTTATTTATGACTTTCTTGGACTATCGTTAGATATTTAAAAAAAATTCCATGTTCAATTTATATAAATCATTTTTAACGAATTCTATTCAAGGCGATTTTTTTCTTCTTCTGACGAATTCGTACAACTTTAAGTAACACGTAGAAATTTTGAATTAAACTTCATGGACGTTAAATCATAGTATTACCTTGAGATGAATCTATTACATATTTTACTCGAAACATGAAATTTATTATACATTATATTGAAATATACCGCGCATTGAAAATATAACGTTAAAATAAAAAAAAACTATTAAAAATAAAAGTATAATCGTTGCTTAATAAAACGACGTTTGAAAAGTGTACTTTAAAATCGTCACCGCGTCCGTATATATTTTTTTTCATGGTTCGCATAAAAATGAACGATAATAATACAGTGAAAGTATATACACCTTGCAATGTGCATACTTTTTTTGTGTACTTCGGATTTTATTACAAGGATTCATTTAGGTAATGGTCAAGGATAACATAATTCAGAAGTGGAACGTTCGCGAGCTTCGTCATAAATTACAAGTAACCGACGTAATAAATATTTAAAAATTATTACAACTTTGATGTGTGTCACGTAGTTCTTTTTTATCCCTTTTTATAATAGTTTAAATCAATCGTATAGATTTCAATATATACGAGTACCAATTTTTTCAATCCAAGAAAAAAGTCAATCGGTGACGCAATAATATGTGTATCGAGTAGTTTTACCAGTCAATCATTTCTCTTTCACCGACATGTACTATGGTATGTATGCATATATGGTTGCACCTATTAAAAAAAACTAGCGTTTGAAATCATTTAAGTTCCAAAGTTTATTTATAATCAAAATCCATGATTGTATATCCATATATATCTTTTTAACAAAAGAAGAAAGCGTAAAGTACACTGAAAGAAACCTATGTATTTTTTCGCATTATACTAAATGTATATGTTTATGAAAGGTAACGTTACACTCTTTTCTTTTTATTTTTATATTTTTGATGTATCTAATAAAGCAATAGAGCTTTAATGCGCAATTTTGCACTTTTCGTAATTAAACACTGTATTATATTTAATTGCAATTTAAACTCTGTTGTTCATGTTGTTTATTAGATATATTATACGGTATTGATTTCTCCGTAGAATAAAATAGCATTAAAATATTATACACGCAGTACATTATCATAATGAATAAAATATATATATATTATACATTAGAATAAATTGGTATATTATCTTTCAATAGAAACTCTGAAATATGAAATTACTTGATACGTCGAATATTTTATCATAAATTAAAAATTAATATTATAACTTTTAACTTGACACTAAAAATATTAGTATATATTTATTACCGAAATTATGCAATAGATTTCTTGATTATATTTTAAATGAGTTGAACAATAATCTAAAAAAATGGATTATGTAGTATAGATACTATCAAAATGTAAAATGTAAGTATTATTTTAGAAGTATAAAAATGTGCATTCTTAATACAAATTCTAAAATATACTTATATTGTGTGATACAACTGGAATACGTGGACAAGTCTGCGGTTACCTGTAAAAAAGTATTTCATAAACAATGTAAAAGTATGGTTTGCTTTTGCAAATTGTAAGTATAGAAATCTTGTGTTTGGAAATATATTAAACGAATGGATATTAAACTCATCGAACTCGAAATGTTATTTAAATTACTTGACTGTCAATAAATAATTGATAATTTACACTACGCACGTGTATACCATTTACTTACATTCCACCCACTGTTAATCATTAGAAAAACGAGACCTAACGTCGATCATAGAAAATTTTTTCGTAAACATCGAAAAACAAAAGAATTTTTTAAACCTACGTAACCCTATATTTTTAACTAACTGGACATATATAACGCGGTACCCATCATCAATTTTTCACGTCAACCACGACAAGTCAATGGGCTAATGAATAACCAGCGTAAACGCGTTTACTATTTACTCGATAATTTATGCGAAAGAAAAAATCCATCTTACGCGTGTATGTATGAATGCACACACACACACACACACACACACACACACACACACACATACTCATGTATACACACGCGAGTTGAACATTCGTCACGCTCATTGTCCCCCACATCCGTCACTTCTTGCACCGATTTTCTTTCAAGTAAAAGAGAGGGAACTAAAGAGAGAAAGAGGGAAAATAAGAGAGAGAGAGAAGGTAGATGAACAGGTGTGAGCTGACCGAGTAGCGCCATCTTGTACCAGGTGGAAGATCGGTTACCTGCTGCAGCTGCCGTGGACCTGTGTAGATACGTATTTTCGACCTCGGATTTAACCATGGATGGCGATCTTTCTTTTTTCTTGTTGTTCTTCTCGTCCTTTTGGTAGAAAGTTGCGATGTTTAACGGGATTTCCTTGAGTTTTTGCAGATTATATATAAGAATTCTCGCAAATACTTATACACAATTATACACAAAAGAATTTAAATAAAAAATTGTTAATTTACAATTTACAATTTAAAATATTCTATATACATATTTATTTTTTGACAAAGTTAAATACATGCATTTTCTTTTCACACATGTATAGGTATATATTAGTGTATCAACGTTTCGTATAGATACTTTTGCATTGTTAACGTGGATTGATATAATATTTACAATTTTAAATATAATATTAAATATATACCATATTACACTTATATGTATTTTAAAACGGATATTATATACATATCGTAAAAGTAAAATATGCATTATATTAACCCGCATAAAATACTGTAAGTATGAATAAAATAGTACTTCATCTATTTTAGTCTAACTGTAATAATGCACGATTATTATAACAAAATATGAAAATCACATGTGTCTAATTTAACTTTGTAATCGTCAATGCTGCAGTTATCATAGTTACTATTCAATAGTAACTTGAATATTTCTTGGATAGATAGGAAGTAAATGCGCGCTATCTACCTTACCGACGTACGCTCACAAATACCTCTTCGTCAAATAAGTAAAAATTTTTTGGAAATTATTTCAACCATCAATGAAAAAATATCAGTGATATTATAGGTATATGAATATTAATATTTTCAATTGATATTATAATTTATTTAAAAAATATGATTATTATAAGCTGAAGCATATGTTATAACTAAAAGTGAATTTAATAGATATATATAAATAAAGTTAAAAATAAGTGATTTACAGTACCATTGTCTAATTTAATAACGTTTTTCTATTGAAAAAAAGAAGAAGTAAATGAAATTAGAAAGTAAATTAGAGATGAAAAATATGTAAATAAATTGACGAATGACCAAAATGTTGTAATATTTGCGTTGGTTATATATTTTAAATAGCAAATAAAAAATAAAAAAATATATAAACCTAATAAATGATAAATGATTAAACGAAATATATAGTTTGGTGAAGCATAGATTTGAAAAACGGCGGATAAACGAAAGTGGCCATGTTATCGCGGATGTGACGCCCCCGTCGGTGTAAAAGTGCAACTACGGAGAGCAAAGCGCCGGAGATCCGAGAGCCGACCGAGCTGCCTCTTAGACATCTCGGACAACTAAACACAGGAAAAAAGAGAGACAGATAGATAGCACGCAGGAGCTGGAGTTGGAAAGCAGTAAGCTTACGATTAGTCCCACCAGCACGGCGGTACAGTACGCATACACCCGCTAGGCCCACGCAGGCTATCGCTTTCAAGTTTATATATACACATCCTCGACGGCGTGCATCTGTCGTCAGATCGGAGTAAACTAACAAAAAAAAGAACCAGCGTCCTCGTCGACGCTGCACCCCGTGCGCGTCTTCGCCGAGGGAATATCCTTTCGAAAGGTGTGTCCGTGTTTATGTGTACCACACAAGTCTCTAGTGATTTTGTGAGTGTCTTCGTTTTTTTTTTGTTCTGTGCATCTTGGTGAGCGTGCGTGTTGTGACCAGCCTCCCGGGAAAAATTTTTGTTTTGAACCTTGAAAATTAACGGGGCAATGGCCGGCGGGGGCGTCACTGCGCCCTACTAATATTATTTAGTCACCCAGTCGACGATTTACCTTTGGCAAAACAAGATCTAGCAATCATCAACCTAGTGGACGATCAATAAATAACGCAACCCCGCGAGTCAATTCCCTTACCCCCTCTACCACGGGTTTATACTCTCCGGACGCTCTTTATACTCCCTGTCCGCGAAAACGCTCCCCCTCTATACCCCTCTCTCTCTCTCTCTCTCTCGCGCTCTCTCTCTCTCTCTCTCTCTCTCTCTCTCTCCCCCTACGTTCCCTTCTCTAGTGCTGTCATATGGCGGACGAGATTCCGAGGAAGTGCACGTGCGGATAGTCTCATTCAGTCTTTCATGTTGTTTCAGATCCTTTTCTCAAGCCCTTTCGCTTTTCATTGTTATTTTTATTACTTTTTTTTAATGTTCAATTGCCGGTACACATTGTTTACTTACTCTACGTACACGTGCGTTTGACGTTTCGTAAGGTACATCTAGTTTATTCGCCTTTTCTTTCGTTTTTTTCGTTCGCGAGTTTGTCGTGGTGATTCATTCTTACTATAGGGAGGGTCAACGACGCGGGTGGATGTATAACGTTCCGAGGTTATACCGTTTTATTGTGACTCGTGCTCTTTCTCGTTTTGCTACACTCGTCGATAACGTTGTCATTTCGTGATGTAACAAAATCGAGTAATACCGATGTTTATAATAAATTTACGGATTAAGTTTAAAGTATTTACTCATTATCGTGTGGGGTCGAATACCTACAAGTTTATTCGTCATTGATCAATGGGGTTTCACTCAGAAACGTGTAATACCGAATTACTTGCATACATTAACGATTGAATAATGATATAACCATTCGTTTATTGCTTACATTTTTATAGTATAGTGGTCGTATGGAAAATGTACGTTATTATTGTTAAACAGTTTGACATGACAGAAAAGTTGTTTTAAATAATCTCTAACGTTGATATGTATTGTTTACAACAAGATGTATTTATATTTATTGCGAAATGAAAAACTGAAATGAAGTATGATACCATAAATATTAATTTGGATAGGTATATATCGTAGTTTTAATATTGATTTGTCTAGAACAAAGCAACAAACATTTTATAAAGCATAATTGTCTCAAAAAAAATGTATACCTATTTACGACTTTTTTTATTCATAAATTTTCATTCAAGTGTTTTCATTCAACTGTAACTAAGAATCTAAAGTTAATAATATACGCAATGTTTATATATATTTTGCAAATGCACACTTTTTTAAACCTATTCAATTCATTATTATTATATTACATTAAATTAAACAAATTACTAATTTTATAGATGAATAACTCAGATTTGTTTAAATATTTTAATAATTGTATATAATGTTGCTCGACTAATTCGGAATTAATTTTAATGATTTTAAGCTGTCATCGACTGTCTATACAATATATACACTGCACATGTTCAATCATGGATACGAGAACGTTATTATAGCACGCCGTATAATATTACTTTCTATATATATAAGGAAGCTTTAAAAATCGATTGAACCATATATCCTAACTCCTCAACCTTGTGCCACGTGATTTCACTTTCGAAAAATATTGCGGATTTAAGTAACGGTACTTACCACACCTGGTATAGAAAATTGAAAACAAAAAAAAAGCTTCGAAGACACAATTCAATCCGATTATCATTAACATATCGTTAGTATTGTGTCCGTTAACATACCGTACGCTTAATAACAGTAGTAAATAATTATAGCTAATAGAAAATTTCATTGTTCAGTTAATTTTTTGTTTATAATTAATTGTACGTACGTGCCATTGTTCGAAGAGAAAAATTCATCGACTTTTATTTGACAATCGTATAAACGATCATTTATTATTATGTCAAACAGTGTTAACATAATTTTTGTGATAATATTTAAATTGTTTATAAATAACTATCGTATATTGAAATGTATTAGTAAGTAAAATCTAACCTAAATTAAACAATATCTATTCAAATAAAATATGTCAATATCGTTTAATAATAGACTAAAAATAATAGAATTATATGAATCTCGTTAAATAAAAAACAATCGAATATAATTGTAACGGAAAAGTTTGCTCATCAAAGTTTAAAACAATGTATTTTCATTCGAGATATTAGAGTATATTTCAGGACTAACGTAAACATTATCTAAAAGTATAAAAATATATGTAATCCGCATTTAAAATCTACAATTGTAAAAACAAATGTAAAAAACATCTGCATTTATAAAATTAT
This sequence comes from Theocolax elegans, assembly GCA_026168455.1. Taxonomy (NCBI): domain Eukaryota; kingdom Metazoa; phylum Arthropoda; class Insecta; order Hymenoptera; family Cerocephalidae; genus Theocolax; species Theocolax elegans. The sequence continues at coordinate 13,972,659 of CM047425.1, read as the reverse complement.
GTGATTCCGTAAATCTACACTTTAATAATTATTTAAACCTTATAAATTAAAAAGAAAAGTATTGATTAACATTGATGTAATATATTTACATAATATAAAAGAAAAACGTAACATAGAGGCTTATGCTAAATTACGTAATTATATCGAACTATTAAAAATAAAATCAAACTTTTGAACTCAATGTTTTATTTATAAAATGTAAACAAGTTTGTAACACAATTAACCGATGACAGTTATTAATATAATTATATTTATAGTTTATAATCACGTATACCCTCGTGTACAAAATTAACTACTTTGAATTAAAAAAAAATTCAATAATCACGGCCTTTAATTTTCCTTGTCATACAAGTGCACGATAAAAAAATTGTTTTGCTTACACAATAAAAGGAGTATAATAAACGTGTATATACTATTAGACATTCGTGTGGGCGAAGACAAAATTTGATTGAAACCCGTATATGTACAACGGTTAATAAAATTATTTTTTCTTTACGAGGTACAAATCAAAGTTAATATCGTGATAATATGGGCTTTAAACGCACAGCATCCGCAATCGGAATATTCAAAATTAAACCCGTAACTTTCACGTACTATTTTTTTTTATTACCGATACGTTTTTTTTTGCACACGCGATCTATAAGAGACATTTAGTTTATTGTTTCTAGGACGATTTTAATTGATAATGTTTAATGTCCCATTTAATGGTGACGCTATTAATTATAATTAAATCGCGTAAATAATATTTAAATGTCAAGTAATTTCAAAATGCAACGGTAATTGCATTAATAAAATGCATCATTTTCTCAAAGGGAATCTTGGCAAGGTTATCTATTGTACTTTCATTTGCACAATAAGTTTGTCATTGTCTCGTTCATTTTGACAAAAAAATATAGGCATATGTTAAACATACGTTTGTAGCGTTCAAATAACATTTATTACATATAAATATCAGTTAATTTTGCGAGGTAAACGTTTAATTAATTTGAATTCAAATGAGTAACAAGTTTACAAATAAGTATACTATGAATTCGTAAACCTAAAATATGAACGTACATAGTTGAATAAATATATATTTAATTTTAAATATGTGCGAACCACTACTACATATGTTTTCTTCTACGGAACGAATAAATAATAATTTTCGAAGTACAGCAGTTAGTTAAATTTACTGTATTTTTAACAACCTCACTTGCTGTGCTATATGATTTACATAAAAACTTGCGTGACGTCATAAAAAAAAAGTAGTTCAGTATTCCAATGCATTTGATACGTGTATATGTATAACTTAAGCTCTCTCATTTCATCGATATGATTCGAAAATAAGATCTCGTCGTTTATAATGCAATTTACCACTTCAAAAGTAATCGCACCTATCTCTCTTTTGTACTAAATTTTTTTATAAACTATAATCATAGTTAAGCTTTTCTAATTGAAAACTGAAAGAGATTGTTATGACTCAATAGGTCTATGAATGAATTAAATTCAACACACTCGCGCGTACTTATACATATATATATATATGTATATATATAAAGGTTTTGCATAACTTATAGCAAGCGTGTAGTATAATTATACTGAAGAATTTATGGCAATTCCAATTGGAAAAGTTATACTTAATATTAATGTCTTATTATACATATATGGAATATGCTATGTGTTTCCCAATTACGTAGAAAGGATAGGATTTTTAACAATATTATATTTTTTTTTTGCAGGAATATTTCAAGAAAGCTAATTAGAAACTAAACTAAAATGTGGCGGAATTCTCCCGTATCTTGCGGGAGTCTTCTCCGACTTGTGATTTTATCTCTCATCTCATCGATGTTTACATTGGGTATGTTAATAAACTATATTACTTTTTTTTTTACAATAAGACCGATGTGTTATATTTATCGTGTAACACACGGAGACAGAAAATTGTTAGTTTTTAATGCTTGTGGTTAATCACTGATAATGACGCAGTATATTGTGATTTTTTGTACTTGTGTCACATTCAGGCATAAATTATTGTATGAACATTTTGACATTCTTATTCCTATACCACATTGTTTTGTTTTAAAACCTTTTGGCAGAAATCTGCATTACCGACGTCGCATTATTTTGAACTTACGATGTTCAAGACGGCTTAAAGTTTCATAGTTATTTTTATCCTGCACGTGTATATTTGATGTAAAATTTGAAGCTATCATACAGTATAATTTTATTTCTCGCTACACAGCTGCTTAACGTTTAATTATACTGTATCTTAATATTTAATTTTATTTTAAGTCTATGCTCTTTTTAATTGATTGATTTTAATTAAATACTTTACAATTATGGTCGAAAAAATTTGTATAAGAAAGATTTACTATGAATTTTTTAATCGATTAACAAAATTGTAAAAGCATGAAAGTTTGTTCAACCTGTAAAATTGGTATAAATCAATCAAGTGTAAAAAGAATAGAGCAGTGTGTAATCGATAAGAAAGTATATTGATTGAAAATTTTCATTTTACTCTGAAAGAAAATAAAAAGTCAACGTTCATTATTTGGAAAATATGTAATGTCGATAAGGTAATGAATCGTAAATGCTTGTACTATTTCAATTTTGTTTATACGTATAATATTTTTCTTTTTTATACGGCAAAATATTAAAAATGTGAAGATCAAGCAATAATTTAGTTTTACACAAAATTCTCTTATGGGTCAATTGGTTTGGAATAGTTTTCGTTATAAAATTTATTTAGTATAAAATATTACAATTTTTACTAATAAAATTTTATTTTGTTATTGTAGCTGTGTCTGCAGAAGACGAAACTATGGGTCCTATTTTCATCAAGGAACCACCGAATCGAGTTGATTTTTCCAACGGAACCGGAGCTGTGATTGAATGCCAAGCAAGAGGAAATCCTCAACCTGATATTATTTGGGTACGCGCTGATGGTACTGCTGTTGGTGATGTTCCTGGATTGCGACAGGTAATATACATTTTTCTTTTAATCCGCGCATTAACTGGTTATAGTCAAAATAAAATGAAATTTGTTGGTATTTTTAAATCAATACCAGACTTAAACAGTTTTGTTTACTAATTACTCATTAAATATTTGTAAAAAAATGGTAGTATTCTTGTAAAATTTGTTTCCAGACTTTTTTACATGCAGAAACTTTTTGATAAAGTTCAATAAGACTCTCTACAGTTCTGCATTTTTCTCCATAAATTTCTGTTGGACCGTTTCTTGAATCTTTATATAAATTATTTATACTTGTTAAAAGTTAGATAACGCTTTATGAAACGCATTTTCAACGAGGTCGATTCTAGTACAAATATCTAAACATACTTAACGTTTTTTTATTCAGATTTTACATTATTTAATATTATTTGTAACGTAAAAATTTGATGACTTATTATCAATTAACAAGGGATGTAGTTTTATAACAAAGTTTTGTATGTGCTTATATGTCAGTTTTTTAATAATCCATAAATATGACTATAACGAATTAGTAATTTAAAAAAATTATATAAATATTTGGCAATGTATAATACAAAATTAATTTAGTGAAGAAATGTTCGGTATAAATTTTTCTTCGTTCAACACGTGACGCGTACTTAATATCCATATATATTTCAGGTCTTGCCTAATGGTAATCTCGTGTTCCCACCATTCAGAGCCGAAGATTACCGCCAAGAAGTCCACGCACAAGTTTACATTTGTCTTGCTAGAAATCCTGTCGGTTCCATTCATAGCCGTGATGTGAATGTCAGAGCCGGTAAGTCTAATTATTATTTTAAATAACTACCCTAACTCTAATTTTTCAAATATAGCAAAGGACATGTGGAACGCAACGGATAATATAAGAATTGTTATCTTGATAATTGGATCGATATCGATTCGGAATATGTGTTTACAATGTAAAATTTAGATGCAGGATCTTAAAAGAACTTTATATGGATTTTTAAAATATCATATACTCGATATAGAGAATTAAAATATTGATAACTTCAATAGTCTGGTTAAATAAATGTACTGCGACATGAAAGAGTAATTATTGCATTGTAATTATAATAAATCAGCAGTACATTGGTTTTCAAATATGTGTGACAATATAAATACCATGTACATTCGATAGAAGCACCTTAAAAACGTTTATCTCTAAATAAATGTAACTGATACATCAGTGACTAATCTTATCTTTTGTAAAGTTTCGTTAAGATCCGCTTCTGGTTTTACACAATAGGAAAACATTCACCATTATAAAATGCATCAGAATCTACAAGTATGAAAAGCTTCGTCAAGTCTACAATCTAACTGAAATAAATATTAATGATGTAACTAATAAATTTGTTCAGTGGTCGCGCAATACTACGACACCGACGTAAACAAAGAATACGCGATACGAGGGAACAGCGCAGTGTTAAAATGCGTCGTCCCGTCTTTCGTAGCTGATTTTGTGACCGTTTTATCTTGGCACACCGACCAAGGGGAAGAATTTGTGCGAAACACCGATGGCAATACAGATTATGGTAGTTCAAAAAATGTTTGATGAAAGACTGGGACAGAGCGTAATAGCTTGGTTAAATTGTAAATTTTTCTATCAATTGTGGTAATTGTCACACGCAAAGGTCGATGTCGTTTGAAAACTCGAGGAAATTGAATTAGTTAAATTTACGTGCTGGATTATATACTGGAACTTATGTAATGAAGCTTCGGAGAAACTTTGTCGAAACATTAGATAAAATTTGTTTCAAATAATTGTTATTTTAAATCACTTTGGCGTTGATTGTTAAGACACAAAACAATTTTAGTCAAGTAAAATAATCTTTATCTGTTTTCATCTACATAAATATAAGATTATTATATTTGTTAACATGCATATAGAGATGTATTTAAAAAAAATACTATCAAACAAAATTATCATTCTATTACAAAATTACGCATTTCAATAATTTTTATTAGATTTTAAAACAGTTAAATTTAAATTAAATTATTATTAATAAACAAAAAATTGGCTTAAAAAAAGTGTTGAAGTAAATTACATAGCAAATTAACTAGCGGTAGTGTACTATGAAAAGAATCGGTTTGAAAACCTTTAAAATGACTACAACACCAACTGATTTTGTTTTAACGGCGCATTAAAAATAAATATTCTGCCCTTAAGTAATAAAAAAATAACTTTGCAAGAACAGTAAACAAAAGTATATCAATCAATAATTTGAAGCATAAACTATAAAACTAATTTATCTATCGTACGATAAAGAAAAAGAAAAAGTTACCAAGTATATGACGCTAAAAGAAAGTACAATAGCGTAGTTTTAAAAGTTTCGGTTGTAACGTTCCTGATATAAAAGAGAAAAAAAAAGAAGTTGAGCACTCTGCGGATACCAGGACAAGGTCGCATCGTTGTAACTCTTATTAAGCACAAATTGCTGTTAGCAAGGGCTCAAATCATCCTGCGTACACACATCGGATATTATTCTATTAAATAACGCAACGAAAAAAGAAACTATATACTTGTAAAAATAACTGGGAATCTTTTGTTATGACACTTGCAGTCGTGCACCAATACTATCAGTCTGAAGTAAATAACGAATACGTTATACGCGGAAATTCAGCGATTCTCAAGTGTAGCATTCCAAGCTTCGTTGCTGAGTTTGTACAAATTGTTGGGTGGCAAGATGATCAAGGGAATTCATTCAATATGGGAAGCGAGTCCGGTAGTTATATGTTTCATTGCGCGTGTTCTAGATTAATTTAATCGTATAGCTACTCTCATCTATATAACCTTGTCATTGGAAAAATTATACGTAATGGAGATGTTACTTGATTTGCGAATTATTTAGATCAACCGTTTCGTTCATACATTGAATAGCTTAATTGTGATTCAATATTTTCAAATTATCTTGTGAACCGATCTAAGATTAACCAATGTTAAATACTTTTTTTATTTTATAAATGCGTGATGTTACCAAATGAACGTTTTTTTATACTTTCAACACATTTAAAATTATGTGTTTTATAACATTGAAAACGTTTTTAAATATTGTACGTGATTTTTATTACATTTTTATATAACCCTCAAAATTAAATATTACTACATATTATGTAAATAAAATATTAAAGATGTTATTCACGATATTAATATTATAATCGGCAAATGAATTTTAGTTACATTTTTCGTTAAAAATGAACTATAAGTTTTTTTGTCTGATATTTATTCAAAACAATATATTTGTAATTACAATTTTTGAAAATATTTTCTTTAATTAAAGTAACTTTTATATACATGTAACAAATTTAAATGTATGTTAATATTTTAAACTAAACTTAATATTGGTTAATTTTTTATCATAAATCAAATCTTTCTTTTAAAGATATTTTTTCACGTATCTACATTAATTTTGCGAATGATTTTCAGTACAGTAAAACATAATATATACAAAAATATGTTGCAAAAAAAAAAAACAAACGACTGTGTAATGCAGTTAAATTAATTACTTAAAAAGCTATTTTGAACTCACCAATATAAACGACGTATAAATTTTCTCATCAAACCACAAATGTTTTCCGGTACGCACGTTCCTTCAACGCTCAGGGTTCGTCTTATGAAAACGGTCACGCTATAATTTTCCATTTAAGAACCAAGTGACACGAACCGAGTCACCAGGCGAAATCCACGTCGTCTTCTAAAAATAGAAATTAAAAGAAGCAAATAATATGCGGTGGGTTCGACACCATAGATATTGTAGAAAAAGTAAAAGTGAAATGCAAAACAAAAAACGAATGGGAAAGAGAATATATAGTTGAAACGAAGGATCCGTATATGCTAATGAATCAATCGCGTGGCTTTTCCTTCAGTTGTCACGCAGTATTACGAAGCGGAAGTAGTCTCAGAGTATGTCATCCGTGGTAATGCAGCGATACTCAAGTGTACGATACCAAGCTTTGTAGCTGAGTTTGTCTCGGTCGACACGTGGGAAGGAAGCGATGGGTCCAGCTACAAAATGTCCCACGATTATGGTACTTCTGAAACGAAGCGTTCCCAACTTTTATCTGTCTATCTATCTCTTCCTTTCTTGCGTTATATTATCCCTATAGGTTTCGAGCGCCACAGCAGCTGCTTTAACCCTTTTGTTTAACAACATCTCGGTTATTTATTATTTAGGAACTATTTTACCTAACTTTGTTATTCATAAAATATTTGCACCATTATACGTTGTATTATCATCAATTTATTTATTAATTCGATTTGGATAACACATATAACGGTATATAGCCTTTTGTAACATAGAGTAACAAAAATATTTTTTCTCCAAGATGAATAGCATATTTTAAATGCCGTGTAAAACATATTTTTATAACATTTATTTCGTTTGTAAAGTATACTGCTTTTATTGTAAAAAATTAAGTATTGTTCATAAAAATAACAACAATATTCATTTATCACACAAAAATTTGAGTAAACCATACGTTACTTTTTCATATGTTACTCATTTAAAATTGCAAATTATAGCAATGACCTAATGACTTCTAAACTCCAAGTTATACGTATACATATACATATATATATATAGAAACATACTTGCGGCAGATGTTCCAAAAATTTTTTTCCTACACGGATGCCCTTTCTCACAGTAAAGTTTGAAAATTTATAGAAAACGAAGAAACATTCATCGTAATAGTGAACGAGTAGGAAATGGTTAATCATTGATCGTTAATTATCTTTTTGATAGTTGTAACTCAAGCGTACCACCCTGAAATAATGACCGAGTACGTGATAAGAGGAAATAGCGCGATACTTAAGTGCAGTATACCAAGCTACGTTGCAGAATTCGTGACGGTCGAAGCTTGGATCAGAGAGGATGGCGAAACTTACTTACCAAGACTACGGACTAATAATTCGGGTATTTGGGAAACGAAAGCACGAAAGGCCTCTTTGTTTTGCAAATTAGCTCTAAAACTCTGTAATGGTCGTGTGATTGATGTAAATTAGTATTCAGATTCTAGACACTGATGTATGTACACATTTTTACAAACGATACCGATTAGATATAATTAAGACAGATAATTGTACTTATATTTTACGAATTTTCTTCCAAAGCATTTAAATTTTCGACACAAAATTTTGGAAATGTACTATGTTACACCGGATACGTTAGATCAAGATTTAAGTGTGTCAAATATAATTATAAATTAATAAAGAAACATTGACGGGGTTAGTAAAACTCGTAAATGAGACCGATCGTTATGATGATTTATTTACAAGTGAACGTTCTTGCAGATATAGTTCGCTAATAAGAATTAATATATACTTTATTATACCATTCGATAGACGTTAATTTAACACTTAAGTAATTATTACTCTCTATTAAAATCATGCATACTTTAAATACGCGGAAATATACTAGTATAAGTTGTACTATTAATCTGCAGCTCGTAAATCGAGACCAAGTGAATCGTGAATGATAATTATCTTGTTTTCCAATTCTTAAATAATTATTATAGTCATACGTATTGTATATTATTTCCCAGAGATGTTAATGGAATTAATCGCACAATTTCTACGATATCTTAAACGCAACGATGAGAACGTCTCGTATAAGCAATTAACAATTAAATTTCCACTCGTAATATCTTCATAATGTCTACATAAAACGAAAGAATCTCAAAACGATTTTCCATCAATCACACATACACCGGCAATTCAGAATTTTACGATTGCGCTATAATCTTTGAGCGCGTCAGATAGCCATGTACAACGCATTGAATGTGAAATGGGATGTGAATGATTTGAATATATACATATATATATATATATATATATATTTGTGTATGTATATATGTATATAAAATCGGATGTTATATCGTGATGCACATATACATTCTAATGATAGTCAATGTGTTGTTCTCTCATTCTCTTTGTACTCCTCCACATATGATCAACCGTCGCGAGCAGTTGTATCACAGTCTTACGTCACTGAGGCCGAGAACGAGTACGTGATTCGGGCGAATAGCGCTATTATGAAGTGCAAAATTCCAAGCTTTGTCAGCGAGTTTATCTACGTCGATCAATGGGTCGCCAGCGACGGTTCTATATATACTCCCGGCAGGGAATACGGTAGGCGCGGGTTTATCAGAGGCCAAGAAAAATATTACTAACATTATGCATATATATATAGATATATACATACATATACATACACGTCGATGCTACTTATATACACTTAATCCGGCACATCGTACCACGTGACCGAATGATCGACCAGGATTGTATTATGAAATTTTATGTAACTCGATGACCTCATACCTTTCTTCTTCATTTTCTCTCCCTTCTCAATCTCTTTTACACGGCTAACATTGATTTTGATTCGATATTATATTTTATACGGTCGATTATTACAGTCGAATGGGACGACAGTGTCATGAGCTTTACTTTATTCTTTCCTCTTCATATTCTTTGTAATTAATCCTCTGTAACTTAACAATTATCTTCTGAACTTTCCTTTTTTCTTGTCACGTCTCAGATCCTTTACCTTGGGACGTAGACCTTCCTCACCTTCAGTCTAACTTCGATCATTTCGTTAGTATTTCACTTTGTACGTGTATACAGTTAATGAACATGGGACTAAATCAATCTGAGTCGTTAATTAATTTGTATCGAACGTGTCATTCGAGATTAAGATGCGAGTTTATCGTTCTAAACCTGCTGGGTAGATCCGTTATAATTTATCTTATAACTAAACTATAACCAAATTTGATAAAAATTTGGCAAATATTACTAAAATGGTACTATACAATGGTGAAGTAGAAAATTGAAAAAAAAATCACAACATTCGAATCATGCCAAATTTGCATCAATTAAATGTTTACCCGCGATGTCACTTGAGCATCGTTAACAGATTAGCCTACTCAATTCTATGCCTAGATCCAATTACGAAGATCAGTAACCGCAAGCAAAAATGAAACTCTTAAACGACCGCTTAAAACACCTGGAAAGTAAAAGGGATGAATTACACCCATCGTAACTCGATACCTCCGAGTCGTGTTTTACATACAAAAAAAATTATATCCCGAGAGTGACAAAAGACCCACCGCCAAAGAGAATATACAAAATAAAAGATGTACCCGGCGATAATCTATAAAAAAGAATAAAGAAACAAAAAAAAACTGGACCACCTAATTTCTTAATTGCAGCCGTGTCACAATATTTCGAAGTTCAGGTGTACGACGTTTTCGCAATCCGTGGAAATGCAGCGATATTCAAGTGTCAGGTACCCTCGTTTGTAGGAGATTACGTCGTAGTCGCCGAATGGATCAGTTCAAACAGCGAAAGTTTTACCTTCGATAATCAATCATACGGTACTTTAATACCTACAGTCCTCTCGATCCTCGTCGTTCTGTATATGCGTGTGTACGAGATAAGAAAAAATTTCCCTACTTCCGGGTTTTTTTCTTCCATATTGTTTTTCTTTAGTTGAACACACTCGTGACGGACACTTTTTTTTTCTTGGCGCAATGTCTGGTTACAGTTGTCGGGCAGCGATACGCAGTGAACGTCATGGACGAGCACGTGTTAAGGGGAAACGCTGCGATAATCAAGTGTCATATACCGAGCTTCGTTGCCGAATTCGTGCAAGTCGACTCGTGGCTGGAAGACGATACCACCGAGATTTACCCTGGCAGTGATTACGGTACTATTATGTACTTTCCCCGTTTATGGCTCTTTCTTCGTATTTATTTTTGACCCCTCTCTCTCTCTCTCTCTTTTTTTCGCTCGGAAGCGTTTTCTTTGGGGAATTTCGTTGTCGCCGTTTACATTTTTTTAGTTTAGCTTCTTAGCCGTTTCAGTTGTTTACTACGTTCATTACTATTTTTTTTGTGTTTTACTTTTTAATATGGAACGTAAGGTAGAGAGGTGTAGTTCTTAAAAGACATGGATTTTCATTTTTATTTGTAAATAACTGCGATTATATAGTGTGGTAAAGAATAACTTATCGAAATCCATGTTTTTACATTATGTTAATTTTACCAACACTTGTAGCGCAACCCCAGTTACAAAACACCATAAGATAATAAAATGTATAAAAAGTCAAGCGGTAGTCGAACCTAAAATAATGATCAAATGATACTTATATAGCTTAGTTGTGCCAACAATAAATTTGCATCTCGGGTCACTTTCATTCACCTCGTTACCTTTGCGTCGCGTATTGCTTTAAAAAGAAATATTTGTAAAGTGAAAGAAGACGCGTGGAATTCAATGTGCCTCAATTCATAAGACGTTAACTGCAGCTGCTCGCGCTGTCCCAGACTGTTTCACGAAAATTTTTCCTTCCCATTTCTTTCACGTACACTCCCATATATACATACATTCCTTCGTAGTCACATTCTCTTTCTTTCTTTCTTTCTTTCTTTTCCTCCTCGCCTCTTCATTGTTGTAGCCTTTCTTTTATTGCTAGCCGCATGTTGTTAGTTTATTGTACTTAAGGTGAGTTTCTCGTGACAAATCTGACTAAATAGTCGATTTATTTCATTGGCTTTTATAAGCACAGTGGGCAATTATTGTTAAAACCTTGTTCATTGCATTAGAATACACTTCTAGTGGATTAATATTAATTAAGTGATTGCATTATATACCGTTATTGTACAATATATGTTAAATTCTTATTTCTTTTTTAATTTCATTAGATACTTAATGTTGAATAAATTATCTTAATTTTACATAACAAAATAATTTTTTCAGAAGAAACTCATCTTAAAATCAAATGCTTTTTATCTAATTAATTTATGAGAACAATCTTTGATATTTAACTCAAATAAACATTGTTAATGCATGCTCGACATTTCAATTACAAAATACATCGAATTTTTTAGATTGTTCTTAAGTGTACACATTTGCATGATTAAAAAAAGAACGTATGTTTTGAAAATCTAATCCACATTTTCCAAAGTTTTTTAGTCTTCATAAATTTTTTTAACCCTAACCAATCTTATCTGAACCGTACGTGTACAGATGATTATCTCGGTTCATTTGTATGCACAAGGCATAACAACCGCGCGTCGCGGGACTAGAGGAATTTTCTTTGTATTTTTTTGTGTATTTAACTTCACTTTACTGGGTGACTAACGATTTTTTTAAACTTGTAAAAAGGCGAGATTTCGAAATAACGGTTAATAATCTCTGCCGATAACGTAAAACTTTGGAAATAGAGGAAAAGAAATCTTTGTTGCATGACTATTTACTGACTTTTCTATCGCTTTCTATTTCTATGACATATAAATCGACAATTTACTAATATTTATTTATTTTTACTCGTATTTTCGGGTAGATGGTAAATATCTCGTACTTCCATCTGGAGAATTGCATATTAAAGACGTCGGTCCAGAAGACGGATACAAGACTTATCAATGCCGTACCAAACATAGACTGACTGGAGAGACAAGATTGTCCGCTACCAAAGGAAGACTAGTCATTACTGGTAAGTTCACCAAGAAAAATAATAAATATTGTTAGATAAATTATTATTTTCTTTTCTGGTTTCAAAATTTTTTCTACATATATTCTATACATTTTTTTCTACTTTTATCAACATTTTGGAATAACTACTAAATATACTAAGTGAATTAATTTTTATATTTTTTAAACATTAATCGATTAAATTATAAAGTATTTGAAAACAGAAGAGGAAATTTGACGTCATACGTAAAAGAAATATCAACTTTAGAATTGAGTATTTTTATAATGTTAATTTATTTTACTTTATTTTCTTGTGGATTATTATGAACATAAATTAAATAGTTTAATAATATTAAATTTGATTTTATTTGTTGATAGAAATACTGTTTATTGTATAATATGAACCAAATTTTCATTATTAACTTAAATGTTATGTAAAATTATTAAATAAAATTTGTTAAAATTATTTTATATTATATTACTTAAAAATAACGTATAACATTTTTTAATTTCTCTTAAAATACTCAATTTTTATTGAATTTATAAACTAAACTTAAATTAAAATTAGTTTACTATTATTATTATATTACGATTTAATAGTATACTATAATATTTGCGATAAAATAAGTAATTATTATGTGTAGATCATTAATCTTTATAAAATAGATATTGATATTACAATTTACGTATGCCGTATAATACTGATAAATAGAATAAAATTGGATATATAAAAGTAAAATAAATGCAATATATTGTATCTTCAAAAAAAATTCTCTTTAGTATAAGCTAATTAAAAATGCGAATGAAACTAAATCAATAATTGAATATTTTGACTTTTAATTAATTGTAAAAGGTTAAGCTTGTATTAAATTAGTAAATGTATTATAAGTATGTAAATAAAAAGTAACTTATTATAAACATACTTATAAGGCAAAATATTGTCTGAAAACAATTTGTTATAATTTATACTATGAAATAAAAAAATTAATTTATCATTTTATTATGAAAATAAAAAAATTAGTATGTTATTTTGAGAATATGCATATATTTAATCTATATGAAAATTTGTAAATAATATTATAGAATTAAGAGAGTAGATACTGATTAACTATTAAAATTAATAACAATTATATAAGTTTAATAAAAATAAATTTTTCAAAAAATATTTGATAGCAATTCTAATATCCTCGATTTTTTAACAGGTTATAAATATACGTGCTACATAATATGTCAATATAAATACAAATTTACTAATTTATATATGTTAAAAAATTTAAATTGATTAATTGATTAATATAATTTTTTAAAAAATTTATTTTTATCCAGTTTAAAGAATAGTTATTATTCATTACATTACGCAAACACCATCTACTCTTTAAAATTAAAATAAGCTATTAGTACCTGCACATTAAAAAAATGGAAAGCAATATCAACATGAAAAATGAAATAATCCAATTTTATTCTATAATTAATTTATATACATATTAATATACGCGTCCTAATTCGCCAATGAACTTGGTTTACAATATTTACACTCTTACAATGTAGACTTAACTTATTACATAAACTTAAGATATTGCTGTAGTTTTGTACATTTTTATTGAGAATAAAAAAATTAATTTATCGAGCATAAAACCAAGTTTATTAGTGATAAACCTGAATGCTGGGACAGGGTACCCCTGCGGGCACGTACTACGTATTTGCGCCACCGGAGAGCTTTTTCTTATTTAATCGCGTTAACGAAATCTTTTGCCATAAGTGTGTTATGCTCATTTATCATTACCCCATATTTTCAATTAATGGCTTTCTCGTTTACTTAGTTTCACCATGCTTAGCTTCGATCGAAAACCAATGATAAACAACTAACCCCTAAATTTTCATCTTTTTTTCGTTCGTACGAACTGGAGTTGATGCGATACCTCATTTTATGAGCTTAACCTAGAATTTCACCACTCGGATTAAAAGTTCAATGCAGCTAAAAGATTCCTACCGTATTTATAGTTATTTAGATTAAAAATATATAGAATTATGTAATTATATTCACGCGCTTAAGTTTTTAATAGTTCATGAGGCCTCATTCCGCATCCAGTTTTATAGGTATAGTGAACAAAAATTTTGTCCGATAGTGTAGGAATCTGTTACCTGTTTACAATACACTTTGAAAGTTTAGTTCGAGTCTCTTTTGATTTCGGAATATTCATTGTGCAGAACCCGTGGGAAGCGTAAGACCAAAATTTCCAAGTTTGGAGAATCTGATTGGACTAACCGCGTCTTCAAGTAAAAGCTTACGGCTTCTATGTCCGGGTCAGGGATTTCCAGTCCCAACTAATAGGTATGATGATTAAAAATGTTAATAATAATAATTCCATACCTTTAGTTATTTTATGGATATATAGTGCCGAGTAATCTTAACATCGACTACAATTATTTAATAAATAATGAACAATACGCAGAAGTTGATGTATTGGAGGTATCGCATTTCCATCCTTCGTAAATTAGCCAGTTACTTTTTCTTCATTCTCAATCCACCAACGGTCGTATCTCAATAATATTGTCTTATGTAAACATGTTTGTTAACACACCAGGTTTTGTACTTTTATAAACTGTGCAGAACCGGTGGGAAGCGTGCGACCGAAATTTCCAAGTTTGGACAACATAAACGGGCTTCAAACGCATGTAAAGGGAAGTTTACCACTTCTTTGTCCAGCCCAAGGCTTCCCAGTTCCGAGCTATAGGTAGGCTCTCCATCTACCCGCAAATAGCTCCATACAAGAAATACAATATCTACATTCAAACGCAATTACAATATGCTAACAAATTCAAACGAATACTAGTGTTTTAATTACACATTCGAATCGTTTAAGCTAGGTGAAAATATAACGGCAGATCTTAATAAACAAAAAATCTTCCTTTTTTTTCTTGCAACGAAGTTATCTTTTATATGTATGTCTGTGTTCGTAGAGCCTGTTGCTGGCGTCAGACCAAAATTTTCGACAAGCGAGAATTCGCGCACTTACACTAATCGGTACAGCGAGCCATTGACGCTTTTCTGCCCAGCACAGGCATTTCCTGT
Organism: Theocolax elegans; assembly: GCA_026168455.1. Taxonomy (NCBI): domain Eukaryota; kingdom Metazoa; phylum Arthropoda; class Insecta; order Hymenoptera; family Cerocephalidae; genus Theocolax; species Theocolax elegans. The sequence continues at coordinate 13,957,155 of CM047425.1, read as the reverse complement.
TCCAGTTTTCAGGTACAAATATCATTATCAGTAATTTCAAATTGGCTTAAAAACGTCGCATCAAATCTGTGAATGCGATTGTTTAATCAATGCGCGATAGGATATCATTTCACAATAACTCATCCGTTATTTCTTCTCAGAAAAGTGGCGATACGCATCCTTTTCATTACGCTTAGCTAAAGAGCACAATATTTTATCGATAGTTTCCTATCATACACATGCCTTCGTTTGCAATATAACCTATACGTTTCGTCATGCTTCCTGCATAACCTACTTTTCACGGGATCTTCTGCAGAGCCTGTTGGAAGTGCACGACCGAAATTTCCATCTATGGCAGACTCACAAACGTTTAAAACTATGCTCAATGGCGCGATGACTCTTCTATGTCCTGCCCAAGGGTTTCCCGTTCCGCTGTACAGGTAATTAGCTAATAGCTAAAGTTGGATTAACTGGGACTACTTTTGTATCTGTAGAACCAGCATCAAGCACGCGACCGCAACTCGCTGGTGGCAGTGATCTGCAACGATTTACCACTGCGACCTCTAAATCCGTCACCTTGCAATGTCCTGCACAAGGATTTCCGGTCCCGCTTTATAGGTAGATTTTAACAAAATAATAGAACTAAACAATGTATATAGAAGTATATGGAAAGCGTTGTAACTATTTAAATAGCCCAAGGGTTACCCGTCCCGTAGAGAAGGTCACTATTGTATTCCTCAAAGTACTTCATTGACTTTGTAGAACCAGCTGCAAGTACACGGCCTCAAGTATCTGGTAGCACAGATTTCTTCCGATTCAGCTCTGCTGCAAATAAGAGCGTTTCGATTCAATGTCCTGCTCAAGGTTTTCCAGTTCCGATTTATAGGTAGATTTTTGTGTATTTATATTATCTTTGACTATTCTAAATGAAGGCGTACTTTGTCCCACATCAGGTTTAAGAATACACTAATTTTCCTCAATTATTCTACCAAATGTAAATTTATTATCGATAACAAATGTATAGAACCGGTATCGAGTACGAGGCCCAAAATGACTGCTTTAGATGTCAAATCAACAAATCCTTCCGTTCCATTTGGACGGGCTTCGACATTACTATGTCCTGTACAAGGATTTCCTGTACCTAATTTCAGGTAACTTTAAAATAGTAAATAAAATATACCTGAATCTACACGTGCTCTCAGAGTGTCTATCCTGGACCAGAATTTTTGAAGTTTCCTTCTTATTGCCGAGTAAAATCATGGGAACTTTGATTTCTTGTGTCTTAGAACCGGTATCAAGTGTCAAACCGAAATTGTCGAGTACCGATATCAAAGTTGTAATGCCAACACTTAGCACCAGCGAAGTAGCTTTAATATGTCCGGCGCAGGGATCCCCCGTTCCAGCCACACGGTTTGTTAATTATTTACCATCATGGTTTTCCTTTACTTTCTAGAACCGTCATCAAATACAAAGCCTAAATTAGCTAGTAATCGAAAAGTCGAGTTTGTTGACGTGATGATCGGCATTGAAACGAACCTAATGTGTCCCCTTCAAGGTCATCCAGCACCTCGCACGAGGTGAACATTATTTCTTATTAATATTTTTTGTATTAATCAGAATTTTTATATTTAGCAAAGAATTTATCTTTTCTTGAGTAAAGTACCCTGTCCTAGCCTTAAATCTCAATAGAGAATCGGATATTTAACATTAGTCCATACATTTTTTAATAGAACCGGTAGCTACGAAAGCACCAAAATTCTCAAATGAAGCAAAAAAATCTTGGTACGACAAAACATCTGGTTTCGACATAACATTATTTTGCCCAGCTCAAGGGTTTCCCGTCCCAAGCTACAGGTATAGATGCCTTATTAACTTCTCTTATTTTTTATCAAATTAAATTAGAACCAGTGTCAACGAAACCACCGAAATTTTCAAATGACGCTGTATTAGCGTGGTACGTTAAAATGTCAGGCCATAACATCACCCTGTTTTGTCCAGCTCAAGGGTTTCCTGTTCCTAGCTACAGGTAGAATATTTGCTATTATTCGGGATAATAAAATATTTATATTTATTTCACATAAATAGAGCCAGTAGCTACGAAAGCTCCGAAATTTTCGTATGATTCGAAACTTGCTTGGTATGATAGGGAATCGCATACCGATATTACCTTGTTCTGTCCGGCGCAGGGGTTTCCCGTACCCTTTTTCAGGTAAATAATAGTAGAAATTGCTCATTAAGAATTTGTGGATTATATGTCAACCAGAACCCGTTGGAAGTAAAGCACCCGCGTTGATGGGCGACTTAAGAGGCGGGTGGATGCTGAAAAAAGATAATACAAATATCGCGCTTTTGTGCTCGGCCCAAGGTCATCCTGTCCCTGTGTTTAGGTAAATTTATATTTTATTTTGATTGGCACTCGTACTTTTCTCGATAGAACCTGTGCAGAGTAGAGCACCTTCAGTGTTCGGTGAAAAGGGAAGTCTTATGGAGAGAAAAACAAATGACAACATGGTAATTCTGTGCCCTGGACAGGGTCATCCTGTTCCCACATTCAGGTAATACGTAATTTTTAGTTACGGAAGCCTCGTTAAAACTTCAAAGAACATGCTTCTAACGACCTTTTAAGTTTCACTTTTTTGTTGCACTCTTTGTCATTTTTTGTCGGTCCAATGATTGTTGTTTTTTTTTAATAAAGAGCCAGTTAGCAGTAAATCCCCATCAGTTATGGGAGATACTAAAAGATGGATGCAAGTTAAAGGCTTGCAAACCTTTGAAATACCGTGCCAGGCTCAGGGGCACCCAGTTCCAGCTTTCAGGTATTCTTTAACAAGGGATTCGAAATTGATTCTAAAAAGTTGAATTAGGGCCAAATGTTGAATTTTTTTCTAAAAGAAACTATGTCATAAATTTGTATAGAACCTATTGGAGTAAAGGCACCAAATTTTTCTTCCGATGATCGTAGTAGTTCATTTATTCGAATCATCAATGAATCAGTGACGTTGCAATGTCCAGCGCAGGGCTTTCCTGTACCGATGTTTAGGTAAATAATACGTCAGATACACCTGAACACTTTGCTACGAACCAATTTAACCCAAATTTAAATATGAAAGTGCTGCAGTATGTATTTGTATCTTAGTTACTAGTACTATACCTAATTTTTTCCATTATTATTTATCTTAATATTATTGTCAACAAAACAACAGTTTTCTCGTTCGAATTCGTTATACCAATAAACAAAACATTGCCACTAAACAATTCCCATTTCCAGCCTTCAGGTGTCAATAAAAAAAGTTGTTCAGAATATCTTAAAACTTTGTAAATAAATGTAATTTTCTAGAGCCCATAGGAGTAAAAGCACCTAATTTCTCAAGCGATGATCGTATTAATTCGTACATTAGACTGATTAACGAATCGTTAACAATGCAATGCCCAGCTCAGGGTTTTCCTGTGCCGATGTTCAGGTAATAAACAATATCAGTATCGAGAAAGCCAAATATTAAAATTGCTAGGTTATTAATACATAAGTATATATTATTCGTCAATGCGTTTGAATTGTTCATGGTAGTGATCGGTAACCCTGGTTCAACATCAGATTTAAAATTTATTTTCTTATAATTCGAATCACACTATACAATTCATAGAACCGGTAAATGGCGCTAAACCGAGAGTGGCATCGACCCAGAAGTATGATGTTCTTACAAGTTCGGTTTCAACGACTGTAGTAATGCTTTGCCAAGCACAAGGACATCCAGTTCCAAACTTCAGGTAGTTTCTTAAAAATATGAAAAGTGCATCTTCTATGCAATATTAATAAGTAGGACGCGTAATAATAGCTAAAACATAACTAAAGCCATAAATTGAGAATGTTTGTGTTAAACAATGCTCGTAGAACCAGTGAATGGTGCACCACCAAAGGTTCCTCCTACTGCTAAAATAACAGTTTTGTCGATCGCATTAAACACGACAATATCACTGTTGTGCCAAGCTCAAGCCAACCCAATCCCAATCTTCAGGTATGCTTGTCAACAAACACAAACATCTGAAGATGATATTTTATTGAATAAATGCGATAGCGTAGTCTTAGAATTAAGGTAACAATTCAAGGAAATGTTTTTAACAAAACATTAATCCATAGAAACATTGGGTAGTAGTCCTCCAAGGTTACCACCTCGCTCGAAGTTTGACGGAACCAGCAAATTCATCGGTGAAGACGTGACTTTACTGTGCGAAGCTCAGTCCAGTCCAGCCCCATTATATAGGTTGGCGTTTATTAATTAAACAAACAATATCCTTTCCCAGCATTTAAATTCTTTCTCGAATTTTTTTAATTACTGCATATGCAAAACAAGATTGATTGAACGAATGTACTTTCTTCTTAAAAAAAAAACTTTTATAGAGCCCGTAGGTGGTAGTCCTCCACGTTTACCACCTAGATCGAAGTTAGGCGAAGTAACTAAATCCGTCGGACTTATGATAACATTGTTGTGCGAAGCGCAATCTAGTCCTCCTCCATTGTACAGGTGAGGTGATAAAACATACCGTAAACGTACGTTAAATTTTACGCTACCCATTCCCAGCATATATATCGGTACCAAAGATGATCTTTCGGGTGCGAAATATTCGATTTTGTCTTCGAAACTTTTAGAGCCACGTACGGGAATGCCACCTAACGCTAAAGACAAGGATGTCAATGGTATGAAGAGGTCCATACCAGCAAAAAGAATTGTTGGTTTACTCTGCCCTGTACAGGGTTTCCCATCTCCTGCATTCAGGTATTATATAATGACAAAAAAATAGAGGATGCCTTTCTGGATTTAATAAAATTTTGGAAAATCTTTTAGGTCCTTGATATTTTTGTGTAAACTAAATAACAAATGTTGATGACTATTTTATTATTCATAATTTGATAATTGCGCGTTTAGTTTTATACATTAGAGATAATCGAAGAGTGAACATGCAACACGTATATAAATATTTGAATATAGTGAATTTTACTTTTATTAACATAACTTTATACAAAATAAAATATGAAAAACTTTTTAATATATAATAATATATCTGAGAAAGAAGTAAATGGAAGTAACAATGTTATTTTACAACGTTAAATTGAAAAGATTTTCCAAAACTTTAAAATATAGTACAAAGGTTCTTAAAATCCTAAAAAAAACCAACACGTCCGGTCCTTTGAAACTAGAACCAAATAGTAACGTAGCACCGCGAATCGCCGGTGAACGTTACGAGGGCGGTCGTTTAGTCACCATCTCCCTGGCGAATGTCGTCGCCCTGATTTGTGCGGTTCAAGGCTCTCCGGCCCCTATACAGAGGTACCTATATATTTTACTCCGTCCGCTCGGTCATTTACGCGACCGAGATCAATCGGTGCGTGGTCACCATATAGCCATTCTCTATCCATTAGAGGAGAAAAATGCATCCTTTACATCCGTATAGGTTTTAATTTTCTCTTGCTCTCCTCCTGTTTACGATCCTCTTGCATTTTCGTTCAAGTCAGTTTCGTATTATTCTTCATCCTCGATTTCGTTTAGAAAACAATATACAAAACGACACGATACGCGGACGTATATTTGTTCAAAGACGAGCTAGATTATTCTCGTCTTTACAGATCCCACTAGTAATGTCGCTCCTCGCTATGCTGGAGAACGTTACGAGGGCTGGAAGTTAGTGGAGAGGCCGGTTTTAAATACCGTGGCCTTGAATTGCGCGATTCAAGGATCGCCTGTCCCGGTAACGAGGTACGTTCATTCATTCGGCTTTCTTTTCAATCGAATTTTATTTATTTAACGTGCATTTACATTTTTTTTTATTCAAATGCACTAATTACTCGGTTAATTACTTACTCTTTCGTTCAGTTGGACACTTTTACTTTCTTTATCGAACATACAACGGAGTTTGGTACTCGGTTCAAACTTATTTCTTTCTATTTCAACGGTCTTGTAGAACTTTATCACAAATTCGAGTGCAGAAAGTACTTTACGAAACTTAAATCAAATTGTTGAATTGAATATTTACGAAATATCGACTTAAAAATTTGGAAAAGTTGTTTATTGATACTCTATGGACAATCTCAATACTATTAAAGTTTTCCACGATTATTCATTAAATTAATTTAATCTAATTTTTTACAAAAATACACTACCTTTATTTTACTATTTTTTCTAGATAAATTATTCATAAATATAAAAAGGTGATTAATAATGAAACTAAATTTAATATAGCTATCGTGCAAAAGTCAATTCCGTATTTATATATATATATATATTAGATGAAAATAATTCAAGGGCAATTGAAAATGTCATAAAGTATTTATATAATCGGGAAGAAATATTGAAGAGATAAAAACCAGACCTTCAAGTATTATCTGTAATTGCATTTATACATTATTTTATTACTTCGTTAAATAGATTTAATTTTAATTAACATCGCAATGTCCACTTGTATCATTAAAAATTATGACATTACTCCAATAACCATGGAATTCTTCTTCAATAACAAGGAAATACAACGGCATTGCAAATTTTAGCTTGTTTTACACTACTGACATTGCAAACTTCTTTTATTTGAAAATGGTTTGATTTATTGATATTTCGTTAATGCACAAAAGTTACTTTGTTCCAATAAGTACGAAGATATCTCCACAGATTGGATAGGTCTTCTGACTAAAATAGCTTCATAGTTCTGCGCTATTCCGTTCTATTATTTAGTTAAATAAATTTTTTTTCCTACAAGGCAAATCCCAGTTTCCTTTTTATTAGGTATACCAGTATGGAAAAAAATGTGAGGTTTTTTTTCTTAGTTCTTTAAATAAAATTATTAGGCTTATTATGTACAATAAAAACATATCGTTATCATTGTTGTACGTGGTATTAGTAAGTATACATATTTAGTCCATGCAAAATTACATGTATACACATGTGATATTGAATTATGCTTCGATTTTATAAAAGTGAATAAATTCAAGATTCTGACATGATTTCCATTTATTTATTTATTAATTATTTAAAAATAATAATATTTTTTATAAAATTATAATTGCTACTTTATATGTTCAATATATAATCACATTAAGTATAAAAAAAGGAATTTGTTTATTCGTAATCTTTGAAAGAAACGAATTTTAAAGAATAGAAAATAATAATATGAATTGGGTCAGAACATTGTATTTGTCACTATTATTTTAATATACAGGTGCCTGGCTCAAATTTCTTAAAGGGACTAAAAACATTAATTTGTAAGACATAACCATTGCATATATAGATCGGTTAATTATAATATTTTTATTAAAATTAATACACAATTGAAGATAATTCTACTGATAATTGTTGATGCTTATTTAACAGCTAGAGACAGTATAGTACATGTATTAATTATTGTATATTAAAGAAAGCTAAGGTAAATTTAATATAATTAATTAAATAAAATTTTAACGTGACATTTTATAATTACTCGAAGTCTAGACGTTCTAATGCACAAACAACGTGAAAGCCTATACAATAGATCAGACGGTGTCAGTGCTAAACTACCTCAGTTACTTCGAGCCCTAAGCGTACAATAAACACGTAGAAATGTGCCAGAGCCATATTCGCGAAGCTAACCACTCGCCGAGTGCCATCTACATAAAGCTACTCAGACGATTTACTAACGAGAAAAATTACGCGGGTGTGTTTTATACGAACCGAGCTTTGAGTCATTAAACTAATTGACCAATTTTTATCCGGTGACTAACAGCTAGAGATGCACTGTAAATGACAAATATTTTTGGAATTTGAAAACAAAATCGAAGCAAAATTCATTACATATATATATTTTTTTTGTTTTAAACATTGATCAGTTATATAAAAAATATTTTTTACCTTCTATTTTTCAAATATTGAATATCACAAAAAAATTGTCATATATATTTTCTGATAAAATGTAATTACAAATCAATTGATTTTTTTGTATTTTAATAATAAACATTTGATTTTTTTATATACTAATATACTTTTGAGTAATTCGAACTTTTAGTGATACTACTTTTAGTTGATTAAAATTTATTTGTTTTGTCAAAATCCTTAAAAACGTATGATGTATGTGGTATATTATTTTATACACTACATTCAATTCAATTCAAATCGATTTATCTTTAAAAGTCAATCAGGTTAGATTCTCAATTCAATGAAATTAGTAAAGTTTCAGTCAAATTGGTTCTAGTATAAAAACGATATTCAAACGATTATTATTCATTTTGTCACGTTTAATACTACAAATTAAAAAATAACTTTGAATGTACAAAATTGACAAAACAAATAAAAGAAATGAACGTATGACTGGTCAATGTTACGAGAAGCGATCAAGAAACACTTTGTAAAACACAATCCTTTAATTCCAGATGGTATAAATTCATCGAGGGTACATCGCGCCGTCAGCCGGTGATATTGAACGAGCGCGTTCGCCAAGTCAGTGGTACCTTAATAATTCTCGAAGCCCAGGTCGAAGATTCGGGCAAGTACCTCTGCGTGGTCAACAATTCCGTAGGGGGTGAAAGCGTCGAGACTGTGCTCACCGTAACTGCGCCATTATCCGCTGAAATCGAGCCGCGCAGCCAGACTATCGATTTCGGTAGACCTGCCACATTCACTTGCAATATCAAGGGTAACCCAATAAAAACGATCTCGTGGTTGAAAGATGGCAAGCCTCTTGGACACGAAGAAACGGTTCTTCGAATTGAAAGCGTTAAGAAGGATGATAAAGGAATGTATCAGTGTTTCATTAGGAATGACCAAGAGAGCGCCCAGGCTACCGCGGAACTTAAACTCGGAGGTCGATGTAAGTACTTGTGGATCACACATTTATTTAACACTTTATTTTTAAGTTTCTTTTTAGTATGTCGCTTTCTTGTAAAGCTAATCAACGACGGAGACATGCAAAGTGTTTGTAAACAAACCTGTTATAGGTATACTACAAATGGAGCTTATAAAATTGTTATGTTTTTTAATATTTCAATAACAAAATATTTGATTTTCTAAAAGTATTTTTAATAAATATTTTACTGCGATATTGTATAAAAATCGATCAGTACAAGCAAATATGATTATTATGCACCTATGAAAAATTAAGGAAATCTTGGTAAAAACAGTAAGATAAAACTTGAAATCACATATTTATTGAATAATTAATTACGGACACTTTTAGTATATTTTTATTTAATTAATACAACTATATTAATTTTTATCTGAAAATATAAGATAAATATACTCGAGATAATAATTAAATTTTTAATAAATTAAAAGAAAAATAAATGTATTATGAACAGTGTTACATATGTTTTTTAATTAAATTTGGTATGAGACGTAGTAACGCAGCGAGTAATTAAAGTTAGCTAATTGACTCAAAAGAGCTTATAAGTGCAATTTACGTTAACACAGTCGAACCACCTCAAATTCGATCGGCCTTCCGCGAGGAAACTCTGCAACCTGGACCAAGCGTCTTCCTAAAGTGTACTGCTAGCGGTAATCCAACACCGGAAATTACATGGGAACTTGATGGCAAGAAATTATCGAATACCGAGCGATTCCAAGTAGGACAATATGTCACCGTCAACGGCGATGTCGTTTCAAATTTAAACATTTCCAGTATTCACACCAACGACGGCGGATTGTACAAATGTATTGCCTCATCGAAAGTAAGTTTAAATTTAACTGCTTTTCGTATTTTTTTTTATAATTGCCAATAGACGCCCACCCTTTTTTTAAAAAAAATATTTACTCAATACGAATTATGATTAGTAATTCACGTTTTTATTATTTTTTAATGACATTAATTGTGAATTTTTTAAAAATATAAATAAATAAATTAAAAAAAAGCTATAATATATTAAATGCATATAGGGTATAAAAATATATAATATTTAAATGATATTTTGAACTAATTACAATTAAGTAATTAACTAATTAAATAATTACAGGTGGGTTCAGCCGAACACTCCGCGCGACTCAACGTCTACGGTCTTCCTTTCATCCGACATATGGACAAAAAAGCAATCGTCGCTGGTGAGACTCTTCGTGTAACCTGCCCTGTCGCCGGTCACCCCATTGACAGTATCGTCTGGGAAAGAGATACCAGAGTCCTACCGATCAACCGTAAACAAAAGGTCTTTCCCAATGGTACCCTTATCATCGAAAACGTCGAACGTATGACCGACCAAGCCACCTATACTTGCGTCGCTCGTAACGCTCAAGGCTACAGTGCAAGAGGAACTCTCGAAGTACAAGTTATGGGTAAGTTCAATGTTTCTTTTACTCATATTTTTAAAAATATACATGATGATTCGATGAACTTCAGTTATGGTTTTAAGAAAATGGAATTTTTCTTATTAAATTATTTTTTTTAATTTTCATGTCATTTGTAAGTATTAATAATTAATATGAACACTGAGGAAAATGATGTTTTAAAAATTGTTAAAAAAAATTTATTATTTTTTTATAGGAACGGAGGGATACATTCGATTTATAATAAATTTTAACTTAATAATTTCTACTATCTAACATAATAATTTTTTGTCAAGGAATAAACGAATTAAAAATAAATTCTTATTCTTTTATTTACGTTTTAGGAACTTTCAACTTGAAATACGTGTGATGTTTACCATTTAATTTATTTGTATTTATAATTCATAAATTAAAATTTAAAGAATATTTTTCTTGTCTTCTAGTCTACATATGTCTGTTCTTCTAGATGTTTCTAGAAGAAGTTTTGATGTTTTAGCCGACTGCGCCAATTTGACATAATAGAATTAATTCGAATCGACCTCATAATTTACGAGAGATCTGTTTTAAAGTATATTATTAAATGTTCATTTGTCTATATGATAAAAATTCAATATTTATTATTTCTTATCTATTATTGTAAAGGAGTAAATTTAACGTTTTGTTTGAAATTAGGTAAAATTATAGTCACAAAGAAATTTTTGAGATTACGAACACTGTCGCTTCCCTTTTCTTGGCTTCTGCCCTCGTAGATTTTGTTATTTTAAAACTATGTTTTAAATAATTAATATATATGTAATAAAAATTACTATTTTTTATAACAAAAATTATTATCTCACATATAGTAAAAATTCATTACCGTATAATAAAACTTACTATACTTTGTAGTAAGACTATATATATATATATATATATATATATATTTACATAGTAATTTTTCTTACATATTTAACAAATTTTATTACATTTTCCTCAGTGTAAACTACACACTTTTGAGTTTTCTTATTTATTAATGTTTAATCATACAATTACCTAATTAATATTGAAAAAAATAGTTTATTAAACGTATTTTTTTTTTAAATTAAAACATATTACGAATTATTTTTGCAAATTAATATATTTTTTATTATTTGATATAAAAAGAAGAGAAAAAATAATCCATTGTCGCGATGTTTAATCTTAATTTACAATTTGTAGTATAAGAATTTTCAGGTGCAGTCATTGATAATTAAATTTTGTTATTACACAATTTTGCTCTAGCAATAATTTACAACACGAAATAATTATCTTAGTGGTGGTAAAGTGTGGAACAACCATCGGCAAACCGAGTTGTTTGACGCTGATGAAGACTATTAGATACAAGTAATATAAAATATTTGCGTAGCTTATAAAAACAAAAAAAAATAATCTCTAGGCTTCAAAACTATAAAGCACATGGAAATTACATCACATAATTCATCGCTTAAATACTATAGATATATAACATAATTCATTATGTGGACATTAAATAGTCTTTCGAATCAGACATTCGGCATTCGATGGGCTTTATAGAAACGCTTATTCTACAAGGGCTCTCTCATTAAACACGAGCAGATAGTTTTTTGTCGCAAATAGTCATCGCAATAATGTGCCTACAATATCGTGCATTCAAAATCATATAATCGTGAGCATGTGTGCATATATAAATATGTACACACATTTAAGTTTAGTTATATAGGAACCACATCGATAAAAAGATTATACTTCAAAATATATAATTCATTAGCGTTTACGATTAATATACATTAAATCGTGTAACGAGAATAAAATTGTTTATCACGTTTGGTATGGCGGTTCAGTGGTTGATGCAACTTTCTTTATTTCATTTCTACGTCTTCACTTCTTATTTACCTGCTCTATATTGGTTAATTATTATTTTAGAATCTTACCGGTCGGTCATTACTTATCTTTAACTCTATACAGGAAGGATCGAGTCGTTAAATAATTTTTCTCGTATACAGATAAAATCGAATAAATTGAAAAAATTATAGTACATTGTTTATATAATTCTTTATTTGCCGCGAGACAAACTTTTTAATTGAAATAAATATTGTTTTAGAGAAAAATATTTACTTTATTACACTTTTTTTTTTATTAATTAGTTAATTTTTGTACTAGTTGGAAGTGAAGAAAAATATTAGATACTATTTGTTTCAAAATTGTTTAATACAATATTCCAGACGGATAAATTCTACGTAGTTTCGAAAAACCGACGTAAGTATATCCGAGCTAAAGTGTAGCGTTTAATAAGTGGATTGTGTCTGTTATACTGATTAAAGGGTCAATCACCGTCGTAGCAAATAAGCGTGTACGAACTCATGGTTTACTACGTGGGTGGAATTGCGTGAGCTGTCATTGAATGTGTGAGCGTGTGCATGTGACAGATTAAGCACGTATATATAATTGAGTGCGCTTTGTTTAGTCGCGCTCCTAAAATATTGCCCTTTTCTCGTTCGAGCGTGCATTATCAGCATCAAGGTCAAAATTTAAATTATTGTGTTGGGGGATGGATAGATTGTAATTTTGTGATATACCATAACGTTACCCGATAATTTTTATATGTAACAATCAAATTAAGGTAAATTTCAATTATAATTGGATATTCAATAATGACTTAGTGATTACTTTATTAACTAAATTGTACAAAATTATAAAATAATCATGTGCAATTTCAAATTGTAGCTTTGGTTTAATAGAAGTGGAGCAATTTCATATGCATTCTCTCACAAATTATCGTAAAATTGACGGAGTTAAATATGTCAAATGACGAAGCACGTATGCAATTAATATTTTACTTTTTCAAACACGTAAATTTTATTTTGTATGTGCATATTAGAGAAACTATACATACCAACAAATGACCTTTTATAAAATAAAAATTAAAATGTAAATATATTATGCTCAATAATTCTACAGTAGCAAATCGGATTGTATAAAATTTATTCATTATTTACTACAAACGGATTTTGAAAAAAAAACAAAAATATCGATAAAATGGAGAATAAAAAATTGAAAAAAGTCTTACATAGGTATTAATTTGCACTATTATATATAATATTTTTCTATTTATCGTTGCAAATTATTTATTTGCACAAGACATTGAATTCAATATTCTGCGCGTATAATGATCGCTCATACATCACCATCTCAGCTCCACCCACAATACATCCATTCGCGTTCACGAAGCAACCAATGAACGCGGGTGAGTTCGCCAATCTTCAATGCCTCGTACTGGTAGGCGATCTACCCCTCAAGATTCGCTGGACGTATCCGCGGGACAGCATCGGTGGGGCCTCGGGAGTTCTTGTCAGGAAGGTGGCCGATCGCGTTAGCATGCTCATGATCTCGGCGATCTCGGCTACACATGCCGGCGATTACGTTTGCGTTGCCGAGAATGCGGCTGGTTCCGCTTCCTATACCACCACTCTCATTGTCAACGGTTTGCTATTTCGATAGCTATATACGTACTTGCTTTTTTTATTCATTTTTTTTAATTGTCACGTCTGGTAGTACACTGTGTTAATTGTACCGGTATCGTAGTCACCCCAGCTAGAACGTCCGTTATTCTTATCCGAAGGATATCTGTTGGCCGTTTGATTGGGGACAGTCGGGGGTAGTCGGGAATAATTCATGCCCGTTCAAATTACATGGGAATTGGATATCGGCGTTTTTTAATCGTTAATAAGAGAAAAAAAATAAAATACAGGATCATCTTTACCGAATAAAAGCCTGGTTTATGATTGAATGACAAAGAACTAATATAAAAAAATTTAAATATAATTCTAAATACGATTATACTCATCGATATCCAACGCATCCATAACGTGCGTATACATAGTGGGTCCGCAGTTACTGCCAATCGCGTTCAATACTGAAACCGCAAACGAAGGTGACTCTGTATCGGCAACCTGTTCGGTCCTGCGGGGCGATAAACCAATGGATATATCATGGGCATTCAACGGCTCGATCATCTGGCCTTCAGCCGACCAAACTGTCACGATTAATCGCATAAACAAGCACCTCAGCACGCTGAGTGTGGACGGAGCTGCAGCCAGGCACGCCGGCGAATACACGTGCACCGCCTCAAATATCGCAGGCTCGGTCAGCCGATCCACCGTTTTAGCTGTCAACGGTACTTTCCACTCATCCCTAGACACACCTTCACACCGTTCATCTTTCTTCTCCTGATACTCCATTTCTTTGTCTCTTCTCGATATAATTATAGGGTAACACGTCGATCCAAAACCGCCATATCAAATTGTTTGAACTCTATTTGTCTTGAAAATACCGATTAATGTATATATTATAGGTTTAACTTGTATATTAGCACTAATTATCCAATCGTGCGCAAGTGTCAAGTAATAGTGTTAATACCTACAAAGAATTGTTGATTTGACTGGAAGATAGGCGAATAATCGTTATAAATAAAAATTATAAATTTGTAAATTGAGGATAAAATAAATAGAATTTTAAAGAATGATTGAGTCAACTGTGCAACTTACATGAGCCATTCACCGAATTTGGTCTCGAAATTTCGTTTCGTCCAACGAGTGCTTACTGTCGACAGTCGCCCCAGTAATACTGCCCTTTACTTTCGGTGAGGAGCCGGCCAATTGGGGCGATTTGATGTCGGTGACGTGTTCGGTAGTGAAAGGCGATCTTCCGGTCGATATCTCGTGGGCTTTCAACAACGTTTTACTGCGAGAGCTTCGTGATCACGATGCCATCGTGGCGAGTACTAATAAAAAGAACAGTGTGCTTAGCATCGAGTCGGTATCCGCCAAGCACGTTGGGGAGTACACCTGTCTGGCCTCAAATCACGCTGGCACTGCTTCTCACTCGGCTTACCTAGCTGTTAACGGTACAGAATCCCTTAGACAATTGACAACAAACAATATCAGTTTCCTTATTCGTCCGCTTCCTTAATTCGTATTATCAATCAGTCTCTACTTTAAAGAAATTATTAGGGTCTTCTTTTTAAAGTTTAATATCTTTAAGCTGTATATCCGCTTTGCTTCGTTTCAGTAATATCTTTAATTAATAGTTTACGTGATCACAAATCGTTGAATACTAATCGACTACAGGAAATTATGTATTCAAATTGACCAAAGGGTTGGAAATTTTTATCGAATAAATAATTCTATTTGTAAAGTTATTCAGTATCTCGTTTAATCTTAATTTTGTAACTAAAACTTCAATTATTTCCAAAATAAAATTCAGCTTCGTGGCAGTATACTTAAAATCGTATTTTATGTACTTTTCGTTTTTAAAAATCGTATTTATACCCTCTGTATCAAAAAATATTGTTCGATTCACATGTGATTTTTAACTCGTGCGAGTATCGCCCTCACTTTACTCGGGTGTCAAAACTAACGCGTTTGACGATCAACTCGTTCACACTAATATCGAAAAGTATAAACACTATTTTAACATGTAAAACTTTTTTTTGTTCTGTATATTCGTAAATTCAAATTCAGTTTACTTTCATCGTTTTACTTTATCATCTTTAAATTTCTTGATTGTATATTCAAGTGGTGCCGCAAATTCTGCAATTTTCGTTTGGCGATAAGCCCCTTAATTCCGGAGAAATGCTGAGTATCACGTGTACGATCATTAAAGGTGACATGCCTGTAAATTTTACATGGCTTTTTAACGACGAGCCAATTGATGCTGGTAATTCGGACGTAAATCTGGTAGTAAATCAACGGGTTAGCTTTCTTAGCATTGACAGCGTAGCGGCGAGACATGCCGGAAACTACAACTGCGTCGCGAGAAATGCAGCTGGATTTGATAGCCATACAGCTGTACTTTCGGTTAACGGTAGATCACATTTATGCATCGAATTCACTTCTGGCCTAAACCTTCCTGATATTTTTTAAGCATTGCTTATTGTTTTTTGTTTATATTTTTGTTGTAAAAATGTTAATTATATTTTGTTTACGCTGTAATATTATATATCTATTGATACATTCCGATATTTATCAACAAGTTTGAGTAATAACATTAATTAAATGCCTTTGCTATTTGGAGTAATTTTATATATATACATATGAACTGTACGAATTACTGCGCGGGAACGGTAGTATTGCTTAGAAAACTAAACTTATAAAAAAGAAAGAAGACGTGGTCAGTGTTGTAAGATCATTTGTGGTAAACGTAATTCCTTTATCGTATAACGTCACCGATCGCATGCACACACTTTAAACACAAAACGCATAACGACATTTACAGTTGCTCCGCAAATCGTGCCCTTCGAGATAACGGAAAATCCCGCCAATTCCGGTGACTTTATTTCTGTAGTCTGTGGTTTGTTATTACAAGGTGATCTGCCGACGAAAATCGAATGCTTTGTGAACGATGTACCCGTTAAAAAACACGAAGACGTTTTTGTTTTTGCTATTACTAAAAGAAATAGTATTCTTAGCATTGAGTTTGTGGCTGCAAGACACAGCTGCATCTACACATACTTAGTTTCGAATAAAGCTGGTACAGTAAGTCACTCATCAATATAAAAAGTCAACGGTTATGTTTTACAGCTAAGGTTCTACAAATCCACTCCTTCGTGTTTCCTAAATAAGTAATTCTACTAATTTCGATAAAAAAAGCGCTTGTTACACTTGTTTCTTATAGACATTTTAATCTTCTATTTAACTTCCATATCGTATATTTATCTTTAAATCTCAATTTTCATATAACTTAAATTACGCTATTATTTATATTTCATAAGTCTTCGAACTATGCGTCTGATAGAATTCAACGATCTCCAATTGATTTTAAAATGATTACTTGGCATACCGAGTGCCCACAAATATTCTCTTTCAGAAAAACGATATCAATTTGATTACCTATATTCTTACAATAATAGAAATGTTAAAATTCATGACGTTCCATATTTTTTAAAGTCGCACCTGAAATCGCTCCTTTCGTGCTCGGTGATAAACCAGCGAACTGGGGAGACACAGTTACGGCTACTTGTACAGTAATAAAAGGTGATCACCCTATTGATTTTGAGTGGGCGCTGGATGGAAAGCCAATAGATCACCATTATACTGAAATTTCAATAGTTAATACAAGCAAACGCGTTAGCTTATTAACTATCGATGGTGTGCAAGCACATCACGCTGGCGAATTCACGTGTACAGTGAGCAATGCTGCAGGCGCCACCAGCTATTCTACTAATTTAATTGTCAATGGTATTTTCTTTTAAATTTAATCATTATTTGTAATTACACTTATAATATCTAGGTGAATTTATAACCTTTTTCTTTTACTCCACAATTCCTATATCTTCACAAATATACTATTTATTGAGCGACTTCTCAATGACAATTTGCATTTAATAGAATCCTTAGACGTTTATATTAAGTAGACAAATATTCTTCTGACAGTGTCTCCAAAAATATCTCCATTTGACTTCGGCAATAAACCGGCGAATTCTGGAGAATCGGTATCAACAGTCTGTACTGTCTCGCGAGGTGATAATCCTCTGCAATTTTCTTGGTATTTTAATGGGGAGAAGTTGTTAACAGACGATAGTGAAGGTTTTGTGATATCGACTAGCAAACGCCGAAGTTTATTAGAAATCGAAGCAATCAGCGCTAGTCACGCGGGGGAATACACTTGTTCGGTATCTAATGATGCTGGTGCTACGAGTCATAGCAGCGTCCTTATCGTTAATGGTAAACCCGCATGCGACAGACCATTTTTATTGACTTTCATTTGATTTATGTAGGTTTATTCATCTTACAGGTAATAGAATATTAAAACAGTAATTATTTATCAATCGTAAAATTTTCATTAAATTATATACCTATTAAAATAATTGACATATAACTTTTAATATATTTATTACCTGGGGACAACAGTAAACCTAGATGTAAAACCAACTGATTCAATTTTTCCTTTCATTTCTATCCTTCACAGTCGAAAATTGGTTAAAGATTTCTTTTCATAGATTGGTGATTTATTGCAATGTATCTGATATGATTACAGTTCCACCTCAAATAGCACCGTTGAGTACTGGACAAGAACCCGTTAATTGGGGCGAACAGATCTCATTCATTTGTAATGTATTAAAGGGAGATGACCCTATTGAAATAAAATGGAATTTAAATGGAGAACCAATAAATTCTTTATCTCATCCAGATACAAGTATTTCAATGAATGGAAATAAAATATCGTTTCTTGTAATTAGTTCGGTTAATGCTTATCATGCTGGAGAATACACGTGCGTTGCCAGCAATTTAGCAGGGTCATCCAGTCGTAGTACAGTTTTATCTGTGAACGGTATAGTTACTAAAAATTTAAATTTAATTTGCTCGTTTATTACTAATTGCACTACTTTCATTGACTACAAAATGCTTGGAATACTGCTTACAATATCGATGGTGTACTAGTTTTACCTTTAACTCCTATGTTTATACAAATTAAGAAAAGTCCTAGTGTTAAACCAATTATACTCAAACGAATGGTTTTTAATAAATTCTATTTTCGATTTAGATGCTTATAAATATAATAAAAATAAAATTCCAACAAATATGAATTACGAATAATGTTTGAGCCGCATTGATCCATGGAATTACAGTTCCACCGCAAGTTGCACCTGTTGCAATTGGAGATGAACCTGCAAATTGGGGAGAGCAAGTTTCTGCGACTTGCAACGTTTTGAAAGGCGATAGTCCGATTGAAATAGAATGGACTTTAAACGGAAACCCAATAACACCCACAACACATCCAGACATAAACATATCAACAAACGGAAAGAAAATATCATTTCTTGTTATTGATTCGGTTTCTGCTGATCACGCTGGAGAATATACCTGTATAGCTAATAACTTAGCAGGCTCATCCAGTCGTAGTGCAATTTTAGCAGTTAATGGTACTTGCTGATAGAAAACATTTAATATTCAAATATACATTTCTATAATTGCTTCTACTGTTGGATGCACCCTTTTACCCAATACACTATTATTCTTGACTGATTTTACCATCACCATAAAATAATCCTATTTGTATTTCATTAATAAAAAATTAACGGAATATCTCGAAGCATGTACTGAAATCTGGTTTCGATAGTTGCACCGCAAATTCTGGCTTTTTCGTTTGGTAACCGTCCGGCTAATTCTGGAGAGTCAATGTCAGCTACTTGTTCTGTGTCCGCTGGTGATCATCCGCTTGAATTTTCTTGGTTTTTTAACGGTGAAGAATTAATTGATCCTGATGCGCAAGGGATATCAATATCTACTCATAAACGTAGAAGTTGGTTAGAAATTGAAGCTGTCGGTGCGCATCATGCTGGATCGTATACTTGCACTGTGTCTAATACAGCTGGTGCTACAAGTCATAGCACTGATTTGATTGTTAACGGTAATTGGGCATGTCTTTATAGCTTTTTGTTGTTATTCTAATATATTCTTTGAGAGATTTTGTGTTGTTAACCATTATATAACATTGTTCCACAACTATTTAATTCCTTAAAATGATGCATACATTTGTTTGAGCTATAATTAACGTATATATAACTTCTAAATACTTCAAATTCCACTGCACAATTCTTTGCTCGCTTTGCATGGAACTCTTAGTCTGCCGAATAAATTTTGCGTGAAATTACATTTCCTAATACCTGAAAAAATATTTATTCCATCAAGTGTCAATGCAGTTCGATTGACTAATTTACCTTAATCTTCGTATATATTCCACACGTTATTTACAGGTTGACGTTCAAACCGTTAGAAGCAGAATTATTTCTAATATTTCTGCAAACATAGTTATAAGATTTCATTTAAAGTATGTAATTACCGTTTATCAAAATTATATTAATTCTATAAAACAAGCTATTTTATATTAATTGATCATATAGTATCAACTTCTAAAGGTGTGGTTGTTTGAATAAATAGTTGCGCCGCAAATTGCACCATTTTCGTTCAGCGATAGACCAGTTAATTCTGGAGAATCCTTGTCAACTACTTGTGCTGTATCGGTCGGGGACAATCCCTTAGAATTCGCTTGGTATTTAAACGGCCAAGCAATAAATTCGCAAGACAAACCCGAGATATCAATATCAATTAATAAACGTAGAAGTACTTTAGATATTGAATCTATAAATGCAGAACACAGTGGAGAATACACATGTTCAGTATCAAATCAAGCTGGTGCAACTAGTCACAGTACTACTTTGATTGTCAATGGTAATCATTAAGCATGAAAATGAATTTTCAAAATATATTTTTAACTTAATTATCATATACATATAAATTAGACGTATCCTTGCTCTGACCCTAATCTTCCAATTACCTAAATACTTTCGTATAAAAAAACTCGAAAAAACTGAAAACACTCAAAACTAGAAAATGCACATACATCTATGTAATAAGAAAACTGAATTTAGTAGTATCATTTTAAGTACATTCTGACATTGAAAGATAAACCTTTTATTTAGTTGCGCCACAAATAGCACCTTTTTCATTCGGGGACAGACCAGTGAATTCGGGAGAAGCAATATCAACTACATGCGCTGTATCAGTAGGAGACCTTCCCTTAGAATTCTCGTGGTACTTTAATGGTCAAGCTATAAATTCATACGAGAAAACCGAAATTTCAATATCAATTAATAAGCGACGTAGTACACTAGATATTGAATCTATAAACGCAGATCACAGTGGAGAGTATACATGTTCAGTATCAAACCAAGCTGGTGCTACTAGCCACAGCACTACTCTTACTGTTAATGGTAATCAATCGTTTCTGCTAAGGCTACAGCAATATTTTATTTCATTGTAAAGTAGTTCTACTCTTAATGTTTACCCACTTACTAGTGTTTCCTTATTACCTGATGTTATAAACTTGGCCTATATGATTCTCGAGAAAAGAGTTGGATCGTAAATTATGCAAACTGATATATATATATATACGTCAATACGCGATGTGTTGTGAAGGTATGATTTGTTTACATTGAGATTTGTTTTCTCTTGTTCTTAGTTGCTCCTCAAATAGGATCGTTTTCTTTTGGAGATGAACCATTAAATGCTGGAGATGCAACATCACTGACATGTTCGGTTATAAAAGGAGATTCTCCTTTGGAAATTACTTGGATGTTTAATACTGAACTTTTAGACACTATAAGTGACGTTATTGTAACTAACACGGGCAAACGTACAAAACAGTTAACTATTGATTCTGTCGCGGCACGACATGCAGGAGAATATACTTGTGTAGCATCTAATAAAGCTGGATCAACCTCAAGATCAGCTATATTATCTGTTAATGGTATTATTTTAAATTAGCGTATTGAATTTTCTGTATAAGAATGAATCCAATGCTCCGTTACCCACTTTCTTTATCTTCTCCTTATCCTTTTCCACATAAACTTTCATCTTTAATAAAGTTTGTCATATTCCTTTTTTACACATTCGAAGCGATCCAATGATTTATATTTCAAATAGGTATAAATAACTACACACATTTGTCTTATTGTGAAGTTGGTAATTATGAGGTTTCATTTTTTGCCTGTATCAAGTCTCTCCATAAATAGTTTCATTCACATTTCACGAGATGACCCAGCAACTTTTGAAGTATCACTGTCGATCATTTGCTCTGCTTCTCAAGGTGATTATTCATTAGAAGTTTTGAAATTCTTTAATAGGGAAAAATTAACTGTTGATAGGGACAAATAATTAATTTCCATTAGTAAACGTAAAAGCGTTTTAGAAACTGAAGCCGTTAGTGCAGATCATGCTCGGGGATACACGTGTTCGGTATGAGTAAAGTCACAGATATTAGGCCTAATCATATGATTGTTTATAACTTATTCTTATTTCTTAGTATTGAGAGGCAGTAAATTAAATTAATGTATTAAAAGTTAATTTGTTCTATATATGGTAAAAATTCACAAGACTTTCTAATATATAAGTAGTAGCTAGCTAGATAGTAAACTTTATATTCAAAGTAAATGAATTGAAATTCACTTATGCATATGTCATAACTTATCTACCTGGGTTACAATTCTTAATTTTAAATTCTTGAAGAGTTAGAACGCCCGAAAATATTGAATATTAAAAAAAGGCGACCACGCCACAATCGATTTTGATCTAACACCGCTCAAAAGATCACATTTTTCGAGAGCTTTCGAGTGGCGGTGGTTAGATTATTGGCCAAGACCGCTGGTGTAGGTTATACTCATAAACCTCATAAAATCACTAATTTTCATGTATTTTAGAGCATAACATACACCAGCGGTCTTGGCCAATAATCTTACCACCGCCATTCGAAAGCTCTCGAAAATGTGATCTTTTGAGCGGTGTTAGATCAAAATCGATTGTGGCGTGGTCGCCTTTTTTGATATTCAATATTTCCAGGCGTTCTATCTCTTCGAGATTTAAAAATTAAGAATTGTAACCAAGGTAGATAAGTTCTAAAGATTATTTTGAACAAAAGTTGTATGTAACATTTTTTTAAAAAAATCAATAGATTTTGAGATAAATGGCTTTAAAAATAGAAATTTTTCTAAAAAATTGAAAAATTTCCATTTTCATGGTGGAATAACTCTTAGGCAATTATTTTTAACACCTAAAATTTTTTTCTATCTTCTGGAAGAAATTTCCAGCCTGTTTTCAATTTTGGAGCGATTTAAAATTTTCATCGTACCACTTGACGTGAAATAGCCCATATGTTAACCGTTTCCAACTCCATTTATCTCTCAATTAACCGAAATAATACTCTTGTAATTAAGAAGATGTCGGACTCAAAAATGGTCATTTTATATTTTTTTAAAAACAAAAGAATGAATTTTTTAGAAAATCTCCATCAAGCCGTTAGTGCAGATCATGCTCGGGGATACACGTGTTCGGTATGAGTAAAGTCACAGATATTAGGCCTAATCATATGATTGTTTATAACTTATTCTTATTTCTTAGTATTGAGAGGCAGTAAATTAAATTAATGTATTAAAAGTTAATTTGTTCTATATATGGTAAAAATTCACAAGACTTTCTAATATATAAGTAGTAGCTAGCTAGATAGTAAACTTTATATTCGAAGTAAATGAATTGAAATTCACTTATGCATATGGGCTATTTCACGTCAAGTGGTACGATGAAAATTTTAAATCGCTCCAAAATTTGAAAATAGGCTGGAAATATCTTCCAGAAGATAGAAAAAAATATTAGGTGTTAAAAATAATTTGCCTGAGAGTTATTCCACCATAAAAAATGGAAATTTTTCAATTTGTTAGGAAAATTTCTATTTTCAAAGCCATTTATCTCAAAATCTATTGATTTTTTTAATAAACATTACAAACAACTTTTGTTAAAATAATCTTTAAAACTTATCTACCTGGGTTACAATTCTTAATTTTAAATTCTTGAAGAGTTAGAACGCCCGAAAATATTGAATATTAAAAAAAGGCGACCACGCCACAATCGATTTTGATCTAACACCGCTCAAAAGATCACATTTTTCGAGAGCTTTCGAGTGGCGGTGGTTAGATTATTGGCCAAGACGCTGGTGTAGGTTATACTCATAAACCTCATAAAATCACTAATTTTCATGTATTTTAGAGCATAAACATACACAGCGGTCCTTGGCCAATAATCTTACCACCGCCATTCGAAAGCTCTCGAAAAATGTGATCTTTGAGCGGTGTTAGATCAAAATCGATTGTGGCGTGGTCGCCTTTTTTGATATTCAATATTCCAGGCGTTCTATCTCTTCGAGATTTAAAAATTAAGAATTGTAACCAAGGTAGATAAGTTTCTAAAGATTATTTTGAACAAAAGTTGTCTGTAACATTTTTTAAAAAAATCAATAGATTTGAGATAAATGGCTTTAAAAATAGAAATTTTTTCTAAAAAATTGAAAAATTTCCATTTTCATGGTGGAATAACCTTAGGCAATTATTTTTAACACCTAAAATTTTTTTTCTATCTTCTGGAAGAAATTTCAGCCTGTTTTCAATTTTGGAGCGATTTAAAATTTTCATCGTTCCAGCTCCATTATCTCAATTAACCGAAATAATACTCTTGTAATTAAGAAGATGTCGGACTCAAAAATGGTCATTTTATATTTTTTTAAAAACAAAAGAATGAATTTTTTAGAAAATCTCCATCAAGCCCTTAGGCATGTTTTCAACAATAAACCCAATTTTTTCAGATTTTTAAATCGATATTTTCATTACGATATTTGGGTTGAAAAATTATGCCTTCTTCACTAATAATTACCGATCCAAAATTCTTTATTCAATTATTATAAAAAAAATTATTTTTTCTTAAAAAATCAATCCTTCACCCCCTTTCTTATGTTTTAAGCTATCCCTATGAATTTTTTCAAATTTTTAATTAAATAGTTTAGATATAATTGGTGGGTTGAAAGGTGTAGAATCCTGCAATTTGGGTCCAACATCCCCTTAAAACTTTCTTAATTTATATTTTAAATGAATGTTTAAGACTGTAATATTTAAAAAGTATTGATTAGTTTTACTTAATTCTTCTAATGAGTAATACAAACCACCTTCATCACATTTACATTAATATTTTTTATTACTTGTTGCGGTTATGATTTATTATTTTCAAGAACTAATGAATGGTTTTAGCGATTTGATAAAAACTTCCAGTCTAATTTTGAAAACGAAATTTAATTAGATTATACATATATTATTATAATATATATTATTGTATTAAGAGAGAATTGTATATAAATTACTAAATTGCAAACATAGTGCATTTTTAAAACTAAATTTTTATATTTTATTTAACCATGTCAATGGAATTACAGTTCCACCTCAAGTTGGTCCAGTGCATATAGGTGATGAACCAGCAAATTGGGGAGAACAAGTTTCTACAACTTGTAATATTTTAAAAGGAGATAATCCGATAAAAATACAATGGACTTTAAATGGTGAACCTATAAAACCTTACACTCATCCTGATATAAGTATATCATCGAGTGGAAAAAAAATTTCATTACTAGTTATCGATTCGGTTGCTGCCCATCACGCTGGAGAATATACTTGTATCGCCAAAAACCTAGCCGGGCAGTCCAGTCGTAGCGCAATTTTTCAAGTTAATGGTACACATTTATTATGGCGAACTTGTATAAACGATTTAATGTTGTTTTCTTTCCAGCCACATGTAAATTTCTCCTCACGCAAACACAAATTGTTTACCTAATTCATATTTCTCCTTTCTGAAATTTGGTTTCCATAGAATTATCACACTATTGGTGTACTATTTGTTTAATAGTTGCACCCCAAATTGTGCCATTCTCATTCGTTGATCGGCCTGCTAATTCAGGAGAATCTTTATCGACTATGTGTTCGGTTTCTGTCGGCGATTTTCCACTTGATATTTCTTGGTTTTTTAATGGTAAACCGTTACTTCCATCCAAAATGCAAGAGGTGCATACATCATTTAATAAGCGACGAAGTTGGATTGAAATTGAATCTGTTAATGCCCACCATGCTGGAACGTATACCTGTTCAGTATCGAACAATGTAGGCGCTACCAGTTACAGCACAGTTCTCATAGTTAATGGTAATTTAGCATGTGACTTTTTTAATTAGATAAATCAATAACTAATATATTATTAGAAAGACTTGCACTGATAACAATTTCGCTTTCGATATGATACCTAATGCACTTGAATTGTGCACATAAACATAAAAGCAATAACAAGTTAGGCTTTAACGAAAGATGTACGGTGTCACGTACATACATCACAATGAATATTGCTTAATTTGCATGAGGCTTAAATACCAAATCAAAATGAATACTTTACATTTACGCCCTGTTAATGACTATTTAAATCTAATATAAAAAAGTATTTCTACAAAATATTTTAGGCAAAGCACTATCAAACAAGTTAATCATAAACTCATGGTTAGTTAATAATAACAATCTTTATACATTTCTTAAGTTAAATGTTTAACAATTACTACGATTGTCTTTATAATTAGTTGCGCCAAAGATCGTACCATTCGCATTTGCTGACGGACCCGTCAACTTTGGAGAATCAATGTCAGCTGCGTGCGCAGTATCTAGCGGCGATAATCCTTTAGAATTTTCGTGGTTTTTTAATGGCCAACAAATAAATTCTCAAGAAAAACCTGAAATATCGATGTCTTTTAATAAACGTAGAAGCACTTTAGACATTGAAACAGTCAATGCAGATCATAGCGGAGAATATACTTGTTCGGTTTCAAATCAGGCTGGCGCAACTAGCTACAGTGCATCTCTCGTTGTTAATGGTAATCAACGAGTTTGCCAGTATATTCTGTGCCTATTTATATGTATTGTATTTCATAATTTTAATCAAAATTATAGAGCGATCCTCAAATTACAATTATCTACCATTCCTAACTCTTGCCCATATACCTAATAATTACATTTTCTTGTAGAAGGAATTTAAGGGAATCGCTGTAGAGGTTTTATTTTATAAATTAGTTTGAATTAGCGTAAAGAAAAAATAAAAACGTTTTTAATATATCACTTACATTCATTCTTCATAGTCTCTCCAAAAATCGTTCCATTTTCGTTCGCTGATGGACCTGTGAACTCAGGAGAGTCAATGTCTGCTACGTGTGTAACATCCAGTGGAGATAATCCTTTAGAATTTGCGTGGTATTTTAATGGTCAACCGATAAATTCGCAAGAGAAATCCGAGATATCCATAAATAGTAATAAGCGTAGGAGTACACTTGATATCGAATCGGTTAATGCAGATCTTAGCGGAGAATATACGTGTTCAGTATCGAATCAAGCTGGTGCTACTAGTTACAGTGCTACTTTAGTAGTCAATGGTAATCAATTATCGTGCAATATTAATTAGTAACGAGCTTTCACAAGATTCAAATATGAATGTACTATTGAATACCATGTTACCTACCAATTTACTTCCTAAAACCTTTGGCTGCTCCGTTTTGTTCGCGTATTTATAAATATTTATTTAATTAAAATCAGTATACTATTTAATTAGTAACACACCCTAGACTTGTAGTGAAATTAATTACATTTAAGTAATTGCATTATCCTTAATTCCACTATATCTAAAACTTTCTGTGATGTTAAAACTGTTTTTTTGGATAAATACATTTCTCTTGAATTTCTCTATTTATCAATCCAATACATTAAACATTATTTTTTGAAATGGTAAAACTCATTTATTAAAGTGAAAACTAATTGAGTATAGGTCGTTATTATAAAGTCAAATTGGTTATAGAAGACCTAAAAATATTGTCAGTATCAATGTGGGTTAAGGTAAATTTCAGTTATGAAAACACAGTTTTCTTATGTATTCTTGTTTCTTCAGGTTGGCAACTAAAAAACTGAATTTGAATTCGTTAAAATACTTATTAATTGAGAAATTATCCTTTATCTTGTCTTTAGTCGCACCAAAAATTGTACCATTCTCGTTTGCGGAAGAGCCTGTGAATTTCGGTGAAACAATGTCAACCACTTGCGTAATAGCTAGAGGAGACACCCCATTAGAATTTTCGTGGTACTTTAATGGTCAACCAATAAATGATCAAGATAGAACTGATATATCTGTATCTGTTAATAAGCGCAAGAGTACGTTAGATATCGAATCAGTTAATGCTGATCACAGCGGAGAATATACATGCTCGGTTTCAAATCAAGCTGGTGCTACTAGCTATAGTACCACATTGATAGTCAATGGTAATCAATAAGCATGTACCGTTTAGACTGAAATTTTTGGCATACATTTATTGGTTTAACATAATATTTCTTAACACTATCCTCTTACCTAAAATATTTCCTCAAACCCAAAAATTCTATATACTGGTTGATTATGAGTATACACAAATTGCAATGCCTCAATGCAAGTTCGTTATGAAGGAATCAGGAAGACGTTTTTTCGTTGCATTGTTCTTAGTCGCTCCACAAATCGGGCCCTTTACATTTGGTGACAGACCGGTTAATTCTGGAGAATCAGTATCAACTACGTGTGTTATATCCAGTGGAGATAATCCCTTAGAATTTGCGTGGTATTTCAATGGACAACCAGTAAATTCTCAAGAGCAACCTGAAATATCAGTATCTATTAATAAACGTAGAAGTACATTAGACATTGAATCTGTTAAAGCAGAGCATAGTGGAGAGTATACTTGCTCAGTATCAAACCAAGCTGGTGCAACAAGTCACAGCACTGTACTTGTTGTTAACGGTAATCAATTAGCATGCAATTGATTATTATCTTAAGTGTTGAAATATTAGTTCTATTATTTACTCTTTCCTCACTACCAATTAATTTCTCCCATACCTGATGAATTGACAATAAAGATTAAAGTATTACTATTTCTTAACTAGCTTTAGGCAATACTTAAATTAATATCTGTATATTTTCATTATCATTTACATTGAATTAAAAAACCTTTTTGTAACTTGGAAGTTTTATTATCTTATTCTTAGTTGCACCAAAAATTGTGCCATTTTCGTTTGCTGATGGCCCTGTAAATTCTGGAGAAACGATGACTGCGATATGTGTCGTAGCTAGTGGAGATACTCCTTTAGAGTTTTCGTGGTATTTTAATGGCCAACCAATAATTGCGCAAGATACTCCTGGAATATCGGTATCCGTTAATAAACGCAGAAGTATGTTAGATATTGAGTCTGTTAGTGCAGATCTTAGCGGAGAATACACTTGTTCAGTTTCTAATCAAGCAGGAGCTACAAGCTACAGCACAACACTTGTGGTAAACGGTAAACAATACAGCGATGATCGATTGTTCTACGTGTATTATTTTTATTAGTAATTATAAAATCAAATATTAGTTGAATAATAGTATAATCATGGTTGACTCTAGTTACCCTATACATAATGATCCCAACCCTAAATAATTACCATATTGTTTGAAATATATATTATTTATTTCATAATTATAATATTTTGCAGATGTTTAATGTTTAAATGATAAAATTCTATTAAATTGTTCTTAGTCGCGCCAAAAATTGTACCCTTTTCATTCGCTGACGGGCCTGTGAATTCTGGAGAGTCAATGTCAGCAACGTGTGCCGTATCTAGTGGGGATAACCCTTTAGAATTTTCGTGGTTTTTCAATGGTCAACCAATAGATCCACAAGATAAACCGGATATAATGATAAATGTTTATAAACGTAAAAGTTCTTTAGACATTGAAGCTGTTAATGCGGATCATAGTGGAGAATACACATGCTCTGTATCTAATTTAGCTGGTGCTACAAGTCATAGTACAGCTCTCGTTGTAAACGGTAAACTTATAACTCTGTCGTGTGAATTGAATTGCGTGTTTTTAAGCTACGCTCACGAATTCCCTTCCACATGTAATCCTTAAATTCTTGTTTACAAATACTGATACAGGTGGTAATTATGTTAAATCTGCTTGTAAACTTTAAAGCAACTTTGATTTAATTCTATCTAGCTCCTCCTCAAATCGCTCCATTCACTATGGGACTCGATCCAGCCAATTGGGGTGAGCAAATTTCTGCAACTTGCAATGTACTGAAAGGCGATAACCCTATCAAAATTCAATGGACATTGAACAACCAGACTATAAATTCAAAAACTCGTCCAGACATACAAATAACGAAAAGTGGAAGAAAAGTATCCCTTCTTGTTATTGATTCAGTTACGGCTGATCACGCCGGTGAATACACTTGCATTGCAATTAATTCGGCGGGCTCTTCCACTCATAGCGCAGTTCTCTCAGTTAACGGTACATCTTCTGATAGCGGTGTATGGTTATTATATTTGTCTGCAAGTGAATGATAACAAAACATTATTTATCAAGTATTACCCCATGCCACCTCTTAAATTCCTACCTTTATTGCCAGTAATCCAAATTGTTTATTGTTTATGTTACTAGTTGCTCCACAAATTGGAACATTTTCTTTTGGTGATGAACCGTTGAATGCGGGGGAAACTGCATCTTTGACCTGTATAGTTGCCAAAGGCGATTTTCCATTAGAAATTACGTGGATGTTTAATAGCGAAACGGTAGATCCTATACAACACGATGTAGTTGTAAGTGAAACAGGCAAACGCACAAAACAATTGACAATAGATTCGGTTAACGCGGGGCATGTTGGCGAATATACATGCGTTGCATCAAACAATGCTGGGTCAACATCGAGATCAGCTGTATTAGCTGTTAATGGTATTGTTATATTTTGATTCAACTCAATGGATTAAAGTGACTCGTATGACAAAGGTTTAAAAAAATAGCGTTTTATTTTAGTAAATGCACATTGTGCTGACAGTTTTTAAGATCATTTTTTCTAACTTTGTTTACATATTTATTATACCGTACAAGCACGCAAAACATTCAATCAGAATTATAGAAAAATACGGTTTTTTTCGAACTGCGTATTCAAAATTCAAATAAACTTTATTCACACTGTTATATAAAGGAAAAAGTTTTACAACATAAATAATTTTATTAAAATGAAGTTTAATTAATTCTTTTCAATATTTTGAACCGGGACGTATTATTGAATTTTAGTTCCACCGCTTATTGCTCCCTTCATTATTGGAGAAGATCCAGCTAATTGGGGCGAGCAAGTATCAGCAACTTGTACGGTATTGAAGGGCGATCGACCTGTTAAAATAACTTGGTCATTAAATGATAAACCAATTAATATGCATAATCATCCTGACATATCTATTGCAAGAAGTGGGAAGATGATATCGTTACTTAGTATTGACTCTGTGGCTGCACACCACGCTGGACAATATACTTGCATCGCGACAAACTCAGCCGGCTCTTCAAAGCGTAGTGCGAATTTAACCGTTAATGGTATAATACACATAGATGATGATAAATATACATATATATATATATAATTGTCGTATCTGAGGAGTTGTACAGTTCTACTTTATAATCCTCCTACTTCTCTATTTCTTTTATTTTGGAAATTTTAGTATATTATTAATAGTATTATGTTCTAGTACTACACCTACTACTACACAACCTCTATCGACAATACAAAAAATTATGAATATATTCACGACCTGTAGATTACTTCGAAATTCTAATCTTCATTTTCTTCTTTTACCTAAAGATTAGCTCTACCATATTCCAACTAGACTAATGTTGCAATTATTCTCGTTTAATATATTATTACATTCGTTGGGTGATAGAATCATTAGCATTATCAAACATTAGCGAATTTAAACAATTCCGAAGTGCTTTAAAAAATGTGAATATTAATTGACCAGTATCAAAAATTCGCTTATTACAGTTCCACCGCAAATAGCTCCTTTTGCTATTGAAGAAGGTCCTGTCAATTGGGGAGAACAAGTATCTCTGATATGCAGTGTATTGAAAGGCGATCGTCCAATGAAAATTCATTGGACTTTAAATAAGAATCCGATAAGTCAAAAAACTCACGACGGAATAGTAATTTCTAAAAGTGGAAAAATGATTTCTGTACTAAGTATCGATTCTGTAGCTGCACAGCACGCTGGAAATTATACTTGCATTGCGAGTAATCAGGCGGGGGAATCACATCTAAGTACACGATTATCGGTCAACGGTATATATGCAACTAAACCCCTGAATTACTATACGTTTATTATTTACCTAATCTATATCTTTTGCCAAATAATCCGTAACATAATTGTACATACATTGATATCCGATGTCCTTAAAGTCCCTTTTAAATCGTATATATAATATACTTTGAAAATAATTCCATACTTTTTGGATAGTTGCACCTCAAATAGGAATGTTCTCCTTTGGGCAAGAGCCCCTGAATGCTGGTGAAATGGCTACTGTTCAATGTGCGGTAATTAAAGGAGATTACCCCTTAGAAATTTCTTTTCTGTTTGGAGAAAAAGTAATAAATCATGGTGACGAAGATATCTTGATATCAGAGTCAGGCAAGCGTACTAAACAATTAACTATCGAATCGGTTGGAGCAATACACGCTGGAGAATATACCTGTGTGGCATCCAATATTGCCGGTTCAACATCACGAACAACTACACTTGCCGTCAATGGTACATTGCCGTTGTAACACTTTTTTTACACCAGTTTTTCTTAAGAAAATTTAGCTGTTCACATTTAGCAACTGCTATGTTCTATTGCGAAAATATTACACTCTTTCAGTGGCTACTTAGTGTCAACGAGACGTTATAAATGTTTAATTGTCTTTGTTAATTTACAAGTGCATGTCAAATTATTCCATTACAGTTCCACCACAATTAGCCCCTTTTACAATCAGTGAAGAGCCTGCTAATTGGGGCGACCAAGTCAGTGCAGTTTGTAACGTTATGAAGGGTGATCTACCTATTGAGATTTCCTGGACATTTAAGGGCGAAACGATAACTCACGAAACCCACCCAGGCATACAAATATCCAATACAAAAAAAAATTCATTACTCAGTATTGACTCAGTGTCCGGGTTCCACGCTGGAGAATATACTTGCGTTGCTAGCAATCTCGTGGGATCTTCAACTCGTAGTGCCATGCTTGCAGTTAATGGTATTTACCATTAAACGCGTAACATTTCGGTTGAATGCACTTTATCATTTCACCTACATGAATTTATTTTAACTACCAGAACCCTATTATAACAATAATTTATATGGTTTTAAGTAGCATTTTTATTATTTTTTACTCCAGTCGCTCCACAAATAGGAATGTTTTCCTTTGGCGAAGATCCATTAAATGCTGGAGACACAGCCTCGGTACAATGTGTAGTTATGAAAGGAGACTCACCCTTGGACATTAACTTCATGTTTCAAGGAACTCCTATAGATCCTACCCAAGACGTAATTATATCAGTAACTGGAAAACGCGCTAAACAATTGACAATTGACTCTGTAAATGCAAGACACGCCGGTGAATATACATGCATCGCGTCAAATATTGCCGGATCGACTTCGCGTTCAGCTGTACTTGCAGTTAACGGTATTATTAATCATTTTTAGCATGAATTGATTGGTTTGGTTTAGCTGACACGTACATGGTTTGCAAACTCCACCAAATTATCACCATTCGCCTTCCTAAAATTTATCAATTCATGTATTGGGTGTTTACAAACTATTTTTAGGTATTCGATCCATCTGATACAGTTTATTCTTCGCAATAGATGATCAAAAAATGATTCTTCAAATTAAAAGTATTGAACTAAATGATTTACGATACTTGCACTCATTATTACAGTTCCACCTCAAATCGCCCCTATTACTATTGGAGATGAGCCAGCTAATTGGGGAGAACAAGTATCCTCTATGTGCAGTGTTCTCAAAGGCGACGAACCTATAAAGATTCAATGGATGTTAAATGGCGAAAGAATTTTATTAAAAACTCATCCAGACATAACAATATCGAAAACTGGCAAAAAATTATCTGTACTCAATATTGATTCTGTGACAGCTAATCATGCTGGCACGTATACTTGTGTCGCAAGTAATTATGCGGGATCCTCCAATCGAAGCGCAATTTTATCAATAAATGGTATAAAAATATTTGCAACCATTGTATTTTCCTTGATAGTTTTGACTAATTTCCAAGCCAATTTAGTCCTTGTCTATCCTCATATGCCTATAAGTTTTAAGTTGTAAAGTTTGATGATTAAAGATTGCTAAATATCAAATGAATCAGACACGTAAACGATTTAAAAAATCTTTATAACTTTTAGTTGGTCCTCAGATAGCTCCGTTTTCTTTTGGACAAGATCCCCTCAATGCTGGTGACATGGCGTCCGTACAATGCGCTGTCACCAAAGGCGATTCTCCGCTTCAAATATCATGGCTTTTTCAAAACAGTCCTATCGATAGGAGTAGGTCAGATATAATGATGTTAGATGTTGGGAAACAAGCGAAACAATTAATGATAGAATCAGTTAAAGCGAGGCATTCTGGATCGTACACTTGCGTCGCGGAAAATATTGCCGGTTCAACTACTCGATCAGCCATACTCACTGTTAATGGTACTGTTAGTAATACTCGATTGCAAACACTCGGTTTTAATATAATTATTCACCCTTTTATTATAAATATTTAAATTTTGTGAGCACGAGTGGTTTTTTTCTTACTTACATTACATATTCAATGTTTAATTTATTTATTATATAATCGTTTTTATGCCCTTATCAAATCTATTCAAATTTAATTTTTTTCCTGGTTAGGCATTAGACGATGATTACATATTGTGTCATAATGAAGTGTACATTCTTCTGTAAAAAATTATTGTCCTTCGATCTCTTTCAATTTCTATTTTCAAGTTGTTCTACGAATTAATATCTTCAAATTTGTTAGTGAGACACTATGTTGTGAATTAATAGATTATATTACGATAATATTATATCAAATTTCGGGAAACGAGAAAGCAGTTGTCTAGTGAATCAGTCGGAACAGTGTATGATGAAGAATATATGTTTGCTTCAAATACTGCTGGATCGACAACTCGCACAATTGAAAATAGGTTCTAAATAAATCCTAACATTCTCTTAGCATAATCAAAACTCGTCCTTTTTCGGTAACATGCAATTCTCTTTGTAATGAAATTGTATCGATTATACTATAAAACATAGAATATCTATATTTATGGATTATCAGTTTTTACGATATAGATGAAAGAAATTTTATTGTACGATTGCTTTCGAAAACATTTAGTGGCCCCTCAAATTGGTGCTTTCACCTTCGGTGATGAACCTGTAAATGCTGGAGATGTTGCTTCTGTAACGTGTGTCGTCACAAAAGGCGATTTTCCTATGGACATTGTCTGGATGTTCCAAAACCAACCTGTAGACGAATCTCTTGGTGACATCGTTA
Source organism: Theocolax elegans (assembly GCA_026168455.1). Taxonomy (NCBI): domain Eukaryota; kingdom Metazoa; phylum Arthropoda; class Insecta; order Hymenoptera; family Cerocephalidae; genus Theocolax; species Theocolax elegans. Next base: position 13,922,107 of record CM047425.1, on the reverse strand, counting down.
TATCGAATTTTGGAAAACGGGGTAAACAATTAAGTATTGAAAGTGTTGGAGCAGAACATGCTGGTGAATACACATGTGTTGCATCTAATATAGCTGGTTCAACATCGCGCACAGACACTCTTGCAGTTAACGGTAGATTATACTTTTTTTTAAAGAAATTATAATAAGTTGTTCAGTTTTAGTTGTTTTTTAATACAAAAATCCTTTATTACGCATACGTAATCCTCTAAACCAATATTTATAATGTTACAAAAATGTAAGTTGAAAAAAATCACATAAAATAATTCATAATCATCCGTACATCGTTGACAATTATTCTCTGATGAATAATGATTATTATTAAATGGTTTTTTTGATTGAACTGATAGCGATTACACTGAAAGCATCTCGTGTTCAAATGTTGTATGTTAACCAGTGGTTTTATATAATAAATTCTTCTAATTACTCTAGATTAAACAAATTTTCTAACTGCACAGTTACTATTTTATATGTATAGTTGCTCCACAAATTGGTGCTTTCACATTTGGTAGTGAACCAGTAAATGCAGGCGATGTTGCATCCGTAACATGTGTTGTCACCAAAGGTGATTTTCCCATGGACATAGAATGGATCTTTCAAAATGAACCCATAGATAAAAGTCGTGACGACATTGTTATTTCAAATTCCGGAAAGCGCGGGAAACAGTTAACTATCGAATCTGTTGGAGCAGCTCATGCTGGAGAGTATACTTGTGTAGCTTCAAACGTGGCAGGTTCTACAACGCTAACAGCTGTACTTGACGTCAATGGTATCATTATATGTAACATTATATAAAGATAATGTTAACTTTATTGTAGAATCATATCCTATTTCTTCCTGTGACTTACAATACATCCCTGCGCTGATACACAACCTTTATAAACAGTGCCTGATTCACGTGAAATATTTATCTTCTTCATTCAAGAACAGTCATCAATTATTTCCTAACATAGATATGATATTTTAATATTCAAACTTCATATGGTTTGCCCTATAAGTCTGAGCTTTTACTTTTGGTAATGATATAGTGCTATGGAAGTAGATTAGATCTTCTAAAATGAACCAATAAATACAAGTAGCTATGTCATTGGAATATTGCATTATGGAAAACGAGGAAAACAGTAAACCGTCAAAGTTGTTGGATCATTTCACAATGGAGAATATACCTCTGTTGCATGGAGAATTTGTAGCCTGCTAGGACTTGGATGATACAGCGGTGGGCTCGTACGAAGTTCTGGTTTCGATTCTCGGTCGCTGCTGGTAGATAAGCTCCATTGGAAAATATATTTTCGAAAGTTTTCTTCATTTAAAAAAGTCGTATGTCATTTATTACTACCAAATTCGGGAGCATAAGAAGAACTATGTTAATAATTAAAAAAACATTACCGGCTTAACAATTTGCACAAATATCACTACTATATCTAAAATTTATTTATATCCTGTTAAATCCCATAGAGCACAATTCAAATCAAATTACCTAATTCTAATAATCATGTAAGGAACGTATCGATATTTGTCCAGATCATGCTTATCTTCACATAGATTAATTTTCGCATTGAGTAAATTTGACACAAAACTACTAACTGAACAATCCGCTTGGTTTTTCTCTACTTTTCAGTTCTGCCAAAGCTTCTGCCATTTTCCTTAGGCGACGGACCATTGAATTCAGGTCAAGTCGTAACCGTGCCTTGCGCAGTTATCGAAGGCGATCAGCCATTAAAGCTTCATTGGACTTTGAACAATCACACGATCTCCCCTCACTCCGGTATATCCATTTTGGATTTAGGCGAGCGTGGAGCGATATTGAGCATCGGATCGGTTCAAGCTTCTCACGCCGGCACTTACACATGTACCGCAGAAAATCCGGCAGGCCGTCGACAGCTCTCTGCCGATCTCATCGTCAACGGTGTATAATTTATCCACGCGTTTTCACCATTATTCTCTTTAAAACTCTCAGCGTTGATTATTATTTATCACCATATCAGTATATTCCTTTATTTATATAAGCATGTGTACTCCAACAGATAACGTAGCTCGTTGATCACATTGTATGTATACGTGGCAACATATCCTAATACCAAGTGATAGGATGTTTATCTTCTATTCATCTCGAAACGACACGTTTGATTAATTCGGGTTAACGAAAGGGCAAGGTCTATGTTGTATTTTATTATCTTACAGTCGCACCACACCTTCAACCATTTTCGTTTCACGAAAGCACCAACACTGGCGATTTGATAATCGTACATTGCGCCGTGGTAAAGGGAGACGCGCCTCTTTCTCTTCAATGGCTCTTCAACGGTCGGCGAATTGAAATAGGGAATCAAGTACAGATTACCGCTATGGGAGATCGAGTCTCGACCCTTACCATACCTGCGGTTACCGGTGAGCATGCCGGCGAGTATGCTTGCGTTGCTGACAGTCCAGCTGGTCGTGTTAGGCACAGCGCCCATCTAAAAGTCAATGGTACACCGCAATAATCAATCACCTGGATACGGGCGATACAACATTATGTTTTATCAACAAACATTTTAATCAACATTTATTTTACTCTACTGTCTAAATAATAAGCCTAAATATCTCTGTTATTTTAGGTATTCGAGATGTTTAATTCACGACAAATAGTTATCTTTATTTAATAATTAGACTATGAGATATATTCTGTATTATGTTACTAAGCATGAAAGCTGATTTTGTCTGATATAAGTTGTAAATAATGATAAATTTAAAATAAAATTTAATTTAAAAAGAATAAGAATCTATGCCTCTATAAAACTTTGTTAATGTTATAATTGATATTTATTGTAGCGATGTTGAGAGTTTAATTTGATTAGAATAGACAATTAGATCGACAATAATTTTATGAATTTTTTTAGAGCGTCTGTACATCGGTATGATTTAAACGACACATTATGTAAAATGAAATGTAGCGTTTAAACTTAAATAATAGAATTAGTTTTAACAAATGACACTGTTGTATCGCCTTTTTCAGTAAAAAAAACTATACTTCTTACGGTCGATAAAATGAAAACTGTAATTAGCTTGAGGGAAAAGTATCTCGATAAAAACCGAATGCGTGCCACTCTGTGCAATGTAGATGGTGTGTTTTATATAACTATGCTGGAGGCTGTATCGTAATTAATTATACCTTACTTTATCGTGCATTATTGATTCGCAGTATTTATTTCCCCTTATAAGCAACATTGTAATAACTGTTCTAGAAAATAAAAATCTGGTAAACAAGTTGTCTTCTCTATTTTTAGTATGTTTGCATATATACATGTAAATATTGCCGTAATTAAAAAACGTACTCTCCCAAAATTAGAGATGGTTATTTGCAAGCAAGTGAATGTTTCCACTTTCGTTGTATGATAAACGAAGGTACATCTGCATCCTTTGAGAAAAGTGGTTTGGTCCGTCTGTAGAAAAAAGAATCCCGTCTCGTAGGCACCGATGTGATAGTCACTGAATCCCCGAGATCCGGGAAATAAAAGATTTGGTAAAACTGGCATTTTCATCATTGAATTTCCAGTGCATCCACGCATCACCCCGTTCGATTTCGGCGATCAGCAGATATACGCCGGGCAGACTGCCCAATTGGCTTGCATGGTGCTGATCGGCGACATGCCAATCGGGATCAGCTGGACGTTTGATGGAAAAAAGCTGTCGGAGTCTATGGGCTACAGGGTCAGTCAAGTAGGGCCGCGCTCGAGTATACTGCTGATCGACCGGGTAGAACCGAATCACGGAGGCAAATACATGTGTATCGCGAAAAATCCGTCTGGGAACGACACGCACCAGGCGACATTACGTGTACACGGTTAGGTTGATTATGACTTCGTAAGCCTCTCAATTGACGGAGTTCGGTCGCTCGCTTTGTCTTGTTTACGGAAATGATGTATACTATTTGAAACTCAAAGAATACTCTTGCCTGCTTTATGAATGATGCATCAAACTCAGACTTGGGTACCGCTTCTATTCTTCTCTCTTCCTCTCTCTCTTTCTCTCTCTATCTCTCACTGTTTCTCTCTCTCTCTATAAGTCTACTATATTTTCACGCTCCTTATTGCTTACTTATATTGTTAACTTTTGGTTGATACATTTTTTTCTCTTTATTTTGGTCTATATACACTATGTACATATACAATGTCAAGTCTAACATCTAATGCTCTGGATTGACGATTGTCGTTTGAGATAATTATTGCAATTAACGTAAGCGCGTTTGATACGAGGAGTCTTTTGTTATATACGTTGACAGAGTGTCTTGTCTGTTATTAAATTATTTGTAATAGCTAAAACAGTATATTATATCGTTCGCATTCCACTCAACATTCATATAAAACGAACACGCTCTGCGCTTCCCTCTTACCGTACAATTAGATATTGTGTCATTTTACAAGAGTAATAATATGTGGCGCCTAGAAAGATCACTCGATGCTTCATCAGTACATCCCGTCGCTTGCATTAGCGCATTGTGTTGTAAGTTTTAGTTGTTGCAACCCATATGTTGCCAAGCAACTTTAATTCGTTTCCTGATCGTACCCGCAGTTGCATATCTCTTGTAGCAGTCGTCAGCTTTTTGCGCCAATCATGCAAGTTAAAATTCTTCCATATGTCGTTGTCTCATACTGTATCTCTCTTACTTTTTCTTTCTCTCTCTCTCTCTCTCTCCCTTTCTCTCACTCTCTCTATCTCTATCTTTATTTTGCTATCATAACATTTGCCATTATAGTCAATCAACCAGTATCATTATTAATTAGTTTATCGGTAAATTATCCCTGAATTACATATTCAGTTGTGGATGATAATCAATCGGTCTTGGTTTATCAGAGTTACCTCCTTCATTCTTCGGATAGTCCCGATGAAATTGAATCTGGGCGATTGAGCGAATTCGTACGACCGATTGTATTCTTCGATAATTCGCAGTCGATTGGACTAAACGACGCTTTAGCCAAATCGACTCGATACCTATTGGGTGTATTCGCGCGGAGTTGATTCACTTTCAAACAACAACATCCTTTCTCTTTTCTCTCTATCTCACATCCTCGTCCACTATCCATAATCCTGGATCCCGTCTATCCCGTCACTTGGTTTTGTAGTATCAGATTTTAGTTCCCGCATGTGTATTGTAATCGCTTTAAACATTTGCGGCTTTGCATGTTGCCGCGCTCAAAATATCATTAAAACTGCATGTTCAGCAATACCAAGCCATGCGAGTCACTATAATCTTAACAGTAGTTTATGTTTTTCTCTAAATGCTTTAGGTAACATCATACATTTTACACAACGTTAACTTTTTATAATTCCGAATAATTATCTTACAATAATTTGTCTTTATAATCTTCATGATGTACTTAATGAACATTTGTCTAAAGCATTTAACAATGGTTTTTCAAGAGATATTTCACGAATGCATGCAGTGAAATTATTAATTGTTTGCGAACCGTCTGTTGATGATAATCATTATTTGTTCACAATATATCATTCGTTATACTATTATACTAATTTGGTAAAATTTTAAGTGATTAACTTTATTATTGTTTTAATAATATTTTGGATAGTAAATCCAAATTAAATCGTAAAGAAAATCTCAATTTTAATGTTCTAACAGACGTATCGTATCGGCACGTAACGACTATCAATTCTATTCGTGATTAAATACATCAAATTTTTTAAATTTTAATGTGATAAATAAATTAACTGAAAATGCTTATAAACTTATAATGTCATAATAATGTCAGGTTTCAAAATTAAATTAAACAACAACTTTCGAATACTAACAATGTCCGAATAGAATTGCTAACATTCTTTTGAAAAATCGTTTTGTAGAAGTTTTTTTTAACAAAATTTAAGAAAAATCAACTTATTTTTTCTAATCTATAATTTATAATCACGATGCAGTGCCTCCACGTTGGATTTTGGAGCCGACCGATAAAGCATTTGCTCAAGGCTCTGATGCACGTGTTGAGTGCAAAGCTGATGGGTTCCCAAAGCCCCAAGTTACATGGAAGAGGGCTGCTGGTGAGTTTAATTTCCTATTACATTTTGATCGATATATATTAATTAGATCGATAAAAATTGTATTTCCATCTCTTTATAGGTGATACCCCTGGTGATTACACCGACTTAAAACTGAACAATCCTGACATCAGCGTTGAAGATGGTACTCTGATGATCAACAACATTCAGAAGAATAACGAAGGTTACTATCTATGCGAAGCTGTCAATGGAATTGGTTCTGGACTATCAGCTGTCATTCTGATCTCTGTGCAAGGTTGTTATTTATTTAAAAATTACAATTTTTTCAACTTAAGTAAAATTGTTTTCATAATACACAATTATTTTCTACCTAACATTGGTTTTAAAAACATTGTCGTAACAGTTCAAAAGCTCTTACACTTTTTTATTATTAAATGTACTGCAGTACGTATCATATAATTTCATTACCAAATTAACGATAGAAATTTAGATAGATTTTGGAGTAAAATTGTAAACGGATATTTTCTTCTGCAGCTCCACCTCATTTCGATATAAAACTGCGCAACCAAACTGCCCGCCGAGGAGAACCTGCGGTATTACAATGTGAAGCTCAAGGTGAAAAGCCCATTGGTATCTTGTGGAGCATGAACAATAAGCGATTGGACCCGAAGAGTGACTCCCGCTACACCATCAGGGAAGAGATTATGGCTAACGGTGTCTTATCTGACTTGAGTATCAAACGGACTGAGCGAAGCGACTCTGCTCTCTTTACCTGCGTGGCTACCAATTCTTTTGGCAGCGACGATACAAGCATCAATATGATTGTCCAAGGTTAGTTATACGTAAATTAAATTGTACATAAATAAATTAGTTACGCATTATAAATTTGCAAAAAGAGGATTTTTTGAATGATTTGTTTGAATGTAGAGTAAATATATATAATTAATGTGATTGATATTATATTTATTGTTAAATCGACGTTTGCAGAGGTACCGGAAGTTCCTTATGGATTGAAAGTTTTGGATAAATCTGGTCGATCAGTACAGCTTTCCTGGGCAGCTCCTTATGATGGAAACAGTCCTATCAAGCGATACGTCATTGAGTACAAAATTAGCAAAGGATCTTGGGAGACTGACATTGATCGAGTTGTTGTTCCTGGTACTCAACAAAACGTTGCAGGTGTTTTCAATCTTAAACCTGCAACAACTTATCATCTGAGAATTGTTGCTGAAAACGAAATTGGCACGTCCGAACCTTCTGATACCGTCACTATTATAACGGCTGAAGAAGCACCCTCTGGACCACCAAGCTCTGTACGAGTTGATGCTTTGGATCAGCACACCCTTAAGGTATAATTTTTTATGAGCAAAACCCTTTCACTTTTAATTTAACAAAAAATACAAATTGTTCTTTAATATTAGACGTAATCTATGATCTTGAACAATATAAGGAATAAAAAAACAAACGTAAAATATTTTTTTGCTTTTTTATTTTTTTTTTTATTGATAATCAAACAGAAAAGAAGGTAATTAAATAAAAAAACAACTTTCATTCTTTATTAATTAAAAATAAATAAATCAACAGGTCTCATGGAAACCACCTCCGCGTGATGACTGGAATGGAGAAATTCTAGGTTACTATGTCGGTTATAGGCTCGCTTCGTCTGAAAAGCCGTACATGTTCGAAACCGTTGAATTTTCGAAGGAAGATGGCAAGGAACATCATCTACAAATTATGAATCTAAAGACTTACACTCAATACAGCGTCGTTGTTCAAGCTTTCAATAAAGTTGGATCGGGACCAATGAGCGAAGAAAGAAGACAGCATACTGCCGAAGGCGTACCTGAACAGCCACCTCATGATACTACGTGTACTACCCTCACTTCTCAAACCATTCGCGTTTCATGGTCTTCACCTCCACTTGCTGCAGCAAATGGTGTCATTACCGGCTACAAAGTAAATTTATTTTTTTAATATTAATATTAACTTAACATTCCTCTAAATTACCATTTCTGAAAATAAAATCAATGTAAAACCGTTTCATAAATAACTAAACATAAAAAGAGTAAACTTCCTATTATTTTCAAAAATCATGTTGCTTGTAAATTTATTATAGATCACTGAATTTATATTGAAATTCTAAAAAATTTCATCTTTATAATCAAATAACATTGAAATAATTTAATTTACAATATTGGGATAGATTCTTTTATACTTCATATATGTGGTAGAAAAACTAATAAATTATATTCTTTTTAGATTATTTACGGACCATCCGAATCATGGCATGATGAGAATACCAAGGATACGAAAATTACTTCATCTAGTGAAACGATTCTTCATGGTCTTAAAAAGTTCACTAACTATAGTATGCAGATATTGGCTTTCACTTCCGGTGGTGATGGTGTCAAATCAGCACCAATTCATTGCCAAACCGAACAAGATGGTAAGATTCAAACATAAACTAAAATAATAACACATATTTAAATACTTTTTAAAAATTTTCGAAGTGAAAAGGTCACATATCCTAAAATTAATAAACATGTAAATAATTGCACATATCATTCATAGTTCCCGAGGCTCCAACTGCCATCAAAGCTCTTGTTATGTCTGCTGATTCGATTTTGGTGTCTTGGCGTCCACCCTCTCAACCAAATGGTATAATCTCGCAATATACCGTTTATACGAAAGCCAATAATTCAGATCAGGCAGTAAGTCAGAAAGTACCACCTACGCAACTGACTCATGAAGTTTCTGGTCTAAGTGAAAAACGCGGTTACGATTTTTGGGTGACAGCCAGCACAAACATAGGAGAAGGACAGCCTTCCAAGATTGTTAATCTTGCTCCTAGCGCTAGTGGTAATTTTTTTAAAATAATTTAACATTTAGAAAACCTGCTTTTATCAATTGTTAAAGTTATTTGTATATTTTGACTTTTTAAATTCAAAATACTAGTCAATAAACTATTTTAAGTGTCAATATCAGAAAACAACTATTACTGTCTATCTAAGATAGATAAACATTCAGCATTTAATATACAAAACAATACTGTTTCCATTATTACTTATGTATTAATATTAAATGTTAATTTTTAAATAAAATAAAAAGTTTGATTTTTTTAATTTTATTTAACGTCGCTCTTTTTATGCTTCCAATTTGATGCTAATCAATGACCGAGCTCACGCGATAAACAAAAGTTTATTTATATAAAGTACTATACTCTAGATTGAAATGTTAACTAATTTATTTTACAGTTCCTGCTAAAATTGCATCATTCGACGACACATTTGTTGCGACGTATAAAGAAGACGTAAAACTACCTTGCTTAGCTGTCGGCGTACCTGCACCTGAAGTTACTTGGAAAATCCGTGGTGTCGTACTTGCTCCGACCGATCGTTTACGACAGTTACCCGAAGGATCTCTCTTTATTAAGGAAGTTGATCGTACTGATGCAGCAGATTATTCTTGCTTCGTTGAAAATACTTTTGGACGTGATTCGGTGACTCATCGATTAACCGTTAATGGTAAATTTTTTTGTTACAGTTTTATTACAATGTAACAATAATTAAATACAATTTTGATAGAGCTGTAATAGTCAGTTCGCAGTTCTATTTATACCGTATATTGTTTGTTTTCAAAATAGCACTTTATAATTATAATATAATTTCGTGCCTAGAGAAAATTTTTCATTTTAGTATTACTTTCGGGTAATACTCAATAGCGATATGAAATAATAATGTAAAATGAATTGTAAAAAGTAATTTCTAACAATACATTTTTATTGTCAACAGCTCCTCCACACTCGCCTCAAATAGCTCTCACTGCCACTACCACAAATTCCCTGACAATGAAACTGCAAGGACCATCAAATGAAAATACACCAATTCATGGTTATACTATTCATTATAAACCAGAGTTTGGAGACTGGGAAACTGTTCAAATTGGACCAAATGCTTCAAAATATACATTGGAGAATCTCTGGTGTGGATCTCGATATCAGATTTATGTTACTGCCTATAATGCGTAAGTACCTGCATATTTAGATACAAAATTTACGTTTGATCAATAAAAATTCTAATGTCTGATTATATTTAATTTAAACATACAGTATTGGCATGGGCGAACCATCGGATATTCTAAATACACGCACAAAGGGTTCCAAACCCATAATTCCAGAAGCCTCAAGATTTATCGAGGTAGCTACGAAGAGTGTCACCTTGCATCTTAATGCCTGGTCTGATGGTGGATGTCCTATGCTCTACTTCGTTGTTGAAGATAAGAAAAAGTAAACAAGAACAAAATACTTTATTCATTTACTATAGCAAGATATTTTTCATTCATTAAAATAATTCTGTATTTAAATGTTATAGTAAATAATTATTTAGGTATATTTCATAGTATATTTTTTAACATAAAATCGTGAACAAAATTAATTACGTCCATATTACATACATACTTATACCTACCATACCATAATTTAGTTTAATACTCTATACTACCGTAATAATGTTAACCTTACTCTAAAGAACTAAGTTTGCCTTACAACAATTTCCCCGTATTAAAATAGAGTTGAAATTAATAGTATAATAATCTAAAAGAATAATCATATAAGTTTCATGTGAATAGTTATTTCATTAAAATATAATTTATAGGGGCCAACAAGAGTGGAATCAAGTCTCTAACAATGTCAAACCTGGTGGTAACTTCGTCGTAATGGACCTCGATGCAGCATCTTGGTATCACTTACGCGTAACTGCGCACAACAATGCAGGTTTCGCCGTCGCCGAGTACGAATTTGCAACTTTAACCGTCACTGGAAGTGAGTATAATGATTCGTGCACTTGTTTCGCGCGGTCGGCGTCAATGGTGGCACAATAATAATTTGAGCAGATTTAAAATTCATCTCTATGAAATGGTTTTGAATGGAAATCAAATTAGAAATTTGTTATTCAATTTTTATTATTATTAAGAGCCCGAAATTTTTTGTAACATGGAATTTCTTAAATTTTAATCTAATGTGAGATTGAATAAAAAATTAAATAATAATAATATAAATTAAACAATTTAATGTAATAAAATAAGTTCTTGATTAAACAATTAAATTATGAGTATATACTCATTGTTTAAACGATTATGGTATCTTTACATAAAATTGTAGACAATACAATACATATTTCTAAAATGGAAAACAGTTTCCAATTAATTAAATCAATGTTCACATTGTAGAAAAGTGGTATTAAAGAGCACGTTTTCACACCCCTTTAATCACGGTACTCGGTCAAATTAATATTATTTAATATTCCATCGCACGCACCGATCCCATGGTTTCTGTTTCTAGGCACCATTGCGCCGGCCCGCGAACTTCCGGATGTAAACGCCGGCGACAGCAGCGACGATCCAATGAAAATATTCATGGCCAACCTAAATCTGGTGGTGCCTGTTGTTGCGGCTGTACTTGTCATAATCGTAGCCGTTATCGTGATCTGCGTCCTCAAGGGCAAAGGTCACGACGACGAGAAAGGTGCGTAAACTCACGTTTTTTTTCTTTTACTTTTATTTTTATTTAGGTACAATTGCACCACCGTTTTTGAGTGGTGGATCTGGAACATCGGAGAAGGATGCGGGTGAGGAATCGGATGTTAGACGATTTTTCCCATGGTTACCACCTTGGTTCGACATAAATGTTATCGTACCAGTTGGAGCTACGGTTGTTGTCATAATCGTTGGCATCATCGTAATTTGCGTTGCTTTGTCTAGAAGAACTCGAGGACCTGAACAGACTAGACTTCGCGGGATTTCATCTTCCGATGAAAAATATTACGAAGGACAATGTATAAACGATTCTTTTAACAAAACAAAACGACGGAGATAATAATATTTGTATTTAGAAATTTTTGAGACAAATCTTATAATTATTTAATTACGATTATTTAAATGAAATAAATTATTTTTCTGCATTTCATACATTAAAAGATGATAAATTCTCTTTTGACGCAATAATTTAGATTCATACAATTGATTTATTTCTGGTATTGTAAGATTTTCTCAAAATAAGAATATTTCATATAACTAAAAAATTGTTATAATTTCTAAAAATTATCATACAAAAAACTAATTACAGACGACGTAGTCTACCAACACACTGGAGTAGTCGGAGCAACTTTAGACAAGAGAAGACCGGATCTTCGCGACGAGCTTGGTTACATCGCACCACCCAATCGAAAACTACCACCTGTGCCCGGATCGAATTATAACACATGTGACCGCATCAAACGAGGAACCGTAATAAGTAAGTCGCGTCTTATTTCACCAAGTGTCCAGGTTTCAACCGTACGTAAATCATATTGTATCGGCATGATTTTATATACATATCATTCTGAGTGTGAAAGGACGATTTTAAACCTCGACAAAGCTATACTCAGTGCTCCCCTCAATGAAAATCATTTCGTTCTTGTCTCAGTACGTACCCTCTTTTTTATTGTACTCTATTTCCATTCATGTAATTTATTTACCTTTGCACAGAGTATTCGTCAGATCTTTAATACGCAAGGAAAAATTTACTTGTATTCGAGTGGACGAGTCAACAAAAGTCAATAAAAATCTTACATTTGATTAGGTATTTATGTACTCAAAATACTCAACAATATTTAAAGATTGCAAGAATTATAATTATTTGAACTTCGTTGAATAAAATGTTAATAAAAAAAGGCGATTATACTCGAAAAAGATGTTTGCTCGAATATAGTAAATTTTATATCACTGTAAATAGAAAGTACAGCTTTTATATACTCGACTTGTTTACTCAAGCGGATAGCCAGAGGTTAAAAGGATTATTATCTCCAAGTATGATCAAGTACAGAAATCATAAATATATGTAAATACCGCATGTGGTCTTGTCTTTTCACGTAAACTTTGATCTCATCTCCATCTTTTATGATCATTCATACTCCATTCGTGTATACAAAGTGCGCTTTGCTATAATCGGTCGCATATAAATCACGTTACCCATAAATCGAAATTCGACTATTGAACCTATACATATAGATATGTAGTCGATGAGCTTTGTCGGTATATGCGAGGAAGGTGAAATCAATTACGGGGACCCTTTAAATGTATAGGCGAGCGGGAAGTAGAACGATGGTTGTAGCTTGTGTTCAACAGGTAGGAACGGCTCGGTAAGGGGCCATCTCGCGACTTGGGACCCGAGACGTCACATGTACGAGGAATTGAGCCATTACCCGCCAAATCGAAGATGCCCACCACCACCACCTCATGGTAGCGCTGATCAACTGTCACATCGAGGTTTGTATACCGGCGTCCGGTTATAACAACCACAAAGAGGGTCATAAGCAAGTTATCATTTTAACCATCTTCTTTTATCGCCAAAATTGTCTTTTCCCTTTATTTTCGTTATAACCAAGAGAATAGTTGGTATTAATCGTAGTTGATCACTTCTAATTAATTTAAAATATTCTTTTACCGATTATAAATATATCTTTATTAACATTATAGTTAAGCAGAAACTCAAAGATTATTAACATTCATTTGCATATTAAATGTAATATTGAATCGTATTTTATAAAAAGCTAGGTATATACTTTAGTAAAAATAGAGTTAATTTCAAAATCAATTGTATAAGTAATCAACTAATTGTGTGAAATGTTAAGCGCGCGCGTTAAAAAACAGTTAAACGAGTAAATAATGATATGTTCCTTTAAAAATGTCCATGAATCAAACGAAGATAACGTTTTGAACAAAATCAAATTTATTAAAATTTAAACCACGGTAATTACTTTATAAATGAAAAGTCAAAGTGTGTAGAATATGGTCGAGGAGGAAGGTGGAAGTTTAATTCGCTTTGTTGCATCTTACCTAAAAAGAAAAAGTAGAGAGAAAGAAAGATGAAAGAAACGTAATCCGACATTGAATAGAAGTAGTTTGTCACGACTTTGCCCTGTCCCTCTTTGTGGTACTCTTTCACTGACGCGCAGAGTGAGTTTCCTAGTCGAGGAGAGTCTCGTGGGACAACCTTGAGTATATCCGTAAGTTCTCTGCTCCACATCACAACAGAGATCGCACGAGCTACGGACGCTCGCTCTCGATGTTTTTGCACGAGTGCATGTTTCTATTATACCGCACACCACCCACACGTACCTTACAATCCTGATTTTTCAACTCGTATCAAACTTCGTATTTAGGTAATACATTATTATATTTGAAGAGAGATGATTTTTACAATTTTTGATGGATGGATCATGCAATTCTGTAGTTGTGTATCCTCATCAGGCTGTACATATATATTGAAATTTATATAAGTATAACGAACATTTTATATAGAAAATTACTCACTATTATATCCTACTTACATTACATTGCATTTCCTAGTTACTCATGTTTTTAATTGTAGAGGGATGCATCAACGATGCTGTAGATTCATTTTATATATTAAATATGTATTAAACAAAATAATTATCTGCTCTACATGGAAATAAAAGTTGTCAAATTTTTGTTATATTTATAAATCTCAATAAAAGTATAGCCTAATAAAGATCGAATCGAAACGTTGCTAGTTAACGAACCACGTGGTTATTCATCGAGTATCGAAAAAATCATTCCTCTTAAAATCAATTGCGTGGATGAAAATATTTAAATGCATAATAAATTTTATTAAATATGAATTTTGATCGATGTGAAAAATCATTCGCTAATACTATTTAACAATGTATAGATCCCCCCGCTTCGCTATACGGTTATACAAGTACATACTATTATCACAAACATGGAAACTTTGTTTTGCATATATTTTTACAATTTTATTCAGATAAATTATTTTATATAAGTTTAGTGCTTCATAGATAGGCTCTGGTTATTTTTTCACACGATTCAACGTATATTCAGTTTTTCTTTAAGAGATTCACTATATATATTATAATTAGCACTTTATTTCATATTTGTATATTTTAATCACATTTATCATTACAACAGTTTGGCTCAAGTTTTTAATTTTCAACAACATATTTATATTTAAACTTTTTTTGAACTAAGCACCTTATTACATCATATTTCTACTTTGCTAGAATTTTTTTTTAATTATTACCAGTCACGTAAAATTCACTCTGTATCTTAAGGAATTCAAGAATCAATATCAATTTTGTACAAACAGGTAACGACCTAATTATTTTATTTTAGATGATTAAATGTTCATGTACAGTTTAATTAAATGTTTAATCACATGCCATCACAATTTTCATCTATAAACATGAAGCATAAATATAATAATCATACGAACGACTATTTCTCCAAAAATTCTTCATGTATATATTTTTCTGTGAATCTCATTTCATCACTTTATGTGTCAAATATTTTTGTATTAACTGGATTATTACTTTGGCGATTAATCTCATTACTCTCATTTTTACACTAGATGTGTTATAAAATTCAAAATATTAAAGCAATCGGAGAATACTGTATTATAATTTCGAGTGATAATCCAAAAAATACAAATTTATACGAGTAATCATCACGTAAAAAGAAATCACCAGAGTACATCTGAATAATTTTACTGTTATCCCTCGTCAAATAAATTGTCTCAACCAATATTGTTAAACAATTTATATAAATGACATGTTAACGTGAAGCCGGTAAAAAGTCCTGAAGCCTATAACAAACAATTCACTAACTGATGATAAATTTGGTTGATTGTAAAAATTTGATCTAGCTTTTCTTATTATTAACGGGATGCGAAACTTAACAAACAAAAAAATAATATATTATTTATTAAAACGAGAAATTCAATTTATCGAAAAAGGCTCTGTAACGATGTTGTGTTTACTTTGAAGATATACTGCGAATTTTTTCAAATTTTTGATAAATCACCGAGATTTTTGGTCCTGAATTATTTTTTAATGACTATTTGTTATATACGTATAATTAATTAATTATTCATTTTTTCGGTAAAAATCTCACTGTCACGATCTTTTATTTGTTTTGCACAGTATCTGTGATTTTCTCCGATTTTTCGTACTATTAGGTTTAAAATTTTCTGAGATTTTCTAGGTATCATTCAGATATTATAATTTTTGCTTGTTTTAAATTAAACGACAAAGTAATATCATTTTAACAAATAACTTTATATTCATTTTTATTATATATTAATTAATACTAAAATTTAATTGCGAATAATAAATAATAAAGCAGGATATATAGTAATATGTGAATCAGCCATTAAAATATGCCAGATCAAATTTTACAATGAAACAAGGATGAAATCGATAGTGAGTGATACTGTTTAAAAGAAGACTCTATTTTTCATTGAATACAGGCATGGAAGATGAGATTTGCCCGTACGCAACTTTCCACCTGTTAGGCTTCCGTGAGGAAATGGACCCAAGCAAGGCGATGCAATTCCAAACTTTCCCACACCCCGGCAATGGACACTCAGGTACGATGGGACCAGCAGTGGGACATCCTACTAATTCGTCGGCGCACAGTCGATCCGGATCTCAATCCATGGTGAGTTAAGATTATTAATTTAAAATTCATATTCAGTGTAAAATAAATGCTAATCAAACGACTTATCGTCTTTATTAGCCAAGACAGAACGGTGGACGCTACTCACGCGTACCATCCCAAGGTGGAAGCACCGGTGGTAATACGAATATCTTCACACCCGAATACGATGATCCAGCCAATTGTGCGCCCGAAGAAGATCAGTATGGTTCGCAATATGGTCAGTACGGTGCGCCGTACGATCATTATGGATCTCGTGGCTCGGTAGGCCGTAGATCGGTCGGATCGCTGCGTAATCTTCCTGTATCAAATTCTCCCGAACCACCTCCACCACCACCTCGCAACCACGATCAGAACAACTCGAGCTTTAACGACAGCAAGGAAAGCACTGACATCAATGATCAGGATGACCGTGATCAACTGATACGCAACTACGGTGGTGAGTATTCTCAATAACCCATTTTCAAAATCCGAACGCGAGATTTTTTTTCTCTTTACGATCCTTCGTTTATATGAGCATCAATTTTTAAATTATAATACTGATGTACTTTTTTTTTACATTAACTATTTTTTATATTTAAAAATTTTACATACATTTGAAACGGTAATATAAAATAATATTAGTATTAAATATTTGAGTAATCCTTTTGATCGAACGAGTCGGATTAAAAATTAAGTTTTAAGTTAATTAATTATATTAGAATATTTAACTATCTCATTATCGTTTATAAAAGCGCATTATATTTTCCAATAATTATGAATGGCATAGTGCCACTAACCTTAATGAACTTTGTAACAAGATTTAAAAATTCTAAAATAATTTTAAAATTTACTTATTTCACTTGATTTTCATCAATACAGGAAGTTAACGATTTCGTAAAAGTAAATGAGATGAATATAATAGAAAGTAGTACCTTTCACAGTAACAATTTTGGTCATATTTTTTTAAGTTACGATGTGATGTTCAAAAAGCACCGATTTAGAATTAAACAATAATCACATGATTTTCCATTTCACAGCCACATTTTTATAGCATTTCAACTTATTGCCGTCACAATATCATTTATTTAATTAAAAATTTAATTATGTTTCATTGTTAATTTTGCATGGCTTATTCATAATGCTTTAACCTTTATTAAGTACAGTTAAGCAAAAACAAAAAGAATATTCGATACTTTTTAATACAGTATGACATATTTAGAGAACGTTATATATATAATAGTATTTAGTTAAAACGTTTCGTAATGTATGTCGTAAATCTTAGGGGAAGATTGTCGACAAAGGGGGAAGGTAAAATGTGGAGGGGGAGGTTTCTTTTAAGAGGAAAAAAATAAAACCACGCCGTTTATTTCGAGGTTCTGCCGACCGGCAGAGCTGAGCGCCCGATTATTTTGCTTATAGTCGCGATCGCGGGTAACCGAAAATACCACGTCCTCGCTCGTGCGTGGATGCTCGAAAGCGGACTCCCTCTAAGCTAAGGCCGGCTCTCTTTGTGCACGGTCGCGAGCTGGTGTCGCTCCTGAGCGAGAGAGGTAAGGGCCTCGGTGCCTGAAGCTTCATGGGAGGCTACGGCGAGAGTGGAGTTTGCGCGATGAGCATGTCGCGAGCGGTGGACCTTCTCGTCAGCGCTTCCCAAAAGGGACTGCCGCGCTTCACGCCACGGACCCCCTTCGCGCCTCGATACGCGGCCGCGATTGGTCGACTCGGCGAGTCGGAGAAGGGCGAGGGAGAAGGAGGGAGTCTACGAGAACGCCCGTTGCCGCGCATCCGCTAAACATGTTCCCGGAATAACCGAACCGTAGCCTCTACCGATACTCGCGATACGGGAAAAAAGTCATAGCGTGCACGCGCGGACGTCAACTCCCCCCCCCGGTCCGGTGACTTTTTCCCGGGATGTAAATGTTATATTTTTTTTTTCCGACGCTCAGCTTGGCCGCGGTTAATTTTTTTTTATTCAACATTAAACTCTGATTATTACACTCTTTTTTTTTTTATACGCATTTGTTATATAAAAATATAATTAATTACTCGATTCACAACGATTTAGATATATTCACATAAAAGATTTATATGTATTGGATAAAAAATAATAAAATAAAATAATGTAAAAAAAAAAGTAAGGTAATAAAAGAAAAAATTAATATAATAATAAATAGTTTATCTTAAAGTTCATGTAATTAATTGTCTTCACTACTAAGCCGCACGATGTCTTCCATAATCTGCTCTATAGGTTCAGCGTCCTTCATGTTGTCTGCGTCGTTCCCAACGTCAGGCTTCCTGGTGAGACATGGGTCGTTAATCTTTGCGCCGTTAGATTTCTGCGGTAATTGAATGCTCATCTCTGTGTCTGTGGAGCTTCTCGTATCTCCTTTTGTCTGGTGATCATCTTTTCCGCGATTTAGTGTTTCTCGTTTTAGGTCTGTTGGATCGACGTCGTACAGGTAGCACACTGTCGACATCGCGCGCTTTTGTGTCTCATAGTCTCCACGTTTTTGCGCCATTTTGCATATATCTAGAGCGATTCGCACCTTCTTGTCACGACCTCCTCGCGGTCGCTTACAACCGCCCATCATATATGGTTAAAACACTCGAGTTAATGCGACACTGCACTATCACCACGTTATCACTACACGCACAGTTGTTTTAGACGCTTTTTCGAGAGCGTAGGAAGTAGCGGCAAGGTACTCGTTCGTTGGTGGTAGGTGCAGCTTCTTCGCCTCTCTTCGGTCTTCCTCTCTTTCGTGGTGGTGTAATCAGGGCAGCAAAATCTTCGCGGTTGGGTTGAATTACGTCCGATTCGGTGTTGATCCCGGCATGTTCGTCGGAGCTTAGACTGTTCCGCTGCGGTGATCGATGTGCGAATGAAGTTAACGTGTCCTCGTGAGCAGGCAATAGCGACTGCGTACTGGACTCGATCGCTGGGCCAGCTTGA
The DNA here is from genome assembly GCA_026168455.1 of Theocolax elegans. NCBI lineage: Eukaryota > Metazoa > Arthropoda > Insecta > Hymenoptera > Cerocephalidae > Theocolax > Theocolax elegans. Next base: position 13,902,669 of record CM047425.1, on the reverse strand, counting down.
GTAAGTGGTGACAACTGAGCATCACCGTGTGGCGTCGTGGTCGCGCCTCGTGTTTCGGGCAGGCGGTCGCAACCCGACTGGGGTGGTTGAATCTCACGTTGCCGATATGTACGAGTAAGTGGGGATGATACGTAGTGGTCGTTTTCCTGGTCAACATCTTGAAGAGAAGCTTCCACGTCGTTAGTACGATGATAGGGATACGCTTTTTTTAAGGCACTAACATGTAGTTTAATCTTCTCCTGGCCGGGACGCTCGAGAACGTACACGTCATCGCTACATTTTTCTATCACGGTGTACGGTTTGGTCCAACGAGGCGCAAGTCCAGCATTAAACCCGTCTATTGCTTTTGACTGAGCAAAGTTTCTCGTTTGTACGAGATCACCGACTTGCAATATTTCTACGTCAGCTGGAATAACCGCGGTATTTGTAGCTTGTTGTTGCCTCGCGTGGTCGACTCGGAGCTGCGTTTGTTCATCGTAATTGAATGACCACTCGCCGGGTCGCGGTAAGGTTCGGCCAAGCAGCATGTAGCTAGGCGTCTGCCCTGTATTGCGATTTTCGCGACGTCTCAAGGCGAATAATATTTCCGGAATTTTTAAGTCCCAGTCACGCTGCGATTTACCGATAATACCGATACGCAGTCCCTTCTTGAGCTCTTGATTGCGTCGTTCGGTCGGGTTCCCCTGCGGATAATATGCGGGTGTAGTATGAACCTGTACGCCCCATAATTTACAACGTTCTTTCCACGCGCTACCACGAAATTGAGGTCCGTTGTCGCTTAGTAGGACGCGCGGATAACCCCAACGTCGAAATACTTCGTTTTCAATCACAGGTGCAATAATCGCGAGCTCAGAGCTTGAAACAGCAAAAGCTTCTACCCATCGTGACATTAAGTCGGTCGCGACGAGAATAAATCGTTTACCTCTTGAAGTGCGCGGATACGGACCCATAAGGTCCACGGCGACCGTGTCCCACGGCGTCGTTGGCTCACGCGGACGATTTACGCCTTTAGCGACTGGTTTAGAAGCCTTCGCTAACGAGCAAGTGGCGCATCCAGCCACAGCATGGCGTATATCTTGACGCATACGAGGCCAAAAGTAATGTTCGCGTATAGCACGCAGCGTTTCGTCACTTCCCGGATGACCAGCTAGCGGATCATCGTGGTAATACGCGATAACATCATCGCGGCAACAATACGGTACATATAGACGTGGATTTTTTTTGTGTTCGTATACGAAATACGTTCCTTTTTCCGAACGCAAGTTTTGACCGGGTTGCAAAAATCGTTCGGAATCGTTTGCGTCCGGTGGTTCTTCGGTTTGCGCTTGTATGATTTTAGCACGTAGATCGTAAGCTCGAAACGAAGCAACGCGTACTTCCGGAGGTGGCGGTCGGGATTCTGGTGGAAGGAGTGTTTCTATATGTGCATCTGTATCGTCGATATAGACGGTTTCTCCGGGCTCGCGCGAAAGCGCATCGGGCAGTTCATTATTTTTACCAGGGATATGCTCTACCGCGAACTGGAAACTACTTAGGTATATAGCCCAACGGTGTAATTTCCCTTTACCGTTTCTCATTGAATTTAACCAAGTCAGAGCGCGGCTATCCGTTCTAAGTATAAAATTCCCGTCTTCGAGATATCGGCTAAAACGTCGGAGGGCCCAGATAACCGCGAGACACTCCTGTTCGTTCGAGTGGTATCGTTTTTCTGCCTTTGTAAATTTCGCAGATGCAAACTCGATTACGCGACGCTCCCCATTTTTTCCTAATTGAAATATAACTGCTCCCATCCCTGACGAACTGGCGTCTGTCTGTAGAATATATGGTTTTCCGGGCTCTGGGCGGCATAGTGCCAGCGGTGATTTAAAAGCTTGTTTGACGTTATTGATTGCCTGTTCTTCTTTCGATGTCCAACGCCAAGATCGCTGGGACGAAAGCAGTTCCGTGAGGGGCAATGCTAGATTGGCAAAGTCAGGTACAAATTCCCGCAGCCAGCCGCAAATGCCGAAGAATCTACGTAAATCACGGCGGTTTTTGGGTGTTGGAGAATTAATAATCGAGTTTACCTTTTCGATTTTCGCTTCATTCCCGGTACTCGTGATTTTATAACCGAGAAACTCTACGTCTCGTCGACCGAAAAAACACTTGCTAACTGAGCACGTAAGCTTGAATAACCGTAACCTTTCGAAAACTAAATGTAAATGTACAAGATGTTGTTCCCACGACTCCGAATAAATGAGAAAATCGTCAAGGTATGCTTTCACAAACGTATTCATGTAACCGGACAGAACTTGTTCGGTCATAAAATTATTGAAAAAACCTGGCGCGTTTTTTAAACCGAAAGACAGGACGCGCCATTGATATAAGCCACCTTCAGGAGTTGAAAATGCGGTGTACTGCTTGGAACGGTCGGTAAGAGGTATTTGCCAGTACCCATTTTTTAAATCTAACGTGCTAAATACTGTCGCGTTTCCGATATCTTTGATGACTTCCTGTACGACAGGGAGTACTTGCGCTCGGTTCTTTGTTCGGCTATTTAAGTGTCTAGAATCGATGCAAAATCGGAAACCTCCGTCTTTTTTCCGCGCCATGACGATAGGCGAACAATAAGGTGAAATTGAAGGCTCTATCAACCCGTCAGCCAACATCTCTCTCGTTTGAGTTGAAATTACCAACTTTTTCTCCGCTGACTGCCGATATTGCGCGAGACGGAAAGGCGTGTCGTCCGTGAGTTCTATGTCAAAAATAGCAAATGGAGTCTGTCGTAAGGGTCCGATATGGTAAAACACGTCAGCGTAGTCACTAATCAAACGCTTTAAACTCGGTTGGTATTTAATCGGAAAATCATGATTTACATTAGTGAAAAAGTCCGGGGGCGGTGAAACGTCCTGCGGAGGCACATCGTTGTCGCGAGTTAAGTAGACTCGGCGACGCGCTTTTATACCGAAATAAATACAATCAAGGTCATGGTCGTGACAGGCCTTCTGTTGTTTGAGCCACGTACGACCGAGAGTGACTTCGTTATCAAGTTCGTTAGACACGAGAAAAGGTACTTTGTCGGATAAATCCTCTACCGTGACCATAAGTTCGCACGCATTGCTTACTATCATTACTTTATCCCGACACGCGGTGCGTGCGACAAGACTTACCTTTTCACGTGGAATTTCCGGTGTAACATATTTTTCGCGAACAAAGCAGTGAGTAGCGGCCGAGTCAATGAGCGCGTTAACCTCATGTCCATTTATTTTGCACCGTAAATAACCTACGGGCGCCCCGGATACTTGCGCAGAGGCGGCTCTTACGGTTTCGGAGTGAACGTTGCCGCCGTCGTAGCCACTCCGCCGGAGTTTTCCGATCGCTGGCGGTTCGGGTTGCGCGGGCAATCACGATTCCAATGCCGTTCGGGGCAAAAATGACAACGCGGTAGAGGAGGTATAGTATTCGTTCGCTGCGATGACTCGTTTCCTCGATTTCGAGCGGTAGAGGTTAACGCCGTCGGTTTCGGTGTATCATTGACTGGTTCGGTGGATATTGTTATATTACGTTTGATAGTGTGACGATCCTCGAGCTCGTCTTGCTCGATTTGAACCGCGCGAGTAATAAGCTCTTCGACAGAATTAAAGTTTGTACCACGGAGAAACCTTTTTATGGAGCCGCGTAATGCTTCCAGTAACACAGCGATGATTTGAGCTTCGGTTGCCTCCGGGGATAGCCGTCGCGCAAGCAAGTGTCTTTGCTCGAGAAATAAGCCGGTACCTTCTTTGTCACCCTGCGGTTGTCCGTACAATTTCGCGGATAACTTCATTATTACGCTTTGCGATGCGTAGCGGCTGCGAAGTAGATCGGAAAATTTCTGCCAGTTAATATTAAGGTTCCGATAAACTGCCCACCACCGAGCGGCATCATCTTTGAGAGCGCGTGACGCGAGTCTAACGCGAGAATTTTCGTCAGTGTTATTGGCTCGGAATGACTCCTCACAACCGCGTAAGAAAATATTAGGGTCTTCATGATCCCGTCCGGAAAATTCGGGCAGCTCGAGATTATTCCCGACCAGCGCGCGAAGCAGCTGACGCCAATCGTCGAGGCCCGGTTGTAGTTGCTTCATCGCGGGTACGTTAGGTTGATTAATATTGGCGTTGATTGGTGGGTCGAGATTGTCAAGCTGGTTTTGCACACCGTTGCCCGGTTGTTCCTGATCACGAGCGTTCGCGTTTCGCGGCGGACTTCGTCCAATCATTTTATGTTGGCTACTAGTATAACAAGCACTAAGAGACCTGGTCGATTGTAAGATGTAGATTTACAAGTAGAATGGGCGCCACTGGTTGTTTAGCGACTACCAGAAGTCGGTATCGAAAATTCGGTGTCACAGTCGTTAAGCACGAAACAATAATAAAAAAAAAATTTCGCTCCGGCCCCACGTTGAGCACGCCAATTTGTCGTAAATCTTAGGGGAAGATTGTCGACAAAGGGGGAAGGTAAAATGTGGAGGGGGAGGTTTCTTTTAAGAGGAAAAAAATAAAACCACGCCGTTTATTTCGAGGTTCTGCCGACCGGCAGAGCTGAGCGCCCGATTATTTTGCTTATAGTCGCGATCGCGGGTAACCGAAAATACCACGTCCTCGCTCGTGCGTGGATGCTCGAAAGCGGACTCCCTCTAAGCTAAGGCCGGCTCTCTTTGTGCACGGTCGCGAGCTGGTGTCGCTCCTGAGCGAGAGAGGTAAGGGCCTCGGTGCCTGAAGCTTCATGGGAGGCTACGGCGAGAGTGGAGTTTGCGCGATGAGCATGTCGCGAGCGGTGGACCTTCTCGTCAGCGCTTCCCAAAAGGGACTGCCGCGCTTCACGCCACGGACCCCCTTCGCGCCTCGATACGCGGCCGCGATTGGTCGACTCGGCGAGTCGGAGAAGGGCGAGGGAGAAGGAGGGAGTCTACGAGAACGCCCGTTGCCGCGCATCCGCTAAACATGTTCCCGGAATAACCGAACCGTAGCCTCTACCGATACTCGCGATACGGGAAAAAAGTCATAGCGTGCACGCGCGGACGTCATGTATTTGTAACATCAACATTAATTTGATACGTTTTAAATATTGCATATATAGAAGAAAAACTTTACATTATACATTTTATACATCGCATTCATAATTTTAATTTATACAAAGCTTACTTTATGTTTATTATAATTTGCATAACGTTTTTTATTTCTAAACGTAAAATTATTTTATGTGTCGGGGTAAAAATATCGCATGCACGGTATCACAATTAACCTTCTATTTCAGGTATCGTACGAGTGAACCACTCGTCAAAACTTTTGCATGTTATGTGTCGTAGTAGTCGTGTTGTGTCAATCGGTTTTGTGTTTTTTTATTATTTCAGTGAATTCACATGCCAAGGATGTCAAGGCAGCCGAGGAGATGCGTAAGCTCATTGAAAGGTTAGTACCTTTGTGCTAACATAGTCTACCGAATCCAAAAGCTTTTTTTTCTGGATTCTTGTGACGCGAAAAAAGATTCTTTTTTTATTGTTACAATGTCAATTTTTAGTTTATTCGATGGATTATATATAATACGTATAGAGTTATGGATTAAAATTATTTTCACAAAATTCTCACCAAATAATTCAATATTTTAAAATAATTTTAAAAAATTTAATATCAAATTTTTATTATAAAAAATAACATATTTACAAAATAACATATTTACAAAATAACTCGCTAAACGATTAAAAACGTGCAATTATAGTTCTTTATTATAGTTAGAAAATAGACATTGTTTAAGGAAAGGAAAAAGAGCACTGTGTAATGAGCTTGCTTGCATCACACAAAATAACCAGCTAAAATCGTAATTAACATTAATTTAATTTATATCGTAAATAACCGAATGATTTTGTGTTCTGTAAATAACCCAACGTATACATAATATTGACATATGTTTTATAACCCATTGACTACATAGTAACAAAAATTTCATTCTTCGCTAGATAATTTTGTTTCAATTATAACCATGTGCCGTTCATCAAATATTGATTAATCCACTGAATATTAATTTAAAATGGTAATTAATAAATTAGCTGTTCTAATAGGAAAGAAATCATTATCGTTAGAATAAAAAGAAATTAATTGATTATACATGATCTCTTGTCTATTGGAATAGAAAAAAAAATAATTTAGAAAATGAAAAGGAATATAGAAAATCAGTAAACTGTCATTTCGTATCCGTTAGTAAGTTCACTCAATAGCATATACCTTCTCATATCATGCGATATATACATAGTTTCTCATCACGAATTCACGTAAGTCATTCAATCATTTAAGTACAAATCAATTTGCACATAATCATGTATAACTTTAGATATCACGTATATATATATTTATATTTGTGTTCATGTTATATTTTAATTTGGCTCATTTATATGTTAAGTTTAAAACAAAAATTTTTATTTTACTTTTAGCATGCAGCTTTTAATGCTATTTGTTTCTCATTGACTTACCTGTAACACGCATCAAAATGTAAACGACTTTAAATGCCTCTCACATGCGAGAAGTAAAATCGCATGCGAGTAGAGTCTACGATATAGTACTTGTCGACTTACCATTTATTTTTCTTTCTTTGTACTATTATTTTTTTTCCATCGCATACATACGGCAGTGAAATATGTATAATCTGTGTTATATTATACACGAATATATAGTAATAATCGTAATAATAATTATGTTTAATATTACTTGTTATTGCATAAACAATAATTGTAAATATAGTAAATTTTTATTGTCGTTACGTAAAATATTAGTTGTTTCTTAAAAAAAATGATACTTAAACAACTATATAATTTCGTACAATGCAAAGCAAGAATCTCCTATATTTACAAGGATTTAACGAAAAGAAAATGAAAAGAAAATAATGATTATATATGAAATAATGAAACGAAATTATAAATAATCTTCTCCGCAGAAACGAAGCCGCCAAGCAAAACAACTGCTCCTTCAGCAGCCACACAGGACTCATCGCACCCTACGATACTGTGGCAGTGTAATCTGTAAGATCCTCGACTGTAAAACCGATCGGCGACGTTCATTTTCTTCACCGGACTGTCCTCAACTGCCAACAATTTTTTCCAATTTAACTTACTTCGACGTCTCGTAATATAAATATACTTTACTAAGAACAACAAAATAATAATTAAAAAAAAATAAATAAATAATAGGGGTAAAGTCGATTCTTCGGTACCGAATTCGAATTCGGTAAATGGCACAAAGAGAGATTGAGAGAAAGAGAAGAGAAGAAAAAAAAAAGTAGAAAGCGGGGATAAGACAAGCGAGATTTTGCCAAACTAATCTAAAAATTATGAAAAAAAAAACTCTAGATACTCTAAACGGCGTTGCAACGATTTACGCATTTAACCGTACGTGTAGTCGAGTGTTTTAAGAAAGATAATTAAAGAAATAAAAAACACAGCAAGTTAACCAAAAAGTACATGGAGGATAGTTCGCTGTCTTAGTATCTCGTATCTTCGCATGGATAATCGATGTTAATTAAGGGTGCGCGCGATTGGCTAAAAACGTAATAATAAACGCGATTGCTAGTTTCGCGTTAATCAAGGCTGTTCGTTTATGTTTAATAATACAACGGGAAAAGAGTGACGTCGCGGATCCTTCATTCGACGAGTAATAGGCCACTCGATGTATATAACAATATGCAACGCGCGTCCATTCGAACGGGGGACAAGATAATTAAAAAGAAAATAAACAAATAATTGACGTATTAATCCTTTTCCCGGAATGCGCGCGTAAATTTTAATTATTAAACGCATTAAATGAAAACAAAAACAAATAATAAACAAAAGCGCAGCTGAAAAAAAAAAAATAATGGTAGACAAGTAATTATCTATCCCTATTAATAAATCTAATGTAGCTAGGAAGTAAGGGGGACGGATATGGTCGCGAGCTAAAATTTAATCGTCATTTATTTGACGGTAATTAATGCTCATAGTTTGTTTTTATGATGAATAAACTACTTCTAAATCCAGTATGAGTATAATGATATTCGTAGGTGTCGTAATTCATTCATTCGTTTCTTCGTGTGTGCCATGCTTTTTATTCATCTCGGAATAAATATTTGCCATCCAAAACGAACGTTAATTTTTCATCATACATAAATGAGAAAAATTTCGATTCAGAGGAAAACGAGCGTTACGTCGCTCTTTCTTACTGGATTTTGTCTTGGCTCTTCTGGTGGTTTATCGAGTTATTTATGGGAGAACGTTGAAATTAATAGATTATATCTTCTTTTTGCGGATCCTTCTTGCTTTTCCGTAGGAAATTGGGTGGCATTGATATTGTCATCGTGTAGGATTGTCTTTTTACACAATTTATGTGTAATTTAAGTAATCGATCGTGTTTACACTTTTTACTGTGTATCGTATTCGTGTCTAGATAAAACAAACGCAATAGTTGCGTTTACATGCATCTAGAATCTTTATTTGTTTACGTTAAGAAAATTTTGATTGGTTCTAATTTTTTTTTTACGGGAATTACATCAGTATCCATCCGTAACTCGAGTACTTTAAACTCTCTTTAATTTATAATTTATTTCTTATAATGAGTTTGATTTTATTTGGCTAATATTACGTAGTTTTACGTAAAATTAAATTTTGAAAAAACTACTGCAATTATCAAACGATATGATTTTTTTTTAATTAATTCTTTTAATTAATTTTTCAATTAATGGTGTGTTTTTGCGCGTATGTGTATGTATGTGTGTTAATTAAATGATTAACTATATCTAAAGCCAATAAGTCATTAAATGTTAAGATTTAATCGATAATCGAAGTATAATATAAATTTAGCAAGTCATAATGAAATTTTCGTAATTAATTTTAATGAAAATTAATTTTCTTATTTAATTTAAAATTGGAATAAATTTATAATTGAAAATTATAACGCAAACAATGAAGTAATGTCTTCCTGAATTAAATTTTAATCAAGTGAAAGAAACTATAATTGTTGTAACTTGGTAAAAGTTAGAATTTTTAAAATAAACTTATTTATACTATTCGTTAACAACGCAGAATCATCGCATATCTATTAATTTCAACGTTTTCCTACTTGAAAAAAAAATTGTGCATTTAGCATAGCTTGGCAAATTACCAGAAATCCATCTTGAAGATAAACGAAAGAATAATCAAACTTAATCTCCTTGTATCGTCATTTTTAATTAAAAAAAAGAAACATGATACTCACTCATCGATTTTAAATTATGCGGCGTAAATATTTTTCGTGTCTAGTGTTTAAACATTGGATGTAGCCAGATAAAACGGAAAACACAAAGTTTAACGCGTAATTAAGAAAACTCATGCAAGTAAAATAAAACTTGACAGGTTAAGGAGAAAAAACACTCGTAAGTTTTAGCGAAAAGTAAAAAAAAGAAATAAGTAACCGGAACGTCGCTTTTCTCCATCACTAAATCCAAATATTAAAGCAACGGCTTATATTAAAAGTATAAACATTTGATGAAAAAAAAAAACCACTGATATACCATTCTCCTCTATGGAATTCTATTAGCTCACGAGGAAAAATATATATATATAAATCTATTAAAAGGCGGCTTTTTGCGTGAATGTGTAACAATAATTTTCTTTGCGATTCGTCGTTTATTGCGCCAAACGCAATAAGTATGAGTATGTATCGTAATAAAAAAATAAATAAAAGAAACGTGTGTGCGAGTGAGAAAGAGAGAAAGGAACCAAAGCTTTCGAAAGAAAAAAAGGTAAATGACAAACGACTCTTCTTTTTCCTAATGTATAATTTTTTTGTTTTCTCGTTTCAGAAGAAGGTCCTCGTTTCCTTTTCGCGAATGATAACGCGATAACTAAGGGATTGCAATAAACTTATATAACTTGGTGCACAAATGCTTAGGTGGGACGTATAAAGCCTGTATGAAATTAATAATCCGTAATTATACGCAAAAAACTGCCGCTATTAAAAAAACGTCGTAAGGTATTAAACACACTTAATTAAACGAAATAAAAAAAAACCAGTAACGTAAAATAAAAACCTACCAAGGAAACGAGTATGAAAATAAAATAAAAATAAACACAATCAATTTACTTTGTAAAACCCATATAATTATATTCGCAGTGTAATAAGTCGCTTTATCGTGTAAGTGCGTATATATTATATTTGTTATTTGTTAATTTTGCTTTATAATACACAGCTGTTTTTCCTTTTTTTACTACCCGATTGTTAATATGCGTATTATTATTATTATTATTATTATTATTATTACTATTATTAATTATTATTTATTTAAGTAACGTAAATGAAAGGGGAAAAATAAGTAAGTAAATACTCGTATTTAATCATTGCCAATAATGTTCGATTTTGTCCAACCCACGTAATATCTCGTAAAAATAATAAAGAAAAATGGAACCCTGCAAAACCTTTAATAAACACATCAATAGACAGAACAAGAAAATAAACGATATATGAAACGGAATAAACGCAAATTTTTCTCTCGTGTATACTCTATTTCATAACGCAGTGTGATTTACTTTGTTTTTTATACCAAAGTTGTAATATCTAATTTGAAGTTAAATAAACAAACAATTGAAATCCAAGTGATATATTCAGCTTAAGGACTCATTTTTATTGTCAGCACCTTTCCTACAAATTCATCGATTAAAGTCTTTCGCATGCTGGTAAAACTCTCTGTTACGTACAATAAATCCATGTGAGATTTTCAGAAATGAACGACGAGGGATCGAGGCGCAAAAACGCAATGTGGTATGCTAAAAATAGAATTTTTTTTCTGTTTCTTCGATTCGCAAGATTCATTCTTTTTTATGTTTTCTTTTTTTTTATATCGTATGACTTACATCTTACGTTACTTTTATGTTATTTCACCAGTGAAATCAGAATAATGGAGAAACAATTTTGACATACTTGCACTTATAATTGTCACCAAATATATGTAAAAAAATTTAATTTGTGAAATATCGAATTTTTCTTTACAGTATCACTTTTTTTTAAAGAAGGTTAGTTGACGATACCTTACAAATTTTTTAATTAAAAAAATTACTAAAAAGTATATATGTAATATTCAGTCACATACACAAGTAAGTACGAATTGTTTATCTTTATTTTTACGCTGATTATTAACTTATTTAAGTAGTTTCCTCACTTAAAACCACATCACTATTCAAAAAAGTAAAAATCCCAATATTTTAAACTATACAGTAAAAATAAACTTAACTGGGATTTTGAGTATGTACACAATTTGTCGATATCATTAAATATACGTATTTTTGAATAAAATTGTAAATGTAAGTTAAATTCCATCTGGGAAGTCGCTTTTGCATCAATTTTGAGTTCTTAATATCGTACACAAGCAAAAAGTAACAAAAGATTTTTAAAGCTACATAAATTACTACCCCTTTTTCGAACAAAACCATCTAGTTTCTTAAATACGAAATGTTTAGCACTTCGAATGTACACACTTGATATACAACGTTACTTTTTAAGCGAATGTATAAAGTAAGATATGCGATCAATTTTTATGCAGAAGAATTAGAATATGAGAAATACAATTACATTCTTACATATTCCACAATGATTACGTGTATATAATAAAAGTATTAAATATATATGTGTACGCATGTATATATTTATTATCTTACACTTTTTACGTTTAAAGTTAGAAAGACGTTATTCGACTGATTTTTTAGTAATTTTTTTTTACACATTAAAAAAAGAATTTATAAAATTTAAATCCATATTTTACTTGACATTATAAGTATACGTATGCATTGTAGATGTATTTAATTACAAAAAAATAATATTTACAACTTTCAAATAACTTTATTTTGTTGTATACCTTTTAATAATGATTTAATTGATATATTCAATAAATTCTGTACATTTGTGGAAAATTCGAAGACTCTAAAATTAGTAGTAATAACACGAATATCACAATTGTAAGTATATCTTAAACTATATCCGACACGAGTAAGGATATTAAATAATGATATGAACGAGAAATTCGAAATAAGTGAATCCGAAAGTGAAGGATAAACATTCACTTGAATGAAATAAATTATTCCTGAATATACAGGTATCTATAGATCTATAGATAAAAATTAAGTAACGTATGTACAAAAGGATCTCTCAATGTAAGTATTTAATCAGTCGCGTGTCGAATACGAGCCTCTCTCTCTCTCTCTTTTGCTCAGTTTCTTCCTATCTTTTCACTCGGTCGCAATGAAAAGTTAAATAAATAATTAAAGTCATATAGAGACAGAGGCTACCAATGATTTTGAGGTTACGCGAACACGCATCTCCCAGACTTATGAATAATAGAGGTTCGTCGTCGTCCGGCACAACTTGTCGTTGAATAAGTAAAGCGCCCTCCCAGAGGTGGAATTGCGACTAATTAACGAGAAAAGCAAAAGGCTTGGCACGCAGAGCATATCGGTATTCATCATTCATTTACGGAGGATTTCGGATCTTTTACCAATGCATATTTTATATATATATAGATTAATATGTATACACTTATATACATACCTCGGAATTTATTTGTAAAGCTGATTTATGCGTTACAAGGATTGGCGTAGACAAAATTTTAATTTTGGTTGTCTTTATCATCGAGTTTAAGGTACTCAAATTATTTAATTTTAATTACAATAATTGATTTAAAAACTATCTAAATGATTCGACTAGCATTAATTCAATTGTAATTTTTAAGAAATACAAAAGCATTTTTTACTTAAGTACTCATTTAAAATCAGTGAAAATCCAACGCAAATATAATTTTCGTTTTTACAATACAAGAAACATATAAAACAGTGTAGACAATAATAAAATATTATAAAAAAATTTAGAGTAATAAAATAGATATTTCGTTTCGTAATGCGAGCACATAATGCAAAAAACAATAACATTTAATTTTGTACTAATTTTACGTTACCCTAATCTCGATACAAATGCAACTTAAATTCAAAGTTTATACGCCGAACTATATTGATGCCGTTCCCTTTCTCACTGTTTATATCTTTTCCGTTTGCGAATCAAGTGCTTACATTATTTTGATAGAGTTTAAATATACGGTTTGTTTTTTTTTTTTCGTTCATAGTATGAATACTTTTTCACCTAATTTTTTTTTATCTCCCATCATTATTATCGACACTTAACATCAGTATAAAAGTATTAGCCAAGTTTTCTTTTCGTATAAAGTTCGCATTAGAATCGTAGTATATTTTATTTCATATTTTATAGAGGTAATATAATTCCTATGTGCGATGAAACGTGTTCTTTTTTTTAGTTTTTTACCTTCGAACGCAGCGAGGCCTGCAGAGATTCTCGACGTGATTACGGAAAACGCAAGATAATTGAAGTGTAGTATATAGTAACAAAAACGTGAGTTATAGAGAAAAATAAAGAAAGCTTTTATTATCTTGTGTGTGTCTTTTTTAAGTATATATATATATACATATATATATATATACTTATATATATCGTTTACAGAGAGCAGGTAAACAACGCGAGCCAAAAAATGGTTAGACTCTTCGTTAAGAGTGAGAGTGAAAGAGCATTATCAGTGCTCGGGAAAATATTTGGCGTTCGTGAGCGCATTATTACAATCGCAAAAGCGCAATCAAACTCATTTTAATTTTTTTCTTCGTTTCATGTAAGATATATATCTTATTAAAATTTAGAACTTAGGTATCATTTTCTCTTTGTATGTTACCAAACTTATAATACTTAATTTCGGTGATTCGAGTAATCACGTTGACAGCTTTTTTTATTTACTTGAAGGTCGTATAATTTAGGTTTACAAGAGTATTTTACACCGATGGCTGATTCTTTTCTTTTATGAAGTTCGATATATTTATCGAGGTACGTAGCAAAAATTCACTTTTTTTTTTAATGACAAAAATAGCGACATCAGCGATAAATTCTGCCACGAAATTTCAGTTATGCGAGATATTTTAGGTCAGAATTTACGCTGGAGAAAGTCTCTTATGTGTAATGCTAGTCTTAGATAACATTATATACGGTGTACAAGTTAAATGGTGAAGTGCAACGTAATTGAATCTTATTTCTTTTCCATTTTTTTTTCATCGCGTTGTAACGAAATAATACACAATTTATCATTTCTCTTTTTGTAATTTACATTCAAAAATTCGCTTAAAAATTTTTATGTTTTACAATTATTTATGTACAATATTATAGTGATTAAAAGTACAATTATAGAAATCGTAGCTTTTTACTTTTTTTTTTTTAAATACGCTTAGAAAATAGATTAGGATTCGAAAGTCCAAGGAAGCACAGAACGTATTTCTTATATAGTTATAATAAGCAGTTTTTTTAAACAATCAAATATTTGAACACAACAAATTATATAAAATGTATATATACGCATACTTAACAAATAATTTGAAATACAACATTTTATAACTGACTTAATTAAGAAATTATTGTAGCCTTGGCTCTTGAGAATTTTTATAAAATCTTATAGGAAATATTTGTTTTTCCTTTACTTGATGATTGTTACTAGCCAAATCGTATTTTAACTTTTTTTTAAGTAATCAACGACTTGATATTCTTTTTTTTTAATATAGTACAGTTATTATTATTAGTATTATTATTAGTAAGAAAAAAAATTAATTAAAAATACTAGCTATATGTATACTCGATTTCAAAGCTCATTTCTAAGTCTATGTATTTTATGTAGAATATACATTTTTACATCAGTATTTTTATACCTTGATCAAGTGAGAGTATAAAATGTAGATTTAAAAAAGAATGTGTTTAACCCAGGATTATATTTAGACAATATTTTTTAGTTCTAGAAACCCGTATAATCTTTCGATTAATCGGCTAATTCAGTAATATTTAATTGATATAACAATTGATCGAGATAAAATAATGAATAAAAAGTAAATATTTATAAAACGGTATATGAACCCATATTTATTTGGGTAAAGTGACGACCGAGTTAATTATAAAAGGAGACTTTGAACGAAGATAAGAAAAAATAAAATAAAAATTCTCAAGGCAAAACCACAAAATCCTTCTCACTCGAGAGCATTTGAGTGCTGTAAACGTAGCCCTATAGCGAAGAAAAAATGTTGACGCGTCCGGTATCGCATAACAGTTTCGTGGTTAAGCGAGTAAAGCCGCAAGTTTATGAAGATTCGTGATGGTGGTCGCGTCACCAGGTTGAAGTCTCAAAGCTTCGCGATACGCAGCTGCGGCTTGTTTGTATTTTCCATTAAGATGGAGAATAGCTCCGAGATTAGCGTGACTCCTTGCCTCGTATGGCCTAAGTCCAAGGGCATGTCGATACCAGAGTTCAGCCTCGTCGCAACGAGCTGCTCGTCTCAGCGCTGAGGCGGCTGCTACTGCTAACTCGTAATCGGATCGGGAGAGCGAAGCTGCTTCAAGGTGTGCCGAGGCTGCTTCAGCTAGTCGACCTTGCATACTCAAAAACAGTCCTACGGATAATAATAATCTTATTTTAAATTCATTTCCCATAAACTTCATAGACGTGTAACTTTATTCTTTTTTTAATATTTACAGATTTTGTAGAAAATCGTTTATTTTTTAATTATTTTAACGTTACTCTTTTTACGGTCTCGATTTTATTTAATAAAATGAACAAACTTCAAAACGTCAAGAACAGTAAATTTAAAACTTTCTATAAATTCGGTATGGATTTTTAAGTATTTATTCAATTTACATCTGATTTTAAAGTACTTGCCGTAATTACGAAGATATAAATGCAATTTTATTATATTTTTACCGTAACTATTTTTTACAGTACTTTTATGGATCAAAACTAGATTGAAACTTAATCTATGTATATAAACTGAGAAATAGCTTAAAATAAGACAAAAATTGAATTTTACACGAATAAATAGTTAAAAAAAAATTGGAAAAAATGATAATAGAAAGAAACAATTACTTATTATATGGAATACGATTTCTAGTAAAGAAGTAGTAGCTGATCATGTTAATACATATATCTGTTATTTAATTATTTTTCTGCTGTAGCCGTACATTTTATAAAAATACTACGGAAGTCTATATATATATATATACTTATACTTCTTGACTCTCCTTAAACGAATTGTGTAATTTTATTTTAACCATACTTCAAAATAAATTGGTACAGTTTGATAAAAATAGTAATAAGCTAAAGTAATAAAAAAAAAATTTGATACAGTTACAATGTTCAATAAACGAGTTAAATGTAAAGAAAGCTCAAAACAAATGTATTAATTGTGTACAGAGAATTAAATAACGCGAATTGACTTTTGAAAATAATGTACACGACGGATAATAAAAATTTTTATAATCGCATTATACTGTCCACAGAATATTCGTATAATTAATTTTCCACGTTTACTAAATATCCTCTTTAACATTACTAAATTTCAATGTGCGATACTCGATTGTTCAACAACGACAATAATGGATTTAGTAATGCAACTTTACTAAAATGTATCCGCAAAACTTTGACAAAGAAGGAAAACATATTAAATTACAATTTGCACAACATCATTCAAGAAGGGAAACATATTAATTTTCAATACATAATTAGTATACAATTGATCGAAGTGAATACAATACAATACATCTATAAATATAGAGAGATAATCCGAAAATACGAATATCCATGTGATATGTATAATGGTAAAGTGAATGAAGATGCCTCTCAGGCATATCAATTACATGTCCGTAACCCGCAAATGAACTGTCGCGCGGTGAAAAAAAAAACAAAGAGGGAGAGAGAGAGAGAGAGGTAGATAGCGAAAGGGATTGTATTCTCTCGGACCGGTTGATTTGACTCACCGTAGTGATGATGAACACTGGGATCCTGCGGCGCGAGCCTGCGGGCGCGCAGGAACCATCGTTCCGCCTCGGAGACACGACTCGACTGAAACAAACATTTGCTCGTCACAAACAAAAATGTTTGCAGATTGTGCGTGTACCATTCAATTACCTAGTATCTACACTGAGAGAAGTAATTCTTTGTCTCAAATACACGTATGTATTTGGAAATTAGAAAACTATTTCTTTGCTCGAAAGTCATATTTCTTAATAGTTAAGAAATGATGATTTGAATGATCAGTCGATACATCCGCGTAGGCGCTTTATAGAAAAAGAGAGGTTACGAGAACTTTTGGAGTTTACGCAAGATAGAGTAAAGAGTATACCGATACGCGGAGTTCGTCAAATGCATGCACGATTGTAAACAATACTCGCCGATCCTTCACTTTTTCCGCGAATTCGTATTTTCTATATTGCTTTCGTGCGTTAAAATAAAAACAAATATAGTGTTGTTGTTCCGCGAACGGACGATCAATGCGTATTATATTAATGTATTATCTTTTAGGAAAACGTATCTATATTATATATTTATTTAATAATTCTTAGTATCTTTTATTTATTATTGTTAAGTAATTAATTTACTAGATCTATTCGAAAATATAAGTATACAATTTGACACAGTCGGATAAACACATGTATCGGTATTGAAAAAAATATTTCGTACAAACAAAGAATCCATGACTTAACTATAAAGAAATATTCATTTAATTGAAAATCAAATCCCTGTGTATTTGTATTAAATGCACCGGATTTGAATTAAAGAATTACTTCTCTCAGTGTATATGTTCCTCATAAAATAATGTAAGATGTATATATCTATACACCGTGTCACGTATAACGTAAAATGTTACCTTTGATATACTTCACTTACATGTATTTACTTAGTTCGTTATATTTTATACGGATTAATATGTGTGTGTGTGTGTGCGCGCGTGTGTGTGTGAAATCAAATACACACGTGTGTATAATCATCAAATTTGGTCGATAATAACTATGATCAATAATCCAGGTGAATAAATCGTAAATGTATCAACCCCATATTGCGCATTATAAATACAACTTTTTTTTCAAATACACTAGCAATAATAGATACATAATTATTGAAATGTTTGCAAAACGATTTGATAACTAATTTAATAACTATTGCGATCGGATAATTTTAAAATTTATTGATTAAATTATTATTGGCATTTGAATCAATTAAATTAATATCTAGCTGCTATACATAAATATTTTAAAACAACATATATTATTTAATGATAGCCATTAAGTAATATAAATTATACAATTTCGGTATGTTATATATAGGAAAGTAAAAGTAATAATTATTCATAATGTAATAATGATTTACAGTTACTTTAATGGATTGCTTAGAATTGAATTTAATGTAGCGAAACAAATTTATTCGAAATTGAAGGTTTAGATGTTCAACCTTATTCAATGGATTTCGGAAATGTTTGTAACTGTGTGTGTGCGCACATATACATATGTGTGTGGACGGGTATGTGTATGAGCAATGCTGTAAGTATTCAATTACGATTCGTAAAGCACTCAAGACATCTCAACCAAACATTGCGAGAAAGTTTGTTTTTGATACTTGGAGTGCACTTGAAAACTTGAAATAGGTCGATGCATTTCTATTTTCCAGCTATTATTTAAAAGTTTTTGAATTAAACAAAAAAAATATTCACTTTCTCATAGAGTTTTAATTGGCTAAGTATATTACGACTATATTTGTAGCTCTTACGTGTACATAACAAAGAGAAAAAGAGGAGAAAAATATTATTTACCCTTAAATTTTTGTGTAGTTAAAGACAATTGTTTATTTTTTATCAACAAATGTGTGTAAACTAAGCATAAATAATGATTTTAATTTCAAATGAAAATTGAAAAAATTAAACGTTTGTATTTTTAATATTAGTCGAGATTTCATGAAATGCAATAAACTGAATAAATGTTAATAAATAAATATATTCTATTACATTGAATATTACTATACTTTCATATTGTGGGTAAAATTACTTTCAATACTAATAAAAACAAAATATGCTACAGCTATGGTTTACAAAATTCACTACTTCAAAATCAGAGATAGTAATTAATTAATTTGATTCAAAAGTTTCATCTTTCGCGCATTAACATTTGTTTGCGTGCATGTGTACATATTAAATTTTCTTATTGCAATGATAAGCCGCATGTATATTCAAACTATATTTTAAACAATTATTACAATAATAAAATTCTAATTTGCATTAATTATTTAAATTAAAATGATAAAAAAGTTTTTTTGTCGTCACTTTAGAAATGTATTAAGTTGACCGAAACTCGGTGAAAAACTTTGTATTCGATGTATACCTGATATATCTAAAAGCTTTTTCGAGACTTTTCTATTAAGTTACCGCGAGTCATTTACCGGCAATCTAAACATAAATAATATAAACACAAAAAACTTTGCACGCGACTTTTTCAAACTCTTTTTTTTTGCGCACTTGTATATTATTTACGTTTAGACTTTTAAATTTCAAATTACGTATTTAAGTTGAAAATTAAAAACTTTGAGTTTAAATTACATTTGCCTTTAAATAGTCAACTAAATTTTATCTTTTCAAAAGTACACATCATATTATTAATAACGTCCTAGTAATAATAAATTACAAAGTGTCTCTTTAAACAATTAGAAATTGTTTTCGTACATATCGTTTTTTGTTTTTTTAATCACACGATTGATTTACCAATACTGATATTATAAATTATGCATAAAAAATATAATTACTTTTTAAATAATTTTTTGGTATTAATACTTTTGGTTAAATAATTCGATTGGCATATTTTATCCATTAATAAATGAAAAGGTAGACGCGACAAATGTAAATTTGAAAAAAAAGCTTTAATTTTTGAAAAATCAATCAATTTTTCTTAAATCTCGAAATAAAAAGTAAAAAATAACGAACGTAATAAGACAAATCATTAAAATTCAGTTGTTTGAAAATATAATTGAAATCGACTGCAGAATCAAAAAATGCAAATCACTGATTAATTAAGTATATATAAGTTTGAGATAGTTGATGTAACTAAAATAATTGAAAAGCGACAATAAAACCGAATCAATTATATATATATTCTTTTCGCATGCTCGACTAATTAATTGTGAAAGAAAAGTGAGACCCATAAACCGCGTAGAGCATAGATACGTATATACTAATAAACGTAAGACCCTCGAAGAGACAATAACCGTAAGTAAAAAAACGAAAAAAGGAAGCAACAATTAGCTAGTAATAACGTAGGAATAGCCGAAACTCGTCCTTTGGGAGCCTGAAAACAACTTAATTCACCAGACGAGCCGGAAAAGTAAATAAGTAAAAAAAGAGAAAGAAAGAGGACGGGGGGGGGGGTGGAAGGAGGAAAGGGAGAGAAAAGGATCGGGGTGTGGATGGGGGGTACGGGAGCGGGGGGGGGGGAAGAAAAGTAAGAAAAAGAAATGGGAATGAGGTAAGATACTAACGTTACGAGCGAGAAGCTTTCCATAAGTAATGTGAGCAGGCACGTGATCCGGTTGGCTGGCCAGACTTGCCTGGAACCACTTCTCCGCCTCGTTGTACTGCTGCAGTCGCGACAGTGTCTCACCCAACAGATTGTACACGCTCTGCGGAAAATGCATTTGGCTGATATGCGTTCAACGGGCTAACTTAAGTGCTATCGTGGTTGGCAACCGAGTTTTAATCTGTCCGCGCTTTTATATATACATATATATATCTTTAGCTATGGTTACCTATGTCTATATGTATATACTGGGTTACAATAGCAATTTATTTCCTATTTCGTTATTAAGAACCTTGCCGATTGTAAACTACGTTTCGAGGGGGTAAAGATTCCTATATTGCCGAGGGTTCTTCCTTCATTGAAATTTATTTTCTACTGGGTTCTTTTTTTTAATCTTGTTTATACGTTATTGGAAGCATTCCATACGTTTTATTCGCCCTACTACATTGATTACGATAAACTTGAAATATATCTCAAGATATTTACTTATATTATCACTGTTATATATGCAACTGAGACAAGTACCTAATGAGTTTTTTTCTAATTAAACAGCTGCTGCTTTTTTCCGTTTGTTTGGGAATACACGTACAATGAAACCCTGGATCGATATTCGAGACATTTAATAATATAACTCTATAAATAATTGTAAATTTTAATTAACAAAAATAATGTCATTGCACTCTTTAAGAAATTTAATTTAATTAGTAATTGTGTATTTACAAATTAAAAGGAAGAAGTACTGACTTGGTCGATTAAACATATAGGAATCAACTTGATTTTAGAAAATTAAAGTGAACGATATAAATGTAATCATTTTTTTCACATTTTTAGATGAGTACTCACGTATTTTTATTTATAATGTACAAATAAAATAATTCAAAATATTATATATAACATTGAGTAATGTAAAACATTCATAGATGCTTATTAAGTGGAAAAGTTGTGCAAAGTACTCGGAATAGCGAAACGTATTTACTTGTAAGCAATATGTGAAAAGTAGATAAATGTCGAGTGAGGTAAGACGCGTCGTCTACTGCCAGGTTACGAGTAACTTCGATCGGATTTTTCTCAATTTTCCCATCTATTAGGAGCTTAAAAGTTTTCTTTTTAATCAAAAGATCCCTCGATACTCTATAAAATAGTGCTCTATAAAATTTTATTGATTATTTTTCCTTGATTTTTTTACAGTTTACGCAAATAAGCGGGCGAGAACATCACTTTAATAATTAAACCCTGGTACTATCATTTTTTGTGGCATTTGTGTTTTTATTCATCTATTACTAAATGTTTGAAAAAAATATTTTACTTTGTCTGCACCGTGTGCGTTATTTTTATTAAATATCACGTACGTTCATCTTGTATTGCGTGTCTACTATACAAAATCAAGATTTATGTCACTAGTAAACTGCGCAATCATTCTTTTAAAAATCCTTCTCAGGTACTAAGGAAAAATTTTAGAGGGCCATAAAACACAGTTAAAGCATTCTACCTTACCGACATCATACATTTTTTATATTTTCTTCTGCTGATTTTTTTTTAACAGTTAACATTTATTTGTTATAAATCTTACGTGGATTTTATCACGTTGTTATATTAAAAATTGTCAATTATTGAAATGCTTGACTTTTATTTGTTAATAAAATAACAGTAAAACTAGTATCAATAATATTGGTAAAAAGAAAGTGTAATATCCTGAATTATTAAAATGTTAATTAATCGTCAAGGTAGAGGATCAGTAATAAAATCAATATGAATATGTAGTAGGATACCTGAGGTGGGTAATGATCTGGTAGCATTCTAAGAGCCTCTCGATAGGATGATAGAGCCTTATGAAGTCTACCTTGCTCTGCGTAGAGCGATCCAAGTTGGAGAAGCGCTTGGACTCTCGCAGCTTCGTGGGCCTTCTTGTCCTTGAGAGCCGAGCCATCGAGCGAAGCGCCCGCCCGCAGCACTGCCACCGCTTCGGTACCTCGACCCACAGACACCAATGTCGCTCCCAAATTCACATACGCTTCTGTAATAAGAAATTTACAAAATTAATCTTCCGTTTTTAGTATTTATTAGATTTCTGAAATAAAATTACATTTTAGAAAAAAAATAACTGATATTTACTAACGTGTTATAATTAGTGCATACATTTTGTATTAGTTATTAAACATACTTTATTCGTTTTACCAGTAAGATTATAATTTAATTTGTAAAAATGTTCAATATTTCAACATTTTTGCAGAAACATTACAGCAACCACAAATTAACTACCGTAATTATTTTATTTCACAAGACACTAAAACTAATATAAAATAATAATTGAAATAATATTTTTACCTCTTCATAAACCTCTAACTTTAAGTTATATATAATATGTAAAAAAGATAGGAGAGAATAATAAAATAAAGAATTATCTTCAAAGAATATCCTCATAGATTTCCGAAATTTAATATCCCATTGTCAAATTAGTCAATTTTAATAAAATCAAAAATTTATTATTTCATAAATCGATAATTCAGTTCAGTTCATAAAAATTCCAAACGCATTCGAATTTCAAAAACGTATAAATTCCGCCAAGAGTAAAAAAAAAAAGGGGAAAAGAAAAGAATGATTCGACTTGCCCGACCAAATACGCGTCTTTACCACTGATTTTCGGAAAATGTCCTCCCTTCGATGTATAAAATAAACATAACTTAGGAAAGTAACTACCCGTGGTCTGTAAAAACATATTTTTCGAATTCCAATCAATAAGAATAATATACCGGGATCGATAAAACTTTATATATGTGTGCATATAACTGAGATCGAATGGTCAAGTTCGAGTGCATACGTATCCATGTATATAAGTAGAGCATTACTAATTTGATAAAGCTTTCTAAGCGCCTGCTAATTCCCGAAAAAGAGGTTAGGGACTGGTGTATAACTTTACTGTCTATACAGATAGGAGAAAGGAGAAAACGAAAGAGAAAGAGAGGGAGAAAAAGGGAGAAGCCCGAGGCAGTTTGGGATCTCCCTTGGATCTTTTCTATCTCTTGTACTACGGTATACCCCGCGTATCTCGTAGACATAATTTTCCTGGCTGTGCACACACACACACTGCGTAAAAGAGGGATAGGAAAGGAGATTGGACTCGGACGTCCGCACCATAAGATTTTAAGCATACGTATATCTTCGCAGGCTGTATGATTTACCCTTATCTATCGAGAGCATACTCGAATTTCTTCGGAATTTCTTTATTAACTGTACGTTACTCGCTCGCTAATATCGAAAATATTGGATTCTCTTTTCGAAACACCCTCCGCACTTTATTATTTTTCGATGATGGATTTTGTTTAACGTATTATGCTAATGACTAATGGGAAATATATCCATCGAATTATCTGCGGCTATTGCTTGTCAGTATTTGGTTATACTGATATAACAACGTCTATTTAATTAATATTTTATTTAGTTTATACAAAGTTTGGTTTTTCCACATTTTAATAAATTATTTAAACTACGTACAAAATCCATTACGATATAATACACAAACATACAAGTATTTATATTTAATTGCATTGTGTAAATTTTATATATATTGACAACAATGTACGTTTCGTAACCTTATAGTTTTTTTTTTAATATTAGTATAAAATTTCTCTTTTACAATTGTGTAAAAAAAGTAAACACACAGAAGAATATAAAAAACTAGTCGTAAAGAAGTGAACAAAATTCAAGAAAACTTAAAAGCGTAGAAAATATAGAAGAACAAACGTATAAGTAAAAGTATAGAAACAATACAGTTGTTTGGTTCAAAGTAAAAACCTTCTCGAATTTATGTAATAATAAATTTTGTCATACTTATATATGCTATTTTATATTTTTTATATATACATATTAAAATTAGTGCATAAATTAGCAAATACATTATAACAACTGAAAATTATAAATATTTATTGATATGTAATATACATTTGTTATTTATAATTATTTCCACTGCAATGCAGCGTGCGATTGAATATTTTATAAATTAATTATAATATATCACTTAATGAACACATGCGTATATTCCTCCATTTTTATATTATAAAATGTAAAAAAAAACTGGTATTAAAATCGTATAGGAATTATTTAAAGTATAAACAATTGGTTGAATTATTTCAATATTGTTATTTAGCGTTAAATAACATCTCTAACGGAAGAGTTAACTTATATAGAAAATCTACTGGTAATTACAAGGATGTAAGAAAATATGAATTTACCCTACCTTACCAACATAAAGTTTTATCAAATAATTGAATCTAACGTAAGCTTTCTGAGAAAGACACTTTGTTAAACTCTTCCACTTTACGTTAAAATAATTTTTAGTGTTCTTTTTACAATGTTTGCTGTTACCTTCCGTATTCCGAAATTACTATCATAAATCAGAAAAACAAGATCCCAAACATCGTATCCAAGTTAATGACTGAATCGTCCGTAAATATTTTTGTATCACTCTTCACATAAAACCGAGATGAACTTGAAAAAAAAAACGTTTTAGCTTGATAAGTTAGATAAACTTAACGTACTTCGACAAATTCTTAACGTTGACAAAAGAGATTATTTATCGCGTTGAATAAATATTGAAAATGTTTGGTAATTTTTTAATAAAATATTTATTTGCATGTATTTAATAATATATTTAATTGAAATAAAGAAATACTACGTAGGTTTGAATAAGTCAAAATAATCATCCTATTAAACATTTATTTGCGTATAAATAAATAAATTATGGCGATTGCAAATAAAATAAAAAAAATGTTAAAGTATTGTTTAGTGCACTTTTGTGAGTTTCGTATCGTACAATTAAATACAATTTTAAATCCATTTTTCGTACGGAACTAATGGTAATCGGATTAATATAAAGAAACTCTCGTCCTCTTATATACGACTGAAGCGTTTGAATAAATACTACAAGGAGAGAGAATAGTGAGTACTTACGAGCTAAAGACGGTCTAAAGTGTATAGCTCGTTGGTAGCTGAGAATCGCCTCTTCGTAATTTCGTCTGCCTTGTTGAAGAATACCTCTGTAAAAGCAAGAATTGCATATAAATTCGTCATTATCGGTGCGCTCTAATTTCAGAAAGTGTTAAATGTTACTCGTTTCTTCTTTTCCTACATTGTTTATACGCGTGTGGGTGTATATACAAATAAATATATATATATATACATACAGGCACGTGGTGTTCGTGTGTGTGCCTTCCGCGTAATTGGATTATTTTCTACCCTTTTCAAATTTCAAGCGCGAGAGAATACGAAATTTGTAGAGGACTCAAAAAAAATAGATTGCGCAATATTTGCTTCGGTAAAACATTGCTTTTTGTTTCAAACGTTTTAATTCTTTGTTTTTACGTACTGTTAAATTTAATTGCGTTACTTTTTCTAATTATACTGATTATTCAATTACAATCACGATCAGAGAATTTGCTTTACGCTTGTGTCACAAAATTAATAAAGTGATTATTATTTGTTTTACAAATGTTCTAGTAAAATGTGCATGAAACATTTAGTATTAGAAAGCAACTTGCACAATTTATACATTAAAAATTAGGATATTATACTTCTTAAAATAACTCTAAAATAACTGGCCACTAGAATATGTAACATGTAATAGAAGAAACTTTTCTTTCTCGGAGAAAAAGTACATCTTTTTCAGGCCAACATTAATCTCACTATAGAATTATAAAATCCATTCGACGTGTAAGTAAAATTTTATTTAGCAAAAATGGAAGATATAATCCAGCACTTTTAATCTTAGAATCCGTTAAAATGATTTTGCTCCAATTTTCACACGTAATTATTCTCTGGTATATATAAAAAAGCTTTGATTTATTACGAGATAATTGTATCGCTAAGAGAAAATTATCGGAATCGCAGATTGAACGAAGCTTCCCTATCACTCGTGGCTTACCAAAGCTTAAAAGATTAAACGAAAATCCTTCTACGTCAAAACAATCGTTTTCCTCAAATGTGTACTTATTACACACGTGCAAGGAAAAGAAAACCTGAAAGCTGCACCTTGTAAAATACAAAGTTTTTTTTAAACCTCTAATTAATTACTTTTTAAGTTTTTATCTATAATTTAAACAAATAAAAAAAATTTTCTCGATGCAAGAACACACAAACAGAATAAATAAATTTAGTATGATTTAGTTTTATAAGTTACGTTGATATTTACACGTTTTCTTGATATAACTGAAGATAAACCGGTGTAAATACAAATTTTCTTTTTTAAACGTGAATTTAGAAAATCATTGCAATTTTAACGAGTTTAATCTATTATAGAAAAAAAGCAATCTACAATACATCTTACAAAAACATTTCTATTATTTAATAACTTTATTCCCGTTGCACATTTTAGAGAGACAAATAATTATAATGTATTTACTAGAGTTAAGGAAATTTTAAATAATTATTAGTTTGCAGAGATCTTGTGGGACACGTAAAAAATATTTATTGCCTCTCAGTATTTAGGAATCGTAAAAACAATATATTATAAATAAATTCATAAAGCAGTAGTAAAAGAAAAGAATAAATGTACGTAACATTTACAATGAAAAAAGGGTACACGGAACATTTAATACACAAAGTCAGAAAGTAAAAATTCGAAAAAAAAGGTAATAGCGAACAAAACTATTCAAAGTTGAGCTCTCGAGAGTCAAGCATCCGCGACAGCATAATTTTCCAACGTCCCTAAAGCGCGAGAGTGAAAAAAAAGCGAGTGAGAGAGGGTTGGTAGATAGAGGGAGAAAAAGAGAGATAGAAAAAGCTCGATCGTCCCTTTCGAAATTCATCGTTGAATCCCGCACTGGCCATTCACCCATGGCTTATCGCGGCTTTCCAGCTTGCTCGCGGCTTATCGACTCGGGCGTCGACAGACCCGCTAAATACCGAGACTCGAGAGACACAGTGAAAAAAAAAATCGAGACAAAAGGGACTCACAGGTTGTAGTGAACATCAGCCATGTTCGGTCGGTGCCTCAATGCTTCGACGAATGCTTCCTCGGCTTCGTTGACGCGACCCTGAGCGCTCAACACGCTACCCAAATTCCCGTACGCTGAAACATTAATTGCAATTTGACATTGATAATATCTATACATATAAATAAAAAAAGTTTTTCAATAAAATAATAATATTTTTTTTTACGTATATATATCTTTGATTTCAACGTTGTACGTAACGAGATTTATTATTTTATTATGCATTTCATGATTCACTTTAGTTTTATTTAACTTTCTTGGAGTTTTCTCACTGGTTCTTATTAGGCTCCTGTACCGCTTTGACAATTTGTATTTACGCCCTAAGTTTTTGTATTCCCACATGACAAAACTACGTATACGTATATATACGTCGTATATACCTGCGGTTCCCCTAAATCATAAAACTTTCAATGGCTGTACAACTTGGAGAAAATTAATCTTTGAGGTATTATGAGGTAAAATCTAAAATGTACGTATGAATATTTATAAATATATCTTATTACTAAATTTCTAGTTTGAAATAACTTTATTTACAATTTAATTTCCTCGACCGTGTATAAATGACGACTATTCAGCAAACGTAAAATATATGACCTTACTGTTTCGGGTTATCTAATGTCACGTGTATAAGTATAGGTGTATATATATATATATATATATATATATATATATACATATATACACGTACATACAGATAAGAAGAATTGTTAATGGTTAAGATATCATCGGTATCTTCATTCTTGCGTAAGTAAATATACCATAAATTTTGGCAAATAAATATTAAAACTTTGGTAATTAACATATATAGTTGCATAACGTTTAAAGTTCAAAGTTATTTATTTATTATATCTTCGGTTGGAATCAAAATGAGAATAGTATAGAGTGTAACGATAGTATTGCAGTTGAATTTTTGGTTAGTCAAAAGAAAAATGATTATT
The DNA here is from genome assembly GCA_026168455.1 of Theocolax elegans. Classification (NCBI taxonomy): domain Eukaryota; kingdom Metazoa; phylum Arthropoda; class Insecta; order Hymenoptera; family Cerocephalidae; genus Theocolax; species Theocolax elegans. The sequence goes on along the minus strand of CM047425.1, from coordinate 13,874,319 downwards.
ACACGATAAATCAAAGCCAACGAGAGAGGAAAATTAATTTCGAAATAAAGGATTACGAAAGGGGGATGGATATTCAAGAACCGGCCGGTATAAATTCATATTTCCATCTATTTTTTTGCAACATCCTAATTTCGCGTTCTATATAACGTCGCCCGGAAGGACAATAGAACGAGGGGGAGGGTGGGTGAGGAGGTGAGCACTATATAGCGGACAAGTGGCCCCGTGCGCGCGGGAGTATCGATCTCGCCGGCTGGTCTTTTTAATAAAGGCGCATCAATCTCTCCGAGAAGAGAGAGGGGAAGGGACGTTCCACTCGAAGACGCGCCCGGCGATTGCCGAACATCCGCGCGGTAGCTATAAAGATAAGATAAGTTATTTATTGCACCTCTCTCTCTCTCTCTCTCCCTCTCTCAGTACACACACACACACGAGCGCGCACCACGTCCCTTCGTTTTCCCTCTCTTTCTCGTGTAAATCTTAATTGCTCCGCGTGACTCGACTACCGAGTTTTTATCGTAGGGTGGACAATTTTCGGGTGTCTCTCAGTCTCTCTTTCTCTGTCTATACCTACATATATAGGGTCTACAGGGCTCTACAATGGGGATTGTTTCGGGGGTGCGAAGGATCGTTCATGTTATGGGACGGGTATATTGACACGGAACGTTCTATGTAAAAGAATGATGAGTTTGTGGACGATGCGTTTGCCTTTGTTTCCGAATGTTTGGGGCCTCGGAAATTGAAGTTACTCGGGTATGTCACTGTTTGATAGTGATTATACCGCGCGTTCCATATGTATTACTTCTCCATCATTTTTATTTATCCTGCTTGATCATTATAATCGTAAAGAAATATTTGTTTAGTTGTTTTTCGAAAGATACACGATATTTCAATAAGTTCGAGCTAGATAATGCTACGCAGATCGAGTTCAAAGTTTTTTGTCTTTTTGTATTTATATTGAAAGTTGTCTATCTCTCGAATAGTTTCAATAAAATTCATAGTTTCTCTTTTTTGTTATTTATAAATATTCAGTGATACAGACACGTATGTATATGAATTTTAAAAACTATGAAAATAAATAAATATACTTACTCTCGATCATTTTCAAAAAAATGATTAAACAATGCAAGAATAAATCATTTTTTTATTTATACATAAAAAATACTCGTACGATGTGGTGGCTATATATTTTCTTTGTCTCATACATTGTCAATAGTCTCTATATATGCGAATAAAATTGACTTTTGGAAATTTGCCTTGGCAAAACTGGGAATCAGACTAAATCTTGATCTAGCAGTGCAATTTCATTCGAAATTTCATCTTTCCTTCAAAAAGTTCTGTAGTATAATAAAATGTTTGCCATAATGTAAATATATTGCTTAGCTATGCACGACTAAACGAAAATTTTGTTTTGGTCAATTTAAAGTAATGTTCCGTATACGTAGCGTAAATACATTTTTTCTTAAAAATGCAAAATTAATACGAGCAAACCTTGAAATGAATAAAACACTTATTTATTGTCAACAATTTTAAGATAAAAAAATTGATCACTTTGATGTTTTAAAAAACATTTCAGTATAAATAATAAAAAAAATTTAAGTTAATTTATTCGAAACTTGTATAAAACAAAATTTATCCTAACACCAAGAAAAGTTTATATAAGCGGAATGCAGCTATCCTGTATGAGTTTAGTTCCAATAACTTATTATATCCATTAATATAGAATTGCAGTATATCTATTATACTATACGTCAAAAATACTTTCGTATTCGATTCAATATATAAGCATAGCGTTTTCGTTATAGAACGTAAAGTTTAAAAACTTTGAATGTACTCTATTCACGTATAATGAGCTCAATAATTCAATAATTGTAAACTTTAAATTTCAAAGTTAGGCGTTCAAAGTGTACGTATCGCGGAGTTTTGTACATTCGATCGATAAAGTTTGATTTGTATTGATTATTTATTAGATTAATATTGACATTATCCGTTTCGATTGTGGGTTAAATCTTTAACCGTAAACTTAACGTTATATTTCTGATTTGTGAAACTTAGCAACCTTGTTTGCACTTTATTCAACGATTACTTTAAATGCAAACTTAGAAAAAAGAAAAAGAAAATCGATGTACATACAATCAAACGGTATATGTATATAAAAGTATCAATAAAAGTACAAAAGTTTCACTGTATCTAAAAATATATTTACCTTTGCTTGATGCAAGATTGAAAGAAAAGTAATTATAAACAAATATTTATTTACTATCGACGTATGTACGTATGAAACATTATTTCAACAATGTAGATTATTGAAAGTATATGTTCCTTGTTAGTTCGAGAATTATTCATAAACTTATTTTAAAATCATGTCTCAAACTTTTATATATAAATTTTCGTAATAATATTCCCGTTATAAAATAGAGTGTTCCATTAAGTAAATATGAACTCGTCTAAAGAGGACGCGATTCAATAACATTTTATTTATTTAACAAGTTCTTCGATTTAAACTTAAATATTTTTTTCTACAATAAAGAGAAAAAGGGAGTGAGTTAACTAATAAAAGTGGTACATAGATATATTTATACAAAAGCGTAACGTCCGATAACGTTACAGCATTTTTACTCTCAATAAACAGTAAATATAGTTTCCATAAACTAGGTCATCGCGTATTATTTCATGCAACACTTTCTTCCTGTATATAAAGCCCGAGACAAACTAATTTTACCATCGAAAGTAAAGTGTGCGACCCGCAAAATTTAGTACAATGCAGAAAAAAAAGGAGGATGTGTATATGTATACATACATAAAAAGAAAAATAAAGTATAAATAAGCCGAAACAAAGTTAACACAAAGGTAAACGATGTGATGTACTATACATCCCTTTTCGAATTACTTCGAAACAAGGGAAATATGTAAATACCTTGTAATTGAATGCTTAATTAAGAGCTTCGATCTTAGGAAAGAGGTCTACAAAAGCAAGCAAACAACTCTTGTAAAAATACACCGGGCTTAATCCAATATAAGTCCGGCTTACACCAAAGTCTTGCAAAACCGGGTGTGGTAAAATTTTCTTGCGGCTCGTTTTATAAAAGTACGCTTGAGGAAATTGATTTTTTTTTTCTTTCGTTCTTTTTTTTTTATTTTTCGAAAGCGGACAGTTGGATTATGCAGGAAAACGCGCGACTCTTTGTCTACTTGCTTGTCAAAGCCGTATGCTTCGTTTTCCTGGGTTGAGGCTGGAGGGGGCTCCGTTGTGTTTTTTTTTTGTTTAATTCATTTACCCGTGGAAATGTTTGCGAGTTCAAAGATATACGGAAGAATGCGATTCTCTCGGCTTTCTATCCTTTTTTTATTTCCATTCGAAAGCGCGTTTCGTTTCGCGTAAATATAACGAGTTGGACGCGATTGTATTTATAAAAGGGCTACGATCCCGATAGTGTGCTTCCATTGTTATTTATTTTACTGAATTATAAATTTGGCGTTTGATATTTTTAGGTCTATACATTCAACTGGATACATTGGAACTTTGAAAATATGAATTATTTCACGTGTACTATTGTAATGTACCGTTTTTAAAATACAATTGCGAATAAAAGCATAACATTTTTTTAATTTTCAGTCTACTGTTTGATTAATTTGTTTATTATATAAAAGTACACTGATAAAATAGTGTACCCAACATTTTTTTATTAACTTTTTGCTGATTTTCTAATAAATTGATCAAAATTACATTTTGCATTTTATTACATCGAATATTGTGACCATTATTTTTTGTCATGAACATTTGATACTTCTCTTTACATTTACTTATAGAATTTCATAACTTTTTAATTATTTAAAGTATTTGTTAATATTTATGTAAAAACAATTTTTTTTTCGTATCTTTTTCAGTACATTACAAATAAAAATATTTTTTATAAAATATGTAAATATAAACATATATCGTTTTTTTGCACTTTCATATGTAACGTTTATAGTTACTTACGGTTTCGATATACATTGTTTATATTTTTATTTCTATAGGAAAAATACGAACGAAATAAAAATATCCATTAAAATTTTCTTTCTGTATCTAAACAATTGCGTTTTCAGTGCTTGAACAAAATAAAAGGAATATTAAAAGTTCGTATTATGCGAACGTGTAAAATATTTCACGAACGAGTTGTAAAACGCTCTTCACTCAAGATTTTATTATTAAATTATAAAAATAAATTGTTTACATTTTTTTAACAAAAGAAAACAACTCTAGCTTCAATTGGAAGAAAAATATTTTTTTACAATTCTAAAGTGGTAAATATTGTTATATCTGAAGGATTATACACGGTAGAAAGGAACTTGTTTTAATTTACCTTCCTTTGTAATTATTTTCTTTTTTTTTATTCTTTATTTGTTTTAAATGCGTAAAGTCAAGTTACTTTGTTATTTATGTAAGCTCGATGAATTTTTCAAATGCCATTTATATAGCATTAAAAGCTATTCAAACATAAAATAAATTTATCGACCAAAGATATGAAAAAGTTAAAAAAACTCGATCATACCTCTGAAGTAACATATATGTAAGTAGATACACGCCGAGTCTTGTCAGACACGTCTACTATCACGTTATAAACTTCGATTGGAGTTTTCTCAACTTTCTTATCTGTTAGGAGGTCAAAATTCCTTTTAAAACGAAGATCGTTCAAAGTTCCAGAAAATAGTGCAGGTAGAATCATAAAATATTCCGTATCTTTCTTTAAAAAAAAATATTTTATCTAATATCGTTCGATAATTATTTTCTTCGAAAATTATAAAATAATATTAATTGAATTTCGGTACACTCAATAACTAAACAGGCAACCGATATTTCAAAATACAAAACTTATTTTTTACGTACGTATTTTGTCTAAAAACACTGTACCTAGTTTGTTCTACCAGGTTAAATTTAAATTAAAACTGGTTATATGTATGAAGTAAAAGAGATATTGAATATTTAATCACCGAAGTATTATTCATAAATTAGGTTAAAACAATTTGTACAGTCGTCGTACTGTTTCGTCAAATATATGGCTTACGCCTTAATGCCTCTTTTACAATTTCAAACTTTTTCATTTCGGTTTACTTATTCGTTGGGAATTAAAATTTGTATGTATCTATCTATACACGAATAATTAAAAAGTCCATACACACAAAGTTAAAATATGTAACAAATGCAAATTTTACTACTTTCTTTTGCAAATTGAAGAATTAACGGGCAGATGCGTATAAAGAGGAATTTATTAATAAATAGAAAATATGAAAGCACACGTACCTAATTTGCATCTAATAAATTTCGTATACAGCCGTCTCTTATCAGCAGTTAAAATATTTGTCGACTAATTAATAGAACAGATTTAAAATAAATAAGCAGCCCGATAATAAGGTAAATATGTGAAACGGTAATAAATATTTTATATTATCTAAATATTTCAGTTGTGTCACGTATAAAAAAGTAATTAAATAAAAGATAAAAACATATAGAGCATACGATGCGACAAATAAAATCTTAATTATTACCGCATCGATGCAAACAATACCCCGAATATTATATTTGTTAAAATAAACAAATCTAATCCGAATAGAAAATTGATCTCGAGAATTATAAAATGGAATATTATATTTTTTTAATCACATCAGTATAGTTGTTAGGTATAGGTATATTTGGACTTTTTTTAACAAAGTTAACTACATTAAATAATACTAACGCTAGAACATTGTTCACTTCTCCTATTGATTTTTTAAAAGTGTGCCGAAAAAATATTATTACAATAAGTTCAATAAGTCAACCTTACTAAAAAAATATTTTAGACTATTTTTACGCAAAAACAAAATTAAATGAATATTGATTTTTTAACGAAATTGAATCTACTTCTTTTAAAAAAGCAATACAATAAATTAATATGAAATTATATACTCAAAAGTAGATTTTAATTTTTGTATTAAACTAGAACTAGTTGCAATGAAAGCAAATAATAAACCTTTTAATAGTACATTTATTGAGCTATTGTGTATGATGTATGAGTTTTAAAAAAGGTATCAGACGAATGAAAAAAAAAATCACTGCTGTAAGGATCATACGTATTTAGTTTACATACGCACTGCTACACTTTAAGTCGATTAACAACAGAATCGAAGAATAACAGCGTTAAGCTAGTGTAAAGAGCTTTTATAGGTTCAAATACTTCATTTTTTTAGATGGAAAATCAAAGGTTGACTACTTTTGGTGATTTTAATTAAATCCTTGGCATTCATATTTAAAAAGAGTTTCTGAATAAGATACAATACGATAAAAATTTTAAAATTATTATCAAATATAAAAAAGCATTGGGTTATTAAATGAAGAAAGTAGGTTATATTGGTTAAAAAAGATTAAAAACAATAAAACAAACTACACAAACATTTATAATTGAATAGAAAATATACGTTTTTTATTTATTTATTCGATATTGATTTGAATGAATGTAATAAAAAAAAATTGGAGAATTTAATTTTATTTGATAATATATATGTTATAATATTTGCTTTCGTCAATTTATAATTTATGATGTTATTGCAACTAAGGATTATCTCTATAGAATTCTATTTATTAATTCGTATCTCTTTATTTATTTCACGTTATACCTATAAGCAAATTAAGGAAAATTGCAAAAAAAAAAACGCTTTCTTTCTCATAAATTTTACTTTTCATCTAAGCACGAGTCTGAGAAAATGTATAGGAACGCGATGATTTTTGGATAATAGTAGGAAGAGATGGTAATCCTATATAACGTGTAAAGGCACATCGAAATAGCTTGTTTCCCATACCGAGGTCGATGATAAAAGTAGCCCCAGGAGTCGCTAGAGTATGTGCGCTATCTCTGGTCGATTTGAAATTTTCTTCTAGACTATTTTTATTGCGTTTTAAAAAAATGTGTTCGTTACTTTAAGAAGATTCTATGGAATTTTAGAAAACGATATTTTAACCTTCACCACGTAAAATAAACACGAAAGTCTTACAAAATTGTTAAGACAGTATTAATCCTCCTAATTCGGTAATAACAATCGCCAATGTATTCATCATCATTAGATAAGTTTACTAGTTTAATAACAGAATTTACTGTTTCTCTCATCGCAACTAGTTGAACTGACTAATATATTAGTAAGTTCTACAGGTGTAAACTTTAATTACACCAAACGATGCAGTCATGATAGATATTCATCTATAAAAGTAAGTAGAAAATTATTAATAACTGTTTAGTTGGAAACAAGGCGATTTATATTACAGACTTTCGTTTTACTTTGAATATTAGGTAGACAAGATAAATTAAATTATTTACCTTTAAGTGATTATGAATCATGCGTATGCATTAACATTTACATAAATTCGAAATGTCACTAAAATTGTGTATTTTAATAAAAAAAACTGAATAAACTTACCTTTCGGCGGATTGATCCTCAACGCGGATCTATAAAGATTCTCTTCATTGTACCAGTCAGCATTCCTCATTAGCGTTCTCGCGGACATGCAGCTAAGTAGTACTCCCGTCAAAATAAGAATAAATCTTGCAAGCCTCAAGAGACCTTTTCTCTTTGCAGTATTGTACGAAGTTGAGATGGCCGCACCGACGGCTAAACAGGCACCTATACTCGGTAGGTATAGGATACGCTCAGCGATGACGAAGCCAACGTAGAAGAAAAGATTACTCGCAGGTAGAAATGGGAAGACCAGGAAACCGATTATCGTCAAGAGGGAAGAAGGTACGAGAATACCCCTTGGGACTGGTTGAGCACTTGGTTGACGCGACGAAACCAATTGCTGTTGTTGCTGCTGCTGCTGCTGCTGCTGCTTCTTTTTAGGACAGTGGCATTCGGCGACAGGGCCGTTGTTGTTGTTTGCCGCTCGACAACCGTCGGTGTGGCAAGCGCCTGTGCGTCGACCGGCGCACACTGGACACCGAGAGGATCCTCCCCCCAGTGATCCTGGTGAGGATGGACAACCCGCGTAATTCAGGCTCGTGTAGGAAGACTGTGGTTGCTCTAGGATTGACCTAAACCAACATAAACTTCTTTTACGGGCAATCCTCTTATAAACAAATCATGGACGGGATGTTGCGCAGCCAAAACAGACGTTATGTCGTTGGTTCGTGTTTTTCGACATCGCCGCGGAAAAACTTTAACTTTAAATTTATATGCAATAACTCATGATACATCATCAATATAAATAGAAAATATTTGGTATTTGCATTTGTCAATAAACTCATTGTTTTTAGTAGAAAGTAATATCCACGAAATAAAACGTTTTAAATTGAAATGCTGCGTGTATATTTAGATTGGTCAATTGTTGTTTTTTTAAAAGTTAAAGTTTCGTCGCATAACCTTCCATTATACTAAAATACTAAAAACTTATTGAAATATTCTAATTTTACTATTGATTCTAATATTAAAATATGTAAATAATAATTCTAAGCATAACAAATTGCTTTTCGATTTATTTTCACTCCAAATATCACAATATTGTGTAAAATGACAACTTGAAGTAACGAATAAATTTTGTCCAAGAGTAAAAAAGACATAATCCATTTTAATTAAAAATCGTATAGAATTCATCATTCATCCTAATCTCATTTGTTCTAATTTTGACCACTTTATAGAAGTATCTTTTAACTTTAAGCTATTTAAAGTACGATAAATCTTCTTATACTCTTGATATACTGTTTTAAATAAATTAACCACTCGAAACTACTGGAATATGTATTTTATACTAGCTTAAACTGTATGTGCACGCTCTAATATCGATAAAAAAAATCATTTGAAAGTCAAACTATTCAACATTTCTAAAGGGAATATTGAACAATTATTTTTATTTCCATATATACGGAAGAATAAAGTTTTATGAATATTATAAAAAGTTTTCTTGTTAGTTTTTTTAACGTTAACGGGTAATTGAAAAAAAGACTGTTAAAAAAAAGTCATACACACAGTATTAAATTTTCAATGATCCAACATCGAAAAAATGTCAATCTAATAATCGAACAAGCGCAACATTTATAAGATTTTATGAACTTTTATAAAACTTGCCGTGAAAATGTATATAGAACACCCTCATAAATTACCATCTTAATTGGAAACTACTTTCGAAAACGGAAAAGTTCTGGCAAAGGTTCTAAATAAAAAGGAATAACTTTAATTAAATTCCGTGATTTTCCGAAAACTACGAGTAAGCTTGTAAAAAAAATCGTATAATATTCATATATATATATGTATAAAAAGAAAGTATTAAAAATTAAAGTTTTTCATTGGGCGAGCTAAATCCGACAAAATTTTCATCAATAGTTTTGAAAAGTTACATTTTAAAAGAACAGTCATTGCCGAGTCACACTTCAAGGGCTGATCCCTACCCGCGAAACTCGAAAGTTTCAAAAGCAAGTTTCGAGTTAATTTAAAAGGTGCATGCACCGGTGTTTTTCTCATTTTCAGGAGAAGCGGTAAATAATTTGCATTAGAATTGCGCGTAATTTTACTTGTATTAGGGGTAACTGTAATTTATGAAAGTTTCTTTAGCTTAACGCTGCAATGGCACTTTGTACTACAATTGCATAATTATACAAACGCATTCTATTAAAAGATCTTAAAAGTGAAATAAATCTATGTTTAACTTTATTTTTTTCTATATAATAATTGTTAGATCTATCAGCTACAAAATTATGCGGGATAATTGTAATAAATAATTTTGAAGATTTTCAAAAGTTCACTGCTGCGATATAGTTTTATTTATATGTACAATGTATCCGGTAACAAATGTTTAACTGGATGTAAAATTGTCGATGATTATTTGAATTATTAAAATTGTAACGTTTCTTGGTTAACTAATGTTACTTTCAAATTTTGTAATTAGCAGATTATCTTTTTTTTGGGTGTAAATTCTTAAGCGTACTCATGCATATACATTATTTACATTGTAGCTTTTATTAATTTTAAATTATATATGGAATTTTAACCATTTCTTGTGAAGAATGTAATATATTCCATTAATTGTGCAGAAAAAAAATAATAACATATCAATAGGTTATGGAGGCTAAAAAATATTCTCACTCTTGAATAAATGTTCATTTTTATTAGTTGCGTCGCACTTTAATTTTTTATCTTAGATATTCTTATACATATGTATTTAATAAATATATTCCTAATTATTCGTGGTAAATTTGTCCAACAAAAATGTCTCGAAAGTTGGGAAACTTTAGCCAAAAAATTTACGTGAAAAGTTAAATAAAGTTTTTAACGTATTTAACCTTTGCTCGAAAAAGTTTTAGAGATCACTATTTGTATTATATTTATTTTGAATACGAGTATTGGCACCGAAAACTCTTTTACCTAGAGAAATGTTAAACGTTTGAAAAAAAAAACTAAGAAAACTAAATACCTTGTTCGCAGTCGATGTCCAGGAGCAGGTCGTGCGCGTCTGAGGGCTCGCACTGCCCAAACGACGGCAGCAGTCAGGCCAACATAGAGAAGTATAGACTCGAGATTCCGTGGATCTCGTACGCTTCCGATCAATGGTATCGCGTTCATCGACCAATCGAAGCTCAACGAGCATGGACACAAAAGCATCCCGAGACTCGCTGCTGGTAAATAAAGGAAGGTCAATCCTCGGGTCAATCTCGATGGATGCCTTGCCACTGGATTGTCCGCGCTTGCGAATTCGGGGGCACGACCTCCACCTACGCGGAGTCGACCTAACGTTATGATGGCTAAGCTGCCTGCGACCAACGTTGACGATGGCCATCGGCTTCTCATCTGTAATACCAATCGAAATATCTTTATATATATCTATAGCTGCTTATACATCCATCTGTACACTCGATTACGCAGTTATATAATAATTAAATATTATTATCATTGGTTTCTTTATCTTTTTAAGCTACGAGATAAAGTGACTTTGCACTTTTTATTAAAAGTTCCCCACATTTGACGTTTGTGATTGATCGTTTTTTTTCTTGATTTTTTATTGATATCAGGATAACGCAATTTTGTCTAACATGATTTTCCAAAAATATTACTTCAGATTATTGCAATTTATTGATTGTTACTTGTTATTTATATACTCTGGTGAAACTTATTTTTTTAAGCACATTAATATTTCACACTCGTTCAGCAAAGACACTATTGTGTCATGTTATCTGTAAGACATAAACAAAAAAAGAAACGAAAATAATAATTTACATTCAATTACGTATTATGCAAAAATGTCAAGCGGATGGGGAACGTAATCATCGAGAGTGCCTGTACATTTGTAATTGTAAATAACTACATTGATATACTTTTTCATAATATCGGCTACCAATAAAGAATTTTTTATTATAATTTTTATTACGAAACTTTTCCTATACACACCACATATTTATACTACCTTTCAAATAAATTCTTTGTTTCATACACAAAACAGTGTATCATCCGAGCACATTATCTGTTTTATTTCTGTTCAATGTTTTATTATTATTATCCTAAATTTTATAACAACACTTTTTCAACATAACTTTACCTACATCCAATCTTAAAAAAAATATCTTATCTTTGTATTTAACATTATATTTTTTGTATAAGAATTCGTTTTTTAAATAAGTTCTTTAACCGCATTTGACAATAAAGTTAAATAAGTATATGTATACATCTTTCTGCTCTAACGAAAAGAAAATAGTTTTAAATGAAAAAAATTTAATTTAAAATAAATGGTTAGACATGTTTTGAATCAAGATGTATACTTTTGATTTAATATTCCTACAGTAAAAAAAAATCTTTTTGACTTTAGTCTCGGCTTTTTCAGCGTATTCTCAATGACTCTGCAAACTCAAATAAGATAAATATTCACTCAAATAGATGTTGATTTCACTTCGTGATAAGAAATGAGGTTTGCAAAAATGTGCCTTACATTTTAGTAAACGAAATAAAAAAAGGATTTCATATGTATAAAATGTATTGTAAGCAAAAAAAGTATATTTAAGTATAATATTAACATTAATAAATTATTAATAACTACACATATTGATATACATTACGTTAAATTTAAATTTTAAGTTTAATTGGTTTTAATAACGACACACATAAGTTTTCAATATTATAGATTTTAACCCACTTTCCATACATAAAAATACTTTTATTTAGTAACAGTAAAATTTAAATCGTTAAATCTTATTCAATTATTTATAATAAATTTGATACTTCTTGATATCAATGTAATTCAATTATAATTACGTCAGGTTTAATAAAACAGGACAAAACGAGTAAAAATTAAATTTTATAGAACCATTTAACGACAATACAATGTTATAAGGATTATTCTAAATTAAAATTCTAAATTAAAATACAATATTATAATAAATAACTATGGTAATTAAAAGAATAAGAAAAAAAGGTATAGTTAACTCGGAGTTATATCTATTTAAATGTATATATTAAAATATGAAACTAAATTAATTGTAAATGAAAAAGTTTGTTTAGTATATCTAATAGCGGGATTGCATACGAAATGTTCCTGCAAAACACAAATCTTCTTTGCTTTGTGTAACCCAGAAATTGAATCGATTTCTAACCGAGTAAAAGAAAAAACGAAAATCTACCGTACCGTATACGTTGGATTCCATTCGTTAAGTAAAACAGTTGGGAATCCCGAGAAACGTTCAATTCTAAACCGAAAGGAAAAGCCAAGCCAACAAATCAGAGTCACACGGTGAATAAATGAGACGCACCTTGCGCAAAAGCGCTTCGCTGTGGCAAAAGTCCCAAAGGAGGCATAGCGCTAGAGAAGAGATCCCAGTCTCCTTTGCAAGCGTCGCCAGGACCGAGAATAGAAGAGTGAGAAGTAGATGTAGAACCGGCCGACTTCGTTCGTAATGTGCTACGTAAGAAAGGAATGCACCTTCCGCGAAGAGACAAGCGAGCAAATCAGCTCGACCGACGATACCAGCTACTGCTTCACTATGAATTGGGTGCACGGCGAACAGTAATCCTGCTATCGCTTGTGCTAAAGTTTGACCTGGTAATACCTGAAATACAAAGAAAACATTTATCAGTTGATATTTAACAAATCCCTTTTCGGGTAACGCAGGCAAAGAAATAACACTTTAACATGGTAAAATAAAAAACATATTGTATCGCAATTTAAAGTCCTTTCCCACGGTATTTCAAGAACGTCTTGAATGATCGATCCGACATTCGGATACTACATTCCTAACCGACGAATTATTAACCTCCTTACCATCGTATGTATATTAATATTCAATAAATCCATTTACAATTTTGATAAATTGTGATTCTTGGTTTATTAAAATTACAATTTAAATTAACTACACTTTGATCAAAATATAATTGTTTGCGTCTGCGTTAAAATAACAATTTTTAGAAAAAATAATATTTTATATTAAATTTAACGAAAATCACAAGAATATTGCCCTTCGTTGTGAAGTAATTTATAATTGTACCAAGTTTTAAGGTGCTTTGTATAGTAGTTAATGAGATTAATTCTTTTTAAAATATTAGTTGATCTGTTTTAATGCTTAAAATATATTAAATTGCATAAACTACTACACCTATCACCTTGAAACTTCGCACAATTACAGATTGCATCGTTATGAAGGACATTCTTCTCTTAATTTTCCTTAAATTTTAAATTTTGTAAAAACATTAATTTTTACTTCGTATCTTAAGAAATAAAAAATAATTTCGCAAGACTAAAATTATTTAGATACAATTAACAAATTTGATAAATTCATATCGCATGATTCAGTAACCATTTGAAATAAAGATGGTATTATCAATATAACTATAAATCTTGGCTACATTTGCAGCAATAAATTCTCATTAAATTATAAAATTATGTAAATGAAATACCCTTGTTAATATTCACTGTTTCTATAAAATCAAGTAAATTAATTGTTCTTAAGAAAATGAATATACAATTCCATTTGAACATATTGAAAGTATTAGGTGTCCTATACTCAAACAAAAGCTTATCTTTTGAACCTTTAAAGAAAAATGACCTTTCTTCCTATTGTAACTTGCAGAAAGATATCTTTTATTTGCAATAGGTCTACTCTTATTTCTCTCATTGTAGTACTAACAAGGTGCTGAGACATATGTTTTGGTTCTTTTCTTTCTAGGACTGTTTCAATCGGACTGTGTGTGCAAAAAATAAAACAAAAAGTATTTTCTTCATCCATCTGAATTGTTCCAAGTATAAATATATGCGTTAAGTTCATTTTACATTACGTAAAAATCTTGCACGCGGATTTAATGTTTTTTAAAGTATGTAACTTTGTATAACTGTATTATTATGGGATATCAAAAACTGAAAAAAGAAGAGTAAATATTAGAGGATATCTTAAATCCTTCAGTAGAAAACATTTGGCAGGTTTTAATTAATGTAACACTTGATACATTTTTCTTGATATAATAGTAGTTAATTGTTAATTGTATGATATATATCATAATAACTATTATCCTCAAATATTTTACATTTTCGATAAACTCAAATTTATTTGATCGACCTTAATTTAAGGTACCACCTGGAACACTATTGAATTTTCTTCCAAATATAACTGCTTTTGTTTTCAAGTTATTTAATAATAGCCCTAATTTTTATTTTACTTTGTTTATAACGGATGCTTTTCTTGTACCTACCTACCAATCTAATAAGGGCGGTGCGTTATTAGATCTTATGCTCTTTTCTATAATTTCTTTATCTTTCTTAATTTGATCTCTGAATATTAATACACGAGTAGGCAGATAAAATATAATGTCAAGATGAGAAAAAGAACATTTTTCTTATAACTTTTATTTACATTGAAAAGTTATTTCAAGATTTTGAGTTTACTTTAAAAATATAAGTGAATTCTGATCGCTCGTGGAATATAAAATAAGCACACAATATTTCCTCAAATGAATCATTTAAACCAATACCTGATTTTGGCTTAATGTATAATGCAAATCAAGAATAAGAAATACATTTTCTTTACAAAAAAAAGTCTCATAACCTCATATGTGCAACGTTTAAAATTAATAATCGTAACTGATACACAATTGGCATATGCACCCATTATACTCCACGCAACTTAATACGTTTACTGAAAAAATTACTTAATACATTTAAGTAACTTAATACATTTGATGAATTTTATCTTTGAAAAAATGGTGTTAATTTAGTATATGGAATAAATATCGACGAAAATATTTGAATAAATAATTTAATTGATTTTTCTTCGTTAAGCTATAATTATAATTAGATCAAGAATATGTATCGTAAGGATTAAACAAATCACACACGAATCTTTCGAATAAGAATATGTATTATTTATTTATATACTATCATCATTAATATTGATCATATTAACAACAAATATGAAGACCACAATTTCTGTTCATTAGATACTTTTTCACGGAATATCTAATGGTATTAATTTACTCCACAGGTCACTAAAATAGAATAAGCAATTAATACGGTCGTAATCTAGTTCACATTGACATATATTATTTTGAATGTACAATTTACATGAGGCCACATTATTACGATGAGTATAATTAAACGTTAATTACAATGAAAATATTTCCTGGTTATATCTATCGATTTTTTTTTCTACATGTGTATTTTATTATTCATCGTGCATCATTCAACAGTTTTAAATGTAGCAATTATTTATTTATATATCACAGATTAATGTTAATGGTTTCAATAGCACCGTATATTAGTTATTTAAATTTGGGCGGATACGTGCATATCTCTAATTTAAAAATTAAATTTTTTTTTAACCGTCTGACATATATCGCAGATGAATTATTTTAAAAATTGACTTATTTTTTCAAAAAGAATTTTTTGTAAATACTTAGGTAAACAGTATCATATTAAAAAATTGCCCTATTGACATTATTTATATCTTTTTCCCATTTTCAACGACTATATTTATCAACCATGTGACGTATCCTCATTCATAGCGAGGGGAGGGGGCTTAAAATGTGTATTTACTCCAATATCGTCAATATTTATTTTTATACCGTACAAAATTTTAAAAAGATTTATTTACCTATCGTTTTCATTTTTTTCAGTTTTTAAATTTTCTGTCGAAATTTTAAATTTCATTTCCCCTTTACCGGCCGTCAGTAAAAAGCTATAGATCGCGAATGTAACAATAAATTGCACAATTGAAAATTTTTTATTACTTTAACAGCGTGAATTATTATTTTTATTTATTATATATTTCAAGCATAAAACGTATTCAAATTGGTTGAGGAACCGACAAGTTTTATCTAATTAGTGCGGTAAAAGACTTTCGCAACAATTGAAACACCTGACTTATAGCCGTAACCGTAGCTTAATTGAATATTTAAGTAGTAAGAGTACGGGTTTAGTCAGACATACTTCGACTATTGTTAGAGCTACAAGGTTTATTATCTTTCTTTTTCAAATATTAGATGACTTTTTAAAACTCGTTTATTGAAACACTGTTTTTACTTCAAAAATAGATTATTTATTCATTTAAATTAGCTGAATAGAACTTGTATAGAAGGTTAAAAAAGTGTACATGAAAGAAAATAAAGTTTTCTCCCGCGTATAACTGAATAAATTTAGATTTTTTAAAAATGTACCCTCGACATTATAATAAGTTTTAATTATGATAATTAAACTCGGTAGAAACTTCTTGTACTTTATGAAAGTACGAGGAAAAAAAATACTTTTATTATAGCTCAAATAACTTTCGAAAATAAATGGCAAATTTATTATCCTTCCCTATAAACTCTGATATAAATTTAACCCTCAGCCATAGCAAAGATTTATAATTTATTCTTTAAAATGAAAAAAATACACGCGTAAAATCCAAGCCGTAAACTTACGCAGCACGTAATTTATTAGATTATACATGTTGTAATTTCTATAACAGGTATGATTCTAAAACCACGCACAAACCTTTTTATTGTATGAGTTATACGAGGTTGCTCAATGTCACATATACGTGTGTGTGTTTGCGTGTATGTGTGTGCCACGAATGAAAGAAAAAACTTACATATCCAAATTATACATGGTCGTAAACTTTTTGGATTTCCGCGAAAACTTTTAAACTTCCATGTGTGTTATAATACTATTTTGCATCAGCAGAAAAACTTTTTACTAATCCATTCTTTTAACAATTGGGACAACAATTTGTGACTACAAATTTTCCCTCCAACTTTATATTATTACAAACGATTTTTTTTAAATCATTGCAGTTTTCCGCGCATTTTTTTGAATTTTATAATTTTTATGAATTTACTTGTCACGTAAATAAATAAATGTAAATTTTTGTGTTTACTCTTTAGTCCGCTACATTTTATTTTCGATCCATTCGTTATTTATGAATACTAAAAAATATAATAAGACTCATATATGAATGTTCTTAAAGAATTAAAAGAAAAATAAGTTTCCAGTAGTATAAAAATTGAAAGATACATTTTTATTTAGTCGTGTGACAGTATAAAAAATTAAATAAAACAGAACGTTTCGATTTATTGGTAAATATTGCACTTTTTTAACGGAAAGCTACAAAAATTTACATTTATCATAAAACATTGTTTAGTATCAGAAACTTCGATATATGATTCTAAAAAATAACTTTTACAAATCTTGCTGTATAAATATCTCGTATAAACTATAGACCATTTGTTCTATAAAAGGTTATACAACTGATTTATATTTCAATATCATTGATTAATAATTTAATACGTGAAAAGTGTCTCGAACATAAATTAATATTTAAATTATTCTACGATACGTTTCCAGGTTATCTAAAATAAAACATACATGTGTTGAACACTATTTTATACGTAATTCAAGACGTCAACTCTATCAAATTCATTTGATTATTCTATTCGATTTACATCCAAAATCAACATCTTTCATTATTCAACATTTGGTTCACATGTAATATACAGATGTAGTTCCATGGATCCGAGGTTAGGTCAGCAAGACATTTCTAAATATAATTTAAATATGCTGAATTATAAAAAACAATAGGTTAAATAATAATTTAATAAACTTAAGTAAAAAAGTATAAATGAAATCTATTACAGTTAGAAATTTATAATGGATATTGACCATTTGCTATGTATTTATATCTGCACTACTTTTTGTTTATAAATATCACCTCAAATGTTGATTTACATCAGATGGTTCTGAAATATATATTTAATTGTACATGTACTATTGCAATTTGTAGTAAATCTGCTGTTTATTCGAGATCGATGAAATTCGACTTACATTAATAATATTAAGTTTATTTTGTCGTTGATAAATATAAAATAAATATTTACTTTATGTAATATTCAACCAAGAAAATTACCCTGACACAGTATAGCGAGAACTAAAATTTTATTTATATATCTGGTATCCTTAATATTCGATAATAATAAGCAATTTGTAACAATAAAGATAATTGCGTAGTATAATAATGGGGGTATAACTACCAAATAGCTCGAAAACCCGAATGGCCTGGATAATATTTTTTTTAAAAGAAAATAAAAATAGAAAGTAATAGCCTTAAATTGCGAGATGAAACGAGCTGATATCTCAATTCGTTCTAAAATTACATGTGATTGAACAGCACGAAATGTGTACAATCTTTTTCATCATCTTCAATCATTCATAAGTTGGAAAGATAATCGGGATAAGAATTTATTTTATCAAAAATAAATATTCATTTTAATATGCTATATATGCGTGTAAGTAAACTTATATATTTTTTTTTATTTTCAGACGATAATTATAGAAAGAGTATTGAAAGAAACCATTACCATTTGAAATCTGACTATTTATCAAACGGAAACAAAGTGTTGTATCATAAATTGTCAAGAAATTACTACTTTGCTGCGCAGTTACACTTCAACTTATAATTCTCTTTATTTTTGCTTTGAGCAATTTGAAAAAAAAGGAAAACGTTTCATATTTGCAATCTGATTCTAGATTTGTAACAATAAAATGTAATTCGACATTGGTAATTTGATCCAATGAGTTCTAAATCCTGAAATATCAGTTGGATTTTTTTTTTCCGAGATGTGGTGTTATATTATGAAAAATCGATCTCTATATTATTAACCATATATCCTCATTTAGTCACCCTAGTTCTTAGAGTCCCAAGCCTATTGGGTTCAATCTAGACTTTTCGTACTTCATCTTTGGTTATCAAACATTTTTCAAAATCAGATAAAAATCCAATTATTCCATATGTATTAGATTATTTACCTCGAAAAATTCTGCACTCCGTCTTTTTTAATTAATTATACAGTTTATTATAAATTTTAATCAATACGAACAATGTTATTTTATTTAATTATTCGAAATAATTAATGAAAATATAATATATCTTTGTAATGTTAATATTCAGTAACTAAATTTAGAAATATTGTAAACATCGTATTTTAATAACAAATATAATATTGTATCTTATTAACCTGTTTAGTTAATATTACGGTATACGTCAATCCTTCAAAAGGTAAGACACTTTACGAGCCAAGGATTTGTGATCGAATCCCTGGTAGTCTGATTTTTCGAAAATTAATTAACTATCTCATCATTCCGAATATCATCGATGTACAACCTTGTCTTGTGCATATTATAGAGTTACAAGCTTATTAAAAGGATATAATGATATATACGTTCCATTAAAATATTGTTAATTAAAATATCTGTTTACATTATTTAAATGATTTATAATTAATTTGGTTGTTAAATAAAATTAGTTATTAATTAAATTTTGATTTGACTATATTAAATAAATTCATTATGCGTTTTTTTAAGTTCAATAAAAAATACACTAATTTTGTATGTTTATGTTAATTTTTCAATATATTATTAAAATTATAACTGAATGTTTTTTAATTTATACTGTGGATCTTTAAAAAGAATATGTAAAACAATGTCATAAAATTATGCGCAGCTTGTACTACGATATAGAAATATTCTTATTGAAGCTGCTATTCAAGCAGCTCAAGTTTAAGAATGGATACCGTACAATCTGTTTTTTTTTCTAACAAATTTCGTCTGTTGCATTATACTCCAAAGTACAGTAGAGTTTTAAAAAAAAATCAACAGAATACTTTTTGATATCGTGAAGTTGTAACAAACATTACTTAAAAATTGTATTCTTTTCAACAGTAGTATGAACAAACATATATATATATATAATTTTCTTTACAAATTACGATACAACAGTTAACAAATTATGCAAATCACTTTCAAATACAGTTTGTAAACTCAATTACACATAATTTATATACAAATCATACAAAACGTTTCTACATGGCAACAAACTTCAGTTTACGTACAATTTCCCTAAATTGAATATACCTGACCTTCTCATAAATTTCACCCTATTCTCGAAAATTCTTGAATAAAGAAAATTTATTTAATGTTTATCCCGTTATTATTTCTTTCTCTCCGTATAATAAAAACTGTAGTGAAACAAACAAACAAAAAATAGGGAAAATAAAATACAGGAATATTCTTTTACTCATTATGCGTAAATGTAATTAATGTATATAAAAGAGTTACTTGGAGTAATAAAAAGGATAATAATAAGTTAATTGCATACGTACGAAGGAACAATATGGTACTCATCAGCTCGAAACTAATCTGATCTATATACAAGAGTAAACATTTCATTCCATTAGTGTATTTTGTCATTTCCATGAAAACTGGATTATCATTTGGACATACACCTATAAGAGACTATAATAAATGTCCTTTATACCGGTTTATAGAGTAATAATTTAGTTCAATGGGATGGACATACTCTCTTTTTCTCTCTCTCTCTCTTGCCCTCATCAAAGACTATCTCAATTACATTTTCCAAGACCTATCTCTTCTTTATTCTTTTATTTGACATGAAAAGAAAAATTGCTTGCTATATCTATCAAAGAATCATTTGCCGACACTGCACTAATTCTATACATGTATAAACATATGCGAGTGTGTGTCCGTGCGTGTATGCGCGTGCGTGAGTATATATTTACAACCGAGTGTATGGTTTATTATCGTTTTTAAAAGTTTACTCTCGCGATTCGGTAAAAGATCATTCTATGATTAATGAAAATCAAGATTTTATTTTTTAAAGAGTATATATATATATTTCATGCGTTTAAATCAATTTATTGGTTTATTCGAGCGGATTAACATTCATGGTAAAAGACCGCTCATAAACATCGATTTTTGGTATTGACCACTGATCCATTTCTGATCGAATAAAATATTTATCGTAGCATAAAAATATGACATATTTTAAATAATATATATATATACACATTCGTATATGTGTTTTTCGCTTTTTTCAATTACTATATACGGGTATAATTGCTTATCAATTTTTAAAGCGAATTACGAAATATTATTAAAAAAATGTTAATACATTTTCAATAAATATATAATTTTTTATTTAAAGAGCTATAGGTATTTTCTTATTAATTTCTTTATCGTTTTACGTAGATCTATTTTTATCTTGTACATTGATACCTCAAATTTAACTAGATAGAAAACCAGAAACAGCCGATATATAGGTAGTAAAGTTATCAAATTAACACAGATATCAGTATATCCTAAGACGCAGAATTAGTAGATGAATACAGAATATAGTCATACTACTTGCATATAATACGAAGATATAGGGTAACAAACCCAATTACTGCGGTTTTCGAGCAATTCCTAGTAACTCACTCTAGAACTTAAGAACCATTAAAAATTTCGATGAATAGTATAATGTCTCTTTATACACTGCATTGAAACCTAATTTACAATAATAATATTATAAAAGAAAATTACATAATTTTTATTAATTTTCCATGAATTTACTTTACCGAAATATATTCGTAATTATCCTTTATGCAATGAAATATTCGCAAATGATTATTGAAAACCAATTTGGTAACACCTTGGAAATAAAATCCTTTGAAACTGTTTTCAACAAGAAAACGTTTTAACAGACGTTCAAGCCCTAGTAGAAATTGCACCATAAATGAAACGTATTTAGCCCAGAAATTGGCCATTAGCATACAATGGCTATAGTAGGGAGATGATTTTAATTATACTCAGTCACGAAAGATGAGATATATATATATGGCTTACTCGAAGAAATAATGTCTTCTTAAGAATTCTTGATCTTTATACAAAATCTGTTTATCTATTTAATGAAATTTAATTACTTTTATCGTAATAATTTTTAATCTATTTTAAAAATTGTATATATGTCATTTGTCACTTATATTACGCGATTTGTATCACTTATTCACGGAATAAATCTAAATTATCATGAATTTTATACCACGATCAAGAAATATAATTAAGTAAGACATTTTCAATTAATTATTAATAATAAAAATTTATTGAACTTGCATCGATCATGCAATATAAATTTAAAACTTTTCCGATCAACGTCCAGCAAATTACAAATAATTAATGTAATTATTATTTATAGTTTAATAACGGTAATTAAAACGTTAGTAATTGATGTATTAATCCTTTGCAAGTCAATTGTGGTCTAAATAGTCAAATTTACGAAACTTTAAACAATGCGTTGTTGTAGTTTCTCAACCAATAATAGTTTTTTAGTTAACTAATCAACCTTTTGAAACTGGCAACATACGGTGAAAGTTACAAGTTTTCGACGTACACACGCGTCGTTTATTCGCTTAATGAATTTATTAGAATTTGAAGCTGCCATTGTTAAAAAACTAGATAAAGATAAATATATTTTTAAATATATTTATTTGGTTTCAAACGCAAACAATGGATGTCGACGTTTGGAATATTAAAAATACTGTGTACAATGTGGGAATTATTTTTTTCCTGCAATTGTGTGCAAACATTTTGACTTTGATTTAATTATATACTGTAGCATCTGGACATCGAGTGACGGAAGTCTGAAATATGTATTAACGCGAAGGGAAGAAAAACGAAATGTAAAAGTTTGAAGTGATGTAGGATGGAATATTTATAATAATAGTGACCTTCTTGGCGATCCTAACGACGAGAGCCGTGCAGAGGGCGTGGAGGAGAACGTTGACCAGGTGATAGCCAAGCGGCTCGAGGCCGCCCAGGAGGTAATTCAGTCGGTAAGTGGCCACGCAGAGCGGTCGATAGCTGCCATGGGAGCCGCGCTCCCGCAGCGGCGTACCCCAAAAGTCATTTTCCAGGAGCTTCGACCACGGTGTGCTCGGCTTCAGGTCCGCATTCGTCAGTATCGCGCGCCTGTAACAGAATACCCACACGTATATATATAGAGAGAGTAACACACATACACACACACACATACGTTTACTCTCCTCGAGCAGCTTGCATCTATACGTTACGCGAGAATATACCCTACTCGTATTTTCTTATGAGACTTGGTGTTATATACCTCATCGCTCTTTTCAACCTGCTTCAAAATGCCTGCTCTTTTCTTATATTTAAATTTTTCGATGAATAACTTTTCCACATATAATACACACCTACTTTTAGTAAATTAGATGTACAAGAAATTTTAGCTGCTTTATCCTCTATAAATATGTATGTATAAATGATTAAACGATTTCTACAATATTTGTACTTTTTTTGTAACTTTACATAGCAATGATAATCATTGTAACGGTAACGACGTAACTATATGTATAACCATGTAATATTTCAAGTTTACTCAAATTTTTAGCGTCTTGTTACAGTAAAATTTTACGCCGGTATACCACTGCAATAAGCGTAAAAATTGACCATCGTCTCGCGCTTATCCGAGGATAAATTTTAATGAAAAATTTTCCGCTTGTATTAAACACATTTTCATACATGCGACGTGAAAAGACTTTTGTACTCTGAACATAACATTACGACGTGGAATTTTTTTTAATTTTCTGTTGAAAACTGCGAAATTAAACAGACTTTTTTTAACAATAAAATTGCTAGAACTATACATTCTGATTTTATATAAATCTTATAAGCGCTCAGTTTCATGTTTTACACAAATTGAATATTTTATCGTCCATTTATGATTAATCGAATAGATTTCAAATGTGATTTCCATGTTTGATTTTGAAGATGCGTATAATTATTACACGCTTTTTATGTAGAACAAATATGCGTGTATGTAAAAAAGAAGACTATAAAACGTGAATGTAAAATATAAGTAATAAATCTAAAATACAGTATAAGGTAATAAAAACTATGTATGGGAAAAAAATGTAAAATAAATGTGTAAACTATACACTGTAAAATAAATGTCGCGTACATAACGCAAATTTATAAGAAATAAGCTGTTTCAAAATTATTATTTTTTTTTTTATTTTTTAATAAAATTACGTACGTATATGTTATAAAATATAATTTTTAACTGTGATATTTACAAATTGAGTATAGTTTTCGAGTATGTAGTATACCTTTTGTGTGTATATATGTATAATGAGAATTTATTTTTGGTAAACAGCCAAACGGACTACAAATATCTCTAAATGTATAGATCGTATTCTATTGGAATAAATTTGATAACAAACAAGTTCTCGAAGTGAATTTTTTATCTCAAGACGTATACACTGAAAGATTTTTAAGTTGAGAGAAATGTAGAGATCACTTAGAATGTAGAAATCCAGTATATACTACAAGTGTCATAACATATCGAACTTCGGCTCAGACTTGGAAAATTACCATCAATATGAAAGTTTTTCCTTTCGTTAGGGATCACTGACTATTCACTTTAAAATGAAATTTTTATTAGTCAGAAAGATATAAGCTGACTTTCGAAAGCTTGAAATAAAAGTATCTTATTATTTTTTCATACTTTAAAAGGGGACTTTTTTTTATCTATATATTCAATGCTGTAATAGTCAATAAATCAATTTGTATTTTTATTTTTTGATCAATCGTATATTATCGCAAAAGGTTATCTTTTTAGGGCGTTTTTAAATACTCGCAATATTATTATATTTATTATCGTGTCAAGCAAGTATCTTAAAATAATGTGAGACGTTGCTTAATTATTAATAGATGCTCTAATATTTTACATAGTAATATTTACATTTTAATAACCTCGTAACTGATAACTTTGTAAAATTTTACTTACTTTTTTTATAACAGTTTCAAAGTAAGATTAAGTGGTGTGCTTCTCTTTTGTTATTCGATAGTATTAGAAGCGCTGACCTGATTTTAATCTTATCGACAAATTTAGTTACATGAATTTTATTTTTTCTTTTTTTAAAATTATATTCAATATGATTATTTGAATGAAATACATCTTAAAAAGTATTTTATTCAAATAATCATATAGAATTTTATTAATGGATTTTTTTTCTTTTAAAGTGCACGTTTATTAATAAGACTATAAAAGATCAAAATGTACATTATAAAATACATTTTTGAAGGGAAAATATTCGTTCTGGTTTGGAATATATACCATATATTTGAGATAGTTAACCCATTTCTTCTCAGAATTCTTTTTCTATATATTTTCCATAACCACTATTCAAATTTAAAGTAAAATCAATATTAACAACTTTTATGATGATGAACGTCAACTTTTTATTATCTTTTTCGAATTCCGTGTATATTTTGCATTGTTTAAACTTTACACATTAATTTCGTTGAAAAGTAATGTTTTATATTCCATCATTCATAACAATAAACTGAAATTTTGTTGTTTCATAATATAGAAGCCTCTATAGACTAGGATCGTTCACAGCATAGTTTATACAGAGTTTCACTACAAAATTTAAAAATAATTCAAAAGCAGAATCAGAAAATGACCTAGTTCTTTTTTTTTACAATAGGCTGACTTAATCATTCAATCGTTATTACTTTTTAACCATCCCATTTGCCATTCCAATTCCCTCTCCTTTTTCTTGTTAAAATCTATTCGTAAAAAGAAAAAAGAAAAATTATCTGATTTATGCACTCGTAGCTGTAAAACCTAGTCGTGCGATCTAGAAGCCAAGGTAAAATGTAGAAGGAAAAGGAAAAAGAAATTCGCTTAGAATTGACAGAAATGACAATGATGCCGATACAAAAACATAGAAGAGGCAATAATTTAAAATTCACCATCGCAAGATGTCAATTTGGCTCCGTCAGCGATAAATTCGATCGTAACTGCTTAAAGAAGGATCTCTGCGAGAAGAGGTCGTAAACTGAAATTATTGACGAACCTCCCCCTTTTACTTTAACCCTCCCCAAAGTTTCATTACAAGCTGAATCAACGATTTGACGAAAAAATACCGGGGTTGGTGTATCTCCTCCCTCCTCCTTTCCACCGAAAAAGAAAAATTTAAACCGATCTTCATCCATTCTGTATATATATATATACATTCACCATAGAAAGAAAAAAAATCATTCGCTCTTTTTTTTAGATGCGGAGAATCGATTCGCTTCAAGTCGAGGAACTTTATGAGTAGCGCGTTCGAAAATAAAAATGGAGCTGCGCGCTTAATTTTTCCATGCGACAAGGGCGGACTTGCCCCTACTTTTCGTTCTCCCTCTCTCTCTCTCTCTCTCTCACGGCTATGTATGTGTGTAGGATATACGGTCTCGTTTTTACACGAGGCCGAGTTTCGTCTATACCCCGGGAGAATAGATTTTTCCTTACGGAGGAGAGAAGCGAAGAGGGGGGGATGGTACGTGAAAAACGGACCTCGCGCGCTGAATTTTCTTCCGGAGGGGATAGCCGAGAGTCACACTCTATTGGAGGAGTGAAAGGCAATCGATCAATTCGACTTGCAAGTCAAGAAGTGAAATTTTTGTTTTACACGCGTTCACTTGATGGAAAAGGGTCTTTGCACACACACACACACACACATATACCTATATATATTTTCTCCTTCATTTATCTTTAGGACGAGGATATAACTTAATGTTGCCTTTGTTCAAATGTCTAATATAATTTAACTGTGATTTAATCATAAAATCCTATATTTTCGTATTTGTTACTCTTATGCTTTTTGACTAGACGGTGACTGCGCTTCGCCGGATAAGGGCGATAACGTTATTAGTCAAACGCTATAAGGAATACCAAAACGTCTTGGGTCGCCCTCGTGCACAAGAGACATTCGCATTTTTCCTACATATAGACTATAGACTAAGCTAATGTCCCGATGCGCTGGCACATCCACGTCAACTCTCCCGTCTACCCCAGAGCTATATATTTACATAACAATAAAAACCGAACGTACAATAAATACAGTTAAGTTGTTCAATTTTGTTGCAGCCAGTATTACAGTTGTGTACTCTCTATACTTATAAATTTTTATACACCTTACGATTACTCGCTGGATCTATATAGGCGTTGACCACCATTTTTAATCCATCCGTTCCGCGGAAGCATTTTTAACCTCAATTACCCTTAATATTATCGGATTTTAATTTACATAATTGATGCTCTCGATAACAAAAATAAAATTGGTAGAATATTTCATTAAAAAGAAAAAAAAAAAAAAGAAAAGCAGGCTACTGCCGGAGGAGCGGGATCAGCGTAAATGATCGATGTGCCTGTACTTACGAATTCAACTGGAATAATTAATTCGCATTAAACATACTTAGAGAGTGTAAGATGTGCAACTTGGGACATTGTAGAGTCATCGGTAGTAATGCGGGAGTGCACCTTGTAAGCAGATTCGCGGACATTCGGTTCACACGTCGAGCACAACCAACCGAGTAGGAGAGGGGTGGTGTAAGGTGCAGAGTCACTGTACTGCCGCACGCGTGAACCTACAGGATATCGTTGCTTTTCCTTTTCGTGTGCGTGTCTCCGGAGGACGTGCGCACCCACACACCCACACACATACTTAGAGAGACGATGCGCACGTGTTAGTGTTCCTTCCCTTCGTCGGCTATACTTGAGTATGCTGGTCGCCCTGGGAGTCGTGTCGTGTGATGGTGATGTGTCGGAGTGTACTGTCTACGACTGCTAGTCGCCATCCTTTATCATTCTCGAAAAACATCAAAGACACGTTGTTCTTTATATCTTATATATTAATCCGATATTCTTATACATCTTCACATATATACGTATATATGGATATGTGGAATCGCCATTTTAATCTATTTTTTCGAAAAAAATATGTATCACTTACGTTACTATAATGTATTATTATACATATATATATGTATAAAGAAAATCACGTTGGAATATCATTTTTTTGTTATACACTGACGGTTGATTATTTCAGCAATACACTGAGAAAAATTTTTTAGCAAAAATTACTATTTTAATGGAAATTTTCTAAAGGACTGAGCGTTCTATTTTCTCATACGTATATATATTTGCATAAGACGTTTAAATTAAATAATAATATACGATGTTAAATATAATTCTGTATTAGTTTCTAGACGTCACTTTATAAATAAATTTGAACTAATTGGATTATAAACTGTCGTGAAGTAATATAATATATTAAATTAACGAATTATCTTTTTAGATAAATACGAGAGTTAGACTTGAGAAAATATTTATTCAGGTCGATGACAAATGTAGTGCATACATTTAGCGATTAGAATTTTTTTTTTTTATTAAATACGCGGTTATTTAATTCGCGTATAAATTTGATAATTTTAATTAAATCGCAAAAAGTATTTTAATCTACAATCTTTAATTCAATTATTTTTAACATATTATACCGTAGAACACTTAAAAATAAACAACTATATATATTCTCTCTGGAATGCTATTTGAAAGGGAAAAAAAATAATTTCATCGACACGTACAATCAATTCGTAATTTTAAGGCAATATCACTTTTAAAATTTAAATTTTAAATTTCGAGAATTCAGTTATATATTTCGTGCGGATTATTCAAGAAATGTCACGTGTTTTCTCCTCCTCCCTCCTCCTATATATGCGTTAGAAAATTGTTTTTGTAATATCGATTTAACGTCAACTATTTTCTTCCCTTTTTCATTTCTTTCATTCTCGATTTTCGTATACCATCCCTATATGTGTATATATATATATAATTAATTTTTATAAATTTTACTTCTTTCACCAACTTCGAGATATATATCTATGAAGAACGTTTGAATGAAATAAAATACTCAAGAGTATGGATATATCTATATACACACGATGTGAATAATTATTCAAGAGTATCAGAAAAAGTACTTAATATAATTTTCCGATCTGATGTCTCTCAAAGTTCTCTAGTTTAATCTTATTGCGCGATTTTTACTTTATGTCACCGCTACTTTCAAGGCACAAAACTTTTTCAATAATTGGACATGAAATATTACCATACCCGTAACTCGTAAATAAAATCTTTATATATATAAGAGAAAATCCGTTTTTTTTTTCACGATTCAACTGATTTCTTTCGCTTCTAAAGAATTTTCTCTTTTGATATGTGAAAAAAAAAATTTCTTGTACGCATAGGTATTTTTAATATAGATACATTTCGATATACGTATTTCGATTTACAAATATAATCAAATCTAATATATAATCAAATCTAATATATACAACTGAACCTTTGGAAATAAGTTAGAGATAACAATTATTTAAGTAGAAAAGAAATTCATTGTTTTAATGCTGCACGATAAAAAGAAATTTTCCGTGTAATTAACCAAAGTATTTAATTAAAATCCCGTGCAATTGCCTTTTACAGTAAATATAACTACATACCGCGTGTGTATATACGCCACTCGTACAACAACTGGCTCATACGATTGAAAAGATTTGCGTATATGTAGTCCACTTTAGACGTTAAAATTAAATTTGCTAATCAATACCACCTGTCGGAATTATAATAGATGTTTGATCGAAATGATATTTTATCGAAAAAATTAAATTTGAAGCACCTTTACTATACTGTACAGATATATTGGATTCAGAGAATTCATAAGTAAATTTACTTGGTGATTATGTGTAAAGAAATTTTGCGATGGTTGAAATATTAAATAACTAATATTCAAAAAGGTATGTCATCAATCTTATGCTTAAACGTTTATTAAAAGATTATGCGATATTTAATATGAAATATCGAGAGACAAAATTTTTAAATATTTTACTTAACAGACAGTTATTGAGATAGGCGTCGAATAAAATTTAAAGATAATTACTGTATATTAGCTTGGATAAATTATAATAATATTTAATAAGTACTTATATGCAATTAATATAATTACTTTTAATATCTAACTGGATCATATAAAGTGATAATATTTTTAAACGCAAATCAATATTCAGCTCAATAATCAGATTCATATATAAATATCTTTATCATTAAATTTGACTATTTTTGTCTTGAAAAATGTTATTAATTTTGAATTATTCAGACTCTATAGTTACTGATATAGACGTGTAATATATTATTTATTTAAATGCACGTAAAAAGTAAGAATATGCGCGCAGCACGATGTAGATTCAAAAATGTAGATTAGGAATAGAAGAGCAAACGAGCGTATATCATGTCTAGTTCATCATAGAAATAATCGGGTATTGCACGCATATATGCACTAATTATGCTAATGAGTTAATATTTTGTATGATACATAGCATCTAATAATTATTTTGCATTCAAGAAAATGTGCATAAAATGTGTATATTATATATTTGATTATTGTAAATTTTATTGAAATATAAAGAACGTTATATATATATATTAAGATTTTAATAGGTTACATTTATATTACATACGTGTGCATATCTTTGTGAAGCTAAACTATATAACAAGATAAATTAAATTAAAAACAATAAATATTTTATAGTTGCGTAATAATATTACTTAGTTAGAATATTATAGAAACTAATAAATAAAAAGTTAATTGCAACATTCTTTTGCTAAAATTTTATATAACTTATATTTATTACTGTGCAATTATACTGCAACATAATTTCAATTTCGTTATCGTATACTGTAAATTTTACTTCATCATAAATTACGCAATTTTAGACCATTAGTCCCGTTTTATATATCAACGAAAAATATGTATTAACTTGACATTTATATTAATAACTTATATTACCGAAGAAAATTAAAGATTATGATTTTGCTTGTAATATTATTAATTACGGCGTGTAATTATTTACAATTTATAAGTCCCACGGTAGAAATAATACCAGTTGTTGAGTAATAATTAGCCAATTATCTACATATTTCGCTAATTATCTCGCTCAAGATCCCGTATACATATTTCCATACATTCTTCCAGCTTTAATTTTGTTATATCTTGTAATTACTATACCTTTTATTACATTCGTAGTAGTAATATCTTTTTGTTCAGTCATCACATATATTGCTTGAATTATTAAACCACAAATACTATATAATTAATCATATAAATATCGATATCTATTGATTTTATTTTAAAGTAATGGACATTTTGTGGTTCACAGCATACCATATAGGTATACCTATATGTAAATGTAACTCTTAAATCTTTTCGAATTGTTTGAACCTCCAATATGTGATTTATGCTACTAAAAGATCCAAAATGTTATATCCAAATGTATTATACGAGTAAAAAAAATTCTTTTGAAACTGTATACTAAGTTAAAATTATACTGATTATAAGTTTCAAAAATGTATTTGTAAAATGTACATAATCTGCTTTTAGTACATATCGCATGATTCAATCAGCTACTATTATTTTTTACACTCATGTGATACGAAATAAATTAAAAAAAGAAAATATCATTTATAATAAAATGCTATAGAAATAAGAAAAACGTGAAAACGTTTACGTTCCCGATAAAACCAATAAACAAACAGGCAAACTCAATAAACAAAACAAGTAAGAGGAAAAAGCCGTATAAGAACCAAAGGCTATACCCAACTCACACCTCATTACAACGAAATCAAGATCAACCCATCTATATACGTAGACATATAGATAGAAAAGAAAAAAAAAGGCGCAGCATCCGCCATTCATCGTCGAGTCAAACGTAATCCGAATCACGGCCAGGGCGAAAGCAGCCCTCTCCCCATCGCAGAGAGAGAGAGAGAGAGAGGGAGAGAGACGCATATACGAGAAAAAAGGAAAAGGAAGTATCTTGTCTGTCACGCAGGAAAATTTCGGCCGGCGCAGAAACGCCATGGGCGTCGCGCACGCAGGCAACGAAAGAGAGGGACGCGCGCGCGACGCCCGAGGAGGGGAGGGACTCGGTATCGATTTCACCGAGTTTCCACGGGTAAACGCGACCGGCATAACTTTAGATGTAACAGGGAAAAAAAGAGAAAGAGAGCCATGAAGAGAAGGAGAGGGAGAAAGAGGAGAGGGTGTCGACGATAAGGAATCACGGTCGCGTAATAGAAAAAAAGAACCCCCAAGCTTCGTCTAATTTCGACGGGTGCGCGTGGCGCGCGATTGCTCATCTCACGCGAATTTATTATGGGCGCGATCAACCGTAAGAGAATAAGCGGTTGCAGATCCTATATACATGTATACATACCCAAACTATTTCTCTCGGATGAGTCTTTTTTTTATGTCGGTGATTGAGGAAAAAAATTCTTGGAAATTTTTTTTTTGTATCGTTATGGGCATGTATATAGGGTCTGCGTTCGGTGTAAAGAGTATAAATCAAAATGTTATGGTCTTGTACCATCACCTCGAGTTAACAAATCTTACGTTTTATTTCTTGTAAGACAAAATATTTTTTTCACAACGTATTCATGCATGTATACTTGTCAATTGTATATATAAACGTACAAGTAATATACATCGAAATTTAATGTATATTCTTTGTTACGTACTTTTCATATCTTTTCCATTTTAATTATCTATAATTACACTTTACAAAGACTTTTGTTAGGTACAATACAGACTTTATAAATTTGAGTGATTTCATTGAAATTAAACAATTGAAATTATTAACAATGCCTTCCGCAAGAATATACATTACTAAATTTTGTGTATATATACCACTATAGAGTGCAGTATAAAGAACACAAATAGGATGAACAATACTTCGCAGTCTCAATTGAATTATTTAAAGTACATAAATAGCTCAAATTGTAATTACGTCCTCATTAAGGACATGTCAGACTCAGAAAATGATTATTTGTTATATTTTTATTTTAAATAAAACAATGATATTTTGAAAAAATCTTAAACATCAAGCTTCAAAGTATGCTTTAAACAGTATACTCAAATTTTTCCAGATTTTAACATTGATAATTTAATTAGGATACTTGCAGAATTGAAAGTTTATGTCTTTTTTGATAAAAAATTCCCTATCAACAATTGTCTATTTAATTATTATTAAATAAATTATTTTACTTTAAAGATGAAAACGTCTGGCTATTCTTTATGTTATAAGCTATCCGTAGGAATTTTTTCAAACCTTTAATTCAATATTTTAGGTATAATCTTTAGGTTTAAAGGTGTAGATTCCTGTAATTTGAGTCCG
This sequence comes from Theocolax elegans, assembly GCA_026168455.1. Classification (NCBI taxonomy): domain Eukaryota; kingdom Metazoa; phylum Arthropoda; class Insecta; order Hymenoptera; family Cerocephalidae; genus Theocolax; species Theocolax elegans. Next base: position 13,840,979 of record CM047425.1, on the reverse strand, counting down.
ACATCCCCTTAAGTATAAATACAGATTTGTTAAAATATATACTTGTTCGATATGTAATAGTACTTTTTCTACTGTTATCAAAAACTATCACTTATATCAGCTTCCATTTAGAGCTAATGCAACAAAGAAAAAAGATTTTGTATTATTTACGCAAAACGCAGTTCTTAACTTTTATGCAAGATTTTTTACAACAAAAAAACATTTTTTTAATCAACACTAAAAAGTATAATACTTATTAAATTAAATTAAAATCTACAATATATATACACACTCACATAGTTAGATAATTCACGACGTTTACTCTTGGAGCATATGAACTAACTCAAATTAAACTCAAATTGAATTATCGTCATTTAAAATATATCGTTTTGTATACGAAATTTAAAATAAACAATCAATTAATGTTGCAGAAACTAACTGGTATATAGCTATTAAATAAAACTTTACGTATACGACATTCATATAAATAAAAATCAATACATTAATGGTTTTAATTATATAGAGTCACTAACTTTCACTTTGTGCAGAATAAAGGAAAAATGATAATTTCCTTCAATATAGAAGAAACTTTTGACATACATGACATTTGAAACAATTAAAATGTCACATATGTCTTCTGTTCTGAAATACTTGATAAAATAGATTCAAATAATATCCGATATTTAACTCTTATTATTCTATGTACACGTAAGAAAATAAGAGAAAAGAAAAGTTGAAATAGATTTTCCATTATAAAACTTTTATCAGACAGTTGATGACTTTGTAATTAAATTTAATGATTTTCCAGGCTCTCGTTAGCAATTTTAATCAAATCCTGTGTAGACTTACGTTTAATTTAAAAAATCTCTTCACATATAATTTAATTTCTATCTTGAGACTCTACGAAATTCCATCGATCATAAAATTAGATAATACTTACTTCCGTAATTTAACTTCTTAATTATCCGACTAATTTACTAATTGGTTCGTATATCTCAAAATAAAGCAATGTTTAACTATCGATGAATAATTAGCTATCTTATCAAGATTTTCGATGAAATAAGAGCTTTTACGTAGGTTTCTATACAGCCAATAGTCTTTTACAAGTTTAACTTAATTTTTTCATTATTTGATTAATAAACATTTATCTTGTTAGAATACTAATTTATGTTGACTTTTGTAATTATTGAACAAACTCATTAAAAAATAGAAAATCGAGCTCAAACGTGCGAGTAAATTGGCAAAGTTAATATAAAAGACATGAGTGTTTACAATAAATCTGCAATAAAAGTCGTAAAAACTTAAAAGGCTTGACAAACTATTACGGTAATATATTTGCTTCCCAAACAAATAATAATTAATTACTATCTTTTAAAATAAAAGTTTAATTGTAGAATATATTTAATGTTATACATTCAATTTACATTGATCTTCTGAATACATAAAAAATATATCTGTTACTACGACGGTCCGATAGAATCTTGATTTTATCACTTACATTCCCAAACTCGAATAAACATAAGGTTTTTATTCCTTCTACAATTTTTGTTCTATATTTTAATAACATTTTACATAATTGTGAATGAAAAATATTGTAAAAAAAAGAATGACTATTAGGTTTGACGGTAGAGACTCGAGATATATTCATATTCTACTAAATTTATTGATTCAATCAATTTAGGGTTTTAATATCGGATTTGGGATTCATAATCAACGATTCGTAAATTCACTTTCAAGTATCTACTTTTGAAATTTTACGATCGGAAAATTTTCTGCTAAAAGTATTAAGAGTATATAAATTAAATAGTATTTTTTTTCAAATATGAAATCGAAATTACAATACGAAATTAATTTAATAAAAGAATGTAATAAAATTGTGATGAATTTGAGTATAAAAGCATTTTATTCAAATGAATATTGCAGTGAAATAAGTGAAATTATGAGTACTTAGCTGAAATTTACGAGTACCATATACAAAATTATTTGATCTAAATTCAATATGAGACACTAGAAACCAATTATTCTAAAGTTACACAATATAAACCTCAACAAGCATCAAAAATCACTGTAGATAAAGCAGATACCTGCAACCTGTTAACCCTGCACTCTCGAAACCACTTGAATTTGGCTCGCTCGAGAAAATACCTAACAGGTTAGAAAGAGCGTGAACAAAAAAAGAAGAAAAAAGGTTGAGTGTAAAAATATACATATATATATTATATAAATATATACTCATACACGCTCACAGATATATATATATATAAAGATCGTTGGTAAGTATTAAGAGGGTTATATTGGGGTCTCGCGTGGTTCGCGTTAATGCTCGTTGGGGTCCGCTTAGGAGTCGAAAGAAAAGAAATAATCGATACCACCGTATAGCAACAGGTATTGCATACACAAGCAGGTGGGGTTCTCTTGTATATACCACCTTCACGAATTCAAAGCTTGCGAGGTAGGTATATGTATATATCGCGCTAACGACTGGCATTGTGGCAGTTCGCACTTTTGCGCAAGCGAGGAACTCGCTTCTCTCTCTCTCCTCTCTCGCTCCCTCTCGCCCCTCACCCACACCCTCTCCCTCTCCCGCTCTCTCTCTTTCTCTTTGTACGACTCGAGATTTAGCCTGAGGCCATTCTTTCGAACCTCGCGCGCGCGCGGATTGCGGGGGCTCTTTTGTCGTCGAGAGGTGTGATTAAATGATGACGTTTCCGGTGAGAGTGTCCCTAGGGTAGTAGCTTAGCCTTTTCTCACGGTGGTTGAATATCGATGAACCTATTTTTTTTGCCTTCCTTTTTTTTTAACTATCTACGCTCCGCGCGTTGATTGACCTCTTTGGGTTCGTATTTAGTTTAATTTTATTTAAGTGGTATCCCGTGAAAATTTAAAATGGGTTAGAGGTTGGGATCTCGGCTAGTTAAGTGTTAGAATGAAGCGAAACGATTTTTTTTCCCCTTTTACTTTCTTTTTCTTGCGGATTCGATGTAATTTGTAGGATGAAACTGTACTGGTTGAATAAGTGAAAACTGCGGAGTTTCAATGATAAGTGTAACTGCGCAAGAATACATTTTACACTTGTTTAATTGGATTAATCGTAAGCATTGATTCGTATATCCAAAATATAAAAAGCTACAGTGAAATATAAATTTAATCGGTAAGCATTTGGCAAACTTAATATACCACCTCTAACTAAAACAAAAAAAAATTAAACTTTAATACTTAAAAATTAAAAACTCCTTATCTTTCTTATCGACCAACGTGAATGTTCCAATAGAAATCAAATTCCACATAAAATGCCTTTTATTCAAGAAATCGTCCATTAAAACATAAAGTAGCCGTAAAATACCTGATACTAAATTTCTAATAGGTTATATATATATATACACACACACACGTACACATACACATGTACACACGTACACACACACACACATATGGGCACTAAAGATATTTGAATGCTCTGACAGTAATAGTACCTTTTTAATTATCAAAGGCAATTAATTATAAACTGTAAAATGTATTTAAAAAAAACGATAACATTATATGTAAACATGTCGATGCAATCTATAAATGAGTCTCATTATAGACTTATGTATTTAATGGTCAAGTACTGTTTAAATGTTTAAATTAAAATGAAGGGCAGAAGTACACAGTTTACGTGTGCTGCTCCGCAAATTGAATTCTGTTGTGTTGACTTACAAGGAGAGGTCGCACCCTCTGGAAAACGGATCCTTACCAAACTCTAGGATATAATTTCTACTATAAAATCATGCAGAAAGCCGGAGCTTTAGTGTCCAATGCCTATTTTTACGATAGATATAAGCAAATAATGAAAAATCTCGCCGAAGAAACCGTTGAGTTTGAACGCTTATAACTCAGAAACAATTAAAGATGTACGTATAAACAAAATTTTTAAAGAAAGCTGAGGTCGAGTAGATACGTTTTGAAAAAAAGGAAGCTCAAATATTTTAATATGGTCAAAAGTTATGGGAGAAATAAGAATTAGCCAAAATTTTATCGAAAATTTAAAGTTACAATTTAATGATTTTTTTAGCCCAAAATTTCTCCCGATATATCTCCTCTATCTATCTCTCTTCCCTTTTTTTTTTTTTTTTCCCCACCCCACCACCACCCAAACTTTTTTGTACGACTCGAGATTAGACTGAGGCCATTCTTCGACCCTTGCGCGCGCTGCGGATTGCGGGGGCTCTTTTGTCGTCGAGAGGTGTGATTAATGATGACGTTTCCGGTGAGAGTGTCCCTCGGGTAGTAGCTTAGCCTTTTCTCACGGTGGTTGAATATCGATGAACCTATTTTTTTTGCCTTCCTTTTTTTTTAACTATCTACGCTCCGCGCGTTGATTGACCTCTTGGGTTCGTATTTAGTTAATTTATTTAAGTGGTATCCCGTGAAAATTTAAAATGGGTTAGAGGTTGGGATCTCGGCTAGTTAAGTGTTAGAATGAAGCGAAACGATTTTTTTTCCCCTTTTACTTTCTTTTTCTTGCGGATTCGATGTAATTTGTAGGATGAAACTGTACTGGTTGAATAAGTGAAAACTGCGGAGTTTCAATGATAAGTGTAACTGCGCAAGAATACATTTTACACTTGTTTAATTGGATTAATCGTAAGCATTGATTCGTATATCCAAAATATAAAAAGCTACAGTGAAATATAAATTTAATCGGTAAGCATTTGGCAAACTTAATATACCACCTCTAACTAAAACAAAAAAAAATTAAACTTTAATACTTAAAAATTAAAAACTCCTTATCTTTCTTATCGACCAACGTGAATGTTCCAATAGAAATCAAATTCCACATAAAATGCCTTTTATTCAAGAAATCGTCCATTAAAACATAAAGTAGCCGTAAAATACCTGATACTAAATTTCTAATAGGTTATATATATATATACACACACACGTACACATACACATGTACACACGTACACACACACACACATATGGGCACTAAAGATATTTGAATGCTCTGACAGTAATAGTACCTTTTTAATTATCAAAGGCAATTAATTATAAACTGTAAAATGTATTTAAAAAAACGATAACATTATATGTAAACATGTCGATGCAATCTATAAATGAGTCTCATTATAGACTTATGTATTTAATGGTCAAGTACTGTTTAAATGTTTAAATTAAAATGAAGGGCAGAAGTACACAGTTTACGTGTGCTGCTCCGCAAATTGAATTCTGTTGTGTTGACTTCTTATAACTCAGAAACAATTAAAGATGTACGTATAAACAAAATTTTTAAAGAAAGCTGAGGTCGAGTAGATACGTTTTGAAAAAAAGGAAGCTCAAATATTTTAATATGGTCAAAAGTTATGGGAGAAATAAGAATTAGCCAAAATTTTATCGAAAATTTAAAGTTACAATTTAATGATTTTTTTAGCCCAAAATTTCGCCTAATTCTTATTTCTCCCATAACTTTTGACCATATTAAAATATTTGAGCTTCCTTTTTTCCAAAACGTATCTACTCGACCTCAGCTTTCTTTTAAAATTTTGTTTATACGTACATCTTTAATTGTTTTTGAGTTATAAGCATTCAGACTCAACGGTTTTTTCGGCGAGATTTTTCATTATTTGCTTATATCTATCGTAAAAATGGCCATTGGACACTAAAACTCCGGCTTTCTGCATGATTTTATAGTAGAAATTACATCCTAGAGTTTGGTAAGGATCCGTTTCCCAGAGGGTGTGACCGTGCTATTTTTAAAACGAGAAATAGGTATATACGTATACATACTTTATTAAAAAAATAGACTTATTAAATATTTCTTGAAACACACGAATGGTTTTAAGGTAAATCGCTTTCATTAGTAAATTATTTTAGTCAATAACATTCGCATAGAATGTGTTTCTTAAAATAAAAAGATATATATGTATAAAATAATAGTTTTGCATATAATTCACATAGGAATTTCAATTATTTATTATTGATGAATATCATCAGTTTCGCAATATTTTCATAACATTAAGTAAATCACCGAAAGAAAATTGACATTCAAGTTGTAAACGAAGTACATGAATTCTTTAACTTTTTTGTAGATTAAATATTCCTCATCTAAACACATCTATACACAAAATTTCATATCTATACACAAAAGAAATGTAATAAATTAATACCGTACGAAAATTGTAATTACCGCAATTAATCTAGACAATTTTACAGCAGAATAATATTTTCTGATTCAACAAGTCTTAAATTACCAATTCTAACTGGCTTCGGTGTGTGTGTATATATAGTTTTATTATCGGCGATGAAACATGTTCCGAGTCAATTTATTATCAAATATTATACCGAAAGTTAAGTACATGGAAATGATAAAGCGTGACCCAAATATCTGATACACACATAGACATACAAGATTCGTAGTAATAAAATAGAGGAAAGAACTGCAGGAGAATCTTGATTGCCAAACGTGCGCGTACCAATAACAGTTCTTGTAACACCAATGACAAAGTACTTTCCTAGCCCCCTACCCAATAGATTAAGGGCTTCGATCTCTATAGGCAATTTCCGGCCGAACAGTGAACAACTCGGCGATATTACTAGATTTCATTTAAAGACTAACGAGAAGTACAAATTGCTTAATTTCAGGAAATATGACAGTTAATAACTCGCATTAAACATACTATCTAACATATCCAAAAATTGCTTCCACATATATGTATTATACGTGCTCTAACGTATAAATTACTGTACATCTTGTTTTCTTATTTTTACAAACTTTAACTTCCTCGTGTATACATATATATACGGACTATCGTTTATCAATAACACTTCTCTCTTAGTTGCATCTATTGTTTATTGAACCTTTGTCTTAGCCGAATAAATAATCATACAAATTCATAAATGAATTTTACTTGTAGCAATATATTTTTAACGTATTTTAGAACGTGCGTCAAGTGCCATTTGCATATAAAAAAAAGTTAAAGTTATGAAAGGACTACCAACCAACATCTTGGTAATGTCAACGATGATGAAAATAACCTAAAGCCCAAGGCGAAATTCTTTTTCAGAGAAAAGCTTTGATACTTTTTCAAAGCTATAACATTCATCAAACATCGGATACTTATATAACTTTTCATTTCGATTAAAAAAATATGTATATAAGTAACGTTCCTTTGCATTACAAAATATTCATACTTAGTTCCCTGATATTTAACTTGAAAAATCTCCAACATATGTCCATATACGGTGAATCAAGTTGAATGTGTAAGTGACTGTGGAATTTAAATAATCTAGTTTCAACACGATTTTTTCCAGGTGCGAGTATGTCTTTGTAGTTACAGCATCGTAAAAGGCTATTTTGAGGCCAAAAATAATTTTTAATATTATCCGCACATCGTCTTTTTTAAAGAGAATCGATACTAAATGTCCCGTTTTGTGGCTGGATAAGTACTTATTTTTTTTCGCCAACTAAAATAAATTATCTAAAAATATGTCATGTAAAGTTATCCTATTCCATTACTTTTTTTTATTATTATATTTAATATATTTTTAAACGTGACACAATTACGTGTCAAATTTCTATATATAATATAATCGATAAATAAGAAAAAAAATCAGCAAATTTTAGGTTTCAAAAATAATTACATTTTCGTACATTGTATATATATACATATATATTTTGATAATTAAAATGGTACTTTCAAGTTTAGTCTCTGTAAACAAAGTTAACTCCTCCATTTTCGTAGTATAATAACACTGTGTTATATTATGATAATTTTTAGTGGAAAAAGAATTTCATTGTATACACAAAAGCATAAAAAGAAAATACGGACCTGTTATAATTTCTTTTCTTCGTTTTCTCTTCTTTTTTTTCATTGCCGACGAAGAAAATGGTGAAAACGCTTAAAACTCCAGTTTAAATAAACCAATAAAAAGTATTTGTAGACCTCGAGCTTAGGAATGTTATTTAATCGCACAATTTAAATGAATGCAAGCCCATTTTTCGGTTTAAAATATATATATAGTATATATACGAATATTTCGACGATCCGCTCAATGTTTAATTAAAGTAAAAACAAGAAATGTATAATTTGCTTGTAATGTTTACATTACATTACACAAATCAAACGCACACAAACTCACACAGGCACACACATAATGCGTGCATACATATACATTTTCTCGAAATTGATTCATTATGTCTTTTTAAAAAAAAATTCTTAATAAGGCATGATATCACCTTATAATAATAATAATAATATTATTATTATTGTAAATTTATTATGATAATAATACAATTGCATTGTTTCATTTATTTAAAAATATTCTGCAATATGATCGCGCATCTACTAAATTACGTTAACTTTATATATACAAATTTACACGATATTATTCATTGCAACGTTTAATTAAATGTGCACATATATTACGCACAATTATAATATAAGGTAACTAAGAAAAAATAGTATAGTTTTATTATTCAATACTGTAAAATGTAATAGAACACGAAGTTATTGCAAACCAACATCTGCGTATCGAGAACAAAAGGTAAAGATAATTTTTTATTACATATATATTACATATTATATACATCTAATGCACTGATAAAATTATTTACAGGTTCGATAAATGTTGAGGAGATATTGTGTAAAGCTCGGAATTATTTACTATCCATCGCGAGAGAGTCTTTATTCGAAAGTTATAATTGGACAGCAATTTTACGGAACTAAGCTTCGGCAAAAGGCTTTTAAACCTTATTTAATACCCGACCCGAATTTGAGCACTTAAAGTTACATGATTTTAATAATATTGTTTTCAACGCTATTATGTTTATATACGCCAAGTTGAATAGATAGAAATGAAAAAAATAGAATAAGGTACATTTAAAGCAATAATTTTTTTTTCATACACTTTCAGCGAGAATATTAATAATCACCGGAAAATTTTAATTGAAAGATTTAAAATATAAAATTTTAATATTTCATTGGGATTTATATGCAATTAAATTATCACGTATAATTTAAAAACTCGACCTATAATTGTATTGTAATTATATAGGTAGATAAATATAGTACGTGTTGTACGATGGTTAAGTCAACGTACTCGCGGAGATATTTTAATTTTTTTTAAATATTTCAACTGTGATTGCGCAAAGATTTACGAGTATAATGGGTAAGAACAAACAGAAGAAAATCGAGGTGTGAATCTAACTATCCAATTAAAACCCGGGAAATTTTTGCGCAAGGTTTACTGAGAGGTGTTTATATTATGAACGGGTAGGTCAGAAACTTAGCTCAATTTTATGAAATCATTTATTTTAATTCCTCTGGCTCTTTTTCTACGATCCTAATGAGTCTTCAAAGAAAGTTTTAACTGAATTTTGAAATTTACTCTGGTGGCGCACAAAACCGTTTCAACGCTAAAAAGTGAAAGTTAGACAGGGGGAGTTGAGTTCAGCTGAAGAATATTAATTTGTTATGATCACTTAATTACACATCTAAATTTTCAGATTTTTCCTTTTCCGTAATCTCATGATTTTATATATTTATGAATTTAATTTATTATTCGCCTCGTTTTAACGTTGATTATATGTAACATCAATTTCAACTGGCATAGATTTGTTTGTTTCACATAATAAAATTTATCAATAAACGGTTGATTAATGCAATATGTATACATATATAGATATACACAAATTCGTGCATTTTTTTCTGAATTAGGCATTTCATTGAAAATTAACGACACTATTAGATATTGGATATAAATGTGACTAAATCAATAGATAAAATCAAAGTGCTATACTTTAATAATTGATAACATTTATTAAAACGAATAAATTGTAAAGACCCGTAGATTATTATCTAAAAACAAATAGTTAATATTATTATTAGAATCAAATTAAAAAATTCTGAAGCGACTACATCTCTTGTTTTTACTACCTGCATAGAATATACTCCTTACACATTTAAAATCTTTAAATACAATACACTTATATGAACTAAAGTAAAAAAAAATTAGTATCGATTTTACGTCATCCCTCGAAGAAAAATTGTTCAATCAATCTTTTTATCAGATTAATCATTAATTAATATTGTTAAGAATTTGAAATTTTAATTATAAACGATGTAACTTAGATTACCTGTGTGTGTGTGTGTGCGCGCGCGTGTATATGCGCGCGTAAGTTCACGTCAACTGGTTAAATCAAAATTTTAAAATACACTGAATTTTAGGTACTACCTAGAATAATTTTATAAATCGGGAATTCCGAAACAATTTTTATATCAGGTGTTGAAGATAATTTGTTCGAAAGTTATATTAGATTTTGAGGTAAATAGTTGCAAAAACAGGTAATTTTGTAAAACTTAAAAAAGTTTTAATTTTTGAGATTAAGATAACTTTTGAACAAATTACTTTCAGCATCTAAAAATGTATATAATATTTAACTTTACTATATACATATATAGAATACCCTAGTGGAAATTGAGCATTTTAAGGTTAGTTGAAAATATTTTTTGGCCATTAATTGTAGAATTATTGGCCATTTTTGATCAAATAGCCAATTTTTGGTCAAAACAAACGTTTCATAAATGCTTTCATTTCTACTAGGGTACCTACAAATCAATCGTTAACATATCGCTAATTTATATACGATGCATGGATACTTATAGATATAGATATATATACGTATACGTAACGGAACACAACATTGATTACCAACTAATATCTAAATAAAGTATGAAATATAATCATTTTTACATATTTAATAATTCAAAGATATTATACCCACTTTATGGTATACAGTTATTTGTATTTTGAGAGTCATAACAATACAATGTGCGTGAATGGATCCAAGCATTAAAATGGCGTAAACAAATGCAATGAATAAATAGTAAATATATATTCACTGGCAATATGTCAATTTTTCATATTGACAAATTAATTAATTTACACTACATGAAAAATATTATTAAAAATAAATATTTGCTTCGATGGTCATAAAAATAGGAAATAAACTCGAAAGTTAGGTGTAATTATTACGTGCCGTCCATATATCTATAAGTTGGTAACTATATAGTTGACCATGGCGATATTGTAAATAATTAAGGTATAATTCTGATATAGTGACCAAAAGTGATAATGTTGTTATTAATTATTAAACACTCGAGTAATTCTATTTTGGACGAAACGCTTAATTAAATACAACTAGTGGAAAACTAATAATATCTATCTACATAAAACAGTGCGAGACGATCAATGTGACAGTAACTTTCACACAAGTTTGATGTAACTCGTCCGACTGCATGAATATTTACATGGATAGTTACTTGATTGCACTCAACTAGCGCCACTTTATTTTAAATAGATATCAAAAATCGGCAAACCTCGAGGTTGTTTTCAATCGTGAATTTAATTGGGATCCTTTGTTTTGATTTTTTTTATTTCTATCATAGAAAAATGATCTTAGAGAATAAACATTTTTTTTCGTACAAGTTTTGGATGCTTTTTCATATTCACGTGTACTATTCCATGAATTCATTATGGTTTCCATAGATATTTGTTAAAAATAAAGCGCATCTATTCAAAAGCATTGAATTCTGTACATGAATAGAATAGTTTAATCAGTCTATTTCAGAAATATGTGGAGGAAAATATAAAATCAATATAAAGGATAATTGGGTTTTAATAGAGTTAATAAACTATAACTTCAAAATACTGGCGTCTAAATTAAGTCATTTTAAAGATACTTCCTACGTATAATGATAAAAAGAAAGTTTATTATTTATTTTTAACTTGTACTATTACATTTACATTTGGGCTAAAAAGTTGATTGAGCAGAAAAATAAGAATAACATCTTGACTAAAAATTAATATCTACTCAAAGTAAAATTTGATCTTTATTAAAAAAATTAATTAAAATTATTCATTTCTATGTTATAAATTAGTTTTCATAATATAATCACCTATAGTAAGTTTTAATAAACTTCTAAAGTATTAAAAAATAATTTAAATGAATATGCATGTAAAGTAAGAATCATCCAACTTGTCATTTTCAGAGACACTTCATCTTCGTGCACAATTTATTTAAAATTGTATCGATAATGAAAGCAACTTAATTAATTAAAGAAACGAGTATTATTTTAACTGTTACACTTTAATGTAACATACAAAAATAAAAATGAAGAAACGAATTTGTTTGAAATAATCATAAAAAAGTTAACCTAGATCAAAGTATTACATAAGAAATTAAACAGTCGACATTGACGTATGTTGACTCGACAATAAATTTAATCTAAATATTGTTTTTTTGTCAAGATGTAAAAATAACGAAGAAAATAATGCATCTGACATTGCTAAAGTGTAAATAATATACATACACTATCCATCTTCGTCTCATTGGTTTATATATAAGTTTATCTTTGTCGTACTCATTTTTTTCCTGCGACTCTCGAAGCTAATGCAACTTTGCTTTCGAGCGAAGTATGACGTCATTAAGAAAAAAACAATGACTGAAAACAAAGCGTTCACATTTTGATAAATTTTTGTTCGGTCGAAGATTTTTAACTACAGTTTGACTAGTTGTTCTATAATTAAAAGATAACCTACGAAAAGTAAAAAAATATGATTCGAATTAATCTGAAGAGGAACAAGTAGTATTAGACTAAATGAATGGTTTACCACAAGCATATTGCTATTAAAAGAACTTTTAATTTTTTCAGTATTGAATCCAAGAGCGAGAAAAGTTCATTATTTTTAAATGTTGCTTTAACCCAATTATGGTAACTGAAAGCTAATATATGCGTAGACTGATTGCGAAATAAAAATTTCCATAATTCAAGTATACAAGGATAAAAAGAGGGAAAGATCGAGAAAGAAAGAAATTCAACTTGAAAACTCGTTCTTATTCAAGAATTGAGGAAAACAGAGAAAAGGTCATTATAGAAGAAGAAAAAATCTTATAGCATTCGACATGCACAATGTATATGTATATATATATATGCACGTATACCATCCCCATGTATATGTAAGCAAAGAGGTAGCAAATGTTGATGAAAAGAAAATTGCAGTGTCAACGTAATGCTGGTGTAAAATGCGCACTGATTCTACTCTACCCCACGTTTTTCTTCTTTTTTTTTCGTGTTCATCTCCCGTTTTTTGCTTGCCTCGCTATTGTTGCTCAAAGAAATCCACTCTTATTTTCATTCATACTATAAATATATACACTTTGTTTAGTCTTGTTATAAGAACATTTTGTTTAATTAGTAGACTGAATTTATTATTGCCTCGAGAGCAAAATAGAAAGTACAAAGTTATTGCTGTTGTTGTTCGTAAATAAATTATGCGAAAATGTTTCTATTAGTTTTGCCTACTTTATTATACTAGCAGAAATATCGTTCTTTTAATTGAAAACAAGTGCGCGTGTGTCTTTACGTTTTCTTCAAAAATTTTAAATGAGATTTAATTTTTTCTCAAAACAAAATGTATTGTTATACATAGTATTATTATTATGTTGTTATCCTAATTAATTAATAATAAAAATTACGTTTTTTTCTCGGAATGTGATAAATGTACATGTCTGACTATGCAGTATTTTTTCTACTTAAATAATGTTGGTGCTATTTAATCAAATTTAACCGCATTTTTTTCTTTACTTAAGTACGCGTACATAACTACGTAAGTAAACTCTTTGGCTTTATATGCACCGTTTTTATATACAGTTTGTACGAAGAAGGTAACCGAAAGAATTGTCTTACTTTATCAAAACAAAAATAACTGGATAGTTAATTTATTTAAACAAATAGTAGGATATTCTTTATTTTTGAAAGTATACTACTTTAATTTACGATATATAAAATTATTTAACATGTATAATGCATTGCATCAATTAAATAATAAATGTATAAAAAAAAATTTTACATTATAACGCATTTGTAATATTAGAAAAATACTACACACATGAATACATTATTAATTCTTTTAGAAGTACCTCTAAAAATGTATTCATATTGAATTCCTTTAATATTTATAAAGAATACATTGAAGTGGATTTACAATCCCTACTATGCGTCAGTTTTATGAAGCAATAGAATTTTCAGAATGAGATTTTTGAATGCATAAAGGAAGAATAACATTTAAGATACGTACCTTAGTGAAATGAGAATTTTTTTAAATTAAATGTTACGTATGTATCTTTTAACGTATAGTTTAATTTTTAATTTTTACTCTTACTTATGTATATATGTGTAGTATACGCTACATAAAGTGTAACTAATGTCATCATATAAAGCTTATTAATTCCTATATTTTAATGATTTACATCAAACGAACAAAACGAACTATTTGATAAAGCCATATTTTAACCAATTAATAAGAAATTAGAGCTCGTTTCTAACGTATATCAAGAAATTTAAGATGTTATTATTTCAGTACTTGTATTTCGTTGAAGACTGCAAATTAATTAATTAATTTAGACGTATCTTTAGTTTCCATCGTATTTGTATCGATATATTTTCTTTATACTATACTTGTATAAATGGTACTCGATCAAGTAAAAATAAAAAATTTAAAAATAATAAAATTTTAGAGGTAGTGTATAATTAAACGGTACATTGATTTAAATGTGAATAATTAAATTGTAACTTAAATTTTAAAGCATGACCAATTATTGAAATTGTATAATGTCGGATTATATCGAAAACTTTGACAATATTCTTAATTTATTTGAAATATTTCGTTAATTGTATAATATAATTTTTAAAACAACAATATTTCTCGTATATGTAATATATTACCTTACAGTTGTATATAGTAGAAATAATAACGAAAAAAGAAATACTTAATAATACTATTAGCATCGTATTACCTCGCGATACACTTCAATTTCTTTCGAACCTTTATTTACTCCCAACGAGTAAGCCAGTACAAAAAAATTTCGATCTAAGAGAACGTAGAAGAACCCCAGCAAATTGATACACACACCCACCTACCCACTACTCACACACGTATCACCCACACACACATATGCACAAATTGATACCGAAATATATATATATATTCAAGCATCTGACCAACATAAGAGGAAAGGCCTTTGTACCGCCTAGAGCATATTTTTTGCAGTATAAGAATTAATTCGCTTGCGTTCGTAAAAATGATTACGCGCAAAGACATCAGTCACTAAGTCAACACCTCCTTTCTATAAATTCAAGAGGCCGGCTGATATACGAGCGGCGAGTCGGTAAAAAATTCCTAGACCGTAACGCCCGGGGTAGAATTTCCGAGGCAAGAGAGAAACCTCGTTTCGCCACGTTCTCATACACACACACACACACACGTACACATGTGTACAATGCTGGTAGGTATATGTATATACATATACTCACGTATATTTTCTACAAAGTGAAATGAAAAACGACCTATACGTCGCCAAGCTCGCTGTCTAATCCCACTGACATCAAATGCAAAAGTCTTTTCTTCTACGCGAGACTGCGCATTATGAATAGGTAGGAAAAGGGAGATTCCTTAAACGTGGTCTTTATACACGTATATGTATACACATACACACATATATATAATATATACACATTCTGCTGTGTGTGTATCTGCCTTCACTTTATTTTTTTTTTTTTTTTTTTTGTGCATTTTATTTATTTCCATGTGGCGTTGAATGTCTTCCCGCGCTTCTTTATTTCTCGAGGAATCACGCGCGTGGAGGGTAATTGAAGGAAGTTGTCGGTTAGGGGTGACAACGAGCTATTTTTTAGGTTACCTCGAGTCTTCACGCTGTATACTTTTACTGGGTCTTTCTCGTATTTTTGCACTATATACGTTATTGCGTTTAATTTTCTTATATTATTTTTTTTTTTTTTACTTTTACAAATATTTGTCTAAGCAATCATACTTCCGCGTTTGTTGGGAGAATCTCTTTGTACTATACATCTGGGATTGTTTTTATTTATTTATCAAGTCAACAAATTATTAATTTTCGTAAGTATACTTTGACATATACATAAAGTCATCGATGTTTTTTATAATAAAAAATTTCATGACTGATACGGGTATGTACAAATTTTTCGACGTAAAATATGTGTTACGTATAAAAACGAAAAGAAAGTAACGACATTTCGTAAACATATTTATAATTCAAAATAGTAAAACTATATTTTTTTTAAATCAATATAAATTGGAGACTCACGTAAGATTTTGTATCAAAAAACGATATCACCAATAACTTTTATAGAAATGAGTTATACGTAATTAAATGAATTACATATAATGTGCATATTTAAAAAAAATTTAAATATCGCAATAGCAAACAATACACATCCAAATCTATCTAAATTATTAACTAACATTACTCACTGTTATAAGAATATAAATTAAATTATATTTTTATTACAAGATTGGTACGAAATTTAACTAAAAAATTCTTTTCCTCTAAAAATATATAACTTCGGTAAAAAAAAGTAATTTTTAAGCAGTATTTAAAAAAATTTGTGGCATCTTCTACCGTTATGTACATTGTAAGCGCATTCATTCTTGCTATGAGTAAGCGGTGACTGAACAAGTTTAGTATTCGAAAATGTTCACCTCGGCACATAAAATTTGAATAATTCATGAAAACAATCATCTTAATGTTCCATTGTCATTTTTACAAGAGAGTATAGTTATACATTTTTCACTGTAGGCATTAAACTTTTCGATCCTAGAGCAGTACAAGTCGGTACAATTTTAAAATTAATTTTTCTTTCAGTTGAAGTTACCTTTCTATATAGCAAGCCCCTATACATACAAAATATTTAATCTTTTTATTAAATTACAATACGTATGTTAATAAATAATTATTAATCCGTCTCTGAATTACTTTGTACTAATTAACAAACCCAAATGATAATATAATTTCTTTTAAATATATATTTATTCGACGTTAGTGCATTGTTCACGCAGTACACATTTTATTGGAAATTTAAATAAATATTAAATTCAATGGTCTAAAATAAATATTTAATCACGCCGATACATGTACATACAATTATTAAAACTCAGCAGTTGGTGCTCATATAACAAATATTTGGCTATATAATATAAATGTGCAAATATTAAAAGAGAAAGAAGTAATAAATTATAAAATTAATTAAAATTTCAGAAAAAAAAATATAATTGTAAAAAATTACACGTCTGATTTTAACAACTTAACAGACGAAATAATGACTTTGAGAAAAATCCGTAGAGAATTTATATCCAGAGATCGAGAGCACGAAAAATCTTGGTATATCCCATTTGTATGCTGATTTTTTCCCTCGGAAACTCCTTACATTATCACGCACTTAGTTTTTATTAGAAAGTGAACCCCTTAAAACGTGATCAGTCAAAAAGACGCCCGCGGGTTCGAAAAAAGAGAGAGAGAGAGAGAGAGAGAGAGAGAAAGTCGAAGCAAGGGATTTGAACCCATCAACAGATAATAAAAGGAAAAGAAAACGGTGAAGCTATACAAAGCAACGTGCGTTATCGTTAAAGGAACGAAAGGAGAGAAAAAAAAAACAGAAAAGAAAATCCGAGTTAAAATTCGGGTGTACGTTATCGGAATCTCTTCGCGCCTTATCAAATATAGGATGGAAAGTTGGCCCCCTTCTCATTTGCATCGAAAGCGTCAAAGCACAAAATTTTGCCCTCCGGGGCGCGTGCGCGCGTTTCTTCGACTGCTTACGCCGAGATTCGCCGGCGATTATAAGGGGGAGAGAAAGCGCACGCGATGTGCAATGATCGATAGGAAAACCGTGGCATACATATGTATATGCGTGTATATACTTTTTTCTGAACGTTTCCCTCTGGCCCCGCTCTGCCCCTATGGGTTGTGTAGTTTTTCTTTCCAATCGCGCGTTTCTTATCGCTCTCCCTGTTAATTTGTGCGTGAGGCTTATACATATATAAAGACGCGCTTGACTTTCCATCTCACCGGGGTGTTAATGATTTCATGAGAGTGTATAGGGGAATGAGGGTATATAGAACTACGTGTGATGCGCAACTCCTGGATTTTCTTATCGTCTTATCGGCGTAAACCGAGCGATTTCCTTTCTTTACGGGTTTACTCAAGAAAATTTAAAGTTACGTCGACTCGAGGATACGCGTATATATATATACCTACACTCCTAGATAGACTATTTTAGATTAAACTAGGATTATCATTCCTGAAGATAGAGATGTATTTTGGATGCAATCGAAATTGTTTCGTTTAATTCACGGGTGTATTACCTTGTAAAATAAATGTACGTGAAGTTGTGAAATGTGTATTCTGTTATATGATTGCGATCTGCTTAGTGTAGTGTGTGATCTGCAGAATGCACTTAGTATTTGAGATTTTTATAAAATCTTGTTAATGTTTACTAGTTCGTTTATAATTAACTCATGAACGTACCCGAGTTCGGTGCATAAAATCTGAATTTTTAACGTCTCTCTGCAATTTGTTTTAATTAGTAACGTGATTATCAATGATCAATTTTATAATGGAAATTAAAAGAAGGTATTATAATAAATTGATTCTTTTTTAAATTTTAAAAATACTTCGTAATTGCTAGTAATAAATGGATATTTTTTGTATACGCGAACAAAACTAAACAACTGGCATCAACAAATTAAATGCGCAAATATAAATGAATTTTTTACATGCTCAATATGCATTGATTATAATAATGGCTCGTATTACTGCAACTGGTTTACGTAGTCGAAGTAATTTGAATATTTGTTTTGACGTGAAATTTGTAAACACAAACAGAATACGCAAAATGATAATAAACCATTGTTAATTTAATTATTTTATAAACGCTTGGTAAGAATATTAAAATTTTACAAAGAAAAAATTGTAAACAGAGTATCGATATTTTCCCAGTATAATTCTAATTTTATAATAATTCTATAAATATTAATTTTATAACTATAGTAGAATGTAAAAATAAATTTAAATTTTTTTTTTTACCTACATAAGCGTGTATCAGAAAAAAACGGATTTTCTTTTATAATTATACTGTATATATAGATAATGCACAGTTCTTACGACGGATAAGTGTCGAATAAATATTTAATATTACGGCGAGAGTATTCTATCTGCTATAGAAATGACATTAACATATTTTTTGTTATTCTTTTATACCAGATACAACAGACATTACATTTAAGTAAAAACTATCGAGACGCGTTTAACTTAAAATGAACGATACACCATAGCGTTTTTGAAATTGCGTCTCTTCCTCTCAATTCGTAATGGATGCATAAAACAGCGTATAGCAACAGTTTTCTTACGGGCACTTTTGAAAATTTCTCGGTAAAATCCGGGATTTTGAGGATATTGATTTACGCAGATTTTACAGTTAGAGAGACAGAGTAAGAGAGAGGAATGTAGA
Source organism: Theocolax elegans (assembly GCA_026168455.1). Classification (NCBI taxonomy): domain Eukaryota; kingdom Metazoa; phylum Arthropoda; class Insecta; order Hymenoptera; family Cerocephalidae; genus Theocolax; species Theocolax elegans. Next base: position 13,821,633 of record CM047425.1, on the reverse strand, counting down.
TACAAAGTGATACCCTGTTTAAATAATGTAAACCACACTGTTTTATACATCGTAAACGGTGCACGCAGAATAAAATTCAGTGTACAATAAATATATACATATAAGATATACAATTCGTGTAACTACGCATTTGCGTTAATGCAGTAAATATAGATGATGTGAATTCGAATAGAAGTTTGATGCAAATATCAGCTATAGGTTGCCCTACTTTTCTATTTTTTAGTGTTGCATTGTGATTGCACTTTTTCGATATCAAAATGTCTTTTACCCTAGTAGAAATCGAATCCATTTCAGTCCATTTATGAAACGCTTTTTCTCGCATTTCTTGGCGAGTACCAAGCCATTTCATCAAAATCGCTACAAACTGGCTAGGAAATCGTAGAAAAAGCGTTTCAAAAATGGGCCAAAATGGATACGAATTTTACCAAGACATGTTGATAAATCATAAAAATGGCCGAAAAATGGTCGAAAAATGGATTCGATTTCTACTAGGGTACAGTAGCTATAATTTTTCGTATAGGAAAAAAGGGCGAGGAAGGGAGGAAGAAGAAGAAAATGTAGGAAGACGATCCATCTAGTTGTAAGTACCAGCGCACGTTCAATTTAAATGGAACATACTCGAATCATGCCCGTCATTACAATAATCTTATATACGAATGCAGAAATCTTCATACACACCGACACTTTATAAAAGCAAATATTACGGTAACACGAAGCCACAGATCTACATATAGATGTATATAGATGTATAGATATATATGCAACTGGGAAGTAGTGCACACCCTATTTAAACTTGAAGGTATACTACTGCTACTACGACTACTGCCGCCACCACCCTCTCTTTTAGAAATAATGACAGATCTCGGGGAAAAATATTCGACTTTGATCACGTAGGGTCTTTGTATTAAAGATTTTAATCTAGGAAATGGATGAGTTGCCTTTGTTCGGAAAGTACGATTAAAAACCCAAGAATTGTCCATTTATTTAAAGATTAACCGTGCCCCGAATATACCGAATTACAAAAAAAAAAAATAAGGAAATGGGTAATACAAAAAGGTATATACAAAGTACAGTGTTACATTTGTTAAAAATATTGTTATCCACGACAAGTTTGAATCCCTGGGATAAAAGATCGTGGAAACATAGAAAACACACGGCTCGCCCAGAAAAACAAAGTGTAATTGTACCAGTCAGATATGATTTATGATCAGTTTATGATCGATACGTGCAATAAAATCTTTCTTTTTTTCTAATTTTTTATTTCTTCGTATTTTTTTTCTTCTCCGTTCCGTTGAACTCGGCTTATACCGTTGACGTAGTACCGCTTTACTAAGTGTGAAAGTGTTATCTACTTTCAACACTTTAATTCACATCTCTATATAGTTATATTCCCAAGCGTTTTTTTTTTTTTCTTTCTTTAACGCGCATAGACGCACAATGTGTGGTTGGGTCAGATGAAAGACATTTAGACAATGGTTACTAAGGAGCGTGACAAATATGTGCTCGGGTTACATGGTATAGTTGAAAGGTTAAGCAAACCAATGTTTTGATGACCTAATCAGAATACTAGCTGAATCAACTTGAACCTCGAACAACACATTCCAACCCTCCAGCAAACCTTCATTCCAATATAGTACGTCCCCCAGTATGTCTACAAATCTCTAAATAGATCAACGCAGACTCTTGGTACACCTGCTTAAACAACCTAACGTTTCGAAACAATGTACATCTACAATACGTACACCTGACGTTTCTGTGAAACGCAGATTTTTATTGCCAAATATTCATAAACTCTATACAACCATTCTATATAAACATTGATCATAATATAGATTATATTGCACCTCTTAACGGATTAAATTCAAGGAGTAGACTTATATATAGGTACATACAACAAACTGTTAGGAAATCAAATAATTATAATTCGATAAGTTTTGCTATTACTTGTATATAAAAATAAAAAAAGCGTATGTTATATGTCGTTAAACCAGTACGTACGTATACAAGAAAGCCCATTAAATCAAATTTAGTAGATGCAATTAATGTTTTAAACTGACCAAATTTTGAGCAAGGTGTGTGTATATATATATACATACATACATACCAAGAACATATTCATAAACATCCTATGTACAGGCCGCGTAAGGAAATTTTCAAGAAAAATGCGCTTAAGTATACTCTTGCTATAACTTTCATCGGAACTTAATCCTCTGAGAAAGCCGGAGTTGGCCTCAAAGCATAATATACAAGCTTCCACTATATGTATATACAAACTACCCTTGGTTTTAAGCACACCAAATTTATGTGAATTCCTAACGATTCCGAAACACTTTCTTACAACTCTTATTAATGTTATATAATATCATAACAACATTCGCATAAATGCTCTACGAAATCTCTATTTCCAACAAATCGTTATTCGTATTTAATTTCAAATACGCGTTTTCCCTTTAATTTAATTAATCATTCGCGTTGATTTTCATACATTGTACATTGTGCGTGTATGTATGTACCTATATATTTTATATAGGACAAATAATACTCTAAATTTTGACGGAAAATATTATACGAATCACACTTTTACCCTCGATACTTTTCCCTTGATACTTCATCAATCAAAAACCAATCAAATGCACACGCTCAAACATCACGCAACCCCTAACGTATAACCCAACTCTAACTTATATGAATTCTGAGGAAAAATCCGTAACTGTACGGTATATTCGTAATTTCCACAGACGTGTGTATGTGTGTGTGTGCGTGTGTGTATAAGCTCGACCCTGTCTACCAAACCAATTAAACGTGAAAATCTCGGCAAACATGTAAACAATCTAACCATTTTACTTTACAACATATATAGATATACGCGGTTAATCTTCGAAACAAAATCGATAATTCTAAATTACAAGCATCAACGGTTGACCAATCTAAACATCAAACAATCCCCTCCGTCCGCATATATCTCTAACATGTAAAAATTCACAGAACATCCGAAATCCTAGGTTATTGCATTCTCACGAACACTTCAGACTCGGTAAAATCGCATATAAACCCCAAAAGCATTCGGTGAAAACTCGTCGTAACTCCTTCGACGTATACCTATATATATATATAATGGACGCAACAAAAATTTCCAAATAAAACTTGGAGCGATAAGTGTTCAATTATCACGCAATACTGTATAAATATGTAAAACGTATAGGAGGATCGAGCAATCGGTAATGGTTCACTAATAATTTTAAAGGTAATAATCAATTTAAAATGGAATAAACCGCACCAAGTCACGTATAGCGTAGTACAACCATAACCACCCTTTAAACAAAATTAAATCCGACCATACGACCAGGGTTAATGTGCGCGAATTTGCATAAATACCTGAAACAACACTTTGTTGCAATTCGCTCGCCGGTAGTTCATCCCCTGAAAGATCAATCGAACCCTAAATGCACAACCCTCTCTGCCCCTCGGCCGCCTCTTCCACCAGCAAACACCCTAAACCTATGCAAATTCCGAGAAATTACAACGTATCTCAATTCTTGGCGATGCTTCTACCAGTACCAAATTCAATCAAAGTACCCTCCTACCACTAACAACGTATAAATAAATTAAATACAATTCTATACGCTGCACGTATAAGGTGTAGGTAATAATTAAATTAATACACGTATATACAGGGCGTATTAAAGAGCGTTGATGTATCTTATAAAATTAGCACTAACGTTATACGTGTCATTTTTATTATCACAATGTGTAATATAGGTGCGCGTACACCACATATATAGTTTTATATTTAAGAGCGCAATGAAGACACCGTCGATAATTGGCTATCTATTTTCGCGAAGCTCACGCTAATTATTGTATTCTATTTTTATTTATTGATTGAAACAAATAACTATCTATCTAGATCAAACATCCAATCAGGCTACTCATTCACTGGACCCCTCAAACAATTTCGACGATTGTGCACCGTGTAATTAAAAACACCGTTATTTACTTTAATTTCGCCGCTTCTATTTGTGCCGCAGTGAATCCAGTTAATATTTTCGCCGTATGGAGGATAAAGAAAAAAAAACGAAACGTCCTATATACATATATACGTATATACATCCTTGTATCTCTAAGCGCCCGCATCCACCCTTAATGCAGAAAATCCGCAATCGAAATTCCATATCACACTTTGGAAATACCACTAAATTTTGGCAAAAGCCAGTCTGCCTTCTCTTCCCTCCGAAAAAGAAAAAAAAACAAAAAAAAGGAACGAGCCACGTAACACCGCACCTACGTACACGTACACACGCACACGCACCCACGGGCACACACATGCACAATGGAAATTCACAAACGGTGTTATAAACGACGAGAGTTACCGGCACCAGCACCACCCCCGCTGATAACAATAACACTAGACCAATACCGCGCGTCTGTGGATACGCGTAAAAGAGTAAAGCCGAATTGCGAGCCGATGGGGGATGGGGGATGGGGGAGGGGGGAGGGGGTGGTGGGGCGGGGGAGTAAGAGTAAAAGAAACGCATAAATGGGATGGAGAATAATGGAACAATTAGAGATATATCTCGACTGACCTGTCGTCGTAGACAAAGCCTGCGTATAGAGTGTTGTAGTAGACTGCCGCGGCGACGATAGCGCAGGCTACGGCTAGGACATCCATGTCACATCTCGGCGGCGGCGTCCGCTCCTAACTTGTTGCACACGCGGCGGCTCCGACATCCAGAGCCCAGGGTATAGCGTCGAGGGTAGTCAACGCGTTTTACACCGTTATACACCTCGGACGGTATACTAGCTCACCGCGGATCGTGAGTCCTTCCTACCTATCTATCCGTCTGTCCGTCTCTCTACCTCCCTTTCCCTCTCTCTCCGTCTCTCTCCGTCTCTCTCCGTCTCTCTCCGTCTCTCACCCGCGAACGCCCGGCGACATCCTCCGAACGGGGAAGTTGGAGGGGCTTTGTACCGACGTTCTAAAAGAGAGGAAGGAGGGGAAGTGAAGAGAGTACTGAAAGAGGAGCAAGAGGTAATGGTGGTAGTGGTAGTGGTAGTGGTATTGGTAATGGTAGTGGTGGTGGTGGTGGTGGTGGTGGTAGTGGTGGTGGTGGATCGTACAGGGCGCTGGCCGGATCCCGGTTAGCCCGCGTATCGCCTACTGGCTCTCGGCCTCGGAGCGTCGGGGGCTTTATATCCATGGCCCGAGAGGAGGCATCGATCGACCAAGCGCCTGCGCTCCGCTCGCTCGACGCCCCGCGCCGGCAGCTGCACAGGCCCACCCTCACGGAAAACTCGGAAAACTCACGGGGTATATGCCCCACGCTCCTTCCCTCCCACCCGCCCCTCGCTCTCCTCTTCCTCCTCCTCCTACCATCTACACCCTCCTACCCACCTACACATATACACCCAGGAGCACCGGGTGTCTTCGGATGATTGCTGCTTCCCACCGGATGGGTGACTGCGCGTTCGGTCACTCTTTCACGGGTCACACGATTAGCTGGTTCAGTATACTATCTCATCCCTTCCCTCTCCCTTTATCTCCCCCTATCTCCCTCTATCTCCCTCTGTATCCCTCTGTATATCCCTCTATTCCTATCCCTCTGTCCTCCGCTCGCTCTGCTCAGATGCTGTCGAGAGCTTTAATATGGATCGAAGTAATAGGCGGCGAGAGGTGCACCTACACCCCTTGCACCTGCGGAAAGGACAATGCAACGGAATTTGCCCTTGGGGCTTCGAATCCATCACGCTGATTAGAATCCCGGAAAATCCGATGATACAACCAAAAAATACATTTCCCTTTTACGCGGCAAATTTACGAGTGTATATACTTATGCATTAACACTTTTATGTATCTTTCAATCTCTGGTTCATCTCTGGGTTACTATTTTTTTTTCACGTTTCTTTCCTCCCTATTTAAATATTCACTTTTCATCGATTGATCTGCAAGTCACAAAATTTACAGATTACATTTTTAATTATTATACTTTGATGGTAATATTAATTCACCAATTTTCACCATCAAAATTAAACAATCAATTCTGCGCTTACGATTCTGTATATGATTAAATTATTAAAAATTTTATAGGAATACATTAACTTATATATATATACACCAATATATTGCTTTTTTGCAGTTCTGCACGAATAAAAGTATTCTATCGGATGTTATATCGAATTAATTTTGTTAATAAACCTATAAGAAAAATTATATCGCAATAGAAGTTAATAAAACTCGTAATAAATTACAACAATCACACGATAATTTTTAACTCTTACAAAACATTTACACGGGGATTTCTTTAAATAGCTTTTTTGCTATAGAAGAATCCTATTTTTTATTCGCAAGTTCCATATACTAAATATTAAAATAATGCTTCAAAATGGCGGTTACATACATACATATATATTGTTAATATCAAAACGTTATTTTATTTACTAAATAAAAAAATAATATGTTACATTCATTATAAATTAATTGTTTACCTATATGATAAATTAAAAACTTTTAAATATTTTAACATTTCATTATTTATTTATTCGTATAAAAAAATAAAGTTTAAATTTATTACATAATTCAATGGAGTCGTTAAAATATAATTATTACTATTTCTATGCAGAGAAACAATATATATAAATATAAAAATGTCAAACTCAATTAAAAAAAATTATATTTAAAATAGATAAACCTTTCTTAAATAGTTAAATCATATTTTACATCTTTAGGAATAATGATAATTGTTTTATATAATAAATCAGATTATTATAAATGCGAAATATAAATTTAAACGACGACATAGATCATTAAACGTTTTATTTCGAGTTTAATGTTGTATACGTGCTGCAAAGAGTAATGTATATTTTATAATTAAATTTGATTATTTGATACTTTATTGCATTCTGATAGTAAAAGAAAAAATTTTTTGCTTCCCCATAGAAAAAGCACTAAGAAATAAAAAAAAATTTCTAAATTTACGTTTTATCGATGTTTTTAGACGCGTGGATTCAAAATATGTAATTTTTAAACAATGTCCTTAAATGAACTCTATTCCGATTCGATCGACGTGTTTAAAGTTGTCATAAACTGTATTTATGCAAATTTGAGCCATTTTAAATTCTTTTGAGTTAGAGTCAATTATTGGTTTTTAAATATAGTTTTTTCTTCTATTTTTTTTTAACATTACTGTTAAAATAGCATATGTGTTTGTGAAATGACTATAAGTAGAACAAAATTATTTATCTCCTGGCTTTAGATTTGTTCAGTTATCTCCATTAGTTTTTAAGTTATCGCAAAAATAGTGATTTTACAAAAAGTTAATAGATTAAGAAATCATCAATATTTGCGGGTGAAAAAATTATGAATACTGCAAGTGCTTTTCAGACGTAAAGTCTTAAACATGTATTGTTAACGAGTAAATAAATAAAATTCAAAAAATATATTTTCCTGTTGTTCAACTTTTAGATCGAAATTTTTTATACTTTATAAAAAAAGTTAGATTTTGACATTATCATGGATAAGTTCTTTGGCTGGTTACATAGACCAAACAAGTTCGAAGATATTTGAAGTTCGAATTTTTTACATCATCTTAGCTATAATGCACATATATCGGTTTCAGAACATCCGATTTTAACCATTAACATCTCATGTTGTGTTTTTTTATTAGGTTTTGAGAGAAATACTATGATTTTGTATTTGTATAAGTTTACTTCATGTATTAGCGAGTTTTCGATATACAAGATAACATCATTTTGCGCACATGTGGATTAAGTAAATTTTTTTATTGTATTACATTTTTTTAATGTTGTGAATATTATTATTTGTTGAGCAATGTATTTTTGTATATGTTTGCACAAGATCTATTCAATTATCTTGAATTAGTTTTGAGTTATTGCAAAAAATACAATTTTTATAAAGATAGTAAAAAATTATTAATATTTTTGATTAAAAAAATTGTGTGATTTTTTTGTATATTGATCATGGTAAAAAATATTAAACAAAATCAGAAATAATCATTTTATATGAAGAAGCTACGCGCTGATATCAATTATTCATAAAAAAATTATTAAAATAATTATTAAATTTAAAAAATTATAATTTCCTATCATAAAGAAAAAAAATTTTAATAAGTAATACAACTTGGCGGTAATTTAAATTTGCAAGTCTTCATATTCAGAGTCAATTTTTTATTTTTATAGTAATAAATTATTACGTCAATCATGTTACATTGCTCAAGCCATTTTTATTAATATTTATTAATTACTCTAATCACACTACAAAACGCTGTATGTAAAAATGTATAAAGTAATGTTATACAAACTTATAATATCAGTTTATAAGAGTTTTCAAAATTAGTGAAATAATAGAGGAGCTATACACTTTTTTATTTCTTCTTAAATTATTATTTATTTTTTATTTGTATGTTCAATATTGACGAAAAATTCTCGATAATAATATATATGATACAAAAAAATACACGTGAAATAAACTAAAAAAATATATAGGTACATTTTTTTAAAAATATTGAAATGTAAGAATGTAAATATACATATTAGAAAGATAAAAAAATTTAATATTTATTACTACACTGCAGATATCATACACATATACAGATAGTTTTAATCAAAATGAATATTATTCAACTAATAAATGCATCCAATATTTATTATTTTTTTAATACTAATATAATTCGCTGTTAAAGGTTTGAAAATGGGCAGTCTTCGTACAATTTTAAAATATTGTTACAAAGTGTATGTGCTGTAAAATGCAAAAAATTGATGTCAAATATTACCCTGAAGACATTACTTCTACATCTCAACTAAAACTAAATTTTGTCGCGAAACTTTCACTTTAAATATACATAATTCAAACTATATAACTTTTAATGTCAAAATATGAACAGAAATTGACTTTTGCTCAAACACTAATGCCCTAGCATTATGCATTACAGTAAATTATATTTCAAATTTATATAGTCATTCGATGTGTAAATATACTCATATTACTTATTAATTAATACATTGGTTAAAAGGTACAAACCATATTATATCGTTTGTCACTTTAAACATTAAGAAAAAAAAACTATAACTATTAAGCAATCGTTAAACCTTTATGATTTTTTTATGTGTTTTACGTACAAGTACAAATTAAAAAGAAAAATTCGTTTTACGCAGTCTAAAATTCAAATAATTTAATTAGCAAATAAAAATGTTCTCAAATATTTCCAGAGCAGCAAGCTTTTGAATATCTTTTCGGGAATTTTTTTTTCTCCTGTCACTTTTAATCCGTTATCTAACACATAAAATTTCGCTCCCTTAATGCAGAGGGTATATACATATTACACGTTAATTGTAAGATTAGATCTTCTATTTAATAGATAACGTCAAACTTTTTGTACAATCCTCTGGAATGAGTAAACATTTTTTTAATGGACAAAAATTGTATCCCATCATCCTTATATTATATCTTTTACATATTTTCAACTATGTATACATGTATGTGTATCTCGATTATTCACAATATTTTTCAAGAACACGTATACGTATATATTTTCATAAACTTTTATACAACTTTATAAATAATTCATTAAGCTTCTAAAGCTTTTGGCAAAGAATCCTATGTGTGTGTGTGTATGCGTGTACATGCGGAAAATAAAATTCACTGTTATTTCATTCGGAGGAAAATTTTCAATGTATCTTGTATGTTATCATCAACAATAGGGTTATATAGACTAAAAATTTTTTGACATTTACGAGCAAAGTTTAACGGAAATGAAGTATGCAGAAATGACTTGAAATTTTTCCACTTTATCGAATTTTGCTTAACGTTACTCATTTTTTTTTCTCTTCAAAATTGTACAGATTAATAAAAAAAATATATTTCTCTTCGTATACACACCGATGTAGAAAATAAAATTCTATAAATTTTTATTTGTAAAATATTAATGTGTAAGCATTCAAAAAAGTGTACATTATTACTATTATGAAATGAATATATTCTATGTATGTAATTCTATCTAACAACAAAGTCTAATAGAAAAACAAATGTTAACACCAAAAAAATATAAATTCAGTATAGTTTTTCATTTATATGGGTAGAAAATATTGGTTATTAGATTTAAAATGTTGCTAATTTATCATTGTACATTTTATTATATATTAGCCGCACATTTGTATTCTTAAGAATTATCTATTTGAATGATCATACATCTCCCTACAAAAGAAAGGGTATGTTATAAAAGGACTGGTGAATATCAAATTGAACTTTCATTAGGTTAAACGACTAGTTTTACGGGGCTTTCGAAAAGTATTTACTCAATCCAAAAACATATTTAAAAAACTAAATTTAAAATAACACTTTTGTATGGACCCGCAGTCACACATAGAACCTACACGTATATATCAATAATAGCGCAAGCTAACTTGATAAAAAAAATAGACAAACAAATTTGCAAAGCGCCAAGAGTACGAAAAGAATTTAGTTTGCTTCTTTTTTATTCAGTTAAAATAATGGAGAGAACATTCGCTCAAATCCACGTAAGTCGTACTGTGCAACGAGTTTAAATTTACCTTACACTCAGTAATAAGCGGTAGAATATCTTAATGACCTGCCTTGTACTGCGTAGTTTTTAAACCGAAATTGTACGTTGTGTTATATACGGAAGGGGCTGACTCGTGAATTATCTGTGAAAATGAATAACAACTCGTGTGTTAACTTTTGAATCTTAATTATAACACAATAAATTATAATTGTCCTTGTATATACGAATGTATAAACCACATATTTATATAAAATAATAAGAAATATTAGTGGCACATCGATTTTTAATGCAAAATAAATAATATTCATTTCATAAATAGAATGTGCTTATGTTCTAATACATTGAATTTTGTTATAAATAATTTATTTGTTACCTTATCATTAATATTTATCTTCATAATATATTGTATTGAGAAACACAATTTGTATAAAAATAATTGAAATATCGATTGTTAAATTTATTTACTGTAAGATAAATATGTTAATTTAGTATTATTATTACTTTTATCATTATTATGTATAGTATTAATATATATTTATTTATGACAAAAATGCAAATGCGGGGTAAAATAGATAGTATTTTCATACAAAGTTCGTGTCAAGTAACTAATGACGTTAATAAATAATATCATTTTTCATTTTAATTTATTTTAATAATCGTTTCTATTATTCATTAAACTTCAAAACATTTCTGCAACAAAAAATGTATATTTTACGATGAATTTGATATTCAAATATAATACAAAATTTATTAGTCAATTAGATAATTTTAAAAAATAAAAAAGAACACGCATCTATAATAAAATTTGTTACATTAATTTTAAAGTTGATTTCTCGATATGCAATTAAAGGCTTTTATGTTTTACACAAATTAACAAATTGAACGCCTAAGGAGAATTGAATATTTCATAATGCATTTTCAATTCCCTTAATGACTATAGTATATTGGTAGAAACTTGGATTTCAAATCATCGAAAGTTTCAAGAGATTCGAACAGCTTGAAAATTTCAAGTAATGTTCTTTATATCCGAAATAAGTACATTCGGAAATTTAAATTCGATGAAATATACTATACGATAATTGTGAGATATATGCATATTTGTGATTATTATATAATCTCATTGCTTAATTCTAAATTTTCAGTGGGTATATATTGTTTACCCTCATAGCATTATCGTGATTATTGATTTATATAACTGTATAATTTGCTAATTAAAAATATGTTACGTATAAAATAAGGGAGGCATTTTAATAAAACGAAAATACCCTATTGTAAAAACGTAAAACAATAACATTGTATAATAGTTATTATTATAAATATGATTAATGTTAATTATTTATTGCGGTATTTCATTTTACGGTTTGAAAATATAATTATTTAAAGCAATATTTTAAACTTTGCATAAAATTATCCATTTGAAATAATGGAAAAATCAGTTTAATATATAAAATACGTAATGAAAAGCGTGTTAAAAGTTATAACGTTATATTTAATTTAAAATTTAAACACTCTGCAAATTCAAAAACTATTTAGCTCTTTATTTTTAATAAACGTTACACACAAGGATTGCTCTGAATTTATTAAAATAATTATTAAAATTGCACATTTATATGATGTTTATATGTTTGAGAAAAAAGGCAAACATTATGTGTGTATATATATATACAATGATTAAATTAACGACTGAATTTGCTGCTCCAACGTGAATTAGACGGTTCTTGCTACATTTGTGCCAAATGGCTAATTTCTGGGTTAAAATCGTCTCATTACTGAAATAATTTTTATTACAATCAGAACTTTAAGTTTTACCAAAAGTGTTTTTGTAGTTATGTCATTTTCTCCGAGGTAGCTCAAAATTAATAATGCAAAACTTTCGTTTTATTTGCAAAATGTTTAATTCCTATTTACTATTTGTATATACGTGTGATGAATGTGTAAATTGTTAAACTAGTTCGTGACAAAAACGATATGTACACACTTTGATGAAATATTAAATTTATCATAAATCACGGATTAATTCAAATTTACAAAATTAATCACTTTGACGACAAATCAATATGAAATATAAAAATAGCACATCAACGATCAACTGCAACTAATTACATTATTAATTGCTTCTCTCTCTCTCTCTCTCTTTCTTTCTCTTGCTCTACTCCAAATATTTTATATTACACCAAATTAACTTTTTATTTAGAATATTGCAAAAATTTATAAGTCAGTCGTTTTACTATTCAATGATTCACAACAATTATTTTTTATCGAACAGTTTTAATTAGATTCAACGTGAGATATATGTATACGCTTTAATATTTATTATAATGCTACGATATATGTATATTCTTTCGATTTTTTTGATCTTTTGAATACCGAATTATACTTAAACTTTATAAAAGTAGCTTTAGCGATTGTGCATTCGTGTCATACAAAAATAATTAGCAAAAGCTAGAAAGATATAAAAATCTTTGTATAATTGCATGGTTACGACACAAATCGAATAAATAATTCCATTAATACAATCCATATATAAAGAATACAATTTTTTTTCAAACAAGAAAAATAAAGTGTAGGTATTCATACACGTTAAGGATACCTCACGTGATGGTTACGCTGCACGTATCCACACATACATACGCGATATCTAAAATTGATTGGAAATAATGTGGATAAGCAAATATAATGGATGGGATATAAAGGTAGTTTTACATACAGCACGCACACGCATAAAAGAAAGAATGATAAGCAGATGAATTACAAAGACCAGCGTATAAAATAATGAAAGACTTTATATATGCGTATATATATACACCCGACATACCTATACATATCTTATCAATTATTTTCATTAAAAACATTTGAAAGCACATTATAATTTATAAATTATTGTATACGTGTTATATCGGAATATTAATTAAAAAAAATATTACTCGTGACAGCTTTCGGATATGATAAACATTTTGTATACCTTAATATTAAAAATATATATGTATGGTATGTGTATATACACATGTATGTCTAAAATGTGTATTAAAATAAAAAAAACACAAATAAAAGTATATGAATTTATATATTTTTAAACGTAGCATATGTATAAATAGGATTAATATTTTATAATTGATCTTTACAGCAAAATGATTCGAATATCAAAAATGACTTTATTATAAAATGAATTATTATATTTATCCTGCCTTAAATAAAAAAAATTCTGTATATATGGACGCAAAATATATAATTATACGATGCGGGAGGAGGAGGAGGAGGAGGAGGAGAAGGAGGGAGAAAATGAATAAATAATAAACGTTTTAATTTCAGAAAATTAATTTATGATCCATTTCGTAAGCACACAATTTTTAATTTTAATATGTAACGAGCTCGTGTTAAATGAACCCAACGAGAAAAATGTATTCTCAGAGGTGAGTTTATACATTTATAAGAAATAAAATATTATGTTATAATGCACTATTAAATGTAATGTTTATAATAAATTTAGGTCATCTTTGCATCGATTTTTAGAGCACGAAGGAAAGAAAATTATTATCATACATAATCACTGCATTTTCAAAACTTTGTAATATGCAAGATGTTATACCGAAGAAATATATACACTGCTGATAATTATTCATAGTGATTTTCATTATTTGACATCGAAAAGTAGTTTATAATGACATTATTGTCATTGTGTACATATTTGGTAAATACTATCTAACGTAGTTGAAGTTTTTTCAAGTTACAAAATGTCTCCGAAATGATGAATTTGACAAGTAATGTGTTAAAGTTTAAACGATACTGATTTTACTATACAAATAAAATTTTTTATTTTTAAAACTAATTATTATGATTATCTATTATTATATGAATTACTTATACACATTTAATGAATGTATAAAAAGATAATTAAAATACATATTAACATTTATGTTTATATCCAAATGTTTGCATAGTAGCAATTAACAAAAAAAATCTTAATTGATGTATAGTCAATTACTTTGGTTAACGCATTAATAAAAATCTGACAGACTCTCATTAAAAAATTTTTTCAATTTTTTTACTTTCAACTGTTAAACAAAATTTCTACATTACCGACTATATAGAAACTATTTTATTTAAGAAAATATGCTCTATATATACTTAGAAGTTTGGAATTAATATATTTTATATTATTAAATAACGAATAATATAAAAACAATTTGCTCTCATTTTCGCAAACTGTTCATTTAAATTTAAGAAAATTAAAAAAAAATAATTGTTTATATCTCTTATTTTTTTAGATTTTATATTCATTCTTGCGCGTTAAAAAATATGCTGAAAATCTAAGTTATAGTACATTATTATCAGGAGGTGCATATTACTATTTTTTACCCTCGGGTTACAATAAATACTATATCGCTTTCTGTATATAGGACACAAAATAATAAATTCTATTTTCTCCCTGCGCACATTCGCAAAATAAAGTCGGGAATACATCATTTATTGGCGTCCTATGTATACAGGTAGCAAAATAGCATTTTGCGGCTTGAGGGTCAAAATAGTTATTTATGCATTTAGGGAGTAAAATAGGCATTTATTCCCGGGATGAACATTGCTGCCCAAACTTCAGCCTGGTATAAGTGGTGATGATCATGAAATTAATAAAATTAAAGAGAAAATTGTCTTTGATAACGAAAAAAAAAGGAAATGATAATAATGTTCTTCATAAAGTAGCTGCAATAAGATGAGCATATGAAATTAATCACTCTGTGGTACCCAAAGAAGATTTTGCTAAATCAATTAGAGAACTTGAACTTGCGGATACATACTTTAGTCAAGAAAACAAAAAAGAAGCTGGTGCTCACACAAAACCATTAAAATCCATGACTTTTACAAAACTGTCTTCCATAGAAAATGGATTCAACCTAAACAATGAATTAAAAAATTTAGAATTCAATACAAATCATGATGTTCCTACTCAAATAGATGATTGGAATGCATGTAAATTATTAAATGGAGATTTCAATAAAGAAAATTTGTGTAATGATTTGAATAAGCATTCAACCATCAATGAAAATAATAATTTAAATGGTAATGATGCATTAATATCTAGTGAGGTAGATCATATTCAGAAATGTATAAAGTTAGAAGTTGATGATCAAATCAATAGAATAAAATCGTTAGAAACAATATCTGATCAAGGGAAACGATCTGAAACATTGAAACTTTATCATGATTTAGATTTGGAAGAATTTTTAGAACCAAAATTCTCACCAGAAAATGTAGTGGATGAAAATGCTTCAGCAACACTAAATGTTGAACAGATTCAAATAAAAGACGAAAAACCAATCGATACATTAAATCTTTTAGAAGAATTAATTGAAAAAGAAGCGAATGGCATAGTAGAAAATAAAACAGGTGTACTTGAACAACCAAATATTAAAAAAGAAATACAGTTGACTATGTTAACAGAAGAAATTATTAGTGATGGATTTACAACAGCTTCTGGTAAAAATATTAAAATAAACGAGGATAAAGAAAAATACTATTTGAAACTTTATAGTGAATTGGAAGACGTTGATGACAGTTTATTAAATAAAAAGAATACTTTAAAATCAAGTTCGGTTGAAAAATCTAAAAATGGAACACTAATTAAATCTAAGGAAAATGATTCTAAACTAAATAGTAACATTTGCACACCTAATATTAAAATAAAAACTGATATGTCAGCCACATGAGAAATTAAAACAAGTAATAAAAAGGAAAATGATTATTCTAAAATCCTAAGCGAATTAAAAAAAGCTGACGACAACAGCTTACCTAAAATTAAAAAAAAAAATACATCCAGATTGAGTTTATATGAAAAACCAAAAGATAAAACTATAATCGAGTTCAAAAAACCTGAAATAAAACCAGATATAAAAGTTAAAAAAGAAACATCAAATTCATCATTAATTAGTGATGGATTTTCAACAGCTTCTGGTACTAGAATTCAAATAAGTGAAGAAAAGGAAAATTATTATGCAAAAATTTATGATGAATTAAAAGATAATGATGAAAATAGTTTAATTAAGTTAAAACAAAATAATACCTCAAAATTGAATTTAATTAATAAACCTAAAAATGACGTAGACAGTAATATTTGAGAAATAAGAAACTGAAAATATGTCGAGTGTAGTAAAGTTTTCAATTCGTAGTAATGTGCGATTATGTTCCTTACAATCTTAGTGGTTTTGAAAATTTTATTGGTACAACAAATGAACATAATGCAATAAAAGATAAGCAACATTAAAATAAAAACTATACCTATGAAGTAAGTTTATATTCATGCTTACACGTTCGAAAACATGCTAAAAATCTTAGTTAAATAAATTTACAACTTTTATCAAAAGTGTGTAATTGACAATTGTACAGTCTTCATTAATAAATAGATAAATTAAATCAATTATACAAATATATGTTCCTGTTTATTACAATTACTACAGGCGATTATTATTATGATTTTTTGTACAAACCTACAAATATTTATTAAATTCAATTATTTATTATATAAACACAAATATTTATTAAATTCAATTATTTATTATATAAATTCAATTATTTATTATTCAATTATTGTCTTCTTTTTACATTTTCCTTCAGATTCACTTTCAGGTTCTTTTTTTATTACTATGTCTGTAATATTAAATTGTGATATAGATTCAGATTCTGATGACTTATGTTTTCTTTTATGTTTCTTTTTTTTAGGCTTTTCTAAATCAAAGGAATTTTGAATTTGATTATCAGTTTCAAGTTTTTGTACTAATGGTTCTAAGAAAGACTTATAGTTTTTTTCATCTTCCGTATCAAGCAGTTCGCTATCCATTGTGTACATTTTTTGGCTGTTCGAAGATTTAGATTTTTCATTTTTTGTATCATTTAATTCCATTGTCTCTGATAAATTCTTAAGTATTGATTTCTTATGCTTTCTTTCATCTTCAGTGTCATCATTTGTTTCGCTTACACTATGTCTCTTTTTTCTCTTTTTCAAAGGACTTTGAGGTACTGCAAAATGTGCTTCATTATCTTTTACTGCGATAGATTCAAAAGATTCGTCATTCTTTTCATCTTTAAATTCACTGAGATCATTGTTTATTTGAAGCATAATATGTTCCTCAGAATTATTTAAATCTAATAAATTCTTAATTAAAGATTTTTTATGTTTTCTTTCATCTTCAGTATCATCATTTAATTCGCTTGTACTATGCTTTTTTTTTCGTCTTTTCGAAGGGCTTGGAGGTGTTTCAATTATTTCACTATGATTTAGTGTCTTAGGTATCAAAGATTTGTAATTCTTTTCATCTTCTGTATCAAGAACTTCACTATCCATTGCAAATATTTTTTGCATTTCTGTAGAATTAAGCTCTACTACATTCTTAATTAAAGATTTTTTATATTTTCTTTCATCTTCAGTATCATCATTTAATTCGCTTATACTATGCTTCTTTTTTCGTCTTTTCGAAGGGCTTTGAGGTACTACAAATTCTTCTTCACAATTATTTATTATTTTAGGTATCAAAGATTTGTAATTCTTTTCATCTTCTGTATCAAGAACTTCACTATCCAATCCATTGCAAATATTTTTTGGTTTTCTGTAGAATTAAGTTCTACTAAATTCTTAATTAAAGATTTTTTGTGTTTTCTTTCATCTTCAGTATCATCATTTAATTCGCTTGTACTATGCTTCTTTCTTCGTCTTTTCGAAGGGCTTTGAGGTACTACAAATTCTTCTTCACAATTATTTATTATTTTAGGTATCAAAGATTTGTAATTCTTTTCATCTTCTGTATCAAGAACTTCACTATCCATTGCAAATATTTTTTGGTTTTCTGTAGAATTAAGTTCTACTAAATTCTTAATTAAAGATTTTTTGTGTTTTCTTTCATCTTCAGTATCATCATTTAATTCGCTTGTACTATGCTTCTTTTTTCGTCTTTTCGAAGGGCTTGGAGGTGTTTCAATTATTTCACTATGATTTAGTGTCTTAGGTATCAAAGATTTGTAATTCTTTTCATCTTCTGTATCAAGAACTTCACTATCCATTGCAAATATTTTTTGGTTTTCTGTAGAATTAAGTTCTACTAAATTTTTAATTAAAGATTTTTTATTCTTTCTTTCATCTTCAGTATCATCATTTAATTCGCTTGTACTGTGCTTCTTTTTTCGTTTTTTCAATGGGCTTTGAGGTACTACAAATTCTTCTTCACAATTATTTATTATTTTAGATATTGAAGATTTATAATTTTTTTCATCTTCTGTATCATTAAGAACATCATTTTCAACATCACTTCTTTTTCGCTTTCTTGACTTCGATGTTGCCAATTGTGAGTCTGATTCATTCCTGTCCTCTGCATATATATTTTCTGTTTGCTTTATTTTAGACTTTTTGGATTTTTTATGAGATGTTTCAATATTTTCTTCAACAGAAGTATCTATAATAATATTTTTTTTATCTTCTTCTACACTTGATTCTTCCTCTACTGTACCGTTGGTAATATTTATATTAGCATTCTCTAATATTTCCTTGTTATCTACATCATTCTTACGTTTTTTCATCTTTTTTTTTCGTACTGTATCATCATCCGAGTTATTTAAACTATCTTGAGATAAATTACTGTTTTGCTTGTGTTTTTGTTTTTCATGATATTGCACAGGTGATTCTGATTCTGGTTTGCATGGTGAAAGTGATTTTCTTTTATGCTTCTTTTTTGGAGATTTTAATATCTCCTCGCTTATATTAACTTTTATAGAACTTTTATTTTCTAAATCAGAATCTAGATTATCTTCTAAATCACTATTAAACACTACCCTTTTATTTTTAGGTTTATTATTTTCTGAAAAACTATTTCTTGTAATTTCTTGAAATTCAGATTCAAAAGTTGCTGCAATTTCTTCATTAAATAGTTTGCAACCTCTTAAATAGTCACTAGAAAATTAAATTAGTTACTCAGATTTATCCAAAAATAGAATATATATTGTTATTAAAATTTAGCTTAACTTACTTTTCGTGCAATGACCCACGAATATATGGAAGTTTAGATTTATAATCAATTTCATCTAGAGTAAATCTAATTTCTTGTCCAACTTTTACTTTATCACCAGGCCAATTGTTATCATTGTCTTCCTCTTCTTCCTCTTCTTCTGCTTCTTTTTTTTTGTTATTGAGTTTAGGAACAGAGACATTAAACGCTTTGTGTAACAAAATACCAACATGATTTGTTCCTTTCTTATTTACAAAACCTAGATAAAGAAATAAAGTAAATGTACTTTTCATTTAAAATATATAATAAACTTAAAGTATAATACAGTATAACAAATAAATTCTTTTTATAATTCTACAAGTAATTTATAATTTTTACTTAAAATAAAAACTTTGTATACAATTGTTTTTTCTACATTGATAATAGTTAGATACCTTTTAAACTTCGACCAATTTCTGGCCTAAAAATATAAAAATCTGCTTCAATATCTACATGTACAAAACATGTATCGTACAATATTTCTCCTAAAGATGACAGGAGTTTTGGATTTTTGTATGCTAAAATTAAACCATTCACCCTAAAAAGAAAGAGAAAATTATAGAATGTATAAAGAAAAATACTGATAAATGTGAAAAAATCCTTACTCTGGATCATAAAAATTCAGACTTGCACTAAGAATTTCATTCAGTGCCGCGTTTAAATCTGTCAAATGATATGGATGTAATCCTAAATGCTTATGCACCCGTTCAAGAACAACGCACGAATCCTCATCTTCTACGAGTGCTGCTAATTCTATATTCGACCAATGAATACCATTAGCTGCTTTAAATCCCATAGCAAATTCTTTTTATCTTTTTCATACGAGAAAAGTAATTATTGTTATACAGAGGTTATGTTTAATTTTTTTTATCACACAAAACAAACTGTACGATATGTACACGTGCTCAGGTTTTGGAACACTGCAGTTGGCGACTTAGCATTGGCAGTCGGTATGATGGGTAGTAAAGATTCCTGTAATAAAAAATTTCCGTGGCTCCCCCTCGAAACTACGTTCATTTACGTTCGTTTCCCGCCGTCAGATCAGTTTTATTAGAGCCCACCAGCATGGTTCGTACGTCTCTTAGATGAATCAACACGTTGATCGCGTTCCTCGGGTGCGATCACGAGCATCCGAGGAAGTTTGTATCTATGTGTCGGTGTATTATAAGTGTCAATAAAGTTTACACATAGAGTAATAATTGATGTACATAGATATACTTAGTTTCTCGCGTAAAAACTATACTTGTTCTTATGTATGTATGTATATATCTATATATTGTATAGAGAACAAAGAGAGAATGTGAATGCTTTAGGGATTTATACCTGGGATTTTGCGATGTCTGTCTGCTTGACCCCACTTTGTATATAGAATATTGAAACTGTCTCGTATTCTTTTCCTTTTTAACAAGGAAATCAAAATTTATTTATTATCGTGTATCTGGTAAGTATAAAATAGTTCTTCCTAAAAATTTTTTATTAGTGTAAATAAGTACTATTTTTAAATTTCTTTACAATTAATGAAATTTTTAAATAATTTTTTAATATTCTGCATTCTAATAACTATTAAAAGTCTTTATATTCTTTATCGTATAATAAATATTGGTACGATAATTATATAAGTTTGATCATTATTACATTATTAAATACACTTTTACCAATATTTTTTTCGCGTATAAATTTTGTGAATTTCGGGAATTTTTTTTACACGTGTACCTGCAGCTGCCCTTTGACCGACAAGTTCCCGATGTAATAAAATTATTTGTAAGGCTATTTGATTATTTCAGGAAAGAAATTGTGAATTGATAAATAAAAATGAATGACTGTACTGAAATGTCCGATCAGCTTGAGTACAGTACTAAAATAGATGTCAATAAAGATTGTGACTTTAAGTGTCGAAATAAGGATTTAAAAAATTGTTCGGGATCTCAAGATATGTTTTCAGGTAACATTGAATATTATATAGGTACTTCTCATGAAAAATCCAAAAAAAAGATTTAATTGACGGAACTTCGATGCTCTAGCATTTGACTTAATATAATTTATTATTATAGATGAAGATCAAGTTAAAGATTACGTCCACACTACACCAAATGTTAGAAAAAAAAACGATACTCTCAATTCGTCAATTATTTCATTGAAGACGCCGATTCTTTATGCAAACATAGAAGAGTAAGTATATATAATTCACTGTATAATATTTAAATTAAGTATATGCTGATCTAGAATTTGAATTAGTTCGATTTTTACCAACAAAAAGTACATTAATTATTTAGAGTTGTATTTCAATTATATACAAAATATATATCGATCGCATTTTATTTGAAAGCGCAATATAAATAAAAACTACTCTATTAACCTTGTAAACTGTATCGGCGTCGTATTACAAAATATACTTGCCGTCTGTTTTTATTTATATTGGTGCATCATTGTTTTATCATAAAAAAGTATGTGTGTCAGGATTGTATTTATATGTTAAACGTTTCATTATACAGCACTCCCGGAAAACCAAAAGTACCGAAAACTCCGGTCGATCTTCTGCCGTTTATAAGAAAAACAAGTTTATTATGGACAAGTGATATGGAAACACCAGAAAGTAAGCCAAATAAAAAATCTGACAGTTGTGATAGAACAATAAATGAAGATGATAATAAGGTATGTTCTTTAAATCACAATTTAAAAATGATAGTCAAGGTGGTTCAAGCGCGTGGAACCGTAGCTAGTGCGAGTCCGCATGGAACATTAATATTGCTTTTGTTCACAATTAAATTTAAAATTATTAATTAATAGATTTTATTGAAATTTGTATTATTTATTGTTTAAAATCGTTTTAAATTATTAATTAATTCATTTTTTTATTATTGTTTTTGAAAATCTGAAAATTCCTGGGATGACTGATAAATACATACCATTTTTACCTTTTTCTCTCTTTCTCATTCGTTTGGTCGATAACGATACTGATTTTAACATTGTAAAGTAATACTTAATCTTTGAGATCAAATCTGCAACTATATACTTTTGTAATTTTTTTTACCGAAATGATAGCTGTTTGTATGTCATTTATCCCTATAACTTATAACATATTACGTACAACTCTCATTATTCTCGAATTTTTTTCTCGGAATTTTAATCGATGACCTATATCTTCTAAAATTGTTGAAAAGCAAATAAAATATCTTCTCTGCATTCCCTTATTTTTTTAAGCTATTTTTATGTTTTTGTATTAAATGGTTGAAGCTCACCTTAAATGATTGAACAAATCAGTTTTTCACTTTAAGTAATTTTTATAAATTTAAATTATTTTTTATTGAACTAATGATTCACTACGTCAGCTCACTTACATTCCAGTTAACGTTAAAAATAAAACAATGCACATTAAAAAGTATGTCAGCTAGTATTTGGTAATTTAATAATTTAAACACAGCTAAAAATTATATTCTCGGGAATCCGCAGCCTTGTGCCATCTGGCGAATTGTTGTACTAACTATATATCGTAAATTTCTTTACCACGTGCTGCTCTGTGATATTACCAATCTAGACCATAACGCTCATTGGTTCATTTTTCCTTATTATCTAAACGGCGTATAGTTTACAAACAGTAATCGCGCGAAAAGAATAGCATAACAATATGGATTTTAGCGGTTAATTAGTGTATATAAACAAATATGAAATTTATGAAGTTAATCCGGTATTTTCTTAATTGTTTTTCACACACAACAAAAACGGAATTACAAATCTTCTGAAATGCGTTTATGAAACATTAATCCACTAATAATTTAATAGGTAAAAACAGTTTTTAATGTCAAAGTTTAAATAGAAGAAAATGAAAGTAAATATATATATACATTTTGCTTTTTAAACAGACAATAATAAGCTATATCATTGCTTTTAACGTTATAATTTAATGTTTTATCAATTAGTTAAACACAACCCCAAATCGTAAACAATGTACATCACCAACTGATGATATTAAAGTAAAAAAAATGGATGTCACTTCTCCAGTGCTTGGTGGCAACAAAAGAAATAAAAAGAGAGTTAAGAGAAGAATACTTAATAGTTTAGCATTTGATTCTGACAATAATAATGATCAACAAAGCAGTATTAGTAGTAATAGCGATAAAGTGACAATAGATGATATTCCTCAAAACATTGACATAGATATTAATAAACCAAAGATATGCAATAATGTTGTTAAACAATTAAGTAACATAGAAGATGAAGGATATAAACAGAACAAAAAGTTAGAAGTAAGTTATCTTATTTTTTATATAATGTGCATAATACAAATTTTGATAATAATTATTTTTTCAGGATGCTGTCATTTTTGATAAAAACAGTAATACATCCACTCAAGAATTTTTTTCCAATGCATCATTTACATTGGTTGATAGATTGTGTTCTAGTATTCATGAAGAGAAATCAGATCTAAATGGAGATGATCCTGAAATTAATAAAGTTAAAGAGGAAATTATCTCTGATAAGGAGAAAAAACAAATTGATAATGATGTTCTTCATAAAGTAGCTACAATAAGACGAAATCAAAAACGATTAAGGCGAGCAAGTGAAATTAATCACTCTGTGGTACCCAAAGAAGATTTTGCTAAATCAATTAGAGAACTTGAACTTGCGGATACATACTTTAGTCAAGAAAACAAAAAAGAAGCTGGTGCTCACACAAAACCATTAAAATCCATGACTTTTACAAAACTGTCTTCCATAGAAAATGGATTCAACCTAAACAATGAATTAAAAAATTTAGAATTCAATACAAATCATGATATTCCTACTCAAATAGATGATTGGAATGCATGTAAATTATTAAATGGTGATTTCAATAAAGAAAATTTGTGTAATGATTTGAATAAGCATTCAACCATCAATGAAAATAATAATTTAAATGGTAATGATGCATTAATATCTAGTGAGGTAGATCATATTCAGAAATGTATAAAATTAGAAGTTGATGATCAAATCAATAGAATAAAATCGTTAGAAACAATATCTGATCAAGGGAAACGATCTGAAACATTGAAACTTTATCATGATTTAGATTTGGAAGAATTTTTAGAACCAAAATTCTCACCAGAAAATGTAGTGGATGAAAATGCTTCAGCAACACTAAATGTTGAACAGATTCAAATAAAAGACGAAAAACCAATCGATACATTAAATCTTTTAGAAGAATTAATTGAAAAAGAAGCGAATGGCATAGTAAAAAATAAAACAGGTGTACTTGAACAACCAAATGTTAAAAAAGAAATACAGTTGACTATGTTAACAGAAGAAATTATTAGTGATGGATTTACAACAGCTTCTGGTAAAAATATTAAAATAAACGAGGATAAAGAAAAATACTATTTGAAACTTTATAGTGAATTGGAAGACATTGATGACAGTTTATTAAATAAAAAGAATACTTTAAAATCAAGTTCGGTTGAAAAATCTAAAAATGGAACACTAATTATATCTAACGAAAATGATTCTAAACTAAATAGTAACATTTGTACACCTAATATTAAAATAAAAACTGATATGTCAGGCACATCAGAAATTAAAACAAGTAATAAAAAGGAAAATGATTATTCTAAAATCCTAAGCGAATTAAAAAAAGCTGACGACAACAGCTTACCTAAAATTAAAAAAAAAAATACATCCAGATTGAGTTTATATGAAAAACCAAAAGATAAAACTATAATCGAGTTCAAAAAACCTGAAATAAAACCAGATATAAAAGTTAAAAAAGAAACATCAAATTCATCATTAATTAGTGATGGATTTTCAACAGCTTCTGGTACTAGAATTCAAATAAGTGAAGAAAAGGAAAATTATTATGCAAAAATTTATGATGAATTAAAAGATAATGATGAAAATAGTTTAATTAAGATAAAACAAAATAATACTTCAAAATTGAATTTAATTAATCAACCTAAAAGTGACAGTAATGTTTCTAGTGAAACTAATTTAAATTTTAATAAAAAAGATCTTACATCTGACAACAAAGAAATTGAAAATATAACGAGTGGAGTAAAGTTATCAATTAGTAGTGATGGTGATGATGTTCTTTACAATCTTAGTGGTTTTGAAAATTTAATTGGTGTAACAAATGAACATGATGCAATAAAAGATAAGCAAAATGAAAATAAAATCTATACCCATGAAGTAAGTGGAGTAGCAAGTATTAATGATAATATTAAAAGTGGTACATTAAAAGAAGTAATATTACACCAGACAAATGCAAATATTATATCACATATCGAAACCGTAAAGCTCAATACAAATTTACTAAAAGATTTACAAGAAAAAAATTTAAGCAGAGACATTTTAAAAAATAATGAATGTATAAATCATATAGGCTTATTGAAACGAAAACTTGAAAATTGTGATGTAAAACGACCAGAGCGGTGTAGATCTTTCGGTGGCTTTTCAGCAGAAAATGAAAATACGATCCCACTAAAATTAAATAAATCAGATCCTAATAATGAATCATTAATGAATCAACCACTTCAAACTTGTTTATCAGTAAGTCAATGTTTCGATTCACATTCTGATTCTTGGCTGTCAAAAGTTGAAATCAGCTTTCTCAATAGTAGTAAATTGAAATCACCTAATGTTAAATTTAAAAAACCTGAAACAATAATTAAAGATACTTTCCAAATATCTTCTAATGATAGTAAAAAAGATACAGATCATTTTCTTGGATTTACTTTTAAAGAGTGCACCGAAAGTTTTCGTCATTATTCTAAATTTAAAAATTACTTAGACAAACTGGATATTAAATCTGATAATAATAATGCAGTATTGGAAGTTCAATGTGGTCAAACGATTTCTATTTCCAATCAAACCTTATCATCACAAAAATTATGTATATCTCCTAATCAACATGTAGGTATAAGAAAAGGTGTAAAAGAATCAAATTATGTTTTGATTGATTATAAGGCAACAGTAAATATTTCAAAAATACCTTTAAGTTGTCAATCAGAAGTGAAAAAAGAAGAATCAAAATTGGAAAGCATTGATATAATAACTGCTGGTAAACGAAAACATGCTGACACAGACAGTGACACGCCATTATCCACATTAAAAAAGCCAAGAGTTGGAAGTGAACTACAAGGTCGGAAATTATTTTCAGATGGTTCAGATGATGAAAGTAACGAAGCTAATAATATTAAACCAATAAAAATTGAAGAAGCTTTAACTAGTACTGTAGAACAACAAACGCATATTGAATCGGAAGAAGATGATTTATCAGATCTTCGAATTCAAGCACTTTTACAACAGGTAAATAACTATTACGCTACATCTATTAAATTAAAATGGTCCGAGGTAAACATATTTATTTTCTGATTTACAGGAAAAATTAATTAGAAATAAAAAACGAATGAAAATAAAACCGTTGATGGGTAGTTTATTACGAGAGAGACTCGTAAATAGCAAAAATCGTTTATCATGGGTAGACTTAGTAGGCGAAACTAGACCTGTATCACGAACTTTCAACCAAGTAAGATTATAAACTAATTTTGATGACAACTTTTAATTATAATTGTACCACATGTTACAAAAATATGTATATTTTTTATGTTAAAAGATAAAAGAATGTCATCCCGATGCAAAAATACTTGAAGTGACAGCTTCAAATGCAACATGCTACAAATTTTTATTATCAAATATTATTGGGTTAGTAACTGATTACCTGCTTTTTTATTTTATAAATATGCTTTTACAAATTTTTACCAAATTTGTTATGTTTTAGAAATAAAAAGGTTGTTAGCATTGATGTTGGAGACGGTGCAAAATTAATTTTCGATGAACATGGTCGTGCAGGTGTTACCGAATTTTCTGAAGCATTTTTAGCAATGCCTGGTATAGATCCAAAACTTCTTCCTACAGGTTGGATAGAAAATCATTATAAATGGATTGTATGGAAATTCGCTTCTATGGACCGAATACACTTTAAATCTTTTCAATTACCAAAGTAAGATTTTATTATAAAATTTAATACCATTTTTTAAAAATTTTATGCAACTTTCTTATTTTTTTAATATTGTTTTATTGAAAATTATTAAGGATTTATTTTGATATACTATACGTTGAATGAAATATGCCAACTTTTTAAATATATTTTGCTAACAGAATGTTAACGCCCGAACGTGTAATGAAAGAATTAAAATATCGATATGATCGAGAAATAGATAAATCCCAAAGACCAGCTTTAAGAAAAATTTTAGAAAAGGATGACGTACCATCACGACGTCTCGTATTATGTATTTCTTCAATTCAAGAAGTAATTAATTAATTTACTTATTAAATAAATCACATTAAATTTATATTAACATAATCTTATTAATACATTTAGAATACAAATCCCGACGATGCAGACAAAGAAGCTAAAATTATGTTAGGCTTACCGCGTTGGAAAATTGAAGCTACTGATGGTTGGTACAGCATTCCACTTACAATAGATAATGCAATGTCAAGTTACATTACTAGTGGCAAAATTAAGGAAGGGATGAAAATTGTGACATATGGAGCAGAATTATTGGAATGCGAAAGAGGATTTTACCCTTTAGAAGTATATTATTTAACATTGATATTTTTCTAAATCACTAATAATTAACTAGAAGACTAATTATTAAGTTTTAATTTATTATTTACACTTAACAAACTTTAATTTTTTAAATTTATTTCTTTAGAAACCTGCGAACGTAAGTCTAAAAATATACACAAATTCTACAAGAAGAGCTAGATGGGACACGAAATTGGGATATCATAAAATTTCACGGCCAATACCTGTAAAACTTCGAAATATTATACCAACTGGCGGTTTAATCGGTGAAACAACAGCCGTTGCTGCAAGAGTTTATCCTCTTTTATACAGAGAGAAAACTGTAGATGGACAGTCAAGTATGATTGTTTATAAAATTTTGTCACGAATGTGAATTTGTATGTAAAGTATTTTGCTTCAACTATGTAGAATTTTTTCTTTATTTTCAAGTTTATCGAAATGCAAGAGCCGAAGAGAAAGCTGCAGTTGCTCACGAACGTGCTCTTGAATCAAAAGTACAAGCAATATATGCTGAAGCTGAAAAACAATTCGATTCAAAAAAGAATTCTGATGATGAAGATCAGGAAAGCTTACAAGTAAATTACATTTTTAAAATTGAATCAGTTTTACTTTTTATTTATGAAAATATACTGTTATATATAATATTTATGATTTTTTAATCGAATTATTGTGCAATACACTTTACATGCAATTATTTATTTATTTTTAAGAATTTAACCAAGTTACAAGGAGAAAAACATAAACAAAATAATTGGGAAAAAAATCAAGAAGAAATTAAACAAAAACTTGAGTTAGAAGTACGTAATGGTTTACCACCACTAAGGAAAGTTACAACAGTATTAAGAGTCCGATTAGTCGACGATAGTACTACTGTTACATTAACTATTTGGGGAGCAGATGACGATTCGAGTTCTCATTTTAAGGAGGGCAGTACTATTACCGTTTATAATAGTTTTCCCATGGGTTCGAGGTACTATTTTAATTAGTATTAAATTAAATTAACCAAAAATATTGAATAAGAATTAATACCTATTTTTTTGACATTTCATAAAGAATAAAAGACAGGGATCGTGATACATTAATGTAATGAATTATGGAAAATTGTGTAATAACAATTAAATTGTTTTTTTAATGACAAGTGAATTTATGGCGTATTATGCAATGTTCGTATTTTTATTTTATACAAATTTTACGCGCACAAGAAAATAATAGCATTCGAGGAAACGAAAAAATATTAAAGAAAATCATTGCTTATAAATACCATACCTAGCCTCCCAAAAAATATCGACAGTACCAAGTAGTTTAACCGTTAGGCTTGCAGTTATTTTGATATATTTATAGCGATAACTCACTATACGTTAGACGTCCTCCCTCGTATCTCCTATGATACATTAGTAGTCATAAAACTCATGACTCAGTGCATTCCGTCTCACAACCAAATTTTTTTCTTCATTTCGTTTAAGGTTTATCGCAAGATTCAAGAAACGCTTTCCTTTCGCAAATGAACTATTGTAAACATGGTTTTTTTCTCTTTTGTTACAGAGGCGGCGAGCTAAATCTTACTGCTAATAAAATGTCACATATCAAAAAAGAAACGCTGTTGAAATTACCTTACCCTCAACGGTCATGTACTTTGATATACGAGATGATGAATCCAGGTTTCGAGCCGAAATTTTGCGAGTTTGATACTGTTGGTGTTGTCGTATCATTAGGATGTGCACCATATGTACGTTAAAAATATTTATCATTAATTTATTGTGTTTGGAGTTAAACTTATTATTCATTTTAACAGGGATTAAAAAATTTCGAAATGATTATTCTGGCATATCCAAAGCCTAACGATTCGGGATCTTCATATATTGCAATACTTTTTTGGAATGGTATATCGTCATTTGGTTATCAAGGAATGTTAACTGTAGGATCAATGGTAGCGTGCAGTAATATCGAATGGAGACGTAATACTGTTTGGAGTATAGCCGTTGGCTACTGTTCGGAAAAAACTATGTTTACTTGTAACCCTCGTCAATCTTATCTTAATCAGGAACTTCGAAAACTGAAAGCAATGATCCAGGTAATACAAGAATCAACTGTTATAAAATATTAACATTGTCAAATATATAATTGTTACATTATAGAATTTCATAAAATTACTTTACTACTGCGAAAATTTACTTTTAGAATCCAATGGTTTATGCTGACAGTTGCGCTGAAGAAGTAGCGAATGAACTTTCAAAAAAAATACAACCAAGATCGAGTCAGAATAATACACCTACAAGTTGGACAAGGAAACCCTCATTCATCAATAGCATGATCAGCCCTATGGATAATTATAATCCAAGTAACCTGGCGGTACAACGTCGACTGGATAAGTTGTCACGTTACGCGAATTCTGCACCTGATGTATCGCCGATCGTTCTTAATGACGGCTCAGCTCGTGTGAAAAAAAGTTTCACACCCGTCACGAGAAATAACACGTGATATCCACTGTATTTTAATACCTCTGGAGGTATTATTTTTACACAAGGTTTCATATTATGCAAATTAGTTTGATTTACAGTTTTCCAAGAAAACCTTTATCGAAAAAATCAAACTTTATTTTAGATTAATAATTTTTATCATGATGATAGTTTTTTTTTCTATTTAATAAATTCTAAATTGTTAAAAGTGTTCAGAAAATTCAAAACAAATTAAATATCAAAGTTACGTTCTTATTATCACTTATTGTTTACGTATTTTTTAGCTCAAGAAGTGATAGGTTTTTGTTGACAGTTCGTTTATAAAAATTTAAATAGTGTAGTTAGATATGTATACCGTTATGTAAATTAATGTAAATAAGTTATTAAAAGAACTATTTTTTTATTTAATATTTTTATACTAAAACAATGTTGGTGAAGTGACAAGAATATAGAGATTTCTTATACGGAGAATCATACGTGAATCATCGTCTGTAATCGCTTAAAGAAAGAAGATAAAGCCGTTAGACAGAAACTAAACTGCCCTCGACTGCTAACAAACAGTTTTGTGATAAGACAATCAGAGGAAAGGACAGATACAAGACGGGACATGCGAAAATTTACTCGTGTGTTAAACTTACGTATGATTATCTGTATTGAATAGTTTATCATCGTCGAATAAACAAGATAAAAATGTATTTGTCTACGACGACTGTTACATGTAAATTTAAATAAACCTATGTTAAGAATCAAAAATTTGTTTTTACGTTACACATTTTTTTCTGTCTTAAAGAAAGAACTACAATGCTTCTCATCCCTTCCAACAGCTCCAACATTTAAGAAAATCTTATATACAAGATCGCATGTTTCTGCAAACATGAAAAAGCAAATATGTATAATTCCGTAAGGTAACACAAGAAAAGCACAGTAGAAAAGAACGCAGATACTCCGTGAATTGATGTGCATTTCGCGCGTCTAATGTTACATGTGAAACGGATCCTATGGTAGCATGGAAAAGGGCTTAGTACGACAAGAGTTCCTCGACACTCGCACCGGTCTGTGTAGTGCGCAGTGCAACATCAAACTTGATGTATATACTGCGAGAAAGAGAAGGGGATTAGGAGGGACATGGAAGTACAGTTACGAGGCAACAGCACCTCGTTATTCAATCTTTTTGGGGTCAGAACGCGTCAAAAATTGGCGCGCATGGTGGTTGTTATACCACCTATGAGCAGGTACTTCACACGTTTGTTTACATATTTCTTTTGTTTTGAATTCGTATGTTACGTAATGTTAAGTTGTAATTTTTTTTATATTAATACTTATATAATTAGTATTAGCTATAGTTTACCTGGATGAAATTATTTTGCAGGCTTGTATAGTTTTTTATAACTTTCTATATATTTTATACATACATATATAGGTTTTAATATAAATATTACATTTATCGTGTAAATTAAACTTTTACATAAAAATATATCAATTTGCTTTCTCACATTTACTGATCACATTAAAATAAAATCAGGACCAAAAAACGCGAAAATCGTGCAGCGGATCCTTTTTTCAGTATTAATCAAAATAAAGTTATAAACTCTTTACGGACTTATTGAGTACTAATAAATATTTTAAAAGAACTTAGTATAATTTAATATGAATGTTATTAATAAATACTGTTTTTATGTTCTAAAACGTTTTCTTAATCAATCTATAATGAATTGTTCTTAGTGGACTCTGGATATAAGTAAATTACTGTTTTATATTAAGGGGATGTAGGTATCATCCAAGTTGCAGAGACCTATCTAGAATATCCCAAAAATTTTTAAACCTATAATTATAAGAATAATTGGAAAAAATCACAAATACTATTCAAAACAGATAGAATACCGTGACAGAGATTTTTACGGAATAGTTAATTATTAATTAACTATTATTAATTATTAATTAACTATACGAAAATAAGGCTTTTTGGTCGGTAACCAATAGTTATTAAAAAATAATTCACCTCTAGACAAAAATCTCGCTGATTTATCAATAAAAAAATTTGAAAAAATTCGCAATATATCTTCAAAGTAAATACAACATCGTTACAAAACATCTTTTGAATGAATTGAGTTTCTCGTACAATAAAAAATAAATCATTTTTCACTTTTTATTGACCGAGTCAATTGAGATAAAGAAACTATTTTAATTAAATAAACATGGTAAATTATGATAATACAAGACATTGCCCCTCGTTTAAGTATTATCGAACTACTGTAGAAAATAACAATGCCTACTTTTAAATGCATTGATATTTTTATATGAAATTTAGTACAGGTGATACATAATACTGAAATGACGACTAACAATGTCTTGGTTTTTCATTATTTGTCATATTTATTTCTTTAATTAAAATTTGATTTTTTTCGATTAAATTGGCTTGTATACAATACGAGGAATAAAATCAATTAATCCTCCTACACGTATTCAGTAAAAACTGTTATCTAACTCTATAATTATAATGGTAATAATTAAACCACGCCAAATAGTATCCAAAGAACCAAATAAAAATGTATAAATTTTAATTTAAAAAAAAAGAAAAAAATTGTAGCTCAATAGTAGAACATCTTCATTATTATGAATATTTATTATCCTCATCCATCGAAACAATAGCTGCTCATCAATGGAAATTATCCTTCATTCTTGGCACTTGGAAATGACACTTAACTCACCTAATTCCTTATAGGCATAAAAAGAAATAGTCCATTTCCCTCTTCTCTTTACCACCAGTGAGACTATATATATATATATATATATATATATAAATCGTTGCTTCTCTTAGCTCGGAGTTTTACAACTTCCTTCTTATGCTCCGGTTTACATTTTCTGGGGTCCCGGAAGACTCACCCGACGGGGTGCTTGGTATAATTCGCGCAGGTAACGACGAGTCGAGACTTTGGGAAGTGGTAATGAGTTGCGCCGTTTGTTATATGAGTGGCAATCAACGCCTACATAAGATTCCCTGGGAAAATGCGTTACTTTTTGGTCATCTTTTTTCCTTTTTTTTTTTGAGCTTCTTTGTACACTATATCGTTGAATCCTATAAATTAATGTACTTTAATTTGCGCGGTCTGAGAATATTACGTATTATATTCTTATTATAGAACGGGGTTAATTACTTATTATTTTTCACAGATGGAATATTATTGTAAAATTATTTAAATCCAGACAAAAATATTACGTACATCAAAAATATAAAGCTACGTCTATACTTATATTAAGTATAGAAAATAATCAACAATATTTAAAAAGTAAGTTTACAAGTTTAATTAAAAACTTTTTCGAACGATGTATGTAAATTTGTATTAAATTTTATAATTATAATTTTATTATTTCCTTATAATTATACAATAATTTCACAATCTTTTATAAATATCTATACAAAGTCAGTGATTTATTCATCACTTACTAAGATTATATTACAAGTATTATTACAAATATTATTTTATACATTCAATATTATACTAAACATATTTTAATTATAATTGTTAATAGATAATCATAATTTATAATATATCACAAATCTTAATTTTTTATAATTATTCACGCTATCTACTTATAATATGTATAGAAATAATTTGTTCTTAATATAATTTTGCAAACGTCTCTATAAAAAAACGTAATTGCTATCAGCAGCATATAAAATTTATAATGTTTGCAATTTCTGATTTTTTCATGTTTTTAACATCAAATTGTTGACTTACGTATATCTTATTAATTGTTATTTCTAAAATAAGTGACCCTTATACATAGTGGTTAATTCGCATTTAAATATTTCATTTTCAAATAAGGAAAAAAATCATTTATTGAATTTATATCAAGCTTATACAATTATTAGACTGTATAAAGTTACATTTTTTATCTCTAAAGTTATAATGAAATCTATAAAATAAAACTTTACTATTTTCTATATTTAATCTAATGATTACTCTATCAAAAAAAAAAAATTATCATTGTAGAATAAACGTAATCGCAGAACTGTACATAAATTAAAGTTAATTTGATTACCTTATAGGCAAATCTATATGTGATAATACAAAGTGAGGAACTTGTGTACGTATAATTTCATAATCATTTAACAAACATTGTGCAAACTTAATGACGTTAATTAAAATAGAAAGTCAAAAAGGTTTTATTAGTGTCTATATATAGGTGTATATAAAATGTGATGGCAATCTCTGTCACTGTGCACAATATATTAAAATAGTTAAAGTAAAATTGCACAGCAAGTGTAACTATGCAGTTAAAGAAAAATATTTACGAAAAATTAACTAATTCATTATGTTAAATTTTATTAAAATACATAAACCCACCGGTGAATAATCTCATTTTATACAAAGTATTTCACTATGCAAAAAAGAATAATATAGTTATTAATATTGAGTGCTGGAGGAAATGACCCATTAACGAGAGAAATTTTTATTGTTTGATTTTAATTAAAATTCAGTTAAGCATTATATTGGTATATATATATATATATCGTAATATATCCTTTCTTTGTTATTTAAATACAAGAAAAACTGAAATTTAGCGAAATAACTGTTTTTCTTTAAATTAATTAACTTCTCTACGAAAGGTTCAAAACGTTAAAATTTAAATATCGTGGATACAAAAAATAGCCCCTTCGTATCACCCATGAAAATAAAAAGAATGATTCGTACAGGAGTGTAGCACACCATATCATATACGTTATATATCGCATAAAAGAAAATCGCGGTGCCGTATATAGGTGCCGCTGGTGTTGGTGCAACGTTTCGGTCCGCTAACCACGAGAGAACTCAAGGAAGCATAGTCAGTGAGTTCAGTTCGACGCGCACCGGCGGCACGCGTCTTTCGAGCTACGGTGTCCTCCGTGGCGCTCGCGTTTATTCCTTTACCAAAATGCGACTTTTGCCGGTTTAGTGTTGAAACATTTACACTTTTTTTTTCTCCATGTAACATTCGAGCGTGTTCACATATATATATATATGTACATATATATATATAACCCCTCAAAAAAAAAAATATATATATATATATGTATATATGTATATTTAGCATCAATTATATTGATTGTGAGTGTGTTAATAAATAGTGTGATATGGCCGATAACGGTCCAAGGGTAGAATTCGCTTTAGGTAGCGAAGTATCAGCTGGTCACTTTTTCAAAAGTACCTTTGCAAGATCGTTCGTTAATGCAAACACGTCACGGGATTCAAAATCGCTTGATTATGAATTCTATGATAATGGTCCCATTGCCGAAGAACTTGGTGAATCGAATATGCTCACTGGTGGTGGTGGTGGTGGTGGTGGTGGTGGTAATAATTGTAACAATTTTTATTCCCTCGTGAATTTCACCGGTGAGCCTGAACGACCGAGCTCGTCCGTCTGGAACACCGGACAGGTGAGTTCAACGGGTTTTCGTTCTTATTGTCAATTGTTAAACTTATATAACTACTAACTTTTTTTTTACCTTTTATTTTGTTTACTTTACCTATATAATTTTAAACGTGATTGTACGTTCAATATATACGGTTAAATGAATCAACTTTATGTTGACTATAAGTAATTCAAAAATATTCATAATTTTCGACTTTTTTTAAAATAAGTATCGTTTCACCGTTAAAATATCCATAAAATTTTAAAAGAAATAATGTTTTAGTTAATTATTTATTGTTTACGTTCAAGTTTAAACGTTAATAAGTATTTATAAATAGAAATCATCACCTCTATCCACATTTTTTCTCTTGTTTACATTTTAATAACGAAGAATTGGGTATTATTTATAGAATATCGCATATTATTTTAAGAGTAAAATTTTTTTGCAATATATTATGATCGGTTACCGTTAAATTAGTTTACATCTAAAGGTTAAATTTTCAAATTTTAATTAATCTAAATGAAATAATGTTCTATAATGTAGAATAAAATGTATATATAGTTAATGCTTCGAAATCGTATACATATTTACGATTGATTATGAACTTTACATGATATGAATTATGACAAATAAATACTCAAAAATAAACGGTTTAAAAATTGTTTTAATGATATTTAATCTGAGATGCTGTTTGCCAATAATGAATATTTTTTATAATACTGTACGGATAACTATGTACGGGAAGAAAATTAATTACAACGGTCGTTTTTTGAACTTAAGCAATTGAGAAATATATATTCATCAATAAATGTTAATCCATTTACTTTACGTTTTGTTATCTTAAGAGTTTCAATATTGTACAAATGTTTCATTAATTAAATAATAAGTGTGTAATATTTATACACGATGCATGTGTGTAATAACATTAACTAAAAATAATGACGCTGACGTTTTCGTTTGTAATAAGATAAAAGTTCGTTTACTCAATTATCGAATACGCTTACAATGTGTCAAAGAATAAAATTATAATCTAATTTCAGGTATAGTTAAATTATTTCATATAAGTATTTCTAAATGAGCCTCGTATTAAACCTTCAAGGACGCTTTTTTTTAAGTTACGTAAGGATAATGACGTTACAAAGTAAAAATTAATTAAACTTTGATTCGTTAATTAACTGATGTTCCTATTTTATATATATGGTATGATAGGCAAGTCTTGTTTTGAGGTTAAGGATGCTAACTGTGGCGATTCTCTTTTCGTATTTGAATGTATTCCTATATATATACGTTTAACTGACAGTATATAGAAGCATGCGTAGTTCTCGATCAAATTAATTAAACCTGTCGTAATTTGAAACAAAATTTAATCTGTGATTTGCAAATACAAATTAATAATATACAATAAATTATATTTTGTATAAATGCTTAATTTAAAATTATTGTTTGACACGAAATTCAAATTTAATGTCAAAAGTAGAAACTTAAATATAATAAATCCTATATAATTCAATTACACATAGCGGCATATTTTACATTCCGTACATAGTTTCAGTTGACTTTCAATGTGCGTACAAATTCAGTGCTGAGAAATCTCTGTAGTACAAATAAATGTATGCGGATCAATATACTTAAATGGACTTGCACTAATCTTTCACTAGAGTTATACCAATTCAATATAAATTATTTACAGCATTTTAATTAAATAATTGATTTTCTATGTCGTTACAAATTTATTAAATGCTTAACAATCTCTATAATTACAAGTCATCATCGATTAAAATTATATCAATAAAATAAACAAAGAAACTCGTGTCAAATTGTAAAAAAAGTTAATATTGCATTTCGTAAATGACAATTTAAATACAATTGTAGGCGAGACGTAGAACACAGTAGCACTAGACTCTTTTGTTTTATCCTTACAATGTCGTATATCTGAAAGGCCTGTAACTTCCATTTTAAACTCCCTTATGCAAATATCTAAACTAGTGATTTCACGTCAAAATATACGCCAATGTATTACCAATATTTATAGATTGTTAATGGTATTTTTTTTCTTTCGTAAAAAGTAAACTTTAAACTTTTTCTGAAATCGTTTAGAATAACGTATATTATATTTTTTATTGTTTTTCGAACAAGATTTTAAACATACCTTACAAAAACCGATAAATTTGCGTTTAAAATTGCTATTTATTTATTTTTTTCGTTTCATACATATATAAATTTCCCTTTTGTCAAGATCGGTAAAATTTACTAATATAGATATAATATGTCTTTATGTTAAAGAAAAATGTAAATATATATTGAAAATTCTAATATTCTACTCGATTATAATATAATATTATATATATATATATATATGTGTGTGTGTGTGCGATTTGAAAGTTTACGCCAACGTAACGTATAAATTTAATTAAAATTCCACAGCAAAGTTAAAATGTAAGCCACGAAAATAAGTATTTATCATTATTATGTACAAATTGGCGATACGCTAAGAAAAAATAAGTTTCGAATATCTAAACACAAAATGTTGAAAAGTACCCAAAACTGAAAAAAAGTACAGATAAAACAAAGAATTAATAGCAACGTATATATACATATATATATGATGTAAAAGTAAATTAAATAAATTGAAATTAATGATATTTAAATTGGCGAGTTGTGAGTGGTAATTCAAGAATTAAATTAATTTAAAATATGTAAATTATGTGTATGCAAATCGTACAAATTATAAACTGAGAAAGAATAATTTGTAAAACAAACAAACGTTTCAGTTTTACTACTACGTCCTTATACACACGTATATATATCGTAGGCACCCGTGTCATTGCCATTTCCACCTATCGTTTTTGCATATCGCAAAACTATTCACGACGGTTAAAGAAAAACTACAAAATATCTCGCGAAGGATAATTGACTGCAATATGTATATATACGTATACGTAAATTAAATACTGAGGCAACGACATTAAAAAAATTTCTTTAATACGATAATTGACTAAACGAACTGTGTTTTATCGTGTACTCATTTTATTTTTGTTTCTTTTAATTGTATAGTCTATCCAGGTTTTCCGATGTTATATATATATTTTTTTTAGTAACAAATACATATAAAATTTCAAGAATATCGTACGAAAAAATATTGAAACATTATAAAATATACCACAGTATTTTGTGGGTGCGAACAAGAAAATTTAAAGTAAAAGTGCAATCGATATTTTAATCGTTTTTTCTTTGATGAAAGTAAATACTTATTATTCACGCGTAAACAATAAGATCAAAGCTAAACAAAGCGAACGCATATATATATATTTGGATTTTTTAAATAAATCGCTGATGCTCTCAAAATTCTTTATTTCTTATTCGAAGGAAAAAGGATAAAAAGGGAGTCTCGGTGAATTGTGGGCGTGTATACACCTCTATAACGATATCCGACTTGTTTTTATTTCAGCCGAGCCTTGCAGCGCCGACGGAGCTCAACGAACTGGAAAAACTGCGAAAGGTAAAGTACACCGCTTGGACATTATTATCAATATATCTCACCGTGGTCTTTCGCAAAACGTACAACTAGAAAAACGAGCGAACTTGAACTCGTCGGTCCGATTAGCCTCGATAATGGAATGTGCCCTGGTATTATTGACTCACATGAGAATTTTGCAAAGAGATAACGCTCCACTTATTTTTTTCTATTTGATTTTACTTACACGTACATATATATATATACGTGGTGTGTACATATTCGAAGGGAGATAATTCGCGGGATCGCAAACAAGAGCAACGAGGTGCTGTTGAATGGAGAATATGTATATATATATATGTAACGTACGGGAGTGCTTGACTGACATCGCGAGGAGTGAAGAGTGTGTTAATGGCCCAGGTAATAATGTTAAGGGCGTGCGCTTCTATGTTATTCCATTTTTTGTTTCATTCATCTTTTCGTGTTATTGTTGCATGTTTATTTTGTAAATGACGTGGCCTTTATGAACCGTCTAATGGATTATTCGGTTATAGCCCGTCGATTGTCCATTAATCTTAATTATTAATTCCTGCACCCATTATTAAATGATGAAGATGAACAGCAATACCTTCTACTAAAATTTTTTAGAAGTTTAATATGCCATTTTTATTGATTATCAATCTATAGAGAATCACCTAAGTAACCGTTTCATTTATATAATATTACCATTAGCTGGGTATCAGTGAAATGTACATATTATACACAGGTAAATGTAACAAATTCTGTAACGTATTACGTCGCTCGTAATTAATTCATTCAATAAAAAGCCTTTGTTGCATAAAATTCTTCGTTACCATATAAAAATAAATTATTAATATTAAAGTAAAAGAAATAAAATATGTACACAATAAAATTTATAAAAAAAAGATTAAAAAATTTTCGATAAAAAAAACTATCTGAAGGTTTGGTTATAAAAATCAACACACCTGCGCTTACGGTCTGATTAAGAATTTCGCATGATAAACGTAAAAGTGAGTACGAATACGAAGATATATAGTTATATATAGATGGAAACGAGATTACAGCACGTCCGGCAGGTCCATCAGTGTCTTCTTTCTCGTGGTCGCACGAACACTCGGAAAACGACACCGCGTGGACATTCGATCGTACTATATAGTTGTTGCGGATGACTTGAATTGCCTGGCTCGTTAATTCGCGAGGTGTACATATAGATAGGCACATGGTAATGATATTAATCCTCCTTACACCGCAAGAACGTAGAGTTGCAAAAGAGCCACGGAAATTAAAGTTATACAACCGAGCATTGACTGTTGCGACACTTCCTGCGACATTTTCCACATTTTTAATTGCTTTTTTTTCTATTTTTATTTCTTTTATTCGAGGATCGATGCTTTTGGTTTAACAGCTCGATTGTCAATCTTAAAAAGAAGACTGGAGAAATTTTAACAAACGCTCGTAAAATATATTATAACTATATAGCTATACATTTTATATTAAAAATTTAGTTTTTTTTAAATTAATTATAGAGAAAAATCTATTTATTCGCCAAACTCTTTAGGTTAATTACACAATTTTTTTTCTATTACATAATCAAAAGAAATAATACAAATTATATAAAGTCAACACAACAAACAACAGTAAATCTTGATCTGAGAATAATCCCATCGTCCTCAATGTAATGTACATTTGTTTGTGCCTATATTTATACAAAAATCGATGTTAAAAATTGGTAAATAATCCTTTTAATTTTTACATCAACAAGCGAAGGTTAAACACAAATATTATCATCATTACATTTCATATTCTTGTGTTCATTTTGGTTTAAATTAATATATAAAAATTCTACATGTTCAAACGAAACAACTATTTATTTGGCAAAAGCTGAGTCGTGTAGGTTGACATTTACATTTTCAAAGGACACGCAGAAAATTCTCTTAAAATAAATACGAAAATAGCTTGAGCCCTAATAGAAGAGTAGAGAGAAACAGTATTCCGTATATCTTGAGCAAAACCAAGAAGACTTATCTACTTCAAAACGAAGATAGGATAGAGTATTTCGAGTCTTTTATTTTCCATAATCATTAAGATTTCGTCGGTCCCTCAAGGAAGCCGGTCTCCTAGAACGCATAATTCAAAAGGTTGGTAGAAGAAAACGTAACATCCGGCTGGGTTTCGTCGCTTTGGCGCAAAATCTCACCATACGACGCAATTATTTATTCTGGAAGGTAACTGACCACATTTCCGCCTCTTGTTCGGGCGAACCCGCGCTAAACGTATTCCCTTGTATATAGCCCTTCGTACGCGTACGTCTGTAAGTACGTAATGTTACTTTATTCTTCCCACCTTTCGCGACTATAAAATCTAAATTTCGACTTTTACGTAAATTACCTTCTGTTAAGCGCGCTTCTGTGTCATCTCAACTATATATATTGCCTTTAAATTCAGTGTCTCGAGTTGCTTTATACTAAGCATACTCTCGCTTTACGTACACTTCGTTTATATAGCGTTGCCTTTTTATCCTTCTTTTTTTTTTGTTTTGAAGTTAGCCTCGCGAACGCGTGGGCGATTACCTGGAAAACCATCGCGTCTCACACCGACCGGAAGTTCGCTCCGAACCCTCCTGTAATTATTATCGAAACGCACACGCGGCTGTGTCTCTGTCCCCCTCCGTGACGACTGTACAAGACTACCATATGGCCACTGCCTCTCTTTCTCTCTCTTGTTTTGCTCGTTTCACACTGAACGAGGTGAGGTTTTAGGCAAAAAGGGTTGGGTCATCACCAAAATGAACTGATTTTTTTCCACACGTTTTTCTTGTACTGGGAATCGAGCTGACGTCCGCTTTGCTGTAGTACTTTTTTCAATTCATTAGTTGGATTTTAAATTGTCTTTATGCCGTGCAAACAAATTGTGTACTTTCTAAATGTGAATTAGTGAATAATCACTAAAAATATAGTGATAAGTCAGTCACTAGCACAAATTAGTGAATTGTTACTAATTCAATTAGTCAAAATTTACTATTTTAATAGTGAATATTCACTAATTTCGTGACAGTGACAGACGTATCACTATTTCATTTTCAGAGAGTATACATAATTCTTTGAAATAACTAATTATTAAATTGTTTAATAAATAAATGTCGGTGCAAGACCTTACCGAACAGTAAATTGTAAACGTAGATATACGCGTTACAAGTAAATTTTTCTCACGTATCAAAACACTCAGTTTTTACTCGAGCGGAAGGAAAAAAGAAGGTTTACAGAGTGACTCATACCTTTGACGGTGAAGGGTAAAGGAATAAACTTGTGAAAAAAAAGTTCAACTTTATGGTGGTTTGTCGTTGTCTTTGCAATTTAGACCGGAAATTGCAGATAAGATGTGAGCATTATAAGGTGATTTTTTCCTCGTTCACAACAGTTCATTTTTTTTTCTTTTTATCTGACGTTTTCTTTTTCTCGGACATGGTTGTGTAAAACGTTGCCCTTTTTCAAATATACCTCGCAACAGTCGACCGCCTGTTGTTGGGGTTATCTATACATTTTTGTACGATAGTAGTTTTATATTTGCCCGTATACATGTACATGCTAATAACTTTGGTCGAGATAACTATGTAGATAATATTTTTCACTATGAAATATTGCTTTGTATTAGCGTAAATTTAGATTGACGTAAATTTACTTTGTAAATTTTAGTATACGTATAATTTTATGTTACTTTAAAGTAATAAATTTCTTTTTTTTTTTCACAAAATTTTTCAATTGTTCTTTTATTAATAAGAAATTTCTAATCGTCTCACTCTCGCTTTCTATCATTCGCTTTTCTCTCTCTCTCTCTTTCTGTCTCTTGACAAATCCTTCGGTTTCTAGATGCATGACGCGTGTCGGCCCGTGCATTGTTTTTGTAAGCTACCTTTTCTACGCGTTTGCCCTTTCTAATGACTTTTTTTATACATCTTTCTCTCTCCATCTCTCTTTCTAGTTAGAATAATTTATTTTTTCTTCTCGTCCTGATAGTCATTCTGGCGAAAGGTACTTGACGTATATATGATTTACAAGCCACATTACCGTAAATCTTTTTTTTGTTTTCGCTACCGCGAGAAATTCAATTTGTTTTGAATTGTAAAGTGAAAAATCTTATTATTGTGATCTAGTTTTGACCGTACGGAATTTAGGACGAAATAATATAATTTATTCGTACAACTGGAATAGGGTAAAAATATAGGTATTACTGACCCTGTGACTATTACTTATATATCTAATAAATATATTTTCATTTTATAATAGACAAATTATTAATAATCCTTGAGTAAAATCTGCATCTAACTTATTTATTTCAATTTATAAGAACGTTGTGCTTATAAATATTTATTATATTTAATATTAGTATTTAAAGTTGAAACATAGTTATCAATATAATTTTTACAATATCTTGCTTACGTTTATTAGACAAGTGTTTTAATACTACTTTTTATTATTTAAAGAATTATGTAAAAGAAACCAAAAAGATGAAAATCACTCTGAATTATATAAAATTTAACAGTTAATTATAGTAATACAAATACAATAAATAATTATAGGTGAGTAATACGAGCATCACAACGTATTAGCAAAATCTTTATTTTCTCGATTGGCGTTATTTTGCTTCTTCGTAGAAG
This sequence comes from Theocolax elegans, assembly GCA_026168455.1. NCBI lineage: Eukaryota > Metazoa > Arthropoda > Insecta > Hymenoptera > Cerocephalidae > Theocolax > Theocolax elegans. The sequence goes on along the minus strand of CM047425.1, from coordinate 13,777,538 downwards.
AAGCTTTGTAGTAATATAAATTTTCAATTTGTCAAATGTTAAAAGTATTTTTTGCGATATTCAGAGTCTAAAAGTCTTTTTAAAGAATGTCCCTCGAGTATGTATATGCATATGTATATTATTTCTGAAAGTGAAGGTAGTCTTTATGATGGTAACAACGATCCCTATTCTTTCTCAAGTCAAAAGATTTATGATTAGCAAAGTGATTGAGCATTATACATTTTTTGGATTAAATTTTTTATTGCTCATATCTCTGAAACTAATCGGTCAAATGAGTTTAAGAAAATCATGTTAATAAAGCATAATAGTAGGTATATATTGTCAAAATTTCAGAATATTTCAATAAATGGATCTTAAGAAAAAAATAGTAAATGTAATTTTTTTGAAAAATTTGTATTTTCTAGTAAAGTTTGTTGTGAAATAATAATATCTGTAGGTTTATTAATACTTTTTAGAAACATTGTTTGAGGTATTTGTAATACCCGAATGTACGTGTTGGTGCAGAACACTTGAAAAATTCATTAGTCTTTCCGAAAACAGATGGACGATTTAATCAAATGTTTAATATACTACTTTCTTTTTTAAATCGTGTTATTTAAATTCTGACATATTTTCAGAGCATTGTTTTTATTTAGAATTAATCAATTTTAAAATCGATGGATAATTTCATTAGAATCAATTAAATTTCATAGTAGAATAATATATTACAGACCGAGCGATACCTTTATTTTGAGGAAGTTGTGCCAACGAATTGGAAACGGTTTTTTAAACTACTATATATTCCCGAAACATTTGCTCATAAATTTGCTCATAATAAATACTTTTATAAGTATTCAAAGTTATACACTTCTGTATATAAAATCGTAGTAATACTTGCAGTTAAGTATATTATAATAATTTTGTGTATTCACAAAATTTAAGTATGTATTATACATTAAATTAAATATAAATTAAGAATTAAAAGTTACTTGTAGAGTAAATTATTTTTGCTACAATCGAAATCAACTTCGTAAATGTTTATCCGCGTGTAATTATTATAGAAACGTATACCCACATAGTTGTATGTTTACTGTGAATCAGCTAAGGTTGTTCAAAGGTTAAATTAGTACGGTAATCTTATCAATAATAAACTAATTCGATTTAAATTACTCATTGCAAACTTTAAATATTTTGAAAGACCCGAATAATAATTTTGCTCGAAAGATGTACAGCGAACATAGTTCACAAAGCAACTATACTTTCTTCAATTTTTACAAAACATTTTTGCAAAGCTTTTCTTTACACTTTAAAATAACGCGAGCGGTCACTTAGTGTTGCACCATCTGTATTCGCCCGTGCGTGATTTACAACCGTTTTATGGGTTTATTTTTTTTTTAACTTTTTTTTTCATGTATCTCGCACTTTTAACACTGTTATTATAAGACTACACGTTTTTAAACTATCTACTCGAACAATTATAACACTGAAGTTAGCAGGTGATCTAGCTGTTCAAGTCACCTGAGCGCATTTTCTATTTTTTTAATGGCTCTAAGGTGAAATAATAAATAAAATATGTAATATTTATAATTAAGAAATTAAAAATAATAACCGCACATTCATATTTATTTTCTTAAAAAAAAAAGTATACAGTTTTTGTCGAATCGTTTGTCTCATTTCTTGTGCAAAGTTGAGCGTTGTTTTAAGTACTTTTAAAACACATATAATTGTAATAATTGTACGGTATTCAAATTCAAATATTTTCCTTTTAATAATTATACCGTATATTACATTTTGCGGTTTTAAATTTTACAAGTGGTCATTTTAATTATTTCCTTCAAAAAAAAAAAACAAGAGAAAAATTTTGATGTTTATTTGTACGTATTTGGAAGTCGCACAATTTCGTTGCGGAAATAATTATATAATTTGACTATAGTTTGCTATGTTGTACATAGGTTATTTGAATTTTATTAGTTTTAATTTTGCAAAAATATTTAAAATTTCTTTGTCCATTACATACCGAGCACGTAAATCATTTAATTAATGTTTACATTCCGCTTGTAATTGTAGACTGCTTTTTTCGAATGCGAAATGTTGCATTAACCTACGTAACTCGTACTCAAATTTCATATTTGAGCATACTCCAAAAAATTATTCTCCATATTTGTTTTTTCTACAAATATTTTTTTTTCAATTGTACACCAGAAACAATATTGTTTCGGCAGCGCAACAAGCTGGTTATAACAAGTGAAATTTAGATTGCGATATAAAGGTGTACAACTAGGTTCGAGATGACGTATCTGATCTCCCCTAGGAAACATTTGGAAACCCTCTCGCAAGTAAATACGTATCTCGAACAAAGCGCATCAGTACAGTTAAAGAAAAAAGCGCGCATTCGAGATCCCCCTTCGAAACGAGAAGGTAAAGAAAAAAAGGAAGTCGACACGACGTCACGCAAAGGATGCGCACAGCGGCATCGAGCTTTTGGGGCCACGCGACGGGATCCCCTTTTCTCACGCGAGCGACCGAATCGACGGAAATGACGAGCGTCGTCGTCGCTTTTCTCTGGGTCTTTTCTCTTGTGGCTCCACGGTTTCTACACCGGCTTGTCAGACAAAGCATATATATATAGCTATACGTGTTTTATATATACACCTATTTGAGTAATGCGGGATTTTTTTTTGTTTGGGATAGCTTTTCGTGTGCGATACAAGTATATCTATAGATATATACCGTTACCTTTGTTCTATACATATCGTTGTGATTGGTTTGAGAATTTTTGGTATTATATTCTGCATGTTTATTTAGTTTCAGGGTGACATGGATTTACTTTACAAAGTTACGTATATTTGTATATTGTTATTTTAGTAACAACACCGTATTATTGGTGACACATTTTTGACATTTTCTTTTAATGAACATTCTTAAGACGTATTTTGTTTCGTTAGATCAAATCAATATTTTTTTATTATACATTTTGGGGAAACCTTTTGTTTTAACTACATTATTGTTTCTAGAAAACTAAGATTATACATTTTTTTTTGATAAACACGTTAAAAGTGCTCTAATCTCAAGATTAACGATTCTACCTCGCGCGATCTCCTCACGCGACTTTGTGGTCGATGGTTCCGGCGCTTCGTCTATACCGACTTCATGCGGTTCGCGTCGACTATTTTTAAACGTTATCCGGTTTCGTTGTTTCGCTTTCCTGTCTGTATGGTATATAGCCACGTTCCAGCTAGTTTGCTCCAATTTCGATGTCTGATTTGATTTACGCACACATCCACTCAAAATTGTAATTATTTTATACTTTGCCCGTAATGACAGTAAATGCTTCTTTTTTTTATAACCTTTTGATAATATAAGCTCGCTGGACTAAAATTTATGGAATTAAGCTATTTTGGCTAGAGCCAACGACTCGTAAAACGGGCCGACGAAAATTTGTGTTATAAGTGTTCGAGTAAGGTCGACAAGTACAAAATTTCTCGTTTATTCGTGATTATATTTTTAGAATCGATTTGATAGTCCAACTTTTTTTTAAGTATTTTCGTTGCTAGTAGGTATACGTTAGCGAAATTCTGGTGGATGTTATTTATTACTTTGGTGGAAAGCTGTTTTTTTTTAAATATGGTAGGAAATATAATAAGTAATATATTAAAGTGATTTATTTGCAGTTCCTTATTATGTGTTATAAAGTTACGGTATAAATTACTCTTAATAAATTAATGGAGATTTTACGATGATTAATTTTAGTAATAATTTTATTAAAGATTAAGTATGAGGGATTAAAAATTTATAATGTAAGATTACATCAGTAGTTTGAAATTGAAATATAGTTTATTCTACACGTATAACAATATTTAGTAAGTAATACGATACCTTGTGAGAAACTGGTCTCATTATTAACAAAAATATTGCTGGCAATACGTATACTGATTTTATAATTTTTGAGTTCAACTACACCTACGTAACTTGAACGTTATGACAAAAAAATGTATCATTACAATCTATCTACGATCTTTTTATCTTTAATACATCCTGTAAAAGATGACAATAGAGATCTGTCAACAACCAAAACGTATACCCATTAACAAAGTGATAAACACTCGGCTAATTCATTTCTTCACACGATAATACTAAGGTCTATCTACGCATCTCATAAAAAAGCCTTCAAAATTTTCGGTAACACTTGACGCTTCGGTTCGTTATCTCAAAATTAAAAAAAGTACCCACAAAAAGGTGATCTTGAAAAAAAAACACCAAGGAATGTGTTAACTATCTGGGACAGATTTTCTTAGCCGTATACGAAAAAGAAAAAAATGGAGTAAACTCGCAGGTAAACTCGAGGCGTCGAGTCATAAAATTTAACAAGTCAAGTTGACCCTCAAAGTACAGGTGGAGCCGCTTCAGATAGCGACCAACTCGCTTCCTTTGCGTGAAAAAAGGTATACTTTCTTTTCCTCCGTTTCGTGTATATATATATGTATATAGGTAGTCTTTGTCTTGTGTGCCGGACATTTTTTTAACGTAAAAAATTTTGATGATATCTGGTTTGCCGTTAGGATGCGACACTTAGTTTTTAGTAGACGATAATTAAATGAGTCGTCGCTAGAATCATTGAGTGAAAAAAAATAATAGGGTGTTGATGTTTTAGTTTGATCGTGCCGGTGCGGTTTTGCTCGGTATAGTTATATAATACGAGGTATCACAAATAGTTGAGGTTTTCTTGGTCACTTTTTCTAAATTCTTACGTTTTATATCTAAAGGTACTCGTTTTCGTTATTAATTTTCTCAGAATTTTGTTATATTTTGTGTAATAAGTTTTTCAGTATAATAAATGTATTATTTTTTTTAATCATCAATAATAAGAAAATTAAAATAAATGTATATGTGTATCAAAGATTCTAAATCGTGGATACATATATTCTCAATTAGACAATAAGATGAAAGTTAAAATTGCGGTTAAACTCGGGCGTTATGCTCGAGAAAAGACGTTATGTGACAATTGTTTCTCTTTCATTTTATCAAGCTTCATTCTAATATAATAAAAGTTTGGTCTATCTCGTTATAATATATAAGCGCATCATATTTCTTATAATATTATGATATTTAATTTTCAATATACCATTATAAATAAACAATTTTTCATCAAAATTATGGTAAACATATATACTATATAAATTATCTTAATGCAACTCTCACGCGTCAAATGCAACATTATACATTTAAAAAGAAACAACGAATAAGAAATATTCATAAGATCTTCAAAACTAAACGACCAACAAACTTTATCAAAGTCTTAATGAAACGACGCTAATTTTCTAATTATTACCGCAATTTATGCTGCACTTTCTCTAGTCGTAGCCGTTCATCCTTCTTGATTATGTGAATCGTAAAATAAGTTATATGTTTAAAAAACAAGAAATAATTGAATTATCATAGGATGATACAACAACGATAAAATTGCGTTACACCCGATCCGGCAATTTCATTCCAAACAACTTTATTATTCTTTTTAATTCTCTTCCAATTATCGTATAAAATTATTATCGTTTTGTTTGTTTATTATCGCGCGACTCTTTCTTTAAAGGTGTATGGGAAAAGCTCAGGTGTCGCAGACAGTGGAGTGTTCGCAAAGAAGATACGACATTTATCGCTTCTCACGGTGTTGATGATTAAACATTCATTGTTAATTAGTTATATCGTTAATAATGATAAATGAGTCTAATTCTTTTATAAAGACTATAAATATAAAAATGTTTTTTATCGACTTGCCTCTAATACTCAGGTGTATATTTGACATATTCTAAGTCATTAGATTCTTAATCGATTTTAAATACAAGGAGTTTTTTTATATTCGACGTATAAGATTTAAAAAGCAAAATTTTTTCAATGGGATGATTAATGATTATTTTTGACCTATTGATCCTAAAATTATAGCTTAGAATATCATTAAGTATAGTTATTAAATGTAGAAATAATAATTTACTCGTTTTATCGAAATTTAATGATTAACAATTTAAAATAATCTTAGACAAAATTATTCCTTTTAACTTTGACATAAATATGTGAATTTTATTACCGAGATTCTTTAAAAAGGTCTATCATCATGATTCCCCCAGTTTCTACGGTATGTAATAGGTGAAAGGTATGAAGTATATAGTACTTAATTTTGTCTTAAGACCTTGTATATAAAATAACTATCTATTACGAAAAACTAAATACATTGTAGCACAGATATATATAAAGCAAATTCTATTCTTTTCTACTAACTAATAAAAGAAAATATTGACACTACAGTTTTTGCTACGTCACTCATGGTACTCTAGATTGAATGATTCTTTGGTATATAAGTATTGAATAATGTATATTTTAATATTTATATGCAGTATAATTAACACAAATCTGAATTATATTTATTTTTCTTTTTTATTAGATAATTAGATAATTCTTTTACGGATACTTTTTATTTCTAAAACTACTAAATTATAGCAATGTACCAAACTCTACGATATGATTTCCAATATAAAAATATGAAGAAAGCTGGAGTTATAGACGCCAATGCTCTTTTTTACGGAATTTACAACTAAATCACAAAAAATATCTTTGACTTTGGTTGTACAAAACTCTCTGGGAAAAAATGAGAAACTTAAGTTCACAAGAAAGCTGAGATCGAGTAGATTTTATTTAAAAGATGTTTACGTATCTTGATTTGGGCAAAATTTATGGAAAAAAGAAGAATAAGAAAATAATTTGTCTTAAGAATCAATACATTTTTTAATTCAAAATCTTCATCATAATGTCGTTATAAAATCTTATTTCTTTCATACAACTTTTGACCAAATGAAATTTGAGTTATGTGCATATTAAGTTTTGGTTCAGAGTTACAAGCAACCAAAGCCAAAGATATTTTTTGTGATATTTTTCGTTAGAGCATTGGCGTTTGTAATTCCGGCATTCTTTATATTTTTGGCACTCTTCTTGTAAAAAAATTGATATGATCGTATATCCTTGTAATCGACTACATAACTATTTGATTTATTTTTGCATTTTACTTTCTATATCTAAAATTATCACACGTCAAAGCTGTCCGTAATCTCGATATAAATTACTTGTTACAGCTTCCAGGGTGCACGCGAATACGCGGATTATTAACTTCATATATATATATATGTATTTAATACATAGGTCGACTCTGTTAAAAACCAAAATCGTAACACCCTCACCTATTTGTAAAATTTTCACTTGATTTACATATTCTTAAAGTTAACCAACAATGTCTATTAAAACTGTTTAACCACCAAACCACTCTAAAATTAATCACAGTTAAAAGATGGATTATATTTGAAATATATTTAACCGATACACCGTTCTCACGCATTGAACTTACCACCCACATGTTAAACTCGGTGGTTTGTCTAACTTTGTTTATTGATATTGTAGACTCGTTTTTATGCGAGTATTACGCTTTGGTGGTAATTGTATTTCATATATATACACACGTGTGTGTGTGTGTGTGCACTACCTGGTCGTGATTATTCCTGCGTGAAAACGAGTCTAAAGTATAAGATAAATAAAATTGAGCGGTTGCATAATTTCTACTGTATGATTAATCGTTTGTTATAAAATCGCTTCGGGCTGGGAATCGCAAGGTGCAAACTCGAGCGTTTTAAGATATAGAGAGAAAAAGAGAGGGGACTCAATATTGAATTGATACGTGATGAAATGTTTTATATATACTAGATTAGATTGCAATGGGGATTGTTATTTTGGAATTTACTCATTTTTCTTAGGGTGTACTTTTTTCTACAGCATTATTTTTAGATGACGTAATTGCAGACGAATGCAAATTATTCACGAGTACTAATATCTGATGTTGTTTATAAGCATTAGTTTATTTATAAAATTTCCAGAGAAATGAATTTTTTTTTTTGGTAAAGATGGATTATTTCTTAATTTACATAGCTCATTAATTAATATTGTTAAATAATTTACATTAAACGATAAATATGATATATTATTAAATATTAAAATTAACAGAATAATTATAAAATAATATACACCTCCGAAGATAATAAACATTTGTACGAAACAAAGACTTTATATTCATAAAATATAACAAGCTATCATAAATCCTATTACGTGAGCAATTATACATGTAGATTTATAATATGAAATATTTCTTGAATATCACTTTTAAAATTGAATATGCTCACAGATTTATAATTTTTACAAAATAACATTTTTTCATTTAATTATAATCAAAAGTATAATATTTATGTATTTCTTAGTTTAGTACGGTAATATATCACACTGTATTTATAATGAACGGGAAATTTGAACATTACAAAAAATTTAAATAAATCGATGGGAAAGTTACATTTACATCACGTTTAATAAAATTGATTTACATACATTATACAAGTAGTACCGGCATATCGTGCTAATAATACTGTTACAAAAATTCAAAATTGACAAATATAAATTATTATTTTTTAAAAAATTGGATTATATTACGAAATTATCCAGATAAATATTACAAATACCATTTGCAAATTTGCAACACTTGCATTCTCACGTTTTAGTAAGAGAAAATTAAATACCTAAACGATTTACAGCTTAACGAAGTACCGAAAAGTGATACGTATAAAAATATTTTTTTCGTACAATTTGTTTGAAAAAATTCGTGTTACATAAAATAAAATTTATTGGTATATCATTTATCTCTATTAGAAAGAAAAAGCATCGCACAATTTTGTACGTGTCTATAAAAAAAATCTCTTTAATACAGAGAAGCCGCGACGAATCTTATTTTGCAATCGTTGATGTATATGAAAAGAGAATAAAAAAAAGAGAAAAAAAATTACGCACATTGTAAAATCGTAAGCGCAGAACAGATGTTCAGGCCACCGAGTCCTGTTGACTATACTTTGTGCCTGATGGAAATTTCACGTTATAAAAGTATAGTCGAACCGCATGGCCGCACGCGCGCGCAGACTTTGCTTCCTCTCATCTTTTATTTTTCCGTTCGACGATTGAAAAAATAATCCCGACTCGACGGGAAATTAAACAAATCGTGAGATGAGCGCAGTTGGATAAATTTTCGTTTGATTTTCGAGTGGATGGAATGAGGTTAGGAATTTCACGCGACTGTGATTACTGATGAATGGTGCGATGGAAATGGAACTCGTTTGATTGTTTGAATTTGCTGCGGGGAATCGAGTATAGGTACATACGTATTTCTTTTTCTTTTCCATTTTAACTGCCTGTTGTTTGAATGAACATTTCAATGTCGATTAATTGCTCTCTTTTCGTTATATTTAATTGTTAATATATTTTCGCTATATTTCAAGAACACGAATGTAGTTAATAATTAATTAAAACACAGTTTATTTGAAAAATTATGTAATTATAAATTTATTAAATTCATATTTTTCTCAAAACCATGTTACGTCTTTCTAATTCGCTAAAAATTGTGCGTAATTATCATATAGAAACAAATTTCTCCATCTGTTTCGCCATTTTACACATCGAAATAAATAATAATATCCTACATTTGTATTACGATAAAGAAGCACAGTTAAATCGAAAAACTTTATTCATAAAGATACAAATTACATTCATCCAATTGTCGAAATAAAGAAAAAAATAAGAAGAGTCGTGTTATTTCATCGGATATTTTTCATTCTCTCAAGATTTTACAAAACCGTTGAAATGATTTATGACGCGATTGAATAAGGTAGAAAATTAACATTTTATAAACGCATTTATGTATGAAATTCCAATCTAATTTCTCCGTTTCTCAATATTTTCGTAATATATTATATATACGTACCTTGAGTGGACTAATTTATTAACTAGAACAAAATTTCATAATATTTACATCAAGGTCAAGAAGGAGTAAAAAAACTTTTAAAAGCGTGCGATTTTACTTGGAAGCGTTGGTCATAAATTCCATGAGGTTTTGGCGTACTTCACACTTTAATAAAGCTAAATAATGTCTAATTAAGATTGGCATCTTAACTGTAGAAGCTTTCGTGTTCATTGTACGTCAACGATAATTATAAATTTTGTCCTTTACGTATATATACAGATAATTTATTTTTCATAAAAGGTATAAACTTATATAGGATGATGAATATTAATTAGAAAGTTCACAGAGTATAACGAAATAATTGTTATTCCTCTACAGACGAGATTCAAGTTTTATTCGATTGTCTATAAATTTTCCTTAACGTTAATTTAATTAAAATATTCAATTTAGGAAAAGACAGGAAAAAAAAATATTTTCCTATTGTTATAAAACCGTCGATTTCAGAATGGAATTTTCTAAAGACGACATTCTCGTAATAATTATTTATTATGATTAATTGATAATAATGTTATAAAAAATATATACATTTTTTAGCGTTCAATCAATTTATTACAACCCCTTGCGTCAAATATAAAATTGCGTAATATTCAAATTATCAATTTGTATTAATTACACGTTCCCGATTATGCACAAACGATAAATGTAATATATTATCGTGTTCCACACATCCATTACTGAAAATTACCACATAACAAAAATTAGTTAACATAATCACAAAGGTATGTATGGGTTATCGTAAATTGTCACTTGTACTTTGAAAACTACCTTCGAAGAATCTAAAACTATTTCAGAGAATCTACGCATAAATCGTTCACAAAACTCGTTTGTATAAAAAAAAAAGAAACTTTTCTCCCAATTATATACCTCGTGTAGTGTATACGTATGACTAACAAAACTCATAAATATTTCAGCGATATCGATTTCGCATAAGCAAATCTGACCGCAACCGGTATCATTTCGTGTAAGGCGGTGTAGGTATATAGTTTTGATCAATGAATACCTAAAAAAACTTTTTTTCATTTATTTTAAGTCTTTATCAATGGTGCAAAAATATATCGTATGATTAATTAGCGATAAGATAGGTATTCCATACATACGTTAGAAAATGTATATGGCCTACGATAGGCGTCGTAAATTAAATTTACGAGTAAAATGTTTACGTGATTACGTTTTCTCGCTATTCCAAAAATCAAAGTGAGTTATAGTAAAAAGAAAATTGTAGATTGTATTAGAAGTCGATATTATATTCTCTTTGTTAGAAAAATAAAAGACTATATATCTCTGTTCTAAACTCAACGTTAACTTGATCTTCGTAATTAGCAACCTGATAAGAGCCACGGAAATTTTAGAAACTCGCCGACGACAATAATATGCTTAAGAATGGATTGTTCTGTAAAAGCAAAGAATAGTCGGATAAAACCGACAAATAGAAATAAAATGGGTGAAAACAAGATTGACCGCGAGAACCTTAACCCTAAGCCAATATAAATGTCTGTAACAATTGTTGATAGCGGTAAAATGATTCATGATCGATAAGCCATAGTTCGTCCGCGCTTAAAGTTTCCGCGCTGGGTTTAATTTTAATGTCTCCCGAAGACTCCGACTCGCTATTTTCGTGCCGCGGCGTTGACAACGAGTTATGCCAACGAGTTCGGAATTGAGAGGAACAGCCGCCCGCGTGCAGTGAACCTTTTAAAGATACGCTCGGCTGAACTGCCGCCTGCACCATCACCACGAGTACCACGACTACTACCACTGTGCAGGCATTTACTTTATAGTTCCGGTGCGACGGTTTTCAATAATATTCACCTCTCCTCCTACGCTCCCGTTTTCGTTTATTCTTTATTCTCAAGGGAGGAGTTTTGGAATGTAAATCGATTGTCGTTTCCCTCGGAATTTCGCGTGTTTAATGTCTGTGAATCGGTTATTGTTTATATATATAGGGTTAATGTCGTGCGTTTTGATTCTATGTTGTTTAGAGTTCTTTATCGATATATATATGCACTAGGTGATGTTATTCAATCCCTTTTTTGTTGTTTAATGCTGAATAAGAGGATCGATTTGTTTCTTAATAGCCAGGTGGGTTGTTAGTCAAAGATCAGATATATCAAAAGTGTGTTAACACATTTTTATGTGCTAAACAATCTGTGCAATATCTGCAAGTTTCGTTGTTTGTTGTTATTACATAACAACTTTTTGTTCAATCGTTTTGTTACTGCTTTTTCTTTATTTTCGGTATAAGCCAGTCCGATGACATAAATGTTTTATCTTAGAAAGTATCTGTATCTTTAAAAATGCAAACTTTCAATCGATTAGTCTTCATTCACGGATCAAAATTGATTGAAATGCAACAAAGTTTATTCGACTGGAAAATCAACTTAATCATTGATTACAAAATGACTGTTACTATATACGTACATATTGAACTACGTAATAAATTCTTAATAAATAAATATTTCGCAAATTATTTCATCTCGACAGTATATAATAAATTTAAAAAATATAAAATTTGAATGCTTATAATAAGACAAGCACTATATCTATATTTTTTCGAAAAATGAAATTATCAATCTTTTGGGATCAGGATTACAATTATGAGAAAAGACGTTTACATGGAATTGATGAACAACTCTCCAAAAAATTAATCAACTTGTAGTAGCAGCGACTTTTGAATCGACATCATCTGGCTACACTTTCTCTCTGTTAGTACGCAAAACCATCATCAATATTTCGGCCAAGTCGCATTTTCTTTCTAATATTAATTTATTTTTTGTTTCTTTAATTTCCTAGTTATTTTGTGTTAGAAGTTTAGTTTTTGCGATTGTAATGCTGGAAATCAACGGCTTATAAGCGGCGGTAACAGTATAGCTTCCGGAACCAAAAGTTTGCGGTTGGATTTCTAGTCGATAGATCGAAAGAAAATGTTACTACCTCATTGTTCCAAATACGATCGGTGACAAAGATTCAGCTCAACTTGATCTTGTTTTTTCATTGCGCAAACTTGGAATTTCTTAGTGGATATATAAGTGTATCTTCATAGTTCACCAGTATCTAAATATATATATATGTGTGTGTATGGATATAGACAAAACGTATCGTCGTAATCAAAGAGACCATCTATAAAAGCGAAGCGGTAACTCCTAAAGCTCGAACGATCAATTCTATAGCTAAATCTCGATGAACTCGTTCGCGTGTTTGCATTCCCAATATAGCTTAAATACCATTATTACAAGCCTGTCAGGCAGGAGCTCGTTAATGAGAGCCACAATAACGCCGAAGGATGCGAAACGGTACTCTTATATGCACCTCTTCAACTGCTTCCTATCCTCTCTATGGATCCGAGGGACGGGAAAAGGTGCTCAAGGGAATCGAGCATTAAGCCGTTAATGGCTACAAGGCGATGCTCGATCGATCCTCTTCGATCTAACGAACGGACTCTTTTTTTTTATACCCCCATCGGCTATATACTATTATTTCAGAAATACTCATTCACCAAGAAAAATACATTTGTCCATTCTAATATTTACGGCTGACTTTTTTCTTTTTTCGCGTTCAACACATTTATAAGACGAGAAGAAAATCGCTATTTTATTAGCCGGTTCGTTGAGTTTTATATACGCGTGTACGGTTAACTTTATCGATGATGCTTCGTTTTCAGGTGTACACAAATTGACAGCCAAGAAAATTTGTTCTGAATTATATTTGATGGGTTTCTTTTTTGTTTATCGCGAGTGTCGTATATCGATGGTTTAATTTATAATGATTGACAGATGCTTGACTTACTATGCTTGTATACGTTTTAAAACTTGTTATCTAGTGAAAGCAAAAGTATATTAAAAAAATCATTGACTTTTTCAAAGGCGCAATCGACAAATGGTTATCATATATTTTTCGATATAAATTGTATAATTAAAAATCTCTTTAATTTTTTGTCACTGCATAAACCAAAGTGCTTTCCTTAAAATAACTATTTATACAAAAATCACACGTAGATAATATGAAATTGCACCTATATATCGATCTGGTAATCCTATATTTAATTCATGTTTACCCTTGACGTTGAAGTTAACACAAAAAGTCAATGTGGTTATCCAAGCTTATCTTACAATAAATTAGCGCTTAAAGAATATTTAAAAGCGCACGCGTCGAGTAAAATGTACTCACGCAAGATAGAGAAATCGTCATTCTAAATGAAGATTATTGTTAAATATATCGTTGAAAGTGCTAATAAACCTGCTGACTAAATGAAATCTATATAACTCTCTCTACTAAAAATTGTACGTCTAAAGTAACCGAGGTAGTAAACGTTTATAGTTCAACATTCTTCGACGTCGATTACCCTCTTTACTGTGATTTAAAGGTTAAATCGAATTAGTTACAGTTTAAAGTGTATTAAAATGTATATATATTACCATATGGACTAGCCGGGTTACATCCCAATGTATATAGAGTTTCGAATAATTTTATTCCAAAATAAGAAAAATTAAGATTCAAATAGATCAAACGAGTAATTATATAGTTTGTAACATTCTTTTCTTTCGATCGGCAGTATTAATAAAAGTATTTTCTTTAATCTGTTCTAGGTAAGAGAGTTTCTTCGTTCATCGTCAGTCTGTTATTTTACTGTTTTACGGCCATCTAATGTGAGTCACTGTAACTGTACATTATATTTATAAAATTTTACGATTGGCAGAATTAATCGAACCGCTTGAGTTCATTATGCGTATTGCTTGTTAGAATTCTCTTAAACTTTATGTCTCTTACTCTTCAATGTACTAGACTCGTGTCATTAATAATATATATATACATATTCTCTCTTTTTTTATTATTCAAACTTAATGACACGTGCACTATACGTGTTCATCTATGTATGTTTCATAGAAAGTACTGAGTCAACGAATAAATTGTTGATTATCTTTTATTTTAATATTATTTTTAAACTGGACGGTATTTTTGTTACGCTTTGTTAATAAATCGCATTTTAACGAAAACATTTTTTAAAAAGTATTCAATTTTGTATTGTTTACAAACCGTGGTGATTTAATATTTTAAAGAAACATAATTACTCAACTGTTTGTCAAGACGCTGCATGACAATAACAAATTAATAGTAATAAATATAAATTAAATAAGATATTAATTATTTAAAGAATATTTGTTTTAGTAACTAAATAATTAATAACATTAATCATTTTTTAAATTAAACATATAAGTAAACCTAGATATTTTATCAGAATTGTATAAATTACAAGTTTAAGCGTTGAAAACCTCTTTGATTTTGAGTACTACATTCGCGTTAAACGTAGAAAGGATAAAATAATATTGAATTTGTATAAATTAGCATAATGTTTTACAAGTTAACTAACGACATATCATAGTATACAATTTGCGAAAGACGATTTACACTGTAAAGTATATATGCTACTTTAATGTAAATACTTTAATTTTGTGAATACACTTTCAATATAATTGAATGCGTTTAAATTAAATTAGTATACTTTCAATTATATTCACTGGCATTATAATAAATCTGCATAAAATTTGTGTTATCTTCTACAAGACATTGCAATAGGCCATATTCGTATAGACTTATAACTAATACATAATTTTAAGTAATCATCCTATACTTAAAATGTAATATATAAAATAATAAATTACAACTTAAAAATTTTAATAATAAAAATCATTGTAAAAATTCCTATCGCCCGGATGTTGCGGAAGAAGTGATGCACCACGCTAATTACGAAAACATCTCTTTATAACTCGCGAAAGAAAAGTGACGTAAAAATCCGTGGAAACCCTCTCGGTCATTTTAACGTCGTCGTAGTTAAAAAAATAGATAGAAGCGAGCCCCAGAGAGGGAAAGAAAGAGAGAGAGAGAGAGAGAGGCGGTAGGACAGCGGCCGTTAAAAGTGCCGAGGAGAATTGCGAGCGACGCGGCTGGCTTTTCTCGGGAAGACCCGGGATAGAGTCCAGGGGCGGCAGCATTCTTTCGCGATCGCTCCTCACCACGATGATTATCAGCTCCTGCGGCTGCCGATATAAATCGACAAAGAGGGGGCAATCGAGCCTCGATTTTCTTCGGTTCTATAAGCGATCTTGAGTTTTTGAAAGTGATGGATACGCGTGGATTTTTTGTTGAATTATCCTTTCCTCGGTAAATCGAAGTAATTAAAATCATTATCGACGAGGGCAATTTCATGATTTGACCAGTTTTATATTAAAAATAACGAAAAAAGCAACTTTTTTGTTTTTTAAATTCATTTTTGAAATAAACATTAAATATATACATACGCGTAATAATACTGAAAATTATTGTCCGATATCAGAAGTGGATCACAAATCAACTCTACAATCTTATTACATTTCCTTTCCAAATAGAACAAAAGTACGAGATTGCATATAATATTTTTTTTTTACATATATATACTTTTTATGAATTTTCGAACAATGAAAGTACAATACGGAATATGCAATAGAATATGTATATTATAACGGTATACCATTGACTTCTGAAATCGAGCTTATATGCACTTTTTAATAAACGTGATAACGGTATAATTTAAAATACAATCAAACGATAATTGTCTTGATAGTTGGAAAGTCGAATAAACATCCATTGCTGTTTCGTGAATCACTGAACCGCACTGAATCATTGAACTAATCGATAAAATTTTACCGTCATTACTTTTTAATCTACACATATTTTCAATTTGCCTAATCTTTTTTTTTGGTCTTACAACGATTTTCATCAACATTTGAGTCATATAAGTAACTTTACTTTTGCTTATTGTTGTGCTATGTTTTGCGTATTCAGATATGCTTCTTTGCGTTAGTCGAGTGTAACTTTATAATTTTCTAATTAATTTTTTACATTTAACGAGATTATTTTATTAGTTATTGTGCTACTTTTACTTAATATTTATTAGATGTACCTAAACGTTGGTTTGCCGTCTACATCCTGATTCGCCTACACGTACAGCTTTCTGCTTCCAGCCATAAAAAGGAAACTAAAAAGAGTTTCATAATCATGTCATCAACATTACGTTGATGTTACTCAACCACCCTCTAACCATATAAATTATCCGCAAGATAAAATGACAGTTCCTAAACGTTAGCAACAGAAAACAAGACGTCAAACGTTATACCCGTAATCAATACCGACTAATGCATGAAAACGACAGGACATACATATATATATACATTTAAAAAAAGGTAAAATGAAATGTCTCGCCCTGGGCGCATATCTGACATAAACGGTCCTCCCTCGATTAAACGAAAGGAAAAAAAGGTAATAAATAGTAATAAAATTAAAGAACTAAACCTATGTCCAGATTCAGCGAACCGATCGTCCTTTCATCGAGAGCCGTCCCACCATTTCAATTTCCCGTTCGGTAGGTCTGGTATTATGTACGTTCGTGCATCCCCCCGCGAGTTCTCTACGTTTAGCGTACGCCTCCTCCGGCGTGTAACGGGACGATTTGCCTCGAGCGCGAAAGAAATCGAGATTTCCGCTTTTGAGATACGTAAAGAGATGATGCCGAGGGTGTGACTTTTTGATTTATTGCTTGTTTTTAGTCTTTCGATTGAACCGTGAGATCCGAACTGATCATTTTGCAGGTGCACGGATTATTTCTGCAAAAATAGTATCATTTTCGATAGTTGGAATTTTTATTCGTTTTTAAAATATGCACTCGGGAAATATCGTTTCTATCACGCATCTTAAACTAATCAATACTTTCATTAATTTAATATTTTATATTAATTACGAATATATATGTAAAATAATAAATGTGATACACTTTTAGTTTTTAATTATTAAGGAGAAAATGACTTCGCTTAAAAATTAGTATACGCGAGAACGTGTACTATATTTTTTGTAATTAATCTTATAGAACACAGTTAAATATGCATATACTGAATGAAATTACTAGGATGCAAGTATCTTGATAAATGTTATGCATATTGATCATCTTTGGAACAGTAAATTTTATTGAAATTTATACATGTTTCATTTTTTCTTTTTCTTGACTGGATAGTTCCGAGAGAATATAATTGCAACCCTGTCGTTGTGCTCGTGTACTTAAAATGCGTAAACACACGGTTTCGCATTTGTTATCCTGAGAAAATTCAACAGAGACAAATTATAATTGTACAATGGTGATAAATAACTGTTTCACGTACGAAAATTAATAATTCAAAAGTCAATAAACATTTACTTTTTTAACCAGCTACAGCTACACGTGTGAGTGTTCAATTCTTTTAAATTAAATAGACAAAGTGAATGGAATAATATTTTTAAATCAGCTAATGATAAAAAAAAATACACTTTCCCTAACACAGTCGAAGAATTTACAATTACAGGTATATAAGTCTCTCATAAATAAAATCCCACCGATTAATCGACAAGGCGAAAGTAACGTTACAACAAACATTTTCGCGATCGCGCTGACACTATCATCCTTGGTTACTGCAGATACATTCACACCGACACGCACATATATATATATACATATACATGTATACCGTCGTGGGTTTTTGCACCGGCTTATCGCACACACCGACCCTCTCATTTCCTACACGTCTCGCGCTTGGTCTCATACCTCCTTTTCCTCTCTTTCTCATACCACATCTATCTCTTACCCGCGAGCTGACTGCGACAGCGTATTAATTTCCGGAAAATTGCAGATCCCAACTGTTTTTTATATGCACGCCGCGCACACGCACATATACACACACACGTGCATACTTACGCATATACACACTCATAGTTAAGTCAATGAGCTGATGGTTTGTCCTTTCGTTCGACAAATTATCAAATTTACGATATATACACAAGCAGCATACCACGTCAAGTAGTCCGACCAAAATCTTAAAATGCACCAAATTTTAGGTACTGGAATTTATTTGTTCAAAAATTATTCGGACCTGAGAAACTGAGTTTCTTTTCAAGTTTTTTTTTCAACAATAGCCGTCTTTATAGCTATTTAATTCAAAATCTATCAACTTTTACTATATAACATAACATGTAACATTGTTTACTAATTATGTCTAGAATTTATCCTTCTGAGTTAGAATTCTAAATCTCAAGGTCAATGTTTTATAAACCATATGACAATATAAAAATAATATAAAAAGTTATGATAATTTGAAGAATTACAAATTTTTTAAAAAATTTATATGGAAATTCCATATTGATTTTTGAAATTTTTTTGTGTTTCTTTAAATTATCTTTGTACAGACTTGAAGGCCAGTTACAAGCTATAGTCCATTAGAAAGGTATTGTTAGAAGCTTTTTTTAAAACTTTTGAATGAAAAAATCAATTACAGCTAAGTTACAGTTTTTTAAGGTCAATATTGACGTGTAGTTCATGAGACATTGACCATGAGATTTGAAATTCTAGCCCAGAAGGATAATTTTTAAATAACTCACTTTTTGAGGTTAGAATAACTTTTGAACAGATAAAATCCAGCACCTAAAATATTTTTTCTGGTTTCTGAAAAACATTTCCAGTCTGTATCTAAAATTTGGTGCATTTTTAAATTTTGATCGGACCACTTGACGTGGAATGGCCCATACACACATATATATGTACACACACGTACATGATTGACTATTAAGTGGAGCTTTACACACTCAGAGATGACTTTAGATTTTACGTGAGAAAAGATCAGATCACTGAGCAAGACTTTGATAATTTGTTTTTAGCGGGGCATTTGTGTAATGTACATAATATTCCATACTACTTCTGCAATCTTTAATTATACTTGGAGCATTTATGTTTTGGAAAATGATGATCATATCTCTCCACAGGATTAAAAAGAAAAGCAATTACATAGTTTATGTGCAAATTTTGATTTGAATATCGAAATATCTCGAGTATATGCATATTAATGAATTACACTATTCCAGTGTAAAATAATATAGAGATACCGTTCGATTTAGCATCCAATAAGCATTCGCACTGAAAGAAAAATCCAATACTGTTCAGTGGAATCTCCGGTTACTATACAATGGGACGATTTCGGCAGTCTGTAATCGTCGACATATTATAGTCTTCGCAGGTCTGCAGTGTACGCCAAACTTCAATTTACTAAAGGGTCGAGAACTCGGGCCCTACAACAGAACTGTTCGGTTGTTGATACCAAACTCGTCAGTTAATCTTTAACTGAACTTCAATCACTAAATGTTACTCAGGCCCATGCGGTATTCGCAACTGGATTTTTTTCGGAGCGTATAAAAATACGTCCCAAAATTTTGCTCAGAAAATAATAGTTTCTGCAGCTAGTTAAATAACAGAACATGTAAAAACAGTATAAGGATCGGTAAAAGTGTTTAACATTAACCTTATTGAAGTTCATTGTGTTGTTCAGTTTCTCTTTGAAAATGCAGTTAAAACATTACGTAAATGAAAGAGAAATTGCAAACGGTAACTTTGATTTTAAATATCATTTTTCAACGAATTAAATATTGTACCTAATTAATTATAATGAGTATATCTAATTTTTTCTGCATTTTCTACCTGTGCTACTGTACGAATTGCATTAAATAATTAGTAATATTTAAATGTATGTAAATATACAATAATCAACATCATTTTTTAATGTTTACGTAAAATTTTGTATAAAAGGAAATAGAAAAAATAAACGAGTTAATCATTATAGCTTAAAATGAATTAACCATATTAATTATACTTTAATAATAAAAAATATACGCACGTAAATATATTTTATAACGTTATTCACCAAAAAGTATATGTACATCAAGAAAATATCATAAAATAAGCCAGACGTAATTTACTAAATTTAAGATTGTACATAAGCCTCTATGTTCTATTAGAATAGCGTAAAAGGAAACGAATTGCCTCCTCCTGTAATTTCCATGCAATCTCGATTAGTAGATAAATCCTCCTCTCTAAACACAGCGAAATTGAATATAAATGCCGTATCGACCTTCGGTCAAAATTAATACAAACATAGTACAGTTCATCGTACTACAATCAAGATGTATATAGCCTCTCTTTTCTCTATGTCGAATTAAAGCGAGAAGTAACAGTTGTGTACTGTATATATAGGGTATACATTCAACGCAATAATCGAAAGAACTAAAATAAAAAAAATAAGAGAGAATATAATAAAAGGTCTCGATATCGCGAATAATTAAATTTAGAATAAAAGGCCGTGGTGAATTTCTCACGCGATCCAATTATCTTCTTATTCATATATACCGTATAGTTCGCACATATACACACAGTGGGCTCGGCCATTAAAAAGGCGCGTATACACCAAGCACAATCACCCGCGGACGATCCTCGATATGATAAAAGCCTCGCGCGCGTGTTTGTGTGTGAGGATGTACGTATATATAGTTAAAGAAGACGAATCGTGCGTTTCGCTAAACCAACTTTGTTGAATCACTCGTGTGAGGTTCATTCCTACGCCTTCTCTGGATTTACAATTATATATATATATATATATATACTCACTCGAGAAAAGCAGGTTCAATGTACTCGGATGTGCGTATTCGGCTGCCGACAAAGGAGCGTCGGTGATTCGTATAAGTACAATCCAGTAACGTCCGTGATATTCTCCGATATTCGACACACCTTTTAATTGAAAACTAGAGTTAGTTTACTCTATACTTATAAGTACATGTACCTTTTGTATTTTATTGTACTTTTTTCTTTTTATCCTTACTGCAATTCGCCCTTGAGGTGAAATTTTCTTTTTCTTTCTATTCGTTGATTGAGTTCGAAATATATTGCGTTACATTGATTTGGTATCATAATTTTTGCACACATTTAGTTAAATAATAAAGATCGTTGTATCGCATTAACATTTTTATTTGATCCATCATATTTTAATTCAGCAAGTAAAAAATAAGCTTACTTCGTAATATAATACACGAATCAAAATGATCTACGCGTCGCCCTATTGTTAAATGCCCTAACGACACACCATGGTATATACATCAACAAAAGGCTCGTAGCAATACTAATGAAGAGACTGTATGCACACCGTCAAAATTCATTTGAATAACAACAATGATGATCGGATAAAAAAAAAGTCGCGCAACAATGAAAATTCAACCATTGAATCGACATTCCTATATATCTGACCGAAACTCAGTATATGTATATGTACGTTTACTTAAAAAGTCGATGCACTCGATTTTGAGGAAAAAAAAAGTCAGCGAAGAAAAAATGCAGAAGAATCTGCTGGTGCATTTATCGTTCGCCCCAGGGGGGTTAAATGTTCCGTAATGCGTGAGTCTTTATGTATATGCGCTTCAAGTGTATATACATGGAAATCGAGATTCCAACGCGAATCGCTGTGGAAAATTCATATTTGCTTGTTTGCTTTGTTTATGGGTATACCCTAGGTTATCTTTGATTATTACCCGTTTCTGCCGCTCGTGTGCGGATTATTTTTCCTATATATATAGACAGACCGCGAAGAAGTTGTAAAATGAAAGTTATTGGGATTTCCTGTTTGTACGCTTACTTTACTTTCGTTCGTCCACGTTGACTGTGTACATGTTATTCGCATTTTATTCCCCATAATGTACATTCGATTAGTGTATTGAATGAATTATTTTTATGTTTTATACTCGTACCTCCTTTCGTTAATTATTTTAACATTTAACTACCTAAACTCGCTGGGCTCTCCACCAGAATTTGAGTATATTTACAAGGTTAATTCTGTCGAATACTTATTCATTTTATCAAACCGAATTCTCTTATATACAAAATTAGTTACAATATGAAGAATTCACCTTAAGATTTATTATAGACGATGGATCGACGTTACAGTATTATCAAAAACATTAGATTTCTCATTTAAAAGCTGCACATCAGATTGCAAAATTTGTTCTCATTGCTATTTCCAAGAATGCATTAAAACGTTTAATACCTTGCTGCATTTCTTCGTAGCAGATAACCAATCTATATGATATATCATATTTCAAGAATCTCAGCAACTGCAAATTCGAAAAAGAAAAATATTATTCTCTATACCAAACACTGGAATTAACGAATCAATTTAAGATAGAATCAAAAGTCAAAGTAAAAGTGATCGATTTCAATTACAGGAGGAACTTTATATATATATATATATATATATATAAATATCAGTAAGCCTGTATATCTATATACATAGTTATACGATGAGAAAATGGTAACTTCCGGGTAGATTGAACGCATCCCTTTAAAAACTATATACGATTAGCTATAAGTTATGCAATCGACTTTGCCGATTCGATCAAAATTTCGATCTCTCAGCGCAAAAGGATAACGGGTTTCGTCTTTATTACCATGAAGACTTTGGAATGCATACCTTTTTGTGCGAGAAGAAGTCCAACGAGGGGATGTATAATGAGATTTATGTGAAATCATTGATCTAAGGCTAAATATAAATATAGAGTTCTTTTTTTGTCGAGCATCGTGTTAAACGATCAAATATTTTTCGAACACACACACACATATATATATATTTTGCATACTCGTGTCAGGAGGTTAATTACTAAGAATGTTGGTTAAATAATAGAAAATAATACGATAGAAAATGCGCACTCAGAAACAAAAGAGAACCGGGGCATGATTCTGGAACGACTTGTTGTAGAATGGTTTTCTCGCGCGCGAATCGCTGTTGCTACTGATAAAACTATAGACGCTTGTGCATGAATAGTGTTAGGATAATTAATTGCGCGTCTATTTCGCGACTCTATATATAGATATGTATATTAAACGTGACGAGAAAGAAATTGTTATTTTTTATTGTGTCCTAGTAACCTATTAATCATTAATACTTATTTGGAAATATTTGTGTGAATTTGTAACAAAACAAGATGCAGTTAAATCTGTGTGCTTTCATTAGTTACATAAGGATTCTAAATCACATAAACTGCACTTGTAATTAAGGGTATTGTGTAAATATGAAAGTTATTTCGTGCAAAACAGTTCCTTCAATTACGCGTTAGACGTTTATACACACATACACGTGTTAAAATGCTAGTTCAAACTGTATATTCGATTTTAAAATGAAAATAATAAGATAAAATCGGTTTAATAATACATATCCATGGGGTAATATATTAATAACGTAGATGTAAATTTGATGTTTCGTAATTCATTACATACTAAAAATATTACAATAAAGATAAAACAGCAAAATATTGAATATAATCTAACGACAACAATACCTACGCGCGCGCACACATACACACATGTGTATAAATACGTTCATCATCAGAAGATGGTAGTCAGGTTGAACGTGCTAATAAGTCCTCGGATCCTTCCCACCGCATTCGTAAAACGAGACACGCCAATCTGGATGACAGAGCTGCAAGTTTTTGCTGCTGCGGAATCCGACCGGTTGCAGCTGCGTGTGACAAAGCGTTCGTATTTTCTGTGTCTCAGGACGTCCAAGTTCTTTCTTCTCTTCTTCATATTTTTCTTCTCCATTCTGCCGGATCTATTCGTTAAAGTAACTTTTTTTTTATTATTGTGTATTCGGTGCGCGACGTGAAGTTTCGAAATTTACATGGTATTGTTCGCTATCTTAATGAAGCCGCGTGAACTGGGTAAGACCTCGAAAATATTTTGATATTTTAGAGTGAATTGATCAATACCATAGATTGTAAAAATGTATAAAATTGAATTAGTTTAAGCTAAGTTTCGTGTACCTTTGTTATCGATCATGAAATTTTTGTTAATAAATAAGAGAAAATTTTGTTCAAGGGCGTCATTTAAAAATATGTTATAATATACGTGAAACTCATTCGTTACAAAGAAAACTGAGCGTCAGGAAATTTATAAAAAGTCTCTGTAACGAGTAACAAAAACTGTAAACTAGATCAACCGAATATACTATGCATTGTAATACGTGTATATATAGTTTTACGGTTACAAATAGACAAAAAAACGTTAGAAAACGTGTACAACTTTCCTCTTGCGAACATTCGCAACAATTACATCCTTATCCAATTTCCGATCCAGTAACGTCTGGAGACCACATTCAGCGATTGGAAAGAAAAAAAAATGTCTTACGGAAGTAAGAAGATCGAAAAATTCGGAAATTTAGAATAGCATTGTATTCGTAACTTAATCGAGGCATGAAATCGGCGTCGATGCAGCAGGCACGCATGATTAAGCTCGACTGCTTAAATATATGTATATATATACAAAACTCTTTAACGAGACCAATCCCTTTATACGGCCTTGCGAGGGCGAAACTGTTTCTTTTTTTGTCTATTTCTTTATTTCTCTTTGTTTCGTGCGCGAGCCGCGAGAAAAATTGTGAGCGATCTTAAGTGAATGTCGGTGTTCTTTTATGCAGATTTTACCGATATATATACACCACTAGTGAGTTATCGTTTACTAAAGTTTCCAATGCGGTTATTTCTGTTTTGGTTACACAGCGTTGTGGGTGTATAATTATAGGATGCACTACGTTTTCTAAAAAATCGAAAGTTTAAATTATTGGTATAGGATATTTAATTTTTAACTTTAAGGAATGGGTATATATACTTTTGTAAATAGTAATTAAAGGTTTGAAATTTACTGGTACTGTAATTGTTTAATTGATTGTTTATTCTTGTAAGAGTACAGTTTTTCGTGACAATTATTACGGTTGTAATTGCAGAGGTATGCGTTTCCTGAATCTCTCACATACACAAGTTATTAGACGCGGCTAATAACAAGAATTTCTAAGATTTACTTTTTTATGCAGGTGTGGCATTGTATTGTAATGCGTGAAATACTGAAATAATTTAGCAAATAAATTACAATATGTGCTGATGATAGTTTCAAACTAAATTCTAAAATAGATTATGTAATTTACATACGTGGCATACGGCAGATTAATTTTGCTCGAATAACAATATTATTTAAATATTTGGCATTTTTACGATCATAATGAGAGTTGTAATTAACTATCACTTAGCGATATTAAATTTAGTTCTTTTATAAGAAAAAATATAATGAGTGTATATCGTATTTACTTAAGAATGAGCCAAAGTCGAAACTTCCGTTCTTTCAAAATAATCTTTTTTTTTTTTACTTTTCTTTGTCATTCATTCTCCTTTCTTTACTATAATGAAACTGTCGTGACAAAAAGCATTTCTAAAGATACGTGAGAAAAAATGTACCTAAAAATGGAACTTCTTTCTTCGAACTATTAAAAGAATTGCTAAAAGAAGTAGAAAAAATATATACTTATATATCAATATCATATAAATTTAATTTTTAAGTTATATTTTCGCTATTTTAAATGGTATTATATTTTTAGAAAAGCAACGATTTTATGCGCTTATTTGAGTGCTTAGAGAATAATATTTCTAGCGAGGACGTCATGCCTTAATTGCTATCGAGGTTATGCCTCTATAGGATTCTTTCATTTTTCATGGTTCCGCGATAATATGTCGTGTTTCGGAAATCACCCACACTCGTTTATCGTTTTCTTTATCTCGAGCAAACTTGTTACATTTTAATCGTTTTGTATCATAAATATTATAAATTATGTAGCTTCAACATATATATATATTTCACATATAACATTTTTAACACTCATAACATTCATATTTATGTACTTTCGAAAAAAAGTTTATTACAATCATTCCAAAAACTTAAGAATCAAACACAAAAAATTATAAAAAAATTGCTTCCGTCTTTTCATATTTATTTTAATACAATAATAGTAATTTATTTGCGGTTCGAAAGAATAATTTCTTAAGACTGATCTTGATGAAAAATTCAAGTGTCTTTAACACCAATTAGCTAACGAAATTGAAATCCAAACATTTCTTAAGTAAAAAGTCACGTAATGTTTCAACGTTCAAGCTCGCATATCCGATATTACTTATGCGCATCCTCGACATTCTTAGTGTTTACAGACGTATATATACGCGCGCACGCACATTTACACACATACCCACGTACAGATACGTATATATTCAATTAATGGATTTGAATATAATTTTCCCACAATCTTATTTATCAAATGTATTCGTATCTTCTTCGGAATTAAGCTTACAAGTTCCGCTTTGTTTTTTCTCTTTTTTTTATGTAACTTTATTATAATTGTCTTTTTTTATAGCACAAGGGTAACCAATGACCTTTCAGTATTTTCAAAATGTTTTAAATAATGATGATTTTTCTTTTTATTGTGGTAGCTCGGTAATTTGACGAGTGATTTAAAAAAATTATTATAGAACTCGTTATAATGAATGACTATTCAAGATTAACAAGTAAAAAGGAAGTATGACAATGAAGAAAGGTATACAGAGATGGAAAAAAGTTTATCTTTTTGTTCGTACATTCTGAGACAGTGTAATATTCGTAATTATATTGTTTCAACTGGAAAATGTAGTAACTATATTTAAGAGGTTGTACTTTACTTGTAAATGATATTCTTGTTATGAATTTTCTTGTAGACAAAGGAGTTACAGTTAAGGGAGAGAAACTATTTTTTTCTGTATATTTTGAAAAATATTTTTTTATTTTAAGATTTACTTACACATTGACTGCAGTTTTCAAATCACGTTCATATAAAGATGTTTTTGATATCATAGTTGGAAAATTCACTTTCATGAGGATGCAAAAACTAATTTTGTGACTAAAATACGAAAAAATAACGTTCGTCACTCAGCCGTATGATTTTCAGCCTTGTGTGAGGTAAAAAAAACGCAATGTGTATTAAATAATCAATAACTGTATACTTATAATTTAATAATATCCAATTACGAAACAAAAATTTAAACTTCATACAATATAAATTTTTGTTGTTATAGATATATCGCAATATAGTATATAATTAAAAGAAATTTTACTTAAAAAAGTGGTATAACATTTGTTGCCAACCTTTCTTCTTGATTGAAGGAAACGAGTCCAATTTAAAATAAAAAAAGAAGAAGAATACTATGAATCGAATTGATTTAATTTTATAATCAGACTAGCAGATAACTTATAATAAAGTAACTCCTTATTGTGAGTTAACTTGAATAGTAGATGATTTATAAATTTTTTAAATGATTGAAAAAGAAATTTATATATATATTCCAATTATAAATTGTAACATTTTTCAACTTTCTCAAAAAACTAAGAAAAAAGAAACTACTCTTTAGAATACACCACACGTGTTTGTTATAATACTATACGTTTCATATATGCGTCTACTCTTTGGGTCACTCGTTATTAAATTTCTCTTTTGTCTGGTTTATGTGCATATAATGATATATATACATAATATTTCCAATTTAAATTACAATGTTAAAATACGTTGTCCCTTATTATAATAAACTTAGACGACACATATATCATGCATTATAAGAAGGGGAGCATCGTAAAATTAATGAAACTTAACGAAAATATATACGCATATAATCCAGCATCTCAAAAATAAATCCTGACATTAAAATATCGCTGTATGCACCTTATCATCGCGCAAAGGACAATTATGAAAAAAAAATGGGAAAAAAAAGAAAGTAACAAACTAGTAAGCTGGATAATTATTTCGGGCTCTCAAGTTTATCTGATTTTTCCTCTGGCATTGTGACGAGACTTCTCAAGAAAATCCTGGAAAACTTAGTGAAAGCATCTTAAAACGACAATGCTCAAATCATCACGTTATTCCACTCACGCGCACGCTCGTTAATTTTGATTTCTCACGTAGAAAGACGCGCGTATATGTGTACATGTGTACTTTGCAAATCGTCTTATGACGACCGGTTAATTATGGTTAATTTGCAGCGCGTGGATATTTTTTTTCGTGTATGTTTGCGGAATACATAGAAGTGAAACGGGACTATGGGATTTTATTAATGTAATGGGTTTTAGGTGTGGATTTTGTCAGACAACCACGTTTGTTTTCGTGGGTAATGTTTGTGTGCGTATATATACATATACATATATATCTATATATATATACATAGTGTTGATTTAAATGTTGGGAGAAAGAATTTTTTAGTCGAGGTGAGAAATTGTTGAGTTCGTTGTATGCTTAGAGATGGGTATATCTAATCACGGGCTTGTTAATTTCTAACGGATTTCACTAGGATTTTGTCGGCGCGAAGATTTTTGTTTGTTATTTTAACGGTTAACTTAATTTATTCAAGAATAAATTCGGGTAGTTAGAGTACAAGCAATTATTTAATCTAGAATTCTTATATACAGTAAACCGTGTAATAATGTAGCTTATAATTAAGTAATTACTGGCGAAAAAGTTTTAGCTCATTACGTATCCTTAAAGCTAGTTTGAATATAGAAAACAGGTGCACACCACTAGTCTAATATTATTTTTCAATGTATATGCTTATTAATGTTAAATCAATTAATTTCAACACGTATAAAATTAATAAATATTTGATTTAAAAACTTGCAGATAGAAAAGACTACACTATACTCAGGAAAAAGCTGTCGGTGATTAATTAATAAAAAAAACTATAAAGTATATAATTATATCTTTATTACTGATAAACCATATCACTGTAAATCACGTGTGAAGGTTTGCAATATAATTTTTTATGCAATATCAAGTTTTAAATGCATCAAAACGCACCTTAAGTATGAAAATTTACATATTTATATATCTAAGTAACTACACTCGAAAACTTTAATCTTACTTTAAGCGAAATTATTTTGAAATATATGCTTCAAGAAGAAGTTTCCTTGGTATTAAACGATTCTTCTGTAATTAAACTGAGTCTTTCTATGCAAAGAATTATGGATTTTAATTCAAACATACTCAACTAAATTATAGAAAAATCTGTAACATCAAACACTCTTCTTCTTGATGCATATTTAACGTAAGTTTCTAGTTTTTCTACTGTACTATTTACAACATTCAAATAATTATTTTCAATATTATTTTATGCATTTTATAAACGCAACATCTATAACAATATCAGTAATTCAATTTTAGTCGTATAAAAAAATATTGATCGTATTAAAAAAGAAAGTTCCATCCAAGCTGAAAATTAATAGAAAATTACGCAAGCAGTAGCCAATTACGAAGGAGACGAAAGAAAAAGTTGTATATCTATATATACATATATACGGAGATAAACGTTAGGTCCGTTAGTGTATTTCCTCGCGGAATTTATTTATTTATTCGACTCGCATCGTTAGAGATCTCGACGAAATTCCCGCGAGAGAGGGACAAGGTATATATCGCGATCGAGCTGCGATATCGACGTCTTCATCCATGCGAAATTTCAATCGCCCGTAACGACGTGTCGTGCGTTCGTTATATATACGTATATGTACGCTGTATACCTATACAACAACCTCTTGCTGGATCGGCACGCTAATGAACTATAGCCGTTAATCAAAGACACTTCCGGTCGAGAGTCTGCGATCGGTTAACTTATGTATTTTTGAGAGAGTAGGAAACGAGCAATTTCAATTCAAGTGGGTGCGCTTCATGACTATTTTGAGTGTGATTGATACTCAATCTTTTATTGATTAGTAATACGTTCAAGAATTTAAGACGAGCGTCTAAAATATTTTAAGTGTTTTTTTTTGGATAGTTTTGTATAATAAGTTTGTACATTAAATATATATCATTATAATTTTGTATATACTGTACTTATCGCACACGTGTAATATTAATATTTACTAAATAATATGAAACTTATCTAATTCATTGATATGGGCATATACAATCATTCCGTTACGATAATGAGCAAATAGAATGTAAACAGTTTCTATAAATATTATAATATCTATAGAGTAATTACTATTTTTGAAATCTTCATCTAGTTGCGTGATAGGAAATGTTATATTACATTAACTATTATTATACTTAGGGGTAACAGCTACGATAATTTAGGTATTATCAATATTAGATTAAAATAGTAAATTTAATCTCGTTCTCTTTCTCCTTTTTGTTGCAGGTAATTATCACTATTTATGCATTGCTGAAATAGCTTCATCACGTAAGTTTTGTAATTTTACGTATAAATGTATGTAATGTACATTGATTTACCTCAAATATACAGTTACAAGAAATATTGTACTGTTGTATTACACATGTATATACATATATTAATTGCGCAATAATCTACACTCGTCTTTACATAAAATAACTGATCTATGCGAATTGTAAGTAATCAATCAACAGATTATTCATTGCCGGAAAAAAATGAGAAAATAAAGATCCGTGAGGCAACAGTAAAAAAAAGGTAACCCAAGAAATCACATCTCTGGAAAAGGACAACCCCCTAAAAAGATAAAGAAAAAAGAATTAACGAGACCATCGCAGTAACCTCGAGAGAGATGCTCGATTTCTCAAGTACGAGCTCGAGCGCGCATAATAAGCCAACGATAATGACGCGAGGACGCGCTCTTGGTGCATGGGTTGCGCTTGCTTATCTCTCGGGACGTTTTCTCACGCTCTCGGCCGCTCCCGCGAGAGATCGGACTTGTAAAAATTTCCCGCGATGCGCGCGCCTTTCTCGCTTACTCGGCGGGCGCGCGCGCAAACGCGTGCGTTATTACTAACTATATATATACAGAGGAGGGATGAATTAATAAGATCGCGGCCGCGAGATTGTAAGACCGTGGGTCTTGTTGCTTGATTTTTTGACGGGGTTGCTTTCTGTTATGTCATATGTATGTGTATACGCCAAGGAAAAGTGGTTTGTTATATATCGTTATGGCTTATTTTTCCTATAAAGAAATCCTTTTTTACGGCTACGCGATATAGAATAGGACATTTCGTGTACACAGGTATTATCGATTTTATTGATTATTATTTTTATAGATTGTAGATTAATAAATTTATGTGTTTGTTTATGTGCAGTGTGTAAGGTGAAAAAGTAATATTGAATTCTTTTATACGAATTTTAATGTAAATTATTATGTAGAATATATACGTTAAGTGGATTTCATATACGTAAATTTCTTTTTGAGATACTGTATTAATAAAATGCTAGACCGTTAATATAATAGAAATTTAAATATTTATTGGGAAAATATACAAATTATCCATTTACCGTACAGAAACATAACAGAATAAATAATTATTTAATTAAACAATATTTTAAAAATATATTTATTTTATAATAATAATAAAGAAATTAACGATAGATATGTATAATTCGAATAAATTTCTAAGAATATTATAATATTATTTTTATTTACTGCTACTAAAAAATTGATCGTATTATTAGGTTAACGCAGTAGAATAATAAATGCCAAACTGTGTAATAAAAACTAAATAAATAAATGTAGAAATAAGAAAAATATTCTACGTCTATACATATTTTAATGAGCTTTATCTTAATTTTTACATTCAAAAAGGCATTGCAAAGTTATTACTACTAAAGAAATGTTGGTATTGAATCTAAAATTGTACTAAAAGTAATACATATAATAACCATATGCTTGCACAACAATATATATCCTGAAACAGTTTCATAAATGAAAAAATTCATGAAAGAACAAATCGAAATTAATCTTCATCTCCACCAAACAATCAGTTTTACAAATCTGAAAAAAAAATCCAATCTTAAAATCCAACTCCGTGAAAATCACATACGTGTGTAATATGTAATACCTGGCAATATTCATTGTTACATTAAAACAACCATAATAATACCCGATTGTAGAAGCCACTGTCTCGCATCCTTTATAGTTAATAACGGGTGTGTATATATGTATATATATATATACATGTATAACGTTACATAAATCCGAAACTCGGCATACCATCCTAAGACATAAATATAATTTCGCTTAGGTCTTTTTGCTTCGCCTCTCTCTCTCTCTCTCTCTCTCTCACTCACTTTCTGCCTCCCTATCCACTTATCTGTTTGGCCTGACGCACCTGCGTGAGGCCCGCGCCTCATTGTGAGCGCTAAGTGTGCACTTTGTCTTCCTGAGGCCCCGGTAGATGTGCATTGAAACGTCGCAAGTCCCGCGTGGTATAAATCGCGGAATAGGCGCGGAAAAATGCACCTTTTTCGCATAAGCGAGGATTGTAAGTACAGTATCGTTAAGAAATTCGAGGTTGAGTTCAGGGTATATGCTAAAACGATTGTGCACGCACCAACGGACTATTCGACTTTTAACTCGATGATGAAAGATATATATTGTACACGTGAAATTATGAGAGGAAAATTATTTCATTTCATCAGAGTTCTTTTTGTCTGCGAGTAGCACGGTAATTGCGATAACGTGTAAAAATTCTCACATCGATGAACTTAAAATGGCACAAGTTAAATAACGCTTTGCATATATATACAAAACCCATGTATAAACCCCGACGATAAATCAAATTTTTCTTCCAAGTAATATACATAGAATGCTAAATTGATAATAATCTAATTTCTCTATGGGGTATATAATTTATGCTAAATTACATACACCCGCGCGTTCTCTAATTGAAATTCCGAAAATCGATCCTATCCGCATACGATCTTTTGAAGAAAACTCCAGTACAACGTCGAAACTCTTAAGGAATTGACAGGGTACACACAACTGCAACGTTTTGCTGCCTATGTGTATGTATACATATACACATATATATGCTCACATGCACACGCGCATATATGCTTTATAAATCATCGTGTGAGTTTCTAAGCCTCGGTTAATTTTCCCGCGAGAAATTGCGCGTAGGATCGCGAGGAAAAGAAAGAGAGTCGGGGTCGCGCGTGGCAATTTCCGGTACACTCGTCAATTAATTAAGGATCGCGTTTACAAAGCGACTTGCGCGCTCGCGCACGGGTTATCGCTTTCTAATGGTGACGTCGAGTCGATTACGTTTTACACGGTTTCACGGACTCGAATGGGTCATTCGCGTTTGTCGTCATTCAAAGACGTTTTTATTCTATTTTATAACACGTTGCAGTGAATCAATTTTATCCTCAAAGTGCTATTCAATTGTTTCAACGGTAAATATTACTATTTAATAAGATGATGATAATTTTGTTCTATTAAAAATTCTACGTTTAATTTTAAATATTACTTTATTATTTATACGTTATAGCTTATTTTTTTTATTAAATCACAGTCAGTACGTATAACAATGTAATGACTTTTCACCGACGTAAAACCCGTTGCAGTTCATCCATGCTATTCTCACCTTGTACATTTACACGAAGATTCACATAAATAAACATTGCTGTTTTTTTTATTTCAACTTGTCGTGCTCTTAATTGAAGATAAAAAAACTGAACGGTTATACAACCTTATCTCGTATCTTTTCAATTAATTAACTGGACCAATTATACGTGATTGTATTTTGAATAAGGCGACACTACTTTAATATTAATCGAGTAGATTTTAGGATAAACTAATTAACTTTCCAAGTTATAAATTGTAAAAAGGTACTTCGATCTTATAATGAATTAACCCTTTCAAGAGCGGTGTATCATGTATGATACACCAATTTAATTTCATTCTTTTTCCCTTATCTTCATATTTTCATGATTAAAGACATGAAATAAGCATTTAGATTCTAGAATAGTCATTTTTTATGCTTTTCTATAATTTATTATGAAAAGTAACAATAAATATATACAAAAAAACCCGTATTAAAAAATAATCGGTTCTGAAGTCGGGTTTTGTTGAAATAGTATTAAATTCTGCAGGATTTACAAATTTTGTAATCAAATTTTCCATACAAATACAGATTCGTAACAAATAACCCAAATAATCCTTATATAGTCCCTTTAATGTCACAATATTATAATTTTTTAAAATCTCGTCCGCTATATTTTGGTTCGTCATCTTAACTTATAAAAATCCGTACAGAATACAGATTCGTAATCGGCAACTTCCAAAACTCTGATAGTTTTGTAACATCTGGAATAGGTACTACAAAAAAAGTGTCCTTCAAAGGGTTAAACAATCATGCTGTCACACATATATATATTTGAAATTTTGTTGATTTCAAGCTCATTCAATTATTTATCTGTCAAAATTTGCATATATAGAATGAGAAAGTAAATGAGGAATAATTAGAACACTGCTGTAAAATTAAATTACATTTTTAACTGAATTCTATAAGATTACTTAGAGTTTTATATTATATTTTAAATTTCACCTTCATAGTACATGTCAATTTTTAATATAGAAAATATTTTCCAATAAAATTTATATTGTATGGTATATAATATTTTTGTAAGTAAGCAATTTATTGCGAAATTTAAATTAACTGTAACTATATTTTAATAAATTAAATAAAAACGGTCTATGAAAAGTAATATATATAATAAAATAATATATATTATAATAAAAAATTCAAAGTATAAAAAGTGTAAGTGTAAATTCAAAATGTAAGTTAATTAAATAATCATTTAAGTAAATAAATATTAGTTTCAAAACTTTATCAAAAATTTTGCTTTTTTTCAAATTGTTACCAAAATAAAAGGTTAATCAGATTTGTAAAATTACATGAACAATATAATAATAATTATAAAAAAAATAATAGTTTAGATGTAATATATCCTTATATTTTCAATATAGTTTTAATATCGTTATCTTTTAATAATCGCGCAATAGAAAAATAAATTGAAATAGTGCGTTATTTATGAGTTCAATTATACTTTCCTGCGATCAATTGGAAATCTTACGAAAAACTAAAAAAACACTAAACACTTTAATCGCGTTGAATTTACTAGCATGATTGTTTAATTAATTAACCTGCATCAATTTACTTTCGCCAGAAAATTAATGAACAAAGTAATTGATACAGAGTTTTAATTTCCACCTTCGCTTTCTCAGCTTATCTGATCAAAACTGATTCAAACGAATAAATCGATCGTTCACTTAAAAGCTTACAAATGTAATCTCTACTTTTTTTCTCGTATACGCGTAATAAATATTTTAAAAATAGTATGTTCTCAAACGCATTCCAAAGTGTGACTGTTGTAAGTTAATTTTTAAACCTATACAATTAGGCAAATTTAGGAATGTATTTTGTGTTGAAATATTGGAGTTATTCTTGTCTTCACAATAATTTAATTTATAAATCGGCGATAAAATCGTTTCATGTACATAATAAAAAAGGAGAGGGTAATTTGTATTTGTTATACGACTTAATTAATATGGTAACGCTACTTGCAGGTTCAAATTGGTCAATACATATATGTAGTATAAACTCGCAATCTTATTGTCTATTTTTCCACCAGAGATATGTGCTAAAAAATTTTATAAATAATAATACTATATATTTAAACATATAAACTTTAATTCCTGAATTTTGCGCGTCAGAGTTAAGCCAATTAAGAAGAGTCCCTCCCAATACCCCCAGGTAGATAAATCAAGAAATAAAAAATAAAGAAATCTTTGTACGTGGGAATTGATAATCTATAGGAGTCCAGGTTATCTGTACGGGATAAACCTTCGCATATAATTCCCTTAAGTTTCGAAATATTTCTCAGATGGCAGGAGCACTCGATAAATTCGGGTTCTCGGATACGATTAGATGGATTTACGGGGCGTCGGGTTAAGTGGATTCCGTTATAAATATAGTCGGGTGCGAACGCGCATCGAACAAGTTGCGCAATTCTCTCTTTTTACTTGATGCGTATATGTATATTTATAAGTGTGTACGTGCGCGTGCGTGCGTGTATATGTGGCCCTGTTAACGGCCGAGGGAAAAGTTATATTTTCGGATGTATACACCTCGAGAGTCCATTCGGTACCGCGAATTATAACGTCTGGGGTGACGCGAGGAATTATAATTATTATGAGGGGGATTAGCGTTCAGACACGTATATTTTCGGAGGTTTGTGAACTGAGGAGAAGAGAAAAAAAAGGAGACGCGACTAGGAATAGGAATGGGGAAAAAGGAGGAATCAATGCGTTTTTTACACTTTGTTGCGCTCTTTTGTTTAGGTGGTGTCTCGTTATCGCATGATGGATCGTTATATTTATTAACGTATAGTCTTAATATATTTGTCACTGTAGAAAATTATATTTACCATTATATATATGTATAACAATTTATGTTATTAATATTTCTACAAGCCTGCGATGTAAAAGTACCCTTTATCACAAAAAATGTTATCTTTCCGACACCGTACACATGTATAACTTAATAAACTCGGATAAGTAACGAGCGACAGTACGAGTAAACATTGTTGGTAAATATTTGAATGCACCTTTTTTCGTGTATTAACGGACGCCCGCAGAATATTTAGAACCGGATTAGCATAATTTACCTCGTCTCACCGGACGCAAACGTATATATATATGAATACACGCACTTATGTGTGTCTGTATGAAAAATTAAAAAGGAAAAACTAACCTTCCTATCAACAGGTTTTCCCGGTACATGACTCACTGGCTTCCGGTCACCAATCGTAAATATTACTTCGTTATACACCGAATATAACGTTGTTTAACTTGCAAGGTGCTTGCCAGGGTGGATCGGCCACTTTTTCCCTTATCGTTATGGAACATCGGATTTTAGGAAGCGTTGCATAGTATACGGGTATTTAATACTTCTTACTTTGGCAAACGTTTTATGACTCACTTGTTCCGTTGTAAATTTTAGTTAAACCCGTTTACTAATGAAATAGATTAATCAGTGGAAAGCCTGCTCATGCATGTCTGCCGATATTTTACATGTTTTGAGTATATAGAGTGTTTTAATTATTTTTCTTACCAAACAAGAAATGTACTTTATAACTGATTTCGTAACAATAATAACATTCCACGAAAATTTTATTTCGTAATACTCGGACACTAAGGAGCAATATAAAAAAATGTAAAGCCCATTTAACCTTTTGTGTAATGAAAATCGATAATCTAATCATAACCATGACTCAAAAGTTCCTTAATAACCTAAATGACAGGGGTATAATTTGTTGTCGAATAGTTATTCATGAAAAAATATAATGATAATAATGATTGCGGCTCCTAAATAAGAATTGATACAGAAATGTTTATTAATAGACTCGCGACCAAAGCAGCTATCCAACTGAATCTATAAATATATATTTTTTATATGCACCAAAATTGTTGATACTAATAGTAACGAATTTTCCTATGTATAGGCACAAACAATCACACTTTATCTGGATTTGATGTATATCGGTCAAATTATTTTTTTATTCTTAATTACAAATTAGTGCAATTAAGCTGCCACGCCTAAAAACCGGTTAAACGTGATCATTATGGTGACACCAATTTATTAATTAATCTACACCGATTTTGTAAAGTAATATTTTTAATACTTTCACTCTGCATATAATAAGTTTCCGCTATTTATCACAGAGTAAAAGCAATATTTTCTTTTTGTTCCGATTACTAATCGATGACTTTAAAATTTGGCAGTCATGATGAAAAATTTAAATATTATTTAATTCTAAATTTCATCACTATTATTTATGTTTTATACAATTAGTTAATATATACGTAAGGTGAAGGAAAAGTATAGCGTATTGATAATACTTAAACATAAAATACGTTTACTTTGAAATATTAATTTATACATAATTTTAAATTCTCAAAATAATTATAAAAAAACACTGGGTATTGAAATTTCTCAATTGTCAGTATTTCATCAATATATTTTTTGCGAAAACCTTTTAGTATACCTAATTACTAATGTCAATAAATATGTTATTCGATTAAAAGCAGTATGACATTAATTATAAAATGCAAACTCTTTACATGCAAAATCATTCTATATACAATATAGACTTACACATCGCATTGAAAATCAACGCACTCAATATCAAGATAATATCGATTTTCAATGAACGTTCAATGAAAGAAACTTTCCCCGATTCTCCAGGTTTGCCAATCAAAGACTAAAATTCAATTTGCACACATCCTCGTGATCGAGTTCAATGTACACAATCAAGTTCCCACAGATACATAGTTATAAATATACACATAAACATTCTTCTTCTTTTGAATATTTGGTTCGGAAAAGGATACGTGGGTGCGCGGAAAGTAAAAGTCTTCTCTTCAATTTTATAGACGCAGATGTAAATAAAGATCCCATTTTAATGTTTGAGTATAAAAGCTTCTCGATCAAAGATTTACGTTAGGGCAATTTTTACCACCCACAGTATTGCAATTTAATAAATATGAAACGCGGAACTTTGGTGAGCATCTGTTTATTACTTTGTTATTGAGTGACAGTTGGTTTATTGCGTGTTTGGCGCTTTTATTTATTTAGTTTATATTTATACGTGTAAATACACTGTTAAAGGTATTTATTTATTGACCCGTAATCCTTGGTATTTTTATTTCATACGTATATATATTTAATTCTGCATTAAATCAAATTTATTTTTTTTTTTTGTAACTATAACTTCGTTGAAATTATTAAAATATAGTAGAAATAAAGTAGAAATATAGTAGAAATTTCTTATTACGTGTACTCAACATAAATACTCGTTTAATTGTCTTAAACTAGATAAGCTCCTTGATAAATTAAAAGTTGATTATATCCGGTCAGAGCAATAATACATATTTCTTTCAAAAATAATGGATCTGTCATTAGAATGCAACAAACAAATCATGAAACGACAAGTTTACATTAGATTACTATACTCTTTCGATATACTCTTTAACCTCTATAAATAACTGAAATCGATTTTCATACCACATTATTTTATGGTCCTTTAAGTAGATTGTGAGTCTATAGTAATAAACTACAAGTAAATTACGAAAAGCAGCCTTCAAATGTAGAATAAAGAAAAAAAGAAATAAGACCTCGCAACTCTCGTCTATTCACACAGTGGAATTTAAATAAACCGATAAAATGTTTTATAGCGTATTATATACACCAATAC
The DNA here is from genome assembly GCA_026168455.1 of Theocolax elegans. Taxonomy (NCBI): domain Eukaryota; kingdom Metazoa; phylum Arthropoda; class Insecta; order Hymenoptera; family Cerocephalidae; genus Theocolax; species Theocolax elegans. The sequence goes on along the minus strand of CM047425.1, from coordinate 13,737,934 downwards.
ACGCATATACCATAAAAATGATTTGTATTCTTTGAATAAAAAAAGGAAAAAATTTACCGTAATATACAAGACGTATAAACATAATTTACAATCGAAATTATTAGGAATGCATTGTAAAGGAATCTTGCAACATCATATTACAAATCTATATCAAAGCTATTACGCAAAGGATTCGTTTGAGGATTCGCTTTTAAGGATCTTTGGAGAAAGCGTCTTTACTAGTATTATAGACGGTATACAAAAAAAAATATTGTTTGATGCCCTTCCAAGGATTTACGATTATTTATAAAAGACTCAAAATTTACAACAATAAATTTGAAGATTTACGTCGCAAGTTTATCTCTCGCGATAAAGGATACAGCTCCCGGCAATTTTATCGGGATCTCATCGTAAATCTGTTGAAAATACATAGATGTATATATATTCTCTATTGGGATGTGCAAAAAAAACCTTGACTTGCAATTCCCATGAGAGACCATTAATTACCGATAGCTACACTGTCTTTCTCTTATGCAAACAATTTTTTTTTACCTCTACCACGAAAATTGAATAACAAACGTCTATAGGGAATCTTATGTAATTCTAAGTAATCAAAACTCAACGGACCTTATCGAGGATTCATTTATTCTTTCATCTCGATAAACTAAATTCTGTGCAGCAATCGCAGAACGTTATGCTTCATTGTCAGTGTATACACGATTAGGAAAATTTTCATTTAAATCGACATAAATCAATTAGAATATTTGTATATACAGAAATATTCACGAATTTTTTTCTGCTTATTTTTAGCAGAATTTATAAACTCATAACCACATAATTAAAACGTTTGTTGATATCGTGTATAATAATTATGTACACATGTAGTTAGTATGTAAATAGCGCTGATAATTGTAAATTAAAAATATCGAAGAAAAGTTTTAAGGTATATCTTAATCAAGAAACCTTGTTATAATCTCATAAATGTTCACGTCGCAAAACAACTTAATATAATCGTGTTGCAAAATTTCTAATACATGCGACACGAAAGACGATCTCTATAAGTACCAACTCGACATAACCGTACAATGTCAAACGATATATGTGGATCATCAGTATCATCTCGTATGTCCACGACCTTGCGATAGTAAAAGAGAAAGATGGAATACCCGTAGAAAGGCAAGTCTAGCGCTATTATCGTGCGAGTCTCCCGTTATTACGTGCTGCATGAGAAAATGCTTAAAGAGAGAGAGAGAGAGGACACACGATACTATATAACAAATCCTTTCGTGCGCGACGATATGACATTTCATCTGTCGCATCCAACGTCATTCTAACATAGAGACCCCGTTGATCGGTTACCTGGGACGGTTGGCCTTTAATAAGGCCATACACGATTTTCATGCGCTTACTCGCCCGGAATTACTAGTTTTTCTTTAAACAACCCGCCGTGCGTTTGCAATTGAACACACGTTGATCGATCGGTCTATACCACTCTTTTTCTTTTTTGTCTTCTTTTAATTACTAGTAGTCGTACGAGTTGCGTTTATGGATTTACTTTGTGTCGCGAGGTGTTAATTAACCATAACAATGTTACTGGGACAAGGTTTCATAAGGTTGATTCTGACGTTGTCCCACTCAAATTTTATATTGCAAAACCATCAATTTGTTTTTTGTTCGCGTGCCTCTATATGTTCGTATATGGATGATTATTAGAGAAATAGAGAACAGGTGGCGAATGCTCATAGTTAAGAATTACGGACAAATGTGTCAGTGTTATTTATTACAAGTTTTATGCCGAGTCATTTAATTTACATATAATTGAGGAATATCCTTTTGTATTATTAACATTTTATGCCATGTAGAGTTTTAAACTTAATTTTATATTTTTGTTTTTTTTCTATATATATATATATACGAAAGGTACTTTAATTGTGTAAATAAAACATAGTGCTCGGATTATACAATGTTTTGCGTTTCTGTCCATATTTAAAACAATACTTGAATATTTAATAAGCTGAAAGATAAAGAAGGTAGTCGTTTAATTAACGGCAATTAAACCCAATTATCAGAGAGCTCGTTAACTCTTATGGTAACCATTATCACTGACATATTTTGAAGTGCATACTGCACACATTAAATTAGATATATAACTCGAAAGAAAAACTTTAAAGAGACTTGAACAAAATTTTTATCCGTTAAATTCACAATTTAATTTAACACCCCCGGGGAATCATCTTTTATATGTACCAAATGACAATTTTTTTGTATAATAAAATAAAGTTGAAGAACAATGCAATTATGTATGTATATACATCCATAGGCCCAAATGATCATATAAGTATGGTCTCGCTCGAGTCATCCTCGATTAACCATCTTATTATTCAATGTCTTGAAGTTTAATCATCCATTTTTAGTCGATTTTTCGCATCGCGATAGTTAATGACCTCCCCGGTGTCACTTTTTCAACCGAGAATGCGTTTCTTTGCTTCCCGAGGCGATTGTTCCAGGAGAAAAAATTACTGTTCGGAAAGAGCCTGGGGACAGATACATGTTATTGTTATGTGAAAAAAAGGTCCTGTTCAGAAGAAGCCTAAAGATACGTGTACGTGTTATTGTTATTGTTATGCGCGAGGGGAATGTTTGAGACATCGTCTGGCGCTTTGTCAAACTTGTTGAATTGACGCCGCTTATTGAGGTATTTTCAATTACCTCGTTGACGGGTTTGTTTGGTCTCTTCGCGTCAACTACGATACAATTTAATAGATGCGTATTTATTATAATTTTACGATCCTACGAGATTTGTTTAGTAGCTTAACTTCATTTATATATAAACCGAATATCAGTTTCTTTTTAATTCGATATACATTAAAGTAATTTTGAATAAGAAAAAAATGTCTTTCATTGCAAGGTGCAATGCAACCCATTCATCATGTTCCTTCCGAGCTGAATCAGCTCGTATAATAACACACGAAAAGCGTCGAGCCGCTACATCCGAAATTCATCTTAACATCTCGAGGCGTAAAGTCGGCAGTCTTTCCCGAAAATAGCTAGAGTGAAAGAAATAATTTTCCTGCGCTGCGCGTATAGAAAAGAAACTAAAACTGTGCGGATTTTCTTAGAAGAGCTACCGTCTGTGTCTGCTTCCTATAAGACTTCCGCACCAGCTTTTTCATATATAATCTTTCTTCATCTTCTTCTTTTTTTTGTTGATTCACCGTAGTTTATTCCTGATATCCATAAAAGCCCATTACTAAAATTTTAGGATGCTCTCGTTTTCTTTCTTTTATTCTTGGTTAATACCAATCATCAGCTGTTTTTTTGTAGATTGATTTATAGTGGACGCGCGGTATTTACGATTATGTGCCTTCGAAGTGATGTATACAGCTTGTTTTGTGTTTCTATCACGGTCTGCGGTTTTTATTAGTGGTGTTAAGTGAATCAGTTGGAATGCAATACGTTTTTGTTGTAACTTTGTCCGCATTTATTTGAAAATTTTAAATTAATAGAAATCTCATAATGTGTTTATGGGTTTAACCTATCTAGGTCATTTAAATAATTGTATTTCTAGTTTCTAATTTACAAAGGTTTGTATAATTATAAACCTACTTAATTATACTTACAGTAATTTTCGTATATTTATTATATTTGAGACATTTGATCAAGTTTATTTAAATAGTTGTATGTTTGTTACGATATGCAGTTACTGCCTTTTTTTTAAATAATTACTTAATTAGTTCTATGAATATATTTCAAATATAAGTGAATTTGCATTTTCCGTGATTGTAAGAAGTAATATTTGCATTGTTCTACTCTACTTTCGAAGGTTAATAAATCTGGTATGTCTAAGTACACTCATTAGTAATTAAAATAACTGAATTTTAGTATACATATAATTGACTGAGTCTTCTATACAAATCCTTGTGAATAAACATCGATTCTAAATATGTGCTATTTTTCAATAAGTAAATAACGCAATATAGCTTATTTTATTTATGTAAAATATCGCGTCTATTAAAGTTAATGAAGTTATATTAATTACAAATTATTTAATAAATTTATATATGATATATTATATATTTATATGTTATATATTATTTAATTTAATATTTATATATCATATATTAAATAACAGTTTTATATTTTTATATTTATTTTCTTAATCTAACATAAGGAATCCTATTGTCTCAATATGGTTCGAATTAATATTGAAGGCATTATTAAAATAGAATGCTCTGAAGTTATGTATTATTATAAATATTTACCATCAAGCATGAAGAAAACTGTTAACAGTTAAAATTTTTGTGAATCAATATTCTAAGAATTTTAGGTCTAACTACTTGCATTGCAGCCTTTTATGATCAAATAAAATGAATTATTTGATTCCAACATGCGTGTATAGTTTCTACTTCTTTAATCTTATAATAACATCAAGAATCGGTAAACATAAAAATATTTCTACATTAAATCTACAAACAAAGAGAAACAATGAGTACTAAAAAATGTGCTACTAAAAAAGTGCATTACAAAAGGTATAATATAATTGAATGTTTAAACACATATGAAAAATCTCGAACCTGAAATACATCTGCACGAAATATTCTAAACTAACTCTAAATTACACGATAAAACATTTATCTCGACAACTGCGAGCTCAGTGAACGTATCGGATGAGTGTACGTGTGTATTAGATATATATATATGATTGTACAAGAATGCATTTTAAGATTCCTTTGTATAAGTAGGAAAGAAGCACAAGATATTCACACAATATAGGTAGCACCGTCAATTGCCGGTGCGCATTGTAATGTCTTAAACTTTCCAGGTAAAAAAACGTTTTTAAATTGCACGGTAATTTATATTTCTTACATATGATGCGCACACCTTATAAGTATGTATGGTATATATATACATGTGGATATATCCTCTCGTTCATTGTTCCTGAGATTGATATAACGAAAGGGTTGCTCAAAACTTTGTAAATTGAGAATATAACGAACGCTGGTTTGTAATCGATGCGAAACGAATTTACAATAGTTATAGCTATGTTTTCTCGGCACATACGGAATGAGTGATCCTCCTGAATTTTAAAAAAATGTGGAAAATATTTATTATTCATCGAGAGTGTAAGAGTATACCTATTATTTTATTTTAAGGATTACGCAATGCTCAAATAATGTGACTTCTTTCTTAAATTTAAGTACCAACGAAGTAAAAATAATTGATATATATTTTTAATTAATTTAATTTGAAAAATTCTCGATTTGTTATACTTATAAAAAATATAGATAAAAAATGCGACGATAAAGATAGTACTTTTAACACATTGGGATAGTCCATCGAGTCATCGGACTGTCACGTAGAATCCTTCTCTAATCGTATTAAACGGCGAATCTGAAAGGTCTAACGCACTTAAGCCGTCATCTGACAACAAAAAAAAAGCAAAGTTGGTATAGAAAGACGTACAATTCGCGATCGTACAAAAGCGTCGTTTGTGCGTGCACGAGATAAATGGAAACAGTGAAGGAGGCGGGAGAGAACGTTCGAGTAGGCTATTTCGACTCACCGGGCTGTCGTGACCTCGGATTCTCTTCATTCATGGAAGAGGCACGCGAGTCGTCGGCATCGCCATCGTTTTCGAGAGCAAGAAGCCAATGCGACGAGGTTCTCCGTTTTTCCTCGCTAAAAAGAGGAAGCGACGCGCGAGCGCACGAACCTCCAGTTTTGCTGCACTTGAACTTGGCGACTCCGCGGAAGAGGGGGGAAAAGAGAGCACCAGGTTCCGCGGACGTTTCGATAAAAAACGCATCCTATTTCAAAGCGATTTCCTCCCTTCCCGGTTTCTTCTTTTTTTTTTTCTTTACCACGGCAACTACACTACTTCGTTCTTGCTCGGATTGTTCATTCTATGTTTGGAGGACAATTAACGCTAAAGTTGTTGATTAGTTTAGTTTCACTCGAAGCTTAAAATTTAATCATAATATTACACGTAATAATGACGAGGAATGTTATCATATACAATTATAATAAATTCATAAGCTAAGGTTTTATATTTTAGGCACGATTATCGTTACAAGGATACCAAAAGTGTTTAATAGTATTAAAAATCTCTGATTATTTAACTATTAAAGGATTTACTTTTATAAATGTTAATTTATCTTTATTATTTTTAATTTAGGCGGTTCTTTTTATAGTTACTCACCTACAAGAAAACGAATCTGATATTAAATTATATACATGAGATTACCTTTCTTGTAATTTTGAGATGAACATTTTGTCCAAATAAAATCTTTAAGTAAGGACGATACATTTCAATTTATTACGAAAAAGCATGTTTTTGTGAATTTTTTATGGTTTTCACTCCCGAGTAACAATTGTGCCGAAATATTAATAATTTAGTGGAAGTAACATCCGAAATTCAAGATTAACAAATTTAATTACCTACACATTTTTTCTCCAATCCACCAATGCGCGAACACGCAATTAAAAGACCGATTACATCCCGAGTACAACGGTTACTTAATCCAGCGATCATCAGAATTCCGATCGTCCCTTCGATTCGTACAAAGCTCGTGACTCGGCACCTTGATTCGATTAGCATTCTATATATCGGTGGCAGTTCAAACGCGAGGGTCGTAACAGGCTCTTATTGTAATCGTGGATCCATTTCTAATGCGCACAGACACACACACACACACACACACACACACACACACACGGTAGTAGCTTTTTATGTACGTGTAGGTACATCCATTGCCCATATAACGAGCACATATCCACTTATCATTCCGTCTATCCGTATAGCCCGATAGACAATAGCCAGCTCGGTAGATTTTGAGGCGGGATTTTCTGTTTTTCGAGATCTCCCATTGTTCCAAAAGTGATGGAATTAAATGTCGATCATTCGTATACGCAACTTAAAAATCACGGTAATGGTTTAATTCATTCGCCAAGTTGAGATTTATCTTGCTAACTTTTATTTTTCTCGTTTCGTTGATTAAAACCACGTATACGTTCGTTATGGATACAAGAATTATTTTATTGTCTGGTAGTTGGATTTTTTGTTTCCTTCTCGCTTATAATGCAGGAAGCGTTGATTGAAACTTTGCGTGTAATTGCAATTGATGGAAACAGTAACATCGTCTTAATACATTAGTATATTTTCGAAACATGTAATGTTAAATATTACGTGTACATACTCCAGGATTAACTTTCATTATTGTGTTTTTTTTTTGTATTATTAATTTAATTAAAATCTCGAAACTACTATTTTATATACGTATGTTTATCGTTTATAATATTCCAGAGATAAAAAGTAAAACTGATGCAGCTGTCAGTTAATAGTTTCTTAATTTCCCAATCTGCAAGTATAAATTCTGCGTGTTCGAATTAAAGCGTCTCATCAATCAGCAAAACGTCCAAGGTGTATCATAATTCTTTACTCGAATAAACTTGGTTCTCACTCACCTCCCTCGGTGTGTCTAAATAAAATCCACTCTATTCAAAGTACAAGACCCCGCAAACCTTAAGGCAATAAAATAATTGCGTAATTCGCCTCAGATCGGTTTACTCGACGTCCATATAGAATAATAGAAGAAAACCATCTCGCCTCCGAGCGCGCAGCGCGTAATTGTTGAGGCGCAATCGAACTTGCCTCTTGGCAACTTTACGACTCGCAATGATTTCCCTTTGAAGTGCGTCGCTCGCAATTATAAACGTAAATACGCAATTATCGTACGACGAAAAGAACAACATTTTTTTATTTTCTTCTTTTTTTTTCGTCAAACACGTGTATAAGAGATCCAGAGAAATTGAACGATTTAACAGCCGTGCGGTGATTATTTTAAGCACAATCATCTTCAAAGTGTATGGTGTATAGGTGTACGTGTATATATAGGCATACCTACTTGGATTTGTATATAGAACTCGCAAAGGAGCATTCAAAGGGTTCGATTGATTGTTACGTCGAATGATTGTTTTATTATACCAACTGATGCTGCTTATTTTACGAGTCATTTTAGAAATACGACTTTTCTATTAAAACTTCGAGTGGTAGTAAAAATAGCGTACACTCAACGTAAATGTTAAAAATTTGGAGGATGAAGTACGTTTCACAAAATAGTTACTATACTGTTTGGTACTATATACTTTGGTTTAACTAAAACAACTTTTAATTATTTAGTTATTTGAAAATAAATAATACTTTTTTTAAGGATAAGGTATATTTTTTATTTTTATGAACACACGTCTCTTAATTATTATTCAAGATGTAAACAATGTACGTAGTCTAATATATATCAAAGTTATACCGATATATAAATGTATATATATAAATTTATATACGTTTCGACGCGCTAGGTGTTCGTATACCTTTCCTCATTCTAATCAACGTTCACACAATCAGAGTAATTAAAAGAAGAAATACCATATTCGACCGAGTTTAAATAATACGCTGACAAAAAAGTCAATGATCTCGTACGCAAGAAAAGAAGAAGACGTCGGAGAACTGCTTGTCAAGGAAATAGAGCGATATGCGGAGTTGCGCCTCTTCCTCGGCATTCCGTGGATCGCGGGCAAAACAGTCGTATATATGCACGCATTTGCAAGAGATGAGGCTGCCAGCCTGGAATGCACCCAAAATAAATTCGACGGACATGACGTTTTGTACCTTGACGTCGGCGGCGCCCCTCGAAATTCGTAATGGTACCTCCTTTTCTTACGGAAACGTTTTGCTTTTCCGTTTTCTGGGTGGTACTCTTCTACGAGAAAATTCAACGTCGACGAGAGTTTAGTTGATGAGTTTATGAAGGGAAAACCTAAGGGTTACGATATAGTATATCTTTAGTACATCGTGTGCTATTTGCTAAGTTTTCTTTCTTTAGGAGTGCATTTGATGAAAAAAGAAAGTTAAAAAGTATAAGCGAATTACTCTAACGACGTTGAATGTCAGAGTAAGTATTATGTATAGGTGTCATTCACTCTTAAAATTTAATCTTAACATTCCAATTACGATTTCATAAATTTACATTCGTCAAATATGTATATAAAGTGTACATAAAATATATATGTACGCATTGCTCTACACAATATTTTTTTTCTTGCTAAAAGTTAAAAGACACAAACCGCTCAAATTTTCGTCGGTCTTACCTATAAGCGAGCATATAACCAGTTAATCGAGTCGTAGAAATCTAGTCTAGCATTCAAACTACCTCATAAAATGCATGAGCTCAAAGTACATTTTCACATCTGATATAATCAACCGAAACACATTGCCGCTCGCTTTCACAGAAATAATTATAAATTTCTAAGATTCCCCTTCTTTCTCCTTTGCTAGTCACACATCAATTCATGATTTCCAATTTTTCATGTATACATATACACACACACACATACGAATGGACCATACGATATTAAAATTGAAAGGGTTGCGAATTGATTTTAACATTACGGAAATAATAATTTTCTTCCTGCTTTATATGCCAAGAAAATAGTAAATCGGAATGAGGAGTATAAACCATATTCGATTAATTTACAACTGGAAGTAATTTGTTTTTACACATTAGATTAATTTTATTGATTAGTTTACGAAATATAATTAGTCCGTAACGTCGTTCGAACTTGAAATTTATATAAATGCATGTGAAAATTATATAAGTATAAATTGTGATAAGCCTTTAAATTTCTAAAATTTTCTTCAATAAGTGTAATTGTAAGTTGATATCTATGTAAAATGTTAAAAAAATTGACTGTATTTATTTAAGATGTTTGTCTTCGTCCCTAAATTTTGTGTAAAGTACATCGAAGACCGTAATTAATAATCACGTTTTTATGTCATTTTAGTATCGCGAATGTATTTTTTTCAATCTTTTAGTTTCATAATTTATTTATAATATTTGTAGATAATTTAATTAGTAATGAATGGATTGTTTTAATAAAGGAAGCGAAAAATGAGTCCATTTTTAAATTTCCGAAACGTTTTTTTAGACATAGTATAGTAATTTACGACCAACTATAATATTCTCTATCTATTTTGACACTTTAACTTAATTATGTTTTAAACGCATAGCAAATGAAACGTAAATAGAAAAGCGGACGAAGTGAAATGGTGAGCGAAAATAACAGAACGTTCAACGAATCGTTTAAAAGCCAGAATAGATAAGCTGAAGCGAGGTTCGAAGCGCAAAATCGACAGGCAAGGTAAGGTTAAAAAAAATCCATAAATCCGCGGCCACCCCGAAATCGCGAAATCGTGAAGAATGATATTCCGGTGGGTTGGAAAGCCACTCAGTTTTATGGATCCGGGGAGTCTCGCTATAAGCATTCCACGAGAGCTTTAACGGCGGCAAAAAGTACCGGCGCATGAATAACGACCAAAGTCGCATCTCTGCGCGCGACGCGCCAACGAGAATATACCGTTTTCCCTCTCGTCGGTCTTGGTTCTTCTTTCGACTCCTTGGTTATTTATATATTTTTCTCAACCTCTTTTTGCGCTACCGCTTGAACACGGTTTTATTGCTATTGCGCGGCGAGTCCTCGAGGATTTATGGGGGGTCAGCGAGCCGTTGGCTACTGGGTGTCGAGTTTGCACTCTTTCCCTCTGGGAAGTATCGAACTTTTCGTCTCTTCGAGAGGGAAATTTTGTTGGGTGTTAAGTTCAGATCGTTATATACCATGGGGAGGTTTTATGTTGCACCATCCTATTGCCCATTCCATTCGGGTATTTGTTAGAATATGTATGAATATATCAAATTTAAAATTGCATCTTTCAAATGCAACGAAATTTTAAACTTTTGTAAACGTTACCAATTGAATTTTACGTATCTATACTGTTCTTCATATTACATTTACTGAGAATTCTCAACACTCTATAAGTATTTATATACATCTAAATATTCCTTTTTTATAGTATATTGGTTTCATACCACCTTGGAAACTTTTCTAATGCAAATTCGCAATATTTATTCAAATATTATTCACTTGTACATAATGAATCGCAAATTAATTTTTTTGGCCGTGAGAAACTGAAGATTGCTCATTAGAGAAAAAAAAACCATAAAATATTATTATTTAAAAAACTGAATTTTTTTCGAAATAAATATTTTTACGTCGTTGCTGTATAGTTGAATTTCTTGGTTAGCATATAAAAATAATGATATTATAAAATCAAGCATGTAAGCGCATGATTATATACATTGCCAACAAATTGACAGTTAATACTGATATACGACTACAAATATAAGTCCTATAATATTATTGAATGATTATGCGTGATTATTAATTTTCATCAGATTGCACCATCAACGGCAAGTGCCGTAACTATACTCAACATATGCCATTTTAATGCGATAACGGCAAAATACGATTAAGGGTTTGTGGAAGTCTAATTAACATTCCAAGATTAGAAAGTGATCGTTATAATATTCAAATATTTAATTGATTCAATTGCTAATAAAATTCTAAAAAAGGAATATATGTATATATACCGAGATTCTCTCTCTTTCTCTCTAACATTCTTAACAAATTGGATAATTGACTGCGGAAGAAAATTAGTCAAGAGTTGTGCTTAATTCCAAAAATTTCACAAACTCGCAAACTACAAAATTCTAAATTTTAATCTGTATATACATAATGTACTACACGTATATCGCTCTCTTACAATTTTTAAATTAATGTATACTTAGAAAATTGTCTGCTATTTTAATTGCAGATTGCCAACATTAATACAATGATTCTATAAATTTCAACGTTGTGCAATCACTATTCAATGATAAATTTTGTTACTCTTGACGAAACTCCACCTTGAAATACCAAGAAAATCGCGACTGATTTAAAATTTAATTTTTTGCGAGTAAGAAAGTGACACTTACGAAGTAAAAGCAGTTTAATTAACATAAATGATAAAGAGAAACAATGGAGCCGATCAGAAAATTAGCAAGGCTACTCGCGGTATATCAAAACTCTCTCATAATTTTCATTGCGCAATTATTTAATGAAGACCATACAGAGACAATAGAAGAACCCCCTCGTCGATTGACCGGGGGGAACGGAAAATAAAGGTGATTGGAATGAAAAATGATAAGGTGGTACACAGAGCCGAAGGTTGAGATCGAAATGATAACGAGATTGGGCATATTGAATTGATCTTTTCCTTTTATACTTTACCATTATTACGGTTACTTTTTTTCTTGAATTAAACATCAGCATTCCTTTTTTAGTAAAGTATGATGAATTAAAACTTATATATATTTAACAAATATTTAATGAATTATAAAAATAAACATTAATTCAGTGTAAGTACAATGTACAACAAACTTTTATTCCATTGAATAAAGTGCATACTAAGAAGAACACGAAGATTGTGGGAGATTTCACCTCTTAGCATTGTTTTGAAGTTAGAAACTAAAATGTGTTGTATAGGTTACATTATAATTTAACATGAAAATTCACATGACTCTAGCTTTGTGAATGGTGAATCGTAACTAAAATGTACTTAACATCGAAAGAAAAATAAAAATATTGTGAAAGTGAAAATTAGTCTCGTTTATGTACGTTGGAATTATTATGACTTTAGTTGACGTATATTATACAAAGATATAACATGAGATATAATCCGCGAATACATATAAAAATTTATAGGTACATCTGTCAATAATAAAATACAACGTTTGATTTATGGGCATACCGTGCAACTCCATAGAATCGAAATAATGACATTACAACTAATAATAAATAAGAGGTTTTATACGAATATACTCGTAAATATAATAAGTCCAGTTAAATTGGCTATAAAACACAATATTTCGATACTTAAATGAAACGGCAAATATCTTCGCTGTTATCAATTTGGTACTTTTAAAAAATGTGTTAAAATAGAGTAATATTTCTTTTCGCGAATAATATACGTGGATCCACCAAATTTCACAATGCTACTACTAAAAGCGATGAAATACGTAAAAAAAATAAAAGAAAAGTCGTGGCAAGTTTGATGCAACTTGTAACGTCGCATCGTCACTCCTGCGATATTCTTTCCTGTGTAGCTCATTGTGACGCGATTTCATGAATTCTGCGAAGAATTGCTCCATTGTTCGAGACTTTTACTTTTCGTCCTTTTATTTTTCATGTGCCACGAGATCCTTATAAGCGATCGATGGATCGCAATCGCGGATCGATAGCCGATTTTGATGTATGGGCTTGAATACGAAAATCTGCCCTTCTGCATTGTGGGAATACTATTTACCAAATATGTCGCATTCTTGGGTAATTTTAGTCTTAAGCCATCGTATCTCGTAAATTTTGTTTTTTCTGTTTGTATACAACGTTTATACGGTTTTACCGATCACGTTGAAATCGGTTAACATTCGTTTGGAATGTATCAAGATATTATTGCAATACAGAGTGCGATTTGAGAGCGAGTTACTCTTTCTTTTTATACGTATAGAAATATATTTTGATTAATCGAGTATTTTTATTTAATGTTTCAGGTGAGTGGCTATCGTGGTTGTTACAAATCAACTACACATTGTTATGTAAGTAATACGAAACATTTTTATACAAGATTCTTATGAGTAATATTTGTAGTTCACGAGAAAAATAGGTCCGAACAAAAATTCTTGTTGAATTAGCAATTTTTTCTATTAATTAGAATATCTAAATTATATTGATACCGTATCAAAAGAGAGAAGAAAAAATCAATTCATTGCGTTAACAATCATTATTACTACTGCAGATGTATTAATCGTAATAGCAAATGTAAAAAAATTACGTTTTAAATGTAAAACTTGATGATCAATAGTAATAATGCCTGACAAGGATGGCGAAGGACGCATCGAAACGTTGTTAATTAATTAATAAATAGTTTTTTTTCATCAACATCGACAAATAATATTTTTCTTGTAATGTAACATTGTTTCCTTTATACGAAAAAGTCGATTAAATTTTTTAATTTTATTAATTTTTATTATTGTTCACATGTATAGAATAACATGTTTTAATATCAATACAAAATCATTTTACAATAATACTCATTTTTTAGTTATAAATCTGCCATTTACGGGTGGTTCACTGAATAATAATTCATAACAGATTTCATGCGTAACAACCGTCAAAGCTACTGCAACCATTGTTTTTTTTTGTTTTAGCAACAATTCGATTGGCATGACAATGACAACATTTAAATTAATTAGGGAATAAAATATAGTTTCTATAAATTAGAGTTTGATTTAATTAGTCAATACTTTTACTTACTTTTCAATGTATCCCTGTTAAATGTTTACGTTGGTATACACCAAATGTACTATCACAAAATACACAATTATTTTGTGCAATATTGATGTCTTCTTTTACATAATTGATATAATTGCAACAAAATTGTGATTTTAATAAATTTGAATTATAATTATTTAATTAATCTTGAAATTTAACATTATGTCTATTATCTCAAAACATAAATAGAAATACAAAATTTTTGTATTATTTTAACTTATTATTTCTTACTATGTACATACTTTCTTACTACTTACATTGCTTATCTAAAATGTAATAAAACGCAATGATATTAAATAATTGAATAAACATGGTCGTTGCTTTATGTTTAATAAATTTATTTCAAGTATTTAGTGTACTTTATGAATGTTACATGTAAAATGTTAAAAGTAACAAGATAGAATCTCAAAGTTATACTGAAGTACACCTAATTAGAAATGCACACACGATTCATCTATGTTTTGCTGTTCATACGTGCAATCCATCAGGTAGGGTAACCTCGTGTATAAAACGTATTGCAAAGCGAGTCGTCGGTTTTGCACTCACATATACACTCGAATACGACAAAGCGAACCGCGTGCACGAACGGATGCAGGCTTCAGCTGGTTTCGTAATGATGGCATAAGTATCCTGGGCGGCCACGAATCGAATTCTCCCGTAACCGATTGCTTCCTCGGCATTGTCTACCACTCGATCACCAACCTCTCTATACGTGTATATTCACATTTTACAATTTTTTGTTACACTTTGCTCTTTCTCTTTCCCGAATTAATTCGTTTATATTTATAATGACCGTTGTTTTCTCTCTTTTAGTTTTGGACATTTTTGGTTCCTTATTGAAACATTTCTCGCTTTTGAGATGTAATTTTTGCAGAGGATATTTTTTTTTTTTTAATTTAATGCAGTTTTAGCGAAGTAAAGCATTATCGACCACTTTAAAATGTTAGTCTTTCATCATTCTGTTAATTCGTTAAACAATTTTGTCATTCTGTTTAAGGACAAACTAGTAACTTTTAAACAAATATCTAAATGATATATAAGAAAATGACCATAGAATGATAGGCCACAGAGATGACACAATTGATTATTTCTCTTTTGTAAAAAAAATTAGTATATTATAATATAATCTGGTAAATCAGAATTGCAAAATAATTACTCGTTTTAAAAATAACGAGATCACTGACATGATATTGTATTTTCACACGGAACAAATAATTATTTTCAATGTAATGTTTGGCTATCCTAATATATACCTAATTGTATATAAAATACATTTTACTGAACTATATACTTCAAGTTGGTGCATATAAATTACCTAAAAATGTTAATTAAATTAAAAAAGCAAAAATATGGAGGTATTTATTCTTTGTAAAATATTGTCGAGCATATTCAAGTGTATTTCAGTTCAGCAAAAATATTTTCTTTTATATAAAATCAATTCGCAGTAAAATCAAACTTTAAATGAGGACTTTTTGAATTGTATTGCCCAAAAATAAGATAACAAAACGTTGTACTGATTAAAGCAACTATGAAATTAATGAAATACATCACAAAAACGCCACACAGGTGACACAATTTCAACTGACTTTGGTATAAGTAATGGATTTGTTAATTTGTTTTCTTAAATTTCAAGTCATTAAATTGAATTGCATAAGAGATACAAGTCAGAATCCTCAAAATGCAAATTTGTATAGGATGACACATTTATGTTTAATAAAAATAATAAACTTAAAAAATTAAAATTTTCTGTTACCATGTAATCAAATGATTTAATTCATATATACCTATATACAGAATTGCAAGGATGCGAAAGAAGATTATAAATTCGAGTATACTTTTACTTACATTTATATTACTTAAACATTTTTCATTTATCTTATATTATATAACCGAGTATATTTCATATGCTGGATTATAAAGTAAGATTCTAAGCTTCAAAATAAAACACAAATTATATCTATTAAAATTCTTAATTTAAACATTATGAATATTACGATCCAGAAGATTATAAGTATTTAAGCTTTACGTTAATTACTAATTTATTTAAAAAAAAGTTCAAAAGAAGAATTCATCTTATAATTTACCGGAAGAAGGCGGAAACGAAAGTTAAAGTCATTATGGGTATCAATTTTATTTGCAGTTTTAAATTTTATTACACGCTAATAATCAAGGTGATCAAGACATATATTTTTTTTTTACGAAACTCCCCTGTTTACGGGCACTTACACCGGAAACGAAAGGCTAACAGAAATTTCTCTCGTTTACACTCGACATGCGAAAATATCGGTATAGATCTCGTCTATATAGGAATACTATTATTGACAAACGACTAAATGGAGTACAATATAGCGTAGATTAAATTTTATTATAGTACTACTATAATAAAATATACGTCGTCTTAAACAGATATTTTAATATATTTAGATTTTAATATTTTCCATATTTATGTATATGTGATTATGATATAATAGTTTGATATATTACGTTGTAATATTCACCGATATGGAAACTGCATGGCTTATTTTACTTATACCTATGAAAATATATCGGTGTTATTTTAAACTTGTTTCCCGTCTACAATTATAAAGATATTTATTACTTTTAAATCATTCGAGTTTTTAACAAAAATATATAAATAATTGAGAGAATACATTAGATGGTATATACACACGATTTTAAATGACATATAATTATAGAGAAAGAATGTTTTTTCCTTATAAAAGTCCATAAACTTATTAAATATCTTTGGTTCTGCATAAAATTACCCATAAATTATTGTTATTATAAATCACACCATTGCTGATATACCAATATATTTCTACTATCATTTAAAAATATTATTATTATTATTCTCAAGTAATGAAATGTCTACATTGCAACCACTAGGAGAAATCCATAAACTATTCAATTAGTAGACGGAGAAAAATGTTATAATAAATATTGTTATGTTGTTGAGGAATTTAGGAACAGAGTGGATAAATCATAAAAATTACTATGTTACATAGTAAAATTTATTGCAAATTTATTAATTTTTGCTAGATATCTATTAAATTTTGCCAAATTTTATAGTAAATTTTACTACGTAACATAGTAATTTATCTGATTGGTCCACTCTGTTCCAAATTCCTCAATAATATAACAATTTTTGCAAAAAACATAGTAATTTTTATTATAAGATTTTTCTCCGTGTATTAAAATACATTATTTAAATATACGACCGATAGTAGACGTAAAAAGGGCGTCACACCCGAATATATTTATATATTGTCTAATTTTCTAATGAGGTCACGTTGCAATGAGAATATATTATAAAATGACTCTTTTGCGACCTTTATCATAAAATTCATCCGAAAAAGGGCACGAAAGCTTAGGAGAGGGCGAACATTTAATTAGAGTCCTTGAGGATAAGGGAACTTCCTTTTTTACGCCTCGCTGATTTATCGCGCGCCCACGTTGACTCGGCAGGAAGTCCACCGCTGAGGGTCTGTGTAAGAAAATCAATCGAGTCGTCGATCGATTGATTTTGCGCTCGCGGAATGCAATAATGGTAATCCTTTAGATATTTAACTTGATAGTTTTTGACGCTTCAGATTTTTTTATTGCATCTTTAAGCAAACCAAGTGTGAACGAACATAGACTTTTTTGGCAAACCGTAACGTTTGTTTTTACATTCTCATAGAAATGCAACTTAAACTCGGATAATTGTACAATAAACTACAATCCAAACTTTTTATAAAGAAGACCTCAACTTATGCTATTATGTATTTTTGTCTCTAACCACAAAAGTCTTCGATGCGCATATAATTTCTCAACGATCTCTCGCGTTCGTTGTTTCAAAATTTCGTTATACCTATAAGAGAGGAGGTTTTCCATCGCCCTATTTCGACATTACCAATATAGAAGGGGAGAGTGAAAACCTGCGAAATGTAACAACGACAAAAAGTTTGACATACGTCCAAGAATGTAATATTATATACATGTATATATATATGCACTGCACAATAGACTTCTGTTCTGATATATACCTCTGACATGCAATCAGTTAAAATATATGAACCGCGAATGCTTTCTTTTATCACATTCTTATATACGTATGCACCGTGATATCTTGTTGCCTTCAAAAAACTTTGAGGATCGATTTGTGATACGATCGAGAAAGAATTTTATTTACACGTCAATCTGGTAATGGGACTAGTTACTTTCAACCGGATTACAAGAGTGTAGGTATGTAAGTGTACGTACGTGCCTCCACATGAATATTCGTGTAACGTTTAATGGACGGGACGGGTATTTAAAATAAAAAATACTATAGAATTTTGTAATATCAATGCTATCATCTTGATGAAAATGTTCGAACAATCTGGGAGTATATTCTTCTATTATTATTTATGCACGTAAATTACTTTCTTTTTTTTTAAATTGAAAATCCTATTCCTTGTGGTACAATTTTATCATTGAATATATTAGTTTGAGCGAAATTGATTTAATTTATATAAAATACATGAAAATAGTGTATAAGTATATACCGCTGGTTGTTCCGATACCAGAGGACAAGTGCAACAGTTAAAAACGTTGCTACTCGACACGCGGTTGCAGTAAAAACTCTCAACGGCAAGTTTCTTTGTTCTAAACAGCCGAACGGAACTCGAAAATTGGGCCAAGAGCGCAGCCATAACCGAAGACGCTCTCTCTTTCTCTCTCTTACTCTTTCTCTCTGCATGCAGCGTCTACGAAACAATGAAAATAATAATAAACGAATAGATCAGCGTAGCTTACTCTAATGATATACGCTGTATATACTCTATTCAGGTTTCAAGCCAAGATTACTTTCGATCGAAAGGGAATTTTTCATTGACAGGTTGACGGGTGGTGGTCACTTTCAATTTTTCATTTGATGAGACGATATATGCATGAAAAAAGATTGACATTCTTATGAAATAGAAGAAAAAAATTAGTTGTTGCATCATTATACAATACTTTTAATTATATTCTTATTATTATTAACAAATTTCTACACTGATATGTGTATATATATATATATAATTTGTTAAATATAAAATTATCTGTTTAAACTCTAAAGATAAACTTTTATAATCACTTTAATTATATTCACATTTCTGAAATATAATGCATATACATCTGATTTAAAAATCCAAATTACAAGAAGACAAATTAAGAAAAAAAGTGCGATAATTGAACAAAATGATCCTTATAAGCAATTACTCACAAGTACACAAGATTTTGCCAAAGTTATTAAAATAATAACAGTCGTATATGTATAAATAAGATAATCGATGGGCTTATGCCGGGAACATTAAAAAAAATAGTGGTAATTCTTTTATTACTTTACAATAATCGGTTATCGAAAATTATTTCAGTACATAATTGATCCGTAATATTCAAACGAAAATCACGACTTGTTTATTGAAAAATAACGTATCATTACAATTTAATAAGAAGTAAGAAAAACATCTTGCATTATTAACATTTTTATAAATAATTTTACGACCTACTTTACAATGATTCTTAAAAGTAAGTTAAATTTTTATTTTGAGTAATAAATGTTAAAAAAAATATATTATAAGCGTATGTAATGCTATTAAGCTATTAAATATGATTATGATAGACTAGTAAGGCTTCTCAGTTACTTCTAAAATCACTTAGCTTGACACTCTCTTGCATCATAGACGATTGAATATAATGAAACACGATTTAATCTTAGGTTATTTGTAATTGATTTCTAAAGTATATACAAGACTTTTTATTATGGATGGTCTTTCTATACTATATAGAAATTTTGCATTCCAACAATGTTAACAATCTATATATACATCAAATTATACGACAACAACAAATTTAACAAAAATATAGAAGAACCTTATGTATAACGTAATCGTAAATCATATCGTCAGGTATAATTAATGTAATACACCCGGGATATACTTAAGGTCAATAAAGAAGATGAATCCGTTAGTTCGTCCTCTAAATCATTAATTTCATCTTTGTGACGTAAACATAAATTATATATGTACGAGATTCAATCGTAAAGTCAAACGTCTAAATTAGTTACGTCCTGTAACAATTAACATATTAATTAAGGTTATTAAATATTAATACCAATGATTTATAGTGAAAATGACACGCCTTTCAAGTTAGAAATTGATGATCTTGTACAATATACTTTTACGATGTTGTCTAAAACTATCTGTTAGTTTTAGTGCCTTATATTTTAATGAAAACATTTCGATTATTTGAACACGAGACGATAAGATTTCTTTTTTTTTGTCCGTTTTTATCATAAAATAGTATATTATAAGGTTAACTTAAAAGTTATATAAAATCAATAAATATGTACTGATAATATAGTTTTATAGACGATTAATTATATTAACGGGATGTCGGACCCAAGTTACAGGGATCTACACCTTTTAACATAAAAATTGGAAACATTGAATTAAAAATCTGAACAAAATTCATATGGGTAGTTTAAAATAAAAGCGAGGGCATGACGTTTTGATATTTTGAGAACAAATCATTTTTTTAATAATAATTGAATAAACAATTTTCGGTCGGTAATTACTGATCGAAAAGGCATGAATTTTCAACGCAAAAATCAGATTTAAATTACAGTTTTAAAAATCTAAAAAAATTTGAGTATATTGTTAAAAACATGCCTAAGGGCATGGCGTTCAGGATTTTTTCAAAATTTATCCTTTCGTTTACAAAAAATATTAAAAATGACCATTTTCTGAGTTCTTTCATCCCGGTGTCCAATATATTTGAAAACATTCGTACAATGAAATGTATAATAGATATCTGACAAATGAAATTTAAAAATAGCATATACATCATGTGTATATGCGACATATATAAGTTGGATAAGTATTAGGAAAAACATTTTGAAGTCACGGGTTTGGAAAGTGACGCGAAAAGCGCGATTGTAAACACAAGGAGAGGAACGTTCGTACACAGCAAAGCAATGGAAACCGAATAATCGAGGCGTTGACCGTAGCGAAACACCATACGTGACGTCACAACCAAAACGAGAAAGATAGATGTAGATGTACATATACATGTATATGTAACGCGTGTAAGAGGCTATAAAAGCCTCGTAGTTGCGTTTCCCCGCAAAATAACGACGCGCGCGGAGGAGGCAAATTTTTTAATTGATTGATTGGTGCGCGCGAGCTCGCGAGCAACGCTCGTTATTAACCGTGTAATTAAATTAAATGGGCGGTTTGACGTCCTAGAGTACAGTGATAAAATTGTGGATTCGCGTTTGTATATACACACATACACAACAACACCAACAACAATGCGAGCTTGTTGCGTAACGCTGAAAACGCGAGATAACGCCGAATTTTTATGAAAGTTAAATTAGAAAGTTTCCCGAAATTTTTCAATCGTAATGGATAGATATACATGGATGTACACATACATACATATATTTATATATAAGGGAAATGCTACGAAACAATAACGCAAGATGTTCGTTGCGGTTAAGAAAAACAGCTTTGTATTCATCGATGATCATGAGAATGGGAGGTGATAATAATTCTACCTACAATTTTGTGCAATGCCCCAGAGGAAATAATTCTTCCTTATTGTTGAAAACTATTATTCAAAACACGTCGATTACTTTTGTTCTAAAAGCCAATTTTCTTTATACAATCTACATATTTTTATTTATAAATTGTTTTTGATTTTTAGGTTGACTGAATTATTTATTAGCACCATTTTATATATATTAATTACAAATACTGAATAAATCCTGTTATATATGACGAGAACTATTTGTGGTAGTAAACTAATAAATATGTTTTCGCTGTTTGATGATAATGATATATGTATACAAATAAATAATAATAAATATTACAATCAATATGTTAATTATTTATTATACAAACTTTAATGTCACTCCGGCCCTGGCTAAATAAAATTTAAATAAATTAGAGGAAAATTAACATCAATTTACTGGAAATAGATTTTTAAAATTTACGATAAATTAATTTAATTTATATTTAAGGAGTAAAAATATTTACTCCAGCAATACAATTCAAAAATAAATGAAGTACGATTCATAAAAATTATATCGTTATCGTTATAAGATTGTTAATTTACTTCAAATTAATATATCGCAGTCTTGTATTAAAAAAATGACACCCTTCAACAATTAATTGCCTGAAGCGTTTAATAATATGCATTAAATATTTATC
Source organism: Theocolax elegans (assembly GCA_026168455.1). Classification (NCBI taxonomy): domain Eukaryota; kingdom Metazoa; phylum Arthropoda; class Insecta; order Hymenoptera; family Cerocephalidae; genus Theocolax; species Theocolax elegans. Next base: position 13,715,480 of record CM047425.1, on the reverse strand, counting down.
AATGTATCAGTACGTAGTTGAATATGCAAATGATTATAAAACCAGAGTCGACACAATATTAGCCGAGAAGAGCAAACGGCAAGAATGACATTTAAAGTACAGGTGATGGAGGGGGAAAAATCAGAGAGAACGATAAAAAAAGTATACGAGCGAGCGAAATGAAAGAGTAAGAGAGATAGATAAAAAGGACGAGGGTTCAGGCTGAGCAACCGTGCGTGAGGCCATTCAATTTATATATACATATATATGCGTGTGTGTATGTATGTATGTGTACACGTACGCAGGTAAAAATTTCTGCGACCTCGACCATTATAATTTACGGGATGGATTTTGGATGATGCTTGGATATCGATTAGGTAATTTTAAATACTCAGGAATTTTAAGGGTAATGTTATGCTCGTTGTGTGTACGTGTATTGTTGTGTACAAAGTAGAAATTTATAAGTTGTATAAGCTAAACCCGAATTAATATTTATATTGTGCATGTTAACTTTTTATTCGGTCCCATTTGATTTTGATTTTAAATAAATCTTTAAAATATTTTGTTTGATAATCGCGATAACGTTAAATTTATTGTTTAACTGTTGATTCCGTTAGTAATTTAATCAACAAAAATAATTCAGTTTCTGTCGCAGTTTCAAGACAAAAATAGAACAATTGTATTGTTGTATTGAAACAGGTCGGTTTAATGTATTTCCGGTTACTCTAAGCATTTTTTAAAAGTATAAGAGAGGTTTCGGTATTCTTTTTAAATATTAAAGTACCGTTTCTCAAACAAAAGACGCGCAACAAGATAAAAGAATTTTGGAAATTAAATATTACTTATTCTTTTGTACTTATTCTTTTTTAAAATCCAATATTTCGACATTTCCAATTCGTTAAACAATTTTTTTTACCTTTCTGACAATACCGTTACTTTACATTTGTACATATAAATCAATTTTTATTTTTATTTAACATCACTTACGATCGATAGATGCTAAAAGAATATACAACCATAATAAATGTATTATTTGCTGTGCAATAAAATATAATTTTAATAACCCACAAGGATCATTTCTGTTTATACACAATATCTCGTATCCGTAATGAGAACACGGATCGTAAATTCCAGTGAAAAAAAAGTCACACCCGATCTGAAACTCTCCTGCGCATACATGCATGTATATATATGCGTGTACATGTATATATTCATATATGCGTGTACCAAAGATATTTTCAACAAAAGTGCGCTACAGCTCGCAGGAAGTGCTCGTGAATCGAGCGTGAACGAGGGTTGCTATATATACTCTCTTCTTGGTAGATTTTTTTCCTTCACCTCGTTCTGGGCACCTGCCGTCGGATTCGCTTTCGACCTTGCTTTATATTATCCATGCGTGCTTTGCATATTAACGGATGATGGACTAGTTTTTGCTTTCTTTTTCGCGTACTCTTACGTATGCGTATATGTAAGTATATATACACGCTGTGTTTCGATTTTTATCTTTATCGACAGATTTTTTATTTTTTACGTTTTTGTTTCTTGTAATATTTCTATTACGCAATTATATTTGAATTTTTTTTTTTGGTAAATTTTATAAATCTATGTACGTGCTGATGATTTTGGTTGTCGCCGTGGTTGGCTTTTTGTTAGTGTTTCGAGTGAACATTACTTTCCTTATGATACTGCATTCAACGTGATTTATGCCCAGCTAGAGTGAGATAAATCAGAGATTTCATTCACAAAGTTTGAAAAAACTTTTATTCAAGATTTTCAATACAGATAAAATACTATTTTGAGAAGAAACTTCCTGTACTAATATTTATGTTTTAACGTTTATCTATCTTTATTTTTATACAATAATATGAAAGATTTCCCGAGCTATGCTCTGGAAAAATAATATTTAGAGCGAAAAAAAATGTGACGGAAAAGTGCACAATTACATAAATAGACCTATCCAGTACACGCGATTTTCAGATTGTTTTTAATGAACAATATAAATAGGTTAATGTTCAAATAAATGGATGTAGTTAATAAGTTAATCTCCGTGCGCATTACCATAATTAATCCTAAATAAACTTTTTACCAAAACACTACCATAACTTCTATCGAATTCTTGAAAGATTGGCAACACAAATATGATTAATAAATGATATACTTATTTGGAAAATAAGCCTTTAAGAAAATTGTTATTCAACAATTAACGATTTTAGTTTACAGCAACAAGTCGCTTGCTTGCTCAATTTTATAGCTCTTAAGAGGTACATTAGGTACACGTATGCCGTACACTCAGTTCAGCTATTTCATTTATTGCTGATTATTAGACATAGATATCTTCATTTAAATATGAGAATCGTGCCTGACACAGTTTCAAATGTTGAAATGTACTTGTTTTACTCTCTGTTTCATTATTAAAGTATTCAGAAACTCATTTGTTCTCGTTATTTTAGTTTACCGCATTTTTTAATCCATGCAATTAGTTTAATAACAAATGTATGGTTAATCTATTTATTTGTATATTGTATTGTAAAATAGTAAGCATAATAAAACTGTATATTTTTTATTAACGATTCGATGGAGGATCGAAACTTTCGAAATAATCGAAATATCTCATCAAGGTTTGTATGCGAGTTCAAAGAAAGAGGCGTCAACTAGGAAGAAACTATAAGATGGGTTACCCACCTCCGTTTCGATAAATTGAAGCCCCCCTACGAAGTACCAGAGCGCGTCCGTTACAACGCATTATAAAATTTCAGCGTTACCAAATTGCGCGTGATTGCGCAATCCAGCAGCGAAACTCGTCCAAGTCTTTCGACAGCCCCTCTGCTTGTTATCTCGAGTCCATCGTATAGGCGGATGTCTCGCAACGCTTCCTTCCCTCGTTTTATCGCGTCCCTTTACTTCGCTCTCTTTCTCTCTTTCTCTTTCTCTCTCTCCTATATAGAGTTTTTCCCGTCATTGTATGGAAATGCTTCACGCCCTCCCGTCGCGGTTCCTGCTTCGTTGGTTTAATTGCGCTGAACCGCTCGACGATTCAGACTTGCTCTAATGATCAAGTGCAAAAATCGTTATAAATTTGGAAATATTATTGAGAATCTTCATAGGTGATTGACCTGTTAAATTTCAGCTGTCTTTAAATTTTCGTTTAGATTTTTTTTACACCGATTCTTTAATTACAGAAAACGATATTTGTTTTATTATTATATATACTCGGAACTTTTTAATTAATTATTTGTAATAATAATTATTAAATTGGAAGATATACCATGATAATGAACTAAACTGAACGTTAAATGAAACCGAATAAAAAGTCTAGCCATTTTTAAAAATAGTGATATAAATCTAATATTTGAATACTCATAATGTTTTGTTATATTATTCATATTTCTGTATAATTGTTACAATCACTGTGTTATTACATAAAAAATTAAGCAATAGATTGTTTACACAGAGATAGTCGTCTTTAACGCCAAAAAGTAAATAAATATTCATAAACCTTACGAAATTTGTATGTACGAATAATTTTTTAGAAGAAAAAATCAGATAATAAAATTTAACATTATTACTTTAAAATTTATCTTATATACTCATGCATAATATTAAATAATATTTATTTCGAAATAATTTATTTTATATACCTTAAAAATTAATTACGCAATCGTATACGTCAGATATTACCAGCGTAGAATCAAACGGTTGATAAAAGTCAGAAAATTACTTTTATACCATACACAATATTCACATAGTCATGTTAGCACTAATATTTCTGTTTGCGTGGGTGAAGAAATAAATAGATATACATATATATAAGCTGCTAAAAGCTGAACATCTAAACAATAAAATGCGATACTTTCACTTTAAGTGACCGGTTAGTTTTACATAAATGATCTGTTTAAGCATTGAAACTTACAAAGGAATCGATTTTAACTTTAATAGAAAGTTAAACTTGGCACAGAAATTTTCTAGCTTGATTCATCTTTTATGAAATTTTTACAACATAGTTTTCTTGTATAATTAATTATGATATTAACGTTAATATAAGATAAGTTATAAGCCATTTGATACTCAAGGATTTCATGATACACACAGACAAGACGATTTCTATAAATAAAATACTGTTTTCGTATTTATTGGGAAATATAATTTTAATTGAATATTTTGTTAATTGATGTTGATAGTAACGATTATCAAGATATCTTGGTCGCTGCGCATAAATTCTGAATAATTATATATTTCGAAAAGTTTATCGATAATGTATAAATTTAACAAAATGATTTTTATATTTAGAAAATTATTTATAATAAACTTTATCTCGAAAATTCCCATTCGAATGTATAATAATTTCGTTTTTAATTGATGGTATCAACTAAAATATAAATTATCATATACCATAGGAAATTGTAAAATATATTACATAGATGGAAAGTGTTGACAATCTAAGATAAAATTACACACTAAATTGAAAAAATTGATATAGGTAAGTATCTTTAACCATTCGCATCATAAATAAACCACCTGTTTTACTAACCATAATAAACTCGATGAACGAACACAATACATTCAAAACAAAAAAGCGAATTCCATTTTAATTAACATTTCCTATACACTTAATATATATGTATATATCAAAACAACGATCCATAAAATCTGATTCGTATCTAAATTACATCGAAGGAAAAATCACGTAAAAAAATATATACGCAAACCGATGAAAAAAAAAAAATCCCGCGAAACAATAAAGTTACAATGAGCTCGATTTAAAAAAAAAGGCGACAAAAATGTCTTGTCTAATAACCCCAGTAAAATAATGTTCGCCCAATTTTCACGATTTCCCAACCGGACGATTCAAAACGTACGTCTACATAAATATATATATACATATATATTGGAAAATCGGGTTCGCGAGCGAGCAAGCAAATGGCATTCCTTGGTTATTAACCGAACAAAGGCCTTTCACTTGACTGGCGCCGCGGGAGGAGTGTAATGCAAGCGAGAGCATCCGCGGAATTCCGCGGGTGGCTGATGAATGCAGAGGATGAATGTCAGTGTGATTGATGACGGCCAACTGATTCGGGATATAACGTTTTTGTCTGGCTTGCATCGTGTATTTATAGACAACTGATATTCTCTCTTTCTCTCTCGTTTTATACCATTTTTACAACTGATATTTGTGTGTTGAAACGTTCAGTTTCCAGCACTGTCTTATCATTTAGACTGAATTACTACGTATAAACGTAATAACATTAAATTGCATAGGTCTTAAGAAAAATTATTTTTTTATAGCCTAGATTTGTGAAAGTTTTATAATCTATTAGGAAAATTTACTTTTCTTTATTATTTTTTATCCTAAATATTCGTTTACAAGTGTGTTGAATAAGTATATAGTCGATATAAATTCTATACGGACGAAATACTGGACGCATAATTTCACTTTTTTATTCGCAAAGTTTTTATTAATTTTTTTTTTCGAATTGCTTTTTAATAAATATAGAAAAATTATCAAACTACACGATAACCTACTTAAAATTGATTACCTATTACGTAATAACGTTTTATTTCTATTAACCTCTCAGGTAGATATTAATTTCGTTTACTCTCTATATTCTATTGGTGTAATACTTTTAATCCAATGAAAATATCTCATAAATCTTGTAGTGACGACATTTAAAGTATTATACTACGTAAAGATTAAAATAATTGTTTAATCGATAGCGATTTTCATTTAGTTATATAGCTACCGTAGTAACTATACTGCTATTACGAAAATACTTGAATCAAAGATAATTCAAAACATTGTATGTCTATCGTTACAACATATATAGTGTGTACCTACAACATTTTAGTAAGAGTACAATATAGATAAAAAAGAAACAATCGAGATTAAAATAATTGAATAAAAATCCGCATCATAGTCAATTGTAATTAAAAAATTTGTTGTACGAGAAATGAAAGTTTTTTTAGGTTTAATTGTAGAAAAAAAAAGTATAATCCATATCCAACGGAACCATACCCGTGCTAGCTATATTTAACATTCGTACATGTATAATTGGCGAAGCAACACTTATTTTTGTAACAATTAGCGATCCTTTAAAGAAACGCATATATTAAAACGGAAACATTTAAAAACTTTCTTCAAACACGTCGAAATCGTAGGTGCATAGATGTATATATGTATGATCATCCGAAAAAAAAAGTTCCCGGAAATTGTTTAAAGTAATTTAACAAAGTTTCTGGTAAAGTAAGAGGATTTAAGAGAGAAAAAACCAACCAACTCATGAAAACAGATATAAACAGAGAAGATTATTACGAAGGAAAATGGTATATAGCATCTTTTGCGAGTTAGCGAAGCGGCTGTTAATTAATTGAATTAATGTCCAGGTTTCACCGACCGCAAAGAGAACGAAAGTGGCTATTTGTTGGGCAAACTTATTCATCGGCTCAATGCTCTCCGCGTGTGTACCGGGTTCTTTAATTGATACAATAATTAAAAAATAAACGGAAAGAATGTGTGTATACCCGTATAATAAACAAATATTCTTCCTCGGGTACTGTTGCCATCTTTATCTCTCGACTTTAATGTTTTCATTTAACTTTATTAACAAACGCCTATACGTTACAAAAATATATATACATACATATATATGTGTGGGATACCTGTATAACTATACGTTTTGTTTTTATGATCTAGATATTTTATGACAAAATTGCACTATAACGATGATTCGAGTGTTAAAAATGTTTGGCATTACAAAATATTAGTGGTTAGGATACATATATTTATTGGTCATAATCGTACGTTTCATTGGATCTTTTGGATTTTTATACTTTTTATTAAAGTATAACATGTTATTCTCAAATTGTAATATTTCAATGTTTAATAAAAAATTAATAAATTTAATTTTACTATTTTGATGTAATATATTATTATTATTTTATCGAAAGGGTAATAAAACGGTATGCACTGTAAGCTTTTAAACTAGCAAAGGTAGGATGATTTCTCGGGAAAGACACAGAAACTCTTTGAAATCCAAACGATCGGCAAATATCCTACCTGTGCAAGAAACGACTTGAGAAAAGAAATCCTTAAGGATGGAAAAAAATTTTATAAAGATATAGCTCGGCGAATTTAATCTCTCACTTGAGCTCGACTAGTTCCAGCGAATCTTACAAGCCAGATTGAAAAATCGTCTTCCCTTCCACAGGTTAGAATTCGTCATTTCAGACCAAATTCCACAGTGATCGAGTAAACAGCTTCGCGAAGGCTGTTGCTGCTCGACTCCTGGAACGATTTTTGCGCTTGGGGGGGCGGCTCCTTCGTCGCTTTCCGCGTTCGCGGAAAACCACCGGCCTTGCGAGCTCCTTGGCTTTCCTATCGTAATCTCGTGAGAACAACTCGACCGACGCGCAAAATCTCAAAGATGCGAGAATTGGATTTTCATTTTCATTTGTTGTGTATGGCTTTTTTTTCTTATTTCTTTTGATGATGACTGTGTTAAATGTAAACGGGAAATTAGGAAGCTACCGTTGGATCAAACGGATTTTATTCTTAATAGAAGAGGTGCGTAATTCTAGTGGGAGCCTGAGATTGTTCCTTTGTCAGCAAATAAGTTTCGTTGTTCTAAAAGGAGTTTTAGATTAACCTTGCCTTAGTTCTCTCTATTCTTTCTTCTAACTTATCATTTACAAAAATAAACAGAGTTTTTGTTAATACCAAACATTATTGCAAATAATATTCAATAAAAAGTTGTTCAATTATGTAACAATTTAACGAAGTTTTATATACTTTGAGGAAACAGGTGGTAAATGTAACTTTGAAGTTATACATATATCGGAAACTTTGAAGTTAAAAACGGAACAGATTGAACGCTTTTGAGAATTTCGAGTTCTTGTAAACGATATTTAAAAACTGAAAGGAAGGTCATGCAAGTTACCCGATTTGCTGATCTGATTTTGCGTTATTGTGCATGTATGCAATAATCTATGGTAATTTGTGAATTAACAAAAAGTTAAAGAATGTTGCTGTTATGCAAAGTCGCAAAAAAAAAGATTAAGTGACAATAATTTAAAGTTATCAGATCATGAAAATTTTAACGTAACGTTTCTAATATGTACACTCGTAACTTTCTAATGACATAATTTCGTTCGTGCTTTGTTAAAACATTTGGTTCCAGGTGATCAACTATCAGATTTAAACTACCCGAGATTGTTGGTATCGAACTAATCTACTTACAAATAGAAAATGTACCGAATGCGTTCGTTATTACACATTACATAAAGGATATGGACTTTTTATCATCGTTAAACTATTTAAATTAGAAAACGTGTGCTTATCTATATCAAACTAGTTACTTATTATAATCTTACTTGCTGTTTCTCTTCACAAGAAACACTTTAAATTTGGGTACAAATAAACCAATAAATAAAACAAAAATACAAGCTCTTTATGGGAATTTATTTATTTATGGAAATAAAACTTAGGAGATCGAGTTTGCTTTTTTTCTTCATTTTTCATCTCACTGTGGAATTCAAAACAAAAACCGCTATTTTAGTGATGTTAGGAAATCCCTCTGCGCATTTCAGCAAAGCAATCTTTTACGCACATCGGATTATAGTTATTTATGGAAGTGGAATGCCACACAGTATTATTAAATTCTATTTTAATTATACAGTTCCCCTATTTTTTACACACCCATGAAAGGAAAATACGATAATATTGTCACGTTCAAATCGTTGCGTATAAAAGAAGAAAAAATTATATGTATCAAGATACTATTTTTATCGTTAATTTTTATGCAAATAATAGAATTTTATAGTTTTGTTAAAGGATGTACAACGAGAGCCGTGGAAATGCTAAAAACAATGATCTTTGTTTATAGATTCTCACGAGGCTAACAAAATCTATAAGAATAGTCATTGAAATATTAATTATTGTTTTTGTTTGAGCAATATGTAAGTAGCATACTCAAATATTAGTACTATAATAATGACAAAGATGCTAATATGAAGTATTGAGAAAAAGAAGGTACTTAATATATAAAAATAAAGTAATGTAAATAAATACAAACCATAAAAAGAATGAAATTGAGTGTACTTACTGAAAATTACCAGGGAAAGTATAAGCATTAATTTAAGCTAATTAACAGTTATACATTATTCAGAGACGTACATAAAAATGAAACCTCTGATATAATAAACTGAAATGTTCATCGCTGGCATTACCAACTTGCGCACAAATGCCTCATTCATTATTTAGTCGAAACTATGCGCATTTTATCCAACCTAAAGACACCAGTGAAGAAAAAAAAACCAACGAAACGATCGAGGCATCCCAAAAAGAAAATCTACAGGTTTTTCATCCTTCTCTCTCCTTCTCTTTAAACGTCTACGAGCGTTCGTAAATTTCGCATAGCTTCCGGAGATCGACCCTCAGTTTGACCCGAGTGTAAAACTCCACGATTAATCGACTAAGTATACGATGCTGATAAAACCTTTATCTTTTTTTTACGTAGACGCACACACACGTATTTTTTAATTTCATAAAAGTATGTGGTTTATGCCTTCTTACGAGATACGAGATGCATTTTCGAGTGTCAGATAAAGTTGAGTTTACGAGTCCTGGATATCTTGATTCTTCGTGTTAAAAATGTTTCGGTCGGTGTATATTTTTTAAGGTTGTTTGTTGAACACCCAGAAATTTTTGACGTTGCTTTTATCGAGATTGCACGTACTAGAAAAATTATTTGAAATTATACCACGGGAGGCGTAAATATCTCGGGGTTATATGATTTTCCGATTGCTTTAAATTTCTGTTTTTAATGGGATTACGAGGTTATTTCATCACATTTTCGATCGTTACAATAATTTTCGAGAAAATGTTTACGCGCACGATTTTAAGAATAGGCTTAATCGTTCAAAATGTTGCTTCATCGTTGTCACCATTAATAATAAGCCGTTTAAATAATTTTCTTTTATATGATTCTCCTATTATTTAAGTCATATTTTTAGCAAAAGTATTACTTTTTATAATTTATAAGTAAATATTAATTAAGTAATTATACAATTTTCAATATTAATATTGAATATTCTCTTCAGAAACGACTTCCATACGAGAATCATCTCGTATTATTCAACGTACGTCAATAAATATATGTATAATTTTTTATACCTTTTTTGAATAACTTTTTTAAGACAAAAAACTAAAACATATTCATATCTGTGCAAAAAGTCCAAATGCAAAAAAAAACTAAGAGTATAAAATTCGATACACCCAATTAAAGTAGTAAAAATTAGCTTTTCGGCGTAGAAAGCACCGTACAACGCCATAAAACATGAGTTAAACGGTGGTAAAAAGGCATTGCAGATACCTTCAATCTTGACTTTTGTGTGTTACAGCAATGCCAGACGCTAACGGAAGAAAACGAGAGGTTGCAAGTAAGCCTCAGGAGTCAACCAGCCCACGTACAGGTGATCGACAATGTCTACCTCCAGAACCAAGTCGATACGCTTCAATGGCAACTCAAGCAGGTATATATAGTGTTTTGTTTATTGTACTGATAAGGGACTAGGTTTTCTTCGTAAATTTACTTATACTTTAATCAAATTCTCAATTATATTACCAAATTTATGTTACTATTGAATAATATTATTTTACGTATCTAATGAACATTAAGCAGTAAACGATTAAAATAAATTGAAAATAACTATTCATTTATTAATCTAGAATAAATTGTATTTTACATACTTTGGTCACACATTACTAAATATTTCTCTATACTTATGCATCAATTATTTTAAATTATTATGAGTAAATAATACAAATATCGACGAAGCATAGAGAAAGTATAGTTAACAATAGTAATTGCGTATTGATCAGTCATTTAACTTTCATCGGAAATAAATCAATGCCAACTTAGTAAATACTGTATATTACGTGCAAATGTGTTAAAATTATAGTCCTAGATTTATGGTGATCTCATTATGATTTGAGAAATAGTTTGTGAACGTACGAGTCGTGTAAAAGCATTAAATAAAGACACCACGGCATCGAGAAGAGAATTACTGAAAAAATGTACGGTAAAACTATTGTTCTTTACATTATTTTGATTTTATTTATAATTAACGATGTCAGAAGTGATCTTGCTGACATAATTGCACTAACTTCCGATGTACAAAGTTTCTACAAAACTTCAAGCATGTTTATAGTTTACGACGAACATCAGTTAGGTAACGTATGCGCAATAACTAATTGTTCAACAAATTGTACGGCTTTATAAATGTTTATATAAATACCATCGGCGTAGTTTTCGACGTGACAAGTGTCCTCGTATCGTCTTTGAAAATATTATCGCTCCAAGGTGTAATGGCCCAAGTGATACTTTACGATGATTTGGAGAGAACGTTGACTCGTAAAAATGGTGATCGCTGGGCACAGCAAATGGAACCACTTTTCGTTCTTATGATATTCGACGAAGAAAATCTTGAACATTTTCGCACAATGACGAAAAATCGAGATGTATCAGCCCAACCTTGGTTTGTCGTAATTGCAAATCAAAATGTTTTAAATTGCGATAATCCGGAGGGTAATCCTTTTAATCTCGAAATGGATACTAGAATGATTGTAAAGTGCAGTAAAAATTTTATTATAAAGAAGTATTCGTCGATTTTTAAAAATGCAACGGAAGTTGAAGATCTTGCTACATGGACACCTGGTAATAAATTGATTATCAAAAATGATCATAATATATTACAGTTGAGGAAGAATATGAAAGGGGTCAAGCTTAGACTAGCTAAGGTATCGGTATTTTAAATAATGAATAATAACCATATTTTCGTTCGTAATTTCTTTCGGTAGCAAATATTTTTACTTTTTGATTAAAAAAAACTTTTGTTTGTTGTCAGCAAAAAAACGTGCGTAACCTTAGGTACGGGAATAAAACATACATAAATGAATTCATCAAAGTATTAAAGGAAGTAAGTCACTTTCAAACGGTGCTGACTATCGAAGAAGATTCGATTGGGTTTTTTAACCACACAACCCGACATTGGTCTGGTTTGATACAAGTACTAAAAGAAAACGAAGCGGACATAGCTATGGCATTGTTCAGTATGTCTAAAACTAGGACAGGAAACCGTTGACTTTACTATACCATTAATGCGCGCACCGTGTCGAATTTATGCAAAATTGCCCGATTCTGCGTCATTCCATTTTTCCGCGTACTTTCGAGTAAGAGACTACGTGTCATATAATAAAATGAATTGATTAAATATTTTAATTTTTATGTAATTGATAAAAATAATTAAAATTAATTTTATATAGGTCTTTGATAAATATGCATGGATATGTTTGTTCATGCTAATTTTAATTGTACCAGCATTATTAGTCTTAATAAATAATAAATTTCAAACTTTCTACATCAATTCAAATTTATACTTTGAAAATTTTCTTAACGTCTGGGGAATATTTTGTTTGCAAGGCTTATCAGGTAATGAAATTTTATATTTAAAGTATCGCACAATCGAACGCAAACGTTCAATTCTAATTATTATATTAACGTTGGGAACAGAATCACCATCGGACACGCCGAAGAAAATTTTGTACTTTTCGTTATTCATATCGTCGTTGATAATAAACTCAATTTATTCAGCTTCAATTACCAGTTACATGGCTGTACTACAAAGCTATTTGCCGTTCTCCACGTACGATGAGTTTATACAGAACCATGATTACAAAGTTATCGCATTACGAGGAAGTCGAGATGAACAATTAATTGTAAATATCACGCTTCAAACTTATACGCACGATACTATCGCTTATCATTAAAACCAAATTAATAAGTTAAACACTTTGTATTTTTAAAATTTAGAATACAAACGACACTTTATTAGCACGACTCAAGCCTCAATTTAAAGAACACCACGAGTTACCCGTTTTCCCTTATGATGGATTGCAACAAGTATAATTATAAAATCAAGTATTTTTTTATCTATTTTAAATACTGCGATACTCATTAATATTTTATCATACACATATGTGTCCAGGTTTGTAACGAAAAAGTTGCATTTTATTTGGATGAAGTGTCATACGACGGCGTCAGTAGATATGTTCCTTGTCAAGTTGCATCAATCGAGTCGACACGAGTCGACTATATGTCCATAGCACTAACGAAAAATAGTCCATACACGGAATCATTAAATTACTAGTACGTCTCTACGCTAAATGCACATTTAATTAATTACGTTATAAAATAATTAATAAGTTGTAATAAAAATTATAAATTTAATTTTTAGCATACTTCGATTGATGAATAATGGAATAATGAAACGACTGAAAAGAGCGTATTTCTATAAATACACAGAAATTTCTCCTGTCATGCCTAAAGAAATAACGTTGTACGAAATTCTACCGATTTTAGCTATTTGGCTCTTGGGTGTGATAACGTGTGCTTTGATATTTTGCGTAGAGGTCACACTTCACTGTCGTAGTAAGAGATCATTCGATAGTCGGAAAAGAGCGGGCGATATCATACAAATTTACGCCAGAATGAAGAAAATTACATAAATATTGCAATATTTAATAAATACAATACGTAACAACTATCTATTACTTCTATATTATATATTTAACCCGTACGCATATTACATAAATACTTTTATTTAATTTATTTGTTTAAACAATAATATTTCTGGAATTGTTTGCAAAAGATATAAAAAAAAGAATAATTAAATTTTACGTATACTGTACATTAGCTGTTTAAGAATGTTGTTGTGTAATCATGAAGCACATGCTCGGTTCAGAGAGTATAAAAGTAAACTCGCTGTCACGAGCATCGGTGGTTCAATGGTAGAATGCTCGCCTGCCACGCGGGCGATCCGGGTTCGATTCCCGGCCGATGCAATTTATTTTTTTTTTTTTTATTACAAAATTATATTTTATTTATTTAGTTACAATTACATGTGATTAAAAATATAATTAAAACTATTATTTTTTGTTTTATTAATAATACATATGCATTGCACGTATATGTATATATATACTAAGAAAGAACAAAATACTGTCAGTAATTAAATTTTTATTGTAGTACATTTGCAATTGTTCAAATATATTATAAAATATTACCTGTAATTAAGTTGGCGCTAATAAATTATTAATAAACGGTAACGATTAATTATTATGCACTTTAATATGTGCACAAGCTCGATAATAGTATGCAAATATATATATACATTAAACAGGTGTAACTACAACCAACTCTTAAATTATTTTATTGCGTCGCAACGTATACATAACAGTTATATGAAAATTACCTTATACACCGATCTATACGTGTCATCCGTAAATGCATAATTCAGCGCGTATTTACTATGAAAATTTAAATAATCGTTCACTAGCGTGTGTATTTATATAAAATTAAATTATTCTCTAATGCGATTAATGAAAAATTGCACAGCTTCCTGTTAGATATGAATAATACATCACGATCAAGTCGAGTAAATCCAAAAAATACAAAACTACGTTAAGCTCGATGCAATTAGAAAAAAAAAATCTTTCAAGATCATGCAAATTTCAGCATTCCGTGAGAGCAACCGGTCGATGGCGTCTAAATGTTCAGTAGATACCTATACATCTGAACGTATTGTTGTATATATGTTGTTTGTTTGTATTTTCTAACAAATTAAATCATGTTTTGCGTATCATTGTTCATGCATTAAAGTATTATACAATTGGTAAAATTAAAATCTTTTAATATAAAAATATATTTTATAATTTTTTTAACAATTTTTTTAAACTTTTTAATTAATGAAAATATACAACTGTTTCTGGAAGGGAAATCTCGTTTGAAATTTCGACTACTATATATATATATAATATATTTATAATTTTACAATTTTTTAAACTTTTTAATTATGAAAATATACAACTGTTTCTAGAAGGGAAATCTCGTTTGAAATTTCGACTACTATATTTATATATAATGTTTGTATGATATGTATAATGTTTGTATAAAAATATGGCCTATTGCTTTAAATTACAATAAATTGTTCTTAATTAACGTACAATAAACATACTTAATAATTAAATTGTTGTAAACTGTATATTTTGCGTATACAGTTAAGGATATTATAAATGGCTGTAGTAAAAGTTTACTGCTTAATAAAGATACATAATTAGGATATCGTTTAGCGCATATTTATTATAAACCGTACATAGTAATTAATAGTGTAATATTATAATGAGGTTTTACTCCATAAAATATATAATTTATTAAGAGAAGGTGAAAATGATTTTAAATCATTTTTGGTTCATAAAATATATCAACACGTATGTATATAGATTTTTTACACAATTTAAAATGGAAATAACAATAGCCAAAATGAAAATTTGTGGATTAAATGTATTACTGCTTGTCTAATCAATAATATAAAGTATATTAGATAAACAGTTAGGTTTCTATAAGTTTAAATAATATTAAGTAAGCCGCAAGTTAAAAAATCTATTTTTCTTTTTCGATAGAGCGAGGCCAACCGACAAATGTACCGATCGTTGATGGAACAGGTGGTGCGATTTTTGGAGCGTGCGCGCAAAAGCCTGGACATCATCCACGAGAAATCGAATGGTAAGGGGTCAAACGGCCATTCGAAAGACAAATCCCGAGTTCCTCGTTCACGGAGTGTTCACACGGTGCACGGCGATCACAGTGGTTCACCAAGTCGATGTACAACCGGAAGTTCGTCTTGCGCCTCTTCGACAACTTCGTCGTCGTCATCGTCGTCATCTTCGTCGCGATTTAGTCGCGCCAAGTCCGTCGCTCAGATATCCCCAAATTGCAGTGGCTCCAATATCGGAGCTGGCCCGGGTATTCGTGATTTCACGTGGTCTGTTTTGAGGAGGAACGATTCTGCACATTGTACACCACCGAGGACGAAGCCACCACCCCCACCGATTCCACAAGTATCGGTGAGCGTACAAGATGTTAATAAGCTTCAAGAGAACATCGTTTACAGGAGGCCAAAGCAATCGGAAATCGATCCAGATGATGTGCCGCCTGAAAAATTATCACAGGAAGCCTTTAGGTAAGATAACTGTAGAAATTTTATTATTAGAAATTTTTCATTCAAATATTACTCTCTAAATACTCAGGGAATGAAAACTCACTACAAAGTTAGTGACTTTTCACTCTTAGAACTAGTGAAAACCAAGCCATTTCCCAAAGAACAATTTAATTCCTTATAATAATTACAGTATATAATAAAATTATTAACAATTAGATAATGGTAGTTAATAAAAATGTGAATATACATAACGAAACTTTATTGAAATTTTCTTAATATTACACTTATGAGTATGAAAATAAATAGATTTAATAAACATAACCTTAAACTTTATTCAGTGTATAATGTTATAATTTCTACATATATACTTCTGTAAACAGAAAAATGTTGTTAACCATCTATTACATGAACGTCTGTTATGTATTTCAGTAAAAATTAATAATTTTTTTTTAATCTCTAAAATTAACTTTAACAGAATCAGTGTACCTCTGGTAGGTTTATGCGGTAAAATGACGCATTCTTTCATATGGAACGTATTGAATATGTAGAAATTAAATGCTAAATAAAAACTAAAGACTGAATGAAAACAAAAACGACTCCTATAGAAAACGTTTAATCCACTCCTTAAAAATTAACTCTGTAATGTAATGTTTCGAAAGATTAATGCGAACGGTCCAATCGCTGCTGGTGATGCGAGAGCCTGATTTAGCCCGACTAAGCACCAGCCAGGACACCGGAATCTTGCCATCACCATTGGAGCACCATCCGGACATTTCGTCGCTCTCGATTCACAGTAATTTCGCTAACTCGACAACGCTACAAGAGAATGGAATGACAGCGATGTCAGGCTGCTCGAGTAGCGATCGCGGTACCGAAGGTAGCGGTAGCTGTTGTACCGACGACGAAATGAATCGCACCATTTTCGGTGGTAGTGTCGGAAGCGTCAACAAAATGGCCGGCTCGACCGGCAACGATAGCACCGTCACCGTACAAAATCAACAAACGGCGTTGCTGATGAGCCCTGGTGCGAGGCAGTCCATTGATGCCGCGTCTTTGAATTCTGCTAGCAGTAAGAATACAGAGGACGAGGACAGCACGCCGAGGAATTCGAATTTCTCGAGTTTGCAACAACAGGATACTCAACCGAGTCAACAAAATGGTTTCCATCGTACGCCAGTACCAACTTCTACACCACATAATCGTAGGGTTAAAAAATCGGATAGGAAGGAATTGCATTTAAAGTCCCTCAGAGACTGGGTAAATTATTTTTTTATACATATATATTTTTTACATTTTTTAACTTGTCGAACGATTATTTGAACGTTATTTATCTATTTTTTGACAGGCGCTTGGCAATTCAGGTGGCTCGGTGACCCCAAGGCCGAAGCCAGCCACGAGCGTCAGTAGCGCCGAGGACGAAAGTGGATTCTCGTCGATGTCGTCCTTCCAGGAGGTTGGTTTACCAAATGTTGGAACGTTGTCTCCTATCAAAGGTGGTTGCCATACCGAAGTCGGTTTGCCTCAGGTGCCGATCGACAAAATACGACACAGACGTTGGTCATCTACTCCCGCCGAATATCAAGCCTTGTTCAAACGTCATAGTGGTAGCTTTGCGAGTGGCGGGCAACCTACCGCCGAATCCCTTAGTGTTTGGGTTTAAATTAATGGAATTGACTTTTCACTTATTGAGTTGTTGATTCGACTCTAGGGAAATTACCTGGAAAATAATTCTAATATTATTTGCAATAGCTTAGTTTTATTTTGGTCCATACTTCCGTTCTTTTGTAAACTCTGTTCGTGTACAATTAAATCAATTATATAGTCGTATAATTGTATTAAAAAATATAAAAAATAATTATTAAAAGTAAATAATCGTAGTCATCTAACTAAGCTATTTTTATATTTTCCAGAAAAATTTCTTTATTAAAATCGATCCATTCCAAATTATTTGTGTAAAACCAAATAATAAAACTATAAAATTTAATCTGTAATGATTATTTTTCATTTGGAATTACTTGACTAAAATATTTGGAATAAATCGTATTTAAAATAGAAATTCAAACACTTTACCATCCTCGACAATAATTGGGCAATTTAAAAAAAAAGTAAAATACGTGTAAATTTTATTACAAGATACAATATGTTTGTCAATTTTGTATGTAAATAATTGAGCATGGTAAATTATATACGCATAAATATTCATTACAAATAAAAATATTTTTAAAATACAGTTGAAAAGTCACTCCATTATATACTAAAATAGAAGACAAATATAATAAAAAAAACCGCTGCCACTTGCCCTTAAAATACCAGCCGATTTTTCTAGTAGATTTTTATAAAACCGTAGACAATTCGCTTAATAATTACCTGTACAAATAGTAAAACGTAAACGCAATATTTCGTCAACATTTGTTTTTCATAATGAAGTAGTTCTTGTAATAGTTATCTTATATGTTTTATATTTTCTTCAGGTAATTGTTATGCGACAATTAGATGCAAATGTTTTATGCATAATTATTGTATAATGTATAAAAAAATGTAACGTCGTAAGATAGATTAGCGATGATTTGCCGAACGTATATATATATTTATACCGATGGAAATTATTGTTTGAATGAAAATTTTTTTGTTTACGACAATGACTTTTTTTATATTAATTTTGTTATGACTTTTTTCAATGGATTATTATTTAATTATTTTTAAAAATGTTTTTTTGATTGTCGGTAAAACTCATGTCGGTATATAATAGTACGCAGTAACGAATCTAAATCGATAATTTACATCTTCTAGATGGAAGTCTATTAGTTTTTGTTAATGAATTCAGTATTGCATGAAAAATCGGTGAACATTGTGCCTTAAAAATTCATTTTATTGAATAACGAAGAAATATATTTTATATAAACGATACTTATAACTATTATAATTAGGTACAAACTGATTTAAGGTCACTCGTGCACTCTCAATAGAAATTTACGATGATTGTATTCAATTAATCAATTTGGGGTTTTTTCTAATGTACTATGGAATTTTGCTTACAAAATATTGAAATTTGCTTAAGCAAAATTGATAGAAAATCATCAGATTGATTTTTTGCAATATTAGAAGGTTTATCACGGTTAATGAATGAATTCGTTAGTTTCGATGGCACACCCAGAAAATGAACGTAATACTTCTCCGGTGACTGATTATAAAATTCACAATTTTTTGTACATAGTATTTTTACGCTTTATTGGCATTCGCATTATTGCCCGTAAATACTTTTTTCTGTCGCTTGATAATATAATAACGTAAGACTATCATTAATTGAAGATGGCTAACGAATATTTGTCATTTCATCCGATCGTAATAAGAAGAAAAAAAAAGAATTGTAAGTTACTTTATTTTATCATTATTGTCGAATATAAAAAGGAAAAAATTATTCTATGCAATGACTCCGTAATATTTATAAGATATTTATATTACTTATGCATAATCAATAGATAGTCAATTTTTTTTCTCTATCGAAATTCATTAAATTTAATTGTTAATTCTTAGGTACCTAAGAAGAATAAGAATTAAGAAAAAATTATACACGAATCATTGAAGAATGTTGCATGCATACATATAAAATACGAAATAAAGTGCAAAGTGGTTAAAAATATATATTTGATTGCTTTATAATACAAAAGTCGTTCTTTTTTTCTTTTTTTTTTTTATTAAATTTTGTACTTTATCGTTAGTGTGAATAAAAATACAGCATGTTGGCGTGAATGAAATTGAACTGAAACGTGGTACATGTACAATCAATGCTTGATACCTGACAATTCTTATAATTTATCGAGTGCTAAAATCATTTAGTAAACTACATTTCAATTATTTTGATTATTCTATTTTGTATTGCTTGACTATATTTTTTTATATTTAATTTTTTCTTTTTCGCTATAGTTGATATTAATTGACAAATTTTGTGAATATTCGTATTGTATTATACGTCAATTGCTAGTATATACGTATACGTAGCGTAAGCTTCCGTAATATAAATGCATCTTGTACGATGCTGCTTTCGTATAACGTTATTTATGTGGTAAACTTTGTACAATTTGTCACAATTTATCAATCATCGTACTGGCTAGTTATATAAGTAAGAAAACGCACTCGCATTTATTTTTATTAAATTCGATAACACTGTAAAATTGATAAATGCTGTAAATTAAACATCCAATTTCTTCAAAAATTCTTGAGTGTATTGTGTTTCATTATTTACCCCCTGCACACGGGCGTGTAAGTAGTTGCCACTTTTCAGGAGTATGTTTCAATATGATAATTAAAAAAGAAGATTACAACTTAAAATAAATTGAATTATTTTTGAAATACTGTAAGTACAAAACATTTTTTACTCACAATCAATATTTATAATAAAAGAAATATCATTTTGCAATTTCCTACATCGCGTTATTTACCATCCGAGTAAAGATCTATAGCGTAGTGTAAAGGTTTGTGGATCTACCGTATGGATCGCAAGTTTCGAGAGAAAATTCCGATAGATGACGTTGTCGGTAAAATCCTTAGCTCGTCTCGTACTCAGATTGATTTTCACGTGAGCTGAGCGCTGCATTTTCTGCGGCACATATACCTAACTCGGAACCATCGTTGTAATTTGACCGTCACGTTAGACCGAAAGTACTTTATTGCGGCTTGTCACAAGTCGCATTTACTATTTCACATGTGATAACGTTTAAATTATTGTTTTTCAATTCGGTGGCTTTGTCTTTATGTACGGTGATTACTTTAATAAATTTTCATTCATATTATGCATTGCTTTTTAAATACTTGTAACTCAACGGTAATTACTTAATTAATAGTGAAAAATACGTCTATTTGCGTATTCGTGCATTATTATCTTTTTCATTATTATTAATAAGTTTACTGACAAGTAAAAATATTACAAGATTTAAATAATACTCCAGTAAATTGTTGTTGAAGGTACTAACTTTCATGTTATTCAAAGTTCTTGTATTCTACTGAACACTAATTATATTGATTGTAGACTAGCGTAATTTATTGCAATTTTAGAAATATTTTTTCTTCCATGATTGTCTATACTTAATTTAAAATTCCGAAGCCAGTCTCTTGCAAATGTTGATGATTTACATCGGTACAATCACGTAATAACTAATTGACACGTATTCTTTTTAATTCATAAAATAATTTGTAAAATAAGTATACAAGATTAGTTGTAGTTTTTAGTAAACCAAGTGTTTGGACAAGTCGTAGAAAATACACAATAGAATATTGCCCCTTATAAGTAAAAGTGAAATATGTATTTAAATATTGCAATAAAATAAATATACAATTTCACTATGTAAACATTGCTGCGGTATACAAATCTTTTAACTCGTCGATGATATAATGGTAAGTATATGTATATTTTATAAGTAATAAACATTCACTGACAATGAACAATTAAAATTTGAATACAAGTAAGCGAGAAGAGTGTAATCGTTTGAATGAATTTAGTCTTACGTGTATATTTAGGTGCGTGTGCGCGTGTGTACGTATCAAGATAAAATTCGAACTGTAGCGATGAGCCGGCAAAGTAACGTGACCGTCACTCTGACGGTCAGTGAAATGTTAATCTATAGCCTCCTCCCTTCCCTATCGTCGGGTCTGGTTGGACGTACGGTACGGTACGGATCCGCTAACACCGCGTGCGTTATTTTAATGTGCCACGGCGCGCTCGCCACCCTCGCCGCGGCGCCTCTCCCTGGCGAGTCTCTCTCGCGAGTGCGCGCGCGTAAATCCGCAGTACGGCGCCGCAGCACGTGCGTTTATTCATTTTTTTCTTTTATTTCGCTCTATAGTTTATTATAATAA
This sequence comes from Theocolax elegans, assembly GCA_026168455.1. Lineage (NCBI taxonomy): Eukaryota > Metazoa > Arthropoda > Insecta > Hymenoptera > Cerocephalidae > Theocolax > Theocolax elegans. The sequence goes on along the minus strand of CM047425.1, from coordinate 13,693,598 downwards.
TACTACACACACACACAGACAGACACACATCGATACGTAGCCACGGGCATTATATACAATATACATATACGTGGTGTTTATACAGTTTAGACACCGCGTGTGAAATGAGTGACAAGGACCGTTCATCTCCCACCCTCGTCGAAAGCAGCCTTAAGTCGCTACTCGATCAACCTAGTATTTTTCCACTGATCGGTAAGTTTCCGATGATGATCATAACGATGACCAGGACTTCCTCGATTATAGATCCAAAAGTGCTTTATTATTTTATTTTCATTTATTGTGACACTGTGCGTGTGTGAGTGCAAAACCGTAAAGATCTTATTAGTTTTTGTGTCATCTTTTATCACGGGAAGTTTCCATGGTTTTTTAAGAGTTTTTCTTTTGATAGACCAAAATTATAATATTCGAGAATACAATCTTATTGCGATTCTAATTTATATACGTTTCTGATAAATCTTTCAAGATAATCAACTGATCGGATTTTATATATGTACACCTTAAAAAGTTGTCAAACGACAGTGTATAATGACTTAAACAAAATTGTATTTGACTTGCGCTCGCGATATTTTGAAAATATTTGATCATTTGATATTAACTTAAAATTTATTTGTTAAATTGATAATGTTTTTTTTAGGGTAAGGTAATGGTGTAAATTGGAAAATTTAAGTTGTACATTATTTGGTAATGATTTTAAGTCATCATATTTATTCTAACTCGGGTTAAAGTCTAAATGTAGATAGTGCCATGATACTATTTATACTGTACTCTACTTCATCAACAGTCATGTATTTATATCTGTGACAATAATACAGAAAAGAAAAACTAATTTAACAATTGAATGAACATAGGCAAACAATGTTACTTTTTTATTACGACAATAAAATTCTTTCGAATAAAATTATTTATTCAACTAAATTTACGAGATAATAAATAATTTAAAAAAAAAATTAAAAATAGTTTGAAGTTTACTTCGTTGCACGATGTGGTACACAGTCGACTTTTTAAATGAGACCACTTTGAAAACTTTGTGAACTGTCGTAAATCTGTCAAAAAAAAAGTTACATTTCGTAGTTATAAAATAGGCCAATTAATAATTTATATATTATCTGTGAATTTATAAAAACGTTTACAGTGCGAGTTTAAAGTATTACAATAAAACTGAAATTTTCCACGTCGAATCGTTAAAAAACTATTAATATGATAATTTAATTTGAATTTCTTTGTGCAGTAGATATTTACAGTCTCATCAGTTGTCTAATTTGTTAATATTTATTTATTTACTTAATTGTTGCGTTTAATAGGAAGTAGCTTTTGATCAATAATAATAAAACGATGAAATAATCTGACCGAATTATGTAGTGAATTTCATTCATTATTATCATTTGGTTCGTAACAATCTAATTATTCGCAATTTTTCTTTGCATACTAAATTTGATACAATGTGATTTTGAACTACAATCTAGTGGATCTGTAAAGCTGTTTTTAAATCTACGATTTATAACGATGTGGCATTAATTTTAATTACACGATAATAAACGATTTGAATTATTTTATGTATTTTAAAATAATAATAATATCAGTAAATTAAATTTAATGTTCCGCGGTTTCGATAGTTGAATAAGAAGTGTTGTAATGTTTCGAATAATAATATAATAAATTGTTTGCGCGAGCGTGTAAGTTATCAAAGATTAGAATATATCAAAGTTGCAATAATATTACAAAAACAATGTAAGAAAGATGGCTTACTTATAATCAGCTGCTTCAAGTGTCAACAATAAATAGTTTTCACAATTAACAGATATAACTATAAGTTATACGATAATGAAAAATAAAAATTAATAATTTTCGCATATTATTTCTGATAGGTTCGAGATTGCAAGCTGTTTATAAACATTTGGATAAACTTATTGTTGATTAAAATAAAAAAAGTGCGAAGGTTTAATAAAAATTGTATATGTTATTGAAAAAGAAGAATGTAATGGAAACACGTGTAAAAATGTATCGTTAAAGTGCGTTGACGTATAACTCGAATGAGTTTGAAGAGAAATAATAAAGAATAAACAGAGATAAGTAGATTTTATAAAGAAGTGTGTAATAATGTTTAGAGAAAAGCAATAAGTATCGCAACCAAAATTGAATCGAAGGGGAAGAATGTCGTAAGCTCGGTGGTGGTCGAAAAAGCACGAAGGGGGCAAGCTCGGGCAATCCTCGGAAAGTAGACCGGAGAGCGCGCGCGTCGCGCGTCGCGCGGCGAGGGGCAAGGGCAGGGCGCCGCGAAAGCTCGACTCGCGGTCTCCGTCTTTTATTCTCTCTCTTTCCAGCTCTTTGGTGATTCCAGCATTATCGGCGGGGCGCCGTTGCCGGCTCTCCGCTAGCGACAGCCGACAAGAGAGTAGAGTAGAGAGAGAGATAGTCAGTGTAAGACAGACGGGCCACGCGGCGACACTGCTCCTCGTGTGCGTATATATGCGTACGCGTGTGCGTGTGCATGTGTATATATGTGGATTTTCGAAATTTTGTGTCCCCCACCGATCTACCTATCGTACACCTGCGGGAAACCATTGGGCGCGTGGTCGTGCAATTTTCGAGGTTAGGTACATGTAGATACTACGGACAATTATTATTCTATTCTGCTGGAAAGACACACGTCGGAGACATCTTCTCTATTAATCAGGATGGACATAAACAAGATGACGAGAAGAGGTGGGTTTTCACACTGACTTCCCTTTCTTCTCTTTCTCTCTCTCTTCGTGCAGTTTGCCTCCCTATATATACGCGACTCGCGACTCGCGACTCTATAGATATATAGATATATATCGGATTGAGATTGTGCGCGGTCACGGTAAACCCGCGTGCGGATCAAAGACAGACAGAGAGAGAGAATGAGAGAGAGAGAGTAAGAGAGGGGGACACGATAGAGGTTAGGTGGCCTATTTCACGGGCGGATCGTCTGTACTGCTGGAGCAGACGACGCCTGTCGATGGATTTTTCCCTCTCTTTTTGTAATCTTATAACCTCGGGGTACCAGTTTCCGATTGCGAACCAACTATCGATCTCTCCTTCTGCTACACCAAATTTTCTCTAGACCGATACATCTTTTTCACAAATTTTACTGATATTCGGTATTATTCGAAATTACTATTAATTATCATTTATACATTTTTCTGTATAGATCTACTACTTTTTTTTAGTGCTAATACTACTTTTGTTCGACACGCTAAATACGACTCGCAAATCAGAGTTCACGCTTTTTGTAATTTATTGGTTTGACAGTTTCGAGTATACTGATAAAAATAATGCACACGTGTGTGTGCGTATACGTGTGTCGAGGGGTAGTAATTTACACGGATAAAAATATGACACATTTAAATAGAGATATCTAAATATATTCTGTATCTATAACTAGAGTTGTAACAGAATCTGATTTTAGAACCAAGTATTGATCAAAACTTGCTCTTGGTTCACCAGAAACTAGTCCCTTTATATATATATATATATATATATACACACACACATGTATTTATATTATTACTGTCGTGCTTATTAAAATTTCGTTTTTATTTCACACAATTCCGTACGACTATACTCGATGTAATAAATTTGGTTGTACTTACTACGAGATCGACTAGTAGACACTATATAGTGAACAAAAATTGACTATTTTTCTTTTACAATTTAATCACGTTGGTAGGCAAAATAACAAAAACAATTTGTTAAATCGCATTCCTTGAAATGGCAATAATGAAAATTATTGCATTTGTTATCTCGCGTATTTAATTGACAAATAAATAATTGGTTCTTCGACAATCTTATATACTTAATGATTCATTACGATAATATTTTAACTGGTAATTATATTAAAACCACGTGTTCAAGTGATTTAATAAATATTTATTTATTCTTATATCCGGTATGTATTATATATACACACATTTTATCAAAAAAAAAAATATTGTAACAAGGTATTTTTACAATCTTTTTATATTTTCTATATATATATATATAATTTGTAATGTTTTCTTCTAATGGCTTTAATAACTATTAGTTAGTAAATAAAAATTAGTATGAGGTACGCGGTGTAATGATGTTCCACAATTTAAAACTTACAATTACATATTATATTTACAATTTAAAATTATTAAAATATTTAAATCATGCATGTAAGTAGATATTTAACAGCAATTCCATAATAAATGTTAAAGATACTTAATAAAGAGTAGGGGATATATAAAATGTATTTAGTACTGTCTTTACATACCTATTACAATCGATAAGTTCTAAATAATACCTTTCCGTTAAATTTAAAGGATTGCAATACAGATATATATAAGCAAATGGTTTTTATTATATCGACATTTCTATACACTGAATAAAGTAACGTAGAATCAAAATTCTACGCTGTTAAGACAATTATCAATCTTACGTTTATATTGACTTATAAACGAATAAACGAAAATTGTATATTGCATTATCATTTTGAATTCAAACAAATACTAGATTATCTTATTGTCGTTAATACCTCGAAATTCGATGCCAACAATCGGTTTTTGTACGAACCGACTAATTTCGATATAATTGCAAGCCATTATAATACGATATCCATTGAACTGTTATAGTTTGAAATTAACCTATGTTCATCCGCTCGAAAAGTCGCGCAATGCAGCCAAATTGCTGCCGCAGCGCTGACTACCGATTTATTCTATCGCATCTTTCGCTCTTTCTCTTTTTGACTGTCTTTCTCCTGTTTGTTCTCCTGCTCTCTCCCTCTTTCATTTTATCGACGCTTTTAATACTCTTTCGTTCTTTTTTTGAATCTTCTTTTCATATTATATTTGTATACTCTTACTTTCTTTCTACATCTTTCTCTCCGAGTTTTTTTTTTCTCTCGTACACGTTTACATTTCTCATTCCTTTTATATTATACCTTCTCGTATAAATTTTCACGGGTCTCGGTTTATTTTTTAAATGTTCACGCTTTTTTTTTATTTTTTTTTTCTACATTTAAATTGTAATAATGAGAAGTAACGTTGAAGTGGTAGTTTTACCAGAACAATTAAAATATCTGCATTTAAAGTTTAGTCTTTAATATTTTAAGCCTCAAATTTATACAATGTTTATTACTTTCGTAATTTTGGAACGTGTTCGCTGACCAAATGGATTTGCAATTTGTTTTTTTTTTAATTACATCTATACTTGTTTCGGAATCTCATTAAAATGTAACTTTAACACCTATAATACTTTAAGTGTTTTTAATGAATTTTACTCTTCTCAGTAGCAGATTTACTTTTTATTTCATTGTGTAAGGATTCACTGTTCTAATTGAATTTTTAAATCTGTAAAGTTTTATAATACTTATTCGATTGTAATTTATATATTATGCAGATGATATAACATTTTACGCATGTAACATAAACGTAATACAACGGAAGTACATAAGAATAATACCATACGGGATTGTAATAACTTGCAACATAGTATAATTGCTACCAAAGTGAATGACACTTAAAAACGACAATTTAACTCGTGTCGAATCACTTCTAAGAAAGAAACTAAAAAAGTTCTAATCTCTTTTATTTTTCTAATCTATCTCACTCTTCCTCGTTCTTTCGTTGACGCTCCTATTGTCATAATCATCGTATCTTCTCTCGATTATTTTAATTCTTAACTATTCACGAGCATCGAAGGTCAATTTCCTTCAATTGTGATTGTCTGATGCGACTTTTAATAATTATTCGTCTTTTTTAATTTTTTTTATTGTGTATTTTATTCGCTGAATACAAATGAAACAAAAAGTCGAGAAGAAGTCGAGAAAGAGAAAAAAACGTAGCACCTTGCGTCTTGTAAATATATATGCATATGTGTGTCTATAAAACCGTGTGTATAGTGGACCTTGGATCTTAGCTTTTTTGCCGTTCTTATCTCCGTCTCTCTTTTTCTACGACAATCTTTCTTTACTTTTACTTTTTTATCTTATCGTCCTGTTTCTCTTCGAGTTTGTACGTAAAAAATTCGAGACGCTTTCGTGATATATACTCTTAATAATACTACTGGGACTGTTTCTTTTTTCCTTTCGGGCATCTATTTAAAATTTTTCACTTTTGTGTCAAAATGTTTGAAATTTCAATGCAAGATAAGAAAATTAATACTTCACCTGCATTCCAATTATCTGCAGAACATAATGTCATTTATTTCTTAATTTTAACGTTTACAATTATTTACATATTTACCATATTCATATTTGAGTCACGAGTTAAACATAGTCTTCCTTTTATTCGTTTATTTGGATAAATTTGCACAAATACGTGAACACATTTCGCCAATTCTTTTGATATTTCATGTAGAATCTTCGTATTAAATATTCGCAGTAAAATTATTTTATTATCACGTTGTACACATATACATAGTTGTTCGTTATATTACAAAATTAGCTGAAAAACACGTACACTGTATATTTCTACCAGTTTTTTTTTCAAATATATTATCAGCACGTTGAATAAAAAATTGATATAAAACGCAAATAAAATTGATTATGAGTGAAAAAACGAATTTATCCATTGCAACACAAGCATGTTTAAATATACTTACCATATGATCCGATCGATTTTCGATATCGAAGAGAAAAATCCCTCTTAAATTTAACAATATCCGGACAGTTCTGCGTAGGTATAAGTTGAAAAAATCTCTCACGTCGAAAGAGAGAGGATGCGATAACGAATGAGGGGCAAAAAAGTGAGAGAAGCTAGGGTTCGTTAATGCCCTTCGAAATTAGCGGGGACGCGCTTTCATTCTCTATCCATCCCCTTCTTGCAAAAGAGAGCCATTTCAATCCGCTTAATTATACTACCGGCAGTCCTATGAATTTTCGTATTCGTCATTCGGCCAAGAGGAGAGAACGTTTGCATACGAGCTCTTTTACTGATCAAACATGAATGTAATTGCTAAGGTGATCATCCCTTACTCTTGATCTCGCTCTTCATATCTCCCCCTCCCCCCTCTCTCTCTCTCTATCTCGCTCTTATTTTATTGCTCAGCCCGGTCATTAAAATCCTGGTAAGTTACCTGTGATAGTTGTCTTATACGTTAGAGGTTTTATAAATATAAAAAAATTTTAAAATTATTATTATTTAAATTTTAATACTTTACACATTTAATATTTAACACAAAAAAAGTTACATTTTGACTTCGAAAGATTTAACATAATTTTTAACATGCGCAATTCCTTGCATTAATAAACGTGTTAAGAAAGTAACGATGTTTCAAAAAGACCAAAGATTAACGATTTACTCCGAATGGATTAACAAAGTCATAGTGTTCAAAAATTTTTTATTATGACAAACAGTGAGATATTACGGATTAAATAAAATTACATCTGAAATGTTGTCAAAAGTTTGGAATAAATAAAGTTTTCATTAATTTTTTATAGCTATACACGGAGAAAAATTTCTGGTAAATTTTACCCTGGTGTTCTAGTAAAAGTGGGACGAAGGACACAGCAGGGTAAAAAATACCCGGTTTTCAAATAAATTTTAACCGAACAGCAGGGTAAAATTTATTTGAAAACTGGGTATTTTTTACCCTGCTGTATCCTTCGTCCCACTTTTACTAGAACACCAGGGTAAAATTTACCAGAAATTTTTCTCCGTGTAGCTATAAAACGTTATAACGTTATTTTACATAAACTGTACATATATATATACGTAATAATGTTTTGGTATAAAAGTAAACGTAATTTCTTTATAACTCATATAAGCAATGTATTATAGTATCTTCTAAGACAATTAAAATTCAGATTACGAAAAAACTTATTGATAATTTGTCTGATATTCCATCAGATAATTATTAAAGAGAGAAAAATAATAAACATTATTAAATAGTCGCAAATGGTTATAAACCAAACAGTAATCCTTTTACGCTAAAACGGTTGTCTTCTCGAAAATCCTCGATTAAATCGTCCCTTGATAAACGATAATTGGCTCGTTGCGTATGTATATATATGCAGGTGGGTGGGGATTACTCTCGAACGATTGTACTTTGGAGATTTATCGTTAAAGCTTGATGCTTGGACGGATGAGGATGTGTCACGGGTCGTGTTGGTTATACCGATGCGATACTCGAATGTAAATTGTATTCAAGAGATACGAGTTAATAATTGATTCACTGTCTATATTCCTTTGTAGTTACTTTATAATAATCCAGTATTAGATTATTTACCTTTTTCCGATCGTTGTTAATACGGACGTGTCATTTTCCTAATTTTATGATAAATGTTTAAAGTATACAAACAAAGAACTCTTCTAAAGAGACGAAGAATTGATAGTTTCATCAAATATTATATTCAACTTTTACTAAGATCGTCTTATAGATCAATATTTTTAATATGTAGAAAACGATATTTTGTAATTCATGCTAAAATTATGATAAGAAGATTCATCGATAGATTTTCATTATTTCTTGCGCACATTTGTCTTATAGAATTATTTTTTCTAGAATTTTTTAACGCAAGTGTAAGAAGAAAATCCTTTATCAAACATGAAAGAACTGAACTTTATTATACCTTTATATACATTAATTACGTGTACATTTAATGCTAAATAAAATACAAAAAGGTGTCAGCATCGCACTGCCCGTGAAAGGGTTAAAATTAGAGCATCACAACCAAGAAAAATTCTCCCATCGTAATATACTTATCAAGATAAAACGTGAAAAAAAAGAGCAGAAAAAAAATTTTGAAATAAACTATAAAATAAACGAAGAAAAAAAATAAAAGAATACTCGTCCAGTCAAAATGAAAATAAAACGAAAGTACAAGAATATAAGGAATAGGCTGATTGCGTTTTCTATTCTCGCCGAGCTTAAGCCTATAAAAATAACGCGGGCGTAAGTTTCAACGCGTCGTCTTGTTAGCTTGTCTCTCTTTCTTTCTCGGCTATAATTGTCACCGTGTTAAAGATACAGTTTCTCTGGGAGTGAAGCGCGTATACCAACGAACGTTATCCTTATCGGGCTTATCGGAACGTTGAGATTCACGCCATAACGTTATCGCGAGATTGTCTTTTTACTTATCGGCTTGCTCGTATTCTTTTGATATACCAACTGATATATATCAACTTCATCTACACTCACACCCTCTCACAACGTGTACCTGCTTCACACATCGTCTGTATAACGTATATGTATTATATACAACGTTCGGGATGTTTATGCCGTTGGTTTAGAATTTAATAATTTACTGATTTTATTTAGAGATTGGTACATGATGAATGCGACAAGGAAAGTGCCACATTTGTTAAATAATGTCGCGTTTTGAGTATGTATATGCACTCAGGGTTCGTTTCGTGCCTACTATGGATAAACCTAGTCGAGTTTAACAAAACGAGGCATTTGAATGTAAAGCTTTTGTACTACTTTCTTAAGCTTTATAGCACGTAATATATAGTTTGAGTATTACCATTTTTTGCTTTAAATAATAATAGATTTAGGGATCGAATTATATACAGTATAATGAAAAAAAAGTATGTAGTTTTACTCGAATTTTGATGGAGGATAATTGAGTATATCGTATATTTTTTTCCAGCAATAATTTTGGCATAGGGTAGATTGTGCATCCGAAAATCATACACACTGGATTTATATTATACAAAAATATTGAGATATATATTTGTACACCACATAATTATGAACAATGATTAAAATATTTAGCCATTACAATCATACGGCATAATTTTGCAATTATTAGCGAGTTTCAATCGGTAATCTTTTATTTTCAGTTATTATTATATAATGAAAAAACTGCATTATAGTTTTGTTTCTTACGTCAATTGGTATCACGTAATTGCATAATTGTAAACAAATAATTCTTATACGCAATATAGTGCATCCTATATATAGAGTATCATTAATAAAGATATTGATATTATATAAAACTTTATATGGATCAGCTGACACGAGACGTTTGATTAAATATTCAACATAATTTGGCTTTTATTTAATAAGGTAATTATCACTTAGTTTGCGACATTAAATGCAAATGCATTTATCGTACAGGTAGTAACAAGATTAAAAGAAGTATGGGGGATATTAAAGAACCTCAAATAAATTAATTAAACGTAAAATTAAATAACTAATTAGTATTGATTTGTTATAGCGATTAACAATAATAATTAATTAACAATCGTTTGCAAAATATTTAATTGATCTCCACACTTTTATTACATTGATAAACAACTAAAAATGTAAACAAGTTTCATTTTTGTTTAATTCAAACACAATGAGCTTAATTAAAACAAAAAATAAGATTTGCAAGGAAAAAGAAAAAAAAATAATAACGAGAGTATCGATAATTATCAAAGTACGATGAAAATTGCACAATCGGGATCAAAGACTAATCGGCTTAAAATTATACCTTTTAAATATCGTCAATCTCGACTTTATCATTCGAAAGCGCATGCGGACGCAGTAGAGAAACGAGTTTCGTGCTTGAAGCTTCGTAGCTGCGAATTTCCAGGTAATTACGATTTAACATTGCGAGCGAACGACGCAATTCACGCAACCGTTATGTATACACATGTAATATATATATGGTGTATGCACTTAAATTTACACCAATAATCATATTCTTAAATAAATGCTATGTGTGTGGGTGTGTATATGAATTAAACTATAAATCAATATATGTACGAAAATAACGTAGGAAAATCTAAAATCGGTATCGGTGTGCGATGAATAACGATCACCGACACACAATTTTCATTGCATATTGTGTGTATTATAATCTCGATTTAACTTGTGATCAAAATAAATTTTCGACGCTATTATATATCGATGCTTGAATTAAAATATCCGTGAATTGTAATTGCACATTAAAATAAAATGTATTCGAGACATTGAAGTTACTTATAGCTCTTTGTCGTTAAACGTTCGCTCAAATACGGTAGATTTATAGTTTTATTGAATTGACTTTTCTTGAACTTAAACTTTATTTCTTCCATTAGAAAAAGTGTAAAACAAATAATACGTATACCATTTTCCAAAATTGCACAAGTATTTGTAGAAATATTGTTTACTGAAATAAATGAAAGACATTTTATCAATACGTTGTTTTATTCATTAAAACATTTTAATTTGACTTGAGATGTCGATCGACTTTTCATTGTACAATTGAACAAACTTATACAAAGTAAGGTTCGACTGAAATTGTATGAGCGCCTCCTCCGGAAAGATCAATCACCCGTACACATAGAATCGAGGAACTATACAATTTAATCTCGAGTAGGTGTAAATCACAATTTTTCTTAGATTCTCTTAATTCGTTTAAAATTAATTTGTTATTTTAGCTATACATCAAAGGAAGTTTAACACATATTTTTCTTCCTACTGTATAAATGTATATTTAAACGTCAATTTTGATAGAAATAACTGGGTCAACTATTCATTTTTCGATTAAATAATTATTTCATGTTAGTATCTTGGAAGTTAATGAATTGAAAATAGCATAAAGACAAGATAATAATGTATGTAGTTTAGTGACGACACATAGCAGTATAGACTTTGTGTGTGCATTGAAGATTGCAAAACTACAAATGTTAACAATATTTGAAATTATAATCATGACGCAAAAATAAAAGCTTCGACCTACTTAATTTCGTAAAATCCTTGTTCAATATTCATTATATGCAGTGAAAAAAATGTCTTCTTGATTTTTTCTTTAGCGTAGAAAATTTTTCATTGTTTTATCTTAAATTGTATAATATTTAACCACGCTATGCACGTTGTACGTGAATTTAAATTGTTCGCTCAGAATATTATTTGTAAAACGATAAATATTCTACAAAACCATACGAAAATCTGTATCGACGAATCAATCAAATCATACAGTAATAAACGACGATCTCTGAAACGTTATGTACTCGCGAATAGCAATAAAAAAAAAAGTCGTATCTGGACACTGAAAAAGAGAGGAGTAAACAAAAGAAAACGATCGAACGAGCATTGGAACACCTAAAACCAAAAGCGTTCGATTCCCAATTGTTCTGAATTGAAAATTTGGTGTGCGCGTGTACAGAGAGACTTGTATACGAACGCATAAACACGTACACACATACGCACGTGTACGTGGAAGAATAGGGATCCATCAAAATGAGAGCCTTACATGCGATGTAATTGAACGAATTGGAAAGTCAGCTTCCTCGGGTTCTCCGCGAGACTCCCTCCCCCGCGTCTTTTATAACTTTATATTGATCGGCACGCCACGGATATACGTATATGTATGCACGAGCAACCCAAACGGGTTATATGCTGTTGGATCGCGGACTCGTTTCGATTCTGCGCTTGTTACTTCGTTATTAGAATTCTTCTTTCGGCTATGTTTAGTTAACCTTTCTTCGCAAATTTACTTTCCGACCTTTACTTACAATTTTTTAACCAAGTTTGAACTTCGTGATTTCAGTACGACATGTATATACATCACTAGGCACACGTTGTGTATATCAAAATTTCTAAACAAATTTTATCTAAACTATAATCCATTACATGTCAATTAAAAATTATAATTAAAATGTTGATTATTATCACTTGTTATATATAGTCGTAAAATATATGTTTAATAAATAAATTTATGTTATTCTCTAATGACCGATATACCTTGATAAATAATCATACATTTACAGAATTTAGTAGTTTTTCGAATAATACATGTATATTTATTTATTATTTAAGTATATATAATAATATTATTAATAAGAAATAATTGTATAGTGTAATAATACAATAGTGGCATTGCAACTTGAATTGAAATATTCGTGTAATTAAAACTAAACAGTAAACAACTTAACATGATTATTTAATCTTCTTAAAATATGTACAATCATTTCTATTGTGACAAATTTCTTTGCCAAATCAAGAGCATATATAAACCGCATGAAAATTCGAAATATATTCTATTTCGAAATATCGTATATATACTTTCTTTTTGAGTTAAACAAATTTTTGTTAATTCACTATCACATATTATTATTTTTTTTATAAACACATTATTGTATACGTCCCCATTTATATCAATATCTATACCCATCGCAACGAATTAATATTTTTAATTTTACTTGGTATCATTGACAATTATGAGTCAAAAATATATAATTAATCGAAATGAATATCATTTTCATTTAAAATTATTTCCTATGTGCTCTCTGAAAGTAGACAATTACTGTATAATTCACTGATATTGGACGTACAATGTAGTATATATATGATCGATATTTTCCAATAAGTGAGCAGGTCATTGGATATTATTTAATGAATACGTTTATTTTATGGAAAATTGAAAGCAAAATTGTTTTTACAATTTCAGGTTATCACGCGAAATATCATTACACTTTCAAAAATCTTACGATTTTGTATTTTAATCTAAGAAAAATTGTTTATCCAATATTTCAATTTCGAAAAACGGTAAAAAATATTTTAAGTTCAACCTCGGTATAGCGTATACTTCTCGTGAATTTAGCGTTTTCGTAACATCATATAATGCATTACTCAATCTTATTAAATTCTTTGAAAAATTTTCCTGCACCAATTAATCTGATGAATTGTTAATAAATTGTTAACCTCTTACTGTACGCATCGTGGATATGAAATTTGCGCAAGTCGAATAAAAACGTATTTAGTCTATAGAAACTTACGAATGTCCAGCGTTACTTGTATTTGCGCAACATCACCGATATTCCTGCCAAGTTTTTCCTCCACGGGAAAATTGCGGAATGCTAAAATAAACAATGTTGAATCTATCTGGCTGCTAAAAGTTGTTTCGGCAGTTTTGAACTTGCTGCCAATCACCTGTGTACATTTTACGATGTTTCGGTTGAATGATGTAACGTTGAAAAGATCTCTCTTTTATGGTTTCACGGTGGTTTGTATTTTTAATGATGTAATATTATTGTTTTGCTATTCGCGTGATAAAAAAAACACAGTCTACAAATCGATACGAAATTTTTATATTAAAAATACATTTTGACACGTTGCATCCTCGAAGGTGATGTGATTTTTTAAATTGATTTGATAAGTGAAAGGATACACGATTTTATATTTATATACATAATAAATAACTACTTAAATTTTACGCATAAAATATTATATTTATTACCTTTAATTTCTACACATTTACAAGATTTACTTATTTTTTCCATTTTGAAGTCCTTGAACAATGTTCTCTTGAGGTTTATAAAATATAAAAGTGACTGATTTAGGATGAAAAGGAAATTTTGTTTATATGATCTATAATGTACGACTGGGATTCATGAGACAGAAACTTGTAAGTACTTGGCTAGGAGATCAGCGATTTAATACCTAAATTTTGTTGCCAGGTTTTATTGAATCTACTTAATAAACGCTGAAAGTCAGAAATCAATTATCTTGATTAAAATTTTCAACTTTTAACTCATTTAAAGCTGATAGAGTCGCCAATGACGTACATTTCTAATGGAAGTGGAAAATGAAAAGTTATTCGTTTGACAGAATGTAAGAAAATTTATTTATTTTGTTTTCACAAAGCGTAATGAATTTATACGCAGTTAGAAATAACGACGTAGACATTTTTTCGTTATACACATGGTCGATATATAGAAAATCTGAAAAGAAATATAGTTATTCTAGGATACTGTAAGTTAAACTTTTTAATTAATCGGATTCAATACGTTTTGTTCAAAACAAATGAATTCTTTTTAAAATTTAACTTTCAGTTAGTATATTACAAAAAATGATTTTATACAACAATATAATTCAATTCGCGTAATTTCAACGCGATATTACAATTGTAACAAGCGTTGCCATAAAGCGGTTTCGTACGATATACGTCACATTAATTCAGTAGCAGAGTCTAATTTAGAGATAAACGTCAGTTGTGTACTCGGAAACCCATCGTATAAAGGTATAAGGGAAAACCGTAGCTTGAACTCGTGAACAAAAAAAATTATCTACTTTCAAAGTGAAGGTATTTTTTCCGAGAAAACAATTCGGTTAATCTACATTTTCATTTGTACGGTAAAAGAACGTCGAGACGAATTTGTCTAGGGCGCGTATAACTTGATATTTGCTTGGTGAGTTGACGCCTCTCTCTTTCCCTCTCAATGTGCAAACGAGCCACGAGAAACTCACTTAGCTAACCGCTACCAAAACTCAAACTCCGATAGTTGTTAATTTACGGTGGCTCACCTTCATTTTCCTGGTTATATGTTGCCAGATTTTGAAATTACTCGTGTGTAGAAATATTACTACGAAAGTGTAACAAAATTTATAGATAATAATAAAAATATAAATATTATTGATAATTTGTATTACAATAATTAACTAATAATTAATAATTATTGTTTAAAATACAAATTTACTTGTTACAATTTGCAAAATATAGTAGTATGATTTTATATTTTTTGAACATATACGTTAATCTGAAAATTTTCATTTCGTATATATAGGTAACATACAATATACTAAAACTATTTCCTTCCAGATGATACTAGCCGAATACAAAAATTTTCAAAATTCTTCGAATTTTCGGTGCTGTCGATTATGTATATATATATATATATAATATTAGATTATCGAATACACATTCGTAAGGTATCAGTATGTAATAACAACTAAATACAATCTCAATACAGATAGATACAAAAGATAAGCTAATATCTGATGTTAATCCTGGATTATGCAAATTTCCTATCAAAATAATGTTTTCTCTACTAGAATTTGGTACTGCAAATTGAGAATTTTAGATAATATACTTACACGAAAGCATGCTACTTAAGAATAAATTTTATATTCGGCTAACCAAACTTTACATTCTAAAAATAATTAGTTATTAATTAAAGATAAAAACAAAACTTTTTGAATTTCAAAACCCCTAATATCCGCTATCTCAATAAAATAGTTTGCACAGTATAACGGCATTGGTATCATATTGATACTAATTAAAAATTAAATGAAAAAACATAATTGCAATATTATACGTATGCATTTTATTAGTAATCTAAAACTTGTTTCAATTACTATGTTAAATCTAAATTTGCTTGTTCCTCGTCATCGTATTCATTATTATACAAAGTTTGCAGTATTTATGCAAATCACTTCCACAGAAGCACTTAAAACAAACCTACACTAACTTTTCCTCGTACATTCATTTTCAAGTACTCCAATGCAAAATACATAACTAAAATGATTTATTATCTAATTTTTAATGAGATTATAATATGTAAATTAAAGTTTTTTTGTTTTAATTAAACATGCATTGCAAATGATATTTTAGTCTCGATATACTAAATACAAAGTTCTCTTTATTAATATAATTTATTAGACGTGTGTTTAATTTAACTGTTTTGTTCGCTAAATTTTAAGAGAAATATTTTTCTAACAGAAATTTTCGTAAATCGTGAGTTTTATATTAATTGTACCCGATTTTAAATACAAAAGAAAAATGTAAAAAAATTAAAAATATTAAAAAAAAATTTTTAATACAAACAAAATATTATATTGTCTTTGAGTAATAAAACGTACTATATAAGAAATACCTCCTTTAAAGGTGAATATTCTACGAATACATTCAAGTGACAAAGTTTCAGCAAGTTTACATTACTTATGCACAAGTAACAAATAAACTTCATTAGAAACAAACACTTCAACTATATATATATATATATATATATATATTCTAGAATTTGGTACTGCAAATTGAGGATTTTAGATAATATACTTACACGAAAGCATGCTACTTAAGAATAAATTTTATATTCGGCTAATCAAACTTTACATTCTAAAAATAATTAGTTATTAATTAAAGATAAAAACAAACCTTTTTGAATTTCAAAACCCCTAATATCGCTATCTCAATAAAATAGTTTGCACAGTATAACGGCATTGGTATCATATTGATACTAATTAAAAATTAAATGAAAAAACATAATTGCAATATTATACGTATGCATTTTATTAGTAATCTAAAACTTGTTTCAATTACTATGTTAAATCTAAATTTGCTTGTTCCTCGTCATCGTATTCATTATTATACAAAGTTTGCAGTATTTATGCAAATCACTTCCACAGAAGCACTTAAAACAAACCTACACTAACTTTTCCTCGTACATTCATTTTCAAGTACTCCAATGCAAAATACATAACTAAAATGATTTATTATCTAATTTTTAATGAGATTATAATATGTAAATTAAAGTTTTTTTGTTTTAATTAAACATGCATTGCAAATGATATTTTAGTCTCGATATACTAAATACAAAGTTCTCTTTATTAATATAATTTATTAGACGTGTGTTTAATTTAACTATTTTGTTCGCTAAATTTTAAGAGAAATATTTTTCTGAAAGAAATTTTCGTAAATCGTGAGTTTTATATTAATTGTACCCGATTTTAAATACAAAAGAAAAATGTGTGCATAATTATTTTAATACAAACAAAATATTATATTGTCTTTGAGTAAGAAAACGTACTATATAAGAAATACCTCCTTTAAAGGTGAATATTCTACGAATACATTCAAGTGACAAAGTTTCAGCAAGTTTACATTACTTATGCACAAGTAACAAATAAACTTCATTAGAAACAAACACTTCAAAATCCAACTATAACTACAACTATATATATACATGTATAGAATACAACGAAATTCAAAACATAACGATATACTGTTTCGAGATGTCAACCTCGTGACTGCAAGACTTGAGGTTTACGAGGTCGACTCGGTGTATAGGATCCACTTCTCTCTCTCCCTCTCTCATCTTTTTTTCTTTTGTGTTTTCCCTTCTTTTCTTTTTGAAAGATAATAGTTGCATAAACTTTTTGTTCGAAAGAAACTATGAATGGTTTAAGCTTTAGAGAACCAGAGATGGTTATCGAGAATTTAACGATGCATTTTTTGAGTTTCCGAGGCATAAACCTTTTTTATTTAATCGTGTTGAAAAAAAAATTATTTTAATTTCAAATTATTGCACATCGAGTTTTCTTGATTTATTCCTACCCATTTTAAAGGAATTTTTTTAATTGACGTACTGCATGTAAAATGTATCTTTACTTGAGATTGATGGTGTATATAGTTTACTTTATTAATAAATATGTAACGCTCTGTGTACGTATAGATAGGTTGTTAAATTCGAGAAACCAAATGAAAATTAATAATGCAATTGATTTTATCAAAAAATAACTAATTCTGTCGTTTCTACGTGTTTATAAAAGATATATCTATATGTTATTATCTGTTAGTGTAAAAGATAGTTCAATAAGATTAAACAAGGTGATGCAGATGTTTTACATAGATTCGAGAAGAAGTTTCAATGCGTAATATTGCGAGTTTAATGAATTTGTACCATTATAACACGAGATTATATGCATTAATTTACACTTAATGAAAGAAATATGTAAAACTTGACCTATTTATAAATCCAATGCAGACTAATTGGAAAATAAATGATACGTCTTATTTATTTATTTAAATTAGTAATTGTTGATTCTTATAGTAATTTGATGACGATTAGAACAGTTGAATGTATAGTTATAACTAGATTATTAAAAAATTAATTTGATACTGCTCAATATTTATAGAATTTATTAAAAATATAGATGTTTTTGTATATACGTACATGCAGTGTAATTTGTATTTTAAACGTTACTTTATTATTTATTATTAAATAACTTATGATTTGTATAATTTATTAATAAAATCTCTAAATATACTATACTGATGTTTCAGAAAATTTATGTTTTACGTTCATTCTTAAATAGATCTGAAAAATTTTAATAATTTTTTTTCACTATTTATCTTTAGACTATATCATATATGTCAGAAAAATCAATAGTATATTTCATTTATTTTACAGTAGATACTGAATGTTAAATGATAGGCTATATGTATTGATTCTTAAATATTAATTTAATAACTTTACAATTTCAATCTAGTATAAAAATTGAATTGATAATTAACATTGTTTTACATTCTAAAGTAGATGTTGTAACAATAGTAACACTTGTTAACCTAGAAAAACGTATGGTCTTGTACCAAAAAATTGTGCGAATTAAAACGGTATACGAAACCATGTTGAAAACGACTGTCAAATCGGTGCAGTTACGATCTCGTGCTATGCTTGATATTAATTTGATGAAAATCAAGGCCAGCCGGCTTGCGGCCCTTTGCGTCATCACAATTTCAACGCGATCCACAAGATAAATCATCGTACACATGTATAAGGGGGACATTTTTTTACCATCTTTTACTGCTCTTTCTATTCATCTTAGATATATTCACTGTTCTATTATAAAATTGTTTTTTATTTTTCATTTTAACGCGTGGGCGATCGAAATATTTTGTAGCTGCGAACTATTTTTGAATTGCATGTGATTCTATGAGTGAAAGAGAATAGTTACGGAACATTTGTAGAAATGTTTACTTTTTTCCAAGCGGTTTTATATTTAGTTCGATCAATTTAAGGAATTCGTTAATGGCCGTTTGAGATATTTCTAGCGGCATATTTTGAGCTTATTGTAACATTTCGATGCATCGATTGTACATTCCCAAATTAATCATTATTATTATTAAATGTAATTCGGTGCATAAATTTATTTTATTTTTCTATAATTAGCAGATTGTATTAACGTTCGATGCCAAAAATTCGTATCTAATTGCTCTAATGAAATTCCTTTAAATATATGAAAAATTAATTACTATATAGATCACTGTAGAATATACTTGGAGCTATATATAAAAGTCTCTTGAAAATCTTGATATAATGGAATAAAAAGAGGGGAAAAAACAGGCCATCATTCGGAAAATGTAGAAAAATTCCTTTCCATTGCAGAAACGTACGTCCTCGTAGTTCGAGACCTTGACTGAGCAATTTCAGAATCGGTTGCTAGCGAAGCGCGCGCGCGGGAAATCGATCGCTAGGCAGCCAAAGGGGAGCCACGGAGCTCGGCTCAAGATATATATCCGAAACGACGAGATTCTCGCGAGTCAGCGTCTTGGCTGTTTCTACGCGGCACCGTGTTAATTTGCTCGTTTCCGGTGACCCAAGCCTCCACTCTCATCTACACTCGACGAAATCCTACGCGCGGATCAGAGGGCCCGATTAAATTGCTCGTGGAAAAGTCTATGTCGAGTTTGAGACAATTTGTGTGTCTCATTGCTAACTACGGTTGAATTCAATTACATTGCTTTCCTCTTTTTTTCCCTTGAGGTGAAATACATCTGTCTCATTGAAGTGGTAGTTTTCTTTGTATTAATTTAACTGACAGGGACATTTTAATGAATTAACAATTATTTACGCACATCGAGCTTAATACAATAATTTTCATTGTTTACGAAACTTTGCTCCTTAAGTTTATGAGACTATTTTGTTAAAAAAATATTTTTGTCATATATAACACATAGAGTTATAAATGTTATTAAAAATCTATTTATTCGTATATTTTTATCTATTTATTTATATTTTTGTTTGACTTCAAACTTATGTATATACACTTTTTTATTATATTTGCCTATCGCAGTAAAAAAAAACAGTTAGAAATTTAGACTTAATTTTCTACATACTTTCAATAAAATATAGCAATGACATTTTAGTTTGGAGTATGAATCTTTAAAATGAAAAATTCTATATTTCACTTAATCGTAATATGATTGTTCCCTAAATAATACCAAGTTAAACATATACGATGAGGTCGTAGATAGTCTAATGTAAAGACCGCGCTTGTTAAGCATACGACAAAATAATGCTAATAAACATCCGAACGTCGTGTGCAGCTGGTTTATAAATTTTTCATGTAATTGAGGCGGCGCTATACTGTTCGTTTTCAAGATTCCCGCAGACAAAAGTATTGGAGGATAAAAAAAATTTATGAAAATGTAAGAATATAAGAAGGAAAACCAGGTATACGTTCGGTTACTATAATGAAATGAAAGATAAAAATGGTATACCTACATATATATATATATCAGATAAAGGATGGATAGAACGAAAAAAAAATGTTTAGAATGAAAAATGTGAAGCACATAAACATGCACAATTCTGAACAAAGTTGCATTTTTAGAAAGTGTGTAAGTATAAAGCATTAATGAAAAACAAAATTTATAATTTACACAACGTTAACTGTTGTAAAGAATTATTTATAATAATTTAAAAAAAATTAATTTTATTTAAATAATTTTATTTAAATAATACTAAATTATTACTTTTATTTTACATATACACGTGTACGTGGAACTAAATGATTTAATTTTCAAAGGGCCATTCTTCATGTTATTTTAAAGAACCAACGAGTGCGTATTTTTTCCGGAATTTGAATAGAATTCCTATGTATATATTACTGTCATATCAATCTTTTGAATTTATTTATATACGGATAAAATGTAACGCGTACTGAATAAATATTACACTTTAATCAATTTTACAATATTATTATTTTAGCAATCCAAAGGAATCAATAAGTGAAAACTATTTAAATTGTTGAAACAATTAATAAAATAAAAGAGAGGCAAATATAGACAAACATAAAAAGTCAGGAACACCGATGGAAATGTAAAACATTTTACTTGAACGAGCGACCCCGTATCTCGGTGGCTACTTAGCAACCACCCAAAGATCTATGCCGTTTAGAATCATTATCACCGGCATAGGAAATTACCGTAGTATCGTTGCTCCCGCATTTTCAGTCCCCAATATAACAGAGCTCGTTGAGCTTTTAAAGAGTCGTAGTAAATGAATAGTTTTCACGAATTTTCAAGCCGTTCAATTTTGGCCTTGACCGTTGCGTGGGGTACTTCTCTCTTGGTCAGTTTATACATGTGTAGGTCAAGAAATTATCATACGCGTCGATTCGATTCAAATCGGACGATAAAATTATGGTAATTTAGGGCCGTCGAGTTATGCATTTATACAGTTTAGTTTACTAGAGGGTAAATTTTAAAAGATGTGAATATATATTTCGTGAATGGTCTCTGACCGATCAGGAAATTTACCTCTGGATTTGTATGTAAAATTATTGTGATATCAGGTGTAATGGGTTGTCACGTCTAATTTTATTTATATACACATATACGATTTAAAGTCCTATGTATAATTCGGTAAAACTTTATATTTCTACATATCCTTTCGATTTATTAACAATTTTTATTTATAATAATCCCAAATATTATATCCCATAAACTATACATTAAGTAAAATTATTGATTTACTTTGTATAAATATGATAAGAAGAATATGACATTAAGAATCTTTTTTTTTATGCAACTTTCGATCTTAGCCCATAAAGCAGCACTCGAAAGATAATATAATCTTGAGCTACTGCTGATATCGTGCACTGTTTTCAAAATACTCATTATATGCACGAGCATCAAAAACACCAGATAATCTTAAAGAATGACAAAAAATTTTTAATCCATAAATTTGTAATATATAATTTAGTTTTTTCACAAACAAACGAAAATGTTCATTGTTTTTATTGTTTGATAATATGATGAAATAACATTTAAGTATGTAAACAAGTGAACGTATAATAAGAATAATAATAAAAGAACTTACATTTTATCACGGTTTGATTCCTATTTCGATGGGTTTTCTCAATTCCCATGGTACGATAACCCCGTTGACCTGCGCGAGTGGCGCGATGTTACGAAAATCGAATGTGATGTTCAATGTTACGCTATATATTGAGATTATCTTAAATAAATTGTATATATATATATACACGAGTTAGTCAAATGGAAATTTTTATCAAGTTTTTATTTATTGTTTTAACTAAATGCAGTTAAAAACTAACTATGGTTACTCTAATAAAAATATTAATTATTTTTTAAAATATATACTTTGTAAAAGCGTTTTATAAAATTTATAATTTTAAAAAATAATCAAAAATATTTATTATGACACAGTAGTTATGCGTTTTAAGTTCATTGGAAGTTTGTAAATAATATTGTGAAATTATTAATGATGTGATTATAAGTAATGCAAATTGATAACCGTAATAAATTGAAAGGAAATATAAAGGTGCAAAATAACCGATAAATTAATTAGGTCATTGATATAAAGCAATGTCTATAAGTGTAAATACCACAATTTTTGCGCATTCTAAATCAAATTTAATAATACAGTATAACTTTATATACATACTACAATTTTTATTTGATATCAAAATAAATATAAAAATTGCGCAGCTCTACATATGCAACCAAACTTTTTTTTCAATATTCAATACTATACCTCTATCACAAAAGCCGGATGTGTATGGCTTCTTAAGGGGCGCAAAATTTTTATGGCTTTCTCAAACACGCATGCGATTTTAAATACTGTGGATTTTTTAAAATATTAAATTCAAATGTTTATAATTTTTAATTAAGATTTTTATATTAGAATCTCTTAACGTAAAAGAATAAATAATAATGTATAGACATAATTGTTGTCTATTTATTTTTTAATATTGTTCTTATTTTGAAGAATGATAATAGTATTTTAATTATTATAAATTCACAGACATTTTAATGAATATATACATACAGATTGAATATACGTTATCAATATAAAAAATTTGATGATAAAAATATTTCAGATAATTATAATCTAAAAACAAACCAATATTTTACTAAGTATTTTTGAAAATTAAAAATAAAAGATAAAACAAATATAAGATATAACTATTGTACTAAAGGATCGAATAAAAAAGCATTAATTACAAGGTTTCAACACCGAGAGATCATCTCGTTAATCCATAAAACTTGCGTCTCTTATGCATAACGTTAACACCATCATCGCGTATGCAGTTAACGACACAACGATCTACAATAAGTTGCCGCTTTTCCTCAAGACTGCGCGTTATAGTTTTTATCGAGCGCGACGTCGCTCCGTCTGTCGCGCTCCTCGAATATGCAGCCGGTGCTTTTATTTATATCCCGGCGTATATCAAGAGCTCAAGGGTCGCTACTGCGATCGGCCATTAGGGTTTACAGAGAGAAAAAGAAAAAGAATAAGAATGAGAAAAAGAGGGAGGATTTATAGCAATTTCTCATTTTTCTTACTCGTATACTTTCTACGAGTTTTAATGTTTGTTTTCATTTGCCTTATGACGGTGCAATCATTTTGTTATTGTATTAAGGAAAGCTTGAAAGCTCAACTTTATAAATATGTCTTATACGGAGATTTTGATGTTGTTATTTAATTTATTTTAGATGTTTCCTTAGTTCATCTTATTTTATAAACGGTTTTTGTATTTTTTTATTATATACGCAGGTCAGAAGATGATACTCAATTTTTTATACAATTTAAATTTGTATATACTTAATCCGGTTGAATATTAAATTTTGATGATATATTTATTTAAAATCTTGCAGTTGGGTATCATCTTGTTGATAGTGCTTATTTAATTTATGAAAATACCTCATTTCTATTACGTTTTGTTTACTATAAATACAGCAGATCAATATTGTTTCTCGTTTGATCCGACATTCAAATATTTATCAAAATAATGATGCCTAAACTTGAAATTCATTGTTTAATATAGTTAACCTTCCGCAGAACTTTCAAGTACGTAAATCAAGTTGTTATAAATAGACATTTTAAATTTATCAAAAAGCAACGTTGTTCAAGTCCATTAACACTAAATTTGAACATTTACTATTTCACATCAAGTAACATATTAATATATGTATGACATCATACATTCTGAATAATCCGTTACTTTATAATTTATAATTAAATTATACTGTTATATGTTTTTCAAATTTGCTTAGAGATTAAGTATTGTATACTTTGACGTAAGTAATTTTAAAAAAATCCTATGCCAGAATGTAATACAACTTGCAATTGGTTTTTACGGATACAAAAAGTTAAATTGAAAATCCAACTTTGGAAAGCAACGTGTCTGTTCGCTATACCTCAAAAAAAAGAAAAAAGATCGAGGAAAGCACGTGATAGTCCTATCGTGTTCGTAGATGCAAGAGACGCCGATCATTTTTTCACACAAAACTTAAAATAAAGGAAAATAAAGGAAAAAAAAATTCGTTCCCACCGTATGACCAAAATCGTTGCCCCCAGCTAGAGACAAGAAAGCGTCACACGTGCTCGTGCATGTGTGCGCCGGCGACCTGGCGCTGTTCGGCCTCTAAGATTCTCTTCCCCACTCTTAGGTTATCCTCTATTCTCTACTGATGGCCAAGTGCCAAGATTTCATATGCCAGAGTTTCGACATACCTGCGCCGAGCCTCTCTCTTTCTCTCTCTCTCTCTCTTTCTCTGCATGGATATTTTCGGGCTTTAAACCGACCGACCGCTCATCTGACCGATTTTGACTTTTATGAGGGTGGAAAAACTGCGGATCGATTTGTATCGTTCTTTAACTTAAATCAATTACCTCATTTTTTAAGAGTTGAACTTTTTGATAACTCTATACTGATCTTGTTTTGTTATAGGATTTGATTTACCCAATTTTTCGGGACAGACATTTGCCTCAAGTGTTGAGATATTTTGAATATTCTTCGAGTGGAAAGGCACGGAGAGAATTTTTCTATAAAAATGATTAATGTTAGCGCGCTAAACTTAGCATCTATCGATAATTCGACAAAATTTAACCTAGAACGTTATAATATTTGTAAGAATATCACCATAAGTTTTACCATAGTGTCTTTATATTCTTCAGGTCAGTAATACAATATTCATCTTTCTATAGTAAGGTACATTTTATACAAATATTCTTTCCGTTTGCTATTTATACTATTATGTGAAGTTTGATCTAAAATTAGAAATTGAGAGTATAATATAAAAAAATATAGTTAACATTTAATAACTGTATAATGCATTATGTGAGATTAAATTAAATTATATTTTAGTACGTGTTTTAGTCTTGCGTTAGAGTATTTGTTAAACGTTGATTTACGTCCGTACAAAATAATAGTGAATATAGAAAAATGAGGCTTGCATAAACACCATTCAATAAATATTATTTAATTCCTATTAGGGCGACATGAAATTTTAAATATCTACTTTGCGTATTTTTATATAACATTTTGAAATTTTATAAATTCACGTTTAGATGTATCGTAATCGAATCTTTTTAGCGCAAAGACTACAATTTTGGACTATAATTAAAGCTCAATAATTTCTCCTTGGAAAAAAGACGAAATCAATCAATTGTTATAACAATGTTATTCTATATTCACTCACAATATTTATATATATATATAATCCATTACACAATTAGTATTAGTTTAAATAATATAGTCCACAAATTCACTTCATCAATTAAAATACAAAATTTTTGACAGCTGATGATTGACGCAATTCGGTCTGATTTTTTTCACGCGAGGTAATTATTGTGCACGATAAGATAAATAAATCTAACTTAACTATATTTATTCTTAATCAGTATTCAACATCTAATCAATATATTAAAAATTTATTATATTATTCTTAAGTAATCAGAATTACTTTTAAAAATCACAGATTAATATGATGTGAAATAATGTGATTCATAATAACATTTTAAATAGAAATCTTGATATAACTCGAAAACTTATTTCCATGCATAAGAAATCGAGAGAGTAAATCTGGCAACCTTTGTACATCTTAACTTTGAATAATTGATAGATTTTTTAAAAAAAAAAGTGATTTTCATATAAATACATAAATCTGATTCAATAGCGTATAATACCGTGAACATTGCCAATGACTTTCCGTCTATAATAATCACATCAAAGTCTCGAGTTCTTCCCGCTGACCAAATGAGAAGCAACAAAACCGAAGGTTTGCATGTCGACTGTCCGGCGCAAACGAAGCGCTTAATTTAAATCGACGCCGGTAAACCAGCTCTTGGATTTGCATTTGATTCGTAAGAGTCATCGTGTGCCCGGCGTATCGGTAACTTTCCTTATCAATACCACGGTGGCGATTTGATCGCAGTGTATTTGTGTCCTCGAATTCTATAGACATATATATATATGTATAGTTGTTACTTACCTTCTGTGTGTGAATGGAATACTTGATTTGGTGGAATGTAAATTTATCTCGATTGGATAGAATGAAATTACTTGTATAATTGCAAAATATGTATACATAAAAACAGTTGGCATGATCGTACTTATATACGAGATATTTGTTTTTTGTTTCAGGTAAGACATGTACTCAATTCACTATAATTTTGAACGATTGGTTTTCTGCTCACAATCTTCTGTATATGTAAGTTAATTTACTAAAGTGAAACATAAACTCTTGGAACTGAACGAAATAATTTTTTATCAATATTCTTATAGATACATTGAAAAGTGTAATATTATTAATTAATTAATTACTATAATAATTATGTTATTTGTAAGTGATTTTGTACATTAGAATGAATAAATCAACACTTTGACACAAAATGATATAATATGTACGTGTATTATTGTATTTTATAAGCTTTTTAAACTAAGTTTTTTTTGGCATAACTAATAAAATATTGTTATAACATGCCATCGCACAATTCAACTAATATAAAGAAATACAATTTACAATTACCATAAAATTATAACATTCTTCTGTAATAATCATACAAATGTACCTTAAATTATTAACCGAAGACTGATTTAAATTAATCATCTTCAGCAGATACAAAATTAGACGTATATATATGTATACGAAGTAAGTTGAAGCAACCTTGATCTATAATACAACGGATATTTACTGGAAATAAAGTACTTAATACGTTTCACCTGTTAATACACATATTTTACGTCAAAGTAAATAATTATTCTTTTAACTATAAAAACTTCATCAAGTGCAATAGATTTATTAATTTTCATTTAACCTGACAATCCATTATTGAGTTTATGCTTCAAATAGAACAGTTACAATATACACTTATTATACCTTTAATAGAGATGCTGTAAAAGAACCCAATGAACTGTTAAAATCTTCTGATCCAGTAATTGTGCTATTTAATGAACTACGCGTACATAGAAATTATACATTTTTTATGATGTCACATTACGTTTTTCAAACAATCTATTAGATTTTTATTTTTACATTGTACAACGAGTAGCTAAAAAAATATTTTCACTTTACACACATTTTTGTTTTTTACATATTTTTTTAACTTCTTTTAACAATTAACGCACCGAGCGAATATAACGTTTAAAACCAGTTGTCTATAACTCAAAGACAAATCTACGTACGCGACAAACGTCATTTTACAAAAGCTAGAAATTGGAAAACTATGTATTACTATAAAGAGCATCAATGAGCGTCAAGGTATATAAGTTCTTGTACGAAACTCATTACGATTCGGCATAATCGCCGGCGTCATGAACGATGCAACGTCGAAGAGGTTGCGTCACACGTCGCGTGACCCTGTCGCGTTTTTTCGCATTCCCTCTCTCTTCGTCACTTCATGCATACACACACACACACACACGTACACGTACACATATATATAAGACCTCTACTGTCTTTTACTCCTGGATATTACTGGTAAATTTCCGCCTCGAACGGGTCAAGTGTTAACGATCGCTTTCTGTCGCGTGCTCCCTTTTCAACTAGTTTATCGACTGTCGATAATAAAGATATTTTCACGCATCTTTATTACTAATAGTTAATATAATACTAAAATTATATTTTTAAAGCGTATAAAAATGTTTTTGATGATTTTAAGAAAATTAATTAATTTTTTTTATCTAACTTACTTAAAGCTACTACAGTGTGCAGGATTTGTACGATACAAAATTAGTTTAACTGGATAATCCTGTGTGGCACGGTTCACGATGTTATTACAACGAATTTCTTTGTGGAGCAAATTAATAGAAATTAAATATGACTTTATGTACAGAATTACTTATGTTGTTTGAAATGCTACAAATAGTCTTACATATTATTCTACTATTTATCAAAACATCGTTTTAAACTACTTTTTGTGCACTTTTAATACATACAAGATCATATGCAAAAGTTTATCATATTATAAATTCCATTGAATTACAAGATTTACCGTTTGTAGGTTTATGACACCTGCGACTGTCACGTGTGTGTTAGCGTCGGAAAAGAAAAAAATGTAAATATTACTATTCGAGATAAGAATTTTTATTTCTTGTATTCGCAAACGATGACAAGATAAATTTATGGAAAGTGTTTTTATTGCATACAAATAGAAAATACACGTCACAAAGAGAAACTTGGAGAATGATCTGAATAATAACGATTACATTAATACAAAATAAATAATCAGATCTACTATTTACACTACGATTAAGATATATTAAAAATTTGTAATAAGAAACTTTTGTGTTACTTAAAAATTACCAAGTTTTCCCTATATATATAGTATATAATTAATAAAAATAACTGCTTTTAAAATTTTATCAAAGTTTTATTACAATTATATTATATACATATATTAAATATACACACAGACGCACGCCCACAATTGTAAAACATCAAACATGCACTCAAAAGTTATCTCATTGAAGGTTTATTAACTTGCAAATTGTTTCTTTAATCATTTGTTTAATGAAAACTTTTAGTAGTTTTCAGAGCTATTGATCTTTTACAAAACTATAATATTTTTTTACGCTTAAACTAATATAAAAATTATATCGTTTTGGTGCTGATAGTACATAATTTTGGTAAATTCACGTTTCATAATTTTCATGTACGTATACATCCTGATAGAAATTTTAATCCCAAAACTATAGATGAAGAATTTTCTCTAGTAAAAAGGCATGTATACTAAATAATTTTTTACCAATTTTCCTTAACGTAATGAACATAACCTCAAAACATTCAAATTATATACCCAACTTCCCACGAGTAGTAAATTTTAAAATTCCCATCGATTCGGTTGACATTTTAAAGCTTTGTGTAATTTACGACTGATTTTTATCATACTAGCAATATTTACGGAGATAAATTCAATTTTATTGTATTTTTATCTTAGCAATTTTAATATACCTTTATTTAGGTCAAAAATAGAAGCTCCCATTTTATTAAAACACTCTATATATATTGACTTATTAAATAATATATATAACTATACAATTTTTGAATTCTAAAAATTTGGTTTCAACGTATTGATACATGCCTATGTAATTTAAGGTGTATGTATGAGCAAATATTATGGATAATAAAGAAAAGTTGAGGGTATAGTCTTGAGGTTGTAGGACGATGAGCGACGACGAGGTTAATGTAATTGAAGGGATCCCAAACGCGCGAAGCCGTGGCATAAGGAAATAAGGCTTCCTTATATATACAAACGACAAGATTGGCAAAGGTTTTGCCTGATTGTGCACTCGCACTTTCGAGGGGTGAAGAAACTTGGAGGTATAAGTTGAGGTAGAACGTCGACCTTTCTCTTCTTCTTAGTATCTTAACAAATATACAGAGTTCATTACAGAATAATATTATCTTCAAGTGGCAAATTGTTTTTTAAACTATATCATCTTTACTTTATATACAATTATTCACGTATTACCTATATTGATGTAAATTAGCCAGAACGAAAACCCGATTATGCGTCTGGTCAAACTAATGGGATGGATCCAAAATGATTTTGTTGGATCACTGCCAAGAGTAAGAAAAAAATGCACATTTTCCGCGTAAAAATATCGGAAAAATAATATGTTTGTAATAATATTTTAGTTTATCAGACTCGGTGAGTTCAGACATACTTGTCTTGTTGTTTTATTACAATTGCTCCATTATGTAAATTCATAATTAATTATACGGTTTAAATAAAATAGTTTTATTATCACTATATAAACACTTTGTTATTAATTATTATATCTATTACAATTTGCATTGTATTAATTGTAATTAACTTGTCTATGACATAGTTTTAAACTTTATTTTAATTTAATATAAATCAAAAATTAGTAATGGCTGTAGGAAATTAGTTGATGTAACCTTTAATAGTGTAAATAAAAAAAAGAAGATTAAGTTACTTTGCTCGTTCGGCGAACTTCTTTGACTTTAATACCTATGCGTTCGCTTTCCTCCACCTACAAACTGATTCCAGCTGTGTCAATGATGGGGACCAATTAAAACTTTTTACAATTGTAGGACAAAAATCCATTTAAAATGTAAGTTTGAGCAATCGATTCTCTGTAAAGAAGAAAATATTAATTAAACACTATAATTTTATTGTTTAAATATATGCATCTATGTAATAGTATACAGACGTGTGAGTCCAAATTGATTGTATTAATTGTGAGAATAATAATTATTTAAATATTACTTTTATTTGTAAATAAAATCAATTATTACAAGAACTTATACAAAAATGTTACATATATGTTTCTTTTATCTTCTATATTTATGTTATACAAAATAGGAAAATGATTGTTTTTTTTTCCGTCCAATAATTCAATACTAAATAAAATAATATGATAAAAGTTTACTCTTCTCTAAAGTTAAAATTATTATAACTCAATAGATCCTTGTGTAAAAGATACATACATTTTAGAGGAGTGAAAACATTCGTTTCAAAGTTTTACGAAGCTCCATTATCCGCGTAACTAAAATTGTTGGTCAAAATGAAATTTCTAGTTTTTACGTAAAAATTTCGACTCCTTAACCGGAAAATATTATCCCAGGGATAAAAAGCGTTCATTCACGCGTTTTCACTTGGCACTAAAATTCGCGTTGCGCAAAATGCGAGCGGTGAATCTTGCGCGGTTACGGAAAAAAGAGTCACGAGTATAGCCGATTCCCGTGCATTGGCTGGCTGGTAGCCAGTAGTGCTGTTACTCGCGCGTGAATCTGCACGCGATGTCACGAGGGTATGCTTGCGTATGAGTAAATTAAACGGGAGGGTAGTGATCGATGTCTTGTGTAGGAAGTAAACATTTATTTAGTAAATAGTTATCTACTAAGATTGCTTTTGTTTTAAAATGTTTATGTACAGATGAATATTTTCAGGTTTTTAATTTATAAAATGTTATATAACATATTTTAGGATAACAAAATATTATTACAAGTTAAACAAAGTATAGATTCAATGGGTATTTGGAAATATTAATATAACCTATTATTTTTTTATGATTGAATTCTACAAAAGTATTAATAAAATATAACTTAAAAATTAACAATTTTTTTCGTTTAATACTATTTAAATTATATTTTGTGTGTAATCGAATATTATTTAGAATATCAATTAACTATTTAAAATAAATATTAATTTCTGTACGTAAATCGTAAGTAAAACAAATTTTACGTCAATATAGGGGGATCATTAAATTTGTTGGTAAACAAAGTGTATGTATCATCATTAGTACAAATAATTTTAAGAAAATAGTAATGACGAATGGCAAAAATTTTACCGTATAATAACACGTGCTCAGACACTTGGAGGTTTATGTGCCAAAATCTGTGGCTTATCTTCACTTAGCAATCGTCATTTTAAAGTGATAAAAATAAACTCCTTTTTACTCAGCGGCTATATTGAAATATTTAGAAATAAGTACATACTTTGCGACTAATTTAAAATCTAAATTTAGATAGTAATCCGTAATATTCTTTGTATAATACGTATAATATATTCTATTAAAAAAAATGATAGTTAAAAATATTTGCTAAAAGAATTGTGTGTCGTTATAGGTGCGTATACTCAAAGTCTAACAGGAAATTTACAAAATCTGAAGTTAAACAATTTCTAAAACTATGAACGCAGGCTCATTCAATTAAAATTTTCCAATCCCGGAAAATTCTTTAAGAACATAACCCCCGGGATATTCTTTGAAAAATGGAAAAAGAATCCCTAAAATAGCAGCAAGGCATTGACCTCCTACTGGTTTTCAAAATCTGTGCATAATGACTCAAATCCCATTAAAATATCTGGTTAATGAAGAGAAATTCTAAGATACTGTGTATGTGCGAGAGAATGCGAGGAGCGTAGATGATACCTCTTCAGGGTAAACGGAAAACGGAGAAAGAGGGATGAAAAGCTCGGAGTATAGCGACGACGACGACGACGACGACCACTCGGAATTCAATTTATCTGAAATCCTAGAAGAGCCACCGCAGAGCAAAGTAGCTTTTGTGTCTACGTCGTTGATGAACTTGGCTTATGTGCGTGGCAGATTAATGCTCCTGCGGTCATTATAATTGTAGCTTTGAATGAATTTATTGGATTCACTCGGGTACCATGTGTATATACCATCCAGTTTTAAGAATCATTGTTGTTTTCTTAATAAATTGTAGTAATTAAAAATGAACTCACTTTACCGCGCATAACAATAAACGTATTTGTATATTTATTTCGAATTCGACTTTTCTCATAAGCAAATTTATTTATTCTCGTGAATCTTCGTACGGGTATTCAACGTCTTCTCAAGAGAGTGGTCTTTATTTCGTGAAAATCTTTTTAATATTTCGTGTGCTACAAAGAAAAGCGAGGATCACTTATAGTGCTTGAAAAATATTGCTTAATTTGTTAAAAGAAAAACATTTTGTTCTTTTTAAATTCGTATATTTTCGTCTAATGTCCCAAAAAACATTTGGTCATTCGAACACCTATCGGTTTTCTCTCAACCTCAAGTCTAAACTAGAGACTTCGAGTAGACTCTGTGCGTCACGTGTGTGAGCGTAGAGAACGCATCATTAGCGGGACTATCATTAGCCAGCAAGGCCGGACACGAGGCTTTCGAAGCCAGGGCCGGATCAACCGCCTTTCTGTAAACTCCAATCCTTTTTTTTCTTTTTCTCTCTCTCTCTCTCTCTCTCCTTGTCTCTCTATGGTGTCTCTTCGCGAGGATCACAAGAAATCGAAATGCTACTTAACTACATTTCTTTTTTGCCCAACTCGGTAGGGCGCCAATTTGTTCAATTAATTATACTAAATCATTCTATTTTATTAATGATTTTGGGAATTAGTTATTATATGTGATTTATTAGCAATTTATTTTCGTTTCCATTTAGCTACTTTGATTGATGGTGTCGTTACTTATTTACAATACTGCTCAATTTAAGAAAATAATTGTGAGATATGTAATAATTAAAATAATCGTTTTTTATATAATTAATAGAACCTATTAAATACGACTTAGATTTGATACCGAAGTATGGTAGGAGATTAACGTGAAGTATATATCGTTGGATCTATTTGTAAATGTGAACTGGAACATTTTCTTTAATTGTGAAATAAATCTGTAGAAACGGAAAACTTGCTTTAGTATATATTTATATATAGAGAATTTTTCCGCAGGATAAAATAATGTTAGACTCGATTGATCCGACTGTTTCACATTCCTTTCCAATAAAAATTTTTTGCAACTATTATTCTTTGTTGACTCAATTTATCAGTTTTCGAAATCACGTTGATGAAAACTCAATTAGAATAAGAATCTAAATAAGTATTACCTTGAATCAGTTTACTTTTACAGTAATATTTTATAAAAAAGTCACTTGGTTTTACACGTGAAATTGTTTTAAACAAAGTATAGCCATTTATTTATCACGCGATCTTAACCACACTAACATATCGTACAGAACATTTACAAAATTAATGTTGTACATCTGTAACATAAATTGATTTTTTATCTAAATTTTTATTTATTAGATTTAAATTTATCTAAAGTATTTTTCATTTGAATTAACACAAGGCTCTGAGAAAAAAGAGATGTTTATCTGAAATTAAAAAAATTTATAAGGTAGAAACTACTAAAACCACTAATTACAGTTAGCATTAGTTGTGTTCACTAATCCTAACTTAAACAAACATTAACAACGCTTACGTCACAGTCACAAAAAAGACAATTTATTTACGGTTTAACAACGACCAGTAAAAAAAGACCAAAGCACATCTAACAAAACAGTGTAAGCTTTCGAAAACAAAATGTACATTCATACAAAACATTATGAAATATAGTTTAATACAGTTTCTTGGGTTGATAATTCATCGGTGGTAGTTTGCGGTTCATCCGACGGTTCTTCAGGTGGAGGGCTTTTTGATACTGATCGATCGCGCGTCTCCATACTTGATTGTGGCATGTACTCATTCTTGTCTTCGGTTACGTTCCGGCTTGATCTACGATAAAGAGGATTATGTCATTTATCATTTTCTATTTCATTTCTAATTCATTTTTAAGAAATTTAAAAATTCGATATTAAAAATGATACATCAGTGATAACTAGTATTTTAGTTATCTTACTAGTAATTTAGTAGTATTTTAGTTTTAAATACATGCACAATTGTACATAAAAATTTTAATGGATATGTAATTTTAAAAGTTTTATAAGTAATAATCTGGAATAAACTAGCTGAAGTGATGGAATAAGACGTAAATTAAAAGCTTCAATTAATTTTATGAGACTTTTTCATTTATGTGGGAAGATATCTAGAGGCACATCTAGTGTCAATTGCGATCTATTTACGTTTTACTTTTGAAACTTCCGACAATATTTTTCTTTTCTATGTTGCGCAATATATAATAATTAAAATTACAAATAAAACTAAAAACATAAAAATTAAAAAAAAAGTAATCTAGTGTAATCGTTAAATTAAAAAAGAAACGCATACTGAATTATTCAGTTAATTAGTTATTTAAAAAAACAAAACCAAAAAATTTCTATAAAATTGAATACATTAACAGACTCAAATAAAATACCACCATAAGTCAAGAAACACGCCCCCAAAGAAACTAAAACTCAACCCCTCTATTAAACTCGTGAAAAATCTCCGCCTACTCTTCGTCACCTCGTACGAAACCCAAACCCTAAAATCCATAATTCAGCCCCTCCTATTCAAATCGTAAAATGTATATATATATATATATATATATACATCTACGTTTATTATAATATTAAATTATATTACAGGATTTATGTAATATATATATATTTATAATACTATAAAATTATATAATTACTACTTTAAAATTTTAATAATTAATTGAATTATTTTATTGGTTGAATATGTACCTTGGACGTCTTCCTTGCGTCTTATTGGGGATCCCCTTATCCAAAGATTTATGTAATTTGTGAACCTTTGCATGATCTTCTATCCGACCTTTGCGTTTCAATTTCTCACGCAAAGATTTAGGTTGTAAACCTCTTGAAACATTTTGACGCATATTTTTTCTACACGAGTGACATTCTGTTACTTCTGAATTTTTGATTACCGGTATGTTATGATCGCATGTTACATAACCTCTGAAAATAAAACTGAATTAATAAGTACTTTGTAAATACATGATTCATAACACATTTTCAAAGATTTTTTAAATATTAAAATTTAAATTATTTTATATTAATTCCAAATTTACAATAAAATCGTATATCGAATCTATTAAAATGACCCCGCAAAAAGGATGTAATATTTACTAAGAATGTTTTATAACCATCAAGAATTTAAGAAATTAATTTAAAATTAAAATTATTTTATTTTAAATCTGTACTTCTGTGTATATCTTGTATTTAATAATAACATGTTATTTTATGTGTACAGTAAATTAAAAAAAACTAGGTCAGTTTGTTATGTTGTATATACAAAATTAAACCTCCTATTGCTAATTGCAAATTTTTAGAGTGTTTCTAATTTATTGAGGGATTAGCGCGATACATTTATATGAATTCGCATGATCGGTTTGATTACCGTACACTTCTACGACTTCCTTGAATGTGAATAAGACGCGAAGAGAGTATGAGCTTCTACAGCTTTAAGTATTTAATCACTAAATTGATTAGATTATTACTTTTCTATTTACGTAGTATAGTCATTAAATTATAATTACAATTATATATACATTATACATATATATATAATTATTAAAATATCTGCTTACTTTTTCATTCTACGGAGTATACCATAATTTACTCCACGTCGTATAGCCTGCTGGATTTGTCGGCGTAAATCAGGCCCAGTTGTATATCTTTTACTTAAATAATCTACGATTTGAGAGGTTGTGGACGCGTGTGATGCTTGAATCCGCCTGATCGCATTTACAACTAACGCTTCGAATTTTGTCTTTCTCGGCATTACGATGCCGATTGAATTTACGCCTTAGGTTTACTATTTTCCTTTTTCCCTTTAGCAAATCCAGATGACAATACAAACCTGGCAATGTCGAACTGATATAAACTTTTTGTTTGGTTATTGGTTGGATCGCGTCTAATAAACAAAGGTCGATCGGGTGTCGTAGTAACGATCGGCAATTTTCCCCCTACACTTTGTCTGTTTCATTTCAAATATTTGTAAAGTGTATTATGCATAATTATGTCAAAAAATTAATGTGATTTCATCAAGATTAAATACCTTACAAACATACATTTACGTGGACGATTTGAAAGATACGAAAAATATTGAAATATTATTGTTAATGATTTTTAAGATATTTGTAAGTAAATACTTTTTTATTGTTTACCATACAAAATTATAAATTATGTCTTTCGTAAAGTTTATTAACATATAATAACGATACTTTATAGTCTTTTGTTAATTAATTTTATAGTTTCAATTTCAATATAATTTTTGTAAAAATACACGATACGAAATAAATTGTAATAAATAAATGTCCCTTTGTTAAAAATAATAATAATCCCATCTTAATCAATGTAAATATGTTATGTCACATAAAGGTTTTTTCCTTACTGAATACACCTCACATAATATTTTATTTTATTTATTTTATACACCTAAATTTAACGTAATAAATACTTTCGTATTTCGACTTTGAAAATTCGGTTCATCTACGACAAAATAAAAGTAACCTGAATAATTTTTTAAAAACATATAAAGAAAAAGTGACTTTATAATTCGGAAAATAATCGAAAAACATAGATGTAGGATAACATATTGTACAATGTAAACGTCAACAAGTTTTTTAAATTTCTTAAACATGAACCATAACTCTCCAATTGAACGAACACTTATAACTACAATAAATTTCCAAAGTGTTTAGTAGGTCACACCAAAACAGTGTCAAATATATAATCCTAATGCATTAATTATAGAGTATTTTTATAGTAAAATCAAATTAAAATGGGACAAAAATATCAGAGGATGAAAGGGAAGCTAGTTCTGTACATATTAATATAGCCCCATAGGAATAACAATGTTGGGGTGTACCGAGTCTATCTCTTAAGAGAGACAGGGAGAAAGAGAGAGAGAGAGAGAGAGATTGATTGAAAAGTATTTATTAGTGCCTAGGTCATATTTAACCTTAAGGCACAGGATCAATATTATTCATACAATATATATATATATAATTTGATAACATAAGAAAAAAAAAACATATAATAAAGAATGGTAGACGAAGCATAACAATCAGTCGCTCGTAACTCGCAATATACATTCCATATTCGTATAACAGATGATAATATAATGAAAACAATATAAAATACAATATAATAAAATATAAAATATAATTACCGCGAAAATTTAGGTTTAACTATTAATCTATTGTAACCTGATTTAATCAACCTACACTGATCTGATCGCCGCTCCTAATCAAATAATTATACAACCTAATCTTGAACAATTTAACATTAGTGCTCAATCGTATTTCAGAAGGTAATGAGTCCCACAAGTTCATAGCTTGAATGGTGAAGGACTTTTGGTATGTAGTAGTAGTAGCTAATGGGCGCTCGAAGCAAGAGTACTGAATACGCGCTGATCGACGAGCTTCATTACTAGGCGGAGGTAACAATTCAAAGATATAACTGGGCTTTTGTTTGGTTAAGGTTTGGTATGTTAGCAAGCCAAGGAAATATTGTCGTCTAGTATCAACGGGTAACCAATTTAATTTTTCATAGTAAGACTGTAATCTAACATCTTTTTTTAACCTAAAAATATACCGTACACATGTATTAAGCAAACGTTGAAGCTTTAAATTTAAGTATTCTGGAAGGTCATTGTAAACCACAGAAACATAATCAAAATGGGGAAGAATAAGTGATGTGACTAACTTCTTTCTTATCTTGAAGGATAAGAAGTTGCCTCTGTTACGAAGCTTATGTAGGACTCCATGGACTCGTGATGTAATGTGTGCTACATGAGAATTCCACTGTAAGTTCTCATTAATAATTAGGCCTAAATTACGAACAGAATTAACTAATTGGATTTCCTGATTATCAATTACAATAGGTAGTAATGCATTCTTATCAATGAATCTTAATTGCTGGACAGAACCTATTAGCAAGGCTTTGGTTTTGGCAACATTCAGTTTAAGACCGTGAGTCTGAGCCCAATTTACTACGCATTCACCGTCCTGAATCAACCCATGGATTGCCAAATTACACTCATTCGGTTTGGCATGTATATATAGCTGAAAATCGTCAGCAAATAGCATACCACGAGAGTATAATAACACATTAACTAACGAATTAATAAATATTAGAAAAATAATAGGTCCAGGCGTTGAACCTTGAGGAACACCAGAAGAAGTTTCGACAAAATAAGATGTAGTACCATTTGATCCAAGAACGGCTTGGGAACGTCCAGTTAAATAAGAAAAAAACCACTCAATCACATCATCAGCGAAATTTAAATGTTTTAAAACTTTGAAAAGTTCTATGTGATTAATGGTATCAAATGCTTTACTAAAATCAAATAACAGTAGAAATGTGACCTGACCCTTTTCAATGGCTAACCGGATGTCCTCAGTTACTTTTAGTAAGGCAGTTTGCGTACTATAAGAACTACGAAAACCAGATTGGAGAGGCGTTAATATGTTGCAGGATTCAAGGTGCGATGTAATCTGCTGCGTAATCAGCCGATCAAACACCTTAGCAAAGTGAGGGAGATTAGCAATTGGGCGCGTATCCGAAGGTGTCAACGGTTTCGATATTTTGCTAACCGGAATAATTATAGCACGTTTCCATAATGTAGGATAGAGCCTAGACGATAAAGACAAGTTAAACAAAGTAGTTAAATGTGGGATTATAATAGGAAATACTTCTTTAAAGTATCCCAGGGAAAGTCCGTCTAGGCTATGACTTTTAGTCTTAGGCAAGCAAGATAACAAGGCATTACCAACTTGGTTTGGAGTAATCAGCGTAAACTCAAAAGGCGGTAATCTATGGTCAGTAGGCATCTTTAATATTTCTCTTAATAGTTCAGGGGAACAACCTGGATGGTGACGACTAACTGACGAGTAATACTGATTAAGTTCCTCAATAGAAAAGTATTTTGTAGGTGAATTATATACATTTCGGACAAGGCCTAACCTATTTAAAAGTCTCCAACATTGTGACTGATCAGTAGCATTTAACAATGATTTTTCATAGTATAAGTCACGTGCATTTTTTAAATCTCTTTTTAACTCTTTACGTAACAATTTATATTGGGTTAACATAACTAAATCGCGATGGCGTTTGGCTACCTTATATAAACGATTGCGACTTTTACATCGACTCTTTAGTTCAGGTGTCAACCAAGGAGCTGGACAGTGACGTACTTGTTTAGTTACAATTGGGGCCTGTTTATCAAGATTACTAATAAGAATATCACGTAGAGATGTTAGGTATAAATCTACAGATTTGAATTCTTTGCAAGTATCGAAAGTGGTAGCAAGATCAGAAGTGGTTGATGTCATAAAGAGAGAGGGAGAGAAGTGCTTAAAATCTCGAAAGGTGACCTCATTGTATTTTGGAACTAATGAAGATAACTTATAGTCAATGGAGATAAAGTCATGGCCATTAATAAAAGGATTTAGTGATTGCTTTGTCGAAAGAATCTTTTCACTTGAATCAACAAGGATCACATCCAACCACGTACTAGAATCCACCCTATGATGAGTTGCTTTAAAGGGTACTATGTAATAAGAATTTTCATAAATTAAGTCTCTAAGATGCTTACTATAATAATCGTCAACTAACAAATTCGAATTCAGGTCCCCAGCTATAATCACATTTTCATATAAATGAGAATAATCTTGGATTGTGCTGAAGAATTTAGTTAAGACATGACCTTTAGGCCTTCTGTAACATGAAACAAGCAAAATTTTTATGTTGTTTAAAGCTACTTCAAGTATTAAAAATTCAGTTTCGTTAAGATTATTGATTTGGGGAGAATGGAGGACCCTATATAGTAACCTATTTCGGATATAGAATGCTACTCCACCCCCTTGCATGAATTCACGCTTGCCAGTAACAGAAATAAGACCTCGGTCGTTACGCACTAGAGAGTAATTAGGTATATTATACGTAGAATCTGGTCTGTTTGGGGTTAGCCAAGATTCAGAAATAGATAAAATATCTAGATTTTCAATAATAAGTAATGATTCAATTTCAGCTAAATGATCTAATATCGAATTTGCATTTAATTGGGCTACACGTAACTTAGAAATACAGTGTGTGGGTAAGGTACCCTTTACATTAACAGATAGTCACATTAACTTGTCTAAATCAGATGCTGTAATAATCTGAATACGGTCAGACTTATCATCTTTACGCACAAAAATTTTTCCATCACGCGACCAAATATGCTTATAATTAAGCGGTTCGAGTTTACTTTTTGCTAGTAGACGCAGTTCATGGATGGGTGCCGGTAACATCTCATATAGGCTAAGCTGTTTGTCAGCAAGATCACCCGAGTTATCGACTAGCTGGTAATATTTAATAATTCCAAATTTACGCTTACATTCCAATACATAATTGCGTACATCTGTAGACTTAAACCTAATAATGAAAGATTTGGTCGCTGAGTTATGAGCAGATGATCCTGAAGTTGAAGCAACATTATTTGTAACAGGCGCAAAAGGGCGTATATCAAGAATATCACCACCCAGATTTTCCAGTTTAAGTAAAACAAGAATTTTATTGGTAAGTTCATTAAATGAAATTTGGCAAGTAGAAGGAATACCAGTAACCCGAAGTTGTGTGTTGGAAGATGCATTTGCATATAATTCCTTAAGCTGTTGTATCTCTGCACGTAAAACGTAAAACAGCATTTTCACTCTCCAAATTAGACATACGATTACTAAATGATTCGAAACTGCTATCAAGCTTTTCGAGCTTCTCTTTAATAAAATTGGAATCAGCTTTAGAACTGCTGAATAAAAAAGCAGTTTGCTGAGACTGTGATAGAGAATGCCAATCACTGGGCAAATCCATGCTACTTAGATGATTGTCAACAAAAGAGTGATCAAGAGAGTTACTTAAAGAAGAGTTCAAGGAACAATTTAGATTGCGCGCAGCATCAAAAGTAAATTGACGAGCTGCAACTGATGAAGTCGAAGCAAAGTTAACACTAGTATTAATTAAATATTGCGACTTAAGTACAGGTTCACTTAAACACGTATTACAGCAGAGATCGCTCGGCTTATTTTTTAAAAATAGCTTAACGCAGCCTGGATGAAAATGCTTATCACATGAATTGCAAACTAAAATAAAAGTCGAAATAGGCTTAGTACATCTGGCACATTTGATTACATTCGTTTTAGAGTGATCACTCATTAGAAATCTCTCCTGTGACAACCTAATATAAAAGTATTGACAAACGTAAAATTAGATAAAATCAATTTTGTTAACATTAAGGAAGTGAGAGTTAACATTAAGGAAGAGAGAGAGAGAGAGAGCGCATAAATTTCGCCTCGACACTCGGACTTGGGTGCTTACGGGTTTATCTATAGACTCGCCACTGGTCTTGCGCTTCCGCTTAGCCGCATCATCATCGCTGTTGTATTTATAGGATTCCGCACTTGTGCTCTCTTTATCCTCTATTTTCTTCCTACCGACCGATTCTATACGTCTTTTCGCCTTTTCCTTATACCGCATCATCAATTCTTCAATTTTCCTAAGTTGAAAGATTATATATATAG
Source organism: Theocolax elegans (assembly GCA_026168455.1). NCBI lineage: Eukaryota > Metazoa > Arthropoda > Insecta > Hymenoptera > Cerocephalidae > Theocolax > Theocolax elegans. The sequence goes on along the minus strand of CM047425.1, from coordinate 13,650,854 downwards.
GTATACACATTTTTAAGTCTATCGAAACTACATATGCGTACACCTGCGATATTACAATGTACAATCAATCAAATCTTCAATAATTTGTCCAGCGATTTTTTGTCAATCTGTATTCTTGATTTTTATATTATAACTCAATCGTGTATTTAAATAATGATATATTTCCTATATTATCAACCAATGATTTTTATCAGTTAGAAGATTGTACACTTTTTGTATATTATATCGCTTACACAAACTTTCCTTGAACCTATAACATTTTTTCATTCATGTATAGGTATATATATAAATCTGACATCACTTTGTTTCCAAATAAAGTCAATTCCCACGAATAATTGGTGTGTGTGTGCGTGCGTGTGTGTTTTTGTGTGTGTACATGTATGAGTATATGTATACATATTTCCAGACACAACAACAAAAGATTTGAATGAAGAAATCTTTCGGTATATTCCATTCTTATATACTTGGAGGACGAATTATCTTGTGTAGAATTTTTCGCGTCTTCATCCCCTTCACGCATGTATATTGTAACCGATTAACCGCACACGCCTTTGGCTTATCTCGCGCCGCTCAAAGTTTACGTATATAAGAATCGAGCCTCTTCAACGATAAACGTTTTATCGTACGAAGTCCGAAAATTCGCATAAACTCGGCTTCTTGCACTTTAATTATATTTCATTTATTATTATAAATATATAGCTGGTTCTCGATCGTCATCGATCCGCCTAACTTGATGTATATTTTATCAACGTCGACTGTACGTATATATGTGTATACGCGTCGATTTTTTTAATATCGATCAGCTTCCCTTTTTTTAGGTCCGCGACGCTTTTTTGCGAGTTATTGGGGCATTGAGATTTGATATTGTATCGAGAGAATGAGAAGTGTATTTGTTAAAACTTTTTTTTTATTATTTCTTGGTTTTTATGTAGGTTTGAATGTTAAGATAAGAATCGTATTATTGTATATATATATTATTTTTATTATATTTCCTAGAACAATTATGGTGTAAAATAGTTACATATCGGGTTGGTGTACTATACCTTATATATACGTGCATGTAATATTGTTTTCTTTATTACTATTTACTTTTGTGGTAAGGAAAAACTTTGATATATTATAATTGATGAATATTATACATTCATACGCAAACTGTATGCATCAAAAGATGGTTTTCTATTCTATATAGCGCTACGGATTATTTTCCTTATAGTATACGTATATATATATAGGCACGTAGATCTTCCATGGCGTTTATTCAAATTAATTAGTCCGCACCTAATACCGCACCATTCATAACCATTCATTTTAGAGTTTATGAATTCAAATTATAGTTGTATAAATATAAACGAACATTAAATCATCATTTTCATTATCATCAATATACATACAAATCATTTAATCCCCCTTAATAGAATGATCAATATAAATGTTATAATTTAAAAAAAATCAAAAAGTACGTATGAAAGATGTATACATATATATTTACATTTTTTGCTCAAGTGATGGTCAGCTTTACAGAAACTGGATTGAACTTGTATTCTACTTAATTATATTAGTTGAACTAACACGAGCGTAGACTCTGCAAGTTAACGTTTCCTCCTAGATGACCGAGATATATTGTTCAAAATGAGAATACCAACTGTATACGTATATATACACGCAAAATTAACACTATTTTATTATAATTGAATTATAACGTGTATTTTTTTCGTACAATGAATGCACATTTATTTTTCGAAATTTTCACCAAAATCACTCGTGCGACCAAATAATATAGAAAATTCGTTCATTTGCTATGGTCGTTGACCTATTAACTGAAACACGTCAAATTCGAATGGCTCGTATATACCAATCAATAAACAAAGCAAATAATAAATAAAGTAAACAATCGAAAATCCTTGACATTTTATCTATATTTATAATAATGAAAAAAAAGACTGAAACGTAGCACGAAAATAAAGTGCACATACGTTATGTACACGTAGAACAAGCCAAACAAGTCGCTCTTAGCCTTTATTAACAATAGCGAGGATTCATTAATAAGTGAACGCTCGGCTCGTGACGCCTCTCCCGGCGTCGCTCGCCGTGACGTTCCGCATTGCGTTCGTACAAAGAACAAAAATAAAACGGCCTACCCAACTCTGCCCTACGTATGTACATCTACACACAAACTTTTACCAGCGTATCACGCACACGCACACCCAAACTCGCATGTACCGTGCTCCATATATACATATATATATATACTTCGCTTTCTTTGACGTCACGTGGACACATCGACTGATACATTAGTAAATATAGACGATTTCTATATGCCTCTTACGTTTTTTTGGCCTTCGCTTTATTTTTTTCTTTGACGTTCGAGGAGGTAAGAAGTGACGTTTTCGAAAAAAAAGACGCGGTATTTTGAAGAAGTCGTTTAAGTATCTCTTTAACCTAAAAAAAATTTTCTCTTAGTTTAACGAGGGGTATTTTTTGTATTTTTAACTTTTAAAACATTAGTGTGTCGAAGCACGTGCTTTAGAAGTACACTTCATATCGATCGGTAAGATGTTTCTTTGACTAACGAGTTAACATTTTTCTGTTTCAGGTAAGTTATCGACTGCGGGCACAGCAGAAAATCCATTTTTCCTCATTTTGTTGCCCGGAGGCGTCGTCTGGTTCCTTACCTATCGAGTGGCGCTACTTTCGTGCGGTTTTATTCGACTGCACGTTTACGCCGTTTTAATATTTTTAATATAACAAGTATTTAAAAACAATAACATTTTTTCACTATTAGATATATACAAAATAATTATTTATATTTAATTACACACATACATTCACTGCGTAAATTTAGTTTTAATAAATATTATTTAAAAACATAAATTATTTAAAAAGATAAATTTCTTAATTATAAATTAATATTCATAATGCTTTAGTACACGTAATAAAAATGATGGTTTTACGTTATATATAATAGTTTTATGTTTATAAAAAAGATATATTAATATATTTAAATCTTATTTAATTTTATACAAAATCTGTCTTTTTATCAAACTTTAATTGTGAATAGACCATTTAATTTGAGGAATTATTATTATTTTATACAAACAATTATTCTACACGAGCAAAATATTTTTTTTTATAGCTTTCTAAATTGCATAACAAAGACAAACAGTCTGATTCAGAAAAATTGCTATACAAATTTATTAAAATTTCATCAATTTATATTAATTTATATTATTATACTCTCGATTATACTTCTGTTAAATTTTGCCATTATGTATAGTTTTTTTTTATTTAAAGAGGTCTGTTCGCCCTTTACTATACAATTTTGTAAATTTCAAGAAAATATTGTTCTACGTGTAGTATTTATTTTCAAACAAACAATTTTGATCATACTTAATTTATTAGGATGATATAATGATCTACATAAACTGCATCGAAAAAAAAGAAAACGCTTAATAATAATGCGACAAGATTACATTGAAGAAATATAAATTGCAAAAGTGAAAATACGATTATTGCTTAACTGTTCCATTAGACTGCCACCAGACGGTCACGAACAAATCATCGAGTGTTAATTCATAATAATAAAGCGAGCAAATGCGTAAGCCTCCATCCTTTCGTGAGCTTCTTTCTAATCGCTCACTCACGAGTCACGGGAGAGAATATCGACGACGAGGACGCGAAACAGGTATCTTTACCTACATACTCTACCACTTTACCTTGAACTGTCTCGCGGTTAAGCGACGATAAAATATTCGCGCGTACGCTATTTATTATCCTGCGAAATCGGAAGATGCAGTTTCGTTTGACTATGTCTATGTATATATGTACATATAGAAAAAAAAATTTGTTAACTTATTATTTGCAAAATTTTAAATTCTTCAACTCAAGGTTATTTTTTAAAATTTCTTTAATGTTAATTAACTAATCGTTTTTCTATTTCATATACGAAATATAAATACTCAGGGTAACCAACGTACACATCTTAATAGAGTTTCGTACCTTATGATTGTTTAAAACACGTGCGGTTAAGTACTATTTTTCTTCAGAGTTTTGTTTCCTGAAAACCTATTTTAAAATTTAAAATAATAACTTTACATTCAAAGTTATTTACGAAGTCTTTTTCTTTAAATTATATGCAAGATAATCAGTTTTTCTAAGGACTTTTATCGTAATACACTCGGTACTTGCTACTTGTAAAAAACATATTTAAATAATACATTTTTATTGCACTTTCATGTTTTAGCATGTAAATGCAGTTAAATATATTTACACTGCGTGCACATATAGTGTATATCTACCACGTGCTCTGATCACAATAATAATCACAATAATAATAATCACAATAGTAATTATATTAATGAGATATATTATTAATAAAAATATTAAATTAATCAAAGTAAATATTCTCTACAATTATGTTTCTTTTTTATTGAACATTATACATCTCACCTCTAAAAGTAATAAATTTAATTAGTTAGCAAATGTATAATCGAAACATCATCTTCATCGATGATCGGTAAATTGGCGAAGGTGAAGGTAATAATTTCACACTGTGTACCGTAAAAAAATTTATGTTCATACTACTGTAGAAACATCATTAACTGCACCGCTGCAACATCTTATCTAAGATACGACTGACTTTTCCGAGCCTTGAAATTTCATTTGAAATATCCCCTCTACCCTATATAAAATTATCGACCGAGTTGTCTATTGCAATTTGACCTACAAGCTAATTAAACACGTACAATTAAACGAAACACTTGTGCTATTTTAAATTAATATTGCAATATTTATAATATCATGGTTCTTCCAATATTTCATTATAGAACGATAAAGAACGTTAATTAAATTCTAATTCTTTTTTATTTTATATTTTTGAAAAGAAAAAGGAAAAAAGCTTTAATAAGTCTTCTCAATAAAGTGCCAAGTTCTATTCCATCAGAGGGGTTATTTTGATGGAAAACTTACCGATTCTAAGAAACTCATTCTTTGTCGAGCTATTGCGGCACTTTTCATGTCATCAATGTGTTCTTTTATTAAACGGGAAATGAAAATGTACCGTCGGTGCATTTATAAAAATTATTTTAATTAACGAAGGAAACGATGCGTTGGTTATGCTAAATGTGCTCGTTCGTACCAAGTTTAAGAAAGTTATTAATTTACTGCATTTAACGTATTAAATGCTTCACTATTAAATTAGTGTACACACACGTATTTAAAAAAGTCGCAATATAAGAAATGTTTTATCGACATTACATTGTAAGTAATAATCGTGTATGTTGTAATATTGAAAACGTTACTATTGATACTATATTCATTTGCGTTCTTAATAACAAATAATTACATAAAGTGCTAAACATTGTTGCGAAAAATAAAAAGTATGTATATATTTATAGATACTGAAAATTCAATTTAATAAATGTATACACGTATATGCAACCACGTGGTTAGCAAATATTTTGCTCCCAAGTTGCGCGCAATTCGAGATCGAGGAGCATTTACAAAATCGCACATGCAACTCATCAATCCGTGTCTCGGTCAATCGCATATACGCGAGGTATACGCACGAATCTGTGCGCGCGATCAGTCGCTACGTGGGATTAGAATATTGTACGAGTGATTAGCGCGTGCTGATATAACGTTAATGCCGAGTAACTTTTAACTTATCGATTATTATCACTTGATTCTAAACAATTTGCCTTTCGTTAACTGTAAGATATATCTGTTTATTTTTTTACTTTTACATGATGTGTTATTTATTACGTCGGTTTAGCATGTATCAAACTTAAATTTTAATTTTAATTTTAACGAGTATCATACGAAATATATACAATTATAGAAGAAATTCTGCATACTAGCTAGACAAATATTCAACAACGCTATCTTTTAAAAACGATATGTGTATATAAATGTATGTATACGTGTGTTAAAATATCCTAATATAGTAAAAAGTCAAAAAGAAACGCTCTCATACGAGACAAACTATTATCCATGCATTGTTACTTTTTGTATAAAATTCTTAACAAAAATGACAACGTCCGATACTCCACTTTTTTATCCTGCAAAATTTGGATAATTTTGTTTCTGCATGTATGTTGGATTGAAAAAAATTATTCTATTAAAAATTAATGTATATTGTTTAATATATATTAAACAATACATATATAAATCGTGTTACTATAATATATATATATATACATTCTTAATAAGTATCTTCCTCCGTGTACATCTCAATTCCACAATAATACTGAAAAAAAGCAAGAAGAATTAAATTATTCGACTTTTCGAAATAAATGTCTTTATAACGTATATAAAAGAAAGAGAAAAAAATGCTACTTTCCGAGATATTAATTCAATTAGATAAATCAGTCGTTAAGATACCTCAGGAGCTAAGAATTCCTCGTTGAAAAAATATGTCACAGGTTATGCGCATCTAGATAAGCGAGATACAGCGACAATACCTATTATAAATAAAGTTGTTAAGGTTTGAAAATGATCGCTGGTACTTGCGGAATCCACGGATTCGCGTAATCCACGTGCGCGTTTTCACGATTAATTGTATTTAAAGCTTTATACTTCGCATGATTCGTTGAGTATTTATACGTTTAAATGTGTGTTGGTAAGACTATTTACTTTCACTAGTAAAACCGTGTTTATTACATAGCTCAAAGATGATATTAACTGATATTGTTTATATATCTGATGTTACAAGATAATTTGTAATATTATTATTTGTAATTTATATTTAAAAGTGACGGATTTTTAAAATTCATCTTTATTCTTATATATTCATTTTTGTAACTATGATTCATTATTGTAATATTTTGCATAGAGTTCGAAGAACACATTATGTTTTTTTTAAGAACATGAAAATAGCAAGTATTATTGTACATCTTTAACATGATGTCGTAGTAAATTTTATCCGAACATTGTTACAATGAATCAAATAATTTGCCAGATTGTTAGCAGGGTAAGTGCTTGATCTCTGGGAAATTCATTATCCTAGGACCGTAAGTTTTTGTTCACACACACAATTGTTCACAAAGATGTATACGTGTCTCAAGAAGTGTAACGTAGAAAGAGCTTTGTACAAATGGAAAAAATTAAATTAAATTAAATACCAGCTTAATTTTAGATTTTGTTTATTTAAGTACCTTAAACTATAAATCAAGTCAAGTAATAAATTTAAAATTAACTTTTAATTTGTACAATATTTTCTAACAATTAAAGATTAAATTTAAAGTTAATTATAACCTGATTATAATTTCGATTTGTATATCTTTATAGTTCTTGAGAAATATTTTTGTCTCTATAAACTTTCTATAAAAATAATCTTTCAAATTAACATCTATGAATTAATAGTTTATTAAATGTCAATAGTTGAATCATGCATGAAAATAATCACATAGAATTTAATTTAATTGTATTTTTGTTCTGCCGGTTCTAAATAAATAAAATAAACATTAACGATTTCGTCGGAAAAATGTTGGTGCAAGCACTTAGAAAAATATGTAACCTTCCCTCTATCGCAAAATTGTTAGTATACCCGTAAGAGAGCAATAGATTTATGCTTTCCGTCGTTATATATCATTCGTTTAAATCCTCTGTTATTTTCTTCTATACATTGTGTTACCGTGTTGGCAAGTGCCAAAAGTTTAGATAGTGCGCGATTGTTTCAACTGGTCTTTGTTATAGCCTTTAAATTAATGAGTAGACTATTTTACACTTAAATAATTAAGTGTTAACTTATATATTTCTGAAAATTTTCATATTGTATTACATTGTTATAAATAGTCTATTTTATTTGAATACGTGCGATGAATAGTTCATTTATTATTTAGTTATGTTTTTCTCTATACAACAATTTAAATTCCGTATTAAATTAATTGTTAAATCCAAGCAATAGCGAAATATGAATAATATTACAAACTCTCATATCGATTTAAATGATTAAAGTAAAAATTATTAACGGATAGCTTGGCTAAAACCAACTACAATAAAAAAAGCAGAAGTAAAAAGAATAATAAGACAAAAATCCTTCTCACGGTAGGAAAGAGCTTGAAACAAAAAGAAATCTAATTAATCCCGAAACAGTCTAGGTAATATAGTGAAACAAATTGATCCTAAATATATAATTATCGCAATAATGCGTTCGCCGAAAGCCAACGTGACACAAAAGATCAAAACTCATGATGATCATTGTTTTTGTATAGGTATAAAACGACAACGCGATTCTTACTAAAGTACAAGAAACGACAAGCTACATCGGATATGAAAAATATCCATACTCAATAAAAGTGTACCAGTCGAAGGGATACGTATATCGACCTAAAATTCAACTAGATACACGTAGATAGATAGATAAAAGGCACGCGTTTAGAAGAAGCAGGCGAGCGTTACGAAAATTCGTAGCGCGAGCTCGTTCTGGTTTTTCCGCGTGTGTATGCGTCGAGTCTCTGTGAATGCGACAAGGACACCGGACACGATGCACACACCCACAACGAATGGCTACGCGCTTTCCCACGTATATCGTCGTAGCTTTACCTGACGCCACGTTTCTGCGTCTCCCTCCCTATATTTTTTTTACAATGCACTTTCCGATGCGCAGTTTTTTTTTGCGCTCAGCGATTTTCCGAGCAATCGGATGTGATCTTTGAATATTAAATTGACTCTTGAAATTTAAGGTTTGACGTCGATTTATTTGTGGACGTGCTTTAAGGTTATTTAGAGTTTTTAATGTTTCAATGACTGTAGCGCTGATCGTTTAATAATTTTATTTTTATCCTTTTGTATACAATAATTGTGCGTAACTATTATGGAAAGAATTTTAAGTTCATGGTTGTTTACAAAAGTTCATATCGACATACATTTACATACTAAGTTTATTGATAAATTGGAATTTCGTTACGAAACCTCAAATCATTTTCAATAATGGTCGCTAAGCCCATTTTCTCAATATCAGTCAATCGCGTTTAGTGAGATGTAAACCAATTTTTCTCGTGTAATTTCCATTATAACTATATTTATAAGCAATAGGTATCTGAACGCGTTCGGAGTGTCAAATTTTGATCAAAATATACGTAAAATCGTCGTAAGAATAAAAAAGCGTATCAACGCAGTGCAAGCGAAATTCCATTTCCTTATAGTATGAAAAACTTGAGAACAGCTGTGTGGAGTATGGCAAGTGAAGCTGTATATCGTCGAGCATCTATCCGTTTAATTGGCAGACATTCATGAAACTCGCGCGCGATTGAATGAGCCTGGAAGGTTACGCAATGACGACACCACTGCCGGTTCACACTGAACTACGTCGGCGTATTGTCTGCCCGATAATTGCCATCATCTCGGCCACATTTTTCATTCCCATTTTCCCCTGGCCTAATGTTGGATCGCTATCTCCACTGCTGACTTTATTTAAGATATGGTTTTTGAACACAATTATAAAAAATGTCACTCTATCGTGACTTATATACCATAAAAAAAGCAAAAAAAAATGTATTTACCTATATTGATTCATCTTATCAATCAAACAAATTCCATAAGAGCACAAGTATACACCTGACAGTTTTATCCCACGTGAAATGAGTCCAACGCATGCGGATTAGGTTGCATTCTAAACATATATACGCAATGCTGTATCCGATGTCCTTGATAGGAACCCCCCGCGTAATTTCTTTTTCTTTTTTTTTCACAGCGCTTATAATATTATACACACTGATGTATGTACCTATAATCCTGTCTCTGTCTCTCCCTTCGGCATGAAGTTATGCGACTGCTCTGAGTTTTTGCATAATTCGTATTTTCTCATTGTAAAACGTCTGGGTGGAGTATTCGTTTAGTGCACTACGGTATATCATTAAACGTGATGAATGAAATGATGCTTAATTGACAATGTTTATATATTTTTTGTTGAGTGATGCAATTTATTTTCGTATAACAGTAAACGAGGAAATGGTAGTAATGTAAATAAAAAATTTAACCAACTTTTATGTACATTATTTTTTAAAACATATTTGAATTAGCGGGCATTTATTATCGCAAGATACGTTACTACATTTCGTTTCTACGGTGTATTAAAAAATAAACTAATATAATAAACAGTTTTAACAAATATAAGCAAAATATAAACAATTCGATTCAATAGCTGCTTCATTCTTGAATATCTACTTTTAATTCCAATTCTTTTATTCTCACGTTATTTTTTTTTCTAATAGATACACACCTAGTATTATACTTCATGGGCACAAATCCTAATGTTAGATGTGGATACAATATTTTTTTTTTCATTATAAAGAAGACAAACATTCATTTTGCAGTGAATAACAATAATCATTTATCATGATTCAGTCAAAGTAATGTTTAAGTACATTCAGTCGTAGAAAATAAGAAACATCCGTAACTATCATATATGTTTACGATGTGATGGCAAGCTGATGATAATCGACAGATTTTTCATTTTTTTTAAAATCAACGTTGTTTAGTGACATTTTAAAGTCGATCATCTTAAAAACTTTTTTTATGTTGTAAAAAATAAGAATAAATTTTAATTGACTTACATGGTAAAAATAATAGTAATAATAATAATAAATAAAGATAATAAATAATAAAAATTTATGGATTATTAACAATAAGTATGGAAAATTTAACTTGATTATTAGTTTGGTTAATTTAATTTTACAAATACGAATCGTAATATTTATTAACAATCTAGCTAGCTCACTATAAAATTTATCAAAATTAATAAACTAAAATCCGAAGACTATAGCTGGGAAAAAAATAGTTAGTCCTAATTACCCTATGTATCACAAATCATAAAATAAAAGATATTTTAAAACCGACAGATCCGGAAATACACGTACACAGGTATATACCCGATCGTCATAATCCACCACGTCGATTGGCTCAGTCGAGGGGGAGGAGGAACTTTAGAATCGAGGAGGAGGCGCACAGCCACGTGTTGCCTGCGCTCGTCCGCGCGAAAAAGGGTGGGGGTCATCGGAGGGTAGCCCACGCGCATGTGTACGTGGTGAGATCGCGTGGGTCGACACGTGAGTTTATTTTCTATGCGGCCTATATAAGCTTCCAAACTACGGTATATAGAAGCGCTCCGAACTCCTTCGTCCTGGAAATTTTCGATTATACATTTTTATACGTATGAAACTTGTACTCGATCTATTTTATTACTTTTTTAACTCTATTATCTACAAATTTACTTGAAACGTATTTTTAACAATTTTTCTCCAATAGATATAAAAATTCATTTATTCTACATTTATATTAAGAGGAAATATAATTATGAGTATAACGTATACCAGAGTGCAATTAATTTAAGTAACTTTTATTCAAATTAAAATTTATTACTTTCATATATATTACATTTTTATTAAAAAAAATTTTTTTTCAATTTATTCTACCCGTGAGATTGCATTAATCACTTTTTAATTATTTATGACTTTTGTTTCGACTAACGTGTCAAATGGTTAAAAACATTTAAAATATATTCTGAATTAAATTAAAGTAAAAGTTGACCAGTCTTCGGCTTGTCAGAGCAATCTAGCTCGATGTATCTGATGATGTTAATGAAATATTAATGCTATATTTAACGTAGCATTTAATTAAACATGCTTCAATGAATATTTTAATACGTGTATATATATCACTCTAATTTCATAAATAGAATAAACATCTTGATAAAATTGATTTTACTCCAATTAACTGTAGTGTTTATTTTTCGTTTGGTTTACAAAACGTTAAAAATATAATGTCGCTATACGATACGTGGATACAAAATTTTGATAGATATTGATACGGTTTTATCAAATAAGTGTATATATAAAATTCTACACTTCCATTAACTTTCATTAAAGGAAATGCGAACAGAAGAATTTAGAATTGAAATGGGGTTCGACTGGTTCACCCTTTTAGCAAACACTTATACACAGCTATCACTCTCAGGGATCGCAGTCTACCGAGATTTGTGCCCGACTTATGTCTGTTACAGATCCTCTATTTCTTTTTTCATTTCATTCCCAAATGAATACATTGAAAGAATCTTTTCTTTTTTACATATTTTAAAGATATTACATGTACTTAATATAATACAATTATACATATAGAATAATTTTACGCTTATTATATATTTAAGTTTCAACTTCAATAATTTTGATATGATGTATCATTGTTGTGAAATATTTCAAATTCAATTAACAAATTTTCTCCTTTCGTTTAATATTATAAACTTTACACTTATGCAGTCGCGCATCTTATTTTCTTATATTAACTGTCACTCAAACGCATTAAAATGTACGAATACGAATTAATGATTTGAATATTCAATATAGATATACACTAACTCACCAAACATCGAGCCAATAAATAAAAAGAATCTACATCATATCTACATCACACACACGTACACCGAAAAAAACAGAAATTTCAATTTTTTTTTCATCGTTTAATCTACACCTTGATCCATCAGTTATACATTTTCTAAACTAAATCAAAGGAAACTAAACTCGAAAAAGTCTTGTCACACAGTTTTCCTCGACGAAATCGTCGAACCGTATATACGTATACGCGACAATATATAAACTCGATCGAAGGCGACGGGATGAAATGCGAGGGAAAAAAAAATGGAGAATGCATACGTACATACGTAAAGGAGAGACGATGCCTGTCGCGAGTCAGATAAAGGCAAAAGCGTCGAGGCACGTCCGATTAAAATATAAATTGCCAACTGACCGTGTGGGTGTAGGAGCGCGCGTCCAAAGATAGGATTGACCTTTGATTGGTCCGATCGATCCTTACTTTTGTGCGCGTTAGGGTGACAACTTTCTTTTTAATTTTAATTTAAATTAGGATAATGGTTATATGTATAAGTGATAATGTTCATAAATCTTTAATGTACGTGTCTATATCACCGTTAGTTACACTTTTTTTTATAATAGATAACAGACTCGTTTTTAATTGTATATGCACATATAGTTAATTAATTAAAATAAAAAATCTTTGACTACTGACAATTTAGTATGTCCGTTATAATTAAATAAAATAAATAAAATATATCAGTAAAATTTATTCGAATGTTTATATAAGCATTGATTAAAATATTTTTACATAACTAATAAATAAACAAAATTATACTTTTTCCAAGTAGTATATAGTTATATAGATACAAACATTTGCATATATTTCTAATATAATTATTATTCAAATTTCATATCATCGATAATTATTCTTTTTATTAATTAAAAAGTTTTCGATTTATTAGCTTTGCTCGAGAAAACCAGTGCGCAAATGCAATAAACATAAAGAAGCCGGGGCGTATGTAAAGAAAAAAAGAAATAAAGATAAGGAAGAGACGTCGAAACCCCATATCGAAATGCACAAAGCCAAGTTGTACAGGCGTGGAGCTATATATTTTCTACACGTACAATATTCATCCGGGGTCCATCCGAAAGCGGGTCGATCGATTCGCAAGCAACAGCTTGGTGATGCGAGAGAAAGCGCGAGCGAAGTATATACGCCGATAAAACAGGAAGGCTATACGAAAGAAACCCTTGGCCGAGCTCGATGTTATTCGCGGCGCACGCAGCTTGAGTCGCGTGTCACGTGGCCGGAACCGTGCCCCCGTCGTCGATGCACGCGTTCCCCATTCTCTTCCGTGAAAAGCCCGCTTCTCCATATACCTTCGACGCGCAAACTCATTTGCTTCTCTTTCTACCGATGTATAGGTGTATATGCATACACGCACTTACCTATACACTCACATGCTTTCATACAGACGATTTTATACTTCGACACCAACTTTTTTGCCTTTCTTGGCTATTATTATCCTTATACCGTACAAAAATTGCTGCATTCAAAACTTTTTTAGTTTACGAGGTATGTATAAGATACGCGTAAGGATCCATACTTTTAATTTAATAAAATTTACTTGCTAATTTTAAATAAAATATAGCACGTGATGTAATACACTGCTCTTTTCATTTTATTTCGTTTACATTCTTTGCAATAAAATTGTTTTGCTCAATATACCTAGGTATAAATAAATATTGAATATTACTAAAAAATTATCATTTTACTTGTCTCATATTATATATAATACTATACTTCTATAATTAGTTTTAAATTTCGGAACAGGCAATATATTATTTTACAATGAAAAAATTACGTTTATAATAATTAATAAAACTTGCTCAATTTCGACTCCACGTTCGAGCAGTGTTTTAGTTTTAATATATAGATATACGTATCTAACTATATTTAAAATGGACATAAAATAAAAAGTAAATCGTGAATATATTGATTCCTAATGAAACGAAAGTGAAATAAAATAATAGGTAAACAACACCCCGATGAATACGGAAAGTGTAATGCAAGGAAGGTATATAGATATACGTATATACATATACATATATATATATATGTATATATAAAGCTCGTGTAGAGTGTCTCACCTGCTTGGATATTATTGGCGGTGCGCAGCCGAGCGCGTCTATGCAGACTCGGCCGCAAAGCCGTTCCCCTCCGAAAGTCGTCGCTTCCCTGACTTTCACCCGCGGCAGTAGCGGCAGCGGCGGCGAAACACCGGCACGCGTATCGCCAGAGATGCGGAATCGATTCGACGATGCGAAACTTCCGTGTTCCGCCGTCTACCGCATTTTCTCTCCCTCCGATTTTCTTTTATTTTCTTTTATTCTTTTTTCTTTCCTTTTCTTATATTTGACCGGTGTATTGTTACTACGAGAGTTTAGATTTCATTCGGGGGTCACCGGATACACATACCATTCGACGAACCTTTCGATTCAGCATATGTTTAATGTTTTATTTCATTTTTAACGATAATTGTAAGTAAAATATTGTGTTTTGGAAAAAAAAAATGTCGTATACAACGGTTACGACATAGTAGTAAACAAAATTATAGTTCAATTATTGAAAAATTGTTTCGGATATAACTTACGTAATAGTTAGACAATGTCTTTATACCTATTTATATTTTTGCTGATTCATATTAAGTATATACTGGGGCAAAGATTGATATTTTTTATACATGGATATCATATCGAAATAAAGATCATACAAACTATATGTAAAAGATAATATAACGAAAATTGAAAAATACGTTTTAGTTTTAACAATGTCATAAACAAGTTTCAGACACATATTTCTACGCAATGTGTTAAATGATTTTTCAAAAAAGTGAATGAACATTACCTTGTATAGCGGATAATTAAAGTCTTTCTACTGAATTAATATTTAAATATTTATACACTGACACGTACATTAACGCTTACGTCAATATAGTCGTACAAGTAAAATTCTTATAATTTGTTTTTCTGATTATTCTTTGAAATTAGTCATTAATTGATTAACATACATAAAACAAAAATTAGATCACTTTGATGCTTTGAACACATTGAGATGCGTACACAATGTTATCTTTTCACAAATTATTTATTTTCTATTTTTTACACAGAGAAATATAATTAAATTTTACTTCTCATCGAATATAATAGTAAAATAAAGATAGGTTTATATACCAGCAACGTCAATCTATACAACTTCACCCGTTTTAGAATTTCTTTGAATAGAAAAACCCGTTTCCATTTCTTTGCATCTTGCAGGATAACTATTCGTCTTTTCAGGATCTCCGTCTGTATTTTATATCACGTGGACCAAAGTATGAAAAACGTGACAATAACGATCACGTTGCTACCGATTATTTTATATAAATATATATACATTCAGAACCCTTTTTACGTTAAACAATTGTTTTATTTAAACTTTACCATCTAATCGATCACGGGTGCATTAAAATAGTCTCGTTCCATATATATATATATATATAATTTAATAAATTCTATTATTCATATATTACAATCACATGAATACATAACAATTACATAATCTGTATACGTTTTGTAATAATTTAAATATTTCTAGATTGTTAGTAAAAGTTCAATAAATGCTTAATCTTCTGTAACAATAAAACTTTCACATTCCGTTAATTAGTTAAATGTGTGTATGTGTATATATATATATATATATGAATGTATAATGAATACAGTATATATCATAGGTATCGTATCTACGTATATAGTCAAAACTTTAAACTCAAATTACCATAAATTTGTTTAATCTAAAAGTTTATTACAACTTGTAATGGAAATTTAATTTTACTATTCACATAAATTTAAATTGCACTTGAATGATTCTATTTAGCCGATTCATATAATTGTTGAAACTATAAATAATTTATACCGTAGAAATAGTTAAAATTATATCTTATTTAAACTATATATTACAAATATAGTGTAAAATGTTAAACATGTATTTTTCTCTTCAATTTATATATATGTGTATAATTAATTAATTGACATATAGAAGAGTATTTAGCTGGAAATATAAATTATATAGTTTTTATTTAACTGAATGATTCAACCTGTTAAATCAGGTTCGTTAAAAAAAAAATTATTCACCATATATTTGCATGAATGACAAAAAACAATTAGTGTTTAAATCAATAAATTATTGTATTTACTGAATCTCACTGGCAATACAATTTTCAATGGAACACTATAATAGTTTTTTTATACAATAAATATAGTTTAGTTCACCTGAATTTTTTGCCTTACACGTTATTTATACATAAATGAATAATATTCATAATAATGTGTATCTAACAACAACTACTTAATTATTAATCTGGAGTAATTAATTTTTTGTAACAGTCCGTACATACAATTACCGCAACGTTAATAATTAAATATCATATACTACTTAAAAATATTTCAGACAAAGTTTCTTTTCGGTGTAATAATTTGCTTTCGAGTCAAAATGATCCAATTCGTCTTACAAATGAATGTCTTGAGAGCAATGTATTTCACCTATCTATCACGATTAAATTAGACCTGATACTTTTCAAATCGCAATAATGTATCCAACGAATATACGAACGAATACCAGGTCGAAATTAAATGTATATAGTTTAACTGAGTTGACCACCTATTTTTTTCTATATATTTTATTTAAATATAGCAATATACTTTTAATTTTCTTTATCATCGAAGAGTATTTGCATTTCGCAATGTAGCAATCCTATTGTAGATATCAAAAACGATTTTTAGGAATATTTTTGAGATTTTTAAAAAAACTGGTAAGAAATGCAATCCTGAACGAAAAATTCAAACAATCGACGAATTGTTTGTTTTTATAGATTGTGGAGTCTAGTGCCGATTTTTCAGATGTTACGGGCCAATATTTCATTGGAGGGACGTTTACGGCGTCCGAGTACGTTGACCCGATCTATGCCATGGCTCGGTTAGTCGTGTACGCGCATTTGCTCGATCATTGTCATGCTTGACAATCTCGTAAAGGCGTTTCAAATCTCGAATCTCTCGATTTACGTTGATTCGTTCACTTTGTTCGTCTATGACTATTTATCAGTTTTACCCGTCTATCTTTCACATTTGATGTATATCATTTTGAGAAGTGACTATCGGTCTCACGTTTCCTCATTTTTGTTGAATCTTGATCATGCGTATGGTTTTTAAGTTTAAGTTTATCTACTAGATTTTACAAAACACTAATATGTTATTAATTTTAAAAGCAACATTATGTTATTCAAATTTTGTATCTGGTAGTAACGTTATTTTGTTGTGTACAAATATTTATGTATTACCATACCGGACACGAAGGAATTTTTGAGATTCGTTGTCCAGTTTGAAGAACAACTCAATTCGAAAGGGACAAAAAATAGGTATAATCATGTATGATAATGCATGATTAGATATTATTAGAGCCGATTAGATGCAAAGTTAATGTATGATAATTACTATACCTAAACCGTTTTTTTACGATAAACTAAAGTAGATGCGTAATTTTCCATTTCTCATATAGGAAACTTATAATACCTTTAAATTCTTATCATATTTATTTCTTTTTTTAGTGCATATTAGATTGATAAATAAAGTAAGTATTATGTAGAATCATTAAAGAATTATTCACTCGATGTATTTAAATAAAATTTCACTTATGCCTGACTGAATTCATCCCTTATCTTCTTCGTACACATATCTTATTTTTTTTTTAAACTTTTAAATCTTTACAGATTTATTAGCGGTACGTAGATCTTTAATTCTTAAAGAAGCCAACAAAATAATTTTTTATATTTAATTATATATTTATAAAAGTATTTAATATAATAAATTCAACTTTAATATTTTTAAATACATTACACATCTAACAGATAGGAAGCTCAAGTTAAATATTTTTTATGCAAACGGTATATACCAGTTTTTTCTTCTAAATATTATGCTACTCCGTGTTTTTATATAGACGAGTGCGTCAACATTGTTTTTCTTAAATGTTCTATTCATGAACAAAAATAGATCGCGAAATATTATCGATCGTTATAACTGTTCTCGTTGTTCATTATTTACTCGAATCCTATAGCTTATACAAATTAAAGAATAAGTACCTTACAAATAAAATAATTGTTGTTATAAAAGTATTGTATTATTTTAACGTGATAAAAGCAACGGTGTCGTTCGCTTCATCGAATTTTCTAATGATAAAAAGAAAAAATGATAAACAAGAAAAGAAAAAATATGTATAAAAGCTTTATAAATAAGAGTCGTCGTACCGAATTTTTAATTTGATCAAGTCGCAATTAAAGCGAAATAAATTCTTTTATTACGCGCTAGCAGTAACGAGCTTGTGATAAACATTCAAGGTGTAGCGCTTATACATGTATATACATTTAGATTCCCGGGTACATGCGAAGCATAAACAACCGAAGACTTCTTTATTCCTTCGGCTAATTAACGAGCGACAGCTCGAACGTCGCAAATCAAAGGACGATTCGCTCACAAGTCCTCGACTTTCGCGAAGCCCTACCCCCAAAGGATACCTTTCGCGTGTAATTTCTACGATAACTAGTAACTTACACTGACATCACTTTACTTTTTTTTATCTCTACGGTTTGAACGTGGGAATTCAACGTAGTTATTGGGATAGTCCACGTATAGGTAAGAATTGTTTATACGTATAGTTATACTTTTTTCTGTTTTCATTGTCAAAATTGTTTTTTTATTGTACATGAAATATGTATATTGATACGAGTAACTCAAGATAATGCCTTTGTTGGAGATTTAGTGAATTTTGGTTTTTATAAAGGGTTTGATCTAAGAGAGTCAAGATTAATCATGATTTAATTTACTCGGCGTTTAAAATGTTTGAATTTTTTTATTATAATTAATAAGATGTATCATTTATGTCGAAATATTTTAGTCTATGAATTTATTTTACAATGTTATTTTCAAAACAATTAATCTGGTGCATAAATCAACGTTATTTTTTTACACAGTAATAAATCAGGCCCGCACACTGAGAGAAAGGAATATTTGTCCTGAAAAAATGGTGCATTTATTAATAACGCGTAATAACTTATATTAAAGCCGTATTTCTTTAATAATAATAACTTTTAGTTGTTACCTATTTAAAAATTAATAGATTTTATGTTTCAACCTCTAAAACTAAATGACAAAATATTTAACTGTTATAAGTGACATCTCATCAAATAAATATTGCTTTCTCTCAGTTTACATATGAAAGTGAATTCATTGGTTTAATAAATATAGATATATATTTTTATTATAACTAAAAATACAAAAGTCTTTTCATAATTGAGTAAATAAAATTGTAAAAAATTAATATATAAGTAACAAATTTAACGTAATTTTAAAACGTATATATATATGCATAACCAGAAATTGATTATGTCGCGTTGTAAATTTTTACAGAAAATATAACTTACTAAGTTGTTACGTTACACAGCAAATTTAAGTGACATATTTACGTAATACCAAGGAATACCACCTCGATGTGACAAAATTTCGCGGGTTGGTTTCTTTTAGGATTGCACGGGGAAAAATTGTGGGATTGGAAAATTCAGCGTATCAGTATACAGTTTTACGTAACTTACAACTTTCTCGCGGAGTATCAAAAAATACCTTCTGTCGCTTGACCGAGAGTGTCATGTATGCGATTATTTACATAAAACTTAATATCCGCCTTAATTATTTAACGATAAGCTGTGTAGATGTCTACTAAAGTGCTAAAAATAGGTTTAGATTACTTCTAATTTTTCTATTTATTGGCTTCCGGCACGTTTTAACATAAATATTTTAGTATCGATAAATTTAAACATTTAATTAACTAGAAATTTATTAAATCAAATCAGATAACAATTATTTTCTTTTGCGTTCTTTTCTTAACTTTGTGTGTATGTTTTGGAGTTTAAATTTGGTTAATCAGGTATTTAGGTCTTAATTTTATTCTAACAGTTAGAACACGTAAGTAAAATTTAAAATATAAAATCATATACTTTTTTTTATCAATTAAACAAATTTTACGTAATTTATCTTTTTAATAATTAAACGTTATTTTATATATTTACGATATCGCATCCCCGTTTCCAAATTTTTCAATAAAAGAGGAACGAAAATGTTTAAACTAAATTATTTTATCGAAATTTTTTAATATTTATAATTTCATCGAAGAAGGCGATGAAAATCTGATTGAAAAAAGAATATTTGTTTCAACGCGCAAAACGAAGACTAGACTTTTAAACAGTCATCTGACAAAATACGATGACTTGTTTCTCCTTGTGTACCCTCAACGCGTAATTATCAATGATTTACACGTCAAGTCGTTCTCACCATACATAGGTACGATAAAGTCACAAGCGTTTATTGATTATCGTATTTTCATTTCTCAGTACACCGTCTTTTCGACCTCTTCTCCGATTACAACTTAGGAAGCTACACAACATCCAAAGAAGAATTTTTTTCAGTTTCACTTTTACATACAGTTGTTCAATAAAGTACAGATGCTCTTCCTGTATCCGGTATATTTTATGCTTGTAAATCTGTCAAGAATGACGTATACTTTTATTTAAGTAAAAGAAATTCCTTATAAGCAAAATTGAATGGAAAATGTTTAATTGGAAATTATATTAGCAGTAAGGTAATACTAATATACGTGCTTCTTCTAATGTTAATATTTTTAATTACAACGAAATATTAATTACTTATTTGTCAGTGATTCCATGTATGTCCTTTATCCTTTCTAGGCATTACTATTTCGTGAATGACTAAAATATTATATTTATTATTAGATACTTGTAGGATATACTGATAATATTTATTGATAATTTCTTGCGAGGATTTTCAATGTGTAAGAAATCGAAGAAAAGGTAAGAAATAAGAAGAAAAAGTGAAAATAAAAGCGTACTTCAATAGTCATGTTTGAAAAGGTAAACCCGTCCACCTGAGCGGGATAATTTTAGTCAGAGGGGTGAGAGCGAGTCGCGCACACAAACCCAGTCTCGCGCGACACGTGACCAGGAAACGTGCCTCTTGATGCACGTGGACCGAGCTACTTCTCCCCTGGTCTACCTCCCCCTTCCCAGTGTTTGCATCACCCCGTTATACCCCAAGTACTAGCAGCAGCGCGCGTCTCTTTTGACTCAACCCTCCTCCTTCCTCCTCGTTCGCCGCCCCCCGGGAAAATCGGAGCGACGGCTCAGTCCTCGCGAATCTGGCCTCGCATCGTGTTCGCGTTTCCGCGTATCTCCGAATTCCTCGTGTTACCTTATCAACAATTATTTTACTCAACCAAATACAACGTAGCCCCTAATCGTTCGATATTCACCGACGATTACTATCCACAAGTCTATTATCGTCATAGGTATTACATATACCTCTGAGAAAACGTAATTCTGAGGAGAGTGACATTTTATTGGCACTGGGGACGTATCAGTTTGTTCATTCGCAGCTTGCAAACCGTTTGATATTATTTGTTAATATATTCATTATTGTTGTTGATTTGCACTTTTGTTTCCCTTCGTTTTCTCTGGGTGGATGTATCGCGATCAAAGGTTGTGCAAGGAACGATCTTCCGATTCTCGGGGTTGATTTGATATCTGCTACTTCAATCGTTAGTTCAACCATTGGTCCAATATATTTGCACAACCGTTGATTACATTTGCTGCTATTTATTGGTTGATTTTTCTTTTTTCTTTCATCCTTGATGTGTTGTGATCTTGTTGTGATGTATCTCGTTCGTTGCATGATCATTCGAGTTGCAAGCTGGGGACATAAATTAGCTACGATCCCGGGAATCATTTCTGTTTAGATACGGTACCAGTACTCTTCTTGTGAAGAAATTTCACGTGGATTCTGTGTATTTATTCTGACTGACTAATCGGTACTTTGCAAGAATGTTACCGTTTTGTTGTCACGGAATATTGTGTATTATTATCCGCAAGTTACAAAAAGTGCACGAAACGTATTAAAAGTTAATAGTAACTGATACGATTATAGTGTTTGAAAAGTCTCGGAAGAAACGGTTACTACGGATTATAAATATTTACGATCTATGGATAGCGAAGAAAGCGACGGTATGTCGTCGGTTGGCGATACCACTTCCGTTGCGTATTGGCATCAGCCGCAACAACAGTTGCAAAATCAACAACAGCAACAGCAACAGCATCAGCATCACAATCATCAAACATCACATAGATCGGCAAGTTTTCGATCACACTTATTATTAGAATTCGTTGAATTTTCAAAAGAGATAACGAGGAAATTTCAAACAAAAATTCTAAAAGTAACAGTATCCTATAGATAGATACATTGAGTATGATACTGAATTTAGCAGTCAAGTTTTAATCAAAAATATGTTTGATTGCGTAGTATTAACTTTTATATTTTAATGTATAAATAATACATTAAAAAACATTTTTTGGTTGAAAAACACTGTAAAATCTATTATATGTGGCTGCTGGAGTTTGAGAGACTGAATTACTTCAGTATTATACATTAAGTTGAGGATTCGGTTATGTCTGTTTCGGCATAATTCGCGGCTTTCAACTGTAATTGAAATAGGAAGATACAAAATGAAAAGAATTTTAGTTGATAACAATTACTATTTAAATTTATTGGAGGATGGTTGAGTCTTGCAACCGATTTGTTCGGTAGTAGGTACTTTTGTCAACTATTGGTAGCCGAACTTTTATAAGCAAATAACTAACGAAGTTTACTACTGGATTTCTTTCAAAGTAACTAGTCATTTAAGGAGGCTCAAAGGACTTTTTATAAAAAAATGAAAATTGGTAAATATATTAGGGAATACGGAGACGATATTTTACTTTCCAACGGTTTCAAAAACGATATGGGTTATCAACTAAAATTCCGAGAAAATATTCGAGTATAATAGGATTTTTAACACGATGCTTATTGGGATAATTACACTGACAGCTATCATTCAGTTATAAAATATAACTTTTAGCGCAAAAGTATATAGTTACAAATTTGATTACAAACATTCTTTTCACGTTAAAAAATGGGTTACCGACCAAACAAAACGGAAAGAGAGAAAAAAAAGTAAAAAATTTTATGCTTTTCCTTAAACTTCTTACGTGTTTTTAAAAAAAAATACTTAAAAAATCAATTGATTAGTGATTTTAAACTATTTTCAATAATCAATTATGAATTTAACTAAGAAATAACAAAAGCAATATTAGAAGGTCCTACGTGGGACCGTGCTCAGTACTTGAGCCTCTATAATTCTAATGAAAAAATTATAGATGTTCCTTGCTTGTTCAAAGAAAAGTTTTTGAAAATTTATATTTAGATAACGATTGAAAATGCACTTTTCAAATTCTAAGATCCAACATGTCTTTTTTGAAGTATTTATAATATTCTATTATTTTAAAATGTGGAAATTTAAATTGAAATTGATTTAAGTGCATTTGCAAATAATTTGTTAACTTACAAGAAGAGTGTCTGGTTTCCGGAAAACTGATCTTCACCAAATTCTAGGATATGCTTACTACTATAAAAATATAAAGAAAGCCGAAGTTTTAGACTCTAACGCTCTTTTTACGGTAGATATAAGCAAATAACGAAAAATTTCGCTGAAAAAACCCTCGACTTTGCTTAATTATAACTCAAAACCTAATAAAGACAAATACTTAAGCCTAAGTTTGAAAGAAAGCTGAGGTAGAGTAGATTAGATTAAAAAAAGTTCAAATAACTAGATTTGATTTGAAATGGTGGACGAAAAACCAATCTAACGATATTTTGATGACAATTTTGAATTAAAAAATTTACTGATTTTTTTAGGCAAAATTGTCTTTTTATTTTTTTCCATAATTTTCAACCAAATCAAGATACTTGAGCTTCTTGTTTTTTATTTCGGGCACAAGTATTTGTGTTCATTTGATTTCGAGTTATAAACGATCAGAATCAAGGGTTTTTTCGTTATTTGCTTATATCTATCGTAACAAGAGCGTTAGAATCTAAAATTTTGGCTTTCTTTATATTTTTATAGTAGAAATAATATCCTAGAGTTTGGTAAAGATCCGTTTTACGTAGTTGGGACACTCTCCTTGTTAGTATTTGTTAATTCTTTAACTTCTTATTGCAAGTCTACAATATATTAATATGTAATTTTAACTCAGGGTTTAATTTGCACTATTTTTCAAAAATAATGTATACTAATACCAAAATGTAAAGTTGAAATTATGAAATTCCTCGAATCTTCTGAAAATTTATCAACTGAAATTACACGATCTAATACTCTTCATCTATAACCCGCAATAACCTCCGTTACAATAGCACCAGCAACATTATCATCACCCGAGTCCCCAACAGCATCACTATATGTGGAACAGTAATGGTCATATCCACCATTACCAACAACAGCAGCAGCAGCAACAACAACAACAGCAACAACAACAGCAGCAACAACAACAACAGCAGCAACAGCAATCTCCACATCATTCTAGTCCTCTTCATCAGCAACAATTACATCATCAATCATCTCAACATCATCATCAGTCTCATTATTCTTTGGGAACGTCCTCAAATAACGGTGGTGACTCGACCCAACAGCACTACGTGCAACAGCAATTCCACCAACAGCATCACATCCAATTGCAGAACGGCGGTGGGCAAGCGCCACCCCCGCAGCATCACCAACAGCCACCTGCAACGGTGCAGTACCACCCACATCGCACCACCCATTGCGCAGAACGCACGCGCAGTCGACACTACGACCATGAACCAGGTAGGACTTAAAACATCATGGGATGCACCTGGTTAGGGGTTGACATTTTGTTATAAGTGTACTTCGTATTTATTATTTGTGGATTATCATGGACGTTGTTTGTTCCGTTCGACCCTGCTCTTGCCTGACTTGCTTTAATTAATCAACATATTTCGATGTTTTGCAAATGTTATAGATTATCTATTGTAGATTTTGTTTGATACCGACTTCAATTTAAAATTGTCTTAATAAAGAAGAACTTGCATAACGAATGACAATTATCTTGTAATCAAAATGGAACCTATTCTTATAAATATAATTTAGTATTTTATAATGCAATTTGTTTATGACTTATATAGTGGGTTTTATCAAATGATATGCTAAAGCACTTTTCTATTTTGTCACAATAACATGGTCTTGTTACGTAAGTAAATGTAAACCAATATTTTCGAAAATGCAAAACAAAAAAGATATTATTACAATTGCAATCGCAAAAAAATGAAAAATTGACTCGCATCGTAAATGCAATTACTTTTTGTGGAATTCCCATAAAGAAAACTACGAGATAGCAAAAATGAAATGTCATCTCTATAATACATTATTTGTAGGCTAATATAAATGAAGTATCGACGATGAAAAAAAAGTTCCTTAATAGAATAAGTACCTCTTCGTTCCATAATTGAAAGAAGGGATCCTCTAGAGAATTGCACAATTCCCAGCATCTGGTGATCGATAAGTAATGGTCTATAACCTACCTCATCGTCCAAGGTATATTCATAAACGTCATCCAATTTTGCGTGCCAGGCCGAATTCCCAAAAGATGTATAGAAGCAATCGTGATAATGAAACTTCATCCTCGATTTGCGTATTAAAATCGCAAAGAAAGGGGGTTCTATGTTGGATAAAATTATGCTCCTCGTGGAAGCAACAGATTCGAGTGAATAATTCATGGGTTGCTCGACACCTATACCCGCAACTGTTGCGTCGCGCCGTCGGGTGAAGCTTCCTCTTTTTCTGGTAAATTTACTCCAACTTCCGCTGTCGAAATGAAATGCGGAGACGCGAAGACGCGTATGGAAATCCACGGAAACGGATGCCAGGTTATACAAAAGGCTTTCGTTCAGATTGCGTGGCGAAGGACTCCAACACTTTTTTTGGGCGGGTGTGCAGCTCCGATACATCTTCGAATTAAACGTTTTGCGTTTGGATTGTCCTCTAGACGTCTCTACATTTTTCTCGTTCTCCGATCTCGAGGACTCTATGAATAATGCGGATTTGCGAATTTAATGCGAATTTCTCTAAGGTAGTCCTTGCACAAGGACGACTGCTGCGTCTCTCGTTTTATACTTGTTTTTATTTACCTTATTGTTGTGATATAGATTATATTACATAGATAACTTTTACGTACTAACCCGCGTTGTGTGGGAAGACCCGCTGTATTAATGAAAATATTTAATAATTTACTTTTTAAAAATTAAAGTAAGGTTGATTTCAACATTTGCTTATAGACAAATAATATTTAAGAAAATTATTCAACGTTTCACATGAATTTTTTGAATATCAAGAACTATTTCATCTAAATGTTCAAACAGTTCACTATTCCACGTCAACAAGTGTACTCGCAATTTATATTTCAATGAAATATTAACTACATACACATTTGTTCAAAAAACAGCAAATTATATTTCTTGCAGAGGATATAACATTAATGCCATTCAAATACAAAAACAATAATTACTCTTAGATATATGATGAAGTAAATTAATTATCACATTATTTTATTTAAAAATGTTTATAATATATGAAATCCATAAAAAATCTGATAGATTCACGTACGATAAAGCAAAGTTTTAATATTACTAATGCGTCCATCAGCAAATTGTATTGAAAAATATAGACGAACCAATAGAAAAATAAGTAGCGAACGGAAATTTCCTTCTTTACTGACCAAAACCGTAAAAAACGTTGTTACACGCTCGGTCTAAAATAGAAACGATACGAAGGGTCTACACAGTCTCTTCTCATAAATAGCGAAATAAAGAGGCAGCGTATACATAAGATACATTTATCATCTCAAGCGCGAAAACAATATGAAAATTTTCTCGTATCGTCGCCACTGTATTATTCGTTCTGGCACGTTATTTAAGAGCTATTTTCTGGCTCGTAAAAATACAAAGCATCCAATGCACTCAAGATACCGACGCTGCATCCTCTCAAAGTCATTTTACATTTTTTTACGCGGATTAATCAAATATAAACGCAACTGTACTACACGCTTTTCGTTTTAATACACAAGAGATAACAAATTGATTTTTATTTTCCGCAAACATAACGAAATATTGTTGCGTTATAATAATTACACTCGCCTACATTTTAAACAGTGCTAGGTATATTTAACTTTAGAAACCGCATTACGATCACTATGAGTTTCAATAGTAAGTAATAATACAGCGTGATTCCAATAAAAAAAAATAAATTATAATTTTAGTGTAACAAACAAGTTAATGTGGTATTAGAATTAAACGGGAGAAAAGGAGGAAACCACACGAGAAAAACGGAAAGTTGTTTCGTGGAAACGCGTAGCGTGTCATCGGTAACAAGAATGCATTTTATTTCAAATAGTGAAAATGTAACTTCGTGTTAAAATGTTACGTAAAACATTCTTTTAATTAGTAAATATACATAACGAAACCGCCTATAAAAAATAATATAATTGCGCCTGAAAAATAAAATTTGATTTTTTTTTATCTGTACAATCAAACTAAATTGACTCATCGATAATGCGAAAAATCAAGACGAACACGCAATAAGATAACAATGCACGAAATAACAATTTATCAAAAAGTACGGGATGATAAACCTAACAACGCAACGACCAAACAGAGAAAAACAAATTCTTAATTTATAAAAAAAAAAATAAATAAAATAACGATAACATCCCGAACGACCAATAGAATAAATTCAACGAGGAAAAAGAAGTCAGAAAATAGGAAACGACAATAGAAAAGCGGAAAGCGTCGACGCGTCATCTCGCGCGGCTTCGTTAACGACGCGGGGGAAGGATGCGCGAATCTCAAGGACGCGCTCCTAGGCGTTCCATCTCGCTGCCGAGGATAATGCATAGCACGGATTCTCGTGCGCAGGAAATGCAATTTATGGAGGTGGGGAAAACTAGAGAAGGAAAAATCAGCTCTCCTTTTCTTTTTGCCGTTGGAAAAATAGAATTCTCCTCTTTTTTGCGACTTTTGTACACAGAGGTGGGAAGGATGTCGATTGTCCGTGGAAAAATTGTTTTCTGGAGTTGTTGAAGCGCGTATACCGTTACGGAGAATTAAAAATCCTTTTGTTGGAACAAAGTGAAATGGAAAATTACCGTTGACAGTTGTTATGACAGGATAAGCTCGTTTTCTGCTCGATCCTATAATGTCACTGTGATATTATGTGCAAACATTTTATTTTATAGTGCACAAGCTCATTTTATTCCGCTGATCGTTACAATAATTAATGAATAACGAGTCACGATTCAAATTGTTGTTTTATTCTAATATTGTTATTGTATTACTTGCTGTGTAACAATTAACTGTGCATATTGATCTCGAAGGGATTATTTTTTTATGTATAGAATAGTGAACGACTGTTTTTTTATTTTTTAATAATATTTTTGAACTATTTACAGCGATAATAATAGTAATAATAACCATTAACTCTACAATTAAGTATAATTAGCTAAGAATATTAGTTGGGACGTATTACTGGTGAAAATAATTATTATAAATTATTATAAACAGGGGCAAAACTTAAAAAAAAACTTAAAAAGTTCTTAGTCTTACAGTTTTATAATTTAATATATAGCAAAAAATATCCTATTTAACATAAATGAGTATAATTACAAAATAAATCTGGGATGTTATTTATCTACTATATCTATTTTTGATTTATAAAAGTAGTAGTGGTCTCTATCAATTTTTGTAAATTGAATTTAGTTTAAAAATCAGGAATTAAGAAATAATTTTAATAAAAATATTGTCAAGGAACTGTCGATGCACTGATTAATCGAAATTATTTGTATACGAGCAATTTTTATTTATTTTAATGTTTCGTATATTAAAATCAAATAATTATTACATTATAAAACGTATATTATTATATTTCTATTACGGTTTAATGATATATAAACCAACATAAATAAAATAATAATAATTTTAAGTTACTTACCGTTCACGGAGATAAGTAAAGTCAATTGAAATTCAAAAAATGAAAATATTGCTAGCTTTCCATTACCTTAAATCACTCACCGAATATACTTACAGATGAAAAAAAAAATTAAATAAAAGATAAGCTCAACAACAAAGCAATAATCCACTTGTCACGAAATTATCGCTTTCCACCTACAAGGCATCGGTCATCCCACAATCTCCAATGATTTTCCTTTCGCAGCTTTTTCCATGGCTCTCGCGCGAGTTACTATAATTGCTCGATAGATTTACGCGCGACTCGCTTTCCTCCCCCGGCAATCGAACGATTATCGCGCGAGCTCATCGCCCGTGGGCCTATATGTTTAATCGTTGGTCATTTTTTTTTCTTTTCCTCGAGAGACGCAAGTGGGTCATGTAGATAGGTAGTTGATTGTGGATCGATGATTACACAGAGGAAAATTATTTTTTATTTTTTTCTTATTATATTGCTAACAGTGGATTGTAAACGTGGTGGTATTATTGAATGTAAGTTGTTAAATATAGTTTATAGTATCAGATTACGATGAAATTTTAGTTGAGCGAGTCAAAATTTTTTGGAGTAGTGTGAAACAAAGAATTAAATCTAACGAAATGATTATTTACTACACATTTGTTTAATTAATCAAACTTGTACAAGTTATATGATTAAAATATACGAGCATTATGTGCATAAATTGTTATGAATCTTTTTATGAATTATTATATATCAAATTCCGCAAACGTAAAAAATAAAGTATCAAAAAATTAAGATGAATGAAAATCGTCGTTAAACTTGGTAAATATTACGAAGCAACAAATCCATTTAAAGAGGTAAGGAGAAAGTAAGAAGAGAAGCGAAAAGACAAAAGGCCCTTTTCGGCGACTCTCTCGCCACCCACTTGAATCATGAAGAGATAGGGTATCTGTTCTCGAGTGCGCGCTTTCCGACCATTTTAAATACGGCCTCGTGACCCTCTTGTTAGTCTTGGGCCCACGCAAGACCAAACTGTTTATATTTTTTGCATTTTTTACGTATACTTCGTTTCCTACTCGCGCGACAAATCCAGTTTGTGAATAAAATTGCAATTTATGTGACGAGATGGGACATTTATAAATTACCAAAATTCCTAGACAATTTAAGCAATATTTGCATTTATAATTAAAAAATGAAATAATAATTTCTCAATGTGGTTGGTTATAACTGATTACGTATAAAACTAATTAATTTTTTCTAACTATATGTATGATTATTAACAATTTAAGAATCAAATCTGGCTACCAGAACTTTTTTTTAATCGATGTAATCTGAAACACATTGCGTAAAGACGATAGAAAGTATTGTGAGATACGTCCGATATCATGCAATTAAACAAAATATATTACTAATTTTTAGAAATTTCGTTAAATAATTTCGATAATAAATTAAAGATTATACAAGTTATAAACATAAACCTCAAAATTTATTATATACTATCGATGCATTAAAAAGTAATAAATAGCAACAAAATCCTACCGTATGTTTCTTATTACCCATTATAAAAAATAAACACGCACACATACATACGTATTACATAGTACGAATACACGAATCACGATTTAGGAAAACCTCTTACTTCCTGCTTTCCACTATGATAAGTGCGAAATATTACATTTGAAGAATATACAATTTGTCTTCTCCACGGAGAAATAATAATTTCATTAAATAATTGAGTATATAATTAGTTACATAGATAATAGTACATCAATATCAATGTTTTAAACTATTCATAATAATAATGTAGTGAAAATCTATATATACCCATCTATTTGTAGTTAGATGAACATGTGTTATTGTCGCCTTGTTTATATATATACTATACATATATACATATATTTTTTCATTATCTATACTATATTTTATTTTCACTATTTTTATTTATATCCTCTTTTATTTATCCTCTTATTTATCCATTGCTTTTGACGTATACGAAAACATTGTACTTATATCATTTTCAGGTGATCCCATGATAACATCCTCTCTGAAGGGTAAGTGACTATCAACTCTGTCTCTCTCTCTATCTCTCTCTCTATCTCTCTCTCTCTCTCTTTCTCTATCTTATTGCCATTGTTATTTCACATTTTATTTCATCCTTACTTGTTTTCTAACATTTTCTGTTATTTTTCATTTTGATTTTGATTTGATCATCCTCACCTGCACGGAAAATAAAATTTAGCGAATTTATTAAAATGTATTTGAAGATATATATTATTCTATTAAATAATATAAGTAGTTTTTTTTAATTAAGTTAGCTTTGATGAAAGAATATTTTGCAAAGTATTTATTAAATTAAATTAAAAACTTCGTCAAATACATGGCAAAAAATATTTTATTAAAATCGCTCAATCGTTTTCCGTGCCTGCATGTAAATTGAGATGCTTTTACTATTAAGGAGCGTCCAAGAAAAACTAGCTACCGGACGCACTTGACGGGTTTTTGAAAAAGTAAATTGCCTCACGAATTTACCCTTATGTTTAGAAAATAAATTCAAGCATGCTTGATGGTGCATTTACTTTTGTTTTAAGTGTTTATTCTTATTCGAAAAATTGATTTTACTCAACGTAACAATAAGTAATTGATATAACAATAAGGCCAAGCTCTTAGAAACCGTATATATTCATTTTGAAGAACTGAAGGATTTTTATATTAGTAAAATATAAAAGCTGACTATATTGCTCGCCGATATTCACAACAGTGTGCAGTGTGCATGTGTATTTATCACTAGAGTACACTTTTGTTTTTTCGATCTCTAAATCTGGATCTAAAATGTCCGACTCAAAATGGATATACGAATTTTCATATATCGTCAAATAGACTTTCATGTTTCTCAACGGAGTTTGATGAATCTTGGTACATAGTTTACCATTTTGAGCCCTAAGAATGATGCCGTAACACATAACTGATTAATAATGAAATTATTTGAAAATATTATTGAAATTGACGTATATTAATACATCAATCTTTTCTGAAAAATAGAGTAATCGTAAAGTTACTAAATTATTTACTTTATTCCTTTGGTATGCTAGTAAATCAAAATTAGATAAAGATTACACGGAATTAGATTATAGAATATGGAAACAACTAAAGCTAAAGAATCCAGTTTGTGAAACATTTGTAATAATTATATTTTAATATGCAAAAAGCTTTATGGTTGGACTGCAAATTATTTTGAATATGTACATGCCCGTTACTACACAAATGTATATACAAATTTAAAGAACTCCAAGACAATACCAGGAGCTTAATATTTTATTGTATTAAATAACTACTGTACTACATGATTAGAACTGAAGATCTTTGTGAGCTACGAACTGTAAACATGAGTCCTTATAGTTCAAATGTAAAGTATAAAAAATATGTGAATAAATTAATTTAGTCAAATATATAAAAAAATAAGAGAGAAGGAAAAATTTAAATTATTTTCGCTAATGAATTATAAAGTACCACTTAATTTTCTTATACACTTAACATTTAGCTACTAGAAATTATTAACTCTCGTGCACTTTTGTATTTAATCATATAATGAACGTTTCAGTTGGCCAACCTAAAAAGTACAGTAAAGTTTACGTTGAACAATAAAGTGTTGCATATCAAGTAAAATACCATACAATTAGTAAGATTGAAAATAAATCGATGTATTAAGTCCTTTTCAACAGAAAAGTTAATTTTTGAGAAAGTTAAACAGAGCGCTTTTTGCGTGAAAAACAAAATGAGGGCTTTTTTGCGGGCCCCTCATATTTGCGCACACGATACAACATGTAATAACATTAATTTCTCGTGTGGTTAAATGTAATGAGCAGAACGAAATCATTCAATTTACAATTTAAAAAAGTATAAAAATAAGTTTTAATGACGTTAAAAATTCCGTATAAAAAGAAGCGCGTTAAATGTAACGATGTATGCTCAGCATGTCTTACAATGTTATCAGTCGGGTTTATATAATTAATTTGATATTGGATTAAAAATATTAGAAAGTAATAAATCGGTAATTTCCATATCCCTCATTAAGAGCGCATAATATTTACGTAATGCGAGTATATACCGATTTACACTGATTGCAGAGAGCTCTACGATGATAGTAACAAGCTACAATCTAACTCGCTCTAACCTTATTCTCATTTCTTATTCTACTTATATTCTCCTTTTTCTCACGTATACACACTAGTCACTTTGCGATTTCCGTTGAAATTTCGAGTTTGCGGGTTTAATTACTTCCTCTAGATGAAAGGACAGTCGACGCTTTTGAACATAGTCATAAATCACGTG
Source organism: Theocolax elegans (assembly GCA_026168455.1). NCBI lineage: Eukaryota > Metazoa > Arthropoda > Insecta > Hymenoptera > Cerocephalidae > Theocolax > Theocolax elegans. The sequence continues at coordinate 13,617,224 of CM047425.1, read as the reverse complement.
CCTATACCCCTTCTTCTTATTCTTCTTCTTCTTTTTCTTCTTCTTCATCTAGTTCTTTTTAACCAATTTTTGTAACTCAAGATACAAATATTCACATCACGTTAATTATTTTGTGCGAAAACAATCGTCGCGTGAGTACGAAAGTAAAAGGTAGATGTGTACCTATATCTACAGGTATATACACACATATATATATTAAAGGATGGGACGGATATATAAATGAGAGAAAACGTATCCATTGTCCGACGATACATCGGATTAACTGCACGTCGTCGATAATTTATAAGTAGCTTGCCCATTAATTACATCGGTGCAAGTGCGTGCACCGCGTATACACCAGCGTAAACCGACATTGGCTCTAAGGTCTATTTGTAGATTTTTATTTTTATTTTTTATGGGGGAAACATTATTGAGCTCTTTTCAACTCATTTTTTGTGAGTTTGGTTACGACGTTTATTTTTCTTATCAATATTACGTTATGATTTATTATTATAAAAGAACGCATATAATGGTGTAGTTATCAAATATTTTAGTAGATTAGTTTATTTTAAAATCTAACTTTAGTATAAAATTTAATAATATTGTGTTATAATGAATTCAAAGTGCATGTGTTTTAAATTCAGAATTAGTTTGTTGAGACGTACAATATAATAAATATATAGTTAATTCATCATACGAAATTTTATTGAGTAGTGCAATATAGTATAATTAATGTAAGGAAATACATGAAAAATAAGGTAAGAGATAAACATTCAGATGTTGAACGAAACAAAGAATGAATTTAATGTACACCTATAAAAGCATGAATTCGATTATTATCTTATGTGAGTTTAATTAAAGCATAGCTTCTTTAACTTTTCCAAAAATGTGCAGTTCTCTTAATAAATGAAAAAAAAGTGAGCGAACGAAAAAATATATGAGGCTCTTGCAATGTCAAACAGAATACGCTCCGTTGCCTCTGCTATTTTTTTTCTCAAAGTCACGAGCATCTATACTATACGTGTGCAAATGTAACGACATCCGCCGGAGGTAAAACGCCTATCTGTCTTTGTCTAATTCGCATAGAACTTAACTCATCGTTCTGGACACATGTCGGTTTCGAGAATTAGAGCTTTGTAAGGATGATCGACTTTTTGTCTATTTTTTCTTCGCCTGAGACATTTTTTTTAATTTATATGATATTATCTACTGGTTTTCCGTAACAAAAACATATTAATTTTTGTGTTTTATTTTACTGATTATTTTCTCTACGACTACGATGAGTAATTTTTATTTTAAGTTGTGAAATAGAAATAAAATTGCAAAATATTGCGGAGTTAAAAAGAAATAAAATTTTTAAAAGGAATTCTATAGATATTGGCTGAAATTGAATTAGTATCAGTAATATAATTCATAAAATTATTATTCTGTATATATTATATATGGGGTTAGAGCTAACTTAATGTTTCTCTCGTTAATTGTGATATGATACTATTTATTTTAAGAATAAAAGTGTGCATCAAAAAACAAAAATAACAGGATAATTACGGTCTTAGTATTTATTTTGTAAAGTGTAATTTTATAAGGTAACAATGTCATTTGGTAAATTTGTTTCAATTACTTATTTCCGTTTTGAAACTATATACAATTTATTTTATGTAATTTAGTATATACTCGGTTAATAAACAATTGCACAAAATAAAACTGCATCAACTACTTTGTTCAAGCTAAAGGTTATTAATTAAAGTCACGTTTTATATATATTTAAGGGTTAATTATAATAGTTAATAAAAGAGATAATAAAAGAGTTAGTTATAAAAAAAACTACATATCGTTAATGTCATTTCATTTTGAATAAAGTTTAAATATATATATATATATATATATATATATATATATTACATTCAAATTACTGAAATTATTGTTTAGAATCATCTGAAATTTCAAACTATGGTTATTGATTTTGTTCGAATGTTTTTAAACTGATTGAATAAAATGTCCGTAACCATGGAAGCGAATGAATAAGATTGCGTCATTTTATATTTTTCAGACAGCTTCAATAACCACAGTAATGGTGTAGATCGCGTAAAATAATACATTACCAAAAAAATATTTAAAACTAGACAATGCTCTTTTACGCAATAAAGAAAACAACGAGAAAAACGTTAGCTTTCTTTCGAGTCGAGTGAATTCGTGTATCATCGACATAATAAACGTCGACAAAACGGAACTGGCGTGGATCCTCTGCTAGTGACAGGATCCCGAATATTCATTTAACAAGGGGGTTGAGATGTAGGTATACAATGCGATCACCAAAGCGAATTTAATTGTTTTGTACGCAGAGTTAAACTCCTCGATTACGATTCGCGTAGTTCATTTGTTTGTTTTACCTTACTCAACTAGCTTATATACCTTTCACGCTTTTACTTTATTTTTCATCAACCAAATGAAACAAGTAGTGCTATATCTCACGAACAAAATATATAATTAAGTTTATTTATTATATTATACAAATATTGAATTTATATTAAGAATTTTGAAACTTTCTCCAAAAAGTAAAAATTATTTAAACTTTCTATACATTTATTTTTGTATGTAGATTTAAAAGCTTTTTGAGAGTTAAGTAAGCATTTTGTTTTTCAATATAAATTAATACTGTGTTACAATAAATTAACATTTATATTATAAATAATATTTACAGGCAGTACGTAGACCTTTCAATATATTTAACAATTCGATTTATTACGAACAACTTATTGAATAATCAACAAAAAAGGAAACATTCCACTCGAGCGTCGTTAAGAAATAAAATAGAATGATTTTATATGTGAAAGGAGGCTGGTAAGTTTCTCAAAAAAAAAAAAAGAAAATTGCGAGTATATTGCCCTTTTTATACCTAATAAGTATTTCCATATGAATTAAAGTGTACTTGTATATATCAAAATATAAAACAAACAGATAATTTGTTCAAGAGTACATTGTATAAATGTAGAGAACGGTCGTCGTTACATCTCGGATTTCCTTCCCTGCGGCTGCTCGTTGTCCGTTCCTTTTATTTACGCTTCTCTGATGTTAAGCAAATTTTCTGTTTCTGATACTGACACTGACCGAGTTTTTTACTATTGATGTTACAGTAGGATGTGATATTGATGAGTGAAGTTGACGTTTATGATTGAAAGTTTTTGTTTTTTTTTTCTCGAGGGTTGATTGTAGGGGTGATACGATCAATTTTACTCGATGTTTATTATAAGCTAGGAAAAAGATTGGTTAATTAAAATCCTCTAACGAATCACAGTTGCTTTAAAATGTGCTTTAGACGTATATCAAAATGATTGTTTGCTTTACAAAGTCATTATTATTTTTTTTAAAAAGTCCGTCATTATGTACAATTGTCTTGTAAAATCTTCATCAATCATTTCATAAAAAGTATAATGAGGAAAATCACTGTAGACCAATGTACTGTTGCGTATTTTGTGTAATTGTTCGGAATGTTTTGTAATTATGGAATTGTTATCAAATTTTTTAATATATATTTATTTATGAATAGTGTGTTATATTTACCTGAAAAATATTTGAAATTAATTTTATGAATACGTATTATAGTTATCCAGATCAGTACATAATTACCATTTTAAAATCCACTTATAGACTTTGTGAAATCGAGTCTATCTTCGCGACACCGCTTACAAGTCACCGTTTACAAGGATTATAGTAATCGGTATAAAAAGGTTAATTAATAAGCGTATAAGCCCTAAGATAACCTATGGTCTCAAATATACCTCTGGAAAGAAAATAGTTGATCTTTCTTCCCATCGAAAAATAAACAATCCCCTTTATTTAATATAACATCGTTAATCCCATGAGAGAAGAAGATTCATCTAACCTTGATGGAAATAAGAATTATTTCACGATGAGCAAACTCACAAAAGTAAAAAAAAAGGAGAAATAAGTCTTCCTAGCATCGTTTCTCATAACGTTGAACGACAACAGTGAGAGTATAACCGTCGGTAAGGTAGGATAATCCCATGTGGTTTCGCGGCTCGAGAGCTCAAATTTCGATCAAGGGCTGATCGGCTTCGGTATCTTCTACGTACTTCTCTTTTGCGTCTTCTTTTTTCTTTTAAAGGTAGAGTCGGCACTGGTTGAATGGTCGTGAAGTTGTTTGATACGTATGAAATAAAAAAAATTTTTTTACACTCAAGGAGTTTGAAGTTTTAAGTTGGTCGCTGTTGCGTACAAATTATAATTTAATACAAATTACGAATATAAAACGAAGTTTATATGGATTGATTGTAATTATTGATCGGTGAATACCTTATGCAATTGCTGAGTGTTCAAATCTTGGTAATTAATTAAAATAAATCAGTTTGTTAGAGTTTGATTCAACAACATATTTTTCGATCGTACGGTTCACATATATACAGCTGGTCACATCTGCTAGTCAGCTGTTGATTGATCGTAAGCTATTCCGATGCGCGCCCGCACTTTGCTTTGCTCGTATATATATAAGCGCGAATCTTCACACACGTTTATAATCGAAAGTTCGTGGCACACTTTGTCTTGATTCTTTCGCGGCAAGTTAGGTAGATGTGCTGGCATACGTATGTATAAAGTTTTCAACCCGATGGAAATTTCAATGAAAGGCTTTCGTTTATAAAAAATAATAGTTTATACGAAATTGTTATGCTTGATTTTGAATTTTTTTTATCATTAATATAAGTTATTTTTCGTTCTTCGATTCCAGCTCTACGCAATGAACAAACGTTATTTATAAAAACGTAACTTCTGTACATTAATATAAGCTTGCAAGATGTACTGAATTTTTAAAATGTGAAATACTTTTTACCTTGATACTGCTTGAAAAGAATGAAACCTATATAATTGAGGCCAAATGAAATATCTATATCTAATCATTTTACAATAATCCCGCCTCTCCCCCTCCCCAGTACAACAAATCAATTTTCTATTTGAATCAGATTGGTTAGTGTATTCATTAAGGGGGAACGTTAATGACTCAATAAATTAATCCGCTCAATTAACCATTTTCTTCTCCCACAACTTCGACACTCGTTCGTTGAATCGTATGTGTATACAATCTACTGCAAGTTAGCGAAGTGAATTCACCGATGACATATGCTGATTTATGTTCGCTAGCATCTATCTAATTTTCAGTTTTATCATCGGAATCATATTGTGTATAATAATGATATTTAATAATGAAGTAATAAGAAATCGTAATTTTTTTATATTTTAACAACATATTACATTTATATGAATACTATTTCACTTATAATTTAACCTATATTTTTACTTATCTTAAATTAACTGAAAGATTTAAATTTTTAAATTTAAATTTTAAACTGATTTTTAAATTGCTTAAACGTAATTTAAGTAAAAATATTAAACTACACTATACAAGAAATTATACTACAGCAATAGAATTCATTCGATTATGATAAAATAATAGTACATAGCTTGGGAGATTATAATATACCATATTTAACTGTATATGAAAAACAACTTGAAAATTCATCTCGTCATGTCCGTTTTTGCGAATTAATATCAAGATTTCGTGATCCCCTTACCAAGTGATTCGTTTACCGAAAATCGCGTTGCTCTTATGCTTACTTATATATACGGAAAGGGTTATAAATGTTTTTTTTTCGGCGGGCCGAGGAGGTGACCTCCTTTTTTTTCACGGGCTCCGAAATCGAAAGTGTGCCGCCGACGAACGGAACAACACAAAACTCTCTCGGCCTTCCACGCGGAAACTCTTTCCAAGTCGACTTTTCGACTTTGAAATTTCGGGGGTTGAGAAAGTATCCGAGTGAATGGGAGCAATTAAAATTACAGCAATTTTTTTCGTCGTAGGTTTTTTTCCTTACTTGTAATGTGTAAGATTGTGGGTGTTGATAATTTTTAGTCACTATGAGTGTAGTTTAAACATCATTTTAATTTTTCTTTTTTAAGATAGCTACAAAAGTTTCACCGTAAATTTCAAATAAGATATATTTTACGCTCAAAATTAACAAATTTGAGAAATTTCGTTAATAATATATTGAATTTTAATTTGTATTAAAATATTAAATATCATCAAAAACCGGTTTTGCTAATTAATTTTATGAGATTGTAGTTAAGATTATAGTATTATAGTATATCGTATTTTTAATAAATTTAGAATACGTTTTATAAACAAATTTATGTATGGACATCAACGACAGTTATAGGATTTTAATACGAGCGTATGAATGATTTTTACATTTTCTTGTAGCAAAAATAATTTTCTCTTTATTATTAACATAATTTGTACAAAAATATTCCTACATTTTTCTTATTCGAGCATCTAAAAAATAAAAAATTTAATATTTTATTGTGTATATTTATATGTATTAGTATTTGTATTCTACGAGATAGTACAAACGTAATATTTAAACTTAAAACACAAAAATAAAACAATTTATTAAGAATTGTTATACCGGTATCTCAAACAGTACATCTAACTCTAAAATAATCCGCTTACTACAAATTCGCATGCATACACGAAAATTTCATATATATATATATACATATATATACAGATTTTTATCGCACGAAAGTCACGAATTCCGTATAGTATATGCTTACGGAAGTCTTCTTCCTCCACTTTTTATGCCGCTAGATGAAGGTCGACTCGGCTCGATTAACCGGTGGTCACATAGTTGTCCTCCTAATTTCAAGTGTTCCTTTTTCTTTTTTTTCATTGTTACCGTGTGCTCGTACCATACATGTACACGTATATGATTGCTTGTTTCTTTTTCATTTTGAAATAAAACAATTTTTTTTTTAGACTTTCCAAATTTAATATAATTTAAAATTTCGATGATTTTTCGGCATTCACGCAGTTGGAGGAACGTAGAAAGTTATTTTTACGTTCAACAGTCACTTTTATCGTTATAGGAACGTTAAAATGAAAGTAAAATCCTTTTCGGCTAATTAAGACGAACTTAAACGATTCTTAAGTGCGCGCGTAAAAAGTGATAATTATTCCAAGCATAATGCGTCTATAAAATAATAATTTATTGGATTTTCCAAACTTTTATTGCACGTGATTGAATTCAAATGTCGGTCGTACTTTTGAAATCGCTCTAATGTTTATTAAAACAAAAAGAAAAGGATATACGTTTGTTTATAATTATAAAAGCAATTTGAAATTATTGCAAAAACGTTTCCTGGATACACGCATGTTATTTCCAATGTGCAAGTATGATGTATACTCGCAGACCCACGCACACACGCACATAGGTATTTGTATATGTCTCTAATTATATAGTAATTTAGTTTGATAAAAAAAAGAAAACTGGGAATTTTAACCTCAAAAGTAAAAAATGCCTTATCTAATCCCGTGAAACGTCTGGAATATTCGAAGCTTAGTTAATCGCATAAAAATCATCTAATAGTTTATCAGTCTTTCGCGGTAATTAGTAATGTCAGTGGAGCTGTCACTTGTCGCAAAACGTCCAAAAATGTGTAAAAAGCTCCAGAGACTCTGACGTATGGAGAATTAACATAAAGTCCGGGTAACTTTCTCTTTTCTCTCCCCATGTAAGTATAGCCACGAAAATTTTGCAGGAACGAGGTCCTTGTGGCAATTGGTAACCTCAAGCTTCTCGAACGCGACGCTTCCGCGTTTGAATTTATGTGTGGCTTAGAAAATTATTACGTTAGATGATTTGATGGTAAATGGTTTATTATATTTTTGTATGCCCATCTTGAGGCATCCTTATACTTCGTAATAATATACGCGTGTCGATCAATAACAATCTTTCTTAAATTTATTAGTTTCAACTGTTAACAATATAATTGTTTCGTGGTTAGCTGTAGTAAATTTACGAGGAACCGTTAGGTATCTATATATACTGTATATAATATGAATTATTTTAATGTATACGTATATATACGTACAAATATAGAAATTAAATTTTAAGTACAGTTTCATTACGTGCATTCTAATACTATAGATACAGTTTAGATTTATCATGTAGAAATTCATTAAAATGAAACAAATGAAAAGCAAGCTTATAAACCGATCATGCAACTGTCAATCCGGAAACGATATTTCCAATAGAAACTACGCATACGTATAACATCGAGAAGTCCCAATAAATCTTTCTAACGAAGTCTCAGCACCGTTACGAACCAAAAAAAAAACTTAACGAAGTAGCCGAATCAAAAAGGGGAATCTGCATCGACACAGATACGCCCAAAAGTCCGTCCATTTCGAGTCTCCCATCGAGTTTCTCTCCCGGTTGCAGAGGAGAGTCAAACAAGCCGGACCGAAAAAAGTGAGATTTCGGCAAGCCGCGGAAATTGGGCAACCGCGACGCGAAAACCTGGTGGAGAAGAGAAAGAGAAAGGTCTCGATGAAGGTAGGAGGGGGCTAAAAAAAGAAAAAAAGAGGAGAAGAGGTACACCCGGACCAAGACAAAACTTGAGGAACCACTTTCGGCGACTTTCACCTCTCGCCTAGTGAAATGCGTTCCTTCTTTTTTTATTCTTCTCTCTCTCTGTCTCTCTCGTTTTTGTTTCTTTACAGGTTGTGCTCGGCCTCCTTTATATACCAAAGGGACGCGAGAATTTTTATTCCGTCGAGATCGAGGTCAAGATCTTCTGTCTCGTCTTCGCAAAGTCAGTTTCTAAAGATCCTCGGGTGGTAGATTTGGATGGTTATACATATAAATTTTTTCATTTCAAAAACGATTTGAAATAGTCATTTATCGATATACATATATTGTTTTTGGGTGCCTACCTGGTTGGTTGATTAGACTTATGGAATGTTTCTGCGACATCGTAACGGTAAATCTTTGGTGCTTCGGTATTTTTGCACTTGGTTTGAACGGACTGATTATTGACCCATTTACCGGGTCAAGTAACGAATTCTCTACAAAGAAATGTTATTTCATCCTCGCGTATTTTGCTGTATCATACGTATACGCAAGCTTACACATCGGTCCTTTCTTTGATTTGTAATTTCATACTTCGTTTTAAAGACAATACAAATCCGATTATACCGAATCTTTGTACTTGATTTTCGATTTCTAGGCTTCGACATCATAGATATAAGTGATTTTCGTTTATCATGTTTTAATAAAATTAATTATTTATCTAATTTAATAATTTGAAGGTAATATATAGTATATAGCAAATGTAAGATATACTACGTAAAAATGTAGGTCGCCTTTTATGATTAGAATAATTGAAGTTTTCAAGTTATACTAACTACTGCAAATAATCTAGTAGGCTCTCTTAAAAAATATTACGAAAATTTAGTAAAATGTATCTTAAATAAATGTTAAATATAACATGATAATAAATTGAGAACTTGTTAACAGTATATAGTGTCCAATTCATCTATATACTTGTCTAATTATACCGTAACAAGATTACACAAACCTTTCGTGTAAACGAAGAAAGTGACATTTCATCAACAACAAATGTATATTTACTCTAGTAATGAGTAAATAATAAGTCTTAGAAAGAGAGAGAGAGTTGCATCAGTTTAACCAGTATAAGGATCAACAGGTTGCTGTGTCATCCTTCTTCTGTTTCTCGCGCATTCAAGTCTCCTCTATGTGTAACCTGTAGGAATAAACTTTCATTTCAAAACTCACTTAATGCAAATTTTCTACTTATGTTTCTTGAATTTTTATTACGTCAATATTAATAAAATGTCAAATGCCTTTTTACTTAATTTATTCATTATGTTGTTGGTTGTACTTCAATCATAATTTTCCTCGTATTTTCTAAAATATATTAATTAATACAATATCAGTTATTGCGATATAATTAATAATGAATAAAAGTTACTTACAGTCTGAGACAATTATTAATAGATCAATTATTTACATTTGTTAAAGTGCCGATGAAAATTGGAGTTTAAAGATAATAAACCTTTTTTATAGGAATGAGTATATATAATATTTTATTTTCCACGCGAGCAGAATTATTGTGTCAAAATTAGTACCTATACAAGACTGAGTAATTCTTAATATATTTGACTCGCATCGATCTCAAATTATTATTATTTGGGCAGTATGCATCTTTCACGTTGTCTGCTACAGTGTACAGTTGATAAACGCACTTAACACGTTTACACGTATAAAAATAAAAAAAAAAAGGATCGAAAAACGAAACTATATGTATGTATATAGGTACCACGATCACGCAACGAACAAGACGCAAAAAAGGTATATGTATATGCCTCCCAATCAAGGAATCCCGTTTCCCCCATTTCTGGGATCGCACTTCGTTCGTCACTCTCTCTTTCTCCTGGAAGCGCATCGCGCGACTTCTTCCGGCGCCTCGGCGCGCTCGCACACGTATAACGTATATATAGATATATACCAAGTGTACGTTGCGCTTCTGGAGAACGCGGAAGTCACTCTCTCGCTCTTCGCGCCTTCGCGGTTTTAAGACTCGGTTTGCGCGATGCAACGCAATCGGCGTGTATATAGCTGCATACGTGCACCCTTTATTACTATTTTACAAAGGTTGTAACTACTACAATGTTCAGATTCCTTTTTTAAAAATATAATAATCCAGATTTAAGTAACTTTTCAATTAATGGGTAAAAAAAAAAGTAAGTTGGTTGACTACTTTATTAATATTTATTTATAAATGGTAATTTTATTGCGCATTAAATAAGTAATTCGATCGTATTAAATTCAATTTAAACTTTGAGATTTAACACGGTGAATGGATTTTACGGTAAGTAATTAATTAATCAAATGCAGTAAAAAGATAACTATACAGGAAACGTAGATTAGTTATCAATTAAAAAAATAACCAACGAATTTCCAATTAAAATACAAATACTAAACAACTCAAAAACAAATATGATACACCTAATTAATGGACTCGAGCAGTTCATTAAAGGCGTCATGTAATATTGATAAATCTACACCGTATCTTACATCTTTATTTTTATCGAGCAGCCTACCGCAAGATTATTCAACTTAACCAATGCAAATTAAGAAAGAAATTATGTAGTTTTAACGCATCAGAAATTATGTAGTTTCAACCTACGCGAATAATTTCACTGTACTGACGCGCGCGAGTCATTCATCTGCTCTTTAAAGAATGAAATATACATATACGTCTAGATAGACGCGTCCTTTCTTTTTCGCTATTTATCGAACAAACGTTAAGCTTACAGCAATGTGCGAACGTATATTTTTACGCACTTTTTTATGTGTTTACGATCGAAGGTTACTCGCATGCATATATGTGTATATTTAACCGGTCGATCTTCGCATATGTGTGTACGCGTCTATTTACTGAAAGTACATTAAGAAAACGAGGCAATCCAAACGTAATTAAACTAGGAAACGAATTAACGACGATAATGCATTACAACTTGTAGTTTGGAAATTCTTAAATAATTTTAAGATCAGTTAGCTTTTACAACATCAAAAATATTCGTATATCCGTAGAAAATGAAACTGACTCGTTGCTGAGTATACATAGATATACCTATATCGTAATGAATAAAAAATCGTAGGTGAAAAATTGGAATTAACTCGTGTTTTATTTTTTATTGCATTGTACATATAAAAATTCAATGCTTTCTATTGATTGTTAGGAGCTGATTAAGAGAGAGAGAGAGAGAGAAAAAAAAATGAAAGTTTTGCCCTCACTTCCTAACTGTGTTAATTTTAGAATTGAATTACGAGCGCGCGCGGTAATACCTAATTTCGAGATAACGCATGATAAATAAATTAATTTCAGGCGTATCTCTGTATGTACCTGTATCAAAATTATGTAAAATATTTATTAATCGTTGTTTTGCTTCGTAAAATAATTAATACTTACTAATACTCTGTTCAATTTTATACAGTTTGTCACTATTATTTCAATTAGTTCGTATTCACTATTTCCAATACGCATAATTTTAATCCCGTCGAGTTTCAATATTTCATCTTTAAACGTTTGTTTCTTAAGTTAAATCAATCGAATATACTAATTATCAACACGAAAGTTACCAGATATATAATATATATTATATTATAATTTTCCGTAAATTTAACCTGTTGGTAATTAGGCTCCGTAATTCTAGGTAAACAACAATTTTTTTTTCTTTTGAGTTTTATCACATAACTCAACGTAAATCCGTATATATTAGTAATAAGGATAAACTGCAATAAATTTACCGAACTTCCTACAATTCCGTAAATAAAACTAGTTATAAATATTAATTTATATGGAAGTATCGCAAAACATGAAATTTTATAAAATTTTATTTGATCCGCGTAATATTACGGAAATGTTAACTTAATACGACAAATACATAAATAGACAATTTAATAGAAAAAATGTTGAAAATGAAAAACTCTGGGTATCATTTAAATTATTAATACAATATACATTTTTCACTGTAATAAAGTTTAGGAAAAAAAAGTACGTTCTATTCGATTAAAGTTCTATATTTTAATATTCACGGTACGGTTTTGCTAAATTGAAATCTAAGATGAATATCGAGAAATCACAAACCCAAACCGTTATACATCAGGTACGAAACAAAGAACGAGTACAGTAAATTCATTAGCATCGATATGAAGATCGATCTCAAGGACGCATCGAAACTAGATCTTTGAAAGGTATCATTTTAAAACATAATGAAGAAATGTAAATATGAAATTGATCCAGATCACGAATGTACCTATTAACCGTTGTCAAAATTTAGCAACGTGAACAAGTACCTATACCCAACAGGATAGTCGCAAATGTGATCGTAAAGCAATTGTCAAAACGTAATCATGTGGCCCTCTGTCTCACCAAAATCAATTGTGCCCCGCGCGAACATGATGACGCTGCGACACGCGCATAGCAAAATAACCTAATCGGCGGGGGCGTACCTCTCGTAGAAAGAGAAACCTTTCTGGTATTTTGGTGTACACAGTATACTACCCGGTCCTTATCTCTCTCACTCTTAAAACCCGTCCACTCTCTCTCCCCTCCCTCGTCCACGTACGAAGCTTCCCGTCGCGACTTCCGCCTCTCTCGGTATAAGCTCGCCGCCACCACCACCGCCACCTCCTCCTCCTCCACCACCTAGTCTACCCTCCCCCCCCCTCCCCCTCCCCCTCCCACTATAGCCGTCCTTCCGGCGGTTGGGCGCCAATCGCGCGAGTTTTCCCCACCCGTGCGCCCGGCAACGTGCGCCTTAGCGCGCGGCGATTTTGACAGTCGTCGCGACGACGTGCTCGGACGCGTCACGTGTGCCAGTGCTGCTGAGGGGGTTAACATCTCACTAAAATAGGAGACACGCTTGTGCTTTTCAGTATATTATTATTATTATTATTATTATTATTATTGTAATCAGTGCGAGGTGGGTGTTATTTACAACAACAACAACAACAACGGCAACAACAACAACGACGACGACGACGACGACGACGACATCGACATCGTCGACGACGAAGACGAGGACGGCGAGGACGACGTGACGGCAACGACAACGGAGTTGTATATAAATATAGTGTGAGGATTTGAAAGGGGCTAGGTACGGCCAGCCATATGCGCTGACCGTGAATAAGCCCCCCCCGGGGACTAGTGACACTTTAGACTTGAATAAAGGGGGGCCAAATTATTGGCCCTTTATTTGTGAGTGTTTTGACCATCAAGACCGCACGATAAATGGAGTATCAACAATTGGCGCCCCCTCAGGTACCTGGGGGGATACTCCATCAGACGCATCATCCTCAGCAATCGCAACAGCAGCAGCAACAGCAGCAACAACAACCAGGGGGTCCGCCACCCCCTCACCCACACATCGTCGTCGCGCCGACCCACGCCCTACAGCAAACGCCCCCGCCCCCAATGCCGCCGACCACTCACACCCACCAGATTCACGCGCCCTTGCCCTCGCTACACGAGGACAGCGCAAGCTCGAGGTGGACTCAATATCAACATTTGTGGCGGCAGCATCATGTTTATATGAACGGTAAATTTCATCCCTTTCGCTATTATCTTAACTTGTCGTTACGATCCTATATGACGCACGAGTGCGCTGTACGTTCGTTTGAGATTATTAATTAGTGGCTTTCTTCCTCACACTCGATCCACTAATTTTCAAGTTTACGGTTTATTAGTTTCGATTTGGATACAAAGTTTCATTCTAGTCGTTTTGGAACGATTTTATTACGTCGTTGAATTATACACGTGAAATTTATAATACTATGCATTTAACGAAAAATTACCAGTGGTTTATCTTAAAATCACTGTAAACGTTAAAAAATTTCCTACATTTATCCGACTGCATCAGGTAATTTTTTGCTACAATGTCAGTGAATCATATTTTCGTATAACTGTTAATTCTACGCACTGTATAAGTAAGGGTTGCACATTTTAATATCATTATCTCGATTTTGTTAGATCGTATAAATAAAAATAAAAATTGTGTGATAGTCGTGTATTTTGCATTAAAGTAATACAAAATTTTGTTTATAACATATACGATACTCAAAAAAACGTTCTACCGAATAATATTAAATTGTTACATATAGATATGAAGTAGTTTGGTATAATTTAGCAAAGTACATGACTGATCATTTTGGTAAGCTTTTTCGTGATATGCAAGAAACTTTGATTCACTTCCGTACGGCGATGCATAATTTCATGAAAATACCTATGTCTCTATAATAAGGTGTTTTATTAAACGTAGAATAGCGTCTTAATTACTTAAATTTTGCAATAACTGTCTTCGTTACTGACGTACTTCCTACTATAAAGTAAAACATATGATGATAACACAAGTATAAAAATTGAGAAGTATATCTTGAAAATTATTAAATATCAATTGTCAATTTATAGTGTCTTTTACATTAATGTTCTACAGCCAATAACGTTAAGACATTACCGTATAAACTAATATATTTAATTAGTTAATTGCTATACTAAGATTAATTTTAATTAGGTTAAAATGGAGGTATAAAATGTAGCAATAATTTTTTTACAATAAATAATAACATTAAAATGTAGGTTAATAAGCATTTTAATTTAGTGTCCTTCTGTTAACTATAAAAAAAAAAAAAGAAAAGAAGTGAAACGTGAAAATAACTAGAAAAATGTTCAAAACTATAACATCTACAGAATTAAGTAAAAATTTTTAACAATACACGAAAAAGAAATTTGCGACTCTAGCAAGGTTTATTTAGTAAGGTCAATAAAGTTAAGGTTGCCGGCATTTTGCACTGAAAAATGTGGCATTATCTCTTGAAAGTAAACAACTCTATTACCGCTGCTATCTGCAACGCGAATTCCGCGCTATATATACTAAATATTAAAATTAATGTTGACCGATAGATAAACATTTTGCAACAACAAAAATAAAAAGAAGCAAAACCTTGAAAAAATTTTTTTTCTCTATTTCCTAAGAAAAGAAATAGTATATTACACACCTAGGGAGGTAAAGTATTGGTCAGTCCATAGCACATGTAAATTGGCACCTGAGCCGAAGGCGAGGGTGGCAAACATGTGCTATGGGGTGACCATTTTACCTCCCGTGGGATGTATACTATTTTTCACCACCAGTAGGCCGAAAATAACACATTCCTTTTTCGGTGCCGGGAGGGAATGTGGTACTTTCGGTCTACGTGTGGTGAAAAATGAATTTAATCGATTATTTACAGAATTGAAAGAGTGAAAAAAGATTCTCATTGGCAAATTAGCGTATATAAAATATATACGCAAATATACGTGTACAACATCGACGAATATCGAAATATCTTATGTTATATTTATCTATAAAATCGAAACAATACTCATAATACAAAATGAGGAGAGTAAAGAAATAAAAAGTACATGTAATGTGTATACGTATATATATGTATATATACCACGGACAGACTTTTCCTTTCTACTGAAAAGCGCTCTCATGCGTTTTCACTTTTGTCGCAGCCGGTTATTGCATAAGCCGCACACTTGTTTAGCTTCGGTACATGCGAAAATGGCACACTTCATAATTTATTTATGTAAATCGCGAGCCACGTGGTTCAGGAGCAACAAAAGGGGTCGAAATGTAAGGTGCGTAGATAATGTGGAAGGTCGTGAAATTTTGTTAAGACGGCGTCGAGCTCTCTCGAGTTTTGTATTCCGAGACGCGCTTCAGTTAGAACGGAAAAACGTCGTATTGGTACCCGATGTCAAGGCTTTCGCGAGACTTATTTTTAACAGAACCATCACTATTATTTCCCATTAATTTAAGTGAAAAGAATACACGTAGAAATTCATCATTTTTATATATTTTATAATTGTTGGTAATGTCTATATTGAATGGTAATATATTCCGTAACATAAATTATATGTACGTTTCTATACCATTTTGAATTAGTGTTTCGGTAATTTTCTAATTTTAGTTTCACTTTTGTTATTTATATCAATGGTTGTCGGTGCTAAGGAAGACAGTTTTTTTTTCAATTCAATTATTAAGTCCGAATACAGACTACACATTTGCCATTGTATATTATTTTAGCCGCATACTGCTTGACAGTCAAAATCGTATACTTTAGAAAATCACTTTAACGTAAAAATTTTATTGAAATGTAAAGTTATATATTTATACGAGCCATAAATTATTGCTTCTAATAGATTTTAAAAATATAAAGAGTCACGTAATAATCTAATTGTCACCTTTACAATATCACGATACTTGACCTATCTTAACAATTATATCACACGTACGTTTTAAGGTAATATGTTTAATATATAAGATAAATTTGTATACTTGATTTATTCTTTATTTTATAGAATTGTACGTGACAAAGGATTAAAAGAAAAATATTTGTAACTGCTTTTGTGTACACTATTTTTTATGTATAGCAAAATTCATTTCCGCATTTTGCACAATATTATTTAAATGCAAATCTTAATTAATGTTTATTCAATTTGCAACGTTTCAGATTCAAAATTTTTAATTTTAAATCCAAATTTTAATAAAATATCGATTAATTATGCACGTATGCATATACCCTTGCGAATTAAATGATATAAAGGGTTATAAGAAATAATAAATCTTTTAAATAATGTTTGGAAAAAATTCCGTCAAAAGCTAAAATTATACAAGTATAAGATATACGGTAACTTTCTCACCTTCTTACGAATCCGAAGTTAAGGAAAACAAAAGACCCGGAATCGAGACGCCCCCGTTGCGTTCTCTCAAACTCGAGCGCGAGCGATTCTCAAGGAAACATTCGTGGCGAGCTTCATAGTGTATAGATGTGTATAGTACAGCTTTCACCAGGGCATCGCAAGTGAATCATGCGGCACACGTGAATCGTACCGCGTGTGCGTTTTCCCTTTCCCTGAGACGCTTATACAGTTACATATGGACACACACAAACGCACATATATGTATATGTATTGTATAGATAGATAGAGAGAGAGGGACAATTTGTCCGTGCGCGTGCACGCATTTGCATCAACCCACACGTTCGTTCGCGTTGCGAATATATATATATACATATTCACGTGTATATTCATTTCCACTTTCGAGGCTACCGAATGGCTTCTTCCTAACGAGATCCTGGTGTTTGGTTACCCCGAGAGGGGCTCCGTTCGATTTTCGAGTTTGATTTTTCAAGAGTCTTGGGTTCAACTTAAAATGTACATTACGTTAGCTTTTTTTTTAAAGATAATTAAGAAGTATGTGAATTACCGTCAGGATATGTCTGACAGCGATAGGTAATAGCTCGATTGTGAATCTATTGATACAAAAATAGCAAAAATAAAAATTGGCATAAATTTAACGAAAATAAAAGCTACACTTACTTAAATTGTAAACATGTATGCATGTTGGTTTTACGAAAATTATTTATTATATCATTAATTCTTCGGCTTATTAAAATTTCATAGAGTAGATAACGAGTTTTCTCGCTGTACAATACTGAAATCTTGAATCGAATTAATCCTCGCACTTGATCAACTTTCACCAAAATATCTAATACTGTCCAGCTTCAAAGTTAGAAAAGAAACTGTATAACATTTTTTTAATGCAATAGTCGATCACATCGGGATAAAAATTTGTCTATTTTATTATTTGCACACATTTATTTGTATACATAATTTGCGATCCAACGAAAAAGGCTAAGAATTGAATAACTTGTAAGGATTAAAAAAATTCTAAGTAAGACCACCTGTAAGTATACAGGTACGACAAAAGAGTCTGACCAAACGAAACTGCATCTACTGAACGTTGGAGCAGGAAAGTTGGACTTTCAAAGCCTCTTATTTTTCTCGCACTCGATGGCGAGGGACATCGATTGATCGTCGGATCAAGTCACTTAACTCCGTTAGCCTCGTTCCTCGCTCACACACGTATACAATTATGGCCACTAGCTACTCTAAATGACTCGCAAGCACATATATAGCCTCGCGAGACGTGCGCGCGCATAATTCTCGACGACTCTCGAAAAGCTCAACGAACTTCTTCTCATTATACGTTCACACTACCGTGCGTAATTAGTTTTTATTTTTATTGTTGATGGATCTCTGAAGATTTTGATCATTCGGTAAAATTCGACATTTGGTTCTTATGTTTAGGTCAAGGCTAATAGAGGAAGCCGTATATGGTGCAACAGTGGTTGCACCTCGAGTGTCAATGAATTATTATATCACTTGTATCGTTTGATATTTATTGGCTGCTTTTTTACATTCTTTATTATTATTGTTGTTATTATTATGAAATTATAGGTTCTTTATCTTAACGTTCAGATTAACTTTTCTTTGTGGGAATGGATCTGTGTAAAATTAGTATCGAATTTCATTCTTTATGGTGAAAATCATCAGAATAATCGAGCACAGCTATGATGCAATAATGTGACAGGTGTCAACATATGTTCCTTTCCGCAATGTAAATACGTATTTTCTTCATTGAAATCGAGAGTGTGTGTATATATACGTATATATACACACCTATAGATATATATGTATATATATACATACGCAGCAGGTAACAAGAATGAAAATTTATTCCGCATGAGCGAAATTTTTATCTAATGTTCGAACTGCCAATATTTTCACTATGTATATACACGCATACACCGACAGTTTAAATTTCTTATTTACATACTCAAACAAAAGTAAGAAATATACACATTGCATATATATGTATTTTCCATTGAACTGAAACAAAGAAACTGTAACAATCTCGATTATTTTATGTTTTTCTTTTTCGAGAATTAATGTTTTCCTACAATATTTTTGTACGATAGGAAAGACAAAAAAATAGTAATATTTACGAAAGAGGAGGAAGAAAGGCGGGGCAGAACTGTGCACGTTGCAGTATTGAAATCACGTGGCGGTACGCGATCTCATTATCTTCCGGTGCCTCGTGACTCTTTGCGCGCATCGTATATTTATTGAAGTTCACCGGCCATTCCAATGCTGATTATAATGATGATCGTGATCACGATGATGATGATGATGTTACTGCTGCTTATCGTCGTTCACAAAACCGAATCGTCGTTCGATCGATTGTTCTTCCTTTGTATTTAATTAGCTCGACGATTTCGAGGCCACATTTTCTTAGAGGGTTTATATATATATGTATATGCATACACGTTCAATTTGAATCGTATTGATATTTGCTTATAGACCACCTATTTACTCAAACATTTTCATTGATTTTTTTTTATTTCTTTCAAACCACTAAGAATTAATTAAGATAACTTGTAATTATATTTAATTCTTGTGTTTTGTGATCTCTGTATTATATACCTGGAAAAGTACAGTAAAACCATTATGTCTATATTTTCATTTAGATTTTGTTTGCCTGCGTAAATTGATATGTTTATTAATTTAATAACGTTCGAACAATTTTTATTTTTCTAAAAAACATTAAATCGTAAAAATAATGAGTAATATACTGTTTATTTTATACTCATTCGCCACGATCACGTGGCTGCTACTTACTACAGTCGTCTGCTTGTCATAATCATATTTATTACGTCTTTTATGTAATACAATCTTTGATTCAACAAAGAAAAAGAAATTAATGATAAATGTAAAAAATTGGAAAATCTGTCAAAAGTGTATTGAAAAAAAAAAAACATAACATTTAGATAAGGCAATTATAATCGTTTGTCCCTGAAATGGCAGTTGTAATAATATACAACTAGCTTACCTAATTTTTATTCACGTATAAATTTGACGGTACACTGACATAAAGATCATATTAATGTATATATTATTTACTGCTATATTCTTACAATACCATTTTAATATCTAATACTAATAACAATAATAACAATAATAATAATAATATCACATGCTTGCTGGCGATTGTTTACGTACAATACGTTCTTATCGATAAAAAAATGCTTAATTACTTTTCTATTTACAGAGCATCGATGAAATTTATTTAATTTAACGATAAACTAATAATAATGTTAAAACCATATAGGTACATTGATCAAATAAATAATTTAACGATAATTAAAAGATATTTTGTTTCGAGGCCTTGAAAATATAATATAAATATACAATCGAATTCGCGCGTGGACATTTTTTCGGTATTATGTGTACTTTACAACTAAATGCAAAAATTATATGTGTATATATATACCTATATATGTATACATACATATATATATACACATATCATATATATCATATATTATTGATATTACAATGTTTGAAGTTTTATTCCATCATAAACGAGACATATGTTGGCGAAAAGAATATACGAATTATAAATTAAAATCCACTAAACGAGTTACACATTATAAATTATTAATTCGATCATGACGAATATAAAACAAACATTTCTATTTAAAAATCTCGTCCCACACCTGGGATCTCTAATATTTGTTTACATACAATGTCAAACAAATTAAGTATCCTTATCGGAAAGTTGGAGCCGAAAATTGCGATTAAAAGAAATGTTAAGCACACAATAGTGTAGTTGAAGAATTAAAAAATAAAGATGATGATATTATAGACAAAATTTTCTTTCGAGATATTCGTTAAATATTTAGTTAAACTCGGATGACATGTTTTAATAATTATTCCGTATACACAGTTATTCTTTGTGGAGTGACAAAAATTTTACGTATCGATGAGCATCTTTTCATTGAAATTTAGTAAAATCGGTTATAATTAGAACAAAATAATAGAGAGTTAATATTTGACCGACGAGGACAATAAAACACTAATATATCTAGTTTTTAATTATACCAGAGGATGTTCGACACCTGAGACTATACCCTATCATTCATATATATTTATATGTGTAAACTTTTTCTGTTCTACGCATTACTTTGATTGTAACACTAGGCCACCATTGTTCTAAACGAATTGTGTCATCTGCACATTTTGACAATCGACGAATTAGATGAATGAATGAGGGAAACAGGTGGATTCATAAGTGTGAACGGATTTTGACACAATTATTATCACTACGATGACAAAGACTGGAAACGAGTGGAAAAAAGTATCACGACGCGGCTTAAAACAGGTCGTAAACTCATGGACCTACCGTCTGCGATAAACAGTGCATGGCTTGTGTTTGTCTAGATTTCGAATAGCTCACTCGACATTACATAAACTTCAGTCTGCTTATAGAAATTCATGATTGAAATATTCGAATTCAGTGTAATAAGTTGCACTACATAAAAAATGAGTTATTTTGTAAAAATGCATTTAAATTTATCAAATTATTATTATTCACTTAAAAAGAATTATTAAGTGATAAAAATCATATTATTCGTATACAGTATATTATTGATTAGATTTATAAAGACATTTATAAATAACATTTAAGCCGATAAAAATGTCATATATTTAGCTTGCTAGAGAAGGTATTGGTTAGAGACAAATCCGACTGACAGATACAAATATAGCCATGAAGGAGAATTACAAAACAAAATTCCGTTATAGCAAAGGTGTATATATACTCATTTATATATATAAAATTAAGGAAAACAAGGGTAACGACATAAATAAACAATAGTCAGAAGTGCTTCATTCATCAATTACATTTTATTTATTATTATTAATTGCGTTAAGAACCTGCAAATATTTGAATAATATATACAGCTTTTATTTTTATCGATTTATAATTTATAGATCTCTCGAAAACAATAATCTATCTAATATTTAAGCAAACATTTATAAATACAAGATACACAAATATATGTCCAACGTATGACGAACTAAATATTTTATGACGGTAGAATTTGTCGAATGGAAACGTCTAATATAATATACATCGGATTTCATCAAGAATTATATTTTAATTTATAGTCTCTTAAAGTTATTTTTTGGAAATATGTATAAATATTTTAAAAATTAAAAAAGTTATGTGCCTCTAAATGGTATATATCGTAAAGAATGCATTAAATATAACATAAAAAAATAAGTATATACATTAATAATATACATAATAATACAAATGAAATCTACCTCACATTAAAAAAAAGGAGAAATACAGTAAATTAGATAATAATTCTCGGTCGTTGACACGAAAACTCATCGCGACTCTAAATTGGGAGAACAACTACTCATACGACCCTTGACCCTTGATGTGCATATAAGAACCGATAACCGTCGCATTAACAAGACTCTTGCCCTTGAGCTGAGTTTTCGCGTGGAAATTTCTATTTTCAAGTCAGGGAAACGAGAGATATGCAACGTTTTATCTAATCTCCCTCTCTCTCTCTCTCTCTCTAGACTGCGATTTTCTTCAGTCGACAAGGATCGCGTATCGCGTATAATAATTTTCCGAGGAGAGGGAACGCGCTGAGATGAAGACGGGTTAGTTTATTTTCGGTGCGATTCACGCGATAACCTTGAATTTGTTAATGCTGCATTACAACGATGACTTAATCGGTTATAATCGCTGCTGCATTCGTTATGTTACACGTACGAATTGTTACCTCTTGCGAGTTACGTGCTTCTTTTTCTCTCTTATTTCGTATCATGTAAACTTTTAATTTTGGAAATTTATATCGTTTACAATACGCAGATTATCAACTATAAATATATTTTTATTATGATTCTTGGTGTTAAGTGTTCGAACTGTATCAACTGAATCAGAAATTATTGTAATAACCGCATTTAACGTTTAAATAATATAAACATTTCACTTTCTCATCGTTGATTTATACTATTTTTTTTAAATATATATATCTTTACATATGCAAAATTATGTATATATAATTCGTTATAAAAATGAATAATTATATAGTGTTAATATAATATATAAATTAATTAAATACAGGAGTTCTTTAATATTAAACTTTATTGAATATCCATATTCAAAAGCTTGATAAAAAATTTAAAAAATAAATCGTTATTCACTTAAATATTAAAGATGATTCTGCGAGTAAAATAAAAAGCTATTCGTAAACCATAATTTTTAGCGAATATCTGGTAGAATCATCGATAAATATACATGCATAAAGCAGAAGTTTTATAGTTATAACAAATTTAAAATTTTACATGCTCAATATGTATAAAGCTCATATAACAAAATAATAAAAAATCAATCATATATTGCATAAAAATTATAAATATTGAAAAAGTATTGCTTTATAGTATTAAATTATAAAATAATAAATTATTAGAGGTACGACTTATAAATGATCGAAAATAAAGTTAAACCGTTTAAAAAAGTTAAAAAAAAGTTCGATGGCTGTAAATGACCAAAAGAATGTACACAAATTGCCATGGCCCAGTGACCATAGCCCATGGCACAGAGCGACCCTGGCCAAGGTCGCTTCTAATCCCCGTCGTCAACGAAGCCGCAAGAAACCATATATATGTTTATATGAATGTATATATATGTATACATACATACATATACACAAGAACAAGCTTACGCACACGTGGGCGTAAACGTGTGCGCGCCCCTCCCAACCAGACGCTTTTCCCGTTGTACGAGAATACTGGTGGGGCTTGGTTAAGATTGTATGCGCGACTGTTTTTACTGGAGGGGGAGAAAAAAGCTATTGTCTGAGCTATTAACTTGGGGCTTTGTTGGAAGCTTTCCTCATTTTCAACTGACAATTTCTTTTATATATCTTGTTATCTTTTATTACTAGGAAGTGAGTTAATTTTGCGAGGTCGGTATAAGGGATGATCCTTTTGTTAATTAAGTTAATAGTGATACAAATAACTCAATAATTCTCTTGGATACCATGTAACATTTCGGTTTTTGAAATTACTGAATGTTACTATAATATTTAGCGAAACTAAAAAAATAAAGATGACTATTAGAATACTCAAAGCATATGGTATATCTGAGAGTTATGCTTTAAAGAGCGCATAGCTAACATGAATGATAGTGTACGATCCTAGGTATACAAAAAAGCATTCCGATAGTTGCAAACGTCTTATCACCTGTATGTCCTCCCCTCTATTACCGTCTCGAAACTTGTCCGTCACCTGACAATAATTGCCACCTCTCGAGACAGAAAAAAAGAGTCGAGTCGCTTGACCTACTGCGATGTCTTGGAATAAAGAATGGACGAGCACTACGACGTACAGCAAAAGTAAAACTGCTCAAGTTTTGTAACTAATTATATGCCGTTTAAATGTTGTCATTGGAAAAGTTTTTTTATTTTATTTAAAATTTATATCATTCTCATTTATATCATTTCTCGGTATTATAATTTACCGTTTTAACGCAAGAATTAATTTCATCAAATATTGTTTTATTCTTTACTTAACTCGAAATAGGATTAATATTATTATATGAATAAATACGATTCTTTATTAATATAAATAAATATATTATTTTAAAAAACCGCGACTTATATTAAATAAAAAAAGGAAGAAAGTTTTGCGTCTTTTGAATAGATATGCCAAGCTCATACATTTTAATAGTGGGAAACCCGTCAGATACATAAATGGTAAAACCCAACTATTCTTTGTTATAATCAGATAATTTGCCTGCAAAAGTGATGTAAATAACTTATTCTTTCTTATATAGAACATCCTTATAAGATTTTTTATCAGGTTAAAAAAAACTGAAAACGATTAGAAATGTTTAATGTAACAAACGGTTCAAAGTTATGCTTAATTTTCTAGACAAGAGTTTCAAAAGAATCGGAAAAAAATGCAAGAAGTTTTCTTAATTGACTTAAAATTTATCTCCGAATTGCTCATGTGAAGACAACAAAAGCTGAAGCAGAATAATATTTTATAGTAATAATCAAACTAATAATTGAATTAATCCCGCATAGAGACACCGCGTCGTCACTTTATTTAAATTACCATTATTAACAACAAAGTTAATTAGATCCATCAATGCAAATTCACGAGCTTAACCCATTAAATCAAGCAATTATGCACAATCTAAAATTACGTCCTGGCATAATTTTACACGATCGCACACAATCACAATACGCGTAATTACATTCGTTACACATATATATACACGCAGCAACGTGCGCGGAAAATGATACACGAAAAGCTCATCGTTCGACTACCGTTTACATGTTCGTATGTATAATATATGTATCAACCGAAAGCATCGTTAAAACAAGAAAACAGTGAGCCGTAAATATAAAAGTGCACACATGCGGTCGTAAATCAATTAAAATTGCGTGGAAAAAGAGGCGGTGCAGACTTTCACCAAAAAAAAGAAGAAAAAATATGTTGAGGAAAGGGATAAGAAACACGAATCTTCTCTTTCTCATACGAGAAATTCATTTGCTGTTCACGAGTGTGGTGAGCAAGTGCCTTCGAGTGATCTTTCAGTGTAGGGTAAAAGCAGTATAGACGAATTTATGTCTGTTGGTCACCGGTTACTGAAACATGATTTCACTTTATTTTTCTTACACTTTAGTCTGTTTGTTGTAATCAGTACGACTGACATTATTTTATAGAAAAACAAAAATGAGCGTTAATAATAAATTAATCTATCTAAAACTAGAAATCAAATCTAGAATGTTATACGCACTCTGAGAAAAGGTGTTACTATTATTATATTACACTCTCCGATCTTAAATATCATATCATATATGTATATAATTCTTCTATATAAGAAATTCTTGTTATTATGAGAGTATAACGTGGTGTACTCTAAAAAATTGCGCGTATATTGTTTTATTAATTTATTCATCTAAATATACGAAAAATATCCACGTGGATCATAAATTTGAAACAATTATGCCACATTAATCTATACAAGAAACTTTGTGGTAACTTATCAAGAAAAGTAAATTTTTCAAGAAATGTTAGTGGAAAAGCAGCAGAATTATGTAGACGGTCACCCACACAACGAAACTAAAATGAGAGAGAGAGAGAGAGAGAGAGAGAGAGAGAGGCAGATAGAGATAGAGAAGTGAATCAGTAAGGCCTCGCGGCGTGGGTCGCGATTACTTTCTCCGGCGCACCCCGCGTGTATATACTGCATCTCTTCCGGGTGTCTCCCACCACTCCTCTAAGGCCTTTCTCTTGGTCTCCTCGCGCGCGAGTGCCTCGTTCGTTCGCTCGCTCGCTCGCGGTTGGGCCTTTTACCTTCTCTCACGGGTTCGCTCGTTTCCGCGTGCGCATCTCGCTTTTTATTTATTTTTTACCAAGCTACAGTTGCGCGAGCGCCCCCACTCGCAGCTCAGTTTCAATACGATTTCCGTGCGGCTAGTTAACTTTTTTTCTTATTCGATGAAATCTGACAAAAACTTATTGTTTATCAAACGACGCGTTACGTAACGATGGAATTAATTTAATCGTTTATTTTAAGAAGGTATCTTTCAATGTACCTATCGATCACTCTGCGACTATTCATTTAAATTGGATCGTATAAATCATTATTTCAAACCACTTAAGCCTCACGAACATGTTTTTCATATAATTGTACAATTATATATGTAATTGATGTAAAACTTAATTTTCAATAAATATTCGGTGTTTCAAGCTTTAAAGTATTGAATATAAGTTAGAGATTGCATTTTTCTTTAGTATTTGATAAAAGTTAGCATCAGACATTATCTACAAAATCTGAAATTTAAACGATTTTATTACGATAATAACTTATTTAATTTGATCCGCATCCAAGAATAACGTACTTATAATAATAATAACAACCTACTCGACAAATAAATTTATATTATTTTATATATTCGGTGAAACGCAATATTTAAAAATATATTTTAAGCAATTTTTCTGACTATTTTTAGTATAGAACGTGGCAAAAATAATGTAAACGCAAAAAGCTATTTTTCATTGATAAGTAACTACTCTCTTTCTTTTTGTCTCAGTTTAAACAGTCGGTGTTTGCTTCGGAATTCTCAATATGTTTATTTTTCTAAGGGGAGTGTGAAAGATTTGAACAGGGGTGTGGTTGTTAATATTGACGCAATTGTAATGTAATTAAAAATACGATTACAATGATCGCATATGGTATCACTCAAAATATATGTATATATATATATATGAAAAATTAGGTCTATTACGTCTGGCTGTATTACATTCGATATTAAATAGATGCGCATTCCAATCGCGAATTTTTTTTCACATATATGCGACGTTATATGTTATAATGTCAAATATATGGTAATCAAGGTAGATTATAGATTCGTTTGTATATTTCGTGCGTAAATTCAGACATTTGCAATTTATGTAGTATTAACGGTGATTTTGAATGTTAATTTTCGTAAATTTGTTTTCTTTTTTATAGTATAAATTTTCCACAAATAATAAAATTAATAAAATAAAGCAGACTATGTACGAACGGTAATAAATATTAAGTATTGAAAATGTGTTATTAAGTAAGAATCGTTGTGGGAAATACGAATAATATAGTCAAAGTAAATATTTCCTTAGTAATATTACATTCTTCCATTATACTCAGAAAAATTTTGTGTGCCAATGATTAGTGTACTAATTCCTGTTGTTAAAATGTATCACGTAATAAAAACCTTTTAGAAAGTTGCCGAATTCATAGATTCATTGATTAAAAGCCTAGTAATTTTTGACCAAATATGTATGCTATTTAAAAAAAATTAGCAAATAAGATTATTTCTTTAATAACGATTGAAAAAAATTGTCTGTGCCAATGTACGTTCGTATTCAAAAAATAAATGTAGAATACACATAAGCCTGAAAAAAAGAAGATGTCTTTAGTATCGAAAATTCCTTTCACTGCGTATTCTCGAGGCGATATTTTCTTGGTATACAAGATCGTTCGAGGATGCGCGAAAAATCAACAACGCCGCGAGCTCACGCATAATTACGTTACACTACTGTGCTAACTAGCCGCCGCGACGTAATAGAAAGTGAAGTAACTGCGCGGCATCGAGACGTCTGCGAGAAAAAGGATCGCGTCTGGCGAAATCCAGGAAGTCTCGAGGTTTTCGGAGCGCGCGGTAGTTTTACACGCCGATGTTTTAGTTTACAACTATTCCATTGGTCCATTTGACAACTCATTTTTATCGCTTTCCTTTTTACAACCCTTGTCCAACGGACAAACGGAGATTTTAAAGCGTCCTTAAAATAAATTTAAATGATTTACATGCACTTTGTAATGTGGAAATTACGTTGAAATTTAATAAATTTGTTTGTACGTATACTTTTAAATTCTCTGGTTATCGCGGAAAAAGAACACTGTAGAAATAGAAAATATTCATTGACTACCAAATAAGTGAATTATAATGTTACGTTTCATTTACTTACAAATTTACTATTTAATTATTGCTTTCAAAATGAAATATTATTTTATTTTTAATTTACTTAATTGAAATTCTACAAACACTTGCAGCAACATTGAATTAGAATTAATATCGACACTTTATACAACTTTGAAGTATATACGTAAGTTAAACTGTATTACAACGAATTCACCAAGTTATATATATCAATGATACATAAGAAAATTATTTCTGATTTTCAAATGTAACGGTTATAGAATCAGCTTAAAAATAACAAAAACTTAAATTTAATTTAAGTATTAAATTATTTAATCTTCGGTAATCAAATTTAATTATTAAATAAAATTATCTCTGAAAATTCAATTCCACGTGATATTTATAAATTGCCTATCTTACCAGTGTGTATCTTTATAAATTATACGATCTTATTTAAATTATTTGCATCGCTTATAATCCATTTTTATATTACTTAAAATATTTTTCCAGTAATAATCAGTCGTTAAATAGATTTTGTTATAAATAGTTCAGAAATAGTTCAAGGGTATATGAACTTATCGAATAGTTGAACGAGTTTTAAACTAATTAGTCCCAATAATTTACGCTTATACGTTATACATGTATGCCTTTGTGTGTGGTGTGACCAGTTGATATTTTTAAAATTAATTTGTAATTTTTAATTAATTGATACATTTACATATGCACGTCACTAATGAAAATTTATTTTTTCTGTTGCAGGTAAGGCTCTAATTCGTTATTATAATTTTCGATATTATAATAAAAAGGAAGTAAGTCTGTTATTTCTAAATAATTATTGTTTTAACGTTTATAAAATAAATTAATGTGACAATTACGAAATTTATCGAAGTAAATTTACCATGAAATATCAAAGTGAACGCTACTGATTATAACTTGTTAGACCTACATTAAAAATTTAGCATTTCCTTTACCAGGATTATTTCAAATTATTAATAACTAAATATTTCGCTTTATAAGATACTAATCTACGCAAAACTTGAAACGCAGTTGAAAAAAAAAATTACCAAATACAATTCGATACGCGCACTTGCAATTCCAAGTCGCTCAACATTTTCATCGATAAGTTTGTACCGAACGACAACGAAAAAGAAAAAAGAAGTCCGACACTCCTCGCTATTCCGCGTCATCGAGCGCTGCACTTCTAAACTCACCCACATAACTATATATATATATATGTGTGTGTGTGTGTATAGGTATATATATACACATATTTATACTGTGTGTGTGTGTGGCTGTGCAGCGTGTGTGCCTGTGTGCGTATATGTATATGTATATAAACGCGGGAAAACCGGTTGCCAAGCGCGAAATTCTGCGTCCTCGAGGCCGTCACGAGCAAGGCGGAAGCGTTAAGCAAAAAGAGCCGACGTTTTTCCAATGTGGTGTTAGAGCGAAGCGATTTATTTGTGGAAAGTACAAGTGTTGTACGTGGTGGTTTAGACCAAGACCAGTTTTGTTATACACATACCTTCGGGCGATTCAATCGATTATGAGCTTTTAAATTCGGCAACGCGAATTTTCCTACATGAATTTCAATTGGATGTAAGGTTATTGATGGCTTCTTAAACGTGGCATTGTTGCATTTAAATTTCTTTTTCGTGATTACAAAGGCTTTCATAGCTTGACGTAAATGTGGGAATATCTTCCTAGAGATACGTTAAGTGCCAATAATTGTATATAATTTTGATTTTATTTTAATTTTCATTCGTAACTAATCGTATAACTACACGCATAATTCCTACATTCGATATTTCATATCAAAATTCATTAAATTATCATTATTTAACAATAACAGAATAAATGAAAGTATTTCGAGAAACTTAGTTAATTTATTTCCCTATTCTTAATGTTAATGTATTCTGTAATAAGTTGCGTATTTAAATTGTAAAAGTTAAACAAGAATTTAAATAATAATAGGAATTTATAAATGGACTTCAACTAATAGAAATAATTAAGAAAATTAATTTCTAGTACTGTAAAATGACTTTTATTATAAATAAGCTGATGAATATATATTTATTGCATAACTTCTTCCATTACGCGTTATAATATAATAAAAGGCAATATGATTATTTTCTAATATATTATTTAAACAGAATGGTGAATATATGCTAGACATCGTGTATCGAAAATAAATCTTTTTACTAATTTGTAATAACGTCAATAACAATCAAATATAAAAAGTACAAAGAAATGAAAGAATAAATCAAATAAATTTATGTTTTATGAATGTTCATTAAAAAAATTATTATGCAGATTTTAATAATTAAAAATTTAATACGCATTTTTCATTACGGTTTATAATGATAGTTTATTTATTTTTATTATATACTGTTGTAATAGTTTCATATATTTCCTTATTTACAAAGATAATATACCTTTTAAATTACGAATTAGCATTTAAATTTGAATATAAAACAACTATTGAAAAAATTAAGCCCACAGTTTAAACCCATATCAACTTGGACTATTTTACTTTATTTTCTTTCGAATTCAATGCATGCACTATTCAATAAAATTGCACTACGTCTATCCTTAAGTATATAAAGTTTAGAAACGTAAGACTTGGAAGAATCAGGTTTTTCGCACTTGAAACGCCTAAAAATCGAGTCGTGCCCGCAAAAAAAAAAGAAGCCGAAGGCCCGCGCGTGGCTTGTTACACGCGAGCCGCGGTGTAAATCAACCGAACGTCTCGAATCCCTCGTCAAGGTCCCCAATGCGAAAATTATCGTCGAGACATTAGCGGCCGCGACGATGCATCTCCATACCGATCGCAAGGTCTGACACTCGAGGACCCGAACGGGTATATACCCACGCACTTCAGCATTATATGCGCGACTACTATTGGATGCTCTACACCGAGGTTCTATCATTTACTTTAAACACGTACTTACCTTTTGCAAGTTGATTTCCCAACGTTTTCGTCACATATTTTAAAAAAAATTTAGTTTTACCATTTGCAGAGTAATATTCGTAATTCGATATATGTAATATCTGCATTCAAATGGAATAAGATATTTCGTAAACAATATAATTTACTGCGGCAGGCGGTTTAAATTAATAATTTAATTTAAACGCGCGAACGTTTAGAAAGTCATTATTCAAGAACTAGGCAGTACTGCAATACAAATCATAAAATAGCATATTCTACGTTGATAAATAAATAAGTATGTGTAGTTATATATAAAAATTGAAAGTTATAGTTAATCAAAGATAAAGCTCGAGAGAAAACGAGGTATGGTACACGTATATACATATATATATGTATAATCATCGCCATAGACAAACACACCGTCAATTCACAGATAAAACATAATGAAATCATATAACCGGTGCGCTCTCAAATTTACGCGCCATTTCTTCGACCATTTGTCTCGTACGCTTCTCCTTCCATATATGTGTCTCGCGATTGAAATCAGAAATTTGTAATTGCCGAGGACTTTCGTGCGCGATTTCACGGGCGCGTGTATAATAAATCAAGTTATAATTGCTTTATTTCGAGTTCATGACTGAACAGTGATATTGAATTACGTTGAAATTATCTTTCTCGATTAGTAAGCTGTCAAATTATTTTTCAAAGGAAATATAGATCTGCGCGACTATTTTTTTATTCCTTATTTATTTTTTCTTATATTTTATAACAATTAAAATGTCACATTTTTCCATCCCAATTGTATCGACCGAAAATTCGTACGCATTTAATTTGTTGTAAACTCATTTCTAAATACGCTTATGTAAACTCATCTTCGAAAATACCTTAAATAAAATGACGTCTCCTATCAGATTCTATCTAAAAGCCTCACTTAGAAATCAAGAGCCATGAAAACCATATCCCCTCTATGGCATCCAAAATAAAAAGCTGATCAATTTCACCTCTTTCTAACGCTTCATCGAAATCTCAAGTATTCAAAGTGTATATATACAAACGAGATGAAGGAGAAAAGAAAACTGGTCCGTGAACATAGCGGCCTCGATCCTATAAATTTTCGGCGAAAGTGAAAGCGGTCCCGGAGAAAAGTGTCCCTTTCAACTCGCAGGATTATTATTATCTCGAGTAGTATGTATATATTATACGCGTATTTTTATCAGACGGAAGTTGCCCGACGGCCAAAAATGAAGCTAAACTCCTCCTCTTTCTCCCGATCGGAAAGCTTTAATTATATACAAGGCTTATCTATCGTGAATTTGCTACTAATGCTGCGCCGTGTCTCTTTTTTCACTAAATATGGATTTTCCAATAACGCGTGATCGGTTGTTTGTTTTAAAGAAACTATGGAGGTGGTGATTTGTGTTGTGTTCCGTGTGTCTTTAATTCTGGGCCTTTATATGGTATTGATTCTTATAGGATGAGGTTTCACGTAAATTAACCAGTAAAATTAGATACAATTCGTGCAACGCTACAGTGTATAAGTATGATAATTAATTATACGTTAAGCTAAAAAAATTATTTAATTACACCTCGCGTCATTAGGGAAGCCATTTTTTAGGCTAAAAATAGTCGCAGAGCGTAAAACATAGCTTTACAAAATCTAATAAACGAAAAAATATGGTTTCATCGAATCTCAAAATAGCAATGGATTACTGACTACTACAATTTATTATTTGTATGGCTTCAAATAATCCATATACATATCCACACACACACACACACACACACAGTGTGCATGTAAAATAAGTTGGTTATTTATAATAATTTATTAATAATTATAACATAATATTAAAAACTTTTGTGGTACTTTTGCATACTCTTATCCGCATCACGAACAAAGTAATAATCCTCATCGTGACATATTATTTTATGCGCAGATAAAATCATTCTCAATTTATATAAAAAAAACTATACTTTACAGCTTTGGTATGCTAAACAACCAGTTTCCAATCTAAAGAGTAAAATTTATATTCTAAAACTTTCATTTTCACTAGGGATTAAATTGACCATACAAAATTTGTCACACACATTTATTTGAAACGAAAATAATTACAGACCAATTGGTTAAACGTTTCTAATTGGCGAACAGAAAATTAGCCACGCACAAAATTTTGTTATTATAACGCGAACGAGATTTTTTTACCCATATAATTTTAATCGAGGGTGTATAAGTGTATATATATATACGTGTATCTATAAAGCGTTCATCGCCTGGGGCGACATAAATAAAGGAAGTTCAGCCAGGTAATATATGGAGCAGCAGGAAGAAGGCGCGAGAACAAGATTCAATACCAAAGCAGGAAGTCTAATCCTCAATCTCTGACAATTTTCACCTTTCCCGCATCTATATATATATAGATATAGTTGCAATTTTCTTAATTTATATTCCTACATATTACTTTTTAATGCGTCATTTTTATTAATTGGACTATTAACGTGGATTAAATTTCATTTTCCTTTTTTCTCGATTAGTGTACTTGTTCACTCGGTTTTTTCGTTAAAACAGGATAATTTTAAAACTTGATCGTGATTTATTTGCATCGATCGTGACTGGGTTTTTGAAATATTTATAATCGAATTGAAATTATAATTTAATTGATAACTAACGATAAGCTCTTGTGAATATTTAGATTCTCTTTTTTTTCGTCTTCGTCGAGTGTTTTAAATATGGATGCGAAAACCAAGATATACTTATATTACACAAAGTCGCAAGACGATTACTTATAGATATTTTTATTTAATTAAATATATATGTTAGTGTTTTTCGTGAAATAAAATCAATCATCAAAATAAAGTATAAAATCAAATTTAGTAAAAATAAAATTTTTTATTTAATCAACTTACGATTCGATACGCGTTCTTTATTAAAAAGTCTGTGAATTTGGAAAAAGTTAAATACGAATCGATTCACATGCGACGAGGGATTACTGAAAAGTTTCACTTGCTCGCCACTCTCCAATTATTTACATTCCAAATTATTCGTACATTCTTTGAATTAACAAATTTTAACTGACGATTGTACTTTTTTTTACATATCACACATTCTTAGACTTTTATATATACTTTTCATATGATAATTTAAAATACGTATCATTTATGTTTTTATTTTTTGCGGAACACACTCGATATTCCAAATTAACATCAGTATCTTATCATAATTCTATTTATATATTATTTATTTTTAACTAATGATTTTACAATGGAATCATTAATTATCGATACTCTAAACACTTTTGTTAAAAATATTGTTTATAAATGGATTCGGAAGAATAAATAAACAGGCGTTAGAAAATTTACGTCACTGATTTTCGATAAAACGTCGAAAAAATATTTCGAAACCAAGTGAAATGAAGATATTGAAATTCCGTGAAAGTATCTGAATTTCAAAATAATCGATTAAAAAAATCTGTACGAAATTGATTTATAAATTCAAAAACACGTCGAAGAAATAAAAATCATCCAAAACAGTCAACGTAACGATACAAAAGTACTTAATCAGTGTATGTAAAAGAGTACAAAGTGTATAATCAGTACGGTTTTTTAATCGATCGGCAAGACATCATCGATCAAACGCACCATTATCGTCCTGTCTTTTAAACATTGTCCGATTTTTATTTGGTCGGCCGCTCGGGACAAGGAAACCGAAGAGGAAAAAGTTTATAAGAGAGTCATTATATCCGCGAGCAACTGTGACTGTAGACGGCTGTGTGTACTTTCTTCTCGAAAATTTCATCCGCTAATTGCCTTGCCGAAAATGTGCCTCGATCTTTTATTAACTCACAGTTCACGATTAACGGCCCTTGTATATTACACTTCGTTCTTTTTTTTCTTCACTCAGTTTTTATTCGTTTCCTTTTTTTCCGACCAATTAAGGGGATGTGAAAGTGAGAGATTACAAGTGAATGTTAAACGATCGGTTAAGTGAAAATTCTTGTTTGTAGTGTATGGTTGCTCTTCTACGTAAATATTCGTGTGTTTGTGTGACGCGCGCGCGTATAAATTGTTATAGATGTATTTTTAATAATTTTATTTACAATTAAGGAGCGTTTTAATTTCGTTTGGAGATGTAGAGCAAATGAAACTATTACTTGTACATATATTTTTTAGCCAATTATTTTACTATTTTTCAAATATTAATACAACTCGAGATTCAAAGACATATATTTTAATTGTCAAACCTTACGTTACTTAATGCAGCAATACGTCTTGAATTTTCCAAAAAGTAGTAAATATATTAAGTGTAATGTATTTAAATAAAATTACATTGTATAAATTAGCGCTGTTTCATTTTGTTTTTTAAATTTGTTTTTGTATCAGGTAATTAATAGAATTTGTAAAACATTAGAAAACATATTAATACTTGTAATTAAAAAAAATTAATAGATTTATTATAGAAAAATAAATAAAATAATCAAATGTACACGTAATATTTGAAATAGATTAGATTACAATTTATATTCATACTTACACATAGTAGTCTGAATTAAGTAAAATAGTAAATACGATTTGCAATCACACCTTATCTACGAGTGAAAATCGTTGAAGACTGCAAATTTGTCTAAATTACATCTTTTATCGGAAATATAGACCCGATCGATCAACGTAAAAGTACATCACCGTTACGCAATCCACGAGTAATTTCACGCTCGTTCGATACGTATAGAAGAACCGAAGAACTTTCTCTTGGTCGAAAATGAGACTTTTTTACAAACCTGGTGGGGAGGGCAAAAAAGGAGGCCAGTGATACTCACGCGTGCGTTAGACCAAAATTTTTGGGACTAAGCATTTCTCTTTCAAATTATCGTGGTTAGCTTAGTCTTGATGAGAAATTTAATAACGGTGAATCAAAATTTTTGGCAGTTATAATCGATTTCTATTGTAATTTACTTATATTTACTTATAGACTAAAATATAACAATTACGTTACTTCACCGTACTTTACTTTAAAAATACAGCCAGTTGCCTCGCGTATCAATCAGGGTATGTAACAAACTTCAAGATGAGGAAGACCCAAGATTCTCCTCGCGGGTAACTTCGTGCCCAATTATACTCTCGCCTGACCGCGCGAAAGTGAAAATCGGGCGAACGCGATCGATCAACCGGCTCGAACTATCGGATTTTAATGGAAGAACGTAAATCATGATTTTTTTTTCTCTTACCTGGGCGTAAATTTTATCGAAGCGACAACGAGTTTTCTGGTGGGAAATTGACTATATAGAGAGAATATTGTGTAGGCTTAAGG
Source organism: Theocolax elegans (assembly GCA_026168455.1). Taxonomy (NCBI): domain Eukaryota; kingdom Metazoa; phylum Arthropoda; class Insecta; order Hymenoptera; family Cerocephalidae; genus Theocolax; species Theocolax elegans. The sequence continues at coordinate 13,580,416 of CM047425.1, read as the reverse complement.
GGTGTTTCATACCAAGATAAACCTGTCGATTCGATTAATCGTTAGGCTAGGTGATGCTTGGTTTTTTTTATTTATATATGTTTACGTTAAGCGTTCCACGCCGAGTCTCTTAAAATTTCGCGATAATTTACGATGTAGGTTTTGCGGATTTACTATCTAGTTTCTAAACACGTGTTTATACGATTTAATTGTTTTATTTTCTATAAATTTTTAAAAAATTCTACAGTAAATATAGTTCTGTCGCTTTACATAATATTAATATAAATTTAATCGCAAACTTACGTATAAACAATTATAAACTTGTTAAAAGTTATTACAAAATTGTACAATTGCGATAATTACAAATTACCCAAGTAATACATTAATTATAGTATTCTTATTCAGATACATAATGCGCCAAATTGCAATAGTTGATTCTAGAAAAATTGAAACTCTTCTGTAAATTAATTGTTAATGCAGATTGTCGTATGTACCCAACTATTAGTCTATTGGATAATTTTTGTAAAGCAATTTATGATATTAATACAATTAGTGCAGTAGAGCATAATTTGTTATAATATATTTACAGTGATTAGTTACATCGTTACAATATTAAAAAATCATTGGGATTAATGGGTACCCTCACTGTACAATTGTATCTATTCCTGCTGATAAAGATAATTTAACCTGAACATTTTATATACAAAATTCTTGTTGGAGAAGACAATTTATAAAATAGATTTTTATATTAAGACGTGGTTTTTACAAAAATATGAACAATGGCTATAGATTATAATGTTGATTGTCTATGGATGCAAGAAATATGTGCATTTTGATATTAGGTGAAATTTTTAATGTTTTTAACCTAGATCATATAATTAGAAATTTAAAAATTCTATAGCAGGTCGACAAAAATTTTAACAATTTCATTATAATTATCAAGACATTTTTGGTTAATTTTCCTCAAATTGTTGATGTATCCTTTTTTACCGTGCTATTATTAAAGTAATTTTTATTAGTAATTACTCTCCGTGTGAAAACCATTAAGGTTGATTTCAATTCGCAGGAATAGGTACATTCACCCGGTACGTTGATTGTCGATATAAAATCAGAAAGTTCGAATGAAAAAAACGTAATAATTTTTTTCACTCTAACCTTGACTTGCATAGATCCATAAATTCTCAAATAACGGAAAAGTTAAAAATGATTCAAAATTATAATTAATATTGTTACAAGAACTGCGAGTTTAATTATATAAAATAATTAAAAATTCAAACGAGTAGATCCGTTAGAATTAGGATGTAAAAAAGAGGTAAAAGGTGTTAAGCGCGCGTTAGCGTGTGTATTGTGTTGAAGTTAAGTGAAGTTGAAGTGCGATTTCCGAGTCCCCGATCGAGTACGGCTAAGGTCAGAGCCGGAAATTGGCTGGCTTCCGAGGAACGTGCGAAGCCATCATAGAGGGGCTCGAAGGAGCTTTTCGTCTGATGCTCATTTGTCCTTGACACGCACGGAAACGAAATAAACTGACGAGGTGTTGAATCGGCTTAACGGCATCACTTAAAACTCGATTATTCCGATAGAATAAAAATTTTTGTTATTTCTCGTTATTAATAAAACTCGATTATTCCGATAGCGTAGATTTATACTTAATAGCTGTATGGATTTATGATTAGACCATTTATTTTAATTAAATCAAACTTTCGATTAGATGTAAAATGTAACCATGCCACGTATAGTCCCAACATGTATACATTTATTAAATTAACATAATTTACATACTTCTACTTACCAACAAAACGTTTTGTATTTTAATAGTTTGGATAAAGATACCAAATTCATTTTAAATGATTATTATAATAATTATACTTTAGCTAATATGTGTAACAAGTAAATATTTTTAAGAAATAAAAAATCGATGATGTTAAACTTTCATTCGAAATCACTGGTTTAACATAGTTATATAAATAATAATCTAGGAAGTGAATATTTAAAACTTCGCACTGCTTTTTTTAAATTAAAATAAGAAGCAGTATTTTTTATAAATTATCCATGTACGTGTTGTATTATTATTATTTCGTTTTAGTTAATTGAAAATTACGTGCAGCAGAAAACTACATTAAATTAATTTTCCATTGCAGTAAACCGCAATTTATTTCATCTATGAATTTTATATTACACCTAGGAGAGAAGTCAGGAAAACCACGTGTAGCTTATAAAGAAAATAACACCATTGAAAAATTTCGGTACTCATCCTTATTGCAGATTTATAACTTAAACAATTAATGTAGTATAGATCAAATTAAATAAGTTTAATTTATATAAATAACAATATTATTGGACCATAAATGTTTTATTAATTATAAATTCGGTTCTTTAATTATAAAAAATTATAGCATTTAGTTTAATATATGTTCTATAATAAAATAATATAACTAGCAGGGCAATAAAAAACTTAATAAAAAAAAAGAAAAAGAGAGTAATTTAAGGTTAATAATTTTTTCGTTATGCGGAACGAAGCGACCTCGTGCAAGGACTGCCATTTAAAAAGACGAGACAATCGGCACTGATGCACGCGCAGTTCATAGATGAAAGGTGGTCTGAACAAGAGCGAGAGAGAAAGAGGATTAATTTTAGATTAAGCGTCCGGGGTCCCCCGACTAGGTCAGCTTGCCCTCTCTCGATTCACTTTGCTTTTGCAGTTGCGAGTTTGCGAATCGTCCAGAACTTTCTCTGTCAAACGACTATGCAATAGTTGTGCATATTTTGATTTACTCGAGATATCAATAATATTGATACAATCCGTTATTATTGTAATTGTATTATGAAATTCGAAATATTTCATTTGTATCAGAATATTCAATTATATACGTAAATTTTGATATTTGTATAAATTGGTTTATTGTGTTATGCATACAGTTCAATTATACAAAGGATTAATAATTTAATGACGGTTGATTACATTTTTTCTTCGTACATTAAAATCAATTGGAGAACAGTTATTCATCGTTAATAATATTTATATTCATCAAGCTTACGCACGTAGCTGTTGCAGTAATCGTTAATACAGCTTGATAACGCATAACCGTTATAACCGTGATAATTTAAACAGTATGTTAATAATCGTTACAAAATAGTGAGATATAAAAACTTGGCTTGTTATTATAACGAACTATTTGCAATATTGCGTAACGTATATAAATAATACATTTAAAAATCACTTGACAATATTTAACAAAATGCGCGATTAAACTGTTTCTGATGAAACATCTTTATAGATAGCACCTAATTATTTCCAGTGTTCACTTTCAATCACTTGTCGAGTGAAAAAAAACCGTTGAAAAACGTATACTCTTAGATCAACGAAAAAAACATTCTCTCGACTTCCTCGACTTCTCGCTCTTCCTTTGAATCGAAAAAAAAGTCATACAATTAACGTCGATCGACGCGTCATAGGACCTTCTTGCTTGCACGCAAAACAAAGAGCCCGCTCGCGGTATTATTCGCTCGATCGGAGCCTCGAGGTCCTCGAATGCCCGAAAAAGCTTGAAAAGAAAAAACACGGAAAAAGCGAGGCGCGATAGTTAGTCGAGCGTAAAAGAAGGAAGATATACATATATATGTATATACATAGATATAAGAAAATGAAAGCAAAATCTACGAACTTATATTTTCCTGATAGGAAAGAAAACGATTACTTCGTGTCATAAGTTTGCCGGTTGTCGTTCATAATTTACATGATGATTCGCTATAAGGACATATTTTAATGATAATAAAGAAGTTATTTGACCGTGGATTTAATTAACTTTTTTTTTCTATAATATTATTTGTTTTGATAAATTTTCATATCATTCGAACGTGCAATAAATAAGATTCTTACTGAAGCATACTACAAAGTTGTTATTAATATTGAATTTCACATAAATAGTCACATAAAAAATTAATTATAAGATAAGGAAAAAAAAGTCGTATTGACTTCAAGTAGAGAATCTCTTGAACCGTGATCATCATTTCCATTCAGCACAAACGCATTCGGAACTGTAACTCAACTTGAGTTCTCATTCTTGTGCATCCGGTAACTTCCCAAGCGAAATGTATATGCACGTCTAGTAAATACATTGACAAAAGTGACGTTTCTTCCCGTCGCTTAGCGAAAGCGCAATGATTTTATCACCGATACCTCGGTCTACCTACTAGCCTTTTATTTTCCCAAAGAGTTTTCCGTGTTGTAATCAGGACTCGCACAAAGGGTCGTAAAAATATTACTACAGATCGAAAAGTTTCGCTTGTTGCGTATTGCGATTCGATTTTTCATTTTTGATGTACACTGGTTTAGGTTTCATTCGATTGTCTAACGAGATAAGTGAGTTTCGTGATTCAATTTTGTTTATATGGTACATTTAGTGAATTTATGCGATTCTGTCTCTGATTAAAATGATTCGCTACAGTTTTTATAAGGTTAATGATAATAATTAATAACGACTTAGCCTATTGACATAGCCTATCCAAACAAATATTGTTATTGTATTTTTAATTAAATGACTTATGACTTCTATATGAGAAATTTATTTCAATTTTGCTATTAGGTTATTAAAACAAATTCAACGAGAAGACAAATTTTACTCTATAATCTATCAAATAAGAATATGAAATCGACCTTAATTATTTGAATAATTGTTAGTTATTCGTTCTGTCTATTGCATTACATTTAAAAATCTTGAATTAATATAACAAGCAATGGAATGATGAAAGATATCGTATATAAATTTAATTTACCTGGTGAAAAGAAAATGAATTAAAATAAAATTATTATCAAATCATACTAATCTAACTTTTATCGATAGTATAATTGATAATTCTTATTTTTCTTCTATTCCGATATATCATTTTTAATACATATTTTCTTGAATAATTAATTAGCGTAACTGTTCAGTGTTAAAAGGATCATGAAAATAAAAAAGACGATGATTAATAAAATTAATCTTCTTTCCGCATTTCTTGCGCAGTCGACGTATAAATATTAAATAGTATTTTTTCCACACGCACACATTAGAAATTTGTCAAATGAAAGTATATTGATGCTTAAAAATTGATTAAAATATAATTAATTATTGATCTTTTGTAAGTTTATAAGTTAATAATTCACGTACTTATGTCAAAAAATTAATTTATTACTTTTCTTATACATCAGTGATTACTTCCTCAAAAGCGATAGATATTTACTGTGAAATATATGTGATGGTGTTTAATACGGTAAAAGGTGCATCAATATTCATGTAGCCGAATTGTACAGTAAGAGTAAAATAAAGTACCAGGAGAAAAACGCGCACTTTAAATAAAAATAATAAAACGTATAATGAAAAAATATCCATTTTAACCCACTCAACGTATTGACCTAATTTTTTCAACATTATTATATGCTATTACAAACCAAAAAAAAATATCCTCTTATCGAACAATCACCGGCCCAAATGCTACTTTAAAAAACATTTTTTTAGTTCCTAAAAAAGGAGAAAAAAAAGAATAATACGAGCAAGTTCGACGGCAACTTTTACTTTTTCATTCCGTTTGTAATTTATATCGAAGCTGCTCGGCTCGCACTTCGATATAGGCGCGAGTCTCGCTTTCAAACTTTCTCGCCGGTGTAGAGTGAAAGAGAGGACGGATAAATGGGAGAAAAGTGCGTGCCGCGACGTTGATTATTGCGTAACGAACGCTCAGAAAGGAAAGTATTTATAAGCGCAAGCGCGGTTGATCGCTTCCGAAATTGCGCGACCCAACTATACCTCTCTTTCGGTATTTAAGCTGAATTTGATCGTCGAGATATATATATTACACCTTGTTGATCTTTTATTATTCTCGTTAAATACAAGTGGAGCTTTAAATTGAAGATTCTTAATTTTTAATTATTTTAAACCTAGATTTTACGATATTCTATTGGTATCTAAACTCTCTAAATGTATTAAAATGAAAAATCACTCGAAGTTTCCACCAAAAATGATTCGCTACATTTTTCGAGTAAACATTTCACTAAAATTGAGTTACTTTTTACTCAAAGAAGAAAATTAAAGTTAGGTTTGAGATATTAATTTCATTCTTTAAGTGTGTATAACTTGATTAGAACAAAATTCATGCTCTATGTAGATTCACTAAGTTTTGTTTTTAAAGAAGTGATATTATTTTCTAAATATTCGAAGATGTTTAGAAAGACAATAATATTTTTATAAGTTAGTTAAATTGTATAAATGTACTAACACATTGACATATTAACCTAAATAAATAAATGACAAAACATAATACTAATTACAAACAAATAAAACGTACATTACACGTACGTCTTGCAATAGACATATGAAATGCATACATGTTTTTTATATACAGTATATCAAAATACATTCGAATTATATATACCATATCGTGTCGTATCATAAATAAGATAATTTGTTAATTAAAACTGTACTCTCGAATAAACATTAGAAATTAAATTACGTAACTGCAGTGCTTACTGTAAAAAAATAAATTTAAGAAAAAAAGTTAGCAGTAACAATTTCCGTAAAATTATATCCAAAATACGTACAGAGTGATCGCGATAAAAATGATTCCGATAAAGTATCAAAGTTTAATTTACATGTAAATTAGTGCGTGCACATATATATAAGCTTGCACTGGACAATTATCGCGATAAATACCGATTAATAAATCTAGCGAAATCAATTAAACGAAGCGCAAAAAAAGATGGAAAAGTAAAATAGTCCGTGTGTGTATGTGTGTAGCTGCCTAACGCATTCCGAAAGAGAGTAAAAGTGTGGGGCGGGCCGGTAACGGGTTGCGCTTCCGCAGTCCAACCGTACGCGGCTGTTACTACTTACTTGCGCGTTGCCTTCTTTTCCTGTATTATGCGCTCGCGCGGAGACTCGTGAAATTGTACGTCACTATGGCTTTTCAACTAACTGCTCTCCTTTTTTTTTACTCTTTTATCTATTTCGCGAATTGTATAATACCCCCTTTTTCAACTCTATCATTGTTTACCCGCGTTTGTTACGCAATCCGAAATTACGATAATAGGGAATTTGTTATATTCGGTATACGTTACCCTATCGATACACTTATGGAGATGATATTTGTATAGTTTAGGCAGTAGTAATCTGCACACTGTGTTTGCGTTTCTGTTAAATTTTTGAGTTTCTCATGGCACGTAATACGTACGAAAAGGTTAGTAATTAAGAGCGTTAAAAACGAGGAAACAAATTTCTTCTTATTCTTCTTCTAAGCGTCTATCGTGCGTATATGTATAACATACAGACAAACACGATATTACGAGCAATCATTTTACTCGCATACATATATTTTCCTTTCACGTGGAAATTTAGAGCACAACCGGGTCTTGCAGTTATCTTCATATATATATATATATTATTTTTTTTTCTCTCCCCCTTACCGATCAGGAACACGCGATGTAAAATCACTCGGATGTTTGATTGAAAGGAGTGTTTTACATCGTGCTGTGTGCACGCTATATTATATTGTTGCGGTAGTTTCGTTTTTCAAAGAAAGTGGACGACTTTTATTGCGCAATAATATATACCATAATGTATTTCCTATATTAAATTTTTCAACACGTTCATTTCGCTAAAGACGATTAATATGCCGTAGATATATATATATATGAATACACGTAACGTAGAGTATATGATTGAACGTAAAAAGGAAATAATGAACGATATATTGGTTGATAATTTAAACATATCGAATTCTTCTTTTATTTTTTTGAGAAAATATCTTACACACGACAGTTTGACATGGTAATTTCGGTACGATTAAACGTAAGGAAGTTTCTGTATCCCCTCCTCCCCCCCACCTCATTCTTAGTTGAACACGTGTTATTATATGTTTATACTTTATACAAACTTGTTATGTAATGTAAATCACAGAAATTTTTTATTTCTTCCTTCCACTAACAAGGAGAGTTCCCACTTTTTGAGAAGGTTATAATATTTCTACTATAAAAATATAAAGAAACCCGGAGTTTTAGATTTCAATGCCCTTTTTATGATAGATATAACCAAATAACGAAAAATCTCGCTAAAAAACCATTGAGTTTGATTGCTTGTAACTCGGAAACATGTAAAGGTATACATTCAAACCAAATTATAAAAGAAAACTGAGATTGAGTAGATACATTTTGAAAAAAAGAACCTCAAATAACTTAATTTGGTCAAAAGTTATGGAAGAAATAAGAACTAGACGAAATTTGGGCTTGAAAAAATCATTAAATTTCAATGCTAAATTTTCGTTAAAATTTCGTTTAATTATATTATTCCATAACTATTGACTAAAATAAGTTATTTGAACTTTTTTTTTAAAAACGTATCAACTCCATCTCAGTTTTCTTTCAAAATTTGGTTTGTATGTATACCTTTACTTGTTTCCGAGTTATAAGCAATCAAACTCAATGGTTTCTTCGGCGAAATTTTTCATTATTTGTTTATATCTATCATAAAAAAGGGCATTGGAATCTAAAACTCCGGATTTCTTCATATTTTTACAGTAGAAATCATATCCTAGAGTTTAGAAAGGATCATATCATTTTTCCAAAGTGGTGTGAATTCTCTTTGTAAGTGTGAATTTTCAAAAATAATATTTACGGTATTTGTTAAAAATCTTGTATATGTTATATCGTTATTTCTAAATGGAATCTATTCTATGCGGATATTTAGGAATAAAGAATATACAATACGATAATCATGTGAATGTTGCGCGTATATTTTTGATAATATTGTTAACTATAATTGTGACCATTACGATATATTCATGAAAAAGTATTAACTCTAATATAATATGTATAATTATAACAAAAACAAATTTTGTTGCATTTGAAGGTATCTTAAGTATTTCGTATTATTTTCTGTTTCAGGTAAGGCAACATCTTAAACATTTACTTTTTCCCTTGATTTGATTTGATAATAATCTATACGTATAAGGATTGTAGTAAGTTTTAGATTAAGTAGACTGACACTGTTCAAAATATATATCAGAATATAATCAAGCAGTTGGTGTGCATCGATAAGTATTAAGTACCTACTATTCTCACGCAACACGTGAAAAAGTAACAATTCAATTTAGATGCAAAGTATCGCGAATGAAAATAAAATAGCCCGAAAATAATTTCACTCGCGGGCATCAAATTTAATGAATTTGTGTGTATATATATAAGGGGGCTCGATCGAATGCTTCCTCAAAGGAACGTTCGTTACGCTTTCGCGAGGCTCTCGAGCGACGCGCACGGGCTCTGCGTTGTTCCGAATTTATCGCGCTTGGAAGTGCACGCGTAATTCGCCTTATTACAAAGCGCAAGTGCGCGTCCAGCTTGCGGTTACGATAAGCGTTTTTTTTTCTATCCATGGGAAAGTGAGACGAAAATTTGTGATTAATCGCTTGGCTGTTCGTTCCGTTGTCTGTCTTTATCTGCCGGTTTTTTCTATAAGTGCTTTATATATACATACTGTTTTAAGTACTAACTTTAAATACTATTATAAATGCGTGTGCCCTTTGTCTTTTTATATTTTTTTTGTGCGATGTTAGCATTTACTAGTAACGAGAAAATAATTTTGAAAACAAAGTATTAAGTTAATTATTAATACTATTTTACAATTGTTCAAACAGAGTTGAAATAACGTATTATAATTCTGCGAAGAGTGGAAAATAACTGTAATTAAATCGATGCGATTATTACATTTATTCATCTCATGTTCTAAAAATCGAGCGAGTACCTTTTAACGATGTAACAGTCGAATCCATAAATACCGCTTCATAATTCTTTAATGAGATTGCATCCAAGATCTTGCAGTAATTTACTATAGAAAAGAAACGTAATAAAATTTTTCAAATTTTCAAAACAACCACCCGTAAAAGATTTATTAGTAGAAACCTAATTATTCAAAAAAGCTTGAAAAAAAATGCGTTAACCCAAAAAAATGTGGGTAAACCCTTTAATCGAGTAATCGCGAGACCATACTCTTGCTTCCATTTCAAGAGAAAGTCGACCCAACGCACGCATGAGAAAGACGTAACGTATTATTGCATGGCACGCCGTACGATGTCAGGAAATGAGCCGCGCCGATGATTTTCCGCGGGTATATTCCCCCGAGTTCGATTTCGCTTTCGAATCCAAAGACACGGATGCAAACGTCACGCGCGATGCTTCTGCTTTTCCTTTCCGCGAGTCTAACCTCGAACGTTTCTCGATGCGCTATGACCTCGCGATCAGTTCATTTTTTTAACTTCTAAAATATATAGGTATATAAAATCATCATTTTTCGATAATACGTCGTTGAATATCGGATGGTTTCGAAATAGATCAATGTTACGAGAAAAATCGATATAATTTATGTATATTGTTTATCGTTGTAGTCTACGTTATTTAAAAGTTTTTGATATACACCAGTATTCTAACTGTATACTTGTAAACTTACGTAATGCATATAAATTATTACGCAATACACATATCTGGGTTATTTAAAATATTATAAGATTTTAACATGTTGTCTTCGAAAGCGAAATCTATCAAAAATTCAAAAGAGTTATAACGTAAATTTGGTTGTAGAAAAACGAAAATTATTATTATAAAAATAAAATTGTAATATTTATAAAGAAAAATAAAAGAAATATTTCACCAGAGGCCGTTAACACCGCGGTGGAAAATTGATAACCACTCGGTCGCGCGCTTATATACATCGCGCCCGGAAACCAGCTGAGCGCTTGGGGGAAAGTAGTCTTGGCAACTTTCACTACTCGCTGTTGCTGCCGCTGGTGCGGTGCGCGCGACTGCACGTGCGAATTTCGTGTGTTTCCCGAGCTCCTCTAACGGAGATGAGTGGGTGGGAATTGCCGCGGGATGTGAGCATTGATTACAAGCCTTCGGAGTACTTTGTGCACCTGCACTTTGTTTATTATACGTCAAATACATTTTTTTCCAATTTTACGCCTCACGTTTGTTGTCTGTTCTAACGCGGAAGTGTGAACAATCTAGAAGGTTTTTACGTAATCAAATAATTTTGATTTCGGTTCCTTAGGGTTATTGGGTCGATTGAGTCTTGATTTGAAGGTTGAGTTTTAAGTTTTCTCGAAACAGAATAATTTACCAATATTTTTATTAAAACGAGAGGCAATACCCGCTCTCGCGCTATAAGCACAAATAGTATTAAATTTCCAGATGGTATGCACATTCTCCCAATGTCTAATATCAAAATCAGATCTTTTAAACATTTCACTTATGCACTTATAAATAAAAAAAGCTCACAATAAAGAATAGTTAATTTCACTCTTCTATATAGGTATGTCAGATACGTAAAAATCTGAAGAATACGAGTGAGTATGTGCGTATAAATGCACACACACACTCACACATATATATATACATGTATACCCTTTCTATTCGGATAAGTATCTAGATACCTTTTGAGATTAGAAGGAACGTAAACACGTGTGTATGTGTGCGCGTATATCTATATATCTTTAGCAAGGAAGGAGGAAGAGAAAGAAAAGCCGGGCGATTAACCGCGACGCGTTTTCCACCGGTGTCTTTTTGTCTGCGTTTATTACTCTGCGCGCGGTATTAGAGTATATAGGAGGCAACGGCCTTTGTTTTCGTCTGTTTTGCGCTGCGATTTCGCGGCGTCTGCTCTCGCGAGTTCGACGAACTTTCAAGCTATACAAATATACTGTCTCTTTTGTTCGTTTATATACCGACCTGTTGATTTCGGATCAAAATTCTATTTTATTCGGCACGAATTGATACTTGTGTACTTTTTTTTTTAATTATATTATCGTAGTTTTATCTACGTATGTAGCATTATACGTTCGATTAAAACTCATCAATGTTATTCATTATTATTTAATTTAAGATTTACAGGAATCCGTTGACAGTTCTATAATTTACCTTTATTCGAACTTTTGTATATAAGTATTGTACAACAATTTCAAATTTCCAAAGGTTTTATTAATTTTCACAAGATTTTACAATTGTGCGTTCGAATATCCGATACATGTTTTGATCATATGTTACATTCTTTCGTTCAACCCTTTGAATTGTAAACCTCTTAATACTTACTTTCCCTTTTTTCTTTTCTTCCTCTTAAAAGTCAAAACCCTTTATTTTCTCTTTCCTTCGAAATCTATACGTTTTCTTTTATTCTATAATAATAGCCTTCAAGTGTTTTACCCATTTTTCTTTTTTTTAACATACGCTCCTTTCTTTAAGTGACTTTTGTCCCACATTTTTTCACAGGCTTTCTATTTTTTTTTATTTTTATTCGATTGCTTATATAATTACAATTTATTATTTTCACAGCACAATTAAGTTGGAGTAAATAAATAAGTCTCTTTAAAATTCATAAATTATAATAAATTGATTAGCGTGTCACTTATAACTCCATTCGGTAGGGATTATTCTTTACGATAAACAACATGCTCATTTTCATCGATAAAATTAATATTATATGCCTGTAAGTCGACATACGTTTAAAAAGCAAAAATTACAACTGCTCGCTAAATTTGAACATTGCTAAATTTTATCAACAATTTGAAATAACGTTATTTTAGATAATGCTACTATAATTTTGAGTACTGTTTCCTGTGAGTAAGCAGTCTTTCGTGTCATTACGTGGAAAAAAAAAACTTATTTACGTATTATATGAGGTAAAGTCCGTAGATTGCGAGTAGTTACACCACGTGACAAAGGATTCCCATTTGTTATCTTGAACTTTCTCTTCGATCAAATTAATGCTCTTTATTGTTTATTTAACATAATATAAAATGACGCAAGCTTCAATTATTTTCAACAAAATTACACGGGTAATATAAATAATAAATGTACAATACTATTTAATTAAATAAAATTCTCCGGTGTGTTCAACATGAATTTCTGAATCAATGTTACATATCGACGTAAAATAAATTAATCGTCATATTTGAAATTTTTTTTTTTCATTACATCGTTCGAATACTCGGTAATTTCCCTCAAGCGCAATGAGGAAAAAGGAATATGCTCGCAGTACATGCGAATCTCTCAATTCGTACTGTGTATATACCTATAAGATTTACTATTCCGCGCGAGCCACAAAATTATCATTATCGCGTGCGAGCGCACGGTCCAAACTTTTGCGGAACCAGGAAGAGTGTGTATAAGATCCTTTTCACCTAGTGTAATTTTCCGCTCTTTCCGTTTTTCGTGCTCCAAATATATATATTTACATGTACCGTTATATTAATAGCAATTTTCTTTTTTCTCTGTTATACATGTTTGTATTATTATTATTATTATTATTATCATCATTATTATTATCATCATCATTATCATTATTATTATATTACGCCAAATTTTTAATATAATATTATAAAACTCTTCGAGGACTGGAATGCAAACTTTCAAACTACATACACACGTATTATTTACACTACTGGAGTAGATAGTACGACATTAACGAATGCGTGAATCTATAAATCAAATTCGTATACTATTATTCGGTCGAACATATAAAAAAAACTATCTTTTGCTACACTTCTTTTTACTTGGCACTTTCTTCTTGTTTGAGCTTGATATACTCGATAAACCTTTTTTTTAGATTTATTTTAGTGAAAGTTGTAACACACTACGTGTTGTAATTAATTTGAATAAAATCCTTTTATTTTTTACAATTATTACTTGTTGCAAATTATTGATTAATTTAGAATATAGATTAACTCAGTACCAAGTGAGCGTGTATGCGTGTGAGAAGTATTAAAATTTGATAAATGGACAATTTTAATTTTATGAACGAAGCTAAGTATTAAATTTTGATAAAATACATATATATTGCAGTGTAAGCACTATTTTTTTTCTGTCAAGATAAATATTAATTTTAAATATTGATTTATTTATCTTAAAAATCGAATAACATTTGTATACATTATTTATTTGACAGCGGTACACATACACATACGTATATACCTATAATACATATTTTAATAGTTTGAGATAACGACAAAAGTGTCATTTATACCATCTTGCACGTATTATGGGTAATAAATGTAAAATATAAAAATGAAATAAAAAAAATTGTACAAAGTAAACATTAGTTACGTGATAAATAAGGAAAATGTATCGTAATAAAGTCAATCAATCAAAGATGTAAGCGATAAAAAAAAATAAAATTTTTACTTCCGGTCTACTAAAATAACTCATTATCGCATACACGAAAATGCACACTGACGTATACACAGTAAAAGTCCTGAAAATCTTATTTCTTGTTTATCGAAAACGTGCAGTTAAATAACTTAAAAACACAACATTCAACGAACAATATCTTTATACGTACATATATCCCTTCACTCAACTCTCGATTACGTTAATCGTCAGATTTCGCTTATATATCTTAAAAGAGAGAGAGAAAAACAAAAAACAATTTTCGCTTATCGATAAGTTGAAGTAAAAAGAAAAAAAAATCGCTTCGAGTAGTAAAAACGACGACAAAACGTGTATATCTTTAATGGTATAGATATACACAACAATGTGCACATGTATAAACCATTTTACGCATGCGCGGTGTATATGTATATATGAATTATGGACGCGCAGACAGGTTTACGTCGTAGACTGTAAACTGTTCGATAGATATATATATAGTAATTGTTCTTTGCCTCGCCTCGTTTCTTTTGACTTTATCTACTTATCGCTGTTTCCGAAGTATAGAATCTGTTCAAGGTTGCTAATCTGTTTTGCGGTATATGTTGATGACGACTCTGCGGGACAATGTTTTTTTTTTACTTGACACCTGCGATTCTTTCGTTCTTTATCTTTCCTTTCGTTTATGATTGCCGATGCAAATGCGTTTTTTTTTCTTTTATGGGGACGTTAATGAACTTTAGGATTCTACTTTAGAATTTATTATTATTTATATTTTTTTTTAGTTTAGATGCAATTAGTTATAAACGAAATACAGTCATTGCTTAAAAATGGTGCGTTACTCTAAAAAATCAATTTTAAACGCTTTTTCAGCATAAATTAAATAAATTTTTTATATCATCGTAAAGAATGACTTCACGCACACGGGCACTGACGTCATAATAAACTTTCGAAAACGATACACTTGTCTCTAGGAAACCGGATAAATTAAAAGCACATTAAGCTTTTATTTAGGACGAGAGAACCTATTATATTTTCTAACGTACGTCAACACTAAATTCGTGAATTCAAAAATCTCTGATCCCACGCTATGTGTGTGCAGTACTACGCGTGCGTGTGTGCGTGTGTGTTGTGTGTTTGAACGTCGACTCGTAAAAATCAGATTAAACGATCATCAAATTGGATACTTTCGATTTTTTGAGAAAAACCCTTCGAAGAGTTTATGGAATTTATTCGTCTCTTGCATGAGCTCACACGCGTATGCTCAATAAACATCAACTTTCTCTCTTAGCATTTCTTATTTCATCTCTGGACTCCAGGCCGGTTTTAAGCTTATATGAGTTTGAAATATATATAGCCGGTCGCATGGATAAAAAGTGGAACACGTCGAAAAATATGCCTCGAATAGAGATTTCGAGAGATATTTATTTATTTATTCAAATGACCAGTTGGTTATTATAACGAGGAACTTTTGCACTTGTCGATTTGAATTTTTATTTAACTGTTCTTGATATTCCATCGTAACTTTCAATTTTTAATTGTAACATTATACATACATATATATACACACACACACACACACACACACACGAATTGTCTCAACTTGTTTAACTTATCGGCCGGTACAATCTTTAACATGGTTACGTATATACCAACATTATTTTATTTTCGGAAAGTGTTAAAAATTTCTTAAACTACTACATTCTTGGAGATTCACTTTTCTTAAACATTGATTTATGCAGTACGAATGCTCGAATGACCTTCCTCACATCCAGCACCATTCTTTCTTTTTTTTTCACGACTCACGCAAATATGACTACTTTTGTGTAAATGAATAAAATTGTCATAATTTGAATAACAGATCTATTCGAAATAACATTATATTGGTATATACGTGCATGTGACAAAAATAAAACAAATTTATGTGAACCATTTAGAATGCCTAAAATTTTATGTACTCGCTAAACTCCTTAAAATAACCAGACATTGTATTAGTTTCAATTTTCGTTCTCCGAAGTAGTCGAAATAAATTTCAAAATTTTTAACTTGAATTTTTAGTATTAAATATATTGCCGATGGTAAACTAAAGAAATTTAATTTTATTCAGCAATTTGATTTAACGTTTGAAAATTAATAAACTAATTAGGTATTAATTGCCTATTCTTATAAAAAAAACGTATATTAGTTGTAAAATTTCCCGCATCAAATAAATGCTACCGTTGAAATTAAAATTGAATGAATAGTCGAAAAATGAAACAAAATTAAAAAAAAAGCACAATTACACGTAACCCGAATGACGAGTGCACGTGAACAAAGAGCTATATCAAAAACTTGCCTTTTCACTTTCTAACTTTCGAAATAGAAATGATAAAAAAATGTAAAATCAAGAGTGTCCAGAAAAGAAGTCTACCTGTGTCTTTATACCAATGGATTTGCAATGCTAATCCACATCGGTGAGCGTTATAATACTATTGGAAGTGACCATGGCGGGTGAATTAAAATCGCTCGCCACATTACAGACAGACAGTTGCCAATATGAATCAGACCGTGCGAATTGAATTTATCGCGGAATCCCAGAGACATTATACGCGTATGATTTTAGTAAATTCGATTATCGACTAGTGAGTATCGAATATTTTATAGGTAATAATGTAATGTTTAATTTTAATATATGAATATCGTAAACGCAAAAAAACGACTTTAATTTCAAACAATGAACACTGATGAATACAAAGTTTTACACAAGAGAAAAGGTACACTTTGAAAAATAATGAGATCAAAAAATATCTTTATACTTTAATCCGCTTATGAACTTTCTACAATGATTTTAAACTCATACACGCACACATACTAAATTAAAATAATTTAGTATCGAACTTGATACGCCTAATGAAACACGATGAACAAATGAAAATGATAAAACCGCTTGTTTGTAAAAAAATAATAACATATAGATATTATTATACCCAAAAGTAATATGATTTTACTAACAGATAAAAAAAAAGAATACTTTTTATCACCTGTAAGAATGCTCTTTTATTTAGATTTGCTCTATTTGGATTCTTAATATTAAGTTATTTTATATCTAAAAGTCATCTAAACTAATAATCGAACATCTTTCCTCTAGAAATAATATTCGTGTGTAATACACTTTAATTAAACCATATTCACCCGATATGCAAAATTATAAGTTTTACTCCAAGACATCAATTTTTAAGTTTATTATATCTAAATGTTTCTAAGTAAGTAAGCAGAAAAAATTTAATTAAATTTACGATTATTACTATATGGATTTTAAAAATGAAAAGTGATATGGAAAATATTAATGTGTCTATTTACATAGGTAATGAAGTAATATTATAAGAAACGGAACATTATTAAAAGAAAAAGAAATTCAATATTAGAAAAGTGACTAGATTTTTCACGAAAAAAAAAAAATAAATAAATTGTATATATCGCGAATCTGTTAATTACGGCATATTTATGTAAAGATTATTAGCAAACCAAGTGGCACGCATACTTTTCTCACGATGAACTTTGCATTTATTAGTAACGAAAAATAGTTTAATTTTTCTTACGTACGTATAGAAAATTGCGTTTGCAAGTCAGAAAGCGAAAATCACCGTCTTATCTCAAATGTCTTATGACTCGCGATCTCTATTAACGTGATATAACAAATGTACTGGACATTATAAAGAATCAATTATGAATAATAATGAATTATACATGCGTACGACAGTAGTAAATTGTATTATAGAATTTTCGCTGTAGAGACGTGTGATAAAATGTACGACGGATATTGCGAATTCAGGCTGATAAAATCAGTATCAAGAAATATGGGTATTCGATATTTCCGATGAGAAAATCGAACGTCCGATAATGAAATCTACATTTTAAAGTTTTCTATATATATATCGAGAGAAATAGAAAGATTTCGTTCTCGTTGATATCGCATTGGTTACTTGGGGGCTCGCAGCAAATCATATTACTTTCATTAATCGGTTAATAAAATTAAAATTATAAAATTCTTTTTATATGCCCTATATAATATATCACTTGTAATAATTAATATTTAAAAGGTTTATAACTATTTATGTTAATTAATTTGGCATATAAATAAAAATTTTATAATTAAAAATGTTGGATCGTTAAAGTTAATTGTGTCAATCTGTTAGTATAATTTGACCAATTAATTAAGAGGCGTGAAAGTACGAGCATTTAAATTTCTAATCGGAAGAAATAGAGAGAAAGAGTGTATGACATAAAGTTTCATGTTGTACGATTATTCATTTTCCACAGTTTAATCAACAAATGAAACGTCCCCATTTATATTTATGTATATATAAATACATATTTATAATCAATAGTTTGAATCACATCTCTATTTTAAGATCGCCAACTTTACTATCTCACTTGTCGTTTAATAGGTTACGAAATGTAAATATCATCTTTATATACCTTGAGTTACTGAATGCTGAGAAAGGTAACGTTTACGCACTTGTTAAACATTAACGCATACGAGTACAAACACGTTCGTCTACAGTATTTGACTGAGCTTATATAATATTTATATATTTATACCACACATTGGGTGCGAAATATGAGAAATTTCGTTTCAACTTTTCTCACTCTATTGAATTAATTTCAATTATACATTATAGATTTATATATAAATTATATAGCGAACGAATGTTAATGTATTCCTTTTTTAAAAGCGTACATGGTCAAGATTTTTTAAATGTTATAAATATATATGTACATGTTAGATAATTAACGTTTTATTTTAATTACACTGTGGTTAACATGTGACTATAAGATAACTTTATTCTTGTTTAAGTTCTTTTAAATAACATATATGTGTATAATTCTAATTTAGTCTGCATTTATATATATAAAAAAAATAAATGTGCGCGACAATGATTTTTTAATACGATACCATAAACATCGCAAATTATAGTTTTATTTCAATTGTCACTGGAAGTTAATACCGAAGTAACCAATGAAGAAATAACAAAGTTTGTAACGAGACGAAAAGTACTTTATACTGTACCGTGACCAAAGAAATTGTCTTGTTTACCCATTGATCGTCCATTCTTCGATCTCGAACGTTATTCTCTCTGTTTCGAGCAGACACGTTAAGAGTGGGTCATCAGGTAACAGGGAAAGGAGACGCCGGGTTGGCTTTTCCCGCGCCGAGCAACGGCCCCGACGAAAGCGAAATCACGAAGAATTTTCACTATCGTTCGTCACGCCGCGTCGTGATCGTCTGGTACCGATAACACCGGGAGAATCGTCTCCCCTTTTTACGCGATGCTGTTTCTCTTCATTGGATTTACGACTGATATCCGCGTAGATATCCTTCCTTCTCCTTTGAATTCGTTTGCTTTTCACCTGCATGCTAAATGTGTTTATTTCATTTCATTTCGACATGCGTACCTTACTCCTATAGTGCAAATAGGTATACATGAATTATGTGTACGTCCTAAAGAAATTATTTTTTTTTTAATTTAAAACGAAATATTTCAGTGAATTATGGATTCTTTCATTTGATTAATATGTTGATTGTGTATTAAAAAGAGTGCTAATTCTGGAGGTGTCAAATGTGTTGTTTTAAACCGTGGTAAATAAATAAAGACACCTTACGTAGATTAACTGATTCCTGATTCAGGGTTCTGAAATTCAAGAAAATCTTTAAATTTTAAAATTTTCATCTTGGAATCGAAAAGGGAAAAGTATCTTCCTCTAACCGTATTAAATCCATAACTATATACGTATTAACTGATTGAATTGTTTACCAATTAACTAAACAATTTCGGAAATGAATACATTAATTGAAACACTTATTCCTTTGTTGCAGGTGAGTTTCAATCGCAGTCACTTAACAAATCTCTTTGGTTACGTAAGTTATCGCAAAAATATACTTTTTTTTGTAACACTTATATATATTCATATATATATATATTTATGTGTATAACAACTGTGTTGAATTTCATTGTTCGCTTACCTGGTAATCTTAGTTAAATTGCGGTTGTTCAACTCACTTATATATACTTAAATAACCAAATTATACGCCTTACGGTATATTTACATGGATTTATTTACACTCGGCAACCTGAAAATATTTTATAAAAAAACTATGAGTATATTAGCAATGCTACGAATCAGCGAATGTGTAATTCAATTTTTAAGTTTGAAAATAATCTTGGCGAAAGATGTTAACATTATCAATCACGGCATATAGGAGTAAAAATTTAAATAACGCACGTATGTGTGCATATATAAGCTTTCTTGAAAATAAAGAAAAAGGAACGTCCAAGGACATTGCATCTCACGATTCCCGCGTATATCTCATCTTTGAACGATAAAACCGTTACGTCGTATATCCCATAAGATTTATCTAATCTTACTCGTTCCTCTCGTACTTTTTTCTTCTCTCCTTTTCTCAGATTATATAGAGAATATTTGCATATGGCAAAGAGATGTGATTAAACGCTCATAAACTGTTTATAACCATTGGGATTTAAATTATATACATATACAGATCCATATATGTGTGTGTGTGTGTGTGTGTGTGTGTACATTTGAATTCAAAACTCGCATGCATTACATCTCGTTTAATACAGTTGTTACCGAGTTAATTTTGTTCAGTTAATCACACCGATGATAAACCCATCGAATTGTGCATTATACGCACGAATGAATTATGTTAATTGATATTGATAATTGTCGTGATACTCGTATGGAATTGCTAATAAGCAGATTAAAGGATTTTCTCCACGAAACTTTGACTAGCTTTTGCTTTTTCGTCTTCCTCGTTCAGATTTTGTTTATTTATGGATATTTGCACGTTGATATTGCTAATGATAATTGCCCATTGAACTTGATTTATCGTGCGTAATAATTAAGTGTGTACAACTCAAAATATGGCTTTGTTGAGCTTCGCGTGGGGTTACAACATATGTATATATGGCTAATTTTATACGTATTCGCAATGATTTATGCAGATTTTTTGCTTATACAAATAATTTTACTCTACAGTTTCTGGTATTTCTTCTTCCCCCCTTTTGTCTCTCTCTCCTTTTAATTAGTTGTATTTTATGCAAAACTATTTAATAAATTAATAATTTCTTATTGAAGGTTCACTTGTTTAGATTCATTGTAATGATGATGGTGATGATTAAAGTAGCAGCAATTACTTTTCATAATGGGTAATAAAAATATAATTAATTTATTTCCCACTTATGGTCTTGAAATTCTTTTCTTCGAATAGTTAACAGAACTTGTAAACCTTTTTATACGAAATCGATTATTTTAAATATAATAAAACTAGGAAATTCACTATTACCAATATTGCATCTTTCTCGATCATCCAAATTTTTCTTTCTTTCTCTCTCGGTGACTGTCTCTCCCGCAAGCTCTCAAGAATTGCGGTTACCTCGGTCTCATCTATATATGTACACCCAGTGTGAAATAATTGACGAGGTACGGTGACTTATGGCGGTGCCAACCAATGTGGTAAACCACGTCGCGACGCACAATCTTACATTCTTGTAAATTTCATTAGCGACGGCCTATACGAGTGTGAAAACGTGTTACTGCAATTACCTCTGTTTGTTTCCCTTGCTTAACTTTTTCTTATTCTTGTTTTTATCTATGTGGGTACCGATAACTTTGTCCGAGTAGGGTATACGAGTGATTTAGTGTACGTATACCATTCAACGAACTAAGTTTCAAATATTTCTATAGAAAACTAATATTTTTTTCCATTGAAGGTATTATCTATACCTTTGTAAGATTCGAATTGTTTAGAACGAATGAAATTGCGCACGCGGATGAATGGGTACGATCTTGCAATCCTCGTGGGTGATCAAGTGATAATCAAGCGATTTTATTTCAATATTTTCAAATGCTTTTTGTTAATTGAACTAGTTGTATTAATAAGATCTTTTTATAGTGTTTATCTATTTAACTCATAAAAACACTCTCTTATTTTTATTATCGAATCAAACATCTGATTACTTCCGTCAAAATGTAATTTTGTCATTTCTATTTTCTAATAAAAATTAGTATGTCAGCTCGGTAAACTGAGGATATATCAGCAATTTACCAAAGTAAACCTAAAAAGTCGTAATATTTATAAACAAATCGTTACATTTTTTACCGCGCTGTCACGATCATTTTTTACAACAAGTATTCTCTTCGTGCAACTTATAATTGATTTCTTTATATGAAAGTATCTAAAAGTACATATACATCGAGGTATTTTCTTTGCTTCACTATATGTACGTAAAGAACTTATGCTATCGCAAGATAGTAATTATTGAATAAACGGTGGGTATGTATATATTTATGATATCAATAATTATCCCGTCGATTATTGATAAACCAATTGTAGATGCATCTTATCTTTAACAGTAACGTTGCACGTTATTTAAATGAGCGTACCTATATATACAGTTGTACAATGTGTTTTTTTACCTCATCTATTTTTAAACTTATAATTTTTAACTATTTTTATTGAGCGAGAGAGAGAGAAAGAGAATAATGAGTAACCGCATTCGATTATACAGAAGTGCAATAAAGAGTGTAAAAATTTCCTTGTACGTCAATTGTCATGGTTTTAATGGAAAAAAACAAAAGTGGCCTAAGAAGATGGTTTACGTGGTCGCTATATAATAGATGTGTTTATGTGCAATCGATCATTTAAAATTTTCTTTTTAGTTTTACGATTCTCTGTAGATCGATGTGCGTTTATCAACCGCGTATAAATTATACGTGCAATCACGAATGAAAACCTAATTTACCAAAATAGTAAACGTATACGCGTTTGCCTCGCAATGTAACAATAAAAAATCGTTCGCAACATCGAAGGATATAGTAAAGAGGATTATACGTATATACACGTATATCCGTATGGTAACCCCCCCACGCTAGTTGAAAATTACATATTAATTCCGAAGCGTGAGAATAAAGGTATAGATTAGTATAAAGAGGTAGGAGCTTAGAGGATGAAAATTACTGTTGTCGTAAACGCAACATAGAAAAATAACTATCCACGGAGTATGTCGGTCATCGAGGCGTCGACGGATCTACAGCCCCGTACACTGAATAATCGCTCAAACAAATCCGCACCGCGACGCGAGTGACATTGAGCGTTGGAGATCCGCTACAGGATAGCAACAGATAGTAATATATGTATGTACGTACGTATATATGTATCCATATGTGTATATTACAAGTATATGTGGCGTCTATTACGCACACGCGTTGAACCGCGACTTGTCCTCGGGGCGAAGGGACGGTGTTGAATTGCACGCGTGCGAACGCGAGACGAAAGTGAATCTCTCTCTCGCGGTGAGAAAACTTCCCTGTGTCTCTGTCCACATATATCTATATACGCGCATATAGAAGGGAGAACTCGATATTCTCGCTCTTGTGTGTGTGTGTGTGTGCGCGCACAAAAATCGTACACATGCAGCCTTGCTGCGACCGGTAGCCATACTCCGATCGATCGGCGGAGTCGACATTGGATATTCTTTGGTTATCTAGTTTGTTTGTCCAGGTAGAGCGAGATATGGAAACTGGATGGTGCTTAGAGTTTTTCCTATTTTCATTTATTTAGATGCTTAAAGCTACACGCATCATTTTTTAGTGGTTCGTTAGTTGATTTCTTATTTTTAAAACTTTGTGACTTTATTATCCCATGTATATCCATACTTTTAATTTAAAATTCCGTAATTTTATATACTTTGTAGTCAATGGTCGCAAAAAAACGCAAATTATTTCGAGTTCAAAAAAAATTAATATTAGAAGTTCAAGTTGCGCGCTCGTAAAAGCGATATCAATTTTTCTAAATATTATAAACTATACAGCATAATCATGAACTTATGTGTATATTTATTTACTTCATTTATTAACTATTTATTTGCTTCTTTAATTTATGCACGTAAATCGCGGTATAAGTCTAACAGATAAATGTATACGTGTGTATGTGCGTACTATGTAAATAAATAAATGTTAATAATAAATATAAATACTTATGTATGCAAATCTTTACACGACGTGAGTGACTTTGTTTTAATATGCAGTTCTACGCTTAAACAGGAATATTAAACCCTGATAATAATAAAACTGTCAATATTATATACATTAAATTCATACACGCACGTAATACATTAGAATCAGTAATCAATATCGAGGAAGTTAAGTATCATTGAATTAGCCGAGATTGCTTTTTTTTTTACGACAAACATGTAGGTGTCTTAAATACTTGTTTATGAATAATAAAATACCGTAAGTGAAAGTGAAGAGTATTTAATTGTAAAAGAGTTTTTATTTCGCAATTTATATTCGTGCGATTACTATCGTATTATTGATAATTGTGTTTTATGTAATTCGCGTAAGGATGAATAAGAAAAAATGGTTTATTGCTGCTCATGCTGGATTTATATAGTTACAATTATGTATATTTTATATGAAATTTCAAAGCTACTATTTCCAGACCATTTGTCATCGCGAGACGTGAAATAATAGACAATTTTTAAGTATGCGATTGATGTTCAATATTCGCAAAAAAACAAAGTGGTTTAATTTGCGATCAAGCGATATAACGTAGATAAAAATGAAATATTTGATAGTTAATTACAGAAGCATTTTCTTTAATAATCGTAGTAATGTAAGAGAATCTTGCTACGAAAATTTTGAAAATGTTCCCATAATTCTTGACTTATAGCCAATTATATCCTTAATAAACTGAATCACGGTTAAATTCTCATGCCAAAACGACAATCTTCGAGCGTATGAAATAAACAGTTGGGATAGTTTCGTAGCTGAAATTAAAAATGAAAAAGAACGGGAAAATAGTAAAAACAAATGAAACCTCAATGACATTATTATCGAGTAAGAAGAAATGATTAATCGTAAGGATAGAGTTAATAATAATGAATCCAGTGTGAGATAACAATCGCTGCACTTCCTTGTGTCTCATCGCGAAAATAGACAGTCCACGCGTCGATTCCGTTTGTTTGGCGATCGTTTCCTCTGACCTTGAATCCCCTAGTCTCGGCTATTTTAAACACTTGTGTGTTGCTAGACGCGGGCAGGAAAACGCGGATGCAAATCTTGTTCCAAACGTTAGATATCAAATTGATATTGCAACCTATTTGCATACAAAACTACGGTCCATTGCAGCGAAACAAAGCGCATTGACACTTTCCTCGTCAACAAACTTTTCTTATTTCAGTTTCAACTAGCCTAATCTACATTTTTTCTACAACATTTCAGGAAAATCTCTTGCGCAAAGTATACGCACATATATCGATATTATTTACTTAAATCTATGAATATACCATTTATACATAGGAATATTACACTGTTTTTTAAAGATTTTACTATACATATACATATACTTTAAATATCATCAATACTGCAATGAAATAATTATTTTAGCCTGCATTTCATGATTATTCAAATGCATATCGCAATTAAAAAAACTTGATCAAAACAAATAATACTAAACTTTTCAACGTTAAAAATAAACATATTTACTTAAAACAGAAAACCTTCAACTATGCTTTAAATCTGAGCGCTACACTCGTTGAAATAGATGAAATGATCGTAAAATTGGTTAGAAAAAAGTACCGAAGTAGTTAGTAGAAGACGAAACTTGGGATATATATATATACAACCTCTTAGTCATTGCGATTCACGTGGCGCCGCATCAGCTTTGTACATATGAAATTGGCTCTCGCGTGCCACCAACTGCATTACGTAACGTTGTATGGGTTCGAGCTTTGTGCATCGGTATTCTGCGCCCGCTTTTCGACTGTCTCTTTATATTGATATAACCGAAGAGATCTGCGGTAATTTATTTTTTTTTACTGAATCAATTGGAAATTTGGCATTGATTCACATATGCTTGTAATTGTAAATACTGTTTTTTTGTTTCAAATATTGTTCTACAGGTGCGGAAACGAAGGTAAAATGAAAATTAATTTTTAAACAGGTGTATCGTCAAGTTGTACACGATACGAGTAGTGCACTTATTTAACATCGTCTGACCTGACCTGGTCATTATCTACTTTATACGTACACGCTATAATGAATACGTATATATCTACTTTTCTAATGCATCCAATTAACTATGACTAAAATTGTCATCGTTTACGCATGTTAAACGCTATAATAGCTATCTATATCAATCGTTATGATAAGAATAATATTATTTTTCTGGAGTGCTAAACATTATTAGTAACGTTAAATGTGTATACACTTGTTGTAAGCTAAATATGCATATCGTGAAAGAAAACGAAAATTATAATGTACCTCGACTTAAGTTAACTTTTTACTTGCTTCTCATCATTAATTTCATTCGCGTTAAACTAATTTAAATAAAAATTCACCCTTTAGTTTTAAAATATTTTCTCTTACGCATTGACAACAATCGCATTAAAAATAAAGTATCTACCTCGTAGTCGAATCGTGATACCGTTTTAAGGAAGAAACCCGAGTAACCCCACACCCATCGATTAAAATCCATACACGCATCATCGAGTGAACGAGAGAAAAAGAATGGGAGAGTGGGAGAGAGAGACAGAAAGGATGCAAAAATGGAGCGGATGTTCGATCATGAGCGCGAGCGAGAGAGCCACGCGATACATACACGAAGGCACGCATGCGAGAGAGTCGCGCTGGCTAAACATCTAAACAACCGTCGCCGCCGCTGCCGCCGTCGTCGGTCCCGGCCATTGTAATTTAGTTCAAGGCCGAGCGCAGTTGATCCTCCCGCGCGCGTACTCGCCTCCTCCTCCGTTGATCGCACGCGCAGAAATAATGCGCCGGCTTCTCGTGTTTCCACTCTGATGACCAGAGGGAGTTACTAGGAGAATATAGGGCACAGAACGTACGATTAGTGACATCTACGTTCTCGCAAACTCTTTTTTTTTTTGGTTAATCTTTACCTTTATATGTATTTTCGATTTTTCATTGTTACTCACGTTGCTTACTACATTTCCGTATGCAACATCGAGTAGATTCCGTTGACAATTATCAGAAAAAAGTACTGCATAAGGTCCTATAACCTATTAAACCGTTGATAATTTAGTGAATTATTCAAAACGCAATAATCTGCAGAATAAAAATTTTATATTTTATATTACGCTTGTTTATAATCAACATTTCGAATGATTTTAAACTCAAGATCTCTCAGGGCTATATATATATACATACGTGATCGTTGGAACGTTTAATTGATTTATATACCAGTGCATGTAGTTGAACGATACTTGTAGACATATATAACAAGTGACAACATATTTTTCCGCTTGCGAGATGACAAATGCTACTTTTACTTACGACTCGATGAGAAAAGAAAAATACCTCTATACGTACTATACGTATTGCAATAGTACCAGGTAAAAACTTACAAAAGTTGTATACATTCTTAATATAATAGTCTATTGTAACATTTTTTTTTATTCGTGAAAATACATTGTATGTACAGTTGGATAATTTTGAACCGCGCGATAATTACGAAGCACCACCAGATTTGTACGTATATCCTAACTGCGACGATGAAAAATATAACATAATTTCGTATAATATAATGCAACAAACACCCTCTAATTATTTTTTGCATACACGAGTGTTCAATTATATACACGTATGTTAAGTAAACAAAAAAACTTCAATTCTTATAAGAGTCGTACATATACTATTACTTTCAATTCTTAATAATAGACGTACTGTTTTTATTTAAATTTTGTGGAAGGTATTCGATCGATAATTGAGATAGGATGTTTCTATCCGCCGTGTCATGAATCTTCACATAATTGTATTTAAATACAATGTAAAATATACCTTACGCATATTCTATCGAAATTGAAGTTTAATTAAACACTGCCTATAAAACAGGAAAGCTTGTGAAAACATTATTCTAAAAATACACTTCTTTTTAATAAGATACTTAGAAAATATTGGTATATGGCGAACGTCATCAATGAAGATACGCGATTCGTATATTGTCGATTTCTAATTAAAAAGAAAAAAAAAATTTTTTTTCCTCTAATTTTAATTGTTTCTCTTTCTCGATATAAAGATTATGCGTTACGTCATTTTGGCAAGACTTATACCCCCCTGTGTGTATCGAAATATATATTAAATGTATATACGCATATATATAGCCATAAATGATATAAATGATAATATATACGGACATCAATGTGTAATAGCGAAAGTAATACGAGATAGATTGTAGCAAAGAGACCTTAATTAGTTAACTAAGGACGTTCGATTTATTCATATAAATCAATCTATGAATTATTGATCACGACTGTCACAAGAGATAATTGATCGTCTGTTTAACAACAACTTCTTTTTTTCCACAACAATTTCGAATTGAGACATCATACCCTCATTATTCCGGCCAAATATGTGGATTAAATTAATGTTATATTCACTTTATCAATTGTATTAAATGATCCTTTACTTTCGCGTAAAATACCTCTACGTATATATATATATATACCTTGAAACTTTGCGCAGAATTTCTCTAAATTCCAATCATTACTTAAAATTATAAAAAAAAATGAGTTCAGCTCGATCGAATGAAGACCGTTACAAGTCCTTGAATTATACGAGATATGAAGAAAACCCAGGGATAATAATTATTTCAATTACATTTAACGTTAAATGAAAGTATTGCATTCGAACGGTAAAAAGAAACGTCGCACACCGACTAAATATATATATACTCGTATATACATATATATCTACATTCTTTGTGTATACAATTACTTAATTAATACAGATAATACGTGATTTGTAATAATAGTTATAATATGTATATTATATATATATGCTCATCGCAGTTTCGAAGAATATAAGCTCTAATTTTATAGACCTATCGGTTGGTATCCAGCAAAAATGGCGTCCTTCACCTTGAATTGTCTTGAACATCTACAGATAAAACTATATACGCTTCTTGTTTATACGAGGAAAACTGAATATCATTTTACGCTAGACGAAGAACTTTTTATATATATATCTAAACACGTATATGCTTATAAAAATCTAAATATATTAGTCTGATTATTCCTTGTTTTCTATGCATTTTCATTCGATGAATTTATTAGTGCAAATGTTGATTATTCACCATACGTTAGACGAAGACCGATTTTTAAATTATTATGTTATTTTTTTTAATCAAGTTTCCTACAATTTGTAAACATTATATATAATTAATCTCTATTATTCATGTTTTTGTATATGAGTATGTATATAAATCAAAACACGTGATTGTGTGTTGAATTTATTCATTTTGCATTAATTTTTAGTGTGAATTATATTATTATTGTCAATGTTATTAAACAATTGAAATGGACAGTAAAACTTCATAGATGATATTGACGTCATTCCGAAGTAACGGTACCTCTTGATTTATTGTTGTTACGACGTCACCCAAAGATACTTAAGTCGCCTATAAAATGTTTCCATAAGTAATTAAAAATTTAAAAACCTTGCAACGAGCAAACGAAACAAAAAATGATATTGTACATCGAAGTAACACTTTAACAGAAAATGAAGATATTTAATGTAGAGGTCGACGTATATACACACGACACGCCATACTATAAATATTTCAATCAAAGATCCATCGATATACATTAACGAGTCAATTAAAAAATAGTTTAAATACAACGCACCGATTGAATCAGCAACGAACAATTTTATTGACAAACACGAGCGAACCCATTTAAATCTCTGTATAATCAACATATTCCCTCCGTCCACTCCCAGTGACGTCACGTATAATTGTAATTTTCTTTTGATTTTCGACAATAAGTAGGCTCCTATATATACGAAAAGGAATCGGTTGAAAAGCGCCGTACCGAACAAAGGTACGCCTAGAAAAAACGAAATAAAAAAGGAAGGAAAATGAAATAAAATAAAAGTATTATATAGGAACGGCACACCTCCCACGCCCAGAGACGCGCATCGCGTGTCGTTCAATTGCGGGCGGACGCAATGTGTATGAAAGGCACCAAGGTTGCTCCTGCGATGTGTCGCCGCGTTCGCGCCGGTGAGAAAAGAAAGATTAATTTTCCGCCCCGCCCCTAAGCTGTGTACAATCGTGTACAGTGAGTCATTTTCATTAGACGCGTATTTATAGGTGGGGAATCGTTGTCCTTAGACCGGGCGGTTTTTCTCAGGCGCGACGCACGGAAAAACGAGCGTTTTCCGCTCGATTATCGCGCTTTTCTCACCTGATAGTTACATGTGAAACTCTTTTGACATATACTGATGTCTTGGATCCGAAGGATCTCGATCGCCGGTTTAGATCCGTTTTGCGTATGCATATCATTTGCCTATACTTGGGAAAATGCATATTATGGTTTTCCAGGTTGTTCTTGTTGTTGTTGTTGTTGTTGTCGTGGTTGATGTTAGGTTGTAAACGAATAAATTACGTGTACGCTATAGAGGAATATTCTTTATTTATTAATTGTATAATTGTTCGGATTGACATTATTATGCAGTTTATTATTTTTCTTTTAATTAAAAACCTATATACTGTAAAAGTAAACGCTCAGATGAC
This sequence comes from Theocolax elegans, assembly GCA_026168455.1. Lineage (NCBI taxonomy): Eukaryota > Metazoa > Arthropoda > Insecta > Hymenoptera > Cerocephalidae > Theocolax > Theocolax elegans. The sequence continues at coordinate 13,549,688 of CM047425.1, read as the reverse complement.
ATCACCTATACACTCGCGCGCATCTTCGATAATATAAGAGAAGAATAAAAAAAGACAGAATTCGACCGAGTCGGTAACTCGCAGAAATCAAGGCTTACGTTTTTTTGTCCAAGTATATACCGTTATCCGTCGAAAAACCACACGCTCGAGCCTCGGACCTCCAGCTTTGTCGATTCGCCGCGGCAGCAACAGCGACTTTTTCAAGGATTCGTCGCGGCACGCCAGAAAAATCGGACCCGCGAGCCAGGCCTTGACTTTGGCGGAAAATGATTCACGATCAAGAGCAGGTTTCGAGGACGTATTTTTTTTTTAATTTTTTTTTCTTTCTCTATAACTCACTTTTTTCGCTTTTCGAGAAGTGATAAAGCTACGAGTAAAAACAAACATCGAGAATTACTTTTGCTCAGGTGTGTAAGTTTCTTTATGCTTGATGATTATAGTGAGATAATCTTTTTGTTACTTCGCGGTGATCGATTCTTAAGATTGTCTTTTTTACACCCAATTGAAAATCTAAATGTTTTACGGACACTACGCTTATTATTGTAGACGAAGAGAATATCGTAATTCATCATTGTGATTAAGATTATCACGCTATAAAGCTAATTTAATACGTTTGTTAGGTACTAGTAATTCATCTATAAAATATTAACAATCTATAACTCACCTAAAAATATTAAAATTATACTAATATAAATCATTACTCTTTTCTGGTATTCAATATGTGGATTACAAAAATTAACAGTCTTTAAAAATATTAGATTTTGGCAAAAATTATAATATTTTTTAATAATTCGCTTTTCATACAAATATAAAACGATTAAATATATTCTACTACGTAAAGTAATTCCTTTTTTTCTTTTACATTATTATTTTCCGATAAGCAATAAAATTTTATAAATGATACAGTATAATCGCACTATGCGCATAAACGACATTCTTACACATACATATAATATCTATAAATTAGCATAAAATATTGTAGTTTACGTAGGAGTACTACCGTTTTTATAGATTCGTAAATTGACTACGATGAGTGTAATTAGCGTTGTGCATTTACTTCTTCCTTATGTAGAGTTGATTTTTGTTTATACTACAATATAGTCGATATACACCACTAACATACATATATAATTAAAGTATAAATTATGGCACTTCCTTGATTGATTAATTTCATCAATAATTGATAATAGATCCAGAGATAAACAATACTTATTTTCTTTGCATATTTTCGATTTTATTTACGAGTTAAATTATTATAATCCTTAACAATTGATTATAAACTTTGAAAATTGATCGTACGGGAAGACGTTAATTTTTGTAGTAAGAAATCAAAAAAATATAGGAAATCGTTGGATGAAAAATAGAAAAATGTATAGGTTCATTATATAAAATGACGAAACAAGCCCTGTCACGATTCCAATAAATTCTCGGAGAAAGAGAGAGATATATACCTGATTTTTCAAAATTACACTCTACGCAAACTCACGGAGATACGACAAAACACGTCGGTTTCGTGTATATATATATGTATATACAATAAAGGATCCGCATCACTGAACAAATTCGAACGATCGTCATTATTGCTAATAACATCGAAACGCAGCCTCATCTAGTTGCTCTTGCGCTTTTATATATTTATATATACATTGTTAAAGTTTTATAGAATAATCAATTATTTACTGCTTTGCACACTGGGTATGGAAAAAAATGACGATGGAATACGAAGAAATAGGTAATTTATGAAAGGAAGTAGTAAATGATTTTCGAAGTATATATGTATATAGAATAATCATTAGAATAATTGTAAAATTGTTCTATTCGAATAATTTTATATCGAATGATAGACACGTATACGTACATCGATTGTGTAATTTATGTAAGATCCCTCTCGTTTTCTTTAATGTGATGACTTTCAATTTCGGATAAGTAGATCAATAAGTTGTCAAATATATAGATATTCGGAGCGTATTTCTGTCGGCCACTTATACGAAAGCTAAGCAGCGCTAAACGCCGTTACTATACTTGCACCTTTGCAGGGTTTAGCTACAATTTTCCTTCCGCAACGAAAGATATACGGAGAAATATATAGGTACTCCCTTACACGAAAACCTTCGCGAGAAAAATCGTAAATAGAAGCTGCTTGTAATGAAATAATAGATAATTAAAGGTAATAGTGAAAAACACTACAATTATAATTTTAACATTTAACGAAAAAGGATAAAAAATTCAAATCAAGCATGTTAAGAAATTCTTAGGAAACGATATATCTATATCACTGATATTAAAATCAGTTAACAATACGTCATTTAACATATACCAAATGACCTCATCTACATTGTAATAATCTTACTAAAATGTAAACTTCACATGAAAACAACACATTCTTATTATAAAGTCTACGCGTTAATAAATTAAAAAAAATGATATGTAAAAAAGAAACTACATCAGCAAGTTATTGCCAGTCGATCGTAATCAGGTTGTTAGTTATTCGTAAGAGTAGACGATTACACGCACACCGAAGAAGCAAAGATTTGCATTTGGTGCAATCGTGTTACAGGTCGAACGTCATGACTTAATAAGTTAAGTCATCGCGTTTGGTTCAAATACATTCTTATGTCAGTGCACTTGAAATTAAGTAACGCATTGCTTCACATTACGTGTATAACCTACAAATCGGTAACACGCTTTACTTTGTTTTGTGTCAAATAATTTTTTTTTCTCATTTTCTCAGTTACTTATATAGCATTAGCTAATATTTTAATATAAATACTAATAAAAAAAACGTTGACGGGTTTATAAATTTAAACAATTTTTTTTTGTCAGAATATTTTTCGCGATCGTGTATAACGTTTATCTAATCGCACAATGCACGATTTTTTAAAATAATCTCCTGAAATCATCGTATTTAACATCCAAACAAAGTAAATCAAAGTTCAAGGAGTGAAGTTCATGAATACGATAGATAATAAACTTATGTTTACAGCGTACATGTATGGAAAATACGACAGAAAAAAAAATTCTGAATCATTAGTTCAAGTTTATTCGTTACATCTTCGTGAATTCGAGAATTTTTTTTCGATATCAGACGCTAAATGTGCGTTTAATGTATAGTACATAGTTTCAAATTACAATTAATTAACATTGTACGAATAAAGCAAATTTACGTTTAGCGGAAGTAAACATAATATTGAAACAGTAATTCTATCAGGTAAAGATACTTCGGTTAACCCATTTATCTGAACAATCAATGTAGAGGACCTGTTAAAATGAAATCGAAAATGCAACCATTCGTCATCGTACGATCCGCGGAACGCGCATACTAGTAGTCGATCACGCGGTTAGCTCGCGCGTGACGCCAGTTTATTCAGCCTTGACAGTCGACCCGGGGAACGTGCTATATGCTCTCTCTCTCTCTCTCTCTGTCTCTTCCTCTTTCTTTATAAGACGCAGAAATACAAATGAACGGACCAGCAGCAGCTTCCTCAGCTGGTGCGAAAAACCTTCGTAGAAACTGGATCCCTATTTCTAGGAAACTTCGAACCAGGTGGGTACGGTTGATGATCTTCTACATACTCACTCGCACGAGGTTTTTGACTTGACTCATCGGTTCGTCGAAAACGTTGCGGTAAATATTTTACGAGATGGAGAAGGCCCTGTAATCGGGTCAGACTGGTTTTCTTTTTCGTTTCTTTGTGCGGTTAAGTCATTAGGAATATTCACAGTACCATATAGGAACTTCCTTTCAACTTTCGTCGTGGTATCTTAAATTTATAGCTCCGATGTGTAGATATATGTATTCGAGCTTTTAAAATTCATGAATGGTATATTAATTGAGGTTGAGTGTTTCTTCGATTAAGTAAATAAGGGTTATTAATGTATGTCTCACATTGTGAAGATCGAGTTGCAGAATTCGATTGACTGACAGCGTGCGTTTAAAAAAAATTGGAAAAAATGTATACCACTTAAACATATTTTACTTTAATGATGATCCAAGGTGAAGTTAAGCCAATAAGATTTTTATAAAAATTATAGGTCTCCTGATAAATTGTTTTTGCAATGCACGTTTATAAAAAAAACGCTTTAAGTACCTGATTATTTCTTCATAAACAGTTTTTTTTTAATATTCTTATTTATAATTTAATTACCGATTCATAAGGTTGTAAGAAAATATTTACTTTGAATGTTATTAATGTAAGTAATAGTCTCGTAGCAAATAAGCTTGAAAGTAAATTATTTAATAAGAATATAATCCATTAGTAAAAATGTAAGATTAATAGAATAGAAACATATTATATAATAAATTTATTTAAATTAAAAATTAAAAAATTAACCATTTTTTTAATTTCAAATACAGTAATTTTATCAAATCGTTTACGTCCTATACAACAATTAGTGTATCTGTACTTGTAAGCAATCTTATTCTTGATTAATTAAGTAATTAAAGTTATAAGTTTTATATGATCACAATAATATGCAAAGTCGTATAAAATCAATTTTTATTTGAAAGTAACCCTCGTGGAAAATAATTAATTATTATTTTATCATTAAAAAGTATATAAAAGCAATATAAGTACATTTCAAGAGTGACGACTCAATATTATAATAAACATAATAATCAGAATAATAATAGTAAGTTGAAAAAATTTGAAAACGATTATATCTGAAAACTGGTCAATATTAATAACACTTAATTGTCGAAAGGAATTACTTAAATGATTGAGACCTGAAACGAAAGTTAAAAAAAGTGAAGTATCGTCGAGTGTAAAGTTTACGTGATCAACTTAACTTTAAAAGCTTAATAACCAAAAATTAGAAAAATGTCTCAACTGAAGCACATCTCGTGCTGCAAACTACCGAGCAAGTAATACAGCAGCGAGGTCAGTATAAAGAGGAAATCGCCTCGTGTACGCGTACCCTGCGAAGAGAACAAAAAATCGAAGAAAGAACGAAAGAAGAACCCAAGCCGAGGAAAAAAAAGAGGCGGTGTGTCTCGCAAAAATGCGGACCCGCGAGTTTCGAGGTCGACCCGAAATTATCTTTTCGGGACAAAAAGAAGCCGCTTGTATAGGCCCAAGCTACCTCTGACCTTGCCCGGTCCACGTTTATCCCTTCCGGCAACTCTTTTTCTCGATCTCCTCGTGTGCCTTTGATTCGCGCGACTGAATGATGAGTGCCACGCGTGAAGTACCATTTTTTTCCTTTCTTCATTACTAGGGTTACCTTGGAATTATTTTGCTTTTCGATTTAGATATTGTCTTCTGTTCAATATTTTGAAGTTGGAAGTTTCTTACGAACTCAATGAGATAAGTATAGGGCTTTTGGAAGATTGACCAAAATTTTCGATCATTTCCACTTGTTCCACTTATTAATGGCGGGACTCGTTATTAATTGTGAACGTATGATTTACTATTGCGAATTTGATATTCATTATGCATTTAAAAATTAATTTGATTCAATATTTATATTCAATATAAATAAATCAATTTTTTAAATTACAGTTTTATAGTTTCTGCTTTATAAGAGTATCATTTTAGTGTTTCACTATGTTTAATTAGACCTTCAAACGTAGGTTACAGAAGCTAAATATATGCATATAACGATATTAAACATTGCAAGGCTAAAAATACTTATACAAGTACAAAAAGTTTAACACTAACTTATCACTATAAATTAATTATTGTAGCCGTTTGTTTAATTCAGAAATCCATTGTTCATTATACACACATTATTTTTGTAACATTGAGCGATTTATGTTTTCTTACAAATTTTACTATCGAAATATAAGTTTTAATTTTCAGGTATAATTATATATTATTATATGTATATAATTATTATATGTATAATATCTTATAAATAATAATATTAATTCAAACTAATTGCACTCTGTGTATAATTTCCAATAAATATATCCTGCGATAATAATAATAAAATAATACTAATTTCTTGTTTTTTTTTGTATGTAAACTAACATTATATATTAATAAAGAGAAATTTCAAATGATTATTAAACATGTATTATAAATTTAATGTTCCAGGGAAACAAGGAAAAGATGGCCCGGACGAAAAGAAAGACGCGGACGGCGAGCTATGGGGCAACGTTGAGGCCCAAGCCGCCTTCCTCGGGCCCAATCTATGGGACAAAACATTGCCCTACGATGCCGACCTGAAGGTATTGAACCATGTATGTACACAGACGCGAGACGGTAAGCCTCGAAAGAGAAGCTTGCATAGGAATACATTATCTTTTTTTGCAAAAAAATACGTTTTTCACAATATTATTTTTATTTTTTTTATTTGGTTTGTTTTTTGACGATGATTTTGGGTGAATTCATTTTTTTCACTGGACATTCGAGACGCCTGCATTTTGACTTCGTATCGACTGGACGCAACTCTTTTTTTTATATAATGATGATGTATAGATTTTTTGAAAAATTTTGAGCATGAGATACTGATTGTAGATTTTTATAAGTAGAAAATGTTAGATTATTTTTCAGTTTGATTAACTCGTATTTGGAAATGTAATTTTCATACTATTATTTGAATATTGAATTGTAGGATGTTTGAATCAGTCAACATTTTACAATATTCAGTATCTTATGTTCCAAAATTAGACGGTTTGATTCACATTTTTTTTACATTAACTTACTTATTTTAAAAATAAATTATATTTCATTTGTGTTGTTTGGCCATGCGAATTAATGGACCATTTACATTTGTTTAATAATTAACAACGTTTGATTACATTTCGGTTTGTACTAAGCATTCGATCATAATTAAAAAAAATTACATCTTTGCATGTTATCATGGGTATTCTTTTAATGAAATGATTCACTGCTTTGAATTATTGATAATAACATTTGTTTTCTGTTTATATTAATGAAGAGTGCAAATTTAATGCATCATTTTTGGTTGATATTTGGCATGGATTGATTATATTATCAAAATTATATATGAATTTGTATACATTGTACATTTACAAATCGAACGTTTCTATTACTCAGTGAATAGGTGTATAAAATTTAATACGAAATTCATGAAATTATTTATAAACGATTGGTAGAAACATATATTTAAAATTCTACAAAAAAACATTTATTACATTTTTATTAAAATCCATAAATAATAGGAAAAATTAGTATATTATACATAACAAACTAAAAGTAAAAATAATCTTAAAAAAATTTAAAAACTAGTTATATCTCTAACAAAAATAAAAAATCAAAATTGTTAATTAAGTATTAAAATATGATGAAATTAAACTAGCTATAAGTAAATGAAATTATATTCCATGGTGAACAGAGTAACGTCTAAAAGAGAGTGAGAAAGAGAAAGTGCAATGACCCAAAGACTTTCTGTTAGATACCTATACAAACTATATAAATTGGTTCATAGACTTTAGTACACAATTTAATATAATTCCGTTTCAAATACCTATAACAAGACTTAAATTATTATCAAAATTTACTTAATTTTGGTAATTTTGAATCGCGATCAATAGAATTACGTTACTGTTATTACATTTTTTTATTTTATTAATCGTTTGTAAGAGATTGATAACATTAATAATCGAACTACTCATTATGAATAAGAAGTATTTTTCGATTAAGACTGCACGTGAAATTTGGTAAAATTTTTATAGTACTTACTATCGATAACTTTATAAAGTTAGTGATTATTGAAATGTAAAAATATGTTTGAAGTACATCAACATTCGTTTACTAACTTAAGTGCAATTAATAATATAAATATTAAAATTTCTGCTCAAGTGTTCTCCTAGAGAAGAAATCAATCCTAAATTTAACTAAAACTAATTTATAAGATTATTCTACAAAAAGGACAATGAAATTATCCGTGAAACCTAATCTTAAAAAGAATAATTATTATTATAAAATATGTTTTAATCGTTAAATTGAACAGTCGGCATGTAAGGTAAAAGAGGCCGAAAAATTAGCAAGTTAACCGGGCGCGCTTGCAACGAACGAAAGCGGAAAACGAACCGACCGGTCACTTTCTCCATCGTCATGCCTCGACGAACGAGGAAGTTCGCGGAAGGTTTGTCGGTGTGCGCTCGTGCTCGCGCTCGCTCCTACGATTTTTCTGCCTCCCCTCCCCCTTCACAATATAGTCTGTACATATATATATAGAGTTTACCAAGCGACCTTTTCCTCGGTCTTTCTTCGTCTTTCGCGCGAGGCAAGCGTGACGCGTAAATCTGGCGATAATCTGGCCGCCACCTTTCTCCATAGAGACTTTCTCTCGCGCTCGCGCGCGGTCGAGGCTCCGCAACATTCCTCCAACCTCGCGTTTCCGCGCTCTTTTTCTTCTCTTTTTAATTTTTTTTATTCCAGTAGGGCTTTTATTCGGAGGTCAATTTTTCACTATTTTTATATTTGCCCACCCGCTTTATAATTTTTAGAAAATTAAGGGACGACTTAGCTATATGGGATTTAGTAGAAATACAAGTTATATGTACGTAGTAATAATAATATATAATAAATTTATGTTAAAAAATAATCATTTTTTTGTATAAACTGGATGAAATTTTCATAGAATATATGTTACAGTAATATATTATATATTATTGAAATTTATGTTAGTATACGTCTTAGCATATACCTGACTCATTCTACTTAATGCATTTAAACCGGATTTTTCTCACGGAAATTTCCAAAAGAATTGTACTAGTTTTTGTTGGATTGATTATATTTTCGTACTTTCAAGTTCCTTTTTATTTAAATAAACGGAATTACAATATATTTAATTACAAGTTCGGTATAAATTAAAAGAAAAACGAAAAGTGATTGCACAAGATGCAACAGTGACGTAGTTCAAATCTACTGTATATGGATATATTTATTCACAGTTTGGTACACCGCTTGTATCATACTTTGCGTCGGTATTTGACACCTTATCTTAGTTTGATATACGCATAAAAAATAATGAACAATTAGTCAATCGTATAATAAATTTAATATTCATGTAACTAAAATAAGATATCTAAAAGTATACCGACGACACGCGATGATAATATAGAAGCTACGTAGATCGTTACCAATAGACTCAAGAAAACTACGAAATCAATTACCGAAACTACCGCGCAACGATGTTCAAAAGAAAATCATGCCTATATCTGGTTGTCACGACGCACAAGAAGCTTTTCATTAAATCCTGGAAAAGACAATGCGCGGCTTTTTTGCTTGGAAAAACAAAGCCGAAGGAAAAAAAAATGCAATTCAAATTTAACTATCGAGAGATTGTGATTTCCTCCCCACCTATTCGATTATATACGACCTTGACTTTTTCTCGTCGATACAAAAATAAAAGAAGAGAGGCTTTTCAATCGGACGGACTTATGTGCATGTACACATATATTTTCTTGTTCTTTCTTCACCGAAGGACAAGAGCAACGATAATTGATAGAGTCGGCTAGGTAAATGAGATATAACGCGCAGGTGCGTCGTTCGTGTCTTTTTTTCTTCTTCTTCTTCATCTTTTCTACGACGATACGTAATGAATGGCACTTTTATTCTTGGCTCGCCGTTTTTTCTCATTTGCTTCGAGTATCTATATACTTCGGATTCGATTATATTTTATAACTTTATTATTTCGAAGATAATTGTTTGGTTATCGTTTAAACTGCCTACACCTGCAGTCAATTTTTCTAAATTGACAATTTTATCGTGTAAATTATATATTTATTTTACATAATTCGTTGTAAAAGAGAGAAATTATTCGAATTATACATTCAATGTGTTATTTACATCTTCTGTAATTAGGTTTATTAAAATCCATGTAGAAAGGTTAAATTTGATCGACGTTTCACCAAGAGTATCATTAGAGATAATTTAAATTTATGAATAAAATATATATTGCTATCGATTATGAGAGTTAGCAAACAACATTTTTCTTCAATTTTCGAATTATTCATTACGTTTAATGAAAAATCACAGATTGAAAATTAAATTAATTTTATAAAAACTAATCATCGACGAACAACGCAATTTACAATTTTGATTTTAAAATACGTACACTGACATTAAAGAACATTAATTGTATCTCCCTAGAAACGCGTAAATCAGGCAAATGTCACTTCAACGAACAAAACATAATAAAATAAACGCGTTAAACCTCATTAACTTGCACTCCAAGCGTTAAACCTACAAACCTCAGAGTCAAGCCTGTAATTTGAACTCAATAAACCAAGCTTTAGAGTAAAAAAATCCAAGTCCTATTTGCTGCTTCTGGGAACGTATCCAAAGAAACTCTTTATAGACGATGTATAGAAAAAAAAAGAAATACAGAAAGGTATCCGATAAAAGAGGAGGAGAACGGAAACGCGTAGGCGGTCGCGTCCTTCGAGGAGGGATTTTACGAAAATCCCGTTTTCACGTGAGTGCACAAATTGCCGTCAATTAAAACCCGAGCCGACGATATTCTCTTTTTCTCTTCACGAGATCGTAATTGCTCGACCTCGGAAGAATTTTCCACGTGTAGCGCTTCCTTCCGATTTTCACGATGACACGTTTCCGATTCGGGTCGGTGATCATTGAGGTTGTATCGGTCCTATTTTAGGTGTGGATCTTACATTCTATGTTTATATATCTATATTGTCGGTGTTTTGTTAACAATTACAGCAAATTTATTTCATTGTCTCTTGTATATAAATATCATTTAGATCATTGATTGATAGAAATGATTAGATGAAAAAGTAAAATATACTATATTTTTTCAACATTATGGTTATAAATTATCTTTGACAATGCACTTTCTCCATAAAAAATATTTTATAAATGTTAAAAAGGTATAAATACTGTATTACACGAAACGGGATAATAAAATTCTAATTACATATAAAAATTAATTTAGCGGACCTCTAAATACTAAACACTAAAATTATTTTTATAACACTTTTATAAACAGATTCGAGTTTCTCGTTTTAATACAAACAATTAATTTTTACATGTATTTTCATACCTTAGAGTCCTGTATATATATAAATATATTTTTTTTCGTGGTTACTCTTGGCCATAGCACGTAAAAAGGAAAAAGCACACGTATACACACTTCCAAAACCACAAAATAATTTTATTAATAAACCGTAATTCGTAATAACATGGTTACCATGTGCAATAAAGTAAAACTTATTAAATAATAAATCCTTTTAATCTTGAAAACATAGTACTAAACCTACAGTATGAAATGAATTTGGTAACCCATGCATAGTTTAATTTAAAAAAATGTATTGACTTTCATTGTAATACAAATGAAGCTCTATAGATGTTATAATTTTAAAAAAGGTAATGTTTGTTATTTTATCTATACTACATATACACATATTCATTATCGAAAATAAACAAATATAATTAAATGATCTATTAAAAAAACAAATTTTAAATACATAAATAAAATTTTTGTTTAAGTAAGTTATTTTTTATAATAAAGAAGTTAATATAAAAGACAGTTAAAAATGATAATTTTCAATGTTTAATTACATCCATATTTACAGAAGATCAGACAGTTTTTACTTAATAAAATTAACGAATAAGGTAAGTTTGTATTATAATTAAACGTATTCTGGTATAGCTGAAACTAGTACACTGATGATATAATATTAAAAAAAAAGAAAGTAAATAATCTAACGTACTAACCAATTCCTTGAGCACAATAAATAAAATTCAAAATAATCTAAATTGTAAATATTGTATTTGTGGTACCAAATTTATATACTACCTTATCCATACTCTTGAATTTTATTAAAATGTCTTATAATAAAAATATTTTAAAAAAAAGTTTAAAAAACAAAATTTCAAATCAAAACACATGTGATTATTCGTTAATTTTCAAAATATAATACAACATAAGAATAATTCGTATATTAATTAAATTCCCATGGATATTTCCTATCCTACGCACACCAACTCGATTAACAAAACATAAACAAAAAATATACACAATAAGAACCCTAAAAAGAAAGAAAAAAGTAATCGTGCAAAGGCCACCAAGAACAACACATCCAAGAAAGTCATCGAATTAACAAATAATATGAAGAAATGAGAAATAGGCTGACTGTATGTTATAATCCTCAGTACGTGGACTTGGACGAGTTTCTTTCGGAGAATGGGATCCCTGTGGATGGGGTGGCCGGCGGCGGTGGTGGTGGTCCAGGGGCGATGCAACCCGGTCAACTCCACAAGATCGGTAGTGGCGAAGCGACGGGAGGAGGTGGCGGTGGCGGTGGTGGTGGACATCAAGGTCCGGCGAGTCTGCAACTCGAGCCCGTGACCAAACGTGAACGTTCACCCTCGCCTAGCGAGTGTTGCTCGCCCGACACCCTCAATCCACCCTCGCCCGCGGACTCCAGTGAGTTACCTATTTTCGAAACTATTCCCCCCTTCACATTTTTTTTATCTTCGTTTATCGTATCTATTTTGTGGTCGTTCGAGCGCTTTATCAAACCTTTATTAACAAGAACTTGTGTTTCCTTCACTTTTTTTGCGAACAAGTCAATTTATCTTATCTTTCATATTTCGTTAAAGTCGTGTACTTTGTAAAAAATACTTAAATATAAAATTATACATCCAAAATTATTTATTATACCAATAATGTTAAACTCGAACCACCTAATAAGCGTTTTCGTTAAAATGTCGTCTGGATTGTGTCTGACGTGAAACATAATGATATCAAATAATACATTAAATAATTATAATTAATTTTCGTTAAAAATTTATTTTTGTTTAAAAATCCAGACTTCATATGTACCTTCAAAAAATGTAGGTTTGATAGTCTTATCAATTAATTTACACTAAATATAAAATATCACTTGATATGCATCAATCAGTGAAATAAATATATAACTTTTGGTAAGACTATCAATAAGTAACACGAATTTTAGTTGTCTTTGCATATTTATAATTTTTTTGAAAAAAAGTTATTTAATAGTATATATAGTACACTTGAATGGCACTACACATTCCATAAAACACGCAATGCCTTACCATAATATCCTATACGTATTCCTTTTAATCCTTAAGTACTAATGCAGAATAAGTAACAATTTTATTATATACATAAAAAATATGTATAATCCAATGTTGAACTATATTTTTCTAGAAAAACCGAGACAAAAAATTCTATGTTACTACGCGTTACGCGGGGGATAAAATTATATAGGTAGTCACATATTTTTCAAACCTTGAGACTTTGGTTTACCACAATTTCATAATTAAAAGATATAAAGTATCAAAGAGAAAAAAAACGAAAATTGGACACCTGTTTAATTGAGACCCGTAATTGAGAAAAAGGAAAGGGTAGGGGGGTATATTGCGCCTGAAAACGACACACAATTAACGTTGAGTCGTTACGAATTCCTGCGTATGGTGCCGCGCCGCCAGACTCGGGGGACTCGTCACGAATACAATATGGCTTGTCTCTTGTAGCGCTCTCGATGGCATCATCGGGGCGGGACTTCGATCCTCGGACCCGGGCGTTCTCCGACGAGGAGCTCAAGCCCCAGCCGATGATCAAGAAATCACGAAAGCAGGTAACTTCACCTATACCACCATATATATTTATTATTATTCGTAGTCGTTAATTCAGTAATACGTAATTTTGCATTCTCGACAACTTTTGTAATTGATTGATTTTATAATTGATTGACAATTTTTAAAATTGATTGATAGTATATTAAGGATTATAACAACATAAATGACATAATGAAATCTAATTTATTTTAACGCATCTATATGTAAAAGAAGTGTATCTTTTAGAACTACAAAAAGATTTTTTTTATTTTAAAAGACGACGATACTAATAACATTAAAATCCGTTTCTCAGTAAATGTGCAATTTTCATGTGTGGATTAGACTAAATTTATTCATATAATAGTTATTAAAGATGTAATTAAATAATCGTGCACTTATCTTGGTACATCTTAGTTTTCTATAAAATACGTAAACCTCATTTATTGCTTCTTACATAATCAGCAATTTTACATATATACTTAATACATGATGAATGTCATCTACTCATTGAAACTACAATCCCTTACTTGAAATCAACACTTGTTCATATACATTTGACGCCAATACATATGCCGAAAAACGTTGTATATCTTATTATATTGAAATGACTAAGGACTGTAACATCTGCTAAACGCAAAACTACAAAGTATATTATAATTAAACTGTGGGAGACTATAACTACTTTCTAAAAGTAACATGTCCGTGATAAAGAAAAATATTATTTTACATTGTTAAAAAGAAACAGTTCTTCACTATATTTAATAGAACGGATAACAAACGGTATAACATTTAAATTTTTAACACTACATCCAAAAATGATGTATACGTATATCAAAACTTATCCATTCATCTATAATATAATATCACGTAATTAAATAAATACTTATAGTTAATGTTACGATTAACGCGACATTAAAATAGACATTCAAATATAATGTTTTTCGTTTTTTATGAATATTATTAAAAAATTAGAATATAAACATACAAGCGATAAGTAAACACATCAATCTTATAAATATCACTGGTCTTGCAGTTCGTTCCCGATGACCTAAAGGATGACAAATACTGGGCACGTCGCAGAAAGAACAACATGGCAGCAAAACGCTCGAGGGACGCACGCCGCATGAAGGAGAATCAGATAGCCCTCCGAGCCGGCTTCCTTGAAAAAGAGGTAATTATTAACTTTTTGAAAAATCAACTATTAAACAGTTTATTTAAACAGAATAGTGAAACTTTAGTGACGGTAACTGGGAGAATAGTCAGGTCGATTGTCATAAGGGACATTTTTTGCACACCTGAGGAAAATCGAAGAATTTTAATTGGGATTAACATTTTATTTTAATTTTTGGTCGGCGGTAGCGACACTGGTAAGTGCATCGGCCACGGAAAATACTGGAATACCCAGTTCGAGTCCGAGCTGAGGGTATCTTTTTCATATATTAATTTATAATAACTTTTATATGGTAAATTTCTTCATCGGAATAACGAATTGACATATGCAAGTATTAAATCTTAATTTTAACATGCATAAGGTTTTTTTGGATTTAAGGGATTGTTGATATTTACACGATATTATAGAATTCACGTTTGCTATCCAAAAGTTTTAAAACCGTAACGCACAAGAAAGAAAATATTTTCGAATCGAATAAAATTTTTTATTAGTTTATTTTATTAGAATTACTAATAAATATAGCCGATAATGTAATATTGTTTGTTTTTATACTTAAGAAAAAATCGATTAAATTTTTTAATTTTATTAATATTTATTATTTTTCACATCTGAAACTCATCTTTCAACATACATTGAGCAAAGTTCAAAAAGTTTTTTAAAATATTTAAAGCTTAGAACTGTAAAAACTACAAATTTCTTTTTCGACTGTAACGATTATTTGTCTGTAATCTGACTATACTTAAGTAAAAATAATCAAAGTTATTTGTAGCTCATTAATGGTTAGACATATATTACCTATATGTACGCAGAGTTTTGAAAGAACGACATATGCAATTACTAAGGTTTCACTTAATCATCTGTTGATTTTTTATATATAATGTCATTCACCCTGTCTGTGTACTATAAATCATATCCTTCTCTATTTCTTGAGCTACATATTTTATAGCTCACCTATAACAAAACGAAAAGGAACTAAATATGCTAACAAATATTCATTTGCTTTTTAGAACATGGGCCTGCGACAAGAGCTGGACCGGTTAAAGAACGAAAACATGCTGCTGCGCGACAAACTGAGCAAGTACACGGATGTGTAACCGCGGCGGCCCGCAGCTTAAAACCAGACAGAATCCTCCCTTCCCGCCCTTCCCCTCCCCCTCACATCCTCTCTCTCCCCCGTACACTACCACCCCCCCTCTCTCCCACTCCCTCTCCCTTTCTCCCGAGTGATTGAATTTATATATAATATAAATGAAAAAAAGGAGTATAAACATATACTAATGAAATCGGCCCGCCGCACATCAAGATACACGTAGACACGCGTACCCAGACGTACGCGAACACGTAACACAGACACACATCTCTCTCTCGGCACGAAAGGAATCATCGTGCGATCGTCGTATATAAGTAACCATCCTCGATCTCGAAGCGAATGTCAAAACAAAAAAAAGAAAAAGAAAAAGAAAAAGAAAAACAAAAATATAAATAGGAATCCTCGCTCGATTTTTCCCATGTGTTCTCTCGCTTGTTCGCGTTGCGTCGAGTTAAATTTTACTTGGAGCTTGCGATTCGTTCTTACACGACTGAGTCGTCTAGTTAGAAATTTCACTCGATGCCAATGTAAAATGTCAAAAGGTCGCGATTTATTCTCGAGTTGTAATATGTAAGTAGTAAGATAAAACTCAGCCTCGTCGTGATTTCTCTTATTTGTCTTCGTTGATGCTGCATTTGCAACGTTAAATATTTTATCTCGTTAGTCTATTAAAATCTGTATAGCTCGAGTCGTATAAATTATCACGGAGTGGAAAAAAAGAGTCCATCAGTCTCATTGTTGAAAATATTTTTTAACCGTATACTTTACGATTTCGATTGTACAAACCTTTTTCGACGGTGTCACGATTTTTGATATTATGTACAATGCAAAAGAAACAACCAACCAAATGAATCTTTGATAACAATTTTAATATTGAACGATAATGCCGTAAGCGGCGCAATAATTTTTTGTCATTTTAATGTATATACATACACATGTATATATACGTTTGTAACGATGATATATTTTGATTATTGACTTTTGATATATACTGTTTAAGACTGGACGAATGGATTTTCATTCCGCGAAATTTAAACGAAACTAAATCAACGCCTTTCAAGATAGAAAAAATAATAAAGAAGCAATTCTTTTCTTTCATTGTTCTTACACGGTACTCCACGAGTACTTTTCCTTTCTTTTTTCTTTCACAATTTATTTGAATGCTAAAAGAATATCCCATCCTATATTATATTGTTTCTTTATCCTATCCTACTCCCCCAATTGTACATAGTTATATGTATAGTTAGATTACATGAAAAAAAGTACATACTTACGTGCTTATATATATATAAATATATATATATATATAAACAAGATAAATGGATGATATATCGATATTATCATAAATTACGATGAATAAAAGAGTAATGAGCAAAAAATGGACATCAACAAGAGATGATAATATATATATATTGTTTAATCGTATACATCAAAAGACGTTTTATGCGATGGTATACGCTTTTGCGGATGCAGAAAACGATTTTCGACTATTCAATTTGTTGCGGAGGCGGGCGCGCAAAACCATTTATTGTTAACGAATGTGTACATTTTTGTTTTGAGCGAGATTTTATATCGCGCAAGGCTCGTTTAAACTCGAGTGATTTGTAAATTTACCTTTTCTTATTATATACCGGTGTCTCTTAACTCTTTCGTTGGCATATGATGTATTATTAAGTGTTTTTATTAATCTTAACAAAAAGACGAGGAAAGAAAATAAATCATGGAATATTATAATGTTAATACATATATATATATATATATATGTGTGTGTATCCAGGATTAAATTTTTTTTAATTCGGATTGTGCGCTCAAAGTGCACGAGGAGAAAAAAAAATGTTTTCTTTTTTTAGGGAAAAAATTACATGTAGGTTCATTTATGTGAGCTCTAATATTGGGAACCAAGTAGGAATATTTTATTGGTTCCCTTGTAGATTCTCATGTACGTCCATGTAGGATCTTATATTAAATATTGTTACATTAATATATCAACTTACATGGTTCACTGTGTATACCAAGCGAAAAATGATTAAATTGATTAATATTACCTTATTTAAATTAATTATTTTAAATAATCATTATTATTATTATTATTATATATACATTGTCATTCGACTCATTTATGTTTCGTATACGTTAGTATTTCGTTGTCTATTACAGTAAAAATTGTATGGTATACGCGAAACGAATATTGGTTAAATTTAATCATTTTAGCAATTGTAAATTTGCACTCAGGGCCTACAAAGAATCCTTTGTAAATTAGCAATGCAATATGTAATAAAAATTATGTTGTAAATCAGCGTATTACAATTTTATTTTCTTACTTCTAATAATAAACTTTTCACTCATTCAACTCGGAATCAGTAAACATCGTGTTCTTATATCGGGAAACGAAAATGCAATTGAATATGCGAAATATTGGAAAAAAGGAGGTAAAATGTGATTTCAAATTTTTTCTTTTACAAAATAATAAAAAAAATTGTGCTAAACATCAGTGGCGTAACGAAAATGTTACATGTACATAACGGTTCTCTTCGTTTTCCCATGCTTTAAAAATGGTTGATTAATCTATATGCGCGCGTTTCACTGCCAAAATTTACGTTGGAAGTTGATTATAAATATATTACATCCATTACGTTCGCATCCATAGTAACTATTTATATATTAACAACACATCGCAGTTACTTACTTGCCTGATTAAAAAAAAACGGCAATTCTGCAATAAATATGAAATTGATAAAAGCCTGTATGTATTATAAATCGAGTCCGCAAAAGTAAGCAAATGGACAACGAAGAGCATCGTCGTGAAAATGTTTTATTGTCAAACATCGTGCTCGATTGTATAGAAACAAATGATATCAAAACCTCAATTAAGATCGACGTTTTCTGCGCGCACGAGAGCGTTTTTTTTTTCTCTTATCGCCCCTAAGATTTTTCATTTTATAATCCTCTCATACCGAGTGATCTTTGCGTATTTACATGCTGATGGAGATAATCAACACAAACGTACAGTTGCACATTAGAAAAAAAAAATAGGTTAATACATATTACATATAATATATTTCTTAATGAAAACTCAAAAGTAACTCCTTGTTTTTCTTTTTTTTTACGCAGCGGCAATGTTAATAATTACATGTAAAATCCACCACTTCATAATTTTTGTAAATCGATTCGTTTTATCATGTTATGTTAACTTACGTTTATACCGTATACAAATGTGTGATGGCTTAAAGACAAGATGATGATGAAGACGATGATGATGGTAAAAAAGAATTTCGTCTGCACGGAAAACGTCTTGAGAAAAAACATCTTCTTGTTTTTTAAAACTTTGTACAAGAGCTTCAAAAGAAGTCATCATTTGTATGAGAGAAAGAGAGGGAGAGAGAGAGAGTATGAGAGAGAGTGCGTCTAATACACGCATACCTATATACATATACATATATATACATATATATATACAAGCGCATATATATGTATATCGCCTGGTAGTTGTTATTTTTTAATATTAGCTAATTAAAAACAGTTTTGCAGATGATACCGAATGGGAGATGCGCTTACGAGTAATCTTGTTGTGTACGCTCCTTTTTAATTAGCTATTATTTCTCAACATACGTGCGGATAATTGAAGACGTTAAAGGGAAAAAAGAACACTATATATATATATAAATTCTCAAACGACGAGCACTGCGATCGAGTGACGACCTTCGGTGCTGGCACTGCTCTTCTTTTTACCTTAAATATTACTATTACTTCTGTTCTTCTTCTCTCTCTTTTTTTTTAAGTTTTTAGATGTTTATTTTTTGTTTATCGAGGCTAATATCGTAAGATTCGTTCGGCGATCACGAGTTCTCATATATATATGTATATATGTACGTATATATATATGTATGTATGTATGATGTATACATATATATGTGTGTGTGTGTGTGTGTGTGTGTGAGATTTAGGTTCGCGAAGGAACTGTTTGTACAAATTGTTTCTTCGGTGCGCGAGATAAAGGTAAAATTTTATGACGATTTCGCACGTATATGGAAATCCGATTACTATTTCATACGTTTGCACCTGCTTCTTTCTTTTTTTATTGTAAATTCCTAGTGTAATATTCGTAGTTCACCTTTTCTCCTTTTCTTTTTCTTCTTTTTTTTTCGATTGATAAAAATTTCACACTATCCCTACATGTATACCCTTTTTTGTACTACGTTTTGTATAGAAGGCAGTTGTCTTGTTAGTCGACGTAAGGGTTTAACAAAATAACAAAATGATAAAGGTAAATAAAAATAAAACGACGAGAGGAGAGACATTTTTATCGACGAGATATTTTCGAGAACAAAGATAAGAAAACTAAAAAAAAATCTATATAAAAATTGTTGAAAGTGAGGTATGCATACATATTTTTAATGCAAGAGGACAAAAGTGTGTAAAAGCGTATTGTATAACGACTCGTGCGAAATCGTTGGTATATATATCTCTCTGGAACCCTATGTGGAAATCCGTTGTTAGCGAATTTTTTCGTACGTATAATAAAGTGGTGAAATTAAAAAAGCTATATATATATATACATAATAATATATAATAATAGTCGGGCGTTTCCTCGAGATCGATCGATCGATTCTTTACTTTCTTTGTTTCTTCCTTTTTTTCTTTTGTAATAAGATGTATAGAAAAAAGTTGATGAACGATTACCAGAATTTAAGGAAAAAAAAAGAAAACAGAACAGCGACTAAATCATTACTATTATTAATTATTATTAATTATTATTAATTATTATTATTAATTATTATTATTATTATTATTATTATGATTATTATTATTACTATTACTATAGCGAGAGTGACAAATAATTACAAACAAAAGTAAATCAGCAGATCATAGACGAGTAATAAATAATAATTGTAGAGGCAGAGCTTCACGATATAAACAACAACAAAAACTATCCAAGATGTAAAACAAAAGCAAGCAGTGGTATATATTATCGAAGTAACGTTTTATTAAGGAAGGAAAAAATTAAAATGAAATGAGTTTTAAGAGAATGGATTTATATAAACTTAAGCGCAGATATTAAAAAATGCAAAAAAGTAATTAAAATGTAGATAAAAGATAAAAATATACGTCGAAAGGATTAAGCGAATTAAAGAAAAATGTTAAGAGTGTGGAATGGATACAAAAATAGATTCACGAACACGTTACCTTAGAAAAACACAAATGTTGTCACTTCATTTTACAATAATGTCATCCGATCCGGTTTATTTCTTTGTTTGCAAAAATATAAATGGTCAATACATAAGCGAAAGTTTGGAGTTAAAACTTTACAAATGAGGAGATTGAACATAAAAATGAGTATGCACAAGGCTCAACCTACGACGAAATAAGTACTTGAAATAATAAAAACAGTGAATTAAGAATGACCACCAAGACAAAGGATCCTAACTGTATCACATTTCGAGAAATATATGTATTTGTTATTGTTTTAATTGAAATTTAGCATTTTTTCTTTATCACCTTTTCTCTTAATATTAAGTTTACATATTAAGGTATAAACATTTATCAGTAATATGTAGTATCAATTATAATAATGCAATACGTTGTTTGATTAAACTTGAAAAAAAATATTATAATAGTATTATAATTATGTTTTCTCAAGGAAAGAAATAGTTATTTCTATAAAAGATCAAATAATGAATATAACATTATCTTCAGATATACGTACACCTTTATACAGGGATGCTCATATGATTGCCTATTCGAAGGCGCCACTGACTTTTGCTTTATCTTGTTATCATATTCAATGTCTACTAACAAAATTTAAATAATTTTTGGACTAATCAGTTTTCGTAATAAAAAGAGAACCAACAAATAATTAATATAGTAATTAATAGATTATTTATTCTTACCATTTTGTATACGAGACGTACAGTTCAGATGTGTTTTATATGTTTCACAAGAATCTGAGTAGCCGCGAGTTATAAAGATGAATACATGATTTTTACAATTGTGCAGGGATTGTATTAGTAGAAGTAATACCCTTTAAAAAATCGGAATAATATTATAAATTTTTATTTTTTACATATATTATTACCACAAATATATCGGAAATAGCTCTCAACTATATACTTTATACGAAATATTCTTTTAAAATTGCAAAAATCTCTAAAAATCAAAACTTTCCATCTACATAGCATCTAAAGTATATAGTAATTTATTGATAAACTATTTGACATTGAAATATATCGATAAACAGATAACACTACATAAAATTCAATAAACTATACGACCTGTAATTTCTAAAGCTAAAGAGTAATTTTTTATTTTAGCTAACTCAAATTAAATTTTAGAAAAATCTGTCGAAATTGGATCAAAATCCGCGTGTACCGATCGTGACTAAAAAAAACACAAGATGCTAAGTAACTCTAAAAATGCGTTAAGCTGTAAATAAGAAAACTTAATGAAATATACTAACAAAACAAATATATCAATGACTTGTAAACACGTATTGTATTTTATTATATTATATAAATTACTGTTTATATTTTCTTCAGAAAGACATTTTTATGCTTCAGTCGCTGATTAGTACCGAATTTGGGAACGTAAAAAGATAATCGTGAAACAATAGAAAAAAGTCTGTATTTATGTGATAATTGTACCAATATTTTATTTTATTAACGTCAATAAAAACCTTATTCTACGAAAATATATTATTATTTATAAATATAACATAATAGTACATTCCGCAACATAGAGCGAAAATAACAAATGTTTCGCATGGGTAGGTTCACTGCTCGAACGAGAAAATTTGGATTGATTTAACATCAGCATTTCGTTACTTATATTTAATTTATGCATATTGTATATATATATATTATAAGTGAAGTGTTGCCACACGTAACATTTACCAATGTTTAATAAAAGTTCAATATACGACACAAGTTTTCTTGAAATTTAGATGTATGTATATGTGATAGAATCAAAAACGAATATTAAGTATAGTTGCTTTTTTAAATTGCAAATTGCCTTTCAAAGCACCACAAGTAGATTATACTATCACTAATAATTAGAACCACGTTCTAGAGTAAATCATAGATAAAATAGAATGACATATCCACTTTGTATATAAAACCTGAACTGAAAAATTTTATTGCAATTACTTATATAGAAAATATTCATTATATTATTTTCTTTGTACATCAATACGATGTAGTACTTAGTCAAATATTATATATAGCCAAAGAATAAAACTAAAAATTTTAAAAAATTGTACGTAATGCATAAATGATTTGTAAAAATTACGCAGTGCGAGTTTTAATTTTAAATTAATCAATAAATAACCACTTTTCGTTCACGACATAATTATTAAATCGAACTTTGTATTAAAAAAATTTCAATCCTTTATAAATAAAAAATGTTGATAAAATTAGTAGATGGTATCTAGAGCAAAAAACTCAGCATATCGTAAATTAAAAATAAGTAAGGATACTAATGTTTAAATGCCACATACAATATTTTTATATAACTTATAAGGAGAATTTCCCAAATCCGGAAAACGGATCTTTACCAAACTCTAGGATATGATTTCTACTATAAAAATATAAAGAAAGCCAGAGTTTTAGACTCTAACGCTCTTTTTACGATAGATATAACCAAATAACGAAAAATTTTGCCGAAAAAATTCTTGACTTCGTTCATCAAGTAAATTGGATTAAACAAAAAAAGTTGAAATACATTGATTTGGTCTAGCAATTATGAAAGAAAGACGAATTTAACGATATTTTGATGACACTTTTAGAATTAAAAAATAGTAATAAACACATCCTAAAGTTTGATAAAGATCCGTTTTCCGGAGTTGAGTTTCTCTTTTTGTTAGTATAGTGTCTAAACATAAAATTTCATTCGAGGGCATAAACGGTTCTTCCATAAAAATTATTCATAATCCACGTAAAGTAGCGATTGAAATTATAAAATATAATTAAGATAGTAAACTGTATTACAAAAAATGTGTAGATTTAAATGATATTTAAATAGGGATGTAACAAAATAATCTTTGAACTAGAAATAAATGTGAAGTTACTAATAAAAACAAAATTACCGAATCAATGTAAATAATGTTTGCACTTGTAGCATTTTTTTTGTTAATCAAATGCTATCTTTCTTGATCGACTCTTCTCGTCTCGGAATCTCACGGGACTTCTCTCCAGCCTCACATAGTCCTCGATCGGAATTCAACCTGCAGTCTCAACGTTCGACGCCAATAATATAGGCCCTCTCACTCTTCAGTATGTGACCATTTTAAAATAAGCGGTGCTGGAAGTGACTTTTGCTGCATCGGAGTTTGTCAGGTCGTAGTCCAAATTTCAAAGCACAAAAATAATAAGCATAAGCGGAAAAATGTGTAGTTCAATAACTTGAATCGTTATAAATTATTATACAACAGTCATTTTGTATGCTACATTTAGTTTGCACACGTCTAATTACCGTTATCATATATCAGTTAAAATATTACACACTGACTGTATTAAAAAACAGTTCGGTACTGCAATTTTATAAAAAAAACTGCTCTATAAAATGAATATACAAAATTTATTTGACTGTATAAAAAAACTTTGATTTTGTTGTTCGGTTTAAAATAATGTATACTACAGTAATCATTTAAATATCAGTTTTGTATAAAATTAGAGAATCGCATTCGACGTGTTACGAAAAGTATTTTTATGGATCACCCGGTATAATTTGGAGAACCAGTGCAGCTGGTATACATGTGTATAGGTATATATATGTATGGCAACAGTAAAAGTTTCGAAAGAATCGCGATGTATAAAGTGACTTGAGCGCGCTCGTCGCGTCTCAGTAAAGGTTAACACTCGGTTGGGTTATCTTCGTGAAATGAATGTGATATTAGCGATACTTGTGGGCATTGTGGTCGTAGGTGGTGCGACTATACTACTATTTCCTTGCACTGAACCACCCCCAAAACTTCATGATGTCTATTGGGGACCTGGAGAAGAACCTAAAAATATCGATCAATCTATCAGGCCTTTTAAAATTCAATTTACGACGGAAGTGAGTGTTCTTTATATACAAGTGATTTATTTATATTTCGTATGAAACGATGAGTGCGAATGAAGCGGATATGAAGTTGCCATGAAATATCTATAACAATGAGATAAACTAGAGTTAATTAAAATTTTTTTTTGTAAATTTCATGGCACTTTGCAAGGGTTCTTTTTGAAGGTTTTTTGCATGAGAATAGTTGCATCTTAGGAGTAAAAGATCTAAAAAATCTCATTCATTTATTTACCTATCCTATCATTCTAACAAATTGATTAAACGAAAGTTTTAAAAAGTATTTCGGGACATCTTTAACAGGTTACTACACGTTACGTTTCAACGACAAACCGTTATTTAAAAATTTGTAATTATTACTCAAAATTTTTATAATATTAATTATTATGAACTTTTATTAACGCAACTAAAAAAATTGTATCGAAATGTCATGTATAAATTATAATTAACATACATAAATGTAATAGCATTCAATTTTAGGAGTATTTAAACCAATTTTATTATTTATAAAAATGAATTTTAATGTATTTAAAATTAAATAAAAGTAATTGTTAATATTTTATTAATTAAAAGCTTGAATTTTAATACTTCCCTTAAATGTATTTTTCTACACTATTTCCTTGTTCTGTATATATATTATACATGTAATTCAGAAAGCATGAAGCAGCGTGTCATAAAATTTAATATACGCAATTAATAAAAGAATCATAAGTTTTAATTAACATTGTTATGTTGATTAATGTCTGTCGATTGTACTACTTGATTATCACGACACTAGATATTATTTTATTTAAAAAACAATTGTTTATTTTAATTATGTAAGTATAAAAATATGCAGTAACGACACCTGAAGGGGACTTAAAAGAATGATAATCGTACTTATGTAATAACAAGTTAGCTTTATATCTTTTTAACCTATATATAATTACGATAAAATCATTTTATTCTGATAAAGCTTTAACTAGTTTTCAAAATGAAAGACATTTAAGTTATGTTTGGCGCGCATAAACATTTTTTTAAAGGTTTCAATTGTATTCCAATGGCCATTAAAAAATAATTAATAAGAAACGTTTAGAAAAATTTCAATCGTTTTTTATGAATTATTAAGTCAATCAAGCAAAATTTTCTACCAAAACCTCAAATTGACATATATTTTGGAACTAAATGGTGCAGTGCTTCATTTTTAATCTCAAAGAACATTAAATAAAGAGTAATTGAAAAATACAAATATGCGAAAAAGTATATGAAAAGAAATAACATTTGACAGATGATCGATGATCTTAAGCATCGGTTGAGCAATATGCGAAAACTTCAGCGTCCCTTAGAAGATGTTGGCTGGACATATGGAGTGAACAGTGACTACGTGCCGACTATTGTTGACCATTGGCTCAACAAATATGACTTCAAGAAACGGGAGGCGCATCTTAATCAGTTTCCGCAATTTCTAACGAACATACAAGGTATACCCATAAAATTTTAACTTTTTCATTCTGACCTGTACAAAGTAAATAGTTTTATTCATTCTTGAGCAGTAATCGCTTTCGTTTCACTCTAACCGGAAGAAAACCTTAAAACGGGTCATGTAGTCTTCTTACGCAAGTTAATGTTCGCAAAGTCGTTCCTACAGTTTTAATGTACACCATTTACAAGTTTTTTTTTCGAACTATATGTAAAATAAGAAATTAGAAATTATACCTAATAATGCTAAATCTTTCAACGCATTTCAATTATTCGATTTATGTTTGTAATCTTTGTGTTTTCTTTGCACCTGGAGGGTAAATAAATTTAAGATAAACATCGCTAAATAATAAATAAATATTTTAAAATTAGGTTTGGATATTCACTATATCCACGTGAAGCCAAAGTTACCAAAAGATAGTAAAATTGAAGTTTTACCGCTATATCTGCAACATGGTTGGCCAGGATCTACAGTCGAGTTTTTAAGAGTGATACCTATGCTTACAACTCCACGACCAGATAAAAATTTTGTCTTTGAAGTAGTTGTACCTTCGTTACCAGGTTTTGGTTATTCTGCAGCTGCTTCTAAAGCTGGTCTTGGTGCAGTTGAAATGGCTCATTTAATGAAGAATCTAATGCTCAGATTGGGATTTCAAAAGTTTTACGTACAAGGTGGAGACTGGGGTGCGGTTATCGTTGCCAATATGGCTTCTATGTATCCACAACAGTAAGTATTAAAAACATATTTTAATTACTAAAACTTCAACTAATTATCAACTAAAAATTAATCATTTTCTCAACAATTATTAATATTAAACATTTGAAAATAAATATTTTTATCTATTTATGTATAATACCCTTAAACAAATGCAATGGTCTTGAAGTCTATTCTTTCTAGCTTTCTTCGATATTATATTATCTTCGGATATTATCTTCGGATTTACAATCCACAGTGTCAAACCCTAATAGAAATGAATCTATTTAAAATAGCCACATCTTTAGGAAATGATAACTCGATTTATTAACATTATTAAATTACTCATTGTTTTTTTTTCTTTTGAAACATAATTTGTATATATGTGTACAATTTTTTGACAACTGAATCAACTTTTCTAACAACATTTTTAATGTTATTTTGGGCTTGACTCGCTCCAGGAAAATCACTTGTTGAAGGTTAAAACCAACTCGTAAATTGACGACTTACATGCGGAAAGGTTGTTCTCATTTTAATAAATGCCCGAACACTTTTAAAAAAAACGTTTCTTAGGAAGGAATAAATTCAAAACATTTTCTACCCATCTTCATTAAAAATATGTCTACTTTATAGTTAAGAAATGGAATGAATAACTACTAGGGAAACAACGATATTTTTAAGGATAACAAAATAATGATCTGTCCACTGCGTTCGACTAACATTTTGCATTTATTTATTTATTCTACTATGTTTCAAAAGTGTCGTTAATAGAGAGAACGTAATACATTGTCTAACACAACAATATAATATATTTCATCTTTAATAGCTACACCAGATAAATGTCAATTTAACATATTATCTGAATGATGAAAACACTGCTATATATGACACCGAAGTTTTCATAACCTGGAAGAATTTTAAAAATACACATAAAATTTAGATAAAATTGATATTTTTAGAATTTTACCGCTAAATAATTTTCAAAATTCATAGTGTATAAACCGCCTGCGGTGAGAATACAAGGTACAGAACATCTTAACGTGAAGAATCTAAGAAGCTTTTTAGTTTTCGGGGATCCTTCGTACCATTCGTTATAATACCTGATTGAACAAATATTCTTTTAAGGTAATAACTCGTTAATTAGTTTTTTTTTCATTTCATAAATAAAAGATGATTTGCGTACACAGATATATTTCAATTCGCAAATCAATGTAAAAGTAAATAAAAATTTTTTCATTATGTTTAAACCAGTGAATCAATGAATATGAATATACTAAAATAAACTCACGCGTCTACATAGAGGTCAGTACTATGATTTGTAAGTTTTTGTCCTGGCCAGCTCAGATAAAAGAAATACACTAGCAGTCCAAACGCAAGCATGATGTATCGAATGAGGTTAAACATATTCCCAGAATTTATTTGTACCTGATTGAAAATATTGATCAAGTTTTTCGTAAATTAACGTTGACAATCGGATAAAGTGATAAGATTTACTCACCAATACACATACAATACTAAAGTACAGAAGATTTATACCCATGTTTACCAAAAATGATGACGAATACGTACTTTCGAGTGTGGTAGTGAATCTAGATTTAGAATATAAAAAAGGTATCTAATTGTATCGAACCGACAAACAGTTAAGTTAATGCAATCCTAATAGTTCTAAATTAGGCTTAAAATAATACTTAACTGCACAATTATTTTATGCAATTTAACAGTCTCTCTGACCCAATCATAGGAAGCATCCCTTTGTTGTAATTTTGTTGCATTTTCATCATATACTAATTTACCAGGTTGTCGCAAACGATATCTAACACATATTGCACATGTATATATAATAAACTAAAATATTATTAAAAATCGAACTACTACCGCTCTTTTACAAACTGGAAATAATAATAACTGCACACTTTTAACATTTTAAATTAAAAAATTAGTTGATCTTTTTAATTACGCACTAATTGTTTTTCTACTTTTTGATAACTAAAATAGTGAATAATACTTACTGAACGATAGCGAATAAACCTAAGCAATGTTCAACGCAACTAACGTAATTTGAGTCAACCGCTACTACAACAAAAGCAGAGAATAAACACGTTGTGACATCGAAAATATAAATTTCAGTATAATGTTTATCTCGGTCAACTATGAATTCTCCATTAAGTATAAAAAGATGAGGTCGGGATTCGTTTAAAGGTGAAACTATATCCATAATTACTGGTGTCAACGGCAGTAGTGTGAAAGCTATGACTGCCGAAAACATGTATGCTAAAATTTATTAAAAAAAAAAATTACACGTATTATATACATATTTTGGCATTTTTTCTATATTAATTTTATACTTATTTTACTCGAATAAATCTTACCTGTATAGGCGAGTGTAAGAATTCTTCCTCTCTCCGAATAGTAAATGAGTTTCTCTCGTTCGTTTTTATCAACGATTGACTTCCAATTTTCTGCTATACTGTCGAACATTAGGATGAACTAGATAAAAATAATACAAAAAAGTATGATCTCGAAGCATGATATACGTGAAACATCGGAATATTGATTATGATTTACTTTGTCTTTAAACCATACAGATGTAACTACTTTCATCATCGCTCCTAACGTATAAAGAAGCACTCCTAAATGCTCCAAAAACATGTCAACATCGGCACCAAAACTTTTCTGCAACCCGGTTATCTGTAAATTAATTAATCACTTTTATGTTAAGGAAAAGTGCCGAAAAAAACGAAATAATTATTGAAAAAAATGAAAGTTACGTGCGACAGTGCTAACAAACCAATGATAGTAGTAAACACATATCTTCGCAGTAATTGTTTTAATCCTTGCTCGTATGGCCATAAACCGGCGATAGTGAGAAAAGTTTTATTGATTACCAAATAACGACTGTCGTAGATATCCATGGTCGAAACCACAAGCTCTTTTAAGCATCGTTCAGTTCGTTATTCATGAATTATAACACTCTCGATGCCACGTTTGTTATTCATGAGCTATAATATTCTCGACTTTTTTTTTCTTTGAACATGTCGCTTATTATTACACCACGATTTGCAAGCATTAATATTATAGTATCTTCGAAATTCTGCCTCTCTCTCTCTCTCACACACACACACTTCTTTCACTCTCTTATTGCGGTTTTCTTCGGTGACCAGTACTTTCTTTTACTGTGAAAATTATTTTCTTTATTCTTATATGAACTTTCGTTGGTTATGAATCATTTAAGATTTACGTCATTATGAATTAAAACTGTTTTTGCAATCGTTTGTGGATATGTTAATTGCAGCTGCAGATTTGACCTGTATAGTTTATTCGAATAATTATATAAATATGTTTAAATTGCCGTTGATAAATAAAGTTAAACATTATTAAGGGAAATTATTATTAAAAGAATAATCTTTATAGTTAGTAAATTGACAAGTAACATGAAAAATTGTTTTCATTCCGTTAAATGGGCGAGCACGGTTGAAAAAAAGCGTTTCATTACAAGGAAAAAACTGTCAACATTTTTTACCCATTTCCATAAAAGAATACCTATTTTATATTTAAAAAATCCAATAAATTGTTACTAAGGGATTTTTGTTTCTTGTATAGTAAAATGCAGAAGTTTACTTTATATTACTTATAACATTGTGGGAATCAATGTTTTGTGATGCAAGACGTATAATAAAGACATGGAAGAAATATTTAATAAATTCTGAAAATTTTGGTAAGTGTTTACTGAACTATTGTAGAAATTATATTATCTTAAAAGAAAATATTTAAAATAAAATTATATTTTTGCAAATATAACAATTTTTTGCGATATTTCCGTAACAACAATCGTTAAACTCTGCATGCCGATTCGGCAAACCCACTCGCGAAATACTGTAATACACTTAACAATGTCAGAAAATAATCTTAAAAGATAAAAGA
Organism: Theocolax elegans; assembly: GCA_026168455.1. Classification (NCBI taxonomy): domain Eukaryota; kingdom Metazoa; phylum Arthropoda; class Insecta; order Hymenoptera; family Cerocephalidae; genus Theocolax; species Theocolax elegans. The sequence goes on along the minus strand of CM047425.1, from coordinate 13,518,783 downwards.
AATTTCAATGAAAATTCCTCGAACGAAATTGCAAAGTACAAAATAATTTTTTGTACCAATCCCTGATAAAAAATAGTAAAAATTACAGAGTAAAACTTGCTATGGCAATAAGAAAAAAAATAAATAAATTAAATAAATCTATAGATAATAACATGCAATGAAACGCTTTTTGATCCCCATCATTTAATGAAATTAATAAACTTGAACAATTTCATTGTTTACCCAACTTCCAATGACTAGTGAACTTAAAATTTTGTGATAGATTCATTTCGATCGCGCTTGCCGTATAACTAGGAAGATAAACGCAATTTTATTATATTTTTACTTAACCATTATCACTCTGGTAGCAGGTTAACGATTTTATAGATATATTACCTTAGATTTCACAACTTTTTGCTGTAATGTAGGTACGATACTGCGAACCTTCTACTAGGTAATAGGGTTTTTATATAAGCTAGACTGGAGTCATAGTTAATATATGTTTACAAGCTGAAAGATGGCCTCAAACATGATAACATTTGGATAGAAAAAAAATGGTTTCCACGTGAGACTAAAAATAGGCATATTATTACCTTTTAAATGGAATACAATTTCTATTAGGGATGCAGAAAGTCATTAGCCAAATAAGGTAAATATAAAATTAGGTATTGGAGGCGTATAATTAATATTTATTAATTGCTGTTATTGCAGTAGACCATGATGATTAAATTTGCTTTTCTCAACACATCTTAGAATCGTTATTATTTTACATCATTTTCCATATTAGACTTCCCATTAACAGTTTACTTATGGAACTTAGTTCATAGTGCAGTGAAATAAAAAGCTAGTTATACCATTCGTATTGATTGCTAATGAAACTTTAGCAAGCATTGAAATTCACCGACAGTTTCGTCACTGTCTCTTGTATTTCAACTTAACAATTTATATTATTAAAATGTATTGACGTGTGCGTTTGATATATTTTCAGCGTTTTAGGACTACATTCAAATATGTGCATGGTGCTAATGCGACCGCTTACATTGCTTAAAATTGCCGCATATAGTTTAATGCCATCACTTTTACCAGAAGACGATCGGCAAAAAATATATCCATTGGGAAAGTTATTCGCCAGAATCCTTAGAGAGACCGGTTATTTCCACCTGCAGGCTACCAAACCCGACACACTCGGTATGTACTCATTGGCAAGTGCGTTCACCGTGACGTCCTTCCACTCTTTCTTCGCTTTTTCTCATTCTCATTTTTTTTTACCGAGACTGTATCCATATTTCTTCCTCAATTTCCTTGGATCTTCGTGACTTGTTAGGTGATCCTTTCCACAAACACTCATTATAATTCTACAAATTGTCAACTCTAACGATAGCCTAATCCTCGGAAATCTTGCTATTGCACGATATATTAGCTTACATAATTTTTTCTCATTTTATTTTTCGGAATTTCAGGAATCGCAATGGCTGAGTCGCCTGCAGGAATGGCCGCTTACATTTTAGAGAAATTTTCATACGCTACTAATGAAGAATATATATTCAGAGATGACGGCAATCTATTGGAAAAATATTCGATGGATAACTTAATTGACAATTTGATGATGTATTGGGTGCCAAATAAAATGACCAGCGCATTCCGTATTTATGCTGAATCTTTCAATAAGCACAGTCTTAAGTACAAAATGGACAGGTAAGATCAGTATGCAAAATTAATTATTGATTTTTTAGCCCACTTAATGAATTTTGTACCAAATATTATAAAAAATATTGTTGTAGAAGAAATTATTTCTTATATTCTAACGAAATTTATGACTTCCACGAGATCCTCGTCAATTTCAAGATGAAGTATTTTTTACACTTAAAAAATTTTAGTGTATTCAATAAGCTAGTTCAATAAATTACAAAATATTTTGTAGTAATACTTAATCGTTTTAATATTTATTAGTTTCAAATAATTATTTTGTCAAAGGTATTCTATAAAATATATTATAGAATTAATTAAATTTTTTAAATTATTTAAAATATTTAATTGTTAATTATAGATCAAAATATTTTTTTAAAGAGTTACCACCGAGTTATGCACCGGCCACCGATCTAGAATTATTATTTTTATAAAAAAACTTATATTATAAATTATATTAAATTTTAAATAAACTCATGAGAACGCTGATTTTCCAATTATATGAAATCTATAATTTTGCACAATTTGAAGTTGATTATTAATTACCATAGATGAATTTTTTTACAAATTTTAATCAAGCTATATTGATTTATATTATTTATATTCTACCAATTGCTTTGAAAATGTACAAATTATAGATTATATCGTAAGAAAGGGCAGCGTTCTCGTAGTTTCATTTAAATATAAATATAAAATATTAAATTTTGTAATGATTGATTGGTAACAAAACAAGTTTTACATCGCCTTAATGTATAATATTGCGCGCGTTAATGTATAATGAAAAATATTTTGTCCTGCAGCGTACCCGTAACAGTACCAAGCGCTTGTGCCCAATTCCCACACGAGATTCTCTTTCAACCAGAAGAATTTATTCGTGATCGATTTGTTAATCTTGTACGAGTAACGAAGCAACCACGAGGTGGACATTTCGCTGCTATGGAAGAGCCAGAACTCCTCGCCGATGATGTTTGGGAGTCGGTACAAACGATGCGTCAACAAAGCGACGCCAAAGCGTAGACGCGACTTTAATGCCAAAAATCATGAAGACGATAAATATTGTAGAACTTGTTTTAACAATATGGACTTATGTCAAAGGTGCCAAGAAGTTGAGGTGCAAATTATTGTAGTTTTTATAAACTTTTGGTTCGATTACAATCGAACAATCATTTACTATCATCAATAACGCATTTTCACTTGATATTTAAGTGTAATATATAGCATTGTCAATACAATATTGACATATTTTTTTCTCATAATTCACAAGCGAGTCTGGGAGTCTGCTTAATTTTTCACATTAATAATTTTATGAAAAAAAGACTGAATCGTGAAATATACAATATCAATTTTTATATATTCATATTTCCTACTTTTATTTTATAATAATATCTACGAATTGTTATATGTTTTCTAAAACTTCAATAGAAAACCATATCATTTTATTGAAAATAAAATAAAAGTAAAACATCCAAAACATCCAAATTATTATTTTTTATTATGAGGAACGAAGTTCATTTGTTAATTAGAAATTTGGAGTTTATATGTATATACTATTGACCTTAGTTGCACATTATTGTTTCTTATTAATTTTTATAATTGAAAACTAAAATGAAGAATAATTTATAAGTTTCGAGAAAAATACTAAGCAATTAATTAATTCAACAATAAATATAAATTTAGTTATTCCCGATTCTTCGTATGAATTACCAACTAAATTATTTGATTCATAAAACAGTAGTCAGCTCTCTAACTTTATGATTGTGCATCGATAAAATAATTTTCCAATAATAGTGACTATAGATCACGGAGTACTGCAAGACTCGCGATCGGCAAGTTAGCAATCTGCTACAGAAAAGAGCGGCAATATTTGAATTATGATAAGAACAACTTTTTCTCTCTTTGTAGTGATTATTCCAGCTTATATAGCCTGACATGTACAGTTTAAAAACCACTCTTCAATATACTTTTAATTTTATTGCAAATATATTAGCTTTATGTAAAGACAAATTTATTATTCAACAAATGTTATATGAGTGATTCACAAAAACTTATCCTATGCTACTCCCATATCAATATTTCTTCGTTTCAAACGAATCTTTCATACCTCACAATTAAATCTATGGATAGAGTTATGGTAAAAAAAATTTACTTTTCAACTTAATAATTTAAAATGGTCCATTTGTAGTAAAAATTCATATTTGTTAGAAAATATGAATATTGTTAGAAAATTCCACAAACGTAGGAGTGTTTTAATCATATAGTTATAATTTATTTAAAATATTTTGAGTGTATTATTTCAAGGAATCATTTAAACTTGATATAAGAAAAAAAGCTAACAGAAAGTTGTTCAAATGAATCCAAAAATTTAATAACATAACTATGGTTAAAACTCTCTTACTTTTGTAGAATTTTTCCAACAATATTCAAATTTTTACTATGCAACTATACTACAAAAGTTTTATTTTTTTATTTTTTTCAACCAATCTCTACTCAGTAATCAAAGACATCCCTCAAAAAGTGACGGAAAACCCATATCTTGACGAAAATAACTAATTGATTAAATTCGTGTATTTATTACATTAAATATAAATTAATTATTATATTAAATTACAAATTTATTATTTTATTAAAGTATCCATATACATATATATGTATTATATTCGCGTATAGCGATTTCATCGCACGAAATGCGCGTATTCATAATTATTATAATATGTAGTATTTCAAACTAGCGAGTCACTATGCTGAACTGTGGTTTATTTTACACATAAAATAAAATATTGTACAGCTTAAACTTTTGCACCTGCTTGAATCCAAATACGTGGATGCATAAAAATATCACCAATTACCATTTTCATTGAACCACTGCAACAAGATACTTTGAAATAACCCTGAAAAAGATTGAAGTAGCGATGGTCGGTGAATTATGTAATCGCAACGTGACTCTGCAAATTATCATTTAATGTTATATATAGTAACGACGCCCAACGCACCTTTATATCTCTTTAGATATAAGATGCAAATGTTATCTTGCGAGAAGAAAAAATCGCAAGTTATTGACGATTTCGAAATATATACAATGTCTCGTTAAACGATCTTAGTAGAAATAATTTTATTATTTTTTTGCAAAAACTACTTTATTTAAACTGTATCTCTATCTTCTCAAAAATGTTTAAAGATATAACTACAATTTACATAACGTTACTCACTATATCTCATAATTAATAATATATGTATATAAAATCTAGCAAAATAAAATACACAAATTTCATTAATATTACAGTTTTGTGAAAATACAATTTGATAGAATCATGTCCTTGAAAGTTAGCATGACAGCACAAATATCCAGTCACGCTTAATAAGTTAATATTTTAAGCGCATTTAGAAAAACGACGGATAATTCAACATACGTATCATTTGCGTTAATCAATAATTCATTAATGTGATTGGATAATTAATTATTTCAAAACTTATTATTAAATCAACTACACTTTTTACGATAAAATCATACATAGACGATATAAATTTTTTATTAAATGGTATAACTTGGAATACTATATAAAAATAATAGGAACTGGTGCGTACCGCGTTTGAACCCCTTTCTCGTAATTGAATAACTCATACACTGTATTATATTAACACACAAAGAGAAACGTAATTTTAAAGCTTTCACAGCTACCATATAAAACTATAATAGATCAAGCGGACTTAAAAAAATAAAAAGATAAGCGAAAGGTTAATGATATACTTAACAATTAAAAAGTCAATCGTTACCCATACACATTGCATAAGTAACATTAATATTGTAAGTGCTTTAATCAAAAACAATTATAACAATTACATTTTTAATTAATATGAAAGTAGTACAAAATTTCTCTTTGTAAAAAACCATAAATCTTTTTTTACCTGCAATTCAAAAGAATCATAAAATGCCGGTTAATTTAAGAAATATATGTACGTTATTCTTATAAAAATTGACAATCATGTACCGCTGTTAATATATACAAGTAAAACAGTTACAGTTATATATATACATATACATGTAAGTGCGAGGATATGATTTTTAATGCTGTCTCATGCTGACAATATACGCATCAGATTATCAGCGTTGTTCTATAAACTGAAAATATATATAGGTATATATACTACAAAAACTGAAATCTTAATATGCATTTATAACGTATATACAATTTACAAACAGAATATGTTTTTTTAACTTTTCGTAATTTCAACAATAAATGTATAATGCAAAAAAGCTATATGTTTCAAATTTTGGTTCGTAAGATTAGTATGCAAATTACAAATTAGCTAAGACTTAAATAAAGCAAACAATTACTTAAAAAATTACTTAAAAGAAATAAAGAAATTGTATAGACAAACAAAAATTATACTATTTTATTTGTATACGCCAGAATTTTTTGTTTGATGTATGAGCAAGTATGTTCAATGCGGATATCTATATAACGCTAGGTGTGTAACTTTGCAATGAATAATTTAGCTAATGGATTCCGTACAATAAACTGTTTGAACTACTCAGTTATTCCTGGTTTTAATACATTTTTTATGAATATAAACCTTTTTTTTTTATTTCAAAAGGTTTCAACCTGTTCATGAACGAAAGATTTTTTCCATCAAAAAATGATTTATTCACTGTGGTTAACGAATGTTATTGGGTATAAAATGATAAAAATTTCATATAAAAAGGAAAATAATTATAACAATCATCAATAACTATTAATCAATATTAACTAATTAAAATTAGTATATCATGCAGTGTTTTTCATTTGAAAGAACAATACGTGACGCGAATATAATGAAAGCAGTATAATTTTAAATGTTGCCAGCTAAAAGCGCGAGGTAAACATAGCACAATTACATATAAAAACATATTCAGTAATGCAGGAAATAAAACGTAATGTGCTTCCTGACGTGAATTAATTAGGGATACATATAAAACTTCGACAAACTCATTGACAAATCAATTTTACTATGACTGTTCAAATAATGGCTCAAGAAAATGCTTATTGTTTCATTTTAGTGAGATAAAAATAAATTATGAGTTTTATTAAATAAATACAAATAAGATTTTTTCTATATTTTTTGATGAATCATAAAAATAATAACTTTATCATCAATAACAACTAATATATTGTCACAAATCAACAGACCATGGGGTGACTGCGCCAGTATAGTGTAAACAGGCACCAGCGAATGAATATTATATAGTAAAAATTAATCAATAGGTCATCACTTGTTAATAAATCACCTGATCTTGAATACCAAAAAATACTCCTCGTTAGTCACGATAATACTTGTCTTTCACTTTCCAGTGTTAATTTAAAAATTAAAAAATTATATTTCAATTTCTTAAGGGACAGGGTAGGTTTCTTAGATTAAAAAAAAATCTTTTCTTACGTTACATGTGCAACGTTGCGTTGGCAAAATTCGTAAACCTCCTAGTAAGCATGAAGAGGTATTTTTAAAACTCTTCGTTATAATAATTAATTATTTACATTATTTTATCTAAGCAAAAGAGAATATCACGTGATCGGTTCATTAACTGACTTTAGTCGTTCATTAATGAGTTACCAAATCTTCTATTTGTTAAAATTAATCATTAACACTGATGTGTCAAATTTTCTATGACAATCCAGATGTAGTGTCATTAATATTTTTCTACCTGAGTATTTACCATAATTTTCAATGTTGCATTTTTATACGCATATAGCAATTGATGTTTAAGGGAAGAATTACATACAATTTACAACTTATATTCGTTAGATTATATGTATTAATTTTATTTTAGTAATTTACGAAATTATCAGAAGCAAAAATATAATTTGGTACATAAAAATATAACAAGTTGAGTAAAATTTTATATAAAAGTGACTCTTCGTGATTGTATATGACATAAATATGTATCTTATTTCGCGGAGTCATAGCGTTTGAACGATTAATAAAGAACATTTAAATTGCATACATTATCAAGATATGAATTCAGCACAGTATACTGCAAAACATTATTTTCCTCCAATGTAAAAAAATGAAAATAAATGCCATAAACTATATATATGTATGTATAACAGAATATTTTGACAAAAGAAGAGGATATAGGTGTGTAATATAAAACTATGAACATGATAATGGTACACGTATATATAGACACAAATGAATCAACAAATCTCGATATATATAAGTACCAAAAGATTACGCATGTATTAGGTACGTATATGTATATAGGTATACCGGTAGTATAGAGTTGAAGAACGTAGAGAATATCATCAGCGCCACCGTTCGCCGGTTCGGAAAGGCGAAAAAGTACAGTTGTTACACTGGTTAGGTCTCAGTCGCCGCTGAGACGTCCGATTGCACGATTCAACCGTGAAAATGTGGAAGGGCGCAGCGGTTTTTCTAGTTGCCACAATTGCTATCGGCTGGCATTTCAGGTACGAGGTGTCGAGTAATTCATTTTCTGACTTCCTATTTACTTTCCTTGTAAAACAACGTTACTCTTTATCATTGCATATACAATGAAAATTTTGCATAATTGGTCGCACTACCATTTTTTTTTCTTTTACCAAAATTAATAACTATACGATCCAGGCATTTAAACATTCTTTTAAACATATTCCGATAACTGTATTAATAAAAATATGCATTGTGTATGACAACGATACGTAACGATTATGTAATAATAAGTGTAAATAAGTTTGTATACAATGGTACGTATTGTGTACTTGAAATTACGTCTACCGTTAAAAATATATCATTGAAATGCAAATTAAACGTGGTTGTTAGTTCGATATATTGAGTAAAAAGTGCAAAAGTAATGTTGTAAAATTTGCTTAACAATTACATTGTTGTGAACGAATTATTTAACGTAAAAATCCGTGGTGTAACAGGTACCTACATCCTTTGCTCTTCATAGACAAGTGAAGGTAGGATGGAATCTAAAGATAACTGTACATTAACGTTTTCAAACCAGTTTGAATTCTAAACCTCTAACAAGCGTTTCTATGTATATATATTGAAATTTTAAGTAACTCGCGTAAAACACGTATCATTTTTTTTGCCACGTTATATATAAATATATATAACGTTTTCGCAAACATTATTCATCGAATCTCTAAGCATTTTAATGAATCAATTATCGTTTTTCTTTTTCACTTTATCTCTAGCTATTTCGAGCTATGATTCGATTTAGCGATATTGTTATATATAACCTGTGCGATTACTGACATTATAGCACTTACTAATTTGCTAGTCCTTGAAGCTATACCATTTCAAAATTTTAGATCGAAATCTTTTTTATTCTATATGCGATTTTTCTAAAGTTATTTTTCTTTATTTACAAGTAAATTACGGGTATAGGCCAAAAATAACATTTATTTTAACAGAATTGTGCGGATTGTATAAATATACTTTATCAATGCAAAATTAATTAGAACTTTATAATCCCAATTTCAGATAAAAAAGCATATACTTAATAAGAAAATAATGTGATTAATATTTTACATTTATTTTTTATTATATTATATTAAATACATAAATTAAATGATACATTTTATTTTTGATATGGCAAATTTTATCTTCTACTAACAAATAATCGTGAAACTTTAATGTAATCGGAAGATTGTTGACTTAATAAATATACATTTATCGCATTAAAAATGAAGTTTATCAAAAATGGATAAAAACAAAGTAAAGTGCTTTTGATATTATTACTCAAGAATCACTGCTTTTAATCATTCAAAGATAAATATCGATTAAATTACAAATTACGAGATTTTTATATTTGTATTTTTTTAAAACAATGTGAATTTAGGAGAAAATCAATTGAAACTCCAAGAAGTAATTTTAAATAGGATCCATAAACTCATGCTACCGCTAGTTTCTTCCTCAAAATAATGTATAAAAAATCTAACCGTTATCTATAAAATTAACGGTGTTGGAGAGTAAAAGAATTAGGTCTAAACCTTTTCATACATACATATATATGTATATACTTTCTTGAAAATTCTAACTTTTAGTTGTTGCTATGTACAAAAACAGATGTTACCGACAGGAAGCTGTAAATATTTATAATTGGATATTCTTCGTACATCAAAATAGAATATAACTATTAGCTCTATATTAACATTTCTAGTCAACACGTCTAAACATTATTGTGATACAAAAAATGCAGATAATATTGAAAACAAATAAACAATATATATTACAGTAAAATAACGTTTCTCAATAATTTTTAAAAAGAAATCCAAAATACTAATATTGCACACCTATTATTAATTCATTACGTAAAGCTGGAATGAATCACTAAATTCGTTCTAACGACACAAATTTGAAAAATCGTTATTGTAGACTCAAAAGAATGAATAAACATTTATAAAACGTTGATTACAATTCAATTTTTGTTTTCCAATCATTGCTACGTAAATTATAATTGTAAAAATATTGTTATTTTTTTACTACAAATTAAAATTTCAAATATTTAAGAAGCAAATTAAATACGTGTAATTTTTCATATAAACGATGTTATAATACATAATATAATAATGTTATAGTAAGATAAAATTAATCGATATTCAGTGAGATATATTATATTTTTAATCTACGAGAATTATCTGCCTTTTCATTAGGGATTCCAAAAAAGCTGAAGTACCAACGTTACCTAATCAATACTGGGGTCCTGGTGAACCAGTTCCTGACCCAACAGATATTAAACCATACACAATCAAAGCAGACAAAAAGGTTATTATTATTCTCATTTTTACATGTAAAATGCAACACAATTGAAAAATTCTTTATTTTATATACACACTAAACTGAAATAATTCTACATACAAATAATTTAAAGGATATCGATGACTTACACGCGCGCTTAGACCGAATAAGGTGGTCCGTTGACCCGCTCGAAGGTGCCGCATGGACCTATGGATTCCCAAGCAAGTATTTGAAGAGTATTGTAAAATACTGGCGTAACGAATACGATTGGACGAAGAGGGTGGCGTTACTCAATCAATATCCTCAATACAAGACGAAAATTCAAGGTAATTTAAAAACTGTTATACATTTATTTAGGCTAACAACAATTAGCAATTCCTTTTTAAGTCAATTCAAGATGTTTTACAAAACGGTGTATCCAAAAATTTGAAAATAGTATATGCCAATTCCATATTCTTGATAGCTCGTGTCATTGTTTGATTCGATACAAATATTCCGCTATTATGATACATTTATGAATTTGCAATAAAATGAAGAAATTAATCAAACTTTTGTTAAAATAATCATTGTAAGTACCAAATAAATTTATCGTTGAATAATTTAATTCTTACATTGTTTCGCAAGAATATATCGTTAATTGGTCAATATAAGTTAACAGCATTAATGACGATGATAATAATATATAGGAAAACTCAAATGCAAAAGTCTGGTAACGAATGACTTAAAGTGTGTCATTATCTTCGCATGCAAATAGTGTAACTTTCCTTCAATCTTCGGAAGGTCAATGGCACTCTTTACGACACACACCGACTTAAAAAAAATAATAAAATACATTTAATTGCGATATTATGGTTTAATAGATAAAACGAAATGAACAAAGTAAACAATATTAATTAATTAATGTATTTGAATTATTGTTAATCTAGGCTTGGACATTCACTTCTATCACATCAAACCAAAAGTATCGAAAAATGATAAATTAACCGTTTTGCCACTGCTGATGGCACACGGTTGGCCGGGCTCAGTTGTTGAGTTCCAGAAAATTATTCCATTGCTCACGAAACCGCAACCTCAAAGAAACTTTGTTTTCGAATTAATTATTCCATCGTTACCTGGTTATGGTTTCTCACAAGCTGCAGTTAGGCCTGGTCTTGGTGTTCCTCAGGTACGTTATTACGGTTCTGTTCATTAGAACATAAATGATTGATTTAAGAAAGTGTCGGACTTAATCTACAGGAATCTAAATCCATTCAAATTAAAACTGGTGCTGCAATATCAAAAGAATATTCTTAAGTAAAGTTTTGAATATGCAAAAGAACTTTATAAAGCATCTTTTTTAATGAATCAATTTTACGTCAAGAAATGTATTTTTATAATTTTTTAATATTAATTATTAATCATAGATTACTTTTAAGGTTCAACATGTCTTTGAAAATAAGGAAATTAAACCTTAATAATAACGTACCGCAAATAAATTTGAAAAAACGAAATAAAACTGAAATTATTAAATAGCTTATGCGACAGATTTTTTGTATTATTATTCATGAAAAAGTTGACCCCCCTTTTCATTCGAAGTGAAACAATGTAACTAGGTCGTGATTTACCTATATACACCAATGTGCAACGTTTGAAATACAGCAGTTGCTTCTATTAGCCGTATAGTAATTGCTCGTGTTGCAGCTAGTTTCTGTAAATGGTGTACCATTACGAGATTTCTCTTCGTACATACATCACAATGTAGATTTAATACATTGCATGAAAATTCTGAAGGTTCATTAAGAACAGTATTACTTGGGAAAGTTATTAAACGAAAAGTACTAATTAATTGCTCGTTCAATTATTAAGTTGAACATATATAATTTATATACAGATATAATTTGAATATTTTATGTAAACAATTTTGTATTTTAACGTATAAAATGCAATTTTTACAGATAGCCGTAGTCTTCAACAATCTGATGACGAGGCTCGGTTTCGAAAGGTATTACACTCAAGGCGGTGACTGGGGCAGCATCATAACATCTAGCATTGCTACTCTTTTCCCAAATAGGTAATTATTATTGTCATCTGCACATTAAAATGTAAACGAATAAATTATCATATTTTGTAATATTATTTTAGGGTTATCGGAGTACATTTGAACATGTGTTTCATCGATACAGGAGTAGCACACTTGAAGACTATTATTGGTGCTTTCCTTCCTTCTTTATTTGTTGATAGCGAGCATACATCGAAAATGTATCCTTTATCTTATCACTTTGGTCGCATGCTGGAGGAGTCTGGTTACATGCATATTCAAGCTACAAAACCAGATACCGTTGGTACGTTAAATAATCTTTAAAATTAGAATTTAATTACTTCCATGTATAACTAACGTTTCGAATCAGATATTAACTTCTTGATATCAATCTCTAAAACTTATTTATTTCATTATATTTTTTTAAATAAATGATATTTCTCTCTTACATTATACAAAAGAAAGTTTTATAATATATTCTGAATACAAAATTTAGTGCCAGAATATATGGTAAACATTTTAAAAAACAGACACTAATAATGTGTATCTGAATTTTAATACTCTGAACGTTTGGATAATTTTTATTTATCTGTTTTTTCACTATTTACTTAAATGTAAATATTATAGGATAATATTGATCATACAATTGTAATATATTAAATAATGCCAAGACCAATTAATTTAGTTTAATTTTGTTGAATAGATATTTTTGTATACTCTTATCTTACTAATAATTAAGAATTATCAAATGGAAAATTCCTGTATAAGAAAAACATAATTGCTTCAAATTCAGCTATAGGATATAAATTAAAAAGGACTAATTATTTGTTTCATTTGTCAACAGGAACGGGTCTTTCCGATTCTCCAGTCGGTTTAGCCGCTTACATCCTTGAAAAGTTTAGTACTTGGACTAATCCTGAATATAGATTCCGTGAGGATGGCGGTCTTACAGAAAAATTTACGCTCGACGAACTGTTGGACAATATAATGGTCTACTGGGTCACTAATTCTATTACCTCTAGTCAACGCTTGTATGCTGAAAACTTTAACAAGGCTAGTAGGGAACTTGGAATCGACAAGTAAGATTTTAATTATCTTATATTCGATCTAATAATAATTTATATTTAATTTTATATGATATTAAAAAAAAGACCATTTAATCACTTATAAAAAATTAATGATTTTTAATGTATTAATTCTACGAACTATTTTGTATCAATATTTTAAAAAATGGCAAATTTATACTTTAAAACTTTTTTTAATTTACACTAGAAACTGTATGTAAAAAGTAAAACTCATTAATTCCTTCTATAATATAATTTAGTTTATAAATTAAAATGCAAACAGTATTATTTGTAAATGAAAATAAATATACTTATATGTAACGCAACATTTTCAACAGGTTTCCGATCGAAGTACCATCAGCATGTGCAGTTTTCCCACATGAATTGATTTACAGGCCAGAATCAATTCTAAAGGATCATTATACAAATTTGGTTCAATTCACGCACATGCCAAGTGGTGGACACTTTGCCGCGTTCGAGGAGCCGAAACTTCTTGCCGATGATATTTGGAGCTTCGTCGACAAATGCCAAAAGCTCAAGTAACATTAATGTGTTGTTATTATAATTACATATTTTTTATATGTGATCATTAAGTCGGTGTATGCTATCTAATAGCTTACCCATGGTACATTATTATTTAAATGTACTTGTACATTCTTTTTTTTCGAGAAAATATATATTGTATTTTTTATAAATTTTGAAATAAAAGTTATCATTAATTCCTAATTCTTTACTAACTTTAAGCAAAAACTATCAAAATATTTTGACATTTAATTTGCGTTAAATGTTTCTTCTCAATTCTACACGATAAAAGATCGAATAATACCTAATTTAAAAATGTGTTCAATTATATTATAAAAATAAATTATTTACAAAATGTATAATTATTGAATTAAAGTTACGAATGAACGTAACGTGTACAAGCTGTGCAAAATCAATATTGATTTATTGGTATTAATCGATGTTAAGTGACGAAAATAGCATAACGAAAGGTCATTATTCACTCATAAAGGTGTACACATGTTTATTTTGTACCGTAAATAATATAATTATCGAATGGTGCTGAGTCAACACTTTTTGTAGTACTTATACGTGAAAGTCTTGAATATGTTATGGAACTGTCTCGTTAAGAAGCTACATATTGCCCCTAGAAGGATATCTGTCCCGCAATACACCGAAGTATATCAATCAAACGTTTTCCAGGCTTTAGATATAATATTTAATACGTACACTCGTATATTCATTTAAATTTAAATATCATTTTCTCTAATCTATCGTTATTTTTTATCTAATTAATTTTATTACCTTTATAATCAATCTAAAATTTTTTGAGAATCTGCAACATAGTATCTATAATAACTTTTGTAAAATATTTTCTATCCAAGGATGATAACGATAATATAATGTATAGTGCAATAAATAAATAAGCAAAAGTTAAAACTAAATATACTTTAATAAATATGAAATTGAATAACTCGTTTAAAATTAAGGAAAGAGACTGGTATCGGTTAATCTTGGTATATATATACAAATACGAAACAATTACGACAAGTTCGAGCTTATACAGATAAAGAAAACTTTCCCCACCCTCGCATTACTCAACCGCGAGTGAGCCAAGAAAATGAAACACGTTCGTATACATACGATTCAAGAGAAAGCCTCGTGAAAAATGTCGCGGACCGTTAATACGAATGACACACATAACCGCGATTCGAAAGGAAAAATTTCAAGTGTGTGTATATGTATATATATCTTATAACGAAAGAAGAAGATCTAGCGACACGCGAGAGGTCGTTCAATAGGTGGTCCATTGTCCCGAACTAGTTCAAATTGACGATACAAAAGCGTAGCTAATAACTATGACATTACCAAATTTACGACTTGTCTCGTTTGTTATGCTAAGAGTTTCCGAGAAAATTTATTGTTTTTTGTATACAGTCAGGTAAGAGTTTAGTGGATTTTGCGCCTCATATGTACATGTGTGATGTACGACGTTATAATTATTAAATTTTAAAATAATTAAAGTGTTATATTTTTTTTATATTCAAAATATATTGCAGCTTGAGTCATATAATATTCAAAATATACTCTTTTATTCCCACCGAGATACATGTTTCAACTACACTTACTGTTAATTGCGTAATTCAACAATAATCTACGTATAAGATAAAATAAAAAAATGCCGAAAAAGTTAGAACATATAAGTATAAGTTCTTGTTACAACATAAAGTATATAACTTCTCGCGGTAAAAACGAGACGATGCGCGCGCAACGCGCTTTATCCCTCTTCACTCTAAGCTACACGGTGAGAGAGAGACAAGCAGCGAATAGCGCGCGAGTTGTGCAGTGACTTTCGTGCCCGCATGACGTGCGCCTAATCGCCGGTTTCGCTGATCGAAATCTACTGTACATCTCGTGCATAAATTTGTACCAACCCCGTGACAAAATTGATAGTGCGACGATACAGCGTACCGTGAAATGGAACGAAGGTGGCGAAACCGTTGTCGTCCGCCCTTGTGATAATAAAAAAAAATAACACGCATGGGAGAAGAAATATATAAACATGAGGGATTCGACGATAATCACGCATGCCGATGTTTACAATGAGCTACCGAGCACTTCTGCCGACAAGTGAGTTTTTTTTTGTTACCCCGTGTTCCTTTTTTGTTTTGGTAATTTTGATGAAAGGCACTTATTGTAATCAAGAATAATTGCGTTTTTTTTCTTGGAGACATGTGACACTTGGTTCTTAACTTTAATCATTGCGAGAACACGTGGTCTATATCCATGCATAAAAAAACTTAACCGATCTTTGGCGTGGAATTATATTTTAAAATGAGTATTTAAAGTAATGCAATAAGAACGTTGAAACTTGTATAATAAAATTAAATCAACCTATTATATAGTTTCTATTACTTCGTATAATTTGACGTTAATGCAATATAATCTTATGTACTATCGCTCTAATGTCAAGGACAGTGTGATAAATATTATCTTGCGCATTCAATGATTTCTTTAATAATAAATTTAATTTAATAACAAGTGCATAGGTTTTCATTACCATACAATCTTAAAAATAGACTAAAATAAAAAAGTCGAAAATATATTGCGATGTCTCAAGGTTTTTAATGACATACAGTTGATATTTTTCTTGTAACAGCAACTGTGTTCATCGTCTAAAAAAGATTAAACAAGTTTTCAGTTTTACTAATTCGCGTTTAGAAAATTTATATTTGATGTTACAAAGTATTTAATTTTGCATTTAATGCATTTGTCATACGTTTATTCGAATGAAAATTATAGTCTTTTAACAGTTAGAATTTCTACTTATCATTTTGTTTAGTATCATTAGATTTAAAATTTTCTTTCTGGATATGTCGTACATTAAAAAAAAACTATAATTACAATAAATACTTGAACCGACGACGAAGCCTCGATGCTAAAGAAAAAGATCACACGAAGGTCATCGATGTAAAAATCATTAGAATGGAAGATGGGGTAGAGAAAGAGATGTAGGGAGATTGAGCTGTAATAAAACCATTTCCGCAAATTTGATTAATGGAACGTAACCGTAAAGCGTTTTGTCACTTAATAATGAACAAAACCATCTTGTTTAAATTTATGACCTAGATCTATCTCACTCATTGACTTGTTTTCGAAACAAGATGAAATATACGACCTTTCGTTATATAATTATTTAAATAAAGGATATTCTTTGACGTTTCTTAAGCATATTCTTCAATTTTCGCAACGTCTTATATTACAACATTATTTTTTTGACAATATAAAATTTCACGTGAGAAACGTATAATAAAAAGTACAAGTTACCTTCTTGCACAAGAAAATTTTTTTTCTCTTATTAGGTTTTATATTTACAAAAACGATTTTCACGCTTTACCTACTTGTTGACAATTTTTTAGTGAGTTCTTTTTTTTTCGTTTCCTAACATCCGAGCAGTAGCTATAGAACTACTCGAGCAGAAAGGTAAAATTAGTTTTAAAAATAGTATAGACGAACCAGACGCTAAGTAAGTCATTTTATTGTGAAATCGGTTCGAAACCACGAGAAAGCTAGGTAAATCGGTTAAAAAGATGTTAATGCAATTGATCGAGTATTTTAATTAGTTACATTTAGATATAAGTCTACGTATATTTCTCTAATTCAAATGATTTTAATAAATTTTAAATAAAACGCTATTAACACAAACGGTTTTCAATTGTTAAATAATATACAGATGCTGTATTTACTACACAAGTTAGAGCTTATCTTGTATACTCTTATATATTTAGTACAAAATACCGTTTAGTTTGCGATAAAATTTATGTTCTTCGCCATCCTATACGAATCTAAAGGATTAAAATATTTATTTATTTATTACATATATTTCCATGCGCACATATGTAATGTACGGTAATGTTTAAACTCCAGTTAAAATTAATGAAAATGGACACCAGATTATGATGTACGATCTTCTGCTATACACTCATTAAATTTTTTAATTTTTAAATCATCTCGATTAACCATCCCTCTTTCTATTACGTAACAGGAGAAAAATAAGTGCATTATAAATTCAACGTGAAAAATGGGTAATTATTGTAAAGGTCAAATATAAAAAAAAAATTCTTCGCGCAATTTATATACGAAATCTACGTAATTTATTCGGAAAAATCGTTAGTATGTAAAAGAAGTATAAGCTTGTTGAAGTTTATGTATTTCACTCATAAATATTAACGATTCGTCAAACCAAAAAACTAGACTTCGAATAATACAAGTTTTTTTATATACATACACCTGCTACTGTTGGAAACGTCAATGTGCAGTTTGACTATAAAAATTGAATCGCATTATCACATTAATTATATTCCCTGATTAACCCGAGACACCGCTGTGTCTAATTTAAAAAGTCGATTGCGTCGATCCATCTACAGATGAACCGAAGGCAAAAACGAGAAATTCCCACGGGAGGATAGATCTCGATAAAACTTTCACGTTCATGCGATCTATACAAACGCGAGTGTATATAAGCCGACAATCATATATAGTATATCTTGACGGTATATATATATATATATCTAGAATTTATTCTTCTGGGTTAGAATTTCTAATCTCAACGTCAATGTTACATAAACTACATGTCAATATTCAACTTGAAAAAAGTGCAAGTGCGCCACCTTTGATTTTTTTATCCAAAAGTCTAAAAGAAAGCTTGGAGCAATACCTTTCAAATGGTCTGTAGCATTTTTATGGCCTCCAATTCTGTAAAAAGTTATGACAATTTAAAGAAACACGAAATTTTTTTAAAAATTTAAATGGGAATTACCATGTTAAATTTTGTGAATTTTTGTCTTTCTTTAAATTGTCATAACTTTTTACAGAATTGGAGGCCATAAAAATGCTACTGACCATTTGAAAGGTATTGCTCCAAGCTTTCTTTTAGACTTTTGGATGAAAAAATCAAAGGTGGCGCACTTGCACTTTTTTCAAGTTGAATATTGACATGTAGTTTATGTAACATTGACGTTGAGATTAGAAATTCTAACCCTGAAGAATAAATTCTAGATATAATTAGCAACGAATGTTACATATAATGTTCTATAGTAAAAGTTGATAGATTTTGATTTATATAGCGGTAAACCCAGCTGGTGTTGAAAAAAATATGGAAAAATTCACTTTTTGAGGTTAGAATAACTTTTGAGCAAATAGATTCCAGTACCTAAATTTTTTTTTCTGTATTCTGAAAAACATTTGCAAAGTGTACCCAAAATTTGGTGCATTTTAAAATTTTGATCGGACCACTTCACGTGGAATACCCCATATATATATATACATATTTCCTCTCACAGTTTTGCAAGGCGTCTCTCATACCCCTGGACTTCCTTTTATAGTCTTTACCATCCATAAGTACACAGTGCATCCGCGTCTTGAGTTTGTGTACGTGCGAAGATGTGTGTACAATACCGAGTCTGCGATCTTTACCTTCTGCATCCGTGACCTACGTTTAGTTCCATGTCGATCATATATAGTATATCTTGACGGTATATATATATGGGGTATTCCACGTGAAGTGGTCCGATCAAAATTTTAAAATGCACCAAATTTTGGGTACACTTTGCAAATGTTTTCAGAATACAGAAAAAAATTTTTAGGTACTGGAATCTATTTGCTCAAAAGTTATTCTAACCTCAAAAAGTGAATTTTTCCATATTTTTTTCAACACCAGCTGGGTTTACCGCTATATAACTCAAAATCTATCTACTTTTACTATAGAACATTATATGTAACATTCGTTGCTAATTATATCTAGAATTTATTCTTCTGGGTTAGAATTTCTAATCTCAACGTCAATGTTACATAAACTACATGTCAATATTCAACTTGAAAAAAGTGCAAGTGCGCCACCTTTGATTTTTTTATCCAAAAGTCTAAAGAAAGCTTGGAGCAATACCTTTCAAATGGTCTGTAGCATTTTTATGGCCTCCAATTCTGTAAAAAGTTATGACAATTTAAAGAAACACGAAATTTTTTTAAAAATTTAAATGGGAATTACCATGTTAAATTTTGTGAATTTTTTGTCTTTCTTTAAATTGTCATAACTTTTTACAGAATTGGAGGCCATAAAAATGCTACTGACCATTTGAAAGGTATTGCTCCAAGCTTTCTTTTAGACTTTTGGATGAAAAAATCAAAGGTGGCGCACTTGCACTTTTTTCAAGTTGAATATTGACATGTAGTTTATGTAACATTGACGTTGAGATTAGAAATTCTAACCCTGAAGAATAAATTCTAGATATAATTAGCAACGAATGTTACATATAATGTTCTATAGTAAAAGTTGATAGATTTTGATTTATATAGCGGTAAACCCAGCTGGTGTTGAAAAAAATATGGAAAAATTCACTTTTTGAGGTTAGAATAACTTTTGAGCAAATAGATTCCAGTACCTAAATTTTTTTTTCTGTATTCTGAAAAACATTTGCAAAGTGTACCCAAAATTTGGTGCATTTTAAAATTTTGATCGGACCACTTCACGTGGAATACCCCATATATATATATACATATTTCCTCTCACAGTTTTGCAAGGCGTCTCTCATACCCCTGGACTTCCTTTTATAGTCTTTACCATCCATAAGTACACAGTGCATCCGCGTCTTGAGTTTGTGTACGTGCGAAGATGTGTGTACAATACCGAGTCTGCGATCTTTACCTTCTGCATCCGTGACCTACGTTTAGTTCCATGTCGATCGCATGTAGTCTTTAAACTTTCCTGCGATCTGTGTACCAAAGTGCGAATTGTATAAAATAAATCATAGATTTTTTCAATAGATTTTTTATTTAAGGGGAATCCTTTTAAATCCTATTAAATAAAAAAAATCCGTTCTCCAATGTGATTCTTCTTCTTCTAAATCAAGTAAATTTCTCTTAATCCTAAAGCAATCATATTGGAGCAAGTAGATATCCTTTTTGAGGCATACTTAAGAAGAATTAATTCCGCTTAGAACAAAAATTTATTTTTTCAGTGAACCATATGTGTAAATGTATATAATGACTCTATACATTAAATCGCTTTTTATAAAATGGATCAATTATATATTAGAATATAAATTTTGAGTTGTAAATATATTCAAATATATGCTATAGTTACGTTTGATATATCTAGAAACTAATTACTAAAAATTGACTTCTCCCGAGTGAATCTCCGCATCTCCTTAGTTTGAAGAAAGTAAACTTGACTCTCTTAACGCAGAACGTTCCATATGTATATACGTTTCTACATTCTTCCTTCTTTATTTTTTACACGTTCATTTGACGAGCACCTTCCGTTATTTTTCTCTCCATGCACTGAGTTCTCGGGATCGTTTGCAGAAGTGTTAGATTTATGCCGCTCAACGTCGAACAAGATTTTCTTTTGGATTTTCGACGGACGAATCGAATAATCATTTCAGTATACACTTCGTGGGAGTCATGAATGCTCTCTCAGTTCCTGTAGATTTATCTCTAACTTTACTTCGTATATATATATATATATATATTTCAAATCTAGGCTAATTATGCTGAATCAGTTTTTTTTTCATTAAAATAATAATTTATTTTACACATTGTTAATGCGTTATGTATAACAAATATATATATTTTTTCAAAGCATTGTGTAAAATCGTAATATACTTGTTTGACACATCGGTTGACTAAGATATAATAAAACGATTTAATGGACGATTTTTGAGGACAATGTGACATCTGCATACCACATGCTAATGATTTCAATATTTGTAATCCTAATGAAAATCATAATTGTTTACGTGATGATATCACGATAATGTCAATATTGTTATCTCTTCGTAATTACAAACCAATAATTAAGATGTATCCATTTTTAGTATTCAGTGTAATTAATAAAAGAAAAAAATAATAATACGCGTATTGTAAAACGTGCAGTTCGTAACAAGGTGTACACATTAACGCATATTTGTAAACCATTTATACATAACAATGTAACTAGTTGAACCTGCGCTCGAAACGCCACATGAATCGAAAGGCTGTAATAGCGATTTGGTAATACGAACTCGATCATTACAAACATGAATATATTTTTCATTACAAATTATGTAGTTTCAGGGTTTAAATAAACCGATAACAATCTTTTTTTGCCATTTAACCCTGCCTGTCATTTATGTAAACGAAATTAATTATTATAATTAAATATACGGCAACGTTTATGGCCTTAAATAAAAATATGAATTCCAGTTTTAACGTTCAATTAAAATACAGTCGTTACATTTTTCTTTCTTTTCTGCATAAAATGAAATCGATTATGCAAATTTTAGATTAGATATTTATCTTTACTTCTTGTTTTACTCTTATAAATGACACGTAGTAATTATCAGTAATTTGTTAAAAATATATGTAAGAATATAAAATTTAATTTACATGTCCACTGATATACCAATAATGATAGCCGTAATAAATTAGTTCACGTTTAACTTGAAGAAAAGAATGAAATCGGCAATTTAACGAAAAAGACTCCTGACAGCTCGTTGTGGTCATTTATTGAGAGTTCAGCATTTTAAAAAAACTAAAGAAGTCGTAAAAGAAATTACAAAACAGTCAGTCGCTTAAAATTCTTAAGCCCAATTACCAAGGAAATGGTTTCGAAACCTATTATCAAAATTTTTACACGCTCGCGAGCCAATGGTTGTGATATTTCCTCGTGCTTATAATATAGGTATTTCGACCGTATATCAGAGGAGTCTCGGGAAGTACCGCAAAACCACGAGGGTAAAAAGTGGACAAATAAATAAGTAACTTTGGTCAATAATTCTTGACTCCTTTTTCTGTCTATATAGCACGGACGACACCGTACGCGAGCTAAGTCGTATTTCTCTGCGTAAGCTTGTAACACGCGATATTCCGCCTTCCCTATATGTCTCCTTTGTGAATTTCACGCGCTATACGTTAACTTAAAATATGTACCTGGAGATTTCCGTGTCAGGTGGTCCAGTCAAGTGATGATTGTTTTACGGTATATATGGAGATATAAGAGATATATGTACACAGAGAAAAAAAATTTTAATAAAAATGATTATTTTATTAAGTAAGCGTGAGATAGACTAGATAAATTATAAAAATTAATATTTTTATATGAAAATTTATTAGTTATTACATAATAAATATACTATAGTAAATTTTCCTATATAAAAAATAGTCAAATTTTATAATTCGTACAAGTCTGTCTCTCGATTACTGAATAACATTGTCAGTTTTACTAGGACGCCTTCGTGTATGCGTGTATATACATGCGTGCCTTGTATTTTTTATTTTGTTAAACTTGCATATGTAGAGATAAAGACGGTTGCTTTATATTAAAAATCGATTCTCATATTTAATTATAACTATCTTTACAACTATGGATTTTTCCAATAAATAAATTTCGTGTAAGGAATGAAAGTGTGGAATCCTCCATGCATCTATACGTTTGAAATTTGCGACGCCGGAGAAAAAGAGAACGTGAAAAAAAGTCTGAAATATTCGGGTACTTGATAGCAGCCCAGGTTGTGCAGCATCTCGCGAGAACTCGATACACCAAGCTACTCAAGAGAGTAGCGAAATCCTGCATCTTGTTAAAATATATCATCCCACGAAACTCGAGTTAATTAAATCATTTGCATTTGCCAAGGAAGAAGAAGCGACCCATTTTCCTGTTTTAGTCAAAATATCATGAGATCGTGTTGCACGGAGATTTCGTAAATTAATACCGTGACTGCGGTCGTTCTAAGAAGGTGGTATCAGCTGACTGCTTGCGGCTTGTCTCTCCACAAAAACGCAAAGGATGCAATGCTGCTTTGGCTAAACATTTATAGCCAGAATTTGTCGAGCTTATTGTATTTGTGTAAATATCGCCTTATAGTATAGTAGTGTTAGACGTAATGGTTTGCGGGCTCGCTGTTTGCATTGTTAACAATTAACAGACGTAAGCTTAAAATTTATATTATGAGATGATGATCCGATCGAGAATGGTTTTATTACGTTTATTCAGTGCAATGTGAAATAAAGCATATTGCTGACAATATTATAATTTAGATTATTTATAATTACAATATTTATATACCACAATAATTAATGATTCATATTTAAAGAATGCATGTATACTTTCTGTTTAAAAATATATTCGTAATTTTAGTAAGTAGTAATTAAAATGATAAATATTTCCTAGTACTTCTTGTTAGCTAAGAACCGTAATTTATTTTGTTTTACGTTGGACTTGAACTACTTCCTCATCATTTCTAGTTTCTCTTTCATGTCGCGAAATTGATTTTTTTACACATTCCTATAATAAAATAAGACTTTAACTTCAAAAGCGTTGAACTTGCAAAGATGTATAAATGCAAAAAAAATTTACTCGATTTAAAGTAATAATACGTTAATCATCGATGTAAAAACAATATTTTGTCTTCGTAAGAAACGAAAACGGTCAACATTTTTTATCATGTATTTGAAAAATAATAAGGAATTTTTATAAATTACAGATGTAGTGTAATTACTTACTTAATTGAAATAAAACATAATAGCTTTAGGACGTTAATATACGATTCGCCAGCAATATCACAAAAAAATCCCCAACATTCTAAATAAGTCGTCACGAAACAAAGTTTCAGCAATCGCAAACCTAAAACGTACCGCAAAAAATCAATTTCATCTTTAATATGTAAATCTTACACCGGAGTCATTTCGAGCTCCACAAAGGACTAACTAAAACGAAAAAACGACGGAATGGACGCCCCGAAATTTTCGTATGGTCTTCGGGTCTGTTTGCAAGTTAAAAATTCTCTCTCTTTCTTTCCTCCCCCGACTCTCCGTATTTCGCTGGCAAACCGGTTCGCCGTGTATTAGCCACGTTTACATGCGCTCTTTAAGAAAGAGACATGACTTATGGAACGGCAGTCGGAGAGAGAAAGAGAAGGAGAAAAAGTGAATGTCTGTGTATGTACGTGTGCCCGCGAGAAAAATCTACGGACTTTCTCCGGCCGATTATCCTTTCGCTTAGTGTGTATGTGCTGAGAATTCTGGAAACAATACTGCGATGGAAATGGTAAATAATGGCAACTTTTTAAGAAACTGGTTAAATTTACTTCTGAAACCGATTTAGAGAAACTGTATAAATGTATACATTCAATTCTTAACGAGTCAAGTTTTAGATGTGAACTCGTACAATTTGTTAATCCACTTCGCAAAAAGTAAAAGTAAATCTACATTTTTTAGATCTTACTTTCACAAAATTTTAGTTATACGTCCAATCGTCATTACTATTTTTAGATTCAACATGCACACACAGTTGTTACATTATCTCAAATGCGACATTAACAATTTTTTAGGACATGTCTTTTTCTTCACGGTACAGTTATGTATAAATGACAAAAAGTATTGACACGAAGCTATCATGGAATCGAAATTGAATGGTTAAATATCACAAAAATAAATTTACGTCACCATTGCGACAATTTTTTGTCAAAAAAAGAAGGTGAAGGTTCCAGTGGTTAAGCATGCACCATCAAAGGATAACGTTAAATCTTAGTCAATTTCACAGATCACTACTTGCCGATTTCAAGGTTTACCTATATATACTTTCAATAAACTCGGAAATAAATATTCCATAAACTATAATGCCTTTTTAAACATAAAGTTACCTCTACGCATTTCTTATAATTTATGTTAAAAGATATAAGATCGTCAAAAATTCTAAGCTATTCGTGTAAAATTTTCATTCCAGCTCGGTGTAATATAACATTTCGAAACCTTCTTATAAAAGCAATCCAATCGTGGGGTCTAAACAAGGAGTGAACATTCAGGAGATCAATTAAAACATTACTATCAAGTTGTACATATATATTACGACCACCCACCAACTAGTTCAACTTTTAATATCGAAGCAATACCACAACCTGTCCAAGAAACAAGTTTGCGCAACTTACTTTCCAACGAATAATTGTCGATCATCTATTAAAAATCTACCCTGCAAGCTTTTATACCACAGTAACGGAATTATCGAGAGCAAAGCGACAAAACGCGGTAAAAAAAAAGGTAGTCGGAATATCTGTTTCACTGTCAAGTACACGAATGCGGCATTGCCTCAGAAGCGTGGAATCTTTGCGTAAAGTAGGCATGTTCGTAAGTCGCAGCCTTGTGTTTATGAGAGCGGAAAGCGCGCGCATTATATAGAGATGGAAACGGAAGAAAAGCTGCGTCTTTCAACGAGAGTGAGTTGTTGGCATTAGCGAGTTGTTAAAGAGTTTTTAACGAGCCTCGTCAAAGCGTTGATAATTATTTTGTAAGTATTTTTTTCATTGGTATTTAAGTGTCAATGTGGATTAGTATGTATGTGTCTTGTTCATTATTTGGAATTCGAAGACATCGGATTGCGTAGATGAATTAAATGGTTACAATATTTTTTTCAAACATGTTTGACAAATTATTATTTTTATTGAAGAACAATTGCTTTGAAGCCTGTTATAAATATACATAACTTGATACATTTTTAAATATACCTATATTACAAGATTATATCCACATAATAGATATTAATAATTTATCAAATGATTACTCGTAGTACTTACGAATGCAGCAATTATAAATTTAAAAAAAACGGTGATGCTATTTTTAATGGAATTTAAAGCAATCACAAGCAACGTCACTGAAGCATCACGTGCATCTAACAAAAAATAGTATAGCTACCGGAAGTTTAAAAATAATGTCTTCTACAACCATCACCTGCTTGCATTCTGATAATTTTTTTAGTCTGATAATCTCTCTGTACGACTCTAAAGTTAAAATATTAAAGTGTATTGTAATAATTACTGATAAAATATAATATGAGGCAAATAAATAATTATTATCGTTCTTCATTGTTGAACAATATTTCTTTCAATAATATTACAATTTTTATGCTTTTTACAGTATATTAAAAATAATTTCAATTTATATTGCAATTGATATACTTATAGTAAAGTTTTGAAACGTAGAAACTTGGTCATGTGGTTACTGAATAAATAATAAAGTCATATAAATGGGTGTACGACATCAAGTTCGTTTGAGATTGCCTTACGTTTCGCATTTCCGGCACGGCAATTTGCAATTGGGGTCTGCTCAAGCTTGCAAGATTATTATCCATATAATCATATTTAGGTTCATTGACCCGCTAAACTTCAGATTTAAAAAATCAAAATTATAATTTTCCAATTGAAATGAAGCGTCGTTATCGTGTACTAAATAAATTGAGCTTAGTTTTGAGTTGGTATTAAATTTTTATAGCGTATAGTTTTATCTGATTAAACTATCGTAAATATTTTTATTAGATACATTATCCTGTTGATTAATTTTAAAAAATGAGATCATATACCCGTCGTATTGTTGAATAAATCCATTGTAAAGAGAAAGGTTAAAATAAAAAATTTTTTTGCAAAATGATTTGAAATGTCTATGCTACTGCTTGATCATTTAGTTTAATTATCTAACTTTGTGAGCTTCGCATTCGCATTTTTGTAACACTCGTCGCCTCTTTCCCCTCTTCCTCCTCCTATCCACAGAATAATCCGCCAAAAAAATTCCCTTAGCAACACTTGTAGAGGATCCTAAACGACCTCGGAGGAAGCCCTTTCTCGCTTCATTCCTTGGTCCCTTTTTCTCGAGCTCTCCTCCCTCGCTGACCTTGACAGCACAAACACACATATAAATACACACATATACACACACGCGCGCTCACACGTGCACACAGAGAGAGCTGTGGAATTTCCTTGGAGCGGATCCGCGAGACACCGGGAGCCTAATGGCGCGAGCGACGCCTCCTGCGCTTACGCGCTATGCTCTCAAGAAAGAAGGAAGAAAGAGAAAGAGCGAAAAAGAGTGAGAGAGAGAGAGAGAGAGAGAGAGAGAGAGAGAGAGAGAAAGAGAGAGAGACTGCTAATTCGATCTGTTGGGCTCCCGGTGCACGCCATTCAGAAGTGATTTTACTTGATCGTGAAGTATGAGATTTTTGAACCCGGTCGAAATGTTACCTGTTCTTATCTTTGAATTTCGAGGGTTTATCTTAAATTTGATATCCTTGGGTTTTTAGGTTTGTATTTGCAGAGGTTGTTGATGGTGGACTTAGATAACGATTTAGGGAGATGACGTTTTTATGGACGGTATAACTTTTATCAATGGTCCCTTACGTATTTCAACACTTAAAATTACTCTTTTCCTTTAATTTTATTTAATGGTGTATGCAAATTTTTATTATACGGTAAATAAAAAAATTTAAAAATAGAAAATAGTTAATAGTTCAAGCTATGTGGCTCTGCAATTTTTAATTTTATGTTTATATCGTTGAACATAAAAAAAAAAACTTAATTTGTTTGGTAAGACTGTGCATTTTTCTTACTCACAATTGCTATTGCGAAATGCGAGTTATAAGTACACTTAAGATTTTTGCATTAACATAAGCTTGAACGCATCCATTGTCAGAATATTTGAATGCATTGAAACTCAACTTTTTTATAATTCAGCACACGTATTGTAATTAGTTTCTTTTGTAAGATTGCGTTCTACAGTAAATATTATCATCGTAACTGACATTTAATTGCTCAGTGAACTGTTACAATGTATTTCACGCATGTGTCAGATGTTAATTATAACTTTAACAATTAACACTAAATCTTTAATAATTTATAACACGAATTTCGTTCAATGCAATCATTTAATGGTCTATTTTCCTAGAAAGAAGTGTTGTATAATAGCAATTGTAATTAATTAGCGATTATAAAATTATACGTTTTTACATGTATATATAGTACTATATTAGTTTGGATTAAATTATTTTTCGCACGTACCATTTATCTTGCATAATATGATTATATTTTATTTCTTGAAGCAAATATACATAATTTTACTTTGGTATATTTCTGAGAATTGCATGCATTCATGTATTGAATCTATATTTATTTCTATTTATACGACGTTTTTTATCTATCGATCTATTCAAAGCCTATTTTTATAAGTGCTAAATAAGCTAAATGCTTTGCATTATAGTACATTCTTATTATTTAACTCTATGTACTAAGAATAGACACAAAAACTAAATTGTATTTATAGTTTGATTAATTCTCTAGTGAAAAAGCGGTTTACCTAGATTTATATATATTTTGTATTAATTAAGACTTGCTATAAGAATTCTTTAATCAAGAACTTATAACTTGAAGCTGAAGAGCTGGGCGAGAATTCGTGCGCAACTTGACTTATTTCACAAAAATTGTGAACAACAAAAACTGGGATAGGTAAATTAAATTAATTACAATTCAAATGGAATTAAAATCATGTAATTAAACTGAATAAAATAATAATACAAAGTATACAAATATCTTAACGCACCTTAAGCGTGACAGAGGTTAAGTAAGTGTCTAGCAACTGGCGCGCTGCGCTTTTAAAATCTCCCTTATCGTAGTCCCCACTAGACTCCGTTAAATTCTGTAAAAAGCTATAAAACTATTTTTTAACTTCATCGCGTTCAACTTGAAATCTCGCGGATTTGCCCTGCAGTCTGGCGACCACAGGTTAACGAGATTCTCTGTGTCTCTCTGCGCACGCATACCTGAGTAGATAATTTCCACGGGAAATTATATTTTTTCAATTGTCCCTTTGGCACATGGGTCTCTTCGAAGAAAGTACGTATTGGCTTCGAGGCCATGGGCGAACCCATGCACACAACGGGCTTAGTGTAAAAATTTCAAGTTTTTTATTATATACTTTAAAACAACGGAATTATTTATGTTCCAATAAACTTTTAATATTTAATTATTTCCCTCTGTCACTCTTTTACAAAATAACATATAATATTGTTTTATTATAATTAATTTTTGATCAATAATAATCATAACAATTATTAATTCATACTATAATTTAACAATATAATGTAAGTCGCTTAATCTAAGTTATTTACGCTTAAAAACTTGAATTGCATAATTAAATTCAAAACTTTAATAGTACTTATAATTCAATCAAATTTAAAACTAAATTTGATCGAAATAGTTAATACTCAATTTATTTATATACTTAAATTACACATAATAAATTGTTCATTTTAACAACGCATGTTTGTCTTATAATAATAAATATTCATCATTTGCTTATATACGAACTAAAATTAAGAAATGATAAAATACATAGCCGTTACTATTTTGATTATAAAGTATTTCGTGATCTGTTTACAGTCATGTAATATTGCATATTTTTAAATGATTAATACATTTCGAGAACTGTTTATTCAAATAATAATAACGTATTAAATTGGTTGCACTATTATAAAAAATAAAAGTAAATTCTATCCGTAACAAAAATGTAATAAAAATAGGTATAAAATAAAAAAAATAATATCTATGAAGCGATGTGTAAGTGACTTACAGCAATATCAAAAAGTATGCGTCGAATATGCTTTTCGACGAATACTTTTGCTGAAATTTTTTTGAATAATAATTATTTCATTTTTAAAGTGTTCGACGTCAAGTTGCGGACGAGTACTTGCCAATATCTCTGATTATATGTACAATTTACTATATAGGAATACGATTTCTACTAAAAAACGGTTAAAATAATATTTTTTAGCTCTCTCGTAATATTAATATTTTAATTGTGATCACTTCTAGGTCTCAGCTGACATAACACTATCATCAATAATGTGTGAGCGCAGATTTATTATAGAAATATCCTTTAATATAAAAAACTACACAGATATTTTTTTTTATTTTTGGTGACAAAATGAAAAGGAGCATCTCCATCCATAAAATCAACACTTTACTACAAAAACAAAGCTACGTATGTATAGAGGTGCACACAGATACAAAGCGATAGTACACGCATCAGTGATTTGGGATCCAGACCTCGCAGAAAACCCGTGCGCCCGCGAGCGCGCGCGCGAACCATCACTTATAATCACGCATATACCAACTGATGTAATCACAAGAGAGATCCCAGGCAGTTGATCGCGCGCGTTCGTTACAACCTCTCGTGCTTATGCGTTTGTTATTTTTACACAGAACAACGTTAAATTTCCGCGGGAGAGGAAAGTTTAACCAGGTAACGGGTAGTTTGCGCAACAGTATATAAATATTTTATATGTATATATATATGTGTTGATAAAAGTGATAGTGGCGCGCTTGTTTTCCCTTTCTTAATTTTGATGACGAACGGTTTTTGTTGTATTTATATATATATATATAACTAGAGAAAGAGCCTTGGAGACGATGCGATCGGTAATTAACCCAATAAACGCATTGGAGAATCAATTGACTGGCTATGTGGCCGCGATTTAACTGGAATAAATGTATTGGTATTAATTCAAAGATGAGGAGCATCTCGTTTGCTCAACGAATTCCTTTAAACGAACTAGTTTATTTTGCAAGATCGTGTATGCGCCGTACCTTAAAAATCAGATACAATCATTTTATTAATGCGATCTTATCACGATTTTTATTTAGTAAATATACAAGAGATATTAACAAATATTTGATTTAAAAATTAATATTACCATCTTTTATTCATACGATTACAGTATTGCATTTAAATAGTTACAATATAATGTTTATCTTTACATTACCTGTTTTTCTTGGTGTACCGGTGTGCTTATAGAAGTATACATTACCGAAGAGAAAACGTATTTGATTTTAGAATTATCATATTATTACAATGCAATTATTTAATTTCATTTCATTAACCATCGAAATAGCAAAAGAAGCCTTTAATATTAGGTACTTACTATTCTGCATTTTTAATGCAATCGGTAAAAATAATACTTAAATAATTAAGTTAAAATCTTAACGGCTTGTACTCGTATATACATTAATGCGAATGGTCGTGCATAAACAATAAAATTATATAAAAATTTAATGTTATTTTTAAAAGTGAGGTAAATCATATTTGCAAATATTTAAACGCATATGGCATATTTCCTGCAAAAACAATTTTTCTAAAATTTTTAGCGTATAACCTTGTATAACTATATTGATCGAACTATATGTTATAATAATTCGAGTCATAGTTTATTTTCACCCAAGTAAAATTAATATTAAATAGATGTATAAATTGTTTGTATACATGGGTTCACGTGTTTGATTACGAATTTTCTTTTTCCTACTATCGTGCGCAAAGTTCGAGTTTGCGCACTCATTTGCGTGCGCAAAGTTCCACTTTCCCACACGCTATAATTTCTACAATTGAGCGTGCGGGAAAGTAGTTGAGCGTGCGGGAAAGTAGTTAAGCGTGCGGAAAAGTGGTTGAACACGTAGGAAAGTATAAGAAGTTGGGCGCAATACAATATGTATGAATATGGGCACGTAACTCGAACGCCGATTTGTTTACGTCTTGTTACTTAGCAACATCTTATATTTATGTTAAAAGTTTCAATCTTAATTTTGACGTCTCACTTGCGGCTCTATATATACGTATTTATATGTTCTGAATAAGGATGACATCAGTAAGTGGGGTCGACAGTGATAGTGACGATGTGTTCGATGATGTGCCACCGGAGTAGCTTGAAGCAGCAAAATAAATAGCTTTGAATACGTTGCCAATATTTCTAAACAAAAATATACAAAAGTTTACAATGAGTTCAAAAAGTGGCGTAGTACAAGAAATACGAGTATTTAAACGAAATATCAACAAAATTTAAATTTAAATGTTAAATTAACGGTTTTTCATTTTTTTTAAGCGGGGGGGCTCCGCCCCCCCGAACCCCCCGTCCCCCCCAACTTTCCCTCCGCCCACGCGGTTCTGCTCAAATGTGTCGAACTTTGCGCACTCAGTAGGAAAAATAGTATACGATACTCGTGCGCTCGTAGGTTATCTCGCACTCGCTTCGCTCGTGCGGGAACAACCTACTTTGCGCACTCGTATCGTAATGTACTATCTATCCACATATTTAATACCACTTTTTAATTTTATATATTGATATTTAAAAAATTATATAAATGTGCGTGTGTGTGTTTATGTGTGTGTATGTGTGTATCTGTATATGTAGCACGAATAAATGAAACAACGCAGTAAGCTACAAGTGTATGCTTGATTGTAAAGTTTGCTTACACTACTATATATTCATCCTTATGTTCTGAAACTAAATGACTAGGCATATTAAAAATTTCCGGTTGCACGATTAATTTACATGAGAGATTTTTATTTTATTTTTGGTTCCTTTTATTTCGTCGTGCCTGATAAATTTAATTTATATCAATAAGTCGAATATATTTGTTAGATTAATTTATAAAACAGTGTAATACATTTGCAGATATTTAGTACCGATTTAACCTTAAAATCACCAAGGCTCGATAAAATAATTAATTTAACGTTCTGAATAGTTAAATAAAGTAAGTATACGTGGCTCGTGTTTAGAGCAAGTATAAAAAAGGTATTAGAATAAAAACCTGCTAGTCAACTTATAAAACTTGAAGATAACCAATCTCGCAGTATATAACGTTTTAATTCTTCAATTCCGCGCGTCAAATGCTCGAACACTTGCGTCACATTTATAACGCGGATTTCGCTTGTTCGCCAAGAGCAAACTCAGAAACGTACGATGAACCGGTCGACACGCGTAGGAGTTTACATACCAAGGCGAATGACACGCGAATCTACATGACAATTCGATCCTCGTCCAATATACACGTGTGTATACCTTTTTCGGATATTTTTTTGTTGGACGAGATTCGATTTGTTAATTCGGTAGTGGGTGTGGCGATCGGTTAGGTCTACGCTATGGATGAGTTAGCCTTTTGTTTTGAACATTCAATTTAAGATTAATTGTGTCGTACATTATCTTTAACCCATTTTATTTATTGTTGATTTTGTATATATTTGGTACCTTATATGTTTTGCTGTTTTAAAAGAAAAATTTAATATTATATATATATAAGTATACAATACACATATATAATAATGTTTTAGAAATGGCATATTCTTAGCAAGTTTGAAGTCTAAATAAAGAAATTAAATTATTAATTACTTAACGCGTTCTGTAAATGTTCAACTTTTGTCGCACTCAGTAGTAAAAAATACATATCGTCGCTCGTAGTTTACTGCACTCGCTTCGCTCGTCGGAAAACACTACTTGCGCTACGTATCGTAATGTCTATCTATCCACATATTTAATACCACTTTTTAATTTTATATATAGATATTTAAAAAATTATATAAATGTGCGTGGTGCTTATGTGTGTGTATGTGTGTATCGTGTATTGTAGCACGAATAAATGAAACAACGCAGTAAGCTACAAGTGTATGCTTGATTGTAAAGTTTGCTTACACTACTATATATTCATCCTTATGTTCTGAAACTAAATGACTAGGCATATTTAAAAATTTCCGGTTGCACGATTAATTTACATGAGAGATTTTTATTTTATTTTTGGTTCCTTTTATTTCGTCGTGCCTGATAAATTTAATTTATATCAATAAGTCGAATATATTTGTTAGATTAATTTATAAAACAGTGTAATACATTTGCAGATATTGTACCGATTTAACCTTAAAATCACCAAGGCTCGATAAAATAATTAATTTAACGTTCTGAATAGTTAAATAAAGTAAGTATACGTGGCTCGTGTTTAGAGCAAGTATAAAAAAGGTATTAGAATAAAAACCTGCTAGTCAACTTATAAAACTTGAAGATAACCAATCTCGCAGTATATAACGTTTTAATTCTTCAATTCCGCGCGTCAAATGCTCGAACACTTGCGTCACATTTATAACGCGGATTTCGCTTGTTCGCCAAGAGCAAACTCAGAAACGTACGATGAACCGGTCGACACGCGTAGGAGTTTACATACCAAGGCGAATGACACGCGAATCTACATGACAATTCGATCCTCGTCCAATATACACGTGTGTATACTTTTTCGGATATTTTTTTGTTGGACGAGATTCGATTTGTTAATTCGGTAGTGGGTGTGGCGATCGGTTAGGTCTACGCTATGGATGAGTTGGCCTTTTGTTTTGAACATTCAATTTAAGATTAATTGTGTCGTATTATCTTTAACCCATTTTATTTATTGTTGATTTTGTATATATTTGGTACCTTATATGTTTTGCTGTTTTAAAAGAAAAATTTTAATATTATATATATATAAGTATACAATATACATATATTAATAATGTTTTAGAAATGGCATATTCTTAGCAAGTTTAAGTCTAAATAAAGAAATTAAATTATTAATTAATAATGTAATATTTTCAATAAATGTCCACAAAGTCACTAATAAAAAATCACTCGTATATAAGTATAATTTTACGGCAAATTAACATAATCTATCCTTGAACTTGTCGACTCGCTAAAACACTGCGTTAAGGCTAAAAGAGAATTTTGAAGGAAAACATAAAAAATTTTGAAATCATCCATATACATATACATATATCCAAAGTTTTCTCCTCGGGATCGTAAGGCGGAGTCGGTACATCGAATCGAGTCCCGCATATAAATGATATTCGATAAGCCTCGGTATATACGCAGAGCTCGAGGAAATCCATTTCATTCACTAAGTCGTAGGAGCCTTGTCCATGCTCTTTTATTTCAAATTGCAAAAGTAATTACAGAAGAAGCTTATTACTACATATAATACGATGATGTAACAATGTAAAATTCTTCTCTCGTTGTTTTATTATTTGTATTTTATTTGTCTTGACGGCCGTTTATTTTTTAATATACCTGGATGTGCGTGCAGGTAGATTATTTTTTGTATATATCGAATATTGATGACTTTTTGATCAATAATTGTGCAGTCGATAATAATCTGAATTTACATCATTTAATATATACATTACGTCACGTTGCGTTTTTATTGTATAAAAATAATAGTAAAAATGTACTACTTCTTAAAACTTATTGTTCATATACAAGAAGATAATATAATACAAATCGGAATAAATCAACATTTCTTAAAATTCCTATATCAAGTCTCATCAGTGACTCTAAACAAACACTACCAAGCAACTCCTCTTAAAAATGCAAAACCAATCGTGCGACCAGGAATTTTCTGCTCGCTCGTGAGGACAATATAATTCACGCCTCAGTCACCACTACCAAATAAATATTTTAAAAAACTAAACATCAACCGTCTAAAATTTGTTTAATTTACCCAGAAATGTATATATATTGGCATTATAAATACCATTCAAGCTTTAATTTTAACGTTATTATTATAAACATTTTTTCCTACTATTTTCATTAGTCATTGATCGGTCTGAATATTTACCTTAATAAAACACAGAATCACTCATAGTTTAATAATTGTACACCATATTGCATGCCAGATCTTGCGATTGTACATATTATTGTCATATTGATTGTAATTTTTGTATTTGCTTTACCTTAGAACTGTTGCAAAATTTAACTAGGTTTGTTGAGAAAATAATTCTTCGATCATTTCTATTTACAGAATAAAAAAGAGTTCGGTTGATTTTGCAATATATAAGGTTCAGCTTTGTACATTGCTTGGTATAATATACAGGCGAGTCTTGAATTGTTTTCATAATAGGTAATAAATGAATTTATCATTTGTGCATATGTAATGTTCAATATTTTCTTGATTATTACGAATCGGATATATCTTTAATTTTGACATTCGAATTAAATCGATAAAAATAATATATATGAAAAGAAAATGATAGCTGCTAATTATATATTAATTACTCGAGTAATATCGCAAAAGAAATTTGGCAATAAGAAATTAATATTTTAATAAAAGTTTGTAGGATTGTAATGTCGGTGCAATTATTTGATTTGACATCTTTTCATATACACTTCTTGATTTAATTATATCGCACAGTCACTAAAATATTGCGGCACAATGAAATAAAAAATTTCAACGAGAATACAATAGAAAAGAATAATTTTTTTAAAATAAATTCTTTTAAAACGTCAAGTACGTGAACGTGCGATAACAAATTGTAAGTTTAGAAGTAAATACATTTCATAAAATTCAAATACTTTAAAAATGGTTCTTGTAGTCGCATGGAGTAACATATACTTTATGTACAAAAACGTAAACTATGTATTTATTAATTTAACAAACTAAACGACCATAAATACTTACGTACATTCTTATAACTATTTTTAAATACCAGAAAATCATAAACCACCGACTCGTCAACCGATCAAAATCTCGCGCGACTTGAGCAGAGCAACATAAAGGAACGGCGGATATGAAACGAAGAACAGCGACGGAGTGGATATATATATAGACGAGTATATACGAAACGTAGTAGGGATATAAGATTAGAAGAAAAGTTTAGGAGTGAGGGTAAAGAAACGCGGCTTCTCGTCACCAGTCACCGAGTCGGTTAACTAGTAGCCCGAGCTCGTTACTCGCGATACGTGTCGGTTCACGCGAGGTCATTTTATACGTATAAAAAAGA
Organism: Theocolax elegans; assembly: GCA_026168455.1. Classification (NCBI taxonomy): domain Eukaryota; kingdom Metazoa; phylum Arthropoda; class Insecta; order Hymenoptera; family Cerocephalidae; genus Theocolax; species Theocolax elegans. Next base: position 13,481,397 of record CM047425.1, on the reverse strand, counting down.
AAAGAAGGACATCATGTTCTCCAAGGGTCGGTTCTCCAAAGGTCGACTATTTGGAAGGAAGAACGAGCCGAGTAAAAAGAGTCATTCGAGAGCTTGGATGATAGCGAATAAGAAGAGAAATGAGCTACATGGTCTTAGGCACAACGAGCAACAAGATTCTAGGTGTGGTGAGACTTAACTGGATAAGTCCCTGTTGTGCGCCAAATTAATATTGCACAACTCGGTTAAATAAAATAAACAAATTGGTGGACAGTGTTCTTAAAACAATACTTATTTATTTACAATAAGTTACAGTTTACTTTTAAAAAACTAAATCGATACATAAAGGGTGTGTGTGTCGCGCTCAGCGGTCAGTTAGAATCTGAATTTGATGTGTAAACGAGACGAAGTTGTTAGTTAGGATGTATAAGGGAAAGGGAAAAAGGGAGGTGTAGTAGGTGGGTTTAAACTGAAAATTTAAACTATGATTGGACAAGGAAAATTTCTTTGTCTTTGCCTTTTTGCACACATGTGCAGTACGGGTGGTTCGAAGACACAACGGTCGAATTGTGAAGAGAATAAAAAAAAAGGGTCGCGTGGACCGCTCGGGCCTACTCTGGGATTTTCTATACGTGACATTGTACATATTGTCGTAAATAATCTAAACTTATTTTTTTTTTACATAGTTTTTTAGAATATAACATGAGTAGATAGATTTATGAGCGCAGATGTGACGCATAAACGAATATTCGAAAATATCGGTACATTTTTTCATACTGTAATTTTACTTATAATATATGACTTGACATTTGCTGTGAATAAGAAAATAATAATGTGAATACGTTTTGTAGTATGTAGAATTATCGTGTAAATTCAAGATATATTTAACAATAGCGAAGAATTAAAATATTTTGATTAGATACTAAATTGATTGATATAGGTTTGTAAATTAAAACTAAATGAATGTATATGTGTACAAGTGTGAAAAAGTATAAAGTCTAGAATTAAATATTACAACATAACATACCGCCCGCCATTGATCGCTCGCGATCAATTAAACAAGAAATGAATATTTTTAATTATTTATCGGTAAGATTACAACTTTTTTAATCGATCTTTTATAGATGCCCTTTGAAGTTTTTACACTAACAACGCGAATAACATTATCATCACCGGGGTGAATTTCAGTTATTCTGCCAATAGACCAGTTTAACGGCGGTAAATTATCTTCTTTTAAGAGCACGACTGCTCCTACAGGAATATTTTGCTTCTCTTGAGTCTGCCATTTGTTCCTTGTATTTAATTCATTTAAATACTCTTTATGCCATCGATTCCAAAAATGTTGCTTTAATTGTTGCAAATGTTGCCAGTTTGACAATCTATTGGTTGGAATTTTTGAAAAATCTACATCTGGTATGTTCATCATTGAATCACTAATGAGGAAATGTGCAGGGCTTAAAACTTGGAAATCATTAGGATCGGATGACAATGGAGTTAAAGGACGTGAGTTAAGTATTGCTTCTATTTCGATTACATGAGTATTAAATTCTTCAAATGTTAATAAGGTATTGCCCACGGTTCGTAAAAAATGATTTTTAAAAGATTTTACGGCTGATTCCCAAAGACCCCCGAAGTGAGGCGACCTTGGTGGAATAAAATGCCAAGTTATTCCTTCGTTTGCTAAATGAGTATTAACCGAATTATTAAAGTCTGTGGATTGCGTAAGGGAATACAGTTTTTTCAGTTCGTTATTGGCTCCAGTAAAATTTGTGCCATGATCGGAGTAAATGTGTTTGCTTTTGCCTCTACGAGAAAAGAATCTCTTTAGACTTGCCAAAAAAGCTTCAGTAGTTAAATCACTGACAACTTCCAAATGAATTGCCTTGGTGGCAAAACATATAAATACAGCTACGTATACCTTAACTTTATTTCGATTTCTAAACTTTTTCTCCTTTATATAAAAGGGACCACAATAATCAATACCGACGTTTAAAAAAGGTCTAGCCTGCGTCAATCTATTCTTTGGCAAATTACCCATTATGTGATTGTTTTTTATTTTAGTGAATCTATGACATTTGATACACGAGTGAATGATTTTTTTTACAGTGTTTTTGCCATCTAAAGGCCAATATCTCGATCGAGTTTGGTACAGAGTATTTTGTACTCCTGCATGTAATGATTTTTCATGCTCATTTTTAATAATTAAATTTGTAATGTGATTATTTTTGGGTAATAATATCGGATGTTTTATATCGTGTGAAATATTTGCATGTTTTAATCTTCCTCCCACTCTGAGGACATTGTTCTCGTCTAAAAACGGATTTAGTGATTTCAGTTGGCTTTTGTTGCTGATAGGTTCATTTGTACTTAGGTGATGAATTTCACGCGAAAAATGTTGATTTTGAATAAGATTGATTACACGATTGTGTACATTTTCTATCTCGTTAACAGATAAAAAACTTGTTTCTTTGTCATTTCTTTTTAATGAATTATTTGCGAATCTCAAACAATAAGCTAATACACGTATAAGTCTAGATATTGATGAAAATCTGTCTAAGATTGAATTATCATTTAAAACTACTTTAAGTACAATAGGTTTGCGCACTTCTGGTATTGGTTCTTTACGAATCGGTAAGTATGGCCAATTTTCTTCACTTTTTATTAACCACTCGGGACCTTTTTTCCATACATCATTATTTATAAAATCTACAATTACTTGTCCTCGAGAAATTATATCTGCAGGGTTGTCCTTTGTAGGGACATGCTTCCATTGAATAGGATTAGTTATTAATCTGATTTCAGAAACACGATTTGCAACAAATGTTTTTAATATGCTAGGTTGTGTGTTAATCCAATTTAACGTTATAGTTGAATCTGACCAAAAATAAGTATCGTGAAATTTGATTGGTAACAATGAAATTAATGATTTATAAAGTTTAGCTAATAATAATGCTGCACAAAGTTCAAGTCTAGGAATGTTTATTTGAGATTTTATCGGAGCTACCTTCGATTTTGAGCAAACAAGTTGAGTATAGCATTTTTCATTTTTGTCTACTGACCGTATGTATATGCAAGCTCCATACGCTCGCTCGCTAGCGTCACAAAAACCATGAATTTGAATATTTTTTGGCTCATCGATAATAATGCGCCTACTAAATGAAATTTGATTTAATAAGTGCAATTGACTCTTGTAGTTTATCCATTCAGTATGAATGTCTTGCGGGACAGACTCATCCCAATCAATGTTCATTTTCCACAAACCTTGCATAATTAATTTTGCTACAACTATTATTGGACTCAATAACCCGATTGGATCATATAATTGTGCAATTTGAGAAAAAATTGTTCTTTTTGTCTCTTGTTTGTCAGTATCACTTGTAATTATTGAATACAATATTGTATCGTCTTGTGGGTTCCATTGAACTCCTAGAGCCTTTGTAGAAATAGATGGGTTTTGAAATAAATCTAAATTTTTTAAGTTATTTGGCAGTGATTCTACTAATTTTGGTTCGTTTGAAGCCCATTTACGTAATTCAAAACCGCCTAGATTCAATAAAGTATTCAATTCGTCTCTTAATTTCAATGCATTTTCATACGTATTTGCGCCGGTAAAAAGGTCGTCTACATAAAAATCGCGTAATACGATTTCGGACGCTAATGGATATTTGTCTTTTTCGTCTTCTGCTAGTTTTCTTAAGCTTCGGATTGCTAAATATGATGCCGGACCTGTACCGTAAGTAACCGTGTTCAATTCGAATTCTTGTAAATCATCGTAAGTGTTTTCACGCCACAAAATTTTTTGAAATTTTCGATCATGTTTATCAATGTTTATTTGACGGTACATTTTTGTAATATCGGCTACAATAACATATTTATGTACACGTCCGCGAATGATAATAGAAAAAATATCGTCTTGGATCGATGGACCAATGTGTAAAATGTCATTCAGTGAAAGGTTAGTGCTTGATTTGGCTGATCCATCGAAAACTACGCGTAACTTCGTAGTCGTACTTGACTCTTTAACAACCGCATGATGCGGTAAAAAATACTCAGTATTATCATGAGTACCAATAGGTACCTTAGTCATATGATTCAGTTGTTCATATTCTCGCATGAAATCAATGTATTGTTGCTTTAATTCTAGATTTTTGTCCAATTTTCTTTCTAATGAATAAAAACGTTTAACAGCAAGAGGATATGATTCACCTAGTTTATTTTTGTTTTCATTAAAAGGCAATTTTACAGTATATCGTCCAGTCTCGTCTCTCGTCACAGTGTCTAAATAATGTTGTTCGACTTTCATGTCAATGTCTGAAAAATATTTTACTTCTGGAGTTTCTTCAAGCTCCCAGAATTTTGAAATATCGCGAACTATCGTGTTTGTAACTAAATTACAAGAAATGTTAGTTTTTAAGCATTGATTTTGTATATTACCAGCAACAACCCATCCAAATTTTGTTTTTTGTAACACTGCATCTTGATTTTGTATCGGAATTTGACCGATACATAAAATTTTGTAAAATATTTCGGCCCCAATAAGAGCATCTATTTCTGTAGTTTTATAAAAAGAAGGATCAGCCAATGGTAAATTTTGAGGCAAGTTTAAACGATTTATATTAATTTGCTGAGAAGGTAATGGATTTGTAATTTGTGGCACTACTAATAAAGAGATTTCTTTTTCATAATTGCTAAAAAGTGACGAAATTTTTGCGGTTACTGTACTATTAATTTTTGTTTCAGTTGCATTTAAACTAGATACTGGAATATGTGTTTTATTTTGTTTTAATTTTAGCAAATTTGCAAATCTTTCAGTTATGAAATGAGCTTGAGCTCCACAGTCTAAAACAACGCGAGCTATTTTTTTATTGTTGTATTTATCAAGGAAAACAATTTGAGCAGTAGCTAATAAAATCTCACCTGTACAATTTACTTGTAAATGATTAATTAAAGAGGTATTTGGAGTTGCTGCTTTTTCAACAGTAGGCCTTATCTGTTTATCTAAATGTAGTAATGTGTGATGTTTTTTATCGCATTTTTTGCATGGCCTGCAGAGACATTTTTTATTACTATGACCCTTTCGTAAACAATTAAAACAAAGTTTTTCCTTTTTCGCAAATTCAAGTCTGTCACCAGTTGTCTTTTTCAAGAATTTATCACACATAAAAATTCTATGTTCACCTTTACAAAAATTACAGTAATCCTTTTTTTGTGTAACATTTAAAACATTTTTCCTATGTGAATTTGATGAATTTGAGACTTGTAAATTAGTTGCTTCTAAGATTTGACAACGTGTATTCAAAAAATCGATAAATTGATTTAATTTTGGCAATTCTTTAGTAGTAATTGACTTTTCCCACTCTTGGTGAGTGATTGAATCTAACTTTGAAGTTAAACAATAGATTAAAATATCGTCCCACGTTTCAGATGAACCTAGAGCAATTAAAGCTCGTGTATGTGTATTTATGTTATCTAACAGATTTCTGACATTTGATGCACATTCTTTTGTAAATGATGCTTGACCAAGAAGTAAACGTAAATGATTTTTTACAATAACGCGTTTATTATCGTATCTATCGACTAATAAATCCCATGCAATTGTATAATTTTCCTCAGACGTTTCTAAGGACTGAATAACTGATGCGGCTTCGCCTTTTAAACAAGATCGTAAGTAATGCAACTTCTCGATATTCGATATATTAGTTTTGTTATGAACCATCGACTTAAAGGTATCGTAAAAACATAGCCATGTATCGTATGCTCCGCTAAACGAAGGCAAATCGATTTTTGGAAGACGCACATTTGAATGATTTCCTGCCAGTGGAACTGAAAAAACTGTATTCGCATCTGCATCAGTAGATGGAGTATTTGACTTTAAAAATTGTCGAACCCGCTTACGAATGTTAAAAAATGCATTTTCAAATTCATCTCTATAAGCTTCATTTTCCTCTTTTTCTTCAATTAACGTTAAACTTAAATGAATGTTTTCAAATTTTTGTAAAATATTCTCTATGTCTTCAAAACGCAATTGGACTTCTTCATAATCTTCAGATGGATTATTTATTGAATCAAAAAATTTTGAAAAATTAGTTAGCTGTCTTTTTAAATTTCCGCGTTTTAATTTTAACTCTTTTATTCCGGTTTCAGCCATTTTTTTTTTTATAAAATTAATTTAAGATAGGAAAAGGTAAGGAAATTAGCGATTCGATATAGATGAACTTACTTGAACAAATGTTTATAGTTGATTGTTGATGGCAGTTTGATGAATAAAGATGCACACGGTGTACATGAATTGGGATACGAACTTCCTTGAATGAGTGTAGATACTTCCTTCAGAATGTGTAGATTCCTCTTGAATCCACGATGAGAGTTTGATGATTTTGCAGCCAATATAATTGATACTTCTTGCATCAATGTATGATGTATTTGTCGATGATGTTTTTTTTTTTTTTTATTTCACAAATGATGATAATTGTAGTTGAGTAATTTCAATTGAGATTCAATGAAATAAGCGTGATTCTTGAAATAGTGTTGAAAATCTTCACACAATGATTTATGCTGCTTATGTATGATTTGCACGCTTAATAAAGATTTTATGCAGTTGAATAAAGAACCACAAACAATGATTTTGCACTGTAGATACACTTTCACGACAAATAGTGTAGCGATTTAGAGTAAACTGTTGAATGCTTTGCCACTGTATCCGGCTCGAAGGACCAAAAACTTATGGTGAGACTTAACTGGATAAGTCCCTGTTGTGCGCCAAATTAATATTGCACAACTCGGTTAAATAAAATAAACAAATTGGTGGACAGTGTTCTTAAAACAATACTTATTTATTTACAATAAGTTACAGTTTACTTTTAAAAAACTAAATCGATACATAAAGGGTGTGTGTGTCGCGCTCAGCGGTCAGTTAGAATCTGAATTTGATGTGTAAACGAGACGAAGTTGTTAGTTAGGATGTATAAGGGAAAGGGAAAAAGGGAGGTGTAGTAGGTGGGTTTAAACTGAAAATTTAAACTATGATTGGACAAGGAAAATTTCTTTGTCTTTGCCTTTTTGCACACATGTGCAGTACGGGTGGTTCGAAGACACAACGGTCGAATTGTGAAGAGAATAAAAAAAAAGGGTCGCGTGGACCGCTCGGGCCTACTCTGGGATTTTCTATACGTGACATTGTACATATTGTCGTAAATAATCTAAACTTATTTTTTTTTTACATAGTTTTTTAGAATATAACATGAGTAGATAGATTTATGAGCGCAGATGTGACGCATAAACGAATATTCGAAAATATCGGTACATTTTTTCATACTGTAATTTTACTTATAATATATGACTTGACATTTGCTGTGAATAAGAAAATAATAATGTGAATACGTTTTGTAGTATGTAGAATTATCGTGTAAATTCAAGATATATTTAACAATAGCGAAGAATTAAAATATTTTGATTAGATACTAAATTGATTGATATAGGTTTGTAAATTAAAACTAAATGAATGTATATGTGTACAAGTGTGAAAAAGTATAAAGTCTAGAATTAAATATTACAACATAACAAGGTGAATATTTCGGAGAACAATGTGAATGTTTCATTTTGTGACTGAAGGTCTTTCTAGCACGTGATGTTCCTTTGTATTTTCTAACTTAAGAGAATCATACAGTTTTAAAAATTCGTATTCTTTATACATTTTTAATTAAACGTAGAGGTCTCTAGTGGTAGCAACATTTACCGTTTTTCACTGTTTGTTTACATTTTTAACACGTGATAGAAACATTACTAAAACTTTTCGCGAACGCAGTGAGCAATTACAGTAACAGTGTACCAATAAACAATTCTTTCAATTCAATTAATTATATTGAACAACATTTTATAGAAATTTAATGAAAAATGTATGTATGGTATAATTTTATTGATTAGTCAAATGCCTAAACGTTATAGCCATGACAAGTCAAAGACTTTAATTAGTTTTCACAGTTGCACGTGTATACGTGCCCCGCATATTTTGGGTGTCAACTATCATACCGGTCGATACACACCTGGAAAATGGTTTTCATAAGTTTCAATGCACTCTATGCAACAAATTACAGTCAAACGAATTAGTATCGATTATCTTCCTATAAGTTTAACTAATTATCTACTTTCATTTATTTTTTATTACATCCAGTTTCAAATAATAAATAATGTTTGTGATTAAAGCACATAAATTCTACATTTTATAAAATTTAATTACTTAAAATACGGAATGGAATCGTTAAAAAAAAATATTTGTAATCCGAGTGAAAAATTAATGTGAACTTAATTAATTTTAAAATTAATATATATATATATGTAACATTGCAATTTAATGTTGAACCGACAACTATCATAATTCGGCATAAAAGGGTTAACAGACAAATTTCGACGTAATATAATAAAAATGCAAATTTATAATTGAACACTTACAACGTATGCACTTTCAATAAAATTTAAACCTTGACTGTATAAGAGCTATATTAGTAGACTTTAAAGAAAATTGAAAAGGTAACCTTAACATTTTATGATCTACTATAAGCTGTAGAACTCAAGTAGCAAATTTACAATTTTACGACTGCAACAAGAAAAACGTTGTTGTTCAATGTGCATGCACTTGTAATTAATCTAATTATAATTTTTATACTTTAACGTGATATGTCTAGAAAAAAATAATTTTACGTTGTACTTACTCATGTAAATTTGTAAATAATTTAAATCTCTTTCAAATAGCAAATTTCTCTGAGAATGTTGAATTGGTACATACATGGAAGAAATCTATTAAAATGAAAATTTTAATGTATAATTTAAGTTAAAATTAAACTAATTATATCTTCGAATCCTAGATAATTGTCGTTTTGAAATAGCTAATCTTGAAATTTTAACATATATGCAGTTTTTCACAATATGTATATAACACGCTTATTTTCAAATGAACTTGTTAAGATATTATCATTTAAATGTTTTAACTAACCTCAATCAAGATCATTGTCGCTTGACAAAAACAAATTACAGGTGTTCAAAAAAAATAATAATAAAAAATATTCCTTTTGAAAGTAAGTCAGGGTATAGTTTCCCATCGTTTAAAACGACGATTAAAAACCGAAAAAAATATTCGACGAGATCGCGATAGATCAGGACGATTCACCGACGCGTAAACAGTCATTCGTGTATATAGACTCGATGAAAAGTGAGAAAGAGAAGGCGAGCAGCCTTGACCCAACGTTTAACGTATGAGAACGTGCGTTGAGCTCGTGTATATAGCGCTAAAATGACACTAACGAACGATCATTGCTTCTGTAATCGTTGTCGTCCTGGAACCAAAATCTTCTCGCGATTTTCAAAGGTTCTCGTTTATACAGAAATAAAATGAGCATTTGGCAGTGAGTCGCTATAAATAACAAGTTTACTTTGACTGTTGTTATTATTATGCTTTATAATACATTGCATAATAAGTAGCTTATGCGGTGAGCAAATTGTCGTCTAGAATAGAGTTTATTTGGTCACTGTGGCTAGGAGCGAGTAAACTTAGAAAACCAAAGTACCGCTTAAATGGAAGTTACATGTGTATATATACATATATATCTAAGTATCTACTGCGTTTGTGCGCATTTATGTAATTCATTGTGTATATCTTGCTCCGAGAATACTAAAATTTTCTTAAAGCATGAATCTTTCGATAATATTATTTTTATACTTGTAGATTTGTTACACGTTTCAAACTGTGACAATGGTATACAATCGGTAGATTATTTTTTGCATACAAAGTTGATTTTTAATGATTTTGATAGAATTATATCTTTAAAATTTTCACTTAATCTATAAAGTTATAAATGTATACAAATATTCTGCATCGCGTCTTTGTAACATGTGTTGAATATTTTCAATATACGCACACGTATATGCTTATCAGATTTTAAAAAATGTCATTGTCAAAATATCAGTGACTTCTTAATATAGATATTGAATGCATTACATAAGCTTATTGTATTATGAATTCAAATCGTGTTAGTTTACGTGTATTAGTAACAGACTTATTTTAAATATTTTAAGAGATTAATTATTTAAATATAATTTGCATTGTTAGCTAGTGTCACTGTCGTTAAACTGAAAGATTCGAATTGAATGATGCGTCCGAGGCGTCCGTGAAGTCGATACACACCTCTGGTCGATAAAGTAGATTCCTCAAGACCCATATACAACCTCGTCTAACCGCCATAACATTTGGTGTATTGATATACCTCATGGTAGGCAACCCTTTAACCCCACCTCTGCTTTTTACCTCTTACTCTCCCTCTCTCTCTCTCTCTCTCTCTCTCTTTCTTTGTCCGATCTTGGCCGACGAAAGCCGAGCCGCTCGTCTTTCCTGTTGTATTACAGGTTTTCCCGTCGCTCAGCCTCTCTTCCTCTATCTCTCTTGTACTCTATCCCTTTTTTCGTCCTCTCGCGCACACGCTTTACATTCCCTCCGCGCAAGAGAGACGCGAGTGGCAGACGCGGCCGCATTGTTCACCTCCGCGAAATATTCCTCCCATATATAAACATATAACGTAACAATTTATAACATTTTTGACAAGTGCTTCTTTTATCAACTATCTCCGTGTACCTTGAGGAAGTTATCAACAAGTCTGGCTGATCGTACTTATAAATTTATTACTTACGAGGAAGTCGTCATGAATTCCTATGGGTGAGGATTTTATGTCTCTTGGCTTGGTGGTTGAACGTTTCCTTCTTTTTTTTTTTCTTCCTTTTGCTCTTGCGGTAGTCTGTTAAGGTATATACGAGTGTAATCGTACTTTTGATTGAACGTAAGCTTGGTCTTGAATGTCTTTAGATAATGTGCATCGTTTACTTTCACATTGGAATCTAATTCGCCGAGTCAAAATTGTAGTCATTTTGTGGATTTCAATACAGTTATATACACGGTAGTCGCAAGAGTCCTCGCGACGTCTGCAACATCGTTTCAGTGTAATATCGCGATAAACATTTAATTTGATAGTTTTATCTCATTCGACTAATTACTGGAATACGTTCCATTATTTCTTTACGTATTTATAATAACTATTCATTTACTTTGCACATACGAACACGATGTACTGAATCCTGATCACAGTAAATCGTAACGCTAACCTTCTCGTGTAAACGAATCAATATTTTACTCATAGCGTTTAATTATATTAGAATTTTACATTTTTGTTAAACATCATATAGCACGCATGGTTAATAATTAATTACGCATTATTATTATTATTCGTTTAAAATTATTATTTTCGATCTACTTTCCATGGCGATAAAAGTGAAATTACTCGTTACGCGAGTTACCTTTCCACGTTTCAAGATCATCGTGCACTTTTTTTTTCGTACGCCATTTAAAACTCTGATTTAAATTGATCATGTGGAGGTTGAGCCTCGCGCCACGCATGCGCAAATAATAGCTCGATGTTATTGCTTCCATTTGATTGGTCATGGCGTTAATTACCTCCCGTATTGCTATTTACGATTAAACGGTAATTTACTTTGACAGTTAAGTACTGCCTCGGATATGTCCAAACAAATTGTTAAGGTGTAAATCATGAATTAAAGATTGTGCGTATCGGACTTAATTGTATTCACATGTATTTTAATTGTTATTAATATTACAATTGTATATGTCGTTCGAGTGTACATAATTGCAGTTACTAAATTGTATTACATTTTAATTTTGAATTACAATGAACCAATAGAGTAATTCGCGTATCGAATAAAAAAAAATATCGTCGATCCAAATCGATCGAAAACGTAAAATTATTTCAATAACGGATCGGAAGAAGAGTGTGCCAATTTCCGTGAGAACTTTCGGTAATAAAGAAAAAAGGAACATCCGTACCGTGTCTGTAACGCACGTGGACTTTCTCATAAGACCGCGTGCGACTTCTTCGACCCCCCGTAGGACCGTTCGTTTCGCGTCCTTTGACGTCTGATTTCTCCCCGTTTTAGTGACGCACGCGTTATAAAAATTTAGATCCGGGGTTGTCACGCTTGTATCTCATTTCTTCATCTTGAAGGTTTCGAGGAGACGTTGAGGATAGTTTACGAGATATACGGCGGTGCAACATGTGTTTTTTATTGAATACCAATTAAAATATCTTTTTATTTAGTCAATTACATTGTTTGAGATAAAACTATTTCACGATCAATTCTTATAATTTCATTGGTCACGATATAGTACGAATGATGTAATTTCAATGAAATTTAGTTTCATAAGGAGAAATAAAGAATGATACTTCCCTTTGACTGAAAGTGCGTGCACGATTTATCCCTCGTTGCACCAATTTTTTTACTAGATTAGAAAAAAAAGTATTTTTTATAATAGTTAACGGAAAACAATTAATTTATTTAATTTAAATAGGTATATACGCTGTAAAAATTTACAAAAATAATTTATAATTTCATAATGTATATTTTCGTAAAATCGTATCAATTTTTACATTACAACGTTCGAATCTTACGAACATTTGACGAATGTCAAGGTACTAGTCATATTTTAAAATTGTATTATAACTGTGTATATTCAATTGATAAACTTAATTTTTTGCACTAAATAACGCACAAATCCTTTAAATAAAAATATTTATAATTTTAAAAACTGTTCAGCAATATCAAAGTCTGTGATTATTTTAATAACTTGAGTAACCAAACAGTATTAATAATAATATTTAATTAATTAAATTTAAACAATAAAGTTTCATATCAATTTGTCGATATAATAAAAAAAAGTACGGAGCGTTTAATTAAATTAACCTACGTAAGTATAGGTACAGTGATGCAGACATATTCAGTACTTTCTCTCGCAAAGTAGGAGTAACTTCCTATACGCAATCAGTTTACTGTAAAACCTAAAAACCGGAACAAACCCATACATATTCCCTTCGCCATCTATGGTCCAGTCCGCATCTCCGGTATAATGTCCCTTTCTCCCTCTCTCCGGAGATGCGCCGCGCGCATTACGCGTCCGCTCGTTCTCTCTCTCTCTCTCGCTTTCTTTCGAGTGGGCCAGAAAACTAAGAGCGTCCAGTCAGTTGTCGGCCTGTTTCGAGCGCGCGCCGCTTTGCGTCAAAAACTCGCGGTTTAATACTTATATTATATATGTTACGAATATAAATTAATCAACTGTACACTCGTGATAGTGCATATGTTCCACATATTTATATAGACAAACTAAAACTTATAACAAAATGAAATTCAAGAATCCATTACCACAACGTGGTGTTTATAAGTGAGTTTTCAAAGTTACACTTTTTTCTATTTGAGGAAATATTTTCAAGGTTAGGGTCATTGTGGTTTTGTTTTTAATCGTTGCTCGCATACGCAAAATTTCGACACAGTATTTATGAATGAGCATTACTGACGAGTGTTGGTAAAGGATTATTACGTTGTTAAGGAAATTATAACATATACGGAGGAATGATTAAAAAAAATTTACGTATAGTGATAATTTGTTAGTGACATTGTTATCAGTTCAATTGTTTGTGACTGTGGGCATGAGTAGTGTGAGTGGCTGTGTGCGTAAGAAATAATGTTTATAGTAAAAACGTGATTGCAGTTTCTATTGATCGATATTTATTGGAAAAAGAATAATAGAAAATTATGATTCAAGAATTAGAGATTTAATGTGTTGATTATTATATTTCTTTTATTGTTAATTATTCAATCGTGCTTTCGTAAACATATACAAGTAAAAAAAAAATATTACTAAATAAAAATGTAGCAGAATATGCAAAAATTAAGCGAATAAAATTTAAAAATTTTCCTTATAGTATTTCTTACCTACAGAGTCCCATGATTACGCAATTCCTGAAAAACCTGAAAAGCATGAGTTTAGTCACAGAAGTCTGTGTAAAGAGAAAAAATTTTTTTCACCAACGAAACAACAGTACAATAGTAAGCTTTTCGCGTAAATCCGAGGTGGAAACAGCAAAGAAGGGCCAAAGTCGAGAAGGGACTCTATATACCTAAGGTTCTTCGCATATATACACGCAACAAGGGAGAGAACCTTTTCTGGGCTTCTCTCCACCGTAGATTTCTTGTTCTTCTTTCTCTCAATATACTTTTGTTGCTTTTCTTCATCGCGCCTTTTTTCACCCGGCTCTTCGCGACGATCTTTAGCTCTCGTGTATTATTTTTTTTTCTTATATACTTACCTTCCAAGGATTTTTTTACTCTCTTGTTTTTGTGGAACTTTTTACCGAGATTTCATTGTTCTCTGTTATCGAATTTTTTGCATCTTGCTCTTAGGGTTGAAAATTAGAGATTTCTTTTTTTTAGGCGTATCGGCGATTGGTAAAGCTCGTTTTACTTGATTTCGTTTATCATGCGATAAATTTGATGGCGTTATTTTTTTTAAATGCATTATTTCTACTTTTTTTTGGAAGGAGGTGTGTTTAAAAGATATAAATGTTTTTCAATATATTATTAATTTAATAATTGTCGAGTATTATGTTTTCTCTTATTTAATATTTTACACAATGTCGGTTTAATACAGGAGATTTTTAGAGTATTATATTTAGATTTATATTTGAGTTATAAATAAATATAAAGATAGATAAACATTAACATTTTTTTCATATAAGTTTAATAATTAACATTTTAACTTAATTATAGTTTAATAATAAAAAATTATTGTTTGTTTTCTGCATAATTAATGAATGCATTTGTGTCTTTAATAGAACTATCTTACTAATTTGTATATTTTATTTTTTTGTTTCAGGTGAGTTTTAAATACAAATATACATTATTGTATTTCCTGGCTCTGTGAGTTAATCGATCACTTTTTATCATTTAATTTACATAAATAAATTATTAAATTTATTAGTTTTATCGATAATAAAAATAAAGACTATTTTTTTTACTAAAATTACTCTAAGAATGAAAATTATTTGCATTAGATTAATTTTTATATATACAAAAAGTTTTCGCTTTAATGAAAGTATAATAATATGCATTAATGTATACTTCAATTACAAAACTCTAATGCAAATAATCATTTTTATCAGTGTAAGTAATTAATCTTAAGAAGTCTAGCTTTAATTTGAAAAAGTACTATTCTAGAAATCAAATTACATATACTGTTAAAATGCATAAATAAATTACTATACTGTATAGTAAAATTTACGCAACATATATGGTAAATATTACAAAAATTGTATTAAAAATTAATTGACTTTCAGTGAATGTAACTATACATTATAGTAATTTTTTGAATTTTGACAGTCTGTAATTTCATTACTAAAGAGTATTATAACTTTTACTACAACTTTTTTCTCAGCGTAGCTATCCCTTTTTCGAAAATAGAAACTTTATGTTTCATATAATTTTATTATTTAATCATGACAAAACTAATTTAAACGAAATAATATACTCAACGCAATTCTATACTTGCAAGCAAAAACGTATATGAAGATTATCTTGCTTTAGTCAGTACGTAAATACGACTTAATCATTGAAAGCAATATTAAATGTAAGTTAAACCAAACATAAATATAAAAATCTCGATGTAAGTATTTATATGGAATAAAAATATATATATAATTTCATAATCAAAATTAAAGTGATAAAAAAAATCGTTATGTTGAAGTAGCAACGACAGTGAAATTCAATAATAAAATCGCCAAAGCAAAAAAAATATAAACGAAAGTAGTAGCATATCGTGATACCCAAACCGCGAAGCGCGTCTCTTTCTATCTCTTCACTTTGAGTTTAGCAGTGCAAGCTCTTCATAAGCAAGTCGAGTTATTATGTTGTTTAATTGCGCTATATAGCATTAGATTTCATTGAGACAATGCGAGCGTCGACCTCAACCTCGTATGCTTAACATATGCAACATTTTTTTAGAATTTCTTATTCATACTAACTATAAGAAAGTGTGAATAGTAATTTGACCATCCGCAATAATATGATTGATCTTTTTTATCAAAGGGAATATATATGTAAGAAAAGTGACTTTATAGTATGGAAAATTTTTTTAATTAAAGTCAATTTTAGTTAGACACAGCGTAAACTCTAATCGATTTTTTTCAATTTTTTGAATAGTGGTATGAGAAACTAATGAAATTATTATATTTTAATAAAAAAATAATATTGACACTAAAACTTAAGACATATAATCTTAATTGATAATAATATCTACATTTCAAGGAATTTTATATCTTAAATTAATATTCTTGTTTTGTTTATTGTTAATCATATTATTGCCTTCCAGAATATGATTGAAAAAGTACAATGTTGATTAATCGCGTTTGCAATAATCGACATTTTAATAAACCAAATTGATTGAATTATTATATGATGTGTGTAGTTTAGTATGCAAATAGCATACCGATCAGCTTTTGTACTCTTATATACATTTTTCTTTTCTACTGGTGCAATCATCGATAATAATCGCATTCCGCCGGTATTATCAAAGCCCACCATTATCGACCTGACCGCGCACAACATTTAATTCAATTTTTTATGTTGCGTTATGCACGTATATACTGCCTGAAACCAAAGTGAAAGGCTAACGTATATAAATTATAAAAATTAAAAATTAATTCAATCTAACAATGGATTACGCAGTTTTGTTCAATTACGCGTTCAATGATACCTTAGAAATAGTAATAGATATTAAAGTTAATATTAATTTTCAATTACTTATATTTTATTGTACAAATAATGCTTTCTTAAAATGGTAATTTTTATTTTATGCACTTTTTAGCATACAGTTTGTATATAAAATATACTTTGACAAATGTTCCTTATATAAAAAAGTGATTGCCGGATGTTGTGAAGCCAAGTGAAACGGCTGTGTGATTGGTTTACGTTTTGCGCATGCGTCTAAAAATTGTAGGTTAGATTTGGCAGCGCGGGAAACGTAATGTTTGAATTTTCTTGACAAAATCGGAGTATAATAAATCATGAATAAGTATATTGTTAAAAATTATGTTTTAAGTAAATAAAACAGCGTAATATTTCAAATAATGACTGTTAAAAAACGCATGCGCTATGCGCGCATGGTTAATTCTAGTATATAAGAAATTACACTGCGTATACCATTCTATGAAGCTATGGTTATTTTAAATTTTTTAAAATATATAACAAGATTTCTCGTAGTAAAAAATACATTAAAAATTACATATAGATAAAGATGCAAGGTAATATTTTAAATATCGCATTATATTCAATAGCATTGTCATTACTTATTTTTAGATTTTAAAATGATCATTGTTTTGACTAAACTACGCTGTAAATTATGTTAAAACGCCGGAATGATAATTTACCATACAAGTTTGATCTTAAAAAAAAGGTAATATGGTAGATTTTGATCACATTTTATAAAACAAGTAATTAAATTAATTATGCTGCTCCTATATACTTGCTGTATCTCAAGAAATTTTACAATATAGAAAGCATACAATACCCTCTGTGTACACTCAACCAATTTGTCTTCCAAAACCACAGCCGATAAACCAGATTCCTATCCTTCAACCCCCAAATTCCATCGCGATCGCTCAATGAACACAAGAATGCACTGAGCAATAAAGAAGGAGTCCGTTCCCTAAAAAAAGTCGAAAGAGAGGGGCGGAAGAAGTTTTGAATATACATATATATACATATACATATACACACATACACACATATATATATGTATTCAACAGACGTGAAAAGGAGGAGAGGAAGGGGGGAGGGGAGAGAGAACGCGTGTCGCCGCGTCTCCCCTGCCGATTGGCCGAAGGCGTAAGTTCCCTCCCTCTCGTACAGAATTTCGCTCTCTCCACGTGAAAATTGCTTCGGAGTTGAGATCGGTAGTTTTAGTTTCGCGCCGGCTGCGTCTCTGCGCGGCTCGCGACATCTTCTTTTTTTTTACAATCACGTAGCCGTTCGTGTATACATGTGTGTGGGTGGATGTTTTCATCGAAGGGTTGTGTGATAACACGGGGTTAGAGGTCGCTATCGGCGTTATTCTGCGTGGTGATTACTTCGTAGAAGGGATATATTTCGAGAGGTTAACAGGTACTTTTTCTTTTAATGATGAGTATATTTTATTTCACCTGATTTTGTAAGTGCAATACCATTTTAATTTACTCGCAATCTATACAATGCAGAAGGATATTGTCATTTTATTATTGAAAAGGATTTAATTAATTACATACGTCAAATTGACATTTTAAGTGAATAATAGATTTTGTCTTTATACTAGCTTGTTATTCAAAGTAGTTAATCTTTTTTCTTAATTAGTGACATCTGTTCATTTTCATCGCCGTCTTTTTTCTTCTTTTATACAAAATTGCTCATCCTTCTTATTTAAATTAAAATACAATGTATAATGACATTGCAAGTATTAAATTTCATAAGTGAATAAATATAAGTCTTTTATGTTTTACATGGTAAAGATACACTTGTTAGTAAGTCTAATGTACAATTGAATACTGTACCAACAGAATGTAAAATTTAAAAAAGCATGTAATGTAAATGTATTTTTTTTTGTAAACGTAGAACATTTACATAAATATTAATTTCTAACGTTTAAGCAGGTACATAATTCAAAACTCTAATTATTAGAAATAAATAATTCGATACCTACGTATATAAATTTGCTGAACCATTTGATCTGTGCTGCTCTAATAGTAATCAGTCCATATAGAAAGTGTGACATCTTTTTTTTTAATCAACTCTATATATACGAGCCTAATATGATATTATATATGTACATATCGTTAAGTTACGTTGCAAAAAGATGTTTTCTTTTTGCAAGAAACATGTAAGCCAGAGTAAATAACGTGATATTTTCTTATCTGTATACAGTGAGCTTAAACATTTTTATATAAATTAGATGAACGTGTACATTTTTTTCATCTATACGTTGGAAGTAAATAAGTACTATTTACAAACACCGGGTAGTTAGATATTTTGGTCATTGTGCTAGTTCAAAACTTCAAGAATTGAGCAATACACGTTGTAAAATTTGCTTGCGGAAACGGGAAAACTATGATTATGCAAACGCATCTTCGTGATACTATAGATACTTACTCGTTATTTTTACTTCAGAAAAAGGCATTTTGAAAGAAAAAAAGTACATATTGTCAAAATTATACATAAAGTTTATACGTTACATAATTAATTTCAGGTGAACCATATTAATACCTTATAGATTCACAACAGGTGATCAATAAAAAAACGATTGAGGATAATTCCGAAGCAACAAATGTACATAGTCGAAAAATTTCGTAACGAAGAGTCGCGTGAAGGTACGTAGAGCGCGTCCCTCTCGTCTTGAACCCGAGTACAAGCGGATTTTTACGTCCTGCTCACCGAGGCGTAAGCTTCACAGCCGAGCGAGCGAGCGCGATTTTCCGCGGGGGCCTCCGGAGTTACGTTGACCTCCAGCTCCCTGTCTTCCGAACCTCGCTGTGATAAATGGCTTTCTTGAGGTTTCCTTGTTGCTTTACTCATTCTTATATCATTGTTCTCCATGGTGGCGTATACAACTCTATGTTATTTCGAAAAGAGCACGCTCAAGTCTTACTTTTTCGACTATTTTTGTCACGATAGAAATAGGATCGAAAGGTTCACTTCCTTTTTCATTTTTGGAATCCAAGTTATTTTTGGTATTTCGATTTTTTAGATGCAATGGGAATAATAAACAGCTTGCTTTTTAAACCTCTGCCGTGTTAAATACATTTAATAACAATTATAACAGTATATTAGAAACTTAATTTTTGAAAAAAAATCATTTGAGAGAAAGAAGGTCGTCTAAACGAAGAATTTTTTTATAGTATAAAAAATGTCGGCTTATTGAATAGATGATTATTAGCCTTTTGATGCCCGCACCCGTTAGTCATAAAAGAAATTAAGAGTTTATGACTTCAAAATTATCAAACTGTAAGCGTAAAAAAGTCAATATCGTAAATACCTCCACTTCTTTTTTAAAACACTTAATTGTCTATAAGAATTTGAATTAATATCTTAAATTGTTTAAAATGTATAACAAAGATTCCAAGTATATAATGCATTCTCGTATAGGTAGGTAAATATATAAATAACGCCATATTCATCAAAAACACTCAGATCTTTTATAGAATTTTAAATCAACTTTTCTAAAATTTGTCGATCCAAGACCATTCACTATTAAATTTAGAATTTCGTTCATGATTTTTCCCACGCATGTACTATAAATATATACCTGACAATAAAAAACTACAAACAGTTAATGTACAGTCGTGTCAAAATAAATTTATTCATACTTGACGTAATCAACCGTTATCAAAAACCAATTCTATCCCATTTAGTTAACAAAGTCCCACGCAAATCCCGGAAAAAAAATCGTAAATTATAAGCTAGGAATTATCATCGCACTAAAAAAAAAAGAGGCAACTTCAATTCCCTGGCCACAATGGAATATTATAAGTTACGAGGGGGTCGTCGTAAAAGTCTACCTCCGCGAGTTAAGGTAGAGAAAAAAATGAATAAGAAGACGAAGAAGAAGGAAGGCTCTCGTCATCGGTAGATTCTTTTTTTTTCTTACGAAGCGATGGTAAAATAAAAATCGAGACCGATCCACCGTGTGCTTTTGGGCGCGTGAAAGTTCACTGAATGTCTTTCAACTCGTTAGAGGCTGAAAGAAAGCTTGAAGAGCCGGTTCCGAGTGGTTTTTATTTCTTGTGTATATATGTAGGAGGTTCAGGTGAAAAATTACTGGGAGGAAGATTTTTCCAAACACGGGAAAGTTATTTCTTGATCGAGTGTTTTGATTTCGACGAGTAGAGTTTCTTATACATATATATTTTTTTCTTTTACATACAAGGTTGATTAATTCCTGTAAGATTTATTTGTTTTCGAAAGATTGTTTCGCGTTCTATTAGAATAATAACGATAACATTTTGATTTATTATCGTATAGAAATATTTTATCTATATAATTAACATTGTTGTAAGCGTGCAGATTTATATTGTATAGTTAATTAATATAGTAAATTATTTTTTATTTATTCAAAAATTCAATTTGCTTATTCAACGATTACTTTACAGTTGTTATTTGTTTTAAAATGCAAATACACCAATACATTTAGAATAATTTACTGCTCTCTTTATAGTTGTACATTCGCATAGGCGTACGAAATAATAAATCATCGAGTACCACATATTTTAAAAGTATTTTACCGCGTATATATTTTGTTTTTGCAGTAAAGCGAGAAAAAATTATCGATTATTAAATTAACGAAAGTGAAAAGATAATGAATTAATCTAGCAAATAGTAATAAACATTATTGTATAGATATATAAACTAATATTAATTTATACTTATACAACGATGAAATCGTTTTATTCCGATTTTTTTCTTTACTTAATGAAAAATGAGAAACTCAGTGTAATTCAAATAATTATTTAAAATGAAGAAGATATTAGATCGAAAGCTATGTTTTAATTTCGGTAATTATTTGTACGTGTTATAATCTTAAAGTTTGTAAAATCCAACCACATAAATATAATAAAAAATACTATCTTTTACTCATCCCTAAGTATTCTGCCCCGGACATCTATTTCATCAAGTCTTCAAAATAACTCCGAAAAAGTCAATCGTGTACGAAACGAAAATTTATACTTATTACATTGGTTGAACAAAATACGCAACGCGGTTCAGCGTGAGAAAGAGGCGACTCGGTATGCCTTATTAATGAAACGCTCAAAATGCGACTCCGCAGGCGCCTATCGGGTGTAATAGTGCTTGCGCGTTCGCGCGACAGGCCCGTTACATACCCGGGTTTTCGATCGCGTGCTGCACTTGCAGCTTGGATAAACGACCCCCCGCGGGCTTCTAATGAAAAGTACGAGGATCAGTCGTCGGGATAAGAATTAAGAGCGTATATAGCTGTGCCTTTTTTCACCTCTCATACGTTAACTCAAGGATTTTGTTTGTTAAGCTCGTTACTCTCGAGGTATTTTTCTATTATCAAATGGGTCCATAAAGTACACATTACTCTTGTGGTACAAATGTCTTTGGGTTGTTTAATAATTCCTTTAAACTACATTATTTTAAAAGTGGATAACTTATGTATAATCGCGTTATATCATGTATCTATAAAATAATTAAAAACACGTATAAAAAAATACATAAAATATTACAAAATTCACAATTAAAATTAAATTCTTTAAATATTTTATACCTTACATAAAAACTATTGCAATTTAATTAAAAAATAATATTAAAAAGTGAAATTTCCAAAGATTATAGACGTACAAAGAGACACCGGCGAATTCTGACGTAATAGTTGATTTAAGTTATAGCAAGTATAATTCATTCTCGTATAGGTAGGTAAATATATAAATAACGCCATATTCATCAAAACACTCAGATCTTTTATAGAATTTTAAATCAACTTTTCTAAAATTTGTCGATCCACGACCATTCACTATTAAATTTAGAATTTCGTTCATGATTTTTCCCACGCATGTACTATAAATATATACCTGACAATAAAAAACTACAAACAGTTAATGTACAGTCGTGTCAAAATAAATTTATTCATACTTGACGTAATCAACCGTTATCAAAAACCAATTCTATCCCATTTAGTTAACAAAGTCCCACGCAAATCCTTGGAAAAAAATCGTAAATTATAAGCTAGGAATTATCATCGCACTAAAAAAAAAGAGGCAACTTCAATTCCCTGGCCACAATGGAATATTATAAGTTACGAGGGGGTCGTCGTAAAAGTCTACCTCCGCGAGTTAAGGTAGAGAAAAAAATGAATAAGAAGACGAAGAAGAAGGAAGGCTCTCGTCATCGGTAGATTCTTTTTTTTTTCTTACGAAGCGATGGTAAAATAAAAATCGAGACCGATCCACCGTGTGCTTTTGGGCGCGTGAAAGTTCACTGAATGTCTTTCAACTCGTTAGAGGCTGAAAGAAAGCTTGAAGAGCCGGTTCCGAGTGGTTTTTATTTCTTGTGTATATATGTAGGAGGTTCAGGTGAAAAATTACTGGGAGGAAGATTTTTCCAAACACGGGAAAGTTATTTCTTGATCAAGTGTTTTGATTTCGACGAGTAGAGTTTCTTATACATATATATTTTTTTCTTTTATATACAAGGTTGATTAATTCCTGCAAGATTTATTTGTTTTCGAAAGATTGTTTCGCGTTCTATTAGAATAATAACGATAACATTTTGATTTATTATCGTATAGAAATATTTTATCTATATAATTAACATTGTTGTAAGCGTGCAGATTTATATTGTATAGTTAATTAATATAGTAAATTATTTTTTATTTATTCAAAAATTCAATTTGCTTATTCAACGATTACTTTACAGTTGTTATTTGTTTTAAAATGCAAATACACTAATACATTTAGAATAATTTACTGCTCTCTTTATAGTTGTACATTCGCATAGGCGTACGAAATAATAAATCATCGAGTACCACATATTTTAAAAGTATTTTACCGCGTATATATTTTGTTTTTGCAGTAAAGCGAGAAAAAATTATCGATTATTAAATTAACGAAAGTGAAAAGATAATGAATTAATCTAGCAAATTGTAATAAACATATTATTGTATAGATATATAAACGTAATATTAATTTATATGTATACAACGATGAAATCGTTTTATTCCGATTTTGTTCTTTACTTAATGAAAAATGAGAAACTCAATGTAATTCAAATAATTATTTAAAATGAAGAAGATATTAGATCGAAAGCAATGTTTTAACTTCGGTGATTATTTGTACGTGTTATAATCTTAAAGTTTGTAAAATCCAACCACATAAATATAATAAAAAATACTATCTTTTACTCATCCCTAAGTATTCTGTCCCGGACATCTATTTCATCAAGTCACGTTTTCCCGCATGTGCGTCAAAATAACTCCGAAAAAGTCAATCGTGTACGAAACGAAAATTTATACTTATTACATTGGTTGAACAAAATACGCAACGCGGTTCAGCGTGAGAAAGAGGCGACTCGGTATGCCTTATTAATGAAACGCTCAAAATGCGACTCCGCAGGCGCCTATCGGGTGTAATAGTGCTTGCGCGTTCGCGCGACAGGCCCGTTACATACCCGGCTTTTCGATCGCGTGCTGCACTTGCAGCTTGGATAAACGACCCCCCGCGGGCTTCTAATGAAAAGTACGAGGATCAGTCGTCGGGATAAGAATTAAGAGCGTATATAGCTGTGCCTTTTTTCACCTCTCATACGTTAACTCAAGGATTTTGTTTGTTAAGCTCGTTACTCTCGAGGTATTTTTCTATTAATCAAATGGGTCCATAAAGTACACATTACTCTTGTGGTACAAATGTCTTTGGGTTGTTTAATAATTCCTTTAAACTACATTATTTTAAAAGTGGATAACTTATGTATAATCGCGTTATATCATGTATCTATAAAAATAATTAAAAACACGTATAAAAAATACATAAAATATTACAAAATTCACAATTTAAAATTAAATTCTTTAAATATTTTATACCTTACATAAAAACTATTGCAATTTAATTAAAAAATAATAATAAAAAAGTGAAATTCCAAAGATTATAGACGTACAAAGAGACACCGGCGAATTCTGACGTAATAGTTGATTTAAGTTATAGCAAGTATACCGCGTTGACCGACTCGTCCCCCCTCCCGTTCCCCAGAGGAAAAAGCAAAACACCCCTAAGTTTTTCAATAGCGTACAGGGTGGCCTTGAAATTTCAGTTGGCAGCTCACGAGGGTAACCCGGGGACGCAGCTGCGCCAACTAGTTCGAAACGTCGCGCTTTTCCTTTTAACTCACGAACAATAGACTGCACCTTTTCACCTAAGCGACACGTTCAGACTACGGTAATAGGATGCGATTGTGTTGGCTTTGACAGTTTCGTTGGGTTCTAGGTGACTTTTCAATTCTCTTTTCTACCTTTTTGAAATTTCGAAGGATTGAATAGTGGTTATAAAGAAACTTTGTTTACTTTTTGATGATGTTTTTGATGAATGATTCTCTGTCTTGCAATTTATAATGATGTACCTAATGCCTCAAATTTATTAATTTCTTTTATTTTTATTTGTTTAAATTTTCTTTTGTTTAACCTAAGTGATGTATGATATATCTTTAAATAATAATTTTTAATTCAAATTTTGGTTTATCCTAGTTGAAAATAATTATTAAAAATATTTGTTCAAAAGATTACAACATTGATATATAAATAAAATACACTTAAAATACATTGCTACGATATTTTAATATGTATATTATACTTACAAATACGTTTTTAATGTTAAAAAAGAAACTCAAAATTTTTTACAACTTTACGTACATTTAGCATACGTTTTATTTTAGGGGAACGTATATCTTACTCATACGAGCGGTAAACGAACGGTACCAAGTAGTTAACCACATTTATGAAGAAGCCATTTCCCAAGGCAAAAAAGAGCTCGAAAGCAACTACCTCTCTTTCCTACCGTCAAGCAAGAGACGATAATAATCGGTCTCTCGACTGCTTCGATTAAACGTCGAAGGGCTCTGTGTACGTGCCTCTATAGAAAGAACGTCATTTTACTGCTTGGAGACTCTTTGCGCGCGTATCAAGTGGTCGTTCATTGGTCCTCATTATCACAAAGAATGCCACAAGCCGCGTGTGATTAAACCACCAAGACGTGCATTCATTCGAATTATATCTCAGCTCACACCCTCCACTGTATCGTCAGCATTTTGGAATTTTGACCTGTTTTTGAGTTGTCGAACTTTTCAACCTTTTTTCGTAGAAAGACTTTTCCGAAAAAACGAAATCTGTGCATTTCACCTTCATTTTTCACCTACATTCCATTGGTTGAAATATTGGAAACGTGCAGTTATGCATGTTTTTGTGATAGTTTGAGTCGTGCAAAATCTACGGTTGTGTCGAAATCTAACCAAGTCCTATTGTACATTAATAAAAAAAGTTTTTTAACAAATGACAAATTACTCTATTGCAATATCGGATTAACATATACAAGAGCAAGATATCTGCTTTGATAGAAATCGATAAAAATTCAAATTTTTTAAAATATAACTTTATTTCTATCTAACATGTACATGAGTATTGTATATATTTCGTGTTTAAAATTTTTTTGTTGGGTCACCGCAGGGAAAAAGAGTGAGTGACAAAATAATAGGGAGACAAATAAATTCGGAAACATAAATATACATAATCAATAAAATATGTTTTGTATTTTATACGTCTAAATGATTAACGAATATGTTGTCTAAATCAGAACCGACAAAATATATAGTTATACCCCTTAAACATAAACGGAACAATATCTTTCAACTATATCTCGTATATCAATTGACAGAAAATTTACAAGTACGATGAACCACAACTATATAAACTTAACGGTAAAGGTATAAAATTCCGAAACGACGACACCGATTGCGTAAAAACGAGAAAATGAATGATAATAGTAGCGCTTAAAACTATCGGTAAAGCAATATCAGAAGTGGTAAAAATAGAAGCTATCTTTTGTTCGTATATATAGTCTAGACAGGATTATATTTCGAGATCGTGTCTCAAGGCATCTAACCAGCGACGTTACACTTCGTGGAATTTGCGATTAAGTGCAGCTGTAATTGTGCTGCACACTGTGGAAAAACTCGAGCTGAGTTTTACATTTTTTTAAACGAGTACACTTTAAGAAAAGAGTCATGCATATGTGCAACTTTTCTTATGCACAACTAAAGATCGACGTTCAGTTGCACGGTTTTATTTATGTACACTAATTTCATCCACAGCACAGAAAAAAATTCGATTGGTTCAGCAAGTTTGTATGCAAATACATGAATTAAAATGAAGTTTCATTTTTTGTTATTGTACACGTCAATAATAATATTGCCGTATAGTTGCTACAAAAATCGATATTTAGCATCAATTATATATAGTATATATGTATACACTAGTAAATTTGCGTTAATATGCTTAAGTAGTATCACAAATTTTTTTTCCTGTACTTTTATGCCTATTCTACGAAACAGGTAACCACACTGACAGTTAATTATGTCAACACGTGCGGTACCTTAGCCAAAATATGGTTTCGAAGAAACACCTCACTGACAGGTGGTATATGGAATTCTTAGAATATATACGTAAATAATAGTGGTAATATTGCTTAAAATATATTATGCTGAAATAATCAATTTAATATAAAACTCGGTTGAATTGATTTACTATCATAATTATTCCAAGTAATAGACACATC
The DNA here is from genome assembly GCA_026168455.1 of Theocolax elegans. NCBI lineage: Eukaryota > Metazoa > Arthropoda > Insecta > Hymenoptera > Cerocephalidae > Theocolax > Theocolax elegans. The sequence continues at coordinate 13,454,179 of CM047425.1, read as the reverse complement.
GTTTCATCACGTCTTTCAAAATGTCATTCATAATATCAATTACTCACTATATTCGTAATAGAAAAATGAAACTTTATTTTATAAGCTTATATAATAGTTTAATGTAAGGGAAAAAATGTGAGTTTAAAAAGCTTAGATTGAAAAAGTTATACCTATTGACACATATTTTAATTTATAACGTCTTCGTTTAAAAATTGCTGATTGATTATAGCGACTTTAATCGTTCAATTCTTTAGATTTTATATTTCATTAAAGTTTACGATGCACGCTGAATTAAACGCTGTATCATGTAGCGAATAAATTATTCTTAACAAAGATAAAAACAAATTTAAGCTCATTCAAAACTTACGTTTTTTTTCAACTAAATGTTCATATCCATATGAAAAAAATCTAACAAATGACAACTGTGTACGGAATAAAGCGAATTATCCGATTGGCGTTTAAAAAATGATGGAAAAGCCCGAGTAAACGATCAGGGAGATAGGTGCAATAACCGAGTGCCGAAACATGGGCTTGAGCGAACTACCCGAGCAGATGTCGTATTACCCGACCTTGACGAGGGAGGAGATGGCCAGAATGCATCCGTGCAAAAGGGCCAAATGGTATGTACGACGATCAACATCAAATGTGGCAGATGCATCCGGTAGGAAGTCGATGTGCCTTTAAATCGCTCATGTTTTTACCTTTATCCTCAACCAGAATTTCATTTTTACTAACTTTCATACTTTTGTTTCAGGTTGATACCGCGAGATATCGACCTAAAACAAATTTATGAATTTATTATATTTATGAAAATTTATACGTGAGAAGTGCAATTATTAAAAATTATGCTTTATCTTACTCTGTTTTTTATGATGACGCAAAAATTTTTTAAATTCAATATACACATACGTCCGAGATTCTGATATTTCAAAGAAAAGCAATAGATATTTATATAATTTACCGAAATTGCAAAGCACAAACCATAGAATAAGTAACGTAATGTATATAAAAATTATATGCCGTATACCATATGATTTGGATGTACGACTAAAAATAATAAACGTTCAATAATTCTAGAGGATATTTTTAATTTTTAAAATTACACGCTTATATTTACTCAAACCAATTAAGTGTAGGTATTTTTAACAACTACTTCGCATGAAATAATAAATAAAGTAGAATATTAAATAATTTTACATTAATTTGTTAATTAGAATTTAAAATTTATAATTAACGTATGTGGTGTATGAAACACAATAAAGCATACGTATATACGCGTAATTAAAAGTTCGAAGCTTACTATAGAATTTAAAATATAATTTAACAACTGTAAAAAAGGATTCTTGGACAGCGTCATAAAATACGAATAATTTTAGTCTCTAGGATACATTTTGATATACGGCATAAAATTAAATTGCACGTGCATCTCGTGTATATATAGAGATATAAGTTTGTATGAAAGATCGGCGACATCTGATCGCAAATCAAATCTCCGGAGTTATACGTTACGTAAAAGAATAATCATTCTAGAGAGATAAGACGTAAATAGTTTATTAACCTAAGCAATTCGTCGTCTGGCTCTTAATCTATGTAACTCATTTTCTTTTTAATCTTTCGTATACACTGTATGCCTTGCTTTGTCATCCTCCAGATGCTAGAGTTTCTGTCACGAGATTTAATTGTTCATAATGATTGGAATCGTGTACCGTATTTACCTTTTTTTCATTTTTTTTCAGACATTTTCATTCGTTATTTCTTATTGACGTGTGTGTATATATATATAATAAATATTTATTATAAATTAATCTACGCACAGTTATAATACCATAATTTATTGTTTGCACCAAACAATCACGATAATAGAAACTTTGAACTGCAATTTCCCATAGAATAAATCTAATTAATTCCGCGTAGCACAAATTGAAACGATTTTTCTAGCGAAGTCTCGCGAGGTATTTGCAATGTTCGTTAACGAGTGCAATACCGCACAGTCAAGAGAAAACGATGAAACAAGTCGCGGGAATAGCAATTAGAACTATGCGGTCACACAGGAGGACACGATAGTTGATGTCGATTACTGTTAATCGGTTACACTTCGAATTCTCAATCATTTAAGACTATTTTACTTAGTCAAACATGCTTGCAATGACAATGAGCGATCGCTTCATGTATTACTATCGATTCTACCTTGCCCTCTCTTTCTCTCTACAATTCCTTTCATTATAAACGATCATTTTATATACGGTCGCGAAATTAAATGCACTAAAAAGAATTCACGTTCCCTACCCGTCTACACCCGACATCACTTGTACATATACTTTGGATAGTAAATCACTTCGAATAGTACAATACAGAATCGACAATAAAAATATCCGAGATAAAATAAAAAAAATTAAATTTTCAAAGAAATTTTCCCATTTTGGGAATAAATAATCACGTGTATGTCTGACCTCTACCTCTGTACAGAACAATAGCATGAGAGAGTCTTGCATCCGAGACAAATAATTATAGAATCGTCGAGTGGGCCGTTGTCGATCGTTAATGTCGATTATCGACTTAATTCTATACGGTTATTGCTCGTTAAAGGTTTCCCTTGACGTAAACTACTTATTCTCTTCCACATAAATGTGTGTAGTTTTCTATTACATCTATGTATATAAACACACACACACACACACACACGCACATGTTAGAGGAGAACTGTTAAGATTAGAAAGAAAAGTAGTTTTAAGGAATTAAGGAATCGCCTGCATGAAGTTAAAATTATATTACAAATTTTTTTCACTTTGATAGCGTGCATACATGTTACGTATATTAGCGAAAATATTATTTCAAGATTTAATGCAGAATACAACGTTTATTAAATCTCATATATATTTATGTAAACACATAAATTGCCATTTTAGCAATAAATTTTCTTAAGCTCTACGCCTTTCGTGCACATTTGTTTATTTTATTAGCATATTGCAAGTATAAGAGAAAATAATTAAAAATACATCTTGGCGTCTTCGCGTGCAAACATACTTTTTAACATTTTCTTTCGATTCGATAATTATCCGAGTCAATAGAGGAAACTAAAAATTACAATGACTCCACAATATATTACGTTTTATGATTGCATCGTACAACTGACAGCATAAACTAATTACAGAATTTTACGTTTATGTAATATTTACTTAAAAATCTAAAAAAATACACCAGCTATTTAATAAATCTACGATAAAAATAATAATCATTTTTTTACATAATCCTAATTTACCCAGCCAGAGACACGCGCTTGTTTTTTAAACAAACGAGTCCTTTGTAGATAACCAGCTAGAAGTCGCATATATATATAGGATTGGTGTCGCGTGACAGAATAAGAGGCCAACCACGATGTAACCATCGCGGGGTATATTAAATAACTCTACATATCATTGCGCGCAGTCGTAAAAGTAAAATAGATTGATCGACGGTACAGCGTTAGGTACTTGGAGTTGCTATTTTTTAATACATATTTTTCTCTACATTTTCAAGTTCAATTTATCAGGTTTGCATATTTTATTAATAAACTTTCGTATAGATAATTCAAATAAATAGGAGATATAGAATTTCCATACGGATATTTTAAATATCGCGCGTGGTTGCGTGTACGCGGAATAAGATAAGAGTAGTTGGAGTTTTTCATTTTGATGCTCGTATTCAATAAGGAAGTAAGTTGAGATCGCACTATCTATATAAATGTCTTTCATCGGTAATTAATTACGCGTCTTACGCCGACGAAAAATCTAATCGAGATAACAATTTTTTTTTCTATATACTACTGTATTGCAGTCAAGGTGCATACGCGTATACTATTTTACGTAATATATCATAGATTTTTAATAAAGCACTTAATAGTAGACATTTAAATGAGTAGAATTTCTCTAAGCGTTATTTATTGTTCGTAGAAATAAAAAATTATTTCGCAGTATAAACAATTAGCTATAAAAGAATACTCGAGACAGTGGTATTTAAATTTTTTTTTATACACATAATATTTTGGTTTTAATGTATAACATTAACAACGTTTGGCTTATAATGGTTATAATGTATTATAATTTTATCGTTAACTCACAGGAGGCCTCAAATATTCTGGATGATGGATTTTGTTGAAATTGCGATACATCGTTTTTTAATCATGAAGAATGGACAGGTAGCTTAAATTTAACATTTTCGAACTATGCTTTGCTTAAGAAGAAATTTAAGTTACATAAGTGTTTTTAACAAAGTTAATCGTGATAAAAAATGGTGCATAGCAATTTTACCAAAAATCTAGAATCCGAAGACTTCTATTCTTTGAGAAATACGATGTGTATATAATAATATATTTCTTTCTTGTCTCTTGTGCAGCGTAATGATGTCGGCAGATTCATCGCCGACGCTTCAAACGACTCTACCCTCACCAGGCTACGTTGAACTACCCGACGAACCGCGTCCAGGTAAAATCACACCTTCGACTCCGACGACCAACACAACCAATTCATCGCCATCACCACGAGCTTCGAAAGCCGACAATGGTGGACCTGAACTCGAAGAAGCCATTGAAGAAGCTGTTCCTATAGTTCGTACTTGTCTACCTACTCCTGAACCACGACCGTTGATCGAGCGCAATGGTTTTAAAGATCACGATCGAATCGATGGTAATGGAATTAAAGCGAAACCGCCACCTCAACGTGATGTTGACGAGGACAGCTGCCTGATCAAATGTGTCTATTTCACCCAACAGTGCTGCGAGTGCACGATAGTTTGAATTTCTTATTTTTTTTTTTGGCACGTGAATTTTTCGAAGACATGGAGAAATTTTCTATGTGCTTTTAGGTTTTTTTTATTACTCTGGGTAGATGTTGATCGAGAGTTCTCTTCTCGAATGATTGTCAACGCGACGACTTTTTGCGATAGTTCATTCTGGATAAGCGAATGATTACTTTGACTGGAGGCTATCGAGATTCGATATATTAATGTTTAAACTCCTTTAACTCTGCATTCGTGCAAAGTGTAAGGTTCAACGACAACGGTAAACAATTAATTATTGACGTATGATGTTGAAACGAGTATTTGAAAACAGTTTTTGTAAATTATACATTAAAGTATTTCTATTAATACTTTTGTTAAAAATTTCTAATTAAATTATTCTTTACAGACACTCAATGCTCACATCTAATGTCAAGTTGTACGTGAACCATTGTTTCACGTATGAATGTAAACTTTATTTTGACTAAACTCGATCGATAAAGTAGTAAACTCTTAACCCGAGTCAATTAAAATAAATACGGGATTTCGTAAAAACTGTATAAATGCATTTTATACAAAACACTAAGTACTGAAAATGTAATTTCTACATTGATTCAATAAATTCATATATCATTCAATATAATGATGCAACTTTTAATAAGAGATGCATAACGTATCAAAGAAATGTCTGTAAAAGAAAAAAGGAACAATTCTTTATTGTTCGATTAATAATAACTAACTATAAAATGTCAATCTTAATATATTCGAAAAGATAAATCAAACAGTGAAATTAAACATATGATTTACATATCATTATACCATATTTAGAAAATTAGCGTTTAATATATATCTAGTAACATATAAAATCATTCTTAAAAGAATCTGATGTAAATTATCGACGTATCTTATCAGCATCATCTATTTTATATAAAAATCTAAGATTTTTTAGAACTTTTTGAAGTAAGAGAAGCATCACGTTTTTCCGTTGATGAACTAAACATTTTTGAAATATTTCGGCTAATCACACAAAAAACTAAAAAGTATTTAACGAACATTATACGTATTAATACTTAAATATTTATTTTCTCACTATATCAATAAATTTGATGACATGATTTTCTTTAAAAATTGATTAATAATCTAAATAGTAGTAAAAATAATTTATTTCTGTCGGATAAACATTCAGGATATAACTTTTATACTAAAAACGAAAAAGAGTCTGTAGAATGAATGATCGTGACTGGAAAGTTGGAGACTGAGAAGCGACAATGTAAGGGTAATTATTAAACGTTACGGGCGATACGATTTTGTAATTGTAAAGTGAATTACGAGTAGCTATACGATTGGAATTAAAAAATTACTGGAGAGTATAAAAATTCATTCAAAAAAATGGGAAAAGGCTGCTCGTACCAGAATGCATAAACAAAATATGTAATGAAAATTGTAACTTTGTACCTTCGAATATTGATTTTAAATCGAGGTACAATTTTACAATTTTTGCACATAACGATATATTTTGCCATATAATTTTCACTTCGACACTTGGAAAACTGCCTTATTAAATAATGAATTTTGCATGAATGTATTTAAAAATATTGTTCTTTAAAAATCGTATTAATTACATACTGCGAAATGCAAAATAATTTTCATTATTTTACTGCATCTAGCTTATTTTGTTAATATATTACAATGAAATATGAAACATATCTTAAATATATACATGATTAAGAAAATAATGTTAAAATTAAAATATGTAAATAACAATTTAGTTGAAATATCATTTTCTTTTTTTTTCCAACTATTTATGTATATTGATGCAATATTGCGAGTGAAAATATTTATAATTATTATAAGAACATTGATATTGTACAAAAAGAAAAATGTATAAAAATTTTCGATCGAGCATTTAAAAATATTACATTTATTTTCGTGTCTTTAAAGAAAAATTGATTTATTCTAAATAAAATCTGGGCTGATAAGACAATTTTCTGAGTGCATAATCTTTGATTTTTTTATGCTTGTCTTTTTATAAATTATCTATACGCGCTTATTAACGTACAATAGATAGATGACAATCCATTACAAGAAAACTAAATGTAACAATCATTTTTTTTATAAAAAATTCTGATAGAAGTACCATTAGTATAAAAAAATCAAAAAGAAATTACGAAACAATAGACGTCCATATCAAAAAATCAAAGACACACTAAGCGAGAATGTTGAAGAGAATAATAAAGTGAGAGTAAGAATGCTCAGCGAGATTTTGTACTAATTATAGATATAGATTTATCTGATGTACATATATATCGGCTATCGACAATAAACAACAATAAAGAATCGCGCGCCAGCTGTGATTTTTTCCAAGTTGCTCTTCTTGGCGAGTGACAACAAAAAAGAAAATAAATAATTATATATCAAAACATTCCGAAAGTACAATTAAAAATATGCCAATTTCGAATCGTCGATAAAAAAATTTTGTATTTTTCTATATCGAATTTTGTTATATAAATATATTGAAACTGGTAAAATTTCTTGTTTTCAATATTTAATTGTATTTTTCTACTCGAGTTGTACAAATTCTTTTCTACTCAAATATTTTGTCCTCGCCTGAGGGTATAATTTATAAGTATATATTATTATATATATTTTTCTCTTAGTATAAATAAATCGCACCGCGTGATATAGAGAAGGGGCGAGCTTCTTTCCGAGGTACAATTTAAGTATTTTTTTTCAGCGAAATGAAAAATGTTTTATCGTAGTTCTATAAGCGCGTAATTATTTTGTTCGCATATAATACTTTAATACGACAAACTGCATAAGTGGATAATAAATAAGTTTTAGGGGCCGAAGATAAGCCTAAGCTTCTATCTAATTATTTAAGAAAGCTAAACAGCTTTCTTTTTTTTGTAAGTGTACAGAGCTAAGTGACAATTAAAGTGCAATTTGTTTTACAAACATTTATTTCTATTATTTAACCCGAATTTAAAATTCGTATTGTTCAAATCTATTTCGTGTATTTAATTTCTTTATTGTGTTCTATTGTATTTATTCATTTTTCGATATGTAGAAGTTTTGAACAATACTTATTTTAATTTAATTTAATTTAATTCCCTTTCCTAAATCAGCGGTACAATTTACAGTAAATTTACATAATTTTCTTTTCATTCTATACTATTGCAAATTTGATTACGACATTAAATATAATTTTGTCAAGGTAATAAAATAAAAATACGTCAATTGTTTAATTTACCATTTTTCTTCCTTTTTTATTGCTTGCATACTCTTTCCAAATTCTTGTCAACAATTCACAATTACATAATTAAGTTGGCATTGAGACATGGCTGAAAGCCTTTATTATATTAATTTTACTTAGACCCAGGTCTCAAAGACAATATTTTTCACCCAAGAATTAAATTATTTACAAAATAATGCAGAAGTACAAATCATATATTTTCTTATATAAGATAAGTAAGATTGTTTTCGTTCCCATATAACAGTCGTCATTCTAATTAATGTTTTATACCAAATGATAGCAAAACAAATAAATATTTTATTAATTAATATCTGTTTGTTTTACTTAAGATTTTTAATCGTAATTCTTCTTTACTTTTATAAATACGATAATAATTAGTTAAAATTCTTTACTGGAAGTTTCTATGATATATAACTTTAAAACCCAAGTTCAATCTTATTACAATTCAAATGTTATTATATAATGTATTAAAATTGAAAATAAATTATTTAAATTTTTGTACATGCACTCAAAGATCTCGAATAAAAATCATACATAATTATAGACTTATCTACAAAAAAACACATACAGTTGTATAATATATACGAAAATAGTCGATTAAAATATAATAAATTAGATTACTGACAATTATGTTATAAAAATGATTTTGTATATATTTATGCACATATTCTAGAGATCTTTAGGCCATTTCTTTATACAAATTTGAGCGCAATGTACAAACATTTATTGAGATTCGTCTAATATCTTTCTCGCCTTTTCGTTAAGGTATACGACTAGAAGATTATTCGACTATAGTACAGAATTCCCATCACATTCGCACTAATTTCTTATTACATTCTTTCGTCTATAAGATTTAATTAAATAACAAAATTAATTTAATAATTTCACAGTAATTTAGCGACTAAAAAGGTTTCACAGCAAATTTTTTAAATTTGCACTATTATATAAAAATGAATTACAAATTAATGTACCTCGAATATCACTGAAATAATAATTACAAAAATTAACAAAATTACATATAAAATATAGATTTTCACTAATCGATAATACATTGATATTTGTTTATTAATTTCCTTTCCCTCAAAAAAATTTATAATTTGTAAGTACTTGTAAAGATGAATATATTATAAATTATTACTATCAAATATTATTTTTTTCTACGTGTCTTTAACTAATAATTAAAACATGTTAAGAAATACATTTTTCTGCTACAATTTGTATTAATTTACAAAACATATGCAATTTTGCTATAGAGACGGAAATAATAAAGAATAACCAATACATTACGAAATTAAAATAGAAAAATGCTATCGCGTCAAAACTTGTTAATATTTTTTTATACATGATATGAAATATCAATATTCTAATATTGTAACGCACACTCGACATAGAATAGAAATAGAAGACAGTAAAAATTACGTGGTAAGTACCATAAAGTGCTAAAAAGTATGCTTACGTTAAAAAATATCATAACTGATCATTCAAACTAGTACCTGCTTGCATACAAATTGACTTTGTAAATCTTAATCGCATTGCTGTACAATAAACACACGCAACATATCCCATTATTTATATTCTCTTTTCATACTGAAATACATGCTACATCAACTTAACAATTTTTACACTTTGATCTCATAGATGCCTCGTTTAAAATAAACGATTCTTTATATACTTTTCGATTCTCTTATTTATATACGTATATATAATCTAAATGCAAAATTTCTATCACAAATTTTAATGGAATACCTCACGAGCGTGTGTCATATTTTACTTATTATGTAAGTGATCCCTCTCGCGACCGAAGGAACTTTTTACGATTCGTAAATAGGCAGTGGGTGGCCCTCGGAATTGAAAACCCATTTGTCTAAATCAAGCATTTGCCTTGTATCGTCAAAAAGTAAGTAAAGATATTTTAACGTTTCGCCGAACCAAAAGCTTTCGGTCATGTCTCGCGGCCGTGTATTGTGAACATTTTTTACGTTGCTTATGCTCGTATATCCATTTTCGACCTTGGTATAATTTTCGAACGCCTAAAATATAAAAGTATAGACATGAAACATTAAAATATAATTCAACTATAATTTAGCTAAAACTGTAATAAGTAAAAAGGATTAACTCTATTGTTATACTATAATCAATATAATAAATATGAATACTTTACTTGAAATATTTGCCAGCCCCAGTTTTGGTAAGTCTTGTTGCCCGTAAAGTACCACATGTAGTATAAACTCTCAATAAATTCAGGCCGCAGAAGATTGTGCGCATCGTTCGTTTTTACGTACATATCTTTTTGATTTTCATCATCCACTTTCTATAACAAAAATCAAAATAATTATTAAGTGTATTAATTGAATTATTTCATACTTAAGAGGATGTGACACCCAAATTGCAGATTTTAACGAAATAATTAATTTTTAAATAATAATTGTACATAAATAATCATTTTTAGTCAGTAATATATAACTTTAAAAAAATAATTTACAAATGCCTGAAAATGTCGCTTATTTATAAAAAAAATTTGAAAAAATTTACAGTTTATTTACAAAGAAAACAATACCGTTAAAGAGCGCATTTTCGATAAATTAAATATTGCGTTTAATAAAAAATAAATAACTTTTCTGTTTTTGGTATTCTCATCCCGTTAACACTACGCATAAATAAATATATATAGAAATAAAAAAATCTATACCTGGATGTTAAAATAAGTAATTTCTGGTGCAAGCCCAGTAGGTTGAGTAGTATAGGTTGCGTAGCAAGTTTTGAGTAACTCATTTGCAAGATTCATATGACTACTTGGTAAACCGAAATGAACTCCTAATGCTAAAGTTCCACTTAAATAACACGTTAAATGGTCCTGAGGAAAATATGTTTTTATAGCAGTTTTTTATATGCAAACAATACAAAATTAAATAATAAATTACCATTTTTGGTTTCATGTCACGAGCAGCACCTAAAAGTTCGGCAATAAATAAATATTTATTCACTGCAGTTCTTTTCACTAAATGTTTTTCAGTTCCTTCAATACCAAGTAAATAATCGTCTTTTAAGCTGTAAATACAATTAACATAATATTAATGTTTTAAGAAATATATTGCTTAACGTTAGAGTAGTAAATTTTTGTCTTTAAATTGTACTCGAGAGAAAATTAATTTAAATTTATTTACATTTGATTGAGGAAAATTATTTAAGTAGCTTGTCCATACAGATTTCTCGATTTTAGTACTGTGTAATTAAATATTGCATCCACTGTTACATAAAAATTAACAATTTTAGACTAAAAATAAAATAATTACGTAAGCACAAACACATAGATGCTTGATTGTGCATTCAATTACTGCTAAAGTATTTCTGCAAATAATGTTACATTGTCCATATCTTTTGGAATGTCACTTATCATCATTATTCTGTATTAGAATTTGTAATTTACAGTTACATATGTTTTCAAAATTAAATGGTGAATACATACGAAATGTATTATTAATTATATGTTAAATGAATTATTGACCAAGTGTGATTAAATATGTTTTTCCATATTTCCTTACTCAAAATTTAAAAGTTTAAATTTGTAAAATTCTAACTCTAAATATGAGAATTAAAGAAGAAAATTCGCCATGTACAATTTACTCACTAGTCGATTGTCTTGCCTGTCTGTATCCACTGTTTGAGTAAATACTCATAATAACTGTCACCTCGTGCACCCAAGGTAATAACTGCATACTCACGGAAAAGACCAGTATTGGCATTAATGAAAATAGGTACGAGACCGTCATATTTATCAAGTCCATGTATATGCTCCGATACTCGAGCTACAGCCGTTTCAAATCTTGGTTGTTTCGTACATCGACTTAAATCTCGGAATTCTAATTGAATTGAAGTGATTTCACTGGTACTACTATCTGGTCCCCATTTTGGAGGGTGAGCACTACGCGTACCTAAATTTACATCTGAAAATGGTACACCTGAACGAGTTGAAAATGCTGGTAGCATTCGATCGCCTAAATCAAGCTGTAAAAATAAGAATTTTTAATTATTTTTATTTGGCACATTGTAAACAAACTGCATTTAATAAAAATTAATTGATTGTGTAATGTGAAAACTGTATTAATGATTATTTCTTTGACAAATAAACAAATAAGAAATTAAAAATAAAGTAACTTATTTAATAAAACTGTGATAATATGTAATACTTATTATCAAGATTTATACAAGGTTTATTGAAATTTAAATTTACTAAAGGCTTTTTTACTGATACAATACATATAATATATATTAGATAGATTAATATATAAATTTATTTAAGATAATCTTACAGCTTTATCAAGAAACATCTTATCAGCAGATAAATGATAAGCTGACAATAGTCCACCAAGCACTCTTATGGTAACTTCAAATAAATTTACATCTCTATTTTGATTAAATAATAAATTGTTTTGAACCCAATTTCTAGCTTCTTGGAATTCTGAAATATTTAAAAAACAAAATTATAATTTTAAGGAACACAATAATTTAATTTTATATACATGTTAAATTCTGCAAACAGTATATATGTTTATTGCATTGACTTACCTTCATTTAATCCCATCATGTATATTGTATCTAAAGAATCTACAATAGTTAAACCAAGACCAAACCAATCGTGACTTCCTCTTGAAATTGGCTTGACATTATCATGACCCCAAGCATATTTTTTATATCCGTTCCAGGAATGTTTAAAAGCTTTAATTACTGCCTTTTGCCTATCATTTTGTGGACCTATTTTTAAAAAAGTAATAAATTAAATTCTAAAATTGTGTGATTACCTTGTATAGAAAATATACTGTAGAAAAGAAACTAAACAATAATTTAGATCGCATTAATTAATATTTACGTTGAGTATAAGTGTTAATACCATTAAATTTAAGTGGTTGTGGCTTATGTTGTGGAGGTTCTCCAATCTGGTCATCATCAACTTGATTGGCTTCTGGTTGGAACTCTGGTTCATCTATAACCTCAACATTGTTGCCTCCAACTACTTTACCACCTTCACCTCCTCCCCCTTGGTCTATATTTTCAATTAAAATTTCTTCTGTTGACTAGTAAATAAGAAACAATATTTTAGTTTATTATTATAGTTTAAACTAGGTTTATAAAATTATATAAAATTTCGAAATATTATTAAATATTTAAAATACATAAAAATTAATTGTACTGTACTTTTTCATGTTTAAGATGTTTATTAATTATCTTGGCACTGTCATAATCATTTTCCTCCACTGTTGTGTTACTTTGAGTTTTATTAGGTAATAAATATATTAATAGAATTAAAAGAGTTATCACAGTAAAGTAGAAGATGTTTCGCTGAAACCTGGATAGCTGATTCCATTGCTAAAAATAAATTAAATTACTAGACTGAGTTTTGTGCCAAAGGGCTTAAATGTCTATAATAAAATTTTTAAATAAAATGAATAACATAATATATGTGATAGTAAATATATACATATTACAATTAAACTTTGTTATTGATATCCATAAGTAGAAATATAATTAATATGTATTTATATAGACATAGAAATGTATGTAATAAATGGTTTTTATATGGAAATAATTAAGTTTATATTAAATTTATTTAAAAAATACAATCTATTGTACTACAGAATTTTACTTAATAGTTAACTAAGATGAGTCATTTTCAAAATGACTAAGCCTATCATGTTTTCAATTAATGATAAATTACAGATTCAGTTAATGATAAAGGTAATAACAAAGAGCTTAAAAATACATTAAGGCCATACATCCCAAGTAGTATGATTACTATTTGGAATTAACTATAAATAATAAATATGTTTGCTTTTTAATTTCAGTTGGATTTTTCAATAACAGCTGGATACTGAAACTTAGAAGAAACAATCAATTTTTTTAAAATAACTTATTCAAAGTTTTTTAAATATTTTAAAATAATAATTGCTAATAAGTATAGAAACTGAATAAGCATATAAAAAAATAATTAGTATTAATAAAAATATGAATTGATAAACTTACAATTTTATTTTGTATTGATAGATTTATATAATAAATTTATACTTAATAATTGACGCTCAATATAATTTAAATATGTATGAAAACTACATTTTAACAATTTAATTTGAACAATAAAACAGGGTACATACATGATTTTGTTATAAAGATTTATGAGAGGGAAGCTTGAACAGTATAGATGTACACGTATGTGTATAAAAAATTGAATGATTTTCTTTAGAAATGCCTATGCCTATTTATAAATCAACTAATTTAAAAGAAAATTCCAAATATGTTAAAATATATAAATTTCAAATTTGTTGAAATATACTGAACGCTATTAGTTCATTGAAATGAAATGGAGAAGTGCAGCTTTGCATATGAATGAAGTGTACATTAAATAAAGAGAAAACTTAATTACCACATCCTTCTGTAGAAAGTTAAAGTTAAAAAAGTAGACAATAATTTATACGAGTGGAACTTACACGCCAGACACTACGTGAAGTAGTTTTAGCTAAAGCCGTCCCGTCGTTGATGGTAAGGCTGACATAGTCAGCCCTTGGCGTGAACATGACGTCTGTTTTGGGTTACCCCTCCAGGAAATCAATCGTTCGGAGAGGTTAGAATAGCGTAATTAGAAAAATTTAGTCTACCTTGAGATATAAATTATTCGTCCACGTGGCAGTCGTCGACGTAGACGCTTACGGATTAGTTGGTAAGACACGCGGGGGTCGTGACATTGTTCGTTTATCTCGGGATAACGACATGCCTGGGCCGGTTGGATTTCGTTGTCGACCGACTACCGACTGCGACCGACTGAGCAAAGGAAGGAGGATGGAGACGCGTATTCGTATACTGTCTGTTCTATAGTCTCCCGGTGTCCGGTGTGTTGTCAGTTGTGGTTGATGGTCACTACCACGTGTAACGCACATTATATATACATATGTGCGTGTGTGTATAGTATATACGTATGCGTGCCGATGAATAAAAAAGAAGCAGGAGTAACAAACCTTTAATAACCTACATGTATAACATAATGAGGTGTTTTAACTCAATATGGTTTCAAATGTGATAAATCTAACATATCATTTTCTTTTAAGATTTATTAATATGATCAATAAGAGTTAAAAATTTATTTTTAAGATTAAGAATAAATATTGCTCCAAAATAATATTTACAGTGGTTTTGCTTCTTTAAATCACGAGAATTATTAATACAATGGATATCACTTTGGATGATCGTTTAAGTGCACTACAACAAATTAGCCAAAGAAAACTAGTAGAAATTTTAGATGCAATACCTGGAAAGAAAGATCTAATTATCGAGCAAAAATTAATGAAAATACTTGACTCTTTCGTAGGCGTATCAGTTTTAAAGTATGGAAAATATATTTTATTTACATTTACACATTAATTATTTAATTAATTTAGTTAATTGTTTCAGAAAATATGGCATTGATAAAATCTACAAATTTGCTCAAGGTTTAAAACCTTCAAATATTCAACGTATATATATGGTAACTTGTGATCTCGTAGTTTGCCAAAATGCATTTGATCAAATTAGATCTGATTTATCTCAGACACCAGGACTTTCTCATCATATGTTGGTATCACCATTTGTACCAATAACATTGAATAATCTTCTTGAAGAAAATGGTAAAATAATAAATGTTTATAAAATTATGTAACATTGTTTAATTATAACTATTATTTTAAAGGTTTGTCTGGACTAGTCACTATGAGGCCATTAGCTTGGGAATTTATCCGTACAGACGGAAATGTTTTATCAATGGAAACTTCATTGTTTACAGATTTATATTATCACAAAGATCAAAGTTTATTACCAGCCTTAGCTCGAAGTTTATGGACACTGCGAATGATTTTAGGCATCCCTAATTTTACTTTTGCTTTAGGAAAACACAGTCAACAAATTTTAAAAATGATATCTACAATGGATGACACATTAGGTACACCCAAAACAAAAGATGAATTTGGAGCTTTTATTTTAATGGATAGAAATCAAGATCTTGTATCTACTCTACTTACTCCAGTAACATATTTAGGATTATTAAGCGAAGTAGTTGATATAAACATAGGATCTGCAACACTTGGAAATTCTCAAACAAAATTGGATCCAATAAAAGATCCAGTGTATGGAGAAGTTAGGGATAAACATTTTAGTGATGCATTTCCAACATTACGTTCAAAGGCTAAAGTTTTAAAATGTAATTCAATTTAATTAATAATTTGTATTTAAGTTTTAAAGAATTATTTTAAAATTTTAGCTGAACAAGAATCCATGCAGTCAATGAAATTATCTGAAATGAAACATTATATTCAAACAACACTTCAAAAAACCACAAAATCCAAGCAACAACTTGAATTTCATATTTCTGCATGTGAAGCTGCAGTTAATGCTCTTGCTTCAAAATTTGAAGATTTACATTCTATAGAAACAGCTATTCTGGAGTGCAATCGAAGGGCAGAGTGTTTAGAATACATTTTAAGGAATATTGGTTAGAATTTAAGTATTATGCATATATTAATTTCTTTTTGACATGATAATAACATTTTAACTGTTTCATAGATGACAATTATAATAGAAGTCTTAGATTATTTTCTTTATTATCCATAACCAGTGATGGAGTAACAAATAGCGAAATATTACCTTTACAAAAAGCTTACTTGCATGCACATGGATATGAACATATTCCACTATTTTATAAACTAGAAACAGCTGGTCTTTTAATTACTAAAACAGAAAATATGCTTAAAAGATTGCCAAATTGGACAAGCAAATGGATGGCTAATACAAAAAGACTGAAATTATTTCCAAACCCATCAAAGCCTATTGATTTAAAAGGACCTACATGTCCTAGTTACGTGTTCAGTGGCTCCTATATACCAGTAATAGTAAGTAACTTTAATAAACAACTTATTAAATTCGTAATTAATATAATTATGATATGTAACCATGTTTTTAATTTATTAAATTAATCGTTTAATGTTTATTTAGGCACAAATTTTAAATATCATAAATTCTCAAGTAAGCGATCCAAAAAGTTTTGAAGAATTGTCTAATACTGTTGGGAGCAGTTATACTGGAATTCAAGGACCAATTAATCCACAAACTATTGTGATCTGTGTAATTGGAGGTATCACATACAGCGAAATATCCGCATGTAGATTTATAGAAAAATCAGCAGGTTTTCGCCTAGTCTTAACATCAGACAGTATTTTAACGGGAAATAAAATTATAGAAAGTTTACAAAATGCTTAAATGATATTGAATGTTTGTAAATTTTGTGTATAATGTACATTTTGCACTGTAAATGTAAATAGCTTATTTATTGAATAAGAGAAAAAAAACGTTAATTAAATTGTTAACATAATTTTTAATACTCTGTTATAAATGAAAAAAGATCTTATTTTTTAAAAATATATTTATAAAATGAATTTTACTATAATTGAACCAATAAATATATTTTGGTAAATAAAAAAATTGATTTATTTATTAACCAATCTTATTATTTAACACTTGACTTATAAAATTTCAATAATTTCGATTCTCTTCACGGTTACGCTCACGATCACGCCTTTGACGACCCCAATCTTGTCCTTGTCTGTTGTAGTTTTGACGATCTCGGAAATTACCTTGATTACCTCTTAAGAAGAAGTTTCCTGAAAAATAACAAGATTTGTATAATAACAATTTGTTTGGACAGGTATTTGATTGTAATAACCATGTTAATGTAAATTACCTTGTTTCATTTCGAAGATGCGCTCATTAGAATCTACAAAGTTATTAACCTTATCCGTTAGCTGCAATGCTAAAGATTGTAGACGACTTGGTTCACTGCGATGCATTACTACCGTTTCTGTCGGATCATCAAGTGACGCCTATATTTATTATACAAATATACAACAATTTAGATTTGTTAAAGTTAATACAGATTTCATATTTAATACACAAATGTAATATATTATATTTGATTTACCATAAGTTCTTCATTAATAATCATTTTACTAATAGTGGAATGAACAATCGAACGTTTAAGTTGGAACATATCGGCTAATGTAGGCATAGATATCGAATCGTAAACATGGGAATACGTAAAAAGATACGTCCTCAATGCTTCTTCTTTAATTAATTTAGTCAACATACCACGAACTTTATCAGCTTGATAGAATAAATCCCAAACCTGACGACAAGAAAATATGTAAAAATACATTTATAAGTAAACCAAGCAGGTACATTTTACAAGCTACCCTAGTCAACACTAAATCTTGTACTAAATATTGATATTAATTTTTATAATTTCGAAATAAATAAATAACAAGCACCATACCTTCGCATTCATTTTCTCATTGATGATGAAATTATTACACGCAAACCAATTACCATTACGCATTGCTTTGGATGCAGCAACAACATGCTCTCTCATAGATTCCGGTGGTCCTACTAAAGATTGTCGTTCACTTGAACGAAGTTGCTGATAGAATGTTTTTGAAATCATTCTCCTTCTTGCATCAAATTCATGCGCTGAACAAAATAATTGTAATTTTTTTTATTTATAATAATTATGTATCGAAATAATGAATTTTATTAATTTTGGAACATACCAGCCATATATGGAATTTCAATTAACATTGCTGAAACAAGGTAAACGCATTCCAATAATTCCAAATTGATGTGCATATGAAAAGGCATTTGACGTTGCTTTTCAATTTTTTCCTGTTCTTTACTGCGTTCGTGTTGTCTTTGTGGTAGCAAACCTTGAGCCAAAAGTTCCTTGACTTTTCCAGTCATCATCAAATCTAAGAGACAGCCATGTGCATCTTTGATGTTTGCATGGCGGAACGCGCAGAGTCCAAGATGAGCAATAGTACGGTTATACAAAATCTAAAATAACATGAATAGTACATTATTCATTGCTTCATTCGGTAAATATATACTGTAGACTATTTTTAAATGTTTAATGTTTGACATTTTATACCTGTGTTGCTGGATCTGAATGTTGAATAGTTTCTTGTAAGTGGGACATTAACATCAAATCGCGAGCTTGGAACCAATTATCGTGCAAAGCATGATGGTAAATATGGGAAAGAATTGCACGAGTTCTAAGACGATCTGTTTCATCATGTGCATAAACGTATTTACAAAGTTTTTCCATAACTTGAACCGACGTGACTACATCTGCCGGAACTTCTCCCTAAAAATGTTTGATGTCTTAAATTGAAGATAACAGAGTGTAATTTCATTTTTTCGGTTAACTTACGTCTTTTTGCTTGAGAACGTTTGGATCGAATTTATAGTACAAATGTTCTATTTTACGAAGATAAATACGACAAAGTTCGGACACTGAACCTTTCCTTTCTAAATATTCTTGAACCTTATCAATGATTGTTGATACTAATTTTTCATCTTTCAATCTAAAAAGATAAATATAATAATTTAGACTCTAAAAAAATTATACTCATATAAAGATATAATAAATTTACCTTTCTACATATTCATTGCTATGAGGGTCACATTCTTTTAAAAGCTTTATGAATTCCTCATCCAATCTCTCAACCAAAGTCAATACACAACCATGTAATTTGAAAGGAGCTTCTTCATAGTCTTCTTCATCTTCGGGAATTGAATCAGCAATTATCATATCAGGCGTGGCTAATAGTAAATTTAACATTTCTGAAATGCGTTCCAACAATCTAAAAATATACATTTTTATAATATTTACATAATATTTTATATAAATTTTAGTTAGTTGCAGTATATATCTTACTTAGACCAATATTCAGGTTTCATAGGGTCGGACACTTTTGGATTGTAATCAAATATAGATGAAACAATTGAAAACTTTATTTTAACAGATACAGAAGGTCCAAGATTATGAGCGTCAGCAATAGATTGCAGTTCATGCAGCAATTCAATTTGCTCCCTTCTGTCAGTTCTCTTCTTACCACGGGCAGCAATAATTTCTCCCAATTTTTTCAACACAGCAGCTGTGTTAATTTCAGCATCTTTGGCAAACATTTTAGGCTTTTCCGAAGGAATAGCAACACCTCCTTTAACAGTTTCCCATTCACCTTCTCCATCATCTTCTTCACGCTTCTTCTTTCTGTCTTTATCTTTACGATCTTTACGGTGTTCTTTCCTAACAAGTTTCTGTTCATCATCAAGTCCTTCCTTTTGTGTTTTTCGGAAATAGTCTGCACCAACATGTTGAGGTTTATCATCATCTGAACTACTTGAACTGTCACTATCTGAATCACTCCCCCAATCTGAATCACTCTCACTACCATCGTCATCAACTCCTTTCTATTTTGATCAATGAATATAAATTATATTTTTTCAAAATGAATTAATAATTAAGTGAAATGAATAAATATGTTTAATACCTTAAATTTGGAAACATCTGGCATACTAAGTTCTTCTTTTTTAAAATCATTTATTCTATCATCGTCATCATCAGATCCTAAATCATCAGCTTAACAATTTTTCAATTATATATTGAATTAATTTAATTATTTATTGTCCAAGAAAATGAAATAACTGATTACAACTTACCTTTCTCATCTTCTTCATCATCATCTTGATCAGGATTTTCACGGAACTTTGTAATGTCTTCTTCAAAGTCTTTATTATATTTCCTTAATTTCTGTCGTAATGAAGTCAATGACTTTGAATTATTCTTTGACATATTTTTTCGGCCTTCTCTATCTTCCCAAACTTCATTAATGAAATCTTCCATTTCAACTAAACACCGTACGTAAAAACGTGGTGTCTGTCCATTTTCTTCTTTTGATATTACAGGTAATGCCTTCTGATAAGCTCTCATAAGATCTTCAAAAGCTGTTAAAAAAATTAGTAAATTTTTATTTTAAATATATTTAAAACAATATAAATAGATACTTACTGCTTAACATGCTGCTCATATCTTTAATCTTTTTATAATTCCTTATAAGTTTTATCAAATTTGTGATTTCCTCATAACGTTTCTCTTTAGTAGATCTAACAATCCTCTTCGTTTCTTCTTCATCTTCGCTAAACTAAAAATTGAATATTTTTCTTAGTACTTGTGTATACTAGGTATGTAATAATAAAGAATTAAACGATAAAATCTTACTGTAAAACCTGTTGCAGGTGGACGTTGTACTTGCTCCTGTTCTGATGATGTATCAGACTCAGAGTCTGACCCAGTAGCAAAGAAACGACTCATTTTGTTTTAAAAACTAAAATAATTACAAATAAGATAAAGATATAATATTCATTTTAAATATCTAGTGTATTATTCCAAAATTATTAATTTCCATGAAAATCAATATTTTTAATTTTTACAAATACAAGGACGTTCACGTGTAAAGTACTGAGTGAGCCGTCAAACACATTGTTTAAACAATCACAGTGATATTAAAAGTTTTCACCAGATATAAACTTTTCAAATTATAAATCAAAACTATCTTCTTCATAAACTTATATTGCAAATAACTTACTTTATTTAATACTCTTGAATATTTTAATACTAAATGCGTCGATTTATGCAGTGCTCGAGACGCACTCGAAAGAGGTTAGGTCACCGCAATATATTTTCCCGGACGAGAATAGTCATCGACTATACAGAATTATACTACCTACTCGCTACTATTTTTTTATACACAGAGTGTAGTGATAATATAGATTCCTGCTTTTTCGGAGTAGGTAATTAAGGTAATAGTACAAAACAATATTTATATGAAAATCGATATATATATAAAATTGTTATGAGATTGGTATATAGAAAAAATAACTGATACGTAATACACTTTTTCACCCAAACCACCCGGAAAGTATACTTTATTGTCTTCAAATAAAGTAAAATTTTATTCCAGGCAGTCACTTTTCAGACTTAGGACTCACTTTTTAAACCTCGCATTCATATACTGCTGTTAATATATAAAAATAGTTACGACAAACACATTTTCATTTAAGACTTGAAATTTTTTAAGCATATGGAGCTAAAAAATATAATAAAAACAGGAAAATCGAAGTTGATGCGAAGAAAAAAAAATTTAATGATCGTTGTAGAATTGAGTACCCTATGAATGATGGGTGATAAATTTTATATACACTTCAAATTTTGTATACTCCACATAATAGATGCCTACATTTTACTCCCTTAGTGCGCATACACAGATAACATAATATCGAATTTATATTATTTATTAAACATATTTTGTAAAAATAAATTAGGTATAAGTACACATTAATTTAAATTTTCTCAAATTTAAAATATACATAGATTTATTAGACAAATTGCAAATTGCACATAATAATATTAAATTACAAGTGTTAATATACTCGTTCATATAAGAATATGACATAACAATTAATCGCTCAAATTGGTCTTAACTATTACTACAACAATATAATTACATTCTTACAATTTAAAAAACATGTTTTTCTCAACAATCGTAATAATATATAAAACATATATAAAGCTGTAGAAAAGTAGATGCATTATATCTACATATGCAATATGAAATAAATATATAATTCTTAAATGAAACATACACGATATGGTACATATATATAAGTGATTAATTACAAGCGAGTATTTACAATGTACAATTAAATATGAATTTATTTATACAATAATTTAGGAAC
Organism: Theocolax elegans; assembly: GCA_026168455.1. Classification (NCBI taxonomy): domain Eukaryota; kingdom Metazoa; phylum Arthropoda; class Insecta; order Hymenoptera; family Cerocephalidae; genus Theocolax; species Theocolax elegans. Next base: position 13,431,552 of record CM047425.1, on the reverse strand, counting down.
TTTGCGTTTAAACGTATTGTTTAACTTACGCATAACACGCATTACACACGTAATAATTGTGTAATTATTTCGTGTTTTCGCAGACAACATTTTTACAATATATATACATTTACGTAACAATCTTATTCTTTATAAAATCGCGTATATTTAAATAAGCTGTGACTGCAGCGTATACATCTACGTAACGTGATGATATATACGATTTTAATGAGTATAAATAAATTATTCACTAATTCTATTTGCTGTATATATTTAACGGTATTTAACTATTCTTGTTCTACTTGACAATAATTTTCGTGAATTTTTAATGCTCCGGAATTATTATAAACTACGTTTAAAAAAATTAAAATTTAATATAAACAGAAAGAAATTTACGACCATATCAGATATATGAGTATACATAATTAGTAATAAATAATAATTATTTATAAGTATATTTTTATAATACTATTATATCTCTATTTTTGTAAGCATTGTCGAACTTTATTATACACAAATCCTTAAAATATAATAAATGTAGTTTATTATCACAATATTAAAAATATGCACATGTGTTTAAACTTAAATTATTGAAAACTACTTTTCGTCAATATTGGCCTTGCGGGTTTTCTCTACGCAATCTCTATATATAGAAAGAAAGTTTTTTCAAAACCACTTTTGGTTTTTCTTAATTCGTTCAGCTGATTTCAAACAAATCAGTATAACATGTTCAAGTAGTTGTTATATCTTCCTTACAGAAAATGTATATATATACGTCAACAACAAAACAAAAAAAAATAAAATTCATCCTCTATTAAGAATAACTTGAATTTCCTCCAAAGTTTTGCCTTTTGTTTCGGGTGTGATAAAAAATACCCATAAAGTTCCAGGAAGCGCAACACGCACTAAAGAACCAAAAAGTCGCATAAATGCCTGCCCACGAGTTTAGCGCTTGAAAACCTAAGCCTACGAGAAAGGCAAAAATCGAACCGATCAAAATTCCAGAAGCTACTGCCGAACCTTTAACGTTAGTTGGAAAAATTTCTCCCAAAATGACGTAAGGTAGTGTACCGATACCCACGGCAACCATAATTTCGTATACGATAATCGCAACGAGTGGTAACCAACTGAACGACGACACGTCGGCTTCAATTTTGTACTTGCAAAAGAAAAATATCCCAACTAATCCAAGAGCTATGGAAGCAGCAATACCTGATATAAGTATTAGAGGTCGACGACCCAACCGATCGACTAATCCGGCAGCTGCGAGACCAGCGATCAATTGTGCAAGACCCAATAAAACAACACCATGTTCAGGTTTAAGTTTCGAATCGCTGTAACTGAAAATTTCTTGAGTGTACGCAATTATCGCCATGTGACCAGATAATTGCTGAGTTACTTTTAAGCTTAAGAGGATCCAGAGAGCACGACGATTTCCAGGCCTGTAGATCAGTTCCTGAAATAAGGGTTATTTCATTACATATAATTTTTATTATTTTTACAAGATATAATATTATATCCAAAAAATTTAATGTTATGTGACACATGTATTTCTTAATTGTATTTTAAGAGCTGTAGAAACATTAATGTTATTATATTATTTCAAGCTATAATAAAACTATATGTATAGTAAAATATCGTATTACGCTATTTAGTCTTATAGTAAACTGCATAAAACTCGCATGTATTACATTAAAATAGCTACACTTCAAAATGATGTATTTTTTCATTTCTTATAAAGGGGATGTCGGACTTAGAAAATAGTCATTTTTAATATTTTTTTATAAACAAAGCAACAAATGTTTGAAAAAATCCTGAACGCCATGCACTTAGACATATGTTTTAAACAGTATATACTCACATTTTTTCAGATTTTTAAGTAGTCTGTAATTTAATTCTGATTTTTGCGTTGAAAATTCATGCCTTTTTAAACCAATAATTATCGACCGAAAATTATTTATTCAATTATTATTAATAAATTTATTTTTTCTTAAAAAATTAAAACGTCATGCCCTCGTTTTATTCAGATTTTTAATTCATTACTTCCAACATAGTTCTTATGTTGAAAGATGTAGATCCCTGTAACTTGTTCCGACATTCCGCGTTAAATAGTTTGCACAACGCAATATACATATTTTGACTTGAAACTTCTCAGTTTTTTCTATATAATTTATAATAATATAGCTATCATTATAATTACAAGATTGTTATTTTAATTAATTTATCTAGATTTAAATTATATTTATATAATACCGATATGTGCAGTTTGTACTACTTAACGAAACAACGTTTGATTGACTTTTAAAATGATGTTGCGATAAAATTGTGTCAACTTGAGTGAGTTGCAATAAATTAGTATTTAAATATGAAAATGAAAGGTTTCATTGAAATAAGAAATAAGTAAATTACCTTTAACGCGGCGAATCCTTTAGCTCGCTGTTTCCCCTCAACAACCGCATCTTTCATCGAGCCAAGATCCTTGGCAACACTCGACGGCATTTTGAATCTCCTCAACTTCATCAAAGTCTTACCGGCCTTTTCGTCGTTGTCTTTGATCAAGTAAAAATACGGGCTCTCGGGCATAAAGGAGAAAGTGACGAAAAACAATATCGGCAATGCCAAGGAAACGAAGTTTAAATTTTTGTAAGTTAAACATGCCCCAGCCGTAGCTACGAACAGTCCACCAAGATTCGTCGATGTCTTTAAAAGACTTCCAAATGCACCACGTACTTCTTTCTCTGCAATTTCAGCTAGATAAATCACTGATACGTTGTAAATCCCTCCATGGGCAATTCCAGCGATAAATCGTGCAACGTACAAATACACGTATGATTTGGCAGTTATGATGATCGTCCATCCAATCAATTGAGGCAGGCCAAATGCGAGGAGGCATAATTTTCGTCCGATACGATCGATTAACATGGGGCTGATTAAGGCACCTAGTATACCGCCAAGAGTATAGAGCGAAGTGATCCAGGAACCTTCAAATGTCGTCACGGGGAACTCCGATTCTGGGCTTGTCAAGTATGGTAGTGCTGGAGACGTCCAACCGATAAAGCTTCCGCAAGCCATCAGTGCGAAACTTGCTAAAATCAATGTAGGAAGATTTTTATGTTAAAACACATATCGAAGCACTTTAACATGTATGTAAAATAATACACTTTTTACTTAGAAAATAAAAAAAATAACAATATTTTACTAAATCAATATTCTATACGTTATAAACGTTGATACTTTATATTAAACGAAACATATAATTATCTTATCGAGAACGAATGCATTTACACAATCAAATGTTTATGCGGTTATTTGTAATTCTAAGTGACATTATGCATTTGAAATGTATTATCTATGTTTTTATTGTTAGATTTATATATAAAAAAATAGATCGTAATTAATTAAACGAAACAAATGTTGATTAGCTTTATAAATGACAATTTAATCATACGTTTATAAAAAAATAAATTAAAAACTATTTGTAACACTTGTTATACCTTTTGTATACCATTCAAAATATTTCCGATCAAGGGATTTGTAATAAAGTATATCGTACAACGTGATTATTCAAAAATAAAATAAATAAATTGACAAAATGTATTACAAGTATGATTTTAATATATTTTTCTAAAAACTCATATTTTCACAAAATAATATAGTAATCGATGTGACATCGAAATGTATCTGTATAACGCGGTTTATGTCATATCCTATAAAAATGTGCTGAAACATCTGAATATTTTTTCAACTATACCGCAAGACTGACTATATATATTCTAGCTTGAGAAACAAACGTTTAATTGACTTTTAATGCCCGAGTCTGAATACACGAAATGATCCCGGCAAATTACATGTAATTTTGCACGATATACACATGCGTGCATAATTACACTGAAAATTTCTTGATTGCCAAAAATTATAACAAACCAAATTACATGAGAAAAATATGTATATTTTTGTCTGTATTGTTTGTACAATTCAACTATGGTTATATAATTATATATATCTATGTATACAATATTTTTGTAGATAAATACCATGACCAAAAAATGTGGCAATTTAAATTATTGCGCGTCAACCGTGCGGATCGAAATAAAAAATTTTCGATAGAATAGTATATATAGCATGATTCACATTTCAAGATACGTACTGTATGTATTTCTTCTTAGATTTTATGTTATGTAAATATCCTGCGATTTCTTATTTTAAATTGGGCTTTATGTAAATGTCTAGATATTACAAATTTGAAAATCGATATGGATTCATATCATTTCCTTTTTTTAAGATTACTATCTTGTAATTGACGTTTTAACTTTGATACGAGTGTATAATTACGTTCATAGCTTTGTCTATTGTATTATCTTTTATGATTTTTAGATTGTAGTTGAGCGTAGACGTAATACGCCGAATAATTGTTACAAAAATTAATGAAGATTATAAATGAAACTGTACTATTATTATTATTATTATTAAAAAATCCTCATCGACTAATTTGATTTTAAGTGATTTTTAATTGAAACACATTTCTTTTTAATTTTCACTATTACTTTAATTTGTTTAGTTTATCTATGTGGATATTGAAAAAGTATTACTTTGAAAAATGAATTTAACAATTTGTTTGTTCAAAAATAGCAAACTTTAATAGCTTATTTAATTTAAAATTGAAAAAATATATTATAGTAATTCGATTTTTAGAGATTTTTACGATCAAGTAAGAGTTACAATCGATTTTAAAAACGATTTGAAATTTAATAAGAAAAATAATACTTATCAGGTGTATTTTTTGAGCTCATACACGGAGAGAAAAATTTGAGTAGATTTTAGTAAACTTTGATTAACACGGTAACAGACTGCCAAAATGCAAAAAATTACTGAATTTTCAGTAAAAACTAGTAGACCTGCAGTAAAAATTAGCAGACTTTCATTAAAAATCGATAGAAAGTTCAGTTAAATTTAATTAACAGTTGAGTATTTTTTTGATTTCGACAGTCAATTACCACGTTAATGGTAGTTTAGTAAAATTTACAGGAATTTTTGTAATATTTACTGAAACATTGTTCTTCGTGTATATATTAATAATTTTCCGAATAACAGTAATTGAATAAAATATTAAAAAAATGAAATAATTTTGTTTTACGAACCACTTAAAGCAGCTGAAACTTGCAACCAAAGCTTCGATTTCTCTTCAATCTCTTTCGAGCTTTCAATTTTACTCGCATTTTCAAGTTGACCAAGTTGCAAGCTTCCGATTCTATCCTTTCTCAATTCAGGACCTCTCAAACAAGAGAAAAGATTTACAACACGCATTTTGCACACATTTGTTTTATTCGTTACAAGCACCCTCGAAATTGCATAACTTTATTTTTGATCACCAAACGCTGTTCGCTCTTCGAGAAAAACTAAAAGAGCAGTGGGATGCCGCATCGCTTTTAAACTCACTCGCGAACCGTCAAAGTGGGGTCTGATTTAAGTTCGTTACACCCAAACAATTAAATAATTTTGCTCGTGTGATTTTTCTATTAAACGTAATTACTTCATTATTATCGATACAATCAAAATTGTGAAAATTTTTTTCAAATTAACCATAATACTTGTTTATTTTCATAACTTTGCGAGGTATAATTCTTCGTCATTATAATATCGTGTAAATTGAGATTAATTTTTTTTTAACCAGCGTATACTTTTTAGATTTTCTATTCCAAATAAGCCAATTATTATAATTTTGAAGTATAATAATTTTTCATAATTATTTTATTATTTAATTTTTTAAATAACCTTTTTTTTTTACTATAATCACTATACATTTATACTACTAATTAAAATAATGTGGAATTGACATACCTGCGCGTTGAAGATTTGTGTAACTTGAATTTCTTAGTATAATTAGAATATTTTCATTTTTATTTTTCATTCACACGAGAGTCAATGGAAAATTTGACGAAAAAATGTTATGACACGAGTATATATAACCCTGGCATTCCAAGAGGAATTAGCATGTAAGTTTCGAAGTCGATTGTTTACTATGTGTATGCATAAATACTGGATTAATGGCATTGTGAACGAGCGGTACTTAATTAAATTGTTAAACAACTATGATATAATTATATATTTGGTCATTGGCCTCCGACGTTGGACAAAATCAACTATAGCTATTCCAAGGCTCCTTCGTTCCACTTTGTAACTTTGAAAAATATATGTCCATCACCGTACCGCGATTTTGCCAAAAAAAGAAAAAAATAAGGGATCGATATACGTAAATCGTTCATATGTAGTATATATCTACTTACATACACATTGTAAACAGAATAGTTCAACAAGAACGTACGATGATGTTTATTATTTACAACGTTAAGACGTTGAATTACGACTTTTGTACAATTGTAAGAAGTTTTTTTTTCCAATTACAATTGATTGACGTGTTTCATTTATTCTTAAGAAATAAATATAATATATACTCATGCCCTCTGGTGTATATATGTATATTAAAGTAAACTATGAATATATGCGTAAAAATTAAATAAATCACAAGTTATTTCAATTATGAATGAATGAAATAAAAAGAGGTGTGTATACACTATACCGTCGGTAATGCAGAGCTCCGGTGAAATATAAAATTAAATTATAGTATTGACAACTTGATACATTTGTACTTAAACATATTGTGAGGGAGAGCGTCATATTGACGTTTGTATAGTTTGTTAGAGCAGTATTTATGAAATTTTATGCGTCGTCACATGCAATTTGCATTCATTTATATACCGACTCTCGTCGACTATGTGCGTAAGTTTTTTCATTAGCTAATTGGAGCTCAATGCAAGTGTTTTGCGATAAAACTTACAAATTGATCTGTTACTATTTTTTTCGATCTTTTAACTATATTGCCCTACTTTTTATTGAAATATATTTTATTATTATTATTTAAGCTTAATTAGGTATTATGAGACAGTTTAAGCTGATATCCCGAATCCCGAAATAAGGAACATTATTTTTAGTTTTTCATATATAATGAAATAAAATTTAAAAAAAAATCTCGTTGACAAGCTCTTACACCTGTAGAGATCAACTGTCTATTCAAAATTACCGACAAAGCGTTGTTTATTAAAATTTAAATCTAAAAAAATACTCTTAGCTCCTATACTTCCTTCAGTTTCATTCATATACCATTTAAGCTTTGTAAATTTTTCCACAATTTTCACTTTAGTAATTTCAATAGTCCAACAATTGCAAATCTGTCAAAAAAATATAACAGTTTAAGTTTTACTCCATTTTCAATGCATTTTTATGCATTGAAAATTTGATTCAAAGTTTTTTTAGAGACTGATTTTCCAAATATTTAAACAGCAGATAAAATTTTTTCAATAACGATCGATAAATTATATTATAAATAGAAAAGTTTAACCATTCGATTCGCATACTCGTTGGGTTACCGATCGAGTAAAAAATGATAATTATTACATTTATTTTAAAAAATATGCAATTTTATGCAAAACATAATTACAGAAGCACTAGATAATTAAATAATAAGTAATTCTACAAAGTTGTAGGTGAATACAACAAAGACACCCATAAACATTTCTGCATGAAAAATTCGGTGCGGAATTTTTTTAGGGTAATCTTCGTTCTATTGACATAGAATTTTATAAGATGACTTATTATTTAATTATTACTACTTCTGTATTCAGGTTTTTCATAAAATTTCGTATTTTTTTAAATAAATGTAACAATTATCTTTTTCTGCTCGGTCGATAACCCACCGGGTATGCCACCCCCTTAATTCTACAATTAAACAAAAAAAAATATTCTCAAATTAAAAATTAGTTAATATTTCCGAAACACGGTAATTTTTGCATTTGTGCATAAACTTTCTAATACGTTCAATAGTAACAGAAAAAAATCGTAAATAACATTTCGAAATATCAATGAAAAAAACGTTTCGGCCGAGGTTCGAACCGGGAATTTCAGCCAAAAAAAATTTCGTTTATTGTTATAAAAGATGCACGAATTTTTAATTATAATTGAGAATATAATCTCATAAAATTCATCGAGATAATGTCACAAAATGCATGAAATAATTGTTTAAATTTTCCCAGTACCCTTTCCCGTGAGTACGAACAATATCCTGTCTCAGTCGATAAAACAGATTCTGTAGTATAAAGACCCAGGTTCAGATATGTATGGATAGATGCGACGTGGCCATTAAAGTACATGTATACGCATGAATATATACGTATAGATACACTGATACACATCCATATAAATTGCATCATTACGTCTGAAGAGTATACGAACATACTATATACATACATAGTGGTGTAGAGTATAAGTACAATACGTATACAGCGAGATAAAGCATAATTATATAAAAAGATCGTGAAATAGCGCATTGCGACATCTATTGGAAGCGATTGAAGAATAAAGAGAGAGAGAGAGAGAAGGCGAGAGGAAGATAGACAGATATATATATATATAGGATTGCCCGATACGAGTCGAGACTCGAGACTCGAGTCCGCTATCCGGAGTCCCCCTCCCGAAAATAGGCTCCGCTAAAATAGCCTCCCACAACTCACGAGTCACAAGCGCACAACCCACAATGTAGAAGCGCACTCTAGGGTACACTCGGTATAGTTATATAGCGAAGGAGGAACGAGAGCCAGAGTCCGTAATAACGTAACTCACTGCAAACTGCAAGTTACATTATCGCGGGGATCGAGCGAATTGCGACTCGTGTAGTCGTGTTGTATGTGTGTGCGCACATCACCCACGCAAGAAAAAAGGAAGAACAAGACCTCGACAGCCCGACGGGCGTCCTTTTTCAATAATTCAACCGTGTGTGCGTGCGTGCGTGTGCGTGTGTGTCAGTTCCATTTAGTTATAGGTATATACGACGAAAAAAATGAACGAGTCCCGCTGAACGCGATCGTACAACCTCTTGCTCATCCTCGCTAAATACCCGTACCGAGAAGGGGGGCGGGGAGGGCGAGGGAGAGAGAGAGAGAGAGAGAAAGAGAGAAACTTGGATACGATTATACGAAGCACCGTTGGCTGGCTGGCTGACTGACTGCTATAGCTCGATGCTACTACTGCTGAGTGCTGCTGTTGCTGCTGCTCCTACTGCTGCTGCTGCTGGTACTGCTGCTGCTAAAGTGCTGACGTGATAATGATAGCTGCAACGAGTATAAACTTGAGCTTCTCGTTTTCAGTACATTATATACATTTTTAAGGTACACATTATTCTATTAATTATTTTAACTTTTCGAATCTTTCTTCTTCTCTTTTCTTATTGTCATTAAGGTTACATTAGTACTTTTCATTTTTATGGCTTATGACGTTTTTCATATACTGTGTCATTGTTGATTATTATTGAGCTCAATGTCAACAGGCTCAGTTTACTGGAGGACAAATGTCACCTGTAAAGGAGTTCTTTGGAATTTGTGGTTGAAGTAACATTTACTTTTTTTATCAACTAACTGGAACAAAATGGCTGAAGTTGATCCTGAGACTTTACTCGAATGGCTCAGTATGAGTCAGGGCGATGAAAGGGATATGCAGCAGATCGCTTTAGAGCAGTTATGTATGCTGCTTCTCATGTCCGACAATGTTGATCGCTGCTTTGAAAGGTAAGCTTTCTTTTAATATTGCAATTGAGGACATCTGTAAAACAGTTCTTCTTTCTTAAAACATCATACATACTCAAACATTTTTTGACATACTTAATGTCATATATTTTAAAACTAATAATTAATAAAAATCATTACAAGAAAAAAATGATATTACTGTAAAATTTACTACAATAGTTAAAGAATTAAAACAAATCAATAAAGGCATACAATTTAGTCTGATAGTACTTTTAAAGTAACTCAATAATTTCTTGGAAGAGACAGAACTATTCAGTACACAAAACTATTGATTTAACAAATATTATCAATGTGACATTTTAGTTGTCCACCAAGAACGTTTTTGCCCGCTCTATGTCGAATATTCTTGGATGAGTTAGCACCCGATAGCGTTCTCGAGGTAACTGCAAGAGCCATCACCTATTATCTTGATGTTTCCGCTGAATGTACTAGACGAGTGGTTGCCATGGAAGGTGCGATCAAAGCCATCTGTAGTCGTCTTTCATGTGCAGGACTCGATTCAAGAGCTAGTCGCGACTTAGCTGAGCAGTGTATAAAGGTTTGTAAATTCTTTCAATTTCTTTTGTTTTAAATTTCAATTTTGAATCCATATTATATAATTAGTACATTCATACTTAATTATTTAATATATTATCAATAAAAGTCAATAATGAATAATGTGTTTTGAAAATCTTTATTTCTTTGTGTTTAAAGTAAAATATGACTCATCAGTAGTCACTAACATTGGTAAATATGAGTATCTGATACTAAATATATGTAAATATAAGATAACGTATTTAATTGTGTTTAAAGTAATAAAAATAAATAAGAATACCAATGTTCCATTTAAAATTTTATTTTTATTTTCAATAAACGATTTCTCTTAACGATAAATTTTTTATTATTAGGTCCTAGAGCTGGTATGTGCACGAGAAGCAGGAGCAGTTTTTGAAGCAGGAGGGCTATCGTGCGCTTTGTCTTTCATACGTGAACACGGAGCACAAGTACATCGCGATACCCTTCACTCTGCAATGGCTGTAGTGTCGCGTCTTTGTGGTAAAGTTGAACCACAGGATAAATCACTACCAGATTGCGTAGAGGCCCTTTCTACGTTATTGCGACACGAAGACGCTCACGTGGCGGATGGCGCTTTGCGATGCTTTGCGTCACTCGCTGACAGATTTTCCAGACGAGGTACTGATCCTGCCCCATTGGCATGCAACGGTTTGGTTTCTGAATTACTCTACAGGTAATTATTTGCTTATAATTCAAATTAATTACGTTTTGTTACAAAAATAATACGTTGGGATGTGTATTGAGGAAGTTTTGTGATTGTGCCAAATGAGAATATAACGTAGAATTAGTTTTATTTACATTGCTAGGTTTTATATATATACATATTTAGTTATAATAAAATATATTACTATATAGGAGAGATTGCATTATTTGACAGACTTATGTGTTCTAAATTTTTAAAGTAACAGAATTAAAAGCATTATATCGCGTTAAAAAATGATAGACATTTATCGAAGGTTATCATTAAAGTATATCTAATATTAAACATGCAATAGAAATTTATTACCTTCCTAATTAATAATTTTGAATCAAATATTTTGATATATATTATGTATTATTACGAAAAACTTCATTGCTTTATAACGATGTACACCTACAAATTTTAAGTAATGCTTTAGAATTGTTTAATTTCAAATAAGTATATATTGGAATTAAATTTAAATTTTCAGATTATCAAACGCAGCAGGTCCAATCTCATCTGTAAACACAACACCAGGAAATCAAAAAGCACCAGCAACACCAAATGTAGCAACAGCAACGATTCCTGCACCCGAGGCCAAGTCCTGCGCTTCCGTATCAACGATAATCAGTCTTTTGTCCACCTTATGTCGCGGTTCGGCTTCAATTACTCACGAATTACTGCGCTCAGAGCTTCCGGATGCAATTGAGAAAGCTTTAAAAGGCGATGAGCGATGTGCTCTGGATACTATGCGTCTTGTCGATCTTCTTTTAGTTCTTCTTTTCGAAGGTCGATCAGCTCTAGGTCGTGCTAATTCCAACAACTGTTCGTCAGGTCCTTTACTTCCTCGGCTTCGTCGTCTTGATAGTGCAGGAGAAAAGAGTCACAGACAACTTATCGACTGCATCCGATCTAAGGACACAGACGCACTTATTGAGGCTATAGATTCTGGGGGAATTGAGGTCAACTTTATGGATGATGTTGGGCAAACGTTATTAAATTGGGCATCGGCTTTTGGTACCCAGGAAATGGTTGAATTTCTTTGTGATAAAGGAGCAGATGTCAACAAAGGTCAACGGTCATCCAGTCTTCATTACGCTGCTTGTTTTGGGAGACCAGCAATTGCCAAAGTTTTGCTTAGGCATGGTGCGAATCCGGATTTACGTGATGAAGACGGCAAAACACCATTGGATAAAGCACGAGAAAGAGTCGATGAAGGTCATCGCGAGGTTGCTGCAATTTTACAATCTCCGGGAGAATGGATGCTTCCTCCTCCTGGTCAGGATGATAGGAAGCTAGAAAATGAATTGAAGGAATTTACTGAACCTAAAGGTGATCCGGAAATGGCTCCTGTATACCTGAAAAGACTGTTGCCAGTCTTCTGCTCCACATTTCAATCGACTATGCTGCCAAGCGTGAGAAAAGCAAGTCTAAGTCTTATACGTAAGATGGTACATTACATACAACCGGAGCTTCTCGCTGAAACTTGCGGTGCGGATAAAACCAATGGCTGTGGTGCAATGCTTGTCGAGGTTATTGCCAATGTTCTCGACAATGAGGTGAGTCGGATGCGACAAAACATTGAATACTGACATATGGGAATTCGATTTAATTCAAATGCTGACTGGGGGAAGGGTGTTTTCAACGTTAAACTTATAATGAGCCGCCGAAATATTTAAATTTTTCATGCGGTTATGTATACATATATATCCCATTGCATTCTTTTTATTTTGATAACACTTGAAATATAGTTCTTATTTATAATTGAGTGTATACTTCTCTACAAATTTTGATGTTCTGTTCTTTAACATCAAAGAAAGAAATGAAAAATATAATGTATACTAAGTAAAATTTATACTTTATGATAATTTGGATTTAATATTAGAAAACATGTAACATATTAAAGAGTATAAGCTAGTCATAAAATAATAGTAAAACAAAAAACTGAAAGTTAATATTTAATATATATGTATAAATAATTTTTATAATTTATAAATATATATAAGATTATAAATTATCTATTATTTTCTTTGTTTCACAATGAACTTTTCTTCTGATAGGGAATCATAAGCGTAGATTAAAATTCGAATTATTTGAATTGTTATATCTAATTAGATATTTATTTACCTAATAAAATTATTATAACTTGATAAGTCTACATCATGCGTTGGTTTATCGGGATTTTATTAACTAAAAAATGTTGTAATACAATTTATATGTGATACACAAAGTATTATATAATAATAATAATAATAAATAGTAAAATAATAAGAAATTACATATTTATAACAATTTAAATAATTAAAATTAATTGTAAGATTTTACGTGGCACACCTGTTTAAATAATCGGTTGCCAGGTATACTTTTAGTAAAATAAAAAAGTGCGCGATTTCAACTCCTCGCGATTTTGTCGGCAGGAGTTCGATATAAAAGCGGGCTCGTCGTCTTCGATGTCACCGTCACCGCCTTCGTCTTTCGATACGTTAATCGGCCCGAAATTGCCACACAAGCTTTCCCAGTACTACATTGTTGTCAAGACGGTAACGTCCGTCCGTTTTTTGTCTTCTTTGTTGCTGTTTTTGAGTATTTAACCCAAAAGCTAACTCTTTCTATCTCGAAGAGACGTTCGATTTCGCTAATCCGTCTGTTGTTTGATTTAAAACAAAAAATAAAACAACAATTCCACATTGAAGGAAGTTTTCTTATGTGTTTCACGTTTGCTTTATATCAAACTCGATTCATAGACAAAGCAGCGGTGTAACTTACTCACTAAATTCATGTCGTTTAATTTCATCATAGTTTACAGGCTTGTTACTAACCGCATTAAATTAAAACATTATATAATGAATCTGTTAAATTTTGTCTAGGAGGATGAGGATGGTCACCTGGTGGTGCTACAAATGATCCAGGATTTGATGGTTAAGAGTAAGGACGAATTCCTTGAGCATTTTGCTAGACTTGGAGTGTTTTCGAAAGTGGCAGCCCTTGCAGGACCCCAGGAATCGACACCTGAACCTGAAGCAGAACCGAGTAGTTCGCACACAACTACAACGGGAGAAGAACAAAAACTTGAAGATGCAAAGGAATTGTTGATTGGAAAAGCGTATCATTGGAGGGATTGGTGTATTTGTCGAGGGCGTGATTGTCTTTATGTTTGGTCCGATGCTGCAGCCTTAGAACTGTCAAATGGAAGTAATGGATGGTTTCGTTTTATTCTTGATGGGAAATTGGCAACTATGTATTCAAGTGGCAGTCCTGAAGGTGGTACCGATACTACAGGTAATATATTACTTATATTTTTTATTACGCTAAGTAAACAGATACATACATGTTGTCAAGTTGGCGATTGTCCTATACATTTATATTCTTAACATGTGTTTATCTCGTTACTTTAATTAGTGTACTTGCTTTGCCCGTGCTCATTCAAATTATTTCCTCTCTTTCTCTGTTTTCTCTACTTACTTATTGTTTTTTCTATTATCTCCTCTGCATAATCCATCTCTGGGTCCAGAGATATAAATAACTTTTTTAACAACTGTCTACAGGAAAGGGAGGGAGAAACGCAGAGTCTCTTACCACTGAAGGTAAGTTTGTATTGATTATTAACTCATTGCATTTCACGGGCAAAATGAGAAAAGTGTGTAATCAGCCAAAAAATTTAATACTGATTTATTTATAAATTTTTACTTTCAGAAAATCGCGGAGAATTTTTAGAAAAACTACAGCGAGCCAGGAGTCAAGTCAAACCTAATTCGGTTAGTCAACCAATTCTTTCTAGACCAGGTCCAACGAGATTGGTCATTGGGAATTGGGCTCTTTCGAGTAAAAAAGAAAGTGAACTGTGTATTCACAATAGTGATGGACAACAACAAGCTACAATATTGAGAGAAGATTTACCTGGTTTTATTTTCGAATCAAATCGAGGCACTAAACATTCATTTACTGCAGAAACTAGTTTAGGTAAGCAATATTACAATAGAAGCTACTATTTTATAGTACAAATAAATATTAAAATATTTTGTTGGAATTATTTTAAATTCATATATTAGATATTAATATTTTTAACAAATTAACATTGCAACAATCATTGTTCCAATACAGTGAGACAATTGTAATTAACAAAATGAAATAATAAATAATACATTAAACATAGATGTATTGATATAATATAGATATGATTATCATAATTTTTAAATTCAATTATTCTACAGGCCCTGAATTTGCTGCAGGATGGGCAGGAAAACGTGGGAAACGTCTACGTTCGAAAATCGAAGCCATTAAACAAAAAGTCAAGACTCAAGCACAAGAAATTTATGAATGCTACTTCAAAGCAGCTCAAGCGAAGCCTCGTGGTGTTGTTGCAAAACTCAGTGCAATTGTCACGCAAATTGAAAAAGCTTGCCAAAAACAACAACAACAGTCTGGAAGTCGTGAATGGCGAACGATTTTACAAGCCGCTCTCGATGAACTGAAAGTTCTGTTAAATGAGGAAGGAAAAGTTTCGGCCTATGAATTGCACTCCAGCGGTCTTATACAAGCGCTACTAGCGCTTTTAGCTGCACCTTCCAATACTAGTACACAGCAACTCTCCCCTCGCATGAATAAATTAAGGTTACAAAGGATTGCTGTTTTTAAAAGTTGTTTCCAAACACGGGATACAGCGAAAGGCGATAATTTTGCTAAAGTTCTCGTGCAAAAATTAGTGTGTGTTTTAGAATCTATAGAGAAACTTCCGGTCTATTTGTACGATACGCCGGGGTCTGGATATGGATTACAGGTGTGCAATTGCAAAGAATATTTATTAAATTTATATGTATAAAATACGTTTTTTGCTTTTACTAACGTTTACTAACTTTGAATATTTCAATTTGTAGATTTTAACTAGACGGTTAAGGTTTCGATTGGAAAAAGCAGCAGGTGAAAGTGCTCTAATCGACAGAACTGGTAGAAATTTAAAAATGGAACCTCTTAGTACTGTACAGCAATTAGAAAATCATTTATTAAAAATGGTTGCAAAACAGTGGCATGATCATGACAGAACGACATTCAATTTTGTTAAAAAATTAAAAGAAGGGAATAAAGTAGTTTTCAAATATCAACAAGATTTCGACGAAAATGGATTGTTATATTGGATAGGAACTAATGCAAAGTAAGAAAAATAATTACTATATTTAAAAAAGATAAATTATATCGTTCGGTGATGCGTAATGAAGTTATACTATCGATTTCTCCGAACTAAATGAAATTTTACATTAGAAAAGGCTCTTTATACTCTTCGTGTACTATATTCGGTGAAATTTCCCAAACACAGTCTTTTTAAAACATTATAGACATTTTGTCCTGATCTCTCATCTTGTATTGTTATTTTTACTAATATTTATATAAATCACTAAAAAAATTATTTTTTAATTGGTAGGTCTTCTCCTGAATGGGTTAATCCTGGTCAGTACGGACTCGTGGTGGTAACGTCAAGTGACGGTCGTAATTTACCATATGGGCATCTCGAAGATATTCTTAGTCGTGATCCATCTGCAATGAATTGTCATACTAATGATGATAAAAGAGCTTGGTTTTCAATAGACTTAGGAGTTTGGATTGTACCAACTGCTTACACATTAAGACATGCAAGAGGTTACGGTAAAAGTGCTTTAAGAAATTGGCTGTTACAGGTAATTCATTATTATTATTATTGTTGTTATTGTTTTACGAAAAAAACCGTAACAATTATCTAAATAAAATAAAGTAACATTTTTGTTTATAACAATAAAATAATTTGTTTAATTCATCATAAAAGGCATCAAAAGATGGAATCAATTGGACAACATTGTATACGCATGTAGATGATTGTTCGTTAAATGAACCCGGAAGCACAGCAACCTGGACATTAGATTCGATCGCAACAACTGAAGAACCCCAAGGTTGGCGTCATTTGAGGCTTCAACAGAACGGGAAAAATGCATCTGGTCAAACTCATTACCTTTCAGTATCAGGTTTTGAAATTTATGGAGAAGTTACTGGTGTCTGCGAAGATTTAGGACGAGCTGCTAAAGAAGCTGAAGCTTGCGTACGAAAACAAAGACGATTTATAAAATCACAAGTCTTAAAACATCTAGTCGCTGGGGTTCGAGTAGCTCGTGGGCTTGATTGGAAATGGAGAGATCAAGATGGTGTACCACCTGGTTAGTTTTATTTTGTTTAAATAAAATCGCTATAAATTATACAAAAATTTCAACATATCCGTTTAATACTTAGATTTTTAAATAATAATTTAAATAAATGTTATATGGTTAATATTAGGAGAGGGAACTGTAACTGGAGAACTTCATAACGGATGGATCGATGTTACGTGGGATAATGGTTGCTCGAATTCATATCGAATGGGAGCAGAAGGAAAATATGATCTGAGAATTATTTGTAGTAGCGCGAATTCCAGTACAGATTCAACGGTTGATAACGTATCCAAATCGAAAAATGGAAGTGGTGTATTAAATGGTCGAAAATCTAATAGTACCCCAAGTTTACCTGATTATTGTACCGATACTGGAATTCGTTGTTCTGTTGCTTCAACAGATCAAGCCGCTAGTGCCGATAACCTTGCAGCAAAGGTAAAGATTTATTTGCGATTAAATATTGTTATTTATTTACTAACAGTATATAATTGACAATGTATAACAAAACAATTTTAAATAATTATAGCAGGCTGCTGAATCCATGGCGGAAAGCGTTCTTTCCGTTGCTCGTACCGAAGCTGTCGTCGCTGTTACTGGAGAAAGTGGTGTAAATTCAACAGGTGAATTATCGGTTGTTTTACATCCAAGACCTGATACTACAGCAGTCGCAAGTGATTTAGCTACAATCGTAGAAAGCTTAGCTCTAAATGACTGTTCTACATCTGCTACGTCAGGAAATATAAATAGTAATCGTACTTCTAACAGCTCTAAACCACTTCTATCAACGGTCCGAGGTGGAAATAAGGTAAATTTTATCATTTTTAATATTTCAATTTATTTTTAGTATATGTTTATTAATTATATATTTCTACCATATTTTCCAAATTTATTTTCGATAATGTTATATTCAATTGTCTGAGGGATTAAATACATAAAATGTTCATTATTCTTATTATTTATTCTTTGCACTTTTTTAAATATACAATAATGTATTCAAACATGTATTTGTATTTATTATTTCAGCCGGTAAGTGGACTCTTCAGCCTTGAAGCAGCCGAGGTTCTCGACAGAATGCGTGAAGGCGCCGATAGATTGCGGAATAATACTAATAGTTTTCTAAGTGGTGAATTACTCGGCCTAGTACCAGTTAGAATAAGCGTATCTGGTGAAACCGATGAAAATTCTATGAGAATTCGACCAGCTCCAAGGAGTCATGCAGCTGCGGCTGCTGCTGCGGCTGCTGCTGCTGCCGTAGCAGCTGTTGGGGCTACTGAAGGTAATACTTCCTCAAAAAATAATTTTATTTTTAGTAGCATTGTAATTATTGGTCTCATATCAATGTAATTTTTTAACATTATCCACATATAATTATCTGTAATAATAGTTTTCTTAAATTTTTAATTTATACACAAAGCGTGATAAAATACACATAATTATTACTTTTGTAAAAATTATCAATTTTGTTTTTTTAAATCAGATATTTGTTACATGATGTTTCATTACTTCGCATAAATGCTTTTTTTCAAAGTAGATTTTTTAGATGCATTTCATAAAGGTCACCGTTACTTTTTTTTTATTCATTATCTTGCAACATCATATTCAGGCTCTAAGGATTGTTGTCCACGAGACAAAGAAGCAAGCTCATCCACGCAAAACAGTACAGCGGGATGTCCTGTCGTCGTCACTACCAATCCTATGTCCGTTTCCGTGCCGAATCTTGCTTGTAGCGATTCTACTAATAATACTATAGAGCCAGTGGCAGCGTCTGGTTTGCTAGAGACTTTCGCTGCAATGGCTCGTAGACGAACTTTGGGTCAGTATTTTATAACAATACATACCACCAAATAAACATTATTGTTCATAATTCTAATAAAATTCGATAAGGGATCAATTTTTAATTATTTGCTGTGTAGATTATTCAAAGGCATACATTGCTTGAAATATTTATTTGCTAATGCATAGATATTTTTTATCAATAAATTTTACAATTATTTGTAGATCAAAAATATCTCGCTTTATACATTTAATATTTTTATATTAAATTGCAGGTCCAGCAGCTAGTCAACATATATCATCGAATACTATTACCAGTTCTAATTCACGAGGATCGAATCCAGTTTCGAGTTTAGTTCGTTTAGCTCTCAGTTCAAATTTCCCTGGTGGGTTACTTGGTACCGCTCAAAGCTATCCTAGTTTAACAAGCAGTAGCCAAATTCCAGGTACAACAACTTGTTCAGGACCTGGTGGAGGTGGTGGCCTTGGGCAAGCTTTAACTATGTCTCTTACAAGTACAAGCAGTGACAGTGAATTGGCAAGTATCCAAATTTGTTGAATTTTTGTTTTATCATAAATTTCAAAACTATATTTATGCAACGAAATTATAAAGAATAAAAATCTCTTTTTTAAATAAACTATTTACTTAATTTATGGTTGTTCTTGTTTACTTTACAGGTCAGTTTTGAAGAATTTTTAGAAGCATGCGGGGAAGTTGCGGCTTCAAGTGTTGGGGCTGCCCGTGTAGGTGGTGGTCCGACACTTTTAACGGAATTAGAAGATGATGAGGATGGCGTTTTAGCCGAGGAAGAAGATGACAACGATGAAAATGATGAACAAGTAAGCACTTTATCATACAATTCCTCAAACTGCTGATGAGTGATTTAAACTAAATTATTATTTACTCGACATTTTCAATGTAATAGGAAGTAGACGACGATGAAGAAAATGAGGAAGAAGGCGGCGATGAAGGCGAATTCCAAGACGTAATGGTTAGTGGTAATTTGTTGGCTGCATTTATGGAGGAAGAAGTGACACCTCCAAGTAGTAAGAGACGAGCTTGGGATGATGAATTTGTATTAAAACGTCAATTTTCTGCTTTAATACCTGCGTTTGATCCGAGACCCGGAAGGACTAATGTTAATCAAGTAAGAAGAAAATGTTTTTGGCGTGTCATCAGAGTTATTCTTATTTTATTTCCATTGTTATTTTTAGACGACTGATTTGGAGATCCCGCCCCCAGGAAGTGAAGCTAGAATACCTACTCATCCTGGATCAACTACGATTACTGGACCAAAACTATCGCTTACTTTAAAAGGACCTGGTTTGCCCGGAATTCCAGATGTAGAGTTACCTTTAAATGAACCCCATTCTAGTATTTTCCAAGCTGTGCAACAATTAATGCAACTTACTGAGTTAGGAAGCAAACAAGAAAAACTTCGAAGAATATGGGAACCAATGTATACGTAAGCATCAATATTTATCTATCAAATATAATCTATGTTATTTTGGAAATAAATGATAATTATATTTTATTCATGTATTGCTAAAAAAATTAAGATAACTACTTCTTAATCACAATTATTTTATTAGTATCATAAAAACTATTTTTTTCAGTATAATATACAAAGAAGCTAAAGATGATGAGTCATCAGGACGCGCAACTCCTATAGTAAATATGTATTCTCGTAATGGAAATCAAAACACAAATGGTTGCATCGTGGAAGACGTACTGCAACTTTTGCGTCATGTTTATGTTCTTGGATCATCCTCCAATAACATAAACGGCACCAAATCGATACACATGTCACATGATGAAAATATTGATCACAATTGGGTTCATCCAGATGATTTCACTTCAAAGAAAATAACAAATAAGATAGCTCAACAAATTCAAGATCCATTAGCTCTGGCGGCTGGAGCTCTTCCTACTTGGTGTGAGGAATTGGCAAGAAGTTGTCCATTTTTGCTTCCCTTCGAGACTCGCCGACTTTACTTTAGTTGTACAGCATTTGGGGCATCTAGATCCATCGTATGGCTTCAAACACAACGTGATGCGGTTTTAGAAAGGCAAAGGGCACCAGGACTTAGCCCCAGACGGGATGATGTTCATGAATTTAGGGTTGGTAGATTAAAACATGAACGAGTTAGTGTGCCAAGAGGTGAAAATTTATTAGACTGGGCAGAACAAGTGTTAAAGGTAGTGTATTCTTTAAAATAATCTGTCTTATTTTTCATCATATAACTATCATATTCATAAAAACAAGCTTTATACATAAGAAAAGTGTTCAACAGTTACTATAACAGCCTCAAATACTTTACGTATATCATGTGTTAAATATTATATTATAAATTATATGCACATCAATACACAATATTCAATACAAAAAATTTTCTAGGTACATGCAAGTCGTAAAAGTATTCTTGAAGTAGAGTTCGTCGGCGAAGAGGGTACAGGTTTAGGCCCTACGCTCGAATTTTTCGCTCTTGTCGCAGCCGAACTTCAACGTAAAGATTTAGGATTATGGTTATGTGACGATGAAGAGCATCGGATTGATACTGAAATTCAAACAGTGGTGGATGAAGCAAACGATCGTTCTAGAGCTGCCGGTTATTACGTCAGGCGATCCAGTGGGTTGTTTCCAGCACCTCTTCCTCAAAATTCCGAGGCCTGTGATCGATCCGTTCGATATTATTGGTTCCTGGGTGTTTTCTTAGCTAAAGTCTTACAAGACAACCGACTAGTCGATTTACCGCTTTCACGACCTTTCTTAAAACTCATGTGCCGAGGTGATATTACAAATAATGTTAATGAGCGAATTGGCTTAACGACTTCTAATGTCGCTACACAAGAAAGTATGTCATCAAGTATGGCTAGTAGCTTCATATCTGAGGAAGGCGAACAAGATGATAGGGTAAGTTCTTAATGACATTTATATTCTATTTTATAATGGTTAATTTTGTTTAATGTATAATCTTAAACATTTTTTACAATTTTTATACTCAGGTTGGTATCGATCTCGAACCTACACCTTGGTACGATGGTATTTTGGATATCAACGATCTTGCGCTCGTAGATCCAGTTAGAGGTGAATTTTTAAGGGAAATTCAGACTTTAGTTTCTAAGCGAGAACGAGCGATTTCAGAGGGACATTCTTCCTCTGCTGAAGATAGCTTTATCGGAGAAACGCTTTATATATCACATCCTTCAGGTACATCAGTACCGATTGAAGATTTAGCTTTATCGATGACTTATTCACCTAGTTCGAAAGTATTTAAATACGATCATATGGAGTTAAAGGAAGGAGGCATGGATGTTCCCATTACTATAGAGAATGCTAAGGAGTACACCGAATTAACGTTAAATTATTGTTTTGATCGCGGTATCGCTAGACAATTGGAAGCCTTTAGAACTGGTTTCTCCAAGGTATTTCCTATGGAAAAGTTGTATGCGTTTAGCCCTGAAGAAATACGTGCTATGCTTTGTGGCGAGCAAAACCCACAGTGGAGTAGAGACGATTTATTAAACTATACAGAGCCAAAATTGGGTTACACCAGGGAGAGGTAATCTATATAAATCATTAGTTTTCTTCATTAATGCTTGAAATAATTAATTGTAGAGTTGTAAAAACCTTTTTTTTCGTAATTAGTAAACATTTTTATAGTGTACTAAAGATATTAATTGAAATATACGTTTATTTTCAGTCCTGGTTTCCAGAGATTTATAAATGTTTTATTATCACTGACTGGCCCGGAACGAAAAGCTTTCTTGCAATTTGCCACTGGTTGTTCCGCGTTACCTCCTGGCGGATTGTGCAATTTACATCCAAGATTAACAGTTGTACGCAAAGTCGATGCTGGTTCCGGTGGTTATCCATCTGTTAACACTTGTGTACATTACTTAAAATTACCTGAGTATCCAACGGAAGAAATTCTCAAAGAAAGACTTCTTGCAGCTACTCGGGAACGGGGTTTCCATCTAAATTGAAATGTTTTTCATCAAACTTTATTATCATTTTCGATAATAATACAGTCTTGAATAATCGTTTTTGTATATCTACCAGAGATAATAGAAAGTAGTTATGAAAAAAGTTCGAGGCGAAGTTCGACTTGATGGTATGTTTATGTGCGAGTCACATTATGTGAAAAATAATAAAAGAAGGAAAAAGAATAATAAACTACGATGATTTCTCCTTATCGACAAGATTTGTGTGTATCGCATATCAATGTGCGTGAGGAGCCGTTTATAGCGATAAGCTATATAGTGGGTGATTTTTCTACGCTTGCGGGCAATGTAACCGTAAAACTCGTCCATACTACTACTTGTTAAACGACATAGGCGATTTTTGTAAAGTACCTTGACCAGCGTGACATACCTCTCCTACCTGCTGCTAATTCTATGCTTTCCTTTAACTATAGATTACAATACATTTATTACATGTTTTGGGCGAAACAAGGAAGGTATAACTTTAAGTAAATAGTTCGTACAATAAAAAAATGGTGTGATCAAAGCCAAGTAATTAAACATCACAAGATATTTATAATCACTACGATGTTACCAGACCAAGAATGCGTTTCAAGGCTCAAAGAATTGTTACACGAGTTTTACTAAGCATCCCTAACGAAATCAATATTACAATGAAAAAAAGTAAAAAAAACCTGATGAACGTGTGTTACAGTAAAAATTTTTCGGTAAAGCCAGAGCTATCTTAATAAAAGATAGCCTTGCTCCTTATCTTCTAAGCAATTTATAAAGATTACAAAATTGGGCCGATAAAAGTATGACACTTGCATCAGTAATAATAACATTTACTGTGTTAAAGGTGTGATGAAAAAAATTATACAAGTGTGTGAGAGAACGGAAGCGAATATTATATTGATACAACGTCGAATTGCAAAAAAATATAATTGCTATTGTCGACGATGTAAATTATTATTTTTATTATTAATATGATTATTAAATTACCATTGTTGTATCAATTTTTGGGGAAGAAAGAATAAATGAAATACTTTATCCACAAAAGCTATTAATTTTAATATAATGTGTTACTATTGTAATTAGTTTATATTAACGTGTATCTATAATTGGAAAATTAAAATTATATTCAATTAATTTTTGTTTGTAAAAAAATCCTAATATAAAATATAAATTGATTTATAAGTTTATGAAAAAATGTGTATATGCCAGTAGTTGAAAATTGCTGTAAAATTTTTTGAATAAAAATTATAGATCTTAACAAAAATACAAGTGGTTTTAATTGATTATTTATTGTACAATTTATAAAATAATGATGACAATTATAGCAAATCGAGGTTCAGAGAAAACGATTGTAAATAATTTAGAGTACCCAGTTTTTATTAATTTTTCTAAAATTTAGTATTTTCTGAGTTCCAAATATATTTGATTATCGATAAAATACCGTTGAATCCTTCAAATAACCAAGGTAAACACACAATATTCTAAATAATGTGCTTATCGATGCAACAATTTACAAACAATTAACGTTAGAGAATGAGAAATTTGATTCTCAATCACAGTACTTAGTTGTTCATTACTACAACGGTGCTTTTACATTTTAGATATTGTCTCACGTCCAATACAACTTTTACTGCCATCTAGTCACTGCTGAAGGACAGTATTTGCCTCTGCACGTTCTTCTTCTAATTCTTTGGCTGTTATATCTAATTTTTGCCTTGCAAAACTACTGATATTCAATCCCTAAACACAAAAAATGATGTTAATATAAATAATAAATTAACAACTTCTTAAGCTTTATTTAATTAATAAACCTACTTGAACAATTTTGTATTGTTTGTTCTGGATTGTCACTGGTAATGAGAATACAATATCTTTTGGAATTCCGTAACTTCCATCTGATACAACTCCCATGCTAACATATTTGTTAGGCTTTGTTCCAATCCACCAGTCGCGCATATGATCACCTGCAGCTTTTGCTGCCGACATAGCCGATGACATTGTTCGCGCTGCAATAACTGCAGCACCACGTTTCTGAATAGTTTCTACAAATACTTCGTTTAACCATTTTTCATCATTTATAGCTTCAGAAATAGGTTTAACTGTTCCATTCACTTCTACTGTAGCGTGAGCAGCATCCGGATATTGTGTAGAACTGTGATTACCCCAAATAATTACATTTTGTACTTTATCAACCTGTTGCATATAATAGTCAAATAAGTAATGTTTAATTAAAAATATCATTATCAAAAATATTATTAAAACAAAATATTCATCACCCCAACTCCCAAACGTGATGCTAATGCAGCTTGTGCTCTATTTTGGTCGAGTCTTGTCATAGCAGTAAAGTTCTCTTTTGGTATAGAAGGAGCATAATGAGAACAAATCAAAGCATTTGTGTTAGCTGGATTGCCTACAACTAAAACTTTGACATCTTTTTTTGCGAATTTATCTAAAGCTTCTCCTTGAACTTTAAAAATTTTAACATTAGCAGCAAGAAGATCCTTTCGTTCCATTCCTTGCTTACGTGGCATAGATCCTACCAAAAATGCAGCAGCAGCATCCTTAAATGCTGGTTCAGGATCATCGGTTGGTAGTACTTCTAAATTTCATAATATTAATTATGTAAACATATATTCACATATATATTTGGGAGTTTAAAATTAAGAAATTAAAAATTAACCTTTAAGAAGAGGAAGTGCCAAATCTTCAAGTTCCATGACAACACCCTTAAGGACACCCATCATAGGTGCAATATCGAGCAGTCTCAAATTAATAGGCTGTTCTGGACCAAAAACACTTCCAGCAGCTAATTGATATAACAACGAGTAGGCAATTTGCCCTGCTGCTCCAGTGACAACAACATTGATCGGTTCAGCCTTCAAATGAACAATATTTTAGAATATTATCCTATCATGAGTTTAATATTTAATATAATTTTATTACCAAAAATATATTTAGTTTTTATTTCAATAGAATTATCATTGTACAAACACATTGAAAAAAGTACTGTGTTTCATTACTCGACGTAAAAATTTTTTACCCCCAGTATATTTCTCAATAACTAGTATTATAAAAAATATTCACGGTATTTGCGCGATTACGCAACTGTGTACAAGTAGAGTCAACGTGAAATTTATTAAATAATCTCTATTGCACTTGTTAATCATCACGAAATACTGTACCACGCCTATATGTATTAATTGGTGATTTAAATTAAAGTACAAGCAATGATCCCGAATTAAAAAAAAAAGGTTTGAAACCATTCAAATTAAATAAAAATTTCAAAAAGTCGACATTTTACCTACACTTGTACGTAAACTTATCTTATAATCTTAAATGGTACTTAATATATCGGCAACTTGAAATAAAAATCTTGAATAACTTACCATTTTTGCGCGTTAAGAAAGTGTGTGCACGTTGCCCTTTTCGCTATTTCGAGTGCTGTAAAGTCTGATTTTCTAGCCTCTATGCTCAGCACTGGAAAAAGTTTCGCGAGCGAGTGGTACGATGGTAACCGATAGAGCACGTGAAGGTCAAAGAGATAATGCAACACATTCCCACGTTCCCACACATTCATAAACGTTTATGAATGTAGGTATGTGAATTCAATTCCAGTGACGTGTGTGTGTATGTAGACGGGCATAGATATAGAGAAGAGATGTATATATATGTATATAATCTGTGCGAACGCTACGAACGGGAGTCGGGACGGTCAGTAGGTATATACTTACTATATAAGTATTCATATATATACAAATGTAAACGTGGAACTTTGAATCTTGTCCAGTCAGTGTGGAAATTGACCTCATGTTATTTATATGTGTGTGTATTTATACTTGAAATCGTTCATCTACACAAATGCAATTATTACGAAATTAAATTATTAAACTATTAGTTACATGCATTTAGACATGTCATTAAAAAGAGGAAAGAAAATTAAATTATAATTTATAATTTTCATCTACTACAATCGTAAATTAATTGTATATGTATAATTATCAATGATACATATATAGATATAGATTATATAAAGTATAGGTATGCATTTTTCATTATTTTACATTAAGTAGGCATATTTTAGAATTATTAATATACGCGAACTAATTTCGCCTCGCAAGCAGTCTGCGTATTCGAATTTTAAGTGTTTTGGCACCGGGTTCACTAAAGTATTTTCATCACATAGGATTCTTAAAAAAGCGAAAGATCTTATTTTTTTTCTATTTTTTACGTCGAGATGTAGCGGTACGTATAGAGAGTATTTTTCTCTATTAATTATATATCCAAAAAAATGTTTTTTTGGAATGCGCGTAGGATAATTTTCATTTTGAAAAAGGAATAACTATCAACGGCATCGTGTATATGATGCGAACATATTGCAACGAGTGAAGAAATCAAGCAAACTGACCAAGACAATGCACCATTAGCACACAAATCCTATGTCGCCAAAATTTATTGAATTAAAGTATAAAATACCTCGTGCACGCTATTCGCCAGATTTAGCCTCCTCGTATTAGTATCTGATTTTAAACTTGAAAAAATGGCTCAGATTTTCGATGCAGAAATGAGTGATGGCTATTTTGAAAAGCAAGATAATTCTATTATAAAAAGGGTGTATATCGAACTTATTTGTTGAATATCAAAATTAATATTAGAGCTAAAAGGAGATTATGTTTTTTCCAACATTTTTGTGATTTATGTGTATCTATCAAAAGTTTAGGTGGAATCTCACGTGATTTATTCGGACTTTTGGAAAAATACTTTATTCTTTCTACTTTATGTTTGATCCCGTCCAAAAAGACTGTATTAAAGAATAAAGTATTTTTCCAAAAGTCCGAAAAAACAACACGTAGCTCTACATTTACTTTTTTGATATAAGAAATTCTGGAACCACCCTTGTAAATAATGAATTTTCTAAAAACGTAATAAGTCAATATTTAAACAAATGTTTTAAATTTATATTTATAATAAGTAGTTCAATCACTTTATTTTGCTACGGATGCTCGAGATAAGTTATATGTATTTGATAGGCAAAACTGATACTTAATCACTAAACAATTTATAGATATATATTTATGTCAATAATTCTTAACTATAAAATATATTTTATAGATTGTACGATCTGTTTCTATTTCAACAAACTTTAGATAATATCAAAGTAATAAAGCTTACATTTAATTAGCTGCATTTGTTGGTTGAAATATAATAATTATTATAATTATATATAAAAATTGAACTTTTTCAAGTGAATTGTAATATATAACTATACGGTAAAAGTAATAAAATTATTCAAACAATGTAAATTATTACTATTTCAATCGGCATCCCTTTCTTGAAGGGGTATGCCAGGTACTTGGGCATTCCCTTTGTGCCCTTAACAATGTAAATAGGAATACTCAATTTATTATTCGATACAAATTAAAGACAATACCATCATTTACGTACAAGTATACCTGAGACATCTCATAAACCGACCGCACTGCATTTCAAATAGCCCGGGGATTCTTGGAAAAGTCAATTATTGAACACCCCTGCTGAGTCCACCAACCAATCGTAAGTATATATATATAATAGGTATTGTTTCATCCAATCCTACTTACTTATTTCGATGACGTCACATTGTCAAAAGTGCGGGTAGGAGAGTAGGAGCAGTAGCGTCTTGCAACTTTGACGGCAACACACACACACATTGTGCGTACGGCTCTTGTCGTGAGAGGTTATGTTTTTTTGTTTATAAATATTAATTTATAAATATATATATATGTGTGTGTGTATATATTGGTTAGGTTAGGTGTTACTTATATTTAATTAAGTAGTTCTTTTAACTTATTGACATAAATGTACAAAATTAATTTGTAAATAAGCGTAACATCAATTTAATATTAAGATACAAGAAGGAAGAAAAAAATTGTGAATAAAAATGAGAATTGCAGTAGAAGGTTGTGCTCACGGCGAATTAGAAATAATTTACGATGCTATCATGGAAGCTGAAAAAGTTGATGGTAAAAAAGTGGATTTGCTAATTTGTTGTGGTGATTTTCAAGCTACTAGAAATTGGAGTGATTTGAGGTGCATGGCTGTACCTGATAAATACAAAGATATGGGTACATTTTACAAGTAAGATTGGGTTTATTTTTATTGCTTATTTTCTAATTTAACTTTTAAAAGAAGAACTTTAATTTTAATATATTTATTTATTATTTAGATATTATTCTCGAGAAAAAATAGCTCCAGTTCTTACTATTTTTATTGGTGGAAATCATGAAGCATCAAATTACCTTCAAGAGTTATCTTACGGTGGTTGGGTAGCTCCAAATATCTATTACTTAGGTTATGCCAGTGTTATAAATGTCGCTGGAATAAGAATAGCTGGTCTTTCTGGTATTTATAAAAATCATGATTTGTTGCGTGGTCATCACGAATATCCTCCTTATTCAGATAACACAATGAGGAGTGTTTACCATGTAAGGAATTTAGAAATATTTAGATTGAAACAGGTAATTTTTTCTATAATCTAGATTTTAGGATTAATTATTTACTGTAGTCAATTCATAATATTACTTTCTCTTTAAGATTTCTGGAAAATTAGATGTTTTTATCACTCACGACTGGCCGTGCGGAATTACAGAATATGGGAATGTAAATCTTTTAACGCGAAAGAAGCCATTTTTAAGGTAAATGTTTGATTATATATTTTAAGACAATTTTTTTTTCAATTATCTTAACTACTTTCTGTTTTCTAGAAATGATATTGAAAATGGTTGTCTTGGTAGTCCACCAGCAATGGAGTTGCTAAAACTTCATTATCCATCTCATTGGTTCGCTGCACATTTACATTGTAAATTTGTAGCGCTTGTACCAAAGGAAAATAGTACAAAAGTTACAAAATTCTTAGCTTTAGATAAATGTTTACCTAGGAGAAAATTTTTACAAATACTTGAAGTGGAACACGATGAAAGTTTACCAGTTAAAATATCGTATGATTTAGAATGGCTGACTATATTGTTCTTAACAAATCATTTGTTGAGTATTAAAAGTGGAATATGTTATATGCCTGGACCAAGTGGTCAAGGAAGATGGATATTTACTCCAACTGACGAAGAAAAAGAAAAAATAAATTATAAATTTGATTATGACTTAACTGTGCCATTGAATTTTATGGAAACAGTTGAACCTTACAAACCAGAGTCACCAAACAAACGTGTTAGTCAACCTCATTTAGTTGTAAATAATCAAACTACCGAATTTTGTAATAAACTAGGTATAGACGATCCCTTTGCTTTAATTAAATTATCAAATGGAATACTAGATGATAGTGCATCGACTAACAGTTCATATTCAACAAGCACAATATCACATAATATAGATTCCAGTGCTGATTTATCTTATTCCACTGAAGGTGATATTTCAAGTTCTTCTCTAAATCCAGCATCAAGTACTCCCATAAGGTTGCAAATGACACCTTTAAAGTTACCACCATCTAAAAATGATGGTACAATTTATCTGGATGATGATAGTATTAAAACTCCAAGTGAAGATTCAAAAAATTCAACAAAAAGTCCTAGGAGTTATGATGACATTAAAGATGCTGATGATGGACCTTCTATCGGTTAGTAAAATATATTTAATAAATAATTATCATAAGGTTAATGGAATTATTATATTAATAAATCAAATGTTTTTTTATCTCGATAGGTGTGAATTGTAAAAAGTTTAAACGGCGGAACCAATCAATATATACCGACACGGAATGTTCAACGTAGTCTTACGTTGCAATGCTAAATTAAAATATTTTGTTTTTATTGCAATCACATTGTATTGCAAAAAATGATATTAAATAAATTTTTTTAAATGTTGATTAAATTTTAATAGTAAATAATAAAAATTGTCTTAAAATTTTTATTTGTATCGATTTATTTAAGTCAAATATGTTTGACGACACTACTGTACATTAAATGAAATTAATTTTATACATAAAAGAAAATTACAAATAAATTTTTTTACAATAAAAACGTATGCTTTTTTATTTCTTTAAATGGCTGCGGATCTAATCTGAGACGCCAATCTTATAACTTTATAAATCATAAATTTTCCATAAACTAACGTACTGTATATATTTATTACATAAAGTTTGTGGCAATCTATAAATTTATATAATTTATATCCTGATATAAAAAATAATTCTGTAATTAAAATAAGGTTTAAATTTTTTTGAGACATTTTATTTAAAATTCATTGTATAATATTAGTATAAATTAAGATTAAAGCTACTATTTAACAGAGGCTGTATAAAACATCTTATCATTAATGGCACACTTAAATTATAGATTATAGGGCTTTATACAAGTAAAAAACGCAATTATTGCATACATACGAAAAATTATTCCACAATTTCGTAGAAAACAATTTTGTTAAAAAAGAATTATATGTATCTATTAAATAACAATTATTATTAGTTTGTTCCAATACAATACAATTTCGTATTAATAGTTTTCTAGTAAAATTTTCAATTTGAAATCTTGTAAAA
The DNA here is from genome assembly GCA_026168455.1 of Theocolax elegans. Lineage (NCBI taxonomy): Eukaryota > Metazoa > Arthropoda > Insecta > Hymenoptera > Cerocephalidae > Theocolax > Theocolax elegans. Next base: position 13,400,261 of record CM047425.1, on the reverse strand, counting down.
TCATTTTATACGAGACGGATGGTTTGTATATAAAATATGTTATATAAATATTATAAATTTTACCTTTATAAAAAAATGTTATAAAAAATTATTTTCCACTTTCTTGTTCGTTAGTTTTATGATATATATTCACGTATAAATAAGCAGAAAAAATATTTTATTAACAATCTTACGTTTCTATACAAAAATGAAGATATTAACGTCAAATCAATTTATATCATAAGTTGCCTTAATTTTTTAACGGCATGTAATTAAATAATGTAATCACTATACATTTAATTTAACGGAGAAAAAACTATTATTAAATTTTGGAATATTACAGAAGATGTAGTTAATAAAATGGATATTTCTTGAAATGAAATAAGTGAATTAGAAAAAATGTGGAATATTTAAATAATTAAATCAGTTACTTTTACAGTTACGTAAAATGATCGTTAAGATAATTATCGTACCTACTGGTAACGAATATATCGTCCTAATTGATTAATATTAACACTACGTCCTACATTTATTGGATTACAAGCATGGAGGGCATCTCCTCTGTAGCCATCATTACAAGTGCAAACAGCAATGTGCGATCTTGGTGCACAACTTGCATTGATTCCACATTCTCTGCCGGTGCATGGATTTTGACAAGTAAAGTTGATGCATGTACGATTATCCGGGCATTCGGAATCACTTATACATTCACCTCTTTGACAACTTTCAAGGGGATTTCCAATGTATCCATGAGGACAAGTACAGACAGGTCGTTTTCTACCTGTGTTATCATGACCTGGTTGACAATTAGCGTTCGCTCCGCAAGGACTTGGTGCGCACAGGTCCTCTGTAACATTTTAATAGTACACACACATATATTTTTTTGCGGTTTCCTTTTAAATATTAATTTAATTATTTATTTATTTTAATTTTTTTGTACGTTATTTACTTAAAAATTAAAAGCAACTGTATTTAACATGTGATTTCTATGGTCTTCAAGAAATACAAGTGTAGGAACTCTAAAAGTTACTAACAATTAATAAAGGGTTCACCAGAGACAATTATCAGTACCAAGAAAAATATGGAAATTTATATTGTATACCAGAAAATTCGTTCAGTTTCAGATCTATAATAAGTATCAGATTTAATTGCGTTTTAATGGCCCTTGGAACCTATAAAATTATTTCACGAAACATCAATTACAATTCATTTATAACTTATTGTATTCCAAACCAAACCCATTTAACTCTCTTTTACACTATTCGTAATATAACGATAGAATTTACGTTCTCTTTTATTCATTTCCTCCGAATGATTGAAACGTATACTCTGCAATTTACGTAATTATTTATACGCATCTAACTTTTTCTGTTGTGATTTAAAGGAAATTTTTTTTATGTCCCCGAAAAAATCTATATTATCTTAAAAAAAATAATTTTTTTAATATTAAAAAAAAGTTTTGTTCTTCAATTCTAATATTTTAAAGAAAATTGTAAAAAGAAAAGCAGAATACATATAAATATTAATAAAAATTACCATCTGTGAATGGTCTGCAGTAAGTGAATGGATCGCCAGTCCTATCCTTGGGACAACTACAAACTGGCGTGATGTTTTTAAGTACACAATTGGCATAAGTGCCGCAAGCGCTCTCACACGGATCAACACATTTTTGGTAATGACAGGCTGGTTTTGATGCTGGACAATCTGAATGATAAGTGCACTCAGGGTCGACAGGATATCAACGGATTACCCAAGTAATTCTATTAAAAAGCAACAGGGAAAATATAAATTATATAATTATATATTTTTTTTCAAATAGATCAATCGTTCGGTGATAAATAATAATACATACGAAAAAAAAAATCCGATCTTTATATAACAAGTCTTTTTTAATTCAAAATTACTTTTTGTTCAGAAAGATCGTAAAATTATATTTAGTAATATTACAACGAATTTAGAAATTTATATTTGCTCATTGAGCAAACGCATGGATAGCGAAACAATTAGATAATCAATATAATACACTTTTATTTCTCGAGAGATCTACTTCGAGTACATATATATAAGTCATTTAGATGTCCTCAATAAATATGTACAACACTTTCACCTTGAAGTGATTAGACGAATCATTGTTTAATTATGTGCAATAGATTCTCATTATTTATATATCGTTCTTTATATTTATTCTATATACTTCTTATTTGATTATTGTGCATTAATAATAACATTAAACAATTAAATAAACAATAAATTTAAAGAGCACAATTATGATCCGAAAATAAAAACGTTCTTTATTCTTTATGATATAAAGTTTATTTTAAAAAATGTAGTATTTAAAAAAGTGTGTATATCTGTATATAATAATATTTGAATAACGATATTTAATTATTAAAAATAATGATAAATTAAGATCAAAATATTGTTTTTGATTTTTCAAACTAAGTCAGGCCATATACAAATAAGTTTTTTACTGTTTCCTTGCGTTTTAATTAATCCTTTGTATTTACAGAGGTGAGGATGTTTTAATAAAATTAAATATTTTGCGTAAACTCACCCGATTAGTTATTAATACGTTAATGATATCTCATTGTTCTTTTTCCAACGAAACGATTAAAGTTACCATATAAAAATTAAGTGATAGTAAAGAATAATAGAGTACCTTTGGGCAAGAACACTTGGCACGATGATTGACAACTTCACATTCAGCATTTTCACCACATTGAGTAGTACATGGATTTTCACACCTGAAATTAGACGAACACGTAAGATGTTGAGGGCAATCTGTATCGCTTTCACACTCGTGACGGCAACCCTCAAGAGGTCGTCCACGAAATCCTGGCAAACAGCTACAAGTGGCTACTCCATTAATTACTTCACATTTCGTATTAACTCCACAGGGATTGTGTTCTTTGCACGGTGCCTCTGAAATTTTATATACATTTTGCATATAACAATAATAATAATAAGACGAACAATGTAATTAATTAAATTGATATCCTTTTTGAACATATACATATACATATATATATATAATACACTCACGTGGATCGTAAATGCAATTTTTAAATGGATCACCAGTGTGATCGGGAGGGCATGTGCAAATGAGGACGTGATTTTTCGTTTGACAAAGCGCGTTTGTTCCGCACGAGTAACTGCAAGGCGTCGATGCATTTGTTCGACGAACAAATTCTGCTACCCGGACAATCTTCGTTTACTGCAAAACAAAAATGTACGGTATACATGCAATTAAATAAATCTAATTGTTTCTTTGAAACGAAAAGGATACAGATATATTTAAATATTTTTAAACGTGTAAAACTCGTATAGATTCGTTCAGTTTAAAATAATTTGAATATATATAGGTAATAAAATAAAAATTTAGTAACAGAGAGCTGTAAAATATATATAAATTAGTTATGCATACTCACTTAAACACTCGACTCGTTCGCATCTTCGAAGAGGATCACCCATATGTAAATTAAGGCAAGAACAGACTGGTCGACCCTCGCTGACCGTACACCTCGCGTTAACTCCGCAAGTATTGCTATCGCAGCCAGCTCCTATATATATATATATATATCGCATAATATAATGTAATAAGATATTTATACACTTTTTGTCTATATCAATTTATATTTACTTTCCTACTCCAAATAATCAGACATTTTTTGTATACAACCGAAATTACACGAAAAGGTAATTTTAGAAAATTAATACATATTTTTCATATTTTGTATTATGACGTATTGTAAACGTAAAACTTAAATGATTAAATTAATTAAAAAATTTAAATACGTTTCCTATATAAATTAATCCAATGTTTTCCTATAATAATGTTTTGTAACAATTGCAGCACAGCATTTACGTGTATACGTAATTATGGTTAATAAGGTGAATTCAATTTCCAATACTGTTCCTGCTATATAGTAATATCCTGCAATTCTGAAACCTAAATTGTATCTACATCTTTGAGAATACGGATCATATAAAAAATTACCATTTTTTACGATTTGACTTACGTAAATATACATATAATGCAATTATTCGATAAGATACGAGTTGAAATTGATAATTATGGGATAAAAAGAATAATAATTAATTGAATACATACATATATACACATATATATACGTTTACTTTTTAGGCTTTACTGATGTATACTAATTTGCTTATTCGTTATTGTTTTCTCTATATGATTTGACTAATTGAAATTTATGTTTTGTTTTTAATTTTGCATAATTTATGTATAGTTATGTAATCGTTGTGCATAATTATTTTCCTTTTACGTTTTTCATCATTGTTTACGTGTTTATGGGAATAAGTCTATTTTTAAAAAATTTATTTTAGTAAATATAGTAGTGCAATGTGGTAGTGTATATATATAATTTAAACGATATTTCTTCAATTGTGCATATTAAGTAGAAAAGAAAAGTTAAGACGTTGTTTACGTATTTTTTTAATTTACAAAAATTTGTAATTCTATTGATCACTTACCCCTAATTGGATAATCTATTCGATACTGCATCGCGGTCGCCGAAGCGACGAGCATCGAGGCGATCAGAACTGCCGTCTTCATCGCTTTCATATTCGCATCTACTTTTGTAAATGTATATTACCAGTTTCTTCGTATTCTTATTTAATACGATCTTGAGGAAAACGAATTCTTGTATTAGTCGTATTACACCGCAATCTATAATTTAGCAGATGGGCAACATTAATATTCAATTCATAATCAATTTTTTTTTCTTCCCAAGGATAACGAAAATTATAATTCAATAATGACTATATTTTTATTACTTTATACACGTATATGACGAGTATATCTCTATAAAGGGTTATATTTCTTGTTTCATCAAATTCTAATGTACGTTTTACGATGCATTCGTTAATTAAAAATTTTAATTTTTTTGGTCATCACATCTATTTTTACCTGTACGTAATATTCCAAAGATTTTGTATGCAAAAAATTATGATAAAATGTCTTGTATATATACATATGAAATTCTATTAAATTACTACAAATTATTAATATTAATTATAATTGCACCTATATAATAATATTTTGACTTAAAATTATTATTTGAACAAATAATACTTTTACGTTTTCACACGCATTCGGCAATAATACATTAATTATAGTAAATGTATTAAAAAAATAATAGTCAATCTCCTAAAATAGGTAAAAAAAATATTTCCTCGTGTAGCACACGCACAGAAAATGTTAAATAAGCCTAAAAATGTATGGGTAAGGTACTCACACTCGGTGTATATGTATCTGTATGTCACTATAAGACGCGATCCACGAAGGATCGGATCGCAAAGTGGACTGACGCGAATCTCGTCAAGATGTATTTAAGAATTGAATTTAAACTGCGGGTCTTTCCGTATCGCTCTCCCACCTATTCTCGATCTCGATCTACCCACGGATTTTCCATCACCACCAAATCTTTTTTAGCTATATACCTATAACTATACTATATTCGTCTGGCCCTGATGTGTACGCGCAAATATATACATAATATTCGTTGTGCTTCATTGTTTTCTTCATATACACACATCGCACACACACATAGGTATATATAAGATCTTTCGATGAAAATCTCATGTTTTATTAAACCTGATGGTGATATATTATTGTTGACTTTTGATCGAATAAACATGATTACTGTCAATCACATTTTTCCGTGAGTTTGTCATTTTTAATAATGGACCGTGAATAGTTTTGTTTTGATATATGTCGCGGTGCTGCGTGTCACGAATCAATTTCGTTCTTCTTATTTTTCGTTCATTTTTGTGGTTTATGAAATTTATAAATCATTTTTTATATATAGATTCCGGTGAATATACTTTATATAATACTCAAAGTTTTCTTTTATAAATCGGAAAATATTATCTTTATAAACAATATCGATTATCTTAATTATGTTTATTCTTCTATATACACTTTGTACATATATTTTTAAAAATTTTTAGCCAAACGTTACGTTTTAATTAATTGTTTGAAATTTCATGACTTACAAACAATCAGGTGTTTAAACGATTTTTTGAGTATTTTTATTACAGTATTGATATAATTTTTGGAAACTTTTTTGCAAAATGTTTGATGCGATAGTATAAGATATATATCACGCGCTGTCTCGACTTGTTAAGTAGCTCATCACAACTTTACATATTTGAGTTTATCGGAACTATCTGAACTTTATAAAGTATTCGAATGATACGAATAAACCAGTGACTGTGCTTAAATATCTGGAGATTCGAAAATCTTGTAGAATCTCTTGAAATCTGAGTGAAATAATTAATTTCATGAATGTATGATCAAATTCTAGATATCATATAATAGACATAAATATATGCGTTGTTTCCTTAAAGCTTCTTTTTTTAAATATTGTTACTTATGTATAATTCTCCAGATACATTTTTAATATTGTAATTAATATTAATGGACATATATTAACAAAAAGCTAAATCATGACATACCTACGTAAAAATAAAACGTACGTGTCACCAAACTGCTATATTAAAACCGTTCATTGTGTGCAAATAAATCTTTCGGATTAAAATAAAACTACAGAGTCAAAAATTATATTTACCAACACTATGTGTGCCGTATACAACGTAATTTTCTATCTGATTTTAAATTCTAATAATATATTCATAAAAAAAAAGTCACGGAATATATAATATAAGGTATAGACGAATGACGCGACTTAACGCACGCATCTTAAAAAAAAAAGTTTAGCCGTATCATTCAAGATTTTGTGGTTCACACATATATATATATACATAAATCAGTTTTTGTCAATTTTAATGATATACAATCGAGTTAATGCAAAAGTAATATATATATATTAAACGTGAACTACAGGAGAATACGAATTTTGGTTTACTCTAGTTGATCAGGCATAAATCGTACGGTTACGGCATTGATGAGATCATGAATATTTTAAAATTGCGAAAGAGTATGTTTTTCTGTATACTTTAAGGTCGGAGTTGAGGTCGTACGTAATATGGCATTCGTACTTCTATATTGGGAACTTCCAACCTGATACATCTGAATAAGGACGCAACTTTTCACACACACGCGCACTCTCTCTCTCTCTCTCTCTCTTCTCACACACACACACACACACATATTCGTTCGAAATAAAACGGAAATATATATAAGTTTTTACTATTTTACGTCATCATGGTCTACGTTGATCAATCTATTCTTACAATAACTCGACTAATATTTATTTGTATACTTGTAAAAGAAAGGTTTTTATGTTACTTGTTTACGACATAGCTGTTAAATATACCTGGAAACTCTAAAGGGTTTTAATAATAAAAAGACAGTATTTAATTGATTCTGTGCCTTTTAATACTACGATATAAAAAAGCATTTATATTTTTCTGTTCTGTTATTTTTCTTTTTTATAAAATAATAAATTTTACAAAATAATAATAAAATCATAATGTTGTGCTTTAGACAATCGTACATGTCACAAATGTAACAAATTGAAATTTCATTTTTTTAAACATATAACATAGATTATTATTATTATTTCATTATTATTCAAGCACGTACGCGGAGAAAAAACTTTCAAATATTTTTAAACTTACACGTATATAATATCGTAAATTATAAATAAATTAAATGCAATATTTTAGTAAATGCTTAGATATAAGAAAAAGTATAGTTTTACTCAAGATTATATACAATTGGTGAAACAAAAATTTATAAATGGTTATGTAATCTATTTGTATAACCGTTATATATTTATTTGTATATGTATGCAAAATAAATAAAATATTTAATAACTTGCTTGTATAATAATATTCGTTCGTCCATTATGAAAAATTAGAGTAAATATCTCACTTATTCTATAATATAAACAAATCGCGTGTTACTTTTTCTCCGTATACTATAATTTTAAAATATATCTTAATTCTAAGTACAAGTTACATTCTGACATAGTTATTCATCTATGCTGCAGCAAACACAATGTATTTCTGTACATATTAATTTCTTTTTTTGTCAATTATTTTTTTTCTTTGTCATTAAATAGAAAATCAAATATTTAAAATTAAAAATAATTAAAACATTTTTATATCTTAACGGGACAGTGTTAATTCTATAAAAAGCATTCGAGATAACTTTTTATCAATAGGGATTTCTTAGTGCTCATTAGAGTTTCTCGATTTGACATTCTTTTGGTTCGTTTTGTTATTATTTTCTGAGAACTTTAAAAATTCTTCAAATGCTTCTGCAATCATGTCGTCTTCTTCGTTATTTTCCCATGGTTCTTGAGACCTGAAACCAAATATTATTTGTTATAATAATTTGCAATAAACTTACTGTGTAAGTAATTAATATTTTTACTAATTTAAATAATTATATGAATAGAATTATTACTAACGTGATTTCAGCTTCGCCCAAATCCTCCAAAAATCTACTTTCTTCATCTGTTATAACTTTACCATCAGGTCCATAAAATATTGGCTCATCAGCTACTTGTGAACTTGAAGATTGTTTATTTTCTATGTGTAATGGTGCATGAGATGAAATTACACCCCAATTTCCACTTCTTAATTCACTGACACTGTTTACCATTCTACCAACATGTGAATCTACTCTACCTTGAATGACTAGATCAGAAAGTGTACGCATCACTTGTTCCATTTCTGTTCGATTACCGCTGTTGTCTCTCTCTAAAGTTTGGCCTGCCAACTGAAATGATTTTATAAATAATTATAAATAATTTATTAATAATTTTTTGAATGGATACACATAATTGAAATAATTTTTTAGATTTATTGAAGATATTTACCTTTAAAGCTTGACATATATTTTTAGCTGAACTAGAGGCTGGATTCTGCAAGACAGTGTTTATTAACTGAATTAAAAGTTTTCCTAATTCTGAAGCTGGTGCAGGTTCCATTTGAGTAACTAACTCAGCCAAGAAAAATATTAAGCCATGACATTTTTTTTCAACATCATCTGTATGTTTGGCAATTGGTCGCCAGGTTTCAGCTTGCTCTTCAGTCTTTTGTTTACACCTATAAAGTACATTGATTTAAATAATTCAATGCTTTTTACTTTTGTCTTAAAATTGACACATGTATTTATACTCACTGGTTTATTAACGTTTCCCTGAAAGTTGATGTAGGTTTATTTCCTGTAAGTGCTACAGTATCCAGGTGCGTGCATAATCTTGCACCACTATATCGGAAATTTCCTTCATTTATTGACTGTTACAAATATAATAATAAATTTAATTTTTTGTTATATATTTTATTTCCAGATTATTTTAAATGTATAAGTAAATCTTACCTGTTGAATTATCATAGAAAAGATTTCCTGACATTGTTCTGCTTTGTCAAGGAATGGACTAACGGTGTCAACCAGAGGGGCAACTAAGGAATCAAATTTCCCAGGGTTTAACGTTAAAGTTCTCATGGCACTTTCTAATTGCAATAAACAAGTTGCAAGATCCATGGATTGTCCACCATCCTAAATTAATGCATTACAAATCATACATACAGTATTGCTCAGTTAAATTATTTTGGTTATAATCTAAAATTACATACAAAACTTTTATCAATGGAGTCTGTGGAACCTCCATCAAATTGACCACAATCTTGAATAATGGGATACTGATTATACTGTTGGTATGAACCTTGATACCCTGCATCTGAATATTGTTGTTGCTGTTGTTGTTGCTGTTGTTGTTGCTGCTGATAGTGTTGAGGAGGACCACCTTGTTGCCAGTTATATTGTTGTCTTTGAAGCATGGCTTGTTGAACATTTTGAGCTTGCCTTGCAAGTTGTAAACGATCTTGTACAGACCCTCGAGGCATAGGTCCTGAATGACTTTGCGCTGACTGCAATAGTATTAATAATTATAATTTTCTGAATAAATTAAGAATAAAATTATATAAATATTGTTATTGAATATTTACTGGTGCAAAAGACTTAGGAACAAATTCAGCAGCATCAGCAGACAGCACAGAATTTTTAACAATATCACTGACGCCTCCTGTAAGATTTGTATTTTCATTTTTAACAATACATTATAAGTTATATAAAAGTATAACATTAGATAATTATAAAGAAAGATAATGCATTAAATTAGCTATCTTTGGAATTAATTTATACTATTTTATTGAAATACATTCTTTAATGTTTTTTTCATTTTCTACAGAAATTTAGAGCTTTTATTGTAATTCACTAATTCTATTAATTGACATGGTTTTCTATTTTTTTATTAAATTATATATTAATTTATTTATTTAACAATTTGCAGATGTCATAACTATATTAATCAATTAAAATGTTAATAAATTCTATTATTGTTAATTAAACTGCAATATATACATATACATAACTATTAAAATATATGCATATGGTAAACAACATTAAATAAATGTTATAAAGTTACATATTTTGTATTAACATGTGACCAAAGAATAATTTCAAGTAAAACAGTATGTTGCAAATAAGATTTCAATAACAAAAAAGCATAATAATATTCAAACTTTAAAACAATTGAATCTTATAATTCATAAATCCAAAAGCATATAGATAGAGTATCCGCATAATTTGTTCGTCTTAATAATGACCATATAATAATAAATGCAACTTAATCAAATTATTTATGGGTAGCACATTATAAAATTGATAAATAAACAATATGAAAAATCCTAATGACAAATGATATTTGTGCAAGAGTATATAATGGAAATGTATAAACAGGTGTGTATTCACACACATACCTGCAGGTTGATGTGGTCTACGAAGTGGTTCATGTTCAGTACAACGTAGACCACGTCCACGTCCTCTACTGATCCACCTTTCACCATCACCATCTCCACTTGATTCCGCGTGATGTTCCATTGCCAGGAAGTCGATTCGGAGTAATAGGTTTAAAGCTTCTCCGTCGCACTTTGACAATTTAGGTTAAGCGGCACCAAGACTTTGCGTTACGGGGGGTTCGTCGAACCGCCGACATAGGTCAAAACACTGACTATAAAAATACGGAATATATCCTTGACGATGTCGAGAAACCTGTATGTTTAATTTATTGTTTTCTTTGCAACGCGGCGTCGATATGCAATCTTGCGAGGTTCGCGACTGCGTGTGTGTGCCGCCAAATCGCGTATTCAACCCTTTCAGTTTACATGACTATAGATATACGTGTTATATATATATATATATATATATATATACACAGGTGCAGTGTACTGTGCGTGCGTATATAGGTAATAATAATCCTTATATATATGCAAGTGTGGATTAATTGTAATATTAATTTGTCACTTATTATTTCAATAGTTTTGAAATTATCTAAATGTAAAGTTACCTTTACATTTATGTTTAAATATTTAATAAATAGAACAAAAAATTGCTTTGTTTAATAAGAAAAAGATTTGTTTCGAGTGATAAATTTAAAGAATATCTTATCGTGTATGAAACTGAGTGATTTGATTTGACAATTATACCAGATGGCAGAAAGTAAGGTAGTTCAAAAAGTTGCGCGTCCCAAATAGCGGGACCTGCATTATCGATCTAAATATCCGGAATACGAGGTAAATGGAACAGGCCCGCTTTTGATCGCCGCCCATGCTCATGTAACGTAAAGTAACACTATATAACATCTCTAGCACTCTATATACTACTCTCTGGAACATATAGGATATACATCTAGTCTGGTTGACACAAACACTCATTGACAGTGATGCTGCGTAATGTCGGAATTTCCCGAGTTTTTCGCATCGTAGACTCGGTGACAGTTGTTCCTAACAAAATGACGTGCAACATAAAGTTTTACGAATTTATTAATTCCTGAAAAAAAGCACATTGTTTCCAAAGTTTTATTGGAGCAATGATTTTTTCGTTTGCCAAAAAAAAACAAGTATTTAACTATCATAGATTTGCCAAAATATTACAACTGAATATAGACTCCGAATAATGATACAAAGGAGTCATGTCAAAGGGACTTTGTTTCCCTTGGGTGCATTGATGAGTCATCAGTGACTAGTTTGTGGATATTGATAAGGTGGCTTTAAGAGGATTTTTATAGAGATGCTGGAAGTTGGTCTCAGAGTTGTCAGAGGTGGCGATTGGAAATGGGCTGATCAAGACGGTGGCGAAGGTCATGCTGGTACAGTCGTTGAAATTGGTAGACCACCCAGTGCAGCTAATACAGCCTCTAATACTAATCATGCTGATAAAACTCCTGATAAAACTGTCATAGTACAATGGGACCATGGCTCCAGAAGCAATTATCGCATTGGCTATCAAGATGCTTACGACTTGATGGTTTTCGACAATGCTGCAGCAGGAGTCAAGCATTCAAATATCATCTGTGATGGCTGCAAAACACATGGTATTATTGGTATACGATGGAAATGTTCAAAGTGTTTTGATTACGATTTATGTACTCAGTGCTACATGTCTGATGTACATGATTTGACCCATCCTTTTCAACGATTTTTTACATCTAACTCAGTAGGGTAAGTTTAAATAATTATAACTACTTTATTTTTGCACATTTTATAATGATTGTATTTTTACAATTTACTTTAAATTTTTTTTTCTGTATGCTAATTGGTCTATGACTCATCAAACTTTCTAAGTAAATTAATAATGTTTTTAGAATACAATTATCAATTAGAGAAAATTGTACAAAAGTAGCTTTAAAAGGAATCTTCATTGGAGCCAAAGTTATGCGTGGTCCAGATTGGGAATGGGGAAATCAAGACGGTGGTAGAGGGAAAACTGGGAGAGTTATCGACATACGTGGTTGGGATAATGAAAGTAGTCGATCAGTAGCCACAGTTACTTGGGCCTCCGGAAGCACTAATGTTTACCGCTTAGGTTATAAAGGTTGTGTGGATCTGTGTTATATTGAAGAAGCTAGTTTTGGTACTTATTACAAAGAACATTTACCTCTTTTGGGAAAATCAACTTCCATGGCACCAGCGTATGATAATGCCTCTCCAAGTGCTCCAAATGTTTCAAATCCTCCTAGTCCTAGTCATACAACTTTTGTAGTTGGAGATAAGGTAAAAGTTCTAACAGACATAGATACTTTAAAAGGAATGCAATCTGGTCATGGTGGATGGAATCCACGAATGGCTGATTATATTGGAAAAGTATGAAAAGACTATTTATTATTTATAAACTATTTATTAATTATCTAGCTATAATAACTTTTCTAAAATATGTTAATTTATTCAGATCGGTATGGTACATAGAATTACGGACAAAGGTGATATTCGTGTTCAATATGAAGGGTGCAATAATAGATGGACTTTTCATCCAGGAGCATTAACAAAAATAATTAGTAAAGAAACTTTTGCTCTTGGTGATATAGTTAGGGTAAAATCAGATGCAAATGCAGTAAAACATTATCAAAGAGGTCATGGAGAATGGATAGATGTAATGAGAGTTGTAAGTTCAAATAATAAAAAATTAAATTATAACTGACAATAAAATTTTTTTAATTTTCGAACTGTTTATATAAAACATATTTTAAATCTTCTTAGGCTTTGGGCAAAACAGGGAAAGTAATAAAAATATATTCTGATGGAGATATGCGAGTTCAATTAGGTGGTCACACTTGGACTTTTAATCCCCTCAGTGTTACTTTAGTTCCACCTGGCTCGGAAGCTGCAAATTCTTTCACAGAAGCAAATAAAGGTAAATTAATTTATATCATCTTATAAATATAAATTTATAAATTTCTCTTTAAAATTTCTAATTATACGACAGTAAGCGAAACTTTAGTAATAAATATTGATGTTCCAGGTCAGGAAAATACTGATATAGAGGTAGAAAAATTGTTACGGGACGCAGCAAGGGGTAAAGCGGGTATTCCTGCTGTGAAAGAGTTCCTTCGAAAATATCCAAACAGAGTCGATGCTCGAGGTGGTCCTGGGGGTGGTAGGAAAACGTGTTTACAAGTCGCTGCTCATCAGGGTCAACGAGAATTATGCGCTCTATTGTTGGACGCTGGTGCTTCGTTATTTGCAGTTGACGAAGATGGTGACACACCTCTCCATTATGCAGCATTTGGGTAAATATTCATGTTGCTTTTTCTATAGGTATTTCTATAAATTATACATATTCATTAGAAAACAAATATTATTTCAATATATTTGTTTTATTATTACAATAAAAATTTAATAAACGTGACTTCTAAAACATATTTTTTGTAATAATCAATAAAAATATTTTTGTTTCGTTGGATACTTTCGTTTTGCAGTTCAATAATCTATTATGTAATTAATTACAGTAATCAACCAGAAATAATAGAATTACTCCTAGCGCGTGGTGCGGCGATCGATGCGGTGAACAACGGTAAATGCAGTGCTCTTCACGTAGCAGTCAATAAGCAACATTCGGAGTGTGTAAAAAATCTTCTCCGACACGGTTGTAATGTCAATTTACAAGATTCTTATGGAGATACGACTTTACACGATGCAATTGGTAAAGATGCATTAGATATTGTCGATGCTCTTTGCTCTTGCGAACAATTAGACTTTACTTTGCGAAATAAACGTGGATTCAACGTTTTACATCATGCGGCGCTTAAAGGAAACTCCCAGTAAGTGTAATTGTTTATTACATATAGAAGAAATGATAATTCTTTTTTTTTTAATTACATAATTTATACTTAATTTATAAATTATAGAATACCTATTATATTATAATAAAAAACTTTCTTTTATTATTTTCCTTATATATAATATTTATTTTCTTTATATAAGTTAAAATAACACTAATAACAATAATCTTTGTTTAATAAGTGCAACACAACGACTCGTAGTCCGAGCCCGTCAATTAGTCGATGTAAAAAAAGAGGATGGATTCGCAGCACTGCATCTTGCGGCACTGAATGGACATCGCGAGGTCGCGGCTACATTGCTTTCACCTTCTGGCGGTCGAGCGAGAATTGACTTGCAGAACAATCGTCGACAAACACCATTGCATTTGGCGACTTCTCAGGGTCACTGGAGTTTAGTTGAACTTTTGGTGAATAACAACGCTGACCTCGCTAGTACAGATGAAGATGGAGATACGCCTCTTCATATTGCTATAGCTAAAAGTCGCTATCAAACATTAAATGCTTTACCAACCGATGCTGGAAGAGATTCACCTGCTTTATATACGGTATGATTTATTCAAATCCATAACATTAAGAATTATTTGAAGTGAAAGAAAGCTTTCTCTTACGTATTATTGATATATTTAAAAATTTACAAACAAATTTGTTGAGACAAAATGTTTTTATCGTAATTGTGTTGTAACAATTAATAATTCAATTTTTATTTAAAAAAAGCAAACATTATATAATAAACTAAATTTTGACATATTTAAATGAAATTTGATATCAAGACGATAACAAGAACTCTTATTAACTTTTTAACAGATATATCAAGAATTATCCAGGCAAGGTGCAAAAACAGAGTTGACCTTAGCCTGTTTTTTGATTAACAACGACGCAACTGGTACAATTCTCGAACATGCAAAAAATACCAAAGGAAAAACACCCCTTGATCTTCTTCTAGCAGACTCCGAAATATCATCTTGCGCCGATGTTGTCAAATCCTATCAAGAGCAGCGTCGAGTACAAAGTGGTAGATTAGCTTCAGGTAGTTCGGAACCCCCGATTTACCAGATAGAGACAATTTCTAACAGTGACGAGGTACTTAGAAAACCTCCTGGTGAATGTAGTAATTGTCGAAGGCATTTGGGTGAACAAAATCGACTCGGGCCAAGTGGTAGCGTTGGATATACCAATTGTGAGCAATGTAGCTGTAATTATGGTAAGTTCAAAATAAGTATGTTTACAAAATTCATGATCCTTTAATATTGATTTATCTAAATTTATGTTTACGATATTAAAAACTGTTACTTATAAAATTAATAATTTAAATAAGGATAATAATAAATTAAATAAGGATTAAAATTAAATACTTTTAATTTAACTGTATTATTAAAATAATAGAATATTTTATAATGTAGAATAGTTTACAAATCATTAAGTCAAAACTTTCTCTTAATTCTTTAGATTCCCAAATAAATAGAGACGATTTAGAAAAGAACGTTGAGCGAGAGCTTTCTAAAAACGGCTTTTCTGATAAAAATAAGGACGACAAATCGGATAGAGAAAAGGACAAGGATTTAGAACGATTAAGATATTTGGAAACACGAATCGCGGATCTCGAAGAAGCAAACATGTGTAGTATTTGTATGGAACGAAGGCGAAACGTCGCTTTCCTCTGTGGTCATGGCGCTTGTGAACATTGTGCAGCTCCGTTAAAAACGTGCCACATGTGTCGCCAGACCATTACCAAAAAAATCAATTTATATTAGGAAGGATATTTGCAAGAATTAAAAACTCCGAGTTTTTATTTATTGAATACTGTCAGTTTTTATTTCTTAAACTAGCTTTTAAAAACGATGCAATTACAGTAGTCAATGAATAAAAACTATCAAGTATATATCAGTGACTTTTTTTTAACAACCAAACCGACGTTTTTCGCCGGTATGCTTCGTACCCCATAAAACTGCCAAAACGAAAAAATTTTGTATTTCAATTGTTACACTGAAAAGTCTGAAGAATTTTTCACCGTGTCTGTGTACCATATCGTGCCATAACAAATTTAGAAAAAAATTTTTAATAATCGAGGAACGTTTTACAGGCGCCGTTTTGTCACCCGTCCATTTTTTCGCGCCCGTTCAGCCTTTAAATATTTGACCTCTATTTATACAGTTAGGTGATTTTTTTAATCATTTTAATTGACCTTTGTGTCGCTTGCCTTGATGTTGTTCGTATGTCTAATTCTTTGACTATTCGGTATCATATTCTTCCCAAATTATTTAAAGTCTGTGAGAGAAAGAATGTGAGAGAGAGATAGAGAGAGAGAGAGAGAGAGAGAGAGAGAGAAAATGAGTTGTGTGTTACTAAAATGCGTGTATAATTTTCTAATATGTTCTTTATTAAATTTTTATACGTAATGTACCGTTTCTCATTATTTTACATAATTTGTAAATATTTTTTTTATCTCAAATTAACTTTTAGTTACATTTTAATGTGACGTCACTTAAGATTTTTATAGTATCAGGGATAACTATTATTTATGTGTATTATTGGTTTTTAAAAAACTTCTTTTTCGGACCGTATTGTGTATTAAACGAGAGTAATTAAGACTTTTTATACGGTTCGTTTTCGTGCAATTCTACTGGTTTATCGACCGCTATATGTATTTTAAAGACAAATTACAACGTTAAGCCAATCGCCTTAATAATTTGTACATTTACCCAATACCATATTGTTTTTTTAATGCATACGAAACCGCGGGATCATCCCTTATCTTTTCTTTTTTATCGTTACTTTTCTCTCGTTTTTTTATAATAATAATGGTATTGTCATTAAGTCTGTACTGCGTGTACTACCGGAATGAATTAGGATAAATAAAGTAAAATTGTAATGGCGCAATTTCAATCAGCGATAAGTTTTTACAATTGTATATGTAACATAAGTGGTAATTTAAATAAATTGAATTCAATCAATTGTTTTCTATGTATATCAATTTCATTGAACTTCTTTCAATTATGCAGTGACAATTACCTAAATAGAAGAGGACAAAAATAGAATATAATTAAAGAATGAAAGTAAAATATAACGTTCAAGAGATCACTCGTAAACTAATTTCATCTAACGCAGTAATTAGAACGATAATAGTAACAACAATGATAACACAAGCACACAACATGTAACTCGATGGTTACGACTCACGTAACGGCCAAGATTACGTACGGAATCGCAGTAAGACTACATCTTGACTTAGCAAGCAGTTCTTATTTATTTTCGTACTCGATAATATTTGAGATACTCGTATGTTACAATATTGAGTTCAGTTTTGCAAAACTGCGACGATAATAGTAATAATAGTAATAGCAATGATAATTCCTTTTTTGTTGTTTCATCTAAGTAAAACCTAAACCTAGCACTAGAAAGTGATGCAATATTTAGTACCTATTAAACTTAAACGACGTCCGGCAACACTACCGGTACCAGTGGATTCATTACCTAAACTCTAATTATTATTAGGACCCGAACGCGAACTTATATAGCTTTGACTCTGCTCATCTTGACGCGACGTGGTCCGTTTTAAAAATGCTCATCGCCATCATTGGACAAATTGACAGGGGCAAATGAATAAAATAAATGTCAAGTCGATGAGATGTCGACCATCATCGATTTATAAAAAACAGAAGAAAATTCGTATAAAATTTATCACTAATAACGCTCATTTACGAACGTGTTTTGCGCTTTTATGTACGTGCAAGATTGATTGGCGATCTAAATTCGATAATTACATACAAACAAAATAAAGTCCGAGTACCGCACAATTTCATTTCTCGTTTTGAAGGATGCACTTAAAGCGACGAACAAACAAAAAAAAGGAAAATAACTAGTGCTCGTAAGTACAAAAATGTAACATATCTTATCGCAATGTAAGTTAAAAAATTTTTACATATACGATGCAAAAATTACAAAGCTTCCTCTACGAGGAAGCAAAATATTTTAGCCCTATATAAATATTTTGCAGTTTCACCGGCATCCTTAAAACGAGGAGACCCCCGAAAAAAATATGTACGTTGAAAAAAAAGAAACAAAAAATAATAAAGGAGAGAGAAATTAAATCTTAAAGGAACAAAAGCGTCACAGCACACGGATATTACAAACATAAAATTCTACTAAATATTATTTGATAGAGCGGGTGTATCGTCGAATTATAATAAATATATAGTCCTCGACGATACTTAACTCAGAGCGCACGATAAATGCCACGCGAGATTACGCACTGTATAACCGCATTCGTCTTCAAAATTTGATTTACAATGAAAAAATTTGTTCTAACGAGGATATAAATTGTATCATTTGTATCCATCGAATTTAAGCGACAACAGGCTCTGGACTACATGGTTGAAGTTCAGGTTCATTTTGTGGATCGCTCGTAGTTTTAGTAGGACTCGACGATGCTGACGATGACGAGGAAGCATTTGGATCTGGATCTGGTGTTACAGCTGCCCATTTGGTTGTATATGGTGCAGCACGCGCTTGTCTCCTTGCGCGCATTTTTTCTCGACGTTGTTCCATCACTAAACGAAGTCGCCTCATTTTACCCTTGGTTGCTTCATTTTCTTTCGATAATTCTGCTATTGACAACATTTATTTAATTTAGTCATTATTGGAAATTATTTTGCTCTTACAGCTTTGATATTATTAACTCAAGTCGTTCGCATATTGTTATATCTAACAATTAATTTTTGTGATAAATAGACAAATAAGGAAGAATGATTATAAGCCAATTTAATGATAACCTAATAAAGTGATGACGTTTAGATGATGAAACTCATTACGTAGTTTATGTCAGTAACAATGATTATTGTAATTAGAAGTCAATCAAATTTTTATTATTGTCAACTTACTTTAACAACTAAAACTTGTATAATTTTAAAATGCTTAATTGTGATTATTTCTTTTTATATGAATACCCTCTTACTAGCTCTATTAAATCTACATTATATCAAAATAGGAAATAAATGAGAAGCTATTATTATAATTTAATATTGATCTTGGCATTAATAAGTAAATTATCAGATTTAATGAATTGAAGAAATGACGCGTTTAATCATTTTATTAGAGTATCAATCAATTGACTTGTAAATCGATAATTCCAATTTTAATTATTAGAAGCATATCAGTATAAATAGCGGTAATACGTAAGCAGAGTACGTTTAATTCTAGATAACTGATAAAAGAAAAATAAAGTAAACATACCACTAGAATAACCAGGATTTGGCGAGTCAGGTTGACTTTCGAGTGCTCCAGATGATGTCGAAGTCGTCGTCGTCGTAGGTCCACTAGACGATAATGCAAACATCGACGAAGATTGGGAAGCTGTAGTGGATGAAGCAAGACTCGTCGTCGAAGTACGATGACCAGATGGATGCCTATGGTACCTGTAATGTCCAGCCGTCGTAGCTGGGGTTGCACATAGTAAGTCGTTTAATATGTGGATAATGGTACTGATGTCTCGTTTAGGTCGGCCATGACGGTCTTGAAGCGCTGGATTTAAGGTACCGCTAAACGTCCCCGTGTACACTCCTTTACCATGGTGATGCATACTTTCGATTATCGCCCCTTGACGACGTTTCGCGTTCTCCTATTTGGAAAATTTCGTATGCGACTCATTTAGAGAGTTATTTACTTTTATATACACACACACACACACATATAAAACGCCAATATTCCTTTTCCGCGTGTAAACTGTCTTCCGTAACAGTTGATTTAACTAAGAATCGATAAGACTTCTTGACAAAAAATGTCATTTAATTAATAATTAACATTTTCAACAAATAATTACTTTAATTACAACGATAATGTATAGAAAATTACATTTTTCAAGATTCACGTATTGATGTTTCAAAAAGTACTTGCTAAAAAAAATGCAGTTATTTTGATAATTGTAAATAATAATCTCAAAAAGGTTTCATTAAATTGGTCTTCAGAATAATAAGTGTACGTTAAAAACTAAATAATCCACATCTGATTACCAA
Source organism: Theocolax elegans (assembly GCA_026168455.1). Lineage (NCBI taxonomy): Eukaryota > Metazoa > Arthropoda > Insecta > Hymenoptera > Cerocephalidae > Theocolax > Theocolax elegans. The sequence continues at coordinate 13,379,659 of CM047425.1, read as the reverse complement.
TCGAAAAAACTAGTATTTTCTAATCTAAAAATAAAAAAAGTTTATAAAGGATGAAAGTACCTCAGAAGAAAGTTGCTTAAGTTTTTGAGTAAGGTTCCGCGATGCCTCAACGAGTGCTCTTGTATCGAAAGTTGCGGTAGGATTTGAAGCGAGATCACCGGTAGTCGCATCCGGACTCGCTGGACTATTCGGCGTCGTAGGCGTCGTTGGTGCCGAGCTCGACGAATCATCGGAAGTCGCGCCACTCTCCTGACCACTGCAGGGTTTCTTCTTTGGTAATTTCGTACAGTCACATTGGCCCAGGATCAGAGAAAACTCGGAACACTTTGACGTCGAATCCGTCGAGACTGTCGTTTCGAGTTCCGAGCATGATGTACAGGACGGTTTCACCGCTATAACAATTTTTTTTTTCATTACTATATTACATGCATATGTATATAAGATTATCTATCGTTATATACTAATAAGCGAGTATATTGCCCTATTTTCTTATAATATATAGAAAAAAAAATTTTCAACCAATTTAATAAAATACATAAAAAAATCATAATTGTAAAAAGCTTTTAGTAAAATATGTGTACATTTAAACTTTGTATCGTTGTAATTAAGTAAAAGATCCCATCTCATTCATTAGGATCAAATAAATACATTTAAATGCAAAATCCATAAATGATAAAAAAATGTATACTTGGTAGATTTCTTTTCAGCCTGTTAAATTTATATCCTTGATAAGAAATCGTATGTTAAAATAGTTAACACCTAACTTTCGTAAAATGAGAATGAAGCAGCTATGTAAATTATAATCTCTCTGACATTGTAGAAATCGAAACTATTGAAAAAATTGTATTTAGACATTTTTTATATGAACACTTGTTACTCTTTTCATTACTGAAGAACAAGATTTTACTTAAACTCTTTTAAAACTAATAATTATTTTAACAATTTAAAACGATTGTTTACGTTATAGTTGAATATAAGTTATTTATTTCAACGACGAATGAAAACATAATTGTAACATACGTTTGGTCAAATGTAATAAATTTTCTGTTCATTTTTATGTACCGTTCGTTACATCAAGGTTAAATTTTTACTTTATCTGTTCGGTTACCCATATTCAATAGATTAGGTTTACACGATAAAAATGTCAATTTGCACATACAGAACTGTTTCTTTAATTTGAAATAACATATTTTATTTACATTACATATAATACTATACAACATTTTTAAAACAATTATTTAATTTTATTGTTATTCTATATATTTAAAATCATTTTATAAGTGAATGCATAAGTAGCACGTCGTGTGTAAGTAATTCGATACACGTTGAGCATTTATAAATTATAATAAATAGATGATTAATATAAACAAATTAATATATTAATTAGTCTTAACAGTGCAAAAAGTTTATAGGGTTATTTAAAATGGCATCTACAAAACTGAAGCCAATTCCGTTAGAAGACGAAGCCAATTCGTTGCTAATTTGAAACCTTAGTTTAACCCACTGCATGAAACACTTATTTGCACATCATACGGAAAAGTTCTTCATCTAACATAATAAATATAAACATTATTCATTTATACCAGTCAAGATATTTTTAATACGTATTCAACTTGTATATGCAAATTGATTTGTTTAAAGAGTGTTAGATAAAAAGAGATATAGATTTGTTATTTTGAAAGTCACTCAACTGTGCTTGAAGATTTAACAAATATTAGAGTTTACTATTTTAGTTTTTGCGATTTATAAAATATGAAAATGAGTAATACTTTGTGTACAATGAACCAATGAATGAAATATAATAATTTATTGCTTAATTTTATTACAATTGTTGCAGTCATCTGTACTAGTATCTATTATCAAGTAAATACGAGATAAAACTAACTCACAATACGTGTAATCATTTTTCTCGTTTCTCAGTAATTTTTAACAATTCATATCAAGATAAATTGTATGCTTGCTCGCATTACCACGAAATGTATTTATGTCATCGACAAGAACAAAAATTGAGCAATACATTAAACAAAAAAAGAGGAATACAATTAAAGAAAGAAAAGTAAATGTAGCTCACCTGGGGCAACTTTCTTGGCGTAACGATGGAGATGGTGGTGGTGATAATGATGATGGTAATGATGGTGATGGTAATGGTGGTACAGATGCCGAGTTGGATGCAGGTGACGATGACGCGAGGGATGACGATGTTGGAGGGTCAGTGGAGCATGCTGCCGCGAGTTTGACCCAGGACTAGCCGTACTCGATTGTTGTTGTTGTTGTTGCGGTTGTTGTTGAGGTGGTGGTGGTTGTTGTTGTTGTTGGACAGTCGAAGTAGGAGTGGTGCAACAATTGCTTGGACCTGCCAGGAGACTCGAATTCGTAGAGCTCGAGGATAGGCTGTCTACCAGAGACGAGCAAAGCGAGAGCTTCGATGGTGAGGTGGATGTCGTAGACGACGAGGACAACGGTGACGAAGACGGCGACGATGCGTTCGAGGACCGACTGTTAATTTAGTTGTTATACTCGTTATTCATTTATTATAGAAAAATTATATTTACCATAAATATAACGTTTTGTGCTACAATTTGATACGTTTACTGTTCATATATTAACAAAAAACAAACAATTATTCTCCTCGTGACGTTATGCTCGAAATTTTAGTGTTTATTTATCATCATAGATCTTCGTTGCAAATAATATGGAACAATAAATAATGTGTAAAGCACATAAATTATCTTCCCTAACGAAAATAAATTATACCGATTTATTGTAATCTCGGGAATAATAATGAAAACAGTGGTAAAATTTATTAAACCGATAATCATGTAAACATATAGTAACATCCGAAAAAAAAATTAACTTTTCAAATGAAAGTCTCTACGTCCCATGGGAAAGAAAGAAACAAAAAGGAATGTAAACTCACTTTGCACTAGGGGGTTCAACGGGAGAGTTGTGCGAAATCTCAGGATTAGGCTGGCTAGTCGAAGATGACTGAGTAGTAGTAGTATTAGTAGTAGACGATGCAGAAGAAGAGTACGAAGAAGAAGAAGAAGTAGCAGCAGCAGTAGTCGCAGAACCAGCGGCAGGAGGGGTAGAGGTATTAGGCTGTGCCTGGACCTGAGCCGGTGAGGTTGCGGTCCCTGCCGCTGGCGTTACCGTCGACAGCTGTAACTGTATCAGCATCATGTGATCGCCGAGGCGCATAGTCAAGTTAAGGGGCGCTTTACCCGACAGAAAGTCGTTGACTTGCGAGTCGCTCAGGCTCTCCAATGCCTGCATCACACTTTGCTCCGGGCGTTGCGCCTGAAAATCAATTTTTCGTACATTAGACAATTATTCATTAATTATATACATTTATACAAATTAAATGTTTATATAACTATCTTCAATTGATCTTTCTAGTAATTTAAGTTTCTACTACAGAAATCACAATATATTGTGTCTCTACGTGTATTGCTTTTTAATATTTAGAGAAATAAGTTAATTTAATTAAAAGTTTGTTAAAACGCATTGTTAAGAAAAACTTGTTAAAAAACATTTTAAAATAGTATTGAAATGCTATTGATCTGTATAGGTATAAAACAATGTTTAAATATATTGAAACACATGGTATCGCATTATTATATTACAAAAGCGTAAAAGGTACTTTTCTTTTATGACCTTTTTTGGTATCTTTTATTTTTTTTATTTATCTTTTTTTTTAAATATAGCGTTCAAAGGAGTTGGGATTATAAGGTGGCACCTTTTACGTCATCACGAGAACCGGTTGATGCTGCTGCCCAACAAGAAAATCGCGCCATAGGCTTGAAAGTTATCGAATGGTATTCCCAATAAATGACCCCGTAAACTGTGTTGAAAAACAAGTGGACAACGGGAATATTCGAACAATACATATGTGAAAACTATATGTACGTAAGGTACACATTAACATACCACCGATGTATTATTGTATTCATCGCCATTGCGCTTTTCGTGGAGAATAATTTTTATTAGACGAATAATATGTATTTAAGCAATTTATTAATCATTTCTTATTAGTAGAAAACGATTTATTCCTTAAAAATACTGGAATGTATCAACGGAATAATTAATACATTTTTAAAATTTAACACTTTGCGATATAGATAGACGCAACCAGTACCCAGATAAAAATTAATTTAAACCATATCAGTATTCGAGATTTATATAAACCTTTTTAGCTGCATTATTTGTAACTACTTTTTAATGTCAATCAGTAATTAAAGAATGAAAATGACAGTGATATTTTACCTGTACGGGCCACGAGATAGTTGAAAATAAAATGTTTGCTCAAATTCAAACGAGGGTCCACCTTGGACTTTTCCTATGCGCGTATACACGAGTTAATTTTGCAGGGTAAAAGAAGATTTTGGATATAATTGACATAAAGAGGAGAAGAAGAAAGAGAAAAAGAAAAGAAGGTGAGGAACGCCAAGTAATAGAAGCGAGGAGGAAGAGTCGTGTGGGAGTGTATATAGAAGAGACGAGGGAAATCGATACACGCGCCACCAGCACCGTCAGTGCGGTGTGGCAATGCCAGAACAGGGCAGGCACATTATATAGATATATAGACGAGATGTGAAAACGAAGACCTGTAGAGGAAGAGGAAACCTCCTCGAGGCAATCCTCCCGACGATGATACACCTCACGGACTTCCTTGCGGATCTTAACCGCGCGCGCTCCTCTCGAATTCCCTACGTCTACCTATTTCTCCCTACCGCACCTTTTATTTCTTTCATTTTATTATATTTAACATTCGACTTCGGTGTATATATAGACTATTCGATTAAATCATTATTCACATGTGTACCTACACGTATTCTTTTGGTGCTTAAGTCAAAATTGTCATGTCGTTCGTGATTAGTACGTAATATACATGTACACGTTCATTCGTTTATCTCTATTAAATAACATATATATATGTACACATGTCCCTGCGATTTCGCGAACACATTTTTAAATATCTATATGTGATAACGATTATTTTCTTAATACAAAGAAGAGATAACCTAATAAGAATTAGGTGACAATTCGACAAATTATTATCATAATTATTTTAGAATAATATTGTCGTAATAAACGTTAAAATATTACGCGTCGTAATTGTTTGTAATACGATTTTATGTGTAAATATATACACGTTGTATGGTATATTTTACTTTGCAGTGCAGTGTGTATATGTATATATATATATAATGAAACACAGTCAAGAAGCCAAGGCAATATATAACAAAGCATTCGTTTAAATGCATTCATTGTCACATGCGACACCCAACACGAGTTTTGGATTATTTCTTTATTACGGTACGTATATATATATACATATAGTGTTGAGTGTATAACGTATATATACAGTCAAACTATCCGTTCGGAACACCTACATATACACACACACATAGATGAATTTATAACTGAATGAGACCTTTTTCACTAAGAGTCATATATATATACATTGTCTACACATAATGCATCACAAAAAATTTCTTCATTCAATAGGTATACCTAAATTGAATTTTTGTGCTAACATTTTTTTTTTCGAAAATGACCACTAAAGTAATAGCACAATTCTTAAAGTGAACGCATTAAAAAGACATTAGAAACTATTTATGATAAATGTATATAGCACCTATATTATATGAATCTATAAATTACAACAATTCATGAATTATGTATATACATGTAGCTAGCACTATAATATTTGTAATGCGTCGAATATACAAGTGTAATTGCTAACAATAAATAAGTATATATTTACTTCTAGTTCTTATTATACGTATACATAACGTTAAAATCTATATCTACTTACTTTTCAGAACCTAATTATTATTTACGTAAACTAGTTATCGCTCGCGTATATATATTACGGTTAATAAATTCAATGAAATATAATCAAAATATATCTTCTCGATAAAAACAATCGTTGGGTAAGATAATCTGATTATTCTGTATACTCGTAAACTGATTTTCGTACAATAGATGTCACATTACTATATATATACGTTTTGGGTACACCGTTTTAAGACACACAATCAATTCATATATATATAAATGTATATATCAAAAATGCATGCTTTAATAACATTTAGTTATATTTATACATATTCAACTGGTATCATTTATTATCCAAGTTTTCGTATTGCAAACCCAAAATTTTGAGAATATATCGGAAGGTCGAATTGTATCGATGGAATATTTCACATTTAATAAAAACGAAACATAATTATTACAAGATGTATGACGGCATATAGTGGGCGTTATTAACAGTTCAATTGCATACTGCATGAGAGAAAAATTATATAATTTCTTAAAATATGTATACACTTATACATTTCATATATACAATTTGTTTTGTATTGTTTATTTTTATTTTCTATAAAGATACTTTTCTACAGTTTGCCAAAAAACATTATGGTAATGTGAATATGAACTAAAGGAGTTTCAGTAGTGAAAAAATACTAAGATACGAATTCATTTAATTTATTCAAAATTTTTGCGAAATAGATAATAACAACATCTACGAATTTTGGCTAGATATTTACATAAAATGACGGAGAAACTAAATATGTTGGCTTCTCAAAAGTATAATATTAAACATAATTTTGAATCTACACGTATCATACCCGCACCTAAATATAAATGATTGACTGTGTAAGAGCAAAGTTAAAAAATTTAGGACGTAGAACAATAATATAGAAAATAAATACATCACTAGTTGACGTTTTTTCGTATTGATCTCAACGTAGAAAGCAAAACTGTAAATAGACTTCAATTTTTATAACCAATGTAAACTTATCCTGGTGACCTCCATCTATACCTTTTTCCTAATTGAAACGGCTACAGAAAAATCTAAAACTACGCAACACAAACAAAATATTAAAAAAGAAGGTTTGAAGAAACGGCAAAAATTTGCGTGCACATTTATAGACCACGCCATACGAAATATCAGTCGTAAGAGGAGGTTAGGTGCGGCAACATATATTCATATATATATATATATATATATACCTATATACATAGAAATTCCAAAGTGAGGCGCACTTTGCCAGCATGAGAGATGGCCGATAAGATAACGGCAAATGATAACGCGTTCGAGAGAAGCCCGAGCTTTTCATTCGGTCGCCTCTCCGTATTATATGGTTGGAAAAAGTTGCGAGGGCGGATCAGCGAGAGGAAGCCGAGATAAACTAGAAAACTCGCCCACGAGCGTCGATGGAATAACAGACTCGTTCCAAGAACGCGGGGGAGCTGTTACGAGCTCAAGCGAGGAAGAGAGTACGAGAGAGAGAGAGAGAGAGAGAGAGAGAGAGAGAGAGAGAAAGAGCGTGATGCTAAAATCGACTGTATCTTAATTGTCGAGCTTTGGAATTGGGCCGGCGTCGTCATCGATTCTTCATGTTTCATTAGAACCTAATCGCGCTTACGAGGTAGTGAACACTTGTAATTTTCTTTCTACCTTTTATATCCTGAATTTTAGTTATTTATTTTTTTGTTGTTAAATTTAGGTTTGTTTTGATTATAATTACATCTAATGTTATGTATCTGTAACTTTGCGTGGTGCAATTGTTTTACTGTGAACATTGTTGTTATGCATATATGCTAAGTAGATTTAAAGAAAAAAAAATGTGTAGATAATGTTTTAAATAAGATTTATGTAATTCATTTGTTTATATCTACGCGTATAAGAATACAATTTTTTCGTTATTATTTCGGGTTTGTATTTTATGCTACACACTGATCTATTCTTAGGTTATTATTATTATACTATAATGTAGTGTTAATAGTAAGAGCAATCATAAATATAATTATACCTACTCAAATTCATTACGTACAATTTTTATTGGTGGTTTAATTAGAAAACCACCAGTAAAGTATTGTGATACGAGATATTTAGATTTTAAGGTATTAAACGTTCAAAGTAAATATTTACATTAAATTTAATATTTATTACCATATATTTAAAATTACATTTTTTTTATTATTTCCTTATTGTGTAACACATGTAATATAAAAACGTACAAATGTATATAAAAATAAATATTATGTATAGCACACGTTTATTTATATTACGTTATACTTGATTTGATAGTTGAATTCGATTAATGTAATTTATTAAAAAGTTTTTCGAGTTAAAATAAAGATGTGTATATAAACATATAGCTATTCGAGTGTGTTTGTAAGTATCCGACTTTCTTTTTAAAAAGAACCTGTTGTTTAATTTTTCATTAGTATATAGCATGGCATGTTAATGGCGATAAGAAAGTCGTGTTAGGTTTATATTGGACGATTTGATAGCATTGCGTGATTATGAATCATACATAAACAGTGAAAAATTTTGAGCGATTCATCAGTTCTTTGAGAATTTGTGTAGCACGTGTCATATTGAAATCTTATAAATATATTATTTTATTTGATGGATTAGTGTATTGCAATAACGTATACAATTATTCAACATAGGTGCAGTATATCCAAATACCTTGGAGTACTCAAAAGATAAAAGTATCAAATTACTATACACAGTCTGTGTCTTTTTTAATTTACGTTAAGAATACTAAAACAATTATATTTGTAATTGAAATGCAGCATAAGAAAATATCTTTGTTTCCAAGTATTTTAAAGGGAAGCTTTAAAATAAAATTTAAAATAAAAGAAAATAATCAGTATACCTATAAAAAACAAACTAATTTAAGTTTTTCTTGTCAAACATTCACGAATTTGTGGAAAATATTTGAATTTAAAAAAAAATCTAATACTGAATAAAGATGATAAAAGGTATACAAAACATAAAGAAAGAAACAATTAAAACCGTCAGTTATATAGGTATGTGCGGCTTTGATTTAAATGTCAAAGTCACTAGGTACTATATATATTTCGCGTGTGTACACATGTAACATGCATGCGATACTCATGTAGCAATATCGCGATGCTCGATGGATGCGCATTTCTGTTATTTTATTTTATTGAACTTTAAAGGGGATGTACCAATCTCACGTTCTCGATATATATATATACACACACACCTTTAGCACCTAAATTAATTCGAAGAAAATACGATTAATTTTGAAATTAGCGATTATTCATTCACGATTGATAAAATCAATTGCATTTTTTATATTTCTACATATATCTTTTACCTTTAATGAATTAATGACCGATATATTTCTATAAGAGTTTTAATAATACGAATTTCAATATTATTATCATTGATGAAAAAGTAAATGAAATATGATTATAGTAATTTTAATTAAATTTGTTAAACTTATATAGATTTATTAATTCATCGTATTACGTATGTAGATTTATTATGATTTTGGAATTTTGCAGACAGATCGCATCAGATTTTATTACAACTATTTTCTATCAAAATAATTTGTTTCATTTTATAATTAAATTACATTTTTATACGTTAATTTAAAAATTTTAAATATCCGCTATTTAATCTACGTGGCTGTTGCGATCTGCCTATATAATACCTTTAAAATCATATAGATTTTATTCAATTTAAATAAGTTAATCTGTATTCCTGAAAATAATCAAAGATATTTTTCTAACCCTGACGTTGTCAGTTACCTATAAAATTTTATTTCATTTCTGCGACTGTAATGACAAGTTTGCAATAACAGAAAATGAGTAAGAAGGTATGTAGTTACTTTTTTGCGATTAAACCATTTTTCTCAAGGTTTTGACACATTTAAGGCAAATTATTATCATAGATTCACAACACCTGGTCACATGGACATTTATAAAAAATAATAGTTAGTATTGCGCATAATTTTTAAACTGCATTTATTGAAACACATATGGAATTAACATAATTAAACAGTTATATTAAGTATTTAAAAATTATTGTCTATCATTGTCATACTTGAAGGTTCACCGTGATTTATATTTTATATTTCGACATTTTCACAGTAAATATACGTCCACTGTACTAAAATAATAACATTGTCATATTAAATTGCCGGTTATAGTTTTCTTTATACGAAGGGGAGCAACGATCGTTTCATTATTGCAACCAAAGCAACGTGTCAAATTTACATGCGCTTTCACATCGCGCAGTCTGCATAAAATCGTTATTTTCTTGTATAAAAACAATAAGGATATGCATATTACTTATCACCGAAAATTTAGCCGGTTATTTTTGCTTTGTCGCGCGTGAGAAGTGACTTTTCTTCAATAAAATTCGTCTCGCATTGCACATCGGAGCGGTATATAGAGGAAAGTATAATGAGCTAATTCGAACGTCACCAAAAGCCACGAGTGAGTAATCGAAAAGCGACCGATAAGAGCGTTGAAAAATATACAGCTCGAGGTTATATGTGCGACTATATTCGTTGTATACGCGTGACAGTACGCCCGGAGAATAAGGACGGATGACCGAGAAACCAAGTGACCTGGGCGCTCGCGCGTCGGAGTTAACGGAGCTCGCGGCTGCTTCCGCTTAATTCACCGATTAGCTATTTGCACCCATGGTGAAACAAATCTTTTTTCTTTATCCTTTTTCATTTTCGAATAAACATTATATACACTTATATAGTTTCACTTTTTATTCTACAGAAGGGAACGCAAAAATTTATTTACTACATTTTATATAATGTTGGTAAAACGGTACATTGGAAGTCAATCAATTCAATAATGTATATGTTTTTTCTCGTTCATCTTTTGCAAACTGTTTGATATTTTATATTATATTACACTTATTTTTTTTAGTTTTTTTATTAAGATGTACAAGATTAAGTAGTACGTTTGGTTCATATATATATAGAAGGTATTGATATCTTAGAAAGGATAATTGTAATATCGATATAATGTGGATAAGAGTCAGAAGGAAACGTGACTTACCAATAATCCGGTCTCTACACTTGGTAGTAACGTCAATCGACTACCGTCCATCAAACGATTTTCTTCGAGAGTACCATCGCGCAGTTGCCTAAAATTTAAAGATAAAATAATTTAATACAAAAGAATAGTTTAATATATAATAATAACTATATTTATAATGTAAACATATAAAATACGCGAGATTAAAATCGACCAGATATGCCTAATAAAATATTTCATACAGAATAGAAGGGAATATATAAGAATGGCGCATGCAAGCTTAAGATATATAGAATAAGGATGGAGTTCGGAATTTGTATTCGTATATGAAAAAAATTCAGTGATCCGCTTCGACGTATAAGACAATCGCGTGTACACAGTACACACTGCATACACATTGGCCCATTTAAGATTTCGCGCTTTAGCGCCTCGATTAGCGTTGCGACGCAGCAACTCATAAACGACCAAAGTCAACACTTATTATCGATCGAACACACCGAGGGGCCGTTCAACCCGCAAACGTCTTTTGCAGTATCCCAGCAGCATTTTCGATCCAACAACTGAGCTAAAAAAATTCTTACTTTCAATCTTGAAGAAAAACCTATATGCTTCGATTTAAAAATTGTACTTCACTTTTTCATTTAGGAAATCCTACAAACATTATTTTCAATTTTATCGGTTCAGTATTAAGATGATAATCTTTAAATTATGAAATTTCGCTTTCGATTAGTTGACACGTGCTATATATATATATTCGTATCAATAAGGAAAAATTCATCTACGCTAATCGTGCCTTAATAAATTAAAAAAACCGATTGGACAGTTACTTTCAACTCAGTCGGTAATGTAGAGTATCGGCATATCCTGAACCCTTTATGGTAGTTAAACAAAAGTCAAGTAACGCACATCTGTTTTTATATATACTGACGGATGCGTATATATACGTACTCAACGCATTTAGCCATACTAAGCGAAGTTTGAACTGTCGGTGCACTTTGTGAGAACTAGGCGAAGAGGTAAAGAGAGCGAGGAGATCGCGTTTTACTCGCAATTGTATTTATAGCCAGAGGCGGCAAATACCGGGCAACATGATTCTTATATATATATATATATATGTACACCACCATACAATCCTTATTATGTATTCTTTTATTTTTACTTTTTAACGAATAATATTATTATAATTAAAATATTCTGCGGAAGTAGTTTTAACGAGATTCATATGAGAGAAGAATATAAAAGTAATACATATTATAAATATAACATTTGTAAGTTGGATATTAATGTAAAATAATTTTTTTATTTTAATATTTTTAATTAATAATAATTATAAATGTTTTTTGCATTGATATACTCATACTTTTGACAATAACACTGTTAAAAAGATGTTAATAGAAGTACCTGATTATTACCGATCGTGCAAACTATAAAATTAATTATTGCATTATTTTAAAAGGAATACACCATTTCATGAAATACCCAAATGTAAAAGTAATATATAATTAAATAATCTCATTCTGCAGTGTAAATATTTTTAAGACAAAATTGAAATAAACGTTTGAAACTTTGTAGAGTGATAATTTATACAATTATTATCTATTTGCCATGTATTTAAATTTGCTATATAAAATAATGTATTATTGTTAAATAAGTGTAATGCCTATAACAATTCGGTCGGTAACATTCAGTATGTCTTCTTAACAGGTTAAAAGGAGCCTATATTTTGTACTAATTAAATTTATTAAACGTGTTATGTAATGTTTGAAATGAAAAACGTAGACCTGCATGGCCATACTGTCATTTTTACAGTGTTTGTATAAATCACACGTTATAATACAGATAACGTAATTAGATCGACCTGAGTAAAATATTTGAAGATTATGTCGTTAATATATAAAATAAAATTTCATTACAAACATTATATTAATATATTCACAAGGTAGTAACATTCACTTGATTTACTTCTTTTCTTTAAAATAAGGAAAATCTATCGATTTTAATCAAACAAAAATATAATATTGCTATAATGTACGTATTCTTTTGGTATATTTTATGACAATTATCGCCATTCTATCGTTTAAAGAACGTTAAACTTATGAAGATTTTAATAACTTTAAAATGTATCAATAAAGTGTCAAAAATTTAAGATAATCGTCATTACCATTGTTTGCATATCAATATTTATAAGCTTAAATACAATTTATTTAATTAATTGAACGTGTGTAATAACGAAAAGTAGTTTTGCGGTTTGATGTTTAATAAATTATGGTTCACCCTGTAGCAAGTTATCATGTGTTGTGTCTACGGAGGATGAACGAAATCTGTAAATAATTTTATTCGTCAGAAGTACGCGTGATGATTAATCTGATAAGATACCAAATAACAATAGTAATGAAATCATATATAATATATACTTGTAAATAATAATATTGTGATAATTGTTTTATTACTCGATTAAGATAATTAAAAATTAAAATATTTAAAAAAAAATATATCAAGAATTATTATTATGAAAACATAATATTAGTCCAATGCTTCGATCAAACGTAATTAATTTGTTAATTAATTAAAACTTAATAGTGATTTAATTATCTTCGAATAATGATCGTCTATAAACATATAAAAATACAGTGCAGAATGAAAAATTCATTCAAACTTTCAACATTTCTTTATCTTACAAGTGTCGATATCTATTTTAAGAAAAGAAACAGCATAACTTAATAAACTTTCAAGTATTTTAAAAGCTGTAAAATTTGCGCGTACATTTGTAAAAGAAATAGTTACAATAAATGTATTATTTAATTATATGTACACTCAATGTAAATATAACATATTGAAGAGATACTGCGATTATTATAAGATATATACACTCAGTAACAAGGACGTAAGTATTTTCTTTATCAATATACATATAACTTGTATAGTGAAGGTGTTACTTTAATATTGTTTTAGCGACGCTCCAATAATATCTTTTCCACGCTTTTTATTGCTCGAATTCGTATCCAATATTTCTCTCACGTTCTTTCGTACATACACGCTGGGAATTGCTTATGTAAATTGTTTTTGTTTTGTTATCGTCGTGACGTCAGTTTCTGATCAGAAAACCAATTGTTGATTACTTTTTTCTTCTTTACAAATAAACGTATTTGAATTCGGCGTAAAATTTTACGGGTAACAATATAAATGTATACATACGCATCGATTAAAATATATTTTCATTCATTAGGTAATTATTTTTTTTATTTGTGTTTGTAAAATCGTATATTTCCTCTTTTTGCATTCGATTTGTAAATAAAAATTTACTATAAAACTAATACATATTGTAGTGTTGCAAATATTTCCTCAAGCATCCGAGAATCAAATGGCTTTATTTATACGATAAGCCTATTGCACCTAGGTTGTGCCGTAATATTTTTTGAAATACTTGAACGACTAATTATACGAGGATAAAAACAAAAAAATATTTATTTGTCTTTAAAATGTTCTCAGTTTAGTGCCTTTCCGGCGACTGATTGCACTGTTATCTTATTTTTCCGGTAACTGTTTATATACACATTGATCTGCGACATATACCCAAGTCAGCTTCTTATCTTTAACCACTTTTTTTCTAAACCGATTTTAAAAAGTTCAAAAGTCCATCGAGTAAGAATAAAAATGTATTAGCATTAAAACAGAGAATATTGGGAAAAAAAACGCCGATACACGCGTTATGTAGTTAAATGTTTTAGCTGCGTTTAAATTATAATATACACAATTTTATAAAAAATTCAATTATTAATTTGGTCTATTATAAAAATAAAAATATACGCGTGTCTCGAACGCCAAAATAGTATAATCTTGTATACTAAATTTAAGCAATATACTGTACTCGTACGTTTTATAATTAGAATTATAGATTCAGAGAACAAAGCATACATATATAGATAAAAATTTATGTTGAGTGTAAAGTTTTATATATCATGGCAGTATAAAATAAATGATTGATTAAATGTATCACGAAAAAAAAAAATATCTCTCTGACGAGCATATACGAATAATTTATAGATAATAAATATTAGCATTATTTTATTTCCTCGTACATATTGTAATAAGTAAAATATAGAAAATTGTATTAAACATTGATACTTATCAGTTATCATAAAGAAAAGCTATTAACGAAACAACAATAATCGTAAAAAGTGTGTGTGTGTGTGTGTGTGTGTACTAATCAATTTGATATCAATTAACCCAGAACATAATAAAAAGTAACGAATAAAAAGAAACTTTGAAGTTAGTTAGTTAGTTCCTGACAAATACAGATATACCCGAATAATTGACTCGATATTCAATTATAAAGTATAAGTACATTTCCTGGAGGGAGATTCCCATATGAGTAAATCAAATAATGTTTCCATAAAACAAATACAGGCGAAAGTGCCGAGTTGATGAAACTGTTGCCACCGGCCTAAGTAGCGATGCGTGTATACTCGCTGGACAGTTGGCGTCGGTATAGACGATTGTACACGTATCTCTCTTTCTTTCCACGCACATATACACACACACATTTGTATACATACACGTACGTGCACACACACACATATATATACACACATGTGGCCAATTATATTTTACATGCGCGCATATAGCCGACGCGACGCCGCTGAAAAGCACGACGTAAGCTATATACCAATGTAATGTGTCGCAATCCTCCTTTCTCGAATCTCAAACGCTCGACAAAACTTTTGGTCGCGCTGCGGAGGTTCACTTTTTTCGTTCTTTTTTTTTTAATGTGGTTAGCATTTTAGTTTCCTTTACACTTCTATATATATATGTGAATTTAGTTTTGATTAATGCTTGTGGTGCGCGCATGTCTTATATATACGATGTGTATATATATGTGTATATGAAACAATTTTTTTGTTTTGAAAAATAAAGAGATTATATTTTTTTTACGATGATCAGTGGTAATATTTTTAATAATGTAAACATGTATTTTTGTAAGGTACATATAAAAATCATTATAATCTATATATGTATAAGCGTTATACGCATGTGTATAAAAGTGTGAATAAACTATTTAAAGATTAGAAGAAACTTAGAACCTAGAGGAAAACCTCTCACTTTTAATTTATCTAAATAGAAAAACAAACTTTCCATTTTTTTCATTTCATCTATTAAACTCAATTACATAATTTTTTACGCGATTGAAAAAAAAAATTATTACGAAATACGAACTCAAAAATTCATTAAAAAATGTAAATAAAAATTCGAACCTCGTAGTCATCAATAAGTAATCTAGTGCTTTTTTTCCTCTAAATAATCGCAAGCACAGAAATCGTATCTGTATTAATCGAGCGGATGCTCGACAGTAAGGACCACGAACCGGAACGTGCCGCTACTTTTCTTTCCGGTTATATACGAAACCGCGAGCGCGAAAATGAACTACTAAAAAATATAAAAATCCTATCATCTTGTAGTAGCGTTGGACTTGTACTTTCTACGTACAGATAAAAGAATAAAATTGTTATTTTTCAAAAGAAAAATTAAGTATATTTAATTAAAGAAAAAAATTAACTGTGACATTTTTTTACGTGTATAGAAAGTATTCGGCCTACAAATTCTTATAGATTTAAAATCTAACTAGTATATAATCAATATGATTCTAACAGATCTTGAATTTCTTTTGTAACAATTCAATAAAGGATTGATATATACATAAAAATTTGCTACACTGTTCTTTATACAGTGGAGAAAATTATTGGTCAAATAAAATAAAGACTAAATTACAAAAATAATTATTGTACAACTATACAATATTATTACGAAAATATGGTTATTATAACAATATACTTAATATAATTTTAGTGATTAGTGATTAGTGATGTTGATGGCACACATTTTATATAAAAGCTAATTCTCGTAAACCAAATGGTATATAATAATATACACAATACCAATATTTTAGCCATAGTAAATTTATGGATATAAGTGTTTGGAGAATGATTATAAGGCGCCCATACTTCATCGAACGCGATTGCGCCCTACGATACTGCTAACTCAGAATCTTTATATACAATTTATTTTTGATAAGATTAATCACGTTTAATATTTTATAAAGTTCGATAAATACAACTTTTTTCTTATTTAGTTCAATTTGCAATTATAATGTTTCAGAAAGAACAAATGTAATTTCAATTTAATCCCGTATATTGCGGTTATCAAAAAAAACTCCCACGAAATTCCTTCGTATATCAAGCGAAAGATAGTACGTAATATACGTAGACTGTTAAGAGTTAAAACAACCAAATGGATTTCTGTAATCTTGGTATTCAGCAATTTTGGGGTCTGTTGAACCGGTCGAACGGGCAACGAAAAGGACAACGCGTGCGCGTCATGATTTGCTTGGTGCGCGCAGTAGCAAGCGAGTACAGAAGTACAGTACACAGAAGAGAAAGAGAGAGAAAGAGAGAGAGAGAGAGAGGTAACGGTAAAGAAACCGTAAATCGGCGGGTTTGCCGTCTCGCTAGTATTATGCGCCAGTATATATATATATTTACAATGTACACCCGTATATGTGACTTTAGGCTTTCCAATTGGGAATTCGACAAATTTTAGCGTTGAATGTAGTTATTGCTTTTTTTGGGGGGGCTTTCAAAAATGCGGGTATTAGTGAGAGCGTTTCCTATAATTTGTATACATTGTATTGTTACGATGAAGTATTGCGATAATAAAGGTTATTATGTTAATTGTTCTTAAAATAATTGATGTGCTTCTTTTCTTCTTCGTTTCAATCGATTCGAATTTAATCGCATTTTAGACATGTACATACGTATGTATCTTTGTTTATACGTGTATATATCGATAATGATATCATCATTGGTTTGTGCAGAAGTAAAGAGGATAATAGATTATGATATTGTCAATGAAAAATTTATTATAGAAACGAAAAATTAGGTTTTCCAGTTGATAAAATGGATTTGTACATAAAATATGATGTAAAAGAAAATATTCTAATATTTATGAACATTAGAATATATTCATTTTTTACATAAATGTTTAGTGCAAATACTATTATTTTTAAAACACTGCAGAGAAGGAGGAAAAAACTTTCTCGGTTTTTAATTAGTTCAAAAATATTTTAAATTTTCGAATGTAACTTTTAAATATAATGCTAATTGCAATTAATTTAATAAAAGTTAAAAAAGAACAATTTAAAAATTTCTTGTATTAGTTCATTACTTACACGTGAATGGAAAACATTTATCTACTTTTTCATTATAATCATTTAATTGTTACGTGGTGTGCTCAATAAATTTAGTACCTGAAGAGATTCTGTAAATCAAGTAGAGGAAACATTGTTTAGCTAACTTAAATAAATAATTGTTTATTTATTTAATATTGACGACCCTCGATATCGATACGTATGAGAATTTAAAAAAAAGTTTGAAAATTTGTATCCTATAGGATTAGGCACTCAAATCAGTAACTTAAAGTTATAACTACTTGTATCCAATTTGTGATTTTTATTTTGTACAGAAGGTACTGTATATAAAATAACGTTAAATTTATACAAACTTTGTACTATTTGTAGAAATTACATATATGTATACACGCATAAACATCTATATAATGTTTTAAATTTTATTGTTTTGAACGATATGTATTTATGCAATAGAGTTTTAGTAGAATTGATAATAAGTCTAATTTAAAAAAAAGAATCAACAGTTTGTTTTCTGTTAGCGCGAAATAACGTATACACTTTCTAAATATAGGTTACCTTATTTATGTGAAATACAATTCTCGTACCAAATTTCAAGTTAAATCATTTATCATACATTTCGCCTTACTGATAAACGTTCTCCCGTATATACAACATCTACACATTGCCCCAAGAAAATTTTCGAGAAAAGAAAAAAAAAAGTGAAAAATGACGATAGTATATAAGTATATACATGTTGGTAAGGTTACACCCATTTATATCTATATAGGTCGAAGTGACACATATAGCAGTAAAGCACCATACGACTGGCGGTCAAAGGACCGAGTCCGCGCACTTGTACACCGCCTTGGGAATGACGTAGGCGCAACAACTTGAACGCACAACAGCATCAACCTCGAGTAGCGCGAGGCACACGTGAATCATGGCATCGCGCATATAGAGAGAGAGGACCGGATACCGGATCGCTCTATGTGTATAAACGTATACCTGTGTATACATACATACATACATACATATATATATACACACGTACAATCTGTGTGTGTATGCATACACATATACGTATATTATATACATATATAAGCGAAGGAGAGGGAGAAAGAGAAAGAGAGAGAGAGAGAGAGTGAGAGAGAAACAGAGAGAAAGAGAGAGATATTCAAGGTTACAAACGCGCATGGACTTTCGCTCTCTATGGATTATTTCTACGATTTACGGAATATATTATTACACAGTAAAGGCCACGAGCCGTCTACGTCTTTCTCGCGGTGAGCGCTTGTGGAATTCCTCCGGAATTCCATCTTGGATTTTCAATGGTTATCTCTAACGATTCCTATTATTTTTTTTTTCTCCCTTTTCTTCTATATATTGAGTATAAGTGTAATAATCGTGAGCGCGTGTGCGTGTCCGCGGCGGGTATGTAGGGGCTAATGGGTTTTGTGTGGAGGTTGATTTCACGTGGGTTTATTCATTTTTATATGAAAAATTCAGTCTGATGGGTCGAACATTGTTTCAGAGTAGATTGACGTAACTTCGTCTCTCCTACATCCAACTTTTTGTCACACTCGTCTATATACAAAAAAATTATTGCACACCGTTATAGAATAAATAATGTCGATTACCCATACATATTTGCGTTTAAATATAACTACTAACGTTTTACATATATAGTGCTCGCACGATTCGCAAATATTCCCAATACTCGAAGATCGTCAATGAATTTTTTACTATCAAATAAATCGAACTATTTTAAACAGCGAGAAATTAGTAGCATTCAATTTATTTTGTTATTCTGTATATAGACTTTTCGAATATTTAAATCTGCGTCATATCAATTAATAAGATAATTTTTCGTGGCAATTTTTTTTTAAAGAAAGTACGTGTATAAAAAGTGAGTTATAATTTAAGAAAAAGACCTCGTACTTATATATACTTGCGTAAACTTAACCCAATTAAAGATGTTTTGGTGGATTATTTTTAAGTACACGCGTCACATAAATATCCAGGTTTTATTTTATTACTTAACTTGATTCGGTACTTTGAAACGGTCAAGATATTATATTTGGTAAAAGGAGTAGCAATATAAACCTAACTAAAAATACCGTGACTGATAGAAATTAAAATATGCACACATGTGTATGTAAACACGAAACACCTGTTCCTATATATAAAAAGTAAAAATGCATATAAAAACACGCTATTTTTATTTACATACGTAAATACTCTATCACTTGCTTGTGTAAAATTTAATTAAATAAAAATTCCGTCCTTCGACGAGTAAAAGGTGTAATACCTACACATGCGCACGTCTAGATGAAATACGCAATTTGAAATTGTCGAGCAAATGGAATAAATAGTGAAAAGAATGAAGGAAGAAGATAGAGAAAAAAAATTTATAGAAAAAAAAGGAAACTCGAGCGTGGGGGCAGAAAAATCGCTGAAACATTCGTACGGGAATCGAGCTGAGAATAACTTGGCCCACGCGTCGTCAAGATGCGAGAGATGCGCTTCTCTCTCTTTCTCTCTCCCTCTCGCTCTCTCTCTCTCTTCTTTCTTTCTCTCCCTCTCGTGTGATTTCGACTGCCTACATACTTACCGCCCTTGGCAATTGCGCATGAAACGTTTAAATTGTTGCTCATTTGCAAAAACACCGATCCGCGTGAAAAATCCAGCAATAATTTATTATTTTCTTTGTTTTTAATTCATTTACGATTTATTTAAATAACATTACATCGTTGAAATGTATATAATACTCTATATATAAATGATACTTATTTAATAAATTAACGTAAATGGAATTAACGAATTTTATTGTTATACTGCGCATAAGACTATTTAGATAATTATAACGATATTTGCTTATTTATTCGTTTATTATATAAAAAATACATTGTAATTTTACGTTGATGACATCAGCTGATTAAAGGTCCCTATTCATTTTGACGTTACTGTGATAACGTCAAAGCGAATAGGTGACATAGCATTAATATGCTACGTCATATAATAATTCCTTCTCATTACTTTTTTTTTACAAGTAATTGTTATTTGAATTTATTAAAAAAAAAGGATTTTATAAATTTTCTAGAGCAAATTATAACATACCTAATTATTTATAACAGGATTTTTTATTCCGTTCATCAGTATATCCGTTTAAATATTTAAAAAAATAATTAGTTATTTCACAATTTGTCGACTTAATAATATATACGACTCGATAATTGTCACATCTCTCCGGTAAAATTTCAATAGATCGATTAAAATGTTATAAACGTTTATAAATTATAGTGTTAAAACAAATTATCAGTATGTAACAATTAATAATTTGACTGAATCCTCTATTGCACGTATCGAGACGATCAAATAAAAATAAATGTGCACATTATCGGAATGGTAGAATTTTCGTATACTAAGCTTTACGAAGAGTATATATACTTAAAAGTAATCGACGTCAACGTGAAACCCACGATACAACATATATATATAAATTGAGCAAAGCGTCGTCCACTTCCTACGTCGGTCCGATAAGTCGAAGAATTGGGGAAATCTCTAACTGTGGGAGGAGT
This sequence comes from Theocolax elegans, assembly GCA_026168455.1. Lineage (NCBI taxonomy): Eukaryota > Metazoa > Arthropoda > Insecta > Hymenoptera > Cerocephalidae > Theocolax > Theocolax elegans. Next base: position 13,358,071 of record CM047425.1, on the reverse strand, counting down.
AGCAGCATAGCATAGCATAGCATAGCAGCAGCAGCAGCACCAGCGCTCTAAATGTTGCAGCATTCTCCGCTGATGCTGTTTCTAGTTTCGTTGCGTGTAGGACGGCGTCTAATCTGTATAACCCGCGCAACCCGAACGAAGGACGCTTTGTATTTCAATGATCTTTCAATTTGATGCTATCTCTAAATTTCTTTTATTTTTAATGCGAAGGCACATTTATGTATAAGAATCACGAGTGTAACGATAAGAATTTCGTACGTCATATTTATTAATTGTTTATCGATTAAATATCCTTTTTTTACTCTTGGTTTTATAAAATCGAAAATGAGAAAAAAACGTACGTACGGAATTGGAATGTGAGTGAGGAAACGTGCGTTCACATTTCAAATGAGATAAATTATTAAATTTTGTATTGAACAATTAATTAATTATTTTCTTACTATTAGTTGACCGTGTACGTTGCGTGATTGTATTCCAAGTGGGAAATTTAAAAGTATAAACTGTATAACAAATGTAAGATGTAACTCTTAGGTATATTATAACCTAAAAAAAAAGGTAATCTTTAAACATTCCGACTCGTATAGTCGTATGTTCAAGGAATCTTATCCTTATCAATCACGTACGTAAGTACATATAAGTTTAGTCATATTCCACTATTTGAGGTTAAAGAAAAAACGTCCAGGCAGTTAAGAGCTCTTAATTATTTATGAAAGTGTTAAATTATTTAGGAGAATATATACTTATTTAGAAACCCAACAATTAAGCGATATAACAATATTTCGTAAATGTAGAGTAATTATAAACACCGCATATTTATGTTGGTGTATAGGTTTATTACTATAAAAGCGTCCGCGAGGTCGACGTGTACATTCCAAGCTGTGGGTAAGTAGACAGCTTGTTACAATTTATAGGTTAAAAAGAAAATGCTTCTAAGGCCAGGTATATAGTAATTCCTATTGGACGCTCTGTCTCGCTCTCGCTCTCTCTCTCTCTCTCTCAGGGTTTTTAAAGGGCGACGTACCTTGTACCAACATCGCGTGAAAAACGAAAGAAAAACTTCGCGTCCGTAAAGCCCTCGCTTCCAAGAGCGAGAGAGCGAGAGAGAGAGCATCGTTTTTCCCACCGGGTCCCCGCGTCTGACTCACAAAAGAGAAAGAAGGAAAGAAAGAAAGAGCAGCGTATATATGCGTGCGTGCGTGCGTACGTACGTACTTTTACACATAGGCTGCACATAGGAGATGCGAGTACGTGCATATGTATACATGTAGGTATGTATAATATAGAGGTGGTTATTATATAGACAAACCTTTCACGATGGAGTAAGCAGATGCGCTCCTTAGCGACCTTGAGCCTTTTGGAGATGATTTTCTTAAGATTGTCGATACTCTCGTTTCTATCGACGGTAACGTCGAATTGACCACCAGTCGTCGGCGTAATAGTAATAGTAATACTTGAGACACCACAGCCACACCCCGAGGGCTCCGGAACCCGCGGCTTACCCTCGCTCATGGCGACGACGACGACCACGACGACGCGTATTTTTTTGCCTTCCTCTCTTTTTTCCCACGCTGCACCTGCCCACCTTTATCCTCACATAATCGAGGGCGTCGCGGGGCGTGGGTCTACAAGGAGGGAGGAGGATAAAGGAGGGGAGGAGAGACAGAGAGAGAGAGAGAAAAAGTTACGGGCCCGTGTGTGTATGTGTGTGTGTTTGTGTGTGCGTGCGTGCGTGTATATATATATCTATCTGGATATATGTCTAATATGTGTATATATATATATGTGAATATATATATATATACGTGTGCGTGGTACTCGCGGAGATCCCTCGCGCACACCGTTCGCCCCGAGACTGAGCAGCGCCTCGGCGGTGGCCGGAATCGCTCCGCGCCTCGCTCGGCTCTCCCACTCTTTGCTCGGCTATATACCCGTATAGTAGCCTGGCTGGGCAGTGTAGTTCTATACGCATCCGCCGGGTCTCTCCTCCTCTACCTCTGCTACTTCTTCTTCTTCGCCTTCTTCGCCTTCTTCTTCTTCTTCTTGGACTCTCTTTTCTTTTTTCACGCTTCTTCTTTCTTTTACCCCTTTTTACTTTTTGACCTTTCTTACTCTTTTTAAGCTGGTTATATAGAGGACCTTTTTCAACGCTTCGTTGGGGATATTTTTGCGGGGGTGGTAGATATGATAAATATCAGCTGATTAAGGGGAATGTCGTTTAAAATGATCCTTTAAATATGGCGGATATACAAAACATTGTGTGTATATCTATATATTATGCTTCACCCCGCGCGCACTTTGGATCGATTTGACGTACTATCCAAATTTTATTATAATATTATATATAAGTTCCGATATAGACACTTATTTATCGAGTACATGCATATTAAAAGTACATTTTAATTTTTTCCAATTGATAAAAACATTTCAATGTATAACTAACTGAGGTATAATAACGAAAAACAATAAAAAAAATAATTTCTAATCTCTATAATTCCACAGATTCAACATTATCGTCATTCGGAATATACGTGACTACGTTAGCTGCTAGTCGGTAACCACGAAATCTCAATAAGGGGATACATGACAAGAAATAAGCCGACGTAGAGAAACGGTTAAATTGAGGTTTAATTGTATTTTAAAAAATACCTATACATAATCGTATAAATAGCACAATTCGCGTTAATGATAGTAAAACATTCTTAATCTCGTGTAAATTAAAAGAAATTCTCGCGAAGGGTAGCTATAGGATTGTCGTTGCTACAATAACAATTCTCAAACCAGCTCACCTCACCTCGCGTTATACACTCGTTTCGAGGTGCAACGTGGAGATGAGTTCGAACAAAACAAAATCTTAACAGCTGCACTATAGCTATAAACTAGGTATATGCAAGTCGTTATCAAAAATTATAAAATCTTACAATTAACCTATTAATAAAAATATTACCATCTCCTTAGCCATGACGATGGTATTAGAATTATTACAATTACTATTCACTCTAGGAATATTTGGGGGTAGCTCTTTTTCTTTCATTTCTCTCTCTCTCCTTCAGCAACGTAATCTCACAAACAGAAGTGCTTGCCCAGAGTACTGGAAAGACACAACTTTTTCCGGAAATCACAGTACTTTTCATAAATTGCTCTAGCCTACTCCTTTTCATCATCATTCCAGGAAAGTATGTTCTAATTGATGGAAAATCGGTAGGTGCCGAAAAATCGCGAAGTCACGACTTACGTCATTACGCGCCAATATTCAAATCCTGATTTAATCCTCGTAAAATTGTAGATGCCTCCTTATAGCCGTCACCTACATAGCAGCTGGGATTATACTCGCATATCCCCATTCCCCACTTTGCTATTGCTGCTTCTACAGCATAGCCTATATCTATTGGAAAAATCTTTGATGGCGCGATTTTTAAACATTATGTCAATTACTTAATTACTAATTAATACCTAATAAATAATTTTTTTAATCTGTAATTATTAAAATAACTTCTCTACGTAGTATCAACTATTCGTAAAACTAACATTCAACTTTCCTTATTGGGATAATTATCGATTAACTGTATCAGCTGATACGCTTTAACAGGCATCTATTGTTTTCTCTCTCTCTCTTTCCCACCTATTACCGTATCAACAAAAAGAAGAAACATCTGTTGGGGATTATAATTATCATCGTATCCTGAGTGCTTGCCCAGAAGAGAACTCAGGTCTCCAAGCAAGGATATCCCACGAGTAGCAGACAGCATGGTCACGAGCATCTTCGTCACGACGATATCGATGAACCACGTGTTCTTAGCTATCGCGTCATGTCTCCAGGATAGGATCGGTCCTGTCGAGACATTGTAATCATTTATTTCAATAATATATGTACTATTACCACATCACAAAGTTCGATGATCTTTTATTGAGAATATTTGCATTTGTAAATTTGTTGATTTCGTCTATTAGGTTAATTAATCGATTTTGATATAAATGTAATTTTCTTATATTTTATAAGTATGTGTATGCAAATAACCAAAAATAAGAAACAAAATTTCCAAAGATGATTTTGATTTGATAAAATATGATTAATAAATTGATTTATTTCACTGATTAAGTAAATGATGAGTTCATATTCGTTGCAGATAAACATATCTTTAAAAATAAAAGTTTTTCTCATTAACAATTTTGATATGTTCTTATATAAAAAATTTTACTTCTCATTATTTGATCAAGATAAGTAATGACTTTAAAAATTTCAATTCCTATTTTACTTTATAAGAAAAAAAGGAAAATAAATTATATAATTATGACTCATATTTAATCTAAAATATTGCTGTATATACCAAAAATTATTAAATTATATATAATTAAATGAGAAAAAATTTCATCAGATTGTTTATTTTAAGCTATCAATTTACTATGTTAAATCTTAAAAAAATAAAAAAAAAGTGGTTAAAATATTTTGATCAAGAATCAATTATGTAAAAATTCTGATGAAATTATGAATCAAGATGTAATCATTTTATGACAGCGATTGAAACAAACAATTGTAGTAGATTATAATCTACTTGCTCTATATAAATTACTCATAAAGTTAATATAGTTTATGATTAATTAGAACCTATATCATTTTCCTTAAATTTACTTTATTCAGATTTATTATTCTATAAGTAAAATTTTTATAACATAAAGCCAAACTTTCTGACCAGTTAAGTTTTTTTTTAATATGCTTGATCAGCTACTTTCACATAAGTAACCTTTACTTTTAAAATTTAGTCAGATTTCAAGTTTTGCTTTTATACTTTTAATAGGTTAAAGTGGTATAAAATGATTCTCCGGTAATCTTTCGAAATAATTTTATTTCTTATTGTCCAGCAATCCCATAAACGTACATATGTTCTCACATATTTACAACGAATGTGATCTACACATAACAATTAAACTTCCATTCCAAATATAAAAATCACGCGGAAAAATATGTTCTCTTTTACATAAGCTTTATAAAGACTTGAAACAGCACAATTCGTTTTCTATACGTTTTTACACAGACAATAAAAGATAACAAAAATATTTATAGTAAAAAAGAAAGTATTTGTGCATGCTTTTCTGTTAAATATTTTTTTAATTTTGTTTTTTTGTTGCACTTAAATGTAAGTCATTACAGTTTCCTCTTTAAGCTCTAATTAGTCAATATTAAATATCTTGATATTTAAAAAAATTAATTGTAAAAAATTATTCAAAGAGGAGTGTCTTATTTTTATAGTTAAACATAAACTTGTAGATAAAGAAACAATGTACCCTAGTTTATATAATAGTGCTTTACACCATATGTAAATTATATTACCAATGCTAGCATATGACAACTCTGGTAAATGTAGTCTACATTGACAAAAGTGACATAGAAAAATATTGGTACAAAAATATGAGAGCCACCATTGTACTTTATTAATTAATGCTAATCTGACTCCCTTATCACCCTCATTTATTTATGAACGAAAAAAATGTATTCGTTCTTTTGATACTCTTTGTATCTTGTATTGAATACTTCCATAACCTATTATGAAAAAATTTTTGTTATTTGCCACTGTATTTCTAGATTGGCATTTCTCTAGGAATCATTACTATAGATAAAATTCTCAATTTTCTTAACAGAGAAATTTTCATGACCCAAATTCTTCAGTGTCAGCTTCTATTGGTTTGAAGTCATAAGAACCTCGACCATCCATTTGAAGATAGTACTGAAATATTAAAATTAAATTTCATAAATATTTAGCAACAATAGGTATATGAATTTTAAACAATATTCACCTCATGATGTTTCCAAAGTGATCTACGATGAGAGACAGTGAACAACGTAATATTGGCTTTTTTGCAATAAGAGTACATTGAATCTTCAACGTCAACACTAACAGCACTTGTACATTCATCGAGTATTGCAAATTGAGGTTTGTGGTAAAACAATCTTGCCATCTAAGATAGAATAATTTAATCCATTTAAATTATTATTAATCCAAGATACAAATAATATATTTATAAAATAAAAACTTACAGCAATACGTTGTTTTTCTCCACCAGAAAGTACATCCATCCAATCGGCCACTGTATCCCAACCTTGACCTTCACTACCAGGTTGAGATTCTCTTTCAAGTAAATGACCTAATTGTACTAAATCTAAATATTTCTGTAAATCTTCATCCTTAGTATTACCCCTCCTCAACATTTCAGCTCGAGTATGTGGATAAATTACTTGATCTCTCAATGTTCCAAGTGTCATGTAAGGTCTTTGTGGAATGTAAAAGAGTTTACCACGAGGTGGCTTTGTCATTACACCATTCCACAGAGGCCATAGCTAAAATAATAAGATTAATTTTTTTTAATTGTTCAACAATAAAATTTTATAAATTTAAATAGAAAACTATAAAAATTTAAATACTAACTTCTCCTAAAATTCTAAATAATGAACTTTTTCCACACCCATTTGGACCACAAACCAATACATTCATTCCAGATTTTACTTCAAAGGTTAATTCTCTAATAAGAACATCACCATTTGGTGTTACCAGAGGCACATTTTCAAAACGAATAATGTTGTCTCTGGCAAGTATTTTTCCTGCTCCTGGAGAACCTATTGGATTATTTTTAGGATCTATTATCATAGTTCTCTCATATTTGTTCTCATTGAGATCATTCAGAACTTTTCGAATTTCTGTAACTCGAGCAGTAAATCCTGCTAGTCTTGTCATTTCTCTTCCAGCAAGAACCAATCTTCCAATTGCTTCTGCTAATTTTACTAACATACGTCCATAAGTGTAGTAAGATTTAAACCTATGATCTGGAGTTCCAGATAAAAGTGGGTGGTTCTTTTTAAAGAATGGAATGCTTACAGCATAAAATCCGACAACAGTCGCAACATCTAAACAGAAACATAATTGATAATACTGATAATAGATAACAATGATAATAAAGTATTAATATGTGTGTTAAAAAATTATTACATTTGCCAATGAAGTTATCTACAACACCGATCGCCACTTTGAATTCCAAGAATTTTCTAAGGTGTGTTACCTGTAAATTAAGATAATACATTAGTTTAAGCATAAAAAATTATTTAACTATGTTAAGGTTGCACTTAAAACTTACTAATTTATGAAAACTGGCTAATAAAGTTAATTTTTCTCGCATATTCCCTTGATAAAATGCAATTTCTTCTGAATTAGTAATTAGACGTGAATTAATGTGTCTATACTCCCCCTCCAGTCTTTGTTCTTTAACAGTAAATGTACCAATTGGTTTTCTCAGGTGTGTCAAGAGACCACCAGCAACAACAAGATATGATAGCATTATAAGAGGAGTCTACAAATAAAAATTGTATATAATATATGAATACAGTATAAAAATATATATGATTTATAGTGAAATCAAATAAATATGTATTACTCACTTGACCACCAAGTGTAGAAGTAAGTCTATAAACATAAATAAAGATGTCCAATAATGGTTTTGCAATGTTACTGTATAAATCTGTACAACTTTCACAGAATTTATCTACATCAGTTGTAAGCAATTGATCGGGATTTGCAATTCTTGTATCCAAATTACTCATTTTGTAGTAGGTGAGACCTCTGAATAATATACAAAAATATTAAATACTTTAAATTTGATTGGGATTAAAATGTATATCTTATTATGTAATATACACATATCATAATCAGTGACCTTTACACTTTATTGTCTTAAGAATGAGACACTCATTAAAAAATTTACTAATTCTGATTAATTCAGTTGTTCATTATTCAGTAGTTGATTATAATACTGGTAAGTCAGACAATTGCATATTGCTTTTATAGGAAGAGATAAATGTAAAGTGCTTACTTTAAGTATTGATCCATTAGAAAACGACTTATATTAGTCCTTAGCCTAAGTTTCATTTCTCCAATGCTGTACTTTAGAATGTTATTAACAACCGATATCTATAAAAGAAAAATTTAACAAAATTAGTTACATTGTTTAAATAACAACTGAAACTGTAAAAGATAAACTAAATTTTTAACTTACCACAGGCAAAGTAGCCATAAATTTAAACAAACGTCTCTTAAACAAATCTGAATCCATATTGACAATTGATCTACAAAATATATGAAGTTGGAAAAATCTTATTATCAATAATTATTATGTATGTAAATCTTACGTTTCAATAAGCGTGCCAGTGTGAATGAGCCACAAATCGCATAATGATCTAGCGACAAGGGAACTAGCAACAAGAAGAACAAATCCAGCTTCAGGTGTAAATAATCCAGGTATTCCAATAGCCAATAATTGTCGCAGCTGTCTAAAGAATTCTCCATCCACATGAGCCTTAGGGCGTTTTGGTTTCTCCTACATTAAAATAAGCAATTAAGTGAAAGAAAAAAAAAATGATAGATTGGGAACAAGTAGAAAAAAAAAATAAGATTAAATCTCACCTCTTTAATGACATATTGTATGTCATTATTGGCAGGCCAGGGATTTCTATAAACAAAAGAAAAAAAAACTGAGATAAAAAATGCGCGCGATCGCTGGATGACTTGTAAGAAAAATAAGAAGAAATTGCTTACTTTGCCTTGGTGAATCGTTTCTTACTGCGCTTACGACTTAAAAGCCAAATGAGGGTAGCAACGGCTGCAACTGTAGCTGCACTGTTTCTTGTAGCGAATTTACTTAAAGTTGGAGCCATGTTTTCAAGTGCTTGGGTTATTTATATAATTAATATAATATATATATATGTATATGTGTGTGTAATAACGTGTATGTCCAAGGAGTCTGCAGGCACTTGACAGACTGGTCGACCACCACTCTCTCGCTTGGATACGTATAGAGCGATCGGGTCAGTTCAGCAGTAATATAGTATCACCATTCTCCTCCACTCGTGGCGCTCGGGAGTGCATCGAGGAAAACAGAGGCCAGCTGACCAAACTAATATATAGGAGGATGGCATTAAAAAAAAAATATGCATCAATCCTGTTTTCGCTTTAGGAATTTATAGTCGTATGAGTTTCTTCGGATTTCTTAATTACAGGAAAGTATTAAAAAAATTATACTTCTATTATTGCGATATCATTTATAATATACTCTAATTTTAAATGTACACTAGAATTTTGTTATTTTATATTATACAACGAAATATATGAGTACGTGGTACGTAGTTAGTATGTGCATACATAAAATAAAATTTAATTATTAGTGTTAAAATTTGTTAGTTACTTAGCACATGTTATTACTGCATTTGTTGATAAAAGTTGTAATAAATATTATATTTTGACTTTAAATACAAAATAAATATTAAGTATAACAATTACATTGCTTTTATACATTTTAAGAGATATACATTTTGATGATTTAGATAAATTTTTAAGTTTATTATTGTTCTCTTATATGTAATGTTTTCTTTTCCTTCTGTGAAAAAAAATTTCTGGAACAATGCTTTTATTTATTTGCATAATAATAATTGTATAACGACACTTTATTACGCGAATTTATTTATAAAATTATGATAAAAAATTATTTTTTTAAAGTATTATTTTATACTATATATATATATATATATATGTACCAAACCCAAAATTTATATGTAATCTCAGATTTTTACGAATTTTTTGTCTATTAAATATTAAATGTAAAATTTCTTCATTTACAAAATAAATGTTTATTATGGATTTCATAGAAAAAACGCGATACGCTATCGTATCTCATTCCAGATTTGTATATATTATGTTCTAAATATCTAATGAGCATTTTTTTTATTGTGCTTATCAATTTAAAAAATATTCAATACATTACAACACACTTAAAAAAAATGAAATTATAAATGTATTAGGATAGATTTCTTTTCTTTCATTCATATACTACGATCCCCTAAGGAATGATTATTGCACTTATCTAACATTTCTATAAATAAAGTATCGATATATATACAGGTATACCATCATTTTAAACAATGATACTTAATCGCCCAAAATAGTAACATATTTTATTTATTTATTTATCATTTCCTTTAATAGTTGAAAAAAATATGAGCTGAAAAAAATAAGTGGTAGTTACACATAATTATTTCTCCAGCGAAATTATGAATTTCTTCATCAAGAATTTTCACGTATGCATGTATACTTATGAATTTCCTTCATAGTCTAAGTTTCGCAATGACGTTTTGTGATTATACCATTTACATAATAAGTAATTTCATTTCTCGCGCTATTTTAACGTATGTGTATGAAACGTCACGTACTGTTACGTCACCGCGTGGAAGAAGCAAAATGTATTTACATATATATATAAATAATGTGACATGTCAGTAAACAAAGCGCCCATAGTTTTATTTCCAACTCGTGAAAATAATTTTCACCTTGATTTAAGAAAAAAATTCTCAAGGCAATTTAATCGCAACGTTAAAAAATAATTGCACCACCGCCGGTGTATAATATCCTAGGGTAATCTACATATTATACGAGTAGTCAATAATCGGGTATCTTACATGTAAAAAATTATATATATTATGTATATATATATATATATATATATATATAATGATCTTATAATATATTAATAAGCAGAAAGGAAACGTCAGTTTCTTTTATATATATTGAATATCTTTCGTCCTCGACCATCGTTAACAAAATCTATATGTTGTGTGTGAATCAATCTTCAGTCGAGCCTTGACGCGATGTTTTAGTTATCTACAAATTCTTGTATTTGTGTATTCGCGAAGATATAATAATAACGCAGAGGTAAGGTTAAGGTGAACTTCATATCTCTTTTCCGTAATGAACAATAAATAAATAACGTTAATGTTTAATGTATATACATACTCATGCACATATTTTGCGCAGTAGTGCCTCGTTAACCTCTAAATGACATTTTTTTTATATTTCTGTATAGTGGCGTGCACTAAGAAATCATTGAGTCGTTGTTGGTTTCGTCGTTGCCTTCATTCGTGAAGGCCATATTCTGGGGCCCGAGTTTAGCCCGTTGGGCTCTCGCGGCTCCAGAGCGTGGAGAGATGTCGATTAGAACGACAGCCCAGCGTCTTATACAAGATGGTCGATTTTTCCTGCGCTCCCTTAGAAATCCGGAGCACTATTTCAATCCAACAAGAGTCAAGATACACGTTGCACGAGTAGGCAAGTAAATCATTATATTTAAGTGTTTGTACAAGGAATATTTTTGTTTTAATTTTAATGTTGTTTTGGTTTTCCTATAGGTGAGTCTCAGAGCCATGTACCAATTGGTACTGGTGATGCTTCAGCGTCTAGAAGTCACCTAGGCTTTCTGGGAGCTCAAGCAAGACGTCTTTTTGTCGATAACATCTTAAAAAGAGTTACTAATACATTGGCTGCTGATTTAAGACGTCGCGCTGCTACTCGTTTGCTGTACGCTGGTGACTCTGCTCCCTTTTTTGCTTTGGTGGGAATTTCATTGGCATCTGGTACTGGAATATTAACAAAGGAGGATGAACTAGAAGGTGTTTGCTGGGAAATTAGGGTAAATTAAATTCAAATTAAATTATTTAAAGTGAAAAGAAATTTATTTGTTCATTGAAGCTAAGTTACATAAAATTGAAGAGTAAATTTAAGTGTCACTTGTTATAAATATCATGAATATTAAAATATTTTGTCTGCTAATATTATCATTATTTGAAGAAAAGTATGATGTTCTATTTTGGTTAAAAATTGAATATCATAACTGTACTGTAAAATATAATTATTGCATCGCTAATTATAGAATTATAAATATGTGTTCTTCGTATATACATAGATATGTAATCAATAATTATTTACTAATCTAATTAAATATATCTTTAATGTTCGTAACATATCGTAGTTTTGTAAATTTACTAAATTTCAGGAAGCTGTTGCAAAGTTACAGTGGAATAAGCCAACAAATGATAAAAATTATGAAATTACAATTGGAGATAATGATCAAATCAACTTACACAATTTTGTGATTGGACCTCCAATAGCAAAAGGTTGTTCAGCAATAGTTTATGCTGCGCGAACAAAAGATAAAGGTGAATCAGAAAATAATGAAATAACTATAGAAAAGACCAACGATGTTTCAATGTTTCCATTGGCAATGAAAATGATGTTTAATTATGATGCTGAGTCAAACGCAATTTCAATTTTAAGAGCGATGTCTAGAGAAACAGTACCAGCTTGGAAACATTACAAAAACGAACAATTGTCTCATTGGGAGCAACAAATGGCTAATAGTACACAAATTTTACCACCTCATACAAATATTGTAGCTATGTATTCAGTTTTTGCAGATAGAGTACCTTTCCTACCTGGTTCAATAAATATGTATCCAGATGCTTTACCAGCAAGACTTAATCCAGAAGGCTCAGGGAGAAACATGAGCCTATTTTTATTGATGAAAAGGTATTATACATAAATATTTCTATTTTTAACTTCTTATTAAATTTATTAATGCGTCTTTCTTATTATTAATCAATGCGTTTTGCAGATATGATATAACTCTGAAGGAATATATCAGTAGCCGAGTATTTAATGTTCGTGAATCAATTTTACTATTAGCTCAATTATTGGAAGGGGTTGCTCATATGAATTCTCATCATATTGCTCATAGGGATTTAAAATCGGATAATATACTTCTCGATATTTCGGAAGAAAGTGATAATTGCCCTACATTAGTGATAACAGATTTTGGTTGTTGCTTGGCAGATAAAAGCCATGGTTTATATCTTCCTTATAATACGCATGATGTAGATAAAGGTGGAAATGTTGCACTAATGGCTCCAGAAATAGTCACAGCTGAGCCAGGGCCTTTCACTAGTCTCAATTATACCAAATCAGATCTTTGGACTGTTGGAACCATTGCATACGAAATTTTCGGGTTGCAAAATCCTTTTTGTAGTTACAATTCAGAAAATGCTCCCTTAAGAAATTATGATTATAAAGAAGAAGATCTACCACCACTACCTGAGTCGATTCCATCTGTTATTGCAGCACTTATCAAAGCTATTTTAGTACGCAGTTTATATAAGGTATAGAATTATCGATATTTCATTACATTAGCTTTATTAGTATTCTTAACTAATTACAAATAATTATTTTAGCGTCTTAGTGTTGATATAGCAGCAACAATTATTCAATTATATTTGTGGGCCCCAGGATCTTGGCTTCAAAAAGATGAAAAGATTCCTTCTAGTAATGAAGTATGTTATTTAAATACGAATATAAGTAAAAAAAGTAAATATATCTATACGTGCGTACTAATAAAATGTTTATAAATTCTTTATTTTTGTAGATTTTGCAGTGGCTTTTGTGTTTGACAACAAAAGTGCTATGTGAAGGTAAAAATGATTTAATAGAAGATATTAAAAATGTAAACAACGAAAATCGCGAAATACCAAAAAAATTAATTTATCAACGCTCCATGTCGGAACGATCATCTGGTCGACGTACCATGCCGGAATATCAATTAATAGCATGCTTTTTAGGAAGAGTGAGCTTGTACAATATTCGGGAAGGCTTTAAATGGATTCACAAGAATTCTTAAAATTTTACAAATTTGTATTATGTTAGTAATTCTAAATCGCTGCACAAGTTAAAATGTGTAAGAGGTTTGAAATTTGTTTGTTACCTAAATAGCAACGTAGTTTTTAAATATTCATTCAATAATAACTTTTACATTTTGTTCTGTTTATTTTTGATACTTACAGAAACACGAAAGAGATGAAAACTTCGATTCGATTGTAAAATTTGATATTTTTTTGCTATTTATTGTAATTTATCGAATCAAATTATGCTCTTTTGTGATTCGAGTGCCTTGAGTCTCTATTTCAGAGCTTGTGATAAAATTTATTTTGAAGATGTTATATTTATATAAACTAATTTAATTTTTGGCTGAATAATAAAATTAACCACAATGTCTCTATAAAAAAAAGATTGAAGCAGTAATAAGTATAATGTTAATTTTTAAGTTTCACCCTACACTACTTTATCAGTAATAGTAGAAGTGAAATAATTTTATCTAAAATTCTGTAAATACAATATTGTAATATTTGAATTATGTAAAAACGATAATTTATGTAAAGGTGTTACAGAATCCAAGTATATGTATATAGATTCATTAAAAAGAAGAGAAAGACTAGCAGTTTGTTATTAATTAATATAAGATTACTTTAATATCTCAACGATCTAATATACAGCATAATTTAGGCTTATAAATTAAATTCCAAATAATTTGAAATTGAATGCATTTAATAAATTTTTAAAGAAATTTATTTATATTGCACTAGCTTATATAAATATTAATTGTAAAGGATAACATGTACATATATACAGAGAGTAAAAATTAGTCATAATATTGGATTAAGTAATAATAAATAAAAATATTCATTATTATGTATCTTATATATCTTATTACTTAGTCTATTTTTAGGCAGTATTTAAAGAACTTCGCACCGTTTGTATGATAATCTCACAATTATTCACTAAATCGAAGGCACTTTTATATTTAAAAATTTCTTTTCTAATGTTTTTCATATCTTGAATAGAAGTTTTATGAATCTTTGTAGTCTTTCTTTTGTATTTTACTAATGATATCATTTTATCTAAAACATAATCTAGCCATAAAATATTTGTAAATGGTTTAAATTGTTGCCAGTCATTTCTGAAAATGTTGAATATTTAATCAATACAATATAATAGTAAATATAAATAAAATAATCTTATCTTGTATTTACTTGACACTAGCTTTCATCTTTCTATAAATATCGAATTGATATTCTCCCTGTGCTTCAAATAACGAAGGATCCATCGCCAAATCATTAAAAATTTTGCATTCTTGATACAACATTCTAGATAATGTAAAATCGATAACTGATACCTTTTAAAAAAATTATAATTAGTAACCGTTTTGCATTCAATTGTATATTCTTGTTTATGCCCCTTTTTAGCACTGCCAACCATGCATATACCATCCTTATGGAGGGTTTTTATGATGTTTATCCATCACCTCTGTGAGTGCTTATCCCTCCCTAAGTAATCCTACCGCCTCACATTAGGGGTTATACCCGTGAGGAAGGGAAAATCTAGAAGTATAGGAAAACTTTCCCCGAGACGGCCGGTGTATTGAAATATTCTGTTTGGGTGTTTAGGCCACATTGCGTAAGCCCAAACATCAAAACTGAATATTCCACACCTCCCGCTCACGTTGTTAAGTGTGGAAAAACACCTAACCGATCTTGAAAGCCGCACGAGAATGGATCACCCATTTAAGTACTGACCGTAGCAAATGCTGCTTAAACTTTCGTGATCGGCTGAGGTGTATCTCGACACTCCGGCACCAAGTCGGTTTATTACATTAATTATATTCAAATCATTATTTACCTTGACTCCCTTTGTATGTACAAAATATTTCGTATCATTTAATATACATGTTGCAACTGTTTCATCCGTTTTCGATACTAAAATGTTACCCCAGTGCAAATCTCGATGTTCAAATTCGAGAGATTGTTCAGCAACAGCCAAAGAGAATGCGGTCTATGTATGTAAATATTTACATTAATAATTACTTAAAACTAATAATTACTCAGAATTTGTTCAAAATTAAAATTTAACTATGTAAAGGTACATTACTTGAACAAATATAGCATAAGCTTCAGATGCATTTTGAAAGACAAATGATTCAAGGTCTTGTCCACCATGAACGAGATCCAAAATTATATATAATTGTTGATCTCCAAACATAGATGGACAATCATTTTCCGAATTCTTTTCTTCGTCGTACGTATTCCAAAGTTTAATCAACTTTTTAGGATATTTTCCAATAACGCAATTTATCCTATTAACTCCTACAAATCCATTTGTGTTATTGTGATTTCCAAATTTTAATTTATGTAATTCTCTAAAACGAAAAGGAATACTTATTAACTATGTCTGGCTTCTAATAAATAAAATTTATATAAGTTATAAACTAACTCAGAAATAATAATCTCTGAAAGAATTTCATGAAACTTCTTTTGTGGTTCACTATTAACAATTTCGTCACCTTCGATTGGGATGATTTTTATAACTGATTTTTCACTTCCATTTGAATATAAAAATACTTCTCCATAAACACCCTCGCCAATTTTTCGACAGTGATTAATGTACCTGTTACACATAGAATAATGTAAAATAGATAATTATAAGAATATCATGTGTAATAATTATGATCTTACGAATCAGGGAAACATTCATTGAATGGTAAGTAATCGGTTTGTTTACAACGTTTTAATATAATATTTTTTGCTGACTTGATTAAGTCTTCTTCAGTTTCTATTAAAGTATCCCTTTGAAATCCTAAAATCAATAAATAATCAGATATAAATACGATATATGCGCACATATATTAATAATAACTCCATTAAAATAAATACTTCGAGAGTGGTGTCGCGTCGCTCTTGAATTGTTTGATATTGAACTCCCTCTTTCAAACTCTATGAGATCATTAGTAAGAGTTGATCGTTTTCCACTTGGTATAATACGTATTGAGAAACGTGACAATCGTGTTGGACTGACTTGACTCGCTCTAATATTTTTATTTACGCTAATGCGCTGTAATTCTTTAAATTCATCATTTTTTGCATTATTTTGAGAAATTCCTACAATTTGATAATAATAACGTACAATAAATGTTTGTATTATGACATAAAATTAAGAATATACACTGCCGCTCACATAAATTTGGCCACCCCATCAAAAATCTGTCAAACTTTGAAGTTTTGTACCTCTATAAGGAATCAACTGATCTAAAAAATTCAAAGTACGTTTTGAAGCTCGTACCAAGCCCTTCAGTATATGATGAAAATATTTTAAAAAATAATGTTTAATTAATTTTTTATAAACAAATGAAAAAAAAAAAATTTCAATTTTTTTCGTCCATTTTCAAATTGGCATAACTTTGTTAAAAATAATCTGATTAAAAAAAAACAAAATGGAGGTTAAAGCTATGGTACTCCTCTTCAAAATGCGCTATGCAGAATTTCTGTTCATTTATTTTTTAGGGAATTTTTTAATTTTATGTAAAAAAAATCACATTTTTTTCAACAGCTCATAACTCAAAAACTATGAGTCAAACTAAAAAAATCATAAGAGCAAAAATTATGCGTTTTTACTCAACGAATACGAATTTAACGGTTAAGTTAACGAATTAAGCGGTTGATTCCTTATAGAGGTACAAAACTTCAAAGTTTGACAAATTTTTAATGGGCTGGCCAAATTTATGTGAGCAGCAGTGTACCTATATATATATCAATTTATTAAAATACCTTCTTGTTGCATATTTAAAATAGTTTCAACATTATGCTTCCAATTTTTGCCTCTTCCATATGTTAAATCTTCTAAGTTTTGACCATTACAAAAATTATTAATAATTGATAATGATCTTGCCCAAGGTTTTCCAGGTAATAAAAAGATTGGCTGACTTTTACGATGATTAACATTTTCCTTCCAACTGTATTCATGTGGTAATGAATTATTTGCTTGTGTGTCACAATTAATATTATCTATTACATTAAGAGAATCTCTTATTTCATTTTCATCTTCTTCTTTTTCAATGATATTGATAAATGATTGATCTTCAGTAATAGCCTCTAAAGGTTTATTCCATGTGCAGTATTTATGTCTTCTCATTGTTACTTTTACTGGGTCACTTAATCTTGATGACAGCAAATCCAACTCTTCATCATTAAATTTTCTGACGATCTCTGCAGTTCTACTTCTTTCAGATTTATTTCTCCCAATGACAGTTGTGGGTTCATTAATTGCATTTAAATAATTTAGTTTTTCAAGAACTACTGTAGCTTCTTTGTTCAATTTATCATCAAAATAATTTTCTTTTTCACTTAATATTTCTTTATCTTCTAGTGTTGTTTCCTTTTTCTTAAGTTGTCCTATACTTGAAGATCTGTTTTCAACATTTTGTTTATTTCTTTTTGATTTCTTCACTTCTGATATTTCTGCCTCATTCTGTTTCTTTCTTTTTCTAATTCTCGAAGATAAAACAGGACTAATAAATTTAGTGTTTTTATCTACATTTAACCTTGTAATATGGACGTACGGCTGTTTTCCACTTAAAATTTTAAGCACTTTTGCAGTTGTATTCGTTTCTTCAAATATTTGTTGAATGTTTTCTACTGAATTATTTATTTCACTTTTCAGTAGTAGAATTATTAATATTAAAATTTTCTTGTTCACTTTCAATAACTAAATTATTTTTTAGCATGTTATCACTCCCAAGAATCAAATCATTTGTAATTTCTTTTTCATTAGTTAGAAGAATACTAGTTTTATTTAGTTGATTGGAATTGTATATCTGAGAAGCTCTATTACTAACAACAAGAAGCAACTGATTTTCTTCATAGGATTTATTAATTTCTGTAAAATTATCATTTATATTCATCTCTATAACTTCCTTTTCTTCCACATTTTCTGATTCTTTAAGATAAATATTATTTTCATTTTTTATTTCTAATTCTTTTTGTGTTTCTATAACTCGATCTACATCTGTTAAATTTCTTTCAGTTTGATATGTATTAGTATTAAATTCTTTTACTTCTACATTTGGCAGATCATTTGTTATACTTTCTTTTTCATTTTCTGAGGATAGAATAGCACTTATAGTTTTAGTGTTTTGGTTATTTAATCTTGTAATACTGACACATAGTTTTTTTCCATTTAACATTTTATATATTTCTTCATTTTTATCATTTGTATTGGGTTTATGAATATTTTCATAATCTGCATTATTTTTCTCATCACTAGAATTCTGCTGTTTATTTAATAAAATTTCTTCATTTGTAGAGATAACTTCATTTTCAAAATTTAAATTATTATTTTTAATTTCCTCTTCCATTTTATTTTCATCAGTACTTACAATATTTGAATCATTAATTTGAGAGCTCTCTTTGTTATTCTCATATTTTGAATCAATTGCAGGTATATTATTAATCACAGGCATACAGTTATCTATATTTTCCTCTTGGTTATTTACAAAACTATTTGCAGTTACAATTTGTTGTGAACTTAAATGATCTGATTGACAAGTTCTACTACTATCAAATAATGATTGGTTATCTTCATAAGATTTATTAATTTCAGTAGAAATATTTTCTGCTACATTTGATTTCAACATTTGTATTTCTGAATTAGTTTCTTTATTATTTTTGTTTTCTTCACTATCTGATTTATTTTCACAATCAGTGGTACTTTTATTTATTGAATATCCATAAGATGAATCATAGTCTTTAGTCCAATCATGAACAGAATATGAACAATGAAAAAAACTATGACTGTTGTTTACATTTGTTTCTGTAACAATGTCATCTTTTATTTCATTTGTTTTTGGGTTGCCCTTCAAAAAATCCTCAGTCTGTTCATGGTGCATACTAAAATCTGTGCTGTCAAATAACAAAGGAGATTTACTAAGACTTTTACTAATTTCATTGTTATGATTTTTTGATGTTTCAACACTTTCATCACTGATATTTAATATTATAGAAAGTTGACCATCATCTTCATTTTGCAATTTATCTGTAATTGCATATGGCATAGGTGCTATACTATTTTGAACGTGTAACTTCAAATTTTCTTTAGAAGAATTTTCTTGAGTTTCAGATTCTAATAGTGTCGATTCTGTAATTTCATCTATATTTCCAGTTAATTTTTGTAAAATATCAGATACAGATTCTTTTTCTGAATGTTCTTTAACATTTTCAATTGATGACAATTTTGAATCTTCTTCATCTGTCATAATACTTTTTTTATCTAATGTAATAGGTGATATATTTATCAAATTAGCAGTTGATTTAAATCTTTGCTCTGTAGGAGTACTTGTCACATAAGAGTATTGTGAACTTGATTGTAATGGTAGAAGATAATTTTTTATACTCACACTACCATTATTATGTGATGACAATTTCATTTTCTTATTGTCTTTTATAATTCCTTCATCTATAGTCTCATCATCACTGCTTTCATAAGTTATAATTTTTCTTTTTATTGCAGGTTTTCTAAATGTCACTCCATGAAATTTTCCTTCTGTTTGTTTGTCTTTATCAATATTGTCATCAAATTTAAAGTTTTCACAACCATCTACATTATAATCATCAACTTCAATTCGCGTTTCTGCTCTCTTTTTAATAAGGAATGGTTTTTTGAATTCATGACTGGTTCTCTTCTTTAGATCATCAGTAAATTTACTTTTATTGTCACTATCAGTTTGTTTTTTTGGAGATGGCACTCTAAAAACATAAAACAATATTTTGAAATATAATACATTAATAAATATATTTTACAATTAATAAAATAATAATTTACATGACTCCAGCAGCTATACGATCAAATGTATCATTAAAAGTATCATATACTAAAGTTTTTTCATTCCATTGTGATTCTCTCACATTCAATTTATCTGTATTTTCATTAACAAGCATTCCAAGAGGTTTAACTATATTAATAGGTTGTCTTTTACTATATGTTCTTATCGCGTTTGCCTTCATAATTCCTTAATTATTATTATCAATGAACTTGGAAACATGTAAAACGCGCGTTTACAAAGCGTAAACTAAAACTGCTCGATGTTGCTTAAATATTTATCAATAATGTTGATTAATTATAAAAAATGCAATAAATAAAGAATATATAATGATTCTAAGTCATTATAAAAATTAACATTTTAAGTAAAAAATATATATAGTTCACATATTAGCACTATTTTTTATTCGAACTGAATTTATACTTAAAATAGTAAAACGGTTTGACGCTTAAAAAACTTAAGTTTCTTTTAGGTTAAGTTTATTACAGTTGGTTTGTGACGGGATTAATGTCGTATACCATCGTGTCATTTAATTAAAAGTAAATAGAGGAATAGTCATATGACGGTGTACATGATGTCACAAATCGAAAATTAGTGATCATATTTTCTTTTCGTTGATTGGTTCACTATTTTAACGCGGCAAAATGTTCTTATTGCTGTGTACTGGAACTATAATTTTAATAAAAAAATGAATATAATATATTTATTAAATTATATTATTTTTAAATGGGTTAAAAGATTAGTAATATTTTTTTATTGATTGTTAAAAACATATTAAGATATAAGTTATATCATTTTTATTATTATTATTATATGTATCATTTAATATTAACATAACCACAAAAGCACACGATATTGTGAAAAGTATATATATTTATATGTATAGTAAAGCTGTCTGCTGTTTCATTTACACGATGTACATGTGCGTTATAACTATATGAATTCACAATTTCTCTATAGATATATCAGAATTTCAAAATGATTTTATAATTTTTAAACATTATGTGTTACGTATATTGTTATTTTTATAAACAATCCTAAATTAATTACAATTTATATTGAAATGACAGTAAAAGCACATACAATTATAAAGGTTATTTATAAATTTACATATTTTATTTATTATAGGTAGTAAATGTAATTTTTTAATATGAAGACCATGAAAGCACTATCTTCTTTTCAAAAATTAAATTTGCAAGCATCCAGTGTTCAAGTTAAATGTGTAAGAATTAATTTAATTTTATTGCAGCTTTGTACTATCGATATTTTTTTTTAATAATTATTTAATAATAACATTATTTAGTTTTCATCTAAAGCAAATCTAAAACTTATTGATGATGTAGAAAAATCTATAATTGAAGAAAATTTAAAAGCAAAACATCATCCAGGTATAAATAAAAGTCCTCCAGTTATAGTACCTGATTGGGTTGTCAAAGGAATAGAAAAAAGTTTAGAAGGTAATGAAACAAATAATTGTATTTTTTTAAGCTTTTGTAATTAATATTTGTATTAACATTTTTGTATAGATGTCAGTAAAACATCACTCTTAAATGATCGTGAAAAATTTGTAAATTATTTATTCAGTAGAAGACGACCACTAGAAGAAAATGAAATAAAAAATAAATATCATGAAATTGAAGCAGACTTGTTAAAAAATGTTATACATAAGTTATCGGATAGTGCATTAGAGGATAAGCGTATTGAGGCAAAAGGACGAGTATTGTTAAAATTAAAACAGTCTGTATATGGTTGGAAATCATTGGAATATAATAATTATAGAAGTTTATTGTATATGATTTCAAGAAGCGCAGGTGAATATTCTGCATTACATTCTATTTTTAAAGAAATTACTATGAGGGATCCAGAATTTAAACCTAAAACACTTTTGGATTATGGATCTGGAATTGGTACTGTTTTCTGGTAATGAAATTATAATGTACAATAGTTTAAAATTATTTTAATATTTATTTTGTAAAGAAAATAGACAAAAATAGTTAAATAATTTATTTTTAAAGGGCCACTCATAAACATTGGGGTGAAGTGGATGAATATACTGCTGTAGATACTTCAAATAGCATGAATGATATTTCTGAAACGATTATAAAACATGTACCAGGAAAAAAAAGTGAGCGTGTGTTTTATCGACAATATATCCCTTTGTCCAATGTAAGTACTTCTTCATGTGTCCAATAAAAGAAGATTATATAATATACAAATTAATTGTTTTTAAAAAATTTTGTTTTAGTTGAAACATGATCTTGTTGTAAGTGCATATTCTTTGTTTGAATTACCTGATGCAAAAAATCGTTTACAAGTTTTAATAAACTTATGGAGGAAAACAAATAAATACTTAGTTATTGTTGAACAAGGAACAAATGCTGGTTTCCAGGTAAGCTATGCAACATGCTATTTTATGAATACAATAAACCTTTAATCTCTTTTCTATATACAAATTTATACACTATGTACTTTTTTAAGCTAATTAATGAAGCTCGAGAGTTTATTATGCTTGTATCAAATAAATCTGGGAACAGCAATAATTATTTTATTTTTGCACCAGTAAGTAATAGTTAATTGCATTTATAGTCAATAGCAATAGTTTGCATATATGAAAATACATCTACTTGAAAAGTAAATTGTTTTTAGTGTCCCCATCAAATGAAATGTCCAAGATTTGTAGAGGGGAATTTCCCTTGCAATTTTATTACTAGATATACATCGTTACCAAATATAACTCCAATGAAACATATGGATGAACTATATACATATATAGTTTTTAAAAAGGGTTTGTTATACTCTAATATTATTTTGCATTACTACTGTAGTAGAGTAGAAAATATATAATAAATGTTTATTTCTTATTTCTAAATTTATAGGTCAACGAACAGAAACTGATAATTGGTATCGTGCAGTACAAGCAACAATTCGTCGTTCCAAACATGCGAGATGTAAATTATGTACCACAAATGGAAAGTTAGAGGAAATAGTGTTTACAAAATTGAAACATGGAAAGTGAGTAATTAAATACTATATAACTACATTTTGTTTTAAAGTAGAATCTAGAATAAATTCATTACACTTTATTATATTTTGATTTCTTCAGAGCCTTGTACCAATGTGCAAAGGCAACAAGATGGGGAGACCGTTTACCAGTGCAGTCAAATTTAATTAAGGAAAATGCAGAAGGTGTAACTAATACTGTGGATAATTCTGTGACTGAAAAAATTGTACAAGAGAAAGTATTAGTTTCAAAGTCACCCTCATCTACTTTAAGCGAAACTGATTTCTAAATACTAAAATTTTATAAATTTTGTAAATATAATTTGTTAGTTAAATGATTGGATACGTTTTTACTTACCTTTCAATTTTTATTATAATAATTAAGACAAATAATTTACGTAAATACTTTTGTATTTTAATATATATTTTGATTTGATTTTTCAAATTTTCAGATACTTAAATAATTATTACAAATAATTAGTACATTTATAAATTATCATTATTTCTTGAATTTCTTCTTTACACACGCACAACAACCATTATTACGACAGGCTCCATTCGTTTTTAGATACTTGATATTACATTTTCTGTCAAACACAATAAATATTTTTAATAAATTAAACATTAAAATTAAAAAATTAAAAACGTAATTTATATTTTCAAAAAAGGATATACATGATTTAACTGAATTTTTAAGAAAAAATATATTTATATATATATATATATATAATAATTTTTTTTACGATGTAGATATATTAAATATGTTTCATTTAACTATATTGGAACAATGTCGTTTAAGCTTGATCTTAACTTTACAATCTTTTAATGGGGTTTTGCATTTTCATTATTTACAACAAAAAAATATACTATTATTAATTACAACATAATAAAATATTTTACTTTACATGTTTATAATTTTTAAATTTTCTTTTTGGTACCAATACTGTCAATTTTTAAAAGCTTTTTCGACTAATGGAGTTAATTTGGTGTTACTGTCTTTTTTAACTTGGAAGATTTAGAGTGAGTACACCCTCGGATGGACGAATTTTCTACAATATTTTTTGTTTATTATACAAATATTTAACACGTCTATCGCAGTATAAATCGAAATTGGCAATGTTATTTTAATCATGATCTAACAATAAATTGTAAGCAAATAATTAAGAATATTACATAAAAAAAAATAAAAATAAACATTTTATGTTACAAGCTGCAAGCATAAAATTTCGCAATATGCTCCCTGGGAAAAAATGTATAATTATATACGAACTATTCTGTTGAATCATATACAATGCATATATGGTTATACAAATTTATATATAAATATTTGCCTACACATAAACGTACATATTTCATTTTTCTACATGACTATATACACTACTATTAGACAGTTTAAAATAAATACTCATTTTTATCATTTGATCAAAAAATTAATGTTTATATATATATAATTAAAAAAAATATTTATTCATTCTTCAAAAATAATTGAAAATTTGAATGTAGTTTACTCTGGCATATTACGACTTAAAACAATATTTAAAAAAATGTTTGGCACATCTGGCAGTAAATGTAAACTTTCCAGCAGTAGTGTATAAATTATTTAAAAAATTCATCATAGTTAATAAAATTTTATCAAACTTATTGTACTTATATGTAATTTCTTATTTAATTTAATGTAAGTAAATTAAAAGAAACTCATATAATTATATACAGTTTTTTTCAGGGTAAGTAGAAAAATCATGAGGAACATAATATGTAGATAAAAAGCAGAAAAAATCACAAAAATGAGATATTTTTCATCAAAAAATATTGATGTGAGTGGACGATTTATGCGTGATGGATGATATGACGCGATTATTGCCATGGCACTCCTAATTTATTTCTCACTCAATGGCACGCACTTCTTTTGAGTCTTTAAATCATTTTCTTGCTCCTTATCATCCTGCTCATCCTCCTCCTTTTCTGTTTCTATTTCTTCATCATCTTTTTCATTCTCAATATCTTCATCTTCATCTTCTTCATCTTCTTCTTCTAAAAGCTTTTTACGTGCAAGTTGTACAGCTTCCCATTCTCGGTAATGACCTTTTCTTTTTGCTTCAAAGGCTTTTCTCCTTTCTGTATGTTACATAAATTAAGGTCTTTAGTAAGTAAGGCAAAATTGAATTATTTAAAGAAATAATGCCATTATACAATTCCTTTAATAATAATTTTTTAAGTATATAATTGAATTCACTAAGTTCAAGGTTAAGTTAAAATATTTTTATCAATAAATCCATAATTACTTAGAATATTTTTAAGATTTTAAAACTGTTTACCTTTTTCTTCTGGTGTCTCTTCATCTTCTTCTTCCTCACTAGATTCTTCAAATATTTTTGGTTTTATATTTTTTGCTAACCTGTAAAAATAAGATTATATGTGCATAAATAATTGTAAATGTATAAATTATGTAGTTCACATTAATCATTGTATATAAACTTAAATTGTAAAATAATAAAAATCTTACTTTGATGCTACAGCAGTTGAGTCCAAGTGATCTTCATTTAAGACACCTTCAAAATTATATGGTGTTTTGGGTTCTTCAATTTTCATATGTCCATAATCTTTATCTGCCGGATGAAGAGTTGCTATAATATTCATTTCATCCCACTTTGTTTCTTTTGTTGCCCTATAAATAATTATAATTATTGGAGCGAACTTTAATTAAATCATAAATTTAAATATACATTCTAAAAATAATTTAATAAAACTTAATGAACATGTTAACTGAGAAATATCATTGAACCATTTTTAAGTTATTAAATTTAAGATAACAAATATTAAGAAAGACAATAACTATACCTATTTAGCACTTGGCAGAATAAAGAATATCGATATCAAAGTAATAAAATTTTTTTATAAATGTATGTGATATATATTGTAGTACATAACTATCAGGAATGTTAATATGTTCATTAAACTGATTAACAATGGTAAGTCAGAGTAATATTTAAGTTAATTGTTCTACTCTATATATAGTAATAATAAATTACAATAACACTTTACCTAGATGTTTCTTGACTATCAAAACTACTCGATGTTTTTAAAATCCCTTTTGATGGTCGTTTACCAAGATTTTCTGCCATTTCTTCTTTTAATATATGTATATATTATATATACAAAGTTGAACAATGTAAACTTATATATTTATATACCTGTTACATTCACATCACACACGCGCGCGGTGTATTATATATTCTCGGTCTCTCTTCTCTCTATGCCGTGTTTTGGATCAATCTAAATTCATTATCTCCATAATCGCAAAATTACCGTTGACCTTCAATTTACGCGCATTAAAAATTTTATTCGCACTTATTTTATATATTAGTACGCTCGAACTTGGTGATTTTCACAGAGAAAAAAAGTCAAGAGAAAATAGGGTGTGAGAGAAAAAGAGGGTGGAGAAAGAAGGGGTTATAGAAGACAAATCTTTTCTGGAATTGAAAGTCAGAGACAAAATAAACTGAATAGATGTACAATAGAAACGGAAATTTAAAAGATATTATCACGATTGACGGTCATAATACTTGCGATTTGCGAGTTTGCGTTGCGAGATACGTGACTGTCAATTTATTTTGATTAATTCAATTTTATTAATATATAATATAATGTGTGTAGGCATTTTAGTAATTAATTTTACAAATTTCGAATATCGATAGGTGATTGAATTTTCTTTTTTATCCTATATTTTGAAACTTTTTATCAGTATATTTGCAATCCGATTGTGAGTCGCATCTTACACATTTATATAGTCAATGGCTGTCAACGTCATATGCTCTGGGCTCTGGGTAATGAGTGCCACTGCTACACACTGTGCGATGGGATTGTTGTTATTGAAGTTCCATGTGTTTTAATTGAAGATTATTTTAGTTTAATATATTTTACACTCCTTAATTCTTACACTAATATATCATGGCGAGTTTACGCGAAAGACAAATAGGTATAATTTACTGTTGCATCAGCTTAGTTTGATGTTTTCTATTTTATTTTTATTTATTAACATTGGATATAGTCAAAGTTTATAGTTAATTGCACAATTTCTTTTATAATAAATTTAAATATATTTAATGGTACTACATAATTGTCAAAATATTTGTAGACATTTCAAGAAAATGAACATATAGTATGAAGTGTACTTGAAATATATAGTTATATTTTTAAATTTCTTTCAATTTTTTAAAATTTTGGTAATAAATTTATTATCTAAAGAAATTAAATAGTATGGTACATAATATGATAAGTGAATTTAAGAAATATTTAAATTAATTGTTGGTATTATTTCTTTAGCTGCCTTAAAGCAGATGTTAAATTTAAATAGTACAGACCCAAAACCGGATGGAGTAATGCCTGCATGGAAAGTTTTGATTTACGACAGAATAGGACAAGATATTATTTCTCCATTGATATCTATTAAAGAACTTCGAGAACAAGGAGTCACTCTTCATATGTATTTAAAGTTTAATATGTATATATTTATTATCAACTTACTTAACCCAGTTGTCTAATTTTATATAATTTCTAGGCAATTGCATGCAGATAGGGATCCTATACCCGAGGTTCCAGCGGTTTATTTTTGTGCTTCAACTGATGAAAATATTGGACGTATTGGTCAAGATTTACAAAACAATTTGTACGATGTATATCACTTAAATTTTATATCACCAATAACAAGGCACAAAATGGAAGATTTGGCTTCTGCTGCATTAATGGCTGGAGCTGTCGCTAATATTCATAAAGTAAAATTAATAAATTATTTAAAAATTGATTCAAGTTTTTAACTATTTAGAAATAATTGTTTATTTTTATTTTATAATTATAGGTATTTGATCAATATTTAAATTTTATCTCATTGGAAGATGATCTTTTTATTCTTCGGAACCAAAATAGTGATATTATTTCTTATCATGGTAATAATATTAATTTCAATAAAGGTACTATTTATAATAAGCATTATAAATAATATTAAAATTATTATTATGTAGCTTTAAATCGAGGAGAAATGAAGGACACTGAAATGGACCAAATCATGGATATAATTGTTGACAGTTTATTTTCAGTTTTTGTAACATTAGGTGTAGTACCAATAATAAGGTGTCCTAAAGGAAATGCTGCTGAAATGGTGTCTAAAAAGTTAGATAAAAAATTAAGAGAAAATGTTTGGGATTCTAGAAATACATTATTTCAAGGTGAAGGAATTAGATCTAGTCACTTTAGGTAATTACAATAAATTAATTACTAGTTTTTAAAACTGAATAACTTTGTTATAGATATTTCATAGAATTTATTTTTAATTCTTAGCTTTCAAAGACCACTACTGATAATTTTGGATCGAAGTGTAGACATTGCTACTGCTTTTCATCATACATGGACTTATCAAGCATTGGCACATGATGTGCTTGAATTGTCATTAAATAGGCTTGTTGTAGAGGAAAGCTCAGGTAAATCACCTGCAGGTGGAGCAAGATCCAAAACTCGAGCATGTGAGCTTGACAATTCTGACAAATTTTGGTCAAATCACAAAGGCAGCCCTTTTCCTCGGGTAGCAGAAGCTATTCAAGAAGAACTCGAACAGTATAGAAGTTTTGAGCAAGAAGTTAAAAAACTGAAAACATCTATGGTACATAAAATTTTTGATTTATGAAGCTTTTTAAAATATTTGAATTGATTTTATAACTTATTTAATTGTTATTATTTTTAGGGAATAGATAATGATAGTGATGAAGCAGTGTCAATGGTATCAGATAATACAGCAAAATTGACCAATGCAATTAATTCACTACCACAATTATTAGAAATGAAGCGTTTAATTGACATGCACACGACTATAGCAACAGGTAAATGTTTTCAAGCACACTTACTTTCATGAATCTTTTTCTAATTTGTTTTGTCATCATTACCAGGTATATTAAATGCAATTAAATCTCGACGTCTCGATACTTTCTTTGAGATCGAGGAGAAAATTATGAGTAAGCAGACGTTAGATAGAACTGTTTTGGATATTATTAATGATGCAGAGTGTGGTTTACCTGAAGATAAATTACGTCTCTTTATTATTTATTATCTTTGTACTAATCTGTCTGATGCTGATTACAATAAGCATGAGGCAGCATTGTCAAATATTGGTTGTGATTTAAACCCTTTAATTTATCTTCGAAGATGGAGGTGAATATTAATTATATAATAAATGTTAAATTATTTTAAAGAATGCTACTGAATTCAACAAAATTGCAGGAATTATATGAAAATGGCAGGAGTTCAAAATAGTTATGAAGGTGGTGGTACAAAAACTGTCAGTATGTTTTCTAAATTAATGAATCAAGGTTCTTCCTTTGTTATGGAAGGTGTCAAAAATCTTGTTGTTAAAAGACACGTAGGTTCTTAGGAATAATTAGAAAAATTTATTTTTTAACTTTTAATGTCAATTTTAAGAATATGTTCGTCTTTTCTATACTTTATATTCTTTGTTATATTATATATGATAAAAAGCCTTTCTTATTAATTGCAGAATTTACCAGTTACTAAAATAGTTGATGAATTAATAGAAATGAAGCAATCTGCTCAAACTGATGATTATTGTTACTTTGATCCTAAACAATTGAAACATTCAGAAGTAGCCCCAAAGAATCGAACAGTATTTCAAGAAGCTATAGTTTTTATTGTTGGTGGTGGCAATTATATAGAGTATCAAAATTTAATGGATTATGTAAAGGTAAATATATTAAATTTATTACATAAATTATTATTTAATTTAAAAAAAATAAAAACTCGATTGTGGTTTCAGCAAAAGTCTGGTGGTGGTACAAGTAAACGAATTTTATATGGTACAACCACACTTACAAATGCAAGACAATTTTTAAAACAACTGTCTCTTCTAGGTCAAGAGACGCATTAATCATTTGTATACAAGTATCAAAAAATAAAAAGCTATATTTTTTTCACTTATGTTGATTATTGTAAGAAATGCATTTGCTGATTTATAAGTTTACTATATTGTTATTATACATAAATATTATGTCATAAAAGTTGGTATTTATTGAAAAAGCAAGGTGATGTAATTTTTTCTAAAGGTTAATATTAAAACACATGTAAATTAAATAAAAAATTCTTTAATTTGTTACTTGATTAATATTTAATAAATGATTATATTGTAAATAATATACAACTTTAACAGGTAATTATTTGTCTTCCTTTTCTTTATGAGGCATAATTGGACGCCCTAACATATCTATTTTTATTGATTTAGATTCTGTTTCTTGTTCAGAATCTGAGCTGCAATCACTATCGCTTGAATCATCATAAGAACCAAGCCCTGGTAAAACTGCAATACACTTAAGTGCACCAGTATGTAATTCTGAGCTTTCAGATGATGATTGTGCTTCTATTTTATCACCATTTTCAATTTCTGAATGTTTTCGTTTAACTCCTTGTGGTGAAGATCCTAAACAAAAAGTGTATATACATATATATTTCTATTTTTAATAATATTATTTATTAAGTAATGAAGCAGCAATAGAAATAATTGTTAGAGGTAATCTTACCATTTTCAGGTTTTCCAGTTTTATTTTTCTCATTTTTGTCACTTTTTTTTACAACTCCTGCGAGTAACCTCAGTTGTGAATTTTTATTACTATAAAAACAATTTGAATAGTTATTTAAACTAATATATTATAAAATTGATTATTATAAGCGATTAATTACCTGGATGCTGATTTATGATTGATTGGTGGCTGTTTTAATTCTTGCCTTAACCTTTCATCCAAAGATTTTTCTTGTAAAGATGCAACAGCTGCTTTAAAATCTTTTAATTCTTTCTCTTCTTCCAAATTCTTTTTACGTTCTTCTGCCATTTTTGTTCGATCCACTAAATCAAGAAATTCTACTTCGTCGTCATCGAGACCTTTTATCATATTTTCTGCAAAAACAGTATAAGAATAATAATTTAATATAAAGTATAAACAATAAACATTGATAGTATGCAATAGTTGATAAAAGTAAAGACATTATAAAAATAATATTTAAAAGAAAGAGAGGAATTTAATATTATCTAGTTGGATACATAATAATAAAATAAAAGTAAACATACTAAGCTTGTGTGCTTCTTCATATTCCGCATCTCGTTTATTCTTCTGTTCTTGTAAGCGATCGTACAAACACCTAGGGTCGTAAACTTCTTCTGGCACCTCTGTAGGGAATATTATATCTAAACATTAGCTAGCCCAATGACAAATTTATTGCTAAACTTAAAATCAAAATAATAATATTGATTTCTAACCTAATGGTTGATCAGCTGATCTCACTTTTTCCCATTCTGTTTGTCGAATTTTACGTTGTTCAGCAATTTCAGCTTCCGAAATGAAACCCGAACTCATTTTTTCTTTTCAATAATGGAAAAATATAAAGTGAAACACTGCTTACTTCAATTGTTAATTGATTTTCTAAAAGTGGTTTTGACGTTTTCTTTATTTATCTAGTTCCTGCACAACATTATTAACGATTGTTTATCAGTGACATGTTTGGTATCTAATGCATTAACAAATAAAAATATGTAGTGTTTAATAGTATATTATTTATAAATGTTTGAAATGTTTTGATTATGTGTTATTTGTCGATTAATGTGACTTATGACATGATCCACTATACATTTATATACATGTAACATATAAGTCGCAGTACGTGTTGTAGCGTCTCTAGTGGCGTAACTTTTAACTATATTTTCGTATGATATGATAATGATAATATGATATAAACTTAAATTAGGATGTTTAATTTTTTTACACATTCATTTTAATTTATTAATAGTATTAATTTGACGATATATACACATATTATACTTGTTATATGTACATATATGCGTATACATCTATTACAAAAAAATATGTAATTTATTTAATGCGTTTCATTCATAAAATTTAGTTTAATAATCTTTTATCAATAATAACTGACAATATAAAACGAGCCAACAAGAAATTATCATTTCACGTATGTTTAAATTGATAATATATACATAACGAATACGCGTCGCGTGCATCGTGTAATAGCCCCTGTATAATCGTGACCCGTTATCCAACAATGTGTCAAATTATAGGTGCTTCACGGCTAAGTTTATATATCGAACATAATATAAATATAATAATATTTGTATATGGCATCGTATATATTGGTATAATTGTTGGATTTAATGAAAGAATATGAAAAAGGAACAAGTTAATTATAGGGTTTGCAAATATATGTATACACTGCTATTACCTAATTATGAATACGGTAGTTAATTTATTTATAACTCACAATGAATAACAAATTAAACAAAATTCAAACTTCGTATAGATTTTATATATTTCAATGTGAAAAATGCATCTAACACGGAGAAAAAAGTTTCAAAAAATTTTACCAAACTTTCTGTAAATTTTACTAAACTTTCACTAATGCGGCAACAGACTGACAAAACCCAAAAAATTACTGATTTTTTAAAAAATTTTACTCGACTTTTTATCGATTTTTAACGAAAGTCTACTAATTTTTTTTACTATAAGTGCAGCAATTTTTTGGCATTTGGTAATACGTGTTAGTGAAAGTTTACTAAAATTTACTAAAACTTTTCGCTCCGTGTATAAAATCTTCTGTTTTAATGGATATTATTAAGATAGTGAAAAAAACTAAAATGTCGCTAATATTTTGATGGTGAATTTGAATTTTGAATATCATTTTACTATCCGCATATGCACTTATAATAATAATAGTCAGCCTATTATTATTATTTACAAAGTGCGTCAATTTTTTAGTAATTCGGAAAATAAGTTACTCTTTTCGTATACAGAAAAAAGCAATTTTATACATCGTCAACCAAAATTTTGCCTTAAGGCCATATATTCTGACTAGAGTAAAGTCTTTTCTGAAAACTACGATCAAGTAGTCTACGCGCGCGCGCGCGCGTGTATGTGTTGCCATAGTTCGCTAAGATCATTTTCGGCGCACTTTATTCAAGAATAGAAAAATTTGATTCAAAAACAAAAAAAAAATTAAGTTGCGCGTGAGGCTCATTAATTTGTTTATGGGCCGTATAATTTACGTTAAAAGTTAATAGATCTATACTGATGATTTTCAAATTATTATGATTATACGTATGGTCAAAATTGTTGTACATGGTGTTTTAGTTATTAGGAATTCTATACTTATTAAACATATTTAAGTGCACACACGTATTGAGTTGAGTTGTCGATTTCTAGACAGGGATATTCGTCGTTTCTGATGAAAAACGATTTTTTCTGCGAGTGATATGTATAAGTTTAATGTATATAGAATTTCGTATTACCGCTAATTTGCGAAAAATTATGAGAATTTTAATTAATTATCAATATATTGTTTTTAATAATTTTTTTAATAGAGATTTATTATATAAAGAAATTACAACTATAGGGACTGCAGATACTTTGTAACAAGCTTCATGTATATATAATACAATAAATTGTGAACTACATTTTATTTATTATCATTATATACAATTTAGTTTTAAATATAAAAGTATTTTATTTGATGATAAAAAACTTACTTACAAGAAGATTACTTAAACTCTGGGAAACGGATTCGATTGAAAAATACTTACTTTACGTTAATTTTTAATGAATATTTCCATCGTTTTTGACTCTATTGTTTATATTTCTTAGATCACAATTATATCACTTTTAAATTAATATATAATGTTTAAGTTACATATCATGTTGTCCAATGAATTGTTATGGCTTATATATGTTAATCCTTCTAGTATGCGTTTATTATCAACAAATTAAATGAATTTTATCTTATATACAAAAGTTACGTATCGGTGTAATGACTTAATGCTGTTACTTCTGTAATCTCATCGTAACAATAATAGGCACCAATATCTCTACTTCTAATGTAAAAAAAGAAAAGAAAGCAAAATTTTTGCTAGGGTAAATTGACATATATTATGTTATCAACGTTTTCAGAGATTCACATAGGTATATTAGTTAAAAACGAAAGTTAGCGCACAATGAAGATAAATTATCAGGGAATAACGCGAGGCTGGTTAGGCTAGATAAATAATAAATTTTGATTAAAAACTCATCAAAAGAAAAATCCAAAGAACTACTTGGCTAAACACAAGGCTAAGGCGGTCGCGCCCGTTGTTATATATATATTGTAAGACTCGAATAAGGAACAAGGGGGCCTCATAATTCTTGTAATAGGTAATATCTCAAAGCAGTCGTATAAATACGAATTGGATTATACTACTAGTTGCACTGTATGTACCTATGTCTATGCACATGTATGTATCCTATACACATACGTACACAGATAGATGTATATATGTGTATATATATATATACACTCTTGCACGTTACGGTGATTTATGATTCGGATGCAAGAAAGGTGGACGTTTGAGTACGACCAAGGATGAGGTATGGCAATTTCTATATATGCTCAGCCACTATATACTTCAGAATCACTTTTGATCTTTTGATGATAAGATATGTATATGTGTGTATATAGTTATAGATACACGTTTTCTCACGTGATTTTTTTCATATTTTTTTAAAAAGTTACTTGTTGTTTATCAAAGATTTACTATACATTTTTATGAAAAGAAAAACGATCGATTTCTATTTTAACAAACATTTATTTATTTCTATACGTACGTACATCATAAAAATTCCTACCTAGACTCGACTAGTTTATATCTCCTCCGAATAAAAAGAAAAAACAAAAAAAAGTGATGCGTTCACATCAAACAAGGGAGTAGTTACGTTCAGTTGTTATATTGGGGTCTATCCCCTTTCTGATAATGATCGAAATTCTCTCTTGAAAGCTTCGCGAACGAGTTGTCTCTGTGTGCGTGAGTTAGTGAGTGCGCGTGTGTGTGTGTGTGTGTGTGCGAAACGTTATGTTGTCGAGACGCTCGCAAAAGAAATAAAAGAATACGAACAACGCAGAGTCCTTAAGGCGATGCGTGCGAGGGTGGTTATTACGCGAAGAAGCGACCGACGTTCGTTTTTGCCATCTCGCGAAAACGTTCCGTGAATTATCATCGTCCTATACATGTATATATACACTTTCTTTTTCTATATACCCTTCGGGTGATATCGTCTCGTTTGACTTTGTCTAGAATTCTCTGTTTCAACCTTTTCTCTAAGACATTTCTTTTTTCTTTTTCTTTGATATATTTAATGGAGGTATAGAATAATTCGTCAGTGATACGCGTATTCGAGTTTCAATAATTTGACTAATTTTGCACAATCTAAGTTTTACATATTTTAATTTCATAGAGAAATTTTATATTAAAAATTAATGTGATTTGTAGTAACGTAAGGACATTTAATATAGTAACGTAAGAACAGTTAATATTAAATGTATAAGTAATTTGATTAATAAATTGTGCTCAAGATTACTGAAATGACATTTCAATATATGCTTATAAAAATCTAGTGAAAATTCGTAATTTTTATGATATACTATTTTTCTCGGTAAAAAATGTGAATAATTATTGCGTTTTAATGAAAAACTAATGTGAATTTTTTTTATAAATAAAAGTAACAAAAAATAGAAATTAATTTTTAAGATTCTAAAAATTTAATGTATAAAAATATTGATTGAATTTTTTTTATCTGTAATTTTGCAAAATTTATTCATTTACCAAAATGTATTTTTGTATTTAGGTTATATATTATTAAAATAATATTGTAATAAATTTGACTATATTACTATTACATAGATAGTCATTACTTTTTAATCATGAGACCAAAGTTTTGTAATTAGCTTGACATCAATGATAATTTTGAATATACCAAACTTTTCTAACAACCTGATGTATAAAAATGCGACTCGAAGAGAGGGTATGGGGAGAAAGAGAGAGAAAAAAAGAAGAATGTTATAAATACGCATATACGTCAAATCTGGAACTGCATCGGTATTTGCCCTAGAGCCGATCGCGCTCTCGAAACCGATTAAAAGGTGCACAACACCAGACTCCCCCAAGGTAAATCCATATGCCAGGGAATCGGAGACAAGCTTAAACGTCGGTGCCTCCGTAAACATTCATCACAGGCTTTACGGGTCAATGAAGAGGGTTTGACGTTATATTGGTACCTTGTCAAATGTGGGGTGGGGGTCATATGGTACGTGTATACGTATCCACACCGAGTGACTGACCGATTACAGTCATTGTGGAAAAATTAATTGCAGAGGGAAAAAAATAGTTACTCCCTTGGTGTGTGTAATCCGTGTGTGTAGGTGATTTGGTACAGCTTCGGGGAGATTGATATAGAGGGTTAAATACTGAAATTTTGGTTTTACCTACGGTATTAATGAAACCTTTTGCCAAGAATCGCCCACGGTTAAAGTATGAAGATTTACATAGGTTATTTTTTCTTCTATGTATATATATATATATATATATTTATATACATATACTTCTACTTCTACGCATCCTCGTGTTTCTAGATATAAATGTCTGGTTTTACTGTTGTAAAATATGGTGTAACATTCTTCTTGATAATTATAGAAATTTTAGGGATTGGGAAATACGAACGTGGCTTTTTCTTTTATTTTAGTAAAGATTAATCTATTTCAATCTGGTTTAACGCACAAAGAAAAATTATTTATTAAAAGTATCCAAATGTTTTGGGTAAATATTGCAGCAGTGTTTGTACGTACTCGTAACACTCTCGTCTGGGAAAAATTACTATCCGGTATGGTAAAAATGTTAACGTGATTCTTAATTTTCATATAAAATACTGGATAAAAATTGTAAAAAACAAGCAAACGTCACCATTTTTACCCTGCAGAACATCTATTCAACTTTTCTCTTAATGTATGTAAACAATAAATTAAATTAATTTTATTACCTTTTGTTTTGTTTTGTTTTCGGTTTACTTCAAAAATATATTAAACAAATCTTTAAAGAATTCGTAAATACTCCATAATTAATTTGAAAACACCTAATAAATTAAAAGATGGTAAAAGAAAAAAAAACAACAATATATCTCGACAAGGGTTTAATCTCACTTATACTTATATACTCGATTGGGAAAATGACAAGAAGTATGTATGGGATCTCGACACCATGTCCTCGAGAAACCTCATGGGGGGCCCTTTTAAAGATACACCACAAAGCCACGTTATTTTTCTTTTATTTTACGCGCCACGGGTATTCGTATATATACTGTAAGATTTCGCGAATCCTTACGGTGGCGCGCACGCGGTCGCACATACGAAAATCGAGCAAGACGAAACGATGAGAATGTCATTTTCTCATGAGTGTCGCAAACCCGTTTTTTTCGATGACATCTATGTGTTTTTCTCTTCTCATTTTATACCTTATGCGGAGGATTTACTGGATTTATGTGCACGCCTACAAATCGTGAAATAAATTGTGATTTACGAGGAATTGCTGTCTAGTTTTATCATTTTAATTACATTTTTTATTTCAATAGTTACAGATTGGTGTATAATTGACGATAAAATTACATACTAGAGTTTAATTGTTAAATTGTATTAAATTCGTTAATAATTAAAATTAGTCACGCGTATTTCGCTGTACATTCTAGCAAACAGTACGTGATTAAATAAGAAAATATATAAACGGTAATAATTAATCTAATATAAAATGATAAAAAAATAAGATCTAAAAGAAAATAAAGAGAAGAACCCGCTGCGAGATTCTCGGTTCCCTAAAACTCATCGCGTTTAGGTATTTATAAAGTTTCCTTAATTAGAGGTGGCGCATGGTACGCGCGGGAGCCTTCTTGACGGGACCTCATTACCGTTAATTTTCCTTATCACTTCTGATCCCGTCTTAGTTAAAATATGCGTGTATACGTTGTGTCAGCGGGATGTCTCTATTTCTCGTTTTTTGAGGCAGTCGCACGGAATAGTATTTTGACTAATCAACCGGAATTTCAAAAATTAGTTGAATTTTTAATTCTTAAGAAATATATGTATACGAGAGATAGGTAATTTAACTTTTTGTTAATAATATTAATTAATATGTATATATAAGGTATATATCGCTTAACTCACTTATAAAGTCAAACAGTTTTATAAAAATTTTAAATAAAATGAAATTACAAGTCGCTTAAAGTTAAAGCCTGTATACAACAGGTGTTTACATCAAAAGCGGTATTTATCTTTTACTGTTTCGCCATACAACAAACAAAATAAATGTATAAAGTAAAAAAAATGGCCATATAAATTAACGATTATCCGCACAAATTAATTTTGTTGATGCGGACGCTTCAATGGGCTCGATAAAAAGTTATATATACGTCGAGCGATATCATGAATTTTTATATAAAAATGAGGTCCCCGCGGTCCTTTTTGAAATTCACCAGGACTGTCATGATATACGTACCTTATTCATGATGTATACGTGTACGTATGTGTATAAAAATCGAACCGAAATAATCAATTACGCGGTTTGGTCGATATGGTTTAGCGTAATTACGCGATCTTTTACGTATTACTTTCGTCATTCTGTGTGGGCTTATAGTTCGAGATAATTAAGTGCATCCCGGAGTTCCGCATCCTTTCGTCGTTGAATGTGAAAATCATCTTGGATGTTATTAATTGTGATAAAATTTCTCTCTTTTTCAGGAAAAAAGCTAGGATATATTTTTGGTATACGTGTACTGTAATAGTTTTTGAATTAATCGGGAATGCGAAACTCAACAAATTGAAAAATAATATATTTTTTATTAAACAAGGAATTCAATTTATTGAAAAAAGGTCTGTAACGGTATTGTGTTTCCTTTGGAAATATTCTGTGAATTTTTTCAAATTTTTTTTGATAAATCATTGAGACTTTTGGGTATCCATGAATCATTGTTTTATATCTACATATTACCGACCAAAAATGGTTATTTACTAATAATTGTTTAATAATTAATTATTTCGTAAAAGTCTTTTTGTTACGATATTCTATTTGTTTTTAACTGCACTATCTGTGATTATTTTCAGATTTTTCTTATAATTAGATTTTTAAATTTTTGGGATTTTCTAAGTAGGTATCTGCATTTTGGGTATCATAACCTCTTGGTGTATATAATAGTCCATGGAATCTCATCTGCATTTAATATTATACATTTTTATATACATTAAGGTTTTATTGAAATCCAAATGGTTCAAATTCAAATTTGATTAATACAGTATTTTATTTACATGTACGATATTTAATTATTTTATAAAAATATCGCAAACTTTTACTACATATGTATCATATATTTTACAAATTTTTACAAACGAGTGATTATTAATATATAGTGTTTTTGATTGTTATGAGCTTTCCGGAACGCATTCGCCATCTCTACAGTACTGTAATAAAGAAGAATACATTATAGATGTATTAATCGAAATTTAATGTTTTGTCGTCAATTATATTAATACCAAATTTTCTCCACAAGATGAACCTTCAGCAGCTGGACCATCAGCATCGCAAAATTGATAATTTACACGAAAGCATGATAATGCGTTACATATTTTTTTATCATTCTGTAATTGAATATACTTGGAATGACATATTGTACATTTTGCTAGAACCAACGAATAAAAATAATCTTTTAAAATAAAACTTACATAACAAGAATAACTGTAACCAGCACGATTACATTGTTCATTTGCATCGATCAATTTTCCCGGCAAGACCTTTCTAACAATAGAATCAATCGTTGGCTTGTTTCTTAAACAATCAGCTGACTTTGTTCTGTACCAAAATGTTAAAAAGTACAAGTTGTATAATTTAATGCACTATTATGTAATGTATATACAAAAAATAATCTCAATCTTACAAAGAGAATTTTTTAATTATATTTTTACTGCAACGTGACCACTTGAAATTATTTCGTGTTACACTTGCTGAGGGTGTCATGATGTAACCGTCATCTCTCGAGCAAGCAAATGCTGCACCAGTTCCATCGTGTGGTACGTTCATTCTTAAAAAAAGATATATACAGAATAATGAAATGTTTAAATGAAAAGTATAATTTTAGACATAATGATATTATTACAAATGAGCAATCTCATGGGTAGCTGCGATAATTCCGTTGAATCCTCCGTTGTCTTCGATAACTGCTGTATTTAAATAAGAATGACAAGCTTTGTCAAGTAACGATAAACCTATATGTCAAAAAAGTAATGTAAATTTTTCCTTGTTAAAAGAGTATATGATAATTTAACCATGTTTAGTACATACCAACAATATCATTGTTACA
The DNA here is from genome assembly GCA_026168455.1 of Theocolax elegans. Lineage (NCBI taxonomy): Eukaryota > Metazoa > Arthropoda > Insecta > Hymenoptera > Cerocephalidae > Theocolax > Theocolax elegans. The sequence continues at coordinate 13,317,479 of CM047425.1, read as the reverse complement.
CATGTCTTTACTAGCCATTGAACATATATCCTCACTAAAAAGAATTAAAATTATGCTTTTTTAAATTATAAATATAATAATTAAGTTACATACGTAGTCATGGTAACTGAAATATCATAATTTTTCAATCGTTGTTCATAAAGAAAAAATTTTCCACCATCAAATAGTACTTTGTTCGCTATTACATGACCTTTATCATTTTTACTTTGATCGATGTAGTGCAATGCAGTTGGATCCTAGAAATAAAATTAATAGAAATTAATTTTTTTTAAAAGATCTTTTTATTACATTATTATCGCATATTTTGGAAGATATCATACTTTAGCTAAAATAATTCCAGCGATGTTGATGTAAACTTTCGGAGATGCAATTAATTTGTAACGTAAATCTACACCATACCAAAAACTAATTACATACTCAAGAGCGTTGGAGACACTTTCTCCAAGTTTTCTGATACAAATTTATATGCAGATTAAGGGTTAGTTATTATGTTACATCGTTATTTGTTTAGTGTAAAATCTGATGGTACTTACTTGTACAAACCAAAATCAACGATCACTAACACTTGTACGTACAGTGTACTTAAATTTTTTAAATTTGTACGAGATAAATTTCGATTTACAGTAGAAATTAAATTTTTCTCTATCAAATTATTATTAAGTAGAGCCTTGGATATATAGTTTAAAATATTAATATTATTCCAATATTACATTAGAAGTTTTAAAATATTAACTTACATTTTCAATTTTATACAATTTGGGAGTTTCTGGATCTTTTCCATTTGACTCAATAAACCACACGGGAGTGTTTTTATCAGCTAGATAACCAATGTTTTCTTCCGTTGCATTGAAATTGTGATTTTGTTCATTCAAGTATAGATTATATTTAGGTGTCATTACAGCGTTTAGCTTAAAAGAAGAAAATGTATATTAATTTTGCGTATTTCGTGGCGTATGCAGAAGTGTGTACTTACCTCATGAATGAAAACTAAGGCAAATGTAAGAATAAAAAATAAAATATTATATCTATTCATTTTTTTAATTTTTAATATTCAAATGCAAAAAAGGAGTTATTACGAGCAGTGCGTTTTATTGAAATGCAAGAGTTTTAGCGACTGATGATAAAAATAGTTGTTCAAATTGTACTATACGTTATCTGATGATTAAAGACAATTGTATGAGTGACACCTGAACCAATACATGTAAACTTTTGTTAGTATTGTTCGATACAAGATAGCACGGGGGAATTTAAAATCGTTTGAACTTGTACTATAACTTATATTAGAAAATTAAAAAATGGATCACGTTACGGAATAAATACTCTAATTAATGCCGCGTAATGTTTATAGTTATTATCAATTAAAGCGAAGAAGCATATTACGTATATTAAATAAAAAGGAAGGATGAACTATCCATAAAGAGAAATAATACATCATTTTCAAGTCCACTAGTTGAGCGTGTATGTATAGATATACATATATGCAGATGAGAAATTTCATCGCAAGTTGATTCATTTAAGGTCCCGCTTGCCGTCGAAATCTCAAGTTTCGCTCATTGCGCGCGGGCGCGGGCGCGTAATAAATACGCCTGCATAGTGCGAATATTCGCGGGTCGCGCATAAATAAGTTGGGGGACGCGCTCCCAACGCAGGAGAGTGCAAATAAATAAATGAACGAGCCGCATGGAGGATGAGCGGCACCGTAAGTCACGCTAATTTACGTCGTATTGCGAGGGTGGGGGCCAATCGAGAAAATTGAATTTATAATTTCTGCAATAAACTTAAAGAGGGATGCGCTCTTGGTGATTTATGTACTTTTGATTGTGAGACCTGCGGATTTATTTAACCTTTTGCGATTATTCAAATTTATATATCTATATATACATATATGCACCTTTTTTTATTCTCTTAAATGCCTATCGTAATGGATTCGCACCGAGAGCAATTAGTAAGCGAGAAAAAAGAAATTTATTATTTGCGGGTTTGATAATGTTAGGTTGGTTTATGTGGAGATACTTTTTCGATATTTCCATGTTTTATTTCGAATTTTGTCTCGAGTCATTATTTATTATTTAAAAATGGTTCGTTACGCGTATTATCGATCAAATGAATTTAAAACTTGTGAAAATTTATATATTATTAGCCACATAATTTTAAGGAATAAAATTCTTCATATTCGTATTTTGAATTTAATATTGTGTATATACGTAATTTTTTGTTTAATTAGTGTAAAACAGTAATAGTTTTATCTGTGTACATATAGTGATATATACAGAAGCTAGATTTACACATGGTTATTGAAGTAGTTCTTTTCGAAGACATGAAACTTCAAAAATAGTATATTACACATCTAGGGAGGTAAAGTATTGGTGAGCCTATAGTACACGTAAATTGCCCCCCGAGCCGAAGGCGAGGGTGGCAAACGTGTGCTATTGGGTCGCCATTTTACCTCCCGTGGTGTGTATACTATTTTTTTCAACAACGAGGCCGAAATTCCAACTTCGCGATTCGGGCGCCGGGAGCGAAAGTGACAGTTTCGGCCCGTTGTTGAAAAAAAAATATTTTTCATACAATTATATATCAATAAAGATTCATTATTTAAAATTAAAAAAAAGGCTAACTTTTTTAGGTGTAGCAATGTTCGAGCTTTCATAAATATCATTTTGGATTTCTCTTGAGATTTTTCCAGTTTGGAATATACATATTTTCAATATATATACACAAGTAGGGGAGACCGGGGCTAAAATTAACATTTTTTGAAAAAATCGTTATCCTAATTAATTAAAGAATTAGTTTGCTATACTAAGTATTGTTACTTTTTCTTTGCCTATTCAGCGAAGTCATGTCACAGGAATTTTTTGGAAATTATAAATATCTTTTTTTTACGAGAGGATTTACTAAAAATCGTTGTCTGTTAATTTTTGCCCCGCATGCGGGGTAAATATTAACATCTCATTTTTTATTGTAAAGACTTAGTTTCATAATAATGTACACATTTAACAAATGTAAACAAAAAAATATATTTTTTACTGAATATACGAATAACAAGTGATATACAAATAAAAAAATTGTTAACAAATTATTTCTTTAACACAAAAATAACGCAGGTCTTCGTCTTACAAATTAATTAAAGCTAATAAACATTTGCACTATTAAATAATACATGTATAAACACAAAAATTATAGCAAAGTTCAAATTAATAAAATTAAATATAAATTAATTAGTATTAACAGTGTTAATACTTGCCCCGAAAATTTGTTAATATTTACCCCGACAAATTTTTTTTTAAATCGTTAAAAAAAATAAAAAGAAATAAAAAAAATAAAAAAAAATGTGCGATTAAATAGCTTATTTCAAGTAGAATGGGGAATGGTAATTTTAATTTTGTTAATTATATGATATGTAATTGAGAATAAACATTTTTGAGTGAAAAATTTTTCCATTACCTGATCAAAATATCGCTGTCTCCTATATCTTATCGGCTCGACGTCCTGCGATCTACTGAAGGTGTTTACATGTTAAAGGGCAATAAACTTTAACTCTAGAGTCATCTATGAAGTGTATAGAACTCTTCGCATCACTAAGAATTCAATGTTAATATTTACCCCTGTTAATTTTAGCCCCGGTCTCCCCTACACTACCAAATGTTTATAATTACTCCATGAAAAATATTTTTTAAGGGTTTATATCTTGCCGTCGAAATCTCAAGTTTCGCTCATTGCGCGCGGGCGCGGGCGCGTAATAAATACGCCTGCATAGTGCGAATATTCGCGGGTCGCGCATAAATAAGTTGGGGGACGCGCTCCCAACGCAGGAGAGTGCAAATAAATAAATGAACGAGCCGCATGGAGGATGAGCGGCACCGTAAGTCACGCTAATTTACGTCGTATTGCGAGGGTGGGGGCCAATCGAGAAAATTGAATTTATAATTTCTGCAATAAACTTAAAGAGGGATGCGCTCTTGGTGATTTATGTACTTTTGATTGTGAGACCTGCGGATTTATTTAACCTTTTGCGATTATTCAAATTTATATATCTATATACATAATGCACCTTTTTTTATTCTCTTAAATGCCTATCGTAATGGATTCGCACCGAGAGCAATTAGTAAGCGAGAAAAAAGAAATTATTATTTGCGGGTTTGATAATGTTAGGTTGGTTTATGTGGAGATACTTTTTCGATATTTCCATGTTTTATTTCGAATTTTGTCTCGAGTCATTATTTATTATTTAAAAGTGGTTCGTTACGCGTATTATCGATCAAATGAATTTAAAACTTGTGAAAATTTATATATTATTAGCCACATAATTTTAAGGAATAAAATTCTTCATATTCGTATTTTGAATTTAATATTGTGTATATACGTAATTTTTTGTTTAATTAGTGTAAATAGTAATAATTTTATCTGTTACATGTAGTGATGTATATACAGAAGCTAGATTTACACATGGTTATTGAAGTAGTTCTTTTCCAAGACATAGAACTTCAAAAATAGTATATTACACATCTAGGGAGGTAAAGTATTGGTGAGCCTATAGTACACGTAAATTGCCCCCCGAGCCGAAGGCGAGGGTGGCAAACGTGTGCTATTGGGTCGCCATTTTACCTCCCGTGGTGTGTATACTATTTTTTTCAACAACGAGGCCGAATTCCAACTTCGCGATTCGGGCGCCGGGAGCGAAAGTGACAGTTTCGGCCCGTTGTTGAAAAAAAAATATTTTTCATACAATTATATATCAATAAAGATTCATTATTTAAAATTAAAAAAAGGCTAACTTTTTTAGGTGTAGCAATGTTCGAGCTTTCATAAATATCATTTTGGATTTCTCTTGAGATTTTTCCAGTTTGGAATATACATATTTTCAATATATATACACAAGTAGGGGAGACCGGGGCTAAAATTAACATTTTTTGAAAAAATCGTTATCCTAATTAATTAAAGAATTAGTTTGCTATACTAAGTATTGTTACTTTTTCTTTGCCTATTCAGCGAAGTCATGTCACAGGAATTTTTTGGAAATTATAAATATCTTTTTTTTACGAGAGGATTTACTAAAAATCGTTGTCTGTTAATTTTTGCCCCGCATGCGGGGTAAATATTAACATCTCATTTTTTATTGTAAAGACTTAGTTTCATAATAAATGTACACATTTAACAAATGTAAACAAAAAAATATATTTTTACTGAATATACGAATAACAAGTGATATACAAATAAAAAAATTGTTAACAAATTATTTCTTTAACACAAAAATAACGCAGGTCTTCGTCTTACAAATTAATTAAAGCTAATAAACATTTGCACTATTAAATAATACATGTATAAACACAAAAATTATAGCAAAGTTCAAATTAATAAAATTAAATATAAATTAATTAGTATTAACAGTGTTAATACTTGCCCCGAAAATTTGTTAATATTTACCCCGACAAATTTTTTTTTAAATCGTTAAAAAAAATAAAAAGAAATAAAAAAAATAAAAAAAAATGTGCGATTAAATAGCTTATTTCAAGTAGAATGGGGAATGGTAATTTTAATTTTGTTAATTATATGATATGTAATTGAGAATAAACATTTTTGAGTGAAAAATTTTTCCATTACCTGATCAAAATATCGCTGTCTCCTATATCTTATCGGCTCGACGTCCTGCGATCTACTGAAGGTGTTTACATGTTAAAGGGCAATAAACTTTAACTCTAGAGTCATCTATGAAGTGTATAGAACTCTTCGCATCACTAAGAATTCAATGTTAATATTTACCCCTGTTAATTTTAGCCCCGGTCTCCCCTACACTACCAAATGTTTATAATTACTCCATGAAAAATATTTTTTAAGGGTTTATATCTTGGGAAAGAATTACCTTAAATAATGTACTCGATAATCTGATTACATTCTTCGGAACAAAAAAGTGATTATTTTTGTATGATAACTGCTGTAATTTTAAAGTAAAATAAAAAATAATGATTATTTAACAATTTAAAAAAATTAAAAGTATAAATGTAAAAGAGGAAACGCGTCGTGTTGTCTGGGTATACAATAAATCAAAATTCCACGTGTGTATAATAATAATATTATACGCGTAAATAATGGAAATGAAGATCTAGTAAGTGTAAGCCCACCGTATTACGCGTTCGTGAAAAATCGTCGACGCCTATTCTACAGGCGTACTCGAAAAACACCGGCAATTATCCGCGTCATTACCGGTATGAATATTCACGGTGGTCCCTACCGCGCGCACGTTGAAATTACAATATGCGCGCTCGCGCACATGGGGGCGAAACAAGTGGCGCTTGGGTGGGCGGTTTTATTGAGAGAAGCGCGCGCGCGCGAGAGAGAGAGAGAGAGAGAGAGTCTTTTCTCGGGGAAGGTTGGCCGACGAGTTCGATTTATCGCTCTGACTCTTTTATATATATGCGATGATGATGATCGTGCGCAATTGTTTTTATCTTACAAGTTAATTGTTCCTTCATTTCGTACAATCTTCTTCGTCTCTCTTTTTTCTTTGCCTATTCAGCGAAGTCATGTCACAGGAATTTTTTGGAAATTATAAATATCTTTTTTTTACGAGAGGATTTACTAAAAATCGTTGTCTGTTAATTTTTGCCCCGCATGCGGGGTAAATATTAACATCTCATTTTTTATTGTAAAGACTTAGTTTCATAATAAATGTACACATTTAACAAATGTAAACAAAAAAATATATTTTTACTGAATATACGAATAACAAGTGATATACAAATAAAAAAATTGTTAACAAATTATTTCTTTAACACAAAAATAACGCAGGTCTTCGTCTTACAAATTAATTAAAGCTAATAAACATTTTGCACTATTAAATAATACATGTATAAACACAAAATTATAGCAAAGTTCAAATTAATAAAATTAAATATAAATTAATTAGTATTAACAGTGTTAATACTTGCCCCCGAAATTTGTTAATATTTACCCCGACAAATTTTTTTTTTAAATCGTTAAAAAAATAAAAAGAAATAAAAAAAATAAAAAAAAATGTGCGATTAAATAGCTTATTTCAAGTAGAATGGGGAATGGTAATTTTAATTTTGTTAATTATATGATATGTAATTGAGAATAAACATTTTTGAGGTGAAAATTTTTCCATTACCCTGATCAAAATATCGCTGTCTCCTATATCTTATCGGCTCGGACGTTCCTGCGATCTACTGAAGGTGTTTACATGTTAAAGGGCAATAAACTTTAACTCTAGAGTCATCTATGAAGTGTATAGAACTCTTCGCATCACTAAGAATTCAATGTTAATATTTACCCCTGTTAATTTTAGCCCCGGTCTCCCCTACACTACCAAATGTTTATAATTACTCCATGAAAAATATTTTTTAAGGGTTTATATCTTGGGAAAGAATTACCTTAAATAATGTACTCGATAATCTGATTACATTCGTCGGAACAAAAAAGTGACTTATTTTTGTATTATAACTGCTGTAATTTTAAAGGTAATAATAAAAAATAATAATTATTTAACAATTTTAAAAAATTAAAATGTATAAATATAAAAGAGGAAACGCGTCGTGTTGTCTGGGTATACAATAAATCAAAATTCCACGTGTGTATAATAATAATATTATACGCGTAAATAATGGAAATGAAGATCTAGTAAGTGTAAGCCCACCGTATTACGCGTTCGTGAAAAATCGTCGACGCCTATTCTACAGGCGTACTCGAAAAACACCGGCAATTATCCGCGTCATTACCGGTATGAATATTCACGGTGGTCCCTACCGCGCGCACGTTGAAATTACAATATGCGCGCTCGCGCACATGGGGGCGAAACAAGTGGCGCTTGGGTGGGCGGTTTTATTGAGAGAAGCGCGCGCGCGCGCGAGAGAGAGAGAGAGAGAGAGAGTCTTTTCTCGGGGAAGGTTGGCCGACGAGTTCGATTTATCGCTCTGACTCTTTTATATATATATGCGATGATGATGATCGTGCGCAATTGTTTTTATCTTACAAGTTAATTGTTCCTTCATTTCGTACAATCTTCTTCGTCTCTCTTTTTTCTTTTCAATTTCCACCTGTTTTGTGATGCACTGGTTAATGTGGTTAATCAGGATGCGCAAAGGAAAAAGAGATTAATTAATTTTTTACGTCAATTTATCGGTTTGATGGGGAGTTATTGTTTTGCTGATGGCTTTGTTCGAATATAAAGAAATCTATCAGTCTTAATTGCGCGCGGAAGACTAATTTGTACGCACCTGCTACTTTATTTATTTTATTAAAGTTATTAATTAACAAAGTGTTTTTCACAAAGTAGCACGATTAAATATGTACTAACTTCCGTCGAATACTGAATAATTAATATTGATCTATACATATACTTTTGGTAACGAATAAAACAAAAGTGTAAATTTACTGAATTTTGTTATATACACGGTTGAAATGTACGAGTAGATGTATGTGCAAATAAGCGCAATACAAACAAGCATGAAGAGCACGAACAATTTTCACAAGACTCCCACGACATTCCAACTCCTCCACATAAGAAATTCTCACGACAATAAATCTCGATCTCATTTGCGGAGCGGACATAAATTCTGATGCTGGATATTGTCCGATTCCGTTGACCGGCGACCTTATCAACTTTGACGGGAGACGCGAAACGACTGACAAAAGCCACCGCGCGTGGGTGTCGTCCTACGTGTCGCTTGTATATACATATATACTCTCATTTTTTCCATCAGCTTTTCTACCGATGATTTATACATCTGTTGGTTAGTTTACTACCGACAAATGTCTTTTCCTACTTTTTCCTTTTTGAAAATTAGGATTTTTAATGTTTCGAGATGATTGAATAGTCTACATAATGCTGTGGTAAACTAACCTCATAAGTGCATATGTACATATATGCGTATAATATACGTAAAATACAAATTTAGATTTTCATAAGATTTATTATAATTGACAAACGATAATCTATAGACTATGGTATAAATGACATTTATCTAAACCTGTAAATATTCCATTAGATCAAAGAATAATATTTATTAAGTTAATACCTCAAATAATTACATATATATGTTTAATATAAATAAGTTTACACATATGCATTCTGCATCGAAAATTTTCACTAAATCCTCTCTTTATGAATTTCATATAAGAAAGTTGGAGAGTATTAACACCGGTATAGATGTAGGATTTTGGTATATCGAAAGACTATCTTCAACAATAGTCACGAGTGAATAAAAGAGGAGAGTAATTAATTGGCGGCCTCGGAACCCAGTAATAATTCATAGCTTCGAGTCAGGGATTATAAGGATAGTCGAGAGACCACCTGTGTCGCTTTGCGACAATGCGCGAGAAAACCGTCACCCGCACAAATGATGAACGATGTTCGAGGTGGAAGACTACGTGCAATACAGTGAATTCAATGCAAGCGCGTGAGCTTTTCTTCCTATAATCGAGAGACCGAGCGAATATTTTGCAACGTTTTGTTAACGTGCATTTCGTCTGCATAAATATATCTATAGATATGGAAAAATTTTGATTTTACATCGTTCAATTCTTTCAAATTTTTATGTTTATATTTAATTTTTATCAGGGAAAGTGAATAGCATGTCTCCGTAATTTATTGAATGTTATTTATAGATTGAGGTCATGTCAGATTTATATATATTGCTTGTAAGTATATTATATGCTACGTAATTATAAAACAATGTTCAAATCAATCGCGTACGACATTATGCTGATACTATTATGATTTTTCTGCGGGTAAGCTTGTATCCATTGTACTAAAGAAAACGAGGTGAAGTATTATTCAATTGTAATTATGACGAATTACACCCGTTTTTAAGACTCGAACGTATATACATTTTTTATAATTCACGGCTATATTTATGCGCATGGAGAAAATTTAACAGTTTTCAACGACTAAAGAATTTGTCAATAATGATATTATCAGCAAAGCAGTAATTTTACAGTTCGTATACTAAAATTTATAAGTATGTTACGATACAAAATCATTACTTACATCACTTATGTCAACAACACGGTACAAGCGTGAAACAAATTGATGTAATTCATTTTAAATAACCTTATTATTAATTTTTAGATTCAAACCACGTAATTTCTAAATATAAAAATATTTTTTTTAGTTTCTCCACAGAAAATGTTTTTAAATCACTAAAGAATAATTTTTTATTAGCCTTAGTGAAGAAGTTTTAAAAAAATTATCATTAAGGATGATTAAAGTTTATTATGAAAATTGCGGTATTTTCGACTGATGACACTAGTGTGTGTGAATTATAAATAAATTATTTTACATGTAAAAGTATAAGTATATATATTCATAATAAAATAATTGTCGGTCCATCTTTAATTAAAATGTTGTATAATAACAGATATTGTTTCTATGATTTATCACATTTATTAACTTTTTTCACAAATATGTAATACTTCGTTTATTGGGCTATTTTTGGTTTTTGTTTCAATCACTGAAATAATAATGTTATAGAAATACAAATTTCTTGGCACAAAATTAACATGATTTATTTAAAAAGAACTTACATATAAAAACATTATTTATGATTTACTTACAAGGAGACCATTATATGTTTGATAGGAAACAGATCGTGTCCACATTGTAGGATATGTTTTCTAATATGAAATATAAAGAAAGCCAGAGCTGTGATATCCTAACAATCGTTTTTACGAAAGTTATATACACTATTGAAATAAATTACCTTTAACCTCTTGTAACTTATAAACAATCAAATATTAACATTCAAATTAAAGTTCAATAAAAAGCTGAGATGAAATAGATAGAACTTAAAAAATATATCCCTTAAATCCGTTACGACGTAACAAAGATATAACCGTATGAAGAATTTGAAGAAATTTAAATTAAAAAATCGGTAAAATTTGTAGTACCCAATTTTTGTTAAAATTTCTTCAAATTCTTAATTCGGCTATAACTCTGTTCCATTCTAACGCATTTGAACATACTTTTTTTAAAATTATATCTATTTTATCTCAGCTTTTTATTAAACTTTAGTTTGAATGATAATATTTGATTGTTTAGAAGTTACAAGTGTTTAAAATAAAGCCTCCATTTTTTGGAAATTTTGCTTTAATAACGTATTACTTGTGAAAAAAACGATTGTTAGGGTCTACGGCTCTGGCTTTCTACATTTTTTTATATTAGAAAACATATCCTACAAGGTGGACACAATCCGTTTCCTATCAAACGTATGATAGTCTCCTTGTTAATATAATTCGATTTTTTATAGTGAGTGTTGGAGGCAGTATCAGTGAAACAACGAAAATTTGTATGAAATGTCTATACATATAGGCGATGATAAAAATATTCATTTGATAAACACATATTTAAGTGATCCGATTATAGTATCGATACAATTTCACCAACATTTATTATATATAAATATCTAACAAGAATGAAAAGTAAAATAAAGACAATGCAATGTGTAATAAATCTTAACGGAATCATTGTAAAAGTTAATTCAAAAACTCGAGTTTAAAAATTTGCATAAGCACAAATCGAAATTAAGTATACCGTACATCCTTAAAATATAAAAAAAAGAAATCACACGAGTAAGTACAATACACAATGTCACTCGGGGGCAACGTAATAAAAACCGTTAACGAGAGAGGGAACGTCGTTTATTGTTATGCACAATGCCCCGAAAACCAGGGCGGTTTACGATCGAGTTTTTGCCAAACGCGACGGAATTTATATATCGAGCCCCGCGTCATCGGTTTTACGAGCGGGTAATTGCTCGATAATTATTTAGGTTGCGCTTTTTGCGCGCGACTTCGAGGGGGTGTGACGCCTTTTACGGTGCGTAAACGACCGGCGCCGGGAGACAAAAAAAAGGACGTCGGCGTTTAACAAAGGGATTCGAATTTTTGCTAGGTCGAGAGGTTATTTTCCGATAATAAGTTGCTTTAATTCCCTTTTTCATACGTGAATATATAAAGAAGTATAACGAGGAGATATGTGGTGACGTATCGATTCGTGATTTAAATTTATTAACAATTTTTTTTTCTGGGGTTAATATTCGCCTACTGAATTATTAAAATCAGTTTATACTTTAAAATAATTTAATAATCATAAATTTCTTTATTAAACGTGCATATAATTGATTTACCAGCTAATAACAAATAAAAAATAGAAACAAAAAAATTTGTAAGTATTTTATCGGATATTTTTACACATATAATTATACTTAAAACACTCTTTCGTATAAGAGAGCTGTTAAAATCGAATTATAATTAATTAGTATAATCAAAAAGTAAGTTCTCGCAAGAAAAAAATTAGTTCGCAAGCGAATTAATACTAATGCATCTGACAAGCTTTCCTGGAGATAAGAATAAATGAGGTGGACGTTATATATTTATAACGGTACAATGCAGCTTCAAAAAATTTTTTATACATCCATAATTACACGCCCATCGAAAGTGTACATTGTACCAATGTTATACGAATTTTCGCAGGCTTATCTACACGATTGATCAATCCATACCCCCTCTTTGCTTTTCTTTTGGCACACATAACATTTTTGACGCTTTAAAACACAGCATGATTGTTGACTTACAAACACTTTTTTGTTCTTCTTAACAAAAACAGAGCAGGTTTTAAATATTTATACATTTAAAAAATTGCACTAATGCGTTACTCGTTCGGTGTACGAAACGTTTCGAAAGTGTATTTATGTATAAAAAAAAATATATAAAAGTAATTAAATTAAAATTGTTTGTATTGAATCGAATGCGACGTTGATTTATGACTCGCAGAAAGAATTACACTGACATATATTTACTTATTGCTCTCGAGATCACTCCCATAGGGTCGATTTTCATTCGGTCCAATATAGTACGGGTCGGCGTAAATCGCACATACATATTTATATATTTCCGCGAAAGGCGAGCGACGCGTTTCGCTCTAGGAAGATATAGGAGTGCAGTGACAAAACGAAGTAAGAACTGGATCGTTATTTTCGAATTGAAAGTTTATAAGAACAAGGAGGTAAAAACTAACAAAACTTGGATTACATAGGAAAGTCAATTAAGTAAGTGCAATTTTTCCTATATTAACTTTCTAATAAAATATTATTATTTTGAAATCGACTATTTATTTACAATTATATATTTTAATTTTAAAAAATGCAGTAAATTTTTTTTATTTAATAACAACAAGAAAAATTAATTAGTTATTTATACAAAATTTTAAAGGAGTTCGTAGGAGTCAAAGGATGGATGGATTGGTAACCTAAGTACCCTAAACATAAGGATTGAGAATAATATATGTATATACGTATATATATATATATTATTGTGTGTGTGTTTGTGTAAAGCACGTCGGTATTAAAATTCCCTTAAGAAAGGATAAAGAATCACGCGGGGGTCAGTTTAAACGTTGGTAGTCGCGGTACCCTTTGAGGGTTTTCTCCTAATAAATTAATCTATTAACTCTGGGTCTTCTTATAATCCCCAATTAGGATGAAATTGATTACGTCGGATTAATGCGGTCCTATATTTGGCTATCTCCGATTTTGTCCCTCTCTCACCTTCTTTGCGTGCCTCTATTCCCTACACAAATGTATATACATATATACATTTGCTGAGTTGGTGCATATATATACCAACGGAATCTCGATGTATTTTTCGGCTGTCCTCCACGTTATCGGCTAAATCTTTCTCTTGTAATTGAAAGGATTCGCACAGATTAGGACTTGAGATTCATTGAATCACTATACGTGTTTGTTTGTTTGTTTATTTCCTTTATTTTCTTTATAGCTTGTTTGTCTTCTTTGTTTATACCGAGGCCCAATGTTGTAAATTTAAACCGTTTAAATAATAGATAAGGTTAAAGTTAATGTTGGGATAATGATAAGAATTTTTTTTACGGTATACCAGTCACGTACGTGTGGGAAATGGTTGTTTATTGAACCAATGATTTTTGTATAAGGAGTAATCCAAATGATAAATTTAAATGCGTATAAATATGTAATGTTATGTGTTTATGTTAAATGAAATGCCAACCATTCGAATACATAAGCAGAAATTAGAAAAGAAATGAAAAATTTGATGTTTTTTAACACTTGTACGAACTCTAACATATACCTTCGGCACTGCGGGAAATTTTGCGTTCTCCTACGCTCAAGGGGACGTGAAACAAATCGTCCCGACGTTCAAATATCGTGAAGACCAACGTGATTCATAAATCAAAGGATAAGATCGCGCTTATACGATTATGGATGTTATCTGTGCCAGGATAGGGAGGTCCCTTTCTATCTTTCGTTCTCTCTTTTTTTCATACCCGCTTTTTTTTAATTAAGCGATCCTTCCATATTACGTGGTCTCTGGTTAATAGCATTTAATTAAATGAAATTAGTGGATACGCGAGACGAGCGTCGTTAGAGAAGTTGTATGATACTTTTTTTAAATTATGTGTAAATTTTTGTGTATCAAATTTTGGATTAATATGTATACAATTTAGTATTTTTTGTATATTATATTAATATCTGGCAAAACGGAAATTTTCGGTTCTTCAATTTTCATATACGTACACAAAAAATGTATTATTCAAGAACATAGAAATTATTTATTGTGAATAAATTTTTAATTACTTTAATATAATCTTCTAACGATAAAATTTTTCAAAGATGAAAGGATATAACGAAGCTCGTTACGCATATATGCATATACTAACAAAACTATGCGCGCGCACCGTTTTTGATAATTATTCAAACTCAGCTAGTCTGCTAATAGACTAGCTACCGTGAAACCAGAAATTTAATCTCGCAAATTAGTCAACGAGCAGTAGACTAATCGAGCTTAAGTCGAGCCCGATTTGTCCTGGATATATACGTGGGAAAGATATGAAGGGAGCCGCCTTCAATTTTTCTGGATGAATTTTACTTTGATTTTGATTTTTTGTTCGCATAGGCATATTAAAATAGAACTTCCAGAAAATGTTTAACATAGTTATACATTAATTATTCTAAACTGTTTATAAATTAACGATACTAACATGAACAAAAAATAGAAATCAATGATCAAATAGAAATTACTAAAGTCACTCCACTAAAATCTTTTTAAAGGTCAAGTTAAAACTGTTAAATTTTTTAGTTAATTTCACAGAAGTAACTCTAGAATAATTTGTCGACTTGGAACTTGTGTATAATATTTATTCAAATGCTTTTAAGGGGATATCGGACTCAGAAATTGGTAATTTTTAATATTTTTTATAAACAGATGAATAAATTTTTGAAAAAATCTTGAATGCCATGCCCTTGGGCATGTTTTAAATAGTTAACTCAAATTTTTTCAGATTTTTAAATTTGTAATTTAATTCTGATTTTTGCGTTGAAAATTCATACCTTTTTAGACCGATAATTACCGATCGAAAATTGTCTTTTCAATTATTTTTAACAAATTTATTTATTCTTAAAAAATCAAAACGCCAAAAATATGCTTCACGGATATTCATGTAAATGTGTATATGTATATCTGCGTAATACATGATATAGACGTTTAAGGCCGAGTTTGAGACGCTTCTCGTGCGACTATTTTTAATTATAATTTATATTTTATCGTGTTAAATTATTATGACTAATGAAACAGTTCACAACGTACCTAGGAAGTGGGAAATGGAATTCTCGATTAAAAAATTCAAAGTAATAATAAATACTAATAATAATAATTGAGTAATTTACACTCGAGTGATCAAGCAGTATTTACTCAAGTATTATAGACTTTAACACGCAAGAAAAATTAACTAAGTGATTTCTATACTTTGAGCTTCTTTTCATGCAACGATGCGGGTTTTACCTGGACCAATACAATTAAATTTCTTGAAAGGTAAGAAGAAGTTTAGTATTTTGAGCTTAAACAAGTGTTGTATCAATAGATGCCCCGAGTAAATTATCATCGAAGCCGCACGTGTTTCTAACCCTCGGCGAAATTTCAAACTATATTATAGCTTCCTCCTGACGAGCACCCGAAGCTCTTGACCCTTGCGACCCCATCAATCACTAGGAAATCACATAGGCCCTTCGCAATATGCTGTGCAACAGGTTGGCTTCTTCTCTTTCATTATATTGCGCTACTCCAAGTATAATTGTATCCATTCCACGATACTTTCGGCTCCGACATACCCGTATATAAATTTGTTTTTAGAAGATCCGTCCGTTTCGATTGTTATTATTAACATTTTTCTCGGGGCTGGCTATACACTTTGATCGGGAATTTTAATTTTGATTGAGAATCGGTAGTTTTGACTTTTGAGATCCTACGCATTATACGAACGATATGAGGAATCGTCGTATAATTAAAATTTTTTTATAATCCCGATAAATCTTGTAAAATAACAATTATAGAAAAATGCAACTTTTTATTTTAGCAATGACTATCAAAATATATGCATATGATAAAACTACGCTTGCCTCGTCAACTACTTGATTTTTTACTGAATAATTATAGAATGACACGGTGTTATAAAGGAGCGTCTGACACCTTTGCTCAATCAGTATACGAAATTGCAGTTGGCACATTGGGTTATATTCAACGGCAGTTGATACGTGACGCTGTCATGTCAAAGAAAACACACAGAAACGTCATCTTGAACAAAACTCCGGTAGTCTCCATTCATCCGACTTTAGTCCACTGACAACGCAATCTTTTCAATTCATCGCAACGAGCGAGTCGCTAAGGTGGTTAACGATCTTTAAGACATATATTTTTATCCTTTTTTTTTAAAATTAGTTATCATTTCTTGGGTCGTTAATGAAGAGGTACGGACGAAGAAACATTGTGAAGGATTTTGATATAAAGTTACATAGAGTTTAATGAAAGATCCTCGATTATGATGTTCTTCTATACATGCGCTGAAAGTCCTGTTAATCTTTGAATTCACTATTTATTCCTGTTTAAATTTCAGTTTAATATTTGCGTATTGTTAATAACTTTGCAATCAATATAATTTTTTAAAAGACGAATCGTTAATCTGCTCTTAATTATCTCATTTTATTCACTTGATATTTATAATATCATACATTGTAAAACGTTAAATTACCGCGCCAAATATATTATCAATGGCTCTTAAAAAATAATTGCGGGTGTATAATAATATAATCCTAAAATTAAATTGAGGAAATTGTCATTCTTAAGAGTAAATGCTACAATTTTATCAATTTGTTGCACGTGCATATATACACACGCACGACACACTCGCACAACACGTATACACAAGAGGACGACCGAGAAAGCTGTACAATAAAGTACCGAGAAAACAACGCGATTTCGCGTACTTAAAAGTATAAATATGCAAAGGCGTTTCTTTTTCTTCCTCGAAAGCACTGAAACCGCCGGGCTTAAATAACGGTGTACGCACCGATATATAAAATTATTTCAGTCTCTTTATCCGCGGGGCTCGTGTAAAAATCTTCGACTCGTTTTTATACTTTACGATCTTTTCGGGGTTGGTTGCGGGCGGATATCCGTGTGAAAGTCTAATTGCTTCCTCGTGTGCTATATATTTTATTTTATCAGCTCTCGACGCGATGCGTGCACATTCACGCGTGAATACGGATCGACGATGTTTTAAAATGTTTCAAAATATTTTTCTGTAAAAAATCGTATTCGATCGATAACGAATGGGCCAACACGTATTTAAATTCTGAGTGGACGTTACAATGATAGATTTCTTGTGATTCGTGACAACATTTTGGAATTTACGTTTCGCCTGTGTCTATTATATATGTACGCGCATCTGTCATTTTTATGATTGGGACCGCAGGCACATTCTTACGAAACTATATCCTGTTTTATTTTGATAGAACTGTGTTTAGCATTGTACGGGACACACTTTACGTTTCTTAAAGTAGCTAAAATTATTTAATTTATAACGATCATTTAAATATAAATTTGATTCATCTAACACTGTATAAGCAATAATAATAAATTTGTTATTCATGCAAGTACCAATTTGATGAAGATTGGAATTCTCATTTTCTAGTGAAGTCAATAACATAATTGGATTGGAATAAAGGAGATCGATTTTATTCAGAAGTACGATGTGTCAGAAAATGTTATGTAACTTCTTGAACATGGTACGAGATATGAGTGTATATTTAACTACACGTCTACGTGAGGTGTTTCCCTTTGCAAATCTATAAATTATAATTTAGGTATTCTACAGCGACAGGAATATTATCTGACAGTAATCGATATTGAATTTTGGTTATAGATTATTATTACGAACGATATTATACTGTCGATTAAGATTTTATAGAACTTTCTAATGTGATTATGATTTTGAATTATCGGATACATGTGTGGATGTAAGATTTTAATTAGTTGGTTAAATTTTTGGATGTATAAATGTTAGATTGTATAAACGTAATCAAATATTTATTAAGCAATGAAAAATACATTGATAGTATTTACAGTCAATCTAAACATCGTATCTGTTATGCTTTTGATATGTATACAACGTCTAAGTAACAAATTTTAAATTAAATTAGGGGTCTTTTAAACAATTTAATTACATACATTTAGTACATGTGTACCGACCAGAAATATTTTAAACACATACGTAATATATGCCCATTCTGCGTATATTAAATTAAATGTCATTTTGCTCAAGAACGTATCAAATGTGAAGTTGTTACTTTGCACAAGCCAAGATATGGTCAATTATGCTTCATTATCTCGTGTATATAGATACGAACAACTCAAATGTTTATATATACACACACACACACACACATATGAGTATATAAACATTAAACGTCATTTTAATTAGCACGATGGGTTTTCTGCGGAGACTGGAGAAAACAAAGTGTATAAATCGTCCAGCTTCGAGTTTAATTAAGTAAAATGTTAAGGATAAAAGAATCCAAGAAAATACAATCATCGCCAATTGTTCATGCTAATTAAATTACCGTTGAATAGGACGTCAGTCCAATAATCACGTTATTAATTACCTCTTACAAGGATTTTTGGTGGATATACCAATTGTCTGATATGCTTTGCAATATAATTTTAAATAAAATGCGTAAATTGTGTTGTTGTAAGTACACTCGATGGATTAAGCATCAGTGATCATTTTCTTTCTTTGACTTAAAAATGTTTGATTAAATCAATTTATAAAAAATTTGATACTATATTTTTTGGGGACAATGATTAAAGAGCAACGTTGACGCGATGCAAATATCCTAATACTTATCTTCATTGTCTACATAATTAATAATAGACAGTATACGACCGAGTAAAAGCTAAATTATTTTTTACCAACTATTAGATACTTATAACAAATATTAAAACGTACAGCTCAGTAATTATTTAATATACGCAAAGGTCTGCGTATACCAAATATATAAAAAGGCAAAAGTGAACCCATAATTTCTTATGTGTAACGCAAACACTACCGTAATCTAGAAGGAAAAAAAAAGACACGTATAACAAATCGTTGTACATTTAAAGTTTAACGAGAATCGTTACGGGTATCCGCGAAACCGCTATTATTGTGTATATGCTCACCGCGACCACATTCTGGAATTATAAATCGCAAAAAGTCGATGTTAAACAAAAACTATACGCATATACTCTGTTCAATCAAATCTATAAGGTTATATATATATATTGATTAACCAATCTTGAGATTAGGTGTGGTAATCCGATTATAATCCGGTTATACTTTTTCCGTATATCGCGTCCATAGAACTTTCTCACACGGATGTATACACACACGCGTATATATGGAGACAAGAAAAAAATGATCGATTAATTTTGATATTTTATGAACGAGGAACATCGCTGATTTAATTATTTATTTAACGATTGGTATGTGTTTTATTAAGATTTCATGTTTGCATTTTTATACCGGTTTTCTTGTAAAGGATATATGACTTAGCGATGGCACATTGTTTGATTAATATAAACCATGTATTCAATATATAGATAATTGAAACCTAAGGGAAACATAATTTATTTCGTGTTGAGTGTATGCCAGCTGATGGAATTGTACAAAAATGTAATGCAAATAATTATAAATAATGTTATAATGTTATATTAAAGCAAATAGAACATATTTAAGGAAATGTCATTAATATATACGTATACACACACATACCTATATTTTAGTGATACGCGTACATCAGATACTTTAACTGATAAACACATAACAGTCTTGCATTAATTAATTTTATACTATGTTTCTGCTTAAATGTGGTACATGAAACGTTATACACATTTGGTTAGAAAAAATTGTATAATTTGTGACAAGTATAGAGTGAAAGAGAAAAAGTATATGTCATAAACTTGTGTAGCCTTAGATTAAGCAGTTATCAAAGTTGTAACCGACAGAATGATCGAAATGATGAGAAAAATCTTGAGTGTGTCGACCGTCGATGAAATCTAACCTAATAGTATCTCGTTAACTGATTCCTGTTTTAACTTTTGAATGGCCATTAATCTTAAAACTCTTAATATGGGAAATTTAGTGGAATAGATGTATAGATTACTTTTATTTGATTTATATTTATATATGTATACACAAAAATCTCGAAATAATCTCACGAAATAAGTACTTAATTAGGATTTTATCTTGTTACATTTAATATTTTTTTTAGAAAAAAATGTAGTAGTATCAGGGTTTGATTGAGCCTTCAATTTGTAAGAATAATTTTTGGAAATTTGATTATATTACTTTTATATAAGATATTCGGTATACATAATGTGTAGAGTTATATGAAATTTTATCAAAAAATATTAACTTATATATTTACTTATATTACACTGTATTATTATTCTGAATAAAACAGTGACAAAGCGCCGAATTGCAATTAATTAGCAAAGAAAAATGATATAGCCTAGAGATTTCCACAACAAAAAACAAAAGATGAGTTTCTCAATTTTCTACGAGAGTGTAGATGCAACAAGTAAAATTAGTTAATGAAAGAGGAAAAATAAAATGTGAAAGAGGGGAAAACAATTTAGCTTTTGTACAAATGACGGGCAATAAAGTCAGCAAGTTGGCGCAAAACCATTCGAAAACACTCAATACGGTGACCCTCACGATTTCTCGGTCATTAAAATGCAGCAACACACCCGCGATCGTCTCTTGGTCTTTATGTCCCTGTAAAAAGCTCCCGCACGTTTGTTATTCGGTGTTCCATGAAGAAAAGCGATATATTCCACGATGACTGTTGGAAGGAAACGACGAAGCCGATGCCGCCGCTTTCAAAACCGGTCTCCCGTTTACCTTTATGTCCAATAATTGCGTTAATCATTTATATACGCTCGAACTTGGCGACGCGACGTTCCTTGTATACACTCCTCCTCGAATCAATGTATATAGAGAATTGTTACAACAACCGGACAAAAACAAAAGGAACTAGTTAGTATTTTATCTTGTTTGTTACTTGCATCGCGTTTAGGGATTTTAATGGAATATTATAATTTAATTTAACTGTTTTTATCTTACGTCTTACGTATATACACGCATAGATTTGTGGATCATTTGTACATTTATACTTTTAGCGTAAAGTGTTTACCTTTCCGTTTTATGATATAAATTAAACGTTGATTTTTCATTCTCCAAGATTTAATGTAGTTGTTGAGTAAGTGTTTACTTGTTGTCATTTGACGTATATCGTAATCCTAAGTTTCATATTTTTCTTTAGATTAATCCAAAAAGACGTTAATTCAATAATGTTTATTAGAATAATTCATTTAGCAATATTAAACTACACTTATTAGAATTAATCTAAAGATACTTAAAGTTGTACACTATTATACCTTTCTAAAATGTGTAGACGCACTGCAGGTACAATACCTTTCTCAAAACTAATCGTAAGACATACAGCCCAATTCGCGACAAATTCATTACCGAGTCGCAGGCATTGATAAGTCAAAAAAATTAGAAAACGTGTTCCGCGTGCCTGTTATATTATATTTCACGAATCGATACACAAATGCAAATAACTTCCTATACACGTGCAGGTATACATGTGTATATGTATGTATGGCAACCTGCATTCCTACAGAGATTTTTTTTGTTTTCGTACAAGGAAATTCCGTCCTTGTGAATGTCGTTTGGCAATCGCGTAGGCGAAATATTGCGAAAACCACGTGGCCTACACGAAAGGGTAGGTCGAGTTATCCAGTCGCGAATACGAGATTTACGTCGTGTACTCGTATAATGCCTTTTAAACGGGTGATTATAATATCTGCGAGGTCGACTCTTTTCATCGGACCGCGGCCTTTATATATTGTTAGTTTTATACTTTTTATCTTCGCCATCGAGGTATTTTACGCGGGCTTCTATATGAGTATATTATACGTGGATTCTTGATTTTTTTACGCACTGTTGATTGATTGATATTTACATGTACACATTCTGAATTAATAAACGAAGTTCTTAGAGCAATTTGGTTGTTTATACCCTCGAATTCATGTAATATATTTATTTATTTATTTATTGCATTCATTTAATATATATGTATATATTAATGTGTATAAATAAATATTCTTAATTAATTTCAATATAAACAAATTAAACAAGTATATACCGAAGAGCGAATAAAATGTACCTACACATTACACGTAAATTGCCTGTATGCATAAGAAACCATGAACCTCAAAAAAAAACTGTCGCACCTATAAAAAAAAGAGAAAAGAAAATTCATTTTACCTCGGGTTCTAAGTAAATTTTGACCGCAGGTGTCTCGCGCAAGGTGTGTATAAACTTCGCGCGTGCAACGGGAACGGAGGAGAGAAAAGAAAAGAAAATAAAAGAGAAAAGAACACGAAAGATATCTTCGTCTTTCTCTCCCTTTCTCGGGGTCAGAATAATTTGCGGACGTTTTCGCGGTACAGCTTTTTAAAACTCGAGCGCGCGAGGCTAGGGCATAATGCGCGCGCGAAACACGTGTTTACCGGCCATTTTATTGTTGTTAAGTTGGAGAGCCTCGTGCCGAATATGCAAATGCTCACCGATTCTTGTTACTCTTTACTGATTTTTTTTATTCCTTTTACACTTCTTTCCTTGGGATTCTTGTTTCCGGGGACTTTTTTCGTGGATTTTTGCATATTTTCTGGTTTCAATCCAGTTCGAGACGAATTTCCGTAAGGGGAGAATATTGTGCTACTTTAACAAGCTTCAAATGTAAACGAGCTTAATTAGCTTAATTATATTTTTTTCATTTATGGTTTAATTAATTATATTTTAATTCTATTAATATACATACTTAAAAATTAGATTTTTAATGTCTATCAGTGTTTGTTATGACGCTGTACACACACACACACACACACATATATATATATTATAAACTATACGCGTCGTATTTTAAAAGTTTTTATTACAAAAAAAATCACTTGTATTTAAATAGTACCATATAAAAAAATAATACGTTATTTCTGTAGATTTTTTAAATATCAATACACCTTTATAAAAGTATAAATATATGCAGTTGTTTTTTCATTTGTGCCACTACGTGGGATTGTATTTTTATTAAAAGAATATACTTAAAATTAAATAAAAAGCCAATCACCGCTAACGGTATAAAATTGATCAGAAGAAAAAGGAAGGATGTAAGATTGGGAAAAACGACGTTCCTGCATTAAGTTAAAGCGGTGTATATAGATACGATGCACAAGTCAGACCGCAGTCATTTTATATACGAATTAATTAAGGGCGGCGCGACTTAGTGATCGGAGAGATCCTGTTAAATGCATATCGTGATGGCATTTGCGACTATGTTATATAAAATGTATACTTATAATGTGACAATATTATTTACCTTTTGATTTAATCAACTTGAGCATACTCGATTTTTTTTTAGTAAACCGTTTAAATATACATATATATTTTCATATTCCCAAACGAAAATACATAAAAACAATATTATTAGTATATTTTATAATAACAAAGTAATAAATATGTAATCGAATTAATGAAAATAAACCAGTTCATCTTGGAAGTATTGGTAGATGCCATATATAAAGATGACGTTATACAATTTTTTTGTATACAAATGATACGGGTTATCGTAGCGATTTTCTTATTATCATATCGGTTATGCGTAAATAACGAAGGCAGTTTCATTGTTTTTAGATTAGTAGAACGTGGACAGTAGAGTTTCGTTTCTTGAAACATCCACATTGACTCTTAGTTTTATACATTAAATGTAAGTTAAAACTCGATTTCGAAATAATAATTATTCTATTTCGTTGTTTACTTATTACTAAAAAACTGTAATCTTATACGGAGAGAAATCGTACGGTAAATTTTGAGATTTTTACGGTACATTCAATATAGTTTTGTTTGCCAATGAGAATTATGTAATAATAACGTGTAACGAAGACGACAACTATTATGTACAAAATACTTGTATATATACGCGTAAGAAAAATAATTAGTAATTCTGCAGAGTATCTATAATTTCTGTCTCTGTAAAAGATTTATGTTTTGCAGGAACTAAAATTGTAACAAGAAACAAATAGGAATACAGGTCAAAAGTGATTAATTATTGTTGTAATTACAGTGAAATAAGGAAGTGCAAAAATGTGGTTAGCAGAGAAGATTTTCTTACTATTAACCTGTTTGTGTTATAGTAATTCGCTCGCACAAAATGCAGCGGAATACCCAAGTTATCGAAAAGAATGGAAATTTCACGAGAACCAAATTCTTAAATTTGGCAAAATCATTGCTGCGGAGGACAATAGTTTTCTGTACGCCAATTGTGCGGAAGACAAGCTACCTGTGGAAATAAACTGCAATGTCACTATCGAATCACCGATTTCTGCTTGGTGAAAATATATTATTGGTGTTAAACGTACGTAAAAAGTGTGTTGAAATTGTGTAAATTGTGTGTAAAATATTAGTAGATTAAAGGTACACATTTTTACACACTTTTTACATGTTTCTTAAGTGTAACGTTGCTAGTGTTAATTATTTTGTAAATTATACTAACTACTTT
This sequence comes from Theocolax elegans, assembly GCA_026168455.1. Taxonomy (NCBI): domain Eukaryota; kingdom Metazoa; phylum Arthropoda; class Insecta; order Hymenoptera; family Cerocephalidae; genus Theocolax; species Theocolax elegans. Next base: position 13,292,499 of record CM047425.1, on the reverse strand, counting down.
TTCTTTTATTTCAGAATCTTATCTGATTGTTACGCGTTGTTAATTTTCCTATTTAATTTCTTTAGGAGTTCCGACGAAACAAACAAAGAGACCTGTAGTTTGAAACTAATCGGTAGCCAAGACGGAAATTTAAGACACGAAATAACGAAAATAGCGTCCATAGAACGATTCGCTAACGACAGAGCCATTTTGGTATGGTGGGAACGAAAACGAAACAGTCAATTTCAAATTCACAACATCAGAGTCAGTATCCTAAATATGATCGAATGTTCAACCAATCATTTGACTTTTCCAATTGATACGGATGGTCAAGTTTTGTTTGGCAATGTCGTGATGTACGAAAATACGTTCGACGTTACCATTTCGAATAAAAAATTGTGTGGTACAAACACTTGTAGAATAACACACGACATCGATGGTATAAGCAATAAGCGACCCAATACCTTTCGTGACGAATTTCGACTCGGTGTATACGGAACCCGTGATGTTGCAATCCCCGAGTAAAGGATTTTACGTATCTGGTTCTGACATTAACTCCTGGAAATTTCGCGCAGTTTACGTAAATCCGGACAATCTCAGGAAAAATCTAATGACAGTCAGCGTGTCTGATCCTCGGGATGTCTATCGAGCAACGTCAAATTCACACGAGTTGTACGGAATTTGCTTGATTGGTGATAGAAAAATCCATTGTGCGCAATTCGATATCGATGGAAATGTAAGGATGAACGCAACTTTGAAGCATTTGGGTAATGTACAATGGATAGGTGTACATAATTTAGTGACCGACGGTTTGTTGTTGATAACTGGACATTGCAATAATAACAAGTGTAGAAACTTTAAAATTACGAGGGTTCATCTCGGTGGAAGACAAGGGAAATCTTTGGATGTGTCTGGACTTCATTTGAAGTGTTCAAATGTGCCACGTGAACTATCTCTCGATGTAGCTGAGAGAGGTGAAGATTTTTGTTTTTATTTCGCGTGTGCTTATATCCAAGGCAAAGGATTCAAAAGTAGTGTGAAATTTAGTGTTAAGTGCGTACCGAAAATCGAACTAATATTTTAACGAATTGTTAATAGTTAGATAAATTATTTTGACATTAGTTTAAACTACAATATAAATTACTCATTTGTAAGTTTATACATTGTTCACATATCAAACGTAATTTTATAATAAAATGAATCGTTAATATGCATTATTTTACCTCTAATTTAAAGATAACCCGTTAGTGCAATAAACAAATGGAAACATTTCAATGCGTATATTAACGATGTCGTAAATACGTGCAAGAGTATATTATATTATACTAATGAAATATAAAACAAATTAAAAATTTGCGTGTTTGTTGTTTGCATAATTAATTATCTCGTAACGTGCACGCGATAAAATGTTTTTAATCGAGAAAAAATATTTTTATTCTAGTTAAATAATGATTTACGAACAAATAGCAATATTCATAGAAAGTGAATAAAAATTTAAGTTTTATATGTATATACACTTATATTGACTACTATATGTTGATAAATGAAGAATTAAAATACCATAGGAGAGTGTATATATATAAATTGTGTGTCAGATAACGAATAACTTAGGTCTGGTATTCTAGAAAGTTAGGGCCTTTTGTTTGGTAATTAGAATGTTTTATAATAGATACTTATTCTGCATATTTTTTCTATACCTATACACTTATTTCATGTTATTTACTGAGCGAAATAAGTGATTATTTGCAGTTATGTTTATGTAGTTAATTACACAAAACTTTTAATTATAAATGTAAAATATATTTTGAAATTTAGTAATTAATCTATCTATATTTGTGTAAATAAGCCGTCTTTATAATATAAATAAAAATGTATAGGTGCACTTGATGAGTTGCAAACGGTGGTTCGAAACCTGTCGAAAGTGACTAATTTATAGAATCGTCGATTGTGCAAACAAACTTATAAAATGTAAATTAAATATAATTGCTTTTAAAATTTGTGGATATAGTATGTATAATTCATAAAGCAAACTTCTATATTTATTTGAAATATTTTAGTAAAATAAGACATTTATGTGCAGAATTAAGTCTACTCGCAAGAAAATTGTATAACAATGAAGTCACAAGTAGTTTTCTTTAATATTATATATAAGTAAGTAAAAATATATATGTATATATAACACCCGCATCGACAAAACGAAACACATCAATCTCGTTCGCTTCCATTACGCGGGTCCTCGGCAAATGCGCGCGTCGGCCACGCGTATTTATCATCGCGACTCATCTCTCTCTCTCTCTCTCTCTCTCTCTCTCACCCTCTCTTCGTTTCTTGTGCGCGCCCGCGCGCTTCTGCAATTACGGCTCGTGCGTTCATTCCTTTTTTTTTTAGTATGTTACTCCTCACCGGTTTTTGCTCGCGCCTTCGCTCTGGATCGTTATTATTTTTCGATTGCACCTCCTACTTTTTCTTGCGCGAGCGGCTTTTTAATTTGGTGAGTAGCCGCGCCTATATATAAGAGAGAAAGAGAGAAAGAGGGGCGAGTGTGTGTGTGGAGGGAGGGGGGAGGGGGAATTGGTTGTTCGCCCCCGAGGATATACGAACGGAAGCACACACATATACTGACTACCTTTACGCGCGTTCCGCCTTACTTTATAAGGGCGTGTGCCATTATATTTGATGCATTTATGTATGTATTGCAGAAGGGCCATCTTAACCCTTTCTCCCCTTTCGCGAATTAAGTTATTCTTTCATTTTTATTTTTTTTTATACGTACCTCGGGTTAAATGTTCGAGTTGTGTGGTAAGTTTAACATTTTATTTTACTCTTTCAATTTTTTTTGATAGATTATGTTAGATGCTTTCATTGATTTTGATAATATTTTGCCAGCTATATGACATTGCAACATTTCAATAGAAATTCATAAAAACATTACTTGTTGAATGGTTTTTTTTTCTTATTTTCATTAATATTAGACAGCGTGTATATAGGTAAGACTCTAATAATAGAATAACCACATTTACTGTACACAATAATATTCCCTCTGTTCATTTTACATTTGTTATGTATATTACTGGAATATAAAAATTAATAAAAAATGTCTGTAAGTTTAGGTCAGAATAGCAAATTTTTTATTTAATACATCCATTCGACTTGCATCATTATCGATAACTTAATGAATCTCTGCCAATAAATAAGTTGAGTTACATTTTTTCAATTTTCTGTTATATATTTACACTTTACCTTAGCCAATATCGTGATTGTGGTTAATGCAAACATTATTCTGACTGGTACTACTAGGTCTACTGTCATAAATATATTTTTTTCATTCGGATGCACATAGTTTTGCAACTTCTGGGTCATATCTTCACTTCCTGAAATCTGTTTACAAAACACGTATTATGATTGACTAAAAGAACATATATATATATATATATATATATATATATATATATATATATATATATGTATATAAGAAAAATAAGTGTGTGTTTCATAATCTATAGAAATAAAAAATATATCTCCGTAAGAGAGTAATACTGCAATATACAATGTTATGATTAGTATTTTGAAATATGTTGTATTTTAAAAACTGCATGTTATCCCTTACCGATAATGGCAGGAATAATATAATAACAACGCAAGGCAAACAAAACCTTTCGATATTTAAGATTTAGAATATATTATAAATGTATATAGTCACCTTTTTTTGTAAATTAAATGAAATTTCATTACATATACTGCAGCGACATGATTCTTCAAATTTTGCAAATGATGATATTGTTAAAAAATAAAATAAAACCGAGACGTGAAATAAAAGAAGAATGAGAGAGAAAGCCAATCTGTAAAGATAGCCGGTGCAATAAGCCATTTTCCGGCGACCATCCCATAAAACGTCGCCGATCCGAGGATGGAAATCCCGTCTTCGGCCTTCTGGTTCTCCGCGTATATACAAGTGGGTGGGGCAGAACTCGATCGGGATCGGTGATTATCCTCGGGTATGCGAGCGAAATCGGTGGCTTCGTGCGCTGAATTAACCGTATGGTGTATGGTATATATATATAAGACCGCGTGGGTTGATGGAATACGATTTTAGATCGGGATGTGGAGATTTAAGAGGACGACGCGGACATACGTATACACACGCATATACATACATTTTTTCTTTCTTTCTTTTACCTTCATTTCGATTTGCAATTTTACGTTTTATATGCGCTAGTGGTTGGAAATAGTGGATTTTATCTGGATTGGAAAGATAATTGTGATCAACTGCGTGGAAACTGGATGGTTAATTAAGTGAAATTAATTTATTTAGGATTTAAATAGTTTATATCGAAATTTATTTACATTCAGTTTATTTTTTTTCATTACTAAATTGATCGAACGATATTTAAATATTTTGTTTATTAGATGATTTTTCAATTTAGGCATATGTGCAGTTCCTACTTTTTAAAACATGTATATAGATAACGAGTATTAACATAATTACATAACTTGGAAAAGGAAAAGAAAGAAAGAAATATTCTCTTCGAGTAAATAAATATGTATATTAGTTGTAACGTCAGTTCCAAAAAAAAAATCCAAAAATATACAGTGACCTCGAAACCGCAATATCAAAAATGAGAAAAAGAAAAAAAATTCAAGGATAAGAAATTACAGTGGCTATAGAGGGCGGCAGTTTATACAACCTAGAAGACGAGAGTAAGGAAGAAAGAGAGAGGGAGAGAGAAAACCCCGCGCGCTGATAAACACGTGTAGCTTTTAGCGTGGTATATCCTAAGAGAAAGAGAGAAAGAGATAGAGAGGCCCAAGATCGTATCTCGCTTCGGTAAAATATGCCCGCGGGAGACAATATTAACTGCTTCGTGCTTCTGCCTGTCCCTCCCACCGGGATCTTCCGGCCTAATGAGCTATATGCATGTATATACGCGAGAGGATGATATGCGCCGCGCGCGAATCTTTGTCGACAAAACTCGATCTTCCCCTCTCTCTCTTTTTTAGATAGTCCATGTTGAAAGTTCGAGCTACAGGTTCTTTCCAATTTTTTGAGCTTTTTTTACACGAGGTCGTGGACCTTTTCTATACTTACTGGAATATACTTTTTCGAACGTAACACGATACGCGTACTCTATATATTGATATTTTATCATTGTAATTCACTGAATTAATAATTTTACTTTTATTGCAATTTTTGGAGAAGTTGGTCTAGTAGGATATGAAATTGAAATTGAAATAACTATGAGCAAGATATTAATTAAATATTGGAAACTTACCTCTAATCGTATAAGTTGAAAGCGGACATGATTATAATTAATTTTCATAGTCGATTATTATACTTAATTAATTAATTTCATAAATTGTCACGTACTAGACATTCAAATTTATGTACTTTACCCAATTCAAACACATCTTCTACCGATGATAACAAAACAAATATCCTGTATAACAGTAAGAAGGCGTCAAAAAGGGTGACCCGTTGATCGTAATCTCAAAAGAAATTTCCATACCAAGTGAAAATTGTGGTGACGTGATTTCGTGGCCCCTTAGAGAAGAATTGCGTAGTTTTTACCCTCGTTACTGTCATTGTATGCACCTGCCATAAACTTGACTGCGAAGAATGCAACCTGATTTTAAAAGAAGATAAGAGACATACAGGTCCTCAGGTTTTTCGAATGTACAAGGGGGGTAGAATGTTGTTATTTGGGCTTTCATCTCGTTTTCGACCTGTTGAAAAGGGTTGATGTCAAATAATTAGAGTTTATTATATATTTCATTATTTTTACACTTCACCTTGTTACGCAGATTTACCCGATTACGTTTTCCCCGAAATCTCACACGATAAAAAGTAATGAAGATTCTGTTTTTTATTTATACTAAAATAATAATTTTAATAAGTCTTTAATTAATCGCCAATTTCCGAGTTGGAAAAACGATTTCCTGAAAATGTAGCCAAAGAAAAGGAACGTCGTATAGAAACGCTTGAAAATATATACAGTTCGTTTTAAAATTGAAAAATAGTGTTGTTACAAAGCATTTGCACAAATTCGAAATAACGAAGAATTTTTATCGAATTGGAAATGCCATCGGATACGTTTAAATGCACCTGTACGTATGTCTTCGTCGGGTCTTTGTCCATTCCCTTTCGCCCAGATTTTTCCTTAAAATGTACACACACGCGCGCGGGCACACACACACACACATCTTCCCTAGTCTTTATTCGCTGTTGGTCCATTGTGGGAGGTGATAGATCCGGACAGCTGGACAATGCGATCTAGATAAGGTATATATAGGAAAGTCCGTGACGGTGACCGCGTAATGGCGCCTCAGCCCTTAAACTGCGGGAATAGCGCGAAAAAGCCGCCCGCGGAGAGAACAATGGACGCGATTCCTGCCAGCATGAAACGATCTTTAATCTCGATACACACTCCCTTTATGTAACTTCTCGCGAACTCGTATATTTGCAGTTCACCCTCTTGATATAATTGGGTTTTTCACATTATATATATATATATATAGTTTAAGAGGGCTCTTTTTCAACTTTTTTACCGAGAGTTGTTTAAAGGTTATGTATACTTTGTCATCGTATAGATATGGATCGGTGATCTTTTGATGCTGCTTAAGTATATTTAGAGACGTAGGAACAATGAGGATTGAAGGTTTTAGGACGATAAATTCCTAATGCCGCGACATTTTTATAACTTTGTATTTATGTTTTTTCATTTAATGCTCGAGAGTGGAACTGTTGCGTTGTAATGTATTATACAAGTACTAGTAATTTGTTATTCTGTCTTTTTTTTAATTAAATTTATATTTTTTTATGATTTTATCATTAAGTAATTGGGAATTAATTTATCGATTCTTCTGAGTGAAGAAAAAACAAAAAATAGGACTTATTTCAATAGTAAGATTCAAATAAGAATTTTAGTCGATATCTATCCAAAGCACAGTAATTTTCGCATTTATGCAACAATCTAATACGTCCAACAGTAACAGAAAAAAAATCTTATAAACCATTTTAAAAATCAATAAAAAATTGAAAAATTAAAAGTGTTATTTTTCGAAAAAGTGAGAGCTTTTTCGCCGCAACAATTTCGTGGGTGATACTCAATCATAAGTGAAATTTTTAAAATCGAACAGAGCATCACGTTGCATTTTACGCATCTGTATCTCAAAGAAATTTTATTTTGTAACCTATCGGTGGGCAATGCCACCCATTTCAGAGATGCATACATATATTTTTTATTAATTAAATATTCCTTTACCTATAATTCTAATGTTATTTAGTTTATTTTTTATGATTGTTATTGTTTATTAAATTGTGCGAAATCTTTTGAATGATCTTCTATTTAATAAGGTTCGCCCATACTATTCTAAATTTAAGGTAGTTTAAATTCAGAATACTTTTACTTTGTTCGTATTGCCATTTAGTGCTTTCGTTATTCTATATATTAAATTATAAAACATTGCAACTTATTTAACGAAACCTATTATTCCATTATGTTTAATTTTATATGTAAAGTTTTTATTATTTTAATTGAATATTTTTAGTATTTCGTCTATTTTGTCAGTAAGAACATAAAAACAATGATTTTGGTGCGATTTTTAAAGTTTAATTCTACACATAAATATGATAAATAATAAAGAAAATAAAATATTTGCTTACTGCAACAATGTAGAATATTTGAAAAATTATAATTATCCAATGAAATTTATTAATAAAAATATTTTAAAAGCGACTTGCAATTTTGTAAAAATAACGAACAGTTTAATAAAACAGAGAACAATGACGATACGATGCATAGAAAATACTTTATGTTTTTTTGCACCGTAACTCGGGTAGATTTATAAATTTACTCCTCGTGTAGAAACTTAAATACGGATGCCCTTATAATAAAAATAATAAACTTAAAGTTGAATAGCAGTCTTCTAAATTAAAAAAAATATAATTATCTCTTATCACCTACAGGCAAAATCTTTGCAAAAAAGACATCAAATTTGAAAATATCTATGTTTCTAAGAAAACGTAGATATGCGAGGTATAAAGTATCAATCGTTGAATAAAAATCGATAGCGGTACGATTATTAGCCGCACACATTAAGTACAGAGCAAAGTGAAAAAATGAAAATTGTCCATGCACAACCGGATTTTCCAATCGCGTTTGCGTAAATTAAAATGGTGTTCATAAACAATTTCAAAATTCCTATGCACCCCACATCTCATTACTTGTAGATTAAAGCGTGCGTATTATGTGTATCGATTAAGCAACCGAAACTCAAATAAGAAAAATCCTCCCACCTTAAGCAAAATGGTTAGCGATTGTTTTTGCCATATGCGTCAACTTTCTAAAATTATGCTCCTACCGTATACACACATGTATATGTGTATTATGATAGTGGTGCGTATAAAATTAACTGGGTGATTTCGTCGTGCAATTACCCTTCGATATTATAAAAGTTCCGGTTCACATATATATATACGATTTTCCTTGAGATTATCTGGATTGTAAAGTGGCTCGTATTTTTTTATGAAGATGATCGAAGAAGTGTTTGTATAATGGAAAGCTTAATATAAGGAGGTTATTATTTTTTTTCTTTTACTTTGATAATTAGCAAAGTTATTATAATTAAGGAAATGTCTCAGTAGTTTAGATTTCGATTTTAGTTGGTACTTTACGTATTTCTTTTTTTTCATTTGTTATTTCAAATCGCATCCCCTTTGCAAGGTATTAGCGACAATTATATTTACTTTATTAACAACGGATATTATCAAACTACGTATACATATTTAAATAGATTTTATTTATTCTTATTGTATTAACATACTTGTATATACATTATATTTGTACTAGCTTAGATTTTCTGCCTTGACGACTTTTTCACATTGATTATTGTTATTTAGTATATCCTTAAGGTTGTTTTCTAGATTAAAATCTCTGCCTTTTCTTCGTGATGTTGACACTTTATTAACAAGTAACGTCTTTCTTATTTATACAATTGTTTATGTATTCAGATTTTTTTTGTTTCGACTACATAAAAATTTATATTTAATTGTATTGCATGTACCCACGATATGCGATATAATTTATAATCATTAGAACATAAACTTAGCAGTACACACGCACATACACATACACACGTATATATTTAAATCTCGGCGTAACTATATAACTAAACATAAAATTGATCGGAATTTATATAAAAACCGCAAGATGAGGGGGATGGGGGAGTAAAATAAAAATTTCGAAAAATCCACTCACGTATGTATAAAAGAGTTATATACCATCCCACGATTTCTACGGTTTTCATAACCACGGGATTGCGAGCAAAAAGAAACGACGAGTTACCGCAAATCATCAAATAAGGCTAGGGTACCGCGCGCATCTCAAATCTATCGGGATTCCTCGAGAAAAAGACAAGTTCCCAGCTGCCCCCGTGAGGTAAGTCAGTAATTCTCAACGGGTTGTCCAATAAATGTATGTAATGACGATGACCTGGCTCTTTACGTCTACAGATATACCTACACATCACGACTAGTTTCATTCGCATTTATGATCTATACGTTTCTAACTTTTGAATTCGCACTCGGATATATATATACCTGAACTATTATACTTACTTTCTTTTCAATTTATTTTACTTTTTATGCCTTGTAATCACTGAGTATGATTGAAACCTGTCTCTTGGATTTACCTAGTTGAAGAAATTATGAGGTGATCCCAAGATGTAATTAATTAAAGTGCTAATCATTTTTCTTTATTCGTTTTTTTAAAGAGGCAGATATAAGTGCTTTAAGTATTAAGAGTGTATAATTTCCTGTAAGAATAAAGGTAACACACACACATATATACTCGATAGAAATTACTATTTCCAATTAAATAAATTAAGATTTTTAAAGTGACTTTAATCTTTCGTTTTAATATTTTCCAATTACAAACTCGCGAGTATTGTAAATAAGCGAACCCAGAAACAATAAAAAAAGTGTATACAGTTTTATAAAAAAAAAAAGAAAGTAAAAATTGCTTCTAGAAATGATTAATTACACAATTATCTAAACAATGAGGAAATGAAAATTTCTCATTACGGATATATCCACACACGGGTAAGTTATATTGTCAAACCAAGCCTCTAAAAGGTTAAAATCCATTTCACGGGTATATAGACACAGCGTCCTAATTAGTAACTCGATAACTTGGAACAATTTTGAACGCGGTAAAGAAAAGAAGGTATATAAGTAAAAGAAAAAGAGAAATAAACGACTAATAGTGTATAAAGTATAAAATAAAATAAAAAATGAACGTATAGAGCGTGAGTATGATGGGGATATGTATAAGTACCTATAACAGATGCTCGGTTAAACATCGAAGAATTGAGAACCCGCGTATATGCCGATCAGAGGCAATTACAGGTGGCTTAGGCGTACATATACTTGCCCTCGTGCCACGAGCTGAAGGTGGAGTTAGCTGTTTTACGAGTTATGTGTGTGTGTGCGCGCTCGCGCGGGTGCGGCACGCGAGGATGAACGTCCCCGAGAGGCAGGTGCATCGCGACACGATCTTCTCTTGCTTTCTTTATGCCTCTTTATATGCCCACGTTTTACGTGTCTTCTTTTCGCTTATATGCGGATATATATTTCTCGATAGTTTATTTTATGGGCTACCTAGGGTTCTACAGTACTTTCGGATTTTTTATTAACAAATTTCAATTTAACTTTGTCGTTTGTTTAACGTTTTTCAATTACACGTTATCATGAGCTTGCTGTATATTGATAAGCGTTATGATTTTATTATTTTAGATATATTTTTAATTATTTATTTTTTCGATTTGTTAATTATTAGTGTTGAGGTATCGAGTTGTTAATGAGACGAGGGTGATCGTTATAATAAATCAACTTCTAAGTAGTAAACAAAAGTTTTTTCATTATTTTAACTTATATCCTTAGTGTGACGACTCTGCACTATGATGTTACGATTTTATAAAAAAATGTTAATCTTTTAATGTATTGATGATGACGAGTAGCAAGTAAAATGATATTAACTATAAGGTTTAAAAATAGAGCCTATAATAATTGTAATACAATTTAATGGATACTTTTATAATTATAACGAAAATAATAAATAAAGGTAATAAAAAAACGGTAAATATAAAAATAACAAACATATAATAAAATAAATATATTTACTTGTATAATAAAAAGTTATTTATTTCGAAGGTTCTAGCTATATTTTACTTTGCGTAAATCAATTATCTTGTGATTTTTAAACAATATACTCATAGATGAGCGTGTTAAATAGAAACGTCGTATAAAAAATCTATTTATGCATAACTTTCTCTCAAGTTTGCCCGTTAATTAACAGTATTTATTCGTTGAAATATTAGAACTTTTTTTTACAAATTCTTTCTCTTTTTTTCTTTTGTTTATAATATATTGCTCTTGAAAATTGCACATTATAATTTTTTCGCGTATCAGTATTCGTCAAATTTATTTAACAAGAATTTAAATGAAAAATTAATATACATGTACAATTTAAATATATAATTACATCATCTACTTGTTAATCAAATGCAATTTCATCATTAGCATATTATTTGATATCTATCTATATCGTTGCATTTTTTCCCTGTTTTTTTACACGTTATCCTTATACTTTTCTCAGGTGTTCCCTTTGACGACCGCCCGCACCAAAGAAATTAAGGTTCACTTAACTCCTCGATTATCGTTGTCACGTACCGAGTGTATATAAGTGTACGCGCGAACGCAGAGGAAAAAACTCACCACCTGGAAAAACGAAGCTCGCGAAGAAAAAGCGATACATATATATATATATATATATATATATAGCTATGGTTGCATCGATATAATAGTCTCTCGAGAGACTCTGCGGTAACTTCTCAGTTTTTGATCGATGGCTCGATAAAACCTCGCTACGCGGCTTTGAGTTACGCGGCTTGTTGCGTCAAAATAGAGCGCAAAATTTTCATGTAACACACTGGCTCTTATTTTCTCCTATTTTTTTCGCCTTCGCAAAGTATTAAACTTACCGAGTTTATTACCTTTTTCATTACTCTTTATTTATATATTGACACGCGGTGTAAAATTTTATACGTCTAGGAATTCGTATTACAATATCATTTTTAAGATAATTAATTTTATTGCAATGTATATAAATATTGGCTTATCAATTGGGCAGAAGGTAAAAAAGAAATAGTTTATATTGTCTTTGCGTTATATATATCAACGGTTTTTTTTGCGCGCATCTTTTCAAATTGACTGTGAAAGAGTGAGTACATTTTTACTTTGATAAAAAAAGGTGATTCGCAATTAATCTCCACGATAAAATCTATACGCGATTACTTTTCGATTTTTTTCTGCCTTACTTTTATGGATCTTTCGGTTAAACGACGCGCTTCAGAGGCTATTTATCCTGTATATATATTTATGTATATAAAAAGGGGTAAATGAGTTTTTATCACCGATACATTAGTTTATTTAATTTTTTTGTTACTTTTGTAAATTAAGCTACTTGATTTACTTACCTTTCTATTGTTTTTTAATATTGTATTTAACATCGTTATCTAATTTTCAGTGAATTGTCGTGAATAAATTTACCACCAAATAAACTGCGACTGTATATTTCTTTGTGTAAACGAATTGTAGTAATAAAAACGAATCAATAATTTATAATACTATGTTCTCTTTTATCTGTATGTAAATTGAAACAAAAAATTATAGATAAAATTATCGAGTGAAAAATTTGTTTGCAGGTCTCTAACTATAGAGAAAACATGTGGAGCGAGCGTGTATAATAATAGAGAAAAAGAAGATCGTATATAGAGAAACGAGTTGCGTCGAGTAGGAATAACACGAGCAAGAACAACCGGAGAAACAACGCGTCGAAAGAAGAGACAACGAACGATCTACCTTGGAGCAACATCGATTACGAATTGTGATCCTACACATACCCTTCGCTAGCGCGTGCGCTTATGACTCCTGCGCGTTCGCAATTATCTCGTCATTAACTTTTTTTTGGCTCGCGTGCGCGGCTCTTCTTTTTTCATTATTCTTTTTTTTTCCGCCTGCGCGCATCTTCTCTTCCTCCTTCGGGGCTTCTTAAAGGTGATTTTACACCGGCAAACCGCTTCTCGTTTTTCGTCGTTAAACGTGAAGATTTGCGCTAATTGCTGCTCTACGTCAAAAGGTGCTTCTTGCCGTTATTATTCAGGGATACGTTCATGAGTTTTTAATTTTTATAAGTTATGTATATGTGTACATTGGTACATACTGATTAATTATGGATTTAATGTTCGATGATTTTTTTTTTCGACGTAATGGGATGTTGCGTTCGAGAGGTAATTTTTTTTAGTAATTCACAAAAGGTACGTAAGTATTAAGAATTAGATTCAAAAGATTGGTAATACATTGATAGAAAGGAATATATTTGCAATAGATGAGTGTGATTTAACTGTTGAGTCACCGGATATAACTTCCGTAAGAGATTAATTTCTCGCGTACGAAAAATGCGTCGTAAAAATGAATAGTTAAGATTTATTTATTTGTTCCATGTATAATTTTTTTTTTTTTGTAATTATGAAAACTTTTTATTTAATGAAACTGTGTGCCAGTTTGTTAGAATGAAGGTGCAAATATTTATCACAAAATAAAATTCAATCTATGAAAATTATCTAAAACTTTTCTAAAACACACACACGCACACACCTCATATATGCACCGTTAACATTAACCTCGAAAATTTAAACCGATTTTTCACTGTAATCCACCCTTAATTATCCTCTCTCTGTTCCTCTTAACTTCAATTACTTTCTCTCCCTCTCTCTCTCTCTCTCTCTCTCTGTCTCTCTTTCACCGTGAATTTTAGCTTCTCCTACCGAGAGCGCGTCTCTTTCTTGCGTTGGTGCATCATCCAGCCCCCCCCCCTCCCTCTCCCTCTTAGCTCAAGACTCGCTAAAGGATTTCAGCGTAATGAATTCCACCCTCAATGGGTAATCACTGGGCTCGATGCCCCGGGGTAAAGGAGCAAGAGAGAGTGTATTACAAGGAGCTTCGTAAAGGGGGGCAGGGGAGACAGAAACAGCCTCGGGGATAGCACTTAAGGCTCTACGTGCCTTCGAAGATGCTCCTATAAGGTATATGTGCTTCGACGATGATGGTCAAGCGGTCCAACCGTCTTTCCAAGGCTGCTCCTGCTCCTGCTGCTGTTCCTGCTGCTGCATGCGCTTTTGTTGTAATATTTTTGAAGCTTCGGCGTATAAACGTTTATATATATATATCCTATATATATATATATATATATACCTATACATATGTATTTTTCTTTCATAAAAATTTGATTATTTAATCAATCGCGCGTGATTTACTCAAACATATAAAAAAATCACCGGAATTGCAGGATTCTAAAGGTTTTATTCGAGGTAAATAAATGATAGTCTGCGTATTTCTGTAAGAGAAATTTATTGTGCGTATATACGCATCATTATAAATCTAATCGAAAATATATCACTAAACCGAAAACGCAAATGTAATGACTCCTTTCTATATTATACACCGATTACTTTCCTTTCATGATTAACGATCGACGTAATCTTTAGTTATACGCGCATCGAGTAAGAAGGAAAAGAGAGAGAGAGAGAGTGAGAGAGGGGGAGAGGGAGGGGGATAAAAAAACAAAATTCACAACAAAGAATTCGTTCAAGTTGAAGGAAGGTGTATCATTGTTGTTGTCGATGATAATGGTAATCACGACGAAACCATTCGAGACGTCAGGTATATATACTTCACACATGTATGCGTCGGGTATTTTCTGGCGTGGGTCCTTCCAACTCTATCATTAGCCGTGCTAAAATGGTGGGAGAGAATATATATATAAATATAAAGAGAAAGAAGACTAGAGACTGTACACGATGGATGACTCATGTATATATACTACTTTTTTTTCAACCCCCGTATTTTTCTCAAAAAAGCCGGAGAAAATGAAAGAGGGAGCGGTAGCCCCAGTAGTCAGTGCCCCGAGGTCTGCATCCAAGGTGATTTTCGGGATCGTCTCTTTTTGCTCATTCGAGAACCTGCCCCGCGGTTTTTCTTTACTCCGAGAGAAAGAGAGAAGAATAAAGAAGATCGAGTGACGTAAATCGTTTGCGTGAAATTGCGTTGCTTTTTTTCCTCCTCTTGTTACATATTGTTTCGGATTAGTTTCATTTTTTCTTTCGCGTCTTTTCCTTCTTTTACGGTACTTATATTTAGACGATCATTTAACTATTTACGATTATTAAGCTCGATTATATACTATATACCAATAAAATTGTATTCAGGGAATTATTTAAACAAAAGGATTCCACAAAATAAAACTCGTATCAAAATTGTTGAAATATTTTTTAAAAAATTTTAAAATTACCAATAAAATATTATAGATATTAAATAAATAATTATCAATCCAGTCGAAAGCCTACGAAAAAATAGAAGTTACCCACAACATTATACCCTCAAGCAATAATAGGTTTGTATTAAAAAAAAATTCTTTTTTTATCCGCGAAAAAGCCTGAAGACAAGACCCAAAAGGGTAAAAATAACGATACGTGGGGAGGAAATTTCATGCGGTGGACCGAAGAGAAGCGCAAATATCCCGTTTTAAGGCAGTTTTGCATTCACGACATCGAGTTTGCTCGAGGCTTTTTTTCGGACGACGAACTCAAAATCAGGGAGTATAGGAAGGGAAGAAGCATAACATTGGATTAAGCAGACTCGGACGAATTATAATGAACGGGCGTGTAAAATTTATCAACCTATGTATTCTTCCGCCTTGATCGCTCTGCCTACATACATTTTTTTTAAGTGTACGCAGAGGTTCTAGTTAGCATAAATATATGGGAAACTTTGCATATCTTATAAGTTATATTACTGTCTGCGCGTTCTACTCAAACTCTAATTTTACATATTTCAATAAAAAAAATGATTGTTCGATTGTCATTTCAATATTTATTAAATTATTTAAACAAAAACGTGTGCTATGCAAACGAGTGTTTAATACACAAGTAATTAATTAGCTGGTAACTTTGCAAAGAGCTAGAACGACACGATTATAAATATATAAATCAAAAATGAGAATGCAAAAGCAACAAGTTAGCGTGGAGAGAAATGAAGGAAACGCGTCAGACGGCGAAACTACGCTCGAGAACCGAAGCGAAAGCTACAAAACCACGTGCCAAGTATCTCTCTCTCTCTCTCTCTCTCTCTCTTTCTCTTACACTCTCTTTCTATTTTTCATCCCCCTTTCCCAGAATGTTTTACGCCGTCAAGTATAACCGAATCACCGTTGTATATCCGCCATCGAAAGGGAATCTGTACACTCGATTCTATATATAAAATCTGCCTCTGGCTTTTACAATATATATATGCATATATATTTACACGTAAATAGAGGAACTATCGGGACAGACGCTGTTATTCGCAGCGAAGCTCGCGTCGAGTAATTAAGAATAATGGCTCACCTAATGCTTTTAACTAAATGAACAATGGACAGGTGCGTATCACGCCCGCGCGGTTTTAATGGCTCGTCGGCGCTTCCTTGGCTTATTCAATCGTTTTGTAATCCACGCGAGTGAGCCGATTTAATGTAACTCCTTAAATTTTATGGTAATTTTTCTAATATTTATTGTACGTATAGGGTATTTTAGAGTGATTTATGGATTAGTTGTGTAAAAAGAAGCGTTGAGAGGAACGATTGCGGTAACAAAAAAGATTTCACAAGTGTAGCGCTCAAGTTTGCAGATTCTCTATACATATAACTTTGCATCTGTATACCCTCTATAATCGAAATTCTTGGTTACGTATAGAAATAATTATTGAAAATTATATAGTCTCCTGTATCTATCAAGAGTATAAATATAATCCACGTTCTGGGTATTTACCAGCCCAAATATTATGATACAATTAATCAAAGTGACATTGAATATATTCAAAGTAATAACATTTAAATGTACTTCAATTATTTATCCGAGTGTTCAACGCATAGCAGTAGCTCTATGATAAATAAAATTCCCGAGCGAATTTTACTTTAAACGTGAGTAATCTTGTCGATCCGTGTGTATACGCACAGAAATCTTACAAGTTATAATTAATCGTCGTAATTTAATAATGCGAAAGCTAATGACTAACAATCCATAATTATCATTCTATTTCGATATTTTATAAGCTCGTAATGAAGCTAATTTCCATAATATTCGATTTTATTAAAACAAACGACAGTAAAATTAAAAGATTAAGAAAAAAAAAAAGAAATCAAGTGAAGCAACGTCATTAATATCTTTCCAATTACAGTTGACAAATAACTTTCCGCAAAAAGGACGAGTGCTCGGTTTTTTCAAAAAATCCACTTTGCACAAAGTGATTAATGATTCGCGCATGCGAAAAATTGGATTGATATAAAAAGAAAAAGGAGATGTGTCATATACGTGTATATATATCTATATATATATTGTGTGTGTTGGCCTGTGTATGCGTGCGTATCTATCTATACATATATGTATAGGATATTGCGCTTGCGCACATCAATCCTGTAGGCGTGGTTGAGTTAAGAGAGATTTGGGAAAAACGTAATTTACCGGGCGTGTCTACCGAAAATGAGATTTTTTATCGGGAGTGGGTGTCGTGGTTGCATATGTGCAATTTTTTGATGCAAGAATTTCGCAGTTTTAATGACTTTACGTTCCTCGTGTTATTGAGATTGTTCGTGACTTGTTTTTGATTGGGTATATGCGAATTTTTGTTCAAGTTAAATTGCGGCTTGGTAGTATTTATTTTTTATTACATCCGATTATTTTTATACATTCATCTGGATTTCACAAAAATTTTAATGATCAATAATAAATCTATCAAGTATATATAACTACAACTGCTTGTGGTTTTACACTGTACTTACTGAAACACTCAACACAAATATTAACTCGTTATACCTTTTATTGTTAATAAATTGACACTTAGCGGCTTTATCCTACACCGATGCTGTTATTGAATAAAACAATTTTTCAAAAAATTCGTCGACAAAATAAAATTGATTGTGATTGACAAGCGTGAGAGAGTGAAACACACACTCTAAAAGTGGTATATAAAAAAATAATATCATGTTTCCATTATCATGATTTTCACTATATTTTGTAGCAAATATTAAAATATGTAAATAATTTTGATTACAAATTGTAGTAAATATTACTACTTGCATGTTAATATATGCTACAAAATATAGTATTCTTAACGTATTATTTTTCTTAACGCTGTAGCTGAAGTGGCAATAAAAAAACTACATGGTATAATTAACTGGATATATAGAACTATGCATATTAATTAATATAGCTCCTAATATATTGATGAATATATTAGATATACCAAAATTCCAAAAATATACATGTAGGAAAGATGAATGTTCGATTAAACGTGTATAATAAAATTTATATACCATCTCAGCGTTGGCTCGCTAATTTATCTCTGGCTGTTTAATAAGTCGCTCTCCTTTTCACGCTGGACGCGAATCATTAATTAAAATCTCCCTGTATATATATATATATACGCGCGACAATTGAAGCGAGAAAATTCACGCGTAAAAAACAAGCGAACCCGTTAATTAGAGAAAGAGAAGCTCGATTGATTTCGTGCCGCCAGCTGTAATTCTTTTTTCCTTCCTTGACCGATCTGATAACTACAATTTTGGAGGCTCGCGGAATTTTGAAAACGTCGATTATTTTTATTGATGGTGCTTAAACTGTCTTTTATATCTTTTATTGCGGCTTGTACTTACTGAAAATGGTTGATTTATCGATTTCGATAACTCGAGTACAAAATATTTATAAAAGCAGATTGAATGCCCACGATAATTGAATTTAGTTTAATAAAGTTTTTTCGAATATATAATGTTACAAATATAATGTCTATATATAAATGGCTATACCAAAAATATACTGTACATGTAAAAACTCCCACACGAATCTTACGTTTTTTTATTCAGTTTGATATATTGTTTTTATTTTTATTTTATTTGATCCCCATGCGTCGTTCATTATATTCTTCTTTCATTTACGTGATTTTCGATTTAGAAGATTCCTCGTAATCGGACTCATCGTCGGAAGTGCCGCTATAAAAGTTTGGTTTTATGGCACTCCTTTTTTTTAACTCCCAAAGAAGATACACTCGGATATAACCCGACTCTATGTGCAGGTGGATTAAGCCTCTTCAGAAAAATGCGAAGGCGGTCGTAAGAGTAAATTAGAAATCAGGCTTAGAACGTTAGACCTCTTTGTATATATATGTATACCTGTACATATACATATACGCACACACAGACGCGTAGCTAAATACGTAATTTTATCCATGCGCGGCTTCATTTTCTTTGAATTTCATTATAAAAGATGTTCTATATGTGTATAAATTTCGTCATTAGTTGGCAATAAAAATAATTTACGTTCGTTATTTATATATATATTATAAGAAAATTGGGCTTTTTTTCTTAGATACATATATATTTTGTTATATAAATAAGGATTTAAATTATATATATACGAAATTTCTTGTGAAAAAAAATTGACCGTCGTGCTCGTAGATGGTATAGTGTCGTATAAATTGTTCCTTAGGTTATTTATGTCTGAAATGTATATGCTTTGATAAGATAATTGTTACCTACTCGTTTAAGATTTATTTATTATCTTTTTTATTATAATACCAACTGCTTTATGAAGTAAACAGTGCTAAAATAGTTGGTCATACAAAAATGTGACGTATTATTTAGTTTATTTGTTTTTCGAATTATTTAAAATTCATTAATTGAATTCCATTATATACGACCTAGAAAGATACCTATGTAAATGTAACGTTTAATACTATATACCAGAACCTGAAAAACCATTAAAATAGTAAACAACAAAATTTTTCGTGTTAAAAGAATGTGGAAAATGAAAGTCACACTTATAGGCTGGGTCATTAACGAATCCCGTTACTATAAGACAGTGACGCAATCACGATTCACTTCTGGCGCTGTATAATAATAATGATGCAGTGTTGCGCGAGATATCGTGTTTAAAATAGATTAATTGATCTCGTACTTTACATCTCGTGTGTAAGGTGTTATTAATCCCATACGACGTATTTTGATCGATATCAATCGATCGCAATAATTCGTGCAAGGGATGAACGAGGTTATAATGTATACGTTATATATCATTGTATAAAAATGGAGAAAATTTTTTGAAAATTATATTTTTATATACGTATTGAAAATTATAAAAAGAAAATTTAAATTCGATAGAATGTTTGGTAAATAGCTATTTACGTTGAATTGGCTAATGCACAAATCAGCTGTTCTCTGTCTCGTTTCTTCTCTTGCGGGCTAGCTGTCCGCGAAGTTGAAGTTCGTCTCGTGGCCTTTTGAAAGGCGAGACTCGTTGGTTTATTAAACGTTGAAGGATGCCTTCACTTCAAAGACGGGGTAAAATTAGATTTCTGACGTATGCTCGTGTATTTACATTCGCACCCCCGTTTCAATTTTTATTATTTCGAAAGTTCATATTATGCACGTGCATATTGTTATCGCGCATAGCACTGCTTATCTCGAGTACTATACTCAAATAATTGAATAACTATACTTGATCGTTGATTGTTTTACACGAACAAAATGTATATATGCAAGTGTATAATTTATCAAATCCATAGTAATAAATTCGTGTATAAAATATGATTATAAATACTTGGTGCTATACAACAGAGTATAATATAATTTTATTCAAATTGTAATGGTGTATTAAAAAGTCTAAAAACTACATAATATTTACAATACGTATGCTCGAAACCTTATGCATTTAATCATACGTTTAGCGGAGAAAATGAAAAAATTGTATGTGCGAATGTATATGCGTATACGTACATACAAGAGCGTAGTAAAAGATTTTCCGCAAAGTCGGAAAGCTATCCGTAAACAAGATTGTTTATCTCGTTTATTTTCCGGTTAACAGCAAGACGATTCATATTAAAACTAGCCAGTGGGGCGTGAAAGATTTTGAGAGGCATGCAACAAGTGGTTTGACGCAACAAGTTTCTCCTGTCGGCAGTGAGATTTTCAAGCCGCGTATGCGCTTCGCGGTTCGTACGTATACGCATGGAAACACGTTTGGTAAGTGGGTGTACCTCGCTCGTATGTATATGTATAATAGATGTCTATACGTGTGTGTGTGTGTGCGTGTGTGGAGGAACGCACGCATACAAACCTCGATCTCGAACGTTATCTCTCGACTTAACGATTTCATTTTACTCCCGTCATGTAAACCGAGTATTCCGGTTAAATGCTCGCGGAGAACAATATAATTGAATTTGTGTAATGTAATGAAGTCATGTTGCTATGGGTTTCTATATACGCGCGCACACGCTCACACACACACGCACACTCACATATATATATACATATGTATGTACGTACATGAAAGTGAAAATTGAAAGTTGCGTGTGTTGCCGGAGAAATATTGTGTGAGTATATTTTATTATTGTTCTGCTGTTTATTTTGGACTATTATAGTTGAAAATATAATCTACGAATGAAAGATATTACATATCTAAGGTAAGCTGTACCCGAATTACTACATAAGCTAAAGTCGTAATAAAAATAAAAATATATATATCGTTGAGATACTATACGAGTTAGCTAAGAAAAATATTGTATATTTCGCATTGTCGGTTCATCTGAATTGAGTATATAGTGACGTGTGTAAGATATCTCACGGTAAGATTTCGGTATACTATAGAAGACGAAGAGAGACGGCGAGTGAAAAAGGAGAAAGATAAAGCGAAAGAGAGTGAAATGTAGGAATATGCAAAAGCATACTTGCAACTGCGGCTTCAACACGTAGGAGAGTAGGTGACGGCTCATCTATCTTCTGTAACCGAAAACGCGAGAACTCGTATATATGTATATACGTAAAATTTACAAAGATTAGTAAAAAGAAAGATGATCGACATAAGGAATTAGAATATTTTCAAAATTTTCGCAACGAAGAATGTCATTGATATCGAGTGACCCGTAAAATACAAATAACGTAATATACATTATACATATATAAATGAATTGAAAAATTGCTGAGATGATTCTGTATTATATATTTCTATAATGGTTAATAACACTCATAAGCAATTAATTTCGAATGTCTTAGTCATATTTAAACAGCTATACCATGAATTAAATGTAACATAACGCAAATATTATTTCGCCAAGCTTAAAAGCTCGTTTCTATATTAAAATAAATAATAGAGAAAAAGAAAAGATTGTTTGAGTGTGTATGAACGATTGTTACTGAAAATAGCGAGACACGCGCGCACACGCACACGCACACACCGAGATATACAACGGTAAGCTAAGGAAAAAGGTAAAACTGGATAAAGATAAAGAGATAGAGTAAGATAAATATGTGAGTGGATGTTTCGGAGGAGCTCCGTTACAACATCATAAGTTGAAGTATGCAAGAGGGAAATGACTTGTTCGCGTAACGAATGAGATATGCGTGGCTCTTCTACCGAAAGTGAGACAGGAACGATGATTTAACCTCTAGCTGTATTATTTGCGAGGTTAAAATGGACATGTTTTCAAGGCAGCTATGAAAACTTGAGATGACATTTTATGAAATTATCGCTTACGTAGAATAATCTAATATAAGCAATATACATATATATATTTACATATATTATACCCTGAGAAACGTTCTCTTAAAAATTACCGTATTGTTTAGTTTAATTTACAAGGATCGTCCTGAAAATTAATGTATTTGCATTAAATTTTACTGCACAATACAATTCATTTGTGTCTTCTGAATGTTTTCTATACATCCATTAAACAATATACTAATTTTATATTTTTCTTTAAAAAACTAAAGTAAATACCCAAATAAATACATATATAAATAAAATGAAATTATAATTCATTTGTTAATTATACGAAAAAATATTATTTACATTACAATTAATTGGTAGAGATTCGAATTCGAGTCGTATTGAAATGATTAACCATCGATTCGCTAATAGTGTTTACGCGTAGCACTGCACACATTCATGTGATATATAGAATCCTAGCGGTACACTAAGTAAAACGTTAAATCTAGATTGTACAGCAATTTATATAATACGAATATAAATATAGATATAGAGTAACAGCTGCACGGAGTTTACACGCGATTTCCATAAAAAAAATTAGATAACAAAAATAATTTAACCACATAACTGTGTAAAAGTTTAATTGCATTTAAATTTACGGAATTTATAGGTATACGTCGATGCAACTAGTTTTATACATAATACAAATTATACTTCTTTAATTTACATGCCCATAAGTTGATCACATAAATTACGTATGAATATTATGTTTATTAAATGTAACATTTGGTGTATACGAGTCTACTTATTCGTACTTTAATACGAATTTTCCACGGAGAAAAGAATTTAGATAATTCAATGAAATATTTAAAAAAATATTAAATTAATTAATTAATACATTTTCAAACTTTTATAATAATCATTTCTTAGTTTCAAACAAACATTAATCAAATACTTCATTTGATCCACTAAGTTTTTTGGTCAGTGTGTAATAATGAGTAAGAAAAAAAATTAAAAATCTACATTATGTGTTTGGTAATGTAGAAAAAAGTGAAAATAAAATCAAAGGTAAGGCCTTTATATACAGCTAACTCACTCCTCGTATTTTTCTTTTCGTAACCGTTTATAATCCAGTATTTATTTTTATAAAAATTGAAAATATCCCCATAGCCGGAGGGTGTTACGGAATCCAAGTTAAAATTTGTAGTATACCGGTGGTGGCCAACAAAGGACGCGCTCGAGAAGCAAAGCTTATAGCTCCGAATAGATATGTGTACGAGTAGGTATCTATAACCTCCTGGCGTTAATTGCGCGGCAGCTACTTCTCGGTCTGTATGTGTTATGATTAACACGAGTTGGGGCGCAATATCGCCGTCATCGGGTTGAGCTCTCGCGTGACGCGTATATTTAGAGGTGGACGACGCGCAACAAGGGCAACCTTATACATCACGGAAATATTGTTGAAACAGACCGCCCAAGAGGTACACGTATTTTCCTATATCTATATACGCGTGGAAGATAAGTTGGGGGTGCAGTCAAAACGAATAACGTGAAAATCCAGCTGGTGATATCTCTTTCACCGTGTTAACTGCCGTAGTTGTAACCGCAAGCTTACGCGGAATATAGGATTATAATGCTCACTTTTTATTTTCGACAAGCTATTTCTATTTCGTATCTTTCGGATGCGTCGCTATAATACGGTATTATTTAAAACTTTTTTAGTATTTTTTTGTTTGTTGGAATAAAATTTTATAATTTTCGAAAACATGTTGAAAGTATATACATTACCTAATATGTATATGTATACGACATAAGTGTGGATATACGTAATATAGGTGTACGTGCACGTAAGGTTCAAATTCAAGTAGTTCTCACAATACTTAATAATCAATTACATCGAACACGAAACAATAAAGCCTCCATTCATCCATTACGTGTATTCGCAACGCGCGTCGTCAACGATTATTATCGTGCACATAAAAGATTTATTAAGAATCTAACGGATCGACTGTATTTCAATTATAATTTCCATCGGTCATGCAAATCCTATGTACCTTTCCCTTCTTTTACCACCTCTAATCCCTCGATAATATTCTTATACCTCCTCATATCCTTCAAATGGAAAACCTGTCGACTCGTTCGAGACACACGAGGACGAGATAAAACGCCTCTAATACACCTCCGTTCGTACACTATGCATATATGTATAATACATATATAGTATACTATACTTTGACGTTGCTTGAAAGGTGTCAGTTTCGAGTCGACTTTGATCGAGGTGAATTAGAAAGCACAAGCGGGTCAATCAAACTGCTCGAGGATTTTGTATAATTCGTATACATATATATGAAAGAACGTAATTTCATGTCTAATTCGAATTTTTCCGTGCCTCGTTCGATCGTGAAATTTCTATTTGTACATTAATTTCGTTAAGAATTATATTAGGTACTCATTACCACATCCGCGTCACTTCAATCTTTTTCATTTTAGATCAATTTTGTTTTGATTCGATACACATCAATCGCCGTTTAAACGTGTTAGTAAGATTATAATTCCATCAACTGTAATTATCACTAATTTATAAAAACATTCGTAATACACGTGCAGGTTTGGATATTATCCGGTTATACACAAAGAACTTTCAAAAATACTTGTTAAAAAAAGAACTCGAGTAATTACTACAACTGACCTGTGTATAACGTATTCATATACCTCACGTGCCTCAACATCTACAGCTAAAATGTTATTAATCAATCTTATAGCCCAGGTTGATTTTGAAACTGAAAATTTTTTATACATCCACGCGAATCACCATCAATTACCAATCTATCGTTATATCCTCTTTTGCAATTCTTATATATATATATACATATGTAAAAAAATCATCGAACGTTAATTACCCTACAAAATCACTTACACATCAAATATATTTATACATTGTACGTACACCATCTCGTGTGTGTGTGTGTGTGTATATGTATAAATATCCAAGGAAACTCGTTAATTTATGGAAGGATCCCCTGTGGCCTCGGAAAAAGAGTAATAGTACTTAGTGATTCTCGTATCAATCGTATACCCGAGACACGATAAATAATATTTTTGTCACCGGTAATTAAAAGCCATAATTAATCCGTGCGCAACATTGTCGAGATGAAGAATCATCGTGTTAAGAAACGTATATCAATATAAGTACATATATACTTCGAGAAAGTAAGAGAGACTACGCGCGCGCGCACACACACATGTACAATACGTGTATATATATATACGTGGTTTCATAAATTATATTACACCCGCTTGTGCAGCGAGCAATGAACAATGAGACATAGAGAGTGCCGTTCGCATATTTTCCACGTTGCTTCTTTCTCGACTTATTCGCGTAAAGTTTGCAAGCGCAGACGCTTACCAGACGCGTTGCGTGCATTATGCATTCCACTCGACAGAAGCTATATTGGAGAGGTTATCAGTTTTTTTAAAATTTTTTTTCCTTTCGTACTCTTGAGCAAGTTTGCTGGTTTATTGAATGTAAATGAGTGGAGCGTATATAGTTACAAGTTGTACACTGAGAAAAAAGATTCTTTGAGTCAAAGAATATTTCTTAATTGTTAAGAAATGTGGATTAGAATACGGCGAAAGGCACATGTCTTAACTATTAAGAATTCAGTGACTTGAATTTTTGGTGAAAAACGATTATATTAACTTGTCTTAATTAAAACGTTCCTTATTAATACGTAATAAATAAAATATTATTATTAATGTAATGCATCGTATCGTAAGGAGAATCTTTTCACGCACCGCTAGGGGGAGTCGACGACTTTTTAAACTTGATAGTAAATTTGATGAATTAATGATATAAGTATGTCTAACTAACTCTCGTATATTACCGTAATTAAATATATTTACTAATTTTACTAAACGAATGTGTTCAGTATAATCTAAAAGTATATTCCTTACGTTAATAATAATCTTAACTTTACACATTAGTTTAAAATTTATATCTATTAATAATCATTTCTTTTTTGTAAAACGATGCATTTACACATGTAAAATTGGAACGTTTGATTGTACAAATAATCACTTTCACTTTCTATAACCAAAAATATTCCCAATGTAAGTTTAAATACGAGTAGATAACAATTTTATAATAATTAAAGTATATATTTTTAACGTAAAAAAAAAATAATAAATCTTGCCAAAAATGAATCGATTATTACATTGACAATATACAGCGTAACGTTTATGCGCTTTCTTGTACGCGAAGGAGAGATACATTAGAAACACATGTCGCGGAAAGAGGAAATGATTTGAGTACACAATAGGGACTGAACGCACACACATACACATATATACATATAACACATTAGCACTAGGTATGGGTATACCTATATGTATATATGTATATATACGTGTATTTGTTCGTTTTGTCAAACTGATCCGTGTAGGCGTAATCCGAGCTCATATACTTGTAGAGACACTTAAAATGCAAGCATTGTAGTGGAAACGACTACAACTAGATTGTTTTTTCTCTCTTTTACTCGAAAACCAAAAGAAAGCGCATATAACTTGCTCAAATATGTTGGTCTCGTTAGTTTTAATAATCTTATCTTGTTCGTGAATTTTGAAATAACTAATCTAAATAATGTTTGCAAAAACATTGGTAAATAAATATATACACTGAGGAGAATAATATATTAAAAGTTATTATAATATATAGTAGCGAGTAGTGATGATATATTTTGATTATTGCTATTTTAAACATATTTTGTAAATAATATTAAAAGTAATTTTTAGTTATAAATTTTGCTACATAATGTAGTCAAAATGATGATAATCCAAGTGCATCTTTGTATAAGTTGATATAAATTACACTGATTTTTAATACGATAATATATTGTCAGTGTAAGTATTCGACGGTGTCTATTATGCGTTAAACAAAATAACATTCATATACTATCGCAGTTAAAAATCTAAATAAAAATGACCTTTTTATAACTGTCGTTAAAATTACAAATTTATATACATTTCTATACGTGATTAATCAGGACTATTATAAATACTGGATATATTATTTTAAACATAGATCTATTGTTACATCGTAAGTAAATTAAACGGAGGGTATAAATTTTAGGGAAAATTTCACGGATTAGAAATATTTAGGACGTATTACCGCAGGAGAAGTTAGTGTATATAGGTATACAGAGATTATTAAATCAAATGATGCCGTGTATATAGTTTAGCGTCAACAGAGATTGTATTATTATTTGGTGGTCGGTAACGAAGAATATTAATCTGTAACGATTTTAACGAGCCCACGGTCTGACGAATCGCAAATGTAATTGCACGAGATAAGTGAGGGACAGTTTGAGAGTCACTGACGAAAATAGAGGCCTTATTAATAATCACGCGGAGTGTCGCAGTCTACGGTGCGAGACGCTCGCTCTACTATCTCCATCTCTCTTTTTCTCGTATATACGTATATATATACGTATATAGATATACCTGCGTGCGCTCTTTTATCGGACAAGAGAGAGAGAGAGAGAGAAATGCCGAGGGAAAGATTTCAGAAGACAGAGTCTGCGAGCAATTGGATTTGAGTGTGAAAAATTTTGTTTCATTCCTTTTTGCCTACCCTTTATACTTAGAGTGTAACACACACACACACGTGTGTTAGATTATTTTGTATAATTCATCAATGAGTTGCGTACTCAAAAGTGCACTGCCGTACTCTCTGTAGATTAAAATGATTGTTAATATCAATGGAATATACGTGATACTTTAAAATATAATATTGATCTGCTTGAATTAGTTTATTAATTAAATCCAGAATTTTTAATGATTCATGTACTTAAATTGCACTTTGTATAACTTTTCCATTTGAACGTACAATTAGTTACATTACCACTCTCGGTCGAATCGATCTAATGATATACTGTAGAATGTATAGTAATTCAGCCTCTGGATTAACGTTGATCAATAGTAATAAACGCACTGTAAACTGCGAAATAAATGATGATGACGTTCAGAACGCTCCGAAGGAAACAAGTACATAATACGCTATACTTAGTGCACGGAAATCAATAATACAATTGTACACGATATTTAAAAAAAATGAGTATAAAGTTATTATAACATATGAATAATAAAATTTTGATACAACTGCTGTAAAACTATTGCAACGGTTGACTCAACATACTTCCGCAGTATACGTTAGAAAATCGTACGTGGAACATGTAAAAAAATATTAGAGTTCAATATTTCCTTAAAAATGAATCAAATGGAACAAGTTTTCGGGAACGAATATTTTAAACTTGATCGTTCCTTACTTTGTATTTATGGTTTGTGGCCTTATCAGTCTCCAATTGACAAGTTTATTCGCCGGATTGCAACAGTTTTTTTTACTAGTACGGCGTTATTATTAAGTGTAAGTTAGTTATTTCTATATATATATATTTTCAAAATTATTAAACAAACCTGCTGTTGGTATGAAAAATCCAATGAAAAGTTTAGTCATTTCATTTCAACTAATACTTATTTTTTTCATACAGTATATATAAGTTAAGTACGAATTCATGCAAATGTTTTAATTGTTGTGCATAAATTAGTAAAAGTGCTTTGTAAGAATTTTAGTTTTTTAAACAACATTATACGTATAAAATTAAACATTAAACATAAATATTTAATTTTTAAGATAATTTCAGTAAAATATTATTGCTGTGAGAATGATGCAAGTTTATGCAGTGAAAATATAGTTGGTACATGTTATATTGGGGGTTTTTGCGTAAAATATGTGTTTACTATATTGTTCGAGTCAAAGGTTAGTATTACAGATTATTTGCGAGTACTAATAGTAAAAGTATAGTCTAATTAATGGATTTGAAAAGTAACAAAACCGTTAATTTTAGATGATAAAATTGTACAATTGTGTGGCAAGTAATTGGTTAAATTTCATAGATAACGACGAACACTCGATTATGCTCGAATACGTTAAGCGAAGTAGATTCATTGGCCTATATTACTCAGGTAAAAGAAATTAACTATCACGGTTATAAAATGTTTAAATGGCAGTCTATAGAGTCGAACTGAGATTTAGAAATATTTATCAAATAATACATAAATTGTTTAATTGTTCAAGAATTTTCTTAGTTTATTAAAATAGAGTAAAACATTGAAACATTGTTGCAGATTTGATGATTTTTTTATATCTTTCTCATCTTTAAAAAAAACCTTCTATAATGAAAAATAAAAACAAATTATTATATGAGGAAGTTAGTACGTTAATAAATTTACTATTACTTTGACATAAAGAGTCTATGTCAAAACGATATTGTATCGATAAATGTTAAAAATACGCATCGAATATTTCTGTTTTATTATTCATTATATCAAAATAAATCGTTTTTGAAATTGTTTAAATTAAATAACAAAACTACATTTTCAAGAAGTTATTTTGTCACTGCAACTGTAGTTTATTTAATATTTAAAGAGATAAAGAATTGCAATTTATTTTTAATTTTTAAATGTTTGTAAGAACGTGAAACCTCTTAATACCTGTATAATTAATGAGAATATTTGAGCATAAAAATTGTACGGAGATATAAAAAATTAATGTTACGCGAAATTTCTCCATCGAGTCATCGGTTTAAGAATTAAACTATACAAATGTTATCGATAGGTATTTCAGAAATCGGAATTCGGAATCCATATTCGCAAAATATATTGTAATATATTTTTTGGAATAACAAAAAAAATTAAAAAAAAACATTACAAAATTTTAATGAAAAATAATTTAAATATATGGTGGATCTAATAAAAGTTATAATTCTTTTAATTTTCAGCTTATTTAATAGTAGGCATAATTTTGTTTTGCAATTTTTCTTTTGTTAATCCATTGCTCGATTTGGTTATACCATTAAACGAATCTCGCTCAAGATATTTTATAATAAATGTGCGATCTCCTGTGGATCCAGATAAATATTATTATTACATCATTGGGATACAATACGTAATGGCTTTGATGATTACTTGTGGAGTTGCCGCTATTGACGTAGTCTACAATACCAATGTACATCAAATTCTTGCTGTTTTCACTGTTGTAAAGTAAGATTTGTTTAAAATACGGAACTAACTACTTTATACGAAGGCAACATTTACATTATAGATAAATGTATGTATAGGCATCGTTTACAAAATGCGATCGATCTATTCGAAACGATTCGAAATTTGTTAATCCTTGCTCGATTTGGTTATACCATTAAACGAATCTCGCTCAAGATATTTTATAATAATGTGCGATCTCCTGTGGATCCAGATAAATATTATTATTACATCATTGGGATACAATACGTAATGGCTTTGATGATTACTTGTGGAGTTGCCGCTATTGACGTAGTCTACAATACCAATGTACATGCAAATTCTTGCTGTTTTCACTGTTGTAAAGTAAGGTTGTTTAAAATACGGAACTAACTACTTATACGAGGCAACATTTACATTATAGATAAATGTATGTAGTAGGCATCGTTTACAAAATGCGATCGATCTATTCGAAGACGAAAATACCTCTTACTCTACTATTATTTCAGCCATAAAATTACATAAATCGGCCATTGAGTTGAGTTTAATCAAATGAACAATAATATTTTACTGTGCATATGTACTCTTGATAATGAAATTATTTTATATCCTTGCAGTTTAATTAAAATCATAAATACTTCTTACAATTATTGTAATTTTTTCTTAATCGTATTGACTGTATTAACATTTAGCGTTGTAATAATTACAGTAAGTACATTTACAGAGCAAATCAATTTATTAAACATTTTTTTACATATTACAGCAGACATTTATCATATAATAACGTTATAAATTCCTAATCCTTAGCTTCTAGAAAATACGAGCAACAAATTTATGGTGTTCAGAATAACAATATTTAAAATAGGTTTAATATTTCACATGTTCTTCCTTAATTATTTAGGACAAATTGTTATAAATCATTCTGACGATCTTTTTTTTCATATGTAAGTATATTGTATACGATTTTACGCAATTTGCGGTTAAATGAAACTTAATTTATTAATCACTATATTTATTATTAGATACACGATCACTCGTTACGATTTACCGAAAAGGAATATTGTTTTATTAAGAATCATGATGTTCTGTTGCTCTAAACCATGCGTACTGTCCGCTGCAAAGATGTTGACTTTTAGTTATGAAAATTTCAGCAAAGTAATTTTATTTATTCGAATAATCGTGATAGTGTAAACAATCATCGAATATTATTATTGTTTCAGATTTTAAAAACGACTGTGTCATACATGACAGTAGCTATATCACTGAAATACGATCGCTAAACGTGATTTCAAATCTAAGGACATTTCAAATTTAAACTTATAACAAAATTTTAGATGATCAAAAATTAATTACAAACATAGGATTATTATATATACGTATTGTTGATATGTTTAATTATTATAAGCGCAGTAAGTTAATTTTAATCGTGTTCCATATATGTTTTTAAAATTTTTGGTAAGGAATGTCACAGCAATTGTGTTATTAAAAATTCTTTAGATTCATTTATAATTAATTGTATACACTTAGGTGCAGAAATTCAGGTGATAGACCAAGGTCAATATAAGCATTACTAAAATAATAATTTAGCTTATAAATATTTAAAAAAGAACGTTTAAAAAAATATACCGTTTTTGATAGACACATATATAATTATATATATATATATATATATATAATAAAGAGATACTTGATTATTTGTTTTTATTCCATTTTGTCACTGTACAGTTGAAGAGTATAAATACGTAAAGTTAATATTATTAAATTATATTTGACTTTCGTTTAATTTACAATACATTTCTCGTTGAGTACAATAGATATACTATAACGAAGAGAACATTCGTGTATCGACTGTGTAGCAGATTAATTAAAGAAATGCAAACCGAAGAAAGGTCGAAAGAGGAAAAGATAATAAGTGTTTATAATGCAACATTCGAAATGTCAACATAAGCCGGGAAATTCTAATAAGAAAGAGAAATTCAAAGCAAGTATACGCCGTCAAAATTAAACGTGCGGTGTCTCTCGTAAAAGAAAGAGTGGAGGTAAATGGAAACAGAGAAGTGCTGGGGGTGGTAGGTTAGAAGCGTATAATAATAGCAAGGATGATGTACGAGCCGAAAATCCAAGCAGCTCAAATTCATAGTAAGAGAAAGTGGGTGGCCGGTAAAACGACACAATGGAACACGTGTTCGACGTCACTCGCGCATGCGAACACCTCCGCGATATTCATATTGACGAGGAAGCGCGGCATGGTGTAGGTGACGAGATGATGACGAGGCCCGTTTGTCTCGGCTCAGTTTACCCTAAGATTTATATATATGAACGATTGCTTTTGTTTCCTCGGGCATTTGTCTTGCCTATGTATATATACACATATATAAGCTTCTTCTTTGTGTGGGTGCTAGATGAAACAATTTAGAGATAGTTAACCGATCCTTCTTGATGGCCCATTACACCTTTCTCGTTTCTGTATCTCATCTGGATTGATTGAATTGTTTTTCGAGTGTTGGAGATTATCAAGATTTTACAATGGGAATATCTCACAGATTGGATATTCTTTTATTAATGTTTATACTATAATGAATTTTTCAATTAACCTTGCAAATTTATTGGTGCTTCAGTTTATCGATTTAAAATACGTAAACTTTTTATTTTCGCGTACACTGGTCAATTGACGGAATTATGCAAATGCAAAGGAAGCGACTATTCAGCAAATATTTCACAATTAAGTTAAACGTTCTTGAAGAAACTATTGCCACCTTGCCAAACGAATGAAATGACCCGATGCACCGTCTGGTAGTACGAAAAAAATTAATAAAGACCT
This sequence comes from Theocolax elegans, assembly GCA_026168455.1. NCBI lineage: Eukaryota > Metazoa > Arthropoda > Insecta > Hymenoptera > Cerocephalidae > Theocolax > Theocolax elegans. The sequence goes on along the minus strand of CM047425.1, from coordinate 13,259,003 downwards.
CGAGACGACAAAGACTCGTGGATGAAGATGTAGTTTTGTGTAATCTCGAAAATTCGAGGCACAGACTAAACATTTTAGTATATTCACTCCTATACACCACATTTACTTTCGGCCAAAAAGTGGAATAGTCGTCATCGTGCTGATGAACGTCACTCTCGTGTATACACGTATATCTCATCTATCTACGCAATACGTATGTATTTTTATTTATGTTTATTAATTAATAATCATTATTATATGTAAAAGTAGTTTATAAGTAAAGAATATTGCGAGAACGTTAATCACAAAATTATTCATTATTATAAATAACTAAGTACTCATTCTCGAAGAATGTATTTTTTTTTAACTTTGATAATAAATCTTGTAACGACGAAGAATTAATTTTGTGGAAGAAAAATTCAGAATGTGGATTTACAGAATATGTTGAGAATCATAATTGGACCACTTAAAAATCGCTCACCCGCAATTTGCGATTTGCAATTTGTGAGCTTCATATATATATGTACGTATACGTATTTCGCATGCATATATATAAAACTTCTAGGTACAGGTGTTTCTAACGAGATATCCAGTTTCAAGTTTGCCCGAGGAATTTAATTGACTATATTTATTTGCATAATTTTTTTCTTTCTCCGTGTCGCTTTTTAACAAGAAATAATCTATTACGTGTTTAAACTTAGATTCGAAAATACTGTATATATATATATATACACATATACGTGTGTATATATGGGAATGGATAATAGGTTTTATTATTATTCTAGTTTTGCAAGTTAAAAATCTTTATATTAATCAAATATTAATTTAATTAAAGTTCTCTAGAAGAAAATTTATTTATAAAGTATATATAGATGACTGTTGAAACTATAAAATGGATGGTTACAATCTTATTTATATGCATAAGTAAATTCTTTATAATTAAGACTATAGTTTTCTTCTTAAAAATAGTTAAGATATTAATTATAAATAATATAAATATATATTTATAACACATTTTTACAACTTATTGCTGACTATCTATACAGTCAAATAAAATTTCTTATTTAATAATTTATATATTCTAAATTATTTTGATATAGCTAGTTTAACATGGACAGTATATAGATTCAAAAAGTCGATATATTTGATAATCGTGCAAAACTGATTTTATTTAGCACCATTCGTTATGGTTAAAATTAATTTGATGGTATTAAACATGTAGATGACTGTATATCTACATACATACGCAATCTATATAGACATTTTTTAAAGTCCCATATTTTGAATTTGTGGGTGTAACGTCGATTTAAAACGTTTTTAATCCAAGCTTTTATACTGTGGAAATAATTGCTTATGAAGAAGTAAATGTAGAAGTAAATTGGACTTTCATCTACGCATGCACGCAAACTACACAATACGTCTACAAAAATGAGACGAATATAGCGAAACTCGAAAGCTGAATTAAAAGGAAAGGGTCTGTGAAAATATATTGTTAAGCGGCGTCTAGAGCTCAGTGACCTTGAATACGAGACGTCGCGACGTTGGGGGCGGACTCGTGAAATATAAGAGCAAAACGCATTTGCGTCAAAACCTCGGAGTTTATATACAAAGTTTCTCAACTCCGCAGACAAGTGCGAATAAATTAGGATTGCGTTTTATTTAATATTACAAATCAGACATAAATACTTTTTTTTTAAATAATATCTATTTTAGTCTGATATACGTGTACCTTTAAGAAATCGTTAATACCGATTACCATAAAGAATATACCATTATCATCCGCAGCATCTGAAACTTACCGTCATTCGAACAGCAAATTAATTTCACTTGATTCACCAGTGGCAACAATGGGCATGGATATAAAAAAATAACGAAGAAAATGAAGTGTATATATATATGTATACATAAAAGATGCCAAGTCATTTTACAAAATTATCGTTACGATCGCGCGCACAAGTCTCAATGACGACTCCGCGAATTAACGGCTCGTTGGATGGGTTAAACGATCGCACCCACGTTGGAAAACAAACGAGAATCACTTTCGGAAGTGGCCCTTGCCAGAAACGCCGACGCGGCCAAGTGACGAAACGCTCTTGTTTTGTGGGTGGAGGAGTAGGCGAACTGCGCGAGAATTACAGTGATGATTAATTTACGCGCGGTTTAACGTTTTCGGAGAGACCGCGCGCATGCATCGTCGTACATGGGAGATGTATGCATGAAATTTTAACCTGACTGATGGGAATACATAAACGGACGAGAATTTTACCAAAATTCTGATATTCGACGTTAATTAAAATTTATGGCTGTTACTTCATTTTTATTTACGATTCAAACAACATTGACGAATTTTTCAATTTTTAATAATTTAGTACGTTAGTTCGATTAATCATCCAATATTATAGAATAATATAGCATAATCTAATTATAGTAAAATATAATGTTTCGACGTATTTACGAAAAGTCTAATGGTATTAGTCAACCTTAAAATTTGGAGAACGAAAATTTAAGTATCTTGGAGATGTTTCGCGTTGAACATTAAATCCAATATTTCGAGAGCTATATACGTACGATTGAAAGGGATTAACGTCAACGTCGACTATTCGGTGTCTATCCAATGAAACTTTAGACGGTACTAATGATGCACGTAACAACTTTATCTATGTAAACAACCTTTAAACTTGTCACACGCGATTTGCGACAGTTATATTTCTAATAGAATAACACAAGGCGACAAGTGAGAAAATGTTTATAACCCTTCTTCTGATGTGTTTTGGAAAGGCAATTTCTTCGTTTACTTATTGTAATTTTACTAACTCAATTATTTGTAAACGAAAATTTTTAATTTTTTCGTCTTCGTACACAATATGAGATTAATTTATATCTCATTGTTAATTAGATAATCTGTTGAGAGATTGCGCTTATTATAAATCCTACAATTTTGAAATAATTAAAAATAACATAATTTTCTTAACAATGATCCAATAAATTGTAGAGTGTACAGCATATAGAGAATATCACTGGAGAAGGTCTCATTTCCCTTTTGGAATTTTAAGTAGTTTCAGTCCATCTCGGTCAGCCGCGAAAATAGTAACGCAACACATACTCAGAGATGGTAGATACGCAGCCACCAATTCGTCACACCCACCACGCGGCTCGGTCACACAAGAGGGCCATTCTTCCTCCGAGGCTAGAATGAAACGCGTGCGCCCGCACTCTATGAATAATCGCGACGATCCTCGAACCGCGTCTTCTTCGCGTCATTCGCATCTCGCTCCATCGTTATAATCACCCTCTCGTTCTCTAGGTTTCTCGAACCAGCTCGACCATTATAATGCTTAGATTTATTCATTTTTTTTCATTTACGCTACATATTCTCTTGTTATCTTAAATTATAAATACACTTACATTACCATTCTTTTTTATTATAACATCTACTATAACTGTGGTGGTTAATTTGTTTCATTTTAATTTTTCTAACTCAAAATGTTTTGTTATATTATTTATAGTATTAAAAATTTTTCACGTCAATTTCGTTGGTTTGGAGATTGCAACATTTTCGCAAATGTAGATAGTGATGTTTCGTGTTGATAGTTTATAACGAAAGTGTTTTTGTTTAAATTGTATAAAAAGAGGATAAAGTGTTTAACAAAGCCAAAGATTTTAGTTAGGAAGCCGAAAGAATTCACATTAAGCGAAACGTCGCCCCGAAAGTTGTCCAAAATTAATGTCCCCAGCATACATACCCATCCAAGTACATTCATAACTCGTGTTTTAGCAACGAAATAAACGTCTCGTGCGAAAGTTGAATGCAACGCGAACGCTCGTCATTGTCCCCTTCTCGGACACACTATTCTCGTCAAATTATTATTACCAAGCTTCTCTACATTCATAGAACCTTTCGGCCGATTCACTAGCGCAACTCGCGGTCCATTAATGAGGAGGAAAATGCACCGAGGGTCGTTATTACGGTCTCACTCATAACGGCTCTATGGTATACAGAAGCCGGTCATTCAGGCTATTTCGAACACACACCACACTCTCTTGTATCAAGTTGACTATTATACTTTTTTCTTTCTTTTCTTTCAACGTACACAAAACATTTTATTTTTTATGAGACCCCGAGAGAGAGAGAGAGAGAGAGAGAGAGAGAGCAAAGTAGAGATAGAGGAGCAATTAACTGGACGCGGAAAATCGCTTGCGTTTACACGGTCTCGCGCTTACTACGACTATTTTCCTTCGTGAATAATGTATTGCCCGCGACGATTCATTTTTATGGATTTATATTGTACATGAATTATTATACAAATCTTTATTTATTTAAATTGAAAATTTTTATTTTCATTAATTCTATACAATTGTTTACCTAATAATAAAATTATTGTGCACTTTTTATGTACGAGTATCAATGAAATCATACGTTTACTTCATTTTACCTTAGTACAATTATTTAACTAATTTTTGTACGTATGTAGGTGTACAATAATACGTTAAGTCGGCGCAAGTATATTTTTAAGTATATAAGGAACACCGAATATTCAAAGCAAAAAATCGAATGACGATAAAATAAAGACCGAAAAAGGAAAAATAAACAAAGTGTCTCTTTTGAAGCAGGAACGGATGCAGCAAGTACAAACTCGCTGATGAATAACAAAAAATTTTCGTAGACACGAGCTAAGGGCGTGGGAGAGGCATTTACAAAAATTCTTCTGGGAACGTTTATACGAAACATGGGTGATTCAGTGGTATGATAAAAGAAAAAGTACTCTCGTGTTTGCGCTTTTGCCATCTCTTTCTGCTCTTAATGTAAATTTCTTTCAAGTTACAATTCGGCGCATAGCACAGGATGTTCAAACGCTATAGATATATACATGTTACAAAGTGCTCGACTTTTGGTAAAAATGTCAAGCCGTTAATCACCCGTAAAGATCTGGGAAAAGAATCGGATAGCTTTGAAAAAAATTCACGCGACAACGAGAATTCCTTTTTATTTTCAATGTTATATATATAGTGGAGTTGATTATTATTAGTACAGTCTGTAAATGAAACATAATGTAAAGGCATTGGGTTTTATTGAAATTTATACATAATTAATAAATATATAAATAAATTGTGTATTATTTAATTATGCTATCATGCAGTTGAATATGCGAACTAGCGTCGCTAATTTGAAATAGTGAAAAATTTTAATCATCCGCGATATACTATACATGTATAATCTTGAATCAGGTAAGGATATTTGATAATAATAAAAACCAAGTAACATTTTCCTTGGAAAATGTTGAGAAGCCGTCGTAGTGGCTTAATTGCCGCTTAGCGTAAAATTAGCGGCTGACACGTTGAGATTTTGCGAGGTGACGCGATAATCCGGCGTTTCCGTACGCGCGATTATTTACGTCGGCTGTCCGCCCTCGCCATATCCAAGTTCGCGCTTCACTTTCCTCCCTTTTTCCCGTGTAATCGCGGGAGCTTGTCTTCCTCGATCTCCCCAACTCTCAAGGGTTTGTCTATTTTATTAACTCAAAATATGTACTTGTGAGTTTATATATGCGGAAGTCGCGCAGATACCATTCTATTACATTTTTACATTAATTTATTTACGTGTATAAGCACTCGCAATTGCATTTTTATATTTTTTAATATTATTTTGCATTCAAAGAAATAAATGTAAGTAAATTGTAAATTTTAACAAATCGATAAATTCCGTGTTGATAGTTTATAACGAAAGTGTTTTTGTTTAAATTGTATAAAAAGAGGATAAAGTGTTTAACAAAGCCAAAGATTTTAGTTAGGAAGCCGAAAGAATTCACATTAAGCGAAACGTCGCCCCGAAAGTTGTCCAAAATTAATGTCCCCAGCATACATACCCATCCAAGTACATTCATAACTCGTGTTTTAGCAACGAAATAAACGTCTCGTGCGAAAGTTGAATGCAACGCGAACGCTCGTCATTGTCCCCTTCTCGGACACACTATTCTCGTCAAATTATTATTACCAAGCTTCTCTACATTCATAGAACCTTTCGGCCGATTCACTAGCGCAACTCGCGGTCCATTAATGAGGAGGAAAATGCACCGAGGGTCGTTATTACGGTCTCACTCATAACGGCTCTATGGTATACAGAAGCCGGTCATTCAGGCTATTTCGAACACACACCACACTCTCTTGTATCAAGTTGACTATTATACTTTTTTCTTTCTTTTCTTTCACCGTACACAAAACATTTATTTTTATGAGACCCCGAGAGATGAGAGAGGGAGAGAGAGAGAGAGGAGGAGAGGAGAGAGAGCCAAGTAGAGATAGAGGAAGCAATTAAACTGGACGCGGAAAATCGCTTGCGTTTACACGGTCCTCGCGCTACTACGACTATTTTCCCTTCGTGAATCATGTATTGCCCGCGACGATTCATTGTTTATGGATTTTATATTGTACATGAATTTTATACAAATCTTTATTATTTAAATTGAAAATTTTTATATTTTCATTAATTTCTATACATATTGTTTACCTAAATAATAAATTATTGTGCACTTTTATGTACGAGTATCAATGAAATCATACGTTTACTTCATTTTACCCTTAGATACAAGTATTTTAACTAATTTTTGTACGTATGTAGGTGTACTAATAATACGTTAAGTCCGGCGCAAGTATATTTTTAAGTATATAAGGAACACCGAGATATTCAAAGCAAAAATCGAATGACGATAAAATAAAGACCGAAAAGGAAAAATAAACAAAGTGTCTCTTTTGAAGCAGGAACGGATGCAGCAAGTACAAACTCGCTGATGAATAACAAAAAATTTTCGTAGACACGAGCTAAGGGCGTGGGAGAGGCATTTACAAAAATTCTTCTGGGAACGTTTATACGAACATGGGTGATTCAGTGGTATGATAAAAGAAAAAGTACTCTCGTGTTTGCGCTTTTGCCATCTCTTTCTGCTCTTAATGTAAATTTCTTTCAAGTTACAATTCGGCGCATAGCACAGGATGTTCAAAACCTATAGATATATACATGTTACAAAGTGCTCGACTTTTGGTAAAAATGTCAAGCCGTTAATCACCCGTAAAGATCTGGGAAAAAGAATCGGATAGCTTTGAAAAAAATTCACGCGACAACGAGAATTCCTTTTTATTTTCAATGTTATATATATAGTGGAGTTGATTATTATTAGTACAGTCTGTAAATGAAAACATAATGTAAAGGCATTGGGTTTTATTGAAATTTATACATAATTAATAAATATATAAATAAATTGTGTATTATTTAATTATGCTATCATGCAGTTGAATATGCGACTAGCGTCGCTAATTTGAAATAGTAGAAAAATTTTAATCATCCGCGATATACTATACATGTATAATCTTGAATCAGGTAAGGATATTTGATAATAATAAAAACCAAGTAACATTTTCCTTGGAAAATGTTGAGAAGCCGTCGTAGTGGCTTAATTGCCGCTTAGCGTAAAATTAGCGGCTGACACGTTGAGATTTTGCGAGGTGACGCGATAATCCGGCGTTTCCGTACGCGCGATTATTTTACGTCGGCTGTCCGCCCTCGCCATATCCAAGTTCGCGCTTCACTTTCCTCCTTTTTCCCGTGTAATCGCGGGAGCTTGTCTTCCTCGATCTCCCCAACTCTCAAGGGTTTGTCTATTTTATAACTCAAAATATGTACTTGTGAGTTTATATATGCGGAAGTCGCGCATACCATTCTATTACATTTTACATTAATTTATTTACGTGTATAAGCACTCGCAATTGCATTTTTATATTTTTTAATATTATTTTGCATTCAAAGAAAATAAATGTAAAGTAAATTGTAAATGTTAACAAATCGATAAATTCCGATTGAAACTGTGTGTATTCTTTTTTCTCATATATACCGAAATCTCCGACGACTTCCCTTGGTAACACCTCCCGCAAATCTTTCTTCTATTTCTCTTTTGGTATATGTTACGGACGTCGTTGCCACTACTGCGTTGATGCACTATTTATAAACATGTGTGACATCGTTGCAGAATCGTTCTCTTTCTTTTTCTCTTTCTCTTTCTGGTGCGGGTGGCCGTGCGCGAAATTATCGGAGCTACAAGTAGCTATAAGAATTTTCTCACCTTCGTCGTGACATTTAACGTGTAATATAAATAATATTTATTTAACTTATCAAATATTTATTTACTTTAATTATTATTTTGCCAAATCTGTTTTAAAAGTCACTAAATTTTTTTTGTGTGAAATTTATTAAATATTTGTTACATCTTTGGAAAATATTTGTTTTGGATGTATTGACTAAAATTATATATTTGAAATCGATTAAATTTATTATAAAGACACAATAATTTTCATTTGGAGTGCCATTGATTTGGTTTGTTTAAATTTAATTAATATTCAAGTTATGATGACGAATTTCAGATTCCTAACTCAGACGAAAATAATTTTTTTATTGTTTTAATACACTTTCGATCGTTGAACTAGCTGTAAAATAATTTCGCAAAAGGAAAAATAAACAAAGTGTCTCTTTTGAAGCAGGAACGGATGCAGCAAGTACAAACTCGCTGATGAATAACAAAAAATTTTCGTAGACACGAGCTAAGGGCGTGGGAGAGGCATTTACAAAAATTCTTCTGGGAACGTTTATACGAAACATGGGTGATTCAGTGGTATGATAAAAGAAAAAGTACTCTCGTGTTTGCGCTTTTGCCATCTCTTTCTGCTCTTAATGTAAATTTCTTTCAAGTTACAATTCGGCGCATAGCACAGGATGTTCAAACGCTATAGATATATACATGTTACAAAGTGCTCGACTTTTGGTAAAAATGTCAAGCCGTTAATCACCCGTAAAGATCTGGGAAAAGAATCGGATAGCTTTGAAAAAAATTCACGCGACAACGAGAATTCCTTTTTATTTTCAATGTTATATATATAGTGGAGTTGATTATTATTAGTACAGCTGTAATGAAACATAATGTAAAGGCATTGGGTTTTATTGAAATTTATACATAATTAATAAATATAAATAAATTGTGTATTATTTAATTATGCTATCATGCAGTTGAATATGCGAACTAGCGTCGCTAATTTGAAATAGTAAAAATTTTAATCATCCGCGATATACTATACATGTATAATCTTGAATCAGGTAAGGATATTTGATAATAATAAAAACCAAGTAACATTTTCCTTGGAAAATGTTGAGAAGCCGTCGTAGTGGCTTAATTGCCGCTTAGCGTAAAATTAGCGGCTGACACGTTGAGATTTTGCGAGGTGACGCGATAATCCGGCGTTTCCGTACGCGCGATTATTTACGTCGGCTGTCCGCCCTCGCCATATCCAAGTTCGCGCTTCACTTTCCTCCCTTTTTCCCGTGTAATCGCGGGAGCTTGTCTTCCTCGATCTCCCCAACTCTCAAGGGTTTGTCTATTTTATTAACTCAAAATGTACTTGTGAGTTTATATATGCGGAAGTCGCGCAGATACCATTCCATTACCTTTTTACATTAATTTATTTACGTGTATAAGCTACTCGCAATTGCATTTTTATATTTTTTAATATTATTTTGCATTCAAAGAAAATAAATGTAAAGTAAATTGTAAATGTTCACAAATCGATAAATTCCGATTGAAACTGTGTGTATTCTTTTTTCTCTTATATACCGAAATCTCCGACGACTTCCCTTGGTAACACCTCCCGCAAATCTTTCTTCTATTTCTCTTTTGGTATATGTTACGGACGTCGTTGCCACTACTGCGTTGATGCACTATTTATAAACATGTGTGACATCGTTGCAGAATCGTTCTCTTTCTTTTTCTCTTTCTCTTTCTGGTGCGGGTGGCCGTGCGCGAAATTATCGGAGCTACAAGTAGCTATAAGAATTTTTCTCACCTACGTCGATGACATTTAACGTGTAATATAAATAATATTTATTTAACTTATCAAATATTTATTTACTTTAATTTATTATGTTTTGCCAAATTTTTTATAAAAGTCACTAAATTTATTTTGTGTGAAATTTTATTAAATATTTGTTACATCTTTGGAAAATATTAGTTTTGGATGTATTGACTAAAATTATATATTTGAAATCGATTAAATTTATTATAAAGACACAATAATTTTTATTTGGAGTGCCTTTGATTCGATTTGTTTAAATTTAATTAATATTCAAGTTATGATGGCGAATTTCAGATTTCTAACTCAGACGAAAATAATTTTTTTATTATTTTAATTATACACTTTAGATCCGTTGAACTAGCTGTAAAATAATTTTGCAACACAAAATATATAGAGTTTTACTGAATTTGAACGTGTAAATCAATCCAAAGTATATTACAAGAACAAAAATAATTACTTTTGACTGAGCTAGACTTCTGAAACTTCGCCATTCGACGAGTTCACCGTATTTTGTAAACCATCGTATTATTTAGTTTATATTGTCTTTTCATTTGTTTGTCTTCTAAAATGGATAATGCGTCACACTAGGTATACAAAACACATGCTACTATATTTTGTATATCTATAGTGTATATACTGTAGTTTACAAAGCCTAAAGATAAATGGAAATTAATCGAAATACAAACAAATTGTTTTATATATTTTTCAAGGTATATTCTAAACATTCCTTATAGAAAATGATCGAGGTATATATACAGAAGAAAATCGATTTTTATGATCTTAGCTCCCGCAATCGTAGACGAATAACCAAGGCGCGAAATCATTCGGACGTAAAATCGAAATCACGTTTCTCTCACTCTCTTTTTCTCACTCAGTATTTCTCTCACTCTTGGACGTTCTGTCAGTCTCTCGACTCGGTCCACCTGCTCTCGCCTACGATCTCGCATTCTCGGACGCATTCGGTATCTCTAGCGCGAATTTCCAAGGAACGGCGAGTGGGAGATTCCTTCGGGCTAAACTGATTCTAAATTTGTTATTTACAATTCTAATAATACATCGGTGAGGAGAAACCCGCGAGTGAAGACTTGTGTTGCGCTAAATCAACGAGGACGCAATAATGCGCCTCTCTTCTCTCTCTCTCTCTCACTCTCCATCTCTCTACTTCTCTCTTTCTCTATCTATCTAACTTTTGTGCCATTGTTTTTTCGATCAAGTGCGATTTTAAGCTTTCGCGGTGATCGTGAGAGCGATTTTATATATAGGACCTCTTAAGATTCTGATCTAACTATGTCGACACATTCTTATAAAGTGTTTATTATTTTTATACATTTGTGAAGTCGTGGATCGAATATAGTTGTATGAAATGTATCGGCAAACTAATAATTAAAATGAACCGACACGTAGTATTTGTTTAACTAGTGTCTATATTACATAACAAATTATAACTTACCAGAGGTAATAAATATATGCTTTATCACGGTAATCTACATATGAAACTTATCTCTCAATATAATTACCGACGAGAAAAATTGTTCGAACTTAAATAATCGTCAAACTTTATATCGGTAGGAAAGCAAAAGAATCACACCTACTGTAGCCTCTTTAATACGAATCGTCTCGCGGTCTAGTGAAGACGTAATGGCAGCAATGCCGATTAATCTTTGCGACTCCGCGTGGCTTAAAGCAATCATTTAATAAGTCCGCAACTGCGGGAGTCCGATTCCTCGTGTATCATTCGTCATCCGTCCCCTCTTTCATCCGCACATCAAAATCTTGCAAGATTAAACCATTTCTTGGGAAGTTGATCAGTCCATAATGCTCGCAACGTTAATTGATCGACATTTTGAATATTTACGGAAGACTACCCATTTATTTTATTTTTCTTTTCCAAATCGATAGTTAGTAAATTGATAAAAAAATGAGAAATAACAAATTATAAATTATATCAATACGCGTAATTATGATCGATTTATACCGAATAAAATTTTTTTTTATTTTTTAATTATACACTTTAGATCCGTTGAACTAGCTGTAAAATAATTTTGCAACACAAAATATAGAGTTTTACTGAATTTGAACATGTAAATCAATCCAAAGTATATTACAAGAACAAAAATAATTACTTTTGACTGAGCTAGACTTCTGAAACTTCGCCATTCGACGAGTTCACCGTATTTTGTAAACCATCGTATTATTTAGTTTATATTGTCTTTTCATTGTTTGTCTTCTAAAAGGATAATGCGTCACACTAGGTATACAAAACACATGCTACTATATTTTGTATATCTATAGTGTATATACTGTAGTTTACAAAGCCTAAAGATAAATGGAAATTAATCGAAATACAAACAAATTGTTTTATATATTTTTCAAGGTATATTCTAAACATTCCTTATAGAAAATGATCGAGGTATATATACAGAAGAAAATCGATTTTTATGATCTTAGCTCCCGCAATCGTAGACGAATAACCAAGGCGCGAAATCATTCGGACGTAAAATCGAAATCACGTTTCTCTCACTCTCTTTTTCTCACTCAGTATTTCTCTCACTCTTGGACGTTCTGTCAGTCTCTCGACTCGGTCCACCTGCTCTCGCCTACGATCTCGCATTCTCGGACGCATTCGGTATCTCTAGCGCGAATTTCCAAGGAACGGCGAGTGGGAGATTCCTTCGGGCTAAACTGATTCTAAATTTGTTATTTACAATTCTAATAATACATCGGTGAGGAGAAACCCGCGAGTGAAGACTTGTGTTGCGCTAAATCAACGAGGACGCAATAATGCGCCTCTCTCTCTCTCTCTCTCACTCTCCATCTCTCTACTTCTCTCTTTCTCTATCTATCTAACTTTTGTGCCATTGTTTTTTCGATCAAGTGCGATTTTAAGCTTTCGCGGTGATCGTGAGAGCGATTTTATATATAGGACCTCTTAAGATTCTGATCTAACTATGTCGACACATTCTTATAAAGTGTTTATTATTTTTATACATTTGTGAAGTCGTGGATCGAATATAGTTGTATGAAATGTATCGGCAAACTAATAATTAAAATGAACCGACACGTATAGTATTTGTTTAACTAGTGTCTATATTACATAACAAATTATAACTTACCAGAGGTAATAAATATATGCTTTATCACGGTAATCTACATATGAAACTTATCTCTCAATATAATTACCGACGAGAAAAATTGTTCGAACTTAAATAATCGTCAAACTTTATATCGGTAGGAAAGCAAAAGAATCACACCTACTGTAGCCTCTTTAATACGAATCGTCTCGCGGTCTAGTGAAGACGTAATGGCAGCAATGCCGATTAATCTTTGCGACTCCGCGTGGCTTAAAGCAATCATTTAATAAGTCCGCAACTGCGGGAGTCCGATTCCTCGTGTATCATTCGTCATCCGTCCCCTCTTTCATCCGCACTCAAAATCTTGCAAGATTAAACCATTTCTTGGGAAGTTGATCAGTCCATAATGCTCGCAACGTTAATTGATCGACATTTTGAATATTTACGAAGACTACACCCATTTATTTTATTTTTATTTTCCAAATCGATAGTTAGTAAATTGATAAAAAAATGAGAAATAACAAATTATAAATTATATCAATACGCGTAGTTATGATCGATTTATATACACTACATATTTTTCTGTTTTTACTTATTTAAAAATGTTAATAATTTTTTTTTTTTTTCATTTACACGTAGTTTTAAAAGAAAATTTATATTTGAAAGGGATTCGCTAAAGTGAAAAATATAAATGTATTATCCTTTATTATCCTCTGTAAATTCATAATACCAACCTTTCTCTCTACAGGTGGGAATATAAAATGAAAAATGAACGTCATCAACGGGTGCTGTTATTACGAGTCTTCGATAAAAATCTACAATGGGACTTTTTCTCTCTTTCTTCTCTTCCTTCCAAGCAATCATCACCCGCAGGGACATGTCATTGTCTGTGCGCCTTCGTTTTCGGCTTTATTCCTTTATCGCTATTTGATGATATACGAACACTTATACCAAATTTTGGTTCATTCGTTCTACTTTATTCTATTCTATGAAATATTATACATTCTATTTAATTTGTACTGTTCAAGTAACGCGCAGTTACGATAACATGATATTGTAACTATCACATTTTCTTCCTACAACAGCTACGTATGTGTAAATATTTAAAGTTGAATGTGTGAGTTGCGAAAAACTACTAGTCGTTGATTTTAAAAAATAAGAATTTACGCATCGATTCGAGCTGGAATGGCGACGTGGGACCAACTATTGAATGAAAGGTTTACCCGCGAAGTGTTTGTAAAAGAAAGGGTAGAGTATGCGTTATACACGAGAGCAAAATATTTTAATTTTGTACAATATACTTAGAATTTGCAACTAAAATCTTCATTCATTCATCTTCTATATATTAATAATCAAGATTTTTTAATTATGTTTTTTAATTCACTATTATCTTTAGAGCGAATACTACATTTGGGATGATTACAATTTTTTAAATTGTTCTCAACAACATTCAATAAATTTTTTTTAACAAATTTTTTTCAACTATTTATCATTAAAACTCTAATTTTTAGTTTTTATACAGTGCGTCGAAATGTATACGTATATATAAAAAAAATTGAAAATATCGCGGTCGAAAAAGATAACAACGCAAAATCGTATTACCATGACAACAGATAAAATATTCGAGTCAACGAAAATTTGAGCAGCGCACCTCAGTCTCGCAAGATCCGTCAACTGAAAATCATATCAAGTAGTCGTGGGGAATGAAAAATTATCTGTGAAAATAACAAAGTCAACGGCAAGAACAAACTACCCTGGAGGTGGCGTATGAAACGATTTGCTTGCCAATACTTCGTGGGATAAAAATACAAGACCGTCAGGATGAAAACCAGGAAGGGACCTAAAATGTCGTGCCTCGTTCTAGCCGCTTTGAGGAATCTAAGGGATGCTCATGGATCGAGCCCCAAAGAGATCATGAAGTATATCATGACTGAATACAATGCCTCGGAAGCGTCTGTTCAGCGTCAGGTTTGTTAATTTAATTTTTTTTCTATTTTTATTATTTACTTATTCGTTTTTTCTTAAATTATTAAAATCAAATTTATTTAAAATCTAATTAACATTTTTCAATCATTATATATGAATTACTTTGACATTTCCTTTAAGTGTCATGCAACAAAAATAAAATAAATACTCGGTTTTGGAAAAAATTAAATGAAAGTTTAGTTTCTTTATCGCAATTACATTAACACAATTACAGTTGAAAACTGCTTTGAAACGGGGCGTTGAGTATGGCATATTGAAGAAAACGAATGGCGGGTACAGCCTGTATACTGATGCGGAAGTCCCCGGGCTGGTCGACATGGAGCAGTCGGATGCTTGTGGCAAAAAGAAAAGTGAGATTCGAAATAAATAAATTTTTATTTAGATGTTAATTATTTTAAAGTAAACAACCTCGTGGTTCTGATATTATATTAACAAGCGCGATTTCAGTGTAAAAAAATATTATTTATTAAACAAATTTGAATAGAATTATATTATTGAACCTAATGGGTAGATCTAACCAAGAAGAAATATGACAGTTTTTATAAGTAATAAGTCTAATTAATCTGTTAAAATAAAATTTTTCAGAGCGCGCCTCGTGCAAGCCGAAACCGAAACGACGAGGTTGTCGACCAAAGAAGGCGAAATCCAAATGCGCGAAACGTAAGAAGCGTAAGACTTGCAACGTGTGTTCGACTGATAGATCTCAATATCGGCTTCGTAACTTAAATCGGGATACAACACCAGTGATCGATGACACACCTGATGAACAAACTAATAAAGAAAATTCACAAAATTCACGAGCTCCAAGTACCACCCGTGGTAATCAAGGTAAACCACGTTCGAGGAGTCAAAGCGCTGCCCAAAGTCAATATTCCGGAAGTGATAGTGACGAACGATGGCTGCACGAAGAATAAAAAAAAATGTATTTCATTATCTCGGTCTAAGTGCACGGTTCCTTTATTTTGGATTTTTAATATTTTATTAAATTTTATCGTGATCATGCGTATAGGTTTACCTACGTCTCTTTATGATACAATGACTCTTCCTTCAATACGTTTGCCCTAAGTAAAATTATTGTAACAATAGATTATTTATTGTGCGATTAAATCAAAATTTTCTGACAATCTGTTGTTTTTTATTTAATTATATATGATCATTTCGATAAATGAAGAATTTGAATTGATTTTATAAGACAATGTAACATTAAATTATTAATAATTATCAATACTTTTCTTGTTACGTTTTCATTAAACTTAACCTAAATTGAGAGCTGTCAATTTATAAATCTGTAAGTTTTAACAAGATTAGTTTTAAAAAAAAAGTAATTTCTCGACAAATTGAATCGATTGCTAAATTTTCTTCCGTCTGTACGATCTAAGAGAACCGAAATCTTATTACCGTAATAAAACATTAACCTATTACTTCCGTTGCTTATTCTTAGATACACAAAAGGAAACGCTCAAAATTACTTTTTTTTTTTTATAAATTATCAGTCACGTCGAGTTTCTGTTCGGTTCGATAAATAATCGGTTAAAAGTTTAGTGTGAAATATATATATAAAAATCGATGAATGATATCGATCGTAATAGAACCATCAACGAAATACCGAACCATGTAACGAAACCTTACATCCGTATAAGCAGTCAATTTAGTTACACACGTATGACGAGGAAACAAAACCTAAAAAAAAATTCGATACGCGTATTGTATAACAATCGTGTTGTGGAGTATACGAGTATACGTTTGACTCGACAATCTGTCGATCTATACGTATATACTCGATGAATCCCCATATAGTATTAATGATACACGTCTAACGGTCATCTTAAAGCACCATCCATTGACGTCGCGCGCGAAATTATTAAATTTAATGATGGACCTCTCGTAAAAGGGGAGAGATCCGCGAGACGCCGTGATTGTTCGATTTCGCGCTTCTTCGGAAGCAGCCGCAGTGAGAATGAGAAAGCATAAAGACTGAACTATACGCCGTCGGTTTAATGTGAACGCAATTTGTACATTACGTTTTATACAGACCCTGCGGAGGGGGGGGGGGGGGGAGAAAGGGAGTTTTCAGGTGCTATTAAGACGAGGTTCATGAAGTGTCTGCGAGTGGTAAAGGGGAGTCGTTTATAATTTTTTTTTTCATTTTTTCTTTTCTGGTTTTTATTCTTTATGGTCAACCGGAGGAAAAGGAGAAGGAGAAGGGGTTTTATAGGAAGTTTACTTTGTTAAGCTTCTTTTATCACATATGATAAAATTGTTTATGGATTTTCTGATTTAGTATAGATTAACTATTCATTCGTTATATTTGAAACATTAATTTTTCGAATGATAACGAAATCTTATAGTTATTAATTGTATATTATTACTTGTAATATGTATTTATTAAATACTAATTGTTTATTTTTAATTTTATATATTATATAGACTATCAATTTACATTTAACATTTGAAGGTTAAGTAAAACTCTAATTTTGCCGTTAATTGGGCATTTTTATGACACTTGGCCATTTTTTGGCTTAAAAAACGTAGTCAGATTTAGTCTATGGGTAAAGTTGAATAATTAATAATGTAACAATTCCAACGATAAAAAAGTAATGTTTATTGGTTAAAATGAAAGTTTTACGTGTAAATATAATATTTTCCATAGAAAAAAAACCGTACTAAGGCATAATCAAACCAATTTAATATTCAATTAATTCTAAATAAAAAGTATAACAAAAAATCTTGATATGGGAGGTAATTTATATCGGATATTTAATGCACGTATATATAGAAGCGTATACACAACGTGCAACCACGTTACACAGGTCCAGTCGACAACTGCTTATTACTTTGTTATTTGGTGGTGGTCCTCTTTCGCTTCTCTCCCTCGCTAATGACCCCTACGAAAATCGCGAACACGGAGCAACAAAATGCCCAGGCGAATCGTGGCCTTGAACTCTGTATACGGGTAAGACTTGTGTAGGAGTATATATATATATACGCCGAAAAGTATATATCTTTATTTCAAAGTAACTAATAACTCTTTTTTTTTCTTATTATAAAACGTACAATGTTTTAAACAATTTTGCTGATGGTTTTGTTGTATAATAATTTATAAATACACTAATCGTGTTTCGCATTTATTTTAAAGAATTCCCGTAATCAAAGTGAATTATCCTCGAGGAGATCGATCGTACGTCGGATAAGCGAATTCACGCGACTAATCTTCGAGAGGTGTAATCGCAAATGCCAATTTTGTTTTTCTCAACCGAGCGAAAGATCGACTATTCCTATCGAAGGACGAGTGTAATTCATGAAGTGGCAACTGATACTCCTTATATCTAGAGGATATTGGTGCTTGTGCGTGTGCGTGTGTCTATACCGATAAGAGACGAGGTCTAATGCTACTTTATATAGAATCTTGTGCATGCGAGGGAGACCGGTTGAAATGTTATGTTTTAAAAATAAGTACAAGTAAATGCAAGGTAAGGTATACCTATGCATATATGTGCACGGAGATAATTTTCTTATAAAAATCACAGTGAAATTATAAATGTTATAAATTATGAAATTAATTGTTGTTTCACTGCTACCATGTCCCAGGTGGTTGCTCCTGCAATCGCTGTTATTTTTATTGAAAAAGTCTCACCGCGTATATTGTTATAAAAAATAAATAAATATTTTCTGCACTATGTAAATGTTTAAAACAATCTAATTTTTTAATAATCGTATTATTATAATTTGATCCCGGAAGATTGCGAGGTTTGAGATTTAATTTAAAGGAGACGATTATCTGCATAACGGCGTTCCATACAACACGGGATAAGATAATAACTCTAGAAGGGACAAGCCCTTTCTTACCATTGAGACATTACGCTGCGAGTCTTGTTTACTATTTAACGAGCAAGCTCACCTGTGCGAACTCACGGAAATTGAAAGGGGGATAATTTTAGTAGAAAATGGAGCGACCGCGTTGACAAATTTACGAGGCATTTTCTTCTTTAGAGAAACTTAGATTTTCGACCAGACTAAAAGAAATCACATTTAAGCTTTTTCTTCTTATCTAACGTATAACGGTTCGTCAGTTGCCAAGTTTTTTGCAAATTCACGGTAAGGTTTCTCTATGCGCTTCTTTGTAAAGTTACCGAACGTTTTTACGTTTTTACCCGAGATAAATTATTTTATGTAAGTCTCGAGTTGTATATTTGGTAATTTATAGTTTACGGTAAGAAAAAAAAATGTTTAATTTATCGGTATTTAATAAAAATTTATTGATAATTAGATTTATCTTAAATACGAATTTAATAGATTGTTTGTTTAGACATTGTACAACCGTATTATTAATTTTTCGCTTGAGTAATGCGCGTGGCTAAAATGTATTTTTCGAAACCTCTTTGAAATAAGAAAACTAGTACCCTTTACGTGATCAAAGTATAAGCATCGATCGTTAAGTATATAAAGAAAAAGTTCATTAATTCCTTAAAATTCAAGGAAATTCCAATAAAGCAACGATTTCGTTTCGCCTCTTTTCCACGGTCCGTCTAAGCTTGTGCGACATAAATCCTCGTTAATGATATCGCGTCTCCTGACGCTATCTCTTACCCCATAGCGAGAGAAAGAGAGAAACGCGTATATACGCACGTGAGAACGCGCTGTCCGCGGTTGCTTGACACCTCCTTCAGTGCTTTTTTTATACCAGGGAAGTCTGATTCTATCGCGACTTAAGGATTTTCTTGGCTCGCGGTGGGTGGTGAAAGATTCCCTTCTTAGATTCAAGTTGCCCCAGTTTTTTTATTTCTCGAGATTGCAATTCGTATATGTAATTCAGTGAGAATTTTTAAATTTTGTTAATTTTGTAATTGACGCTTTATTACGTATATTAATATTACTTTTTCTTCAGGGGTCAAGGGTGATCGTATATAAGCTTTTGCTCTCTGTATAATCGTAATGTTGCATACATTTGGGTAACTGTATAGGGTATAAACGGAGTATCATACGTCATGCTTAACAAAAAAATGTGTATACAAAAATTTAGAATCTAGAGATTTAGCGGACTCTTTAATTACACGCAATGGTAGAGTCGAAGAACAACGATAAATTTCATTAAAGTATATCTTAACGTTATAAGCAGCATCTTCAAATGAGATCGCGAGAAAAATAAAGATAAAAAAAGGTGTGTCAAGCGTGTGAAACTTGGGCACGGTCACCTCCTAATCCTGAGATTTTAATTAGATGGCAAGTCAGGAGGCTAATATGTGAGATATATGGACTCGTTGAAAGTTCTGGGCATTGTGAAAACGGGCGTCTCATCTAATTGCTGTAAAGTCTTAATTGGGCGTAGATGAAGAGGCGCCTTTTTTTCCTACTGAGCGAAGGTTGAAGAGGTTAATAATCTTTCGGTTTATAGCCTCGGCTAAGTGTGAAATGAGCCTCTTTATTTTGATATTCTAAGAAGACTCGTACGAAGGAGGAAAATGTTTTTTTGACTGTTAAGTTCCTTTTTTTTGGTTGTAATTAAGATCGTTACACATATATGTAAAATATAAGGTAAGTTACCCACTCTACGATATTCACATTCTACTATATTTAGTATATATCATTACTAATTTAATACACCTAATCATTAACTTTGATTATTTTCAGTTCGACGTATACTATATTTTTCTGTAGACTTTTATATTATTTATTTATTTTTATCATGTAAAATAGTTGATGTTATATCATACATAAATAATTTTAGAACTTTTTTATACCTATATTTTTTGTTAAATATTTCATCGGGAATTTCTAGGGAAAAATTATAGTAATAATTTTAAATTTGGTTCAATTTTTTGTAAATTATTACTCATTGATATGTCTGCAAGCTATATGTTTCTGCTAGCAACGCATCCTACAACATTTTGAAATGTACCATTAATAGAGTTCAATAACCTCTAAATGATTATGAGATTGTTAGCACCTATAATTTAAAAAATTTGAATGTAACGTATGAAGTGAATATACTTGCCAAATACCAGTAAATAACTCGGATATACCGGGAGTCGGAAAAAAGAAAAAGTAAGTTGAAAGACGGCGGGGTGGAGGAAAGTTTAGCGCGTGTTCACTGATCTTTTTGCGACACTTGCCGGTATACGTAGTATATAACGTTATATGAAAACTGGCCGACGCGACCAGACCTTCATTACCGGTTTCAAGGTGCTCGAATCTTTCTCTCTCTTGCTCTCTCTCTCACTCTCTTTCTTCATGTTTTGTCGTCGTCGCCGTCGTCGTCGTTGTCTTCGTCGTTGGTTGATGGATAGCGCGTTCGCACGTTATTACCGGACTCCGGCGGCTGCCGCCAGTTTTACGAGGCTAGATTGGTCCAAGACTTTCTTTACGCGCGCGCGCGCGCGCGTGCAAGACCGAGCCTAATAGCGCGTTTACCCGATAATGGCCTACCGCTGATCTCCGCTGCCGCTGTTGCTGCCGCTGCTGCTGGTGCTGCGAGGGAGCTAAGTAAAAAAGTTACCCTTGCTTCCTCCCGCTTTATTATCGCTCTTGCGATTCGAGTGTATGTGTGCGTGTGTGTGCGTGTATCCCGACTTCGTCTTTTCTTCTTTTAAACCGTGTTTCTTCCATAGTTGGGACTTTCCCGTATAGAGTACGGGAGATCCTGGTAGATACTAACATTCAATGTACTACTCTCTCGAGGTAATCAAATACATTTTTATTACTCTAGGCTGCGCTGCTCATACCATACTTTGGATTAATTGTTTAATTTGATTACCTTGCCATGCGCTGATTTTACGATAGTCGAGTTGCTTTTTTTACTTTTATTGGTAAACGCGTATACCTATATATTGCTTAAAAATCACTCAATAATGGTTATCGAATGAAAAAAATGTGTATATGCAACGACGAGTAAGTGCAAAAAAAAATGATCGGTTTTACCTTCTCTGAAAACAATTTGGAGCACGCGGCACAACAATATACGAGTTACATAAAACACGTACCTGCGCATCAACACTTTAATGCGCGATATCCGCGAGAATAAAATAAAAGAATCAGTTGTATCGATAATTTTATGAAATTCAATCTGACATAATTCGCGATCGTGTATATGAAAAACTTGTAATCATTGCCGTAGGCGTCACCTTCGCGAGCGCAGAAACGAAGAGAAATGATTACCAAGCCAAGGGTTAAGGGCAACTTTAAGATACATTTATACACTTTTCATCCGCAGCTGCGGAAGAAGTCCCATCGATAATCATTTTGCCCGACCCCTTTAATTAATGGCACTTTAACGCTTCGCGTGTTAACGTAATTGCAACCGCAGCGGTAGTTTCTGCTTCGTAAATTGACTATATATATACATTCATAGTATATATATATACATACAGTGATAAGAATGCACCTGCATTACGTTAAAGGCGCGTCTCGATGGACAATGCTGCTGTACTCCGTATCTACATATCAGCGATTAATCAAACTTTTAATATTTTTTGGGTAGTTTTCGTAATTTATTGGAATTGTATAAGGATAGAATTTGATTAAATTTTTGAGTTTAATTCAATCTTCTTAGCGCTCACAAAAATGTGTCATAATTTAAGGTAACCTTCTCTTCCTTTTCGAAAGGAGAGAGAAAAATATCATTTACGGTGACAATCTGATTTCCCCAAAACTTTAAGATTGACATACATTGGAATGTATGTAATAACATGACGTAGATAGAAAAAATAAATATTTCGTAAAACACGATTTAGTAAGAATATAGGATACACAACGCTTGTTAAACACTTCGTTAATATATACTTATATATCCAACACTCTGCCAAGAGGGATTGCTGATATTTCGGTGGACGAGTTCCACATCGCGATGAGCACGAAGGTGTACACTTTGTCCAATCGTGCATAATACTTCTATATATTATATACATGATATGCATGGTTAATTGCGTTTGATTCATCGAATGCGATAGGAAGACGACTAAATGACTTCTCCTTCCTCCTCTATATATGCACTCGTTCAAATTCTTTTTTATCTTGACGCCTGAGATTTTTATGCCGATTAATCGCGAATTTTCATTTTTTGCCCCTTTTGTCACGATTTATTTTATGTATATATAGTACATTAATTATTATATACAAAAGGAAAACAATTTTTATCAAAAATACAATCTGTGTATCGGAATATAAACGTGCGTATGTAGCGATTAACATATATGTACATCAATTTTAGTGTTGCTAAATATAGTACAGAGTAATTATTTAAATAGATCCATATATATGTATAAGTATTTTTTTTGTTTTTTTTTGCTGTAGTTGATAATGAATCATCGTGTATAGATGTGTGTAATATAATGAAACGTATTTTACATATTATATTTAATTGGATTATCATGCGTGAATGACAAATTTCTTAATTACTTAGTGCTTCACCTATTGCCTGCATAACAAAAGATAATTAATCATTCACCAACGTATAGATACTAAGATTATTTTCGATTAAAAATAATATAAATACATTTTTAAAATATTGTAATTGAAACAAACTTACTTAAATTCAGATATTTAGGACGTTGGAATAGTGTTAAAAAACAATAATAATGATTATACAGCTATCTGTGCCGGTATACACACTATGCCCACGTTGAATCTGCAAGAAAATTCTACATCGATACATCCCACCTATATATATATTCCCGTTGAACTAAAAAATTATGAAGAAAAAAAAGGGAAAAGTAGTACTATACCATCATCATCATCATCATTATTTTGTTGTTCCCTAACCTAAGGCAAAACCAGTGGCACGTAATCGCGCAAGTTCGAGAGTCCCTGATGTCGAAGCTACCGATCAAGTAAGCGCATAAATCGACTTGACTCCCTATGGGTTCGTGAGACGGCTCTATTTAGCTTCAACAAAGCCCAGCTCGACTCAGCGCTTTTTCTTTATACCGCAAATGCTGAGAGTCATGGAAAGGCCTCTGCGGGATATTTAATATAGTGATCCAAAACGAAGATACGCTCTACTTTTTCTTTTTTCAATTTTTCTACTTTTTTACCTCCACATCCTGGCTGCTATATTTGCAATTAGAAAGTTGCGAAAATATATATATATATATACATAATGGACTAAATCCGATCACTCGATTGGATAACGCATAGGGATACAGGGCTATCGGGAAGTAGTCCCAAGGATTTCAGATAAGAAGGTGGGAGGAGCTTTCTGTTATATATTGGTTGATCGCGCTGATAATAGATTAAAGAGACATTGTGACTCTTTTTGGTTTATCGTTCATTGCTGATATAGGTATATATACTTTGAAAAATCTTATGTTTGCATTTTCATTCGAGATCAATCTTTATTAGCGTTGGTATTTATTTACTTCGCTTTCCCATTGTTCAATTTATATATCTTTTTCGAGATCCTCGTTGACTGATACGAGAAATTGTTTTTTTTTGTTTGACAAATATCATTTTGATATAATTTATTTTTTATAGTTATGTAATACATTGCTTACCTATGACTTTGTCAGAATTACTTTGATTACGTTAATTGCATCAAATGAATACAAACTATCAAAAAAAAAAATAATAATCCGAAGTGATCCAATCTTCCAAAAAAATCGTCACGTGTGCAAAAGATCTTTCGGTGTTGAAATTTCAGTAGCCCAGGAATGATTACGTCCGAGTATCTCTCGTTTTCTTTCTCTTTCGAGAGAGATTAAGGGCCTCACAATTCCATCCAACTTGGCATTCCTTCCAATGTCGCCGAGAGGCCGGCGTATTGTTCCCACAGTGCAATCGGCGCATTCTTCGCGGAAAGCGCGTCGGCGTCATCGGTTTCGTTTCGCTTCAGGCGCGCGATTCTACGAAAGTAGCATCTCTCTTTCTCTTTCTTTCGTTCGCGTTGAATATTCGCCCACGCAGTGGGCTTCCCGGAATCACTTTTGTGCCGTTGAGCTCAATTCCGGCCTGTGGGATTTTTCGTTCGAGATGATTTTTTTTTATGGATTTTGTGAATTTTTATGTGCCGAGAGGTAATTGTTACTATGGAAACTGTACATTTGCCTTTTGCATTCTGATGTATAATTGAAATTTTGAGCTTTAACGACGCACACGTACACGTATATACTTTTTGTTGTCTCGGTCAACTTTAATTTCGGGTTTGCAATATCTTTTTACACGTATCCCGCGAAAAATGTAAAACTTATATCAACTTGATAGAAACTATATGTTCGGCAAAAGTTAATATCAACATATGCAATGAGACTATCCTAAACTTGGAAAAATATTATTAATTAGACATTGGTATAAAATTTAGATAAACTTGAAATAATCTCTTAGATAAGTTTAAAAATATTATTGTTCAACGGGTAAAATTTTATTAATAAAAAAATAAAAAAAAATTTTGTTCCGAGATTTGAACCTTTGATCTTCTACTTCGGAGTAATAATCAATAATAATCAAGTTTATCAAAACTTTCTACCAATGTCTAATTAATATTTTTCCAAGTTTGGGGTAGTCTCATTGGATATGTCGGTATCAACTTTTGCCAAACAAAAACTTTATATCAAGTTGATACTAGTTTTCCATTTTTACACGGGATAACATTGAATTATGGGTACATCGTTAGTTTTCTTGATCGCTAAACTATTCAATTTGATCCTAGTTGATTACGGCGTGCATAAGACAATTACTTACTACCAAATTTATTTTTTATCTTTATCTTTGGTCCTATCCTTGATTTTTGCACTACATAGCGTAACTGCTTTTACGAGAGGAAGAAATATATTTGGATGATAATCCAAGTTTAACGGGGCGCATGCCGTGATCGAAATCAATTAGTTATCGTTCGAAGGATATGTGTTTTGATCATACCGCCGTCCGTAATTAGCGATGATTAAGAGACGTCAAAAGTAACCGGACGGTATATTTTCCAGTACATACGTGAGATTTGCCGTGAGCGTCCAAAATGTACGATGTCAACGGTAATTTATTTCTTTTATATATGCATATTGTAAGTTATTTTAATTGTTAAAGAATTATTTATAATTGATCTTTTTATGCAATACGTATATTAAATGATTGATCGATCAATTAAAGTATAATTATTTATACGATGAAAGTCACAGGTTCAATTAATTTCTTAATCGCAACTGCTTTGGTTATACGAAAAAAGTAAATGTATAAACATAAATTTCAATAAGAATCGTACATCTATGTCTTATTTGTAGAGTAGATCGGAAGTTCTAAAAAAAAACTCCTTCCTGAAAAAGTACATTAAGTTTATTACACCATCGTGACGAGCAATTTTGCGGTCTCGAGTTAAGTGGGTTTCGGTGCGACAATAACCATATTTCGCGCGTGTTTATACTCGGGGTAGCGTATCGAAATCGCGGATCTGCCAAGGGAAAGAAACGTCACTGTATATACCAGGAGAGACGTCGGCCGGAGATCCTTTTGCGAGCGCGCACGTGGCATTCCTTGGAAAAATTACAGTTACCAGGCTATTTTCAGGCGGATCTTCCACTCTCTTGCCGGAGCCCCCTTTTCTTTTTTTTCCCCTGTTTTATCTTACCAGGGTTCGGGACATTTTTACGACCAAAATCCTATCGGATATAGTTTCGAGTGTGTATGGCACAAGTGAATCGGAAAACGATCACCTGTAAGTACCTCTGCAATAATTAAAACTGACTCGTTTTATAGAGTTTCTTTTCTATATGGCTATATAAATGTTATTATGTATTTTATCTTACTATTTGTTGATGTTCTCCGGATAACTCGTGACGTTTACGGTTATTCGCCGTGATTTAGCAGTTATTGTATATACGTTTCAAAATTTCTAATTATTCTCTTGACGATAAGTTAATGCGGTATACTGGTGCTTGTTATTACTAATATCCCTGAAATTTACTCAAATAATTTGATGTTTCAATTTAATTTAGTTAATACAAAAATAAAATTTAAACATAAATATTTCGAGCTTGCTTTATATAATTATATACGTAATATACATTGTAACCAATATTTTATCGTTCTAAACGACATATATATATATCTGACCAGTTACCAGTTAAAAATTGGTTACGATTTTTCAAACTGTACAATTTAGTATTAATAGTCAGCTGCTTTCGGCAGGATTAAAGAGTTTGCATACGTACAAATTAACATTTGGTCACAATATATATATATATATATATATATATATATATGTATATACGTACATCGATGTGCATGGATCATTATCTTAAAAAAGTGGCTTATATACACGTGTACGTGTACGTGTGCGGGGAATACAAATCACGCGTTAATTGCTGCAAATCACTAAGGCCTCAGGGACCAAACAATAGTCGAGCGATTTACGAGCTCGGTTGCCCGCGGATACGCAATCTTCGCGTCGTGCGCAACCATTGACACGGTATTATACATTTTCTCCCTCCTTTGAGCCCTTACTCCTGTCGAGCTTTTCCTTCGTTTTTTTTTACCGCAAGACGCGTAGGCGGCTATTGTTCCTTTTGCTTACTACCGAAGGTATGATTTTTTTTTTTTTTACTTTTTTTCTTTTCGTAAACGTTAAGGGAAACAATGGGCATTGATGTTTGTTGTTGGTTGGAATGTTATTGACTATATAAATATTGCCAATGTCTCTGCGTTTCGTACACATATGCATATACCTATATATGTTTGTGTTATTATTACATTTGTTACGATTGTTTACTTACGCATATACGTATGTACGTCAATTTTTATAATTATTATTTGGTTATTGTGTTTTTATCGTTTGCCTGTAACTTCGACAGTAATCGATAAATAAATAAAAGTTACAATTTTTAACTATATCATGAAACCTAGTGAAATAATTTATTAATCAATCGTGGCCTGTACTAATAACTATATAAACGGAATATGTGCACGACTATAGAAATCTATATATATATATAAATGCGAAACAGCAAAACAAATCAAAAACCCATATGCACGTCAGTTACATTATTGTATTTTCGATTTTTACTCCCATCCACCAGTTCGATCGATTGCAAAATAAAGGTATCCTGACATATGTACGTATATATATGTATATATGTATATACTCGCCGGGTATTACAATATCACCCACCAACGTGACAATTTTGCAATCAAAAATCGGCGGGCGTCGCTCCGTTTAAATCACGCGACACCTACTCAACCACGATAAAGATAGCGAAAGCTCGGTCGGGCAATCGGCGAATAACGACCTACACAGGGCTGATCGGAGAACAATGAAAGATAATGCGCGAGGACGGGAATATACAGATTAGTAAGACGGACGTCATTGGGTACCATGTAACTTGGTTTATGTTACGCTTTTATGCCTGCGTTTCATTTAACCTGATCGTTTTTTGAGTATGTATATATGTATATATTCAAACGTTACGTGCTTTTTATTAGATCTTTATGATGGAAATAAAGACGTCTTAATGTCCTATTTTAGATAAAAATATCTACCGAAATCTATAGTGTTGAATAGCATTATAGAGATTAAATTAATCACATTACATAAAAAAAGAAGTATTACGTACTTTAAAAAACAATCAAAGAGACATCACTTTACAAACGTGTAATTCATGCATATTATATTAACTAGCTCACCAAAAAAAATTAAGCTCGGTTGCTACAACAAATATCTTTATGAAATAAGCAACACCTATAAATACGTATAAAATACCGAGTTCACAGCATATATTTTTATCTGTACAATTTTACACACACACACACTTATGCATATGTGTGTTTACAGACGGTATAAGAAAAACGACATATATTAGGTGACACATTCAAGGAGACATGGCATACGTAAGAATTTTAATGAAAAATTAACGGGGTAATTTAGTAATCGAAATAAAATATTGAAGGGGGGAAAAGAAAGAAAAGAAAGAAAGAAAGAAAATGATGTAATGAGATCAGGTCGTTATCGGCGTACAAACGCACCCGTTTCTCCTTCTGCATAGTTTCGAACGCACGCGCGCTTTTACGCAATAATATACACACATATACGAGATGGGGGTATATAAAGATAGAGCCGCGTGACGAGAATCAAAGAGAGAATGAATGAAGTCATAAATCCGTACGTTCTGCGTAAACGTTTACGAGAAAAAAGAGGAGAGAGAGAGAGGAAGGGAGGGAGGGAGAGAGAGAAAGGGAGAGCTATAGAGACCCGAGTTGGATCGAAATCGATCTATGCGCGGAATGAAACTTGCGCTTGCGAGATTCTCTTGCAAAATTTGCATTGTATGGACATATACTCATTTTTACCTTTTCTAAGCAATTATTACCGATCGTACATTGTAGTTCCTTGAAAATGCATGAAAATATTGTTATTTCACTTACACGCTCGATGATAAGTAGGTATTTTAAAGTGATATTTTTCTTTGCTATTAATATTTTTTTTCTTCAAAAATTCTTCAAAATTTATGTTTTTTATGATGACATCGCGACTGTTGGAAATTAATAACCTTTTCTGTAACTCATATAGAAAAGTATTTTATCAAAAATTAGCATATTGCTCAGTTATAGATGCATTATATTGTCAGTATAAAAAACTATATTGTATAATATAGTGATATTGTAAAATAAATATGTTAATATTGATGTTAACGGGATATGACCAGTCCCCCCAAAAAAAAGAAAAATTATTTATTTTTTATTAAACGAAGAATTTAATTTATCGAAAATAACGTTCTGTAACGATGTTGTGCTTCCTTCGAAGATATTATTATGTGAATTTTTCAAATCTTTTTATTGATAATTAACAGTATCTGTGATTATTTTCAGATCTTCCTTATAATTAGGTTTTAAAATTTTTCAGATTTTCTAGGTACAGGTCTTTGCAATTCAGGTATCACATCCCCTTAAAATAAATTACATACAAATTATATATTAAAATCTTGTAACCGACGCGGTGGCGGAGTGGTGGAAGCACCTCGGCCGATCGCGAAAGTTAAGCAGCGCTGAGCGCGGTTAGTACTTGGATGGGAGACCATTCTCGTGCGGCTTTCGTGATCGGTTAGGTGTTTTTCACATTCCACAACGTGAGTGGGAGGTGTGAAACATTCGGTTTCGGTGTCAAGGCCTACGCAATGTGACTTTGACACCCAAAAAGAATGTTTCGAATACACCGACCATCTCGGGTGAGGTTTTCCCTGCTTCACAGGTTTCCCTCATCCACGGGCATAACCCCGGGCGAATGCGAGATGGTGGGGTTTTAAGGGAGGGATAAAGCACCCACACATAGGTGGTAGGTGGACACCGTTAAAGTCCCCCAGGGGATAAACGGTAGGAAGTGCCAGGAAAAAAGAGGGCACAAAATCAAGAATAAAAAAAAAGAATATATTAAAATCTTGTAAAATATGTAATAGTCTATATAATTTAGTTTATTATCAACATACATCATTGACATTTTAATTCAATACAAATTTATATTTACTACAATTAGTGTAAATTTTACTATGCAGCATACTATTTTTTCTAAAAGTGACAGTCTTTATCTTCGTTATTAAATATATAATAGCGTAATTTTTAATAGACTATTTTTCTCAGCAAAGTGTATATAATTTAATTTATTATGACTCACGTGTTGCGTAGTTACTGAAATTTCATTTCAAACCAACATGCCGTTACTCAATCGAATTATTTAAGTATTACGTTTTTTACTTTTTCTTATGCAAATGAACGATTATTCAATAATTAATCACTTTCACCGTACAAAAATAATAATGATCATTGAAATGCTGACACTCACCAGCGAGAAGCTCAAATCCATTTTGTGAGAATGTATAAATATAAATTTCGTTCCATCTGCCAGATTTGAGACATCCATATTAAAATGAGCGGGGGCGCGATAAAGAGGAAGCGGAAGGGAGCTCCGTTTGTTCGCGCGACGACAATACAGAATAAATATTTCCTTAAGAAAAGAGCTGGGAGAGTGGGAGGGGGCGGAGGTCCCTTAACTACGCCTACCCGGGGCCTAAAACATTTATTTGGCTCTCTTTGCATCTCGGCTGGTTCATCGCGTAGGAAGTTTGTCTCGCCTACGCGGTATCCGTGTCCATGTGTCACAGACTGCGCGGCGTTCGGAATATTGAAAAACCCGTCGAGGATTAGGAATACATTGAATTGAATCGTGTACTCGGAAGACAAAGCGCTAGTGCACTCTTTATCTTAATCTTTTGGTGATGTAAGGGATAATTGTTATTTCGTACATGATTCTAAACATTATCGGTATATATATTTTGTTTTATTTAGCATTTTCCCTGGGAGAAATCTGATCATAAATGTAACGTTTATTAAGCCAAAAAATGGCCAAGTGTCATAAAATACTCAATAAATGCCCAATTAATGGCAATGGAGTTTTATTTAACCTTCAAATGTTAAATTTCTACTAGGGTTGTAAGGTGGAAAAAGTTGTTCAGTGTAATGACAATTTGTAATTATTTCATTTGGAATTGAATGTCTTTTTGGGTGCTGGATCGTGTTAAATCGACTGGAAAAAGGTAAAATGAAATAATATCAGTAATTCAAGTATTCGAAATTTATATTCTATATACGGTCGACGATTAATCATGTTCTATTACGTCTTAAAAATGTAATAAACGGAAGCATGCACGGTGTCTAATAACCTAATTGTGATAATAAATATAATAATTACAACATTAGAAAGGCATTAAACGATAAAATACTAAATTGAATATTGTACTGCACACGCGTATACGAAAGATGAAAGAAATAGACTGATACGTAAGTTAAGTGCGAGGTATATTCAGGTGAACTAAACACGACATTAGCGCGATATTAACCGCAAACTTTGAAGATTTTAACGAACCGTGAAAGTAAGAGTAGGTATATATGGAAAAAAGTAATCGCGAATTAACGAGTTTCCGGCTGATGTTTCGCGGACGACCACCCAGAATTAACGCGCCAAAATTGCACTCACATTTTTTTTGTACCCGCGTATCGCATGACGCGATAACTCGCTTGCCGGTAATATAACAGACGTAATATGCCGACGCTTAATGTTGAGAAAATCGCGACGCTGTGGGGCACATTTCAAAGCGTGGGCATTCCTTTTAGGATCGACCGAGGAACTGCTGTTGTTATGGTACTCTCCTAGGTTATGATTCTTACGTATATGCTTGCACTTGCTCTGAGAATACGATGCGAGATGATCGTTGTTTTGATTTTCTTGTTTTAATAGTAATTAACGTAAATCGAAGTTCGAGCTTGTGTATTAGAAAAAACAGAGATTAATTACTTGATTGTTGTTATTTATATACAATAGTGTAAGCGTTCTATATTTATGTTGAATAAACACAAAAATATGTCAAAACAGAGTCTCGATGAAAAATCCAGGATCCAATAATTACGTCACTCGCGTATATACCTTTCAAACCAATAAAAACACAAAAATAATAACTTTCATTCCACGAAAGTGTAAGAAACGCAAATTACTTGACATTATATATATTTATGAAATATATTTGCATCTCGTACTTATATAGATGCATACATATATACACGTACACGTACCTACCCAAGATTTCAAAATTTAAGCGGAGGCAAAAAATTCACGCGTACACACTTTGTTTTCGTCATAGCGCGCCAACGCGTACAGAAGAGCGCGCGCTCGCGCACACGTATATAATGTATATATATATATATATATATATAAGCGCTCCCGGATCGCGCAGGGGGCAATTTGCGCTCGTAATGTCATAATGGTTTCTGGGTGGTACTCTGCCGTAAACCCCGTGTAATGAAGACCCGGGAGCTTCTAATGCTCCTTCTCTCGCTATACGGTATTAAACGTTTATAGATCAGGAAGGCGGAGGGATGTATATAATTGTTGTTATTGCCGCGAAAAGACGATCCATTGTTTCCATATTTGGAAGAGCTCACTTTCTTACCCTCTCTTATTATTCTTTGATAGTTTTATATTCATTCCTCTACGGGTAAAGTGATATTAGTCGTAACTTGGAATTAATAGAGTTATAGGACGTGTGGATATCAAGTACGATTATTAACCTATACGTATATTACCAATTTTAAATATATAGGTTCAAATTCTCAACGAGATTATGCACAATTGCAACTAACATTAATTATTACACTGATTTTTCATTTATTTAATCTCCACTATCTGTAACAAAGAGTGCGCCGCCTAGATAGGACGTGTATATAGGTATATATTTATATACACATATATTAATTAATATGTCGCAGCGTTCGGTATTACAGATGATATCAACCGGTCAGGGCGCTTCGATCCTGATTATCGATAAGATCACCGACGGTACCTCCCTTTTCGTGCCACTGACGAAGCGAGATTCCGCTGAATCGATCGGCCGTGCGTCGCACTCCTGGGCTTCCCACGCATTTCGCAAGGTATATATATACACACACATCAAGGTAGTTTTGTTGTGCCTTTTCTCGATCCCGTTCGGTTGAAAGAACGCAATGTCAAGTCCTTGTCGCGAGTTCTCGATGCGACGTTTCTTTGGTCATCTTTTTCTCCAGATCGTTTCGGAGATTTTGCACTCGATCAAAAGATTATTTATTTGTTTCTTCATTTTAATTTCAGTGCAGGTGTACACTCATTAATCTAACTACCCGCGTGTATAATATATCTATATACACTATGTATTCAAGAGGAAGTGTAACAATTCGGTACAGACACACACACACACACACACATACATATATATAATTAATGATCTTTTTGTGAGTAAACTGCTATATGATTTTTTTGTTCGAGAAGCTGCGATATATAAATATTGCGCGACGTTTTTTCGTTAATTGCACAATGAAATGGGTTAATACCATATTTCAAACGAATATTTATAGTATAAAAAATAAATTAAAAATAGGATAATCCTGCTTCTTAATCTAAGCTCTGAATTACAAAACGATCATACGAAATGACCTGTACGCGCGCGTATAATAAACATAACTAGTAAAACAAGTCGAGTAACAATAAATTAACCTAGCGCGCAATTAACTCGACGTTTTAAAAGAAAAGTCGGAAAAATATATTGACCTAACGTCCAAGTTAAGTTCCGGGTGTGCATCCTAACTCTCGCCGTTATCATACGACTACCCACTGTATATATATACACATATGTAAACCTAAGCAATTGCGTATTCCACGGTGCAGTCGGGAGGTCACGGGATGTCGCGCGATTGCATGGAAAGCTCACGTATATACGCATACATAGACGCTCAGGTGCTCTTTCTTTATTTCTTAGTAGTAGATCCGAGAGGTCTCGAGGTCGTGGTTAAGACCGTTCCTCTCACCTTCTTGAAAAGGACGAGATAACAGAGAAAGAGCGAGAGAGAGAGAGAGAGAGAGACAGAGAGGGAAGGCTCTATACGGGGGCTGATGACCATCGTCCACCTGACTTCCAAGATTTATCGCGTTTAAGACTTCTGTGCAACTGTGTTTGTGCTTATTTATAATATCTATACATCCGTGTGTAAGGAGTATATTGTTTGGACGTTTTTTAATTGCTTACTCCCTTTCGATGTTTTTCTTTACGTTTTCCAGTCAAACGCAGATAAAATAAATGCGAAAAACGATTAAATCGCGATATTAAATGTTCACGACATAAAAGTATATGGAACACAAAATGTGAAGTTTAAAAAAAAAAAGTGACAAACGCGTAGGTACATCGAAATATATGTTACTGAAAACTAAATCAGTCAATTAAAACGTAGATAAATAATCATTTACCGAGTAATAAAAGACACTCGATGCAGTTATTACCCGAAGAATCATATAACAGTTTTGATAAAGTAATTGAAGTTAAACCCAAGTCGGGGAATAAACTGAATCGTCCATTTTGAAAAGTATAACTTTACGAGAGCATAAAATCCTTAGAGAAGGCTCTTCTCATCCGCTTTCGTGTACACTCACACACACGCGCTCGTATATACATATCTATATGCACAAGCATAAGAGTAAAGGAAAACCCTGATGTTTCATGGATCTGTATGTATATATATATATATACACGCGTCGTTATTCTTGAAAACACGCCTCGCATAAAACTTTGCGAGAAATCGCGTCTAACAGAAAAACGGTTGGCAATAAAACAAACATTTATCTTGCGGTGATTTACCGGAACTTGCCCACCTCAACAGCCACTTTGCATTAAAGGAGCGGATGAAAGAGAGGCGTGCCGCACCAGGTTTTGAGATATACTTTCTTTCTTCGTGTGAATGAACATTTTTATCTTTCTTCCACTCTTTATACGAGCATATCTGCCTTGTGTAATCCACGTAAAAACCGAATATACCTATATACCTATAGGTATATACGTATTGGTAAGGGTCAGACAACTGAAGAGGTGAAAAGTGAAATATACAAAACTGTTGGAGATGTCTAATGAACGTTTGATCCTGCTTTTCGGGAAATGTGTGTCTCGATTTATTTGACTTTAACTCCCTCTTCTTTTTATTATTTCATTCTCAAATATATTGATGTATACACACGTGCATAACAATTATATAATTATTACAATTATTAAACGAACGTAAAACGAATAATTACTTTAAACGCAGTATATATATATATTTTGTAAATAATAGTTATACGAGGTATTGTAAGTGAGAGACACTCGGACTCAAGACGAATTATTCCTGACAATTTAACCAAATGATTTACATCTTATACCGAACGAGTATTATATATTCGACTTGTAAAATGCTTATACTAGACAATAATAAAGCCGCGCACACATATGAAAATAATTTATTCATTCGTAGATGATAAACTAGAACTGTTTTTCTTGGTCCACATCGCGGTATATATGTATATATGTGGGTATCAACCCTTTCCGAGACCTGTGTATTGCATATATAAACATGACGGATCGGGTGGGAGGAAATTTACGATTACTTTGAACGAGAAAAATAAGTCAATATAACGAACTCGCAAAATTTCAATATCCGGTGGATACAAGAGGTACGAGATCTGCTTAATTAAAATACATTGTACGTGATATTATTTTAATTATACTTTTTATTTCATATTTTACTAAAATGATTGAAAGTAATACGTTAACAGCATAAACTATATGTATTTATTGTTGGAATATATCTTTATGTGCTTGTAATGCGCTGTTCAGGTGCATTATTAACAAATAATAACCAAGGGAAATATTGAAACGGTTAACGTGAATTATTATAATATACGCAATAAAAATAATCATTATACATTTTATCTTATTTAGAGCAATCGAATATTCTCGGTTTAAACTATACACACACACACACACACACCTTCGCGAAAACCCAGTTTAACCATTGAATAGAGACAAAGAGAAAAAAAAAGTATGTAGACCAAGTATACTATAAAATAGACAAATTGCACCGCAAACATTTAGTTATTATAACGTAATTTTTTGTTCTCTCCTCTCTTTCTCTCTAACAGCGTAGGAAACGCAATTATCTTCGACAAGACGAAAATATCTGCGTGTTACACGCCGATCAAGTTAAATTTCGTATATATGAAACCGAACAATAACCTCCCAGAAAATTTACTAGTCAATTAAATTAAGAAATTCCATCGATTCGTAATTTACACAAGGAGAGTAAGTGTTACAAAAAGTAAATAAATTGTCCGAGAGCGCTGCAACCATCATCTCCAATTTCTCTTTCGTGGTTCTCACGAGCGTAAGTAAAATGAATCGAGCCGAGAGTGGTTCATTCGTACGTCAAATATGTATATATATATTGGGGCCTTTCGTCTTCCGTGCTTGAAACAAAAAACAACAACAACAACAACAACACTGCCAACTTTATAGCATTCGATTTTATTGAACGATTTACTCAGCGCTCGTGGTTAAATACTCGAAAAATAAAGCGGAAAGTTATGAAGTTTAGCGAACCTCGATGTATGCTGGAGTATATAATCGTTGTAACCAAACGAAAAAAAAAAACACCCAGTTTCATCTATATACAACCAACGAACTTGTTTGCCCATTAATTTCACGACGGCTTGGACACTATTAATAGGTATATGTATGTAGGAAGCTAATGAAAATTTTAATTACGCGTTGGAATAAGGTAGCGTTTTATCATTGTTCTTTATGTATTTACTTATTTCTCTTGTTTTTTTTTCTACTTCATCTTACACTTTTACGTAAAAAGTCTTTTCCATTTTTTAATTGTCTATTAACTAGAAAAAAAAATATATAATATATAAGCTGTAATCGATACGGTAATCGAGATTATCAGGTAAAAGTAATGTTAAATAATTGAAATATATATATATATATATATATATATATATATATATATATATAGGTTGTTTTCTTTTATCTTCTTACTAAATAAAATAAATAACATTTTATACACGTACAAGTACTTGACAAACAAAAATTGTATATCTATTTTAAATTATTTTAATTTACGCACAAACATTATACGAAAGTTAAGGTCCCCTTGCAATTTACGGCCCAGCGATAAATACTCATTGCATTCTGTAAGATGATCCGGAATGAATTTCAAAATTTAAGAAGAAAGGGCTGGTAAGGAAAAGAGAGGGACGATTTAACATTTATTAATGGATGCGTGGCGCGGGCGCACATTATAGGTACACGCTTGAGAAACACATGGCTGTAATAGGTAATTTCCCTTTCGTGTTTTTGAATTACGGCGTAATTATACATACTACACCAGCGGCACTGCTAAACTATATGCTTCCTTACGCGTTCGAGAGACGGAAGTTAGCGTTAAAAAAGTTGCCGACATTTTTGGACTTACGAAAATGTTAACGTATACATTTGATGAGTTTGGACTATAAAAAAATATATTGTGCAACTTGCAGAATTATGGTAATTTCGTTTTTATTACATTATAAATTAGTTATACAATATTTAATAGAATAGATACCATTTCTTTCGAAGTTAAAATTACGGACGATGATCCTGGTAATGATACACGCGAGCTGTGCAAAACATCGCCAGTTATCAATCCAGATTTGACACTTGCTATGTAAATTGCTAGAGTTTTAGGAACTTTTATCGATGCACCTACGTTCACTTCTACCGTATTAAAATCAAAGTTTATTAATAATACAATAGGATCACTATTAGGTAACCTTCGAACGACTGCTAATACTTTATCGGTAATGAGTAAAACTTTGGTATTTCCTTTAGCAAGAACAATTGATTTTTTTAATTTTGATAGAGCCTGAAAAACTTTATAGTGAGAAATTTTAGCTTCTTTTTGATTAGCTAAATTCAAGATCTTGTAGTTTTCGTGAACCGGGAGCCACGTTTTAGGATTAGATGAGAATCCGGCACTAATACTGTCATCCCACTGATAAGGTGTTCGTTCTGGATCTCTAGATTTCAATTGGTATCTTTCAGGACCAGCGTTACAGCCAGCAGGATCAACCGTTTCTTCGTATGTAAAAAATCTATTCACCATTCCGATCTCATCTCCATTGTAAATTATGGTGATTCCTGGTAAAACAGTGGAAAGCATGGAAAGTTCATCGGCTCTATTATTTTCGTAGCCGAATCTGGATGCAACTCGACCGACGTCGTGGTTACCTACTATCCAGTTGGCTATTTTACCTTGAGGCATATTGTTCAACCAATTTAGGATATTGTTTCTAAAATCTTTGGCAGTCGAAGCGTTGTTGAGATCGTGAACGAATCCAAAATTAAAAGGATCCACACCAATGTTGTAATACTTCATTACGAATGGTATCCTAGATCCAACTTCCATTAAAAGAACTTTTTTCTCTGTACTGTGTTTTATTGAATATTCATCAAAGTATTCCTTCCAGGAACGAACGATTTCGTAAGTTTCATTCAAATCTCTTGTATATATATGCTCGAGATAATTGTAGTCGTTTGGAGGGACTGCTTCTTTAGACCTTGGTTCGTCCCTTAAAAGTTGATCCTCGAATAAATGAGCAATAGCATCAACTCGGAACCCATCGACACCTCGATCAAGCCAGAATGTTAGAACATCTTTCATTTCTCGTTGAACGTGCAAACTTCGGTAATTTAAATCAGGTTGTTCTACAGCGTATTGATGATAATAGTATTGTCCTCGCTCTTCATTCCATTCCCAAGCAGAGCCAGTGAATTGTGACAACCAGTTGTTAGGGGGCAATATCGTACCATTTGGACCTAATTTTCCATCTTTCCATACGTAATATTCGTCGTAGGGTTTAATACGCTTCACACTTTTTTTAAACCATTCGTGTTCATTTGAACTGTGATTAGGTACAAAGTCCAATAACACTCGGAGTCCAAAGAATTTTGCTTTGGCAACGAGGATCTCAAATTCTTCTAGTGTTCCATATTGCGGATCTATGTCTTTGAAGTTTGATACGTCGTATCCAAAGTCTTTTTGAGGACTGGGATAAATTGGAGATAGCCAAAACGTATCTGCAATATCACGAATATGTCCGAGTTTACTGGATATTCCATTGAGATCACCAACACCATCACCATCGGTATCCTTAAAACTACGTGGGTAAATTTGATAGATTATGTCGTTTTCCCACCATATTGGCGATTGTTTTATTGGACTCGCATTTGTGAAATAACTAAATGAAAAACTTAGACACAGAATAATCACTTGCCACATTTTTTGACCGAATGGTTTGACCTACTCGAGAATATGTCTTTATATACTAATCTAAGTATTTTATCTGAGTTACCAATCGATTGAAGATCCCATCAAAGCTTTTGCTTTATCAGAATTATCTGATTCCGTTTACATATCTGACGAGACAATGAACAATAATATTTATTATGAAAGTCGACCAATTTTTAAAATAAGAATTTTTCTACGCAATTTATCGATATACATTGATGTAATAATACATACATTTTTATCAAAGTTTACATAAAATATAATAAAAATATTCTATATAATGATATATTACTTAACTTTATGTAATAAAAAGTAAATATTTAGTCTAATAAATTAATGATTTTATTGCATACATTTAATAAATAATTTACGATTTGCCAATTTTTCCGCATAAAATTTGTAGAAATATTCTAACAAGCAAGCATAACTAATTGATAACGAAAAAATGACCTACATCATTAAACAGTTGTTATATCTTACATCAATCAATAAAGTGAAATGATTTATATATTGATAAA
The DNA here is from genome assembly GCA_026168455.1 of Theocolax elegans. Classification (NCBI taxonomy): domain Eukaryota; kingdom Metazoa; phylum Arthropoda; class Insecta; order Hymenoptera; family Cerocephalidae; genus Theocolax; species Theocolax elegans. The sequence continues at coordinate 13,218,943 of CM047425.1, read as the reverse complement.
CATATATACAAAGTGAGAAAAAAATGTTTACGAGGCATTTCAGAGCTGACGCGTGTTATGTAAATGAATTTACAACTTACCACGAAATCAATGGAAAACACCAGATTGGATCTGTATAAGCGAGTACAGTTTTTTTTCCGCTGCATACATTGAATGTCGCGCGCGAGCTCGCGAGCGCGTCTCATTAACTGGAACAAATTTAAATTTTCCGTATTAATAGGCCAGCGGTGATTTCCGTGTAACGCGTAATTTTAACAAAAAGTTGGTGTAACGTAGAATGACACAAACAACTCCCTCGATTACCAATTTATTTTTAAACCTGCCTAGGCGATTAATAATTTTGCATAAAATTAGTCACCGCCTCGGTGGGATTTTCGCGGACATGCGAATCTTGAGCGCGCACGCGCTGAAAATCCTCCGACGTGTCTCGCATTTGTCAGAAGATGACGCTCGAGAGATTAATATTCGTACGTTTCGCTGTTTTCCCGCGACTCTCACCCACTTCCTCCTCCACCTGCTGCCAAATGCCTTGGTCGAGAGTTACGTATGATTATTGTTGCTAAGCTTTGGTGACACCGGCTTTTTCAAGAAACTAGGTCGGATTAATCAAATATTTTTGACGCCAAGGGAATATTTTGAATATTGTTTTATTTTTCTCTTCTTTTTACAATTTAACTTTTAATTATGTCAATTTTACGGAGCAGATCGCAACATTTAAGACTTATTATATCAGATCCCATCGTACAGATTGAAAATTATTATTCATACGTAATTATTGAAGGAAGATTAATTAGCTACTATTAATTGATCTATAAATCATAAACATTTCCGTTTTACAGATAACGTACAATCAAAGCTGATAAAATATTTGTACTTAATGATAATAACAATTAATATTAAGATACTTTTTTTACAATTAAAAGTACCTGTGTTAGTTAATCGTAAGTATATATATGCATACTTTCTTTTTGAAATACTTATCGATTCCTCGTATTATCTGATAAATCGATTACATCGATTACGCAACGAATTAGTGATTAAATCGTTGTAGTTTATTTGACCGATTATTAGTTTTATCGTTATGGGTACATCAGTTTTCAAACATAAACCCGGCAAAACTGAAATATGTCGCAAATGTGTATATGCACCAGAAGACTTCACTTTACATCCATCATATTAATTTTTTTTATATTTTTCTGTACTATGTTATTTGTTATAACATTTAATAGAGTACATAGATACGTTGTAATAAGAAACAAGAAATAGAAGAATTGGCCAATTCAATTGGTTGTATACTACTTTTTTAAGCAAATTTAAATGATCTGATTATATGAATGAACAATTCCTCGCGTATAGTTTTTCAGCGACTTTTTTGTTCGAATGAAATAGGCAAAAAAAGAAACGCGAACGTATGTTACGTACAGCTTAATTCTGATTTGATAAAAAAAAGTACATTACCTTTGAATAAAACTATTTATTTAATAAAGTGCTAAATCTAATGGATAATGAAGTTTTAGCAAAAAATAACGTGACATTAAATGAAATTGTTAATTATTTCACGCTATTGAAACAACTGATTATTGTGTAACTTTGACATACGCCTTTAGTATATTTAAATTTTTTATTTTATCTATCCAAAGCAATATAATACTTTTTGTGTACGTATGTCTATCGAAATATACTAAACGCGTGTTCAATTTTCAGCTATAAAATATATATACGCGCATACAGTCATTTTCAATAACTTGATGTCAGTGCAGTACAGTTTGGCGTAATGAAATTTAAATTTAAGCAATAGCTTGGTAGGTAATAGTATTTTTATATTATTAGCGGTAAAAATTTTTGAGGTCAGTATTTTGCACTTAGGATTTTAATTATCTGTATACAAATGAAATTCGTTGTATATTTATTAAACTCTGCAACATAATTTTTTATTTTACACGTCAGTGAATGAACTATATAAACTGAGAATAAACTGAGTTTTCCTATTATCAATCTAATCGTTGCTTTTCTTTATCATTAAATATGATATAACGAAATATATTTCCGATACGAACAAAACTATTTGAAAAATTCGATACCGATAATAATTGATAAATTTAATATAGTAACTGTGCTAACGGTATAACTCCGTATGAACTTATAATTTCCGAAAAAAAATTTTTCGCACAGATAGTGACACGAGAGGCAAAATAATTATTCGTAGGAAACTAAGCAGTCGAATAATATATTACGGGATAATAATAGTAACGAACGGTTGCGCATGCGCTTAACTGTTTGAATAGCATTAAGGATGTAATAATACCTCGATTTTCAGTACTTACCACGACCGCGGGGTTCACCGTGCAATCATATATGTGTATTATGTATATATATATATATCAATAAAAAGTCTTAAAATAATGTATATATTATATATTTCATTCGCTTGTACGTGGATTTTTTTTATTCTACAAAAGTGTTACAGCTTTCCGAATTAATTATGTACGTGCAAAAACATCAAATTTCACGTTGTCGCGCGGTTGTTTAGTACACACGCGTATGTTGCAATTGTATATCAAAGCAGCTCGGTTTGAAATAAGAAAATTGAAGTTATCGTAAATTACTTTTCTATATACGAGATACGTAATGTGTAAAATGGTCCCAGTCCCGGGTATTTACGTAACCAACGGGAGTACATTAACGATATTTATTTTTATCAAAAAAGAAAAAGTTACCGAGACTGCGAAATTATATATTCTTGCACTGATTAATTGTTTTTATAATAAATGTATAGAAGTTTGATACTGTACACGTACATACATATTTATAGTCTACACTCTTAGTGTTTCTGCGCTAACTCGACTGTATTTTACCAGTTTAATTATTCCGAGACGAGTGATTTATTCAACTTGCTAATATAATAACCTATTCTTACTTTTCACAAATTTGTCGATCTTTTTTAAAAGAAAGAAACGTAATTCGATTGCCGAATATTATGTTTACAAATAGTAGTGTAAATAGTATTTAAAATTCTTAACATACGTTAACACAAAATATTTGTTACAACTATTATAACAAACATACAGTAACAGCACGACAATTAAAAAACTCAATGATTTATTACGAACATTATCTATAGACAAAAAAAAATTAATCACCTCTAATTGCTCAGATTAAAAAAGAAAAAAGTACAGTAGCAATGAATTCTTAACAATTTCAACTTCTTCAACCAGCGTAGATCGATCGGAATTTTCAATCGCTTAGCGATATGTACACACAAAGAAGAGACCGGTTAAAAAGCTAGAATGAAGCTATCCACACTCGAAATGAGATCGAAACGTCTTTTTATCGATATATACCGATAACGAGGGCTTCAGATGCGCGCGCGCGCGCGTATGTGTGTGTAAATATATATATATATATATATATATAAATAATAGTATTAACCAATGCATGATAACATCCGCAAGCAGTTGGAGTAACACCCTCTTGAGTTTCTCGTTCTTTTGTAAGTAGCTTCCTTTGCATGAGCCCGCGTATTTCTATAATTATTGCCGGTACCCTTTGATGTTTGCTACTGCGCATCTTCTCTCTCGCTTTCTCTCTTCTTTTTGCGACTTGTTTCCCTTTGGTCAACGCGATGAGCGCGGTAATGATCGTAAGGTGTTATATACTGTCCTTTTATTTTCTACTTTTTAAAATTGTTATTATAACTCGGGCGATAAATAAATAATCGGGTGTTTGGTTTTACGCGCTCGATACTTATAGAGATGGGAAGTAAATTCGATTTTATAGCGATCGTTTAATGCAACTGGTAGCGAAAATTCAGACAGGAAATTGATATTTTTTTCAGAAAAATTAATTCAGTATGCATTTGATAATTCTTTGTTTTGCTATGGTATCATACATTTATTAGCAGTTATAGCTATAGTTGTAAAAACATTATAAGCGACGCGATAAAATCTTTCATACGAATCATATATATAGTCGACTTGGTATTACGGAAATTTTCCAACATTTTTAATTTATTTTATGCCGTTTAAATTTTAGATTAGAAATCGATAGTCAAACACTAAACTTGTGTATAACTAAATTTTATATTTTAAAAACATTGAAAATTTCCTGTAACAGTGTCGGGAAAATTACAAAATGTATCCTCTTACGCACGAAAGAGCGATAATATACGATCCCAGACTATCAAACGAAAATTAATTCTTGCAATTATAAAGTAAACTAACAACTTCCGAATCTTTTAATGACTCTTAACAACGACAAAAGGAAAAATACACTTATTTCTAATCTTAAGATTTAAATCGAGCTTTCAAAATACTTAACGTAATTTTGAAAAAACGAACAACACCGTCTTTATTTTTATGCGATTTCAATAGGATTATTTATAACTACATGGCTAATCAACAACTACAAAGATACAAATCGTGGACGAAAGCTCGGTGATTTATAGTCAATGATCGTATAAGATTATGCGTTTCCGCCAGTTTATCTAGCCGCGAATTATCTTAATCCGGAATGAAGATGACCGCTATGGAAAGTCTTGACCAGCTGCTGTTTAACCGACGTCTTTATTACGGATTCATGCTAATACATATATACGAATATATTGGTATTTCTTCGAGTGGATATTTTAAAAATTTAGAGATTTATTATATTTTTCTAACGATTAGAAGGTTCGAATTTCCGTTGTGTCCAATATTTCGAGGACCATATATACATGATATACATTTGTACCGGGTAAATTTGATAAAAATAATTACATTTCATTCTCATAAAACTTCGCATTATTTTGGAATCTCAATCATCGACGCAAAAATGATAAAAGAAATATCAAAGTAAGTTTTTTTCATACGAAATGAATTACTAATATAGCACTAATTTAATTCGAATTACGCAAATCAATTATTACTACAAAATTTTGAAAATATCAAAATTTGAATGACAGGATTTTAAAAAATATATAAGTATTTGTCATTTAAATTTAAAGTTCATTTTTTTTATACAAATTAATGCAGTTAGATATTACAAGTACACTAAAACATGTTTTTGATATGATATTATTAAAAAGCATATTTTACAAAATAAAATATTTTTCATAAAAATACTTCTATATTATAATTCTTCTTTCAAGAACCACATGATGAAATGTTTATACAATACAGGTCTTATTAGGTTCTATTTCCACGGTTTTTTTTCAATTAATTTGAATTGATTTGAACATTATATAGTTTTAAAGATATGAGAAATGAAAAAATTACAAAAACACATATTAAATACTGAGTTACTTCTATAATTACTAATCTTCTCAGCTGAAAGATAATAAAGATCGTTGTAACCATAAGGACTATCTTTTCCAAAATTTCAAGGGGATTAAAAGTTTTTTATGCCAAAGAGCGTTTGCGACAAGAAACTCAATTTTTTCAGTTTTATTATCAAAAAAGATTCTTTTATTATTTACAAAGTGAAAATTGAATAATAGCTATAAAATGAAAGCAAATCTATAAATCCAATAAGAAATTAATTTTCCAAATTTATTTATTGAAAAGAAAATTTCTTGTCCAAGCCGAGTGATATCGATATACACACATCCATAAGAACATTTTCTAAAAATACTCGATTTGGACTTTAGACACGTCAAATCAATTATTCTATAGATATTAACTAATTCTTCATGACAAAATAAAAATTGTTCCTGCATTAAAATGAAGTAAATAGATAATACAAAACATTCGTATAGAAGTATCAGTATAATTATGAAAAAAATGTAACAAAAATATAATAAAAATTGAATTATTTTAGAAATTTTTGAAGTACCTATATTTATTTATATTTATCTGATCGTTCTCAATGTTGTAATGTAAGAATCATGTACAAGAAAATTTTATTACGATGTTCATCCAAGTATACTTAAATTGCGGAACTCCAAGAATAACTGTAATCAAATATATTATATAAAATTTATCGGTAAAAGCGCAAATAGCTTTAAATCGTATTTAATTAATTATTACCTCGTAATTAATAATAAAACAATTTCACATTATATGTTAACACTTATAATAAATAATATACGAATGATTTTTATCGTAGTACATACATATTCTTAAATTTAAACCAATTAAATAATTAATGTATAACATATATATGTATATAAACTTTATTATTTTATACGTTAAATAAAATAATGATTATAAATTTTAACTATATTTTAAATTGTAATATTTAAGTCGTTTTATACAAGAGGTAGAGCAGTAATAAATTATTATTTTCTTTACAATCTAAAATCTTTATATAATGACAGCAATAACTGTATTAATGTAACACTTAACACACGGTCGAATGTTAATTTCTCTTGTTGTCGCATAACTAAAGAGAGCTGGATAAACAGAAAAAGAAAATAAAGTTATACAGGTACAAAGATAAATAAATAAATAACGTTAAACAGGTAGACATCGTATTAAAATACAAATTCAAAGATCCAACTGGATCGTATAAAGCCGCCACCGCTGTAACTTGTTCTCCTTATCATCTCGTGTTCTCCGAGTTATCGATCAACGTTTCTAAATGCCCGCCAGTACAGTTGAAAAATAAAACGTCCCAAATCTTCGAAAGTAAAAGATATAAATAAAAAAGAAAGGTATCCGAGTAACACCTTTCATCTGTCAGGTGTTACTATGCAGTGCAAATATAATTTCTTCAATTAGTATATCGATATTATACGCGTTCATTGATTTACAAATTTCTTTTTTTTTCATCTCATTAATGCATAATATGCTAAAAAATAAAAATAACTAGAAAATTATGTTATTAAAAAGGAAATAATTAATGAGCAATAAATTATTAAATAATATTTATGTGTATGTAAGAGTAAATATAGAAAAAAAATCAAAAATTTCTGGAAGTAGAAAAAGAAAAAGGAAATGGTTAGGTGGAACGACGTTATAATTTCCAAGGGAAAAAACCACATTCTCCCGCACTTGGTCTCCCACATATGCGGTGAAACCCCCGGCAGCTGCGCCCGCGGCAGGTGGAAATCGGTCCGCGGCTACCGCGCGTGCTAATCGGCATCGCGCCCTTAATATACCTCTACCATGCGCGCTTCGTCTACCGCCATTCCGAAAGGCTCGGTTAATTGGCTTCATTCTATATATACCAAAGACATAGCTATATCTGCACCTTTATATATTCAAGCCGATTATTTGCGTCACCCGATAATCGATCCTTGATAAACCCTCATTATTTCGCGATCATTGCGTACGAAAGGGTGTTGTTCAATTATCTCGTGTTATCCTCTTTCTCCATTATTCGCGCATTCTTTTTTCTACTTTCTATTGTCCTTTGGTTTTTTGAATGGGTGTTAAGTAAGATGTATATCAATTCTTACACGGTGGAAGCATTCACTTTCGATATCTACTTCGTCATTTGAACATTATTTTTGGTACATTTATTTATATAGTATCATATACATTAATTAATTATCTAACATAATTGCCGAGTCTAGCGGGATACTCATTAAATTTTAATATTAATAGTAATTATTAAAAATGCGATAAATAAATTTTTTAACAAATATATATTGATAAAAATATATTAAATTATATTGTACATATGTTACATAAGTTTCATACGTTTTATATATAATTATATGTTTTTATTTTAAAAAACTAAATAAATCGACTTATTTTGTATATTAAAGTTAATGAATGCAGTTTTTAATATCAAAGTTTGTTGTAAAGTTGAGACCTATAACTTTAAGAAATTAAAAAAATCTTGACATTTAGTTTTTCAGGAAAATATTGCCCATCGAATGGACATTTAGATGCTTTACTGTAACACTGGTTATTTTTAATAAAACTTATTATACGTATGTAATAGTTTATTATGCACTTAGGGAGTAAAATATGCACTTATACCTGGGATGAAATTTGCTGCCCGAGCTTTAGCTTTTGGCAGTAATTCATCCTAGGGAATAATCGCCTTATACTCCCGAAGTGCATATCAAATTTGTCACCCTGATCATTTGAAAAGTCACTTTTTGCCATAACAATTTATTTTTTTTAATTTCTAAATCTTTTCAATATTGTAAAATTTTTGGATATATTAATTTAGTAAAATATATTTAATTTTATATTCGTACAAAAAGTTTAATCTAACAAGGAGAGCATATCAAGTTTGGGAAACGGATCGTGCCCAGCTTGTAGGATATGTTTTCTAATATAAAAAAATGAAGAAAGCCAGATCCGCAGACCCTAACAATCGTTTTTTTCAAAAGTAATACGCTATTTAAGCAAAATTTCCAAAAGATAGAGACTTCACTTCAAACGCTTGTAACTTCCAACCTGTAAAATATTAACATTCAAACCAAAATCTAATATAAAACTGAGATAAAATAGATATAATTTAAAAAAAAAGACGTTCAAATCCGTTGAAATGTTAAGTTACAGCCGAATTAAGAATTAGAAGCAATTTTAAACAAAAATTGGGCAGTACAAATTTTATTGATTTTTTTAAGCTAAATTTCTTTAAATTCTTAATTCAGCTATAACTTTGCTCTAATTCAGCAAATTTGAGCGTCTTGTTTTTAAAATTATATTATTTTATCTCAGCTTTACATTAGATTTTGGTTTGAATGTCAATATTTGATGGATTAGAGGTTACAATAACCGTTTTTGGAAATTTTGCTTTAATAGCGTATTACTTTTGAAAAAACGATTGTTAGGGTCTGCGGCTCTGGCTTTCTACATATTTTTTATATTAGAAAACATATCCCACAAGCTGGGCACTATCTGTTTCCCAAATTTGAGATGCTCTTCTTGTAAGTGTTAAAAACAAAAAAGTAAATTACGATGAAAAAAATGGTCTACGGGGAATAAAGTGATCAAAGGGATAAAATGCAATTTTACTCCACTCGTAGAGGTTAATAAAGTAGACTTTTTAGATGATCAGTATGGAAACTTAATTTATATTTGTATAAAAAATTTATTGAAAATAATATTTTCATGCGATTTTAATAATTGCTCTTTACTTCAATCTTTAATCAATGTTTGCCTTCGTAATAAGCAAATGTGCTGCAGAATCATTAATGATATGTAGGATAAACAACTTAATTATTAATAATCGAAAGATGTAGTTCAAATCCCATTGTAAACAATAATTAATAATAATTGAAAGAAGATTAAAAAATATAGGAGAGAAAGTTAAGAGGGAGAAGTGAAACAAGGATAAACCGTGAATGGTGGGAGATGTAATAGTGCCGTTCGTCAGCCGACTAATAGACGCTCGAGTGAACGAGACGCGTGAAGAAGGCAGACGGTCTCGGTCAATAGGAGCGCGTGTATTGTGCCCGCGGGGAGGTGGATCTCGTATATCCTGCCCACCGTATAGTTTGCACTTATCAAAGAACTTTATGCACTGACTTAACTTACACCGCTGACTTAATATCCTTATTGAATTATATGTTCATGTTAGTATTATTCTTACATCTGCCTTGTTTTATTACGATTTAATTCTTATATATATGTGTATACACATCACGCATGTATATATACGTAAGTGCAGGTATAGGTATACAAAGGTGATGATTGAAAATTAATATAAGAAGTTGCGCGTGCATGATAATACGCGAAAGAATTCAAATAAAATTAACAATACACGGAGGAATGACAAAAATTTATATTGACATCGAAAGTATCTAACAATTGACGTGTACGACTGAGTGCAGATATAATAAGTATATATATACGACGGTCATTGGTGTATCGCGTGACTCTTTGAAACAGTTGGTTCATCCGCCCACCATACCGAGTTTAGTTTAAGGGGTCAAGCCTGGGTTAACTGCTCAAAAAATCGATTTTTTTTTTATTACCTTTTTTAGAAGTATTTCTTATATAAAACATTATCCCAAAATTTGAAAAACAAAAAAAAATTTTTTCGCAAGTTATAATTGAATAAAGTAAGCATTAATGGACATTTTTTCTCTAAAATTATTTTTGCAAAAAAAAACATTTTATTTTAATTTAACTAAAACAATAATTGCGAGGTTTTCGACGTTTACATACAAGTATATTAAACGAAGTAACTATCAAGCGTAGAGTTTGGTAAAGTAGAAATCTACTTTACCATACGATTCAAATTTAATATAATAAATAAATGATTCCTTTTACTCTAATATACTGCACAAATACGTACAGTTTTATTTGAAGTAAATATTGTCTGCATTGATAAAGTATTTACATTATTTTAGTAAATACTCAGTGGATTTTAAATTAAAAGTATATTTTTGACTATAAATTTTATTAGTTTTAAAAAATTAATTATAAATTTATACAAAAAAAGAGCAGTAAAAAAATGCCAGACTCAAGGAATAGAATACCTGGTACATCTGCTCATAAAAAAATTATCAACATCAGTAAGAACCAACTACGATGTACTTTCATCAACATCGATGGAATTCACAACACCAAAGCTACAATCCAGATCAAGTAAAAAGTTAAAAACTGATACCATTGAAGAAAGTAGCACACAAAATAGAATTATAGATATATCACTACTTTTCTCAATATTAGAAGAATTTTTAGTTTGTCAGATTGTCATGGTACAGTTAAATTTTCTGAAGTTGATGTGAGAGGTTTGGGAAGTAAAATAACAATAACATGTACAAACTGTTATAAGGTATTTGTTATTGATTCAAGCAGAAAAGTTGGAAAAGAAAGTAATGTTTATGAAATAAATTGGCGTATAGTGCACACAATGAGAACTCTTGGTCATGGGCATGCTGGTTTAGTTACTTTTTATGGAAATATGGATTTGCCGAGTCCAGTTTCTCACAGTAATTATGACATTATTAATACAGAGATAGAAAATGTTTGTAAAAAAGTTGGTAAAGAGTCTATGAAAGCAGCTATCGAGCAATTATATGATTCAACAAGTCAGAATTGCCATATAAGTGTATCAGGTGATGGTTCTTGGAGGAAGCAAGGATTCAATTCTCTTCAAGTTGTTGCAAGTTTGATACTGCATGAGAATGGAAAAGGAATTGACGTTTCTCCAAAGCAATCTATTTGCAGAGCATGTGAATTGCGACCAGAAGAAGGCACAGAGGAATATAGAGAATGGTACAACGTACATCAAACTAATTGCTCTGCCAACCAACTGGTAGTTCTGGCAAGATGGAAGTAGATGGAATTGTAGTTTCAAAGATCTGAATCACTTTATGGCATAAAATGTGCTAATTACATTGGAGATGGAGACTTTATTAAGCTAAGAGAAGTTTATAAAGCTTTGTGCGATGTCAAAGCATATTGAGGTTTGTAACACTTTCACAAATACACATAAAATAACTTCAACCACATAATATCACATTAAGCACAAATACACTGAACATAAGAAACCACTTGTTGATATAATTTTATCCGTATACTGCAAATAATGTATTATATCTAAGTGTTGACACATTGGTTATGCTGAAATGGAGAAACAAAGAATCAATTTCTTGACATAAACAAAATATAAATTTAAGGTTATGCAAATACTTATCTGATATAATTTATTCATGCAGTTTTATAAACCACTTGTTTCTTTTATTTATTTTATTTAGATACTCTATATATATATATATTTAATATATAATATATAATTCTACTTGATATTATAATAGCTCAAAACTGAACTACAAACGTGTGGCTGGTGCACACTTCCATTAACAGCTGTAACACTATCTATGCCTCTCTCTTTCTCTATCACGTGACAAGGCTATTCGAAAAATCAATAATCTTATGGAAGACTTGTCATGTGAGAGAGAGAGAAAGAGATATTGTACACAACTGTCAAACAGTATTTGTTTTTACTGCATTCTTTACATATTTTTAATTAAATTTAATGCTTATAATAAAAATTATAATCATATAATATAGTATATGATTTTTTATCAAAATATTTTTTAAAATCCATATAATCATGCATTAATATTCAATAATAGCTAAGTATTCTTGTAGTTTTAAAAAATTTTATTCCTCTTTTTATAAAGAAACTGATTCTTGAAGTTGATTTTCTGTTATTTTAGATAATACATGTATATTAAAAAAATATACTGAGTATTATATTAATAAAACCAGAAAAAAGTCACTATAAACCTATTAAATATACATATTATTAAGATTACACATACAAATTGTACGATACCTGAAGAATATGGTATTAGAATTATAAAATAAGTAAAACTTTAAATCTAATAAGTGAAACTTTAAATGCATTTATCTCATTAATGCTTTTTTAATGATTTTAGCTTACTTGCCGCAGGATATTTCAGAGCCAGGTTGATGAATCACTTTGAAATTTTGGGGAAACTTTTAAAATATATATTTCTACGGACTTATGTTGCCCAATTTTCAAAAAGATAAGTTTTAGGTGAATGTTATGTACGTATACGTACATAACATTCACTATTTTTCTTATTATTATCAACTTTTATATTTAATACATTGTTATTAAATTTTTTTTCAGAAAAAGAAAAACATAAGTCTGTAAACATATTTTCCATGAACATTTTAAGACTTATTAGACATTAAAAGATGCATTCAGTGCTTCAATATCCTGCGGCAACTGCAAAAATTGATCAATTTTTTAATATCATTATAAGTTTAATAACCAGAATTAAAAATGCATAATAAACATTTTTTATATTGATAACTATAAAGTATAATGTATATATATTATGTAAAAAAAATAAATTTGTAAGAGGAAATAAAAAAAAAATTATTCCAATAAGAATTGTTTATTTATTTAAAACATTTAACCCAGGCTTGACCCCTTAAGGATATATTTGCTTCAACTTCAATGAACTTTAACCCTGACGGAATTGAATTTTTCCTTTTTTGTAGTACATTCCATACGTTCTTCCGGTTTCAATAAAAATATATATTGTTCTTTACACAGAAGTTGTAAGAAGCCGAAATCATCGATATTATCAGTGGCCAATTAAATATTAAACAAATATATTCTTACGTTCAAAATTGAATTATATATTTTCGTATACAGGTCTATTGTTAATATTTTGCATAAAAATATCTTACAAGTGAAACATCAGGTAACTCAAACCCTTCTTTTCATATAGCACGAATCGAAGTTTGTATATGTACGTATATAAATAAGTTAAAAAATAACGCAATAAGAATACACGTATATAAACATAAATGGACAAAGGTGAGGTTAATTATCCAATAACTCCGTCGATACGTTGGTTAAAGAAAATAATAACGATGAAAAAAAAGTTATAGAGTGTAATAACTGCCCATTAATAGCATTGAAAAGTGATACACATACATACAACGGGAGCTTAATACCGCCGACAAGGTATACTCTGTATAAAACACGCGTGCCCAACCATGTGTACGACACGTAAATAAATAACCACAACTCAGCGTAATGACGCACGCGACTTCACGCTAGGTTTGATGCTAAAAGCGCGAGGTATATGAATCGCGAAATTTAACCCTTTATATATATACATATATATACACATATATATTCTCGCATATGCAGTTATATGTATGTGTGTGTGTAATCTATGAATCTTGGAAAGGTACTTAGCTCATCTTTTTCATAGATTTGGTAATTTACTTTTCCTACTATCGTGCGCAAAGTTCGAGTTTGCGCACTCATTTGCGTGCGCAAAGTTCCACTTTCCCACACGCTATAATTTCTATAATTGAGCGTGCGGGAAAGTAGTTGAGCGTGCGGGAAAGTAGTTAAGCGTGCGGAAAAGTGGTTGAACACGTAGGAAAGTATAAGAAGTTGGGCGCAATACAATATGTATGAATATGGGCACGTAACTCGAACGCCGATTTGTTTACGTCTTGTTACTTAGCAACATCTTATATTTATAAAAAAGTTAAAAGTTTCAATCTTAATTTTGACGTCTCACTTGCGGCTCTATATATACGTATTTATATGTTCTGAATAAGGATGACATCAGTAAGTGGGGTCGACAGTGATAGTGACGATGTGTTCGATAATGTGCCACCGGAATAGCTTGAAGCAGCAAAAGAAATAGCTTTGAATACGTTGCTAAATATTTCTAAACAAAATATACAAAAGTTTACAATGAGTTCAAAAAGTGGCGTAGTACAAGAAATACGAAATCATTTGCAGAGTCCGTTTTATTAGTGTATTTAAACGAAATATCAACAAAATTTAAATTTAAATGTTAAATTAACGGTTTTTCATTTTTTTTAAGCGGGGGGGCTCCCCCCCCCCGAACCCCCCCGCCCCCCAACTTTCCCTCCGCCCACGCGGTTCTACTCAAATGTGTCGAACTTTGCGCACTCAGTAGGAAAAATAGTATACGATACTCGTGCGCTCGTAGGTTATCTCGCACTCGCTTCGCTCGTGCGGGAACAACCTACTTTGCGCACTCGTATCGTAATGTACTATTTTTCGATTGTTTCGCGATTATCATTTGGTTTCACGCTTTGCGTTAAAAATAACCCGCAGGTTGGGACGTTGTTAATGAAAAGTTGAAAAATAAATCAAATCTTGATGAAAATGGTTAGACGTTCATTTTTACTTTGAAGTACTACGATTACATGTTGAATGTGCTGAATTGTATAATCCTTTTAGTTGTCAAGAAAAATTAATAAAGTTTTTCGAATAGCTTGGGATTTGCATAGAACTAATCTTCTAGGTATATATATATATATATATATATATGCACAACGCCATTTGGTATCTTTAATACTTTGTACTTAAGAGTACCGAGCAGCCTCTTTGGCGTTTCCTTGGCTCGTAAAGTGGAATGCGAAAGGATCTTTCATTTGCTTTCTTTTTCCGTTAATCGATTTCGAGCTGTTTCAAATGCGCGCTTAATCGCCTGGTAAATTTTATCTGGTTCGTTCCTAAGATGTAGAATTATTTATTTTTTTTTAAACATTTATGTATGGGTTGTTTATCTTTTGGTATATATATATACACTGGATTACGGTAATTTATTTATATATTATAAAGAGGATATATATTGTATTTAAAAGATAGTGAAAGATGAATGCAGTGTATCGATGTTGGGTGAGGTCGGCGTGGTATTTAATAGTATAAAAAGATTATATTTACTGAAAACGCCTTGAATAGATGTTTTGATACTTATAACCATTCCAAATATTTGATTTACAGAAACACGTTCCTCGGGGAGGAATAATTAGAATAAAACAATACATAAGGAGATTAAAGAAACCGAGTTGAAAAGTCGTTTATAAGAGGAGCGATTAAAACGAACGTAAAATGAAAATAAAAATTGTGTGATGTGGGTATTAAGAGTCAAATATTTCAGTTGTCAAGTGGTTAATCGTAAATAAAAGTAACTCGTCGCGAAAAATGTGCAAAAGTTCGAAAGACAAAAGACGCCGCCACCAGGTGGTTGGTAATACGGAACGATGAGAGATATATACGTACCAAGAGAAGGAGAAAAACTGAGGAGATATACCCACGCGTATCACGAAGATGCAAAGCGTCACGAAATATATATATATATATATTTATATGCGCCCGGTGTATATTATAAAGGAGACCGAGCGGGGTACATCCTTCAATGTTAATCGGGAAGAAAGACGCATCCGGTCTCACGCGCCCGGAATTACCAATTCGTCCTTTTTTGCTCTCCTTTAACAGTTCGATACATTTATGAAAGAAAATGTGAACGGGCTATTGGCTCTTACGATTATGCGATGATACATGCATATCATATTAAATTTTACGATACAAATTGAACGTATGATTTATTTTAATAAATTTTATGACCTTCGATCCATCTAATTAACCTTTTTTTATAAACTATATGAATTTCATATTATTCATTACGCTTGAGAAATATATTTAAAAAATAAATAAATTATTTTCATTTCCTTTAATATTTCGTACGTAATTCAATATTATTATTAACAAAGTATAAAGAGCTGATAATCAATGTGCTCGTTATGGCGCGTATAGCTTAATTTATATATTATTTATTTATAAGATAATCCTCTATTTATCACGCAATGTATATAAAATATATATGTAAAATAATTACGAGTATAAGTATAATAGAAATAGTCTACCCTGCAAAGGAAAGAACCGTATATCGCGGTGGTGGTCTTTCTCGCGAACTCGATCTGTCGAGCTGATCTGCTTTCTCCGTTTCTTCCGATTTTAACCGCTTCGCAGGATCAGGGAAAAACATCGTATAAACTGCAGGTCAGGTTTCCCTCGATTCATTCTTATGTATGTTGTATGATAAACAATGTGTGGGAATTGTTGTATTCCAACAGATTGTGACCAAGTAAATTTAAAAATCCCGAAAACAACAATGCTATATATGTATATATTATACGAAAAATTCGGTATCAACATTGCTAATTGTTAACCAGATCGGTTTTCCTAATAAGTATCATTGATCGTCCACTACTACCATAAGAGAATATATATTTAGACTTTTCCGGTTACAT
Organism: Theocolax elegans; assembly: GCA_026168455.1. Lineage (NCBI taxonomy): Eukaryota > Metazoa > Arthropoda > Insecta > Hymenoptera > Cerocephalidae > Theocolax > Theocolax elegans. The sequence continues at coordinate 13,202,480 of CM047425.1, read as the reverse complement.
AACAAATTATGTCGAAAAATCGGAAGATATAAATATATAATTATATAAAGAGGATAAGATCTCGAGAAGTTGAAGAATTTTATCAAATTCATATGCGTTATAACTTACGTAGCGCAAAAGATTTATCGTCGTTATTAAAAAGTCGTTTTATGTGTTTATATGTGATGTGCGCGTGTGCGTGTGCGTGTGTATACATACACGTGTGTGTACGAGTGAATATATGTACATGTACACAAGTGTGCGCAAGAATAGTGGTTTTGTTTCAGGTTCTATTACTTAAGGTATTAAGCAGATACTTAAATCGAGAGCCCCCGCGGGCGGTATAGACCAGCGGGACTTAACGAAAAAGCGACCACTTCGACGAACTAATTTACTCTGGTTCGCTAGGCTACTCTCTCTCTCTCTCTCTCTCTCTCTCTCTGTGCTGACTGCCGAAAGAATGTCAGGATCGTAGTTCGAAAAATGACCTTTCGAAGAAACTCTGCATATACATATACACATTTTGCACAACCAGGGACGAATTCGCAATTACGGAACGTAGCGCGCACTTTACGAAAAATACCTCCGAGCACTCGTTTAACTAAGCAAATTACCCTTGGATGTATCGAATTAATTGACATATTTTTCTTTCTATTTTCACGTTTAATGATATAATTTCCGATTATTTTAATGTGCTTGATTTACGTGGTTTTTCTTATCCGATCTAATGTACTGTAAGTAGAATCACGTTGAAAAATATTTGATTAATACACATTTATTGGTAATGATTTATACTCATTTTTTTCATATTCTTCACTTCAGAATTTAAGTGATGGTTATTTTAAAGAATTTACGATGAATCTAGTTAAATTAACGTTTTATCCTTAGGTCTATCTTAACTGTTCTTTTAATTAGATAAATTATTATTATTTTTAACTTTATAATTAATACAATTATATTTACTATTTTATTAGTTACATTACTCACGTAAATATCAATTGTTTCGAAAATAAAAATATAATTTATAATAATATAAAAAATAATATCCGTTGAACTATGGTATAATTTTAATTATAGGTCATCATATTCTAAAATAAGCATTCCATTAGTTAATACAAATAAATTAAATTTTAATTGCATTACATAAATGTAATTAGCGTTTTTACTAGGATGAAATATTTTTATTCAACCCACATTCGGAAGGTAACTTTAGAATTTATACCAATTAGATTAATACTATATAAATTTACACTTGAAAGTTTTTTAGTTTATAGATAGATTTATTTTAAATTTTTAAACAAAATAGATATTGCGGTAAATACGAACGATATTACATTATTTAAATCAATCGTACGATATATTTTCAATACTTTGTTAATAAACTGATTAATTACCTAATTTAGGATTTGTTTCCGCGAAATCTCTCATTCGCAAGAATTTTACAACATTATGGACTAATTCAAAACCGAACCTTGAAAAAAAAATAGCATATTTAGATAAAAAATAATATGAGACTTTCAAAAATTCGTGTAATCAACAACATATTCCTAACTAACAACCCATAATCATAATAATAAAAAAAGTATCATTGGAATGTATTTTGTATACGTGTGTACAGCCGAGGGGTTTCAAGGTACGAGCTACAGACCTGTGCGCAAAAGAGAGATCGAAAAAAAGGGTCTGGTGGTGTAATAGAGGCGCATATTTTCAAAGCGCGAAATCGAATATCGCCCCGGGCCACCGCCCACGCAACTATGGCCCTGACTATTATGTTACCCGTACGCTCCGGGTAGCATTAGGGACTCTCGTGTATTCTATCGAAGAGAACCCTCGATTATTAAGAGCATTAAGCCACGATATTAAATTCCATTAGAGGAGCTCTTTGGGATCATCCTTTTTAGTTATACTTTTTTTTCTCTTTTTAATGCGTGGGCGAACAAACTTGAGGACGTAAGGATGACCGGAACTTTTTCATCCTTTTTTTTACCTTTTGGGGTTTTTTCTTAAATTTCTTTTTTTGACTGGGTTATTGAATTTCTTCGAATTTGGTATCTCAATGTTCTTTAATAATTGTATAAGGTTATTAAAATATGATTTAGATATATTAAGTTTAAAGATTGTTACTGTACTAAGATAAAATTAAAAAAAACTTTTTAAATCATTAAAAGTAAATTGTTCTATTCGCAGGATATCGAATTGACGTAGGCTTGAGAAACATAAGCGCGCTCTTGAAAATGGATTAAATAGAAAAATTTGAAAAATATAATTACTTAATTCATAAATTTCAACCTTACACGAATTATTGGCTTAATAAAAACTATACGTCAATAAGCCACTGGACGTGAGCTTCAAACTTGAAACAAACTACCAAAAATCAATCAAAAAATTTAATTAAAATCAACCTCATTCTAAAAAAAAACAACCAATTTATCAAGAAAGAAAAAAAACACTCCTGAAATCAATATTATAAAAATCCAAAGGTATCAAATTCAAATGACATTACATACCAGGGTATGTCGCATATTATAATATTCATAGGAGGAAAAACGCGCTTATACAAATTTGTCATTGGTGCCGAGACGTCTTGTTAAGTCTTAACACTTGTTGAGCGCGAGGCCCCACGAGCGTTTCATTAACGAGAGGCGGATGAAATTATGAAGGCCACGAGGCCTTTTAAAACGGCATAACGCTTCGAATAACATCGCAACATATATATATACATACATACACGAACACATATACATATGAACCCCTCCGGCATACCTTCGCGTGTACTCATCAACGTTCCTTTTTTTATGCGCGCGCGCGAGAGGAAATCATATACGTGGGCGTGCGCGCATCATTTTTTTTCTTCTCAGGAGCGCCGTGAAGAAAAGTACTTTGAACCCCGCTATCTATCTGTGTGTATATATATACACGGCCTGTGACACTGTCTTTTATTTCATATACCTCAACTACTTCTAAGGATCTGGGACATTTATGATTTTAACTTATTCCTTGTTTTCAAATACCATGAAATTGTTGTTTGCGTATGTGGAATCGCCATATCAATTGGATATTATTTTGATAACATTGTATACAAATAGAGCTATTGCAATTTTGCAATATTGTTATTTTAAATTGCTATTATAATTATTATATTTTTTCACTACAGGTACAATATATAAATATATTCATAAGTATATATATACAATTAAACGTAGAGGAAAAATATGTATAAATAAATACTGATTTTTATTTCTTATTTTCAAAAATTTCGCAACTTTAAACACCATTGTAACAAGTTATATAAAAGATACCGTGAAATTGTTCATTAAACCGAAAAATCGTATCTTATCGTCTACCTACGTTATTGAGATATGCTCGAGTATTAAAAAGTTAACTTGCTATCGCTCGACATAACACTTTATTGGGCTGAAGTCTTAAAAATAAAAAAACGTTTTTCTTTTTTTTGGATTTTCGGTATAAAAAGGCGTTATCGATAAAATTTAACTTAATGAATGAAGCATGTATAATGTTAACGCGTATAAGAATAGCATTAAAAAGCGATTTCGTAAATTACAAAAGGGTAAAATACGTTTGTCATTAAATTTTTTTATAATTTTCTCGGTAATATATAGTCGTAGTAAATTAAATAAAATATTTGTGATAATATTGGATAAATAATCTTAATAAATAATTTTAATATAAATAATAAAGATCTTTAAATTCGCTTTACAAAATTGTTCAATATATGATCGATTGAAGGAAAAAAAAGAAACGGAAATACAAATTATAAAGACCCTGTGATATTAAAACCAACACGGGTACGAAGTAAAGTTATAATTCTTACCCACAATAAAAAAAAAGAAATACTGGGTTCGAAATTAGGTGCGAACGCGTCGGTGGCCAGAAAACTCGCACGTGTATATGTATATATATGTGCGCACATATATACGGGAGATCTGGAGCATCTTATGAAGATAGGCCCCCCGTTGAGTCTTCTCTCAGAAATTTTATTTCGCGCATTTCGCATACATCTTTCTCTTGGGCGTTCGTCCTCATTTCTTCTCCTCTCTCTCGCCTACTTTTTTGACTCTTTGGCGGATTCTTGGTGCAAGGCTTTAATGTACACCGCCGCGCCCCGATTGCTTTTACTTTGATGCGCGATGTTGTCTTGTGCTTATAATGAATGATGAAGATGTATATGCAATGTTATTTTTTTATTCTCATTTTTTATTATTATTTATTTTATTTTTTATTTTTCATTGTTCCGCACATCGCCACCCGTTCGTATAATTAATCCACCGTTCCGCATTGATTTATCGGTACGTCGCGGTCTTCTCTTTCATTATTATCAAACGTCAATAATCAATTGAATTATTGCCATGACCCTCTTAATTTTATTTTATTTTTACAAAGTGTGAGATTCTCTTCGGTGTATGTAATTTTAATTTTTAATACAAATTTTCTCTTATTTTATTCAAAGAAAAAAAAATCATTTTAAATTTTAATATCTTGCGATGTGAAAAGTGGATTTGTTGATAGTGCACCGGGAAGGTGCTACTTTTGCACCAAGTTTTTTTTTATTTTTTATTCCTTGAGGATAAATTACAAATATTGATTGATTCTAGATGAAAGTTGTCGAAGACGTTCTTATTTTATTTTAAATATATTTATATAAAAATATTATGTATTCATTGAGGACTGTCGATTAAACTAAACTGTATTATTTATATTCTGCACTTCAAATAAGGGAAAATATTACAAACAATATTATTAATATTACAAACCTATTCAACTAAATAAATGAACTGATGCAACTTTTTTAATATATATAGTTGAACTTACTTTTAAGCTATATGTAAAATACAAAAGAAATTTAAATCAAATCAAATTTTAGATTGCTTAAATTTTGAATCATCAACTGTTTGTTTATTTATTTATTACACATATATAGAAAAAAACTTGAGCGATTAAAATAACACGTGGACGTGTCTTAATTAAAGTTAATCCACTTATCACTTTAGGCTTTTCCTCCATAGAACCAGTTGATTCCCACAGTTATGAGATTGGTTGTATCTATAACCATCCTACACACTTCCTCCTACAATCATAAATCAAGAAAATCAAGTTCTCGTCTTTTCTCGTATAAAGTAAAGCAACAGGTGCAAGTTTCTCTCGCCCCTTTCGAAATAATCCACGATATTGGTTTTGACGCTGCCCTCGGGACGTAGTCGAGCGTAAATCATCTCGCGGGGCCTACCGTTTTCAACCCGAGAATATAACCGTGCTAAACTAACCAACGAGATATGTTGGTTCATTATTGTGACGCATGGTAGCTACGGTACTGATTTCATAGATCAACGATTCATTTTTTTTATTTATTAGATCGCGGTGAGGCACATGGAGAGGTACGAAGATCAACGGCTGGTTTTACGTATGTGATAGATGTTACAATCTTTTTTCGTAGGTAATTAAATATTATTTATAATGTTGAATTTGTCAATTATAAGTATAATCGATACTTATATAGTAGGCTAGTAAATGTAATAGAATATATAACAATTTTTCTAAAATATTAAATACCGCGAAACGCGAGTAATGATAATTTGAATACAAACGTAAAATTGAAAAAGCGTATTTAAAATGTCTGAAAGAGATTGTAAAGTATTGAAAGCGAAAGAAAAAAATCAAGCGGTGGGCAATTCAGTGAAAGGAAATTAACCAAAGATTAAAGGCTCAAAGAGAGAGAGAGAGAGAAGCCCTTTACCTTTTAGCTGGAGGCGACGTAGCGCAGCTTAGCATCGATTTCATTTACGATGAGGTTGCATCCAAGTAAACGCTCTACTCGTCTGGTTTTGCATAACCGAATGGACACGGTATGCATCTACATACATAACAGTTGAATACAGCCGGTTACGCGAAAATACCGTCAGGCTAATTCATTACATTTTAACGGATTAATCAATCTCGGGTGGATAATGAGATGTTTAAAATGATTTGCCTTCTTTACTTTTTGCGTCAAGTCGGTTTACTATATTGTTATACGTATTCGAGTGAATATGCTACTCAAATTTTACTTTTTGTACACTTGCAACCTTATATTTAGAATAGTACGTATGGCAATTTAATTCGTTTTATGTATATTTTATTTCATAGCAATTTTCTAAGTATAATTGATCTGGTTAACTGACGCAAATTTATATGAAAATGTTTAATTTAATTGGATAAAGCAAGTAGAAAAATCAAGATTTCATCAAACATTCAGTAGTAGAAGAGCTATTTTTTTGACTTACTTAACTGTTAAAAAATTTTTTACATCTTGAATTAACAAATAGCAGATTTTATAAAAAGATTATTAAATCATCAACGCGGAATTTAATCTTATTATTGAAGCAGAGAGAATTTATAAACTACTTCGAATTCTAGATTGAAAATAAACATTTATATTATACTGAAAGGAAATGTTAGAATCTAAATAAGTTAATAAATATTTGACTCGAATTTTTGTTATTATAATTTTTGTTTAGGCGATCTACAACATGTATGTTTAATAAATAAAAAGTAACTTCCGCAATAGAGTTTATTTTTAACATATCAAATTATACTATTTTAAATCGTTTTGTTTAACTGCAATTAATTTTATACAATTTAATATTGCTCTATTCATAATTCTATTTCCGAACTATAAACAATCGTGAAGACATACTACGCGTTGAGAAACAAAGCACTTCTGGGGAAAAAATTCTACAGTAAAGATTGTGTTAATCGTTAGAGACCGAGTATCTACTACTTATCACATATCTTTTCTAAAATTAAAGCGTTATTTTAGATTTTCTTTACGCTGAGCAATTACAATCAAATGATCACTTTTAAAATGAGAACTCTTATAAACTTCAACTATTTTGAATCTACTAAATTAATGTCTGACTTATCTAAAGCCATTATTCACCACAGAAGTCAAAGGTGAGTAATCCTGCCTTCTGGATGTTAGTAAAATTGATATTTATTATAGTTACCCAAAATGCATTTAATATTTTTTATTTATTTTTCTAAACTATAAGATACTACATATCACATAATTGAAATATTTTGTTTATAATTTACATCTAATCGTTTCCAAAAATTAAGGAAATAATTGAGAATTTAGTTATATTGAAATGAAAATAATAATCATTAGAATCTATTAGGTTGTGATTGATAGAATTGTCCAACAATACAACAACATTAGTTCGAGAAAGTGTTAACCAAGTGAAGAAAACTCGCATCTTCAAAGGTACCCGAAGAAGAGAATTTCCAAGCATCCTATTCTTTTAGAAACACTGAATTCCTCAGCTCGTGAATCACGTTCTCACATTCTTATACGATCTCTACGTCGTTCATCAATAAGCCCTGGCGATAATTCGCGCGTTTCTTCTCTCGCTGATTCTCTCCATCAAGGTCTTAAGCGTGTACAACTTCATTCGCGAGTTTACACCAGGTGGTCGTTCCTTTTGTTCGTGAGCTTTCTTAATCGGCGCGCGCGGCTCACCAGCGGATAATCAATTTATTCGCGCGCTTCAATTTATTACGAGGATCACTCGGTCACCACAGATATGGATGGTAATGAAAGGTTTGCAAATTGTATTTTAATCGTAGCTCCTGTTGTTTCCAATATTATCATAGGTAGCGACTCATTAATTTTTTAATGTTTGATTGTGTATGTGTGTGCTTTTTTTTAAATATTGAATGTTTCGTTTTAAATATGCGATAGTAATCATTCGATACTTATAAATGGGTTAGACTTGATTGCGTTGAAAATTATTATTAATTATAAGTAATTCTAGAAGAAAATCTAATAGTATTTAAGTACAGAGTCATATATTGGGCGGTCACAGGATGAGTATGTGGGTGTCACAGAATCATTTTTATTGTTTGTTATCATTCTTAAAAATTAAATCTAAATACAAAGCATTTATTATTATTTATTATATATTATTGCATTGTTTACTATTTATTACTAAATTATTTACTAGTTATTATTTTGTTATTATATTATTTACTATTTATTATTTTAATCACAATAAAGAACAAGCGGCACTGCGAAACTCTGCGCGTCTCACCGAATGATTCGGACTCACCCTGTGACTGCCCAAGCTATGAGTCTGTGGAACTATACACAGACTGAGTCTGTCGTTTTTCTCTCCGTGAAGTCGTAAAAATTTATAAATCTTGAATAAATTTTTATTTCTACACATATATTTTACTCAACCGTATACGTCAGAAGAAGAGAGAGAGAGAGAGAGAGAACAACCAGTTGTATAGAAAATTCTCATAATGAAATCTCTTTTCATCAGTCGTCAATTTTAAGAATAATTAAAATCAATTTCAATTGTAAATATATATGCATAATTTGATGATGAAAGTTTAGTACATAAAGGAGTAGAAGAACGTTGGCATTAATCGAACGAGCAGGCAAGAATTCAAAAACATGAAAACTCTCCGATATATAATCGGTCGTTATCGACGTGCGCGGATAGCGTAATTAACAAGAATCCAAGAGTCACTTAGTCAGTCAAGCGCACGCGAACCTGCTCTCTCACTCTCTCGCTTTCCTTCTTTCTGTCTCATTCGCGATTAGCATTTCATTCGAAAACAAGATCGGATTATTCAAATGATTAAGAAGAAGGGGGAGGATTAATGATATTGAGTATGTATATATATATATGCCTGTGAATGTACCTATATAGGTATATATGTATTCAAAGGGACATTAGAGCCGCGCTTTTGACTGAGCGAGCTGTGTCTCCAACGCGACGTACGGTTACTCTCCGCTTAATGAGTATTATATACGCTTCGTAGATATCGCAACTCGGATGGGATTTTGTAATGCACCTTTAGATGTCAATGCTTATCGGGATCGAGCTTGTGTTTATTCCTTATACCCTTAATACCGACCAACTAATTTATCCACTCGCACTTTTTTAATCCGCCGGGCTTTATATATACATATATATTTATGTATGGTGTGTATATATATATACACGTATATATCCATATGCATCTTGCGAATTTGATTGAAACCATGTGTGTGTGTGTGTGTGTGTATACATAGATCTGTGGTTGCAACTTTGATAATGCCCGGTGAAACTTGCAGTTAATCAAACTAAGATATATATTAAGTAAATATTAGTGCACGCACTAGATTGCTATTTTATGGTTTTAATTGAATTGGAAAAAGGAGGTAGCTTTCACTTTCAATGTCATTAATGCGTTTATAAATTAATACTGTTTTTCGAAATATAACTTTATTAGAGAAAGTTGTACTGAATAATAACTTGGAGTAAACAAAATTTTCAGCTAAAATTAGATTTTAAAAATTTGCAATAAATTAAGTGATTTTTTTATTTGCCCGTTACTACAAGATTTGAGCAATCCGCCCTGTGACCCAGGAAATAATTACCCGACAAGAAGCTCATCATCAACCGCACCTGGGAACTATTAATAACGACCCTCTAAGCGACCAGACGTAAAAACCACCGCGTCATACTAGTTTTGCGAGGATATGATAATAATATCATATTTACATAGGTTAATTCTTCGATAAAAATTTGTTTTATCGTAAATATAGTAAAATAATTTTTAACGCTTGAATATATGTTGTTTCGGTCTAATATATATTTTATCTTGTTTCTTCGAATTAAAAAACTAATTAAGTTTTAAAATTAGTTAAAGACAAAAATTAGAAAGTGAAAAGAGCGAGACGTGTTACTGATGATGCATTACATTTTCGCGCCTTTGCAACTTCGTAGGAAATGCTGCGCTGCACGCGAGTGAGAGGAGGTTGCGCATTAGGTTCGAAAATCTTCTCCTATACCTGCTGTGCGCAAATTGGAGTCCTGGATTCGACGCAATCACGAAGCTGCAAAAGGGACCGCAAAAGAGATCTTTTCTGTTGTCCACTGCACCTATATACGTTTTTTTTGCGTACAACGTAAAGAAGTAGAGAAGGTGAATTTTCGGACGAGCTATCAATTTATTTTAAGCTTGTAACAAAAAACAATTTTTTTTAGATATAACTTAAAACTCGTCATATATTGATTATATTATACATTAGTATTATACATGTTATACAATAATGACATCGTGCATTTGCACTGGTAAAGAAATTTTTCAATCAACGTTAATATGCTCGTGTTAAGTTAAAGAATCTTAGTTTCTAGTATATAAATATAAAAGAACGTAGATAAACGTGCATAATAAAACTAAATATATATTCCCTCCATTCAAAGTCACATGTACATAAATTTTAATTACAGAAAGAGAGCGATATACGTTCCAATCTACCGATAAAAACACAATTAAAAAGTTAAAATACATGCGAATGTGTATATGATAAAGTAGGTCGACAACATCGTTTCAGAGCAATCGTCATAATGTTGACACTTATTTATCATGTATAATTACCAGTAACGTCGATATACTAGCATACGCATTAAATATACATATTACAACGAGGAACCGAATATTATACGTTTTCCTTACGAAACTCGTACTTTTTTTTCAATTGACAAAAAAGAAAGAAAGAAGCAAATATACATACAGCATTACAATATATAATTATAAAAGGAAAAATCGAAGGACGAATGTATACATATCAGCGGTACGTTTAAAACGGCGCGTATATAATAAAGAGGACCGTTAAAATACAAGTTCATCTCCATAATAATAATCGAAAGAGAACACATCGCGAAACACAAGGAGAGCAAAGCTCAAAAAAAAAAGATGTTTCTCTTTTAAAAATTACACAACTCTCTCTTTCTTTTGGAGTGTATAGTATACTCGTAAATAATATACAGTTACACATTTGGGGGTCTTTATCTCTTAAGAACTGGATGACCCAATGCCACGTGTCATTTCGGAGCTTTTATTGTTATCGATTCGAAGAAAAAGTGCATTCCGTGATATTTGACACGAGCACACATACACACGTATAATACACGTTCACGAGAGCAGACTCCCTCGCCCTCGTATTTCAGAGGAGAGGCAAAAGAAGAGTGCGAGAGAGTTTACGATCGGCCTTGCGGGTGTATACGAGCCCGAAAAATCGAGACGCGCCCAGGGAGGTTGTTAAACACAGTTGTTAAGCGGTGGCCTTCGACGAGCGAATTCGCGAGCTAACTTTTACCCTAAGGATATATATTGCGAAGCGAGCCGTGCACGCGCGCAGCTACTTTGCCCCCGCGGGTTCACCTCAATTGTGATCTATATATATACCTACAGTTGTTCACCTTTTTTTTTTACAGCGAGGCATCGGTTGGAAAATCGCAAGGGAGATAAGTTGTTTTTAGTCATTTGTTGTTTTTGACGATTATGCAATTCAATCGTTATTGTGTTCGGTTGTACGTCTTATTGCGCGAATATACGACATTATCTCACGGCAAACCCTACTGCAAATAAAATTTAGAATAGCAAGATTTTTAGTTTTATTGTAAGTAAAGTTTTTACAATTCTTTCAAAAATACTATTTCACTTAATTTAAATTATTTATCTGATTCAGTGAAATATCATACATTTCTATATCCATAATTTATATATACCAATTTGAAGGTTGTGCCATTCGTATAATAAGACAACGAACAATATTGGAGCATAAAACAAACCAAAGTGACTACCCTTCGAAAGTAACGAAACAAAGCAAAAGAAGAAAAGTCAAACTCCCGAGGGCTGCTATAAAAGCCACTTCGTCTTGCGCGTACCGCCCTCAGCAAAAACCGATGCGCGCGCGCCCTTTTGAATTTTCGCGGGCCACCTGACCGCGCGCTCGGGGGCTGTAATCATGCGCACGCGAAAAGTCTCTCTACTTTTTTTTACTCTTGGCGCGTGTTGTTGTGTCGATCACGGTGATGGCGAAGGAGTTCGTTGCACGAGCCGAGGGTGAAGGAAATACGATCAAATAAAATATATTTTCTTTTTCGTGCCTCAAATTATTAAGTTTTTATGTCGATTGTTTAAAGAAGAGAAGGTAAGGTTTCTTATCAGTAAATTGAAGTATTTAAATATATATACATGAATGTATATTATTTTCTTAAACTTTAAATATTGAAACAATATGGAACATTGATTTTATTGTAAATTTCCCCAATCGATATAAATGCAACCAAGCATTAAATAAGTGAATATTTGTGCTAAGTGGAAAAAGTACATATAGAATATATTTTTTACATTCTGTTACTTTAAGCTTTGTTACAATCAGTTAACTAACGTCTTACACAAAGACACGTAGGTATACATACATACCTACAAATGAATGTTTGAGAACCATTATACAGTCACCATTTCATTAAATTAATTAGACTAAAATTTAATGAACTCTAAACTATAAATCAATAGATTTTAATTTCAAATATACCGTATACTAAATTATAAATTATATTGTTTACTCATATATACACGTAGTTCTTGCCTTGGCACGTGCAATACTTTTATCTCGTGAATCTGAAATTAAAAGTTGATCGATCCAAGTAACTTACGCGTGCGTAAATATGCAATCAATTTCCAGAAACATGAATTAACACTTTTGAGCCGAATATTATCGATATACTTAACAAATCAAATTGTTATCGATTGATTGATGAACGAACATTTTAGTTTTGCTTTTGAGCTTTGAGGTATAACTTATTTAAAATTCACAATTTAATGAAAATATAAAAACTCTGGAGCTAATTTCATAGACTAGACGATCCTTAGAATTGAAAAGAGTTCTCTACGTGTATCAATGATAATTTAAATAATATTAAGTAAGTATATGCTAATCATATTATAGAGTTTGCTCCAAGCTGCGTCTCGGATGTTGCACCTAAGGCATTAGAATAAATTTGAATCGCCGTTGCTCTGCGTTCGAAATTTTACAACGATTGTGAAATATACTCAAATTTTGTCCAATCATTAAATATTATAATTTTGGAGATTAGCTATTTCTTATTCAAACTATTATTTCGCGTGTCCAGATACAAATAACAAAAATTACATATAAATGACAGAATCCTTTTTTTATACTCTTCAGGGGATCGCTTATTCTATATACGTATTGTTTATTTATTTATTTATATAATCTTTCACTAATAGATTCATACTTATCATATAACTTTATATTGAATTATTATAAATAATGCAATTTCGTTGTAAGTTTTAATTAATAATTTTAATCCTATTTTTAATCATCTTTATATTGCTTTTAATTTAATTATTGTTTATCGCATTCGGTCGAGTCGGCAAATTTAAATAAGAATAATAAAATCAGACATCCACAAGATGGTCCGAATTCGTCCAATCATCTATAAAGCAAAACAGACAACCAATCGTACTAAAATCACACAGTGTAGAACCGAATCGCCAAAAGGAAACCTAATTTGCCTAGCGTCCACTCCCATCGACCATAAAAAAAATCGATATCTCGAGATGCAAATCTACAAATTGCAAATCGTCAGTCCGGAAGAGTGTGTATACATCCAGTATATAATTGCTTCTCAATTTTTGGCGAATTCGAGGTGTACCAAAAACTCTTTGCCTAAGGCGCCGCAAGAAAACGTCGCGCGCGACTTGCGTGACTAAAAAAAAATTTCTTTTTATGCGAGCATGTGCAATCTGCAAATGGCATATGGCTATGCACTCGAGGCAAATTATGCAACGGACCATATATATATATACATATATACGAAACTCTTTTTCGGCTAGGCGCCTTCCTTTCAAATCTAGAAAATCGCTTGTTATTATCTTCGGCGCGTCGATTTATTTTTCGCCTACGGTCTGTTGAGCTTCTGACTTTGCCATTTGTATATACATAGGTGTACGTCTTCTATTGTTTCTTTTTTTCTTTTATTGCTTTCAAAGAGGGAACTTTTTTTTTAGTATACCTGCACTCTTATTGTTGGCTCGCTCATTTGAGGGATTTAATTTTTATTTGTTAAGCGAAATAAAGATCACGCCCTTTAATTATTGGTTTGGAGGTTAATAATTAAATGTTTGAATTAATATTATTTCTTATTTATTTAGATAAAGATTGACGTAATTATGATTCGCGCAAAATTGTATATACGTATGGAACAAATAAAATAATACGTTGGATATTATATCACCCGGACAATTATTATTATCAATAAAATCGAGATAATGAAATTATAAGATGTTTCGCGCGACTTTGAACTTGTTTCTACAGTTTAAAAACTATAAGCTGGAATTAATACAATGATTACACAACGTAGAAAATCCCGGAACAATCTACAACACCTGTTATGTTTTGATTTGTGACGAAACTTTGAATAATAATGTTGAAACGCGTATCTAAAATTTATCTCTGTACTTATCGTAATTCAATGGTTGACAGGAGAATGGTAAACAATGCAAATTTTGTACTGTCTGGGTAAAGTCTACCAATAGTACATCGTTTACTTTGTTATGTTTTATAAAAAAACAAGGAAATTATATGTACTGGAAAATTTTAAAATACACTATAATCTTTAACAAGAATTATGCGCGCGTGTGTTTATTGTAATAACTATATAACAACAATTTTAAATGTTACATTTAAAATGACTTAACGACCATCATTATTACCAAGATGTTCGACATAATAGAAACAACGATTATTAATCAATGTTAATTCAGAAACATCTCGAACTAATATATATATAAATAATCTATCCTTTTCCCAAGTTTGTCAAACTGGTGATAATCTTTGTGAAAATGATGAACATCTTAAAGAGGTACAATCTTGGTGGTAAATCTGGCAGTTATGTTTGACGGAAATAAAAGCATCGTATCTGACATCTATACGTTCGCGACACCGAGCCAGATCGAATATATAAGTTTCGAGTCTGGGAGTCTCCGACGATGCATCTTCGATCACATCGTTTGACAAACCCACGCATATATGCGTACGCGATATATATGTATATGTGTGTATAAAGTGGACACGCACCTGTGGCCTTGGGCTAATTAATGCGTGAAAGCCACGTAGCCGTAAAATCGTAAATGTGATGCCGACCGATTGAGATTTTGTATCAGCCGCGGTGAAGCAACTAAATGATTTGATGCACGAACAACTTTACTGATATTTGGTACTTTGGATGTATATTGAGTATAAAGAAAAAAAAAACTATGTATTCCATAAAATTAAAATTGATCTTCCTTTTCAAATTGTTTCGCTTCAATTATTTACCTAGCAAATAAATTTGTTATATATATATGTATATATATAGATTTCGCATGGTAGTTAATATAAAATGTGTAATATATAAAAAATCATTAATTTGTTTAATTAAATTTTTAATATGCTTTATTGTAAAAAATTTATGTTACTTTCACCATACTAATTTATTACTTAGAAAAAGGTTCTCGTTAAAATGACAATGTTATTGAGTTATCAAGAAACTGTAAAAGTGACAAATTTAGAGGAAAGTGTACCAGACATATAGTAAATATTAATTAAAAACTGGTAACTTTTACGATTTAGTCTAGACTCTTTCGATTACTCAATAATATTGTAATTTTTACTAGAACCTTGTTTCCTGCGTATGTGTACAATAATTAAAAAAACAGTAAATGAAAAGATGATAATTTGTCGCGTTAATTAGAAAATTTAATTAAAACGGTCGAAAAGATGGGATAAAAAGAGAGGAGGCAGGATAGATACGTTGTGGAGCGAGTCCCTCCCTCAAAAGTGGGCGGAATATTCAGATGCCGGTGCATACTGACAAAGTGGATGTCCCGTGCGTATATACGTATAGATGGTATCGGGATGACACACTGCTCGAGCACCTGATACCGGATCGTATATGTATAGCGTACGCTTCTACGGTGAGTTATTCGCCTCGCGCGCTTATTTTAGAACCCGCCGAGTTATTCGGAGTTATTCGGACGATGAAAGCGAGAGAGCCGCTTGATTTCGTGCGGGCTCGCGTCTTAACGACCTCGCGTACATTTCCAACGAGCTTATCGGCGTTTTATGGGAATTATTACGAGGATCTCCTCGCTCCTTCATGAATCACCGGAATTGTTTCTATACCAAGACGACATTATTTTTAACTCCGTTTATACCTTTTTTATTTATTTTTATTTTTGAAAACTAGGACTATGAGAATCGGTATACACGTTACGCACCTTATCTATCTTTTTTTCCGCTACTAAAAACCGCGTGTAACCCAACTATCTGAAGCACGTGAATATATTTTAAATACATCGAACTCGTCCATAAAAATGTAGTTGATTTTTGAGTGATCGCACAATCAATAATTAAGTCCGATGTGCGTATATAAACTCATACCCCTCAATTTATAACGCTTGGTCGTCATCGTCATCGTCGTCGACAAAACAGGTGACCGTAAAAACGAGAGACCGAGAGAGAGAGAGACATGCACACGCGCATCCCAAAGCAATTACCTCCTTCTACGCCACTTGTCGTCCTCCCCGTATATTGCACTCGATTATACGGCTGCGGTTAAACGGGCTGATCGAGACTCGAGATAAGCTAATGCTTATCGGACGAGCGCGCCCGTTTCGGTGTGGGTTCAGGTGAGCTGCACCTTTCGAACTTGCCGATCACGATCGCAAACTCGATCTATATACATATATACCTTATTTTACAGCGAAAGAGAGGGAGGTGACTTTGACTGTTCACAAAATGTACCGATGACTTTTATGTCCCTTCTACGTACTTTATTCGTCAATTTTTATATTGTAAATTTACCATCAGAGAATCTAATACTTCGATAATACTAGCTTTGATTGTTTACTATTTAGAAATTCATGGTCTTTATATTTTCGCATGAAAACCTAAGTGTTCTTAATTGTTAAGAATCATTATTTCATTGTATTATAGTCGTCGATTCTTTTTGTCTTACATATTTCTTACTTTCAATGTATGAAGTTTATATAAGAATTAAAAACACATGTATTATAAAAACATTACAAAAGTTATTAAAATTGTATACATAAATTGTAATATCATGTAACGATTATCCCGATAACATAAAACATGTTGTTACTCTAAGAAATTGCAGTATTACATTCGAACAATTGATTGAATAGACATAACTACGGTAAATAGCTTGTATGTACCCTTTTAAGCAAATTTAGAGTCAGACTTAATGCTAGCTACCTTGTAAGCACATACAACGAGAGCCGACGACGACGACGACGACGACGACGACGACGACGACGATTGAACCTCATTGTTCGACAGGTTACCTCGTTTTCTCTCGACGATTGATCGATTTATACCGATCTCAATCCACCAATAGAAAGACATAAGATACACTCGAGAGATAACGATCGAGTCGCCGAGTGAGAAATCGATCCAAGGCACACCGGTAGTCATTTCCGATCGAAGATCCGATCTGTCCGTGTCTCTACATTGCCGTTCGCATTAGAGAGATCGCGAATGAGCTGTTGCGAAAGGGTTATTTCGAGATCGTATAAGCTTGTCGGTGAGGGAGCTTGACAACGTGTAAGGATACCGTGTTACCTTTACCCATAATTTATGCGTATGTCGCATTTTCAATTAGCGCGAGTTTTCTTTACTCTCAGCAATGAAAATTATACCGCTCTTTTTTTCGTATCTCTCTCTCTCTCTCTCTCTTCCCTCAATATGTATAATATATACTCCGGTTAAGTTAATTACATTTTGATAAAAAATTTTTCAAGATTTATAGCACTTTTCAATATTTTTTTTTTCTTGCGTACACGTTTCTTTATTTCCTGCGAACGATATATATGTACGTGTAACCCTGGGATTTTTTTAGATCGATAATGATTTTTCAAAATTAATTAGAGAAAGAAAACGATCGATCAAGTTGCCAGATTGTTTTCGAGTGCAAATTGCCAAACTCCGAGAGGGGGAGAGGGAGAGAGAGAGAGAGAGAGAGAGAGAGAGGGAAGGTACAATTACCGTTACGGTAATTATCAATTGAAGATTGGTAATCTTGGTAATATTGCGATTTTACTCGATGATAATACACGCCGAGTGCACTCGATCATTCTTTCGCCCACTCTTCCTCCACCTTTCCAATAATCGCACGTACCGATTTCTTTAGCTTTTTTTTTATCCTCCTTCTTTTATTATATTCTTCTTCCTTTACTTCCAATCTATATCGATTTAAACTTCGTAATATACTTCAAGATTAATAACTTTTTTTATTTCTTACTAGGTACTCTGCGTTTATTAGTTTTTTTTTGTAATAATTGTTATACTATCTTTGCATAAGATACGAGATGAGTAGAAAAAAATTTATTTCGATTAGATAGTTTTGATTAATTCTATAATTTATGATTAATTAATAATTATTGATTTTAAATTATTCTTATTGTAAAAATGGTAACTGTAATTAGGAATTTCTGTAAAAAGAAAAATTAATTGATGGTTCAAAATGTTTTTCTTTTTAAATAAATTTAAATTATTTTTTTACTTTTATAATATTAGTAATTATAGTAAACAATTCTTTATAATAGTATTATGTATCTTCTTTAACGTAATGGAATCATTACGTTTCTAGTTATATTATTAATATATTTTCTGTTGTTTTTCCATTACTAATTACACAGTGTTACTCGTTAATTATCAATTATTTGTATTGTTTAATACCATATATTATCATCGATATATCTTCATGAACTTTATGCATGTATTATACGTATTTTTATTATGTTTGATCTATTTATAATGTTATTCATGTATTTAGATAATACGTTAAAATTTACCTGTGTATATACTTATCATGAGTATCCTACAATCTTATCTCGTTGCTTCTTATACAATTGTATATTTCATATAATTTCATTAATAACATCTTCTTTCTTATTGTAACCATGTTTATTGAACCGAGATATATCCCTACACCATCGAGATCAACAAAATATTTATGGATTTTCTAAAAAAAAAAGGGGAAAATAAATAAAATATTTAACAAGAATGATAAATGACACAAGTATTTCATAGAGTGTTGCGCAAATCCACCCACGCAGACGCGAATATTCGTAGAATATCTTTCTCCCTCTCTGTCGGTACATTATATTGCGAAACGCACCGTGGAAAATGCTCCGTCCCGTTTCTTCAACGTAGATAAATGCCGTGCACGTACGAGCAAAAGAGAGAGAGAGAGAGAGAAAAGGTTATATACAAAGTTACGGTATACGTATGTGGACTCGGTTGGTGGTAGACCTCGCCAAGGCGAGGGAGCTCCTTTACCTCCCACATTGCGTGTATGTACCTTTCTTTCTCTTTCTCTACGCGGATGATGGATAACCAAGGTCAGACGTTGACTTTTTCGAATTTTCCTCTTCAAGCCTTCAGGGACGAACCTATGGGGTGCGTTACTCGTGCGCGAGTGTTCGCGAGTGCCTCCCCCCCCTCCCCTTACCCTCTCCCTTTTCTTCCAATTTTATTTGCAGGAATAAATCATCTCGATGATATAGTCGGAAATCGATTAGTACCGAGGGTTGATAAAAATTATTCGATTTTCTTTCCTTTCTTTTTGAGCAATATATTGAAAATTATATTGGATTTTGATTGTTTTGTTTTCGGGACAGGTAGATATATATATATATATAATGATGATATAGGTGTGCCGGTTAATTTCTCATATTTACAATATGTTTTTCTTTTAAATTTTCTTTATTTCGTGCCTGCAGTGCATGTTACGTAGTATACTCCTTTCATATTGGATTTATTATAATTGATTATTCATCGCGTAAACATTGCAGAGGGCACATATTTTGTTCGGTAAACCATTAATGTATGTAAATCCCTTAAATTCCAAGAGATTAAAATGTACAAAACAATAGTTAGAATAAGTAATAAAACATATTTCCCTTTGCAATGAAAATATAAATAACAATTACGAAAAATTAAATTGAATAAATAATTATATTAGTGCACACGAAAGAACGGGCCTTTAAATAAGAAATCCGTCACTGCGTTGGGAGGTATAGATATATATATATATATATATGTATACATATCTTCACTGTACCAAGTACACTCACCTGTGCTTTTGAATTTTTAAGGTGACGGCGAATTGTTTGGCGTTATGGAAATATAACGTTGACAAGATTAGAACATGTTTTCTGTTATTGTTCCTAAGAGAGACCGAGATTGTGTAATGGATAAACGCTCGGTATGTCTATATGTAGACTCGTCGGAGTTTACGATCTATAAGCGTAAGGATTTATCGGAGTACGGATCGAATGGAATATATCATGTGCCTACTATGGAAGCTCGGACGTTATGCTTCACCGTTGATTCTATGCTATTCAATATACTTAATGATGAAGGATAATAGCCTTGGACTGCGGGGGAGCAACTTTGATGAGTTTATACACCGTTTCTTCGACTTACGACTTGAATTTGTAACGTGCCCTTTACGTTTCTCGAGGTTAAATGGGTTTTCACTGCTAAATGTATATGTGTGTATAATTTATTTAAAGTGGTACACGTGCGTTAATGAGTGTTTTAAAGAGATGTGAGACTAAAAAATTGGAATGCTTATATTTATTTTTTTAAAAACAATGGATTGATTTTTACAAATAATCTCTCTAACGCTCTACTACTTGCTTTGAGTAGTACGTATGATTTTTTTTCAACACTAGAAGCCATCTTACGCGCAAGCGCGCACCTTTCATTTATGTTTAGCTTCTTTATATTTTTAATGTTTTAATTTTAAAGCAGGTTACGTACTTTTTCTAAGCATACATTTTAAAAACTTTTGTTTTGCCCGTTTCCATAGATACATGCAATTACGTCATTTTCAATCGACCAATCATATCACGTTTTAAGAGGCTTCACATCATTTTTTTAAAGGAGGATTTTTTATCACTAATGATCGAGATTTTCGTGCAATCACAAGGTTATTAATATTTAATTGAATTGATCAAATTAATTATTTTCAAAAAATCTCTCAGTCAGCTTCTTTTATATTACTTAAGAGTCACGTATGAATTTTTCCTGATATTCAGTTCGATAATTGCAAAAAGTTTTTGTGTTTTTAAAAGTAGATCCCTGTAATTTGGCTATCGTATCTCCTTAACGGGATGTCGGACCAAAGTTACAGGGATTTACAGCTTTAAACATAAGAATTATCTTGAAAATATTGAATTAAAAATCCGAAAATATTTATATCAGAGGTTTAAAACAAAAGTGAGGGCATGACGTTTTGATTTTTTAAGAAAAAATAATTTTTTTAATAATAATTGAATAAACAATTTTCAGTCGGTAATTATTGATAATAAAAGACATGAATTTTCAACGCAAAAATCAGAAATAAATTATAAATTGAAAAATCTGAAAAAATTTAGTATATTGTTTAAAACATGCCTAAGGGCTTGGCGTTCAGGATTGTTTCAAAAATTTATTCTTTTCTTTATTAAAAAATATTAAAAATGGCTATTTCGTACAAGTGAATCCGTGAAAGACTGATGAAAAGTTGAACTGTACTAAGGTATGTTGTATATAGTAACTATATATTATATAATTTGCAACAGCAACATCGTATCAGTCCTTATCATCATACTTAACACTTAAAAAATTTCGTCGTTTCTTTGAAATCGTTTGATCGAACCCTGTAAACTCTTTCATCAATATCAATCTCCGACTTGTGAGCTATATACAGACAAAAAATACAGACACACACTAGTGAAATTCTCTCACCGCGTATTTAACGGTTCCAGATCGATTTATCGTACCGCCGGCAAATTGAAAAAGCTTACCGCGCGCGGAAACGTAATGGAAATTAATAATGCATATACATACACGAGTGGATACGATTCGAGAAGTTTTAAATCTGTCGATCGCACCGCCCTCTCTTACTCTTAATGAATTCTATTATTTCAGTCACGAGTGCGGTAAACGTGTATAATTCGACTCGTGTAACTCTCACGCGAACGCCAATTAAAACGGAGACACGAGATTTTGTTTTGAGATGCTCCGCGTCGACATCGATAAATCAGTTTTCTTATGCGCTTTTGTTAATGAAGTATCATTCAGGAGATTTTTTAACATCGGGTATGGTCAATCGTTTCGTACGAAATTAAATGCGCGAACGGGAGGAGTCCATTTGAATTTAATGCTATTGATTCAGTATCCATTGTTTGTACATCTCACGTTTTACATAAAGTTATTTACACTAATATTAAACTTATAATCATCGAAATATATTTTTTTTAAATTGCATAAAAATACGCGAAAAAATAAGGTAATTTAATTAAAAAGAAAAATTGTGCACGTTATTAAGTGTCGGCAATAATTTAAAATGTATATATTCACGTCTTACGAAGATGATAATTGATAGTGTCATACGAACCTTTCTTCCATAAGGAAGATTTATATACGCATTGAGAAAGTTGTAGTTCTAATTATTGAGCTAATTATATACGAATTAAAAGAACGATTAATCGGTCGACTGATGGAATGATTGTGATTGGATTTTTTTATCTGAGTAATTTTCCAACTGACCAAATTAAATTATAATCTTTCGTCGATTCGCAACGATACAATACAATTATAATCCGAAATTAATTTTAATAAAATGTATCTCACCCACGCTGTAATCGACAAATATATAGTTGATTTTATTTTACTACCGAATAAACTACTTTCTTACAGGTTGTCGATAAATATACAGCCGAGTTGTTAAATAAAAGATCGAACCAATTTAATTTAACGACGTGCACCGTATAGTCAACTACACAACGACAGTAATTAATACAAACACAAAGTGTATCAAAAAAAAAGAGGACAATTTTAAAGTGGCAAAGTGAAAAAATAACGAAAGTATGTCCTTAAATCTTGTTTCGAGTTCGTTATCTTATACTCAAGACCTATAAACCTGTAAATATATGCTGAAAACAAATGTTCCTTACGATGAAAGGACAATTCGAATCATAAATTTGACGATATTTTGGAGACTTTGAAAACGAAAGTCGTTACATTTAATTGAAATGATATTTCATGGTGTATGTGTATATATGTGCGTGTGTAGTATAATCGTTTTGGTGTGGCGAAAAGTTACGAGAACGTTATTTGAAATTTGCATTTGCTGCGAAAGAAATTAATTAACACAAAACTTAATCCTTGTATGTTTGATATACTGATTTAAATTAATGCTTTATCTTATACATATTGAGGATTGAAAACTTTCATCGTCGTAACTGTTTTTTGTTTCGTTAAATTTTCTTATTTAAACTAACTACTTATACTTGTGAATAAGTTTTAATTAAATTTATTATGTCATTGTAAAAGTTACATTTTGTTTGTCACATTTGTATTACACGAGAATAAAAATTAAAATTAGAGATTCTTAATTATCTAGTATTAAAATTTTGGTTAATTGTAGAAAATTTGGAAACTTATAAAATATGATTGAGGTTGTTAACAAGAAGTTTAACAAATCCTCTATTTAAAATCCTTTACTTGTCTTTAGAGTGATTCTTTTTTTTGTAAGCTTTGGTACATTTTTCACAATACCATGTTCCTTTCGGTGTTGTTGAAAGTCCGACGCATGAAAAATGGAACCATTCGATTGTACACTGTAGCAAATACAAAAAAAAATTTAATAATAATTCTATCATTTTTTTATTTATATTTCTAGAATATGATAGGAAGGAAGCGTCAGGAATTAAAAAGAAATATATGTTACAAGAGCTAAAAAGCATACCAACCTCTTGATCATCACAAGCAACCATATCACCATAAGATACTTGACGACAGAAGCAATAAACTGGTTCATTTGGATCAACAGGCATGTCGAACATATCATCAGGTAAAACATTCTTTTTCCCTTTGTCATTTGTTTTTACTTCTGGAGATTTAGATTTTGACTTTCTTCGCTGTTTCTTCAATGTTTTTTTAATACGATCTTCGTCGCTACTTCGATTGCCTTTCTTTCTTTTCTCCGATTCTTTTTGACTATTGCTACTAGAGCTACTTTTATTTCCATCGTGTTTACTACTGCTGCTACTGCTACTACCACTACGACTACTTTTATGTTTTTCTTCTTTCTTCTTCTGTGTAATAAAGTAAGATTCATATTAATGAATACGCACATAAATAGATTAAATAAAAAAGGAGAATTATAGATACTTTATCTTTTTTATCCTTGTGCATTGTTTTTTCTGAAGATTTTTTAACTTCCTTATGATGATCCTCTGCTTCGGCTATTTTAGCTGCTCTTTCGTTAATTTCTTCTTCAAATTTCGCCAAGTACATGTCGAGACGTTTAATATTTTTGTCTACCAAATCATACGCCTCGTAGGACAATTTGATTTTATTGTCAACGTAACGATGAGATTTCGCATACAAACTATTAATGTAACTTATACGTTCTTTTTTCTTCTCTTCGGATGGCAAATTATTTTTCAAGTATTCGTCGGATAGCCTATCGGTGTGTTTCATAATCATTTTAACTTTCACATCGAAATCACGTATTTTTATGAGATTCTTTTGAATTTCATTTGGTAGGTATCCTAAACCTGAATTAACAAAATTTCAATTTAATTTATAAATAATATTCTTATTCCACGACTTTGCATTATCCTAAAATGTGTATAATTTGTAATTAATTATATTTGTCAACTCACTGCCGATATATTTATCTAAATCAGATGACATGTTTTAAAATTTTAAAAACACTTGATTACTTGTGTACTATATAAACTTCACTTACATACTGTCGATATATGGTTTCTACGTTAAAGCGAATTGAGAAATTGTTGTCAAAACTAAACGTTTACAGCTGTTTCAGTCAAAATGAAAACAAACTTTAATATAGTTCTAACGTGTTGAGTACTATTAACCAATACATGTCGATATGTAAATATTAATTACATTTGATAATTTTATATTTATTTGTATGAAATTAAGATCAACGATTCAAAATAAATTTATTTCGTATCACCGTAAGTTGCATAATTCGTAATTGTCGTACCTATACCTGTAAAAAATCATTTTCAACCATTTTCGTATTACAATCATTATACATCAATCATTATTGCACGCTTAATTTACAGGCAATCTACGACTTTCAAGTCAAACCGTACTTCCAAGCAGAATGTGAAAAAATTTTCGAACGCGATTTTCATTTTAAATATCAGCGCAAAAATCGAAATTGTAGTTGTGTATATACACCAGAGGAGATTTTCTAATGACACAGGCCGCCAGTGTAACCTCTTGCGCAACTCGAGCGAACGGCAACGCCCACGCGATGACCGGCAAAAATGCAAATCTCGACTGCAAAGCAATCGTGACGCTATTGCTTTAATTGCCGGTGGATTTATTCGGCTCGTAAAAAAGTTCGAAGCTCTAACCGGCTTGTATCAAGTGCATGTAACTATTCGCTCTGTTTATTCTGCTCATTTTTATTAATCTCTACGTACCTCGATATTTATATATTGCATTAAAAATATAAATTGAACAGTACAATTTTCGATAAATCAATCTTTCTAATTTAAATTAATTTTTATTTAATAATGATGGATGCAGGATCAAGGTGAAGAAAATAAATCAATTATAAAAATCAATGTATTGGTAATTATTACAGTAAATTACAATTAAATATTTTATACTATATTATAATATTTTATAAATTAACACTATTAACTTTAATTGCATTGTCAGTATTGAGTATAGTCGTTAGAAGAAAAATAATTACATGTAATTAAATTAACACATTTCATAAATTAAAATATAAATCATGATATGTCAAATTAGCTATGTTATTCAAAAGTAATATGAAATTGTCTTAATTTAATTATAAACAATAAATTTATCTTCTCGAGTTATAATAAATTATAAGTATATATAGATATAACTATGTACAATCGATTACAAATGCTATTTATAATACGATGTATACTTAAATATTAATCCAAAACTTTTTCGGACTTTTGTAAAATATTCAATGACTTTAATCCAGTAATATAGATTGTCTTTATACGATTAAATTATTCTGACCTTTAATAATTAAAAGATACTATTGGATGTATTGGATGAAATGTCCGCATTTTCAACAGATGATGTTATAAATATTCAAACTTACAAACTTTTTACAATAATAAATTATACAATTCCTACATATCTATAAATGTCTGTTTAAAATAATTTAAGAGTATTTTAAGTCGTGCTAGAATTTGTTTTTCTTCTTTTCAATACTGCGTTGATGAATTGTCGTCATTCGATATGTATTCGTCAATTAACTGTAAATAACTAACGTTTGATTATAGGGTTCATCATCAATATCACAGTGCAACTTCTTCTTCACTTTTTCAATAATATTTTTAACTTCCGCTTTTGCATCTTCATCAACGTCTAAAATAACAAATAAATTATATATGTAAAAAAATCGTTAACGTTGCGTTAAGAACTTTCAAATTTTTTTTCTTTACTATACTTACTGCAAAAAGGTCTCGATCTTCCAGTTATAGTTAAAAACGTCCCGTTATAATTATATTTTTCAGCATTGATGCCCATTTCAATACACTTTTCACTATTGCATTTTGTTCTAAAGATTGTGTCAACGTTACTGTAAGTCATATCCCATTGGTGCGCCCAAAATGTACAACCATCTTTTACATCTGACATTATGGAGTCGATAAAATACAAGTATGATCTACCATGACTACATATCGTTTCGGTGATTTCTGTAATTAAATTTAAATTTAACATTAATTTTTTATGTTTATACATGTATGTACAATGTGCATAATCAATTTCTCTTTATGATGGGTAAACATGATTTATATATAAGTAAAAATATCAATTATACAATAATGAATCAGAGAAATTTTAAATTAGTTCAAAGTAATAAAACTAGTGAAGTGTAAATATGTAGAATGGGCGAATACATACTTTTAATAGGCATTGGCAATAATTTCCATATAACAGAGCGCGACAAAATGCAGCCTGGTTGGATTCTTCCACCGTTAGGGTAAAAGTCTACGTGTCCTGCGTAATAAAAAAAATTATATATTTATAAAATTGAATATATTATAGATATTATTTTTTAATAACTTTTAAACGTTGTTTACGTAAAAAACAAGTGATAAAAGTACCTAAAGGATTTGGAATTCCAAGTCCAAGTCGAGATAGAACTCTACCGTTGGTGTGAATGATGTCGACAAATGGAGCGTCAGTTTCATCAAGACGTAACGACGAATCCGAATTTTTGAAACATGGATGTGCTGGATCAAGACCAGTAATACGTTGTACCGGCCATTTACTTTCACGTTTTCTTATTTGCAGGGCAGCGTAGCCACATATGTGCGCCCCTAAACTATGTCCAATAAAATGAAGTG
This sequence comes from Theocolax elegans, assembly GCA_026168455.1. NCBI lineage: Eukaryota > Metazoa > Arthropoda > Insecta > Hymenoptera > Cerocephalidae > Theocolax > Theocolax elegans. The sequence goes on along the minus strand of CM047425.1, from coordinate 13,175,201 downwards.
GACCAAATGCGTTTTCGTTGACATCGTTTGATTGCAACGATGCATCGACTATCTGACCAAACAACCTGTTAATTTATTTAATATATTTTTTAGCACAAAATATATTTCATTTGAATATTTTGAATTATGTTATGCGTTATTTACGTTGCAATTTGATCTCCTACAGTCCTCGTGTTCACTGCAGCTTTGTAATAATTCCACGTGTTGCTACCCGCACTCCAATCAACGACAACGATATTAACGTCATCCTGAAAATAGAAAAAAAAAAATACATATAGTGAACTACAATTGTACGATAAGATTGTTGAAAAGGAAATGAAATTAACAATCACGAGACATACCCATTTGAGAAACGCCTTGGTCATATCCTCGATCCACTTTTCGTCACCATCCGATAAAAAACCATGAACGATCAATACAGTCCTTTTGGTAATATTAAAATCAACGTGTTCCAGACTAAAGTTATCGCCGTGTTTCAACGTGACTCTATCAGGATTATTTCGCGTGGTCACGTAAAACTTGACATTCAAAGCCTTAGTACCGTTTGCTTCAGATTTTAAAAACCAATCGAGTATCTGTGCGAAAGGTGCTCCAAGACCAAAACAATCTAATACTTTATCCGAACGTAACCTTCTTCGACCATTTAAAGAAACGTTAGACGTTTGACTGTCATCTAAAATAAATAAATCCTCTTGACAAGTTTGATTATCATTACGATCCCTTGACTCAATTAATTCTCGACTTTTTGTTCTTTCTGATAATGCAACACTGCAATAAATTATTGCTATATATACCAAGTACACGATTCGCATTTTTTTTGTATGTATGTTTAGTTTCGTGAGGAATCAGACTTTTATTTGAAAGTACCTCGATGTAAATACTGACAGAGGAAACACGTCGACCGGTTATATATATACACCAATATGCGATGTGTACATACACATTTATCTAATGTTTGTATTTTATACATGAATTTCCAGACTTTAATTACAATATCAATTATTAGTCATTGATATCGCGAATAATTACAATTTGTTGTAGAACTCGTCTCCTCAAAAAAATATATACATAAGTATATATATAGTTAATCGATTTACTTTATTATCTTAATTATTCAAATTTTTCGATTTTCTCAGAAATAGCTCTCAATGCCATTAGACGATTATAATTTGGGCACTCGTATAATTTATTAAATGGAACTTATCTAAGACTTATTTAAAGAACTAATTTGTGATTTTTAAAGAATATTACAATTTTTTGTAGTAAAAATATACTACGCAATCACGTTACTTAAAAGTAATTGAAAAATAAGAATTTTATCGCGCACTATATATTTTCACTGATCGATTTTCGGGGAAACACATATTGCACAAATTCTATATATTTTCTTAATATCGCAATGTGACTTTTATTCCGTTCTTTTGCAGACTGACAGCATTCAATATTTTTATTAACTTATATTAACGTTTGTCGTTTATTTTTGTTTACAATTCTTTACAATCCACGTTATCTATTACAATAAATTGTCATCGCTATTTATTAATATTTTTTTGTTGCGTAATATAGCCTATAGAAACATCTTTTATTAATTAATTTACTATTGTATAAATAACATCGCAGTTACATTATTTACACATGAACTTATATAATTAATAAACAAGTAATTAATTTGTAATTAAGATATCATAAATTGTTTTTTTATAATAATTTTATTTATACGTTACAAGTAATATTACGTAAAATTTCAAATGATGAATTTTCAGAATGTTAAATTATTATCGATTACACATAATATTTAATAATTCATAATTATTACCTTTTTCCTTTCAATTCATTGACTTTTTAATGTACATCCGATACGATAACGTTATGAATTAATTACAATAAATGTGTCGAATTGAAATGTATAATTATTTAATTTTATGATAGAAAAAGTGTAAATTAATTAACATTGTTAATTAAACGTTTAAAGTGCACAATAACAATAAATAATGTCTATAAAATTAAAGAAAAACAAAAAAAATTATAAAATGTAATACTGCATACAAATTGATCGTTAATCGTATATATAAATGTTATTTTGTATATCACTTGTATCTAAGCCCAAATATCCGGAACTTTTCCATAAACTTTTTTACCTCCTCGATTGCGCTACTGTCAACAGCTAGAAAAAGTGAAAAAGTTTTATTATCATTTTATCGTAAAATCAAAAAGTAACAATAATTAACTCACAACAAAATGGTGATGATCGACCAGTTAATGAGAAATACGTGCCACCGTAACTATATTTTTCAGCATTAATACCCATTTCAATACATTTGTCATCATCATCCGAATTATCACATTTTTTCGACAATAAATTTTCGATACCGGTATACGACATGTCCCATTTATGAGCCCAAAATGTACAATTTTTCTCAATCGCCGCTATTACGGATTCGGTTAAATATGAATGAGATCGGCCATGACTACATATCGTCTTCTTAATTTCTGTAGTAAAGATAACAGATGATTAATGTGCGATCAGTTAGTTTGAGGAAAATATTATAAGATTAGATTTATAAGTATATATATATGTGTATATGTATATTCGTACTCTCGATAGGTAAAGGTAAATATTTCCATACGGATGACTTTGCCAAAATACAGCCAGGTTGTACGCTTCCACCGTTTGGATAGAAATCAATGTGACCTAAATTAAAATAATATATTGATATAGTGCAAATAGTTTGTTAAATCAAAATTACCGTAAAATAATTGTTAATTTAATTATTTCCTTTATCGGTGGTTATATATGTTATACGAAACACAATGAATTACAATCAAATACGAGTATAATTATCAGTATATGTGAACGAAATGAATCTGTAAGAAAAAAGTGAACTACTGTTGACATTCTAGTCTAGGAGTGACGTAGCAACATCTGTGTTTCGTCACGCGCCGTTTTTGTGTCAACGGAACAAACGAAGCAAATCGTTATCTAGGCCAGACGCGATATCAATTAGCCATTGACTCGTACCTAATGGATAGGGCAAACCAAGTCCAAGTTTTTTTAAAATCCTCCCGTTAGTGTGAATTACGTCGACAAAACGAGCATCGGATCGATCGAGTCGCAGCGATAAATTTGAATTTCTGAAACAGGGTTGAGCAGGATCAAGACCAGTTATACGATGAACTGGCCACTTGCTTTTTCGAAATTTCAACTCGTGGGCTGCGTAACCGGAAATGTGGGCACCTAAGCTGTGCCCAATGAAATGGAGTGGACCCCAGTTATTTGTATCTCCTCCGTACCATTGGATTGTTTGATCTGCGATCTGATTGATAAATCTACGGATTTTATTCTCATAAGCTCGTCCATTGTTTTACTTTCGTATTATTTATTCAATTTTCAGATATATGTTTATATATTTTATAATAACTCACATTAAAATTTATTCTAAAGATCGTATATTAACAAAATTAATCGTTAAATTACGTAAAAAATAGTTTTCTTAATTATTCTAATGTATATTTTTCAAACTGAGCTGACGCAATAATATGGATTGGAAAAACAAAATATCCGTTATTACTAGAGAAAATAAGAATTTTTAATTAATTATTTATTTAATTAAGTATAATTGTTTTTAAATTTGGGTATAAAATTAAAAAAGTATTTATTTTAATAATAAATCTACTATAACAATTATTTTTAAATACATCTGACTACTCACGTTGCAATTTGATCTCCGACCGTTTTTGTATTTACTGCAGATTTTAAATAATTCCACGTGTTAGCTCCATCGCTCCAATCGACAACAAAAATGTTAACATCATCCTGAAGTAAAGGAATAATTTAAATAATTTTTAGAAAAATTTAGAAACACCAGTTTAAATTTGATTATACCCATTTCAGTAAAGCTTTCTCCATGTCCATAATCCATTCTTCGTTGCCATCAGAGAAGAATCCGTGTACAATAAAAATAGTCCTTCTTCTGATATCAAAATCAATTTTTTCTAACAGGAATAAATCACCGTGTCTCATGGTGACTCTTGTTGGTTGATTTCTCGAAGTTGAATAAAACAATACTTTTTGAGCTTTTGTACCGTTGGCCGCCTTCTTGAAATACGAATCCATAATTTTCGATAATTTTTCACTTAATCCGAAGCAGTTTAACGTGTCATCCGATTTATCCTCCTCTACAAATCTACTTCCGTCGATTGGTAAAACGTTACTGAAAAACATACTATCGTCGTATGCATCGTCGTACGTCGAATCATCAACATCCTCATCGTCATACTCTAAGAAATTTCTCGCATCTTCGTAAACTTCTACGGTCGATTCGCTTGAACACTGAACAGTTAAGAAAATTTCGAAACACAAAACGATTAGTAGCGTTCGCATTTTTTAAAAATCACTTATGTCAAGTCGTGACATTTACCGAAATTTATATAGATTTGAGGTACCGCGGATTATTATATTTATAGTCATAGATTCGTTAGTGTCAATATTAATCACGGTAAGGTTTTTCCTACGTTTAAATGGATTTAGCGATTGTTCTCATTTTGGGTTAAGGAATTCACTGTTATTAGTATGAAATAGAAGAAAAAAACTTGGAAAATTTTTTGATAAGCATTTGTGTCAAGATCGCGGTGTTCTACTTCTTTTTGGAGATTTCGAGTGTATCCAGAGAAGTATGTGATTTATTGGTATCTTACTCGTGCTTTGTTTTGGTGATACGTTTTATGTTGTACCGAATGTCTTATTAGTATAACCGATGTTTATAAAATGCGATTATGGTACAATTTTCTGTATATATTATTAATTTTATAAACAATATTACGATCAATCACTTTTTAAATTTAAAGTTTATAATATAGAAATTATTGTATATTTACTTGACGATGTCTTCAAGAAAAAATAAATAAGATTTTCCGATCGAACATATTCCTTGTCGAACTATCAAAGATCGACTAAAATTTAGTTTAAACCAACAAACATCGCCAAGTAAAACAGAAAAATGTAACTTGATGCAAAATAAACGAAGTTAAATGTAATTAATATTTTAATATACGATTGAATTTTTATATAAAAGTAGGTACACCAATTAAAGAAACGTGACAACATTAATTTAAATAATAAAAATCCGTAGACATTGAAGTAAGAGATACGTCAAAACTCATTACACCCAAAGTTTACAACTTTTCGTCTTGTTCTGGTTATTCTTCCTCGTATTTTTTGACTCCTTTTTACAAGACCACAGGTATTTTCAGCCAGTTTCGCCATATCCCGTCACAGGTTATGACACACGATGCACCTGCACGCGCGCGCGTGCCTACCAACTGCGAAAACGATCTTCTCGACTGCGGATGATCGGTGGACAAGTCAAAAATTTCTTGTTATAAGATCGTTACGCTCAACGAGAACCCGTATTATAACTCTGTGGTTTTTAACGAATTATTAAAACTAATGTATAAACGCTTATTTCAATTAAATTGGTAATAAAATCTAATTTTTTATATTACGTTATGTGTTATACACACATATACACTCACGTCCTAATTAATATATTTACCTCTTTTTTAATTAATTAGCAACGTTTATTTTTATTTTACATATTCAATGATATTAAGGTATCTTGCATTACTAACGATCAAGGTGTACATTATTTTTTATTCTTTTTTCGGTATTTTAATGATCACTTATTTGTTATTTATCATTGCACCTTTTAATGAAATTTTATAGTGGTATTCGTTATTTTTTTATTTTTAGGTTTAAGTATATCGCAATATTTATGCAAAACTTTTACCAAAATAAAGTTATTAGGGAGAATTTTATGTAGAATAATAAACATTTTTGCGTAAGAAAATGAGATAGTGGTTTGTGTAAAATTCATTACTGTTTTTCGATTACTTGTTACACTTCCTTCAAACAATTCCACGCAAAGAGAAAAATTTGAGTAAATTTTACTACAATTTCGGTAAATATTATTAAACTTTCATTAACACGGTATCAAGCTGCCGAAATCCAAAAATTTACTCAATTTTTTCTGAAAGTCTACTAATTTTTTACTAAAAGTTCAGTGATTTTTGTCGTTTTGGCAGTATGTTTTCGTGTTAGCGAAAGTTCAGTAAAATTTACTAAAATTTTTCTCTTCGTACAAAGTATCTAAACTTTTAATCGGCAGCGTTTAAATGGCTTTTAATACACGACCTTATACCGAAAGAAATTGCAAGTGAAGAGAAAATAAGTAAATTAGGTAGATGAAAAGAATACATTTGTCGAAAGTGAATCGTCAGCGCTCCCTCGCTTTAAATTAAACCTGCGCGAAAGATAAAAATCTTAGGTTTCACTTATTTAACGGCCAAGACGAGTGAACTAAAGTGCGTTGTACTTTTTCAGGTTGGGGTGGATATGGACGCATGTATATATATACGTACCACAGTGTCAGAAGCATATAGGGGGCATCTGCCAATCACAAATACGTAATTATTGAATTTCGATGCACCTGCACGGAAATAAGACGAATTCAAAGAAATTACGGGTATGGGTGTATATGAAAACAGTTGATCGAGTCGCGAATAACTACACGTGTAGGTATCCACTGGAAAATGATCATGTTTTGTTGATCGAATGTTGACTTTATTGTACTTACAAGTTTGAAATATTACGATCAATCGGCGTTGATAAAATAATTTTTGGTTCTCGAATAATTGTGCGGCTAATACGTTGATTTAATGATGATTAGATAATTAAAGGTGTAAATTAAAAATTTACTGCGAGACAAAAGAGAACAAAAAACTTAATAATTCATAATGAACACCAAGTCGCAGATATCAAGAATTATATTACAGTCTGGCTTTCTTAAATTGATTAAAAATCGAAACATCTGCCGTGACGATCATATGCAGGCGCACGCAACACCGCCTGATAGTTTGACTTTTCTTACAGCTCTCTCGCTCCTTTTTTATCCAACATCAAACCTGGAAAGGTAAGTACGAGCCACATGTTTGGAGAAGTTTAGCCTTGTTTGTTTAACGGATTCTCTTATTATTTTTTTTTCATTGTTCAGTTGCGCCATTACCGTTTTCATATTTTGGAATGATGAAAACAGGCTTTATTATGCACATATACACGTACATTGACCCGAATTTCTTTTAATTAAAACTTCTAACGAATAATAATAGTACATACATTCGTTAAGCTAATTTAATCTTCTTCGTGCAAATATTTTGAATTTTTCAATGTAAGGTATATATCACATCAATCTACAGTTAAACCGAGTAGAACTTCTAGACATTGCGTACAAACGAAAAATAACGCCTGCAGGCATCAAGGTACAAACAAGTACATTATAAAAGTTTAAGACATACTCCCCCTACAGCAAAGTCGAATAACAGCCTCCTTAGTAATACACGTCGCGTATGAAAGAAAAAGAAGAATGAAAGGTCCTCGATGTAACCAGCTGCTCTGACAAAAGACGCGGGGGTGCATACAGAAAGACGCGCATTTTCTTCAAGTCGTAAATCTCAAGCTCGTGTTTTAGCAGCGGTACGAGATTAACAATACTCTTGGTCAGTCCAGGGGTTCGTGTCCAAATATTGAGGGTGGACGCGGGTACATTGTAAGATCGAAGGGGCGCGATTCGTGTCTTACTGACCAATAAACTTTTATATCGGCCGTTAATCTTTCGCCAGTTTTGCGGGTCAACTACCATAGATTTATCGTTTTTCTACTACACACGTGGATACTAATTTTGTGTACGTTATTTTACCGATGTTTTCCTTTCTATACGTCGAGATCGTTTGTAACGTACACCTACATTGTGAACCAAGTAAGAGTGATATCGCATTCGATTTGTATAATTTGCATATATTGAGAATGACCACTTCAATATTTTGAGATAGATTCAGATTTTTGTTTCATCAAATGAAGGATAATGAAGTGAAATAAATTGTTTAATTGTACGATTGTATCATTAATTACTTTATCATAAAACAGTTCTTCCTGTATAATTTATTAACATATATGAATGTGTATCCTGTCTGTGATGCTATATTGCTTATTTTGAAAGTTTAATAATAATAATTGACCTATATTGGTTTACAGAGTTTTAAAAACGTATAACGTAATAAAATAATATACTATATCTTTAATTTACAGTATTCTTATACTTTGAAAGAAATCGTTAATTATTTATCTTATGTAAGTATTAAATATTGATCAATTTATTTCTCTTATATTGAAACATAGAGATGATGCATGTATAATTAAAATTACAATGTATATTTTTAATTTAAAATGTTAGAATACTGATAAATATGTGCGATTTATTGTTGTACAATAAAATCACTAAAGGAAAATATTATACAATGTAAATATTTCGATAGTTTTAATGAAACAAATTAAAATTAATGAAATATACAGTAAAAACGGGCAGATAAACTCTAGGTTGCACCTAAGAAAACGATTAATTCAGATGCCCGTCGAAAGTTTGCTCAGAATCTTTGTAAAAGTGCAAAAAAATAGAAAGCCCCCACCTTCCCCCTCTCTCCAAAATAAAACGCAATCCCCTATGCAAGCGCGCATACAAAAACAGTCGGAATATAAAGGAAGGGAAAAAAGAAAAAAGCGAGCGATGAAAAGAAAGTATATAGAAGAAAAAAAGAGAGAGAGAGAGAAAGAGAGAAAGATCTACAACGGTTGGGACTCGCCTTCCTCGCGTGTCGAGGAGTCAACTTTTCGCGGGCCTGATTCTTTTCTACAGTCCCTTTTGCGCGCGCGTACGTAGGGAGATGCGGAAGAAAAGAAAAAGGTATAAAAGGGGGATCTGGGCGCCATCGCTGTCACTCGCGCGTGGATGACGAAGCGATCTCGCCACACCGGTACGATTCTCAAAAATATAGATGGGTATATAGTGGGACTTGGCCCTCTTGCTCTCGCTCGCCAACCCCTATTTTCAAATTTATCAATCAACGGATATGAATTAAACAATCGTGGGAGATGAAGGCTTAGGCATCGAGGACAAATGTATAAGCACATATTGATCGTGAGATTATTGTTTTCATAAAAAAAAAGTCGGTGAAGGTAAAAATGTTGACGTCTTTGAGTTGGAAATTAAAAAATATCAGCTTTGATAAATTGAGATAATTTAAATAAAAAATATATTGATTTAAATTCTTTCTAACTATTTTATTGCTATACAAGTACTCTTTGCAAAAGTATACGATTGTGAATTCATTTAGTCCTTTTTATGAAAGTATGATTATTGGGTATACATGGATGTATGTGTAAGTGTAAATAATCCATCAACCCATACCAACGTCTTTATACTTTTGTTTGTTCCACATATTCAATTATATATTAAGAAAAGATATTATGTCTATCTTTTATGAAAAAAAAACTAATTATGTTTTCATAAATTTTGTTATATCCGTGAATTTTCTTGCAAGTAAGAGATAGAGTTACTACTTTTTATAGAAAAATTTGCTATAGATTCATTAATATTTACTATTATATATATATATAATAGTAAATTTCCTATAAAATACAATTTTTATAATTTATTAACTCTATTTCTCAATTACTAATAATATTGTCACTTTTTTACTAAAACCTGTTTCTTTCTGTATTATACATAAATGTTAATTGTATAAACAATCTATTTGCACATTAAATTTCATTAAGGTAGTTCCTCAATATTCGTAAAAATAAAACAGAAACATTAAACAATTCTATACCATATTCTTTAAAAACTATTTTTTGAAATTTTTTTTTATATTGATTGCAGTGTAATACGAAAGATAAAAATATTAAATTTCTATATCAACTATAATGGAGATCATATTAATAAAGACACGATTATAATTGTTTATTAGTTGTAAACACGAAAGATTAAAAAAACAAAAATAGGTTTGAAAAGATACATAATTTTGTTTTTTAAGCAAGTAAATAAAAACTGTATCGAGCTGACATTTCCGAAAAGTTATTTATTATCTGATTTGAAATTTGATTGGTTTATAAACTTTTACCGGACGCATTAAAATTGTGGAATGTACATGTAACGATTGGTCGAAAATGTGCAATTGTTAATATTATTTAAATGGATAAAACAAATGTACAAATTTATTTCAATTTGTTAAACAGTCTAAAAAACATTTTTGTTTCATATGACTATCACGAGTCGTTATAGCCTTATATACACTTAACTACCTTAAACAATTATATAGCTGGTGAAGAACAAAGAAAAACCATTAAAAAATTCTATAGAATTATAATCAATTGGTTTCAGTAATAATAAATGTACTCTTAAGAGAATATAAAATGATATTCTGTATTAACATGGTTTTCGGGAAAGCATGCTGATTACATTAACGTGGTGCCATCGTCAATATTTTTCTGATGCGATTGTTAGCAATAAATCTGTAATTAAGGCAAAAACACACAAAAATAAGGGAAGAGGCGTCTTTGTTTATTAAAAATCTAACTATGTGCTGCATTTGAAAATATAAATATTCTTGCGCTTCGATAAAAGTAAAAAAAAAGAAAAGACAAAAATGTGAACCTAACCTCAAGAAAGTTTTAATTATTCTTCTTTAAAATATAGCTTTGTTGTTGTTGAAATAAATAAATATTTAATAATATGGATTATGCAAAAGAAGAGCAAGAACAAAAAAAGCATGTAGAAAAAAGGAGAAAAATCCACATATTAAATAAAATACAACGAGACAGATCGGGTCAAGATTAGACGAATCGGAGGCAAGAGAGCAGCCAAAGATCTATATGTATGTACCGAGCAGCTGCATTCGGGGGCCCCCCGAAACCTGTCTCTCTTTCTTACCCTCACACTCTTCGGCACCTTCTTCCTTCCTGGCGCGTGTCGCCTTTTTTTTGCTTTCCTCGAGGAGGGAGAAGATGAAGGAAGGGGAAAGGGGATTGCGTAACGTACGTTTTATTTGAGAATGGATTTATACCTGCGTAAGGCTTCTTGACAGTGATGGTCAGGATTTTTTTTCCGCTTTATCGTCGAAAATTTTTGATTGATTTCTCGACCGAGCCGGAAGAACGAAAAATTTTAAGAGCTGACTTTATTGAACGCTTTTTTTACGTGGACTTGTGACTTTTGATGGCCAGGGCGCAAAAAAAATTATTTATAACGGGATTTCCTTTGTTGGTTGTACTTTATACACAGCTTACTTATATATAATTCATTGGATTTTTATAATATTCGTTCTAAGTAACTGTACGTAATGTGATTTCTTTCTTACTTTTCTGTGATATAATGTGAACTGCGAAAGCGAATTAAATTTATAACATGTTTAATATAAAAAATATAAAATATAAAGTTAATGCAAAATAAAAAAAAACGTGACGAGTGACAAGAGTATATTCTTAAAATAATTATGATTTTAATATGATTTGTTGGTTGATCGATAAAATTCTACTTTATTCTTATGAGATTAATTACGTTCAAAAATTTCTAATATTTAACTCGTAAGCCAACTCGTTTGAATAATAAAAAAAATGACTAAATTACATTAGTTACTATCAGCTTAATTGTACCGACGAACGTTGGGTAAAAGATAAAGTAAACGTCTAAAATACCTAAAGGTATCTCTGGACTAAAACGAGTAAATCCAGTATTTCTATCAACGGGGGAAGAAACGATTGAAAATTAGGTAAGCACACCGATGCCTCCCGTTCTCGGTGTGTATATATATAAAAGCAACCGCTTGCGTCATTAGGGCCACCGGTGTGTGTGTGTGCGCGCGCGCGCGCGAGTGTGTATATATACATAAATCGGAGAGGGCGATCAAAGGCCCTAATTCATCCTTGGAATCCTATTATCTCGAGGCATATCGCCCCTTGAAGCACAAAAGCCGCCAAGGGAGACAAGATGAAGATTCGTATATGGAAACAGCTGAGATATATACGTTAAGTCGCACTTTGGGCCACCTCGCCTCGCCTCTCCCCTCCGCCCCTGCCCGCCCGGAAAAAAAGGTGCACAGTATAGAGAACAGTTCAAGGTTTAAAGTCCCCGCATGATGTACTCAGGGGAGATCTTCTCCTTCTCCTTATATTTCCTTTTCAGATGCGCGTGCCCTTATTATGATGCCTAGGTTTTCGGTTGGAGGACGATGACTTGCCACGCGACCCACAGCATCTATACAACGGAACTTCTTTACATCGATTTCCTGATATCTATGTGTGCTTTTGCACATTTTACTTCGGACGCATATATGTATATAGTGTTTTACTGAATTACACACTGAGCAATATAAATTTATACTAAAAATAATCTAAAGCTAGAAATTGCACTGGTTTTAAATGCATACATTTTGAAAATGAGGTAGATTAATAACGATCAGTCTGAAAAGTGCTGCCCACACAGGGATTTTCGATCGTTACTTTAGGATAACTTTAAAATACTACGTAACCATCGTAAATTCGTTCACTCTCGATCTCTCTTTCTCTCTCTGTTCCCGAAATCTGTCCGCAACGAGTGTGAGAAAATGAGCACGCGCCACACCGATGAGCGAAGCATACAAGAGAGAAAGAGAGAGAAAGAGTAAGAGTAAAGGAAGATTCGTACGGCGTTAAACTACGCTAATTAATAGGAATGCAGTGAAACTCTCTCTCTCTCTCTCTCTCTCTCTCTCTCTCTCTCTCGGTCTTCCTCACTCGCCTCGCACGCACGCAAAGCTCCCGAAACTCGCCCGCAGCGAACGCGATCAAATTTATTGCACAGTACGATCGCTAACGAGAAAGAGAGAGTATATATACATATATTTATATAAATGTATCAGATCTTGAATATAGGAATATCTTCTTTTTCTCGTAATTCCTTAAATTTTCTTTATCTTTTTTCTACGTTTTTTTCGTTCTTTCTTGACGAGCAGTCTTATCGAGTTACGCTAATACACCTTGAAATTCATCTGAATTATGAGTACGACACTTGACAATATATAGCATTTCACTAGTTAATTAGAAGTAACTTTTATAATTGATTACACCGTGACAACGAATAGATTTGCAGTTGCGTCAATTTGCTCATTCGGATGTAATGGGTATAATATACTCTTCGTTTTTCCTACGTTCCTTGTATAATTTTCCGAGCACAACGCGGCAGCGATATTTTAAAAACTTATATGCTTAAACGCAATTGGTAAGAGCTTCAAAATTATAGGAACGTGCTTTTTGTAATTTTTCACACTTTGACACAAGAATTCTGCTGAAGGGACAGATGAGAAGCATCTAATTAAAAATATCCCACACATATACGAGTAATCGAAAATCAAGATTATGAACATTTTCCCAAGTCCCCGAAAATATATTCCATCGGATATACGTGACTCTCGTATCTCGATCTCTAGCGTTCTCTCCTTTTTTTTCTTCCTACCTCTTTCTCTCTGTCTCTCTGTCTCTTTGGCTCTCTTTCCACGGCGCATCGAAATCAAGATAAAACGCAACGCGTCGGCAGCGAGTGAACCCGCACCAAGACGAAAATCGACTGCTGCAACCGATCGATCGAACCGGTCGCCTTTGAGGTTCCGATCGCGCGGCATCCGATAAGCTTCTATAAAGTTGTTAACACCAATGGAAGTTGGGCCCAAAAGAGCTCCGCATAACGCGTCTAACGACTTGGTGATTTACTGCTCGTGGAAAGAAGAGACAGAGATTTTATTACACGGTTATTTCTCTTTCGTGTTTATATCGAACATGGGAATGTTGTTTTTGAATATGTTAACTATCATAGGGATTAGCGTTAAATTTTTATTTTACTTTTTTTTTTTACTCTAACTTTAGGTACTGCTAATTTTTGGTTAATTTTAACACTGATCAATCGTCTGATAATAGCTACGAAGGAAGTGTAACACGTTTTCACAATTTTTCATTATGTCGACGGAATATCGATAATTTACGAAAAGTGTATTTTGTAAAGGAAGGGAGAGTGAGAGAGAGAGAGAGAGAGACGATCGATTGTAAGATAAACAGTTGATAATCATTGGTGAAAATGCTGCGTGCAACATTCAATTTATACAAACGACAGAGGAAACGGAAATTTTACTCGAATGAGTACAAACGTAACCCACCTTCGATCGCATCACCCATTGAGTAACACGGAGGATACTTCCTTAAGTGTATTACACAACCGATCACTTGATGCTTGCTGAATGAAAAGGGGTACGTACGCCGCGCATCCTTCAACTTTCTATATATACATTTTTATGCATACGATTAAAATTGTCCGTAATGGTCCACGCGCCCGTGAATATCGTTAAGGATATCCGGCCGAAGAAGAACCTGCCTCCTTTTTAGCACGGCAGGTATAACGCAGATGCAACTAGGTTAAAAACGTTACGTTTATTTCTTGGGAGACAATAATACGAACCTTCCCCTGATTCCTTTTATACGGACCAGGTACACGTGCACCGAGGTTAACGATCGTTTTGCATGAAAATCGATTTTACGTTCATATTTTTCGTTTTCTGCGATTTACGTGTGTATTTGTGTGTGTGTTCCCTTTTATCTTTTACGGATGTTACGCTTATTCGATTTTACCGTGTAAGGATGAAATGATGTACGATGTTCTCGATACGTTTGATTTTGTATAAGTGACGTGGAAGTTTTGTTATCTTTCAATGACAGACGGTATAAAAGTATTAAAAAATATTCCGATGATTATGAAATTATATGATTTTTTTACGCTCGCTCGCTCTGGGATTCGGATGTTTATTTATTCATAAATGTTACTTACAGTCGTAATTTATTATTTTCATAGATATAATTGCTGTTACTATTATTGAGATACGGTTGACTTTGTTACTTTCCTACTAAGCATACGTTCGGTTCAAAAAATACTAAAAGTATTCACGAATGTTCGCTTTTAAAAGAGTGTTTACAGCAATGAAAATAGTGTTCTAAAAAAGTGAAAAGATAGAAATATTTTCAGACAAATGTTTCCTTCAAAATTATATCAAGTTATAAATATATAAGTTAAAAGAGTATTTCTGAATCATTAAATATTTCTAAATGAAGATTTTTAAAGGAAGTAACGAATTCGTTTAATTCTATCTTGATATAATTCTTTAAAGATTGAAAAGATATTTATTAATTTATCGTGCTATAGTTGGCGGCTTGTTTACCGCTACAACAGAGAGTCATCTCTTTTTTTACACATTAGAAATAGTCGTCCGTAGTTGTTATATTCAGCCGCTGAACACCTTACAGGTGTCGCATTTCACGAGTGGCATCTAAGGTAATATCTTTAGCTTTTTAATGCGAAGTCAAAACTAGAGATCAATTTTAAAATTAATATTTGTTGAATCAGATATTTATTTAAATATAGATACATTATCAGACAATAGATTATAATATTTGTTATATATTATAAAAATACGGCTTTTTTAATACTTTCATAATTATTTAACTTTCTGTTTATATTGGGATAATATACTTTTTTAATATTTATTTATTTCTTTCGGTGTTCTTTTAAAGGACCTTTATGAACATTCGTGAATAAAAAATAAACATTTAAAAATGTATATTAAACATATAAAAATTTATATTCAAAAAGGAAAAAAACTATCTTTTACAAAATTGAAAAAATAAAATGTTTTACGCAAGTTGCTGAGTGAATTCGTTTTTATCACTATACTTGAAAAATAGAAAACTTGAGAAGAAAGTATAAAAGTTAGTATATCAAAGTACATAAAAAGTAACGACGAGTCTAACGATATCTTTACATGTACCTACGCAAACTATTATCGCCTACAACGTCATTGCAAACGTCCATTGACCGTCAGATCTGTTGTGTCGTATGATTTTAGATGTCTCTTCTTTATATGTTTTGAATCACACGTAGTCAACAATAAGTTAAAATTAGCGATTAATTGAGATTGTCAATATAATTACAATTATTTTATTTTACATTGTGCAAGGAGTAACATTCTGTAACAGTATTTAGTTCCGTTGGTTGTATCATATAAATTAAGTTAAGTTATATTTGTTATATTATACTGTAGTCGTACATACGACTATAGTCTTACGGGATTAAATAAAATACTTTTACGATAAATTTATTCTCTTTTTCACACTTAAATTAATTTTATTTTAATCATATATAAATATTTAATAATATATAAATAATTATGTGTATAGCGTTTGAACAAATAATAAGTCAAGTTAAATATACAGAAGTTACTCGATTTAAACAAAAATATAATCGTAAAAAAAGCATTCTGACTGCACAACGAACGAATAGATGTTCAATTACACTCAAGTTTGTAGTACTTGTATCTCTATATAGAGTAGATAAATTGGCGGAAACAAACGCGAAGGAAACCCCGCCCTTGTACAATTTCCATCTCCGTCCTTGATCGCATAAAGTGAAGTTATAACGCGGGAGAGCAAAGGTAAAAAAGCATGACAATTATCATCGTTAACTGCGGTTATATTAATACTGTTTGACGCCGTCTGAGAATTTCCCGGATCACTGGACTCCGCCTGTTGTAATTTATACCACCATTATGAAAATCTACGCGCACTTTCTAACTTTGCATTCTATATCCCGTCGTTATATTGTGCCTTAAGATTTATTCTTCTTATCGCACTCGAATGCAAAGAGATTTGCGGATACATTTTTAAAATATTTCTTATACGCGTATATAGAGAGGGTCTTTGACAATTTCGTTACCTATACCTACACGGAGAGAAAAAATTTGTAAATATTACAAAGCAGTTTGGTAAAAATTCCTAAACTCTCAAGTAATGTGGTAACAAACTGCGAATCTCGTAATTTTTACCAAACTAAATTGTAATTTTAATTTTTTTTTTAACATCAGAAAAAAAATTTTATTCCTCCCATATTATTTATTTTTGAGTTTATGTATATTATTCGAGTGTTATGGAAATTTTAAATATTTAAATGAAATTTAATTAGTGAAAAAAATTCTGGATGTCATCGGGATCGAACCTGCGAAGTTTGGGTTGAGAATCCAAGTCCTTACCATTGCGCCACCGCGTCACTTGCATGTGTTTCATCGAATCGTCCTTTTAAAGTAAACAAACGAACGACGCGATTCCAATAAAAATTTTATTTATCGCTTCTTTTCGGTATCTCGTGCTGTACTCTTCTTTATATGTTTTGAATCACACGTAGTGAACAATAAGTTAAAATTAGCGATTAATTGAGATTGTCAATATAATTACAATTATTTTATTTTACATTGTGCAAAGAGTCGGATTAATTGTTACTAGGGAATGCACTTATCGGTATGTTGATTGGAGTGATTTAATCGTACATACGACTATAGTCTCACGGGATTAAATAAAATACTTTTACGATAAATTTATTCTCTTTTTCACACTTAAATTAATTTTATTTTAATAATATATATATATATATAAATATTTAATAATACATAAATAATAATATATAAATACTTATATGGATAGCGTTTGAACAAATAATAAGTTAAGATAAATATACAGAAGTTACTCGATTTAAACAAAAATATAATCGTAAAAAAAACATTCTGACTGCACAACGAACGAATAGATGTTCAATTACACTCAAGTTTGTAGTACTTGTATCTCTATATAGAGTAGATAAATTGGCGGAAACAAACGCGATAGGAAACCCCGCCCTTGTACAATTTCCATCTCCGTCCTTGATCGCATAAAGTGAAGTTATAACGCGGGAGAGCAAAGGTAAAAAAGCATGACAATTATCATCGTTAACTGCGGTTATATTAATACTGTTTGACGCCGTCTGAGAATTTCCCGGATCACTGGACTCCGCCTGTTGTAATTTATACCACCATTATGAAAATCTACGCGCACTTTCTAACTTTGCATTCTATATCCCGTCGTTATATTGTGCCTTAAGATTTATTCTTCTTATCGCACTCGAATGCAAAGAGATTTGCGGATACATTTTTAAAATATTTCTTATACACGTATAGAGAGGGTCTTTGACAATTTCTTTATTTTTGAGTTTATGTATATTATTCGAGTGTTATGGAAATTTTAAATATTTAAATGAAATTTAATTAGTGAAAAAAATTCTGGATGTCATCGGGATCGAACCTGCGAAGTTTGGGTTGAGAATCCAAGTCCTTACCATTGCGCCACCGCGTCACTTGCATGTGTTTCATCGAATCGTCCTTTTAAAGTAAACAAACGAACGACGCGATTCCAATAAAAATTTTATTTATCGCTTCTTTTCGGTATCTCGTGCTGTACTGTTGTTTATAGAATTTCGTAAACAGTATAGGAAAAAATCAGAGTTAATAAAATTTAAAAGCTTAATTGTAAAATTTAGTACGCTAACTCCACAAATTTTACTACATTTAGAGTAAATTTTACTACATTTACTGTAAATTTTACTTAGCAGTTTGGTAATTTTTTCGGTTTTTTCGGTCTGTTACCACATTACTTGGGAGTTTGGGAATTTTTACCAAACTCCTTTGTAATATTTTCTAAATATTTCTCTCCGTGTACGTTACATTCAAATTTTCTGACGATATAGGGTATAGGGATTCGAGCGTTAAGAGATTGACGTGAAACGACTTATTTGGAAATAAACATTCGTACATTTAAAAATCTATAATTAATTATAGTATATATAAAAATGATATGTTCATCATTATTAATACGCATTACTTATTCGGGCATCGCAAAATCACTGGCTTTCCAAAATTCCACCGATCCGGAACATTTACGATAATTAATAATTTAAAACG
This sequence comes from Theocolax elegans, assembly GCA_026168455.1. Taxonomy (NCBI): domain Eukaryota; kingdom Metazoa; phylum Arthropoda; class Insecta; order Hymenoptera; family Cerocephalidae; genus Theocolax; species Theocolax elegans. Next base: position 13,156,478 of record CM047425.1, on the reverse strand, counting down.
AAAACTTATTAATTGCGAGCGATCATAATATCAAATATCATTTACGTGCGCGTATCAATCAAGCATTTTTCTTTTCCTTTTTTTTCGTTGCAACTGCGCGTGAGACGTGAAATTAACGAATAATGAAATGAAAAAGAAAAAGGTAAGTATAAATTAAAGTTCACCAACAAGATCGTGGTGCGAGATTCCACGAAAATTAGAGAAAGCGCAATTTTTCACACCACATTTATAACAATTTCCGCGTCGAATTACACGTGAATTCGGCGGCGGTTATATAAAAAACGAGCGTCATCAATATACCCAGAGGGTTGACTCCTTCGCGTCGTGCAGAATCGGTAAGAAAAAAAAATGATAAAAAATGGTTGAACACGCCGAAAATACGTGAACAAGGAGTTTCACACTGAAGCTCAAGAGATAATAAAGGGTACGCGATCGATCTTTGCCATATAGAGAGATATCAGCCCTAATTTTAGATCGTTGCGGGGCGTAAATCCGCGAATACAATCGGATCGTAGCATCGCTCAACGTCCGTAGGTACAAGGCACTATGGCTAAGTCTCTTTTGTCGTCTGGGTTCTTGCATAACAGTACATTTCGTTCTTAGGTATATAGTTTTCAATCCTTTCGAGTCTCTCTTAGCTCTGTGTATATGCGATGAATAATTTCTTGAAAGATTCAAGTATTACATATTTTACTGTATTACGAGTTGGAGTATATTTAAATTTAAATGGGAATTACCATGTTAATTTTTGTGAATTTTTTGTCTTTCTTTAAATTGTCATAACTTTTTACAGAATTGGAGGCCATAAAAATGCTATAGACCATTTGAAAGGTATTGCTCCAAGCTTTCTTTTAGACTTTTGGATGAAAAATCAAGGTGGCGCACTTGCACTTTTTTCAAGTTGAATATTGGCATGTAGTTTATGTAATATTGACCTTGAGATTAGAAATTCTAACCCAGAAGAATAGATTCTAGATATAATTAGCAACGAATGTTACATATAATGTTCTATAGTAAAAGTTGATAGATTTTGAGTTATATAGCGGTAAACCCAGCTGGTGTTGAAAAAAATATGGAAAATTCACTTTTTGAGGTTAGAATAACTTTTGAGCAAATAGATTCCAGTACCTAAAAATTTTTTCTGTATCCTGAAGTGTACCCAAATTTGGTGCATTTTAAATTTTGATCGGACCACTTCACGTGGAATACCCCATATATATATATATATATATATATATATATATATATATATATATATATATATATATATATATATATGTATATATACGACATTTTTTTTTAAATTTAAATGGGAATTACCATGTTAATTTTTGTGAATTTTTTGTCTTCTTTAAATTGTCATAACTTTTTACAGAATTGGAGGCCATAAAAATGCTATAGACCATTTGAAAGGTATTGCTCCAAGCTTTCTTTTAGACTTTTGGATGAAAAATCAAGGTGGCGCACTTGCACTTTTTTCAAGTTGAATATTGGCATGTAGTTTATGTAATATTGACCTTGAGATTAGAAATTCTAACCCAGAAGAATAGATTCTAGATATAATTAGCAACGAATGTTACATATAATGTTCTATAGTAAAAGTTGATAGATTTTGAGTTATATAGCGGTAAACCCAGCTGGTGTTGAAAAAAATATGGAAAATTCACTTTTTGAGGTTAGAATAACTTTTGAGCAAATAGATTCCAGTACCTAAATATATATATCGAAGATTTGATTGACTTAAACATTTGTAATATCGGATCGAAAGAGAAATAATAAAAATGTGAATAATAAGTATATTTACGATTAAACTGGAACACCTCACGCGCATCTATTAAAATTAATCTCGGTACACCATCGAATGCATTTCAAAGAGCGAAGATCGTAGATATTTAATATACAATATATCGGCATATATAGGTCTGGCTTACAAAACTGAAATGATAAAAGCAGTTTGAAATCGTGTATAACCACGCGTAATAAAAGTACAAATATATATCTACACGCATAATAATGGACTCGAAACTATTCGAAGATGCTGTTAAACACGATCGGGTTCGCATTATCGTGTATATACTATGCAAACTGTGGAATTTTTATTGATGCACTTGAAAATCAGTTTAACACGATACAATTTACACGAGGTTCCGAGTTTGTATGGGAATACGCGCATGTGTGTGTGTGTGTGCGGATTACGATTGATAACACACTTCTACATGGAATTGTCGCGGTTTTTGTTGTGTGTATATAATACCGCGTGCAGGTGCAAAACAAGCACGAGGATACCCTTGCGCATTGATTTTGTATCGAGGTGGATATATATTTCACGCACGTGTTATTATTCGATGTTCCGTTTCTTTCTTCCTTTTTTTCTTCGTTTTTGTATCGGGACAAGGTGACGACATTGATTCCAATCGAGATAAAATCGGGAGGTATACACTTTTTAATACACGAATTTTCAACCAATGTGCGATCGCACATATATATATATATATATACGTGATGAAAATTTGGATTTGCTTATAATTATGTAAATAGGATTTTAATGATTTACGTTATATCGAAATTTGTATCGCGTAATAAAATATCTTCCTTTTTTTCTTCCTATTCAATTCGTACATCGTGTAAAGACAGAAAAGAAACAAGAAAGCGAAAGAGTCAGTATAATAATACGCGAGTTCTCTTCTAAAAATGGTGTTATCATGGAAAACAGGAAACCGATTCCCCGAAGCGATCGGAAAAAAAAACTGCGAAGTAGACAGAAAGTTGATTGACGGAAGACTGGAGGTTGAAATTGATCGGCATCGACCGGTTACGCTAATCAAATGTAAATGCACACGTCCTCTGGCTTTAATCAGACGCACGTTTACACGTGAGAATTTGTACGCTTACGATAAAATATATATATACGTGTATACTCGATTAAGAATCCTGGCGATTGGTGGGGTATGACTGGTTTTAGTCATTGTCTCGATAAAGGAAGTTTTTTTTCTTATGAATATTTATTTTTTTTGTTGATGAGTTTTTTATTTACCATTTTGTCGTATGCGGGTGGAGTGATCATTTTTTATATTTTTGGATTCAATAATTTAAATTCCAATATCTGTTTTACATTGCGTTTCGTGCACAATTTATTTGGTAATTATTTTTCAATTTTTTTTGTATTACTTGATTAAAATTCAGTGGGTATATGCCCTATATAATTCAAGCACATCATAATAATGATGTTTGATATCATCTATACTATTTTACAGGTTGATTAAGACGACTCAAACTCTCGTCCATATTTTACAAATTTATCTCGACCTACGATCTACACTAATAATAACTGGTTAATAAGTTCAAGTGACAAATGGCACACGTATACGTTTATCAAAAATGTTATTATGATATGCAAAATTCATGTTTTATATAATAATTTATAATTGTTTAAGTGTATGCTATTTTTCTAAATATTTATATAGTATTTTGCTAACAGGTTTAGAATATAATATAATGTAAATTATAAAGTACATATACGGAAGATTTTTTTATTTTATTAATCGACAAAAAAGAAAGCGTCCTGCCACTTGTATTATCGAATGAATCTTTCATATGAGTTTACAATTAATTGTAATAAAATAAAACGCATTACCGAAATCTGTAAGGTTATTACAAATAAAATTTTTAGATTTAATGTAATAAATTATTCGCAATCCACTTTTGCACATATCTTCCAAGATGACAGATAAATCAATATTCCTTATCAATTTTGCGTCACCTGAATAAAACATCTAATACATTAACGCAGCATAAAATTAGAATATACTATTTTAAAACTTGACCCATATGCTTGACGTATTTCACAAAATATTTTAAAATTTATTATACGTAGGATAATCAATTAATTTAAATATAATATTACGGATATAATTAAATGCCGTTTCAATCATTTTATAATTAAATAATTTTTTTATTGATCTATTGAAAATAAAGGACTATAAATCATATAAATCAATGACATTTTTTTAAATCAAATGTAAAAAAATTAGTTCCGTTCCACATATTTTTGTATTTAAGAGTTGGTTTTAATTCTTAATACCTTTTCATCTTATAGCGATGTATACATTTATTAATTAATATAACGAAAAATTCAGTACAGTAAATCAATTCCTATTATATTTTACATAAATAATTGTCGCATCGATCGATTCGAAAGTACAGCAACATGTAGTTGGTGTAAATATATATTTAGTCCGAACAACATGTGCAATAAGAATTATATTTACAAGCTTGGTTTGCTTGGAGAGAATATTTAATTGAATTTCGGATGACTGAACAAAAATGGGAAATATTTTTATAAAATTAGCATTGATCCAAGAATATCAATCGAGACATAATCGCGTACAAGCATTCGAAATGTAAAAAAGCTCTACATAAGTACGAACAATACGAGAATGACTATACACGAACTAAATTAGTCGGGGAGCGGGAAAGAGAGAGAGAGAGAGAGAGAGAATCGCACGATCTATTCTGCGGCGCGGCGCGCTTTTCTTTCCGCACGCGCGTCGTCCCGAAATAATAGGCAAAAGAAAGCTTAAAACGAATCCCCTATTCCCCTGACGGACAATGTGAATTATTCGAGTCGTCGGCGACGGGGAGACGTCCCACGAAATCCCATTAAAACGTAGGCAATGAAAACATTTCGAAAACGAACTTTACACTCGTGGTAAATGATTGGAGGGGTATTGAGCCTCCACCTCCTCTCGCCTCCTCCGCCTTATTCTTGCTTCTTCTCCTGGTACTCTTTCCTTGCGCGGTGACTTATGGATGAATTAAAGTCTCTACAATTGGGTTGTTACTGTTTCTAATCTTTTAAATCTTTCGTCAATTACAATTTTGTGCGATGGAATAACTCTTTGGTTACTTAAAATGTCGAGCGGGTGATCGCGCTTCAAGACACTTTTCAATTAATAAACATCAATTTCACATACTGGTTCAAAGTGACAAAATTGACTATACTACTACTGCACTCTTATGTATTATTGTCTGATGTATGCAAAAACCCAATAAATTAAAAATGCTAGTTCGTTAAATCCATTGACGTTGTAAACCAACCTAAAAGAAGTACAAAGGACTCTATATACTGTAGAAGGTATATGTATATATATATACCGACAAATTTTTACAAAACCGTCGCATACCGAAGACAACAAAAATACACAGAGGCAATAAGGAAGGTGTAAGCACAAACAAACAAGAACCAAGGAAGCCAAGCCAAGCCAACAAAGGCATACCGCGTAAGAAAGAGAGAAGAGATGAGAGGGCGGGTATTGCACGGGCCGCGTCACTACCGGCATTCTACGCATACGTTTAGTTTCAATTCTTGCTATACAAGATAACTCACTTTATCCATGGCGCTCTGTAAATTGCACCCAAATAATCCTGTTCGCGATTATATTCTGATCTTATCGTTTTCATCAAGATCCTTTGTATTCGCTTTACAGTTTATCTACTGTTTATACCGATATTAGCGTTACGCAAATATTCTTTTACTCTTTTCAATTATACTACACAATGCAAACAAGAATTTTCGTACAGTATTCAGTTTGATACGTCGTACTCAAATTTCGCCACCGATATACTTCAAACATTTGAAATTCAATTGATATTTAAACATTACTGTTTTCTGCGCGTGATAAACATATTTCCTTTCGCGAAAAAATCGTTACGTAATTATAATGCGATACGCACGAGAAATATAGGAAATCGAATGAAGTGTTTGATTAGTCACTTATTGCATCGCGGCAAATAAACTTGAATTTTTTTTTAAATATTTTCCATCTAACAGCATGATGCGTGTAAAATCTATCTTATTATTCATAATATTCATTATTATTTCGACGCAATGGAGTGTGGTAAATACCGAATAATTTAACGCGATCAAATAAATATAAATATATAAAATACGTTAAAATCTGATTTTTTTTTCTAACAATTTTCGTTTAGATGGAATCAATTGTTACACCACCTTGCGAGGATCCAAACTGGTATTGCAGAAATAAATATCGTGCTAAACGTTGCCGTGTAAGTATATAAATTTTGTATATTCCTAAAATCGATATGGGTGTGAGAAAGTGTGAAAATAAAGGTTTTATTTATTACAGAAAAGTGAAGAGTGTTTTCCAGCACCGACTCCCGATTCGTCAGTTACTTGGATCAAATTAGACCGAACAACCGAAGAAAACGTTGATATCGATCGAATGTTATATCGTATTCACAAATAATAGTTATTATCAAATTATTCAATCACCCATAGCGTGGTTATATCGTTACTTACTTGTATTATTAAATTATAATTTTTAAATAAATATATGAACATAAAAATTTAAATGAATGTGTATTATATTATTTCTATAACGTAGTATAAACGCGTAATGATTAAATTATCATTTTTCTACATTGACTTAATATTTCAAAAACGCTTTTGTCAGTAGTATATACAAAAGTAATACAGATAACCCATTGAATACAAAACCACAAAGTACATTTTCTTTAACGTTAACGAATCATCATAAAAAACCTCTTAAGCTTATTTACTTGAAACTGTTAAAAACTCATCAAGAGTAACCGCAAACCAAGGATTAATTGAAAAACGAAGCAGCGAGACAGAGAGAGAGATAAAGAGAACGAGAGACTAAACGTTATAATTGAGCGACATCTAGTCGAGCGTAAAAACGAAGGAACGTATTATATATAGTAATTCATTCAGCTAAAAGATCTTTCGCGGGCATCGATTTACGAATCCAAAATAGATACGGTCATTCTTGTGGGATCGGTGCATGTGCTTGCAAGCTCAGTTAATCACTTGGTCTTCGACGCAATTATCCCAAGTGGTCGCGCGCCCACTGACGAAGCGACTGCACCTGGACTCGCTTCTGTTCTTTCTTCGGTAATCTTCTGTATCTTCCTCATTATTCCTCGTATTCTATAATCCTTTCTGTCTTTTATTTCTCTTATATATCTCCTTTTTTTTGGTGTAACTGAAACTCATTTTAATTTTGCAATGCAACTTCTTTCTGATATTTAAACGTATTCAAATTTCTAAGAAGTTATATCGCTCATACCGCGTAACAATAAATAATTTATTTAAGATTTAGCAATTTGTTGACACAACTAAATAACTATAATTAATTCAATATTTCTCAAATATCAGGTATTAAAAGTATACGTAATAAACTCGCATTTAAAAGAAAATTAAATCTGTTATCTATACACATAAAAAAATTAATTTCATATTTAAATTTCATAATGTCAATAAGTTAACGGGACAGTAAATTAACTAGAATTTATAACATCTATTAAATAAAATACATAAATTCCTTCGAGAGCTGAAGGTGCAATGTGTAAATAATGAAATTCCTGTACGTATATACTTTGTATTGGTTATTATTACATTTACTTAACTATACATATACATACATCGCAGTGTTAATTACATAAGCGCCGAATGTTTGAATTATGAAAATGTAGAAAGATACATTAACGATCCCATAAATCAGAGTGATAAGCGTTAAGATCGAATATAAATTGCAAATATTGTCTTGTTCTAGGTTGACACATACGCCCGCGATTAGCTCGTAGAATAAGGAAAAAGCTCGTGGGTCGATGTGTGGAAAGAAAAGTCTCGAGTGCGTGCGTCGGAGTGAAAGTGAACCATTGTTTAGTCTAAAACTGTCTTCCACTGTCTCTTTTACTCGCGCGTGACACTCTTCATTTTCTTACGGTTGTTTTATATATGCACAAACATCGTACATGATTTTTTCCTTTATCACATACCTTGTTAACAGCTGTGTTTATACGACACTCTTTTTATTACGAGGGTCGATTCAATGCCGTAATTGAATAAAAAGATAATGAATAGGAGGAGTTAATTACTATACAACTTTGTGTACATTGCAACAAAAATAAATTCTGAAATTCTCCTTCTACTGGATGATACGAGGTAGATGAAAATATCAGGAAGAAAAAGACTCGTATTCCATTTCCCGGTAAAATTGCTTGTTAATGTGCGCAATTCGTACAGACGGGACGCAAATATAAAGGGTACATATACGCACAAAGGCACGAGGTATATAGTAGGTAAAGCTGAAAAGGCCGATTATAATTATTCGTCGCCTCGGCTCGTCGGCATATAATCCCGAGCATTAATTAACCGTGTAGTCATAATAAACCCCCATCGTGTCGTTTCCCTCATGTGAAGTCGCGATGCTCTTACCATCATCGCATTGTATTCCAAATTAACTAATGGACCGTACAGAACGCAAAGTCACTTTCACGCACGAAATTCTATACCATAAGTCGTCTTCCTAAACTGTTATGCTTCCTTCCCTACGCCACGACTATTTCAACCTTTTTCTACCTTTTTTCACATTTCTATAGTACTTTTTGGATGTTACTATACACTTTGTCATCGGAGTGTTGAAAAAAATATCTTTTATTACAAAAGTTACTCAATTTAAAAATTATGTCGAACAAATATATAGGAGTAACCAGAATGTATAAGAATAATAATTATTTAATTGAATGTGATTCGGCAGTTTACCGTCAGTTTATAATTTATAAACTAGACACTTTTTCTCCGTTTAAATAATTGTTAGATAAACTTGAAATATTTGGTGGTTTATTATTATTAATCGAACAGTACGTTAAATGGATAATTATAATTGTATATTTAGATAGAATGGGATATAAATCTTGTACAAAACACTCGTTGCGCAGGTGGATTATTAGAATCTATAAATACATTGCAAAAAAAAAATTAATAATATCTCGCTATGCAACTTTTTCTTCCAGAATGACATTTTCATTTTTACAACTTATAAATCCAACGCTTGTTTATCTTCCATGAAAAATCGAATAATATTATACAATCGCATTGATGTAATCGTTGCAAAAAATGTATCTATATATGTAGTCTGTATTTTTCTTACGTTTTCTTATTTTGTATGATTTACTAATTCTAATTGGAATAATAATGCATGCATTTATTTCAAAATATAAGCTTCTATATTATTGCAATTTGAAAATTTCTTATATTTATTTGTAATATCCTTATTATTGATATTAGTCGTGTAAAAATTTGTATAGTTCATGACTTAAACATTAAAATCGTATTTAACTACCGTGTTAATTAGCTTTTCGATTTTACTTCATAAATCAGTTTATTCTTACACCTAACTAAAGTAAAAGTAAAATATATTATATTTTTGATTTATAAAATGATTTACTTGAAATCTTTTTTATTTCTAACAATTTTAGTGTTTATTTTAACCGAGGTAAAAAATTAAATACCATTTATATTTATAACTATTGATATTATGCATTTAAAATGATGATCAACATTTTTTCCAAAATAAATTTGTTAGATCAAATCGATACCAACTCCGCCGTGTGAAGATGCAATTTGGTATTGCAAAAACAGATATCGTGCAGAACGTTGTAATGTAATAATAACAATTATTTTATAACAAATTTTGTTTGTTACTGTTATACGGAATAAATTAAATCGTATATTCGTATATTTCAGAAACTTGATGAATGTTTCCCACCATCCACTCCTGACAGTGAAGTTAGTTGGGTTAAAGTGGATCCACCAGAATCGGAAGAAGACGAAATCCCAGAAGTATTCATGAACCGACGCTTTTATATAGGAAAATAATGTATTTGGCAAGTTTTGTTGTTGTTATCAAGTTGCTCATTCGTTCTGGTTTAGAATGTTAACAAAATAATACTGTAATCAGATGGAAATAATAATAAGTAATTTCTATTTGTTAATATACAATTATATCGAAAAGTGTTTTACGTCTTATTTTTCATGTATCACGTGTGGTGCGATTATACCTATACATAATATAAACGCGGAAAAAAAGTACTAATATAATGTGTATAATAAAAAAAAACAAATTGATCCGATGAAGATGTTTCAAATGTAAATCTTAAATTTTATATAACTATTTTATCGTCTAAATTAAAAATCTTACGTTATATAGTAAAAGGCGCGTATTTTTTTCTTATGTAAATATGAAACTTTTACATTTAAAAATAATAAAATTTCTTACGCATGTTTCATTTTTTACTATCGTTGATAATAGTATTTGTAATCAAGGTTTAATTGTTCATGCGCCTACTTGAAGAGCGTGAGCTTCGATAGGCTACAGCTACGTAGTGCCACCTCGACGGAATAAATTTTACATCGATTCGTATACATAAGCTTAGTTTAGTAGATTTTTCGATTTACATAACATTTTCAAGTTATACAAGCAAATTTAAATAATACAACAATTTAACAAAATTGTACAGCGAAGAACGACGGTTCACCTTTCTTTCGACGAATTCGTTTCTGTGAAATATATACGAATGTGCTGCTTTCAAATCAGTCATCAAATTAACTTTTTCTTTAAATAGATCGTTTATTAGAGAAACTGTTACATGAAAGAGAATAATTTTGAAAATATTACTATTATAAAATTGTAATATTTACTACAAATCAAGTATATCCTTTTTTTACTATGAGATATATAGTAAAGTTGGACTCCAATATCGGTCAATTTTACCCAATATTTTTTCTACGTTCACAAGTAACAAATTATACGATGTCTAATTATATTATATTTTTTATGTTACACTTTAGTTATCGAAAAAAAAACACGATCGCGTGACTAATATCATTTTATTCACGACAATCGTGTGGGAATTTTTTTTACAATTATATCATAAGTAACTTTCTAAGTTTTACAAAAATAAATTCAAATTCGAATAAAGATGATCAACCTGAAGTCGTTTTTACTATTTTTCATCATTGTGATTGTTATGACCGAGGTAACAATATATCTATTATATATTTAACAAATTATCTGTTTATAATACTCTAGCCCAGATGCAATGTTAAACATTAACTAATCTTGTAAAAAATTGTCTGTCAGATTAATTCGATACCAACTCCGCCGTGTCAAGATCCACAGTGGTATTGTAAAAACAAATACCGAGCCAACAAATGTTCGGTAATAATATTATAAATTTTATATATTATAATTATATTTATAAATTTTATATATTATAATAATATAAATTTTTAAAGACTTTATTTTTGATAATAATAGTTTAATCACTGCTACTTAATGAGAGAGATATCTAATTCATCAACGTTATATATATTTTCTTAAATAAATATTCTTATTATAACGTAAATATATTTCAGAAACTTGATGAATGTTTTCCACCATCTACTCCCGACGATTCAGTTTCGTGGATCAATCTAAAATCAACAACAGAATTAATGGAAATACCAGAAGAACAAATATTTTATGGGCAAATGTCACGTTTTTATGGGAAATAAATTTTATTTACGGATTGTTACGTATAGAAATATTTCTAAATACTTTAAAAAGTCTTATATTGAATTCAAGTCATTGTCTTTTGTTATATTTATATTATACATATTACGGAAGACGAGAGATATACTCGAATTTTGAGATCATGACAATTCATTGCTATGAAACAATATGTAACAACATATCTATAATTAACTATTAAATTTGTTTGAAAGTTATAATAATCTAAATAAATATTTAGAACCAAAATTTACATTATTTACTTCAATATGACTGTAACTACAAGATTTAATAATTACAACATTGCTATGTATAAATAAAATATATTTATCATGACAACTCAATCGATAGATCTTCATAAGATACAAAAAAGTGTTTCATTCTGAAACACATAGTGTCCTATCTTTAATTTCTCAAGGAAAAGGAAGAAGAGGAGTCGGTCGATTAGGAATCTGAGGACCCACTCCACCCACGCAGTCTGTAACTCTTGCAGAGTCGTAAATTTAGTCAAGTCGCGTATTATGCATGCTTCGGCTGGGGCGCATTGAGCGTATAGGTATGCGTAAGCATGCATTGACACTCGCAAGAGCAAATCTTAACGACGCTTGGATTTAGGTGCATCCTTTTTTTCAACAAAATATGTTTGAGATGATAAATAGATAAGCGAGTAAATCAAAATTATAAATTTTGATAATTATTTTTTGATAATTTAAAAACAGATAGTAGTTTTCCTTAATTGAGTCGTTCAGAGTTACGCCACGGAGAAAAAATTTGTAATAAAATGACAATGTTGCGTTTACTTAGGAAGAGACAGACTTGTCAAGCGATAAAAATGACTATTTTTTATAAGAAAATTTACTACATATCTATTAATATTTACTATATTTTTCTCGTAAATTTTCCTATAAAAAATCTGTCTCTCCATTACTAAACAACATTGTCATTTTTATTAGAATTTTTTTCTCCGCGCATATTAAGTTCTTTTACGTTTTTAGATGCAATTAAAATAATTCAGACGCTATTTTAATTTTTACTTAAATTTTACGAATAATCGTTTACGTCAATAGATACTACTAACATTTTAATATATTCATAGTACTTTTATGAACGTGGATAGAAAATTAAATCTATAAGATTAATCTATCGAGTATAACTTGCACAAGATATAATGAAATATATTTATATATATATATATCGTATAAAGAAGTGAATAAATTCTATGAAAAGCAAATAATAATTTTGAACTAGAGAAATGACGAATCGAGGGAAATTTTCCCGGCGTATAATAAGGCTGGAAGACACCCACAACGAGTAGAGAGATTCCAAGTGGAGTTAGCCCCGGAAGAGAAGATGCACAAGGCCGCGAAGAAGACGAGCGTGTTGCCACTTGACTGGCAATTTGTTACGGGGCTGCGCCACGCGATGAGTAATTGCCCTGTCCGATGCGGGTGTTACATATATAATGCGCGGAAAACGGAATCGCGGGTGTCTTCATTCACTCCCACGCGCGTCAGCCCTTGGAACACGCACACGCACACACGCGCAGCCTCGTCCAACGCGCTCTTACTCATTTTACGCGGACCGCGATATTTAGCACCCTTAAAGAGGATACGTAGACTTATATACACCGCCTTGATCTCGTATAACGTTAATCTTCTCGAAAATTTTTCGTTCCTTCTCATATTTTCTTACTTAACGAAATACGCACGCACGTATGGTCTACTCGTCGAGTGTCGTAAATATTTTACTGTAAAAATAACCGATTACATTTTACTTTTTTTAATATTCTCGCTTTAATGATTAAAATTTTCGAAAGATAAATAGTACAATATAATCAACAAGATTTTTGGCAAACTCTCGTCATTCTTTTAAACCTCCGAACCGCGAATTCGAAGCAGCGGACCCTGAGCTATAACGATCCCCTTATCAAACGCGATCATCCGATTTTCTAGAAAAGAATGTGCCGCCACCAACGAAGATCTTGCAGCTCAACTAAAAAAAAAGGGAACTAACGATATTATCGCATCCAAAATGTCGTGGGTCTCGTTCTTAAATAGAATCCGCGAGTCGTTAGGAGAGGAAATGGCGTTCCGCCCGCCTTTCGAGTCAACCTGCGCCATAATCAGCGAACGCAGCGGCCATTAAACGAACAATGAGAGCTACTATGTACGGGAAATTAAAATGAAGGATTGCAATATAGTGATATAAGCTTACCAAAGGTTTTCTACGTGGGAGATAATCTGTACAAAATGGTGGATGATACTATACAAACGATTTTAAGCAGTAGATTAACGTTATATTATTAATATCAATCTTAGTTTTTAATAACAAATTATTTTATTGAAAATTATTATTAATTGAATTAAGTTTCAAAATATTTATAATAATTATTCGTGTTTAATCAAATGAATTATCATTGAATATTTTTAATAAATATAAAATTGTTCATAAAATAATTCAATAATTAATTTTTACTATTGATTATTAGTAGATAAGTATTTAATTACATCGTAATAATATTTATTATACATGAATTATAAGATAATAAAAATCATTAATTTTGATCACGTATCTTGGAAGATTAACGAATTTGGCAAAATGTAAAATGTCCAACTCTATGAATGTTAATACTATAATCCTTGCGTAAAGTTTGAAATAAATATCTCAATGACTGTAGCATTTACTGAATAAAGTATCACTTTAATCTCTTGTCTCTTAATTAGTTGCAAAATGTTGCCAACTGTACCGGTATTTTATATCTTTAAAGTTAAAATTATGTAACTCGAGTGAATAAACCGCAATCCTCTATCAAAATCTTAATTTTTCCTCCTCAGTTAAAATCAAAATTATTAATTGTTAATTGTGTTAAATAAATAATAATTATATACAGATATATTTTGCATCGAATCGTGACTGTTAAAATTTACAGTCAATGTGAATTAAGTGTCTTTTATACCATTCAATTAAATAAATTTCCCAAATTCATTTAAAAATTGTAGTTAGAAAATAATTATAAACGATTAGCGATATCTAAACGTAAAAAAATTTATATAATCATTTATTATTAATCGAAAAAAATATTTCAGGCTAAAAATGAAAGCGAGTATGTAAAAAAAGCACTGAAATTTCATACAATTAACGATGTATACACGTTATCATGGACGTGTGGTTGTAACACTTATGACACCGGAAGTTAAAGTATTAAAAGTTTTCGCGGTCGGCACCCGCGACGTTTTGGGTATGATTTTGGTCGAGCTGTCCGAACGTTTCGGTGGCACGCGCGGTTGCTGACAGGTTTGCAGTTGTCTTATAATAGTCCCTGGGGGCCATCGTGTGTCACCCGAACTTGCCGTTCGCGCCGATACTTTCGGAATGACTATTCCTCGGGTGTATCTATTTATACAACCCGCCCGGAAAACTATGGCGCGCGACTAACCACCAACATGTGTCTCCAAACCCGTGACTTCGTACCTTTTTACTTTTATTTTTATTTTATCAAAATTCGAAGGAAACGGGTATATATTCATACGATTTATGTCCCTTGAATTACACACCATATCTTTTTCGATCTAAATTGTTTACGCGTCTACATTACTAAAATTACATATCGCTCGCGTGTGCCGAGGTACAATTTTATATAATATAAATTTATCGCGAGAGCCAGGAACGTATCAGCAATAATAATGGTGACAATTGAAATAATTGCAAGAAAATGTCCCTAATTTTTATAAGAAACTTTGCGTTAAATTACTAATAAAATAAACGAGTAATAAAATTGTGGAGATCAAAGGAAAAAAAGAGAAAAGGAAGAAGTAATAGAATTGCACTTGAGGGTTTCAGTAAAATCTAAATCTAAACGCGCGACAAAATCCCTCCCTCATTTCTCAAGCGGGAGTAAAAGAGGCTGGTTTATCGTTCGTACGGCGCGTCGCCCAATGACAGCATTATTGCGATCCGGAAAGTCCATTATGACGAATTTGGTATAATCCCTTTGTTTTCGTACCCCACAGCTCGAAATATACTCGAGCAGTATATATACCTAAGATTTAATAGCAAAGAGATCTTAATTTCTTCGGTCGTTACACCGCTCGGTTACTTCGAACGAGCTTATTTCGTCTTTCTACTCGGTCGTGCTAGACAATTAAAGTCGTGCGTTTGCATTTAACTCGTTCTATCCTATTGCTTTTCTTCGTATTGTCTTGACTATATATCATACGGTTCCCTCCTATCTTTTTCTTTTATTGTCTCTTTTTCGAGGCAAGATTGTCAACTTTTATTTGCATTTTGCGGTTAAGTGATTTTCTTACGAATGGCTCATCGTTCCGATAGCCAATATATAATTATGATTTTAATTATGCAAAGTGGAGATGTAATTGAAATTTTAATTAACTGCCCAATCTTTAAACTTTCTTGTGAAATAACAATCACAGCATTGTATTATTTGTAATAAAGACGCATATAGTTTTAACTAATTTTTCGAACCGTTGTAATTTAAAGAAAAAGTAAACGAGGTCACTTTCTAACCTTTATCTATTTCTTAAGGCAACACCGCTCACTAATTGAATAATCATCTATTCCGAGTCACTGATTCTAGACATCAATATATCCGTAATTAGTGATTACAATAAACTCGGTCATAACAAAAATATAATCGCCCTCGCTTCCTTTATTAAAATTAATGACAGTATTCCGTTTTCACGATTGTATAAAAAATTTTCAATCGATTTCCGGATTCTCTTGGAACACCGAAACCGTAATCAAAAGTGATCTTGTACAGTTTCCGGTGGCGTTATAAGAATGTAGGTGATCCTTATTTACCTGATGACCAGGTGCACGACAATGCCATTCACGCCCATTTCCGAGAGTACCACTGCGTTTATTTAGTATATATTTTTTTTAAATATTCCAGCAAAATGTAGGTGGAGTTTAAAAAATAATTTTTTATGGCGATTCTACAAGTGTATTATCGATTTGCTTTAAATCAAATTTATTGAACTTCAAAGGTATGTTGTATACTTTCTACTTTTTATTTATGACTTTGACACCGATGTCTATAAGCTTATAATACTTCCTTATTGCGATGTGCGTAAGTTGTCGGTTTTACGCTAATTAGAAATTTTTTAAATTGACAAGTTCTAGTAAATTCGTATATATATATTTTTATTATATAATTAGTTTGTGTCATTCGTATTTATCTATTATTTAAGTAATACGTATATCATCGAATAAATTGTGTTATGTAAATCATTAAGTTTTACGAAAAAAAAAATTGTAAATTATTTCGCTGAAATTAAATCCAATTCGAATTGACGAAACGAAAAGAAATTCGATGCAAAAAATATATATATCGATTATAAGTATCAAAATCGGTTTTCTATATACGTGTACACTTGTCATTAACTCCCTCGTCCCATTTTTTTTCCAAATATAAACCAACGAACTTGGCGCGTATTTGTATAATTAATTCAGGGATTATACGGACCGACAGCTAATAACTACCGTTACAGGCTCGATCAGTACTGGGCGGCAAAAGATACCTGATTTATCGTACTGAGCGAGAGCCAACACGAACTGACCGATGTTCCTTTTTCAATCGATATCTGTCTACGACGATTTTCAACTAAGCATAATAAGCAAGGAGCATATAACGAACGGATTTCGAAAAAGAGAGAAAGAGATCAGGATGCAAATCGATCTTAACATATATACGATGGATTTATTAGCTTTGCAAACCATATCGATCGAAAGTTTTTGTAAAGGAAACATATGATTTCAGAAAAAGGTTAAATGTAGAATTAAGTAGTACTGTAAAAAATTATAATAATTTAATTTATAAGTTACTAATAATTGTACAATTTAATTAATATTATAAATAAAATCTTTTTTTATTATATATTGATACAGATTATATGAAAATCTAATATAGGTATTTATAGTATCTTTTTGAACTCAAATAATTTTTATTCCATTGCAATCAATATTCCTATTAGAATAAAAAAAAACTTTATTTGAAAAATTTACATTATAATTTTTACTAAAAACTATTTATTATTTATCATAAATTACAATCTTTTACTTGGTTCAGTAATTCTGTGATTTTATTACTAAATACTATGATAAGTCTTAAAACGATATTTTTCTCCGTGTAATCAATAAATTTATTCTACAAAAATAGAGTAATCTTTCATTAAAACTTTACGTGTCCATTTATAAAAACTAGAATAATTATCGATAAGAGCGTGTACATCTCGATGTAAAGGAAAAAAAAACGCTTCACTGACCATATATTGTCATTTAAATAATTGGCCGAGCGATAAATTGGCGATCGTGAAAAAAGTCGAGCATAGAGGCATATATTAATCAGGTCGTTTTAAATTAACGAGAAAGCGAGTTGTCGCTTCGATGTCCGGAGAGAACTGACATCGGCCCCCGCGAGCATTGAAGAATCACAGTCCACGTCTTGTAGCTCGTTGATAAATAGATTGCCTCGTGAATGAAAAAGGGAGCACGGACACGTATATAATTCGGCGGCGACTCGGAGAAAACCAAGCCCAACGTGTTTTTGTACCTCGGGCGTGAATTATAAGATTGCAAAATCAATTTGTAATAATAGTGAATGTTTATATAAAAAAAATAGTTATCTTTTCTAATATTTTATTTTTGTAGCGAACTACTACTATTATACAACTACATCACATAATGTAATTAGTTACTTTTTTAATGCTATATAATTATTATAAAGTTACTTTGATAAAGATATATATATATATATATATATATATATATATAGGTATGTGCACATAGTCACATCTGTATTTTGTTGCGAATGTCAAGTTGACTAATTACAAGTCGGCCGTGGGTGTTATGAATCCAGATTGTATATTTATGCTTTAGAAAAAAAGGAACAACTGGGAAGATCCTAAAACGGAGACGCAGACCGTTCTCATGATCTTCGTCGAATGCAACGAGTCATCCTTCACTTTTCTTAGCCGTCACGTACGAAAAAAAGGGGGATAAAAAAACGTACGAAGGAAAAGGTCCGACTCCCACACCTCCCACGCGTTCGATATTACGAATTCTCTTTCTCTTTCTCTCTCTCTCTCTCTCCCGCGCATATAATTGTCGCGATGATGGATCACCGGTAGGAGCGGTTCCTTTCCTCATTCTCTTTTTCTCGCGCTATACGGAGGACTCGATTAAATATGTGTCAGGATAAGGGCTGTCCGACCTCTTACTAATTTTTTTTTTCTTTCTTTCTTGGTTCGTGCTTGCTACAAAATTTTTGAAGATGATTATCTTTCGAGCATGGATGGAAATTTTTATTTTTTTTTTTCATTCGACCCGAGAGATAATTTAACGGTTGACTTTTTAAAGAAATATTAACGATAAATTGTCATTTTCATGCTCAACGTACATTGATTTTTAATAATCTTTCTGTGTTTTAAATAGACGGTTAAATTATAGTTGGTTCATTAATTTCAAGTAATAAGCATAGGAATTTAGTGTAAGTAAATAGAATAAATAGAACATAAAGTTTAACTATAAGTAAAAAATAATATTGCAAATTAATTGAATCATATATTGATCTATATACAAAACATAGTAATTTTTATACACAAAAAATATGAATGCTTATACAATGAAATAGTAGCAATAAAAATATCGCATAATTTAATTCTAAGCAAGAATCACGGTTTTCTTTCTCTCTCAATCCGCACAGAAATCCAGTCACTCGGTTTCCTCATCCTCGATAAAATCGCAGACACGTGTCGCAGCCGCAGCTTGTCACCTGAACGAAAGCCCCATTAATTCATCCTCGCTCACGTAGACAATGGAGATATCATTTCGTTCGTGTGTGTATATGTACATGTATACCACATATATAAACACATACACGTAAAAATGAAAAAGAAAAAATAAAATCGAAGAAAAAGAAATGTTGTTCGGGTGGAAACGTAGGGGGATGGTTATTTATCGTCGTCCCACGTCGAGTTATCAGACGTCGCACACACGCCCACGCAATCGGCTACTCCTTTCCGTCGTGTCGGTAGCCAATGGAGGCCTCAGAATTGTCGTTTATCGCCCTAAGGATTTACGACTGCGCGTTAGAGGGCGACCCCTCCGTTTGCCGATCCATCAGGGTTCTATCGTACCTTGAACTTTTCTTCCATGAAATTCACTCTCTGCCACCGGTCAACTTTCATCCCTTTCCTGAGATTATTCTCATTATTATTATTTATTATTACACAATTTATAAAGAAAGATTGTTCTTGATTAACGTTTTATCACGTACGATATGTGATCAATAATTATGTTTAATAATTATGTTATTTATTATATACAAGAGAACAAAAACCTGCAAAGAATCGATAACAAACCGTTCGTAATCGTTGAAAAATCGCTTTTATTTAGATAGGACATTGGTGTTCTCTCATGTAACTATAAAATGGTTGAAAAGTAAGAAAAATTTTTGTATTCAACCTAAGTATTTCTTTAAAAAAATTTATTCATTGCTTCATACACTAAATATATTCTTATACGTATGTATATTATTATTCAATTAATTTTTAACTTGTCAAAAAGATAAAAAAAAAGATACGAGAATGATAAGAAAAAAAAGTGTAATATACATTTCACCAAAAATGATGTTAAGAAATTATGTTCTCTCGCGTGTCTCTCGACTTGTGACACAGTAATTAATGTACATTATTATTATACATGTATATGTATATACATATATATACACACACGTGTATGTGTGTGTGTGTGTGTGTGTGTGTGCGTGCGCATCCAGCACCTTGTAATTACGTTGTAAATAACCGTAAAAAATGATTCAACTGCTCGTGAATACTCGTTGAAGATGAATTAACACTGCGATTGAATGTACGATCACTTTCCCCGTCGTGCGTGAAATTTTAATCCAACTAAATTTGCGGTAAAATTCCCTATACCTCAGCGCAAAACCGAGAGTCTCCAGTCGTATATAAAAATGATCGTTCCGTCATATTTAAATGAATAACATTATTCCTTTTTAAATTTATGTTCCTCGTCTCATGAGAATCTTAGTTAATCTTTGTTAATTTATTGGTTTTGTAAAACGATCGCATAAATATATTATTACTTTTTTTTTTGAAAATTAATTAAGTTTGATAATTATCGAGATTGGCATTAAAAACATGATGTAACATTATCATTCGTGACCGACTACTTATAGTTTGTTAAAGGCAAAATATTAATGTAGTTCACAAAGAAAACCGTTCAGAAATCTAGTAAGGAAAGGTAATTAAAAAAGAAGGATAAAACTATCCTCTCTATCTCTCTCTGTCTTTCTCTTGTTATACTCTCCACCTCTAATCTCGAGAGATCTTGACGAGAAGGTCGACGCATCGTCCCTTACCATGTGAATTAAACAATTACGGTATACAAACTCGGTGTAACGATCTTACGAAACTGCGTTTCGAGGAACTCGCGAGGTGCTTGTTTGGTGACTCTCCCGCGCAAGCCCGAGCTTTATTGTCTGAGAAAACGGGTTCCGCATATACGAATACTTGTATTTACCCAGAAAATAATTAAGCTTTTTGGAAAGAAAATAGTGGCTAGAGAAATTATTATTCTTTCTGGATATCTTGTTAATCTTCAAGCACGTTGAATTAACGTATATTATTGTATTCATTAAACAGATTAAAATGTTCTTCCTACACTGAGAAAATTTTTTTAGTGAAAATTACTATTTTAATGATAAACGGAGGACAGACTTACACAATTACAAAAATTGCTATTAATAATGATAAAAAATGCAACTATTAATAGTCATTTTTCGTCAATGGTTGCAATTTTAGCATTTATTAATATCAATTTTTATAATTTTGCAAGTCTGTAGTCCCTTTACCATTAAACATGTATACTAGCAAATTTTTCTCAGTGTACAACGTGATTCTTAACCATCAAAAATGAGATCAAACAATTTTTATAGACGATTTATAAAGCAGTTTATTTATGTATCCATAACAATGATAGAAAGGTACGTAGGCCTAACGTATACGTGTCCACCGTAATGACTGTAAGCGTATATGCCCTTTATCGCGTCACGTATGATGCGTTAAAAGGAAAAAAAGGCTATTAATTTAAAGATAAAAAAAAACTCGATTCAACTCGGGCGGTATCGCATTCTCCTCACCTTTTCGGTGGAGATAAACCGACGATTTCCATGGAGTCGGTTTCTTTCGTGGGATTGGTCGTGGGTTTCCTCCTATAGCCGAAAAACATTTTCACAGGAGTGTGTGCAACAGGTTGTACCCGCGTCGTTGCGCAAGCGCGCGCTTGATACTTATATCCTACTGGGAACTAGTACACTTGTTTTGTTAAGGGACTGTATACATGCATGGGCGGTGCTTTGACCCTTGTTTACGATCTCCTCTGTTCCCCTCGCGATAAATATGGCGATCGATGTCTATACACGTACTTTACGAATTGGAAGTTAGTAAACGTTCTATACAGCTGGCTCGATATCTTTTTTTTATTTAAACATTTTTAATCTTAATACAGAGATAATATTGCTTCCCCATATATTTACATGTTACACGTAATTACTCTCCTTGTATTACAATAGTTCGTAGATGTATAGAGATTACATTTATATTTAAAATTTTAACATGTATTTAATAATTATTGATTTGTGTTGAATTAGCGAGTAAGTCCAAGATAAAGGACGATATACACTTTTATTTTAACTTATACGTTTTTAATAAATCAAGATCTTTTTTGTCATAGTTTATAAATTATAAATAATAATAATAAATAATAATAATATATAATATATATATAATGAATTTGCAAACAAAATAATAATTATAATTATAATAATATTGTAGAATTTAATAATTTTGAAAAAAAAATAATGTTTTTAATGAGTATAATAATATTTATGTATATTAAATTGTTACAAGTTGAATTTATACTTAAAGTCAATGATAATAATTATCTGAACTATTGTAATAATAACATATACATGTCCATTTAAATAAATAAACTTTTCCGATGATAAAATTAATAAAATGATTGAGGTTACAAGAGATTCCGATAGTAAATTAATTATATTTTTAATTAAGAAATAATTAATATGAAATTATAATTTACACATTAAAAAGATTATTCGAAAATTATATTGATATTTCAGTGATTAATTAACTTCTCTATTTAACCTCATGCAGGATAATTAATTTTGTTATATTCGAGAAAATCAACTTGATAAGTTTAGCATATATGTATTTATATATATTGAACATTGCGAATTTGCTTACAAGTTGATTCATATACGAAATGAACGTAAAAATATTGTTATTAATATTTAGAAACATTTTAATTACATTTGCTAATATAAATTTTGATGTTATTAACGTAATGACTGTTATTACGCAAAGAAATCATTACAACCTTTCGATGTTGATTTTATCATTCGCAGGTGCGAAAAGTTCAAGGTTCAAGTGAAAACACTAATTGATGCGGTGAAGAAGTGAATCATCTCTGAATAACACCTCGTTTAACTGACAAGGAATATGTTATAATGGCTGATTAGTATATGGCTATGACCTCGATCGATTTTAAGATATGTAAACTCGATGATTGATTCCCTTTTGTACTTGACACTTCTCGTTAATACACACACACACACACGACACCGTACATTTTTTATTTATATATTGCATCACAACAAACGAGAGTGTACAAACTTTCACACGTTATCAGAGTACACGAATTGTTATATTTATAATACAATGTTTCGTATTAACATAATTAACATAAATGTAACACGATTTTAGTATAATAACTCGTAACGTTTTGAATAATTAATTTAATGAAAGTGTATAACTTAATTAGCGTATATAAGTATTATACGTAGACACATATATTGGAACGAGTTTATCGTACTGATACATTCGAAAGATATTTATATAAATATACACGTGCAGAGGATATGCAAGATATATTAATAATTTTAATTACAATATTTTCAGAATTTTCCCACTGAGAAATTTTTAATTTAGTCTCGACGAGACGAATGTCATATTTGTCACGTATCACACTAGATTATTATTAGTCTAATTATTTAGTCAAGTGCATATGTATAATCAATAATTACTTTAATGGAAAATCATGTAGGATTTATACCTATATTACATTATTTCAACTTGTTCATTAAATAATCAAATTACCAGAATTAGTGAAGTTAATTAAAAAGAAAGAAAAAAAACATGTCGTTGTCATCGAAACCGAATATTTTGAAATTTTCTTGTCACCGGTATATAGAAATTAAATTGAAGACTCGTAGAAAATATGTTAATTTTACGATAGTTTTGCTACTCATTAATTTATTGATACTTCACACTGCATATTTTTAAAAAAATGTCGTAAATCGTTCAATTTTTGTTTTTAACGTGAAAGTTATTTCCCACCCACTGTCATAAAATATCACGTTTTATTAGGCATATATAATTTCGACACTCACTGACGCAGTTATTTTCCATAAACAGCGAAATATCTATTTGTTCGAAGTCCATTCGCATTCAAGTTAAATATTTTCATTAATATTTTTCAAAAATTGTGAATTGTTTATTAAAAACATTGTTTTATTCCATTATCGTAATATTTTTATAATTGAATTATACGTGTAAATATTTGTTATTATTTATTTCTCTTCGTTCGGATAAAATAAACAAAGTTCAAATCAATTAAAACTGTTAACTGTTTAATTAACCATTCTTCTCCATTTAATTTACATTTACAGTTTTCTAGTAAACATTTCGTAGGAATTGTGCGAAAATGAAGTTATGATTATTAAAAATTTATTAAAAATATCTACGTTAAAAATATTGATCAATAACGTATAATGTTCATTTAAGGATCAGGTGAAAAGAAATGTAATTTATAGATTGCACTTGACGCGTTTACTTAATAATATATATAATAAAGTCAATGCAATCTTTCGATGCGAGCGTTAAAATTACACTTAACTCGTACCATAAAACCAATAAAATCCAAGAAAAAAAAAGCGCTTTACAATTTATCGAGAAAATTTGTAGTAAGAATTATAAAGCAGAATCAGAAATAGAGAAAATTAAGATTGCAGATATATAAATACGTCCATTAGATGTACGCATAGAAATTCAATTGCTAGTCTCGTGTATGAGATTACGCTCGAAACCATAAAGCGTATTATAAGAATAATTCACGTGGTCGCGTAGTATAGTTGGTAGAAACACGTGCGCGCAGATGCAACGACGATTTTTGTTAAAGTACACAGAGAGAGAGAGAGGACTACGAATCCTGTTATAATTCGTGCATATTCCAAGAGGCTTGTTGCACTTCCACTATACACGAGGTTCAAGACCTCGATTCCCCGTGTTTTCTGTATATACGTATATACATTCCGGTGTTGATTGTGTGTGCGTTACACGTACATCCCAAGACAAATAAACTATATCCGCGCGTTGAAAAACAATATGTTTATTAGATAAGAGAAAATTTTCTAATTATAATTGGAAATTATGTGGGAAAGTTTTGTTTATATCGATATACCTTTTATTTTATTGCCCGAGTGATTAAACATTGTATTTAACTATATATGTATAAATATAGTAAGTATATACAGATCCATACGTATAGGGGCGCATATAGGCTATACATCATATCGATCTATTGAAATTTAACCATACATAAATAACGATTAAAAAACGTTTAACAACGCATGGTCCATTAACTTAAGAGTATATACCGTTGTATATATTACAACGTTGAAATGTTCTCACCTCGTTGATGATCGTCTTTCGATGACGAGTCCACGACTCGAAGGATGCGCGATTATCTTTTCGCGTTTTTTCCAGACCCCGAGGGTCTTGGCTTTTAATAGCCTATTAATTTACCAAGCCTTTTTGCGCCTATTTGACCCCGTCGTTTGAGCACCGTTTTATTTTTCGTCAACGCCGATTGCCATCTATATAGACTCTAGAATTAACAACTGATTGAAAACTAACGCTTGTATTATACTTTTTCTTTCAGTTCAACCGATCAACTTCACTTTTCATTTTGCCACGCTTGATGGATGATTCTTTCACTTGATTATACCTGGGATTCGCGGTGATCTATTCGCGTATACGCGGCTTACTCTCGAAATATTTACCATTATTTTTCGTCGTCTCATTGTCTTTTTTTTTCTAAATATCGCGAGCTCAGCTAATTATCTAAACTTATAATTGTACGTGATTACACATTTGATGAACACATATATGTACGATTTTTTATAATGCGAATCGCGCTGTATTAAATTCCTATTATTTTGAATATTAAAGGACGCGAAAGAAAAAATGAAATGAAGTATCGTACAGAACGTGAATAGGAAAGTAAAATTCATTATAATACTTATCTCTCCTATTACTCATTAGTGCTTCATATGTTTTTTCTTACCGTTTACCATAGAAAGTATCATGTATATATGTATATATATATATATAGTTAAACGATTGTCCGTACATTGTCGTATAAGCGTATATTATACGAACCTCTCATAACCAAAGTATACATCATTATTGCGAGTCGATGCCTAAATGTTACATGTAAACTGTCCATTGTAAAATTTTCTAATCGCATCTATTGCGCGAGATTATTATTTTAAAATCTTTAATTTAACACCTGACACATCGAGCAGAAGATAATTGTTAATTCCTAAGCGTAATTTATAGAAATTTGCAGGTCTCGCTGCGTTATCTACTACGTGTAATTGGAGTTTCCATTGTATTTGAAGTAAATGAAAATTTATGTAATAATTATCATGTATAAGTAAAATTCTTGCGTTTATATATTCATATACAGTAATAGCCAAACGGTTAAATGTCCCCTTATAATTTTCAAGTTGCTTTGTGACATTTGCGCATCGTCATTAATTAAATATCATTTATTTATAGTTAGTTAACTAATATTGTAATTCAAGTATTTGTTCGACTATTTCAATTTCTAAATTTATATTAATATTCTGTAATTAATATTTAAACAGTGTACTTATAATTCTCTGAAATATAAAGGAAAGCAAGAATAATCGAGCTTATCTCTTTAAAAATTACAAACGCGGTATTTAAACGCAATTAACAAACAATCGACGTACAGTGAAACATCTTTCAACACGGTTATATACATCACTAAAACTATAAGCTTCTCGAGCATATACGTGTATAAATACATATGCGCTTTAGCAAATCGCCCTTTGAATCTCCCGGGTAAAATACAACGCCATTCTTTACTATAGATCCTACGTTTGATCTCCTTGCTTATACAGAGATAAGTAAAGTACACCTTAACGATAGATACACCTCGGGTTCAATTAAATTCAATTTCGTAACTCACCTGCAACGAAACGCCAGGAGGCACGTGTGTATATGCGTGTCTACACATTTTTTCGCAAACATCTATATATATATATATATATAGGATCCCATTAGGAGTTAACTCATTAACCATCTTTTTACGGAAAATTAGATTACACCTTTTTTTTCTCTCTAACTCATACATATTTATGATTATTGTTGTGTACGAAGTGATAGACGTTTATATTTGATATAATCGCTGCGTGTAATAGGGATATGTATAGACAGGTAGAGTATATGTAGTGCGAGATAAAAGTAGACGATTTAATCGTTTATTATAAAAATGCGAATGGAAATAATATTTTAAAATAATGTCCGTATAATACGTACGTTTGTATCGTCAAAACTAGAAGTACGCGTGTTGCATTTAAAAATTACTCCGAATTTAATGGATCGTATAAACGGCCAGTGAAACTTTATAATAAACGTTTTCGCGTATACCGAAATTTAACGAATTCCCCCTAAAAAATAACAACCTGACAAATATTAATATACAATTATACTTTCGTACGGGAAAAGAGAAAATAATGAATTTCGTTATACGCTAACCACAAAAATGAATGTTTATACCAATACCCATACCTAAATAAAGACATTTACTATATATAACGTATATTAAAAGCGTGCACCGAAAATATATATGTATGAATATAAATTTCAAGGTATACATTTTAAGAAAGTAAATTCAACGCAACAGTCTTTTATTATGGTATACCTGCAGCCCATATACACTCTTTCCTTTTCTTTTATCTTACTTCTTTCATTTTAAAGTTGCAAAAGGAACTTTGTGCAACCACAAACTTGGTGTACGTGTGCACACACGTTCAAGTGTAATTGCTCGGTAATACGAGCAACGGACAAGTACACGCACTTCGAAAAGGGCATAAAAGACGTATAAGCAGTTTATGCTGCCGAGTGCATGGAGAACAGTTTGTGGTATATCGTAGACATTTTATCAGCATATTGTTCTCGATGTTATAACTTGCGTCTAATATCAGTTGTATCGATACGACTGCACGAGGATGCATGTAGGTAACCAAACTCTTGTTTTTAAAATTTAAGAGATACTATATTTTATTTGCATAATTTACAAATATAGTGATCGATGAGCTCGTTCTTTTAAATTAGGTGGAGTATGGGCTGAAGGAATATCAATTATTTATATAAAGTTAATTGAATTATTATTAAATTAAATCTGATGGAGAATATGAAAATTCAATAAAGTGAAAGTCTTTAAAGTAAAAGGAAAAAAAATTGTATCGCAGAGAGTTAAAGCTCCTCTTATCATCCTCGACCTTAATATCCGAGCCGTAAAATTCAATAAACTTACGGGAACAATAGTGGAACCCTTCTTTTATAAAGAAAAAGAACATATTGAAAAGAGTCTGAAAAATATAGGTATTTGAACGCCTCTTACCCGCCTCCGCGATCCTCGGAAATTCGGTTGTGGCGTTATATACCTATAGGTATATACATATATAAACCTACCTGTTGCGACGATCCTTATTCTCGCATCACCTGCGGGAAAAGGGTCAATAGCACGATTCACTCGAGTTCATCAGAAGCCTCGCGCACCCGCAAATGTATAGGCCAACGACCCTTCCAGTATATACAGTGTACATTAATAGGGTTAGAATGAAAATCTCGTTCCGAGTCTATATCCTCTGGATTTTCGTGTGACAAAAAAGGTGTGGGAGAAATTTTTATCTCCAGATGTCGAAAGATTTAAAGATTTTATCAAATTTTAATAACATATTCTGATAAATCTAAATGATATTTTAATGTAAACTAAGTATAATTAATAAAAAAAATGTATTTCTTATAGTACAGTTTAATTACTTCACTTTTGAACGCATTTTTATTGATATATTATACCAATATCGAATATTGGAAATTATAAGCTGATAATTTATTGGCTGCAAGAAACATTTTAGTTAATAAGTAAGTGTACGCGTTAAAAATTAGAAACGAGATGTCGTAAAATACTTACGGAGAAGTACAAGGTTACAAAAGATCATCTTTTGGTATGCGGAGACTCGATTTTATCTATATGATTTCACTTTTCATCGTGGGAAATTGATTTCGACCATAAGCTACGGTGTACACACCAAAGTTTACATAATGCGATCTTTCTTTGTCAAGATCAATCCAATTTAATTGATTGTCAGTTTACGAATGTATTAGAAATTCAATATTGAATTTGAATTACTGTTACGGAGCATCTTTCAAAAAGAAAGATTTATATATTGGCATAAATCTTTCGTATCGTATACAATATTTAAAACATTATTAATTTCTCGTTTAATTAAATCAATACACTCAAACTCGTACAAAAAAAGTATTAAAAAAAAAAAAAGAAAAAGATTACTCTCAATCACTCCTCCGCGCGCAAACAATTTTTTAGCCGATCTATACAAAAAAGGAAAATAATAACCCTCAAAAAAATCTCAACGATATTACCCAATCTACCTTTTTCGTCATGCATAAATCGAGAAACAACAGTGTAGGTATTATCGGGTATGGATGTAGAAAAGCGCGCGTATATACACCTGACGCAAGCTCTATCAATCACTCGAAGCGCGCTTCCAGTCCCCGAAAAAATGAGAAAACATTTTCTCTCTTTCTATATGTATATATACGTATACTACATATACGTGAACGTATTTTTTTTTCCTTTTTCTTCTTCCCTCCATCGTCTATATACCAGAAGTCCTTGTTCTACTGACACACCGGACGGTGTGTATTATACGAGACAAGTTGCCTAGAGCGCACGCGCCTAGAGCGATTGCCTTTCACTTTCGACGGGAGATGCGAAATTACTTAGCGCGAGATGCGTGCGTATTGCCGAGCCTTATTGCTCACGAGAGATGGAAAAATTTTACACCGTCTGTATCATTTTAAATATATGAAGGGGTGTCGGAATTCAGCTGGAAATATGATTTTTCTCTTTTTTTTTCTTCTCTACTGTCGTATTGGATTTTTAATGAGTTTCTAATCGTTTATTGCGACAATAATATATATCGTACGTTTGTTTTCAATAAATAATTTTTAATATAATCAAAATTATTGATTAACAGGTTGTTAAGCAAAGAAATAAATATTAACAAAAAAAAGTGTAATAATTGGTACTCACTCATGCGTTTGTTTTGTGAATTATACAAAACTATATTTTCCTAAAAACCAAAAATATTTTTTGCAACTAAATTTTCTAACATATAAAAGTGAAGTTTTTCTAAATTACGATAAAATAAAGTGATACATGTATCTTAATTACTATACCGACACTTAATAACGTCGATTAAAAATCGATTTCTAGTCGTATCAGATTCTTGCACTTTATGAAACACATTTCATTACGTAGAATGAAAAATCTATATCTATATGCAATTACTCATTGTAAAAATTCATATTTTAATTAAAATTAACCATAAATACTTTAATAACATGCGTGAATAATCTATTCTCCTCATAATCAATTTCACATGCAATAAAACCACTCACTATTGTGAGCCGTAAAAAATATTAGATAAAAAATCGTGAAATACTATCGAAAACCCAATAAAATAAGATATATTTAACTTCTATCAGAATTTAAAAGTCTTATAAACGAAATTTTTACATTTTTTTTGTTACAACTTGACCGTAAAACAACCAGTGCTGTAACGTATGACCCCGATTTTTTTCCTCTTCGTCACGAGTATAATAGGCAGATTTTGAGAGCCGTTGTTCTACTAATTTTTTAATTGCACATTTACGGGGAGGCTCGCAGGATTGCCGACGTTACATTCTCGTGCGTCATTAATATGGTCGTTCCTGTTTTTTTTTTCTTTCGTTCTGTTTTTATTGCCACGAGGTAAGCTAGCTTAAAAATACGAAAAAAATGTAGTTTTAATGGTCTCTTAAAAAGTATTCGATATAAAAAAGAATGCGTATTAATGTTGAATTGCGTGGTGCGTAAAGTTATTAAAGAATATAGATTAATAGTCGTAATTATAACGAGTAAAAAAATGTTAATAATTTAAAGGAAAAGTTCGGAGCTGTAAAAATTAAATAAATTTCTTAACGTAAACTAGTTTTTAATTATTTTGTCGTATACTCGTGTGACAGAACGATTAATAAATTAATAATGACATTTTATTATTATTGATATATTCAGGTACGGCTGTAATTTAGATATTAGTTAACTGGTAATATAATGCGTTATTAAATAATTAACCTATAAGGTAAGTTAATATATTCCCATCATTTTTTAACGTAATGTCCATATATAATTTAAGAAAATACCATTTTAACATTTTTAATAACAGTTTATTAGGATTATCAAAAGTTATTTCTTTTCATATTTAAATGTGATCTTGAAGCGTAAATAATAATATTTATATAAAAATTCACATTAGGTGCACATTAAAATTCTACATTACGTAAAACCCCTGAAGACTTGACAATTTACCTGACACCTGTATATATACATAAGAAAAAAGAAGAACGGTCGTTCGACAGAATCGACAGGAATAAAAATTATTTAGATTTGCACGCGAACGCTTCAAGTACATAACAAAACCTAGAAAAAGTTGATACGAATTCCTTGGCTCACAGATTAGAATTATCGTTACCTCCCCCTTCAACGTCGCATTCATCGAATAAATCGTCCATCAATCAATATACCGAAAGAATATACTATGACTATTACGCGCACGAAATCGAAATCCTTTGCTATATACGATAATCCTACGGCGATGTAGGAAGCTGCTGCTGGTGCTGGATCTATAAAATTACGGATAATAGATCACAATTTCGATGTACGTAGGTATGCGACAGGATTGATGTACAAAAGTAGAATATAAACCGAGGAATATCGAGCTTGATGTGTACAATTTTATCAAGCGACTGTTTGTTAAATTATTAAATTATGATTATAAACCACTGATGTGGAATTTATGGTTATATTTTTCCTTCGGAGATGATAGTTTGCGGTAAATATTAAATAATTACTTGTAGCGCTGTAATAAAGTTAATTCAATTATTCTCTTTTACGTTACAAAGTAAATATTTCTTGTACATATAAATGTGAAAATTGTGTTTCGCACGGATCAAGATAATATCCAATTTTAAGGCATTACCTCTTTAATAAAATTAAAAAAACCAGGCAGTTTCTTTATTATCATCTTCAACGATCTCTTGAGCAGTTCGTCACATTGTATCCCTTTGTCCAAGATAATTTTAGCCTTGTACACTCTAAGGGAGATTACTACTTACCCTAAACGCATCGTCAATCGGATCTAAATTTATACGATCTACGTCGTCGGGTCCACCCTTCGATTCTGTTTCATCACGCGTATTCACCCCGATCCGCGAGTGGGTTCATTTAGACCGTATGTGAAGGGAAGACGAAGGGTTGATTGCTTTTGATACGAAATTGCTGAGCTATATACGCGTTCATATATATGTAGAGGTTCATCTATCTGACCCGAAACGATCGATATTTACATTTATATTCGTGATTCTTTGATTTGCGTTGTCATATGTGTGGTTTTGCTATATTTTGCTATATCATATCTGAATTCATGTTTTGAGTATAGCAGCTATATAGAAAAGGAGAAGTTTTTATTGGTAACTTTATAAATAAATATGATGTAATACTTATAAGATGGTGATATAGCATTGGAACTCGAATTCTATCGTAACTTTGGAGTATGATTTCTTATGAAGAATATGAAATTTCCAACGTCTATCAAAGTTGGAATCAAGAAAAATCAAATTTCGAAGAAAAGGAGATCTTGAAAATAGTATGAGTATACTAGTTAAATAGATAACCATTATTCAAATTTAGATTTAAAAAACGCTGTAAATAAACTCAAATACGTCAATTTATACTAAAGCTAACAAAAATTACTTATCCCTGGTGGAATCAACAAAAATTTTGTAGCCATTTACTGAGTAGCGTTCTCATGTCAATCTATAAACTACCTAGGACGCTTGGTCAGGTCGTGTACAAGAATGAAACGCTTTTTCGAACCTTTTTTGCCCATTTCATAGTTTTCATTCCAATTTATAAACCTTTTCTGACCATCAAAAATGCTTTTGGAATTTTAAGTAGACTAAGAAAAATTGGCCATTTTAGCTAGGTATAATAGCCATGAACAAGCTCCTAAAAATGATTTGGCTCAATTTGAGAGAAAAATGATAAACGTCGAAATATCTTTAAAAGTACTATTTATATAGCGTAAACAATCGTCTGTATCTATTACAAATGGTAAAACCGATCAAATTTCACAATACGCTTTAAGTTTTCTTTACAGGATTACCCGAAAAGTTGTTTCATATTTGATGAAGGTTATGTCCATCTAAGAAATGGTCAAGAAAGGTGTGAAAAAGCGTTTCATTTTGAGATAGAACCTGACCAGTTTCACTGGCCATTCTTAGTTTTAAGCCCATTTTTCATATTTAAAATTCTACTAGGGATCCGTAATTTTAGATATGACATTATGTAGAACATATAATTGTATAGACTAAAAGTCTATAATTTATTATATCTTCAAAATTTTTAGGAAAAAAATCCAAATTTTTGAGCATACTTTGTTTTTTATTCGTATATATATTACATTTTCATTTTCCTTTACTTCTGCAGGATTTAAACGACTATTACCCCGGTTCGCTATAGCGATGAAACTGGTAGTGACTATAACGAAATTATATTTTGGTAGCGTCTGAATTTTAAAAATCAGCCTTTTCCTCTTGTTACATGAGAAAACGTTTCCCAAATTACCTTACAATATAAGTTCCACTGTCCTAGTTAGTTGATAAAATAATCAATTATTCTTTTTCGAGCATTAATAATAAACGTTACCGCTAATAAAATTATTTTTTTCTCTGCTATATTATTCATAGAATAATATTTGTAATGGTTCATATTTAACAAATAAGTATAAAGAATAATCGATAAATTTTAAAATTAATGCAATACAATTTATTCATAAATCAGGAATAAACCTAATTTATTATCTATACATATATAATTCACAAGTATAGTACGTGCCTTTATTACTAAATTTTCAATTAATTTTATAAAATATTATATTATACCTTACGTATACAGAATATAAATAATTCTGTATATATTTAGCAAACAGTTTAAAATTTCATGTGCAGCGAAAATTTAATACGTCTATGCACTCGCAAGATTGACGAGTTGTGGATCTTCGATCGATATTGACGACTCGAGTGTTTGAATTGCGCGCGAATGTTGATTTTGAATGATTATCGTGATAAATTTCTCGTGTCAGTACTGCCGTTTACGAGAAAGTTCAACTGCAGCTTTTTTTCTTTTCTTTTCCTCGGTTTGTAGCAAGTGAGCATCGTAACTTTATGAGTTTGTGTTTTAGCAATAACATAATTTCAATACAAGCCGATGGAAAATTTTCTTCTTTGACAAGGCTAATAAATATAATAGAAATTACTTTCTCGTATACGCGTGTGTCGTTGTTACAAGCATGTTCTTCGGTTTTATTGTTCGGAACTAATTTTTTAGTAATGGCTTTTTTTTAGATTTAGTGTTTCTAAAAATATTATCGTTGCGTGTATGATTTAACGTTGTATATAGTTATTTTTAACATATTTTTAACTTATTGATTTGTTCATCTTGAAGATTTGTAATAATTATTTGAAACGTTTATTGATTGTAGCTTTGTAGGCAATCCGCGTTAAAGAATATTTAATTTATTGTATTCGAAGGAATAGCGTTGCTTAATTGATTAATGGTTTCACTGCAATACATATTAATTTTAATTAAAATGCTTTAAACAATTTTTGCGCTTAGTATACGTGTACGCAAGCATTTAAATTTTTTTCCCCAATTGAATCGTATGAAATAATCTGTCGCTTAGCGGCGGCTAATTTATCATTTGCATAATTTTCCATCTTGAAATTAGGCTATTAATGCCATCGACAGTTTAAATTTATTGTACGCACCGACACGTATTAGACAACCCAATGAATTTGAAATATTCAACAAGCCTCTTCGAAAGTTTGAAAAGGCAACAATTTTCGAATCATCCATAAATTTTCGAAACCTCCCTCGCGGCACGTAAATCATCTGGGTGAATAAAAAGCTCGTGTAAAAGGGAAGGCCGCTTAACGGTGACATAAACCATTCACAAGCCTCTTCGAAGGGCAATCGCTAATTGCTCGTAAAGGCTTTGTCGCGAGTTAGGACTTGCAGTTGTTCAAAGGGATCCGAAAATCTTTTTCTCCTTATATATATATATACACACACATCTTACATGTCATTCAACCATGAGATTTTCGTATAAATCTTCAAACTGTTATACTTGAATATCGACATTCTATATGATTGAGTTAATCAAATATTATCTATTTATAATTTTTTAATATTAACTTGAATTAGTATTTTTTTTAAATAAAATTATATTAATCGCGTAAATTTCAATTTTGTATAAAATAAAAATTTTTATAATTAAACGATTCATATTTAACATATTTGATACTTTATATACAAATTATATTTGCATCCATTATTATAATTACTATGATGGAAATAAAGCAATATTAAAAAATTCAAGTCAATTTATTTCAACGACGCATAGAAAATTTCATAATCTTAAATATAATTTAAGATGTACATGTGCGCGACGTTGAAACTCGGAGTTTTCTTATAGTAAAAGTACACATAATCGATATTTTATAACTATAATTTACAAAGACTTGATTAATTTAATATTCTTTTAATACAGTAAAATATCGAATATATTACCTCATCATCACCAAAAAATGGTAAAAAAAAATAACAAAAATATCTTCTATAAAGTTATAGGCTAACGATATATATATATATAGGTATATATAGCAGGTGCGCGCACACACGTGCAAGTGGCCTTACAAGGACGTATAAGAAGCCTACGTGTCACGCAATACATATATGCGTTCAGTTATACATCCCTCTCTCTCACTCTACTCCTCTCCCCACCACCACCGTCTTTCCTTCCTATTTGTTCTATCCAGAGGGAAATGCACCGACGAAGTGCACGTGCGCGAGCGGCAAGAGAAAGAGAGGGAATGAAGGCATTTACATGGGCACGCGCGCGATCGCCGGACCGTGACGCCGAGGATAAATAAGCGGGGGGCTTATTTGTTCGCCAGCCGCGAAGAAGTGCGAGCCTTGTCCCGGTGTATATAGAAACAGAGAGAGAGAGAGAGAGAGAGAAGGAGATCTAATCGTGCCTGTTTGCGAATTCCCAAGTCGTCCTTCTCTCTTTAGTCTTCTTCCTTTATTTATTATTTTTTTTTTGGCTAATTAGCCTCGTGGCGACGTAGGTATAAACTTCTTTTTGTTTTCAGGTTGCATGGTATGATGTTTTATTTGGTTATTAGTTTCGGTGTTTTGTAAAGTCAAGTTTGGTTAAGGGTTTGATTGGTTCGCGTGTTTCGAAGAAATTTGTTTTTGCCGAGAGAGTGTTGGAGTTACAGTTTTTTATGTTACCTTCTCTATCGGAGTAATCATTCTTTTTGATTCGATTGAACGTTTACATTTTTCATAAGCATCGGAAAGAATTATAAACGTGACAAAGTTGTTAACTATTTCTTTTACACTATTCGATTTGGATATGTTTGTTTAATATAGTATTTACTTAAAAAATATTATTTTCGTACTACTTGGGGATGCTGCATTATATAAAAATACAAAGTGCTTTGATTATGAATTAGAATTAATGAATATTACAAGAGCGTGGAATACTGCAATATATTTATTTTATCAAAGTAAATGTGTATAATCATCCTCTAGATTATGGTTTGCATGGAACATATAAATATATTTATTAAAATTACTACTCGAATCAAATTTTTTCAAATATTAAGAAGGAAACATTTATTTTTACTTTTTCTTTAAATGTCAAGTCCAGTTCATGAAATTTCATGAACACGAGTAAAATTAATCATAATAAATATAAATTTTTAGGTACGTGCAATACATGTACAAAATGTTAAGTCTCCTTTTCTTGATATTTCATTCACGAATTCCGTCAGTATGTATATTTTTATTTTCCATTACATTTGCGTCTCTAAAATTCCGGAAGGATGAATATTACATAAAACTTGTTACGTATGAATTTCATAATGTATGTTTCAAATTAAAATAAATTTACTTCTTTTTGTTTGTTGGCATGCGAGCTGAATATTTGTGCGTTTGAAATAATATTGACGGTAAAAGTATATCATCTAGAATTTCAACGCTAATTCGCATTGTGTACAAAATACTGATTGAACATTAGTATAAACGATAATATAAATATCAATGTAGGTAAGTTAAAGAGCAGATTATTTAAATATACCATGTACAATTAACTAGTAATTTTACAATTGCATGTCCTGCAAAAACTGCAGTTAATACATAGATACACAGGTATAGGTGTACATAAAACCGAAAATAATTCAGATTCGCAATAAAAAGTCTAAGCGTATTTTGCAATTCATTACAAAAAAAAAGAGTAATTCATCGACTTGTACGTCGCAAAACAACATTGCAGCCTCATTGGCAATCGCTTTCGAGGCGCCCACAGAAATCCAAATAGATCGAGGGAGGCGAGAAGAAATCGCGAATCGGTCGCGCATTCCACTACTTTTTCACGCGATTCGACGCGACTCGTTAAATCCTCCAGCGATTTTCTTACTTTATTTATTTCTTTTCTCTAATTGGCTATGGATAAAGGTGGTTTCTATACAATTTTAATTTGTACAATTTTAAAATTGTTTATAAAATTGGTCTAATGTAATAAATTCAAGATCCAAACCACTGACCATCAGCACTCATTTTTGAGAGGCGCCAAGTGAATATACACCACGGAAATCGTGTTATGTACGCCTAGTTTTTTTTTATAACGAGGAATCCCTTTGCGGCTATAGTCAATGCGTAGGACTTTAAATCGACAAGTTTTTTTGTCAAATTGATCGTTGACTAGTCCAAGAATTTTCTGGAACTGAGAATCGTTTATTTTTATTTTTAAGGGTTCGAAATTATGAGTATAATTTTGTGTAAGTGGGTAGTTTCTTTGGTATCTGTAACCGGATAAGTTCCAATATTTCTTCATTGTTTTTATTTCTCCTATGTGATTTACGAACTCTGTATACACGGAATGATAAAAAATTAAGCTTTTCTGAAAAAACGGGTTATTACATTTTTTTTACTTTTCGTTTCTCATTATATAAATATATTTATTACGTAAAAATCAATGCTATAATTTAAAAAATATAGTATTTGATAATCAAATCAAAATCTTAGTATCGACGTAAATCAACGAAAGGTGACAAGATTCATAAGAGCGATTGGAAATAAACCTTTTAGACAATTGTCAGAGATGCCCTCAAGAAAGTAAGACTATCGAGGTGTGCTGCTAATAACCATAAAAACAATCAGTCGTAGTATGTGTGTGTGCGTGTGTGTGCGTGTTGGGTATATTTACATTCCATTGGCAACACCCGCAGAGATAAAGAAGTCGGTGCGCGGAAAATGACGGATAACAAGGACCGGTCGAGGAATTTCGATGGTACATAAGAATATAACGTGAAGAGAGGAAGAGGATTGATTATATAATAGAAGAATGCAAGACAGACGGAATGAGGAAAAGATCGCGTGAAATAGAGATAAAGGACTGTTTATTAAACTTAGCTTGATGTACCTTGTTTTATTTCAAACGAGGTTTACAGCCATTTCATTCGGTTTGATCGAGGGATGAATTGGCTCTTTTCACAAAGACGAAAAAATCGTTTCGTCTTGATTGTCGTGATTTGTATGTTGTAAAAGGTGCTAGTTTTACCGCGATAAACAATTCATTGTGCTTGCAGTAACCTTTCTTTCTTCTTTTTTCTATTTATCGATGGAGCAGTTCATTGTTAGAACGTGGGAATTCGCGTGCGGGTTCGAATCAATATCGAAAGAAATCTATCGAAGATTAATACGTAAAGGTAAATGATTTATTTGATTGATCAATTACATTATCGTCAATAAGATTGTATCGAAAACATAGTTATTTTAGTGATCTAATTAAGAACTGTTAATATAGGTATATAAAATTGCGATTATTCATTAAATGTGATTTTAAAATCGATTATGTAACTGTAATATTAATTTATGCAGAACGCGTACAATTATATATTATATTCGCTTTTAACTTTTCTAGGTCGTTTAATTACAGATATACATTTTAGATACTTGTAAATGTGCTAAGTTAATTTGGGAAGTTTATTTAAAGTAGATTTAATATTACTCAATTAACAATACAGTAACAACAATATCAAAATAAAGATAATACGTATTTTTATATATTAATTTTATTCCAGCTGTACATCTTATTATATATTTCATAAAGCACAAATAACAAGAAATAATGAATATGCATTATTTTTAATGCAATAATCGATGTCACGATGTGTGTATTTAAAGTAGGTAAATTCATCATTTGTTCATTCCGCTTATAAACTGTGTGTAACTAGATCTCGCAATTACTAATAATAATTGAATAACCGAATATATCATTTTCCAATTCGTTCTTCAAGTTATCAAATAAAATCGAAATGTAATATATCAAATGAACCTATACATCCATATCTATTAATAATTAAAATTACAATATGATTATTTTCAATCGGATATCACATACGAATATTGTGGAAATAAAGGTGGATACAAACTGGACAGAAATAAGTTACATTCCTATATGTACGAAAGAAAAATGTAATCGATGGCGCCATATATGTTATGGTACATTCTGATTGATCTACGAAGAGTCTGCTAATCATTTCTCCTTGGTTTTCAACGTTATGTCGCGAAAAGAGATAAATTTTGGATCGAAGAGAGATTGCCAAGTGAATGATGTAGCGTGTCGAAGTGGTTCTTTAACTTTTTACTGGCTAACCATAAGTTCCGCTCGTGTGTACATACGTTTTCCTAAATTATGGTATTGCTGTGGCTGTGAATTGCTGCGGTTTCGTTTCTTAAGGGAAATTCAATTTGAAAGTCTTTCAAGATCTCTTCCCCTCTTCCCTCTGTTTCTCTCTCTCCATCGGTCTATTAATATCGTTGGATGGAATTTTTAGTATCGAGCATATTTATACGAGCAGGTATTTTTGATTAAATCAATTTGATTTAACAATTTGCTTGCGTTGTTCGTATAGTGAAAATAAAATGTCTTTGTACAACTTTTACCCGTGAAATGCCCGCGTAAGAGATCTGTACGAGTAAAAGGAAGTTTGGAACAGACTGCGTGTATATATAATGACTATTTATAAGTGTCGATACACATACTAATCTTACCATCGAATATATACGTGTATACATCCGAATGCAAGTTCATAAATTTAAATGCAAATAAATTAAGTACATCCGTACGATACGTAAAAGGCGATCGCTCGGGCGATTATAAAACAATAGAAGTCATAGGTAATTTTTGGCTCACCCGAAACATCGTCGGCGTCGTCGTCGTCGTCGTAGCCGTCGTCGCGATGCCAATGTCCTCTTTTATATAGTATAAGTATGGCTTTGTTACACACACATACGCACACGACCGAAACAATAGCCGCCTACATCTTCGCATTGAATTATTCGTCTCTTTGCAATTTATTAGTTTTCATTTATTCTTTCGCTTTTTTTTTTCTTTTTTCAATCGAGCCAGTCAACACTTTCCTTAAAGACACTCATGTATACACCTTTCCGAATGGTATATTGGTAAATCTTTTCTGGATTTGATCATATAAATTATTAGTGAGTATCAAGTACATATAGTCTCGTTATCATCTTACTGATAAACAAACACGCACATATAATCGAGATTATACACGGGGTATAAACAAATGATGTACAACAATCGAAAGTACATCGCGTTGATTGAATTTTCATTTCAAGGTCGAGGAGGTATAATAAGAAAAATGAAAAAGAGAGTCTAATTTAGTAGGAGGACGAGTGTTGCATACGCGTAGAGGCACACCCACATCGAACTCGACACTATAAGATACGAATATTTATTCATATATTAAATGAGGCGTAAGTATTGTTCCATTCTCGGGTTGTTCGCGCATGCGACAATGTAGGATATATATATATACAATGTGACGAAGGCGTTACTCTATTCTTTTGTCGGCTCTAACTAACGAATACGAGCGGATACACATCGTGAAAGATAATTCTCTTCCTTACAATATATATTTTTTTACGCGTCTGCTAATCGAACAAATTTCACGCGTTGAAACAATAAAATTTATTTTGTTGCACGCGCTATCTATATACACAGCTATTCATTCGCGTAATAATAGAAAGATCGAACTTTGAGAAATTAGTAATTGAATGCTAATTACCGACGATTAATTTTTTTTTTATTGATTAAATGTGTAAACGGTTGAGTTTACACGATGACGCGTTAAAATTGTTATTTTGTTGTTTGGTATATGTGTAATATGTTTAATATATATAGAAATTATATTTTTAAGTATGTTAACCCATAGTGTCATGAATTTTTTTTTACCTATAATAATCAGGAAATTCATTCGCCTACAACGGATTAAAAGAAAATAGTGGAGTATGCATTGCTTATTTCAAGACCATTAAATAAATAAATAATCAGCTATTTATTAAAAAATTAAGTTAACAATCCTTAATTACCTGCCCTCTGTATAGAGAGCATTATGATTTTAAAAGTTAATTAAATCACTTTCTTGGTGCAATGGGAAGAAAATCCGAACGTTTTAAACAGTGATTGACGCAACACAAACAATACCAAAGATAAAAAAAGAAAAAATGTCGATCTTTGAGGGTCAATCCAAGTTAAACAAGGAATAAAAAATTTTTTTATTCTCAATTTGAAAAATCGTGCAACGTTTCGTCCACTGGTTTGCGGACCTCTTCAGGCACTTCGAAAAAACAAAGTATACGTTTTAAATTTTACTCCATTGTAAGGTAACGTCTAAGTGAATAATGATCATCATCACTATTCACTTAGACGTTACCTTACAATGGAGTAAAATTTAAAACGTATACTTTGTTTTTTCGAAGTGCCTGAAGAGGTCCGCAAACCAGTGGACGAAACGTTGCACGATTTTTCAAATTGAGAATAAAAAAATTTTTTATTCCTTGTTTAACTTGGATTGACCCTCAAAGATCGACATTTTTTCTTTTTTTAACCTACAATGGAGGGTGTACAAAATTTACCAATACCAAAGATAAATCGAATAGTTGATACACGCACCTGAAACCGATAAACTGTAAAGTGAAACGTCGGGGCACAAATTGTTCAGGAAATCAGTCAATTAAAAGTGGCAATCTTGGGATTTCATTAAATCCTTCCAGCACACACGCACACACACACACACATAGACATACGTATATATGTATATACATGTGTAAGAGCAAACCTCTTTGTGAGCCCGATTAGCCTTGGTATAGACGCAAGCAGTGTTTACACGTGTATATGCGACTCTTGTTTGCTAACCAACCAGAAGTGAAACAGAGAGAGAGAGAGGGGAGGGGGAGGGAGAGTGGACATTTTTTTATTTCAACTCCATTCTCATTCGCATCTCGCGCCCGGCAAGCGCGTAATTAGCGGGAAAATTCTAGGTGACGCGCCAGGCGGAGTAACGGCCGTCGCGCCGTTTTTACACTTAGATACGTATGGGCGTGCAACCAACGGGGTCTTTTTGCTTGTGTATGTATATACAGGAGATACTCTCCAGTGACGAGAGAGAAAGAGCGAGAGAGAGTGTCTAATGATCGGGTGAAGCTTAACGCGAGTACCGAGGTTAGTCTTGCTTGATTTTCAGCTAGACTTTTTTTTTACTTGTTTACTTGATATATATATGTGTGTGTGTGTGCATACATCTAGACATAGAAATTGATACATACATTCGTACGTACTTGTTCTATATACGGTTTACCAAGTGATTTATTTATTTACTATGGTCGATCATGGTTTCGGGGTACAGTCTGTTAAATACAGTACGATAAGTAATAATGAACTAACGTTGATTTACTAATACGTTTATTCGTAAATTTATATTTAAACATAAATGATTTCTCTGCATTTCTCTTATCAACGCACATTAACTAATTGTTTCAATTAGAAAGTACTTTTGTCATCAGAAATTGATAGTTAAAAACCATGCACATATCATCAATAGTAAGAGAGAGAGAGTACCGCGTAATATCTAAATGTCTACATTATCGAAATAAAAATAATAACGTAAGATAGTCATCAATTTAAAATGATTAAAAGAACAAATATACAATAATTAGCGTGGAAATTAATAATCATCTATATGAGATAGATTCGAATCTGATCGCTCTACAAATCATCCGACGAGCGTCATAAATTCCTACAGCTACATAAAACGACACCTTACGCATAAATATCTGCAATCAAAGAAAGCCATCGATCATAAGTCATAATGTACCATCACGTTCAAAATTAGACGTATCCTCCCTATTCAACATTGGATTGAATATCCGCCGAAAAAAAGGAGACTAAAAATAATAGAAAATACACCCATACTGCGTTTATATACATAGATGATACGTAGATGATGCATACGCACACACACGTACACATGCAAATTTATAATTTTACAAAATGACCATCTTTATAATTTCCCGTTCGTCGGGAGTAGATTGCGAAGCGAGTTGTAATCGGTTCGAAGAAGAGCGGAACTGGAAAACGCGCGCCAAGCACTTTAACTCTCGCGGATTCCGTAGAATCCAGGAGACGAGGAGGCAGTTTTATCGTTCCGGTTATCCACGGGATCGATCGCTCCCGGCCATTTTAGGTGAGGCGCGCGTTAAAACTTCCAACGGCGACGATCCGACTTGGTTAATTAAATTTTAGCGCGAAATTCGAGACGCGGTCCTCTCGTTCGTACCCACGCAACGAGAGTATTAATTATTTTAGGGATCTCGTTAATTTGGCTTTATTTACTTATACTTATTGGTTTTTCGCAATTATTATCGCCGTTCTTAGGTTACTCAGTTTTTAAGAAGCTTCTTCGTTTTTATCGACTGATTTTTTTTATCCTATATCGCCTTTAAAACTTCATCATATTTTTAAATCCATATATATATATATATTCCGCTCTGCGTGATCATTTTTCTATCTATTATTTTACAAATACAATTGTAACATGTACATCTGAGAAAACTAATAATTGATTTGATTAATTTTTCTCGATAATTGAATTTATACCTTTTTAAAAGATTGATTGCGAGATACATAATCCAATGTATTTGAAATGAAGAAAAAATGTATAACGTAATATCGATTTTTTCTTTTACTACATATTTAATTTCAGATTTACTGATACAAAATTCAATTTGGTACGCGACCGCGTTTAAAATTAATTAATAAGCTAAAAGATGTATAAACTTTAAATTAGTTCGTTTTCCAATACTTATTCAACTACAAGAAATAAATAAACAATAATCAATTAATAATGATATTCTAATGTAAATGAAAAAATAATGTTTGTTACAAAAACATGAAGAATCCGTAAATGTACCAATTATTCCTATA
The DNA here is from genome assembly GCA_026168455.1 of Theocolax elegans. Lineage (NCBI taxonomy): Eukaryota > Metazoa > Arthropoda > Insecta > Hymenoptera > Cerocephalidae > Theocolax > Theocolax elegans. The sequence continues at coordinate 13,112,135 of CM047425.1, read as the reverse complement.
TATTATCATTGTAAATTAAAACTAAAATGTATCAGGGTATACGATAGTATGCGTTTGAAAACAAAATAAAAAACGTTACGATCAATTATGGAGAAACCCTCGATAAATTTTTACAGGAAAATACAACTTTTGCATTTTTTGTTTTTGAAGCATCTATGTAAATAGAAGGTATATATAAAGGCGAGTAGGAAGCGAGAAACGAAAAAGGGAAAATGCCTGTTTCTCTGTGTATTTATGTAGAGAGAGCTAATCTGCAGTGCACCGGCACGCGCCGAGTTGTATAGAGTACGCAATCTTTGATATACACAGTGTGTATAGTCTGATAGAATCGAGCTTTTTCGAAGCAATTAACTTACCTTATACTTCGCGGTACGCGTGCAACCCCTTTTTACCTTAACTTTTGCAGCTAACCAGCTAATTAATTGGTGTTTGTTCGATATAGCAAAACGTTCGGGACCTCACACTTGGTTCGTCTTTCTATAACAAAAGTATAAGTATAATAAATGTATCTTGATTAACTTACTTTTTCGATTGATTACTTTAATCTGGTTTCACGGTGTACACACCTATATACGTATAATTTTAAGCTTCTCCGTTTATGATTTTAATTATATATTTTAAAATAATTAAAGGAATGGATTACCGGAACGTTTATGATACTAAATTATCTATATATTTTTTTAATTGGGAATTTAAAACAAACCTTACCTAAACTTTCTGAAGCGAATGATAAATCATATTATCTAAATGTAACAAACAGGGTTTATTTAAAAAAAAAGGAGAATAAGAGAGAGAGAGAGCAACTATGGTCGCATTGTGCACAAGATAACTCGAGTTTCCAAGCGTCGTAGGCGGTCCACAAGCACGACATTCGCAGGGTCCGGTTTGTAAACCGTGGAATTATTGCTCCCGTATCTCACGTATCTCATAGTCGCCCTTTAAAGCGGCTAATTAACCTTTTTCCGCGAAGGATCGATCGTCGCGACTTTTACGGGTGTCGACGATATTGGGCTCGTCTCGCTCTGGTTTTGAGGCCGCGCGATTTCCTTTATTTACCGAGGCGATATACTTTGTTTGTCAACGATTAAGAGTAATCAATCGAAGGTTCTCGAGTAAACCTTTTTTCTCTCTTTTCTCGTTGTTTTATTTATAACGTGTAATTTTCATCGTTAATTGCCGTCAAATTTATTGGTTAATTATATTGATTTCTCGGGATTTTTTTGAAGATGCGTTTAATTTCATTAAGTTTTAAGGAGAATTCAGGGTCATTAAGAAGACAATATATTATTTAAATTAATTTAAAATTTAATCATTCCAGGTAACATATACGCAATTGTTATAAAGCGAAAAAGAAAAGATTAATGGAACTTTGTGTAAATTACGGTATTTAAAATAACAATTATGCATATTGGAATGATAATATTCAAAAATATACCCATCAAGATAAGACGTGGATGATCATCGATTCAGCAAGAATTATGAGGTTAAAATATTCAACGGATAACTCATGCGGTGAATCCTCACCGATATTTCTATTAATAATACGAGCGGAGTCCTTTCCGTTCTTGTGCAAATCGTTCGAGATATTAAATCAACGAGAGACGTATAACCCGGAAAGTCAATTTTTTTTTTTCGAAACCGGTCCAACAATAGCACAAGCTCGAGCCGCAGGTCGACAGGATAACGATCCCATATTCCTCGCTCGATTCTTAGGTCATAAATGTTGCATCAATCCAACTACCAGCGGCAGCGGCAGCAGCAGCAGCAGCAGCAGCAGCATATTCGAGGATTCTACCTCTCTTCCTTCGACGACCCAGATTCTCGGAGTAAATTGACGAGCGACGTCCGGTAACGAATATAATCATGCCGGGTGTCCGATTATCCAAAGAGATAAATTTTGGCTGACGGATATCCTTCCAGAGCTTCGGTGTGTGTGTATTATATAGGGACCCATAAATGGTATAATGCGAATTATACGTTTGAGAATCGACTAAGGGTTAACGACCGATCGGGGTATAATATCTACCTTTTGGGTTTGATAGTAGAGACATTTTCGTTCGTGTGCGCGTATGTCACGTTCGAGCGTTACATTCACAAAGGATTGTAAGTGGAATTTAATTATCTTTAATCCTAATTAATTCATTTTCGCATATACTACGAAACGGTCACGTTCTTATTTATTAAACACACTCATTTTACACCTCGCGAATAAAGGTTATATTTAAAAATAGCTATACTCGCGCACATCATCGTAAATTAAATAAAGACAAATAAAAATTCAACACCTACATCTGCACGATAAATCCTGATAATAAAAAGTAATATAAATCCTTTCTAACGATAAATCCTAACGTCATTTTTCATTAAGATTTCAAAACTGACATCGGATGATTGACCGTACCGTATACGTATGCACCTATGTATGTGGGTATATACATATATGTGTAAACATGTGCACTGATACATCCACGTGCACACACACGTACACACACACACACACACACACAGAGAGACGTACACATGGATACATACACAATTTCCCGAATCACCCCACATTTTAATCGAGCGCTTCGTCAGCTCGCAAGCTTTCATTCATCATCAGGTTCAATTATTCGGTCGGTTCGCGCGAGAGCTCAGAGGCCGTGCGATATTTCGTCCTCTGCACCGCGGCACTTCAAATGGGTCGCAATTCATTATTCAAGAAGTCGCGGTTCGTTATCCGCAAGCGAGGGAGGCGATATAGCATGACCAACGTGGATTCGTCGCTTCGCTTCGATTATTCAATTAGACGGTAGGATATTTTTGAAGTCGGTCGACTGTGGCAGGCTACATCGACGCACCGTCGGAGTTTACATTCTAAATCGAATATTTTCCACTGTTTTCCTGCACGTTTTCCTGACTGTCAATATTGATCAGTCATTATTTATATTAATTAAAATGGTACATTTTTATTTTAATATTACGTAAATATTTGTTTCTTTATTTGATAATGTAATTATTAATTATCAGCATTGGAAGGATGAATAGGGATTTATACATTTTTATTACTTAAGAAATATTAAAGTCAAAATTTGGAATTACAAAACTAAAAAGATTCATACGGTTAGTTTGGAAATTACTATCATAATTGGTCAGCGAGTTTCTCTCAAATCTATAAAAATTCCATGCAAGCTATTGATTTAGTAATGAGATTAAGATCATAAAAGCAAGTACAACAGTCCAATGAAAAGTATTATTCCAAAAAATCAACCCAAAAGATGGTTCCACAAAAAAAAGCCGTTTTAATACAAATTGTAAAATGATTCCACACAAAGAGCAATATATTTGTCAAAACCAAGTGGTAGCGGCGACACAAAAATAATGAAAACGTAACAGCATTATTTCTCTCGATATATACACGTACAGTGTGTTCGTTTTTGTAAAAATAAAGAACTTAAAATCAAAGTACTCTATGTATATATACCAGAAGAGAGAGAGAAAAAGAGAGATCAAGTATTAAGCTCCCCTGTGGATAAGAAAGCCGATGTAACGAGCGATTTCGCACGGAACGTTAGCACGACATTATTATCAGTGATAAAGCGGGACTTAACTTGTATTTACGCGCGTGGGCGCGCAACGCCAATTACCTGTGTGTACATCCTTTCGGTGAATAAGAAAAAAGATAAAGTTGTCGGCAAGTTCCTTTCGAGAGTTCTCGCGTTTTATGCCAATGAGATAAGATATTGGAGACTGGATATTGCAATGTGGATTTTAGAAGGATCTTTTATTATGCAATCATTTATTTTTTTAAGAAGCTGGTTTTATTGTCATTAGGACCGAAATAATTAAAAAAGTGTGGTTCAAAGAAAAATCGCGAAAAAAAAAGTATATTTAAAATTATACGACGGTGAATTCGTGTACGAAGGATCTCCTTGCATTCGCGTCCTCGTAAAATCCGAAGCAAAAAAAAAAGATGGAGCGTTCGATATTCTCCTTTTGTCGCTTCGTTTATGTATACCATACGCCTCCACTTTCTTTTGAAAGGAATATATATATACTTTCAACGATCGAAATTAATACACGATCGGTATTTTTATAGACCTTCGTCGGCATTTTGATCATCGATTTTTATAACACATCGAGAGGTCGATTTGATGTTCCGTGTCGTTCTATACTTTTTTTTCAACTTTTTGAAAGGTGAATTTGGTCAGATTGAAAATACATTTACGAGGAGGGAAAGGAATTAATTAAATAAAGCCGATCGAAGGCGATGATTGCAATACGTGTGGTCTTGAGAGAATTTAGCTGTTTCGTTTTTAGTTCACCTGCTTTTAATACTTCATATATTCTTTTTCTGCATATTATATTTCGTCAGGTATGTAATTCTTTCGGATTTTGATGATCTCTTAACGGTACATGTGTATTTTTAATATAATATTTTACTATATTTTCTGCATATGCTATAGGTATATTTATTCCTCTAAAATATCGAACGTAAATAAACATTAATATTATTTTTTTTTAAGTATCAAACACAATGAAATTATTTCACTTGCACGTATCCTTTCACTTTCTCTACATAATCATTGCATAATTAAACGTTTATTATTGCGTGCAAATATTAGAGAAACTGTAAATAATTTAAATTAACTTTATTGATCGTTAAATTTATATCAAGGAATATTGCAATCAAATTTTCGCATGCACTTATATACATACATATTATGTTTTATATTAATATATTACACACAGTTTAGTTATTTATTATTAAATGTCTATAATTAAATTATAGGCTCGTTTATAAATTTATTGTATATATAAACGCAGTGACTTAAATAATATTATATTATAATGTATGAAATTTAATATAATTTAATAGTCAATTAATATATGAATCACGTAAAAAAAATCATAAATTTATATCAAACAAAATATATACTGCTTTATAAACGTCGTAAAAACTTTCACCGTGATCTTGAACGATTGAAAGAAATTCTAAATTTTTTTTAACTTTTTACGAATTAAATCTATAAGGAAGTGTTTTAGAATTAATGTATATATGCATTTTTCGATTATAATTTTTCAAAGAAAGTGTACTTTATTCGACGACATAAATAATAAAAGTGTAATTTACAAATATCGCGAAAAACTTTGATATCATAAATTGTACAAATTATGAATTTTCAATACATTGTGAATTTGTACAATGTAAACAACGCAAAAGATAAGTTTGATGATTATACGAAGTCATAACTGATGCGTATTAGCACGCGAATCTTAAAAATAGAACGAAAAACTCAAGTGTACGAAATCACGTCTAAGAGAGGAAGAGAGAAGGCACCCAGGATAGAAAAAGAAAGTCAAAGACCGAGCTTGACAACGCGGAAAGTCAACGCTTACGGTCCGTCGAAAAAGCTAGCACGCCACTTGCTCTATAAATATAATATACGCGAGTTCGCGTTGTAGCAATTAATATAATCATCGTCGCTCCAAGGGCTAATGACCGTAATAGCGAGATTAAATACCGGCAGCGTTTGCGTGGGCGCGTTCTTGAAAGACCTCGATTTATCGATTTACGCACGCATCACACATATACATCTCGCGTATGCAAAAATTCGAGTATAATTCACATTATTTAATTCACTTCCTACTTTCCACAATCCAAAGTTATCTCTCACAAAAATATACTTTATATTAGATAAATTAACTTTCAAACGTATAGTAACAAATCGTCTATTTAAAAATAACAGAGAACTTCCATTAAACAAAGGAGAAAAATTGTAGATCAATGAAAACGAATTTATATACATACACAGATACACAGGTATGTATTCTCGTATACACCCACATACACATATTGATAAGAAATAGGCTAAAAATAAAGTTGGAATTGTAATAGGATATATAGGTACACGTATAGACCTCTCTCTCTCACTCGGAGTGCAATTCGCGAGAAAAAGGCGAAACCTCCACATGCTAGGTAGGTAGATAAAAAAGTCAAGTTGCCGAGTCGAGATGATTCGGATGCTGCGCTTATCGTTTCGCCGCGCGCAGCGCGGGAGAGACTCGCATCGCCTCGAGCGTTCCACTCTCCAAGTATTATATCTCGGGCGGTTTTCGCGCGAGCTACTGCGTGAGGTGCGCGCACGGTGATTTCCGATAAGTTCACTCTCTGATGAGGAATTATGCATGCTCGATATGTGTATGTATGTATATATGAAGCATTCCATATCAAGTCAGCAGATGAAAATTTTTAAATTATCGATATTCTTCTAAACAACTCCTTTTTGAACCTAGAATATGTAAACAAATTTTTAGATGCTTTACTTAGATATGGCAAAAGTTATTAATAATCAAAAAACACATATTTTCATGTTTTCCATTTATATCACCAATTTTCATGACTTTATAACTCAATATATATGCATCTTACAAAAAAAAATTATAGATACCTTTAAGATTGTAAATTACTTCAAGATTACAATGAAATTTTAATTATAACCGTTAATTGAATATTATTTCACTTTTACTGACTTTAACTCACTAAACAATCATAAAGGTATTGGTATAGTAAAAAAATTCATACAGATGTTCGTATCATATTTCTATATGAATTTTCTCTGGAACTATTAATCTCATGAGAAAATTGATACAGATATTTTGTGTTGCAAGTGAAAGCGGAATCTACCAGTATTTTTAAGTGTTAATTATCTTGAATTGAAAAAGTTTTTTATTTTTGTAGTTAGTTTTACAGAAAAAAATGCACATCTTTTATGCCACTAAGTGATTGGTACACACAAAATACATGTAATTAGAAGTATCTGTGTTTTTTTCAGTAATACCAATTGTGTCGAACTATGTCAAAAATCAAAATATATGATATTTTAGTGACTTAAGGTCGGTAAAAGTGTAATTATATTGAATAAATGATTATAATTAAAATTGTATTGAATTCTTCGTGCAATTTCCAGTCTTAAAGACATGTATCATTTTTTTGTAGGATGCATATATTTTGAGTTATAAATTCATGGATATTGGTCTTATAAGTGGAAAACAGCAAAATATGTGTTTTTTTGTGATTAATAACTTTTTTCATATCTAAATAAACCATCTAAAAATTTGATTACATATTGTAGGTGCAAAAAGGAGTCATGTAGCAGAATATCAATCATTTTTAAATTTTCATCTGCTGATTTGATATGGAATGCTCTATGTATATGTATATATATGGGTGGTTCTTTGTGATATCGAAGATGAAAAAAATAAATATTGCTATAACTGTGGGAATATGTTTTAGAGGTATCCAGTAGTTCTCCTGAATTTTTTCAGATTTTTTCTGGGCCATTATTTTAAGTTACAGAGAGTCAAAGTTGACATTTTAGCACTTTTTTGCATTATATGCCCATTTTCATGAATTTTTAGCTCCCAGGGGATGCATTTTTCACTAAAAACATAAGTATGACTTTTTTTGCAAAATTTTCCGAACTTTTCATTAAAAATACTTTTAAAGACATAAATGTATGCTGTCACATTCTTGTAAGCCATTTAAACCTTAAATAGTGAAAATCAGCAATTCTGCTCCGGACTCTGGTAACCTAATACCGTCTAAAAGATGTCTTTTTATAGTCAGAAACTGCCTAAAAATTTCCAGAGTGGGTCTAAATCATTAAGATCACTTATGGTCAAAATTTCCGGGAAAAGTGCCCGAAATATTAATAGAAATGTATATTTGTTGCCTTATAACGATGAATCTAGTAACATGATCATTGCAAAAAAATTTGTGCACGTACCTTGGAATGGTAGAAAAGTATCTCTACATGTTTCGGTATCCATCTAATCCCCTGTAAGCTGCTAAAAATACAAATATTATTATAAAATTATAAAAAATTATTTTTTAAACATTTATAATGCTGAATTTTTAGTTTTACATCCCTTACAAGAATTATAATACTAATCTGAAGGATTACTATAAATATATAAACATCATTATTACAATAACTGAATATACGTATTTAATACAAAAGATATATAAATAAATCGGATATATAATTATAATGAATAATATGATAACGTGACAGTGACAAGTTTGTGAAATCTAAACAATGTATTGCTGAATAATATTAATAATAATGTTGATACTTTTATAGTAATCCTTCAGATTAGTATTATAATTCTTGTAAGGGATGTAAAACTAAAAATCCAGCATTATAAATGTTTAAAAAATAATTTTTTATAATTTTATAATAATATTTGTATTTTTAGCAGCTTACAGGGGATTAGATGGATACTGAAACAAGTGAAGATACTTTTCTACCACTCCAAGGTAAGTGCACAAATTTTTTTGCAATGATCATGCTAATAAATTCATCGTTATAAGGCAACAAATATACATTTCTATTAATATTTCGGGCACTTTTCCCGGATATTTTGACCATCAGTGATCTTAATGATTTAGACCCACTCTGGAAATTTTTAGGCAGTTTCTGACTATAAAAAGACATCTTTTAGACAGTATTAGGTTACCAGAGTTCGGAGCAGAATTGCTGATTTTCACTATTTAAGGTTTAAATGGCTTACGAGAGTGTGACAGCATACATTTATGTCTTTAAAAGTATTTTAATGAAAAGTTCGGAAAATTTTACAAAAAAAATCATACTTATGTTTTTAGTGAAAAATGCATCCCCTGGGAGCTACAAATTCATGAAAATGGGCATATAATGCAAAAAAGTGCTAAAATGTCAACTTTGACTCTCTGTAACTTAAAATAATGGCCCAGAAAAAATCTGAAAAAATTCAGGAGAACTACTGGATACCTCTAAAACATATTCCCACAGTTATAGCAATATTTATTTTTTTCATCTTCGATGTCACAGAGAACCACCCATATATATATATGTACTTTGCGAGAATTCCATCGTTAGTCGAGTGTTTTGCTGTATAAAACTGTTATTTTTTGCACAATGTATAACAATTAAAAATTCTTATAAAATATATTCTTTTCAAAATAAACTGCGCGATTTATTGACTTTCGACGTTACAAATTTTTATTATGCTTTCCATTATAGATTTTTCGTGCGTTTCATAAAATAAAAAAGAAAAAGAAAACAGTCTAAACATACATAAAAAGCATTGTAAGTTCCATAAACATATCCTAACTTTAATATCAATAAAATAAAATAAAAAATGGTATAGGAAATCGAAAAGTTCATATAAATACATATGTTAACGATTTGCTGCCTCTCCTGCAGGAACATTTAAGAGATTCTTACACACACCCACCATGCCGCAGAAAGAAGAAAGAGACTTAAACGAGCATCGGTGTAATATATGTACACGTACACCAAGGAAAATGCTCGATCATAGACCGTACTCGAACGCCTACGCAACGAATCGAACCGCGATGTCAATGGTACCACGAGAGATAATATATCCAGCAAGGTTTTGCGCTATTGCGGATTTTAAATGCAAAGGTATAGTGGTGAATGGTTCGTCGTTAGTCGATCTACAAGTTGTATTTTACTCGATCACAGTTAACGGAAGCTTTCCAACTGGAGTTTACGGATACGCTTGTCGTTGGAAATTATACCTTCGTTTGGAATTTTACGATTACTTTTTACTTATTTCATTTTCTCCATTTGCTTTCGTTGAGCTATTGTCTTCTTGGTTTTGTTTTCCGTACTCGAAATGCTTTCATAAAAGTGTAAACGATCTAACATGGTACATATTTATACAATATTATTGTAATCAAACAAATCGTGATTAAAACATTTTGAAAAAAAAACGTTTCTATTTTCGCAATATATTAAGTTATGATACAACCTTCGTTCAATCGATATATTTACGATATAATTTGTAACGCGTGCATAATCATAATCAATAGTGGTTATTTTCGTTAACGAATACAACACTTTTCGGAATCGAGTTAAAATTAATTCGACGGGTAAACATTTTGAACGGGCGTGTAAGAAAAAGGCGAAGTTGCGTATACGTGCGTGTATATATATATATAATAAAAAAAGGTAAAATAAAGAAAGAGGCTGGGCGCGTCGCAATCGAAGCCTAGCACTTAGAGTCGCATTCTTTTAGCGCAAGATCGTCGACTGCGAAAACGGTGGCGGCATTGATCCACCGCATGCGACGTGCCTCGCGGCAGGACGACGCAGTAAATCCTCGCGAGGAATTTCTCTTCTCTCTTTCCTGCTGGTCGCGAGTCTGCTGCCGGATGTGTAACGAGGGTAGACGCAAGAACCACATACGTGTCTTCCTTTCTATATATACACCGCTTCTATATATCTATACATCTTCCTCTTTTCAACTTATCAAAATGCGCTATTATTTTTTATTTCATAAATTTTGCGGTTTTATATACTTTGAAATTATGCATAGGATGTATATATAGATATAGTTCCATTTATTTACCTCAAGATTTTTTCTGGGCCATTATTTTAAGTTACAGAGAGTCAAAGTTGACATTTTAGCACTTTTTGCATTATATGCCCATTTTCATGAATTTTTAGCTCCCAGGGGATGCATTTTTCACTAAAAACATAAGTATGACTTTTTTTGCAAAATTTTCCGAACTTTTCATTAAAAATACTTTTAAAGACATAAATGTATGCTGTCACATTCTTGTAAGCCATTTAAACCTTAAATAGTGAAAATCAGCAATTCTGCTCCGGACTCTGGTAACCTAATACCGTCTAAAAGATGTCTTTTTATAGTCAGAAACTGCCTAAAAATTTCCAGAGTGGGTCTAAATCATTAAGATCACTTATGGTCAAAATTTCCGGGAAAAGTGCCCGAAATATTAATAGAAATGTATATTGTTGCCTTATAACGATGAATCTAGTAACATGATCATTGCAAAAAAATTTGTGCACGTACCTTGGAATGGTAGAAAAGTATCTCTACATGTTTCGGTATCCATCTAATCCCCTGTAAGCTGCTAAAAATACAAATATTATTATAAAATTATAAAAAATTATTTTTTAAACATTTATAATGCTGAATTTTTAGTTTTACATCCCTTACAAGAATTATAATACTAATCTGAAGGATTACTATAAATATATAAACATCATTATTACAATAACTGAATATACGTATTTAATACAAAAGATATATAAATAAATCGGATATATAATTATAATGAATAATATGATAACGTGACAGTGACAAGTTTGTGAAATCTAAACAATGTATTGCTGAATAATATTAATAATAATGTTGATACTTTTATAGTAATCCTTCAGATTAGTATTATAATTCTTGTAAGGGATGTAAAACTAAAAATCCAGCATTATAAATGTTTAAAAAATAATTTTTTATAATTTTATAATAATATTTGTATTTTTAGCAGCTTACAGGGGATTAGATGGATACTGAAACAAGTGAAGATACTTTTCTACCACTCCAAGGTAAGTGCACAAATTTTTTTGCAATGATCATGCTAATAAATTCATCGTTATAAGGCAACAAATATACATTTCTATTAATATTTCGGGCACTTTTCCCGGATATTTTGACCATCAGTGATCTTAATGATTTAGACCACTCTGGAAATTTTTAGGCAGTTTCTGACTATAAAAAGACATCTTTTAGACAGTATTAGGTTACCAGAGTTCGGAGCAGAATTGCTGATTTTCACTATTTAAGGTTTAAATGGCTTACGAGAGTGTGACAGCATACATTTATGTCTTTAAAAGTATTTTTAATGAAAAGTTCGGAAAATTTTACAAAAAAAATCATACTTATGTTTTTAGTGAAAAATGCATCCCCTGGGAGCTACAAATTCATGAAAATGGGCATATAATGCAAAAAAGTGCTAAAATGTCAACTTTGACTCTCTGTAACTTAAAATAATGGCCCAGAAAAAATCTGAAAAAATTCAGGAGAACTACTGGATACCTCTAAAACATATTCCCACAGTTATAGCAATATTTATTTTTTTCATCTTCGATGTCACAGAGAACCACCCATATATATATATGTACTTTGCGAGAATTCCATCGTTAGTCGAGTGTTTTGCTGTATAAAACTGTTATTTTTTGCACAATGTATAACAATTAAAAATTCTTATAAAATATATTCTTTTCAAAATAAACTGCGCGATTTATTGACTTTCGACGTTACAAATTTTTATTATGCTTTTCCATTATAGATTTTTCGTGCGTTTCATAAAATAAAAAAGAAAAAGAAAACAGTCTAAACATACATAAAAAGCATTGTAAGTTCCATAAACATATCCTAACTTTAATATCAATAAAAATAAAATAAAAAATGGTATAGGAAATCGAAAAGTTCATATAAATACATATGTTAACGATTTGCTGCCTCTCCTGCAGGAACATTTAAGAGATTCTTACACACACCCACCATGCCGCAGAAAGAAGAAAGAGACTTAAACGAGCATCGGTGTAATATATGTACACGTACACCAAGGAAAATGCTCGATCATAGACCGTACTCGAACGCCTACGCAACGAATCGAACCGCGATGTCAATGGTACCACGAGAGATAATATATCCAGCAAGGTTTTGCGCTATTGCGGATTTTAAATGCAAAGGTATAGTGGTGAATGGTTCGTCGTTAGTCGATCTACAAGTTGTATTTTACTCGATCACAGTTAACGGAAGCTTTCCAACTGGAGTTTACGGATACGCTTGTCGTTGGAAATTATACCTTCGTTTGGAATTTTACGATTACTTTTTACTTATTTCATTTTCTCCATTTGCTTTCGTTGAGCTATTGTCTTCTTGGTTTTGTTTTCCGTACTCGAAATGCTTTCATAAAAGTGTAAACGATCTAACATGGTACATATTTATACAATATTATTGTAATCAAACAAATCGTGATTAAAACATTTTGAAAAAAAACGTTTCTATTTTCGCAATATATTAAGTTATGATACAACCTTCGTTCAATCGATATATTTACGATATAATTTGTAACGCGTGCATAATCATAATCAATAGTGGTTATTTTCGTTAACGAATACAACACTTTTCGGAATCGAGTTAAAATTAATTCGACGGGTAAACATTTTGAACGGGCGTGTAAGAAAAAGGCGAAGTTGCGTATACGTGCGTGTATATATATATATATAATAAGAAAAGGTAAAATAAAGAAAGAGGCTGGGCGCGTCGCAATCGAAGCCTAGCACTTAGAGTCGCATTCTTTTAGCGCAAGATCGTCGACTGCGAAAACGGTGGCGGCATTGATCCACCGCATGCGACGTGCCTCGCGGCAGGACGACGCAGTAAATCCTCGCGAGGAATTTCTCTTCTCTCTTTCCTGCTGGTCGCGAGTCTGCTGCCGGATGTGTAACGAGGGTAGACGCAAGAACCACATACGTGTCTTCCTTTCTATATATACACCGCTTCTATATATCTATACATCTTCCTCTTTTCAACTTATCAAAATGCGCTATTATTTTTTATTTCATAAATTTTGCGGTTTTATATACTTTGAAATTATGCATAGGATGTATATATAGATATAGTTCCATTTATTTACCTCAAGATTTTCGTTAACGTTGTGTAACGTCTGAAAGAATTATTTATTACAGAGGTATCGAACGATATTGAAAAAAAAGAAGACGCCGAGTAAGTAGGAAACAAATGTCGAGTGATAAAAGTTACCGGTCGTTATATACAGCTCACACACATACATACACGCACGCATATTGAGAGCCACGTACCGTAATCAAGGGTATAGAATATCTTCCGTATAGGTCTTTCTTTCTTTCTTTCTTTCTTTCTTTCTCTCTCATCCCCTATCCATTGTGTAGACGTCTTGGGGCCGGTCAGTGTCTTACCCGTCCTTTCGTTTCGCCTCCGCACATTGATTTACGGGGCGAAGAGTCGCGCGCGCTCGCTTATAGACCCGGCGCCGCTGCCGTGCACTTGCTCTCTGCGCGTGGAATGCTAATTTCTCATTGATCCCTCTCGCGTGCACCGATCGGCGATTATAATGCGCCCGAGGTATTTCCTGTTTTCCGCGATTCCCTTGGCTTCCGAGCGCATAAACGCGCGAGACCCGCGTACGTACATATATATGTAGATCGATTCGAGTCGCCGGAAGCTTCGTCGGCATTTGTTTTTCGATCGGATCGGTTAAAAGAGTGAGGGAGAAAAATCCTTTTATCGATATTTTGTTAAGATTTATACGTATGTACAGATTCCTTTTTTTTCGATTTTTATGGTGCTTTCGCAACATTGTTAATTTTGTAATGTATATATTATTTCTTATGTTTATTCAGGTGAAAAAAATCATTTTATTAATTGAATGGTCTACAACTACAAAATGTTTATTTTGATGTAATAATTACTATAATTATTTAAATCGTACAGTATATCGTTTATTATTTAATTTATTATAATTATCATCTATTTGTTGCAGTTGAAAATTATTGTTAATAAAGTCTCTTAGAATATTGTGTTGTGATTACATAGAAAGAAGGAGAAACAAGGTATTATCCACACAAAAACGGTAATCTTCGAACAACTTAAAAACAATGTAATAACTTTCTTGTATTATGTAGATATATCTCGAACTCGGTCAATTTCTGTCAATGCTGTCTAGAGAATCCAAACTGACAAAAGAGTTTGCCCGCTTGTAACTTAGGGAGAAAGTGACCGCGCGGGCGTCTCGAAGCTTCTCTCTCTACCTCTCTCTCTCTCTTTCTGTTGGAGATAACGTCAGCATCCCTCACGCCTGATATGGGTTTGCGATATCGAGACCGGCTTCGAGCATTGGTTGTGCCTTCCGCTCTTGCGGTGTGCGTCAATAAATTTGCAATCCTGATAAACGAGAGAATGTGCGTGAATATATACTCCTTTGAGTCCGAAGGTTATTCGAGGTTAAACAGAAACTCCCGAGTATTTAAATTATTGTTGATTAATCGCTTCACTTTATTGCACACATATATATAGGTGCGCACCGTTTTCTTATTTATTTTTATCTGGAAATATAGTCCTTTCTTGAGTACAATTAATTTAACGAATGGAAAAATTTTGTTTTGACGTGTGTAATAATATTTTTTCTAGAACTTGACTTAATTTGAATGTGTATTAAAAAATCATAATTGCAAAAGAGTACTGTGTAAATCGATATTATATTTACTTGCTTCAGTTAGTGTAAAAACATCGTACAGGTATACTACACTCAATCAATATCTCTCGATTTCCAAAGATTCATAAATACCAAACAATTTATATCACTCTTTATCATATTTTTTTATTAAACTAGCAGTTGAACGTATTTATTATTACGATAAAATGATTACTTTTAAAAAAATGGTACGTCTATCGCTATTGGGAAAAAACGTCGCAGCTTGATTTTGTAGTACAATCGAGAATTTCGACTGATCAGAATCGACCGAGCAAAAAGTTGAAGAGTATAAAAACTAGAAGCTCGAGTCGTTGATCGACGAGTGTTTGGATCGTCACATGAACTGACGTGTGGGCGTTTGGTTATATTGACGATTTGTTTTATGGCGATTACATGAATATATATAGACTTAAATTTACAAGCGAAATTTCCTGTTTAATAATATATGTGGCCGATGCTTCGGTAGTATATTAAAAAGAGTTAAATTCTTTTTACACGTATACATATATATATATAAGATACATTTAACGGATTCCTGATTGAGATTCAATAAATAACTTTTTATTTATTCTATAATTACTTTATAAAGAGTACAGTGAGAATTTTAATGACTTTAATACCTTAGTGATTAATTTATAATTTTTCTTCAATTTTAGTGGTATTATTAATCTCGTACACGTAAAATAGTATTAAAATCCTGGTAATCAGTTTTCCTAACATTTTTGTTGATTACTCCAATAATGTTAAAATAAAATGTAAACATACGTAAAACATATAGAAAACTTAAACTTTTTTGTATTATATTTCTATTTACACGGTCAAGTAATAATTTCCAATTTATATATAATATATGTAGATCTTACTGGGTTCGTTAAGGTCGTTTCTCAATTTATTACAAACGAGTTAAAAGAATTCGAGCATTTTTTAATTTCAGGGAAGCTATAATATAGGTGGTATGAATAAAGAAAAGCAAGAAACCCGTGGAAAAGTAGATGGCAATAATTTATATTGTGATGCACGTTGCGTCGGCGTGTATATGTATAATATAAAACACTCCTCTCATAAGAGATTCAACTCCGATAAAAAGAAGCAACGATGCCCAACCAAGTCCAAGAGATAATAAAGAAGATCGAAAATGAGATGACGTACAAAAAGTTTATTGCTTTGTTTCGTATTAACTCGTCGAGCTTATACGACGCTCTACTGATGTTACACATTCGTTTTATAAATATTTAAACTTTTCATATTTATCTCCTGATTTTAATGGTTATAGACTAAAACAATTTTACGATTTCGCTATGTTAATTAAATAAATTAATTTAAAAAATTATTAGATATATACAAGTGAATAATTAAACAACATCCGCGTGCAATAAATAAGCTTGATTAAGTAATAAAGATTTACCATACGGTGGAGTAATAAATTATTAAATAATTACCGAGCGGTAATTACTGAAAGTAATTTAAAATTAAAATATATCAAAGTTAAGATGAAAATATAGGAAATTAATAAACTAAACGTGCAAAATCAGAAGAAAGAAACAAAGAGTGTAATATACGTATATATATATATAACCGAGAGTGACTAGAAGGAAAACGCGATCGATAAATCGTGAGACGAGACGCGCCGCGCATACAAGATTGACGGATAAGAACAAACAGATAAAAAGGGAAAATTTAAGGTGTATACGTAAAAAGAGTCGCGAGAGAGAAAGAGAGAATATAGAAAAGTTTCTTTCGTTCTAACGAGTGATGAAAAATTCAAGTATACCATTTGTCGCGTGGATTAAATCGTCCGGTATATATACCTATATTATCAACATCTATGAGGGTTTTGCTAACACGAAGGAATGTCAATTTATATCCTTTTTTCACAAGCGCACTGGGATCCATTAAATGGCGCCGCCTATATATTTTTTAATGAATGGGATTGATTTTTTGTGTTCCGAGTGGGGTTGTGATTTATTTATCGAGCTTTCAATCTTCCCGTTGACACGTTTGTTTTATGCTATACGCTGACGAGAATCCTTTGACTAGAGCTTTCAATAATTTATCTATTTTTATTTATACGTCGATTTTTAGTTTTTTCTTATTGATATATTACTTTATACATATACGCGCATCAGATTTATCGTATTTAATATAGTTAAGTCCTCATTATTCATTGTTACTCACACGATTTTTCCATCTGTTTACAATTTTCATTTCGTTTCTTATACTTTTACTTTCTCAAACGAATAATGTAAACCGAGTAAAATCAATAAAATACGTATATATGAATCGACATCGTAATTTTATTTCGGTTTTGGAAATCGGTGGCTACCCGCAAAAATGTCAAACTCCCTCGAAGATCAAGTTTTTTTGTTACCACATGCAAGTATATATATAATATGTAATAATAAACGAAGAAGGTGCTCGACCTTCCACAGTCAGCGGTTTCTTTTCGTCCAGCAGACTGAGCCTTTCATCACGTCCTCCGCAACAGATAAGACCATATACACACATATACAGTATACATATATTTCAGAGCGCAATGTGCTGTGTCCACAACGCGATTTTATAATCTTCTCACCTCAACTTTAGCCGCGTTGCGTAATTTCGTTTATGCAAATAAATTTCTTTTTTTCAGGATTTTTGGGTATATATATAAAATTGTACTCTGTTCAATCTAGTTTATTTTTAAGCAAAAGACATCTTATATAAATGATTGCTGTTAATAAATATGCATTTTGAATAATTTGTAGCAATCTGCCATTGCATCGTATTTATTTATACACATAGCGGTATATGCAACAATATTTTGGTGAACGATGATTTTATTTAGTATTTTTTATGTAAACGTAAAACGATATAGTTTATTCAGATAATTAAAACGTTCGATAGCAGACGATAAAGACACACACCGAAAGTTCAATTAAGAAAACGAAAAGAAAAGGATTCCTTCAACTTATGTCATTCAATGCCGAAAGTCGATGCGACAGAACAGCAGGTTTATATCCCTAAGCCGCGATAAGAGGACTCTATATTCATCTCGAGAAAGAAACATTTATGTGCACATTGTTAGTATACCGAGGATTCGAGCTGTGTCACATTGTTTTCACCTCGGTATCATCTTCGCACACGGTCGGATATAGGAGCGGTACACAAGCGCATACTGACACGTACCGAGTAATTGCGCAGACATCGTGAAAAAAAAAAAGAAAAATAAAATAACAGTTGGTTGTGCATATACCTGGATTATGTAGGAGGATTGTCTCATAGTTAATTTATTTCTCTCTCTCTCTCTCTTTTATTTTTTTTTATTATTATTATAAGAAATTTTGCGCAATTTTGTTTATTACTAAGATTTATTGATTAAATTTTTCTTTCCTTTTTGTAGAAGGGTTTTGCGTTTCGTAACAACGTAGATTTCAGATAGAAATGGATAGTGCAAGATGCAGCTTTATATAATAACTAGTGATGTTTGAAAATTCAATTATTTCTAAGTACCGAGTTTACTATTTTGTTTGATTAAAAATTTCATTTTTTACCTGCGCACTCACGTACAGAAATATGATACTTTTTACCCAATTTATTTATAATTTATCTATTGCAAGCCAATAGTCTACATACCGCATTAAACTTTTATTTTTATACCTTTCCAAAATGCGTGTACCTTTATACAAAGTTCTAATATTAATGATTAAAATAATTTAATTTCTGTAAAGAAATAATTCATCTGTTGCATTACTTAATATCCTTTGCTACATGGCGCAGAGTATTAAAATTGATAGGATATATATGTATCTAAAATATATTTTATACAAATTCGTATGTATACTTTAGATACTGCATTATATATTATATTCAAATTGTTCGTATATATAGCAAGTTGATAGGATTATTCTGCAGTTGAATCGAATTATTAATAAATGGGAAGTAAACTTTTTGAAAATTAAAGTAATTGACTGAAAGCTCGACAAAACCTTGTTTTATATACATATATATTTATGCTTTAACCGAGTGAACTGGTATACTATCGATCGAGTGATGTATAATTCGTAGACGTTTGCATCACAGCCACCGCCAGATCGACCCTCGTAATTACGTTGACTCTCGGGTGAATGGTCTCTATGTACAAGATTCAAAGATTAAAAAAGAACAATTATACGTATATTTTTTTCTGTATATACATGTATAATAATATATATGTGAAGAAATCAATTCTATACAATTTATACATTCGTTACGTTATAGGTAATACCTTCAATTATATGTTAACTAAACAAATTTTTTAACACAACTTATATAAAATATAGTGAAAAATTATGACAATCCAAATTTGTTCAACTTTGCTATATGAAATATATATAGTAATGTTTACTAAATCATTTTTCTGAGTATACTTTATATTTTATAAAGAGATATAAAAAAATTTGTATTATAAATTATAGATTATATTCTCTCCAAATTTTGAAAATACATTATTCATAAAGCTGATTGGGTTGCAACTAATAAATGATCAGAGTTACGACTGCAGGTCGAAAGGTGAGAGAGGAAGCTAAGATTCACGGCTTATCGAGTAAAGTCGATCATCTATATAAATATTTGATTGAGATACGAGGATTATTCCCGGCTTGTGCGGGTGAAGTCGCGAGCGCTTGACTTTGCAAATGACATTTTCATGATTCCAATTGCGACGCGAGACGGCTGCGAATTTCCGATGTAATTTAATTTCAATTAACTCTTGGTAATTCAATGAAAAATATATATAATTTTACGTTTTTCTTCAAATATCCAATTTATATTTTAAACTTCCTGGATTATTCATAGATTTTCGATTTTGGTTAATTGAATATCTGTTTGTCAAATTCATTTATGTTAGTCTGATAATCGTATATATGGTTGTACTAAAATATTCCATATTTTAGGTGATTTATGTATCAGAGAATAATGTCTGTTCATAGAAAGAAAATAGATACGTGATTTTGTATGATTTTATACGTCAAGGTGAAAATAATAGTAATTGAATTAAAGGTTAATCAATATACGTATGGCGAAATATATCCTTTTTTATATTATCCAGCTCGATGAGTTTTCCAGTGAGAAAATAGATCGATGTTGATAAATCTTTTATCTTGCGGATAATTTCTAGGACACTTCGGAATTTCAAATAAAGTACTTACCAAGAAATCAATAGAATTTACAATACTTTGACCAACCTTCTGACGAATGAAGCTCAAGTCCTGAGAGTGTGATTCGTGTTATTTTTTATAATTTATAAATGGTTTAATATCTACACTTTTGCACATTTTCAATAATGTACTTTATCTCAAAAAAGAAAAATTTGTATATGAAATAACGAGATAGCTAATTCGATTTTACAGTAAAATAAAAATGTTAGTTTCATCATTTGAAAAAGGAAGCGAAGTATATCAGTTTAATGCATTTATCTTGTTAACTAAATAGTCTTCCCTGTGTTAAAATAAAATGTCTAATTCCATATATAAGTGAATTTAGTCCAATTGAAAATCAATTGTAATGCATTTTTAAAAACTAAAACGTAAGAAATTGACTCGCGGTACAGATACATAAATAAATGTCACAATTAATCAAATCAACAATACATCGTAATGAAAAGTGAATAAAAAAATAACTCTCTTGCAATTTTTTAAAATTATATTTGTAATTTTCATTTCCATTCAGAAATGCAATACATATATCTTTGTTGTTCTTTTATCTTTCGTGGGATAGGACAGGTAAACGTCAACTCTTTTTTATACAAAAGAGACATCATTTTACAAGAAACATTTGTTGTTATTTTTTTTTTTGCGTTACGTACGTATTCTTATAATTTTGGTGGAAACATTAAATTTGTCAGACATTTAACAATTTGCAAAGAATAGTTAAATATAACAAAAGTTTGATGTATTTTAAATATGTCAAACATTCCATGAGGTTTCAAATCAATTTGTCATTACTTCAATTTCATATGTTATACTTATTATGTTATTACGATACAGATAAATAAATTAATAAAAAATGTAAGCATTCATATTTATATAAAAATATTTCCACCGTTTAAGATCTTCATTCGATTAACAGCATTTTCATAATAATTGACTTCATCGACTTTACAAGTTGCCTAAGTGAAAATATACAACAAATCTCAATAATGAAAAATTTTGATAACGAAAATTTACAATATTACGGTAACCCATTGCGAAAATATTTCCGCTTCTCGTCGTTTACTTTCCTCTCTTTCTCTCTCTGTACATCGAAAAACCGCACGCACCTTCACCAACCAATCGTTCTCCCTTTTTCCCCCTCTGTTTTGCAAATTATACATGGCGTAAGCCTTTAAGGAAGTTTCGGTACATTTACCCTGCGCGCAAATGCGCCTCGGTTTTATAGGAATAAATAAAACTGTTCCTTTGGAATGACGCGCAGACGTTTCTTCGCTTATTGTCGACGATCGGTGGGCTTCAAGTTGAAGTAACGGTACAAGACATTTTTATAATGTACGGTTTTAACGTATTTATATATATGTACCACATTTTTTTTTATTTTTACTTTGTTTATTTTGTGCATTGCCTGTATAGAAGAGACTGATTTTCGTAATTAATTAATATTCATACCTTTTTAATTAGATATTCGAAAAATTAGTGTGTTATGTGTAAATTGTTGTAGTCAATGTTGAGTTTTTAACAAAATTTATTAAAGACACTTTTTGAAAGCCATAGGAACGGTTATTAGATAGTTTATGTATATTTTGGATAAAACTGCACTTCATAAAACTGTTATTCAAATTCATTGTGTTTTGAGCATATACGTGATATTGGCATTCACTCAAATGTAATGAACGATTAATTTGACATACATGAGTTAAACATGCAATTGATTATTTTTTCATTCCACAACATTAGAAGTATAATACACTGTAGATTATGTAACTATATTATTAATATACGATTTAACGTCTCACATCAATTATTACAAGTATTATCAGTATGTCAAGTCAATGAACAATAATTTTTTACATAATTTCAAACAAATTTTATCAGTCTCCCCTACAACATATATTTAATATGTATGTACAGATTGTGAATGAATTTCAAGTATACACAGATATACACCAAAGATGTTGCCTAAAATCGACAGAAGCTCGGAGTGTCATCAGTTATCACCACCACGAAAAAACATAGTATATATATATATGTATATATACTGACACATGTTTCGTATTGACTAGGATTTTTTTATATCGTATTTTATTTTTTTAATGATGGCTCATACCATTAGTGATGATGTGTTTAACACATTATTCGTAATAACAAAAATGATATGTTCCATATATATATAACAGTTCGATGCATATTATATGTAAATTCGTCATTGTTCAAGGCACAATTATTTATATGTATATATACCACTTTTCGGTTATTCTTATAATAAACAGAAAAAAATTAAAAAATTGTTTAAATAATAATAATATATAAGTAAATGAAACAGGATACAGGCATGCAGGATTGGTAAAACAATAGAAAATCAAATAAACAAAAGTTGATTTAAAAAATTATATTTTTTTTTTCAATTCTGGCACATGTTGCTAAACGCAACATCATTCTCTCTATCTGTCTTCTCTCTTGTTTCTTTTTTTTTATAAATAAACTTACACATTGTAGACAATAGTAATAATTTACAAAGGCGTTTGTTCGTATCTACTTCGTATTCGAAAATTCGCAACCTCGTTTGTTCTGCTCGTTACAAATTTCATTATCGCCGTTCCGTCTCTCCGATTTCTTTTTTTTGTTTATTTTTTTTTACGAAGTTTATTAGGAAGGAACTTGATATCACGACGAAAAAACGACGTAAATGCATTGACGCGCGATTTTTTAAACTAGGAAAGATGAAAAAATATATATATATGTTTATACATATATATATATGAAGAATCAACGTGAATCACGTTACAAAGGAGAGACAGACAGGCTACAACGAATTTTTACATTTGATAATTATTAGAATTAGCAATAAGACAATTCGTCGTAATAATTTCAGGCGCATTGAGGAAGGGGTTTGATTTATTTTTAACGGGATAACAAAATAAATAATAGAAGCATTAAACATTGATTAATAACGTAATTAACGTAATAATAATGATACTATAATAATAATAATTAATAATTAATAATAGTAATAACTAGTAATAAAAATAGTAATAATTACGTGTTCATGGCTAAGTATTCGATAATAATTACAGAATAAAGAAAAAACGGATTGTTCGGCACGCTTTGTTCTCGAGGAACATTCGAGAGATACAAATTTCAAAGGAAAAAAAAACTCAAACGCTTAACTCATATTTATCGAGCTTTTAAAAAAAAAATTTTTTAGTTTTGCTAAGTAACCATTAATAATTCACAATAAAAAAAGAAAAGAGTAACACGTTTCTCCCTTTCATTACCTCAACGTTTAAAAAATGAGGATTGGGGGGGGGGGGGGGGCAAGTAAAGTGGCAAGCGTTTCTTTATTTTACAAGAGAGCATTAAGTAGTAAGTACTCGGGCAAATAGTTTAACAAGCTCTTGTATTTTCATCCCCCACCGTATCGTGAGTCGTCACCTTAAAATCTATCACTCGGTGTCTCTTAAAAAACACTTTATAGTTACGCACTAGAAAAAAACGTGAACTGTACAAAAATATACAGAGATTCGCTCTCGCACAGCATAGTTAATTAAGATTAACAAATTTAATCTGTGTTTCAGAATGAGTTCACAAAAAAAAAACTGTCGGTAAAACAAAAATGTAAATTTACTACGGATAATGTGTTGCATTTGTTTCTCTTCTCGGCTCTGCTTTTCACGCGAAGATTTTTCTTTTAATCGTTAAAGTCCTTTGGACACTTGTTAATTTATTCCTTGGTCCGCGGATGTTGAAATTGTTTATTTTCCTTTTTAAGCAAATGTGGCCATGGCCCGCCTGACCAAACTACCTAACAAATTTTTTTATAGCAATTTTCACATTTTATGCATGTTTTTTTTAAGTATTTTTTTTTCTTTCATCGTTTTAATAAATAGGTAACCATGCACGACAAAATTTCCTTTTTCTTTTCACAAATTCTCGCTCTTAATATCAATAACAGAGCAACATTCTTAAATACTAGCACTACGACAAAAAAAATTAACGTTTTTCGTTATCAAACGCCTGTTGAAGTAATTTTTTCACAAATTTCTTTTTTGTTCATTACGCAGGTACATGTTTTTCTCGCAAATAAGACTTTCGAGTATCGAACTTATAAAAGAGAAGAATTTGTTTCATTCTTGAAAAGTAATAATCGTAATAATAATAATAATAATAATAATAATAATAAAAGTTAATAGCATTAAAAATTAATATATCAATAAATAATGTTTCATCAACAGACGACGAAATTATCGAAACCTTCGTCGCGTTTCGCCGGCGTTCGTGTTATTTTGTGTTGCCGAACGCCGGTTAAAAGGCAAACAAAAATAAATAAGTTATGTTTTTTTTTAATTATCAATCGTTTAATTCTTTATTAGAGAGCGACGACTCGAAGTCTCCCCGAACAATTGAAATAATAAATTGTATAAGGAGACGTTTAAGAATGCGCGAATAGGTTAGGTTAGTTCCGCTTTAAAGACTGACCTTCAAAAATTTGGCACATTATGGATACTTTCGCGAGATCCGCAATAGGAAGGATTGCGCGCTTATGGAAGGCAAAAACAGCAACAACGAGAACCAATCTCGCGAAGTCTCACTTAGTATTTACAATTTTTGAACTAACTCTAAGCCCTTTGAGCGTATTTTTTTGTTTTTAATCTTTTTGTTCCGTTAAGCGGGAATGCCTTTTGCGCGCTTAATCATTTTAACGTTTACTCTTTAATTAATCGTTTTTTTTTTGTTATTTTATTTTAGAGAGCTCGACCCTCTATTAAAAAGAAAAAAGCTAAGAAACAACCTATGCGAGTCTTTTTAAATATATCGATATAATACTTTCTCAAACTTGTCAATTTTAAATTGTCAATTCTATAAATCCACACTTCTTCAATCGTATGTATATAATATATATATATAAATAGTATAAAATTCAAAAAGTCTAATAAAAGTCCCTGACCTTTTTCTTTCGCCAGAGGGTTCTCACAATCGCGAGACACGTAAAATTTCTTCCCTTTTCGAAAGAGCAGACCATCGTTATAACGTAGCGAGAAAGAATGAAGACTTCCTCTCGAGAAAGTATAAAAAAAAATATATATATATGTATATAATAATAATCGATGGGGAAACAACTAGTGTACAGTAATAATGATAAGATGAGAAAAAAAAAGAGTTGTTCAGAGTCTACGGATAGCCGTACGAAGATGCGATAATACTGATCGAGGCTGCCCTCCGGCGGTCCAACACCATCGCGTCCATGCGAATGTAATTCACGGCGAGAGGTAATCGTCATTCGGTTTTGATAACCGGTGTCTGGACACCAAATCCTGGACTTTCAGGCAGCTCCGATTTAGGTTCCTTTTTCTGAGGTTTCACCTCGACGTACTTGGAGTGAGTCCTCATGTGCCTGGTGATCATGTCCCTTCGACAAGCCGCGTAAACGCACTGGGGACACTTGTAAGGCTTGACACCAGTGTGAGTGCGTTGGTGGGTGCTGAGATGATCCGATCTACTGAATACCTGACCGCAAGTCCGGCAAGTGTAAGGTTTGTCACCAGTGTGGAGCCTCGTGTGCCTCGTGAGCATGTCCGACCTAGCGAAGCTGCGGTTGCACACTTCGCAGAGGTAAGCCTTTGCGCTCGAGTCTTTAGCACCTTGGCGTCGATGCCTCGAGGCCATGTGCTTGGCGAGTCGATCGTGCAAACTGAACATCTGACCGCACACCGGGCACACGTACGCTACGTCGGCACCTGGCGGCATCTCCTCGACTACCGGAGATACTTCCAGGTTGTACCTGACTGCGACGCTCTCCTTGGTCGTGGGCGATGCCACGTCACCTCTGACAACGGGTACGCTTACCGAGCCTCTGGTCACCAGACCGGGTGGTACCAGCTGCAGCGCTGGTGGCCTCACTGCACCCGAGAGTCCTTTCATCGATAAGTCGAGCGGTGAATCCTGTGGACTGGCCGTCGTGTCGGACTCGAGGGAGCCACTGCGAGGTAGGTGACCCACCAGCGAAGAGCTCGACGAAGGTGCTCGATGATGCTCCCACTCGTCCGAGTCCGAGTGGCTCCGGTTCCGCGTCAAGTTGGGTAGGTACTTGGTGTGCAGGTAGTGTTCGAAACTGAACGACGATGGAGATACCGACGCCATAGGTGTGAAGCTCAACGGTGTGAGAGGTGTAAGCGGAGTCAGCGGAGTGAGAGGCGATGTGGGCGATGGTATCATGATCGGCGAGGTCGAGCAGTGCACGCAACTGCACCCTGAGTACAAACTCGGGAGGGTGTGGCTAGACGATCCACTGTGATTGTTGCGACTATGGTTATGGTGATTGTGGTTATTACTGTGATTGTGATTGTGATTGTGGTGATGATTCTCGATGGTGCGTCGATGATGTTTGAGCTCGTCCTCGGGTGAGATCCTCGGTCCGTTCTCCTCCTTGGATCTTGTGAACCCAGAGATCGAACTCGGACTCTCAACCGCTGACCTGGAGGAAGACCTAGGCGAACCGAAAACGTCCTCGTCTTCACCTTCGGAGGGTAGAGTGCTGTGGTTGCTCGCGTACTTGGTCGCTTCGGATGGAGATCCACCTCGGTGTTGCAGTATATCCAACACTTGGGAAAGTCGCTTGCGTTTGCGGGGTTGCGTCGAGGACGAGGTGCGGTGGTGGTGGTTCCGGTTCGCTGTTGCAGCCAAGGTGTTATTGTTCGTACACGAGGGTGGGGGCGGCTTCGCCGGGCCGGGCGGCGCTGCGGCGGCGTCCTCCACGGCGCTCTCGGCCATCGTCATCGAGGTAGCGCGGCACCCGCCGCCTGGGCCCCCTATGACGCCGTCCGCTCCTCCTCTGCCCGCCTCGGCTACCACCGTTCTGCCGGCTTCCTCCTCCTGTAACCAAACAATTTTAAATTCACGTTAGTATTTCAAGTCATTTCAATTTATTTACTTAGATATATCCCTACTACGCATTTGTAAACATCACACATTTGTAAAATTGTAACTTTTTTCATTTATACATAACCTAAAAATTATCCTTAATTTTCTAAGGATAGTAATCGTAAAGATTGTAGATTAAGATTTTTAGTTATAATATCGAATCAAAAACAGAATTTAAATATTTTCGTAATAAAATGCATTACTAGGGTTAGAAAATAATATTATGCAACGAGGATTCATTATAGTAGGATATCGTAACCTTTAAATCAGACACTATGTCTAATAAAAGATAATTATTAGTAATATAATTGTAAACTGTGAAATTATACGTCAATCACTGTCATTATTATACTCAAAATATTGAACGTAATTAAATAAATTTCTGACACTTCAAATAAAAATAGCAATAATGCTTCAATCGCTATTTTTATCTAAACATTTGCAATTTCGCAAAGCACAATGTTTCAATTATTCAATCGAGCATTTAATTAAACATCAAGTCAAAATGCACGATACAACGGACTGAAACCATTACACAATATTTTAAAACTACACGGCACAAAAAAAAATAAAACAATATAATATAACCTCTTGTCTTAAAATTGATATAGCAAAGTTGATAAAATAACGTAACTCTTACGGAATTGTCTGCATCAAGTGGAACGTAAAGCCTTCCAATCACATATCGATCTGTCATCGAAAGTTCGTGCGTTTAAAGCAAAACTTTACGTGAGATAAATCGCGAAAGAAAGAAGAAAACGAGTGCACGTTGCAGGGTTCACCCACCCACGGTGAATCGAGAAAAAAAAAAGGAATGTCGAACGATTCGATTTCTCGAGACAGGTGTACTTATACTCACTATTAGACTTTTTTTTATTGATTGAAAAGAATTCCTACTACCTATATGTACTTTCCAATAAATAAAACGAGTATATAAATTTTCATTGATTTCACGTCGAAAATTTAATTACAATACCAAGAGTAAAAGCAAATATTTAAAAAAAAAAAAAGAGTAAGAAAATAATCTTTCCTCCGAGGAAAGAGAAGCTTTCGTCGTTGTGCAAAACTGAAAACTGCGTGGCGATAAATAATTTTATTCGTTCGCAACGCATTCAATTTAATGGTGAGTAATGAGCCGATTAATCTGCTAAGTCCTGGGGAGAACCTGAGAGTCGTGCGCGAATGATTATAAATCCGGAGCGCGCGAGCGAAAAACCGTCGATTTTACCGGCACCGCAACGCGCAATAATTTAGTACCACTAGCGGACACTCGCGCTGCGGGTGGGTTTTTCATGTGATGAAATTTCTTTTATTCCAGACTTTTTCGTCATAGGCTAAGTGTTCAGGTTGAATTTTCTGCTTCCTTAAATTTGAAATGTCGTAAGAAATTATTCGATAGTTATTCTGTTTATTTTTACCTTTTTCTGGATAGTTATTTACCTTGAAAATAGAATGAATATTTTTTATAAGATTTACGAGTTTAATGAAAAAGAAAAAAAAATTGGCGAAAATATCATGTTTTTTTAGTATAAATGCTGCATATAAGGTTACATAAACGAGTAGCCACAAATAAATATTCAAATGTTTAATTGAAATAGAGAGAATAGAAAAAAATGTATTAATAGCAACACGAATTCATTATCGAATTGTTAATTAATAAATAATAATAGATATCACATTTAGCACGAACACAAGTATTACAGTTTAAAATTTTGTGTAATTAATTTAGATTATTCGTTATTGATTTCGAATATTGCACAACAAGCTTAGAAACTATATAATTGGTATTGTTATAAATCACTAAGTATGAAATAATATAATTTTCGATTTATTAATGGAAATAAATGTATTATTTATAGTTGTACCAAGTACCGGTAGTACATAATTAACTGATAACAAAGTTACTCAATAGCATACCTATGCTGGTATAAATTTGACGGCGTTTCGAGAAAAATAATCTTTATCTTGTTCGACACCTTATATATATACATACTATTCGCAAAGTCAGAATTACATCAAGATTAGTGTCCATTCAGTTCTTTGACATTTTTGCCTCGTAAGTTTATTAGTCGTCGTTTCGGACCGACATAACGATGAAATAATGATACATAAAATAAAATGTCGATTTAACGTATTTAAAAAAAAAAAAAAAAAGTTGTAACTGGACGAAAAAAAAAAAGAAGTTCGCTTGAAATCCAATTAATTTCAATTCGTTAACAGGTTATCAACTGACAATAAAATCTCCATCAACTATCTAAACTTGTATATATATTCTCGTTCCTTGAAACAACAATCCAGTTAGAAAAATGAGAAAAATGAAACGAAAAGAAAGTCGCGAACGCGCAGGAACAGGCGGGCGCACGTGGCTAATCATTTATAATCCTTGGCGCATACGTGGGAGGCACGTGCTTCGAGCGGTGCGTACACAATTCCCCCTGCCGACGGAGTATATATCTGTATAGTCCCACCCGACATTACGAGATCATTGATGCAGTTAATGACCATACCTTGGTTATTAGACGTATAGTGGAGGAAATAACCCGAAGTTTTACGACCGGAAATTGCGGTACGGAGGTGCAAGTTAAAAAATGGTAAATTTTCTTTAGGTAGAAAAACCAACGTGGAATTGAATTTCTCCTAATGCTCGTGTATATATAGGAACTATCGATCTTCCTTTTGCTTCTGGAAGAATATGGGGCGAAAGTCCATTTCGTGGGTAACTGTAAGTCGAGATGGCATAAATAGTTCGGACTACGGTAGTCGGACAGAAATTGCGAGTGTATATAGCTGACCTAAGGATAGTATTACTTCCCATACTCGATAATATATATATATATACACACATTTTTTATTTCTTAACGTTATATGTTTATCGAGGTTTTTAAAAAATTTGTGAGCTACGATGTTTCGTTTTTACGTTGTGTTATTCGCTTGTTTTCGATCTACAGTAATAAATCTATCGAATTTTAGCAAGTGCGCTGCGAAAATTATGTTTGCACGCGTGTGTGGGTTTCGATGATATATAATTCGAAATTTTAAAATTGTGGAAATTTATGGGTGAAAATAATTGGTAATTTAAAGTCGGTGAGAGTTACGTAACCGCGAATTCGAGTAGTTTATAATTGTGACGCAAAATTAGAAAAATTACACTTTACGGTGAATTATTTTATTTATACAAAAAGTTAATTTTAATTTGTCAATTATTAAATCGATCGCAATGCAAATGGTATTTTCAAAATTACTTAATAGTATAATGGTAACGTAACAAAAATTTTTCATCGATAAATACAAACAATATAAAAATGAAGAATAAAAAAAATTGTTCTGTTGAAAAAGATGTTGAGCTATATCTGTACCTAATTGATGGAAGAAATGGGCGCCGAACGAAAGCGAAAAAGGGAGTCGAGGTAGACACAAAGAGGAGAGTAGCTTTCGTATTCGCGATTCACGATCGGATCATTAACGATCAGGAGTATAAGGATAACACGCTGTATGTATATATGTATAGGTACCAGTGATCGAGAAAGGCGATCGATCGATCGATGCGCCATAGACGTAATTGGTAAATGAAGCGCGATGTGGTTGTACGAGCTTGCTGATGCGCGTGCGTATGTACCAAAATGAATCCTCGTGGTTTTCGGTATTAACTTTGTCGAATAATAAAGTTTCAGTGATTTTGAATATGTATAAGGTTATATTAAATCGACGAAAAAAAAATAATAAAAATAATTACAGCTAAGCTACAATACTTCTTTCATCGCGTGTTTTGATTTCATCAGATGTATTCGAAAAAAAAAGTGTATTACACATAATACAATAGTTTAAATTTACTGTTTAAAAAGAAACTAAAAAAGATCTTTAATTCTCATTTATAGATAATTTAGACTATAAGAATATATCGATAATTATCTAGAAGATTGGCCCAATTACTGATTGTTTCTTGATTTATCCGATGTATAAAGTTACTTTTTCCCATATTGTATAGACAGTATTAAATATCTCAGTATAGCTCGTTCTGCACACTACTGTGAGAGATCTTGTAATTTTGTAATATTATAATATTCAGGATCGATGAGTTATGTATAATAATGGCTATATATAAAATAATGTCTTTCCGATTACTTTGTTCCCTAAAATTATTTAAATCAAAATATAAATAAACTCCAAAATAATCGTAGAAGAAATTTAATCGTCAAGCAAACGCTCGTTAAAACGATCAAGAATATATAATAATAAACTAAAAGAAGTAACAGCCGCACGAAAATAAATTAAAATGGCAAAGCTTATACTAAAGTGATAAATAAAAAGGAAGGAATAATTGCACCTTGACAGGCACATACAGAAGCGCATACATTAAAACAAGGTCTCGTTTTTTTTTTTAACTTCACCACCCGCCATTATTTCCAGTGAATTTTTTTTTGTTACACATGCACACTACGACTCGTTCCTTATACCAATGTGCAATTACTTAGACACGAGTGAGGGTCGCAGGTTACTCACTTGATAAGTGTCGTAAAAGTTAAAAGGGGCTCGTAAAAGTGCCACTGGAAAAACGATTAAGGACCTTGTGTCGTGTTGACATGAGCCTTTGTATAAACGTATACGCGTAGACGATCAACGCGAAAGCCTTGTTAACGAGTCGACACTAATTTTAAATAGTTTCGCATATTCTATTATACATAGATTTATTGTTGATTATGCCCTTTTTATATAATTATTAATAAATCTTTAAATGATGATGCATTAATAAGGATCCCAATATTTCTTTGCATAATTTATTATAAAACTTTGGATTTTTATAATCAAAAAATTTGACAACCAATATAGTCGCGTACTGAAACAGATATAATATTGAAATAAAACTCGCGAAGGTGGCAATATCGAACCGTGCCTCCCTCTCAGTGAAAGAGAGAGAGAGAGAGAGAGAGAGAGAGTAGATAGAGAGACACGATCTCGAGAGACGACGAAGAGGAGAGGGAGAGAAATTGGCGAGAGCCTCGGGCATCGGTAGAAGGAATGTCTCCCGAGCGCGAACGAGCACCTGTAACCGCGCGTTGCCGACGGGAGGAGCGACCAGAACAGGTTGGGAGACCAACGCGTGGGTGGGGCGCTTCTTGATCTCCCTTCTGTGTCTATGTGTCTTTGTGTGCGTGAGACCGGCCTCGTATAACGCGTCGAGTATATATAGAGGGACGGTCTTGAAATGCCCTCCAGACGATCAAACAGACATTTTTTTCTTTTGAATTTCTGTTTTTTTTACCAATTATATTTACTTTTCTTGAGAAATTAGTAGATTTCCCTTTACATTCAATATTTTATTACCAGCTTTCTTTCTGAAAAATCTCTTGATATTTGTTAATCCCTTTACGCACCACTATATTTATATAAAATATCAAAAACTTTTAAATCATGCAGAAACTTTGTTAGTCGCTCCGTGTAGCTCAGAATGTAATAGTGTAGGTGCGATGCTCTAAAAAGTTGTCAAATAAAAAAGGAAAGGTATAAAGAATCTAGCAAATAGGTGCGAGAGAAAAAATCGTCCATATCCGGAAAAAAGGTTAAAATCCTTCAATTATAATCGCCGGCATAAGAAAACCTTTCCTAAAATATACATGCATTTATACATATATATATATAACGCGTAGGAAAAAAAGGAAGTAGTATCAAAAACTAAAAAAAAGAATAAAGGAATAGGATCGAAAAACCCTTGAGCACAAGTTCAAATCCATCACTCGCGTTCGAAGAGAGATAGCTTGGCTCGTAAAGCAGTCCGGCCCGCCTCAGGGCGAGCGAACGAACGAACGAACGAACGAGTGAGCGCGTTGGGGCCCAAAAAAACGGGGCTACCGAAGGGACCGACCAGCAAAGCGGGAGCCGCGTCGGCGCGGGCGCTTTTTGCGCGGCCCCTCGAGCGCAAACGTAACGATCGACGAACAATGTCGGCGGGAAAAACTGGTCCGGCTGGAATGTTGATTTTTGCGCTGTTATTCAATGTTAAGGAGTCCTCTTGGGCTCTGGGAGAGGGGGAACGACTTGGTGCCCTCGACTGACGGCTTTTCTGATTGTTCCTTATACTTTGACTTTTCTGAGGGTGTAGGTGGATCTCTCCTTCTATCATTTTATTTTGTTTCGAGAAGAGGACTATAACTTTTGCTTGTCGCTCTTTTTTTAAAAATAGTAAGTATTCACACGAAATCATCGTTGTTCTATGTACATATACACCTGCTGTTTTGTCAAAAATAAATAAATATAAATGAAAGAAAGTATTTAAATTTGTTTACCGTTACACGTACTCAAGTATGGCAAGTATCAATATTAACAAATATTACCAAAACCCGAGACATCAAATAATATCGAAAGTCAAAATACATATATATTTGTGATATTCTACGTGTACACGTGGGAAAAATCGAAAGAAATTGAGAACGAGGCTAAAGTGAGAGGCGTTGCTGAGTTTTAAACGTAAGGAAATGAACTGCGTAACTCCTTACAAATTATACACTGTTTGACGGTTCGGTAGCCATTTTTTAATTGAATTTTTACGAAACATAACTAGAGTTGAAATGCGTTCAACATTATCACATACTTGACTACCGTACACTTTAAATTTCTTAATTCCCTAGAAAATTATTATTAGCACTTAATCAATTATATGTTTATATATATTTGGAAAATTGGCTAGATATATATATTTTTTACCATTACAAGAGTCAATTATAATTAATGATGAAAAGACAAAAATATATTTCGGTATACCGGATAAGAATTTATCGTCGCAAACGCTCACTAATTTACTAGTTTTTACTTTTATGGAAATTCCATTTCTCATAATGAACTTTTCGTTGCATTAATATTCATTTAATTTCCATGTTCGTTGAATGGAAACGTTACTAAATAATATTTTATTAATGTGATTTAAAAACAAGATAAATACGATAATATTTCAATAAAAAAAAGGGTATAAAATGATCATCTCTACGTTCAGCATGAAGTAAGTGGAAAATAATTGTCGTCTTCGGCTAATACGACGGCTAGTCTACTTTTTATCTGGAGCAGTTCGTTTGTAAGTATAGCTCATAAACGCCCGTCATAAAGTATAATTTAGAATATCATTATATACCTTTTGCATAAACAGATTGAAAAAAAGGGAAATGCGCAAACTGTTTTCTCGTAACTAATTATCAAAAGAAATTGTTCGATTAGATTGTGAGAGAAGTTGATTTGAACAAAAAAAAATTGATATTAAAAGTGACATTATGTACGTTTGTAATTAATTTTATAGTTTCTGTTTAAATAATTTTTGTAGTATTTGAGCAATTTTTATATATTTTATTGAGTAATGTCTAAGTAGTAATTAAAATTGTATATTTATGATAATTGTAAAAGTAACAAAATAGAATTTAATATACTGGATTTAAAATTATCAAGGCTTAACTAGCGAATGATCTGACTAATAATTAATTCTAAATATCTGGAGAAAAGAAAGATAAAAAATGAACGAAAATAAATGATATTAACAGTTATTCATCTGATGCACACGTGGATCAGAAGTGGGCGTGTTTCTCTTCCCTAGGAAGATCTCCTCCTGAAAGAAACCCATAGATCGCAGAGTAGGATTTGATAAGTAGCTGAGCCGAAAGTTTCATTGGTTCGCGCGTGTAAAGGTATATATACGTATATTTTATTTTAAGACTAGTCATTTCGCGATTTATCCGCGGAAAAATTAATTTCAGACAATTAATGCGTGGCTTGGCTCCAAGTCGGGAGAACTTGGCAAGTAGCGTTAATGGTCCCTTGCGTCGCCATAAATTTCATTGTACTTAACTTTGCACGCCGCAGCAGGCTTTTCGAATCTCGTTGATATTATATACCTGGTATTGTGCATGTGCGATATATAATTATAATTTTCCGGCGCCGTGAATTGTAAGTAAGCGAATTGTACTTGTATAGTGATACGTGCGTCTGTTTCTTTTTCTCCGTTAATTCAGTTAAAGATCGTAGTGATGAATAGATGCAGGTTTAGATTATGGTTAATTAAAATGTCAATTATCGATTGGTATATCTACACCCGTTTCGATCGTATTATTTTCGGACAATCGAGAAAACCCGAAGCCAATTAGCATGTACAGTGCGAACTTTATCATACAACGGGCGAAAAATCTATAATTACGATGATATTGAAATTTGTATCAAGTTCAGCTTAATTCTATATACGCGTATACAAATAGTTGAACAAGGCTAAACTGTTTGTTTAAATCGCTAAACAGGGTGGAATCGAACGAGACGTTACCTAATTTATTGATCGCTCTTGGGTAGTAAGTATACGTTCTATATTTTGGGTCACGCGGTTGCCAATTAATTCAGTTTAAAAACGTAATTAACTCGTAAAATGGTCCTTTAACTTTTTATTCGATGTATGATTATTATTATCATTTATTGCTTATTCATTTAAATTTTGTGTTTTTCCTTTGCAAATAATTGACATTTTTTAAGCATAGGCACTATAGGGTATATTCTTCATGCATTTATATTATAATTTTACAAATATTAAATATTACATTCACATTTCGCTTAATTAGAGGTGGGTTTAATTGACTGCACACTAACGAAATTTCCGATTAAGGTACTTTAAAAGGTAAGATACTTTGTAAGTTTATAACCGTATTGGTACGAGGGAGTTTATCTTATAATTACTGGCCAACTAGAAAAGTAAAAGTTCCGATAATGCGTGTACGACAGCGGCTCTTTTAAAGATATTCTATAAGTGTATATGTAATATTTTGAATGTGTATGTATAATACATAGATATTTTGAAAGTGATTACAAAATTTCTACAATGTAGAGTTTCGAGTCAATTAAAATTTAATAAAATTTAATTAAGCCCCGCATTTTTGCGTATTGATAATATTTTCAAGCTGGATATTGATAGCATTTGGAGAGATATTCATTTATGCGTAGCGTCTTCTTGAGCATAAATAAATAGATAAGTGGAATGTTCAAGCATTTCGTATATATATTAATATAAAAACGAGTACAATGTAAATTTGAAAAATCTAACAGGTCTAATTATACACTGAGAAAAGGATTTGTTAACTGTTAATAAATCTAATTTTGAATACGGGCAAATAAGAAAATTGTAACAATGAATATAGGTTATGTTGTGGTTAACATGCGTTTGTTAACAGTTAACAAATCGGCTGTTGAACAAAATAAATTTTGATTTACTTTTCAAAAAAATTATATTTGAATTATATTTGTTAACTATAAATAAATTCTTCTCTCAGTGTATAAAATCTCAATCAATGTCTAAATAGGAGATGAGTTAAACGATAAAAAGGTAAATGCAAAGATAATTCAATTAAAACGTTCCAGTCAATCAAAAAAAAAAGTACATCGTGTGGCACGTTCTTAAATCAGTTTAATTTACCCTTAATAGAAACACCCGCACATGGTCATTATGCGGGTATCGTAAACACATCCTTGATGCAAATGTGGGGCGAAAAGGCAGAACACTGAATTTAGCTGCCGCCACCCTCGCACGCGAACCGCTTTATCGTTCGTGCGCATCGGTTTGTTTCGGTATACACACGCGTGTGCGCCGCAACACTCGACCAGGAAAGTGGTACTTATGTATATATATATATCTATATGCTATATAGGGGGGGACACGCTCGTTTAACACTTGGAGGAAGTTATGTTGGTTAATGAACACTTTCTTTCTCTTTTTTTT
Source organism: Theocolax elegans (assembly GCA_026168455.1). Taxonomy (NCBI): domain Eukaryota; kingdom Metazoa; phylum Arthropoda; class Insecta; order Hymenoptera; family Cerocephalidae; genus Theocolax; species Theocolax elegans. Next base: position 13,075,228 of record CM047425.1, on the reverse strand, counting down.
TCAGATTTTTAACTGTGCACCTTTTTACGATCGTCGTATCGATAATTAATTATACAATATTATCGTGGTAATATAGTGCTTTTTTTTGTTATTTTCAAATGAAGCGAAGAATATTCGGAGAGAACGTGTTGGATCTAGTCTCGTAATAAGATCAGTCAACCGTAAACCTTCATATATTTTAGACGAGGAAAGCGTGAAGAGTTGTCTAAAGGAATGAAAATGTAAGCTGTTAGATTTGACGTTCCAACGATTAAATATGATATGATACGTTTTAATCTTTTTTTCTCTCTGGAATTTCAAATTACAATAGTCGTCGCTTGTATGTCTGCCTTTTTTTTTTCAATTCTTTCGAGCTAAGAATATTTTAAACACTAAATTTTATCTGTTCGCGTATTGGACAGATATTTTTTAATCAATATATATATCGTAGAAGAACCGATGTCAGTCAACTGTCACTTTCGTCATACCTCTTAGGCTTCTGTAATTCGTACACTATAAAAACATTTTTAATTTGAATCTAATATTTCTCGTAAACAGAATTAATCCAGTATAAACGTTACAGTATAGTTCTTCGGATACAACTGAAATCATAGATGTGTGATTGGTATAACTAGAAAGAAAAATAAATTTCATTCGCAAATTAATTAATCAAGGACATCGACTTTAATGAAAGTTACACACTCAAAACATAATATTTCCCACGCAAAGAATCATCATTCGCAATTAGGTGATGCGTGGTACAAGCAGCACGCGACGCGAATTAGTCGAGTGAATTCGTCGAATTTTCTTTAGCAACGGGGGCGGTTGATTAACGCTCCTCCGAGAAATTTATATACCCACCAGCCACTCATCATCTTATTCGTATATATATAGATATTCGCAAGCATACTCACTGCTCTTCAAAATAACCAATTTCTCGTAAATTTGTCTATTATTTTTTATTTGTTTATGAAAAGTTGCCTGCAACGTAATAATCATAAAAGTAACGTATATATCAAAATTAGTTTTAAAAAATAATATGTTATAACAATTATATACGTGAATTGAAGCACATTATGTATACATAATTACGTATGAAAGTGCACGTGGTGTAAAGTCAAGCAACCGTCGGTCTGTATAGTAAAATGCGCGCGCGGAGTAGTTCATTCATATAGCGTTCATTGACGTATGAACTCGTGTGTCATCAGATACGTCACGTTAATGTAACTTTACAATTCAAATCGGGGAAATACTAAATCCAATGGATGTTTTCTTTTGTCATCGCGAGTGGACACTGCATTCCACAAAATAATTGTTTTTTTATTTACAAAAAAACGTACATTTTTATTTTAAAGATAAATTAAAGCTCGTAATTATATAAATCTTTATATAGCACTCTTTTTTAAAATTAAAGTAAAAATATTTCCACAAGAGCAAGATTTACAAGGATAAACTTAACAGGATTCGAACGCAATTAAAACTATACATAAATGACAATATGCTCCCAACTGTACAACGAATGAACCGGCGGTATCTCGAGGCCCTTATACACAAACCAATCGTTGAAGAGTAAAAAAAATCGTTCATTGTGCAACTTGGAAAATCCGTAGTTATCTCGAGTAAAATGAAATACTTAAAAGACAATCGTTTTCAACGACGAGCGCGCGAAAAAGGCAAATGAGCCGCGCGTGCGGAAGCTGCCCACGCGAGTTCTAACTTATACTTGTAAGAGAGAGAGAGAAAGAGGGAGAGAGAGATAGAGAAGGAGCATATATGTATATAATTCTGAAAAGGGCCCCGCGGCAATGCATCTCAGGAGCGGCGTTCGTAATGGCATACAATTGAGATGAGGGATAGCATTGTACATAATATCATTATGCACGAAAGAAATTTATTAAAATCCAGGTGAATGTTTATTTTTCCTGCCACTGAATGCGAGCGAATGTTTGTTTTACTCGCTAAAATTGTATTTATCAGTTTTCCATTTTTTTTTCTTTTAACGTCGTTGTAACGTTATAACAGTCAAGTTAATTACCGGTGTTTCAAGATAGGTGATTCAGTTTTTGGTGTCCATTTTAAGAAAAAAAAATTAGAATTCTTAATAAACAAATTACGATGTAATTAGAATTGAATTGAAAGCAAGCGTACACAGAAGCCACATAAAATACAGTGGCCGTATAGGTATATATATAGATATACAGGTGTATGTACGGGAACCACGAGAGACAGAAAAGGCACATTACGTAAAGCGTGATAGAGAGCCGACAAGTGCGATTAAACGAGCATGTAAACCGGCGTCTATGCGCTTAGAAAGAGATCGAGAGAAAGAGAGAACGAGTGTCCGGTAAATCAATCCCCGCGTGCGTTTGACATCTGATACACTCGCGACGTAAATATGCTTTTGCTGCCGGTACGCGGGCGCAACCTGTGTATAAATGTCGAACCCCTCCCCCCTCCCCCCATATATATATCCCACTCTTGCTTCTCGAGGGATTCGCTGCGGGATCGATTCTTACGTCAGATCGTATCGAATGATCTACCGCGCATGCGCGTCTGTGGCTACTTTTATTTTCTCACTACACACCGACGGCGCTACTGCCCGCCAGAGTTTCTTCATTGTTAGACCGAGTTTTGACAGGTGCGAACGAAAGTAACGGAACAACTTAAGAGACTTGGATAATATTTTCTTTTACCGTTTTTCTTTGCTAAATGCTTTTTTATTTTTCCTTCAATTTTTATTAATTATTGATTGATATTGATTGCATGTAGAAAGGAAAATTCTGTTACAAGAATGGCAGTATCTTACGATCTATTAGTATACTACTTTTTTTTCAGTCAATTATTTTTATAACAATGTTTATTTCACAATTTCTACAAATGCATTGAAAATACTGTTCCGATTGTTGTGATTATTTAAGAGAAATTATCGTAAATAACGACGCATGAAAATGCGGTTGCTGACGATAGGAGTAATTTGCATGAACTAACGCGGAGCATACGAATGAACGGCAAAAAAAAAAATTTCACAAGAATTGTCAAGTTAATGAAATTTTAGATTGATATAAATAGATACGCTTTCAACATATTTAGTGTCCATGCTAGCTTTAGACTTCCAAAGTTATCATTTGATTTACTTGATTAATATTCACACATGCCAACTAAAATAGCTAAATAAATTCGATACACGACACTTTCGCGTTTATAAAAGTATGATGACTGCACTTGTTTTACCTTCCGATTTAAATTCATGACGCGTTTGCGGCAAAAAAATGCACTTGCATATACGTATACGGATAATAAATAGGTAATGCTGAATAATAATGGAGTCAAATAGTCAAAGAGACGAAATCGCTATTTATACTATCAGAAATACATCGCTTTACGTTTGAAAAAAGTAAATATTGTAATCACTATAATTTGTGCGAATGCCTATAATTTTTGTCAATTCACAAGTTATTTACCGCTAACAAAAAATAACAAAAATTTGTAATGGTAACCCCTAATCATATCAAATATAAGTTAAAAATTGTTAATAAATATGCATTAAAATTTGAAATGAAAACCATATTGCGCACCTATTTTAAGTACCACTTGAATCACTCGAATTCCTATTTGAACCAAAAAAAAGAGGGAAAAAAATGGGATAGCGGTCGATTCATTAGGTCGGTTATACGGCTTCTAAACGTGCAATTATGATAAAATAACAATCATCGGCGTTGCACATACAAGGTTACAAGCTTTCATTTCGCTAATGACACGAGGCACTTTAGCCAAAGCGAATCCATGATTTTCCGCGAAATGGGAAAACGGGAGATAAAAGGGGAGTACTATTACCAGGTAGGGAAAGGCCCCCTAATGAGATCCAGTTTTAATTAGGGCTTGATACGGACCGTCCTCGTTGACGAATATGAGCGACAGATGTGACGAAGATATATATGTATATAAAATCGATCGAGATATTTAATGCGATTACTCTACAAGGAAGTAGCGTGAGATTTTTTTTTACTCTATTTAAGATTTTGGTGAACGAATAAAATGAAATTGAAAATCTGGTATAAATTTACCAATCGCCCAAAGAAGAAAATGAAAACTAATTCACTTGCTTTCGTTCATCGGAATGACAAGTTGCAAAATAATATGATCCAGAAAACATTCAATCTCCCGATTTATTTTTGTTGAACCAAGATATGGGAAACCGCTTGGTATCGCGAAAAATGATCGCAACGAAGACGAAATGCTCTCGAGGCAATTGGTAAAAAAAAAAGAAAGTAAAGGAAGAGGGGGAGGAGGAGGAGAAGGAGGAGAAGGAGGAGGATGAAACGCGATAGATCTACCCATGGCAAAAAGACCGGTAAGGGAGGGACCGACGGGGGCACACACGCAGGTACTCGAGGAGGAAGACCGGCGGAGATGGTATTATATGGTGCGGTGGCGAAGAGGCTTCTAAGGCAAGTTTTTATCGCGACCGACATCTGCCCGGCCGATCGTCATTACCGCGCTAAGTAATCCTCCTATCCTCCTCCTCCTATCCTCCTCCTCCCTCCCTCCTCTCTCGTTTCTTCTCTTGGTAAACCGAACGATGAGTATTTCCAAAATCAACTGTTGTACTCGTCCTCTTTTGTATTTAAACATTTTGCAACGATACTTTTATTTCTTGTTTAGGAAAAATCGATCTTTACAAATGAAAATCAATTAACGGGGTGCCATAGTCAATATTTATCATCCCTACCTTACCGGCAATCGTGTTTATTAGTAATAAATTTGTAAATAAAACAGTATGTGAAAAAATAAGAGAAGAGGCGCCTTTGTTTATGAATAATCTAACTGTGTGCTGAATTTCAGATTAAAATTATATTGCGTTTTTGAGAAGTCTTACCAAAAATGTGAACCTAACCTCAACGAGGTGAAAATATTTGATATTTTTGGTAAGACTTTTCTCGAAAACGCAATTATCTTTTAATCTAAAATTCAGCGCACAGTTAGATTGTCAATAAACGAAGGCGCCTCTTCTCTTATTTTTTCACATACTGTTCTACTTTTTTATTAATTAATCATCAAAAATTGAGTATGGAACCCCCTTAATTTAAATGTAATCAAAATAAAAAGATATTGTAGAGAAAATTTGAGTTTGGTATTAAATATAAATATAAAACAAAAATATTAAACATGTGCGACATCGATATGCTTTACCATACCTGTACAATAATAACAACAATCTAGGCAATAAAAATAATAGTAAAAATAATAATAATGTCGAATGGAATTGGTGGAGTGCAAGTTGGTGCTAGCTCTCGCGTATAACGGAAATTGATTTATGCCTCGACGCGCATCATTGCGGTCCTCGTAACGTATATATATATATAAACCTTTACGGCTTCATCGGGTCGACGTGAAAAAGATTAGTGCGCCCGCACGCATCTCGACTCCTCACCGCGGAAAATCGCGATTACGCGGACCGGAAACGGCCCTTATTGCTTCACTCTCCTACTCGAGTATATAAGGAACTGTCAATTTTAAAGACTCGCGTATCTATTTTTGTTTAAGGGAATATATAGGGTACACGGCGATGGGAATCTAATGCTCTCCGAGGAAGGCAATTTTACCAGTATTTATTTATTTTATAACTGCGTTACTTATCGTTACCTACTATTTTTTGGCGAGCCAATATATTTCCAACGTGTCTAATTAGAAATAGTTGTACTTTGCAATATTATTCTACAATCGAACAAAATCAAACGAGGCACCGAGCATATATTTTCACGATTTACTCACAAAGAATGTTAAATGTACATAGTTTTTACATAACATATTATATTCTATATATACCGATGACCAACCTTCTGAAATAAATATCAACGTTAATTTCTTAGAAATAAAATATTCACGTGATTTATACTCAAATACAAGCCTCATTTATCGAATTGCAATTACATCGAGGCGGTGAAAAAGTGAATCAATGCATTTCTCGCGCAACACAATATAAAGTACCATCGAGCAATTGAACGAAAGAGGCAACTTGGAATGGCTATGGAGTTCGTTGATTGCTTCTACATCTTTTTCATTATCTTTGTCTCGTCTCTCTCATCCTCTCTCCCTTTCTTTCTTTCTCTGTCTCTTTCTCTTGGGTTTCGTAACGCGTAGTGTGCGTGCTATATACGGCTCATTAATTATTGCCGGATTTGATCGAGTTGATCGTGATGCTGCGCGTTTACGTGCAATGCTAACGAACTTGCTTATATTATTGTTTCAATATACTTCTCTATTTGTTAGATGTATTCAAAATGAATACATACTTTTTTATTGCACACATTTAAAGCTACACATAATTCTCTAAAAGAATTCAGTAAGCTTAAATAAAAAGATTGTATGTTTAACGAAAATCGTTACACAATTGAGATACCTCGAGTTATTAGTTACTAATTCAACGATACGACATCCAAAGGATGGTTTATAATTTTTTATACGTATTACACGAATTTACGTGATCGTATATTGATTTTTCCCAATGTAAGTAGAAGTCAGATTTTAAATGCATCATAAATACTGATTGACGAAGTAGGGTAATCGCGTTTTTTTTATCTTCAAAGAGTTGAGGAAAAATCAATACTTAATTGATCATCTAATTAAAAGAAAAAATAAATAAATATATATACATATAGATATACCGAGAGTCACGGTAATGTGGTTAGTGATTGGCGGGACAATTAACTATACTATCGATTGATTTCATCGTTGTTCTAATAGCCGCGGAAGGAATAAAGAGTGTAGATATGTATCCTTTGTAAGCGCGATTTTAGCAGATTGCGTGCGCGTGATCATTGTCCTTTGATAAATTAGTGTACATACCGTGAGTTTTCACTCACGGTATACAATTAAAGTTCAATCAATTACCAATTTAATCGACTTACGAATATTGCATGTTTTAGTGCTTTTTATCAATGCATTAATATTGATTTATTTTAGACTACTTAATTAGAAAAAATAAATACTAACTTCCAAACACGTGTTGTCATTAAAAAATGATTTACCGCAGATGCACTGATATTTATTAATAGCACACGTATATACAATATTCGAATAAATTGAAAACCTAAATAATTCAACCTATAAAGAACAAAAAAAATAAGAAAAATGTACGCTAACGTATTATAACAACTGACGCAAATTCAACGAATTTACAACATTGAACAATGAAAGAGCCCTCACTATCTTTTTCACTCTCCATATTCAATTTCTGTGCCAATATTTTCGTACTGTCAACGCGCCATTGTCCGTGAAATGTTTATTAATCCGACGGGAGCCAACTGGCGTTGCTTCGGGACATGAAAGTAAAAAAAAACGCCACGTCGGGAAGAAGAAAGCGAATTGTAGGGGGTGACGGGGCAGGAAGGAGGGAGAGGGAGGCATGAAAACCAGTCGCTCGACGGTGCTGCAAATTGAATCCTGACTCCGCGTTTAAGAAGATTCTCGCCTCGTATAAATATCAAGTGGTGGCTTATATACAAAAGTCGCATTAAAGTCTTGAATAATCGGTACGAATCCACGCTTATTGAGAGAAATTAATAAAAAGGATGGAAGGAATGAATGGAATTATATACTTGTTTATTAAAGTGTTAATGTGACGAGAATGATTCTTTTTATTCAAAAATGTTAATGTAATCTTGTATACTAGATTATTGGTGGCAATATACGCTAGAAGATGCTGAGATTTCCGTAATTATAGAAAAAAATTAGCCAAAATAAGAAAAAAACAATAGTTTTTAATTGAAAAATTCCTAAATATGCTTAAATTGCGTGTAAATATTGTTAAAAAATATTTATATTATACTAATACCGTGAATATAACGATAAATTTTTTAATAAAATGATACATCACGCTCCTTTTTCCTTATTAGCATAAACATTACAAAATCTCACGTTTCACATAGATATGTACAAGTAGACGAATTTAACAGTAAATTTAATCAACAAAAATGCAAATTATCTTATCTCAGAAATATAATTAACTATTAACTCGATTATACAACGAATAACACAATGTTAAAACGTAACTACCGAAGCACTTAGTTTCTAATTACTCACGAGGAAACTGTATATGAACCCTGTATTAACCGTCCTGCGTAACGAAAATAAAATATCAAAAATTTACAATCCCCCTTCTCGAATTCCAGGGAAACGCGTATATATATTTAAAAGCCTAATCGAATCCAAACTTTTCTCTGTACGGAAAAATCGCTGTAACAGGTACTGTGGGACGTTTAATGGCGCCCCCGCCTATAAAACGTAAGATGTTCGAAAGGGCCTTCTCTCTCTACTTTATGCATGAAATACGATTGTGTTATTGTAAATTAATTGGTTTATGTACGCTTGTGGAATTTTCATATAGGGAGTATATATATGTATGAATTAACCGTAACTCGTACTTTTTTAACACTAGCGTATATAATATCCAAGAATCGCTTAGTTTTGAATTATAATTTATGAATAATTGTCGAACGATTCCATCGGGAATGTCCGTAAATTCGCGGAGGGAATTTTCTATGGATTTAACGTGAGATGGGATGTTATCGGGGCGTATTAAAATAAGATAGGCGTACACCTCCAATGTAATTGGGTTATCGTACCATAAATTATATAGGAAGCCGGAAATATTTTTCATTATTTATACGTATATTTATTTATTTGTGGAATTTCAATTATTAAGTAGGTACATGCAATATATATATATTTGTTGAGAGATAAATTTTTAATGAACATTCGGAAAATTTTAGTTAGATTTAAACCTAACAAATTTTATAATCAAGAATTGTTTAAATCAATTGTAGATTATTATATTAACTCTATTATTGATGTGTTAAATTTTAATGCAATTTAATCAATTATTCTTTTTTTATCGTGATGTTTACTTACTAACTGTTGGATAGAAACACAGATTGATATGATATCTTACCTGAAACAAAAAGAGAAATAAAATTTAATAAGAAGTAACATAATTTGTGAAAATAAACAAATATACGGGATTAATTTAGTTGAAAAATAGTAATAAGTAGCATTAAACAAAATAATTACTACAACGATTAACTACCAAACCATACATTAAAAAGAAGATAATCTATAAATCGAAATATCATCTTCCAATTACTTTTAACGAACCAGCATTTTTCAACCCCCTTTGGCCCGTCCTTACGTTTAACAAGTATAAGCAAAAAGTATATCGAGCGTCATTCCAATTTGTATCTCGAGTTACAAAATATTCTGGCGGCACGCACGTTCCTTACCGGATTGCCTTACCGGAGCCTTTTAAAGGGACTCGAGTCCCGCGTTCCGCAGAAAATTCCAGGAGTGTCTTTTTGACAAAGGGCATTAATGCTCGGTCCTTTTGTACTGAGGCCCGTTGTTTTCATTGTTTTAAAGACTCCATTTTGTCTAGGCTATTTCATTAACGATGATTACATTAAGTACGTCAGCCTCGTTAAGTAGTTAAACATTCAATTGATTATTAAACTACGAGTAATATCTTTAACAATCCTTCACAACGTTTAATGGGAACAAACGACGTAACGCGTTGACACCTGGTATCTCGAAATTTTGGTGAATTTCCAAAAAAAAAAAGCTTTCACCGCGTTCACCCAAAAAGAAAAAGAGAGGAACTTTCGAAGAAACTTTCATCTTATCAGTCCGACGATTATAACACTTGAGAGCTCGGAGTTCGAGAGAGAAAAAAATTTCCGCGTTGAATAAAAGAAAAAAGGATGAGCTCTCGGCAACAAGCCGCGGTTTTCTTTGAACGTATATATAGTGGAATCCGCGATAATCCGCCGCGCGAAGAAGTCGTGGGAGTCGGGCTCTCGTCCTTTATTTCGGCGCGCGACATCACAAGGCGCCGCCCGAAGGGAGCTTTATCTCGGGATCGGAGGTGGACGGGAAGCTTTCTAAATCACCCAAGCCTCTCTCTTTCTCTCTTTCAGCCTTTTGAGACGTCCTTTTTTTTAGCGCGGGGATACTGACCGGTGGTATAGTGTCTTGCGAGTTCGAGGATGCGTAAAAATTGTGACTGTTGCGCAACGACATTCTCTCATTTTGGACAGTATATATAGATATACTCGTTACAAAACTTGTAGATTAGTTGTTCCCATTTGAATTATAGCTCATTTTCTTGGAGTAATAAACTTTTCTATTGTATAATTGTTTGTGTACGCGTAAGGTTTTTATTTCAATATTTACTTATAGATCTACGATATAACTAGAACTTGTACTTTAAACATTTAAATATTGTAAACATCTCGGCAGTTGCATTGTAAAATTATCATAATAAATATACACAGTGCAGATTATTCTTCAATTTATAAAAAAATATAATGCAAGATTTATTTAACATATGATTTTATTATGCATATATTATAATATTTCTTATTTCACATAAAATCATTAATTTATTCAAAATTACTCTTCAATCGAGATAAATTTCTCATTGTTAAATAATGAACAAAATTTATTTACTTTCATTTAAAATACATTTTATTATCTCTATTATTACAAACGAGATACTAAGGCAAACATCATCGATGTATAGGATAAAGGTGAACAAGTCGAAGAGAAATAATTCCTAGCGACGGATAGAAGCGTGACAATGTCAACGTTGGTATATACGTAATATATATTCTATAAGTCAACACCGTTGTATATTCCATTATGGAGTCGATTTTACGAGGGACGCTTCTAACTGGGTTATCTAACCGACTTTTCGGGCCTTTGAACGCAAGATACATTATATATAAATTATTACAAGTTTCCTTAACTTTTATTGTCTTTACTTTCTGCCGATGGACGTTTCTTTTTTTTTAAATCTTTTTGTCCCTTTTATTTACGGCCCTTTGAGCGCAACACGGGAAAAATTTTCAAATATTAAACGTAGGTATAGAAATGCCGAAGGCGTGTTTAATTCACTGTATTGGAAAACTATTAAACGCAGTTTTACGTTACACGCGATCGTAAAATGTGATTATGAATATATGTATATATACCTATATATAAATATATAGATGAAAGGATGAGATGTAACTATAGAGAGAGAAAACGTATTAAAGACATATTAAACTTTTTATTTATTTTGGATAAACATTTTATATACGTGAATATTTTCTAGATTATGTGGTATACAAGTATGGGATAGATTTTATGAAATTTCATATAAATTTTTTTTACACGAAGATAATGTTCCGTAAAACTATTTTACAGAATAGTAATCAAGATTTCTAATTTTTTTTTTCTCTCACTTTTATGTCGTACAATATGTAAAAAGAAGGTTTATTATAAAACAAAATAATACAAAATGATAGGTTAAGAATTTGTTTCTCTTCTAAAAGGAAAAAAAAAGGAAATATTTCTTAAAACTCGTATTCTAATCCCTTATAAAAAATTTGTAGACGAAGATATAATAACCAATCGTTCAAAGGTCAGTTATACTCTTTTTCATGCGCACGTGGAATGTTGCTTTCATAAGACGTTACGAAACCATTCGAAAATCTGCCTAATCTAGAAACAGGTGGAGCAGGTATATGGAATACCGAAAAAAGCCGATATTAAAATTGGAGAATCGGTGTGGGTGTAAAAGGCGGAGAAGCAAATATATATGTATATATATATATATAACTGAAGGGAATGCGAACTGCTAGTCGTCAACGTCTCTCCCTCTCCCTAGAGAGCCTTTCGTGTAATTAACAGAGGCTACCGTTTTAGACGAGCAGGTGAACTGACGGCGTGTCTGTCCATCACCAGTGTCTCTCAACTAATACTGTTTCGGTTCACCTATATGTTTGTTTTACTATGATTTTATTTACTTAACGTAGATTGTTTTACAATGTACTTATAAATTTGTAAAATTATAATGCGGAAAATGTCACCGTGATACATATATTATGATAATTATGTATTACGTAAAATTATTAAAAGAAATGAAATTTATTTACGGTACAATAATCAAAGACTACGAGAACTGCATAAAATATAAAGTTGTTAGGAAAAGTAAAAAGAGAGAAGAGAGATTTTTTGGGATTTGAATCGAACGCCTAAGCATAACATATCCGGTAGCGAAGGCGTTTGAGACTGGAAGACTTCCGGATCTGGTTAGCCGCATCCTTTCGGTACGTGAGATTAAGGAGTAACCGCGGTCGTACTACAGAAAAAAATGTAGCTTTTTTTCTTAGTTACGGCGGAAGGACGTGGTTAAGAGAAATAAATCTGAAAAACCCGCAGACGAAGAAACCACTCGTTGAACTCTTACCTATTGTGTAAGACGTTTAATCATTGTTACGGTTGAATAGTGATCGACATAAATCGAGTAAACCTTATATCTTTCAAACTCAATGGGAATACAAATATAACTTGGGGAATCGGACATTTTTCTTTTCCACAAGACATGTGTAACCTAATGACCAAATAAGAATATTAACGAAAATGAAAGTCTTGTTTGAGTGGAATGATATACGAAAAAAGAAGGAATGTTATTATAAAGCCTATATATATAACAAATATGGGAAACTATTTTTTGAAAAAAAGTGTATAATGTCCACCAAGACACATGAAAAAAAAGATATAATAAAAGCGAGCGTAATCGACTGCTACAGCTGGTAGTGATGTACATCCAAAAATCCGAATATAGGCGGCGAATTCGCGCTTCCTCGTATATATCGGCATGTACAGTGTCGGTATGGTTTTTGCACAGTGCGAACGCAGGTAAAACATACGTGTGTGACGCAAGAAGAAAATACAGGTAGGAATTCCTTGTGATCGACAGAGTCTCGTGACGAGTCCAAGACAGATCAGTAGACGTGAGTGCACGACAAGGAGTTTCCTAAAGGGTTACCTACATATACACATTTATAAAGTTGCGTGTGTGGAAGATACGTGCGTACGTATGTGTATGGGAATGTGGGTACTCCTGCATTTCAGTCGATCTCGATGTCAGCTTTTTGAGGAGCTTCCAATCGGTATGTGACGATGGGCTCGGCAAGAAACGTACCGATGGGAAACGAAGGTGTACTAACGTAGATTAAATGCATTATGCAGCACGCCTTACGTTTTCTATACGGTAGTAAATTGAGCTTCTCGAACTTGTCCAAGTGAGCTTCCACACGATTTATGGCTTCTCGCGAAGGAAACGCGTTCGATGAGATTACTTTGAGTGATCCAACAATTTGGCTCGATGTGTATATATATATGTGAGCACTCTAGCGTTTCTAATCGATAGTCGCGAAATATTATTCTATTAATATTGCACATGTCGAATTAAATAGATTTTTCAAGAAAAACGTAAACTTTTTATTTGGCAATTGAATATAAACAACCAGAAACTCGGTAGAAAATTATAATTGCGATAAGGCATTACAAGAAAAAAAGATACAAAATCCTCAACGAGTAGAGCAAGGTGTCGGAGTCACGATAAATTTAAAGTGCGGGGTCGAGTGTCGCGCGAAAGTCTCGTGAGAAAAAACGCGTGAAGAGTTTTATGTGCGTGCCACGAGTATTCCACGTATACGACAAAATGGCGCAAGCCAAAATGTATCTCGCAGTCTCGGGAATGCCGCCCAGGTGTTTGTAAGGCGGTTTGTAAAACTCAGTTCAAGCGGTGAGAGTGAAAGGAATTTTTGACGTTGCTTTGTGTGTGGGAAGCATTGACGTTTAAATGTCCTTTTTTTTATACGAATATATATATATATATATATACCACAAACTGGGTATCTTTCGTATGGATACGAGCTGCATATAGTTTGAGAGAGTACTAAATACTTTGGTATTTTTCTGCTTTAAGTAAGTAGTGAAATATAGGGTCAGTGTTTCTTTTAAGTTTCTTTTGAGAAATTGAGGAGTTCAGTATTCGTTGTAATAGTATATTCGACTTGAACCAACTGGACAATCCTTTTCACAATGCGCGTAGAGTAAAAGCAATTTCATGATATCGACACTCTTGATCTATCGTAACTATATTTATTTTTTAAAGATTAATTAACTATAATTATAATGAGATGCAATTGCCGCTCACAAAGAGATACCGTGCCTACTGTATTTAAATATTACAAAATATTCGAAACTTGTTAATATATGTATCTAACGTCTCTACAAAGTATTAAAAGCTTTATATCGATATTATGATAATTACATTACATCGATTACCCGAAAATGTATTCGATCTAATGCAACGCTTGAATTAAAATGAAAAAAAATGAAGAAAAAATCCGATACACTCATATACATATCCAAGAAAATAGAAACATCTTGAGCTGTCAACGCGTCCCTAACCCATTATATGGTCAAGTCCAATACCGTACATTTATATATACAGATATATACTCAAAAGAAAACGGTACAAAATTTCTCTGTCGGCTATTAAATTCAGTTATCATGTGGCTAAGTGCGCGATAAGACCTCCATAAATCAGACTGAAGAGATTTTTCGGATTCCGCGGAGGGAGAAAGACTTGGATATATAATAACGTATGGAGTGCGTACTATATACGATCTCTAACACTTGCGCAACTCGAGAAGTGTGTGTCGTTACGTACCTCGTTTCGAGAGCGGCACCTGTCGGCGATTATCAGACACGAGCTTTGGCTTTTGAGTCGAGAAAACTTGTTGAGAGAGTGTATGCAACATTTTTGTACGATATTTAATTTTTTTATTAAATTAATTTAATTTGTTAAAACTTTACTAAGATTTCGTTTATTATTAGAGTTTTGAGATGTTTGTATCTGTTGAAGGTTTATGATATTCGTGTACGCATTAGTATCTTTTGCAATAATTTATTATAAAAATTTTTGTAAAAACGAGCAAACCGAGCGTTTTTGGCTAGTATTTTGTAAAAATAATAGTATAAAAAACTGTTTGTAAATTATATTTATGTTAATATTTTCAAAACTGTAAGTATTAAACAATAAATAATTATTACCAATAATACAAAAATGCTATATATCTTACACGATGTAGTGAAACCGCAAGCGCATAAATTTTCGATCAACAGAGTTATCAAAAAAAAAAAATCCAAAAATTATTACATTATAATCTTTAACGTGTTTTTACATAATTATGCGAGTTAATAATAATAAAAGAATCTAAGCCAATAAATATGGATTTCAAAAATATATAGAAGACTACGAAGAAAAAAAGAATATTCCAAAACCAAAATTTACTATTTAAACCTTTTAATTCCCATGTATATAACTAACTTTGAACGGTACGGCTATATATCAATAATAATATCGGAACGGATTAAATCTTAGAATTCCCATTCATCGGAGGGAAACTCAACTCGAAACGCGTGGGTGGACGAAGGCCGAAAACGAAGCCACCTTGCCTCTATAGAAAAAAGAGAAAGCCGAAAAGAGATAGGTAACGAAAAAGAAAAAAGGGAGAGCAACCAACAGGTGTATATATACCATGAACCTTGGACTTGTCCTTTCCCCTCTCCTTTTCTTTTTTTTTGTCTTCCTGCGACGATCCGATCGTACCGATAAGCCAAGGGACTTACAAGCCGCGAATACGCGCTAATGGCGCTGCCGCCCTCGTATCTTTGGGATCGACTCCTTTATTCTTTGAGTACCTAGTGCACACTTTTTTTTTATTCTTCACCGCGGTTTCGACAAATCCTTACAAATTGTTGGGACACCCGTTCACTTTTTTTAAATATATTTTGTAAGTTAGAAATTAATAATATTTAATTGAATATAAAAAAGGTAAAATCTCAATCGATCTAACTTGAAAATTTAAATTAAGCAATCGCTAATCATTAAATAAAAAAATATATACATATGTTAATTCAAAAATTCCTATCTTATGATAAAGATAAATAAAAATAATTATTCTATTTGCATTTAACATTATTTGTATAATTTCAATACAAATCTTTGCATATTTGTATAAGTATTAAAATATGTACATACACTATAAAACTTTTCTGCCCGCGAGGCTTGTGAAATAATATAAAAAATATTGCACTAAATCACAATTGCGTAATTATAAAAAGTCAGATAATTCTACACATAGATACGTATATACATACAATTTATACAAAATCATCCGTAAGTCAGTAGGAGCGTTAAAAGAATAAAAAGAGCGTTGGATGAATAAATCCAAAGAGCGATATTTAACATTGTAGAAGTTTAAAGTTTGACTTGAGCATTAAAAATAAACGTTGCAATCAGTGGATACAGGCTGGAGATAAGAATGACATCACACAACATAATTATGAAAATAAAAAAAAAAGATAAAGATCGAGACATGATGAAGAGCATTCTATTCCCGAGCGTTTGCAAAATAAAACAAACTGAGCTTGTGCGCGCGTAACTAACAGTCGTTCCGAGTATGTAAGAACAACTCGTGTATATCGTTATACTACATTTTCTTATCTTCACTTGGATGGGAGAGAAAAAAAGCACAGCGAAAGAAAAAAAAAGATAAAAGAAAGTTGATGCAAAACGTCAATCGAAAATAAGTTTTCGTAACTAGCGCGCGCGCGCGTTGGATTTAGATTTCTTCGGGTAGACAAGAAAATTGTGTTAATTGCTCTCTGTTCGACATGCTGAATGAATAAAATTATGAAATTATTATATTTAATCAATCTCGCAGCGATTTCTGATTTATATACAAAATGGCAACGAAGTACAAAAATTAAATCCATTAGGTAATTTTTATTCAAATGATAATTATAAAAATAAACGTAATCGAATAAAAAAAATTAATTCGATTATTATGCATTGCTATTTTAAAAACGAAACATAATTCTAGAATAAAGAAAAAATTAACGTAACATTGAAGATTTTGATTGATTCCGTAAAGTGTTCTAAGTATCGGCGTAAAAAAATGAAATCACGGCACGCGTATAGCATAATAACGAGTTCTCGAGACATTTATCTATTACAATAATTCTCGCGGTCGTCCTGTTGCATTCTCCGCGGGATGATGATGATGATAATGCGTAGTGGCGATCGAACCGCGTCGATCAATTTCCGAAGCGCAAGTAGTTCGTACTCATTAAATGGGAATATATATATAAGCAATCGGGGTGTACACCTGATACTTTTTGCGTTGATGCGCAATAAATATGTTGGTTGCTTTCTCTTTTCTTCTCGTGTTATAGACATATTTTTTATAATTAATGAACAATGATAATTTCATAATGATTTGATTATTTATAGCGAGTGCGTTCAACCCGCACTGAAAATAATACACGAATAAATGCAACTATAAAATTTTATCTCTTTTTATCAAATTATAATGTAAAACTTTTAACAATACATTTAAAATCTTTTAATTAAAAATTTAATTAAAATGTATTTTTCTACTATTTTTCACGAAAACAAAGCATTTCTCGTGTAGAAAATACAATTGAAAAGTTATAATTAATAAAGTGAAATAGGAGTGATATAGTTACGTGACCCCAATAAATAAAGTTATCACAATTCCGAGGGAAAAAAGGGTGATCGTGTTATAGAAGTGCGAGGCGCAAAATGACCTCGAACCTTGTACGTATCGTCTCGGAAACGCGAACGTCCAGCCTCGAACTTGGACCAACGGCAGCGACAGCAGCAGATCAATAGAAGCCGCCGCACGCGCAGGGAGTATCTCTCTTTCTCTAGTTTTCTACTTTGCGTCCTCTTTCAAACAACGTTATACATCGAGAGAGTTCATAGCCGGGGGACGTGAGTTAAAGGGGGTCACGAGAGCTACCGAGTGCTTTAAAGCTTCCGAGTGAAAATGGGGGATACAGAGCTTTAAAGTTGCACACGTGCACGTGGAGATTTTTTGCTGCTACCCTTTATACGCCGACTGTTGAGCGAACTGCATTATTTACTATTGCGCAAGGTAGCTTTTTGTCGAGAGTATTGTTTTTATCAATTCGAGATTTATTGTTTAGTCAACTATATTTTTATTGCGTTTCAACTTTTAGTTATTGATAAAACTGGTACTTTTTTTATATATCTATTCTACCACAATTTTACGTCAGTTACAATAGACAACATATATAGCAATATATTAAATAGTTATACATCATTTGCGGTTTGTTTTTAAAAGTAACAGAAAAAATACTACATTTTAAATCTATAGTTATTATACAAGTAGCAATAACAAACTGATTATGCAATTAATAAATCAGCTGCTGAAAGATGAACAGAACTGTTAGCAAAACAAATAGAAATTTTCAATAAACTTAATTGTATCAATGAAATATTGCTATTTACTGTTCATAAAAATACATGGAGAGAAAAGTTAAACAAAAAGTTTTCATAATTTTTGTCCAGAACTACTATACATAAAAATTAAGAATCACGTTAAAATTGACCATACTAATTGACCATAGTAATTTTTCTCATGTTGGGGACGCTTCGAACACACGTGTTTTAGAATTTTTATCATACTAACACTACAATATATACCCAAAACATTTAAATATTCTTTAAAAAAAACATTTCTTCGTGTATAATAATACAGACATTTTGAATGTCACAAAGAAGCTATTATTTTTAATATTAAGAGACAGCTACGACATAGTTTTAAGATAGTAGAGTTACTACGTCAATTCGATCACACTATCACCAATCAAACAAACTATAAATAAATAATGAAAAAAAAATTTTAAAATGTACCGAATTATTCATCATATTCACTTTAATTCCATCCTCGCGGATAAATACACAGTAAAACAAGAAAAAATTACTAAAATTTAAACGTTAAACAGCACGCAATAGAGTATATATAGAAAAAAAGGAAAAGATAAATAATATAGACTCACGTGTAAATTCAATATAGCCATGATCGAAAAGAGAAAAATCAGTTGATTCCCACGGCAAGTCGAGACACACCGGTTGTATCTGGCGAGTCCGTACTCGCCAAGGTCGGATGATCCTTTGAGAGGACCTGCCGCGAGATAGTATCAGCTGGTTCGCGTGGGTGCACGAACTCGCACACGCGCTATCGATTTCCCGGGAGCAGAGAGGGGGTCAACCCCCCCTTGGAGGCTGCGGAACATTCACGGTCAAGGTCGAGGGGTTGCACGCGCATCGGCACTTGATAATTTCGACGTATATACCATAACGGACTTTCTCTCTCTCTCTCTACGTAAAGCTATATCTATACGTGTATATTCAACTTCTTGTAATTCATAGAGTATTCGGGATGGGTTTTCGTCTACGCTGAAACGAAGTTTTAATGGAACGACGATCAACTTTTGTTATTATACTTGTTTAATTACCTATATTTTGTACAATATTTTTGTCATCTTATGCACTTTACGTGATTTTTAGCGAATCAATTGAATATATATAAGCGAAATATTTAGAATTAATTATTACAATACATATTTTAATTATAAAGTATATCGTTTACCTCTATTATAAGTTTAGTTTTTAAAATCGTTAATTTTACATGAAAACAAAACAATGCTTTAAATCGATTTAACATTGTGTTAAAAAAAACTTACGGAACGGTATACATGCAGTAGTTAACCATGTGATAAACAGGATCAGCAACTTACCTAAAACAGAAAGAATACAACATTAAACAAAATCTAAAAAAAAATCATTAAAATATTTAAAATTAATATGTATCACAAGTGTGACTTTATCGTATACGTAACATAACGCTAATAAAAATTGGTCAATTATTTTTTTTTATCAAACATTCGCTACCTAGGGGAAAAAGGAAAAAAATGACGTTGTCTTTGTTATCATCAAAGACGCATAATATAAATAGAAATAAAATAAAAATTCTTATACATTCCTTACGTCACGGATGAAATTCAGTGCCGCTCGGTGGTATAATAATACGCAAGCGGTTTGGTTGTCAATGCTACTTATAACGATTTAGATAAAATATTGTCCGGGACGACCGCGCCGTTAATTACGCAGAATTACACCTGCGACCAAGCCACCTACGCGAAGAGAAGAGACTCGTCCGACTGGCTCCATTAAGCAGTCGGCATCGTATATCTATACGTGTGTACGCGCGTGTGTGCGTAAGGCAACGAGATTCACACGGATTACTCACGAGGATACTGCTCTTTTCTCTACGTTTTTTTCCTCTACCTTACGAAATATATTATTTCAAAAAATACTTTCTTTTCTTCGGAGTTTACAATTTATATATACGTGCAAATAAATGTGCGCATTAGTTAATAATTAAGCGATGACTAGACGATTTACAATTGAAAAAACTCATACATTAACACGATGATACTCAAAAAACAATTAGAAAAACAATCATTGTTTAATTATCGTATTCTTCAATTAATATACTAATCAAATCAAAGTTTATTAAATCGCATAGATTAGAAGAAAAAAAAATGTTAATAATACTTCAACGCGCGCACAAAGTTTACATAACTATAGAGAAAACTAATTATTCGATCGTATTAAATGCCATATTGTTAAAAGGTAATGATCCTTTTTACGAGATCCCAGTGCATAGCGTACAAATAATTTTTATTAGATTTTCGTTTAATTATGAACGGGGAGGGCTATAAAAGATTTTTATGAAACTTAAATTACAGAGGTTATAAGATAACATTTTGAGGCGCTCGGTATATTGGTATCTTATGGATAAAAGGATATATACTATACATGTATATATGTATATGTATAGATACAGTAGAAAGTATGGCGACTTTTAATGGACGTTATTTCTCAATGTTTATACATCTTTAATTCGACCGAGCACGCGGAAAATGTATTCAACCGCTTTCTTGGTAATAACTCGACAGATTACATATGCGTACACATATATCTATATACATTCAACGCTTCTATTATTTACGCGTATCTTGTACAGATTTTGATTGATTAGCCGTGATGTTTGCCTTGATAATACGACCAATTAAAATTAAACAATTAATTTTATTATGTGGCTTATTATGCATTAAAATACATTAATATAATTGTATATGTATTGATCGAATATTGTATATATATATATATATATATCCATACATTATGGTATATTTAAATTATTTTCATGTAATGTATGGAGTAATATTTAGAATTGATAGCAATATTTTTTTAAATGCATACGTGTCAATCTTTTTACAAAATATATAGGTTTTCAAAATTTTTTGAAATGCATATAATATATTTTGTTTTCATTTTTAACATGAGCATTCTAAATACATTCTTATAGCAAAGATCCCTAAGGCAACCTAAAATTGTAAGATATAATTAAAACGTAAGGAATGTATATTGTCAGCCAAAGTTTATAAATAATCTATAAATTGATGAACCTCATCCAATAATTATCAATGATCGCTAAAACTACACGTGGAGAATAATTATATGTATTGGATTATTTGCCTGTTTCTACATATATTTAATAAGCATCAATTTATTGTTATTATAACTATAGAACGGTAAAAATACAATAAATAATCTTTAAAAAATTAATTAAACAATGTTTCTAATTCTCGAATAGAATTAAATATTCGTCAAATATCTGATAGACTAACAACTATGCACTGTATTGCGATAAATATTTCGTGTAAAATAATAAAGTCTATAAATATAAATATATATATAAGAGATTTGACGAGAATAAAAATAAAGGAGGCCTATAAAGAAAAAACGAGTGGGATGTTGCGGTAAGTAGGACCAAATCGAAGGTGGATCCTCTCTCGAGCTCTCTCGAATCTATAAATATTCATTACCGTTACAGGTGTAATAGGCCGTATCTAAAACAAACTACCTGACCGGCAGACCGCCTTTTTTCTCACGCTGATATTCCATCTGGCCCGTCGCCGTTCTTTCTCTCTCGAGAATTTGAAAGCCATACGAGAGCGAAGGCGCTTCGTCGTCGTCATCGAAGTAACCTGCATGAAATATATCACTGATATCGCGCGCTTTTACTGGCATTTTTCTTTCTCAAGACCGTTAATTATTGTCCTTCATTTTATCGTTTTTAATGGATCGATGACCATAATTTCTTTTTATCAAACTTTATTAAAATGTTACTTTTCAGATTTATTTATGCGTCATGTGTTATAACGCGATTGTAAATTATTGTGAGGTTTGAAAAAGTTACAATTTTTTTTATACGTGGATTGAAGTATTTCTATATTATCGTTTCGCTGTCCGGTCATACACAATTAATACGAGTAAATATTAAACCTATGACCTACTTCCGTAATCTGTACGTCCAAAAACATCTTACGAAATACGCATTAAATATAAAAAATTTAATAAACTTAAAAATTTAATTCGTTAAATAATAGATACATAAAAAAGATTAAAGTGCATGAACTTGCGTTATGCAATCAAAGAATATGTAACCCTTCAAGTATTTTATACAACAATATAACGTACAATGTGTGTGTGTGTATAGATATAAGGGGAGGACGTTTGATTAAAGCGCGGTAGCTTCTGGCCATCCAACTATACTATATATATATATATATACGGCTGTTCATTCGCGCAATTACGTCAAATGGATTTCCTAATTGCGCCCGCGGCCACCGAGAGATTGCACACGTTCGATCGTCGCGCGCTGCACGTGCATCGCTAAAAAATTATTTCTCCCGCGTCATTTTCTCCTAGGACGTGGTACATAGATACCAAACCGATCGTCTATATATGTACGTTGTTTTGTTCTCTTTGACATGCCGCAAGATGGCTTCTATATACACACACACTCGGTGGTAATGATGCTACCTCGCGATTTACGCGTTTCTGGAAAAAGAGAGAGATACTCTACCGATACTTTTTATTACAAAACATACATGTGCTCTTTAATTACTGTTGTTCACAATAAAGCTTTTGTTATTGCAACGAAATAATTATTTATTATAACATAAACTATTTTATTTTTGTCCGTTTTTTTTTTATTAAAATCTACCGTATATCACTAATATCATTGTTATTTATATATTTAAATTGCATGTATCTACATACCCTACTATTAAAACTATACGTTGCGATAATTATCAATGGATCTTGCACATGATAATTGGCCTACTCGGTATAATTTAACCCCCGCGAGCAACAAAACTCCCGAGGATTTTAGAATCGAGGAAACCGCTTCTTGGTTCTATCCTCGTTACTTATTTGCTGTCATTTTTGTGTCACTGGAATATTGCCAGGAAACGGTCTGGCTTCAACCAGAATGTGACTACGCCTTAACTGTATTTCCTAATGCTCTGAAACCTTCTCTCTGTAATAACAAAATTTATATTTAATTCGCATATACGCGAGCGTCACAAACATTTCGTTGAACAAATATATATACTTGAACATTTTCATAACGATGTTGTTGACTCGCGTTGTTAAAAAAAATTTGTGAAATACTATACTTTTAGTTGTTTGCTTGTCGTTGATAGTTTTCAACGATACGAACCAGTGGATATGATGGTTTTTTTATTTTATTAAACGAAACATATATGTATTAACAAGTATTAAATAAAAAAAAATTTACGGTAACGGTTGAATTTAACAAATTAAATACTTATTATTGAGAAATCCGTAGAAAAAATAAACTAATATTTGTACGTGTAGAAATTGGAGAAAATAATAATCTGACTCAATGGGTCTTAACAGACTGCGCGGCAACTAAAAGCTAAAGGCGCGGCTCGTTTTACTTTGAATTTCATTATCCGAATATTCGACGAGGTTGAATCTCTCACGAAACAAGATATCCAGTTATATCGACACGTGGATTCATTGTCACTCTTGTTAATATATTTATTTATTTTTTCTTTCTCCTTCACGCGCGTTATAAGAAAGCGATACGTCGTCAAATATCGTTCGAAGTAATGTTTTCAAATAATATTTTATTAACAATATTTTTAAAACACGACTGGCTCTCCTTCTTCAGAGTTGGAATTTTTTTTTCTTCGCGTATACTTTTTACTTTGATAAATAAATAAATACATATCGTGTACATCATTGTAAAACAATATATAAGTATAATTTATCGCATAAAAATAACGAAGAGAAAAAAAAGAAGAACGTTAAATTTCCGCATATATAGTTTCATTCAAGGGTAAAACGATAATTATTTACACAAAGTTCAAATCAACACTCTCGCGATATCACGTTAAACTTTCGGTTCTCACGTGTACAATCGAACGATTTGGTTGTTTCGAGGCAACGACGTGCCCGATTGAGACAATAAGGGACAATAGGCAAGCTGGTTCGCACGCCAATCGATATACGTGTGTGCCTAAGTATTCGTATATGTGTGTTTTAATGCCAGTCTAACGCGCATATGAGAAGATTGGAGATATGTCATTTACCGAAGTAAAGAAGGGAGGGAGATATAGCGACCTCGTATACCGCAATCATTTTGAGTTCCTTTCAACTGTGTCATATTTTTTTTTGTAATAGATTTTTATTATCAGATTATTCATTTATTAGGAATTGCAAATTTTCAACAACAAAATTTTATTCTAGAGTGACTTTACCGTAGAATTGCGGGATAATAAATTAAACTTTTCAACAATAATTACGCAATCATCTAGCTAATTTACGTAAAATAAAACTCAATTTAGGTAACTATCCAGTACATGGAGAAATATCCATACGCGCAAGAATATTTGTTCTCCATATATATATATATACAGGTATAGGTATAAGAAAAAGTATCATACACAAACGACATGAAAATAGAGAGATAAATAACATTTAAGAAAGAAAACGAGGAATGCGTAAGAAACAACTTCTAGTTTATGTCAGCAAAAGCATCAATAAACTTAACAAGTCTTTATGTCAATGCAATGCATTGCTCAACTTAACAATGTGTATAATAATTTCGCTCTGGAAAGTGATCATTTTTTTTTACTCCTCTTATCTCGCGCGGAAAGTATAAAATT
This sequence comes from Theocolax elegans, assembly GCA_026168455.1. Taxonomy (NCBI): domain Eukaryota; kingdom Metazoa; phylum Arthropoda; class Insecta; order Hymenoptera; family Cerocephalidae; genus Theocolax; species Theocolax elegans. Next base: position 13,050,412 of record CM047425.1, on the reverse strand, counting down.
CGTAATAAATTTACTCGCACGTCCAGAGCTTGGATTATTGAAAAAAAAGGAATCCTTAATTAATTGCGTGATTAGCATGGATTAGAAACTGTGTGTGTGTGTGTACATATACGCGAAAACTAAACGTATGCTAATAAATAAACTTGTGTTAAGGAAACTGTCAAACATACTATATTTATTTATTATTTTTACGTAAAAAGATTGTCTATAAACGTACATTTAGTTCTGTAATATATTACACTGTTTAAAGAAAAAAAAATAAATAGGTTAAATTTTCATTCCACAATAGTGACGAAATTTCACCTCTTTGAAGAAAACACGAGAATAAAAAAAACAGGCACTCTCAAATATACACACGTAAAATTCTAGACAGAATCGTGCCTATATATACATATTATGCAAATTATTAGTCGAAAAAAAAGGAGTCGCACTTGCCCGATGTAAGTTCCCAGAACTTTGATTCCGTAATCCCCAGTTTAACCTCACGCCCACGCGAGGTCGCGCTAATTATCATACCGGTCTCTACGGTATATATATATATAATAAAGGATATATAAAAGTCGATCGAAGAATTACTACTGCTTCGTCGAAATTTTCTCTCTTTTTTGGCATTTTAAAAATTCCAGCCATTTTTGACGAGGTTGCGTATACACTTTTTTTATATATGTATATACGAGATTACTAACGAGGAGAGTGCCGCATGTTTAGGTCATGGATATACGACTGATATATGTTTCTTTGATAATAAATTATGAAAGAAGATTTTATATATAGGTTTTAACTATGGTTTATAGCATTCGCGAAGTTTTATATTTTTTAATAATAATTTTAGTTGGACAAGAGTAATGGTAATAAGTAAGATCCGGTTTACCGTGTAATATTGATTGTTTAAAATAAGCGAATATGGAAATATTTAATTAAATTTATAATAATTTATAGGGGTCTTTTAAAATTGTACATTAATTATGATTTTTAATATCTTTACGAAGAGTAATTCGTAACTTAGAAATCTTTAACTTATGAGGTTAGAACTGCCATGCGACTCTCTATCGCGATTTATTATCAACAACATATATAACTGAAAGTTTCACCCGAAGCCATGACCCAAACATTGTGACATTCTTCTTGCAAGTGTATAAAGACATTGAATTTGTGAGGTTGTTTATATGTTTCGGAATATACGTAAATTGCGTGGATTTAGGAATTTTATGAATGATCGATATATAAACTTTGCGTCATTGAGAAGTTAAAATCAATTCTTTATACTCATTTAGTGTGAAATATGTTCGATTCGACAAAAAATACCAAATAGATAACATTTCTTCTTTTTAATTTATTTCAATTATTTCTTATCGATTTTTATAATTCTTTAATATATGTAAAAGCATAAGTTAAAAAATAATCATATAAAATATGCAACGAAAGTCGAGTTTTGTTGGAAATTCCCAAAAGAGAAACTTGCAGTTCTAGCTGGATTAATGTATAATTGATAAATATAATTATCAAGTTATATCTTATCAATATAAAATATATAAATATGCGTATATATATTTTTTTTTCAACGTTCGTCAATTAACAAAGTAGTAAAAGTTTTTGCACTTTACAGAATATTCTGTGATTATGTAAAAATGTTAATTAAACTATACATAACTAAAAATGTTTATTAGATCAACGAGCAACTGCGCACTCGAGTAATATTAACATTTGCATAATGATTAATGATAATTAATAAAGATATATTAAATATATTTTAAGTTCACTCCTACGTAGAGACTACCCGAAAAAAGGCACACTAATTTTTCCAGTCGCACACCTTGGATGCTCGATTTACCGCGCGCTACTCTCCTAAAGAAAAAAGGGGAAAGAAACGCGCGCGCGCGTAACGCGCAAGGAGGAGCCGTTGGCGCGCGTCACCTTTAGCTCTCTCGCTCGCGCGTCGCAAAGCCCGTCAAGCGTGAAGAGACGCACGCCACAATCACGAAAGAGTGGAGGAACGTACGATCGCGAGATACTTATATATATACCGAGGGTAGTGTAGCATACCACACTTTGACCAAGAAAATATCTATCGAGATACGAATCAATTTTTATTTTATTTATTATTTAACTCACATTTTCGGTACCAATGTATATTTTAAAACATTGAGATTTTTAATAGTCCTATAAACTGTTTCTTCAATTATTATTGCAATACTGTTTTATATAATTAACTTGTAAATGTTACTAATGGCAATATCAACAGTCATATCAAAAAGCTATCGAATGGAAAAATAGAATTATAATACGTGCGAGATTGTCTAAAAATGATATTTTAGTTGTGTAATTTAAGTAAACATTGAAAGTGATATCCCAGGTCAAATTACGCATTAATTTGATTTAAAATAGACATTAAAGAATTAGTTAATCTCCAGTATTAAAAGATATTATGGAGTCGACTTACCAGATTTCTTTTCACTCATAATCAATAAACTGGTATTTTGATATATATTAACATCTTTGAAAGAAAAAAAGTACATGTACAAATGCATATAAAACTTATCAGGTTAATTTGTATACTTCAAACGTGTACATATATATAATTATATATAAAGGAAAATTCTAATACGCGAGGAGATAATTTATTTAATAAAAAATTGTTAAATTCTAATAAATATTTTCTTGTACGATATATACATATGTAATAACATTTAAAAATTATGTTTTAATATATGCGTAAGATTATTAATCATCGATATTATACTCGGATAATGTTAATCAATTTATCGTTAATTTGTGTATAACCTTACTTAATTTATATACATAAATGATATATAAAACGATAGAATTTACAACATATAAATTTTATACTGGGAATTATTGTTTTCGGAGTATAAATTTGTATTCGATAAACATTGTATTATATTATACACAAATGTTCTTATATAGATAATAGTTAAAATAAACATGCAATCTCTTTATAAACAGAAAATTAATGAATCAGCGTTTGCAAAAAGGAGTAACATTTTTTACGGTACACCCTTCACTCCGTTTAGCAAAAACTAACGAAAATCACCCTCGCGTGTATTTAAATGAAATGATACAACTGGCACCCGCTTAAAAATAATCAACCCCTTATATACACAAGTTGGAAAAAGAAAGGAAAAAAATTCCAGGGCGCATAAACCCCGTCTAAATAAATCTATAGCGAGGGTGATTGGATTCCACGTGGCAGAGCTTCGCCTTCGGCGCGTGTCCGCTCCACTTCCGACGCTTAGCGCCGCGACGCTCCGGTGAACATATCCGGCGTGTGTTGCGCACAACTTATACAGCATTTATTATACACTTTGTGTGTGTGTACGCCCCCGCGAATGCGGAATAGCCTTGCTCTATAACCGCTATATCCATACACCCTTTATAATATACACTTTTCTTACATATATATCTTCCGAGAGGGATATCTTTTTTATATACTTTCTTTTTCTATACCTAGGAGTACATGTTACTTTTTCATACTGATGCTATTTCAACTTTTATTCTTATTACAACTTTATTATTTATTTGTCATTAACAACGTAACAACGTGGATATATCGATTGTGTTTTTTTCTTGAGAGATACGGGTGATATTGATAATGTTTAAAAACTATAATTTAATTATAAATTATAGGTTTGCTATTGTTTAAAAGAAGAATACAGACAAAAGTTTAAGGTATACATTTCTTTTAATGCCATACGTTACTTTTTAAGTTGACAAGTTAAAAATCAAATATTTATTCCAGCTTACACTTTATACAAAAATAAATGTACGCTTTGTTACCGATACTCTTATTTAAAGTATCCTGGTATTTTTTTTCATTTCTAAATTAATACCTCCTGTACGTATTTTTAACCATCACAAAAGCTAATTATTTAAACACAAATGAACTTTAAAAACTCCGTCTATACTTATTTAACATTATAAAATTATAATAAACTGTGCTACATCAATTTGAATTAGCATACACTAATTTAAAAAGAAAATTTAAATTCCTCATTATTATTTTTGTCATTTAATAAAAATTAAACTAATCTAAAATGTTACTTTACCTTTCACACACGTACGCGTCTAAAATAATAATCCACTAAAGCAATATATTTTACAACCTACTAATTTTCAACCACACAAAGTTAATATATTTAATAAATTAAAAAATTTTCCGATAACGCCCAACAAAAATTAACACATATTTTTCTTTCTTTTAAGCTTGCTATTTTTTTCTCCCATGTGTGCGTGCGCGTACATGTGTCTCTCTCAATATTCGAGAGGGTGATTCTCTCCGTATATGCTTCAATGCAGTTTTCGTGTTCGGAGATTTAATCGGGCTTATTGAACGAAAGAACGAACGCTCAGAGAGATAATTTTCGATGACGTAAACAGCGTGCGCGCGGGGGAGAAAGAGAGAGAGAGAGAGAGAGCTTCGTATATCTTTTCGATAATAAAAATAAACGGAATATTATTAGATGTAATATACGCCGGTATGGTTATAACTAGGTGATGTATACGGAAGCGCTTCGAGTCTTTGTTTAAGATTATTGAAAATTTACTTGATTCTTTTTATAATAATTGCTATATATATAGTCAAAATGTGTAAATATCTTTGAATTATATTTTATTGAAGATAATATTTATATATAGATTTAAAAATCATATTTTTTATTTTATAAAAATTATTATTTGGATATAAATCTCCACAATCGTTTGATTTCACACTAAATCTTATAACACATTTATTTCTATCGCAATATAATTGTTTGTACGTTACATAAATTACATAAGCGCGAGACTCGTCGAGTTCGAGGGATATGAAAACTATGCGAACTTAAGTTTGGACAGACTTACAAATATTTATTCTTCACACACATACTTGGTTTAAAACACTTGAGTTAAAAAACATTAACGTCACGTATGATTTACTTGCGGTCGAAAAAATTCACACAAAATTATATTTCAACTATTGGATAAAGAACAATTTTGGAACATATTAAATAAAAGTTATACGTGCATTTAGAAAATATTAATTATTCAAATAAATCGGATTAAATGATTTTCTTATATTTTATCAGAATATTTAAAAATCTAGGCGAATAATATTCAATTGACTTACAATTAGTGGCTTGAAACTACTCTACGTACATTTACGCGACTCTCGTAATTTTGCACTGCGTAAAAAAAAATTTAGTCAACAGTTATTACGAAAAATAAATTTCTAGTTATAGTATAATCGAATCAGCTGATAGTATACAATCGATCGGCGAGATCGGTGAATTTTACGCGATAATTTATAGTTTGTGCCGAAGTGAACATCGGGATTTTCACAAAACCGATGGAATCTCTATTTTTATCAGATAAGATATAATCTAAGCCATCATTTAAGAGCGTGATTATTTACGCCGGCGCATAACTTTCTGCGCATCGACTTTCCCGTCGGCCGCGGTACTATTCGAATTTTCGCCGGCTTTCCACGCGCGACACTTTCTTATATCCTTTTTTCATTACACGCGATTATATGATTCTCATTTAAGTAAAAGTTAAATACACTTATAGATCCAAGTTATTATTTCAGGAGATTTTGTGTAATACATTTTTTGAGTCACGTGTAATTTTTTTACAACTTTTTGAACGAGAATGTTATTGCACACGTTAATTATTATATAAAAATCGAAGCGTGTTTTATCTAATACCGCGCAATTTTTTGCATAATACTTGATAATTATTACGGATGTGCGTAAGATTTTTTAAACTGAACATATGATCCTAACATAATTGATATAAAATATATAATTTAATTTATCGTCATAAATTAACACGAATTATATATACATTTATTGAATTTTAATAAGTATCTTTTATGTTTGTAATTCAATCTTCTTGAATTTACTACCTTTTAGATGTAAGCTTTAATCACAAAATAATAAACTGGTGTCGATTAACAAAAGAATCAAGCCTTTCCATACATTCGCAGCAAGTTACTAACATTCGGTCAATAATTCTTACTACTGTCGTAGACACAACACTGGTTAAAAATTCAAATGTTTTTGATGAATAATTGGGTACCGGGTGAACTTACCCAATGCTGTTTGAACTCTTCAGCGCACAAGTCGCATCCGTCCGGCGCTCGTGGTTCGAAATCTTCGACCGCGAGACCCAGCGTAACTTGTGTTATCGGCTCTTATAAGCCGTCCAACTTTATATATCTCTTATACGATATTATATCCTCGCACTGTCTAAACGAAAAAATATATTTCGTACGTATGTTATATATCTATCTATCTATATATAAAATCAAGTCCTTCACCATGTATATATAGAGATTATCGATACACAATACACAACACCGCGCACTTTTGTTGAAAAACTTGTGATATGTATATAAGCAGCGCATTCAAGTTCGAGGAAGTATATAATAAATATATGTATATACGAGTATATGATACATATAAAATAAGCGCGCCGAGTGGCACAGACTCTCGAGGTTCACGGTAGCGCGCTCTCGCGCCGACTGCGGTATACGCGGCGGGCGGGTAGCCTCTCTCTCACTCTTTCAACTGGCCTCCCCCCTCCCCTCGTACCGGCTATAGAGTACACTCCCCCTACTACCTCACCCGCTTCCCCCCACGTAAGGTTTCTTGGCTCTTCCCCCCGTTGGATTTTCAGGCCCGTCCGCCCTCGTACACCCCCTCTTACGAGGCGCCAACCGAGAGTAGGGGAAACTTCTCTCTCTCTCTCCCTCACCCCCCCCCTCTCTCTCTCTCCGTCTGAGATGTTTTTTTAGAGGCGGCGGATAGTAAGCGAGATACGCCTTTTTTCTTGGCTATATACCTATTTTTTTTTTCAGAGAGTGGGAGTGCGGGTTGCTACTGACGCGGTTTGTTTTTGTTTATCGGTAGCGGTTGTATTACGAGTCGATGGTTTTCTTAGAGCTATTTCTTGGTTATATACATTTCGATGGCATTGAGGGAGAGTGGAATATGTTTCCCGGAGGTCGTAAATATATATATGTCTGTCTGTGTACGTATGATGAATCTTTTTTAGTATTGTTTTTCATTTATTTTCTTTTATTTTAACCTCTCGATATGATTATTTATGAAAGGATGGATATATAGCTGGAGGAATTCATTTGTAACTGAAACAATTTTAATGAACCTTTATCGATCAATATAAAGTTTGATGATTTTTGTACCGATAGACAGGTGAGGTAAAACAATATTTTACTCAACTTCTTGGAAAATATAATGCTTTATGTCTAAAATTCATTGTTTTATCAATTTATTTTATAGGTACATCTTACGCTAAAAATCTCAATTTTGCACGTGAAAAAGCTTGAACATAAAATAAATAAAACAAAACAAAGGGTGCATAACTTTGAAAATATATCACTGTAAATTTATATCCTAGGTATTTTCAATAGTTTAAGCGAAAAGTCAGATCAAAGTTACATTTGATAAGATTAATTGATCACATCCACTTTTCGTAAACTTATGTTTCAAAAATGAAACGTGGTCAATATTTAGTTATATTTTCGGAAACTCAACTTTATATTTTTATTACAACTTTGTAGCAAATAATCGTGGTTTGATATCTTTTAAATTGCATCTATCTTTTTTTCAATTGTACGATCTAAATCTTCTATAAACGTTGGATACAGAATATATAAACGTGACAGAGATTTAAAAAAATATTAATTTATTTTCTTAACGTTTCCTGTCATTTGCAATTAAATAATGTTTGTTACATTCGCGTAAATTGCAGATAATATTAAATATAAATAAATATTTTAAAATATTAAATAGTACGTTTTAATGTTTTAATTATAAATAAGTAATGTTCGATGAATGAAAATGAAGTAAATATCTAAAATGAGATTTAAAGCGATATTTATTTATAGATATAAATCTACAGAAACAACATTTGCACTTCATAAATATTTAAATCAATAATCATTGTTAGTTGTAATTTTATACCATAACCGAGAATTCGTTTATAAATTTACCAATTGATTATCTTTATTGTATTTTCATTAATTTTTCTTTTACTGTCAATGTCAATTGCGAGGTGTTTCATTTAATAATCATAAATGTACGATTCATTGACCTCTATAAAAATCTCGGAAGAGAATAGTTTTCGGGGTCGTTGCGCGCTCGCGATGATACAGAGAAAAAAAAACACTGCACGCACATCACCGGTCGCCCCTATTCAGCTTGGGCGAAACTCGCGCGCCTTCCTTGTATAACGTGTACGTATATATATATATATATATATACGCGTATGTATGTACGAGGTTGCGCGCGCGCGGACCACGCCTACCGGTCCCCTACTCTCGTTCTCTCTTCCTCGCTCAGGAAAAACGGAGGAGAGAGACATACAGAAGGAGAGACCAAGAAAGAGAGAGAGACTTGTACTTTGCTTCCGACTTTTCTTTCCTGCAGCATATATATAAGTATTGCGATATTTCATTTTTTTTATCTCTTTACTGGTGCTTGATTTTTTCTATTTCAATAGATTAACAATTTTTGAGAGAAACGCTTGATAATTTTTTTTATAATTCGTTATATGAATACATATGGCGAACGTAACACGGTAAAGAACGTAAATTTTACATTTTTTATATACTACTTTTGATAATGTGAAATAAGTATTATATAATAATTTTTATTGTTTTACACAGGTTAAACTCACTTCTACCAACGAGATATTTCAAGACGGTATATATACAATTTAGTTCTTAAAAATAATTACCACGTCCTAAGTACCCAGATATATAATTTAAAAAGGGCACGAAACACTCGAGTATATTTTCTAAACTGTCTTCAATAACATTCCTGATATTTACATAATTTGTTAAATAAACCAAAGGAAAAGTCAAATTTATCAAAGAACAAGGACGTGGATGATGATTATCCAAATGGAAATCAAGAGCCGATCTATTAAAATCACAGCACCTTAAGGTGCGTGTCTAAATCACGGAAAATAAGAAACAAGCGCGCGCGCGCGTGTGTGTGTGTGTATGTATATATCCTCGAGATAAGCGCTACCATCTTTCCAAGAAAATCGAGTAGCTGCCTACGCGTCGCGAGAGGAGTGAAAGCCGGTTTAAAAGGCCTTTTTCATAGGACAAGAAAAACGCGAACTGTACGAACGAGTTTTATATATACGCGCGGATTCAGAGATGGAAAGCGGCTAGGATCTAACTTTTATATATATAAATAAATATATATTGACAAAATGGTTATGTTGGTAATTAAGGTGCGGTGTGATTAAAAGATTTTAAAAGAATATGCGTGTGTGCGTATTTATATATACATATATGAGGATGCGGGTGACACATACTCTATATATTTTTCTGTATATATATATATACTGGATTATCATCTTCTCTCGCTTTTGATCATTTGGTTAATTAGAAATTACAGAGTCTGATCTCCTGTTAGTTTATTATCATTCGTTTATAGATATAGATTTTAATTTGTCCTGTTTTAAGTAATGGAAGCTGGGGTGGTACTTGAGTTGATGTACCAATTAACAACTTTTATCTATAGAATATAAAATATGTTTTATTATCTTCAATTTTTTATGCGACGAATATATATATATGATTATAGGTACATGTCGTCGGAAATATAAAAGTTAATCAAATTATTTCTGTCAATGTTATATTTATTTTTTGTCCATAGGAATTTTTATTATAATTATCGAAACAAACAATAATATTAAGAATTATAATACAAGATACTAAACATATTTTATAAATAAATAAAGTATGCATGACGCACTGATAGTTTCCTACAGGGAGAGAGAGAGAAATGTTAATCGCGATAGAGAAATTTATGATCGTGAATTCTTGAATAATGTCCAATCGATCTTATCTAACTTCTTCTTTAATCCTAAAGACTCTCAGAACAAATTGTAACAGTCAACAAGAGAAGCTTCGATTCCCTGATTGACAAAGAATGATTTTACATATCATTAACAATTTTAAATTGTGCTAATGTCAATATATTTTTCAAGTTGATGTGACGCTAATGACTCATTTACTACGCATTTCCAGCGACAGGTATAAAAGATTTGTGCGTAAAATAAATTTTCATTTTCTTATATATTTATATCTATGAATTAAGAAAGTTTACGATTTGTTTATAGCATCGATTAGAACTGAGTGATATATCGTGCATTTTACAATATTAATTTGTACAACAGGGAAAAATGTTAAAGTTGATTGGCAAAAAAAAAAAAAATTTGCAAATATTTCACAAAAATGTCGAATAATTTAGAGGTAATAAAATAAAATGATTCATTGGATTGGTGGATAATGTAAACGGGACAGAGTCGCGCGTTATATCCACATAAATTGAATGATCACGAACAATTATAAAAATATGTGTGTGTATAAAAAGGTGACAAAAGCACGCACATTTAAAATACCAATTAACTTTTAGAGCTCAGCAGAGAGGCATACAAGCATAATAATACAGAACTAACAGATGCTGCTTAGACAAAAATTCTTATACAGATATTAGTATGATCGTTACGTGCATACGTGTATGCATATATGCATCTGTGCGTGTGTGTATATATACGTATACGAGACAGGAACAAAAACTTCTTGGTGCACGCGCTTCTAGTTCTCGGAACCTTTCACAAATGTATGCAGTGCTATATATTTCTTACGCATTTGCGCGCCAGGTGACATAGCAAATAACGTCTACTTAGACGATGCCGGGCGAGTTCTCACACATATACGAACGACAGGATTTCACGGAAAATAGGCGTTTTCTAACTGCTTTTTAAAACTATCGTATACATGATCTCTTTTCGTGTCCTCTCCTTTTTGTTTTCGGGCGATCGTGTCCGTGAGTTTTAATTTTTCTCTCACTTCGTCCCAGTCGCTCGGAGTTATTAAAAGTTGACGTGACTTTTTGTTAATTCGACCGCGGTAATTTTAATAATACACTTTTTGTCACGTTTACTTTATTTACCGGGATACTTGCTTGTATATCGGACTACAACGTCATTATACTTATATAACAATGAACATCCCATTTTACGATAGCAGATACATTTATTAAATTAAAAACAATATAACACAAGTAATATGTCACGGACGATATTTTTTTTTTCATATAAATATATATTTAGTTATCTTCGTTTTCCTCGTCTGCGTTTTAGAGTTTTCTACATTCTTAGACTCGTCTGCGTGGGCCTGACTTTGCAGCTTATATACCCACAGGTATATTATTGACACTTGGATTTGCCCGCGGGGGTCGCCGTTAAGTAGATGCTTCACTATTTGAATTTTCAAGAAGCGCACTCGCGCGTTCGTTGTTTGCTCGACTGTTCCTGTCGCGATAAGTGGCTTGAATTTTAAAGGATCGGTAATACTCTCTTGCCTTTTAGCGTTTCGAGGTTAATTGACGTTTTAATTGTTTCTACGTGATAATTCCAATCATCTATTGCAACAAGCATTTTACATTTTTATAACTATATTCCGATTTTTATTTAATCATCGCGACTTTTATTAATTTTTTACCTTCTTTATTCGATACGTGATAAATTCGATTATTCTTTTTTATCGAAGGCTTGTTACATCGTGATATATAATATTGTATCATTTGAAATTTATATTAATTAAATACACAATTTTATCCTACAGATTAATGTTAAATAAACACATATTCCTCATTTTAAATTTCAGTACGCATGAAATTCATCACTTTGGATGGTTATAATACGCATACTGATATTAAAAAAGCATAATCATATTTTTAACGTACAAAAGTTACCGATTTCGGTAACGAGAATCTCATTATAATAATAATAAAAATAAAAAAAGATACTTCTCGTTTATACCCGGTAATTAACTTTACATTATATCTACGTAATTTTTCTTATAAAATATATATATATAACGTTGAGTATATCGTTCCATCAGAATCCTTGACGATCGAACAGTTTAGAGATGATTTTGTAATGAATCTCGAATCTCGAAGATATATACTCACGAAGGATGCGTGCAGCGGTGTGAATTAAGCGTGCAAATTTACTCTCCTTATACTCATTTCATCAAATTTTACGTATTATACGTATGTAATTATACGACGATATGGAATAACGTGGTGCTAAATAATTTTCACGTATCAATTATGAATCAAAAAGATCGTTATTAAAATATATAGAAAATTTAATATATAGCAGGCCGCTCGATAAATAATAATATCAGTGTAATTAATAATACGATCTATTGCAAAGAAAAATATAATTAGCATATACGGGTCCAAAAAAATTATTTTACAATTTCCAAGGAGCAGCGAGCGCCACGCACGAGTATAATGTATATATATATATATGTAATTTTAAAGAAGGGAGGACAATAGCGTTAAAGCTTCTATATATACGACCGCCGCAATTATAACAAATTGATACGTTGGGCTCTCTTTCTCTTTATCTACTTCTTCTGTGGTGCTTATTGGAATAATTACGCGATCGACGCCATTAGCCTTAATGAGCCATCACAGCACGCCGAGTTTACCAAGCACGTCAACTTTCGAAAGGAGCCACCGTTTTGACTTTCTCGCGGGTCATTTTCTTTTCAAATAGGACACCTGCGGGAGTTTGTTTTTCTTTTGTCCAACTTTAAATAGATATAATAATTTTTAACAATACGTTTTTTTATTTAATTAACTATGTACTTTATCACACCTTGTTATAACTTCATCAAAATTGACGTTGTGATTTAGATGATATGAAAAATAATGAAATTGATAAATTACAACAACTTTTTCCATTCTTATCAGTAAAATGTTTAATATACAAAAAAAAGCAAACGACTATTATTGAATGTTAACTTTGTAGACGTTTATAATCTATCAATTAATGTGCAGTTGACAATAAACAAAATAAAATTATATGCATAGATATTTAAATGAACCATTAAAATTTAAGATATTCATTTGCATTGGTGAAAGAAATAGGTTCAAGTGTAAATGACATTCACGCTACTATTATTACATGGTCCATTGTCTTGGCGAGTGCAGTGTGCATAGAAATCTCATTAATTTTTATAGCACGTCACTTATTAACTATTTTTAAACACTCGATGTAAATGTCAAGTCATAGAAGAAATCGAATAAGGAAATTCGAGTCCAAAAGAAACGTGTGATTATATCAGTTGAGGACACTGATCATACAGTTAGATATATATGAGTGCACATTATTTCAGTAACAATATTCATAGAAGATGTGGTACAGCTCTTAATTAATTTTTTTTCTTTTATTTATACGCAATATAAAAATAATAACTATTTTCACAAAAGTCCATAAATTGTATATGAAAAAGTGAAATTTTGTTTCTACAATCGAGGAATCGAATCTATATATCGTACATAATCAATAACGCACGTCTCTGAAAATCTAAACCTACATACGATATAAAGGATCAAAGTGTCACGCGTGATAATGACAATCTTGAATCGCACGCGCGATCTCCTTTATAAAAGGTCTCGTTAAATTTACAGCTGGTCATACATCCACGCCGTTAAAGCCGTCCTCCTTTTTAAACAACAACGACGTACCGATAATGGACTTTTTATGGCGTTACGCGCTTAATTTTTTAATGGCGTGCACCCGACTTAATTTTACCCGAAGACGAATGAATCTCGGGGCTTAAGGAGGAAAGTAAGGAAAAAAGGTAGATCAAAACTGGACATGTGAAATCCGGAAAGAATGTGTATATATATATATGATGAGGGTCCAGTAGAATTGAGAGCGCATCATTGTCGCACGCATTTATTCATTGTCTCTTTCGTTTTACTTTCTTCCTTGGTCTATTCAATGGTTTAAACATGTTTAACTTCATCTCTTTTTATAGACCTTTTTCAAAGTTTCCTAAAAGCGTATCGGCTTAGATTGTCGTTTTTATTTTCATTATAGGTAATAGATCAGGTGTTGTGTATAACGTTATGCAAGGTATAATTTTTATAACTATTTTCTATATAAACAAACTTTATATCCTTACTGAATTAATTATGTAATGATACATTTTTTTTTAAGATTGTGTTTTTAAGATGTACAACAATTTTCTATACGCGTCACTCTTATATACCTATCCCAAAGAAAATAAACATAAACGTACATTCCGAAAGTAATAATATATTCGGCATTTAAATTTAAATTCACTCGCCACATAATATATGACAATTGAAAAAGAAAAACATACACGTCAATACCCGATCTACATAACATTAAACCATTTGCTATAATTCTAAAAAAAAAATTATCATACACGGAAGTATAGTCGTAAAAATATAATTTGCATCATCCTATAAGAATCCCGCGTCTTTGTAGGTATCTCGATTACACTTTGCACTATCTCTTTTGCTCTCCCTCAGGATAGGGAAGAAGAAGAAGAAGAGGAAGAAGTCGAGGGTCGCACCTGGAGGTCCACCTTTGAAGGAACCTCAGAAAAAGTAGGGAGAAAGAGATCGAGCAAAAGAGAGAGAGAGAGAGAAAGATCATCCGTAACCAAAGACACGCGTCCGGGGCACGCACGAGATGATCCAGCTGTTTGATCGACCCATTCGTCGCGCGAAGGCATCTGCGCGCCTTCGTAGGATTAGCACCGCACGAGCCTGGCGCGCGACTCGCGCGCGCGCGCGCTTTTTTTCTTATATATATACGTACTTTTTCTTTCTCTCTTTCTTCTTCCGTTTTTCTATGGAGATCGATCGATTCGCTTCCCCTCCTTGCAAGATTTCATCGATGACTGAGCGGTGATGCTGGGTGACTTTTTCTTCAAGACTCGCATGCGGGATCGAGGGTTCGGTTTTTTTTTATTCCTGCTTTTTGCTACCTTGAGCAGGAAAGTGGCGGGTTTCGATTTTTTTGTTGAGCTGTCTTTGCTGCGTGGGTGCAATTTTACTTTCATTGGATCGATTTCTTGGTTTTCGTCCCATTTAAAATATACTTCCAGATAAAATAAAACGAATTTTACATATATATATATATTTTTTTTCCAATTCGATAATCCTATACAATACTTCTATTTTTTCCTTTCGCGGGAACAAGGAAAAATATGTCAAAACCGAAAAATCCAATCCACCGAGTAAATACAACGCTCCCAGCGAAATAATTGAATGCATATCGCGTACTTATATTCTCAAGATTTTGAGCAAACATAACGTCAAGACACGTAGGTGGACGGGCTCGCAAGCTATATGTACATGCGGCTTGTAAAAGCTCATACGGTACCTCGTACAGACGCCAAAAAGCAAAATAAGCCGATTCGCGCAAAGACACCTGTGTGGAAGAAAGAAAGGGAATTCACCTTGTGAAGGTCTTCTCATTGCAGATCGTCAACCCCATGGTTACCGATAGACCTTCGATGACCTTCGTCTCGTACATATTTACGAATGCATTTTCTCAACTCCACAAGTTTGAATAGCATATATGTGTAAAACGCCGCGGTTTCGAGGAACGATCCTTTTAAAGGGATTTATTTTTCATCTCCTTTTGTAATGAGACTGAGAACGCGTGTAAGAGTCTATAGATATATATGTATACCTATATAATCTTATGTGCACTCTATACCGTTTTGCGTATTTATTTTATGTTCCATCAAAAGTTTCATTCCTATGATACGTTGTAATTTTTCTATCGAAATGTGTTGATGATGCATTCATTATAATTATTATTTGTACTATAATGATTCGAAATACAGCTGTATAGAAAAAATTGTTTAATCAAAAATCAAGGGACGCGCCAGTGTACATGGCTAGTATGAGGACATGAGCTCACCGTACACCTTCATACATTGATTTAAAGTTTTTAGCAGACAAAATTATTTTAATACATTAGCAAATTCTTTAGTAATAAATGTGTGGATTGTCAAAAAAATGAGTATAGTGTTATAATAAACTTTAATACAAATACGTCAATTTTTTTTATTATTTCTAAATTTTACTGTACAGTATACTCATTTTCTTATGTAAATAGTCTTCATTACTGAACAATATACAGGTTTTTAATATAATATCTTTCTCCATGTATTTTTCTGTCTCTCTCACATATCAACATTAAAGCTTCGATTGACTTGACGTTTTCTTTATCTAATATCGGTAATTAAAAAAATGTTCAGTCAAGGTTACACACACATACAATACGCACACACACACTCACACACACACATTTGTACGCATGTCTAGAAAAGCGGATATTACATCCATGTCCCGCTTTTAACAATGACGACGAAGCCAAGAATCCGTTGACTTGCTATTTTTACTATAGGTTAAACTTCGTGGGTATAATACAATAAGGACACACCCGGTCACTGTCTTCCAGACGTTGATTATAGAGCTTTGCATAATTTCATTAGAGTATCGTCGATACTCGATGCGAGAATCATGGGAAATTTATTGAAGGAATTTATCGAATTACCGAGAGTTCTATTGTTGAATTAAGAGCTTCTTAAACAGTATTTTGTTTGTAATTTTACTGTAATAATCATTCTAAGTAATTTCGGTTTACTATACGTAAACGTCGCAATGTGAAGAAAAAATGAATAAATTGCGTTAATTATGGATAGGCGAATGTTGGTTTTGAGGATAGATCGTCCAAGTACTATAATTTATGTAGCGGTTTTTTTACGGTATAGATTATTTCGACTTGAAGTTTTTAAATATTTCAAATTATCGCGACTTGCTTTCTGCTTTTCATTGTATTTATACGAACCTCCAATTGAATTAACGTTCGTTTAGCGTAAACAAAAAATTTCACATCTCGTTATAAGAAATAATTAAAATCGATTAATTAAAAAATTATCCAACAGTTTATAGATCTATAGTAAAAAGAAAATTGTATAATATAAATGCGTATATAGCTAAATAGCTGATTTCTTTGACGTTTCACGAGGCAGAAAGTAGCCTCGTAAACTTGTAGAAGCAGGTGCTGCTATGATCTTAGAGCCCCGCCCCCGCAAGTTTTTCCATTCGACTCGCGTGTTTGCTTTTCCTATACGGATCAATTTTCTTCTAATTACCGAGGATAATGGGAAAAATGCAGTATACGAGTCACGATTAGCTACATTGTGTATATATACAGTAATAGATTTAAAAACTGAGTTCAGTAGTATTAATTACAATTTTGAGTTTGTAATTACGCTGTTGTTGCACATTACAATTAGTAACTGTTAACGTGGTAATATTTTGTTTGAGATACACATTTCTAATTGATTTTTCTACTGTGCACGTTCGATCGTACAAAATGATTTAAATAAATTGTTGCTTTAATGTAAATGTGTAAATCGTGGCTTTTTCCCATTAAATTGGATCTTTATTATATTACTAACAAATAATTGGAGAACTGAAGCTTATACGAAGATTATTAATTACTATTATTTACTATACACACAATCTACAATTTAGAAAACCCAATAGTTTTTCCAATGCAGAAAAATCCATAAAAACTCGATTAATCACTGCTGTGTATACGAGTAAACTTGAACTTTCTAAAGAAGACACCTATAAAACGTATCGATCAACGCTGAAAGAAACTAAAAAAAAAACGGCAACCTCGATAGAAGATAATCGATATAAATTATCCATCGAACTTCAAATCACGTATTACACTGGATATTGTATATGTAAACAAACAAAGTCAAAAATTAGAAAAAGCCAAGAGGTATCGCGGAAAGTGTATAAAAATGTATAGACGGGGACACAGATACACACACAGATGTACGTCTCATTAGGTAGTATTGACATACGAGAAGCGTTTTGTTACAGTCAATTTGCGCGATTATCTGGGCAGCTCGATCACACGTGTGCGAATGAAGAGAAAACCAAGTACCATACGTCGCGCGATATAATGACTATCGAATCTCTCCAATATATCTCTCGGAGAAGCGTGTATTTATGCACACTTGTATATATATATATGTATATGTATACACACAAAACTTGTAGCGTATCTTCCGCAATCGAGTTTGTAAGTACGTGCTAAAGGTCGATGCCTATCATTCTCATCCGCGAAACTCTCGTGAATATCAACTTTTACTGTACGCTACTCTTCATATATGTGTATATATATATAAGTGTGTAGTTAGAGAAAAGTGCAATTTTATAGAATATTTGGGTGGTTTTTGTCTTCAAAATGATCAGCGATTGTTTAATTAATCATTGAAATATAATTAATTATAATTACATTATTCGAAAGAATTGGTAATCGAAATTAATTGATTTATCATTGATTAACACGTATTTTTATAAATATTCCATAAATCTATAGGTATATATAGATATATTTACAATTGAAATTGAATTAAATTGAAAAAGATTAATAGAGAATCATCGTGATTAAGTAGTGGAATAAATTAAAGTTGA
Organism: Theocolax elegans; assembly: GCA_026168455.1. Lineage (NCBI taxonomy): Eukaryota > Metazoa > Arthropoda > Insecta > Hymenoptera > Cerocephalidae > Theocolax > Theocolax elegans. Next base: position 13,032,026 of record CM047425.1, on the reverse strand, counting down.
AATAAATTAAGAGAATTGAATAAAATGTGTAAAATTATTATGGTTAAAAAGGAAGAAACAGGTGGGAAAGGTAAGAGGTAAGTATCGGAAAAGATATAACTTGTACTTGGTTCTCGTCGCGACCATTAACTTTCTGTCTCCCGGCGAATCACGTGCGAGACTATGTATTACACCAATGAATGCGAAAATTCTCCACGTGTGTGTACGCAACCACTTAGTTTCGATACGTGAGCTGAGACTACGACTCTAAGTAACCGGGCCGCAATCTTTAGTTCTCGTATTTGCTATTTTTCGCGCAAACTCTATATATACGTGTACGACGTTTCCTTATTCTGTGCTTGGAACTCAGATTTTTCACCTCTTTGTTAAACTAACTGCTTCCATGTGGATGATATTTATCGTTTTTATTGCCAATATACTGGATGTACAATGATAATCTAACATTTTTTATACGCGCAATGAAATATGTCGCAACGTGTAAATGGATACGTATATACATTCGATGTATATATACGTAAAATTACCATTTTTTTTCTTTAAACTGTTGAAGATCTGTAATAAAAATTACTATAAATAAAAAAAAATGTCTATACTCTTACGCGTATTGAAAAATAAAGTAAAAAAAAAATCGTAAATTTTCAATTTTAAACGTAATATCTCAACATCACCTTCCGAGCGATAGAAAACCAAGCTCGACCATCGCCCTTTCAGTAATATACGAAGAAATTTCTTCTCCTTTGGCGTGTAGCGCAGCGACGTCCCGTAAATCAGACCGACGTCTGGGTGTTGAGACCACGCGCTTGCTCGCGCATTGTTGTAAACAGGTATATATGTGTGTGTATATATATATATATATATATATACATATATAAAGCGGAAGCGTTGCAGACTAACCGCGTAACGAAAGAAGCTCTATGCAAAATTGGGCATGGCGAGTTTTACGTCGGCTTAATAAGGTCGTTACCGAGAGCCTCTCTCCCGCGAAATATACATTCCAAAGAGGGGAAATTTGCAAGCTCGACGCACCGATTATGTTAAGTAAGTGCTGTGTTTACGCCCGCGTTTTTCGTTCATTTCTATTTTACTTTTTTACTTTTTTACTCTTGGAAAATTTAGAGCTACAAAAATTTTTCTCAACCATCTTTTGTTATGCGGTTACTTAGATGCTGCGCCTTGTCGAAGGTATTTTTGGTCTTTATCTCTTGTCGTGTATACTTTCTTTCGTGGAATTTATATATATATATAGGTCGTTACCGAGAGCCTCTCTCCCGCGAAATATACATTCCAAAGAGGGGAAATTTGCAAGCTCGACGCACCGATTATGTTAAGTAAGTGCTGTGTTTACGCCCGCGTTTTTCGTTCATTTCTATTTTACTTTTTTACTTTTTTACTCTTGGAAAATTTAGAGCTACAAAAATTTTTCTCAACCATCTTTTGTTATGCGGTTACTTAGATGCTGCGCCTTGTCGAAGGTATTTTTTGGTCTTTATCTCTTGTCGTGTATACTTTCTTTCGTGGAATTTATATATATATATATATATATATATATATGGGTGGTTCTCTGTGACATCGAAGATGAAAAAAATAAATATTGCTATAACTATGGGAATATGTTTTAGAGGTATTCAGTAGTTCTCCTGAATTTTTTCAGATTTTTTCTGGGCCATTATTTTAAGTTATAGAGAGTCAAAGTTGACATTTTAGCACTTTTTGCATTATATGCCCATTTTCATGAATTTTTAGCTCCCAGGGGATGCATTTTTCACTAAAAACAGAAGTATGACTTTTTTTGTAAAATTTTCCGAGCTTTTCATTAAAAATACTTTTAAAGACATAAATGTATGCTGTCACACTCTTGTAAGCCATTTAAACCTTAAATAGTGAAAATCAGCAATTTTGCTCCGGACTCTGGTAACCTAATACTGTCTAAAAGATGTCTTTTTATAGTCAGAAACTGCCTAAAAATTTCCAGAGTGGGTCTAAATCATTAAGATCATTTATGGTCAAAATATCCGGGAAAAGTACCCGAAATATTAATAGAAATGTATATTTGTTGCCTTATAACGATGAATCTATTAGCATGATCATTGCAAAAAAATTTGTGCACTTACCTTGGAGTGGTAGAAAAGTATCTCCACTCGTTTCAGTATCCATCTAATCCCCTGTAAGCTGCTAAAAATACAAATATTATTATAAAATTATAAAAAATTATTTTGTAAACATTTATAATGCTGAATTTTTAGTTTTACATCCCTTACAACAATTATAATACTAATCTGAAGGATTACTATAAATATATAAACATCATTATTACAATAACTGAATATACGTATTTAATACAAAAGATATATAAATAAATCGGATATATAATTATAATGAATAATATGATAACGTGACAGTGACAAGTTTGTGAAATCTAAACAATGTATTGCTGAATAATAATAATAATAACGTTGATACTTTTATAGTAATCCTTCAGATTAGTATTATAATTCTTGTAAGGGATGTAAAACTAAAAATCCAGCATTATAAATGTTTAAAAAATAATTTTTTATAATTTTATAATAATATTTGTATTTTTAGCAGCTTACAGGGGATTAGATGGATACTGAAACAAGTGGAGATACTTTCCTACCATTCCAAGGTAAGTGCATAAATTTTTTTGCAATGATCATGCTAATAGATTCATCGTTATAAGGCAACAAATATACATTTCTATTAATATTTCGGGTACTTTTCCCGGATATTTTGACCATAAGTGATCTTAATGATTTAGACCCACTCTGGAAATTTTTAGGCAGTTTCTGACTATAAAAAGACATCTTTTAGACAGTATTAGGTTACCAGAGTCCGGAGCAAAATTGCTGATTTTCACTATTTAAGGTTTAAATGGCTTACACGAGTGTGACAGCATACATTTATGTCTTTAAAAGTATTTTTAATGAAAAGTTCGGAAAATTTTACAAAAAAAGTCATACTTATGTTTTTAGTGAAAAATGCATCCCCTGGGAGCTAAAAATTCATGAAAATGGGCATATAATGCAAAAAAGTGCTAAAATGTCAACTTTGACTCTCTGTAACTTAAAATAATGGCCCAGAAAAAATCTGAAAAAATTCAGGAGAACTACTGGATACCTCTAAAACATATTCCCACAGTTATAGCAATATTTATTTTTTTCATCTTCGATGTCACAGAGAACCACTCATATATATATATATATATATATATATGGGAGATTCCATGTGAAGTGATCCATTTAAAAAATAGAATTTTGTTTTAATGTATGGAATCAGTAAAAAACTACTTGAATAGAGTGTAGCTAAATTTTTAGACCTAAATTTCAATTAGTACCAGAGCTGTAGCCAATCAAAAAATCGATTTTTTTTTAAAAAATGACTTTATGGCCATTTTTATCACTTAATAACTCAAAATCTAACAATTTTTTCTTATATACATTAAATTTGAAAAAGTTTATAAATTTCAAGAAGAATCTGTTGAAATATTTTATTTACACTAGTTTAACACATTGAATATAGTTATAATTAATAAAAACCTTTATAGTAAAAAAAGGGTTGTACGATCAAAAATATTTTATCCATCCAAGAATCTAATTCATCGATGATTAATTACCTTCAAAATGGTGCAAAGTTTGAGTGCGGCAGAGCATTTCAGACAAAGTTATGGTGATTTTAGGCAAATTTCTTAAAAAAAGAGAGCGAATGCATTTTATGAAAAAAACAGAGTAACCGTATACTTGCATTCAAACAACATGGCACTAATATTCTTCAATAATACTAAAATATACTATTTAATGTTAGTTACTGATACTTTTCAATCTCTAAGCTGCTTACAAACACAAAGCAGTAGGTGTAAGCAGTTATACCTATTATATAATTGAATAAATACCTGAAACTTATTAAAATTCCAATAAATCCAATTACATAACAGGTATGACTGCTTACACCTACTGCTTTGTGTTTGTAAGCAGCTTAGAGATTGAAAAGTATCAGTAACTAACATTAAATAGTATATTTTAGTACTATTGAAGAATATTAGTGCCATGTTGTTTGAATGCAAGTATACGGTTACTCTGTTTTTTTCATAAAATGCATTCGCTCTCTTTTTTTAAGAAATTTGCCTAAAATCACCATAACTTTGTCTGAAATGCTCTGCCGCACTCAAACTTTGCACCATTTTGAAGGTAATTAATCATCGATGAATTAGATTCTTGGATGGATAAAATATTTTTGATCGTACAACCCTTTTTTTTACTATAAAGGTTTTTATTAATTATAACTATATTCAATGTGTTAAACTAGTGTAAATAAAATATTTCAACAGATTCTTCTTGAAATTTATAAACTTTTTCAAATTTAATGTATATAAGAAAAAATTGTTAGATTTTGAGTTATTAAGTGATAAAAATGGCCATAAAGTCATTTTTAAAAAAAAAATCGATTTTTTGATTGGCTACAGCTCTGGTACTAATTGAAATTTAGGTCTAAAAATTTAGCTACACTCTATTCAAGTAGTTTTTTACTGATTCCATACATTAAAACAAAATTCTATTTTTTAAATGGATCACTTCACATGGAATCTCCCATATATATATATATATACTGTACCGACCATAAGTTTAGGATCACTTGTAAATTTTGTATTTAAATGTGTGTATTTTATCTAATGTTTAACAATCTAAACTTTCGAAGAAAATATCGTAGAATCATTTTTAGAAAAAGCATAATATTGATTTTGAACAAAATTTAAAATCTATTAGCATGATCATTGCAAAAAAATTTGTGCACTTACCTTGGAGTGGTAGAAAAGTATCTTCACTTGTTTCAGTATCCATCTAATCCCCTGTAAGCAGCTAAAAATACAAATATTATTATACAAATGTAAAAAATTAATTTTTAAACATTTATAATGCTGTATCTTTAGATTTACATCCCTTACAAGAATTATAATACTAATCTGAAGGATTATTATAAAAGTATCAACATTATTATTATTATTATTAAGCAATACATTGTTTAGATTTCACAAACTTGTCACTGTCACGGTATCAAATTATTCATTATAATTATATATCCGATTATTTATATATCTTTTGTATGATATACGTATATTCAGTTATTGTAATAATGATGTTTATATATTTATAGTAATCCTTCAGATTAGTATTATAATTCTTGTAAGGGATGTAAAACTAAAAATTCAGCATTATAAATGTTTAAAAATTAAGTTATTTCAATTGTACAATAATATTTGTTTTCTTAGCAGCTTACAGGAGATTAGGTTGATACTGAAAAAAGTGGAGATGCTTTTCTACCACTCCAAGGTAAGTGCACAAATTTTTTTGCAATGATCATGGTAATAGATTCATCGTTATAAGGCAACAATATACATTTCTATTAATATTTCGGACACTTTTCCCGGATATTTGACCATAAGTGATCTTAATGATTTAGACCCACTCTGGAAATTTTAGGCAGTTGCTGACTATAAAAAGACATCTTTTAGACAGTATTAGGTTACCAGAGTCCGGAGCAGAATTGCTGATTTTCACTATTTAAGGTTTAAATGGCTTACAAGAGTCTGACAGCATACATTTATGTCTTTAAAAGTATTTTTAATGAAAAGTTCGGAAAATTTTACAAAAAAGTCATACTTATGTTTTTAGTGAAAAATGCATCCCCTGGGAGCTAAAAATTCATGAAAATGGGCATATAATGCAAAAAAGTGCTAAATATTTATATATCTTTTGTATGATATACGTATATTCAGTTATTGTAATAATGATGTTTATATATTTATAGTAATCTTCAGATTAGTATATAATTCTTGTAAGGGATGTAAACTAAAAATTCAGCATTATAAATGTTTAAAAATTAAGTTATTTCAATTGTACAATAATATTTGTTTTCTTAGCAGCTTACAGGAGATTAGGTTGATACTGAAAAAAGTGGAGATGCTTTTCTACCACTCCAAGGTAAGTGCACAAATTTTTTTGCAATGATCATGGTAATAGATTCATCGTTATAAGGCAACAAATATACATTTCTATTAATATTTCGGACACTTTTCCCGGATATTTTGACCATAAGTGATCTTAATGATTTAGACCCACTCTGGAAATTTTTAGGCAGTTGCTGACTATAAAAAGACATCTTTTAGACAGTATTAGGTTACCAGAGTCCGGAGCAGAATTGCTGATTTTCACTATTTAAGGTTTAAATGGCTTACAAGAGTCTGACAGCATACATTTATGTCTTTAAAAGTATTTTTAATGAAAAGTTCGGAAAATTTTACAAAAAAAGTCATACTTATGTTTTTAGTGAAAAATGCATCCCCTGGGAGCTAAAAATTCATGAAAATGGGCATATAATGCAAAAAAGTGCTAAAATGTCAACTTTGACTCTCTGTAACTTAAAATAATGGCCCAGAAAAAATCTGAAAAAATTCAGGAGAACTACTGGATACCTCTAAAATATATTCCCACAGTTATAGCAATATTTATTTTTTTCATCTTCGATGTCACAGAGAACCACCCATATATATATATATATATATATATATATATATATATATATATATATATATATATATATATATATATATATTCTCACAGGATAATAAATATAAAAAAGATAATTATGTTTTATGAGCGCATTATTACTAAATGCTATTTAATAAGAACCTAACAAAAAAAGTTTACAATATATGTTCCTATCCGATAACAAATATAAGTTTATCTAACCAAAGTGCGTAAAAAAATGTTTCTCTCTCTCTTTTTCGACACACATACGTCAACCTCCGAAATTCAGCAGTAACTAAAAAAAAAGAAGAACGTACCCCACCACATCAAGACAAAAAAAAAGTAAAGACAACCCGAACATGTATTGTCACGCGCATCTCCCTCATGATTGATAAAGACAACTTGAGAAAAAAAGTACCAGGCCTATTAAAAGGAATATCCCGATCGAGGGAAAAGTTGGTATATATATATATACATATATATACCGCCGTAGTCAAGCCCCTTGGTCGCTTATAAAAGACGCCGGGGGAGAAAAATCGCAAGATAAAAGAAAAGCGAAAGAGAGAAAGCTCTCGTAAGAGAAAGAAACGATATATATATATATATATATGTATAGGCATATAGGGGAAGAAGAAGCATTAACCGCGGTCACCCTCTTTGGGCGTGCGCTGCAAAAGAAAGAAACTCTATAAGGGGGAAAGGGGGGTGGGGAGAGTTGTTGCAAGGACCCCAGGTAGGATCTTACATAAAGATCGTGGCTCCTGCACAATAAGGTAACAGCCACCCCTCTTTCTCTAACGAGACGACGACGGTGACGACGACGACGACGAGTACGACGAGTACGACCGTTATGACGGGAGGTGCGGGGGGTATTCGTAACTTTTTTTTTCTTCTCCCTCTCTTTTTCTCTTTCTCCTTGGTTTTTACGTATACGCACCCCTTGTTTTCTTTTCACGAGATTTTACTTTTGGATGTGCCGCGCGTAAGAGGTGTGTACGGGGGCTACGGATTTAATTTATGGGTTATTACGTTTCTTTCTTGATTGGGCTGAGAGATGATTTTTTTTTATTTCTTTTTGGAGGGAGGGTGACCCGTTGAGTTTTTGTACGTCTGTCTGGTTATGGTGGGAATTAATATTTAGATGGTAGTTTCGCTTGCTTATTCGTACGAATTCGGACTTTTGTTATATTATTTTCAAGTTTATTTGTACGTTAATACGGGCTTTTTTTTATAATTTCAATAAGTATTAAGACGTCCCGAGTTTTTACGAATATTGTTTTTTTTTCTGTATGTAATAATTCTATATATTAATTCAAAATAATGTTAAAAAATTCGTTAAAACTTTACGTTATTCGTACGAATTGTATTGAAATAGACACGTGTTCCCGAAATCTTAGTAATCTAAGGAATAGAGAAATTGATAAAAAGGTGAAATAAAATCCATAAGATTTTCATCGAATCGTTTAAAAAGTTCTTACACTCGCCAAATATAGAACTGTCTACCGTCTTTCCCTCTCTTTCTTTGACTGTATACCATGGAAGTAACTTCGCATACATCATTCGTATTCCTTACCTTCTTCTCTCCCTACCCTCCTCTTCTTCACGTTGCAAAGGTACAAGCTGTTCGTTCCATCTCTCTCATTTCCAATCATTCCCCTCTCCCGAGCGTTTCGTCTTTTTTTTTTTGCGTACTCGATAACCAGCCAATGGTATAGGGATTATGAGCTCCTGAGGCCTCAAACCAGTAGTCGACGGTAGGGAAGGTCGTAACTTTTAAGGACTTCGATAGCTACATTGTAATTGCGCACGCGCGCTTTTACTCGCGAGCTACTGTTTCTTTTGATACGTACGCGCGTACGCCACCGAGTAACTATGAAAAGTCTTTCCGATGAGAAATGACATGTGACGTTGTAATGGAAGTTTATGACGTTTTACATTCTTCTTTCTTCTGTTTTTCTTTCTCGCTTTTTTTTACAGTACGGTGTACGTTTATTAATAGTTTTCTTGTTTTTTTTATTTTAGTGTAGGTGCTATTTGTATTATTCTATAGTTTTTAAGTGTATTGTAGCAAACTTTACAATTTTAAGTTATTTTAAGAATTTGACGATGTTGGCTGTTTTTATATATTTGTAACAGTGCAATAGCAATAATTACATTGTAATAATTTGTAATATTATTTTGAAGCTCGTAATGTTTTATAATTGTTTTAGGTACACCACAAAATGTTTGATAAACATCGTTTCTCAAACATACTCATAGCATTCGGTAACATAAGCAACTGTTAAAAATAACCGTATAACAAAGGAATATAAAAATCTCTCAAAAAAAAGAAGGTATTCCACGTGTACTTATATATATGTGTAGGAAACGCAACAAGTTCAACTTTTCCCCAGCGTTCATATCACCCGTAGAAAAACCGTTCGAGGGGTGGAAAAATCCCTCCCGACTCCCTATTTCTTGCCTCCCCTTCGGTACGAACGCACCCCTGATTATCGGAAGCGCAAAATCATGCGTATATACGTGATTCCCATCATGTTAATGCGGCCAGGTGCAAAGTATATATATATATATATATATATATATATGACTCGCTTCTCACGGGCCGATAGTTATAGAATTTTACTTTTACAATGACCTGTCGAATTTCGTTCTTCGGGATGAAATCAAATTTTTCTTTTTCTTTTTTTTTCAATTTACGGTCAAGAGATTGTTGAATTTTGCAGGAAATGGTTAATGTCGGTCGTTTCACTTTTATGTGGGTTTATCGGGGTTGATTTTATGACTGGTTTTCGGAATAAATCGATCGTACACGCTTTTGTGTCAAACGGAAATGTGAGAGTCTATATATTTCTAATAATACTTGATAAATAGCGTGCACTTTATTATTCTCTTACGGTTTTTGCAATTATTCGGATTCTACAGAGTATTAATAATCGCGTGGAATGATTATTTAGTTTCTCTTCATACTTTTAGATTAATAATTCGATTTACTTAAAAAAGAATTTTTATACATAAATTTATTAGGTGATTATTATTCTATATATATCATGATTATATTCTTGAACATACGTGCTTTTGATATTTTAGAACAATATATCTTGAAATGCATTGCATTCTTATGGTAATAAATCGTATGGTAAATAATATCGTAAAAGAATTGCACACAATGTAAATCATAAATTTTATAATTGATTGCAACTTACTTAACAATACATAATTTACAGTGTGTATAGTTAACGAAGCACCAACAAAGAATACTTAAAAGTAATAATACAAATAGAGGTTACGATAATCTATCTATGTTTAAAAGGCGCGATACAAAAGACACAATGGCAATTAAAATACTGTAACCGAAAAGTGGCTCCTGGTTTGTCTCGTAAATGACCCCATCGAGGAGGACATATTCTTAAGACATAATTTATGGCACGTCGTTTTCGAAGAGAGAAGAAGAAAAAGTGAAAAGGAGAAGGAGGAAAAAAAAAAGAAAAGAAGAAGAGGAAGCGGGGGATGCGAGCCAAGTTTCTCCCCCGCGCTAAACAGAGCAAACATCGTCGACGGGTGGTCGTCTTGGAAGGCACGCGCCAGTCGTACGCTTGGCTCGTGTCTTAACGGTGTGGGGGAGATTCGTAAGGAGGCGCGGCGACTTTTCTTTCACGCTTTTCTTTACAGGAGGCTAGATGTGATTTCTTTTATAGGGGTTGGAACTTGGGGGTGTGAGTCGGAAGTTGTAACTATGTCATTATGATTTGGTTTATCGGTCTATAGGTATATTTGTATTTGTATATGTATAGGTTTTGGAAAATTATTTTACAGCTGGATGAGATATATAACGTTAACTTTATAGTAAATAATAGTGTGAGAAATAAATTAAATGTTTGATGTTATATCAATTGCGTAAAATATTTCTTTCGTGTACATTACTTTTCATAAATGTAAGCACCCAAACTTTTACGCAATATAGTTCTGAACGTATATTCTCTATAATCGTATATTAAATAACAAAATAGACTTGATAAACGTTTGTTAAATTATACGAACTTACGAAAAATTACTCAATTATACAGAAGAGCAAAGAAAAGATTAACTGACCGTACATAAATAATCGCGTAAAATCGGCAAACGATTATACGCTCGACAAATTGATTTCCTAAACTGCCAGTCGATTTTTCGCAGTAACTTCTTTCTTTTTTATTTCTAAAGAAACAAGAGTATGGCCAGTTTTCATCTTGTCTCCCTGTGAAGGCGTGTAAACTAGCCCTCTTGTATGTGTATATGTATTCGAGCGCCCCAGGATTTATGTACGTGGGCGGTATTGTCGGTTGTATGTCTGTTGTACATCTGCGCCCCGCTGACAAATTGGCTTCCTTTCGATTTTCTTCAACGAAAATCGGATGTATCTGCGCTCTCTCTCTCTCTCTCTCTCTCTTTCTCTTTCTTTCACATACTCTTGTTTGCAACTTCCGACAATCGTCGTGTCTAATGTACTTTACTTTATTTGATTGCTTTTTCGTTTAGTGAGTTTTATTAAGGTGATTGATTGATTTACTTTGCATAATATTAGCTTATAATCCGTTTTATTGTTACAGCTGGTTATGATCATTTAGTAACAGATGCTTTTGCAATTTTTAACCTTTGTGGAAATGTTATATTGAATTTTAAAATGAATATCTATACGAAACTTATATTTTTAAAACTGAAATTTTAAATATTAACACAAGTATATATACGGTATTTTAAATGCTTGTCTATATGTTTTGAGGTTAGATCAACACGTGGCAAGTATAATCGTAGAGAAGTTTTTAAATTATTTTATCTGAGAGGAAAGCTTTAAGATACATGCATTTTAAATAGAAAATTAATTTATATTTTCAATTATTAATAATAATTGACAAATATTTTATTAAAAATTACTATACTCTTTAAGAAAGAAATGACGAATTGTCGAAACAAGAAAGCATTACTGTACTTATGGTAAAATTTAATAAAAGTTGTAGCAAAAATTCATATATATATATATTTAATTTGACCATACAGTATAGCAATATTTTCTTATTTCGACTAAAGTTTGTCTTTCCTTAACTAAAAAGTATACTAATTTTGAATCAAATATTTATCTCCGTGTATAACAAGTATCGATACTTCTTTAAATTAAAATTAAATTGCGTAATGATATAGATAAGTAATTATTATTTAAACTTATTTGAATCAATAACAAATCGTTTTGAATAAAATTTCTTCCAATTCCATGTGTCTGTGATACGTTGTATAGGACAGATAACCCATTAACAGAGGGTCATCAGTAACCTACCTGAAAAAAGAAGAAGAAGAAGAAGAAGCATTCAAGTCGTTTATTATGCAGTCCAGGTCACCTCCGTCTCAAACGCGAATATATAAGATTCGGCATTGAAAGATTCTGATGGCGGAGGATTTAAGGTAACCGAATGAGGGTGGCCTAGATGAATCGGGTCACGTGCCACGACTCGCATTGTTCGGTCGTCTTTACGATTTCTTGCGTGTAGTGTTTCCTTCTTGTCTAAAAGCCAAAGCCAGGGGTTTCTTTTCATTCCTACAAGGGATATATGTACCCTCGATGCTTTTCGACTTCGAAGAGTCTCTTTGTTTTTTTTACACACATACATATATATGTGGAATAGGATCAGTTATAGGGATGGGTATCAAATGTTTGCTGCAGCTTTATTGGGGCTCATTGTTTTTATGATTGCTCTCTATCGTTGGGGAAGATATATATATATATGTATAGCCACTTTGATATATAATAAATGAGCATTTAAACGAGTGAATTTTAAAAAAGAACATACTTTTGAAAATGTAGTAGCTATATTCAATTGGGTAACTATAAAATATGTTTTTGACATTACTATTAGTAATTTAAGCAGATAACAAGTGTTTTTTTTAATTATTATATCTTTCTTATGAATTTTTTAAATAATAAATTAGTTACTTTAAATAATAGATCGGTGAAAACGTTGAAAAATCCTAATAAAAAACATCAAGAATAATAAATTAATAATCAAAAAAATCAATTCATATATATATTAAAAATATGTAACACGTTAAACAACAATATAAAAAATATAACAATGCCAATTAATACATCCTTTTGATTCTCCTAAAATAAAAATAAAAAATCCACACTTAATATACATAAGACTGCGACGAACTAAATTCCTACAAAGTCGCGTATCAAAATATTCACAATCAATCACAATGTTGGGACATCGCCTTGGACGATCAAAATGAAAAAGAAAAAAAAGGCATCTTTTCTCCGTGTCTCCTTTTTATTCCAAAAGCGCATAGACACTCTTGTCGACTAAGAAACTAGGCCTAGCTTAGAAGGAAGACAGCGTATGCTGTATATATGTATGTACTCTAGGAGTACCAAAAGAAATTGCAGGAGCAGCTGCCAGTCGCGAGGAAGTCACGTGAATTTGCAATTCATTCGCGTCCCTTCTAAATGCTGTGAGTGTGTACGTTTGTGCGCGTCCATGTATTCTTGTACATGTCATCCGACGAGCTTCTGATGCTTACGTTTCATGATTGCACGCGCGCTCGCCTCGCACCGTTGGCGGAAGAGCTACTTTCGAGCTTTCGAATCCAAAGTGCCATTTAATTCTATATATACTGCGTTGGTGTTGAGCTCCACCATTCATACACTTTTTTATTTTCTTCAACTGTTCGGTATATATCTACTGTTTGTTTAACGGATTACCATTGTGACCGAATATTTATGTACAGATTCGTACCGTAGTTGTTTTTTTTTTAAATTATTTTCATAGAATGTACAGGTGACGGTACGTCCTTACGACATCGGTTAATTTTCGACAATAATATCGTACAATAAACAGTATGTAGATTACTATTTAATGCGATATAACCAACAAAAATTGTCCACGACATTTCTATTTATCAGGCTTAAACCAGTATTTGCGTAATCCTAAACAAAAAAATGTAAAGATGTACAATTTATTCAATGAATTTCGAATAATACAATACGAGAACAATTTCAAAATTACTTCCTCGGGTATATATATATAAGTATAAATAATTTCACTATTATTACACAGTGGATTATACCATTAGAAGTAAAGCATAAAGAAACGTTTATGCCCATTAATTATATATAATATCTTTTATTTTTGGTATAAGGTATATATATGAAACCAGTTTCCTCTGTAATGTTCGTATTAGAGCAATTTGTATACGTTTCATGCTTTAGCAGTGTATAAGTAATAATATAAAAAGGACACGTGTATGATTATTATGTGTGTGTGTGTATATATATATATAACAGAGAAATTAAGATGAATTTACTTATTACAAAGATACGACCATACAAGTACCAAACGAACGACTTGTTATTAAAATTTTCTGTTTATTTTTGACGTTAATGCGGGCGGAATATTTCCTGCTTAAGACTATACAAGTACTTTTGTTGACATTCAAAGGAAGGACGTCAAGCTGATCTTGTGGGTGTTCGCGTCTCTCTTCGTGTATCAAATAAATATTCGACTCGAGTTCTTACTTTTCCATTTTATAATTTCTACATCCGATTGTATATGAAAATATTCGTTGGTAAAATGTATATCCTTCATTTCAGAAAATTCTACGTAATAATAATAGGTCAATGTGCAAGATCCTATTTTAAAAGAATAATAGATTATATTGCACTGTCTGAAATACACGAGGCATTTTTTTTTAAATTAGAAAAAATGTGCATCAACATCAAAATTTGATAAACAATAAACACCTGTTATTTCGTGTTTTCGGGAACGATATGAAACCAAAACACGCAATGGTATATATATACATATATACAGCTTATACGAGAACAAAATCACAGGTTTGAAAAATGCATTTATTTTCTTCCCATAAATATAATGTATACTGTTTGATCTTTAATTTTCGGATATTCATATGTATATCAATAGGGGCGCGCGAGAGTGAATAAAAAAAAATATCGGTGAAAATTTTTGTGTAATGCCACGCTTTCGCTAATAGCCTATTAGAGAAGGAAGAAGATACGCGATTAGATAAGTTCGTTCAGGGCAATTAGAGAAACTGCAGGCCCATTACTTTCTCATTTTCTGGAAACGCATAGACTTGTATATACATATAAATATTTTTTTTATCTTTACGCGTCACGGTCTCTTCTGAAACAATGTGTTTTGGTATATCGAAGAATGTGTCTTCCAAAACGAATCGTTCGCTGTACGTGTGTGGTAAAAACTGTTTGGTCGAAGTATTTCAAGATTATGCGCGTGCTTTCTGCGGTTTACGAACAAAAAATTAAAGGAAAAGAAAAGAGCATACGCAAACGTAAAAGTAATAAATGTAAGACGACAATTTAAAAAAGAAAAAATTATAAAAACGCTCTATGTGATTTTATTTGAATATTCTTATTCGCTAATAATATTAATTTATTACAAGATTTTTAAGAATATTGAATATTGCTTTATATCTATTGAGTGATTCGAAAAAGAAGGAAGAATTGGAAACGGATTAATAATAGTCTTTGCGAACGAATCAGCGAAACTTGATCGTGTAAACGCGAGGGAATCTTACCTTCTCTAAAGACGGCAGCGTGAATGAACGAAGAAACCGGTGGACCTTAATCTTGACGCTCGTACCTTCTCTCTCTTAGTCTTGTCCCTCTGTAAAATCTTAAATTCACGAAAATCTTGATGAGATCGTCACCGAGCCACTCAACACATCCGCCTGCACACTTAGATCGGTGATGAATCGCAACACCCACAGCACACTGGTATCCATGTGTAGGTATAGGTATATGTATGTACTATATAGCCACCTAAATATCCGCGTACGCGCTCGCGCGAAACTGCCCGGTCGGTGTCCCAGCAACAGGTGAGGAGGCGTCGTGCGTACTTCGCTCTCTCTCTCTCTCTCTCTCTTTCAGCCCCTTGGTATTCTCACGTACATATACGTCCTTCTCCTTTTGTCGGTGCGCGCGCGCTACGGTAGGTGGAGTGGGAGGTGGGACACGCGACACAAACTCCTCTGGTGGGGGGTTTCAACTAGCTGGTGGGGGTAAGACCAGCGAACCTTCTCCCCCAAGGATTCCCGCGGTTAACGAATCCCTATATATATATACACATATACGCTCATAGGGTAAAGGTACATCTATATATATATATGTGTGTGTGTATATTTGTGTGTGGTGCGCGTGTGGGTACCCTTTTTCTCTTTGACGCAAAGGGGTTGGTTACGTAAGGTGGGGATATCCTTTTAGGGATGTTTATTTCTTGGTTTATTTCATAGGGAGATTTTTTTTAAAGATACAGATTCGTCGGAGTACCGTGAGACCATTTGGCTATACTCGAGAGCGATTTCATTTAAATGTTTTAATTCGTGAGATTGTTTTTGTATAAAGTATCATTGTTAGGAGAAAGGAATTGTGTATACAAATTTATTATCTTTTCTTCTTACAAATCTGTGTAAAATGTATTTTACAAAAGTACGTTTAGAACGATCAAGATTTTATTAAAGAAAAAAATTGTAAATTAATTCTTCAGTTACCTATATACTAATATTATTAGTAATGATTAAGTAATAGATTATCTTGGTAATGAAATTATATAGCTTCCACCGAATCCTAAAAATATTGTTTATATATATGAACCATCCGAAATTCATATCGCTTACCAATTTTGTAAATAATTACACGTCTCGTTCAATTGGCCGAGCGCACGAACGTAAAAGCTGAATGGACTCTCTTACCATCGTATGAATTTTCCCCCTTCTCTTTCTTCACTATCATTCTTTTCTCCTCTCTCTCTCTCTCTCCTTCGTAAATTTTTTCTTTCTTCACTCTCTTTTATTTTATATCCTTTGACGTAAACATCGTCTTCGTCTTCGACGCTCTCGGTGTGGACCAGTTTCTTCGATCTCTTTTCCCCTTATTTCGTGTCTTATAACACCGATTCGTCGTCTTCGATTTACCGAAGAATATTTATATATGAAAACCCGCAGTATTAATATTCTGAGGATAGTCCAAGTGTGATGTTACCTATCGAATTAATAAGATAATTGATAAACTTGACGTTGCCTCGTCACCTTTTCGTTTAATTAGTTTTGGATTTCTTTTTGACACTTAGTACAGAAATATTATGTTCAACCATTCGTTAAAAAATTACCCATTTAATTTAAAGCTCAAAATCGAATCTACAATATATTACAATAAACAAGTCACAGTAAATGTACGAAAGAATTAAAAAAAAAGCATTGAGCTTAAAAATACCTAAATTCAAGGAAACAATAAAACCGTCTGAAAAAAAAGAAATCTTTCGATCTATGAAATGACGATCACGAAAATATAAAAACTAATACTCGTTGACAACGAGTAAAAGAAAGAGAATCATCCTTTACACCTTTTCCCACGCATTAGCGTGGCGCAACACGTTTGTCTAAAAGTAAATGTCTCTCCAATGCTTTGGTATTTTCTCATCTCCACCCCTTGTTACGTGCCACCCCTCGAGATCACAACGGGAGGGGAGTAGTATACGCGTACACCTATATATATATTTTCTCACTCCGCGCGACCAGGTGCTGAAATTTCGTACCTGGTTCAATCAATATAAAATTTCGAAAACTCAGTCGAGAGGGATGTGCACTGTTTTTATATATACAGCCGTGTGTCTGTGTATATCTATGTCTCTAAAGATTTTGGCGAAGTCTATACGGTAGGTTATACGTTAATGGCTTTCCAGATTTTACGATGGGAAACCGTCGGGAAGTGTTTTATGTCGCAGTTTTCGGAATCTATATACGTGATTTGTGAGCACTCAGATGGACGTGAAAATTAACTGAACATTTGCTATACCTTGTATTATATAACTAATTTGTTAAATACTTATAGTAAACTTTTCATTGTTTAAAATCATGACAAAACATTTAGTTATTATATACAATTCATTACTAAGTTATATTAATTATACTCCAATATGATTTATATTTATTTGTTATTATATTATTATATTCACATTTTAATCTATATAGAGCAAGTTGCTGTATTAAAATCACATACTAATATTAGTTTTATAAATCAACCGAAATAAAGTTAAATGTGAAAATATATAATAGAAATAACATTTATCAAGTCTCTATATGACGTTACTTGTCAGTTTCGTCAGTATCAACGTAACTGAATTTTGATGTAATTAAAGTAATAAACATTTTCATAGCTTTTATTAATATTTCATTTTTATATTTAATAAAAATAATCTAACACCTTCAACTATTTAACAGTTAAAAAGGAAATAAATGTATAATATATTAATAAACTTGTAAATATTAAAATCAGCACACGGTTAGACTGACGAGAAAAAGAAAATATTATTTTTGAAGAATCCGAAGAGGCTAAGCGATAATAAAATAGTCTACTCCGCAAGATCAAAAAAGGGAAAGAAAAATTTTAAAGAAACTACGTTTCGGTCGATCAATTCTGGGCGTGAGCTCGCTGTCAGTCGCGGAACTGGCTTGCGATGTTTTAATTAATATATCGATAGTGGCTGCAACCAATTTATCGAACCGTTAAAAGGAGCCGCGCAACTCGGATGGATCGACGCGATAATAATTAGAGATACGTCGAGCATTGGTTAATAATCTATAGGTGAATTTGACTAATACACTGAACTACAACTATAATTTTGTACGTGAAATTAATATAAAAAATCTATTTTTTTTCATTTAAAAAGTGATAAAAAAAAGTATAGCAATATAAAAAAAAGAGAGAAAAATTAAAGCGACTTAATCGAAAGAAAGATTTTTCATCCATGTCAATATCTTCCACTCTTCTCACAATTATCTATATTCAATTAACCAAAGCGATGATGATCAATTTACACCACTTAATAATTAGGTCACTCATATATGTACATATACACACGCACTCATATATATACATATATATCGATTAATTTTTTGACTTTCGTTTTCAACCCGGTTTTATCAGAGTATGTACGCGGTGATAAAAAAAAAAGTCGAGGCGAGAAATCTCATGGCGCGCTCATGTATAAATAGAACGCGAACGCGGAGGGGAATTTTATCGGCGATGAGCTTTGCGCAATTATCGCGTGGGCGTCACGCGCGTCACTTGATTGATCTGAGCTTATAAAAATGCACTTGTCGAAAAGTGAATAATGCGCCGTCGCCTTTGTCTCACACTCTTGCACGGATGCGGAAATTTGCGTTCTCGCGCCCCGATAAACCGTCGATCCGAGGCCTTGAACTCGTCCCGCTATTTTTATGATTACGCGAGACGTGTACTTGATCGCTCCACGGCACATGGATTTCTATATGTAATTTTTAATTAGATAGACACATATATTTATATTCTATAGTATTATTCCGAGTATATATGATTTTGTCGATGCACTGGAGAGTCGACGTTATTGTATAAATATTACCTAATTGATTATATATAGAATAATTGAAAATAATTTCGTTTCCTCCACACGCGAAACGATATAAATTAAATAACGCTTCGCTTATATATACATGAAATGCATAACAAAATGTTATCGAAGTAAGAAAAATTTTTTGTGTAAGTAAAATTTGTTTGGCTGATCTATCGCAATCGGCATTTCATTCTCGTTCAAAGAGCCACCCACAGCACGTTTTTATCGTCTTTGATTGGCCGCAATTGATCAAGCACGTCACGGTCAATTCTTCCCATGCCTTGCGACGCCAAGTCGCTCTCTTTGTTGAAGACGCCAATGTCGAATTGCGGTCACAAAAAGAGAAATATAAATATGTGTATAATTGACTCTGTTAAATTATGAATTTATGTATACGTATATATATATACAAGTCTCGACGATTTGTTAGACTAAAACGTCTGGTGAACGTATCGATGTTGATTTTACTTAATCTTGAGGCGTCTCCTTCTGGATTTCATACTTCATTCTGAGCATAACACAGTGATTTTGCTTCTGATATATCCATTCTACGTTGTATATTAAACATGGGTAAAACATCGTAAAATGACAATGAGTTTTTATCAATGTAACTGTTGATTAAATCAATCAGCTATACATAAAAAACAAATACGTTCAACGTAAACATTAATATTTAGTTTAGAAAAATATTGCTAATATATATATATATATATATAATATAATGTAGTTAAATGCATTACACAATAATATTGTAATATAGCGATATAATAGTTTTGGTTAATTTTATTTGTGAATGTAGATAATCTAGAGCAGTATCGGAAAGAAGCTGCGCTTAACTCACGAGAATTACAAGATTGTTTCTTTAACATCGACGATACAAGGATTATCATGTGTGGGCGTAGCGAAAGTCAAAGAGATAAGTAAGATCCCACGCAAGCGAAACCGACCGAAAGATTAAGCTCAGACTTATAAATATATATACGCAATACGCGTCGATATATATTAAAACCATTTCAATCTCAAAATTTATTTCATATGCAACGCGGTTGCAACTCTGTATATACGCGTGTAAGTGATTAATTGCGTAAAATTGATTTATTTTAAAAGTATTTAGTCGTCGATAACGATTATGTAAAATGGATTATTTCGGTAGGTGTATATCTACATTTTTATTTATAACAAAAGAACGAAATAAATAAAGTAAAATAAATATGAACGAAGTAAAAAAATAAAAGAGGAACGTTAGAAAAATATTTCGTATACTTGTAAATTGACATAAATCATTTAGTAAGAAAAGTAACTTTATGATAAAAAATGTGAATAATATACTTGTATATTAAAAACCTGGCAATAATAATATAAACAATAATGTAGAAGCAAGAGTATGAGTATGAGGTGGAATCGAACCTTAATCTTCCAGAGAGGAAAAAAGTATACCTAATTGCTTGAGTAAGCCCACGAGCGACTTGTCCCTGACTCGAGCCTTTTCGAATTTGATAATAATCGTGATCAGTGCTCGGTCGCAAATAACATGGAATCTAACGATCGTAGGAGACGCGCCCGCGCGCGCGCCTCGATAATTATTGCCCTCGAGTTTTGCCCCTCACCAAAATTCCGCGTCGCTCGGATACCGCGTCACTCTTCGTATCTCCAATACATATATATATATTGGCAACGATACTTGTGTGTGTGTGTGTACGTGCGGCTGAGCCGAAAAATCATTGTGCACGTAAAGGAATATCGCTTTTGGGGTTCGTTGATGGATGGACCCTTACGATCAATGGAACTCTTCGAAAGATTTTCGCGGTGTTGCGTATTGACAATCGTTTTCTCGAACGCAGCTGAGCTAATCCAAGGGGAATATAGCTGTACGTATGTGTGTATACGATCAATTGGCGATTTTTAATATTTATATGGATGATTAAGTGGGAGGCATTTCTTTACAGCGTTGGACAATAGGTCGATATAATGGATTTTCACTAATCGCGTTTCAATATGATTTTGAGATCGCTTAACGGTTATGTAAGTCAGTTAATTCTATACCTCGTAGACCTTTCGATAACGTATGTATCATCACGCGTATAATATACAATAGTGGACGTTACGTAATCTCGTAAGAATTAAATCAATGTGGTTAATTGTTTCCCTTTATTTCATTTAAATTATTTATTTCTAACGTCGCGTTTTATGTAAATCGTCGTCACTGCACGATCGTATCGAGTAGTAATAATAATGATTTTTTTTATTAATCCTATCGCACACATTCGAATATATAAAAGAAGTTGACGGAAATTTATATAGTGGTTTATACGACCGCTTATATTTCACTCTTGAGTATCAAAGAAATAGTTAACGACACTCACTGTATTCGCGTATCAATTATTTTGTTTTTTCTTTTTCAAATTTATCCACGAGGTAAAAGGAGAAAACTGCGAGTGGTAATTAGGCAGGTTGTAAATCATAGTCCTATGTATGTATGTATGTATGTACGAAACGCGAAAGTGAAACGAGTATAAAAATTGAATAAAAAATGCGTGTACGTACCCCCGGAAAGCAAGCCTCGAGTCCGCGGTTTTAATAATAGCCTTTAATTGAATTATTGTCCTAGTTAATGTCGGTGTTAATCATGAGCACGTAGCTCGCGCGAGCTCGCGACACCCGCAGGATGAGCTATATAGCTGTATAAATATATGTATGCTCCTTTCGCAACTTGGCATTTATCTTAGGCTTAACGTTAGACTATCGCAGGTGTTGCGTTAGAGAGACCTCTTTAGAACTTTATTTCTTTTCGCTTTTTAAATATCTATAACTTATATATATATATATATCCTCGCTAGATATGCTAATTAATTAAATTGCCAAGGAGATCATACTGAAAAATACTCTTATTATATGTACTTATTGTATAGTTAAATATACATTTTTAATTACCGATTTAAAACGTGACCCAACCTTTTTTTTACAATCGATAAAAGTATATAGCCACCCTTAACACGCTTAACTATAATTACGATATAGGAAACCACCGCGTAAAATTGATCGATCGAATCTCTGCGTGAATCTAGCAAAGCAAAGTAAAAAAAAAAAAAAAAAAGAAAAACGACCTTTTTCCTCAGTTGGGTAAATGCGTCGTTAATTAATTCACGCGATCGTCGCGGGAGGCTCTTATTTTTGTCGCACGAAAAACCGAGGAAAAACGAGAATGTACCAAGAAGTTTACAGGCACGCATATAGCGCGGAAAGGCGACGCATCGAGGCTTCACGGTTCGCGTATCATCGTATATGTGCGCGTATACGCCTCGGCAAGAGTCATTAATGAAATGTCCGACTGTCGCGTCGCTGATTAATCGTCCTCTTATCGGTGCGCTGAGATCTCGGTTTAATTTAATTGCTATCATCGCGTGGACCAAGCCTCGTACCGTCTCTCTCTTTCTCTCCCTTCGTATCTCATTCTCTCTCTGTCTCCCTCACCCTCTCTCTTTGTTTATTTCTCATTTCTTTTTCTATACGGTTGGCTATTCTGTATACATTTCTCTATCGATTTATCTCTATAGTTTAATAGGTCAATATATTTGTTTTATTTCGAGGTAATAATATAGATATTGTTTTTATTTTTCCTAATAATTCGTTTATTCAGTTGAAATAAAATAAATCTTTCTTGTGTGTGTGCGTGTGTATAAATAAGTATGTAAAATTATACAGAAACCGACCAAAATTCGGTATTCGCAAGAATTTTCAAAGGTAGCTTCATCTCCCGCGTGAACCATTGGGTTAATTAAGCAGAGGTTACGCGTGAAAAATCAGCTCGGACAGTTTTGTTATCAAAATCCAAGGATCAGCTTGTGTGCACGTATAGAGAAAGGGACGATAGAGATCGGCATTTTTATCCGTAAGAACAGCTGCCGACGTTGCTCTCGCCACCGATACATCCTTGGTCACATCGTTGAAAATTCTAGGCTGCAAGTTTTTTCTTTTTCTTTTCTTCTTCGTTTCGTGCATTTCGGCTTGTCGTTCGAAATTTTTGGAATACAGTTCTTTATATAAGATGTGCAGCACTAATTTATGATATTAAAGTTTAACAATTAA
This sequence comes from Theocolax elegans, assembly GCA_026168455.1. Classification (NCBI taxonomy): domain Eukaryota; kingdom Metazoa; phylum Arthropoda; class Insecta; order Hymenoptera; family Cerocephalidae; genus Theocolax; species Theocolax elegans. The sequence continues at coordinate 13,008,967 of CM047425.1, read as the reverse complement.
TTTCTTTGTTCATCAGCTTGCTTATATTTGATTATTGTCGCAAATGAACTGTACGTTGTATAAATACTTCGAGTTTACAACAACATTTAAAATTCGTTTAAAAAATATTACAAATTTAATTGATCATCTTTACTAGCTTCCAATAAAGTAATGCACGATTATTAGAAGTTAAAATGAATAAATATAATTAAATAAAATAATTAACAAATTAAACAAAAATTAATTAACGAACTGAAATATATTCAAGCACTTAACGCGTTTTTTCCTATACAATAATGTAAAGTTAATATAAATATATCCGATTACTTGGTGAATTAAAATAAAAGTGCAAATTTATAAGAAAAGTTAAAAAAGTGAAGGATAAAGATGTAATTTTCATTCCAAGATACCGAGTATCTCGTTATGCCTGTAAATTACGGGAGTCCAGTATTTTAACTGCTATCGGTGTCATTTTGCTTGTTTCTGACGTCACAGACAAAAACCTTCGGTTCACTCTAAAGATATTTATATGAACTATATATTACACATTATACAAATAAAATTAATAAATAATTGATTTTTATTTTGGAGTTGAGGATACTTAGTAATTTAAACGAAATTCTGTTGTAATTTTACTTAATTTTATACGAGGTGTATTTATTATTTACACACTGCTGTTTTTATTGCACAATGTACATTAACAAATATATTTATAAAATAGGTATATTATATCAAAATGATGTACAAAACAAATATATGAAAACGTAATTGAAAGGATCGTCAAGTCAAAATCAATTGACACGATGACTCGTATAATAATAGAATTTTTAAATGTAAGTAAAGAAATCGGGTAATGAAATGATCGAATCCCTACATACGCGGTAACATAGAAAGATAAAATAAACGCAGACTCTTAAATCGCTTCCGTCGGCTCGATTGTTCCATGCGATTGGCTTTGGAGGCCGCGCAAATATAAACGCTATATAAGTGGGAGGCAATTGCAAAGTGCGATGCGGGGTAAAATTTGCATTGCTCATTGTACGCGAAATGTTGGCTTGGCGACTGCGGCGCGTCGAATAAATGAATGCCGATTGCTCTTCAGTCTCGGTGCGAGTTTTATCTATTTTGAGAAAGAGAGTGCATCGGACCTAGATTTTGACATTTTGCATGGTAACAGACACTTCTCTCTCTCTCTCTTTTCTTACTTTGCGTGCGTTGAATATCTTAACATTTGTCGAATTCGAAATTTTGTCGTTTTAGGTAAGAATCGGTCTGGAAATTATTTAAAGTCTCTTTGAATTAGGATTTCGCGTGGAATCGAAGATTTTTCGTTGGTAAAAGATTGTAGCTTTAGTGGAATTTTTTCTGTTTATACGATGATTGTATTAAAAAATTATATTTTTATTGTGTAATTAATTCAATAATTGCAAAAATGATCTCCTTGCACTTTAATTAAATACTTAAGAATCCTCAGTAATATTGTAAATAAGTTTAGTAAATGATATATACTTGTGAATTAAATTCAGATTTTGGAGATCAGTACGAAGCAAAGTTTCCGATTTAATTCGAAACCGAAATAAAGTAATGATTTTTTCTATAGAATATAAATGATATAAGTTTTGTTTAGACAAATAGTCGTGTGGAATATTCGAGTGGTTAAATTTTCGAATTCGAGACCATTCGAAATGTGCATAAATTTGTTATTTAAATAACATTTTTAAGTTGCACTTTAACTCACTAATACGTATCACAATGATTCATCAGCAAATTATAAAAGAAAAAATTGAATATACTGACAGTCAAATATTCTCATTAGGAACAAAAGAAATTGTACGAGACTCGAGTAAAATGCATATATAAAAATATATAGTTTTAATTTATTTTGATTACCCAAAATTTATTCCCTTTATCGAAATAATCAAGATAGAAGGGAGATTTTATTTTTAGAATTGTGTCGGCGCGTGCGGGAGAAAGAAATCAATTAGATTGTGAATTTCCTCGTTTACGGCTACTTTATAAATACTATAAAATACGAGCGGCATAAAATGCAGGATCGAGGATCCTTAAGCGAGCGACGTGAACGTTGACTTTTATCGGGTCGTCCCGATCTCCAGACGATTCGTTCGAACGATCGGCGTAACGTATTCGCGGCGAGGAATCGCGAGAAGGAAGAGAAAGAAATGGACAGGATTGAATTTGGTCAAATTTGATAATGCATGTTGCATCGTGTTTGCCGAAATTTTATATTGTACGTCAATATATATACACACGAGTGTATAATTTAATGTCCGACAACATTTTAAGATTTCATTTTAATGTTATTAAACCAAAAAATGAGCGATTAATTGGAGATAACATTTTCTAAGTGTTATTACCATATGGGTCCTTTATCGGTTGAAAATTACCATGTCTATAAAAATTAATAGTTCATATATTAAAATGTAAGCCAAACATTCAAGGTGTTTGATGCAGTAGTCGGTGAGATTTACGTGTTCTAATAATATTGAACCAGTACAGAGCAATTAAAATGTATTGACTGAGTTTAGTATATCGTCTTAAATATATCAAATAAAAATGTAACAAAATAAACCAGTATATATATAATAATAGATAAATAAATGAAAGGATAAAGTATAAAGGAGAAATGACGAATAAACGAAATAATTAAGTCAAATCGCAATCATCGACAAATTCAGTCACATGTAAGTATATAGGAACAAGCGCGAAACGAATTCACCGCAACATGGTCGAATCGTTTACAGTTCGAAGGGAAGGAGAAACGAAAAGAGCCAGACCGAGTATCAGTCTTGCATCCAGATTCGCTCGTGCGACTAGATAGCTATACGTATGTAAGCATATATACCTATATATCTGTGTGTGTGTGTGTACTTCAAGACCCCTCGGTAATATGCATTTCTCGACGGGCATGAATTATGCAGACTCAACGTGCGCGAGAGCGCGGGATCAATCTTTAAAATGCAGCCCCGATATCCTCTCGACCGTCGCGGCTCCTGTTGACCCAGAATTCTATAGCCTATATATCCTATGTATATACACATGTACACGCTGACCCCACGCGCAATACGTACTCGACTCCTAGACGCACGGGTTAACTTTCTTTTTGTCATTTCATATGTGTAACGCATTTTTATTGCCAATTTTGCCGGTTCAAACATATTTTTTAAAATATCTTAGGCTACATTTTCGAATTCGGTCATGAAATTTTTTTTTATCGTATACGTATACCATACACGAGATATTTTTGATTAAAAATAATATAGGCTTACAATTTTTTAAATTGATTTTTTTGTACATTATTACATTATACATACAATAATTTATTATTTCTTGTACAAACACAAATATATTAATATAAAATATAAAAATATATTAAACCAATTTTCGGTAAGAGATCATATGATAATTTAACGGTTATAATCTCAGTATGTATAATATTATTATACAATTGCGCAAATAATCGCATTTTACCGAGACACACAATAACTAATTCATCGACCTCTTACTTTGTACCTTGTGTATACTTTTTTAATATACATATATACAACATTGTCAACATCCATCGAGAAGTGTACATATAATACGATTCAATTCCATTAAAAGAAGAGAGAGGGAGAGAAATTCACAAGGTTCCTTAATCGCAACAACCTACCATCAAAGTTGGTACATATTCCCATATATATATATATATATACACGTATACACATACCTGTGCACAATTGAAAATATTTCGCATATATAATTCCAAGTGCATTAACAATGAATTCGCGTACTACAAACAAAGTACTGTATATAAAAACTGTAGCGTAACACCGCGGACTTGCATTGTCGTGTTAATAATAATATTTCAATTTACCTTCTTAATGAAATTCAAACGTCAGTATATGTGCAACGTATATTACGTTCGTATGGATACACATATATGTGTAAGCATGTGCACGTATATATATATATATACACGTAGGAACCTGGCGCTTGTGTCCCTTGCGGAATCGAGTATTCGATTGTCCTATAAGGGGTGGTTTGTGGACGCGTGAGAAAATCACGCGGAGGGCAGCTGCGGATTTCGCGGTATGTATATAAGAGTGGGAAGAAATTTTTGCGAGAGTGGAGGAGTCTAGGTTACTGTGTTGACAATTCAAAGTTGGTACTTGAATTATTTTTAGTTTTATTTTGTTCAATTTATAATTAGATTGAGTTGTATGCTTTTTAGACACACATTTATTTTTTCGATATTTCGTATACAGCAATTTGTATATCGGAATTCAAGACTCGTTTAGATAGATATATCTTTATCATCCACGCATAATTTTATTTTAAAGGAATATTTCTCGATATTGGTGAATAAACCATACTTTTTAATTATATAGATTGCGACGTGTCGATGACTTTTTGTCATCTAGTTCAGGCTATACCTGTATTTATAAAAACGAATACTTTGAATATACGTAAATAATTATAGGTTTTGTACTTAAGCCTAATGAATTGTAACATTTTTTACTAAAGAAAACAAGGATATTTAATAAACGATTAAATTAACTTTATTATATGCACTGAAGTTGAGCAATTACTACGATTACCTTCACCCATCATCAGCTCCATAAAACAACATTAATTAATAAATTAAATAAATAAATAAATTAGGACGTCACAAAAAAAATATTACACGAAAGTAAAGTTCTCGTCTCGTTTAGCTTTAAAAACAAATTCCATTTTACTCTATGACGTTTTATAGCATAATAATAAACATTACTTAAACCATTATATGTGTACAGCGTAATAATTATAAAAACTGTTACCTGTTCCACAGACAATCAGTGATATTTTTCTCATAGAAATACCCCAACCGATCGATTATTCTTATCAAAGTAAAAAAAGCTTGGAAAAAAAGTTAAACAATCAAGAGAGAAGGAAGAACAAAATTTAACAGTCGTCCTTGAAGAACCCCCAGAAAAAATATCAGGATTCCCGTAAGATCCACGTGTTGCCTCATCCCCTTCTTCTTTCTCTCTCTTTCGGTACGAACCCCTAAAAGTACGTACCCGCATCCACGTGTTGCCAAGTCGAGTCTCCCCGACGCGAAATTCCGGTGCACTTCCGTTAACCTGTTTGCGACCGACATATATATGTATATGTGTATATGGTGTATACATACGTGTGTGCGTGAGTGTGCAGGGGAAGCACAAGCAAGCGAGAACACAGCAGGAGCAGCATCTCGAGGGACAGGCGTGCGTGGAGCTCCCACGATTACGGTATATATGTATATATAGACTATATAGCCAGGTGCCCTCAAGTAAAAGTTCCCCTCTTGGCTTTCTCGCTCCCTACCTTTCTTTATCTCGAGGAATCCACGTAGGGTGATCGACGGCATTGTGACGCGTCATTAGCAAGGGGTGCGCGACTCTGACGATCCGACTAACGATCACCCGCTCGCTGCCTTCGGTCTCTTGCACTCCTCTCTTCTCTCTCTCCCTTATGGATGATGGGAATTTGTCGAGTTACCTTACCCGCCAAATACTCTTTCGACATTGTGCTACCTTCGGGATGAACAATGAACCAAGTGTGGAATAGCCGGAGGGAAATTTAGACTTTTTGTCTACAATTCTTAGGGATGTAAGATAAAGCCAACTTCTTTTTTTATACCTTTCTAACATAAAATTTGAACGTTTATTAGTAATTGTAAAATTAAAAATAGTACATCTATGTCTTGGTAGTTACATTTGAAAATTGTATAAAAATATAATAAATAAATATCACATAAAAGTCTTTTATAGTACACGATTCAAGAATTATGCGTGAATAAATATTAATAAAACCTATAATTTCGTTCTATTATTCCCACTTATCAACAAATAATTTTAAAAATTCTTAGTTCCGTATCATTGATCAATTTCATGAATCTCTATTATGCACCCATTATAAACCTGCGCAAAATTATTAGAATTCAAAAATTTATTTAAATATGCATTATATATTGTATATATATATTCGTACACAAAACCTGAAGAAACTCACATTTCGTCAATCAAGAAAAACCCGTCCATTCATTCTCCATTCTAAAGAATACAAAAATGAATATCGAAGTATATATATATATGTATGTATGTATATTATTATATATGTATATACGTATAGACGTAGATGTATAGTTATACGAAGTTCAAGTTGAACTTCCTCGCGTTACGAGATTTCGCGCCAGGTGACTAGCGGAGAGTCCTTAAGAAGCATCTGCATTCTTCGCTCCTTTGTTCCTTTGATACGCGAGTTCTAGGGTCGTTGACATTTTACTCTACGCGCATACATATAAAGTAGCTAAGTGTGAATACAAAATTGTCCAAAGGTAATGCGCTCGTAAAAGTTAAGCGTAGGTTCCACGAGCTACCGCAAGGGAGGACCAACTTGGATCTCACAATAGAATTGAACTTAGCTGTACAATTTTATTGCGACTTATGTCTCCGTATATATATTTTTTCGGAATAAGGGGAGAAAATTTCATCTTTTAGGTAAAATACAATCCCGTTTCTACGTGATTTACGAATTTATCGATTCGCTAGATTGGATTTACTTGTAACTATATATACGACATAGATGCAATAATTATATAGGGATGCACGAGTTTTCGAAAAATCGACTTGTCACTTTGGACCGAGATGTTCGAAAGTACGGGGTTACTTAGATTTTTACGTATACCGATTTATCTTCAATGTAAGTTAAATGAGTAGCTTTGACTTATACGCTGAGCAAATAACTCGATGTATATTATATACGAGTAGTTCAAACTGACCGAGTAGCTCGGTAAATTTTACGAGTTACGATAACTCGAATACTCGATTCGAACTCGGTCTCGAGGCGAGTCTTTCCAGCACCTGTATACATCCCTAGTAATAATGTTTGTTAAATTTTACTTATAGCACCTTTGGTTTTCGCGGGAAAACAATTAGAAATTTAATAAGTATTGTTTAAAGTAAATATAAATATTGGACAAAAAGGATTTAAAAAAAATAAGTATTTTATTTACAAAAAAATGTCTATTTTCAATGTTTCTCATTTCCTTAAAATAAAAATAGTATAAAAAAATCGAGGTACATACGTAATAGTACATGGTTATAACAAAATCGTGTAACATGAACCTATTAAATTTGTTTATTACTTTTACACAATATATCACCTATTATTAACATACCTGAATATAACCAACGAAAAACTGTATATAAAAAATTTTATTTTCATTTAAATTAAAATAATATTATTCGTTACATTTAATCATTGGAGATACTACATCGTTTAGAAATAACGAATCAAGTGTCTCATTATCGAGTAGATGTTCAATTTGCGGATCAACCAATCTATCATTTAATCTTCCTGCTAGTACTCGTATATAAGAGTACCGTGCTAAAAATATATGGAACGGCAAGAGTACTCGAATATTAGTATACTTTATATTCCTTTGAATTAAATTCAAATCCTGCGATAATAAGTATTATTCATTAGTGTATCGTTAATAGTAACCTGATTTATTTACCAATTTACCTGATACGATTTCTTAACTTCCAATTCCAAATTACGTAAAATCTGATAAGTTACTTTGGAATTACCAGAATACAATGATTCAATCAATTTATTTAAATTTTCGTTATACTGCTTATTACATGTTGCATTATTCTTTGCTGTTACGTTAGCTTTTGGGATGTATTTCTATTTAAAAATATACTCAATAATTAAGTAAAATAAAAAATAATGGATTTATGCATCTATTACCTGTGCATTATCACTCGACACATAATGCATTACTATATCTTTAATTTTAATTTTAATATTTGGCAACCCTGTTTCCACTTCAAATTTTCCTTTCAAATATATTCTGTCCATATCCTCTTTCAAATTAGCTATCACATTTTCTATTTTAAGTGGAACCTTGTGGAACAATATTATTTTTTTATTTTTAATAAGTAGTTATAACTTTTAAACTGTTAATTTAAATTAAAATCAATATTGACACCTACACCAACCACTGACATTGAAATAAAAACCACAATTAGAACAACTTTCATATTTACTTGAGTCATAAATACCTATAAAAATTAAAGTAATACTGTTTGTCGTTCATAAAATACTAAGTATTTATGTACACTTGTGAAGCGCAAAATTAACTTTAATGAGCTTTATTATCTATGTAATAAAACACATGTTTCATAAGAAATATTGGAAAAATAAAATACAACCAAAATTATGTATAAATAATAAATTTTTATTATAAAAAAGTTCTAAGTGTCTTAAACAGTAATAGTACTTTACAATTAAAATTACACCTCTATTAAATTAACTAATTTGAATTTTTCAAGCAATCGTTGATTGGTTCGAGAATTTCATTTTGACTTCTATCGAAAATTATTTTATTTTGGACACGGCTCAATAAGCTCTCGACCATCGAGCTGATACGTGGCTTAAGAGTATCGATGTAGTCAAAGTGATCTTGAGTTGCCTTAATGAAATCATTCGTAATTTTGCATTGTTCGCTGTCTTTCTTACAAAGTTCCAATTGAGCATCCAAGTCATTGGTAAGGGTGTCCTTAATCTTATCCAATTCCTAAATAGGTAATTATTAACAATTAATAGTAATCGAACAAATATAAATGGTGTAATTATTTTAATTTAAATAACGAACCTCGTTTACAAGATCGACCGAGAGTCTTGCAATTTGTAAGTTTCCTTCCAAAATTTCTTGCACGTACGTTTTCAAATCGTCAGTAAGATTATGCACTCCGTTGTTGAAAATCGTTTGACATTCTTCGACATTCTTGCCCTTTGATGCGGTGACTTCCAAAGCAGTCTTAAAATTCCATTAAATAAATTATTGTTTACGTTCGTATGGCATTATAAGCCTTCGGTTAATATCATAATTAATAAAAATTATACTCACTTGAATGTTGTTTATTTGCTCGTGATTAGCTACGATCGAAGCAACTTGTTCACTCGCCCCTTCAATTTTTTTTTCTACTTTATTAGCCTCTTCCAAAATGCTTTCGATGTTCTTTTGAAGGCTCTCGATCGATTCTAGTATAGCATCAACTGTGCTGTTCAAATCACCTTCTTGCTGTTCCTGATGTATTAACGTTTTATTAATAAAATCAAATTTCTTCGTACGTAATTTATTTGAAAAGGTACTTACGGAATCACCGTATACGGCTACGATAGCGCAGGCAATGAATAATATCACTTTCATTTTTGAAGCTGTAAAGAGCAACTGAACAGTTTGAATTAATGTTCGTAACTGATAGTTTCATTGCTATTCAAATTAATTTATAGCATCAAAGAATTTTGAATATTGATAGTTTATTTAAATGTATGAACTTTATTCAAGTGGTTAATATCCGCATCAAATTTACATAATATTCGTAATACACGGAGGTTTTTCTTAAATAGATGAATATAACGAGATCTTATAAATAGAATAAACATTATTTGGTTACACATTGTGTTATCTATCGCTATATATTTGTGTAGATTGTCAAATACGTTATCTAATTTATTTAAAATGATTAAATAGTATAATTAAGAAATAGTACGCAGCTTTGAATATTATATCTATTAAAAGAAATATAATAGTAAAAAGTGTATAATTACGGAATACTAACCTGATGTGAAACTATTCACTAGATCGCTTGTTGATGCCTTACGCAAATGGGTCTAAGCAGCTAGAATTTATTTCTTATAAAATACGAGCTCGTTCAAGCACGAGTGCATAAAAAAATAAATGGGACGATAAATTTTTATTTCGGTAACTTATGATAAACTGAGAAAAACAAATATCTATATATCTACTTTTTAGAAATTACAACTTGGTGTAAATGGGTGAAAAACTGGTCGTTACGTATGCAAGTAATCATTGTTTGCTAATATTTTATATATCATTTCGTTCGATATATACTTATAATAATTTTAAAAAATAATAGGTAGAAGAATATATTGCATTTTTTGACGTGTCTTTAGATTCTCACATAATATGACGTAATTTATTCAAAAAACGTTATAAGTAAAAACTATAACGATTCATCATTTTTTTGTAAAATTATTTAAATTGATTTTTCTAAACGTAAGATAAAAATATAGTTAATTTTTACACACACGGGAAAAATTTTATAAGAAGTATATATATATGTTTTGAGTAAATATTGTAGTGTCAATATGGTAAAAAGTCTAAAACAAAACACGTGCTAGAAGCGTTCCCGTTTAGGAAAAATTATTATCCGGTATGGTAAAAATTTTAATCTAGTTTTCAAATTTTTAAAAAAAGTTATAGACATAAATTATATAAACAAGCAAACATCAGCATTTTACCTAGAGAATTTGAGTAATTTCTATTCAAATTTTCTCTCCGTGTAGTAACAATACGTATAAAATTACGTAGACGTAAACAGTAAACTCTCATTATCATGCAACATATGACACTAAACCAATAACAATGTCATCACTTTGATTATCGCTGTACGTGTGAACAAAAAATTAGATAATCATTGCACAGGTGCTCAAATCCACAAAATAATGAAAAATCAAACAGCACGTGTGTATAATACATAAAATATAGAAAAGTTTTATGAATCGAAGGAACAATAGGAAGACTCGTATATATACCGAAGGTCTTGAATATGTCGCAACTTAGATATACCACAGATAGTTTTCTGTTGCTAATAATTTCTCGTGTGTTGGTAATCGTGGGTGTTAAAAACCTCACGTATATGAGTTTCAGACGAAAAAATTCTTTGCCCACATATTATATATATATAGGCACGTGAAAAGAAAATATTCCTAAAGTCGTATGCTTTTATGGATGTATATGTATATAGGGGATATTGCAAAACGTGGCGTCGTTGTGGCATAAACTGTTGCAAAGTTGTCTCTTCAAGACTTGGTAATATATTTGTACGACTTGTGGTTTGTCGTTATACACTTTTTTTTAAAGGGGAAGAAGTTTTTTTTAAGAGATTTTTATCAGATAATATTGCGTTATCTATTTTTGAGTAATTTTAATATTGTAGGTACTTGTCATCAGGAGAGTACTTTGTCATAATTAAAATTATTAAAAATATTATTTTTAGTAAGTTATGAATTGAGATTTTAACATTCACTGGAATTAAAACAGAAGGTTAATGACGCTTATAATCGACAAATTAAAACGAATGAGTAATTTTATATCTATCAAATTATACTAAAAATAATGTACGTTCCGTTTGAGAGGAAAGATAAAAAATCGAGCTGCCCGTAAAAATTTTGACGATCCAAAATATTGATGCAGTACGCTGTAATAACAGCAACGAACGATATATACTTCGAAACATCAGCTCGATCTCTTTTACCTCTTCTAATTCATTCGAAGCCGCCGCCAATTTTTCGGAAACGGCGTGTATGTATATATAAACCTGATTGCACGCGCGTGTATGTATACGCCGAATTTGAATATTTCACCGGTTTGGATGGTAGCTAACCCGAAATTTCGTCAACCGCAACTGGCCTTCTAGCCGCGGAATAATTTTCGACACGCGATATGTATTCCCTTCCTTAAATTTCTCATGTCCCTTTTTTTCGGAGCCGAATTTCCGCGAGATCTTCATGCACGAATCTCGGGGTAATATCAGCGCGAAATTTCGGGTGTAATGATGTAAAATCGTTGCTTCCGCTGGTTGCCCGATGTAAATACATTGCTTTCAGGTTTTGGTTTAAAAGATAAACATAAAGGATTTGAGGGAGTTTATTTTCTTGAAGGCGCAAAACTGAATCGAAACCTAGATAACTCAGTGTACATTGTGTAAGTTATTATTTAAAGAAATTATAAAATCTTTTCAAAAAATGAATATTTTGTTTTATTTTTAAAACAATCTAGGTAGGTTTTTGGTACTTATATTCATTTAACCAATTTTGATGTTCAATCTGTATCCATATGATCATTGTCTACTTGGCATATAAAACATCTAGGAATTAGTTAATCAAACAATCTCTAATGTTGATGCACTCAATTAATTAACAAATTAAACAAAATTATAGCAAAACGAATATTATTAAATTAAAAGAAAAAATATTATTTTATAATAACTATTTTATTACGTACTAGATAAATTTACATTCATTTATGTGGATTGGGATGATGTTTTCTAAATTTTATTATTATTTGAGTGCATTATTAATTTATTAAAACCAAACTCATGATCAAGAATTATGGCTACTAAAATCCGCGTAAAAGTTCAAAAGTTTGAAAAAACTTGGGTAATGATTTCCAAAAATTTTTACACTCTTGAAAAACAAGAGTCATCAAATTTTAAGGAGTTTCGTTGTTTAAGTTTTTACACAACTTCATAAAAACATAAACTATGACCAAGTATGTCCCATTTTGTAAATTATAAATTTAGTAATTTGTACTATATTAACTAAATGTAAACTCAAAATTTTCCCCTTAAATCAAGTTATTGATATATACATCGTTTTTTTTAAATTCTATACATATATCTATTTATAGTTACTCATTTTGTTTACGAAGTGATGACAAACGTTTATTAATTATTATTCTTTTATCACCTATCAGGTGTATTTTTTTAAGTAGGGTAAATGTATTCTAAGATTAGAGTCAAGTATATTTTTCATTTTATTTATTTATTCATTAACAATTAAGCTAGCGCAAATATCTAAAAAATTGAACTTTATTTGTAGCTACTTTAAAATAATATAAACGGAAAACAATATAACAAGTGTTTATTTATATACATAACATTACTATTTCTAACAGCTAAAAACAATTATTTATATAGTTATACATGGTCTTTACACTAAAGAAACCAAAAAATAATATAAAATTCATTAGATAACCAACTTCAAAATTGATTCCCACCATTAAAATTTCATATCAAGTGCAGATATGCACTTTCCTCTAAAAGTTCTCCTTAATTGCGCAAAACGTGTCCCTCTTCGGATAAAAAAGACACGTGAAATCCTTTAGATTTTTTCCCATCTCGACGCGTATGTGTATATATATGTATGTATGCTATACCAAGGATGTCGCCCACACGAGCCGATTTAATCCGGGCGCGAAAAATTCGGGGCGACGCGACACCCGCGACAGGTCGATCCAGTTCCTTTAAACGCACTAAATATCTTGGGAGGTCTTCGGTCACGAATATCCATGGGTATTCGATAGTAAGACGATTATGCGTGCCTCTTAAATTCGAAATACACGATGCGTTCACGTCCACCCGGAGAATATTTGTAACGCGTAAAATATTTTGTTTACAGTAATTCAAGAATAATTGGAAATCGTGGAATGTAGGAAATTACATTATTAGCGATAAATTTAATTGATATACTTAAATAATTCAACTTTCTATAAATAAAAGTTTAATCAAAGTACTGAATTCGAAATTATATATACTGCAAGTAAAGACATAATATTTTAATAATTGTTTTATCGTTACGTATTGCAATTAAACTATTTTGCGGATTACAATAAGAAATAAATTGTTAATATATTAATATAAATAAATATACGGTAAAACAGTTGGGTAGCATTTGATAAAACGTTTTGATATATTACCACACGAATGAAAAATCCAAGTGTTTGATATTTTCCCTATAATTTATACGCGCCACCTAAGTTTAACGGGCATCAAAACGGAGAGGATGTAGAACGAGGGAGTAATTGGGTAGTAGAAGAAAACAGACAAAGAGGAAATACAAAGCGTTCGCGCGGGCGTTTATGACGCTGACGACTCACGAAGCTTATATGCAATCTTGTACGTGTATATATGTATATACGTTTTTGTCGCCTAAGAGACATTCATAATGTTTTCGGGTGAACTGGATGCGTCATTTATATGCATGTAACTCGGTAGGTTTGATGTATGTTTCTTTGATTGCTGTCTGACTGTTCAATCTTCTCTTTTTTTTCGTTCTTGCAAAATTTATAGTTAATGTCGTTAGATTTATGTTACACTGCTTTAGATGAGATTGTTAGAATAGATTTTGATATTGTACGGTATACGCTTATCGTTCGAATAGAATTAAATATTAAAATTCATTTATTGTAATTTATGTATATGTACGCGTATCTTTTGTCATTTATTAATACTTTAAATCAAATATTTAATCATATACATGTTATTTATATCGAATTCTTGAATATTTAATGGTATATATTTTTAATGCTCATTATTATTACATACTAAAATTTTGAAATTTTTTCTTTCAAATGAAATATATGTATTAATAAGATTGGGGAGTTTCTGCAGATGCTTACTGAAACAATGGTTAAATCGTAAACAATGCATAACAAAAAGGGAATGTTTAATTCATAGAGCGGCTATAGTAGATCTCGTCCGAAAAATAGTAAATTTGAAAATAAAGTGAGTTATAGTATAAGTGAAAGAGGAGAACTGGAGACTCGGTGAAAAAAAAGGAAATATCTCCATAAGAATAAGAATCCGAAAGACGAAAAAGATACTTGACGAGCAATTTCGGAACGTCGCGGTATTACCAAGTCCCCCTAATCCTCGCATGGACAAAGCGCGTCTCGCGAGAATGAGAGAGAGAAAAAGAAAAGAGAGAAAGAGACTCGCTCGTTAATGCACATCCACGTGGAACATAATGCCCCCATCGCGTTTGCTAATAGTTGTTTCGTGACGCGACGACAAGCCGCCGCAAGCTCGTAAAGCCCTGGCAGGGACGCCCACGTGAAAAAGAGAAGAGTTACACGTGATTCACTCGGCGACGGAGATCTTCACCCACACTAAATTACCGAGGACGATATGCCTTCTACTTCCAAGAATAACGTACCGACCATTTGTCGACGATCAAATTTATGCTTTATTGGCTTTCCTAACATTTGCCAATTCTCTCTTTCAGCCATTTTCTTTTTGGCTTTTCGTATCTCTTATAAACGATATTTTTATACCCGTATACCCGATCGATGCGCGAAATTTTTTCGTATTTGAATAGAAGATTAATTAATAGATTTTTAATAGAGTGATTAATCAAGTTTGGATATTTAGCTACCATTTTTTTATTTTATCTATCACTTATTTAGGAAAAAAAATGTTTTCCACATACTTATTTATATACCGCGATATACACAATAAAAATCCCCTTCAATTGAACTATACAATAATGTACATTTGAGTTAATACACATTGCACAAACAATATTCGTGTCCTACGCGATACATATATGACTCTCCCGCGACATCCGGTCTTGCATACTATACACACTTTGGTTCCCAGCTCCCTTTTTTTTTTTTATTTTTTTATTTCTTCGAAAGAGTTAAAAAGGCGACTCGATTTTACGTGACTCGTCGTGGCGGAGGCTCGAATGAAAGGCAAAATCAAAAAGCCTGACTGAGCGAGAGTGAAAGTTAAGTGCAAGGACACATACGCATGTATAGAAATCAAATAAAAAATGGGCCGACGTATGGAGAAACAAAGAAAGTAAAATAAAAATCAAGAAAACGAAATTCTTTTTAATATACACATAATAATACCGACAAAAGGGAACGAGAATTGTGAGGCTGCTGGAAGTTTACTATATCATTTATAAAAGGACGATCAATTAATTTTCTACATACATTCTCGTTCAGAATTTATTGAACAAATTTATTGAAATTGAAAATATGTCGGGTATTTCTACAAAAATCACAATAACGACAAAAATGGTCAAACCTAAGTAAATAGATCGATTTTATAGTCCTATGCGCTATGTAGTCTAAGAAATTTAGTGCAGAATGTTGTCCGTAGAAGTAAAAGAATTGTGCTCAATGGTTAAAATCGAGTAGAAAATGCTTAAGTGTGAGGAAAGAGCCCAACTCTGGGGGTCTTAAGTCCCATGGAACAATAGTTTACTTATATCGGGGGGTTTGACTCCCCATCGGTTTGTTTATAAATACGCGAGCTTTACGTACACATCCCAAGAGGGTGGGAGACTCGAGGTACATATATCGAGCAAAGAGAATGGGACACCTGGTCCATCTCTCTCTCTCACTCTCTCTTTCTCTCCCCTTTCTTCAAGAGCTTACCTTTGGAGTAATTGACGTCATGAGCCCCGTTACCGTGGACCAAGTAATCTTACGTCATTCGCGTTATCCCGTGCGTGTAATTCGATAGCATATGCACATTCACCTCAATTTCTTGGGATAATATCATTTTTCTCTTTTAATCGATGAACTGTAGTGACATAATTATCTTAAGGCACAACAGGATGTGTTGTCTTATCTAAAAAAAAAAATATATGCAGTTGACAGTTTTCTTGTTTCTCTTAGCACGCATATTTGACGATACGTATACATATATTGTTTATACGTATATTAAAAAGGGAGGTTGCCGTATATTCGACGTGAAATTTCTAACGGACGTCCGATAATTAATAACGTTAAACCGTAACCTCGGTAAGTCAAGCGAAACTTTTCTTAACGCATTAACGAAATCCCTCGTACATTAAGTTTTCGCATGTCGCTTGGCCAAGCGAATGAATATCTTTTCTAACGGTCTGCAGTGTATATGTATATATATAAAGCGAAAAGAAAACGTCCGTATGTGAGCTGACAGTTGCAGGAAAGGTATAGCATCGGTCTTCCGAAGACGAGACCCGAGAAATGTACGCCAAGGGGTGGTTCAGTTTTCGCTACCCTCGGGCTAAGTACGAGCTGTGCTTCTACGGGACACAAGGGGGAGGTGGGTCAACGAATACCAACGAGGAAACTTCAATGTGTGTGTGAGTGTACGATATCAAATCATCGAAAAGGGTCGTTTAGGCGTGCGCCCATACAAGGAAGTCGTTGAGGTTTATGTCGTTACATTTCGTTGAATACACTTCTTTCGATTGAAAATATTTTTTTAATTCGAGTGTGGCTTTTTTTTTGTAAATGAAAAGGGGTGAGAGATACGGTATGTATAGCTTGTGAGACTTTCAATGATTTGAGGGTGAATCTTAATACACGTGAAAATCTTCGCATTGTACTCTCTGCTACAGCTGTTTTTTTGGTGAAATATCTTGGGCTCGCGCAATATTTTGTAGAAAGTGTTTAAGCATACTTATGCGGTTTTAATTGATCGAATTTAAATATAAGTTTCGTGTATAATAAACCTAAATATATGAAGAGAAGATATATATATAGATGATGGACAATACAGCTTTGTAACGCAATGTATAATATTTTCTTATACGATGAATACTCGAATTTGACTGTTGAATAAATCTTTACCAAAATTGAGAATACGGCATTTTCCATGTGACACGTACCAAGAATCGCATACAACGTATAAAAATCTCCGGCAACGGTCTCTGAAAGCACAACATACATTTATGGGACGAAGAGTGAAACGCATTAACCAAGATTACATTCCCAACCTCGAAAACATTTATTACCGCGCAAGTATAGAGATGCAAACAATAACCGGACCCTCTCGAAAAAGTTGGCAAAATGACCCGAGAGTGGTGCACCCTCAGTAAGAATCCTACCACCCCTAAAGGAAGTAAAACTGTGGGAACGCGCAACAGCTGAGTGGCTAAAACAGTAGGGGGAGGTAAAGGCGCAAAAGCTCCGTTTTGCTCATTCTCTTTCTCTTTATTTATCCCTCTAGTCTCCCTCTCTCTCTTTCTCTCCCCCTTCAGGTTCCCGTTGCTTTTTTAAATACCGAAAGATCCCGGTTCTACAGGTGGAGGACGTAGCGTTATTTAAATTAAAACGTCGGTATACAGTTTTTTCGTCGCCTTTCCCGGGGGATGCCCATTGAAATTCAAATGTCCTACGCGTCGATTCGCATTTAAATAATACTTCGTTGGGATGAAGTAGAGACCGCGCTCGCACTCGCTCGTTCGCTTTTATTTAAATTGAACGCTACGCGAGATCAACCGCGAGAGATAAGATTTTAGTTTTTCTTTTCGTCTATTAAGTGAAGAGATACTACGATGTGAATGGGTAAAGATTTACTTTATTTTTCGTTCGATCGGACTGATTTTGATGGCTTTATTGTTTAATTTCATATTACCGGGATTTTTCATTAACTTTTTTATAACTACAGCTGAAAACCATTTTTGATTTAAATGGCTACATTCAAATTTTGAAAGAATGTTAAAAAATTGCATCACAAATTTATATTTTAAATTTATTTAATAAAGTAATATACAATTTTTAATTAAGTATATAAAATATTAACAATATTATAATAAAAATCATGAATTGAAAAAAAAAATCTTACCATATACTAAACAAAATGTTAAAATACCTATATTAAAGAATACATGATTCATTAAAAATAATATACATCCTCTTTGGGCATGATTTCAATAACAACTCCGATAGTAATAAATCAATCAGAAAGGATTAAAATTTTTAATCGCATAGGACTCAATTATTGACGTATTCCTTTTCCGGTATGACTATCGAAGAAGTTTAATAAAACGATAATCTTTACAGTAGTAGTCGAGTCGTAAATCCTATGAATATCTAATGCATATTTTTACTCACCCTTACATATGCGCTATATGTCCTTCCACTTTTATTATATCTATGAATATTCAAGAATTTTATCACATGTTATCGATAAAAAATAAATTATAAAAAAATATGTATATACTTGATTTATTATTATACAATGCATATGGGAGATTCCATGTGAAGTGATCCATTAAAAAATAGAATTTTGTTTTAATGTATGGAATCAGTAAAAAAACTACTTGAATAGAGTGTAGCTAAATTTTTAGACCTAAATTTCAATTAGTACCAGAGCTGTAGCCAATCAAAAAATCGAATTTTTTAAAAAAATGACTTTATGGCCATTTTTATCACTTAATAACTCAAATCTAACAATTTTTTCTTATATACATTAAATTTGAAAAAGTTTATAAATTTCAAGAAGAATCTGTTGAAATATTTTATTTACATTAGTTTAACACATTGAATATAGTTATAATTAATAAAAACCTTTATAGTAAAAAAAAAGGGTTGTACGATCAAAAATATTTTATCCATCCAAGAATCTAATTCATCGATGATTAATTACCTTCAAAATGGTGCAAAGTTTGAGTGCGGCAGAGCATTTCAGACAAAGTTATGGTGATTTTAGGCAAATTTCTTAAAAAAACGAGAGCGAATGCATTTTATGAAAAAAACAGAGTAACCGTATACTTGCATTCAAACAACATGGCACTATATTCTTCAATAATACTAAAATATACTATTTAATGTTAGTTACTGATACTTTTCAATCTCTAAGCTGCTTACAAACACAAAGCAGTAGGTGTAAGCAGTTATACCTGTTATATAGATTGAATAATACCTGAAACTTATTAAAATTCCAATAAATCCAATTACATAACAGGTATAACTGCTTACACCTACTGCTTTGTGTTTGTAGGCAGCTTAGAGATTGAAAAGTATCAGTAACTAACATTAAATATTATATTTTAGTATTATTGAAGAATATTAGTGCCATGTTGTTTGAATGCAAGTATACGGTTACTCTGTTTTTTTCATAAAATGCATTCGCTCTCTTTTTTTAAGAAATTTGCCTAAAATCACCATAACTTTGTCTGAAATGCTCTGCCGCACTCAAACTTTGCACCATTTTGAAGGTAATTAATCATCGATGAATTAGATTCTTGGATGGATAAAATATTTTGATCGTACAACCCTTTTTTTTACTATAAAGGTTTTTATTAATTATAACTATATTCAATGTGTTAAACTAGTGTAAATAAAAAATTGCATCACAAATTTATATTTTAAATTTATTTAATAAAGTAATATCCAATTTTTAATTAAGTATATAAAATATTAACAATATTATAATAAAATTCATGAATTGAAAAAAAAATCTTACCATATACTAAATAAAATGTTAAAATACCTATATTAAAGAATACATGATTCATTAAAAATAATATACATCCTCTTTGGGCATGATTTCAATAACAACTCCGATAGTAATAAATCAATCAGAAAGGATTAAAATTTTTAATCGCATAGGACTCAATTATTGACGTATTCCTTTTCCGGTATGACTATCGAAGAAGTTTAATAAAACGATAATCTTTACAGTAGTAGTCGAGTCGTAAATCCTATGAATATCTAATGCATATTTTTACTCACCCTTACATATGCGCTATATGTCCTTCCACTTTTATTATATCTATGAATATTCAAGAATTTTATCACATGTTATCGATAAAAAATAAATTATAAAAAAATATGTATATACTTGATTTATTATTATACAATGCATATGGGAGATTCCATGTGAAGTGATCCATTTAAAAATAGAATTTTGTTTTAATGTATGGAATCAGTAAAAAACTACTTGAATAGAGTGTAGCTAAATTTTTAGACCTAAATTTCAATTAGTACCAGAGCTGTAGCCAATCAAAAAATCGAATTTTTTTAAAAAATGACTTTATGGCCATTTTTATCACTTAATAACTCAAAATCTAACAATTTTTTCTTATATACATTAAATTTGAAAAAGTTTATAAATTTCAAGAAGAATCTGTTGAAATATTTTATTTACATTAGTTTACACATTGAATATAGTTATAATTAATAAAAACCTTTTATAGTAAAAAAAAGGGTTGTACGATCAAAAATATTTTATCCATCAAGAATCTAATTCATCGATGATTAATTCCTTCAAAATGGTTGCAAAGTTTGAGTGCGGCAGAGCATTCAGACAAAGTTATGGTGATTTTAGGCAAATTCTTAAAAAAGAGAGCGAATGCATTTTATGAAAAAAACAGAGTAACCGTATACTTGCATTCAACAACATGGCCACTAATATTCTTCAATAATACTAAATATACTATTTAATGTTAGTTACTGATACTTTTCAATCTCTAAGCTGCTTACAAACACAAAGCAGTAGGTGTAAGCAGTTATACCTGTTTATAATTGAATAAATACCTGAAACTTATTAAATTCCAATAAATCAATTACATAACAGGTATAACTGCTTACACCTACTGCTTTGTGTTTGTAGGCAGCTTAGAGATTGAAAAGTATCAGTAACTAACATTAAATAGTATATTTTAGTATTATTGAAGAATATTAGTGCCATGTTGTTTGAATGCAAGTATACGGTTACTCTGTTTTTTTCATAAAATGCATTCGCTCTCTTTTTTTAAGAAATTTGCCTAAAATCACCATAACTTTGTCTGAAATGCTCTGCCGCACTCAAACTTTGCACCATTTTGAAGGTAATTAATCATCGATGAATTAGATTCTTGGATGGATAAAATATTTTGATCGTACAACCCTTTTTTTTACTATAAAGGTTTTTATTAATTATAACTATATTCAATGTGTTAAACTAGTGTAAATAAAATATTTCAACAGATTCTTCTTGAAATTTATAAACTTTTTCAAATTTAATGTATATAAGAAAAAATTGTTAGATTTTGAGTTATTAAGTGATAAAAATGGCCATAAAGTCATTTTTAAAAAAAAAATCGATTTTTTGATTGGCTACAGCTCTGGTACTAATTGAAATTTAGGTCTAAAAATTTATATATATATATACATAGATATGTTTAAAATAAAAAAATATATTTACAAATAGTAAAAATTTTATATGTAATATAACAGGGACAATCAATCTTTACTTGAATGCGATATGTCTGAAGGTAAGATCGATATTAAAATTGAATCGAAGAAATAATAAGGTATGGCAATTTTTCGTCTAAAATAAAAAGGAAAACTCTGGAAAAATGAGAAGAAGCAAAAGATGCTTGACAGTGTATGAAAAAATGTGAAAACATATGACGCGTATCAAAGGATATAGTATGAAATGTGTATAGTTCATATGTCCTCCTAACGAGCAAAACAACGAAATATATCGCTGATTTATGAGCCTCTCGGTGTTCCGCGGTTGCTGCACGCGTTGATGCTTGACGCGTGATGAGCGAACGGTACCTTTTGATCTGGTCTTTTCTGCACCGGCTATACGTTGAATCAGCAAAAACTTCACTGTCACTCAAAACCACTATCAAAATCTAAAATAATCGTTTTTCTTATAACTATCCACTTTACTTTATATATACCTGTGCTTGTATATGAACGCTCATTCCGAGTTAGATATATACACTAAAAAATCTTTGACTTTAGTGAATTTTACGGATCATTACACCTGTAACGATAGTAAAATCCTGAAATGAGACTTCCTTTGACTAATTAATAGTAATATGAACATTTTTACATTTTAATTCAATTGCTTGTCTGTAGAAGTATGGATTCATTTAAATACAAGGGTAAAAAATTTTGCTGAATTGCTGATACATCAACGTTTAATTTAAAGTACGTCAATTTTCGTAAATTAAAATAATCAAATTGCTTTATATACTTTCAGAACAGATTTATTAGTCTTGATTTCTAATTAGCGTGGCAAATATTTAAGCGACTTTACGTTAATTCTGGTGATCATATCCTGGTAAATCGTATAACTGCAGAACTTGTAATCAACACACATATAACAATTTTTACCGACGCGCAATAAATAAACTTTTCGTATATCTACCCACACGTTCAATAAATTAATGAATATATGTAAATTCGATGGGTTATTTGCAGAAAATAATAAACGAATAATTGAATATTTGCATACTACTCGGGGGAAAATTTAAAGATACTTTAGGAAAATGTTTAATCATCACACGCACGCTCGCGCGCACGCGTGATAATATAATAAATAGTCAACGTTCAACTTATTAAACTATCCGGTATGTACAAGATTAATAATTCACAACACTTTCTACAACACCTGGCGGAAAAGCTAACCACGCACAAACACAAAGCAGTAGGTGTAAGCAGTTATACCTGTTATATATTGAATAAATACCTGAAACTTATTAAAATTCCAATAAATCCAATTACATAACAGGTATAACTGCTTACACCTACTGCTTTGTGTTTGTAGGCAGCTTAGAGATTGAAAAGTATCAGTAACTAACATTAAATAGTATATTTTAGTTATTGAAGAATATTAGTGCCATGTTGTTTGAATGCAAGTATACGGTTACTCTGTTTTTTTCATAAAATGCATTCGCTCTCTTTTTTTAAGAAATTTGCCTAAAATCACCATAACTTTGTCTGAAATGCTCTGCCGCACTCAAACTTTGCACCATTTTGAAGGTAATTAATCATCGATGAATTAGATTCTTGGATGGATAAAATATTTTGATCGTACAACCCTTTTTTTTACTATAAAGGTTTTTATTAATTATAACTATATTCAATGTGTTAAACTAGTGTAAATAAAATATTTCAACAGATTCTTCTTGAAATTTATAAACTTTTTCAAATTTAATGTATATAAGAAAAAATTGTTAGATTTTGAGTTATTAAGTGATAAAAATGGCCATAAAGTCATTTTTAAAAAAAAAATCGATTTTTTGATTGGCTACAGCTCTGGTACTAATTGAAATTTAGGTCTAAAAATTTAGCTACACTCTATTCAAGTAGTTTTTTACTGATTCCATACATTAAAACAAAATTCTATTTTTTAAATGGATCACTTCACATGGAATCTCCCATATATATACATATATATGTTTAAATAAAAAAATATATTTACAAATAGTAAAAATTTTATATGTAATATAAAAGGGACAATCAATCTTTACTTGAATGCTATATGTCTGAAGGTAAGATCGATAATTAAAATTGAATCGAAAGAAATAATAAGGTATGGCAATTTTTCGTCTAAAATAAAAAGGAAAACTCTGGAAAATGAGAAGAAGCAAAAGATGCTTGACAATGTATGAAAAAATGTGAAACATATGACGCGTATCAAAGGATATAGTATGAAATGTGTATAGTTCATATGTCTCCTAACGAGCAAAACAACGAAATATATCGCTGATTTATGAGCCTCTCGGTGTTCCGCGGTTGCTGCCACGCGTTGATGCTTGACGCGTGATGAGCGACGGTACCTTTTGATCTGGTCTTTTCTGCACCGGCTATACGTTGAATCAGCAAAAACTTCACTGTCACTCAAAACCACTATCAAAATCTAAAAATAATCGTTTTTCTTATAACTATCCACTTTACTTTATATATACCTGTGCTTGTATATGAACGCTCATTCCGAGTTAGATATATACACTAAAAAATCTTTGACTTTAGTGAATTTTACGGATCATTACACCTGTATACGATAGTAAATCCTGAAATGAGACTTCCTTTGACTAATTAATAGTAATAATGAACTTTTTTCATTTTTACATTTTAATTTCAATTGCTCGTCTGTAGAAGTATGGATTCATTTTAAATACAAGGGTAAAAATTTTGCTGAATTGCTGATACATCAACGTTTAATTTAAAGTACGTCAATTTTCGTAAATTAAAATAATCAAATTGCTTTATATACTTTCAGAACAGATTTATTAGTCTTGATTTCTAATTAGCGAGGCAAATATTTAAGCGACTTTACGTTAATTCTGGTGATCATATCCTGGTAAATCGTATATAACTGCAGAACTTGTAATCAACACACATATAACAATTTTTACCGACGCGCAATAAATAAACTTTTCGTATATCTACCCACACGTTCAATAAATTAATGAATATGTAAATTCGATGGGTTATTTGCAGAAAATAATAAACGAATAATTGAATATTTGCATACTACTCGGGGGAAAATTTAAAGATACTTTAGGAAAATGTTTAATCATCACACGCACGCTCGCGCGCACGCGTGATAATATAATAAATAGTCAACGTTCAACTTATTAAACTATCCGGTATGTACAAGATTAATAATTCACAACACTTTCTACAACACCTGGCGGAAAAGCTAACCACGCACACACACACACATACACGCGCGAATCTAAAAATTTTAAGGAAAACAAAAATGACTAACAGCTCATTTTCGAAAGTGTACAAGTATATGAATGAAAGACATAATACGAATAACTATACAGATATACAGTTAACGCGGTACATTTTAACAGTCCGTATAGATCAATGACACGAATTTCATGAATGACCACGCGTACAAACACCATCGAAGAAAAAAAAAAAATAAGAGAGACTTGAAAACTATACACAGGAGAGGTAGAGTAATTAGAACCTCGTCGCTAATGAGATGCTGAAATATTCCGTTTATGTATGTATATACGCCGACGCGTTTGCTTAGCAATATTACCGAGGCATTCATACACCTAAGGAATTTCTTATTTAAACATTCGTGAAGGGGTGAATTGACAAATTGGCAAACAGATGCGCGGATTCGCAATTTCGAGACACGCGCATACATGTACACACTCACGTACACACATAACCCGTAATTCATTCGTATTATGTAATTTGCGAATTCATAAGATACAACGAACGATGCGTACGTTAAAACGTTTGTACTTATGAATTCTCCTGCGTACGTGTGTGTGCACGTAGGTATGTATGTATGTGTGTGCGTGTGTGTGTGCATGCATTTATAATATTTTTTTTATTAGCCTGCGCGTGATTAGATTTTGTGATTTATGAATCTATAAACGACTTTGAGGGATGGTAAATTGTTGCGTTTTTTGTCGTGTCATCATTATTGAAATAATGAGAGTGTTATAGTGCATTATTCTAATTTAAGAAAATAACGAATATTTTTGAGTTTTTCTTTTGACTTTGGAATTACTTTAACGATCTTTTATTGCACAGGTGTTAAATAGATTTCTGAGAATGTTGTAATGATTTATTTTATTGACGACGAATTGTGAAAAATTAACATTGGTGAACTCAGCGTATTTCATTTATATTAGGCTTACTGCATAATTTTACTTATTATTTATTTGATGCTGTAATGGCTATGTTATTAATGATACTTTAACGTAATTAATTTAATTAAATAATTCTTACATTGTATAATTTCAAATCTAACAATGCAATGTGATCTTTATAGAAATATTGTTAATTAAACCTTAATTAAAAAATTTGTCCTAATGGTTTAATTATGAGTTCCGTTATTTGAACGTGTTGAGGTGCCGAAATTACGTGAACAATTGAGTCAGCAACGTCTTCTGGGTTTAACGCTGGCTTTTCTTTTATTACATTTGGATCTGCTTCAGCGATATCGAATATTTCGGTTTTTACGATCCCTGGGCTGACACTCTAAAATTCATAAATTAATGTAGCATTTGTCTAATTGACGGGGTGCCAAATCCAGGTTTTATCCTCCTTACATTATCGACCTCGAAAATTACACAAAATTAATTATAATTAAATAAGAAAAGTTAATTTACGTAAATCTAAGAGAACAATCTCCTTCCTTTATTAATAATCTATCTGTCTTTAAAATTTGAAGTAAAAATATTGTACTAGTTTTCGAGAAAACCCTTACCAAAAATCTTGATATGTCTTTTAATTAGTCGAGCGTATAACTTCAAATCGCACGAAATTATCGTAAATTTTGGTAAAGGACTACTCGAAAATCAATCGATCTTTTTGCTTCAAATTTTGAACTAATATAGATTATTAATAAAGAAAAGGGACTGTTTTCTTCAATTTGCGTAAACTATCGTTCTTTTTTTAATTATAACTCACTTTCTATGACTTTTGAGGCTGGTAAGGTAGAAACGATATCACTTGACTTTAGGTACCCCCTTAAAACAGTACTAAACATATATGTTTATAAATATGTCTTTTAAAAAATATTATATTATAATTTAAATCATATGACACTTTTACTTGCCAAACACTAAAAAAATTAATTGAAGTAATTTAAAAAAATATAAATTTACTTACAGATACTCTGATTTTGGTTCCTTGTAATTCAATAATGAGGGATTGGCATAGTGCTGTTACGGCGTGTTTCGTAGCTGGATAAACGTTGGTCAATATACCGTAAAAAGGTACCTTGTGACCCGAAGTGCTTAAATGTGATAAATGAGAAAAATGAGGTGACACAATTTAATAAAATTTATCATTGACTCCTTAGTTATTTATACCTATTGATATTGACTATGTGAGCTTCGTGATCATGTTTTTTCATTAATTTCAAAGCGTGTCTCGTACAGTGCAAAAGACCCATCACATTGACGTTCAGGACCTGTTGTATTTCCTCGGTTTTTATTTCTATAATTATATATTTTCTTATTAACTATAAATATAATTTTATCAACTATAGTTTCGAAATTATACTAAAAATAAGTAAATGTACCTAGTAAAGAACGCGCTTTCATAACTCCGGCGTTGTTTACAAGAATATGAACTGTTTTAAGATTCTTCTCAATCCATTCAAAGATTCTAACTACAGCTTGCTCATTAGTGATATCGCATTCTTTTGCATAAAATTTACCTGGTCCAACATCTTTAATGTCATTCTATCGAAATTGTTTGTTAATTTTAATAAAATATTTGTTTATTTTCAATACATATTATTCCAGCATTTCACCTCACATCGTCTTAAAGATAATGTAAAATTCAATGTCATATTTTTGCTCGTCAAATTAATTTACTGATCTCTACGAGCTAAATCATTCGCCAAAACTCGCAATTGGCTCATAGAAATCAATATAAATTCGTTTTTATCTATAATATATTTAATTTACTCAATAGTTTATGAGAAGAAACACATAATATTATCATACCTGCATTTTTTCGACTCTTCGCGCCAAACCAACAACAATCATTCCGTTACGAACTAAAGCCTTAGCTGTTGCCAGGCCTATTCCAGCGGATGCTCCAGTAACTACAGCTACTTTTCCTGACCATCGATCCATTTTTTGCGCAATTTAAATAATCGCATTACACGATGTTGAAACTTTCTATCTATTTCCTTAGAATATGGTAAAATTAACTCAGTGTTTTAAAATACTGTATCAACAATATATTGAAAAACTACATTCTGCGAGTGAGTGTGGAACTGCAACTAAGTCTCGTTCGTAGCTAAACCGTCTTTTGACATTGACACTGATTATGTTGTATAACAGGTAATATGTAGTACTCGCTTATTATTGTATAATGTGCAACTGGTAGTTTTCTGATCTCGAGAATGAGTTTCGAGTCACGTTTTTGTTAAATTACGTAAGACTGGATATGTGTGTGTGTATATATAGTAGGAAATATCTGTATTTCTTGTAAAAAAAAAACATACCTCTTACGTCAAAGTATAATAACGAATTCGAAAGAAGTTTGTATGTGGCGACGCGATGAAAAAGTGTGAAACCGAACTATCATCGGAATAATTTTCTCCCGATTCGCGTAGTTACCTACCAACAAGAATATCAACAGGTGTTAGTTTATGAGGGTAGTGTCGACTACATCGATCCCGATGCAATTTAGATAAACTCAAAGCGATTCGATAATCTCAATATATCTCTTTATCTCCATTTGGTGTACATAGTAAATACAGTGGATGCACACTACGTCACCCTTACACCGCGCGTGTGTGTATATATATATATATGTGTATATATGCAACCCGTTAAAATATATATCTATACACGAAAACTTAATGAAACTGAATGTATGTTGGAAGCTCTCGGGGTGTACCATCGTGTAGACATTAATGACCGTAGTATATATAAGCGACTTTTTGTTAAGGACAGGATTTGCTACTTCTGAACGAGAAGGAAGCTCGTCGATTTCCGATGCGATTTTCTCGTCTAATGACAGGCGAATCGCTTTATAATTGAGAAACGGACCTCTATATGGGGAGATCAACGCAAGAAGTTGAATTATTATGTGATGTCGATGCTAGACAGTTACCGGGAAAGATGGTTACTTTTCTTTCTTTTTTTTTATCTCGGGTGCAGTGCAGGTCGACGCGAATTTTTGATCCGATATGTACGTTCTTGCGGTAGACTTTATGGTCAATTTAGAGTTGTAAGCTTTTTTTATTTTCATACATTTTTTTTACATATATACATACATACATACATACATACATACATTCATACATACATACATATATAAATACGATCAACTAAATCTTAAAATAATAATCCTGATTGTTAAAGGCAAAAAGGAAGTAAACCAGTAGGAAACTCCCTTAACAAATATTCCACTTTTAAATTTGAAATTAACTCACTCCGTGTATAGATTCGTATCTATCCTACAATATAAATTTCATTTTTAATATTAATCGTCGTGTTACTTTTTAAACAAATGTCGAAAAAAGGAAAACCTTGGTTAACTTTATTAACTTGTTAAAGGGTACTTCAATTTTCTCAAGTTTTATTTTCGAAACAAAAGTTGCATGCGAAACGCCTCGAATTGTATATATATCTGTATAATTACAATTTAGATAATTATATGTAGAACATTAAATTTACTGATGTTAAAACGAGTTTGCACCTATATACGTTACTCGGAAAAAAAATGAATAAAATTTTCGACAAACGACTGACGAGCTAAAAGTTAATTGGATACCGTGAAATATTTTCCGCTACATTTCAGAGCAAAATAAGGGATACGTATATATGTATATATACATGTATAAATATATACATCGCGTGTAACTTGTTTTCACAGAATCCATTTGAATGAAGATATTCTTTGATTTTTTTCTTTCTCTACTCGAGTAATTGAAATAGTAAAAAATATATACGAATGCGGATATTGATTAATTATCTTAATATTGGTAACAAGGTAGCTTATGCTCTTAATTTATCAAATTAAATTGTTTCTTATTTAATTAACCTTTTCTTTTTATTCTGCATTATATATATATATTTGATAATTTATTTATCAATATTTCATGTTGCATCGGTGAACTTGAATGTTCCCACAGTTTATTTTTTCTTTATATTTATTTAAGAATCATGTTGTACTATCAGTTCGTACTATATTCTCAATATTTTACGATAATAATTTATTTTTAAAGAAGAATAAGTAAACATATTTATTTTAATTATATTTACTATTATTAAAGTTAATTTAATTATAAATTGAAATAAAAAATATTATAAAAGATCTATTATGTTTCTTAAGAATTGACGCTATAAATAAATGCTGTTGTGGAAGTAATTGAGTGTTTCAAGACTATCGGAAACAAGGGTTACGCCAACGCAAAATAGTCAGATCTTACAAAACGAAAAATAACATTTTACATTGTCTTCGATACTTAAATGAATTTCCACATCATTTTTTAAAATCTTTTCTTTTTAAATCGATACAGTACTTTAAGTAATACTTTATGTCGCTTTGCATTTTGTCTAGCAACAAAAAGGAGTACAGCGCCAAGTAAAGTTAAAATAATATTTGTATTTTACAGGATATATTTTAAAATATACTGGAAATAATAATTTTAAGGTCTATTGTTTAAAAAGGAAAATGCAGAAAATAATATGGTAAAATGGCTGTTACTGTCACTTAGCTCCAACAAGCATAGATAATAATCATTTTGTCTGTCGCGTAAAGTAATAGACATTTTGTAAGTAACGTTTACTTAGAGTCAAAACCATTGGATTTTAAAGAACAATTTATTAATCTACAATATGTATCTTTGTTAGTATAGTGACAGAATTCTATTCAACGAGTATAGATTTAATACTTATTTCGAGAAACAAATGTGCATTAAAATATTAAAAATTGAAAAGTTTATTTATTACATTTGCGTTTTAGATTTATTTATTTATCGTGGTTGTGTAGCTAAAAATATATTGCCTATTATTGATAAGTCTGAAATGTTAAAATTTACCGTAAGTTCTTTTGTTTGCGTTAACTTACTATTCTTATATTACCTATTGTACGGTGATTTTTATTTTTTTTTAGGAAAAATTAACAATATATTGTTATAACAAGACGAACGGCAATACAATTTTATTTGGTAATTGGAGTAACGATGAATCTTTTATTTTACACCGACTAGTGTCAATAGTTCCTATTACCTTATTTGGAATAAATGAAAACATTATATTTAAGATTAATAAGAGATTTCGAAAAATTTATGCTCTGAATAATACGATTATCAGTAAAAAGAATCGTCCAGCTATAAATGTCATCATTTTTGCAAATACTTCTGAAATGCTTAGTAAAATATTAGACAATATAAGACAATCGATTTGGTGGAATCATCAAGCGAAATTTCTTATTGTAAACACGAATTTTAATGATAACTGTAAAACGGCTAGTTTATTTTTAGACACGATATGGAGTTATAATATTTTATTTGCCATTTACTTGTGTCAAACGAAAAATGGTCATTTGTTTCTGTACAATTATAATCCATATTCCGACTGGGCTCCAAAATTTTGGAGTGTAGAGAAAACTGGATTATTCGAAAACAAATATTGGACTTTGTTTAACCATTCGATCGATGATTATTATGAGTATTTATACAACGAACGTAAGTATATTTCGATTAAATTTTTATGTGATTCAAATATAAATCTATTATAAAATATAAATTTTAAATGAAACATTAACTCGTTGATTTAAATATTTTTATTATACAATGTACATAGATTAATTTTTTATTGCATCATGTGTGTTTTAAACTATGATTATACTTTTTCCTAAATTTCCGGAAAAAGTAATGCTTTCGAATATAATAAAAAAAATTCGTGGCACGTGCAAAACGTTAAATAATAAAAAGTATTGTTCTAATAAGATCGTCGAGTTATCGTTTCATTTACTTATTGCTGTAGTATTATTTAACAATAATATTTATTACCTAAATAACTATATATGTTAAAAAAACAGAATCAATACTGTACGACAACTTATACTTTGATAAAGCAAATAATTTAAGAGGTTACAATTTGAAGGCAACTTTGTTTATAAAATCAAGAGATTTCGGGTACGACTCATCAAAAATTGGTTTTGAAAGGTGCTTAACAGCTAATCTTGTGATAATTTGTAGCGTATTAAAATATCTCAATGCAACAATCACAGTGAAAACGTCAAATACAAATAATACTGTTCATAATCCAAACGAATCGTCAGCGATACTCAAAGATATATTAACCGATTCAGTCGATTTAGTGTTAAACACTTACTATTTACGCGACTGCTGGAAATTTCAATTGTACCCTTTCACGATAGACTCGTTAAAAATTGTATCGTTAAAAAAATCGCTAAAACTCGCCGAAAGATTGAGTTTGATTTTTAATCGACGAGTATCGTTGTTACTCGTGATAACGTGTTGCTCATCCGTAATAGTAATTAAATTTGTATTAATCGAATCGATCACCAACGCTGCTATGGATTTTTTACGGATATTCGTTAGTAGTTCAGGTATCAAGCAACCGAAAAATACGTTAGGAAGAATTTTATTTATTTTTTTTACATTTACCATATTTGTGATCAGTTTGTATACACAAAGGTTGCTTAACAGCTATGAACACTGTACCAGATTACAGGCCGAGGATTGACTCGATTAACGATTTGATTAACTCGAAATTTACAATATATGGTTATGATAATCACAAGGAAATGATTTATAAGAAAGAAATACGAAATCAATATCTTATATTTGACAATTTTGAAGATTGTATCGATGTTATGTTAAAGGGACATAATATTGCTTGTGTACACTCGGCGATATCTTTAACATTTTATGTTCGTGAAACTCAAACTCTTCATATATCCAGAGGTAATTTAGCGAGGAGAAGTTTGACTTATACAATTGCGGATGATTCACCTCTTATGTACAAGTTTAATTGGATTTTATCAAGATTCAAACAAGCTGGACTAGTTCAATTATTTTACAGTCGTGATATTCGTTATTATACACACAATCTCACCGTTAATAATAGTAACGAATATTTAAATATTAAAGAAATGATAACTTCAATTTACATTTTAATTGCGGGCTGGTGTTTAGCATTTTCGGTATTTATCATCGAGCTTATTTTCTTTTATATGCAAAATTTTGATAATTGGATATATTCGATATATGTAGCTTGAAAAGTTTATTGAATACATTTTTTATAGAAAATTCTGCAAGTATTAAATATAGTAATTAATCAATAATTATTTGCATGTTGATCTTTGTACGATAAACGAAAAATTACTACGGATCATGTTATGCAAACTAGGTAAACTATCGATACTCCGTAATTTGATTTTAATATGGAATAGATAAGCCTATCTTAAAATAATAGATCTTTTACTATCACTCTGTATATACATCTTTAAGAATCTTCTGAATTATATTTGGCTTAATATTAATATTCATCAAAATTTTTAATTATATCTGTGCCAAAGTAAATTTTGTTAAAAGTAAATTATGTACATGTAAAGTAAGTTCTATGATTTGTTAACCTCATATTGTTAATATAAAACCTATCTAAATATAGCTGCTTAGTGTATCAAAACGTTCTAATATTATATTGATTAAATAAATATTTGCTTAAAATTAAATCAATTTTCGTTTACTTTCTATTGTGTATATTAATACACCAAGCTTTATACATTATAATTTATGCTTTTAAAAAGCTATTTTCATAAATTATCGAGCATTGTTGCTGTTACAGTTACTGTGGAATATGAGAAGTCCGTGAAAATATATTCCATTTTCATAAATATAAATACATTCTTTACTTAAACAAAACTGTTGTTATTTTTTTATAACAATAAAATATATGCTTATAAAACATTAAATTTTAATGTTTATTAATTCACACATTTTCTCAAACTTAGTTAATAATTACATTGTATAAACGTACACTGTGCTTATGAATTAAAAAAATGGATAAGTGTTATATTTTTTTGTTACACATGATTTTTAAGCAATTACATGGGATGCAACTAGAGGTATTTGAATCAAAGGTGGACAGAATATTAAAAATAGCTGTAAGTTACGTTGTAAATATAATAATTAGCTATATTATGTTAAATGATTAAATAATACTTTTCATATTCAAGCACGATACTAACATCCATTGCAATATAAATCAACAAGGGCAAGGAATTTTAGTTAATACATCGAATAACTATAATAAATTATTCCTATTACGATCATCGGTTTCATTACTTGTTCCTATTTACCTATTTCAATTAGATAATAACAGTATTTTTGAGAAAAACCAAAGATTCAAAAATGTTTACGAATTGAATAAGACACATTTTACCAAACTCAATAAACCTTTAATTAGTTTTACAATAATTGATACATCCATCACAAATATCAATGTTGTTTTAAAAAATATTCAATCTTCTGTATGGTGGAACAGTCGAGCATCATATTTTTTTATTAATACGAAAATCAATGACTGCCAGATTGCAAAAGAGTTGTTAAATATAATTTGGAGTTATAAAATTCTGTCTGCAATTTATTTATGTTTTAATAAAGATCATGAAATTTTTTTCTATACGTTTAATCCGTATGCAAATGTTTCTCCAACGTTCTGGACTGCAAGAGAAAATAATGAAAATCTATCAAACGACACGTGGACGTTGCTGAATCATCGAGTCGATGAATATTCAAATTATTTATTATCTCATAGTACGTAATTATTTGTTGTTATTATTATTATTAATATTAATATATGAGAATTATTTATACGTAAATTTTGAAAACAGAATCATGGTTATGCAATTCATTGTACTTTGATAAAACGAAAAATTTAAGGGGTTTTACTGTTAAGGTAGGTATGTTAGTAAGTTCTAAACAGATAATATACAAAGAAAATGAAGTTGGTTATGGTAGATGCAAAGGTGCTGTACTCGAAATAGTATGTACTATATTGCACAGGATCAATGCAACTATGATTGTAAAAAAAACAAGTTTAGTTGGTTTTGTCACGAAGGAAGGTGAGTCTCAAGGATTGATAAAGGATGTACTGACCAATACAATTCAATTGTCAATTAATCTATTTTTTCTTCGTGATTATTGGATTCAACAGACTTATCCTTTCTATTCGGATAAACTTATAATCGTCTCGCGAACAAATTTATTAACTTTTGCCAATAGATTTTTAATTATTTTCAACGCGAAACTTATATTACTTTTTACTATAATCTGTACGATATACATTACATACTTCAAATTAACTTTAAAACAGTCTTACATTGCAGTTTTATTAAATTTATTGCGCATATTTGTTAATACACCAAGTCTCGAAAAGCCAATTAATTTTTCTGGAAAATTATTTTTAATTATTTTTATATTTTGCGCGTCGACAATAAATATTTTTTGTCAATGTGGTTTCAATGCTATTAATACCGTATCAAATTACGAACCAAGGGTCGACACGGTTCAAGATTTAATTACGTCGAATTCACCTATTTATGGGATTAAAACTCACAAGGAACTTATTTGGCACGAAGATATTCGTAAACGTTTTCAAATAACTGAATTCAATGTTTGTGCTAATATGATTATCCAAGGGAAAGATATTGCTTGTATAATAAACAAAGCATTTCTAGGATTTTACCTACAAAAAAATGATACTATTCATGTATCTACTGAGAGTATAGTAGAAAGATCTATTTCTATTTTTTGTACAGAAGATTTACCTATTCTTCAAAGTTTTAATAAAATTTTGTCGAGAATGTCGTCAGGTGGAATCATCAAATTGTTTTATGATCATGAAGTACTTTATTACGTGAAAACTGTTAATTACGAAAAAACTAATGAAATTCTTAATGTTCAAGATCTGCGTATAAGTTTTTGCATTTTATTTGGTGGATGGATTCTTGGATTTTTGGCATTGTTATGTGAAAATATTAAACACAGATTAAACATTTATTTGCTCAAATGATACATTTGATGTGGACACTCGGTGCAGAATTTAAGTTCTAAGGGGATGATAATGATGAATAAAAAATCTGAATAAATTCATACGTACTATTTTTGATACCTATGGAACAATCCCATTGAGCAACTTTAAAAAAAAACATTTTTTTAATAAAAATTGAATAAATAATAGTAGTCTGGTAAGTTTTGTATGAGAAAAATACAAGCAATAGAATTTAAAAATCTGAAAAAATTTTAGTGTTAAAATCACTTCTTTGCTCATAAAAAGTAAAATGAATATACCTACCTCAATGAATATACCTGTTCAAGGTTTAGCGTGTAAATTATACTCTTTGTTAATAAGTTGTTTATGTTTACACAGGATTGTGTATTTATATGTCCTTATCTAATAAAAAAGATCTTACAATGAAGTCAACGTTCTAATTTAAGCTTTTAAAAACCTTTCTAATAAATTGTGCAGTTTCTTATCATAGGCAACATTAAGTACAAAAACAGCACGTGCGTGACCTGCTTAAGTGAATCAGTTTTTTAAACCATATATCATGTGCAATTAACTTTTATAATTTATCATTTATATAATAAGTTACGAACAGTTTCATAATATGACGGTCAGTACTTTGATCAAATGAAGTTTAAGAATCTTTATATTTTTAATTTTGCGTTACAAATATCTTTAATTAAATGCATTAATAATATGTTTTCAACAGAACATAAAACTGAAATGTATAAAATAGCTGTAAGTTTCTATTTGTAGTGTATGTGTGCATCAAAATTACTAAATAACTCTAAAATTTGCGTAAATTTTTAGGAAAAAATAATTGAACGATGTCAAGGTGATTATCACAGAAACATTATTATATTGAGTAATTATTCTCAAGACAAATCTATTTTTACACGTATCGTCACATCTACTTATTTTGCCACACATTTATTTGATACGTCCGAAAATGCAGTTTTTGAAAAGTACAAACGATTCAGAAATGTTTACGTATTGAATGAAACTCATTTCAGTAAAATGAATTATCCAGCATCTAGTTTTATTATTTTCGTCTCGTCTAATGCAATTCTCAAAGAAATTTTAGTAAACGTTAAAAATTCTATATGGTGGAATCACGAAGCACTATTTTTATTGATAAATACGAATGGCAACGAAGACACTAGTCAAACAACAAAGTTATTATTAAATACAGTATGGACTTTTAACGTATTGTATGCAATTATTTTGTGTCAAAATTTAGATAAACGTGTTATGTTGTATACCTTCAATCCTTACGCAAATTCATCCCCGAAATTTTGGAAAATTGTAAAAAAAAATTCTTCTATAAATGAATCTTGGACGTTGTTCGAACACTCGATTATCGAAACCTCTGAATTTACGTCCTCTTTCCGTGAGTATAATTTATCTTAGTAACGTTATTTTATTAGTCCACATTTACATACCATTAATTTAATTATCCTACAGAATCCACGCAATGCGATGCGTTGTACTTCGACAAAACAAAAAATGTAGACGGCTACAATGTGAAAGCATCATTGGCTATAAAATCAAAGCATTTGAAATACGATGAACGTAAAGTTGGCTATGACCGTTGTAAAGGAGCTAATTTAGAGATTGTATGCTCAATCTTGAAATCAATAAACGCACGTTTAATTGTGAAAAAGGCAAGTACCGTTGGAACAATCACAAAAGAGGGCAAATCTCAAGGTTTAGTGAAAGATGTACTAACGAACGTTGTAGATTTTGCGGTCAATATATTCTTCATACGTGATTATTGGAAATTACAAACCTACCCGTTTTATTCCGATAAACTTAAAATATTGACTCTCAAAGATTACGTCAGTTTCGCAGATAAATTTATTTTAATTTTTAATGCCTACAATATATTGTTTCTCGTTGTAATTTGTGGTGTGTCTATCGTGTCGTTGAAGTTTATCTTGCACCAAAGTACCGGGAAAGCTATATTTAATTTTTTAAGGATTTTTATAAATACTCCAATTCCGAATGTACCAACGAAATTGTCGGGTCAAATATTTTTAATACTATTTACGTTTTCTGCTTTTGCGTTTAATAGTTTCATCCAAGCTGGCTTAGAAGCAGTCAACACCGTGCCAAATCACAAGTCGAAAATTAATAATATTCAGGATTTAATAAATACGAATTTACCTATTTATGGGATCGATACGCATATGGATTTAATATGGTACCAAGCAATTCTTAAACGGTTTAAAAAAATAACTGATTTTGACGTGTGTATTAATCGCATACTCAAAGGTGAAAATATTGCTTGTATCATTCCAACGTCATTTATAGGATTTTACGTTTATGAAAATTCAACTTTTCATATTTCAACTGGTAGCGTA
Organism: Theocolax elegans; assembly: GCA_026168455.1. Taxonomy (NCBI): domain Eukaryota; kingdom Metazoa; phylum Arthropoda; class Insecta; order Hymenoptera; family Cerocephalidae; genus Theocolax; species Theocolax elegans. The sequence goes on along the minus strand of CM047425.1, from coordinate 12,970,952 downwards.
GTTGAACGAGTATTTTCTATTACATGCTCCGAAGATTTTCCTATGCTTTATAGGTTTAATAAAATACTATTAAGAATGTTGTCAAGTGGTATAATCAAATTGCTTTATGATCGCGAAAGGTATTACTACACGAAAGAAATACAAGTTAACAATTTAACCGAAGGTATTAAAATTAAAGATCTACAGTTTGCTTCAGGTATCTTAATTGGTGGGTGGATTTTAGGAATTTTAGCATTTTTTCTTGAAATTTCTATTAGTAATTTGAGATATATTTTTACAAAACATGATCGCAAATATTCATGTAATTTCATACGATTGTTTTTTATAATATTGCTTTACAATTAGATGGTTCACTTATTCGAGACCTTATACTATTATATTAAAATGTTGTTAATAATTACAGTAAACAATTAATAAATAAATGTATCTTGCGTTAAATACAAATAAATAATATTCGTTTAGCAGAAAATACCTCATGTACAAAAGATCTATATCCATATATTCATATACGCGCGAACACACGTGTAACAAATAATAATAATAATAAATATACATTAGAGAGCATTTAATATGCAATTTACTTAATAGCACTCATTTGGAATATGGAGTAACAACAAATGCCTGCATTAGTAAATGCAATTATCGATTAAAAAATTGTTTCCAATATTAGAACGCTTAGGATTTCTTAATACCCAATAAATATTGACCGATCTTTACGTAACGTCATGTACTGAATGTATGTGTCAAATAATTATTCTAAAATAGTTTATAATAAAACCAAATTTACTTACATGAATTTAAATGTTAAAAACGTTTATCTTTGTATATGTGTAATAGATGCAATTTTTATTCATTGTAACGAATTACTAAATGCAATGAATCAATATAGTAATAATAATGGAATGTACAAAGTAATAGTAAGTATTTATTATTTGCATTTAATATTTATTATATTAATTGATAATATGTTTGTTTAAAATATATTCTTATAATTTTGAAGGACGTAATTATCGAACAATGTTATACTAGAAATCATGAAAATATTATATTATTCAATAAATCGAGCGAACATAATATTTTTATCAATCGATTGTTTCCATCGTTAATTATTCCCAATATACTGTTTGATACAAACAATATTGCAATTTTGGATAAATATCAAAGGTTTCGCAATGTTTATGTATTGAAAGAATTACATTTTACTAGAAAAAATCAACCTGTAGGAGGTTTCATAATTATAGTGTCGTCCAATCATTCTCTTAAGAGTAGTTTAGAAAATTTGAAAAATTCTTTATGGTGGAGCCATACAGCATTTTATTTATTAATTAACAATGAATATAATAATTGCCACAAAGCGCGAACTTTCCTGAATACAATCTGGAGTTACAACGTTTTATCATCTATATATCTTTGCTCAAATCTGAATGATCAGGTGTTATACACGTTTAACCCGTACGCAATGCTGAGTACAAGTTTTTGGGAAGAAGATGAAAACAATTTAATGTACAATAAAACTTGGACATTATTTAAGCATAGAATTGTACAGTACTCTGATTCTCTCTTTTCATTAAGTAAGTATCATTACATTTATAATAATTTGAATTTGGGAAATAAACTTTGCTTTTATTTCATTTATTTATTCATTTGTCAAAAAAAAGTTTGTAAATATATTAATTATAACTTCCTATAAATTGGCGAGACTATTATAATAAATATTCTAAAAAAAAATTAGCTTCTTCGTTAATCGCACATATCAACAAATAACACGTGAATTATTGTGATTATCTAACAGAAACCCTCTTATGCGATCAGTTATACTTTGATAAAGCAAGAAATTTAAATGGTTACAACGTGAAAGCTGCCATATACGAGAAATCAAGACAATTTAAATATGATGAACGACAAGTCGGCTTTGCCCGTTGCAATGGTGCTAATCTTGAGATTATATGCATTATCTTAAAGAGTATTAATGCTACTGTAACTGTAAAGAAATCAGATTATCTTGGATCAATTGTAGAACAAGGACCTCAAGGATTATTAAAGGACGTGTTGACAAATGTCGTAGACATGGCTATGAATACGTTTTTAATACGCGATTACTGGAAACTTCAAGCATATCCTTTTTACGCTGATACCATTAAAATAATCACGCGAAAAACAACAGTTAATTTTTCGGATAAATTTGTCTTCATATTTAAACCCGAAATTTTATTGTACTTGGCTATTATTTGCTTTCTATCAGTGGCATCTTTAAAATGTTTTTTGCAACAAACGGTACCATCGGCTTGTTTAAATTTTGTACGGATCTTGACAAACATACCAAGTCTTAGTAATGCCAATAGATGTTCTGGAAAAATATTTTTTATCGCTCTCATTTTTACGATATTTATTATTAATACGTACATACAAGGTGGCATGAAAGCAGTCAATACGGTACCGGATTCTAATTCAAGAATCGACACGATTTTCGATCTAATCACATCGAATCTTCCAGTTTATGGTCTTTTAAATCACAAGGATTTAATAACGAACGATTACATTCGTGAACGTTATCAACCGATAAATAATTATAACGATTGTCTCGGATATTTTGCTAAAGGCAATAATGTAGCTTGTTTAATCCCTGAAACATTTTTACGTTTTTACGTGTACGAAAATGAGACTATTCACATATCAACGAATAACGTGATTGAAAGATTTTTTTCGATTACATGTGCAAATGATTTTCCAATGTTATATAAATATAATTGGATCTTAATGAGATTAATGTCAGGTGGAATTATCAAGTTACATTACGATCGTGAACTATATTCTAATGAAAGACGTATTGTTGCTGTTGAGAAAGAAGAAAAAAATCTTAAATTTGAACATTTGTATCTCAATTTTTTTCTTTTACTCTTCGGATCAATTATAGGAATCATTACGTTTTTAATTGAAATCATTATTTATAAAGCTAAATTACTTATGTATTAAAATAATCTTACAGGGTCTGAAATTTCAATTTACGAATGAAATATAGTGTACAACGGAATTTTTCTTTGGCGACTTAAAACGTGACCATTAAACATAATCTAGCCAATTTTTACCTAATCTTAACTTTTAAAACACAAAAATGTAAGCTTTTAAAAAACTTTTAAAATTTATTACTGCATATAGTTATTTTGTTATTTCAAAAATAATATTCTTTAGAATACCTTGCTTTGTGCATTTTATTTTCCTATAATTAACAATGTATATTGATATATAGTGACAATTAATATTATGATTTTTTATTAAAATGATAACGAAGGTTGATACAGAAGATATAATGGAATGTTGTTGAAAATTTAATTCATCCTTTTCCAAAATAATACTTAACATCTTCACTTAATGTACGAAGGATACAATTAACAGTGAAATAACAGTGAAAAGTGAATGCTATTATTCTATAAAAAAACCCAAAATTTGCTGATGCATTTGCAAAGGTGTTAATATTTAAATTCTGTGTATCCTCTCGAAGCATCTAAATTGTAAAGATTTGTTAAACAATATATTGGTATAGACACAGCAGGGGCAGCAATCAATTTTTAATGTGATTATAGATGTTACAAATTAACTATTGTATCTCGATACAATGAAAATTATACTGTAAAAAGAATATGAATACAGTTCATGATAAAATAACTCTAATTTTTAATATAAACATTTTTTTCAAACTAGGACATGTTTAAATGCGCTAGGCGCATTTTGCGCTTTAACCTTTCAAATATTAAATGATCACATGATAACGGTGCAGCCAATGAAATCAAATTTTACTTCAACTTCACTTTAGATTCATATCTTTCTATAAGACAACAAACAAATTATTTAAACATTTTTTAATCCTTTATATATTTTTGCTAATACGTTCCGGAGCATTCTCTAAGTTTTACTAATTAATTACTATCAAATCTTTCCCAGAATACAGTTTGAGCAGTGCTAGCATTATTCTTATACTAGTTTTAAATTTACCAATTAAAATATTCATAAACAATTATTACTACTGATAATAATTATTGTGTCGAATTACTTGAAAGAGTAACCAAAATGTTCGTTTATTTTGGCACGTACTTATAGGATTATTCATTTGAAGTATAGACGATTTGATTATTAGCTGCTATGTACATAATGAATAGTGAGTAGATTGTAAGAATGATATTTTTATCGTATGAAATTATCAATTAAATGGTAAAATTATATAGTAATTTCTAATTAATGGTATATTTTTTTATCAAGAAATTGAGGTGAATAAATAAGCTGATTATTCATATAATTTTTACTAAATAATATGAATAACCTTAGTGATACTTCTGAAATACCATTGTCACATTTAAAAATTATCCTTTAAGTGAATTGTTATCGATCTACTCGAATTTCAACGTGTTTGCCACCGTTGTTTTCTATGTGTTGAAGAATACGAAACAATTACTTCGCCAAGTAGATAATTTAAGAAAAATCGATGTGAGCAGCTTTTAAGAACTTAGTAGAACAAATCGTCAAGTTTGCATTACATTCAATGTTGATTAACATAAATAATTATGCATAGAGATAATAACAAAATCTACATATGTATTATACTAATTATATTACTTTTAGACCATTGTACAACAAAATTAATAATTCCAAAAATGAATCATCTTAGGTATGAATTACACGTAAGTTTTATTTATTCTAATTTAGTTATTGTTGTTAACCAATATTAAATAATACTAATACAATATTAAATAATATTAATTTTTAATTTGTGTTAAAGAGAAAGATTATCCATCATTGTTATAAAAAGAATCATAGGAACATATTCATACTTAATAACTCGAATATTGATAATATATTAATTCTTCGTTCTTCGTTTACTTCGCTTATTCCTGCTACTCTTTTTGAAATAAATGTTAGTGTCTTAAAGAGATTCCAGAGATATCGAAATGTTTATGTGTTAAATGAAACCCACTTGACTGTAAAAAATGAACCTGCAACAGGTATTGTAATCACGACTTCATTTAGCGATATTCTTAAAATTACGTTGGACGACGTAAAAAATTCTATATGGTGGAGAAGCGAAGCCAAATTTCTCATCATTAATACAGAAATGGATGGATGTCAAAAAGTTCAATCATTTCTAAAAATTATTTGGGATTTAAATATACTGTTTGTTGTTTACCTTGTGTTTTGATTCGCTGGGTCAATTATTATTGTACACGTTCAATCCGTACACTAATGTAAGTCCACAAATCTGGAAGGAAGTTAAAATTAATAATGATAATAGTAAAAACTGGACATTGTTTAAAATCATTGTCAATGATTATACCGTTTTCCTCCCGTAAGTATATAGAACCTTGCATTATTACGTGTGTCTTGTAATTAATTTATATATTTGAATAAAACAGAAATTTCAATGTGCAATGAATTATTTTACGATAAAACGAAAAATTTGAACGGATACGCTATCAGAGCTGTTTATCTCGCAAAAGTAAAGCGAGTAAAATATGATAGTAGTAAATTAGGATACGAAAGATGTGAAGGTACTAGTATCGAGCTAGTGTGTACTATATTACAGTATATAAATGCAACCCTAATAGTAAAAAGATCTGGTGTTGTTGGTACTGCGAAAGAACAAGGTGGAGAAAATGGATATTTGCTGGATGTTTATACAGGTGTCGTTGACGTGGTACTTCATTACTTTCTTGTACGCGATTATTGGAAGTTGCAAACGTATCCTTACAATGCTGATACGTTGAAAATTATCACACGAAAATATGCTGTAGCATTTGGTGATAAAATTTTTACCATTTTTAATATAGAGATACTATTACATTTATTTACATTCTTCTGCATATCGATTATTTCGCAAATGTTGTTCTTAAATCAATCGATAATTGAAGCCTTTTTAAATTTTGTACGTATTCTTGTAAACGCTGCAAGTTTACGAGAACCGAGTAAATTGTCAGGAAGAATCATTCTGTTAATGCTGATATTCTCTACATTTACGTTCAACACATATTTTCAAGTTGGTTTGAATGCAATTACGACGATACCGAGTTACAGTTCCTCGATTAATAATTTAGATGATTTGATAAATGCAAATCTTTCAGTTCACGGATTTTTAAGTCATAGAGAATTGATATGGCACGAAGTTATCCAGAAACGTTTTCGCGTCATTAACAATCTTAACGATTGTATTAGAGCAGTTGTAACTGACGAACGAGCCGCTTGTATAATGACCACCACATTTTTACGAGATTCCATTTTTGAAAACGATACGATTCATATATCTACTGGTAATTTATTGGAGAAACCCGTGACTTTCATTTGCTCTGAAGATTTTCCTTTACTATATAAATTCAATTGGGTCCTATCGAGATTGTTGTCGGGTGGAATTATTTCACTATTTAATAATCGCGATATCAACCATTCTTTTAGAAAAGATCACGTTGATACTTCAGTAAGTTCTTTTAGGATGGAAGATATGTACACCAGTTTGTCCATTTTATTTGGTGGATGGATTTTGGGGATAATAGTATTTTTATGCGAACTAATAAATTACAACATAAATACAAATGTCATTTATGTTTTATAGTAGTTTTATCTGTAACGTATTTATTACAGTTTAGGTATATCAAGAAAGTAAAACATGCTTTTAAATATAACAACTTTTATAAGATAAGAATGGTATCTTTTATAACATCTTTTTTGAGTTTAATAGTACATTGTCCATTAAGGGCGATAAACCGCGTGTCCAGTCGTATGCGAATTTTACATCCAAGGACATTACGCACGAAGGAGAGAATGCGTCCGCCTGTGGTGCATATGATATTTTTTAGTTTAAGACAGAAAATTCGCTAACATATCGTTGATGATGAAAATTGGGGTAAGAAAGATGTCGAGACATAGAGGTGCCGGCGATTTTGTTTCCAGAAATTAAGGCGAAAAACGCGAATTTTCCCCCCACTACACTAAAAATAATTATTCTAATCGATTTGCTTAGGTTTAAATTTAGATTTATAACTTAACTTTTGTATATTAATTTACACGTCAAGCAACTGTATAAATAAATTTGAAAATTTGTGTACATTATTAATTAGTTACAAATTTTTACAATATAATAATGATAATTGAACCCTTAACACATTTACTCATTATGTTATTTAACTGAAATGGCTGTAAGTAATACTTGATGTAATTTAAGAAAAATCGATGTGTAAAAGAAATTTAGAGGCTCAGTAGTAGAGTAAAGTAAAACTTAAAAATAATATATTATAGAGTGAATGGAAAAATTGTTCAATATGTATAACGATCATATAAGGATATTTATAGAACTTTTTTTCAAAAATAAATCAATTTTTTAAAAATGTATCAACACATATTTTAATTGATATATTTAATTCAATATCAAAAATTAGGTAAGTGCTTGCAAAGATCATATATTAAATATGGATGTTTTAATTTTTTATATTCATATATGAAACTCATATTCACTTTGCATGTTTACTAATCTTGACAAAAAATCTAAGCCTAAACAATAGCAGAATAAATAAGCATTTAAATCTTCCTGAAATATAAAGCAAAAACGGAAATTCATTAACGGAATTTCATAAGTTCCTTAACTTTACCGAACAGTCAATTTCTTCAGAAATTATGTACAATTTCATTCAAAAACTCAAAAACTGAACAAAGGGGAACACTCAAAAATTGCAGTAATATAGTCGATATTTTATGCATTATAAAAGTCTGATTAAAGTTAAATAATTAGTATTTATTTCAAATATTCAGATAATATGAGTAAGAACGCAATATATATCTGCATATTAATGTTCAACATTTGCATCATAGAATGTACTACAGCAAAATTAATTTTACCGAAAATTGATACCAAACTAATTTTCAAGTTAATTGTAAGTTTATTTTAGTTTATTAATTACAAACATTGTAACCAATATTTTAATTAACACATAATTTTAAGGAAACCATTATCGCCAATTGTTTTACTAAAAACCAAGGGAATATTTTCATAACCAATAACTCGGATGTAAATAATTTACTGATTCTTCGTTCTTCGTTTTATTCGCTTATTCCTACCACTCTATTTGGAATAAATGGCACTATATTCCGTCAATTCCAAAGGTTCCGAAATGTTTACGTGCTAAATGAAACACACTTGACTGTAAAAAATCAACCTGCAACAGGTTTTATAATAATGACTTCGCACAATGATATTCTTAACATTACGTTAGACGACGTAAGAAATTCTATATGGTGGAGTAACCAAGCTTATTTTATAATTGTTGATGCAGAAATTGATGGATGCAAGAAAGCTGAGTCCTTTTTGAAAACAATTTGGAGTTACAATATACTATTTGCTATTTACTTGTGCTACGATTCAAAAGGTCAATTATTATTATACACTTTCAACCCATACAGTAATCTAAGTCCACAAATGTGGCAAGTAGAACAACCAGTTAAATTAAAACATGCAACTTGGACGCTACTAAGAATGGCAATGTACAATCTTACATTATTCTCTGGTAAGTACAATTATTTGCTTAAATGGAACATTTAAAATGACGTAATTACAATTTATTTTATTTTTGTTAAAAAAGGAAGTACAATGTGCAATCAATTGTTTTACGATAAAGCAAAAAATGTACGTTTGTATAATGTCAAGGCAGTTTCTACCAAACAATCAAGACAATACGTATTTATGGATTACAAATTCCAGTTTGCGAAATGCAAAGGCATAGCCGAGATTTTTTGTGCATTGTTGAAATACATTAATGCAAGTCTGACTGTTAAAGAATCTAATGCTATCGGAACTGTTAGAGACAAAGAAGGACAACCAGGATTATTAAATGACGTGTTTACAGGCGCAGTTGATTTGATTCTTCATACATTTCTTATTCGTGATTATTGGAAGTTGCAAACTTACCCTTTTACTCTGATCCAGTTAAAATTATAACTAGAAAACATATAGTGTCGTACACCGAAAAAGTTTTGTCAATATTCACTTCACAAATTTTGGTACTTATGATTACATTCTTGTGTGTAACAGTTTTATTTTTATCATTGTTTTTGCGTCAATCATTATTCGAAGCTTTTTTAAATTTCGTTCGCATTGTTGTTAACAATCCCGCAGTAAGTGTACCTGACAATGTATCTGGAAAAATATTTTTAATCGTAACAATTTTTTGTCTTTTTACGTTTAATACATGTTTTCAAGGAGGATTGAGTGCAATTTCAACAGTACCAGATTATAGTTCAGCGATTGATAATTTGTATGATTTAGCTGCTACAAATCTATTAATTTACGGTATTGCGAGTCATAGGGATTTGATATGGAATGAAGCACTATTTCAACGTTTTCGTATTATTACTGATATAGGAGAATGTGTTAAATTAGTAATAAAACAAGAATCAACAGCTTGTATCACATCTACTTCATTAATAGGGTATTATGCATATGAAAATGACACAATTCACATATCATCTGGAAATGTGTTAGAGAGGGCTTCAGCTCTTGTATGCTCTGAGGATTTACCTCTACTTTATAAGTTCAATTGGATCCTGTCGAGATTTCGGTCGGCAGGCATTATTTCATTATGCTACAATCGCGAGCAATATTATTACTTACGAAACATAATGAATAACGTTTCGATAAGATCGCTTGAAATGCAGAGCTTAAGCACTTGTTTCCGCATCTTAATCGGTGGATGGATTTTGGGAATTATAATTTTAGCATGTGAAATTGTTACAAGATCAATTCTTGATCATACCATAGCGCGTATAAAACTTATATATGCATTTTAAACATAATCCATTATTATATCGTCGTGCCTTACGAAGACTAGCATATCTAAATGCTTTATTAAATGTAAACGTGCTACTCTTCGTAAGACACGACGATATATTGTTGTCAAAATATAAAATTCTTGAAAAATTAGTTTTCTTATGGATTATATTAAAAAAGAATCAAAAATTGGGTGATGATGAAGAATTAGTTATGACACGGTAACGTAGAAAAATATGATGTGATGATAAAAGTTGAAATGATAATATACTATAATTTATTAATGTTTTATGGCATCCATTTCATTTATTTACTTTTTATATAAACACTAATACTTTGCTTACAGCTGGTATCATTAAGTAAATATTGAACTCTTAAGAAATACGAGTTATACAATATTTTTATACTTATTCATAGGTAATTCAAAATAGTGAAGCTGAAATCTAAACATTCATTTGCAAGAGAAGTACTTGACTTCCGGGAAATGGATCTTATCCTAACTTAGCATGTTTTTTGTAATATAAAAATATGAAGAAAGTCAAATTATTACTTGCCAATGGCCACTTTTACGAAAGTTATTCGACATCTAACAATGTTTTCAATGAAAATTACTTTCACTTTGATCGCTTATAACTCAAAAATAAATATTGATAGGAACTCAAACCGAAAACTGGAAGGTAGTTGAGTTCAAGTAGATATGGTTTGAAAAGAAAGAAGCTGAAATTATTAAATCTATATCAAAGTTATGAAGAAAATAAGAAGTTAAAGAATTTTAGGCCAAAAAAAAATAATTTTTCTATATTAAATTTTAGTTAAAATTTCTTTAATTTCTTATTATTTTATAACTTTATTCCAAATTAAGCAATTTGAGCTTTAATCATATGTACTTGAACTCAACTTTCTTTTAGTTTTTGGTTTGAGTTTCTATCAATATTTATTTTTGAGTTATAAAGCGATCAAAGTGGAAGTAATTTTCATTGAAATTATTGTTAGATGTCGAATAACTTTCGTAAAAGTGGCTATTGGCATGTAATAATTTGGCTTTTTTCATATATTTATATTACAAAAAACATCCCAAAGTTAGGATAAAATCTGTTTTCCGGAGGTCAAGTAATTTCCTTCTCAGTTTAGCTATACGCGCTCCACACTTAACTTCACGCTGAAACCATCGTTTCTTGGAATGATGCAATTACTTTTCAAGATTGATCTAATGAATTAAATAATGGTTACTAAAAATAGAGTTAGGTTTTATTTTGTCATTTTCAATTCAACTATTATCAGAACGAAATACTACGTCACAATATAAATATTATCAATATAAATTACTATTAAGAAAATAACAATAGTTTACAAATTCAACTGCATCAGAAATAATATTTCATATCGATATTTTAAAATTTTGCGAAATTCTCTAGTTCAACATTTAGTTTTTGGATAGAATCTAACCCTGCATCTATTCTTTGTGGAGGTAGACGTATGCCGAATACTAATAGCTCAGAAGACTCTAGGATCTATATCTGCATCTGTCAGAGAATCGCCTGTCTCTCCTACTTCTTATAAAAGACCTATCAAAAATTGCTAGTTTATTCCTATAAATATAAAGTATGTTTAAACCAAAATTAATCAATAAATATAAGTTAAAGGAAATGGATATTTTCTTTCTATTAATTAGCTTTAAGTCACATTTTATATTTGTCAGTCTACACCTAGAGTATTTAAGAACTATCTTAAAAAAGTATCTCAAAAATGTATACATTATAATTAGCATCTGTATCATTGATAGGTATATTATTAATAGCTATTTTATCGGTGATTAATTCCTTTTTTCAAGAAATCTTATATTAAGTATATTAATAAAAACGATTAATTTATAATTTATTAATTTATAAATAATATAATTATAATTTTTTTGAAAGACGCAACAACAGAATTATTAAACGTTTGTTAATAAGGAACATTAATATATTTTTCAATAAATTATAATTGAATTATTTATAAAAAAATATTCATAAATATTAAAAAAGATAGAGTACAAATCAATTTTAACAATTATAATATTTATTAAACGAGTGCTGCAATGGCTCGCTCGGTTAGGGCATTGACGTCATAATCTGAAGGTCCCAGATTCGATTCCCGGGTCCGGCCCATTGAACAAGCACCAGTGAGGAAATGTATTTTTCATAAGTGATTTCTTAAGGGGATGCCTCAGCTATAGCCTCCATCGATAGCTGCTCGATCTCGATTCTTCGAATAGCGCTGCAGTCGATTTCGATGGTAAACGTACGTGAAACATAAATTATAAATTTTACAGCTACATAGAGCTGTTGAAAGATACTTTCCTAAAGTTGAAAATGACCGGACATTTTAACTTTGGTAATACGACTGTAAATATGACGGAAACGTGTCAGACATGTGACCGATTCAAAAATTTAAATCACTTCGTGACGACTAAGAATTTGCATATGCGTTACGGAGGTGCGTCGAAATTTTATTAATGGATTCAGCACAAGATTGTTTATTTTTAAAATATAGGTTTTTGAATCTTGGAGCTATTAAAATTGGCATGGCTATTAATGGTTCCTTTTCAATGTGCTCATAACGTTTTTTAAATTGTCCATTAGTTTTAGTTTGAACTTTATGCCTACAGTGATAATGGCCGTCGCATCAGCAAAGAGTTTTTATAGAATGACTAATTCTCTTATAGTAAACATTTCATCTACATTACATATGGTAGGCGATTTTGATAATTGCAGTAATATTGGAGCTACCTTGTTCAAAAGTGAAATTAATCATTCTAAAATTTGATATTCCAAGTTCCAGCGCATTTCTACACTCTCTGTTAGTCTTTCTTTTGTTAGTTTGCGAAGTTTATCTGATGCGTTATTTGACTGTTAAAACATCGTACAATATCTTAAACTTTTGTTAAAATTAGTTTAATATCATCGCAATTAAGTATGGCTGCTGTAACCAGATTTAACGTATGTGCGAGGCAATCTAAATATTTCACTTCTCCAAAAAAGAGTTTTTTTTACGTTTGTAGTAATATATTTAATTTTCGATAGGTCATCTTTGACAATATTTGAAAAACATTCGTACTTTTTCTCCATTTTTAATGTAATTGTTTTTTAAGAGGGCATTTGATACATGGTGCAGTATAATTCAATAATGTTCGAAAACCAATCTTTTCAACACAATTATATGGCATTTAATCTTTTGCGATCATAAGAAGTATTCGGTTGAGCAGTTTATTGGCTTTTACTCTATCTAAAGCTAAAATTATTAATTATAAATATTAGTCATAAAATATAATTACAATTATTGCAAACTAATTTAAAATTCATTTTTATATACATACCTTTGAATGATTTCTGTTATGCAAATACTGTATCCAGTTTCAACTACGTAGGCTATACCTTTTTGAATTTCAAGTTTTCAGTTTGAATTAACTTTAATGATTTTAGGCTAGAATATTTGAATGATTCATTCTCTTGCTCTTCAAAGTTCTTAAAACTACTTTATCCGATCATTGAAGTTGACTGTATAAAACATATTTTAAATAACGCCATTACACAGGCTGCAAATAACAGAACCTTCCAAGGTTTTTTCATATACTTCCATACGTCACTCTTCTTTGAACCCACTAAAATTATACATATATATAACTAAATCCCCAAAAACTTTAAAATATGTAGTTACTCTATATTAATCTTGCTATAATAAAAGCGAATCAAAATTTGGAAACATTTTCTTGCGAAAAAAATGATGATTAATAATCTTTGTTTGTTTATTTTGAACCATCGATTGTAGTTATGAAGTTATAAATAGAAAATGTATGATTATTTCAAGAATTTAAGTTGTAACTCGCTATAAAAATTTGTTTCTCAGCATTGAAAAAAAAGTTTTGTTCTACTCTAAAATATCAATCTGAGACAATTTTTTTTGTTTCTGTGTTTTATAAATACTTTGAGTTAAAGTCTTTTGTAGTCAACGTAGTCGGTGACCGCTCAAGTTAAAAAGAGGGATTTTTCGATTGGCTCAAGAAAAATACCTTTCCGATTAATGTATAACCTAAAGCCAATGTATATTTATTCTATTTATTCGCGTTTTAAACCGTGCTTAAGTTGCATATTCATAGCATCGACTGATAAAACGCAATTATATATACGTTACGGGATTTCTATATACAGGGGATAATGGACCCGAATTGCAGGCTACTACACATTTGAATTCTAAATGTTAAAACCAGCATGTGCGTGTGGGTGGATATGCATGTGAAACGTGAAATGTGAGTGCATGCCGATCGGTGGGTAGTGGCGAGAAAGTGGAGTGGAAAGGTGTGGATGGTTGGATATAAGTGTGTGAGCATGTGTGTGAGATGCAGCATTATTCAAAAATACCCGCTATAGACAAAATTTGAGTATAAAGGGTGATCATTTTGAATCATGTGTTTGTTACCCTGGATGTATACTTTCTAGGATTTATATATACAGCGGATGACTGACCCGAATTGCAGGCAAATACAGCTTTAAAATCTAAATTTTAACACGTGCGTGGGTGGATGTGAATGTGAAACGTGTAACTTGAGTGCATGAGGATGGATAGGTATATGTATGTGGATTTGGAAGTGGATGCAGGTATGTGAGGGTGGGTGCAGGTAGGTGTAAGTGTGAGTATGGGTTGATGTGGAAGTGTGAGGGTAGGTGTGGATGGTTGGATGTGGGCGTGTGTGGGTGGGTAGATGGGGACGGGTATAGGTAGATGTTGAGGTGTGAGAGTTGGTGTGGGTGAGTGAATGTGAATATGTCAGCATATGTGTGATGCTACAGAGTCATTCAAAACTACCATCCAGTTTGCATATATTTTTACATTACTATTACATATAAACATAAGTTATATAATTTATTTTCTATACAGTGTGCGATATCGAATAATATCGTTCGACACACTTGTGAGAGAATATTTTCTATTTTCACACTTTTACCGAAAACTACAATTTTCAACCTTTTGAAACTAGTTTATTTTTAAAATAAAATTGATAATATTATAAATTATAACAAATGCACAATTTTCAAGCCGCAATCGGGGGTTGACGAGCGAAGTGAGCAGGGGGTACCCCCCTAGTTATTATTATTTATAAAATTTGAAAAATATATTTATTAGATTAATTATTTATTAGATACGTATAGATTCCTTGATTATTAAACATTTTTCATTATGTATTCCATTTTTACTTTATGGAAAATTTTTTAATTATAAGTGTCCAACAAAAAAAAACTGGTACCTGTTTTTAAGTGTGTTTAATTGTCTTATAATTATAATAATTGCACAATGTTTTGGATAAATTATTATTTATTATTACGTTTTACACAAACTGAAGGATGATACTTCTCAAAGAAAAACTGAAAACATACTCTTTGGCGACACCAAGAACATTTTACAAATGCAGAATATTGTTTGCAAGGACAAATGAATGGTCAAATACTTTGTGGAAAGTAAACTTGTCTTATATTTACAAAGATAATGTTTCTTTCAACCAAATTGGAGGCGTGCTGGGCATATTTTATCTTCTCATTGAAAATTGGAGATGATAATTTGTTGCATGCTAACAAGTTTGATAGAGTCTTCTCTGGTGTTAATTAGGCGTTTTTGTTTAATTAAAAAAATCCAATTCTGCATCTCTTTTAAAAATATTTTTATATGTCTATGAAAATAAACATCTTAAGGTTGATTAAGTCCAATGCAACTAAGTGGAATTATTTTTACACTCCAAGTAGGTATATTATTTGTCTCCTTGATATTAAAAATATTCTGTATTGTTTTATTCATTTAAATTATCTAATATAGGCATACATTTATCATCTTTGACGTAAGGTAATAATACATTATTTATATATTATTGAAACGGAGATGCAGACAACTTTCCAGATGAAAAGCACGTAATATCAAATTTTCTGTATTCTTCAGAAATAGCAGATATTCTTGTCTAAACTACTGGTCCAAAAACATCTTTTTCTTTTTGAAGGCCTATAAACAACTGTGGTAACTACTTCCCATATGCTGTAATTGTATACTGCACTGCGCAGTTGTGAGTAACCTTGTTTATATCACTGATATGCACTACAACACTTTTAACACCTTGTGTGATTTGATTAGTGTTAAGTACATAATCTAAATTATAATTTTTAAATTTTTATTTTAAATTGTTCGTGCATGTATTTATTACAAAGTATTATATGAATTTTAATCGGTATTTACGAGCTAATTTGTGTTGCTTTATAGTTTTTCAAATATTGCCCGGTAAGCAGGAGACCGTCGGTTCGATCCCGACCTAGGGACGTTGATTTTTTTCTTTCTCGATCTTTCCTAAATTAATTTTCTTATACCTCTAGCAACATTTAAAAATTAGCGATATGCAAGTAAGTTGCTAATAAAAAGGGTTTTGTGCAATATTTGAAAAAATATTGAGTAACACAAATTAGCGTAAATACCGATTAACCCATTAACGACCAAAACTGTCAATTTTACATCATGATTTCGATGCGAAATTTCATGCATGTAATTGAGTCATAAATGGGTCTCTTACATGATTTCTTATGTATTTTTGTCTGCAGAATCCGAATCCGTGGTTAAAATTGAAAAATTTTGCCTTTAAAAAAAAATATGGCCGTTTTTTTGCAAAAAAATAGCAAAAAATCTGTTATTCTAAAAGTTTACGATTTTTTTTCAGACATAAAACGCGACAATATATGAAGTTGCGTTCAACCATCGGTGCACAAAATTGCTGAAGTTTAATGGGCAATTTTTATAAGTACGATTTTTTTTTTTAAATGGCGGCTACAGGACCCAAACCACATAAACGTCACCGTAAATCTTTACCATTTTTTTCTCGAAAACTATTGACTTTAGTAAAAATTTTCAAAAAGTTAAAATGTCTTATAATTGATGAAAGAATGCTAGAAAATTTTTCCAAAGTGATTTGAGAAAAATTTTGAAAATTTCGATTTTTCCAATGTTTGAAAAAAAAGTTTTTTCCAAAAATTCTGAAAAAATTTTCTAGTATTTTTTGATCGATTCTAAGACATAATTATTTTTAATTATAAGACATTTATAAAAAATTAATGACATTGAATTATGTGAAATATGAAGGTTATGTAAAAATTATATATTGTAATTATTTATTTTTTCAGGTTTGTCATAAATAAGAATAAACAGATAACAGATTACATTATATTATATTTATCTCTTAGTTGAGATAGTTGTAGAAGTATTGTTTTTATTAATGCAGTAACGGTACCACAAAAAGTCTTATCTCATCATCGGCAGAAAAATTAATAGACAGTTTTACTAGCTTAATAGAGATGTCAGCGAGTGGGATAATTCTTAAATTTGATGCGAATCCATTTTCAATTTCATACATCTGAAGCATTGAAGAGTCGCAAGGAGATGTAAATATTGATTTTTTAATTTTCTGCTTCAAAACTTTCAAAACAATTTTATTTTCATGAATAAATATTTTTTTAACTTCAACAATATCTCCATTGTTAAGAACAACTGAATTGTCTGGATGTTTCGTTGACAAATATTGTTGTATAAAATTTAGTTGCATAATTTATGTGTCTTTACTTTTTAATATCTCTACATGTTGTGGAGGTGAAGGCATCTGATTAATTATCTCTTTTTCTTCGTGTAAACGTCTACATAATTCAGCTATCGTTCTGTAGGGAAATAATAAAATCCTTTTGATTTTCCCTAATTTACTTTCATAAGGGAACGCTGATATATCATTTAAATTGCATTGCATATTTTCAGCATCATCTGATATGTGTCTCAAATTATGGATGTTTAACGTAACAAATTTTTCTCCATACAATGCTGGTGAATTTTCAACAAAATTTGTTACAATAATATCTTGCTATTTGAATATAAGATACTGCTTCTTTGCTTGAGAGTAAACGACAAGCCACATGAAACAAGATAAAATGATCGTATAACTCTTTACTCAATATCTTTTTCAAAACTATTGGCCCACAATATAGAGCTATAAATTTGTGCTCAACAGCTTTGTAGTCGTTAAAGTTATTTGAAGATCTCATCTTTCTTGGAAACTCTTTTGGTATATCCTTTTGCAGCATTTCTGTTCTACGATTCAGTTCAAGTTTTTGATTTGTATTTATCCTCACATTGAGATTTCCACCCATCCAATTTTCTAATAATCTCAACATACAGTCCAAATATAATTGTTGAGGTGTGGTTATACAATAAACATTATTATAAGTGCATGGGATCAAGAATGAACTGATTAATAAAATTTATTTTTGGTTTAATTGCCATTAGAGGTGAGGACTCTGTATGGTGATTTACATCAGCAAATTCTCTGAAATCTTCATCGGTTCTTTTCAAACCTTTAAATGTATAAACAGTAGTACCATCCACTTTAAAAGCAACCACATTACACCGCTCACATCCATTAAAACTTGTGTGTTCTTTTACACCTATTGCTAGTACTCTTGCAGGTGTATCGTAAATAAAACTTTTAATACAAATTTTGAATTTTTCAGATTTAATAGTGATTCCATTAACAAGTAGATCATTTATTTCCATCACAAAAGGCTTAAAATAGTCATTGACATTCTTGGGTTTACCATTACCGTAGAATATTGCTACACTGAATGGCTTATAAACTTTTGGCATTACATCATAATTAATTTTACACAAAATAGGCCACATGATCTTCGTGCTTGATTTTTTTTTTTTTTTTTTTTTTTTTTTTTTTTTTTTTTTTTTATTTAACGTCGCTCTATTTATGCTGCCAGGGCTAATCAGCGACGGAGGTGAACGGTGTGTCTGTAAACAAAGCACATGTAGTTGAAACAGTGGTGCTTGTGTCCATCGGAAGATATCATCGGTCACTGTAATTAGTCTAATAATTACAGTTTCCTGTCCTCCCGATGGAATCACCGCGATCCTCTTTACATCTTCGCGTCCCTAACGTTCCCTATAGTTCAGATGCCCGTGTCTCTCATGCACTGACAAAGTGACAAATGCACGAAACGCACGCGCACCTGAACTGGCGTCACATTATAGTGACACGCCGAGCCACTGAGTCGCGGTGTTCGAAAAATGCACATGAAAAAATTTTCATAGGTACACGTCTGGGATCGAACCCACGACCCTCGGTGTGAGAGTCGGGAGCTCTACCCATGAGCCACCGCGGCTCACAGCTTGATTTTTTTATTTTAACACCATCTATATTAAAATCCAATTTGATGATCTTTTCTTTATGTAATAGAGGGTTGATGCATGTTCGAAGACCATTTTGGATTCCAAGGAAACAAAATTCTGCTGGTGAATTATTTGAATTTTGCATGATTTTGATTTTGTAATCAGCTGTCGAAGTGAACAAAAAAGTGTTCGAACAGGAAGGAAGGTTTGATAAAAGTCTTCTTTTTAAAATCTTCAAAAGAGAGTCTATATGCTTTTTTGGAACCCTTGGCTTGATAGCCCACACTCTTAACTCATCTGTCTCATCTAAAGTTTCATTGCTCTCTACACAATTTTCTTCACTGATAAAATTATTTTGTTCATTAAACAAATCATCTTCTGTTTCACTTAAATATTCTTCTTTATTACTTAAACTTCCATCTTCCCATTCTTCATTATCACTATCTATTTCTATATCTGTATTAAAATCATTGTCTAAATCCAAATTTCTATAATTACAATTATCTAACGAATGATTAATTTGGGTGTTAATTACGGGGTTACTTGAAATTGATTCTTGATTTTCAGCAGATAAACAATCACTTGGCGTATTAAATTGTTTCCTCAACAACTTTAGACAACGGTGCTTACGCACACGTTCTGTGCTCCTTAACTTAGGCATTATTTAAAACTTATCACTTAGTTTAAATTAAAACTTTTAATTATTGCAAGCACAAAATTATAATTTAGCCTCGCGTATATTCGCTTTTTACTAACGATTTTTAATAATTAAATCTAGTATACAAATATCTAGAAACAAACTAGTTTTATGAGATTGAAAAATTTAATCTAAATTTTCATAATATTCAGTACTTTTATTATAAATAATGTTGCTTCCTTACTACTATTTGTTATTTGAATCATATTAATAGTACTTAAATAATTAATTATATATAAGAAACCAACTAAATTATATAATATTGAAATTATTTTATGACCTTACTTTAGTAGCTATTTAGTAGATATAAAATTAATTCAAACGATAGAAACCTTCTCTAATATGAACGTTATTTATTGCCAATTTTATACGTATTTTAATTAGAGGCACATTACACAAATTTTTGTCATATAAACCTATCCAAGTTTTAGAAACTTCCAAGCTATAAAAGTTGTAAATAATTTCATCTATTTCCCTCACCTAGTTTCTAGTTTTATATCTATAAATAATTTTATCAATTCTACTAGGGACTATATATAGTCGATATTTGTGACCAAGAACTTATTTTCTATGCACATCAAAAATCTTTAACAACTGCTAAAGGCTATAAGAATTGTGTCTATTATAACATCTTAAAAAATAAATTCAAATGTTTGTGTACGTCATAGTTTAGTTAAATTTTTCACAATATAATAATGATAATTGCACCCTTAACATACTTTTTCATTATATCATTTAACTGAATGGCCGTGAGTAGTAAATGCTTGATGCAATTTAAAAAAAATCGATGTGTAAAAGAAATTGAAAGACTTAAAGTGTAAGTGAAACTTGGATACTAGAAATAGTATATTGTAGAGTAACGATATATTAGTAAAAATATATTCGTAGAACTTTTAGCTATTGTGGAAAATAAATCTTTTTTTTCAATAAAAAAAACCTCTGTTTAATTGTATATTTATACTCATATATTTACAGCATTTATATCAAAGTCACTTTATGTAGAAACTCTAATAAAAAAATTGTAGAAAAATAGTCAAAATTTTATGCATTACAAAACTCTGATTAAACCAAAATTAAGAGTATTAAAATAAAGGGATATGAATAAGAACACACTATGCATCTGTATATTAGTGTTCAGTATTTACATCATAGAATGTACTACAACAAAATTAATTTTACCAAAAATTGATACCAAACTAATTTTCAAGTTAATTGTAAGTTTATTAATTACAAACATTGTAACCAATATTTTAATTAAAACATAATTTTAAGGAAACAATTATCGCCAATTGTTTTACAAAAAACCAAGGGAATATTTTCATAACCAATAACCTGGATGTAAATAGTTCGCTTACTCTTCGTTCTTCATTTTATTCGTTTATTCCTACCACTCTATTTGGAATAAATGGCACTGTATTTCGTAAATTCCAAAGGTTCCGAAATGTTTACGTGCTAAATGAAACACACTTGACTGTAAAAAATCAACCTGCAACAGGTTTTATAATAATGACTTCACACAATGATATTCTTAACATTACATTAGACGACGTAAGAAATTCTATATGGTGGAGTAACCAAGCTTATTTTATAATTGTTGATGCAGAAATTGATGGATGCAAGAAAGCTGAGTCCTTCTTGAAAACAATTTGGAGTTACAATATACTATTTGCTATTTACTTGTGCTACGATTCAATAGGCCAGTTATTATTATACACTTTCAACCCATACAGTAATTTAAGTCCACAAATGTGGCAAGTAGAACAACCAGTTAAATTAAAACTTGCAACTTGGACGCTACTAAGAATGGCAATGTACAATCTTACATTATTCTCTGGTAAGTACAATTATTTGCTTAAATGGAACATTTAGAATTACATAATTACAGTTTATTTTATTTTTGTTTAAAAAAGGAACTACAATGTGCAATCAATTGTTTTATGATAAAGCAAAGAATTTACGTTTGTACAATGTCAAAGCAGTTTTTACCAAAAAATCAAAACAATACACGTTTAGCGATCACAAATTTCATTACGAGAGATGCCGGGGTACAACTGAGATTGTTTGCGCGATGTTGAAGCACGTAAATGCAAGTCTAACAGTAAAAGAAGCTGGTGCTATTGGTAGTATTAAAGAGCGAAAGGGAGAACCAGGATACTTACATGATATATTTGACGGTTTAATTGATTTATCACTTCATACATTTCTTATTCGTGATTATTGGAAGCTGCAAACTTATCCTTTTCACTCTGATCAAATCAGAATTATAACTAAAAAGCGTATAGTTTCATACACTGAAAAAGTTTTGTCCATTTTTAATTTACAAATTTTGGTATTATTGATTACATTCTTGTGTGTAACAGTTTTATGTTTAGCCTTGTTTTTGCACCTATCATTGATCGAAGCTTTTTTGAATTTCGTTCGCATTATTGTTAACAATCCTGCAGCAAAAGAACCAGATAATTTACCTTCAAAAATATTTTTGATCGTAACAATTTTTTGTCTTTTTACGTTTAATACATATTTTCAAGGAGGATTGAGTGCAATTTCAACAGTACCCGATTTCAGTTCAACAGTTGATACTCTTCGTGATTTAGTTGCTGCAAATCTATCAATTTACGGAACTGTAAGTCATAGAGACTTGATACGGCATGATGTAGTGCATCAACGTTTTAATGTTGTTACTGATTTACACAAATGTGTTGAGCCAGTAATACAAGAGGAACTAGCAGCTTGTGTAATGGCTACTTCATTACTCGGTCATTATGTTTACGAAAATGACACGATTCACATATCTTCTGGAAATGTGTTAGAGAGGGTTTCTACGTTTATATGTTCCGAGGATTTACCTCTACTTTATAAGTTCAATTGGATCCTGTCGAGATTTCGGTCGGCAGGCATTATTTCATTATGTTACAATCGCGAGCAATATTATTACTTACGAAACAGAATCATTAACGTTTCTGAAAGATCTCTCGAAATGCATAGTTTAAGTATTTGCTTTCGTATTTTAATCGCTGGTTGGATTTTGGGAATTTTAATTTTAGCATGTGAATTTATTACATATAAAATAGAAAAATCTGATTGGAAGAAAACAGTTAAAATAATAAATATTGTATTTTCCTAACGTTTTAAGAAATACAATTTATACGATGTGTTTATACTTTTTTATTGGCTAATTCGTGTATAGATGCCATGAACTTTAAACACTTTGCATAATAAAGACAATCTGTAGAAAAGCAAAATTTATAAAGTCACTAAAGACAATTATAGAAGAAATTAATTAAATAATGCTTTAAACTCTAAAGAACTTCAATTTCTACGTGTAAAACTAATATTACACGGAAAAAAAGAATTCTGTAAGGCCAGCGGTGTATACATCGCTACATAGCCTTTACAGATCTTTTAATATACCTAGTTAAAATTTTCGCTAGATATATCAAATTTTACAACATAACTATGCTTAATGATCAAAACAGCAACTATGCATTGCCTATGATAACAATAAAGAAAAGCATAATTTCGGTAGCAAATTTTTGTTTATTCCAGTCGTAAATACTGTCACTGCAATCAATACTTTTGCTAAATTAGCAGGTGTGATATAAAACAATATTTTTGGTTACTCCAGCTAAAAAAAATGAGTGTGAAAAGCGTACCAGGTGCTGCGATAGTGTATGCATGTTTTTTCAAACGAATGACTATCGCTGATATTATCACTACGGATCACTTCAAGTTCTATATATTCTTTCGAATTTAATAATGAGTGTTGCGTACGTTTCAAATTTATTAAAGCGATGGGATTTGTCGGACGATATAATTAAAACTTTTAAAGGTAAGTGTAATTAGATTTTATTTTTATCTTAAAAAATTAATACATTTTTGGATTGGTCAATATATTAATTAAATAATATTGATATTATTTCTTTGCACTATTATTAATTTACTGTAATTGATTAATTTCGCTACTTTTGTCTTGAAACCATTGATTAAAAATTTCATTGATCTGTTTAACTAAATAAATAAAAACATAACCTCTTTAAAGTTTTTTCTTTTTTTCTACTTCCAGAAAATGAGATAGATGAGTATGCATTACTAAGATTAACTCCAAGTCTTATGCAAAACTTGATAAAGAAAGCAGGAGCATTAATTCGTTTTCAAACTGCATTGGATAAATACAAAAATACAATAGCTGATGTTAAATTATCAGCATCTAAGGTTAGCATAAAATTATAATTTAAAATCTTGAATTAAAATCATAGTTATTATAGTAATAGTAAATTAAACAGTAAAATAAGTATTATAGAATTTTTTTCTTTCGCGCACATTATCTGTTATTTTATATCACGTTGTTTTTAACAAAAATTTAAAAACTATTTGTTTATGAATTGATATAAAAAGTAATTTACACTCTTGTTTTCACTAATAATTTATTAATTTATTATTCTTATAAAGGATTCTGACGATTGTTGCCCTCCAGCACCTAAAATAAAAAAAATTGAAGACGTAAGTTGCACTAAATTTTAAAGTAGACTAAAGATTTAAAACTTATAAACATTAATTGTCATATTTAGGAAGTGTCTACATTTATCCAGCCTTTATTAATATCGGAAGGTACATTTGATACTTTATTGATTAAAGTATATAAAAAATAAAAAAAAGAAATAAATAAATAAATAAATATAATTATTTAACTTTTAGATGCTTTAGATTTAGAGCACGCTTGTATTGTGTGCCCAAAATCATCTGAACCTTCAACGCTTTCCCTTGAATCGAATGTAACTTTGATTAGTTTGCCTGGAAAATGCAACACATCAACTGACAGTTGCAGTTTATTTAAACAAATAGTAGTTTTCGTGCCAAGGCCGTAAAGTAGACTCGCATGTAAAGTAGCGATCCTCGGACCTGCTTCGCAGGTCCTCGGACGCTACTTTCCACACTCGGCTGAAAAAGTTTACGGCCGAGGCGCAAACATTACTTTTCGAGAGAGTATCCGTAAAGTATTTAGCAATTTCAATACAATATTTTTTTTGTACACGTGTCCGTAAAGACTGTACACGTGTTCGTAAAGTCGCACTTTACGTCCGCAAAACAGTACGTAAAGTCGTACTTTACGGATACTCTATCGAAAATAATATTATTGTGAGTAACCTCACACCAGGAATATCAGAGGCATTTGTAAGCAGAGAATTAATATAATAATACCATCGGATTATTGGTATAAAAACAAATGAATGAAGTTGAATAATAAACTTATATATTTACAGAATTTACAACATATTCTTTCATCAAATCCTACTGGGCAGTTAATTTTGAATTTCTTTGAACGTAATACGAAATTAAATGATCATCACAGAAATCTTCTTTCTCAATGCATAATATACCACGAATTGAAGGATAATATTAACAAACAGTAAGTTCAGTATTTGGAACCATCGAATTTATAATGATTCATGAAGAATTGCCTATATTTATTTATAGACTTTTTAATAATGTAGGATTTAACTACCATGCATATGCTTTCGAAGTGATTTTATCAAAGAAATTGCAATGTATTAATATAGAATCATTGTACGATCCTCTGCCATTAAATGTGCACCTTACAAGCGATGGCAAAACATATGTAAATTTAAAATATGTAATTTAAGTATTATATTCCAATGTTTAAATGTGTAAATTATTATTAAGTATATTGTAAATTAATTAATACTGTGTAATTCTTAAAATTTTTATTTTTGAACTAAAAAAATTGTTAAATATTGTCATTATTTAGAAACAATAATTGCAAAAAATGCACATATAAAATGTTTAATTAAATAAAAACTAATTATTCATATTATTTACATATTTCTAATTTTAATTTCATTATGCATTGAGGTTATTTTCAATTTCAATTACTAATTATAGTAGCAAAAACTTTGATTGTTACAACCATTTTTACCACTGGTAGGAGTAGTCACTTTTTATTAGTTAATCTAGCGAACGAAAATTGCAATTCCCAAGTTATCACTAGATTTCCAACCATAGCCAAATATTTTGTTGCTCCGACCATTCTTTTTTTCCGTGTACGCATTCAATTTTGTCTTTTGTATCCTGATATGTGGTTGGATTTTGCTGGTTTTTGCCAGTGTACTTGTGCGTTAATTTGATCTTTGGGACCGATGGCTGGGTCGGTAGAGCAGTGGACTCGTACCAGGAGGTACGTGGTTCGCTTCCCGGTCTCTACTGATTGATACTAGTACCACTGGCGAATGTATTTTCAACAAGTGCTTTCTTAATAAAGACATTACTTGACCTCCGTCGCTGATTAGCACTAAATTGGCCTTTTCAGACCCAATGTACATTGCAATGTACACAGATGAAAAATTTTAAATTAAAAAAATTATGACGTAAATTATTAAAAAATAGTAAACAAAATATTTTATTAGTATTTTTATATTAATAAGATAGTATTAAACCAATTGTATATTTAAAAACAATTGCGGTCATAAAATTATAAATAAAAAATGTAAAAAATTCTAAATTTATTCAGGTCTGAAAGGGTTAGGAGCATAACAGAGCGTCATTAAAATAATTAATAAAAAAAGTGGATCTCGTGATATGTTTATCTTCGTGATATTTTATTATGTTAAAGATAAAATTAAAAAATAGAATCAACGTTTATTACGTCAAACCCAAAGAGTAGTCGAACCGAAGCAGTCGAATAAGTTTTATTAGACACAAAATGTTCTCTAAATCATTTAAAAAATGAATTTATTGGTAAGATTAAAAAAACAAATTCATACAAAAAAATTAGTATAATCGAAATTTATTTTTATGTCATTCTTTTAACAGTTGCTTCCAATGTATTTACGTTAAAAATTTAAGAGCTTGTTTAAGGGGATGCCAGATTCAGAAAATGGTCATTTTTAATATTTTTTATGAACAAAAGAATAAATTTTTTTAAATATCTTAAACGCCTAGCTCTTAGACATGTCTTAAACAGTATACTCAAATTTTTTCAGATTTTGAAATTTGTAATTTAATTTCGATTTTGGCATTGAAAATTCATGCTTTTTTAGATTAATAATCTTCTTATACTTCTAATCTTATACTAATTCTCGAAACGTTTTGATCTTGCTCTTGTTTTTAACTGCTTACATGAATTTTTTCAGATTTTTAATTCAATATTTCCAACATAATTCTTATCTTGAAAGGTATATAAATCCCTGTAGCTTGGATATCTCGTTAAGAGTGTACAAGCTTTAGTTTACTATAACTTTAATTTGTAAACAGTAAACTATCAGTGAATTATTTAAATAATAAATTAGTTATTGCTTAACGGGGTGCCATAGTCAATATTTATCCTCCCTACCTTACCGGCAATCGTGTTTATTAGTAATATATTTGTAAATAAAACAGTATGTGAAAAAATAAGAGAAGAGGCGCCTTCGTTTATGAATAATCTAACTGTGTGCTGAATTTCAGATTAAAATTATATTGCGTTTTTGAGAAAAGTCTTACCAAAAATCTGAACCTAACCTCAACGAGGGGAAAATATTTGATATTTTTGGTAAGACTTTTCTCAAAAACGCAATAATATTTTAATCTAAAAATCAGCACACAGTTAGATTGTCAATAAACGAAGGCGCCTCTTCTCTTATTTTTTCACATACTGTTCTACTTTTTTATTAATTAATCATCAAAAATTGAGTATGGAACCCCCTTAAGAATTTACAGTATAGGCATGTTATGCATTTTTTCAATTTTTTAGTGTGAATTTGCGATATATAAATGAAATAGATACATAAATTTTACAATGTTGTACATATAGCATATTAAATGTGAATTGCATTGAATATCAATATTTGCATTTATTGTTATTACTGTGATGTTATTCGTAAAAACGACAAATCAAGAGATAATGTTTATCGCAAGAGAAGATAACAAAATATTTACAATGACTGCAGGTATATGCATTGTGATTATTTTAATTATTATTCATTTTTGATCTATATATTCATAGAAATGTGATGGTTTTTAACAATGACGTAGCTATAATAAATTATTTATCCTACATATAGATCATTAAATTTGCTCCTTACAATTTATTTAATATAAATGAATATAATATATTTCGAAAATACGAGCGTTTTCGAGAAGTATACGTACTGAATGACACTAATAATCAGTAAAAAAGTTTATCCTGCTACGAATTTTGTCATCATTGTATCATCCTATATAAAGCTTAAAAGATTTTAAATACACTCAAAAATAGCATTTGGTGGAATCCTGAAGAATCGATTTTAGTTGTTAATACAAATGCTAACAATAGTTGTCCAATGTCTTATAGTTTTTTAAAACGAGTCTGGGCGTTTAATGTTTTATTTGTAATATATTAAAGTCGTACTATAGCTAATAAATATTACATGTATACTTTTGATCCATTCTAATTGGACACCAAAATTTTTGAAAAATGTAAATAACTATACTTCAGTAAATAATACTTGGACATTACTTGAACATACAATACAGAATGTCTCTGATATTTGTGCCTCTTTTCATAAGTATACATCACAAAATTTGAATGTTTATAAGTATACAGTACTGAAGACTCGATGTTTACTGTACCAGACTTTCAAGTTATTTGTACTGGACTCTATTACAGTTCTCCTTGCCTTACTATATACGGTAACTATATAACTTTACTTTTTTCTCAGTGTCTACTGCTGATGTACTCTAGTAGGGCTTCACTCCAGTCGTTGATATTGAAGCCTTCTCAAACTTTGTGCTCAGCAATTGCCTTAGCAATGTATTTTTTTGACTCACATTATCGGTATTTTCTCATAATAATTGACTTATGTCAATACGACATTTATTGTTATTTTCCAGTTTCCTCCAATACTGATATCGATTTCAGACATTTTGATAAACGATTCTTGAGATACCCCGTCACAAGTATATCATCGAATCTATGATTATGCAAAATTGATTCTATGACTACATCGAACAAGGTATATCCAACTCTTCAGATTTCTTTAATCAGTCTTATTTTTTAACATACAATGAATCTTCTACAGTATGGATTCATTAGTAGTGCTAGAGTCATTAAGTGTTAGAAATAGCAAATAAATTTAATTAATTTTAATTTTTTAAACTGTAACAAACTAATAATAAAATATTTATCAGCTAACGTACCTCATTTTTAATAGTTATATTTTAATGAATAACTTTTCTTTTTTTGATAAATTATTAATTTAATAAGTCGTGATTTCTTTTTTTTTATTAAGGCAGTTTTAATCTCTAGTAAGAGAGATTATTTTGCGTGAGTTTACATGAGTTATACATTAGTTGTACATTATTTACATTTTTTTTATACATTACAAGTAAGCAGTATATATCTAATGTATTGCATCTGCTGTTTAAATATTGAGTTCACATTCTTGTAAAAAATTATAAGTTAGTTTACAAGTCGTAATTTTCATTTAAAAACTATATTTGAATTTATGAAGAATAATAATAAATTCAATTTGATTACAGATTATTGTAGTAATATGTATTTTGATAGAAAAAAAATTTGAATAATTACAACGTGAAAGCTTCTTATTTTATAAATACCAAGAAAATGATCTATGATGCATCAAAAATTGGCTATCAGCGGTGTTTAACTGCAAGTCTTAGAATAATATGCAATTTACTTGAATACGTAAACGCAATTCTGTCTGTAAAATTTACAACTTTTCTGGGATCACCGAAAGATAATGAAGTTAAAGGAGTCGTTAATAATACATTAATAAGTAGAGTGGACATTGGATTAACAACATTTCTTCTGCGTGATTATTGGAAATTACAAGCATATTCATTTGATTTAGATGGACTTAAAATTATTACTCTAAATGGCTCAACGTATTAAGTTTACTTTCTTTATATATTTAATTTAAAATTTATGTTTGTGTTAGAAATTATCAGTTGCATGGCTATACTTATATTAAAAATATGAAAGAAGTGTTGTCTCCAACATTCTTATATTTTTGTAAAAATTACTTTTAAACATGTCTATTCTCAAAATACCTGATAAAACTTCCGGGAAAATATTTTTGATAACCTTTATACATTATAATTGGTGCGTGTATACAAAGTGGATTGAGTGCAATTAACACCGTACCATTATTCGATTCCAAATGTTGATACATTCGAGTATTTGGTCAAATCAAATTTTTTAGTTTTCGGGTATTCGTTATATCGAGATTTAATGTGTATAAAAAAGCTGCGATTTTACCACATAATTTAAATTTGCAGGTTAAAACAAGATTTGAACAATAAACTTTTTTTCGATTTTTTAGCATATCTAAAAGTTAAAAAAGTTTTTTTTAATATTTGTCTAACAAAAATGTGTGATTTAAGTGAAATATAATATGGAAAAACAGAATAATAATAATTTAAAAAACACTGTATTAGCTGAATCTTAATTAAACATTTTTTTTAATTTCTAGATATGCTAAAAAATAAAAAAAAATTTATTGTTGAAAGCTCGTTTTACCTGCAAATTTATATTACGTGAGTACAATCGCACCCTTTTTCTCTATGAAGTTTTTCTCCATCACTCTTACTTTTTAAAATATAGCCAATTTAAACAAATGTTTTTTTTCACAAAAAATGCTATAGCTTTGATAAAAAGATAAGTTAAATAAACGTTTGATTACTCATTTTAAAGCTAAAGTAATTACCTTTAAAACCCAGTTGTTTTTTTAGCTATCATAACGGAAACTAAAATTGTAGTGGTTCAAAAAGATATCAGATATTTTGCGATTATTCATCTCTTTTTAATACTTCTAAAAAACTCAATTTTGAATTTTTTAAATTTGGTAAAAGTATTTTTCAAAGATTTTAGCCTGCTCTTTCGAATGCCGTCGGGTTTTTTGAGTTACGACATTTTTTCTGCCGAGCAATAAAACTATTAAACCCTTGCGACTTTTGCGCTGGATGCACAAAAGCATGTGGAGGGGAGTGTATATAGTTTACTGTAATTTTGTTTAACTAATTGTTTTTAAGCATTTATTGTATTTTGCAGTTGTATAAAAATGTATTG
This sequence comes from Theocolax elegans, assembly GCA_026168455.1. Taxonomy (NCBI): domain Eukaryota; kingdom Metazoa; phylum Arthropoda; class Insecta; order Hymenoptera; family Cerocephalidae; genus Theocolax; species Theocolax elegans. The sequence goes on along the minus strand of CM047425.1, from coordinate 12,940,175 downwards.
TATTTTTATATAAATATAACATATTATGTGATAAAATATTAACATTAAAAAAAAATAAATATGACTTTAATTTGTGACCTTTTGAGCATATAATCAATACTAATTTTCAAGGTTATATAAAACATATAATTTACATAGTGTCAAACGTATAATTAGATAACATTATAACTCATCCACAATAAGAACAAAACATACTTATTTTAAATTCTGACATGGTCGAACAATTTATACAGAAATACATTTTTCTCAAAATAAACAGTACGATATAATTAGAAAAAGGAAATTAATAAATATATAACAGTTCGATTTTGGTGTATTCAATAATAGGTTGACAATTTATCAGCTTTATATTTTGAGTTTAGAATAATTTTAAAATTAAATTAAAAAATAAATTAGTTTTATTACATTACATGTTTTGTTATAAAAATAATAAATTGTTTTTGCGCAATTCGTATTTAATTTATAAATTATATAAATATAACACATTGTAATAATTGCAGAGAGTACAAATTTCGTAATAGTTAAGGAATATTTATTTGGAATAAAGTAGGTATTAAATATGATATGATATTAACATGAGAAACTAACATTAATACAAAGATGTATAGTAAGTACAGTAATTAAATCTATTGCAATTTAGTGGAAAAGGAAACAAAATACATGCTAGTTTATTTTAAGAAAATATAGCTATTATAAGAAAATATAATCAGCTTATCTGATAGTCAATTATCATATCACTTCACACGACGGAGGGCAAAGGTGTGGTTTGAAGTACAAACGGATTCATTGCTTGAATTTTATTTAACTCATTGTAGGGTTGATTTGTTTACTTCTAATTACCAAACTTCCATTGTTTCTTTGGCATAAAGTTATGTGTCTTTTATTAATTACAAATTCTGTTTTTTGGATGGGCGTACAATGGATTGGACATATAAGAGTTAAATAATTAAGTGTATTCATCATTAATTTGCGAGTTATATTTATTTAGTTATTATAAAAATAATGTTTGAAAATTTTAACTATTAATATTGTTTACAGTGTACATAATCCACCCTACAAATACGTGTTTTCAACTGCATGATTTCGTAATTATTAATTACACACTATGTAATGTGCTGAAAATCGTAAGATTATTATGTATATGAATAAATTACACATCTGCATATTTATATTAAATATGTCCATCGTACAATACAGCAAGACAAAGTTGGTGTTACCTAAAATTAAGAGGAATTTAATTTACGAGTTAATTGTAAGTTAACTACTTCTTTCGGTTAAAGTATTTACCAATATGTTAATTATTTATTTATTTTTAAGGAAACAATTATTGCCAATTGTTTCACCAAAAACCAAGGGAATATTTTAATAACCAATAAAGCAGATGTAAATAATTTACTGATTCTTCGTTCTTTGTTTTATTCGCTTATTCCTACTAATCTATTTGGAATAAATGACACTGTATTTCGTAAATTCCAAAGGTTCCGAAATGTTTACGTGCTAAATGAAACACACTTGACTGTAAAAAATCAACCTGCAACAGGTTTTATAATAATGACTTCGCACAATGACATTCTTAACATTACGTTAGACGACGTAAGAAATTCTATATGGTGGAGTAACCAAGCTTATTTTATAATTGTTGATGCAGAAATTGATGGATGCAAGAAAGCTGAGTCCTTTTTGAAAACAATTTGGAGTTACAATATACTATTTGCTATTTACTTGTGCTACGATTCAAAAGGTCAATTATTATTATACACTTTCAATCCATACAGTAATTTAAGTCCACAAATGTGGCAAGTAGAACAACCAGTTAAATTAAAACATGCAACTTGGACGCTATTTAGAATGAAAATACATGATTTTACATCAACCTCTAGTAAGTAAAATATATTCAGATATTCATCAGATTTAATATTAATGTTATAATTCATTTGTTGATGTTATGATTTATAAAGCAGAATCTTCAATATGTACTCAACTATTCTACGATAAAGCAAAAAATTTATACGAATACAATGTTAAGTCAGTTTTTACTGCAGAGTCAAAACAGTACTCATATGCAGTTCACAAATTCCGGTATGAAAAGTGTAAGGGCATAACCGAGATTTTTTGTGCAATGTTAAAACATATAAATGCAAGTCTGACAGTTAAAGAAACTGATGCTATTGGTACAGTTAGAAAACGAGGAGGACAACCAGGATTATTAAACGACGTGTTTACAGGCGCAGTTGATTTGATTCTTCATACGTTTCTTATTCGTGATTATTGGAAGTTGCAAACTTACCCTTTTTATTCGGATCAAGTCAAAATTATAACGCGAAAACAAACAGTGTTATACAGTTACGAAATTGGGCACATTTTTAATTCACAAATTTTAATACTTTTACTTGCATTTTTTTGCGTAACAAATGTATTCCTAGCTATTTTTCTACGCCAATCATTTATCGACGCTTGTTTAAACTTTGTTCGAATTTTCATTAATACTCCTACAACAAGAGAACCTAATAATGCATCTGGAAAAGTATTTTTACTCGTGACAATTTTTAGTCCTTTTACATTTAACACATACATTCAGGGAGGATTAAGTGCAATTGCAATAGTTCCAGATTATACTTCAACGATTAATAGTCTTCAAGATTTGGTAACATCAAAACTTCCAATTTACGGAATTGCGAGCCATCGGGATTTGATATGGTATGAAGTTGTACATCAACGTTTCCGCATTATTAGTGACTTAGGGAAATGTGTTGAGCCAATAATAAAAGGAGAACTAGCAGCCTGTATAATGTCTGTTTCTTTACTCGGTCATTATGTTTACGAAAATGACACGATTCACATATCTTCTGGAAATGTGTTAGAGAGGGTTTCTACGTTTATATGTTCCGAGGATTTGCCTCTACTTTATAAGTTCAATTGGATCCTGTCTAGATTTCGGTCGGCAGGCATTATTTCATTATGTTACAATCGCGAGCAATATTATTACTTACAAAACAAAATTATTAACATTTCTAAAAACTCTCTTGAAATGGGAAATTTGAATATTTATTTCTGTATCTTAATCGGTGGTTGGATTTTGGGTATTATAATTTTTGCATGTGAATTTATAACTTATAAAATAAAAGCATTGATCAAATAAACATCGCTAAAACGATTAAATATATACGAATATTAATTTTTCATTAAGTGGATAACAACACAAATAAAAAATTCAAATTTTATGTACTTAAGGGGATGTCGGACTCAGAAAAAGGTACATTTTACTTTTTTTAATAAATAATTGAATAAATTATTTAAAAAAACCTTAAACGTCAGATCTTTAGGCATATTTTAAATGTTATATCAACATTTTTTCAGATTTTTAAAACCATAATTTAATTACGATCTTTGGGTTGAAAAGTGCAGATTCCTGTAATTTGGGTCCGACAATCCGTTAAAATTATCAACTGGACAATTAATTTTATAGCTTATGCTATTAATTATTTAAAAGTTTAAGTTGTTCTGTACTGACAAAGTTTTTAAAACTGGGCATCTCATTATGCACAATCATAGATTGAATCAAAACGAAGATCAATATCCTCGTGGTTCTATTTAAATTTTAATATAAAATATTAGTTTTCGTAAAAGTATTGTTAGTCTATAATTTTAAATGTGAATAATTTGAATTATTGATTGGGTTTAATATCCCTTTAAGTCAACTATGAAATTTTTGGTGTGAAGTTCATTTTATTTGATTGAAATTGGATCGAATAAGCTTCGAGTATACAATTAATCTAACGATTGAACATGTTGAATACGTTGGAGTCATACTACATGCTGTCGGAAAAGTACTTTCATCGATTGACTATCATCCTTCCTAATAAATGTAAAAGTTAAATTTTTAAGTGTTGTAGTAATCAATTCTTATAATTAATTGGTTGTATTATCCTAACAGATTAAAATTATTTTTGATTCTCAAAATAAAAAGCTTAAAAATTATAAAATAATTATAATTTCATTATCCGCGTTCATAACTAAGAAAATACAAAGTATAGAGAGAACTGCAAAGAGTGTTTGCAGAAAAGAAGTTAAAATAATAATATTACGTTATGATTATACTATTATATTGTATTGTGTGTTTTTACTAATAGATAAACTTATGTTTTTAAGGATTCTTTGCATTTTAAAGTAATCAAGCATAATATTTAAATAGCATGATTAATACATTTTCTTGTATTAAAAAATTTTTCTATAATATTTCAAAAAATGAGGTAAAGGTTATTATATTTTGCTGGCTTTGAGTATATAATCAATAATTATTTTCAAGTTTACACAAAATACGTTAACTTCTAATGCAGTATTGTTGAAGTAATCCATGGTTTCAAACATATAATCATACAAAGGTATAAGTTAAATAACGCATATTGAAATGGTTTTGCAATTTTCAAACTGTTAAAAATTATTTTAAAATAATAATTTTACTGTAATATAAAAAAACATACATCTCATAGTTATAATTTTGTTTTATTTTTATAACAAGTACTCACATTTTCGGTATGTAGGACAATTTGTGAGCAACTCACTAGTCTCGATTTTTGAATGCTGCAGTAAAAATAGTATGAATACAGAGAAGATAAATATTTATGGATATTATTGAATACTTAACAATACGTTAATAGTATTCTAATTTTAAGTCAATGGGCTTTGCAATAATTAATAAGATATGAAGTTATGCATTTTCAGTCTTTCCTTGATTATTCCTAAAGAAAACGATGAAGATGTAATAAGCATTGGTATAAAACATGAATGTAAAACCGATTTTTTGTATATTTTTATTCTGATAGTATTATTCATTCAACTAACAAATAAAGAGAATATCGTTGCATAAAAAAAGTTCATATAGTTTTAATGTACACAAGTTAGGAAAAACTTACAAAGTAAAAATATGATTCGAAAAATCTGTTTTAATACTATTATAAATAACAAAAATCAAAGAAAATATTATGAACAATATTTTATAGAAAATTTTTATGTAATTTAGACCTACATTAATGCAATAAATAATACTAGTAAATAATTATATTAGTAAATTTATATATTTTGTCTCTATTTTACACATTAGTGCACATTAATTAACTTTGTTAAAAATAAATATGCCTTCCGAAATTAAGAGTATGAAATCAATTATTTTTATTCAAACTGATCAGTTGATTCTGATTTTCCATGTGTAAATTTTAGTGAACATTGTGACATTTTATCCGGTGATACAAAGGAAAACTTTTTCTTCAAGAAAATTGTAATTTTGACTACTACAAGTTTACTGGAGAACTAGAAGAGCAAGAATTAAAAAACTGGACTATAATATCAAGATTTACTAAAGTTCACCTTGATCTGTTGTTGCAAATTAAAACAAATGGCTTTTGCCCAATTGATTTTTTTATTTATATTGCTGCTAATATAATTTATAATGTTAGAAAAATTGATGTGATGCAAATAATTAAACTTGGCATTAAAAAAAAAAGATGTGTAAACAAGTATAACTTTCGCCTACTAAGAAGAATATTTGAAATGTTATAATAAATCTTTCAGTAACTTGTGAGTAGAGCAAATATTTAAATATGATTTTCCTTTTTTTGGTAACAATTTCTATTTTTTATATGGATTCAATTTGTGACTTTTGTTAATTTTAAGCTGACTAACTAAAGGCATGTCTAGATTTTTGGTAAGGGTATTTTCAAAAACTAGTCCACATTTTTGCTTCAAATTTTAAAGACAGATAGATTATTAATAAAGGAAAGGGACTGTTCTCTTAGATTTACGTAACTTGACGTAAATTGACTTCCTTTTTTAATTATAACTAATTTTATGTGATTTCGAGGTCGGTAAGGTAGGGAGGATAAAACTTGGCTTTGATACCCCGTTAATAATGATTGACCAATCAAAAATTTACAAGCGTCGGTAAAGTATTCTAGTACTCTTTAAAAAAAAACTTTATGTAAATGTTTTGAATATCAAAGTAACAACAAAGCATCGAGTATTAAGGACAATAATTTTGGAAGTAAAATGTATATCAAGCATTAACCCAATGAAGAACATTTAACAAAGATTACAATATTAGCTAGAGATATGCAATACTAATCGATGTATCGATACCTCATTAATATTTCGTTCGCAGTAGCGGTTCTTGAAACGATACTTTTTATTTTAGTATCGAAAAGTATTAATATTTGATCTTTCCACGGTATCGACAAAAAATTTGTATATTATTAGCTGAAAATAAATTACATTAATACTTGAAAAAGTAATGTAAATATATTATTGTTTATTTCATTTTTCAAAGAAAAAAACCATACATTAATTAGTTCTTATTGGCAAATAATCAATATCATCCAAGGATCTGTATATCTTTTTAATTTCTTCAACATTACAAAATTCTTTCTACAGTAGTTTACATATTATGCGTCATTATCTATTACAAATTATAATATATTATTAATGTTTTATAAGAGAACAAATAATTTATTCAATATTAATATTAATTCTTACTTTTAAATTTTAAGTAATCTTAAAGAGAAAGGTTGTATATCATAATTGGATTTTGGTAATTGAAATGGAAAAAATTTTTTAATAACCTGCTATCCTTAACTTGTGCTAATAATGTATATTATTAGCTGCAATACTGATAACAGTTACATTATTTTATATTAATATTATTTACTATGTTTAGTATAAAATATTCATTTGACTATCATGGAAAGTGACGTTTGTGTAGAAGAAATTGAAGAGAAACAATATGAATACATACAATTATAATCTGCAAGAGTTATGTAGTTCATAATTAGTAAATTAAATATATTTACCTTATCCAGGGTTCAGCCAATCGTTGTACAAATTAATGATGGCTGAATAACGAGTTTATGTATTTATAAGAATTTTTAAGTTTAATAAGATGAATAAGAAAATTAAATTAACAGAAATATAAATAGAATGTTAATAATTATTGTAACATGAAAAGATTTTAGGATCTATTAATGACTTGAATGTTGTTCTCCAACCACTAATTATTGTTATAATTATTTATTTAAGGAATGTGGATCACTATTTCTTTCACTATACCCATTCCCTGTTCTGAATATACAGAATAAAACTACAGAACCTTTAGTTTGATCCTATGCCTTCTTTGCCACTAGAATATCTTGATTCAGAAAACTATGCAAAATTATAACTCTAATTCAAATAATACAAAAGTAGCGAAGACGAAGAAGAGGACTTTGATAACGAAAGTTATTTACAACTATTTAACACAATCTTTTAAATTAAACATTTGTATACTCTAAGATTTATTTTATAACAATTAACAAAATGTTTATATAAATAAGTAATTATATGTAATTGTGCAGGTGTGTGTGTGTGTGTGTGTGTGTCTGTGTGTGTGTGTGTGTGTGTATGTGTGTGTGTGTGTGTGTGTGTGTGTGTGTGTGTGTGTGTGTGTGTGTTTGTGTGTGTGTGTTTTAGAGTAGATCGTAAAAGTGCTTTTTATGCACAGAGTATGGGACTTGGTCGGCATGACCCATACGCACTGAAAACCACGAATTAGTAGTAAGGCTCCTCCACTCAACTGATATTTCCTCTTCGGAAACAATCACTAGGTATTACTTCAAAGGGGGCAGTCACGCCACATCGGGCCTATCGTAACAGGAAACTACTTCACTATCTCGTGTTTGAAAGGCGATAGATGTTTCAATTCAATTCGTTATTCTTCCATCCTGATGTAATTCAGTCGATCCATAATAGATGCTGCAAGGGCCACCACATCATCCCAACCCTCAAGCTCTTTTCTCCATGAATTGAAGACGCCAGTACAGGACATGTTCCACGTCTTTGTTGACATCAGGGCAAGTAGAGTACTCGGTACTCACGTTTTTACAGATACCTGTGGAAGCACCTGGGCCAGAAAAAAGGTCACAAAGCCGTGCTTCTTAAGGGATGGTGCAGTGAATGTAGCAACCCTTGCCGGCCGAATTTTATTTCTGCACCACTGTTCGATGGTCGTGATTGATGACCGACTATTGTATCCGCTACTTCGTGAGGTACAAGGACCTTCTCTTTACTCATCAGATCTCTCTATCACCATCAACGATATCTGATACGATTTTATACGCATGAGCCACTGACAGCGCGGTCATTCTGTAGACTCGTTTACAGGATGCACCGTACCTTGAATTGCTACTTAGGACATTTGCCCAAAACATTTACCACTGCCGCTAGTAGGGCTCGGTGTGGGCATTATACCCAATAAAGCTTTAGCTACTTCTGTCGCTGTTACCTCTGCGTCGAAGAAGTTCTCCTTAAATGATGGCTGTGCGTCCAAGATGACTCCCAAGTATATAGCAGTCCGCTGATTTTACATGCCTATTATTCACAGTTTGGGTTGTGTATCTCTTATTTCGTTCGGGTGATAAGCACTGTGACTTTATCTAGAGAGCAGAGAGCAACATTTTGTTATAAAAGGCAATATCAGCGGCTTGTAGTCGGTAAAATTTTAAAATCACGACCTTCTGTCACATAACGAAATTGCTTAATAACATTGGTGAGTAAATATTTTACGCACGTAAAAAATGTAATACTTACATGACACGTCATAAGTATATATAAGTTTGGCAGCTTGATCTGTTTTTCGTTCCTATTAGCCCCAAATGTGCGGGTATCCAAAAGAATTTAGATTTTGTTCTCTATTATTTTTTTAATTTCATGCATTTATTCTTAATTTGAAGTATATACGAGTTGGTAGCAGCATTCATTTTTGTATTTTCTAAATTCTGTAGTGCACTCAAGGAATCCGAGAAGATAATTATATTGCGGATCGGCGTTTAGTATCGCTATATCCATAGCTTCATTGAGAGCAATGCACTCTGCTGTAAAGACAGAGGCATTACGGTTATACTTTTTATGATCTCTAGTTTTAATTTTGGTGCAACGCATGCTACTCCAACACAGTTGTTATCCAGTATCTTGCTGCCGTCCGTATATATCTCCAAAGCATTGTGTTTGTCCAAAAATGTTTGAAATGTCAAGTTAGGATTTTTTGATTTAGTTATTCTTTCGAAGGTTAGTTTCGATTTCGAGTACATATCATAACTAATCCTCAATGTATCGAATTTGAAAGTAATTTATTACGTGTCATAAATGCATATCATAAATTAGAAAATGACTGTTCTCCCCACGACTACAATGATTGGAAGTGAATATTCGTTGTTTTCAATGTTTGTGTAAAATATCAGTATGGTTAAAAAGAACATTAATAATATGAAATATTGGATAACCATCGAATTAAAAACGAATAAGGGAATTGTATCGCTTATGCAAATTTGCAAGAATCAAATCACGAATACTTCCGTAAAGAGGTTAGAGGTTCCACAGGTAAATAGCCGACTAGCAATAGGATTATTCTGAAACGTTTTAAACAATCTTTTGAATATTAACTTAGCCCACCTAAAAGGCACCGTCAGTACTGCTCACAATTTTTCGGATAGTGGTTTCGTGAAGATACCTCTCCAGACTATTCTTAATTATTTCTCAGTTATCAACTATTAGCACTGTAGCATATTACCTTTCACATTCCACCACTGCTACCGACTGAGCCATGACAAGTCTCAATAGAAGTTTGAACATATAATCAATAATTATTTTTAAGCATACGTAAAATACAAATATTTAATATAGTAGTGTACAATCAATATAAGTTACATAGCAACAAACATACAATCATATAAAATTATAACTTGAAAAATATCAAAAATAGTTTAAAATAATAAATATACAATATTTTGAAAGATTTTTTTAATGAACCAAGGTTTTTTTGTTTCTGTTTTATATATTTTAAAATATTCTTTGCCTTTTCTATTTACTTGTTCTTTCACATATTGATCAGTGCTTGAGTAAGCTTGTTTTTTAAAATGTTCATATAAGTCAGTATAAGGGATTAGATGAAAATTAAGGTATTTTTTTCAGTAGCCATTTTGGCAGCTTGATCTGTTTTTTCGTTCCTATTAGCCCCAAATGTGCGGGTATCCAAAGAATTTAGATTTTGTTCTCTATTATTTTTTTTAATTTCATGCATTTATTCTTAATTTGAAGTATATACGAGTTGGTAGCAGCATTCATTTTTGTATTTTCTAAATTCTGTAGTGCACTCAAGGAATCCGAGAAGATAATTATATTGCGATCGGCGTTTAGTATCGCTATATCCATAGCTTCATTGAGAGCAATGCACTCTGCTGTAAAGACAGAGGCATTACGGTTTATACTTTTTATGATCTCTAGTTTTAATTTTGGTGCAACGCATGCTACTCCAACACAGTTGTTATCCAGTATCTTGCTGCCGTCCGTATATATCTCCAAAGCATTGTGTTTGTCCAAAAATGTTTGAAATGTCAAGTTAGGATTTTTTGATTTAGTTATTTCTTTTCGAAGGTTAGTTTCGATTTCGAGTACATATCATAACTAATCCTCAATGTGAATGTGGGGAAGCATTTCAAGATTTAAACCATATTTTATGGAACTGTCATAAATTCGATTCACAAAGAGCACATTTAATAAAAAATTTGAAAAATATAATTAATATCCGCCATACACAGTTAATCCTTCTTGGCTATACTAGATACAAGAATCCTACAAATAATATGTAAATTCTTCGAAACATGCAAAATTAATGTATAATAGATATAAATATAATCAATAAGCAGTAAAGTCTGTAAACAATATGTAAATAAATGTCAACAAATACTGTAAATATAATGTATGTATAATCAATGTATACTTCTGCTGTATAGATCCTAACATATGTAAGCCTAGGTAAGCTTTTAAAAAGAAACATAGAAAATCGAATTTTGAAAAGTAATTTATTACGTGTCATAAATGCATATCATAAATTAGAAAATGACTGTTCTCCCACGACTACATGAATTGTGAAGTGAATATTCGTTGTTTTCAATGTTTGTGTAAAATATCAGTATGGTAAAAAGAACATTAAAAATATGAAATATTGGATAACCATTGAATTAAAAACGAATACGGGAATTGTATCGCTTTATGCAAAATTTGCAAGAATCAAATCACGAATACTTCCGTAAAGAGGTTAGAGGCCCACAGGGAAATAGCCGACTAGTAATAGGATTATTTTGAAAACTTTTAAACAATTCTTTTAAAATATTAACTTAGCCCACCTAAAAGCACCGTAAGTACTGCTCTTTTTGAATTTTTCGGATAGTGGTTTTGTGAAGATACCTCTCCAAACTACTCTTAATTATTTCTCAGTTATCAACATTAGAACTGTAGCATATTCCTTTCACAATTCCACCACTCTACCGACTAAGCCATCACAAGTCTCAATAGAAGTTTTGAACATATAATCAATAATTATTTTTAAGCATACGTAAAATACAAATATTTAATATAGTAGTATACAATCAATATAAGTTACATAGCAACAAACATACAATCATATAAAATTATAACTTGAAAAATATCAAAAATAGTTTAAAATAATAAATATACAATATTTTGAAAAATGTTTTCAATAGCAATGTTTAGTTTCTGTTTATACATTAATACTTCAAGATTTTTGGTATGTAAAACTTTCATAGATTTTATCTTATGTAAAGACTGTGTACAATTATATTTATTTGTAAATAAAGAGGTATGCGATAATATTAAAATAAGTATTGATTGTCTATTATAAATACTTAATATATTATTCATAATAGAGTAATTTAAAGTTGAGAGGCTCTTCCATATAGGTAACAAGATACAAAGTTATTCATTTTCCAATATTTCTGTGCTTATTCCTAAACAGTAGTAAATTAATGCGAAGATCGATGAAAATGTAATAAATATTGATTAGCGTATAAAACATGAATGTAAATACTATTTTTTTGTATATTTTTATTCAGAAGGTATTATTCATTCAACTAACAAATGAAGAGAATTCATTAGACGTAAAAAAAGATAACAAGATTTTTGAAGCAACTGTAGGTCTTTCATCATTGATTATATAATACATCCAACAAATAATTTATATTTTCTTTATTTTAGGGTAAAATAATTGACTGTTGTTTTAGTGGAATGCAAAGGAGTGTAATTCTACTAAACAATGTGATTGACGGTGAATTAATTGTTTTGAAAATGGCGTATACAACATTTATTCCGGTTAATTTATTTCATACACGTAGATATAATGTTTTAGAAGATTACAAACGATATCGAGAAGTTTATGTTCTAAATGATACAATTATGAGCAGAAAAGTTTATCCAGCATCGAATTTTATTATGATTATTACATCAAAGACAATTCTTACAAATATTCTCAATAAATTAAGAAATAGCATTTGGTGGAATTATGAAGCACCTTTCGTAATTGTGAATTATGACGATGAATGCCTGGAGTCATATAATTTTTTAAAGCAACTCTGGACGTTTAATGTTTTTAACGCGATATACGTGTGTAGATCTTCAGATAAGTCGCACTTGTATACTTTCAATCCTTATTCAAATTTGGCACCTGAATTTTGGAAAATAGTTTATAACAGTACTCCCATATTTGAGACTTGGACGTTATTTGAACACACGATTAATGATTTTTCAAAATTGATACCATCTAATTTATTTTTCGATAAAATGAAAAATTTGAAAGGATATCATTTAAAAACGTCTCATATACTGAATAATAAACCATGGATTTACGACAAAACAAAAATGGGTTACGATCGTTGTGTGTCCGCAGATTTGAAAATAGTATGTACTTTGTTGGAATACATGAATGCGACGTACACTGTCAAATTTTCAACTGATTTTGGATCACCTTTGGAAGAAGCACCCAAAGGTATCATTAACGACGTACTATCCAGGACCATAGACATTGGACTGACTACGTTTTTCCTTCACGATTACTGGAAATATCAAGCTTACCCAATTGGTGCCGATGGAATAAAAATTATCACTGTCAAGAATTTAATGTCGCATGCTTATAATTTTATGCTTGTGTTTCGCAAACAAACTATGATTCTTATAATTTTTGCATGTTGCATAATCGTTATTATTTTTAAATATTTGTGCAAAGTGTCGATAGTTAAAGCAATTTTAGATTTCATAAGATTATTGGTCGGTGTACCAAGTACAAAAGTTCCATTAAATTATTTAGGAAAATTAAGTTTATCGTGTTTTTTGTTCGCTGCTTTCGCTATAAATACTTGTATACAAAGTGAATTAAGTGCGATTAATACCGTTCCATATACGTCGCCAAATATTGATTCGTTCGATGATTTAATTAAATCGAATCTACCAGTTTTTGGATATATGACTTATAAAGATATGATATCGCACACGAGAATCCTTGAATCGTATCATGGGATTCTTGAAGTCGAGGAATGTATTGATGCATTTGATCAAGGTCGAAAAGTAGCTTGTTTATATCCTGCATTGTTTTGTGGTTTCTATTTCCATGAAAGTATTACAGTTCACATATCTTCAAAAGTTATATTAGAAAGAAGCTTTACTATTACATGCCAAGAAGATTCACCGTTATTGTACAAATTTAATTTGCTGTTGATGAGATTACGAGATGGGGGCATTATTGATTTATTGTATGATCGTAATAAACAATTTTTTGTGAAGTATATTGATGACGGTAATCGAGTTAACAAATTGGGCTTAGGAAAAGTAAAAATTAGTATTTATATTTTGATTATTGGGTGGTTCGTGGCGCTACTTCTTTATTTTTGCGAAATTTTGTATGGAAAAATGTATGTTTTTTCCAAAATGTAGTAAAGCAACCAGCATATTAATATTTTTTTTCCGATATTACACTATGTAACATAATAAGCGAATATAATAAAAAAATGGATTTAAATTTATTAGCTTTGATTGATGAGTATCAGTTACTTATAGTTCTAGTGACGATAATAACAGCTTTGTACACATCTCGTCCACAAAGATTTTCATTGATATGATAAATGGATAATAGATTTAAGATTAATATATTTTGACATGTTTTTCTTCGTTTCAACAACAATAAATTTAGTCATAAATATTTTTGTTGACGGTATTTTTTGCCTATTTACTGTAGCGTTTTACTAAAATTGTATTCTAAGTATTATTGTAATGTAATTGTATACAGAAATTTTGGGAGAAAAGAGGCTAATTTGTACGTAAAAAACCCCATGCTGAAAAGGATAATGAATCATTTGACTTGAAACTCTGATACCACCCGTTTCCTATTCCGTATTTTTATTTTGCTAGTAATTTAAATTTTATTTCGTCAACAAATATATTAGTTATTTATGTACCTTGGGTGAGCCTCGCGTCATTACTGTTCGAGGCGGAAAATTTCGTGGATGGTTAGTACGTCCGCGGTCGCGAGCGCAGCGAGCGGCCAAGGATGTTACTACCATCCACGAAATTTGAGCCGAGAACTGTAATGACGCGATGCTTACCCATGGTACGTAAACAATTTTTCAGCCTTATAATTCGTACATACGACTCTTTCGTTGCTCACAAAGTAATTTATTATACATTTAAAAGTAATGTAATAAACACTTTTTTAAACAATATAAATAATTATATATTATGTCAATAATTTTTAAACATTTGTATACTGACGCTTATAAGACATTTTAACTTTTTAAATTCTGCATTTAGTATCAGAGAATATTAAATATTTAGTAATTACTTATTATATTAATCGTAACATTGCAGTTATTAAAGATATAGGACTCATTTTGCGTTATTATATATATATATATATATATATATGCGGAGACAGACTGACACAATCCAAAAATTTACTATAGTGTATAATAAATTTAACTGAAGTTGTAGTAAATATTACCAGAATTGTAGTAAAAATTAATAGCTTTCTAGTAAATTTTATTATACACTATAGTAAATTTTTGGATTGCGTCAGTCTGTCTCCGCATTACTAGACAACATTGTAATTTTTACTTCAACTTTTTTTCTCCGTGTATATATATACACTATATTATTTCTAAAATATAATATTCTGATATATATATATGTATATATATAGTACTTCCGTATCTGAGCAATATTAAGATAACTATGATTAAAGTAACGCAAACGTTACGTTTAAACTAGTTGTGTTTACGTTTGAAAAGCCATAGATATATCTCCGATACATGTACTACGCGTTTCAAACACGTTGACTCTATACCGTTCGCGCGGCAAAGGTTATATTGCTCGCCGCATATATCCTACGGAGCGCTTTGCATACAGCTACATATGGGCGGTTCTCTATGAAGTCGAAGATGAAAAAAAATGAATATTGCTATAACTGTGGGAATATGTTTTACAGGTGTCCAGTAGTTCTCCTGAATTTTTTCAGATTTTTTCAGGGCTGTTATTTTAAATTATAGAAAGACAAAGTTGGCATTTTAGCACTTTTTTGCATTATATGCCCATTTTCATGAATTTGTAGCTCCCAGAGGATACATTTTTCACTAAAAACATAAATATGACTTTTTTTTGTAAAATTTTCTGAATTTTTCATTAAAAATATTTTTATAATTGTATAATCAAATGTTTATTTTTAACAGCTTATAGGAGATTAGATTCATACTGAAAGAAGTGGAGGTGCTTTTCTACCACTTCAAGGTAACTGCATGAATTCTTTTGCAATGATCATGCTAACAGATTCATCGTTATAAGGCAACCAATATACATTTCTATTGATATTTCTGTAGTTAGTATATATTATATAGTATATATTATATATAAGAACTTATGGGCTCACCATTGTCACATGTACTTTATTATTCATCCTGGGAAGCCAGTAATATATTTGTTTTATAAAAAGTTTCAGGTATTTATCCAATTAGATAACATGTATAACTGGTTATATCTACTGTTTTGTGTTTGTAAGCAGCTTAAAGATTGAAAAGTATCAGTGACTAACAGTAAACAGTATATTTTAGTGTTATTGAGGAATAACAATGCCCTATTGTTTGAATTCAAGTACTCGGTTATTCTGTTTTTTTTCATAAAATGCATTTGCCCTATTTTTTAACAAATTTTACTAAAAACACCATAAATTTGTCTAGAATGCTCTGCCGCACTCAAGCATGGCATCATTTTGAAGGTAATTAATCATCGATGAATTAGATTTTTAAATGGATAAAAATTTTTGATCGTACACTCTTTTTTGACTTTAAAGGTTTTTATTAAATTAAATATTTCAACAGATTCTTCTTGAAATTTATAAACCTTTTCAAATTTAATGTACATAAGAAAAAATGCACGGAGAGAAATAATTAGTAAATATTACAAAGCAGTTTGGTAAAAATTCCTAAACTCTCAAGTAATGTGGTAACAAACTGCGAATCTCGTAATTTTTACTAGACTAAATTGTAATTTTAATTTTTTTTTTAACATCAGAAAAAAAATTTTATTTCTCCCATATTATTTATTTTTGAGTTTATGTATATTATTCGAGTGTTATGGATATTTTAAATATTTAAGGGGGTCTCATACTCAATTTTTACCGACCGAGCCAATAGAGTGATAGTATGGTTGAAAAATACTTAAATCTAGATAAATATACAGAATTTCGACAAACTAGAAGATAGGTGCCCTTTCTTTTGTAGTTATATATCACTGTGCAAAGTTTCTATTTATTATATTGAGGCATTGAAGAGAAAACCTTGTATAAAAAATACTATCTACGGCGTCCACATAATGGAATTTTCGTACAAGGTTTTCTCTTATACGCATCAATAAAATGACTTGAAACTTTGTATAGAAGTAAATAATTATTTAATAAAGGGCATCTAACTGTTGGTTTTGCATAGTTTTATAAAATTAAAAGTAGTTTTATTATCATTATTAAAAGAATATTTTACGCTAGATGGCAGTACGCACGGATCATGGCAAGCTAGAATATGCTTTCGCCGCCGCCATTATCGACATCACGCATGCGCATTTGTTTCAGACTCGAGACAAATAGCCGAGCAAAATAATTTGATTTGACTCCTACAAAATTTTTAAATACGTGTCATACTTATACTCATATTATGACTAGTTGAATTTTCGACATGGCAAATTGAACCGTACTACGTATTTATCATAAATTCAATGTAAAAGGAAACGTACTGCTGCAAGAATTCGGCATATCTACCGACCAAACCAAGAGAGCAAAGCAAAAATCGAATTGCGAGCCGTGCTCCGCTCCCGTGGGTTCTGCTATTGTTGTACTTGGGTGTTATGCCGTTTTTACTGCTTGGTAAACCGAAAAATTGATGGAACTGTAGACACTTCGTGATGATTTCCATTAGATTCTTTAACACGTATATCGTACTACTCAGATATATCGTGTCATTTGAAACGTCAAACTGCGCTGTAATGTAAAAGTACGATACATATAATATAAAAGAAAACCGTAAGATGGAACCTGCGAGTCTATTTACAGACCCAAGGGAGAGGATCAAAAATCGAGTGGCGAGCCGTGCTCTGCTCCCGTGGGTTCTGCTATTGTTGTACTTGGGTGTTATGCCGTTTTTACTGCTTGGTAAACCGAAAAATTGATGGAACTGTAGACACTTCGTGATGATTTCCATTAGATTCTTTAACACGTATATCGTACTACTCAGATATATCGTGTCATTTGAAACGTCAAACTGCGCTGTAATGTAAAAGTACGATACATATAATATAAAAGAAAACCGTAACATGGAACCTGCGAGTATATCTATAGACCCAAGGGAGCGGATCAAAAATTGAGTGGCGAGCCGTGCTCCGCTCCCGTGGGTTCTGCTATTGTTGGACTTGGGTGTAATGCCGTTTTCACCGCTAGAAAATCGAAGAATCGATGGAATTGCAGACACTTCATTTTGGTATCGATATTATTCTTAAACACTTGCATCGTTCTGCTCAGATATATCGTATCATTTGAAACGTCAAACTGCGCTGTAATGTAAAAGTACGATACATATATTATAAAAGAAATCCGTAAGATGGAACCTGCGAGTATATCTACAGACCCAAGGGAGCGGATCAAAAATCGAGTGACGAGCCGTGCTCCGCTCCCGTGGGTTTTGACATTATTGTATTTGAGAGTAATGCCGTTTTTACTGCTTGGTAAACCGAAAAATTAATGGAATTGACACTTCGTGATGATTTCCATAAGATTCTTTAACACGTATATCGTACTACTCAGATATATCGTGTCATTTGAAACGTCAAACTGCGCTGTAATGTAAAGTACGATACATATAATATAAAAGAAAATCCGTAAGATGGAACCTGCGAGTATATCTACAGACCCAAGGGAGCGGATCAAAAATCGAGTGGCGAGCCGTGCTCCGCTCCCGTGGGTTCTGATATTGTTGTATTTGAGAGTAATGCCGTTTTTACTGCTTGGTAAACCGAAAAATTAATGGAATTGACACTTACGTGATGATTTCCATAAGATTCTTTAACACGTATATCGTTCTGCTCAGATATATCGTGTCATTTGAAACGTCAAACTGCGCTGTAATGTAAAAGTACGATACATATAATATAAAAGAAAACCGTAAGATGGAACCTGCGAGTATATCTACAGACCCAAGGGAGCGGATCAAAAATTGAGTGGCGAGCCGTGCTCCGCTCCCGTGGGTTCTGCTATTGTTGTACTTGGGTATAATGCCGTTTCACCGCAAGAAAATCGAAGAATCGATGGAATTGCAGACACTTCATTTTGGTATCCATATTATTCTTAAACACTTGCATCGTTCTGCTCAGATATATCGTATCATTTGAAACGTCAAACTGCGCTGTAATGTAAAAGTACGATACATATATTATAAAGAAATCCGTAAGATGGAACCTGCGAGTATATCTACAGACCCAAGGGAGCGGATCAAAAATCGAGTGGCGAGCCGTGCTCCGCTCCCGTGGGTTCTGACATTATTGTATTTGAGAGTAATGCCGTTTTTACTGCTTGGTAAACCGAAAAATTAATGGAATTGACACTTCGTGATGATTTCCATAAGATTCTTTAACACGTATATCGTTACTACTCAGATATATCGTGTCATTTGAAACGTCAAACTGCGCTGTAATGTAAAAGTACGATACATATAATATAAAAGAAAACCGTAAGATGGAACCTGCGGAGTATATCTACAGACCCAAGGGAGCGGATCAAAAATTGAGTGGCGAGCGTGCTCCGCTCCCGTGGGTTCTGCTATTGTTGTACTTGGGTATAATGCCGTTTCACCGCAAGAAAATCGAAGAATCGATGGAATTGCAGACACTTCATTTTGGTATCCATATTATTCTTAAACACTTGCATCGTTCTGCTCAGATATATCGTATCATTTGAAAACGTCAAACTGCGCTGTAATGTAAAAGTACGATACATATAATATAAAAGAAAACCGTAAGATGGAACCTGCGAGTATATCTACAGGACCCAAGGGAGCGGATCAAAAATTGAGTGGCGAGCCGTGCTCCGCTCCCGTGGGTTCTGCTATTGTTGTACTTGGGTATAATGCCGTTTCACCGCAAGAAAATCGAAGAACGATGGAATTGCAGACACTTCATTTTGGTATCCATATATTCTTAAACACTTGCATCGTTCTGCTCAGATATATCGTATCATTTGAAACGTCAAACTGCGCTGTAATGTAAAAGTACGATACATAATATAAAAGAAAACCGTAACATGGAACCTGCGAGTATATCTACAGACCCAAGGGAGCGGATCAAAAATCGAGTGGCGAGCCGTGCTCCGCTCCCGTGGGTTCTGCTATTGTTGTACTTGGGTGTTATGCCGTTTTTACTGCTTGGTAAACCGAAAAATTGATGGAACTGTAGACACTTCGTGATGATTTCCATTAGATTCTTTAACACGTATATCGTACTACTCAGATATATCGTGTCATTTGAAACGTCAAACTGCGCTGTAATGTAAAAGTACGATACATATATAAAAGAAAACCGTAAGATGGAACCTGCGAGTCTATTTACAGACCCAAGGGAGAGGATCAAAAATCGAGTGGCGAGCCGTGCTCTGCTCCCGTGGGTTCTGCTATTGTTGTACTTGGGTGTTATGCCGTTTTTACTGCTTGGTAAACCGAAAAATTGATGGAACTGTAGACACTTCGTGATGATTTCCATTAGATTCTTTAACACGTATATCGTACTACTCAGATATATCGTGTCATTTGAAACGTCAAACTGCGCTGTAATGTAAAAGTACGATACATATAATATAAAAGAAAACCGTAACATGGAACCTGCGAGTATATCTATAGACCCAAGGAGCGGATCAAAAATTGAGTGGCGAGCCGTGCTCCGCTCCCGTGGGTTCTGCTATTGTTGGACTTGGGTGTAATGCCGTTTCACCGCTAGAAAATCGAAGAATCGATGGAATTGCAGACACTTCATTTTGGTATCGATATTATTCTTAAACACTTGCATCGTTCTGCTCAGATATATCGTATCATTTGAAACGTCAAACTGCGCTGTAATGTAAAAGTACGATACATATATTATAAAAGAAATCCGTAAGATGGAACCTGCGAGTATATCTACAGACCCAAGGGAGCGGATCAAAAATCGAGTGACG
Source organism: Theocolax elegans (assembly GCA_026168455.1). Taxonomy (NCBI): domain Eukaryota; kingdom Metazoa; phylum Arthropoda; class Insecta; order Hymenoptera; family Cerocephalidae; genus Theocolax; species Theocolax elegans. The sequence goes on along the minus strand of CM047425.1, from coordinate 12,919,576 downwards.
AGCCGTGCTCCGCTCCCGTGGGTTCTGACAATTATTGTAATTTGAGAGTAATGCCGTTTTACTGCTTGGTTAACCGAAAAATTAATGGAATTGACACTTCGTGATGATTCCATAGATTCTTTAAACACGTATATCGTACTACTCAGATATATCGTGTCATTTGAAACGTCAAACTGCGCTGTAATGTAAAGTACGATACATATAATATAAAAGAAATCCGTAAGATGGAACCTGCGAGTATATCTACAGACCCAAGGAGCGGAGTCAAAATCGAGTGGCGAGCCGTGCTCCGCTCCCGTGGGTTCTGATATTGTTGTATTGAGAGTAATGCCGTTTTTACTGCTTGGTAAACCGAAAAATTATGGAATTGACACTTCGTGATGATTTCATAAGATTCTTTAACCGTATATCGTACTACTCAGATATATCGTGTCATTTGAAACGTCAACTGCGCTGTAATGTAAAAGTACGATACATATATATAAAATACAAACCGTAACATGGAACCTGCGAGTATATCTACAGACCCAAGGGAGCGGATCAAAAATTGAGTGGCGAGCCGTGCTCCGCTCCCGTGGGTTCTGCTATTGTTGTACTTGGGTATAATGCCGTTTCACCGCAAGAAAATCGAAGAATCGATGGAATTGCAGACACTTCATTTTGGTATCCATATTATTCTTAAACACTTGCATCGTTCTGCTCAGATATATCGTATCATTTGAAACGTCAAACTGCGCTGTAATGTAAAAGTACGATACATATATTATAAAAGAAATCCGTAAGATGGAACCTGCGAGTATATCTACAGACCCAAGGGAGCGGATCAAAAATCGAGTGGCGAGCCGTGCTCCGCTCCCGTGGGTTCTGACATTATTGTATTTGAGAGTAATGCCGTTTTTACTGCTTGGTAAACCGAAAAATTAATGGAATTGACACTTCGTGATGATTTCCATAAGATTCTTTAACACGTATATCGTTCTGCTCAGATATATCGTGTCATTTGAAACGTCAAACTGCGCTGTAATGTAAAAGTACGATACATATAATATAAAAGAAAACCGTAAGATGGAACCTGCGAGTATATCTACAGACCCAAGGGAGCGGATCAAAAATTGAGTGGCGAGCCGTGCTCCGCTCCCGTGGGTTCTGCTATTGTTGTACTTGGTATAATGCCGTTTCACCGCAAGAAAATCGAAGAATCGATGGAATTGCAGACACTTCATTTTGGTATCCATATTATTCTTAAACACTTGCATCGTTCTGCTCAGATATATCGTATCATTTGAAACGTCAAACTGCGCTGTAATGTAAAAGTACGATACATATAATATAAAAGAAAACCGTAAGATGGAACCTGCGAGTATATCTACAGACCCAAGGGAGCGGATCAAAAATTGAGTGGCGAGCCGTGCTCCGCTCCCGTGGGTTCTGCTATTGTTGTACTTGGGTATAATGCCGTTTCACCGCAAGAAAATCGAAGAATCGATGGAATTGCAGACACTTCATTTTGGTATCCATATTATTCTTAAACACTTGCATCGTTCTGCTCAGATATATCGTATCATTTGAAACGTCAAACTGCGCTGTAATGTAAAAGTACGATACATATATAAAAGAAATCCGTAAGATGGAACCTGCGAGTATATCTACAGACCCAAGGGAGCGGATCAAAAATTGAGTGGCGAGCCGTGCTCCGCTCCCGTGGGTTCTGCTATTGTTGTACTTGGGTATAATGCCGTTTCACCGCAAGAAAATCGAAGAATCGATGGAATTGCAGACACTTCATTTTGGTATCCATATTATTCTTAAACACTTGCATCGTTCTGCTCAGATATATCGTATCATTTGAAACGTCAAACTGCGCTGTAATGTAAAAGTACGATACATATATTATAAAAGAAATCCGTAAGATGGAACCTGCGAGTATATCTACAGACCCAAGGGAGCGGATCAAAAATCGAGTGACGAGCCGTGCTCCGCTCCCGTGGGTTTTGACATTATTGTATTTGAGAGTAATGCCGTTTTTACTGCTTGGTAAACCGAAAAATTAATGGAATTGACACTTCGTGATGATTTCCATAAGATTCTTTAACACGTATATCGTACTACTCAGATATATCGTGTCATTTGAAACGTCAAACTGCGAAGTAATGTAAAGGACGATACATATAATATAAAAGAAAACCGTAACATGGAACCTGCGAGTCTATATACAGACTCAAGGGAGCGGATCAAAAATCGAGTGGCGAGCCGTGCTCCGCTCCCGTGGGTTCTGATATTGTTGTATTTGAGAGTAATGCCGTTTTTACTGCTTGGTAAACCGAAAAATTAATGGAATGACACTACGTGATGATTTCCATAAGATTCTTTAACACGTATATCGTTCTGCTCAGATATATCGTGTCATTTGAAACGTCAAACTGCGCTGTAATGTAAAAGTACGATACATATAATATAAAAGAAAACCGTAAGATGGAACCTGCGAGTATATCTACAGACCCAAGGGAGCGGATCAAAAATTGAGTGGCGAGCCGTGCTCCGCTCCCGTGGGTTCTGCTATTGTTGTACTTGGGTATAATGCCGTTTCACCGCAAGAAAATCGAAGAATCGATGGAATTGCAGACACTTCATTTTGGTATCCATATTATTCTTAAACACTTGCATCGTTCTGCTCAGATATATCGTATCATTTGAAACGTCAAACTGCGCTGTAATGTAAAAGTACGATACATATATTATAAAAGAAATCCGTAAGATGGAACCTGCGAGTATATCTACAGACCCAAGGGAGCGGATCAAAAATCGAGTGGCGAGCCGTGCTCCGCTCCCGTGGGTTCTGACATTATTGTATTTGAGAGTAATGCCGTTTTTACTGCTTGGTAAACCGAAAAATTAATGGAATTGACACTTCGTGATGATTTCCATAAGATTCTTTAACACGTATATCGTTCTGCTCAGATATATCGTGTCATTTGAAACGTCAAACTGCGCTGTAATGTAAAAGTACGATACATATAATATAAAAGAAAACCGTAAGATGGAACCTGCGAGTATATCTACAGACCCAAGGGAGCGGATCAAAAATTGAGTGGCGAGCCGTGCTCCGCTCCCGTGGGTTCTGCTATTGTTGTACTTGGTATAATGCCGTTTCACCGCAAGAAAATCGAAGAATCGATGGAATTGCAGACACTTCATTTTGGTATCCATATTATTCTTAAACACTTGCATCGTTCTGCTCAGATATATCGTATCATTTGAAACGTCAAACTGCGCTGTAATGTAAAAGTACGATACATATAATATAAAAGAAAACCGTAAGATGGAACCTGCGAGTATATCTACAGACCCAAGGGAGCGGATCAAAAATTGAGTGGCGAGCCGTGCTCCGCTCCCGTGGGTTCTGCTATTGTTGTACTTGGGTATAATGCCGTTTCACCGCAAGAAAATCGAAGAATCGATGGAATTGCAGACACTTCATTTTGGTATCCATATATTCTTAAACACTTGCATCGTTCTGCTCAGATATATCGTATCATTTGAAACGTCAAACTGCGCTGTAATGTAAAAGTACGATACATATATTATAAAAGAAATCCGTAAGATGGAACCTGCGAGTATATCTACAGACCCAAGGGAGCGGATCAAAAATTGAGTGGCGAGCCGTGCTCCGCTCCCGTGGGTTCTGCTATTGTTGTACTTGGGTATAATGCCGTTTCACCGCAAGAAAATCGAAGAATCGATGGAATTGCAGACACTTCATTTTGGTATCCATATTATTCTTAAACACTTGCATCGTTCTGCTCAGATATATCGTATCATTTGAAACGTCAAACTGCGCTGTAATGTAAAAGTACGATACATATATTATAAAAGAAATCCGTAAGATGGAACCTGCGAGTATATCTACAGACCCAAGGGAGCGGATCAAAAATCGAGTGACGAGCCGTGCTCCGCTCCCGTGGTTGTTGACATTATTGTATTTGAGAGTAATGCCGTTTACTGCTTGTAAACCGAAAATTAATGGAATTTGACACTTCGTGATGATTTCCATAAGATTCTTTAACACGTATATCGTACTACTCAGATATATCGTGTCATTTGAAACGTCAAACTGCGAAGTATGTAAAGGACGATACATATAATATAAAAGAAAACCGTAACATGGAACCTGCGAGTCTATATACAGACTCAAGGGAGAGCGGATCAAAATCGAGTGGCGAGCCGTGCTCCGCTCCCGTGGGTTCTGATATTGTTGTATTTGAGAGTATGCCGTTTTACTGCTTGGTAAACCGAAAAATTAATGGAATGACACTACGTGATGATTTCCATAAGATTCTTTAACACGTATATCGTTCTGCTCAGATATATCGTGTCATTTGAAACGTCAAACTGCGCTGTAATGTAAAAGTACGATACATATAATATAAAGAAAACCGTAAGATGGAACCTGCGAGTATATCTACAGACCCAAGGGAGCGGATCAAAAATTGAGTGGCGAGCCGTGCTCCGCTCCCGTGGGTTCTGCTATTGTTGTACTTGGGTATAATGCCGTTTCACCGCAAGAAATCGAAGAATCGATGGAATTGCAGACACTTCATTTTGGTATCCATATTATTCTTAAACACTTGCATCGTTCTGCTCAGATATATCGTATCATTTGAAACGTCAAACTGCGCTGTAATGTAAAAAGTACGATACATATATTATAAAAGAATCCGTAAGATGGAACCTGCGAGTATATCTACAGACCCAAGGGAGCGGATCAAAAATCGAGTGGCGAGCCGTGCTCCGCTCCCGTGGGTTTCTGACATTATTGTATTGAGAGTAATGCCGTTTTTACTGCTTGGTAAACCGAAAATTAATGGAATTGACACTTCGTGATGATTTCCATAAGATTCTTTAACACGTATATCGTACTACTCAGATATATCGTGTCATTTGAAACGTCAAACTGCGCTGTAATGTAAAAGTACGATACATATAAGTATAAAAGAAATCCGTAAGATGGAACCTGCGAGTAATTCTACAGACCCAGGGAGCGGATCAAAAATCGAGTGGCGAGCCGTGCTCCGCTCCCGTGGGTTTCTGATATTGTTTGTATTTGAGAGTAATGCCGGTTTATTACTGCTTGGTAAACCGAAAAAATTAATGGAATTGACACTTCGTGATGATTTCCATAAGATTCTTTATCACGTATATCGTACTACTCAGATTATCGTGTCATTTGAAAACGTCAAACTGCCTGTAATGTAAAAGTACGATACATAGAATTATAAATAAAACCGGAACATGGAACCTGCGAGTCTAATATCGACCCAAGGGAGAGGATCAAAAATCGAGTGCGAGCCGTGCTCCGCGCCCGTGGGGTTCTGCTGTTGTTGTACTTGGGTGGTTATGCCGTTTTACTGCTTGGTAAACCGAAAAATTGATGGAACTGTAGACACTTTCGTGATGATTTCTATAGATTCTTTAACACGTATATCGTACTACATCAGATAGATCGTGTCATTTGAAACGTCAAACTGCGATGTAATGTAAAAGTACAATACATATACACTGAAAACATATTAGGAGAACCGAAGCACTACCTGTAGTTTAACGGCTGTACTTAGATTTGGTATAAGCCTGCACTAATTTTAGGAGAGAATACGTCCTAAAATGCGGAATAACTTCTAGACGTACAATGTGAGCGGTACACTTTTCTTACGAATAGTTCTTTATATAGTTATAATAGGCTAATTATAATTTGAGAATTAAAGCAGTGTATTATTTAAAAACACATATTTGTTAATTTCGATAACTATAATTATAATCTCGCTGTAAAATTCCTATCCGCATATTCTTTATGATTTTGAGGTTAAACATTTAAGAAGTGAACGAGACCGATAGAGCGCTGAAAAGGCGGACAACATACGTCCTAAACGGAAGGGCAACGCAAGCTTTGGGTTTAGGATAGTCGGTGTCCATACGAGGACGTATTATGTCCTAATCTGTTTTCAGGTGTAATATAAAAGAAAACCGTAACATGGAACCTGCGAGTGTATCTACAGACCCAAGGGAGCGGATCAAAAATTGAGTGGCGAGCCGTGCTCCGCTCCCGTGGGTTCTGCTATGGTTGTACTTGGGTATAATGCCGTTTTCACCGCTAGAAAATCGAAGAATCGATGGAATTGCAGACACTCATTTTGGTATCCATATTATTCTTAAAACCTTGCATCGTTCTGCTCAGATATATCGTATCATTTGAAACGTCAAACTGCGCTGTAATGTAAAAGTACGATACATATATATAAAAGAAATCCGTAAGATGGAACCTGCGAGTATATCTACAGACCCAAGGGAGCGGATCAAAAATCGAGTGGCGAGCCGTGCTCCGCTCCCGTGGGTTCTGACATTATTGTATTTGAGAGTAATGCCGTTTTTACTGCTTGGTAACCGAAAAATTAATGGAATTGACACTTCGTGATGATTTCCATAAGATTCTTTAACACGTATATCGTACTGCTCAGATATATCGTATCATTTGAAACGTCAAACTGCGCTGTAATGTAAAAGTACGATACATATATATAAAAGAAATCCGTAAGATGGAACCTGCGAGTATATCTACAGACCCAAGGGAGCGGATCAAAAATCGAGTGGCGAGCCGTGCTCCGCTCCCGTGGGTTCTGATATTATTGTATTTGAGAGTAATGCCGTTTTTACTGCTTGGTAAACCGAAAAATTAATGGAATTGACACTTCGTGATGATTTCCATAAGATTCTTTAACACGTATATCGTACTACTCAGATATATCGTGTCATTTGAAACGTCAAACTGCGCTGTAATGTAAAAGTACGATACATATAATATAAAAGAAATCCGTAAGATGGAACCTGCGAGTATATCTACAGACCCAAGGGAGCGGATCAAAAATCGAGTGGCGAGCCGTGCTCCGCTCCCGTGGGTTCTGATATTGTTGTATTTGAGAGTAATGCCGTTTTTTACTGCTTGGTAAACCGAAAAATTAATGGAATTGACACTTCGTGATGATTTCCATAAGATTCTTATCACGTATATCGTACTACTCAGATATATCGTGTCATTTGAAACGTCAAACTGCGCTGTAATGTAAAGTACGATACATATAATATAAATAAAACCGTAACATGGAACCTGCGAGTCTATATACAGACCCAAGGGAGAGGATCAAAAATCGAGTGGCGAGCCGTGCTCCGCTCCCGTGGGTTCTGCTGTTGTTGTACTTGGGTGTTATGCCGTTTTTACTGCTTGGTAAACCGAAAAATTGATGGAACTGTAGACACTTCGTGATGATTTCTATAAGATTCTTTAACACGTATATCGTACTACTCAGATATATCGTGTCATTTGAAACGTCAAACTGCGATGTAATGTAAAAGTACAATACATATACACTGAAAACATATTAGGAGAACCGAAGCACTACCTGTAGTTTAACGGCTGTACTTAGATTTGGTATAAGCGCTGCACTAATTTTAGGAGAGAATACGTCCTAAAATGCGGAATAACTTCTAGACGTACAATGTGAGCGGTACACTTTTCTTACGAATAGTTCTTTATATAGTTATAATAGGCTAATTATAATTTGAGAATTAAAGCAGTGTATTATTTAAAACACATATTTTGTTAATTTCGATAACTATAATTATAATCTCGCTGTAAAATTCCTATCCGCATATTCTTTATGATTTTGAGGTTAAACATTTTAAGAAGTGAACGAGACCGATAGAGCGCTGAAAAGCGGACAACATACGTCCTAAACGGAAGGGCAAACGCAAGCTTTGGGTTTAGGATAGTCGGTGTCCATACGAGGACGTATTATGTCCTAATCTGTTTTCAGTGTAATATAAAAGAAAACCGTAACATGGAACCTGCGAGTGTATCTACAGACCCAAGGGAGCGGATCAAAAATTGAGTGGCGAGCCGTGCTCCGCTCCCGTGGGTTCTGCTATGGTTGTACTTGGGTATAATGCCGTTTTCACCGCTAGAAAATCGAAGAATCGATGGAATTGCAGACACTTCATTTTGGTATCCATATTATTCTTAAACACTTGCATCGTTCTGCTCAGATATATCGTATCATTTGAAACGTCAAACTGCGCTGTAATGTAAAAGTACGATACATATATTATAAAAGAAATCCGTAAGATGGAACCTGCGAGTATATCTACAGACCCAAGGGAGCGGATCAAAAATCGAGTGGCGAGCCGTGCTCCGCTCCCGTGGGTTCTGACATTATTGTATTTGAGAGTAATGCCGTTTTTACTGCTTGGTAAACCGAAAAATTAATGGAATTGACACTTCGTGATGATTTCCATAAGATTCTTTAACACGTATATCGTACTACTCAGATATATCGTGTCATTTGAAACGTCAAACTGCGCTGTAATGTAAAAGTACGATACATATAATATAAAAGAAATCCGTAAGATGGAACCTGCGAGTATATCTACAGACCCAAGGGAGCGGATCAAAAATCGAGTGGCGAGCCGTGCTCCGCTCCCGTGGGTTCTGATATTGTTGTATTTGAGAGTAATGCCGTTTTTACTGCTTGGTAAACCGAAAAATTAATGGAATTGACACTTCGTGATGATTTCCATAAGATTCTTTAACACGTATATCGTACTACTCAGATATATCGTGTCATTTGAAACGTCAAACTGCGCTGTAATGTAAAAGTACGATACATATAATATAAAAGAAATCCGTAAGATGGAACCTGCGAGTATATCTACAGACCCAAGGGAGCGGATCAAAAATCGAGTGGCGAGCCGTGCTCCGCTCCCGTGGGTTCTGATATTGTTGTATTTGAGAGTAATGCCGTTTTTACTGCTTGGTAAACCGAAAAATTAATGGAATGACACTACGTGATGATTTCCATAAGATTCTTTAACACGTATATCGTACTACTCAGATATATCGTGTCATTTGAAACGTCAAACTGCGATGTAATGTAAAAGTACGATACATATAATATAAATAAAACCGTAACATGGAACCTGCGAGTCTATATACAGACCCAAGGGAGAGGATCAAAAATCGAGTGGCGAGCCGTGCTCCGCTCCCGTGGGTTCTGCTGTTGTTGTACTTGGGTGTTATGCCGTTTTTACTGCTTGGTAAACCGAAAAATTGATGGAACTGTAGACACTTCGTGATGATTTCCATTAGATTCTTTAACACGTATATCGTACTACTCAGATATATCGTGTCATTTGAAACGTCAAACTGCGCTGTAATGTAAAAGTACGATACATATAATATAAAAGAAAACCGTAACATGGAACCTGCGAGTATATCTATAGACCCAAGGGAGCGGATCAAAAATTGAGTGGCGAGCCGTGCTCCGCTCCCGTGGGTTCTGCTATTGTTGTATTTGAGAGTAATGCCGTTTTTACTGCTTGGTAAACCGAAAAATTAATGGAATTGTAGACACTTCGTGATGATTTCCATAAAATTCTTAAACACTTATATCATACCTTTTACGAATTTTTGGCCGAAAGAATTCATATTCACGCTAGGCGTATGCGTTGTTATTAAGAAACAGTTACACCATTATTTCTCTCTCTCTCTTCGTCGTACTTCGTTTACGCGCAGATATTCTGCGCGCGCATCCGCTGACCAGCAGTTAATCTAAAAGAGCGGTGTAATAGCTGTAGCCACAGCGATGCCGCGCTTTTTTCGGCCTGTTTGCTAAGCAACCGGTAAGCTAGACGCGTTTGAACATGTGTGTTTTCAATATCTGATCGACCAAGAGTCACCCCTGAACAGTGTGTGTGTACGCTGCGGCCGTCTGTCTATATATACATAGTGTTATGGATATTACATCTGCTCATCCGTAATTCGAAACAGTATTGCAACATAATCAAATTTTGTGTACAGTGTAGAAAGTGTAAAGTTGTGCAAATGAGTGACAGTGAGAAGTTTAAGTGGATTGGTCTGATCTTCAAACTTTCACCAAATACACAGGAAAAATATAGTCGTCATTTGGAGGTTATTAGCGTAAGAATCTGCTGCTGCTTCTTGTATTAGGTAGACTACACTTGTAACATACAATTTTACTGCTACTTATATTGATGTTACTGCTATCACAAGTGCTAACGAAACAATTTGTAAAAAGCGTTATTTATAAAGTACTGCGTGCTTTGTGTTTAGGGGTTATGTTATATAGTATATATTGTTATTGTTTGTCCTTATATAGCCACCATGTGCAGAGATATTGAATCAAGATTTATTGCTAATGGTATACCTAGAGGTTTGGCTATTACTTCCTGTCTCGGATTCACAGCGTCTGCAAGTCCAAAGTTTATTCCTTTCCATGTGTATGCTGCTACGGCCACTGTTGTTATTGCGATTAAGTTCAATTGTCGATTAACTACAACTTTAAGTATAGTCAGCTTTTTCTGCTGATAATCGTCCAGGGAACTGTAGTTGTTCATCCAGGTTCTACTGTACTACAAATGTAAAACTTCTCATGAAGGGTCTGTATCAACTACTAGAATCTCCTGCTATACTTATGATACTAAAGCTATAAATGCTACCAGTTTCTTCTATAATTTGTTTATAATTACCACTTCTGTTACAGGCACTTATTCTAATGCTTCTTTATTTCCAGGGTGTGCTTTAGCATGGCCTTCATCAGTTTCTTCTACATGTTCAGCGTTCACTACTGCTGTTTCTTCTAGGACTTACTGCAACATTTGACTGGCTACTGTTGTCAAATAATATGAAGTGTTTTTCTGATTACTATAAGACTACATGTGCAGGTATAGGATCTAATACTTCTTATATCGTTGACAGTACTAGAACTCTCGATGCAACTGCAACTGTTTTTGTAGCTATTCTTTGTAGCACTAGTGCTGCGTTGATATCTTCTAATCATGCCTTTTTTTCAGAGTCCGCTGTAGCTGCGCGTTCAAGCTCATCTTATGTCGGTGCTTCTTACGTTATATAATTAGATACCTTCAACTGTTAGTACTATATATACAGCTGCTTCGCCATTATGCATATGAACGTTAAGCAATAATTGCTGATATTACTGGTATGTATTCATTTTTTATTGCTTGAGCATAGCATTATAACACAAAGTTTTTTACCAATAAATACATTTTAATATTAAGTAATTCTTGTAAATTGTATGCAAAATGTGTTGATTTACAAAAATAAATTTAATACGAAAAAGTTACAGCATATACAGATAATTGCAGATACCTTTCAAAGGAAAATGCAAATTTCTGAACAATTCAACAAATTTAAATGATTATAATTATGTTACTTTATTGATGTTTCCAAAAATAATTATTAATGTAATGTAAATATTAATATTTTGTCAAACAGATATAAATAATTCAATTCTTAAAATACTTTTTAAGTTTGAACCAGCGCTAGGCAAGTATTCGTTCTCAGCTTCTTGCGTAACTCTGACTTGAACAAGACGTATTAAATATTTAATTGTTATTTTTATAAAATTATATAATATGTTGCTTATTGATGTTTCATAAAATTTTATATAAAATTCCAGGTTATACAGGATCATCTACATCTGTCAAACATATGGCTTCTACTACTGCTGCGTACCCAAAATGTACTATTACTACTACTACTTGTACTGCTACTATATGACGTACAGTATACGGTTGCTGGTACGAATACACCTTCAGTTGATCTTGTTACTACTACACATCACAGGGTGTGGGTACACTGCTCTTGCTATAAATTTTTTCATTTTCTTCATACAGCTTGTACAGGATCTGTTGTAGATATATATTCAAGGCCTACAGTTGACGATGCTCTTTTTCCTTCGCCTACTATTGCTGCTGCTTTGAGAAGGTCTGCTACTGTTTCAGCTCTTTTTCAATTTATTTTTTACACATTTGCATATAAATAAAATATGCAAAATGTGTATAAGCAAAATACACACGTTCATATATTTATTTTTGCATATATGCGAAATATGGTAAATTCTTTAATTGCGTAAAGGAAAATGCATATATGGCAAAATATGCAAAATTCTTTAATTACGCATAGCCGTAATGTGTAAAATGTTCTATTTATATAGGGACGAAATACGCAGATTTATATATTTATTTTTGCATATATGTAAAATATGCAAAATTTTTAATTGCGAATAGGGGAAATATACAAATATATATTTAATTTACTTGCATATATAGCAAAATATGCAAAATTCTTAAATTGCATATAGGCGAAATATGCAAAATCTTCTATTTTGTAGGGACAAAAATTTATTTATTTATTTTTGATTGTACCCGAAATATGCTAAAATCTTTAATTGCGCATAAGGAAAATAAACAAATATATATTTTATTAACTTGCATATATGTCAAAATATGAAAAGTGCTACTTGTATGTTGGTAAAAAAGGGTAATTTACATTTTATTTATTATCATACATATGCATGATGTATCATCAATTATAGGTAAAATGCGCTAAATATGGATATACAAGCAATTGAAGTAATAGATGCCTTTTGTAAGACGATGTTATTAACTAGATTAACATTGCATTAACGTTTCAAGAACCGAAAAATCTATAGGCTGTCAACGTATTTTTTGTTTTATTTATGATTTTAACGTCGCTCTTTTTACGCTCCCATATTGGTGCTAATCAGCGATGGAGGTCATACGACGTTTTTGTTAAGAAAGCACTTGTTGAAAATACATTCCCCAGTGGTGCTTGCATCAATCGGCCGGGGTCGGGAATCGAACTTGGGACTTCCAGATTACGAGCCCGACGCCCTAACCGACCGAGCCATCGCATGCCTTGGCATACATATAACCGAAATGCGCATATAATACGTATAAACTAAATAGATATAAAATCCGTAAACGAAACATAAGTATACAATTGATATGTATATATATATATAAATATATATATGTGATGGCATAGTAATAATAAATAGAATGCGGATTGATGAAATACGGATTATAATAGATATAATAGAAAATACGTATAAGTCAAATACGTTATTTTTTAATTTTTATATTGAAAAAAAAACAGTCACACTGTTTTATATTACGATGCTCTGGACATCAATGGCGCCATCTACAATTACTTCGATTATGACTTTCCACAGATGGCGCTCTTGATGAAAGATACTATTTTTTACATAACCTGCATTACCGGCGGTTAGAACGGTAAAATCGCAGAATTGAGTATGAGACCCCCTTAAATGAAATTTAATTAAGTGAAAAAAAATCTGGATGTCATCGGGATCGAACCTACGAAGTTTGGGTTGAGAATCCAAGTCCTTACCATTGCGCGTCACTTGCATGTGTTTCATCGAATCGTCCTTTTAAAGTAAACAAACGAACGACGCGATTCCAATAAAAATTTTAACCTAAAGATCGCAACTTTATCGCTTCTTTTCGGTATCTCGTGCTGTACTGTTGTTTATAGAATTTCGTAAACAGTATAGGAAAAAATCAGAGTTAATAAAATTTACAAGCTTAATTGTAAAATTTAGTACGTTAACTCCACAAATTTTACTACATTTAGAGTAAATTTTACTACATTTACTGTAAATTTTACTTAGCAGTTTGGTAATTTTTTCGGTTTTTTCGGTCTGTGACCACATTACTTGGGAGTTTAGGAATTTTTACCAAACTGCTTTGTAATATTTACTAAATATTTTTCTCCGTGTGGTTATATTTTGAGTTATTAAGTGATAAGAATAGCCAAAAAATCTTTTTTTTTCAAAAAATGCAATTTTTTAATTAGCTACAGCTCGGGTACTAATTGAAATTCAGGTCTAAAAATTTAGCTACACTCTATTCAAGTAGTTTTTTTTCTGATTCCATACATTAAAAAAGTGGCCTTAAAAAAGATTAATTATTACACTTATTTAACGAAATACGCAACTTTACGCAAAATTCGCATACAGAAGCATTAGATATTTAGATAATAAGTAATTGTACAAAGTTCCAGGTCAATACGACAAATACATCCTACAAAGGTACATGCTCGGTCGGTAACCTACCGGGTGTGCTACCTCCTTAAAACAAAATTCTATTTTTTGACTGAATCACTTCACGTGGAATCTTCCATATATATATAAGAGGTATTGGCATCTGTAACTCCGGATTTTTTCATATTTTTATAGTAGAAATCATATCCTAGAGTTTGGCAAAGATACGTTTCCCGAAGGCCTAATGTGTTTTCGGATCGAATATTCGCTCTATCTATTTACCTTTATTATCCTTGTAAATAAGTAGAAAAAATGGAGTATTTTAAAAATCCAATAAACAAAGAAATTACGTAAGGAAAAGCATGTACTATCACCTGACCGGGCTAGAAAAATCCATCTCAGATCGGATCACTGCCAATGATCGAAAGCCTTTGCTCTTGATCCCTGTTATGCTTGAAAAGTGATGAAATATGAGGTTGAAAGAAATTGTCAAAGTGGTAACTATTGTAAATAGAAAAAAATTGATAATTGTGGAATAGATAAAGTGTCTGCGTGTTTTCAGATAGCGCTTGTAGCGCTGTCGCTAAAATTTTATGAATGACATAATTGTATGTTGTGACTAGACTTACATGTTGTTAAGAAAATATAATTTAAGAAATTGTTGTTTTATCGATTACTAAATTACCTGCGACATTTTCAAGGACAAATAATAATATTCCTTAAAGTATAAAGGAATCTTTGTATTATCAATGCTAGTATGTTACAATGTAAACATTTATTCGTAAATTAATAGTAATATAATATGAAATTTTCTTTTTGGTATATTTTTATAATTGGTATATTATTAATCGGACCAACGATTGAACATCTAATACAATCAGAAATAAATAATAAAATATTTCAAATATCTGTAGGTTCAACGAAAATATTTATTTTGTTGTTTCTTTAGTATTAATTAACATTTACTTTTTTAGGGTAAAATCATTGAATATTGTTTTAATAAAATGTATAGAAGTGTGATTCTATTAAACAATAATATATGTGGTGAATTAGACATCCTAAAATCATTATATTTGTCCGTGACGCCTGCTAATTTATTTCATATACGCAAATATAGTGTGTTAGAAGAATACATTCGATATCGTGAAGTTTATGTTCTAAATGATACAATTATGAGCAGAAAAGTTTATCCAGCATCGAATTTTATTATGATTATTACATCAAAGACAATTCTTACAAATATTCTCAATAAATTAAGAAATAGCATTTGGTGGAATTATGAAGCGCCCTTCGTAATTGTGAATTATGACGATGAGTGCCTGGGGTCATATAATTTTTTAAAACAACTCTGGACGTTTAATGTTTTTAACGCGATATACGTGTGTAGATCTTCAGATAAGTCGCACTTGTATACTTTCAATCCTTATTCAAATTTGGCACCTGAATTTTGGAAAATAGTTTATAACAGTACTCCCATATTTGAGACTTGGACGCTATTTGAACACACGATTAATGATTTTTCAAAATTTATACCATCTAATTTATTTTTCGATAAAATGAAGAATTTGAAAGGATATCATTTAAAAACGTCTCATATACTGAATAATAAACCATGGATTTACGACAAAACAAAAATGGGTTACGATCGTTGTGTGTCCGCAGATTTGAAAATAGTATGTACTTTGTTGGAATACATGAATGCGACGTACACCGTCAAATTTTCAACTGATTTTGGATCACCTTTGAAAGAAGCACCCAAAGGTATCATTAACGACGTACTATCAAGGACAATAGACATTGGACTGACTACGTTTTTCCTTCGCGATTACTGGAAATATCAAGCTTACCCAATTGGTGCCGATGGAATCAAAATTATTACTATTAAGAATTCAATGTCGGAAGCTTACAATTTTATGTTTGTATTTCACGTACAATCCATAATACTTATAATTTTTGCAAGTTGTACAATTATTGCTATTTTAAAGTATTTGTTAAAAGTGTCTATGGCTAGAGCATTTTTGAAATTCATCAGTATACTAACAAGACTACCAAGTCAAAAATATCCTATAAACTTTATAAGAAAAATATGTTTATTGAGTTTTACAATAGCTGTATTTGCTATAAGTATATGCTTACAAAGTGGATTGAGTGCCATCAATACAGTTCCTTATTCGTTTCCAAATATTGATACATTTTCTGATTTGTTTAAATCCAATCTTTCAGTCTTTGGTTACATGACTTACAAAGATATGATATGGAATAATAAAATTCGTGAAAGGTACCATGGGATTGTCGCAGTCGAAGAATGTATTGCTGCATTTAAACAAGGTCGACATATTGCTTGTTTATATCCAGCATTATTTTATGGTTTTTATTTTGTAGAAAATGAAACTTATCATATATCTACACAAGTTTTACTGGAAAGAAGTTTCACTGTTACATGTCAAGAAGATTCACCATTGTTATACAAATATAATTCGCTTTTAATGAAAATGGGAGAAAATGGTATTATTAATTTCTTATACGATCATAATCAACAGTTTTTTGTTAAGGACATTTGGAGTGATCCCGTTAATAGACTAGAATTTGAAGAAATAAGTATTATTATTTATATTTTGATTATTGGATGGTTAATAGCTTCGTTTATCTTTATTTTCGAAATGTTACGTGAAAAATTGGGATTAGTTTATAAAGCAGTATTGACGAAATTATATTTTGTGTCACCTTTGTATTTTTATTAAAAATTAAATCATTATAGGTGTGAAAATGTTAAAAATAAATTAAATAAAATTTTTCGCATTATTACCACCGATGAAATTAGTTTAAACTCAAATATGCAGTAATTGAAAGCCACATACTTTTTTTAAAGTAACTCTGAATAATTTTTCGTATAAATTTATATAGATTTAAAGTACTTTCCAATGTATATTGTACTAAATATGTTTTAGGTTTAACTAATTAAAAATTTATTCGCAATATAAATTTGCATTGTTCTTAAAAAATTAATATATTGTAATAAACTTACTTTTAAAGTAATAATAAGTTAATAGGGATATTATGCCCTAGTTAAACAAATTGCAAATTATCGACCACAGTATTGACTAACAGAAATGGTTAAACGGTTATAAATTTCAAAAGGTTTGTTAAGTTATTAGTACGAAACTGTGAAATATCAAATAGAAATGATACTAAATATACTAAATAAAATTTTAAAAATTACCAAACTGGATTATGGAAAAAAAATACAAATTATATTTTGCTTAATTGTTCAAATAGTAGTAGTGTTCGTTGGTGTAACACATGAAGAAAGCATATTAGCTATGAAAGAAGAAAACAAAATATTTAAAATAACTGTAAGTATATTGATTCTATATAATTCTTGTAAAGAAGTAATTTATGATTTTTTCTTTTCAGAGTAGAATAATCGAATGTTGTTTCATAAAAATGCAGAAAAGTGTATTTTTTATAGATAATGACCTGACGGTGAATTGACTATTTTAACTTCAATCTATTCGTCATTGATTTCTATCAATTTATTTCATACCAAACATAGCGATGTTTTCAAAAAGCACAAGCGTTTTCGTAAGGTTTATGCTCTAACCAATGCAATATTAAAAAGAAATGTTTACCCAGCCTCAAATTTCGTTATGATTGTTTCATCGAATACAAATATTAATACCATTTTGGATAACTTGATAAACAGTATTTGGTGGAATCACGAAGCGTTATTTCTAATTGTTAATAATAATTTTGACAATGGCTGCTCGATGTCATACAATTTTTTAAAACAAGTCTGGATATTTAACATTCTATCTGTGATATATCTATGTCGGAACATAGATAATAAATTTCATATTTATACTTTTAACCCTTACACAAATTGGGCACCTACGTTTTTTAAAACAGTTAGTAATTCTATCGTAAAAAACGAAACTTGGACGTTACTTCGACATACAATCAATAATCATTCTCTATTGCGTAAGTACAGTTCTACACGTATCCTCGTAATAATGTAGAATTCGATGGTTATAAACTTTTGTTGCAGATCCATCCATTTGCAATAATTTATATTTTGACAAAACGAACTTCTTAAATGGTTACAACTTAAGAACATCATATTTCACAAACAAAAGAGAAATGCTGTATGACATAGCACACGTTGGTTATCAGCGTTGTTTGACTGCGAGTCTTAAAATAATATGCACCGCATTAGAGTATATAAATGCCACGATTACTGTGAAATTGTCGAGCGCCCTTGGATCATCTACGAAAAATGCAACGAAAGGAATGGTGTACGATATAATATCCAGTACAGTGGATATTGGCTTAAGTACTTTTCTTCTTCGCGATTATTGGAAATTACAAGTTTATCCGTTTCACGTGAATGCCCTTAAAATCATTACTTTAAAAGAATCGATCTCTCAAGCTGATAATTTAATGTTAATATTCAACATCAAAGTTATATTTATTTTAACTGTTATAAGTTGCATGATTATCGTAATGTTAAAACGTGTTCTGAGAGAAACTATATCCGTGGCTATTATTGAATTTTTAAGGAATTTTCGTAACTACGTCAACTATGAGAGTACCGAAAAATTCATTAGGAAAATTATGTTTCATTAATTTTCTATTTGCTGCATTTGCTATAAGTACATGTATGCAAAGTGGATTAAATGCGATCAATACTGTTCCATACGAAGCGCCAACTATAAATTCATTCTCCGATTTAATAAAATCTAACATTACAATTTTTGGATACACGAATTACAAAGATGTGATATTGGATACCAAAATTCTTGAAAGATATCGTCCAATTACCGGTATCGAAGATTGTTTTACTCAATTCGAGAAAAAACGTCAAATAGCTTGTCTATATCCTTCATTATTTTTCGGATTTTATATCGTGGAAAATGAAACATTTCATATTTCGTCACAAAATATTTTAGAAAGAAGTACTACTATTACTTGTCGCGAAGATTTACCATTGTTATATAAGCTTAATTGGGTATTCATAAGAATCAGAGAAGGAGGATTTATAACACTGTTTTATGATCGTGATAAACGTTTTTATGTTAAAAATAATCTAAATAAGAATCGAGAGAATCGAATGAAATTGGAAGAAGTAGTAATTGGTATTTACATTCTAATCGTTGGATGGTTTGTGTCAGTGTCTGTATTTTTGTGCGAAATTGTTTATGTGAAGAAATTTGGCAAATTATATAATGATGAGTTGATGTACCTACCAAACTAAAGGTATACTATTTTATGAAGTTTTAGTAATTTAGTGAGTTATTATAAATATATCTATCAATTAAAAACATTATAAATACCCAAGATGAAAATAATTAAAATATGGTATATATTCTATATTACGTATGGTTAAAAATTTTAACTTCATACTAATATAATAAAATACATTCATTTCATTCAAAATTTTTGAATATTATATAGATATAAAAGTCAACTTAATTTTAAAACAATATGCATTATCAACCAAGGTAAACAAGAATTGAGTATATAATATTAAAATATAATAAGTAGTATTACAAATAATTAATCTTTGTATAAAATGTCAAAAGACGATTGCGTTTTCGGAAAATCCCTTATCAAAAATATGAAGCGGGTGTAACATAATCAACTTTTTTTTATCAACACAGATGCGTCTTTTTGTACTTTATCAAATACCATCATAATTTATAAATTACAATTCAATTCCTTATTTACTTCAGTTGATAAAATAGGGAGCATAAAAATTGACTTTGGCACTTATTTAATACGTATGATTTTTTTAACATATAGCTTATATTAGTTAAACACTCAAAAAATAAGATAAAAGACAAATTGCATTATACATTCACTACAACAAACATAGTGCGATACCTTGGGAACACAAATTTACTTTACTGAGAAAAATGTTTTAGTAAAAATTATTATTTTAATGGTAAACGGAGGACAGGCTTATACAATTATAAAAATTGCTATTAATAATGGTAAAAATTGTCATTATTAATATAGTCATTTTTCTCAATGGTAGCAAGTTTTACCATTATTAATAGTAATTTTTTCAATTGTGCAAGTCTATCTTCCTTTTATCATTAAAATAGTAAATTTATACTAGCAAATTTTTCTCTGTGTTGTCAATTTGAATTCATAAAAAATTTCGATTCATTCAAAATTAAGGAGATGTCAAGCTCAAAAAGAGATAATTTTTTACATTTTTTTTAAACAAATGAATAAATGTTTTAAGAAACCTTGAACCTAAGGCCCCTAAACATGTTAAAGATAATATACCTAAATTCTTCCATATTTTTAAATCCGTAATTTGATTTGGTTTATAAGTTTATGACTTTTTTGACTAATAATTACCGATAACAATTATTTACTCAATTATTATTAAAAATGATGTTTCCTTTAAAAAATTTAAAACGTCAGATCCTTCCTTATGTTTTAAGCTATCCGTTTGAAATAACTTTAAAATTTCATTAATTTAATAAGCCAAAAATCTAATGTTTATTATTTCAGCTTTGAGAAAAAAATTATTCAAAAAATAAACCTATTTTTAAAACTTGTATCTATTGCATCTGAGTTTTCCCCTAAAACTGAATACGAGTGATTATCTCTAATTCACATTGATTAATTTTCTTTAATGGTTTATAATTTTTGATACAGGTTGAACATGATCTTACGATAGAAACCGATTTCAATAAATTCAAAACCAGAAACACAAATCGCTATTCTTATGTAATTTAAAATTATTACCGCATATCGATACAATAAACAAATTTAAAGTTATTTTGAAACTAAAGAAAAAAAAAGTAAGACTACAATTTAAAAACTTCGTTTAACCATATCACACGCATCATCGAACTATAGTAATGTCAGTGAAAAATATTCATAGTCTCGCGTAAATTCAACTGCAATGATTAACATAAGTAAATAAGTTAAGCCGGCACTCAAGAAAATTATAAATTACAATAAGTCGATGTCGCCATCCATACAAAAGGGACCCATATATATATATATATACGATGGCTTTTCAGAAATGCTTTCGGTGAGTTCATTGAAATCGCGTCCGCGAGCGCGAGCGCGCGCGGAAGAGTTAGAAGCGAGACAGAGAACAAAAAAAACGAGGCGCACGTGCGCTTACAGCTTTCGCGTATACATAATCGTCACGTACATAAGCAAAGCCATTGCATATTCATAATGTTAACCGATGCTCCACTTAACCCGAAGTGTAGGAGGATTTGAACTTTCGAGGAAATGCATGGAAAATGTGTAAGCGTCTGCATATGGATGAATTTTTCAGACTATAGGTGAATAGTCGTGTTGAAAGTTATACTCTTTGTAACTACGTTAACCGTTAACTAGATAATCCGCTTTGACATTTGAATTTTTATGTCGTTTTTTTTTCTTTGCTAGAAATGCTTTTTTTTAAGGTGTTTTCTCTATATGAGGTTACATAAACTTGTGTTACAATTTATATGATTAATGACCACTGTTATTATTAATATTATTTATTTACTTACTAAATGTTATGAATATGTAAAATCACTCAATTAAAGTAATTATATCGCCATTGATTTTAGTTACATTTTTTTTAAAATAAAAATATGCCTCTCGGAGCTGTAATCTTACGTCTACCAAAATATTGTTCTGCAAATTAAAATCCAAAAGCGAAAAGAAATTTTTTACTAAACAAAAAAATAAAGATGTATATATCTGAAACGCAATATATATATAAACGAAGGAAGCGTAATACACCGGAGGTCATAAAATTGAAACTTGCCCGCAGCATCATTTTAGATGCTACACTTTTTCATCTCCACGAAGATTTTAAGAAATAATTTGAACGTTAATTTTTGCTCCCTACAATTTTTTCGTCACGTTGAGATCATCGCTTTCTCTGATTACAGAACTATCAAACAAAGGAGAAACGGTGGAGGATAAAAATACTAAAAGAAAAAAGAAATCAACAACTGAGTGCAAAACTCCCCTTTGTAAAGATATACCAAACCGTTAGGTAAAGTACGTTTTGAAATCGCGAAGAAAGAACGGAAAGGAAGGAAGAACTACATCTTTGAAATTTAAAGTGCTGCTATATAACGTTGAGCTTCTTCTCTTTGATGTATTGAATGATCTGAAATGAAGCCTGCACAAAGGAGCAGTAAAAATTGATGTTAAAGAACTGTAGCTGCATCTATATATATATGTATACGTGGAAACGAAAATATACATACAAGTACTTAATAAAAATAGACGATTTACAATTTTTATTTTTATTTTTTATCTATTGCTAATGGTATGTTATGTCAGTTTTACGATTTACGCTCAAAATAAATATTTGTTAATATTTAGTTTTTATTAAGTTTAAGATTCATTACATAATTTGAAGTACTTCCCTTTGTTTCTTATAGATTTTGAAGGTACTGCACATTTTTGTTATTTTGGTAGTAAAATAGATAAATTATAAATTTCAATTTATTTACAAACTATTGATAATGTTTCGTAACCTTTTTAATGTAAAATTGAATATTCATTAAGCAGACGTTGATATTTACAAGAAGAGTATCCCAATTTTGTAAACGGATCTTTGCCAAACACTATAGGATATGTTTACTACTACAAAAATATAGACACCCGGAGTTTTAGACTATAACGCTCTTTTTGACGATAGGTATAAACAAATAACGAAAACTTTCGCCTAAAAACCTTTGACTTTGTCGTTTACAACTCGAAAACAATTAAAGACAAATACTCAAACCCGCAAGTTCAAAAGAAAGTTGAGATCGAGTAGATTGGATATAAAAAAAGAAGCTCAAACATCTTGATTTGGTCTACAGTTGTAATAGAAAAATCGAATTAATTATTGATTTTATAGGCCAAATATTTTTAAAGAAATGTGAATACGTTGCGTGTAGCATTACGGCAGATATTGATTCATTGAATATGAGACGTATTTCACATTTCTTTAAAAAATAAACATTTACTGCCAAGAGTAATATTACAATTACCTTAATTTTAGTTATAGCTAGGGGGGAAAGTATCTTTCAACAGCTCTATGTAGCTGTAAAATTTATAATTTATGTTTTAAGTACGTTTATCGTAGAAATCGACACCTGACTACAGCGCCATTCGAAACCGAGAGATCGAGCGGCTTTTGATGGAGGCTATAGCTCCGACATCCCCTTAAATTCTTATTCTTCTATCTTCAATAACTTTTGACCAACTCAAGATATTTGACTTTTTTCATAAAACCAATTTACTCGGTTTCAATTTTCTTCTGGACTTAAACAGGTAACAAAGTAAAGTTTTATCCTCCCTACTTTACCAGCGTCAAAAGTCATAGAAAATGAGTTATAATTAAAAGAGAACGCCAATTTATGCAAATTAAGGAATGGAAGGAAGATTAATTTAATTTAAAAAAAGACAATAATTTACGCAAATTGGGGAGAACAGTCCCCTTCGTTTATTAATAATTTACATCAGTTTAAAATTTGAAGCAAAAATATCGATTGGTTTTCGAGTAGTCCCTTACCAAAATTTACAATAATTTCGTGCAATTTGAGGTTATATGCTCGACTAATCAAAAGGTATGTCAAGATTTTTATTAAGGGTTTTCTCGAAAACTAGTCAATATTTTTGTTTCAAATTTTAAATACAGATAGATTATTAATAAAGGAAGGGGACTGTTCTCCTAGATTTACGTAAATTGACTTTCATTTTTAATTATAAATAATTTTATGTAATTTTCGAGATTGGTAAGCCAGGGAGAATAAATTTGGCTTTGGCACCCCATTAAGTTTGAAAGCATACCTTTATTTCTTTCAGAGTTATAATCGACTAAAATTTTTCGTTATTTGCTTATCAATTCCGTAAAAAAGAGAATTAGACTCTATAACTCCATGTTCCTTCATAATTTTATAATAGAAATCATAACCTAAGGTTTCCCGTTTTCCGAAAATGTAACACTCAGGTTGTTAGTTTGATTATAAAGGTGCATTAATATTACGTTAACTATGATATACATACAAAGTTACTTGCAAATATTTATGGAAGCTTGAACAATTATTTTTATGTTGTAATTTAAATTAATAAAGTTAATTAATTTTTTCATTATATCTTTTTCAATAAATTTTAAATTATAATTATTGTATTATTATAATTATTATTTAATGACATTTTTGTATGCTCCTAACTTGATGCTAATCACGACGGAGGACTATGTCTTTCTTAAATATTGTAATTTTAGAGTTGTGCTTATTGCTAGATATAACAACGATGCTTGTAATATTAACAATTATAAATTTTACAGCTACATAGAGCTGTTGAAAGATACTTTCCCCCCTAGCTATAACTAAAATTAAGGTAATTGTAATATTACTCTTGGCAGTAATGTTTATTTTTTTAAAGAAATGTGAATACGTTGCGTGTAGCATTACGGCAGATATTGATTCATTGAATATGAGACGTATTTCACATTTCTTTAAAAAATAAACATTTACTGCCAAGAGTAATATTACAATTACCTTAATTTTAGTTATAGCTAGGGGGGAAAGTATCTTTCAACAGCTCTATGTAGCTGTAAAATTTATAATTTATGTTTTAAGTACGTTTATCGTAGAAATCGACACCTGACTACAGCGCCATTCGAAACCGAGAGATCGAGCGGCTTTTGATGGAGGCTATAGCTCCGACATCCCCTTAAATTCTTATTCTTCTATCTTCAATAACTTTTGACCAACTCAAGATATTTGACTTTTTTCATAAAACCAATCTACTCGGTCTCAAT
This sequence comes from Theocolax elegans, assembly GCA_026168455.1. Classification (NCBI taxonomy): domain Eukaryota; kingdom Metazoa; phylum Arthropoda; class Insecta; order Hymenoptera; family Cerocephalidae; genus Theocolax; species Theocolax elegans. Next base: position 12,894,838 of record CM047425.1, on the reverse strand, counting down.
TTTCTTCTGGACTTGAAGAGGTAACAAAGTAAAGTTTTATCCTCCCTACTTTACCAGCGTCAAAAGTCATAGAAAATGAGTTATAATTAAAGAGAACGCCAATAATAGTTTATAAATGGACAGTCCCCTTTCGTTTATTAATAATTTACATCAGTTTAAAATTTGAAGCAAATATATCGATTGGTTTTCGAGTAGTCCCTTACCAAAATTTACGATAATTTCGTGCAATTTGAGGTTATACGCTCGACTAATTAAAAGGCATGTTAAGATTTTTGGCAAGAGTCTTCTCGAAAACTAGTCAATATTTTTGCTTCAAATTTTGAAGACAAATAGATTATTAATAAAGGAAGGAGATTGTTCTCCTAGATTTACGTAAATTAACTTTCTTCTTTAATTATAATTAATTTTCGAGGTCGGTAAGGTAGAGAGAATAAAACTCGGCTTTGGCACCCAGTTAAGTTTGAAAGCATACCTTTATTTTTTCAGAATTGTAATCGACTAAAATTTTTCATTATTTGCTTATCAATTCCGTAAAAAAGAGAATTAGACTCTATAACTCCATGTTCCTTCATAATTTTATAATAGAAATCATAACCTAAGGTTTCCCGTTTTCCGGAGTTTGCAAATATTTATGGAAGCTTGAACAATTATTTTTATGTTGTGATTTAAATTAATAATTAATTTTTTCATTATATCTTTTTCAATAAATTTTTATATTATAATTATTATTTAATGACATTTTTGTATGCACCTAACTTGATGCTAATCAGCCACGGAGGACTATGTCTTTCTTAAATATTATAATTTTAGAGTTATGCTTATTGCTAGATATAACAACGATGTTTGTAAAATTAACAATTAAAAATTTTACAACATCCTAATCAAGTCATTTACAAATTGTCCGAATATTATAGATTCACCGAATATTATTAACGAAGTCTAATTTGCAATTTTCACCCTCCATCGTAGAATTAGTGAAGTGTCGATTGTTGAGGGTCAATAATACATACATCTAATTAATTCATTTAAATGCACAACGCTATATCTGCCAGATTTGCAGATCTCTTCAGGTACTGCATTTATTGGACACAATTTGTATTTATATATTTTACAATGAATATAATTATGAATTTATCAAAGTAGCATTACATATAACCGTAGTAGTCGAATATAACATTACAGCCAATAACATAACATAAAATATATAAATACTAATTTTTGTCCATCAATTCAGCACCCAAAGAGATCTGCATATCTGGCAGACGAAACGTTGTGCACTTGAATAAAAAATTGGACAACAGTTTGACAAATTACCAAATCCACGAAGTCTGAAATAGAAAATAATAATCAAATATAGAAACATGCTTATTAATAATTACACTATTGATTTATATTATATGATTTCATCGAATTTTTTTAACAAGATTGAAAAGTGTGCAACTAAAATTACACACTTGCATCATATAAAAGTAAGCCTTAGCATACAACATTATCAAAATAATCGACATTCAATTTTCGATCAATCGAACCAGTTGGAAGACCACCGCAAACGACCATCGAAAAAGAAGATAGCGCGAGAGAGCGAGGGAGAGAGAGAGAGAGAGAGAGAGAGAGAGGGAGATAGGGTAAGCGAAAACTGTAAGCAAGTTGCATTATATCCTTCGACGAAGTGAAATTAAATTTTATATCCATCGGGCATGTAACAAGCAAGCCTAAGGTGGGCCTTCAAGCTCTCTTTTCTTCCCATTCCCGAGGCGATACAAAAAAATAAGGCCCCCGCCAGCGCAGAAAATAATTATTCCGACTTCCGCGCAAAAAGCCGAGCCGATTTTTATAGCAACTCCAAACTCTGTAAGTAAAAACGATATTCCGCGATCTCAAGTGAATCGCATTACAGTTTTATGATTTTTGTACAGGATAAAAAAACAATAACAACAACAACAACAACAAAAACGGAGTTGAAGATTTTTCGTTTACGATTCGTTTCCGATGAAAAAAAGAGTATAAGGAGAGGATTGGTGTATATATATATACACGAATTAATGGGAAAATTGAAAACAAAAAATATTCGGGAGGGCGCTTGTGTTTTCTTATATAATAACAGTTTGCGAATTTGCGCGCGGGTTCGCGACCTCGCTGAATTTTAATGCGTACGGTTCCCACGTTTATTAAATGTGGTACAGATAGAAAATGTTGACGACACTGTCGATTATTATTTCCTTTTTTTTTCAGTAGTCAGGCGGATTGATAAATATATATTGAAGGAATGTGATAAAATGGTGAGTTGTATACATACATATATATATATACATGTGTTATAAATCGAGAAGGTGTTGTAATTTAATCTCGAAATATTTTTCGAGATAATACGAGTACTGCACTTTGCAAACGTGATTTTCTTGCTCAGGGTAATCGTTTCGATATCTATGTCAGATATTAAATTACTAAATTTATAGTTTCCTTTATTTTCGTTGTTATTTTGCAATAGGGTAGGTAACAAAAAAAAGTAACAGACGCGTCGAATCAATTTTGAACGTCAAAATGAAACTGGTTCTTTGAGTTCCTGATTCAATGATTGACCAAAAATTAAGTACTTCCTTTATTATTATCCGATAACAAGCGTGTTTTTAAAAATTAAATACAAAATATTATTTCTCTATTAATTTCACTAAGTTTTCTCAATCGCGAGTGGTATATTAATTATACAACTTGCTGCTTTGTAAAAAAAAAAAACAATAAGAATTGGACATTTTCTTCCGAAGTAATTTTGAATGAACACTACAATGGATAATAACAGTTAAACGAAATAAAGCCATCGTCGAATCCCTAAAGGTTCGTGCGACAAGGCTTATTAAGTTTTCCCGAGGAAGCTCGTAGATCAAGATCGCGCCCGATGTAAATCGCAAGTTGACGATCGTTCGTTACCAATGTCGCGTAACTGGTCCCTCCCCTCCCCCGCGTTGTAAAATGCAACGCGCGCCGTTAATTAAAAGAGGATGCTCGTGCGCGCGAGGTCTTGATGATTCATTTGGGGCCCTGATATAACGAAAGGCCGAGGCGACACGCGATCAACCGTGACTTTACTCTCCCTCTCTTTATATATACCCCCTCGAGTAAAAGCTATATATTCGCAGGAGGATATACTTACACTGTGTTGTTATCTTGTTGCGCTGGAAGTTTAGTGTGAGATTTTCATTTTAAATTCCTTATTTTTGTTTACTTTGTTGCGCAAATATTAAAACAACACATAATTTCTTATGAAACAACGTACAAAAGTACTTCAATATTAATATATTATTTTAAAATATTCAAATCTAAAATTATATTTTTTCGAAACTAATCTTCAGTCTTAGCTGATGCGTTCGAAATACAATGCAATTTGCTAGTTAAATAAAAATTGAATGATTTGATTAATTTTCGTTTTGCACTTTCATTCCCAAAATAGCCAATTGGTGATTGAATCAAATGAAATAAATGCATCACTGATGAAAATAATACAATTACGTAATCACTAAAAATACGGGTATATATACGTATATACATGTATAGACATTGAATTTAATACCGTATAAATAAGTATATACGATGGAGTATCGATAACAAGCTAACAAAAAATTCTTTCAACTCGGTCTCGAAATTGACTTGTAAAACTCGAGTCGAGTTTCTATACGGAGTAACTCCCCCTTTTGTATAACTTTGGTGTGTACATATATATATATATGTGTGTGTATGTGTGTGTTTGTGTGTGTGTGTGTACGTAAAAAAATGAGAAAGAAAAAAGAAGAAGAATAAGAATAAGAAGAAGAAACGAGAACTGCAAGCATATCGCATTTATGCTGATTGAGCAGAAAAGTCAGATAGCCCTTTTGCAAAGGTACACGACGTAGGCGGCGCACCGACCTTTATCTTTTATCCTACCTCCTCTGCCTGTTAAAACTTTAGTTAATCAGGCGGCAGGACATCGATCACACTGATTCCCCTTCACTTAATTCTCATCTACCTTCTTTTCCACGTTCGTTTCTATACCTTTCTTTTTTTCTCTCCTCTTTTTTTAGTTGTTACTTTATCTTTTCTCTTTCTCATCCCTCGGGGCCTTTGTACGTATGTGTGTACGTATGTGTATATATATATATATATATATATCGTGTTCGACGGGTTTCGCGTGCTCGTTTTGCGCGTTCGCACTTTTTCAGTGGCTCGCACAGGACCTTCGCGCCATTTGGGTCTCTCTTTCTCTATCTCGTAACGTGTATCGCTCGAGCTGAAAACTCAATTACAGCTTAATGAATTGCTGACTATATAAAGGGAGCGGGGCGAGGGGTCGGGGAGGGGGAAAGGGGTATTTAAAAGAGAAAAAGAGAAGGAAAACTCGGGGCTGTATACGACAATTCGTGGCTTGGTCATATAGTGTGAATTTTGGTTCGAGCGTAATTAAGAGAATTGTTTTCTGCTCGGTAGCTTTGTAGTTGCGATATTGTATAAGATAAGATACGTATATACATATATATATATATTTAGATGAATTAATCAAGAAAAACATTGATGAATTTTGCACTTGGTGGTACAAGCACATAGTGACATAGTTATTTATAACTAAATTTCTTTCCATCTATGTCTTTCTATTCCAAGTTTATATATAGAGTGTCAATATTCAGAAAATAAATAGAGATTTTATTATGTGATATGTCTGTAACATATCAGTGCATAACGGCTAAAGAACCATCTAAAACCCGTCAGCTACTTTAACGTTCTTAAAATCCGTGACATCTAAAATTAAAGTTTACATTCTCGGCATACCTTTAAAAGAAAAAAATAGTTGGCAAATTATGTAGCATTAAGTATAGTATGACCCGTCAACTCAAAAGTACGGGTCAACTTGTTTAAAAAAAATTGCCAACGCTTAATTACGATAAATTCTTAACAATTAGCCGTGATTGCAGAATCTTCCTTTTCTCCCCGTTCCCTTTATTTTTTTTTATTTACTCGCTAACCGATTCCTGGAAGACACAAAGTGGAGGCGTGGTAGTTTTTCGCGACGGACGGGAGCTATATACGTAATTGCGAAGCTACACCACAGTTTTTGCGTTCCAAGATTGCACGCGCGAATCAAAGATCTCTTGATTGAACAAGGATTTTTGGCCCTTTTGCTTATGGTAAGGTTTACACTGTATATATATATATTTCAATTGGTTATTTCAAAACGGTCTTCTCTATGGTTTAATTAAGCATCATTTGCAATCCAATATTGTTAAGTTTCTATAATAATTATACGTCACTGATAAATTGGACTGGGTGTGGATTTCGTTTTTTTTTGTAATAAGGCTTTTTCATTCGTATGCAGGTTATGAAGGTTTTTAAATATATCTATCTTTCTATACCGTTGTGAAATGTGAACATAAAACAATACATTGTAAGGTAAGTGGTAAGGTAACAATACATTGTAAGTGCAATGTTTGAATTTATTATTACAATAATACCGTATCAATTATAAATATAAAATTCTAAAACATGAAGAATAGAAACGAAAGTAGAATAATTTGATCCCTTGACACTTGCTTGGCTGCAGAGACCAAAAGAATGTTGACCAAAATATTTAGTATAAGTTTTGCGCGCAGTTGATTGACCGTATAAAACTCACCCGGGGATTTCGACGAGAGAGCAAGAGGACGCGTGTGAATGTATAAGTATATATATACATATATGTATAGACATACGTGAGAGAGTTGAATTTAGTCTCACCGATCTGAACGGCAATTGTTGCAAGGAGAGCTTGTAAGCCTCCCTTTCGTATATATAAGCTAATTTTAATTTAAATTCGCTACGAGCGTGGGAGAACCTTGAGAGAGAGAGAGAAAAGTTGTTTCGCAGGTAGCATCCGGACAACTTGTCCGACACACCCCCGCGTTCACTTTCTTTATTTCTCTTTCGGTAGCAATTTCGTTTTTGCGCTCGCAGGTGCACAAGAGAGGGAGTCTACTTTTACAGACACGAATATTAATGGATTTCGTTCGAAGTTCGAGTAGAGAGAGAAAGAGGAAAGAAAGAGAGAAAACGGTGACGGATTTATCAAGGGGTGTATACACATATGTATGAACTTTTTTTTCTGATGGTTTGGTCATTGCGTCCGATTTTTTTAACCTTTTGAATTTAACGTATACCTTGGATCTTATCTGCGATAATTGCTTTTCGTTATTTTTCGATAGATACCTCGAGATTGAGAAGAATTTATGCTTTTACCGGGTAAAACTCATTTACAGTATTTTTGATAATCGAATTTTATGAAGAAGCGTATATTTTTTATTTATAAATAAATTAGTGTTACTATTGTGAAAATTATTTACACAAGGGAAATACCACCGTACTTTGTCAAAAAATATATCAGTAATATACGTACACGAGAGAAAAGTTTTAGTAAATTTGACTAAATTTATCATTAACGCGGTAACAGACTGCCGAAATTCAGAAAATTACTAAACTTCTTATTAATTTTTATCGCAATTCTATCAATTTTTACTGAAGGCCTACTAATTTTTACAAAAAGTTTAGACATTTTTTGCGTTTTGACAGTCTATTCCCGTGTTATAGTGTAATTTTAGTAAAACTAACTGAATTTTATCTCTCCGTCAATATACGTACAACTTAATATCGATAAATAGTATCGATAACCATTCTTGAAAATATATAAGTACGTATACGTAAAACGTATTTCTTCAGCAGAAAACTCGTCAACAATGTTATTCCAACGTATAAGAGTATATATACTATGTAAATATATGTACACATATACCTTTATTTATAACATAGGAAAAGCAATAGCCATATATTTTTCGATCGTTTCTCAAGGTTCTCGAATCCCGGTGGATGGAAGAATTTACCTGAAATTGAGAAATTAAAACTCCTTAGACAGGCGCGTCGGAGGGTCTAAACAAGAAAACTAGTAAAAAAAAAACGGGGCATAAAAATTATTGCTTCGGATGCTTGCCAACGAACGTGTAAACATATAGGTAAAATCTGCAGGAGGGGTAAACCAACTCATTAAAAACCCGTCTATAATTCAGTAGTCGTAAAACCGCATACCTTTTGTAGTAAATTTTTCGAAATTCTACGGAGATTCGCAAAATGTCGCACGATGAAATCACGCGCGCGCTTACACTCACCTATGTATACGTCGGTACATTCACATTGTTGTGCATACGTAGGTTCCTTCATGCGTTTACGAATGACGTCATTGACGTTAATTCTTTTTTTAATATCATTACATTCGATAAATTATAATCGTAATAATACAGACTTTAAAGTGGCGTAATTAGAAAAATGCTAATTTGCTATACGTATATATATATATTATTTCGCGCATTATTTTTTTCATTACCCCGTCGGTAACCTTGATGAACAGTAAACGCATATATAAAAAATTATCGCGCTACTGTTGATCCGAAAAAAAATTTACGGTACACACCGCGGAAGCAATAAATGTTTATTATGATTGTCCCATTCATTAAATGGGACCGAACAATTTAAAATAAATAATAATAATAATAATAATAATAATAATAATAATAACAAGAAGAAACGTCACATTAATTAAGTTAAACACCCGAATTCGGTTAATCTTAATTACCATATGTATATGTACATATACGCACACAAGAAAACCGTAAGTCTCGTACAATAAAGTAAGAAAAAATAATTCCGAGAGCGCCATATTTTTGATAGCGTGAATTAAAACTCGCGCGAATACGTTCTTAACGATATCCCTTTTCGCGATTTTAATTTAATCGCCCGGTTCATATGTGCATATATGTATAGGAATGTGTGGGTACGTATGTGTGTGCGCGCGCGTGTGTGTGTGTATACGGCGGGAAAATTTATACGTTCTCGGTGGGCGTGTTGTTATTGCGATACCCTTCGCGCGCTTAGCCAAATTTTAACCGAATTTACTGCTTAATCGAGCAAGAGTACACTTTGCAATTAAACTGTCGTGTTGTGAAAAAGAAAAATAAATAAATATCCTCGTACGAATTCGTGATATTAAGTTTCCTCACTTACGCAAAGCGTTTCGGTGCGCGAGTGAAATTTTGAAGTCGAAGGAGGAAATTAATGAAGTGAGAATTCGAGGATATGTAAATTTAATTATATCTTTTTTTTTTTGTTGTTAATGCGTTCGTTTTTACTGTCCACTTTTTTTGTCCACGTCTCAATTTTTACAGTGAGCGATAACAAAATCGTTTCAAAAATGAGTATTAGCAATAAGTTTGATATCGAATTTATTAGTGTAACTCCATTGAATTTTATTTTATTGACGTACTTTATTGTATAATTTTTTATGAATTAGAATTGAGGAACTGAAAATACTATCGATTATTAAAACAACATTAAAGTTTATACTTATCGCGTTTGATAAAGTGCCTGCAATTTACAAGCCGCGAAGTTCCTGTTGAAATGTCATATAACTTTAGGAAAAAAAAACACTTTACTACCTTCGTATTAATTATCAACTTTCTTATATATTGAGACTTTTGAAAAGTGTTATTGAAAGAAATGCGAGAAATAACCATTAGATTGCGATACACATTTTAATTTATTAAATCCGCAGACATATAAAATATGTATCGTACGCTGACCTCGCTGATTATTTCCCCAGAATTAATGGATATAATATTACTTTTTAAATTTACTTTAAATCTTTAAATATATACAAAGTATTCCGCAACATACATACATATAAATTGAAAATACTGTTACTAGACAATACCGTAGTAGAAAATTGTCCATTTTTAATGGTTTCCAGATTAAAAATTACTACTAATATCTTGTAATTAGACACTTTTTACCTATTTTTTAAAAATGTCTAGTTTATACCTAAAAAAATAGAAAGAAGCCACATTATTGCTATAGGTAATTGTAAATTATAAAAACGAGTAATTCAGAAATCGATCAAACCTCAAAAAAAAAAAATTATAAAATTTTCCCATAGGTTCCACAAGTACGTAATCAAATGCAAATGGAGTTCCTGCAGATATATACGAACTCCCGTATGTACCTGTAGAAAAACACAAAGTCGAAGTAGCATAGTGGCCAAATTAGGAATCACGTCGATCGATATATATTTACATTCTAAAGTAGCCGTACCGTAAAAAGCCCATAAGCACAAGCTTATCGCGCGGTACGTCGGTATTTTCACGGAAACTCGTATAAAAAGGAACGTCATACGGTTGTCGCGCCTGTTTCAGTAGGTGGGAAGCCGCTGGAGACTCGTCCCATCTCACCTTTTTTAACTCCGATACAAAAAAAAAATAACTCGAAGAAAGAGAAGTACCGGACGGCTTTTTAAAAGGCAGATAAGGAGAACGACATTATAAAATTAGGCGGTAAACGTAAAGACACGTTTCGTTTTGCCGGCTTTGATTCATCAATTACGAACGAATTTCTATATACGTATATATATTACACATGTCGTACGATTATCAAATTATATTTTCTTATTTGAGAATTTGAAACGTTTTTTATATAAATAGTCACAGTATATAGATTGGTATAGGATTAATTTATTTATTTGCTTCTTTTTACGCAAGTTTTAATCATTTTACGTTTATATATTTACGTAGGTATGTATAGGGCTTTCGACTCGATAAGTTTTATGTGGGCTTGTAGTTTTATGTTTACGAGTTGAATTTTTATTCGATAGATATGATTTTAATTAAGTTTGTTGATCTCCCAGGTCCAGACGTGTTTATATGAAAAATAAAATAATACAACTAAAAACCTTTAATCACATAATAACAAATATATGTATTATAATTCTCCAAAATGTTTTATGTCTTTTATGGAATTTTAAGCAAAATTTGAAATGTATACACATTTTTTTAAATTCTATATAATTAAGTATGTTTAATCGTCCTTTAATGAATTAAAAGTATAATTGTATCGAGTTAATACAAAACTTGAAGGTACTCATTACCTCGAAATGTCTTTATAATAATTTCCATCCTGTTAAATTGCTGGAAATCAAACTCGAATCATTAAAAAGATAATATCCGATCAATAATTAAATATTTATCGTATAATTCTATAAGTGCATACATCTGGACACAACTCGTCAATATTAACAGAGGCAGCAGTAACAACAACGACGACAATAACAAAAAATTAAAGGTTAACTTTCTACAGTAAGAATGTCAAAACGTGACTTTCCAACTTTTAGCTTCTGTCGAGACGTAAGGAAAACTGAAAGAGAAAGAAGAAGAAGAAGAAGAAGAAGAAAAGTACGACAATGTTATAATGACAGATAATAATGATGGCACATTTTTGATCGCGTCCTCAATGTTGAACAACAGCGGCTCGATTGAGTTGTACGTATACGCCAGATTTCAAACAGTTTAAGAGCAATTATTGTCAGTTTGACCACTTTTTTCCAAAAAATAATTTCACGTAAAAACAAAATGACTTTCTTTAAATTATCTTCCGTACTATATATCTATATGTAACATTGTAATGAGACGATAGTGGGGAATCAATGATGTGTTTACTGGCTTTCTTCGGCATATAAATTATCAATGACCGAACAAAAAATATTTATATACATGATCGCAATTAATGCATGTGTATTTGTAAATAAATGATGGATAAATAGATAAATTGCTTATTTATATAAGAGGATAAGGTGTAATAATTTACCGATGGCTTAATAATAAAGTCATTAGTTATGCACACGCTCTAAACCGAGTGTTTATATAACTATCAATACAAAGGTGGAATAACGATATCATTAATAATAAATATAACATGTATATTGCATTGAAATAGAATCTATTCACATAGTCCTGTTTTTCAATGTGTATATGAATATTCATCATTATAAATTTGCTCAATCTATTCCTATATTCAAAAAAGAGATAGATTTATCTATTGAATGTTCAGTGCATCAAAACTGAATTTATAACGTAAAATTTTAACATAATATTGCGAAATTTCGAAGTTTAAAAAATAATAATATTATCCCGTTAGGGTCGTAAAGATCTTAAACAAACCAATGAGTTTCTTCCCTTCCTATGTGCGGGTTAGCGATTTTTCCGCTTTTCTTCCTGTTCGCGGTAACCAGCTGCTCGTGCCTGATTCTTAGAGTTGGTTCTTCGCTTATATACCCAAGGAAGAAGGAACGTAAAGTCACGACGGAGGCGTTCGCCTCTTCCTTTCATCTCGCCTTTAATTCTCCACTCTCCATCTCTTCCGAGTTCCATCCTCTTCTTTTGCAAGGAAATAAAAAAGGATTTCAGAGAGAAAGAGATATTAAATCACCGTTTCTTCTTGGGAGTTTGGTCATTTTCAAATTGGTGGAAACATTTTTCTTTATCATTAATTTTACTTACATATTATATACACGCGTGAAAGGTGAAGAGAATGCGAATGAAGAAACGTTGATTTAAAAAAACTAAAATTTTGATAAGAAAAGGTATAGTTTGTGTCTCTTTATCGAGTGATAATGCAATAACTTATATTTATATATTAAAAAAAAGAAGATGCACATTTAACAACGTTATCCGAATAGATTTGCGCGTTATGAAATTCCCATGTGTAATGCGCAGACGAAAATCGCAATACGTGTACAGGTGAACGATGCAAGGTAAGAATCTCGCTATTCATTAGAGCCGGTCGCGCTATTAAGATAATCGCATCGCGCACACAAGTGAACGATCTCCAGCGCGAGCCAGATGGTTTTCGTTTAGAACGCACGACGGGGAGGCAAAGCCGCGAAAAGACTCAGGCGCTGCTTGACAACACACCGCTCGATCCGACCCAGGATATTTAGTTATTATTTACAGCGCATTAATCATTTGCTCCTCTCTCCCTTTCTCTCTCTCTCTCTCTCTCTCTCTCTCTTTCTCTCTATATATCTGTCTCTTTCCTTCTTTATACCCTTCTCTTCTGCGTCTCTTTCTCTTTCGCGCGACCGGCTCTTTTAATTAGGCCCGCGAAGACCGAGATTTGCGCTCCCAAGAACGATTTTTCTCTATACCTCTCCCACGTGCACGCGAATGAAAACGGTTTTCAAAGTGATTTTCTTTTTAACGATATTTTCATATAATCATGTTGTATTATTTTTGTCGAACTCTTATACTATAACATAAAAGTTTCAGTAAATTTTACCAAACTTTCTGTAAATTTCACTAAGCTTTCACTGCCGAAACTCAAAAAATTACTGAACTGTTTGTCGATGTTTACAAAAAGTATAAGTATTTTTACTAAAAGTTCAGTAATTTCTTGCGTTTTACTAAATCTTTTCTCTCTGTGTATGTAAATTATAAAAAAAAATATTTTAATTACATACCTGATATTTCGCTAAAAGTTTGGGGGATAATCAAAGATCCATCACCCGTATATAAGAGAGATCTATATATAGTAAACTTTGGACAAATTGATAAAAAGCTGGTTCAGTGGTATACGTCTTCATCGATTAGCATTCGCACGAGTCCGCTACTTTTATAGGCCTTGTACGTGGGTATACCGGGAAGCAAACTGGCGGCATCCTTTTGACCGATCTGCGAACCATATACATCGCGTGTTCTCCCCGCGAGGATGAACGAGACGACAGATAGCTCAGAATGTCGTGTACGTATGGCATATATAGCCGATCGATTATCTCGGGGAAATGGATTCATGCGCTTGTCGATTATGCAAATCTTGAATTTACCTTCTCTATTTTTATAAATGCATCGTCAACTATACAAGTTTTCACAAATTTTCCATAACAGAGAGCAAACTTTCAGTAAATTTACCAAACTTCCTGTAAATTTCTGTAAATTCTGTAAAAATTACTAAACTTTTTATTAAATTTTACTCGACTTTTTATCAATATTTTTAATCAAAGTTCAGTACTTTTTTGCATTTTGACAGTCTGTTACCGTGCTAATGAAAGTTTAGTAAAATTTACTAAAATTTTTCCCTCCGTTCACTGTATATGTGTGTGTGGTGTGTGTGTGTGTGTGTACATACACGTAAGACGAAGGAATAAAGGTACGTATACGACAATATTCATAGTAAATAAGCTATTATCCATTCTTGAAAATCAAAACAAACAATCCCGTTCGTTACTACTTGTAGACAATTAATATTATTTCTCAACAGCTGGGAGTGTAGCACCTTCTGTAATCTATTGCTTGGAGGCTGGTTGTGGTGGAGGTTCTGAGTTCACGGCATTAGTTAGGCGACACCACGTCAAGTGGCAGATCCGCAGTAACCTCGTCAAGTTAGGCCGCAACTTTTCGAGTTGTCTGACGAATGAACTGACCCATAACCTTTTTTATAATTTTTTTCGTGCATTTTCTTTTATTTTTCATTTTTTAACAAAAAGAACGCATTTTTTATTCTCAATTTCCGCGATATTTTACTCTCGCATGTATACGTACATATTTAATTTGTCTATGTGGAAGTAGTACATTTAGTTGTATGTGTTTATGTTTACATTTGGACCTTGTATTTAGAGCTTTGACTAAGAGATTGATCAAGGTTGAGTAAGAATATTTAATTATCTACGTCGTTTACAATTTCTACACGATTAACTGAGTTAGTATCGTAAATAAAGATTTTTGTTTTACATTTTTGTAACAATTTGAACGATTATAATCTTAATACATTTTTCTTTACAAGAAAGCTTATATAATAATTATCTACCTGCGGACACCTATACTTCTCTCTTATTTTTTCTTGTTTAACTGAAGAAAATGAAAGTTCTCAAAAGATTGCAAATTTTGTAGCTAATTATCGTTGATTGATTGCGTGTCAATTTTTATCGGCAATAAACGGCTAAGTTTTAGTTTGCATCGGGTTTTTATTTACGTGAGAGGCAAATGGATACATTGATGCGTTTTACCCCAAGACTTATTTGCATGTGAATGCTGTTGTGATAAGTCCGATGCAGCCGCCTTGTTGAAATTCGTTACACGGGATTGACTGCCGACTGATTGGTGCACCTGTTTCATCAAGATCTTAAATAAAACAAAACAAAAGTATATACACATATACATATAGGAAAACGTTTCCACGACAAGTGTTACTCGGTCTTCAGTTTACACTCACTTTTTTTTAACGTCTCGGTTCACCAAAATATGTTATTACTTATGTTGCATCTATTTAATTTTAAGCTCATTCCTGTTTATCGTAAAAGTTCGGTTTCGTTATATTTAATTGTGTGTAAAAAGAAGTGGGACGATTAAAAGAGATCTGTGTGCGCAACATCACCGTTACACATAATTTATCGAAATTTTTTTATTAACCATTAAATAAGTAAGAGCGCATATCGAAATAATAGGGAAACGGTACAATAAATAATAACTAAAAATAAGGTAACTGTAAATGTGCAATGTATATGGTCTTTAACCAATCCAATATATAAATAAATTGACCTATTCGTACATAGGTATATGTTTATATATAGAGTAATAAAATGAAGCTCTTATAAATGTATGCACCCCTCCCTCATACACATATTATCAAACTGTATTGAAGATATATCCTACCTATTTTCCCATAGATACTACTCAACGAGGCATTTAAGCCCTCTCGAAGCTAAGAATCTAGCAATTCCTCGCAAAGTTAAACCTCATAGTCATTATAAAAACGGCCTTAACCAGACATCGTAAAAGCCTACATTCTCTTCTTCTTCTTCTTATTCTTCTCTCTCCTCTCTCTTTCTCTTTCCTTATATATGAACGATACATTTGTTTTCTTTCTTCACCTCGTCTTCGATATATAGGTATATAAAGTAATTCACAGAAAAAATGGACGTTAATTCACCAGTATACCGTAATTCATACAACAGTAGCGCATAAAAGTCTGCCTAAAACTTGCTACTATATGTTAAAGTATATCCGTTACTGATGTGTCAGTGTATGTATATCTATATATTAGAATCTCCTTTATATGTGTATGTGTATAGATATATATGTAGAGAGAGAGAGGGGGAAAGGTCTATTGATATGCAACTAATTATCGAGTGAATTTTTTTTTCCTCACTTTTACGATAGTCGTAAAGCACGCACGAGGTCTGTATTTTAAAAATCAATTTACGCCCTATGGTATATAGAGTCATAAGGAAACCAGTATATATCCAATACTTGCAAAATTTTTTCCGCGCATTTTTCCGTAACGTATGCCTTTTAAAATTAATAAAAATTTTTATACACAATGTATTATAGTAATCGATTAGTATTTAATTATAGTAATTAATCTCGCGGGTAATTTTGATACATATATACGAGTATTACGTATATTGTATATTAGTAGTCTTGGAGATGCTTTACGATCAAAATTATAAGGTTACCTCCAATTTTTACGTAATGTTGCAATTTCATCTTCAAATTTAAGTTTAATATACGAGTGTTATATATTTTTCTGTTAATTATAATAATATTTTATTATATATTATGGCCAATAGTAAACAAAAATAAAGGGGGATAATACTTTAATATCGAAAGATATATATAATTTATCATGGCACTTTATTTATTATTTATTTATTTATTCAACCAGAGTTAAAGAAAATACATATGGTACATACAAAATTTCTACAAATTTTGTTATTTATTATAAATTACAATCTTATTTTATATAACATTTTCATATATATAACTTTATATATCACCATAAAGAATATATTTTCAATGAAAGAATATATTATATTACTACTTCAAAATGACATTTTTTAACGAGTCGATTATAAAAAAGAATCCCTTTAGTTCTCGATTACATTGTTTCTTTTTTTTATCTCAAGTCAGTAAGAAGATTTAATTCTTTGATCAAAATGAACTCAAATGATTCATTCATTTCAATGGATATTTGATTCACGAAAAATTCAATGTATCCCTTTTTATAAAAAATGAGGTGTATCCTTAAACTTTCGAGTACATTTGTAACGCATCCAAAAGAATCGTGCAAAAGTAAAGAGAAGGTTGTTCTTTTTTTGTACGATCCGTTAACTTTCCTCTGTTTATACGTTATAAAAGTTTAAAGAGATTCGGTAACAAGGTACACGTCTATAAAGACAAAATAAGAATTATATACTTACAGATTTGGAAAACAAAAGTTGTAATACAGATTATTTTAATGTATTCTTTACAAACAGATGTACAAGATTAATGTTGTTTCTACTTTTTCAATTGAGTACTTTTTTATTTTTATTATTAAATATTTATATTTTTATTTAATTTATAGATACTTCGACCATGTTTTCGATCAATTAATGAATTTTGTTTTGAAACTTTTAAAATTTCTTCGATATTATATATACACGATGATAAATATTTTTGGATATGGGTGAGAAATAAGTAATGAACTAATATTAATGTAGACACTAAATTTTTATTGATTTTAAATAAGGTTTTTTAACAAAAGCGATGCATGATCGTGTATAAAAAATATTTCTACTGGTATGTCATTTGTGCGGGGCAAATAAGGTAAGATTTATTGTTTTCCAACCAAGCATTCAACTTGGTGACGTTGCCAGTAGTTCCTCTGCAATGCAAAATTTAAATGTTAATTTATTAAGGATAATAATTAAAAGTTAGGACGTCGCGAAGAAATACATACAGCGCATTCGATGACACTGGCAGGGTTCAAAATGAGGTATTTGCATTCCTTGATCGCTGGTTTGAAGCAGTTCTTGTTGACGTGCTTGAACACTTTTTTCAGGATCTTTTCAATTTTCTTTCCCTGGAAAAGAAGTTGAAATGTATTGATGTTGATGCGTCACAATTAAAAGTTTATAAAAATAGTTCTTTCCACAATAGTCTTAAACTAAATTTGTTTAAATTTTTTTTCTTTAATTATTCCAATGAAACTTATAAATTTAAAATTGTAAAACGTTACCAAGCCACGCTCCTCCACCGAGTCACCAAAGTCCTCTTCGACCTCAGCCTGCGCGTTCGCAACGGCAACAAAGAGCGCAAAAGCGCAAAACAGCAAAAAGTAACGGGAGAACATTTTTCTATTTGGATTTGGCTTTTGGTATCTTCGATACTGAAGCTTACTGTATCGATTCGAAAAGCACTCGATCTTTTTATACCAACGAAATCGTTGAATCAATAAATCTGATGCTCGAGGAAATTGCATCGAGTCTCTTAACGTGCTTAATGAACCGAACAGTGCGATAATATTCGTACGCGAAGTGAGAAAAATCGGGGATTTACAATTTTCCTACAGTGTATATACTATCTGTGTGCTTAATATGTATGTAGAATATTTTTATATATTTTCCTGTTATTGTAGATCAATCGAGTTGTTTTATCGTCTTTCAAATATACTTACTGTAGTGTGCAATATTTAATAGACACAACTTTTTCCCTTTAATTGTAATATTAATAAATGAATGCTTTTTAATACTTAA
Organism: Theocolax elegans; assembly: GCA_026168455.1. Lineage (NCBI taxonomy): Eukaryota > Metazoa > Arthropoda > Insecta > Hymenoptera > Cerocephalidae > Theocolax > Theocolax elegans. The sequence continues at coordinate 12,877,458 of CM047425.1, read as the reverse complement.
TAAACCAGAATATGTCAAGAATAATTTATCATGTATAAATATATTACTCAAAATAAACATGTAATGCAAAAAATGATATTTTAAAAATTTGCTAAATATTTCTATCAATTTTATAATGCACCATTTTATTTATGTTTTTCCAAAAATTAATAAGAAGTCGACATGAAAATTTATGTAGATAAACAACATGCATCTATATATTGAATAATTTTATACAATTATACACTCTAAGAACGAAAATCTGATCTTAATTAGAAAATAAATCCATTAAAATCGATTTTCTTTTGAATAAGGAGATATATTTTGTATATATATGACAATTGATAATATAATTTTTGAATAACTTCATATATTCGCTAAACATAAAAATAGTAAAATATTTACCCTTATTATGTAAGCTGTGGATTAGTGAATTTATAGATCCTATTACTTAGGGAGCAGGGTAACTATATAGAAATGAAATAGAAGACTTGCTGCCATTGTGGCTATGTTTTCTTGTAGATAAATAAATATAATGATGAGTTCTGATCAGTATTTTCAACTAATTTTCATTAATGGTTAGCTGTATGGTGTAGGCTTTATAAAGTTCGTTTTTTTAATTTGATGAGAGAGGTAGTAATTAATTTTGTTTGTTTACCATATCAAAATTATAAGTCTTCTCCGACATGACAAATTCTTTTTGACAATCTCTTTTACATATACTTTCAAACGTTGCAAGTTAGGAGGATGTGCTTTTAAGCTATAGAAAAATGAAAATTTTAATTCTTGAAGAAGTTTTCTTTTGAAGAAAATTAGGGATTCACATTTTTTTTCTAGTATTTATAGCGATTATAAAAGTAAATATATACCCATTAAAATTTAGGTACATCAAAATTAAAAAAATGTTATTTAAAAATCAAAGGTTTTATAGATTTGCTCATACATTTTCTTATGGTAATCCGATGCTTTCTCAGTATAACCAATGTGTTGCAGATACCACCTGCATACTATAGACCATTTCATATGCAGTTCACTCATATATACACCAAAACCGTAATATCTGTATTTCGATATATACTATTAGTGGTAAAATTTCCAATTATTTGTTTACAAACACATCGCACGCAGCCTTCGTTGATTAGTACTGAGTTATAAGAACATAAAAGAAGGAGACTTTAAACATCATAATAGTACTTTTCGATGCTGTGCGTGAAAGTATTATTTTTAAAACGAAGTGAGAGTTTTCTAACATAAAAATATGTAGAAAGCCAGAGGCGCAGATCCTAACAATCCTTTTTTCAAAAGTAATACGCTATTTAAGCAAAATTTCCAAAAAATAGAGACTTCACTTCAAATGCTTGTAACTTCTAACCTATCAAATATTGACATTTATATTAAATTTTAATGAAAAGCTGAGATAAAATAGATAGAGTTTAAAAGTTCGTTCAAATCTGTTAGAATGGAGCAGAGTTATAGCCGAATTAAGAATTAGAAGCAATTTTAAACAAAAATTGGGCAGTACAAATTTTATTGATTTTTTTAAGCTAAATTTCTACAAATTCTTAATTCGGCTATAACTCTGCTCCATTCTAACGGATATAAACTTACTTTTTTTTAACTGCATCTATTTCATCTCAGCTTTTCATTAAACTTTAATTTGAATGTCAATATTCGATAAGTTAGAAGTTACAAGCGTTTGAAGTAAAGACTCTATTTTTTGGAAATTTGGCTTTAATAGCGTATAACTTTTGAAAAAACGATTGTTAGAGTCTGCGGCTTTGGCTTTTTTCATATTTTTATATTAGAAAACATATACTCTAAGCTGGGCACGATTCGTTTCCCAAATATAAGATGCTCTTCTTGTCAATATAAATCAAAGCGTTAAAAGTAAACAAAATAATTTTTGTTTGTTAAAGAAAAAGAAAACAAGATTCATTATATTTGTTTAATAATTAGCCAAAAGAACTATATATATATATGTATACACTTGTTAGAAGCGCACTTGCTATGAACATAATAAATGTCACAACAACATTTCCAAAAACGTTACATTTAAGTATTTTTACTAATAACATATGTTAGGATAAAATTGAGCCTCAAACACAATGAGGAATTTAAAAATTATTTGATTGGTAACGCTTCACTATGTCCTTATCCTGACTAGAATTAATAATTATTATTAGTAAATTATAATATAAATAATATTTGAATAGAAATGATTATTTCTCAAAAACTTTTTCCTCGATCTAGTCACGTAAATACCATTTCTCCCCTATCTACCAAACATGAATTTTTCCTCAAACGAAAATAAAGTCATTATCGAATAATAGTTAAAACTTGAATGAATAGCTAAATAATTAGATGCAAAAGAAGATAAAAGTAACTAAATGTTTGTTTCAGATTCCTCCATTAGCATATAAATTATTGATTAAAACTAATAATAGATAACGAAATCCATTGTTTGTTGTACTGTATAAATAAACCGTGCGAAAATTTTAAAAAGTATGCGTACTATTAAAAGAATTTGCTCAAATGTTCTTATCAATACACCAGGCAACGAGGAACAATTATGAATTGTAAATCCCCGATTTTTCTCACTTCGCGTACGAATATTATCGCACTACTCGGTTCATTAAGCACGTTAAGAGACTCGATGCAATTTCCTCGAGCATCAGATTTATTGATTCAACGATTTCGTCGGTATAAAAAGATCGAGTGCTTTTCGAATCGATACAGTACGCTTCAGTATCGAAGATACCAAAAGCCAAATCCAAATAGAAAAATGTTCTCCCGTTACTTTTTGCTGTTTTGCGCTTTTGCGCTCTTTGTTGCCGTTGCGAACGCGCAGGCTGAGGTCGAAGAGGACTTAGGTGACTCGGTGGAGGAGCGTGGCTTGGTAACGTTTTACAAATTTAAATTTATAAGTTTCATTGGAATTATTGAAGAAAAAAAAATTTAAACAAATTTAGTTCAAGACTATTGTGGAAAGAACTATTTTTATAAACTTTTAATTGTGACGCATCAACATCAATACATTTCAACTTCTTTTCCAGGGAAAGAAAATCGAAAAGATCCTGAAAAAAGTGTTCAAGCACGTCAACAAGAACTGCTTCAAACCAGCGATCAAGGAATGCAAATACCTCATTTTGAACCCTGCCAGTGTCATCGAATGCGCCGTATGTATTTCTTCGCGACGTCCTAACCTAACTTTTAATTATTATCCTTAATAAATTAACATTTAAATTTTGCATTGCAGAGGAACTACTGGCAACGTCACCAAGTTGAATGCTTGGTTGGAAAACAATAAATCTTACCTTATTTGCCCCGCACAAATGACATACCAGTAGAAATATTTTTTATACACGATCATGCATCGCTTTTGTTAAAAAACCTTATTTAAAATCAATAAAAATTTAGTGTCTACATTAATATTATTTCATTACTTATTTCTCACCCATATCCAAAAATATTTATCATCGTGTATATATAATATCGAAGAAATTTTAAAAGTTTCAAAACAAAATTCATTAATTGATCGAAAACATGGTCGAAGCAATCATTCAGATAAAATCCGCAAAACACGTAAAATAAGAGAATCATCTGAAATCGAGTTGGCACAAAACAATACTAACGAAATCCATCGTCTTCCTTTTTATCTCGTGGCCGTTCATCTCGTTGTCCCAGCCAAAAAGAAGGCGTCCCTTTTCGTTCTTACCTCGTTATCTGCAACCTCTTACGGGACCGGCAAGGACCATGACAAAGATGGGCCGCCCCGAATTGAGACAATGCCGCTTGTATCGCGCGCTATGGAACCAAAGGTAGATCCAATTTTCGATACCGAGTCTCTTGGTCCATGTAGTTACGATATTGACTCAACTGACGAACATGAAAAATTTTTACCCGGCGGTTGATGCGCTTTGGTTATATTTTATATTCTTCTTTTTTCTTTTATTTCCTTTGCGTTACGGGCCCGAACGTTTTAATTGATTTTTATGGGGGTTAATGCGTTGTATGTTCGGACGTTATATCTGATGCTTATTTTTTAGTCCTTCATCCTTCACTTTTGTAAGCCGTTATACGCGCTTACTCTCCGTGTAATTTTTCATATAACAGTGTTAATTGTATTTTAATTAATGATGCTCGGATAATTACGCGCGAATGCACGAATTAAGTTATTAATATTGTTTACAAACGAATCGGATTTAAATACATTTTTCGTAAACGTGTTCACACGTATTTCAATATCGTTTTAAAATAATAATTTTATACAGTACCACTCTCTTTACCTAAACAATACCTAGGGGAAGCCCGGGCAAGACGGTCATACCGGGCAAGACGGTCACCCCCCCTCTATTTCTAATATGGCTGTTCGGAAAATTCCGAAAAAATTCAAGTATATTGTTTGTGTTACTAGTATTTAAATTTCAGTACGTCCGCGCCGGTCTCGATGGTAACATCGTCGAAAAACATAAATATTGATTTTCGTCTGAATCCTTACGATGTTATCAAGGTAAGAAAGTAAACTTATTTTTCACACAAATTATTAAATTAATAAATAAATAGTGTCAGGCTATTGTATTTAACTAGTTTTAAAAAAGATACAGGTTAGAGCCCATATTAATTTTGTTTTTTACTAATTTTTAAAAAAAAAAGTCATTATATCCATTCCGGGCAAGATGGTCCGGGCAAGACGGTCATATGGCAATTATTCATTCATGAAGATTTCTATTGTTTAATTTGTTATGAGAAATATGTAGAGCCTACCACTGAAGATTGGATTCAATGCAATCAGTATAAAAAGTGGGCTCATGAAAATTGTTCACCATACAAAGGATATCGTAGTTATTTTTACGAAGAATGCGACGATTAATGTACTATTTATAAAAAAAATTTTTCTTTTCTTTACTGTTAATGTTTCTATAAAAGTAATTTATATATTAATCTATTTTTGTTAGTAAATGATGTTTAAAAATATAAATATGTTAAAAATTCCTTATTTAACCAATTTTTATTGATTTTTCCTGAGGGTGTCCGTTTTGCCCGGGCATTTTTGAAGGCCTCGAAATTTCACAATTTTTTCAACAATTTTTTATTATATGCTTAAGTTATAATATATCGATATACTTGCACGTACTTCTTTGTTCTGATTCCTACTTCACGAAAAAATTTTTATTGATCGTATATTTTGTTGTTTAGTACATTTTTTATTCGTTTTTCCTTAAGGGGTCCATCTTGCCCGGGCTTCCCTATATATATTCATCAAGGATAAACGTCGGTCTTCTATAGGTAATGCCTGATTTAAACCTCGGGTATTAGCATTTTATCGAGTTACCGATCAGTTTAATTGATTCGTGAATCTAAAACAATCTATTGGAAAAAATGAGGTAAACGACGTAAATCGCGAGTCAACAATAGCATTAATACTGGTAAGATATTAGCATAGCACGAAACTCTGGTAATTAGAAAGGGCGAGCGTGAATTTGCGAGGGAAAGAAATCGAGGCGTCGTGACCGCGACACGCCTTCCCGATCTACATGAGAATAACGAGAGGTTCGAGCAATAACGAGAGAACATGTTGAGACGCCCACGCTACTTCTTATCCTTAGTTGTGGACGCCTCAAGCGCAGTCACATCTTTTACGAGCGCAACTTTTCATTTTTGCCCTTTTCTTTGCTCTTTTTTCGTTCGACGAGAGATGAGATGGTATATATATATTGGGCTATATCCTGACTTATATGACGAATTTTTACGAAATATTTTTTCTTAACAGCATAGTTTTTATTGGATCATTTACGGTGTCCGCTGTTTTATCGAACAAACTGCACTCGCAAGATTTACTTCAGTCAGTGTACATTACCGAATAAAAAAATAAAAATTAGTTCATCATTAAACTACGATGCCTCTTTCTTTATCCAATATTGCATAAGAATTTAAACAAATATACGGTAGTTGCATAATTATGTAATACACGATTGTAATTATATATCAGTCTTACATATAATTAAAAAAAATTGTCGAAAATCAATTTGAATACAGTTAAATAACTTATTTCTATTCCAGTATATATATCCATACGAAAGAGATGGAGAAAATCTCGAACAAATTTACTCTGCATACATAAGAGCATTTTCTAGTCGCATACGTATATTATATCCGTGTACGTGTGTAGGAATTCACACTCGTATGTGGGAGAGACCGAAAGAGAGGGAGAAAGACAGTGCTAAATGATAAAGAAGCGATGCGCGGGGAACGAGTAGCGTTGCATTTTAACGAGAGCATCGGGAGCACAAGAAAAGGAGCGCTCGCTCGATTTATGTCGGCCGTTTATCAATCCGCACACAGATGAAAACGTAAGTGAGAGAGAGAGAGAGAGAGAGAGAGAGAAAGAGAGGGGTTTCTTCTCCCTACTACTGTGCCGCTTTTGAGAAATATGAGGGCCGATTATTATTAGTCGACGCCTGGCTACTTTTTCCATCGCGACACGGGGGTTATGACGATTATTATCTTTATGAGGTTGTTTCAAACCTTGAAATATACGACATCGGGAGTGTACCTGTGTGTCTGTGTGTATATGTATATGTATATACACGGGCGTGTATGTTAGAGAGAATCTCCGCTTGGGAATTCAATTCGGATTAATCGAAGAACTGGATTATTGTGTGCGAAATCGTGTTTGTGTTAAACTGTTTCTCTTGTAGTTCGCGAGTGCGCTTAGATTTAATTTAAACGCCTGGTATTTATGTAATTGGACGAAGAGTCTGCTCCTTTCAGTTTTATTTTTAGTTCAGATGTATTGTTTCGATTTTTCTTGTTCCTTCGTTACCTAGTATAATTTTGGACAAATTCAATGTGAACAATTAAAATATTATAATTTCGAAGTATAGACATTTATAGCGAGTAAAGTAATTAAAACGTAATGTAACAAAAAAAAATTTTAAATTGAATAAATATATAAGTACTTTTACAAAATATCAACTACACAGATATTTATAAAGTTGCGATAGCGAAGAGTAACTTGTGTAATAAATCACTAAACGCAACGAAAAACAATGCGTGTACGTATGTACTTATACCTATACCTATATACATATATATATAAGTCAGTAGTACCTATTACATATACCTACCTGTATATATATATATGTATGATTGAACAACTCGTTTCTTAACCCTAATTTCTGGCTTGTAATGCAACTTGCAATCTCAATTCAGTGGGGCGATAAGTTCGACTTCGTGCACACACGAGTGCAGATAATTGCGTTGTGCGCTCCTCCCGAACTCGCGGGGTACATTTCGTGCCGAACGCGCGCGTGGGAACCCTCGGGCGAGCATCCTTGACCTCAACTTCTTCTTCTTCTTCGATGAATATTTCGAAGATACGGGGCTAATTAAATGCGTCGGCGTCAAGTGCCTCCGCGTGATTGAGAGCCGTACCACGTTTTAATCGGCCTCTTATGTAACCCCTTTGTTTTCAAAACAAAAGGTTCGAAGTGGGGGCGAGTGCTTTTATTCAATGTGGAGGAGTCTTCTTTCTTTATTTTTTAGTTTTTTTCTTTTTAATCTCTCGTTTTTAGTACCGGGTGGTATATATAATCGGTATTTCTTTTCTCTTTCTGTAAGTCGATGGGCACTCGAATCAACTTGTTGGTGTGTGTCTGTGTGTAGCTTTTTATATTTTAGTTTTATTTAATTCGTGTCGATTATTAGAGAGGCATCTATGTACAATTTATATTGTGTAATACGCTACTTGGAAATAAGATTTTAACGTGCACTATAGTAATTCGTTTTTAAATTAATTTTTTTGTAATAAGTTATACAAACGTACATTACATTTCTGTTAATACTCGTGTTATACTGGTATTGTAATAATCGAAACTACCCAGAGATAAATAAGGAAAATTGTTATAAAAAATGTAACGTCAACTCAAAAACAACGTACGAAATTTACCAGTGAGAAGAAAACGTTAACGTATATAGGGTACGTATATACATATATATATCCTCGAAATGCTCGAATTAAAGGTAACGAATGAAAAAGCGCGATTAAATTAAATCTAATGTATTCGCGAATCGAAAGAGTAAAGTGAGAGACACGGAATATAGGAAGAAGAATCGAGTGGAAACAAAAGAAAAATAATAAAAGGAAAAGAAAATAAAGTAAAAGGAAGAACCACCCGGGAAGCCCTGCGGCATCTTTACTTTGATCCAACTTTTTATAATACCACCAGTGAGGAGCGCAACAGGTCTCCACTCCCAAAGACTCATTTGGCTTCCCTTGGCATATTTCTGTTCTTATCTCGAGCAGTGCGGGCGTGGGAATATTATCGCTCGCGGGTGCTTTCGTACGTACGTATACGTACGTGTGTAATAATGTGCGTGCAGGTGAGAGGAAGGTCGGCTGCGATTATTCGGAGAACCCGAAGCTAATCCTTTCGTGCTGTATACTGTATAGTATGCCTCTACATACGTCGGTCTCTCCGTATGTGTGAACTCACTCGTGATTGATCAAATTGGTGTATTCATCTTTTTTCGACGTTTCATTAAGTAATCGATCGTACTTACAGTATAACTTCCTTTACTCACTTTCTTTCTACATTGTCATTAATTCCATTGAATTTTCGGTAATATACCCACTCTATTACATCTTCGAGCGTAAAATTAAATAAATAAAAGAAGAAGTTAGTTTTTAATACTTGATCTTGACTCCTTTTAATTGTTTGCGTATGCGTTTGAATGAAAATAAAACTATTGTAAATTACATTTATTTAAATTTTAAAATACTACAAAATGAATCTATTATAATGTTGAAATGATAAATACAAAAACACCATAAGGTTTATCATAATCTTGCAAATCAGCTTTTACAACTCATTCGTAATTACTGCTATTAATAATAAATCATTTTAAAATTGTAGACACGTACAACTATATCTCCGTGATTTCGAAAAAAACATTTGATTTATACACACACCATTCATCAGGACAGAGCTTTATATATCTAATAAAGTAAATAAACATTATATATATATAACACTATCTTGCAACAAGAAATTTAGAATAAATCAAGAAACAATTTACATACATTCATCCACCGTTTGTGGTGTACGAAGCGAATCACTTTATATATACACATACATGTACGTATCGAGCATTTTATTAAGTCCTATACAAATTTAATAAATGACGGACAATAACAATAGATCCTCGCATTACACACATATGTATATATATATGTATATATATATATAGCTTATCTTAGATCTCTCATATATAATTACTTTAATTACACGTAAAACCGATCACCAGCCGATAAAATCTAGCTTAATCGATAAACACCTAGGAAAGAGAGGTGAGCATATAACGGTAACAATAGCAAGAAAATTACAGTAATAGTTGCACAAGTATTTTATCTAATAACTTCTGATTGCAGGTTTCCGCGCGTGGTGTGAGAATATTTCTAACCTCTCACGCAGACCCTGATTGATGATACATAAGTCAATCGTCGTTGAACCGGGATCGAAACTTTCTTTCCGTTAATCTAAACCGAAATTATGGTAAACAACATTGAGTGTAAGGAGTCTTGGGATACGAAGCTTTGGTTATAGCGACTGGTCCTTCAATGCGGGAGTGTCTTTTTTTATTTTTAGGCCTATGACAGACTGGCTCTACAAATCGATCGTTTCTTCTGTTAAACTCGAAGGATTTTTATTGAATTACAGCGTTTCATTAATTACGTTTTTATAAATTAAATAAAATTCCGGTTTTTAACCTGTCGAATAAATGGACGTGTAGAAATTTACAATAAACAATCGAGTAACCAACGCGGAATCTCGAAAAAATGTAAAGTACATATCTCTTTATAAAAAAAAAGAACCTCTAGAAAATAAACAATCCCCATTAAAATCAACGACCTCAAAATCCCGAAAACCTCGATTCCGTAAACTGTCACCGATGCATCACCCACGTCCCTGCAATTTCACGTTTGCCATTTTTCGTTTTTGCTCTCTCGAACAATCTTCTTACCGACGACGTAATAACGATCCTCTCCTCGATATCCATTTCGACGAGAAAGAGAGGCGCGTCTCTTGAATTTATATACCATTAACCGCGGGCGAATTCCAAAATATATCGAGGCGATAATCCATCCCGTTAACTGCACCTTGCGACAGTATCGTGTGGGCGTAATCATCGGTTGATTAAAACGTCTCTCGGGCTTTTTTTTTTTCTTTAACAACCGTATTTTGTACACATACGCACACGTATATAGCGTTCGGGAAAAACTTAAGTATAATGCTTCGAGGGGAAAATTAAATTATTGCCGATTGTGTGCAAATTAACCGGTGGTTTATTTGTCGTGAGAGCTCTCTAAAATGGGAACTCTGGGTACTTTTTGTTTTAATTTATCGTTTCGACCCGCTCAAATGATAATGCTGGTATTTTCATTTGGATTTTGAAATTGTTCAGTTTTATTAAAATGTGAAACATTTAGGTCGTATACTTTATTTCAACGATGAGCTATCGTTATTTTTCATTTATATTTCAAACGGAAATAATATTCAATCCTAGTAACCTTGGCTGTATTTACCAACAAATTCAAATGATTGTACTAACAACTAATCTTTTTACGTTTGAAAAATAATTACAAATATCTCATATATATACATATTATAATATATAAATCATGGAAATATAAAATGCTGTATTATATTTTACCTTTCTATTTATGTAAATTTAAGAGGCGTTTATACAGATAAAAGAAATGCGCTCTTAGAAAATCCTATGCATGCTTGCAATAAGATATCATTTGAATACACTGTGGGTGATTAATTTCATAATGTAATATCAGCAATCAATTCTTATTATTTTTTTTTCTTAATTCAACTCGTTCCATTGTCAATTCAAATTCTACTTTAATACTCTTCGTATATAATAGGCTCGCATTTGTACAATTTAAAATCGGTTTAATTTTCTAAGCGATTTCTATGTTAATAAAGTAACAAATAGAATTACCATTGTTCATTCTTTTTTGTTTTTCGTAAAAGAAATTCTCTATCACACACACACACACACCGATCCATTTAAAACGCAAATTTATTTAAAAATGCAGCGATTCAATATTTATAGTAAATAAATTTCGATTCAATTTATTTTGTACATAGCTAATAGTACAAATAATTGATAACCTAGAATTAAAAATAAATCACCCACAAGTTTGATATAAAACGCATATATATATATACACACACACACACATACACACACACTTGCAATGCTTTTTTTAATTCATTGCAATTACGATCGAATAAATTTCTATCATAACGTATATACATATAACGTATATATATACATTGGATACACAAAGTCAAAATACAATAAAATAAAATTGCTTGGAGCAATAAATACGTATGTTCCGTATCATTGTAAAATAAGAATGAAAAGAAGAAAATGAAGCGAAGAATGAAGAAAGAGAAATAATAAAAATAAAGTAAAACGCGTTCGTAAAATTCGGCGCGCAAAACGTCGAAAAATGACATCCTTTATTGCATCCTCGGAGAGTCATGAATGAAAAATAGTCACGCGATCACGGAGGCTATATACTCGGCGAAAACGAAAGCTAGAACCGTGAGTGGAGGCGTTCCCAATGCCTCGGAGCTACCGGAAGTGGGTGTAACACACCCGCAACCACTGCATGCATCTCTTTTTCTCCACACGCGAAGAGATTTTCTATGTTTTTTTTCTTCCTTTTTTTTCTGAAGGAGATGCTTGAAAGGTTCCTGATTGAAGGTCTCGAAATGGGCTGAACAATCGGTTTGTCAATCGATATACGTGTAATAATATGGAAAGTTGAATGATACTTCATTGCAGTATAGATTGTATTAAAATTCTAAAGTTATTTAGCTTATTTTTTATTGCTGTACACTTTTAAGTTTTAACCGTGTTATGATAATTTTATTTGAATAATATTCGTAGTATGTCAACATAACTTGTATGAATAATCTATGTAATTTATCTATATATGCACTTTGGAGGAATTAAAAAAAAAGTTATCAACGTTATTTATATAAATATTCAGGTAACATTAATTACAAAATAAATGACCGAAAGCCAGATTTTAAAATGTTAAAGCACGCGAGAGACAAGGGTTCGCCCACGATAATAAACTGAGCAGTAAATATCAACAATTATGGGTGAAGGTTACAAAATAAAAAAAAGCACGATAAAGGAAAAGTAATCGCAAAAGCTTCATCCCGGCCGGTGATGACGACGGCGGTAGCGTATATCCTATATACATATGTGTGTATATATGTATATATATATATGTATGTCGCCTAATGCATACCAAGAACGGTGCTGTAAATTTATCGAGCACTCATCAGACTGGAAGCCTCTCTTAAGCAGTAGATAATGCGCGTATATGCCTCGTGCGCACCGAACGCTCCTACATCGCGTGTAAACTTTTACATAAGGTTTTCTGTGTTTTTAAACCTTATAAGTTAAAAATTTTGAGTAAAAGTGATGAAGAACCCACATTTAAAGAAATATTTAATACAAAAATATTTAATAAAAGAAAACGATAAATATAAATCTTATTAATATACACAGAATCAACTAACAAGGAGAGTCCACACCCTTTGGGAAACGTATCCTTATTAAATTTTAGGATATGATTTCTACTGTAAAAATATGAAGAAATCCGGAGTTTTAGATTCCAATGCCCTTTTTTATGATAGATCTAAACAAATAACGAAAAATCTCGCTGAAAAAACCATTGAATTTGCCATTGAAAAAACCATTGCTTATAACTCGAAATCAAGTAAAGAATTACATTTCAATCAAATTTTAGAAGAAAACTAAGATTGAGCAGATACATTTTTAAAAAAAGAACCTCAAATAACTTAATTTGGTCAAAAGTTATGGAATAAATAAAAATTAAACGAAATTTTATCGAAAATTTCGCATTATAATTCGATGATTTCTTTTGGCCAAAATTACGTCCAATTTTTATTTCTTCCACAACTTTTGACCAAATTAAGTTATTTAAGGTTTTTTTTAATGTATCTACTCAATCTCAGTTTAGTTTTATAATTTGGTTTGAATGTATACCTTTACTTGGTACCGAGTTATAAGCAATCAAACTCAATGGTTTTTTAGCGAGGTTTTCGTTATTTGCTAATATCTATCATAAAAAAGGGCATTGGAATCTAAAACTCCTGGTTTCTTCATATTTTTATAGTAGAAATCATATTCTAAAGTTTGGTTAGGATCCGCTGCCCAAAGGGTGTGGACTCTCCTTGTAAGTACATAAAATTCTCGTATTTAAGATTAACCATAAGATGTATTGTAGATGCATACTAAATAGATACAAGCTGATGATGATGATGAAAGTAAAAGGAAAGTAAAGTTGTGCTGATAAGCATTTTTCCAATCGAAGAGAATCTGTTGTACTTACAAACGATAGAGTTCCGAATGGTTAAAATAAAAGGATTATTATTTTTCATAATATAAGTACTGAACTTAAAATTTCTGTCCGAGATTTTACAACTTTCTTTGGCGACGATTCTCTTCAGAAATTGGCCAAACTATATCGAGATATCTATACTAGGAATATACAAAGTCCAAATATTTCTTTAGTAATATTTATTGTACTAGAAGTGTAATTAATTACTTTATGCTTAAAATAATTCGTACCTTACCCCTGGTGGAAATACAAAAAAATATTTACGGATAAAATATGAATTTTTTATACTGTACTACCGATATTGTAGCCATAAAAAATAAGTAAAAATAAGTATAAAAGGCGTATAACGTTTTTTGGTACCTAAATAGACAATTAAATATAATCTATTGAAAATCGGTATTTTCTACCAATAAAATAGTTATCAGTTTGTTTGTATATATTTCATAAACAAATTTATTATATTAACGTAACATTGTTAATTGAATTATCATTTAATCATCGAATTTTCACTGCAATATTCAACATAAATAGAGTATCGTTAATACTGAATTCTATAGACTATATGCATTAGTTATGTACGTATATATATAAACTATATAAAGTTAAATAACTTGGTGTACAGATGCGTACGCATCGAAGAAAGATGAAACGAAAATGACGTAAACAATTTCCCGGTGCACAATTCAAGTAAGAAAAAGAATTGGTACAGCAAATAAACGGAAGGGACGCGGCTCGATTATCAGGGTGGAAAGCCCGTGATTGCACGGACGGGAAATTGCGACGCCTCGAGCAAGAAGGAGGACGTTCAAGGCCGCGATATACAGACGGAAGTCATCGTCGTCTTGCAAAGAGAGAGAGAGAGAGAGAGAGATAGAGAGAGGGGCAGACGAGTTTTCCTATCGGACGAACCGATCCGAGCGGGTTACGCCTAGAAAGAGACCACCTGCCAATGTGCGCGTAACGCAGTGACGAGGCTCAACTTGAGCGTGGGCGTGGATGGAATTTGCCATTCAGTCTGCTCTTTTTACCCTTAATCAATGCCGTGCGTATATGCTCTTTTTTCATCCTTCTATTTTGATCGTTTCTTGCGGTTTGGTTTATATATGAACCTTGGATTTTATCCTTGGTTATTTATAAAAAAAAATAACGAGTATATTCTATACTCTAGCATTAATAATTTCGAAGAACATTAGAATGTTGAAAAACGATTGTTAAATACGATGTATATAACATTCGCTTTCCACAGCTACAGATAAATACTAGTCATTTGTCACAAAATAAAATAACTTATTTTCTATTATCGGTATATATAAAACGAATGTACAGTACATCCGTAATCACGAACGCGCGGGAAATAAATCCCAATAACCCAATATCAATAATAAAATAATCTAAAATATCGATGAAATATCATTCGATAAACTTTCGATACGTTCGATCGAATGTTTTCATTAGCCCATCCAGATAGGAGAAAATAAAAGAAAGATGTAAATGGAAAATAGAAGAAGAGAAGCGAACGGTCCCTTCCATTTGGCATCCACGCGTTCCACGCGTATATCCCCCTGATTACGAGTGGAGACGATCCGAGGATCAACCATTCCGTAACGGATTCAACTGTGCAAAAAGGAAATTGCGCATTTAATCAAGACCCTTCGCGAGTGTCGCTCTCGTCTTACCTCCTGTTCATCCTCTACGCGGAGGCGACACTCATCGCGACGTGTGCACTTTTCTTTTCCGCAAGGAGCACCGTCGCTGTAGGTACGCGCATCTATCTATATAGGTATACAGGTGTGTGTGTATATATATATATATATATATATATATATTAGTATAGCATTCACGCGCGAACAAACTGCCCCGTCGTATAATGCCTTTCGGGCAATTACGTACCTTAGCTACGCGCCTCGATTGCTATATGTCTTTTCCCCGGTGCAACTTCCTTTATACTCAGCTTTTTCTGCTCCCGGGCTTTGGTTTCGCGCTTAATACGTCTAATTTAAGTTTATTTTCATTTACACTTACCCAATATTTTTTTTTTCGTTCGATTCTATTTATTACTATACGTAAATATTACACGAGACGATAAAAGTATCGTTATACCTACCCAAATGTTGATCAACACCTGGTTCTTGAATCATTTTTATATTTAAGTTACAAACAAAATTTTAATGTAGAATCCTATATATAAGAATAATATATTGAAAATTAGAAATAAATATGTATATATATATATATAATCTTTGAAAAAAATAATAAACAATCCGTGTAAAAAAAAAAGTATGGGAAACGTCTGGGAAAAGTCTGGCTTATAAAGTCTTGGCAAAGTCTAGCTGGTGAGACTATCCCATACTTTTTGCCAGAGTTAATATATTTTATTTTAAAAATCTGTGATAAATCAACCAGACTTTCTGCCGCACATTTTGCCAGATTTTTTAATTATTTTTAAAAATCTGGGAGAATGCAACCTAACCGTTTCATCAGTTTGTTGTCGCGAGATACACGAAACACATTGGTAACTTTTTTCTTATGTGATAGATAAGTATCTGGTGGTTTTGAGAGTTCGATAGCTCAAAACATGTCGAGGATGTATTGTTTTTATTAATTAGAAATAATATAAATTTTGTTTGTAAGATGCAATGCGACGAAGATTCGACGAGGGGGAAGTCTGAGGAAAGTCTGGTTGCATTATCCCAGACTTTTAAAAATTATTATAAACTCTGGCAAAAAGTGTGTGGGAGAAAGTCTGGTTGAATTCTCCCAGACTTTTAAAAATAATTATAAAGTCTAGTAAAATGTGTGGGAGAAAGTATGGTTTATTTATCCCAGACTTTCAAAATAATTATAAAGTCTGGCAAAATGTGCGGGAGTAATTCTGGTTGATTTAAAATATATTAAGTCTGGCAAAAAGTATATGGGATAGTCTCACCAGCTAGACTTTGCCAAGACTTTATAAGCCAGACTTTTCCCAGACGTTCCCCAGACTTTTTTTTTACACGGGATGTCCTACATTAAACGTAAAATGGTTATCAGAAATTGGTCTTAAGTGATCAAGAATTGGGTATGTGATTGGTAAATACCTTAAAAAATGTGTATTCTTTTCGAAAAGAATATATAACCAACTGGTTAAAACTTTAAGAAAATAAAATTTAAAAACTACGCATTGTAATATACCGAGCGAATAAAGATAAAAAAAGGGATAAGTTTTCTTTCCCTTTTGGTTGCATATCTTTAACGCATGCCAAGAAAACCGCGCGAGGTCAGAAAAGCTCGAGAGAAAGGTATACACGTATATAGGGCCTTTTAAAGGTATGCTTCTTCTCTTTCTCTCTCTCTCTTTCGCGCGCGTCCATTGTTCTATAATTAGGGAGTCGTTGAGAGCCGCCGCTCATGCGGGTGCACTGTAATAGTGGCGTATACCAGGCCTATCATTACGCGTAATACGGACGTAATGCAGCACGCGCCGTGCCGCGCGGTCAGTTAAACGCTCTCTCTCTCTCTCTCTCTCTCTCTCTTCTCTCTCCTAAAGGGTTTCCTCGAGGACGCGGGAGGGTCGCCCAAGCTGTCCGATCTTCTCGGTTTCCGGGAAGTTTATCGTTCTGGTTATTATCATTCATTTCGCATGGGTATATATTTCTGAACTTAAGACGAAAATGCTATGAAACTATATATATATATAAATATAAATACATTTTTTTGACGTTATATAGTTTCGTCTTTAGCGGTAAATTTTCCGGTTAGAATGGATTTTCTATTATTTTAGTTTAGTTGAATTATGAATTGATCGTACGCTGCACGTTTTATTAAGACGTTGGTAATACTATAGGTATTTTTTATCTCATTTTGATTACAGTACAGTACAAATCAATAGATTTTTCTTAATTTATGAAATACATAATAAATGCAAAAATAAATAAATCTCATTAAAATATCGAGTATATTATCCATTCGACTAAGTCTAGAAATTTTCCTTCCACGCACATAGGATATACACATAATAAATAAAACCATTAATTAAAATTTTGAAAGAAAGCACAGGATACGTCAACAAAATCTACGTGGTCCCCATTGTTCTACCGAGTTGAATCGGTTTCACCGATATCAAACGTTAAATTAACCGGACGAGAATACTCACCTGGTCAGTTTGAATAATGCGAGTTGACACGTTCCTGTTACGGTCATGTGCGATTATACTGGATAATGATCTCGCAGGCGTGAAAACGTCTCCTACGTTTTACTTGGATGAATTTTCATTTTTATTTCTTACACGATGAGCCTAACAAGTAAACACCTCGGTGTGTAACAACAACTAAATGTACATTGTTTAATACACTATTTTCTTCCAAACGAATTTATGAGAAACAAAGGGTATATCTGTATATTTATTTTTTTCAACCGCGCTACAAATTTTCTTACTTTTCTTTCTTTAATTTTCTCCAAGACGTTAATCATCGCACTGTGTTATAGTAATTTACGTTGTTTCTTCATTTTACGCGAGAAAATCAATCAACGTTTTATATAATTAACGAGATTGGAAGATGCGTTAGGTAATAATACAAAATGACAAAGACTAGGCAGGTGTCTTTACACAGACTTGACAAAATTGCGAGTGCTATAAAATTGTTTGAAAACCGAGGTGCTTTATTATACGGTGTACATGAATTTATGGAGATGTATTTGGTATGAAGTTTCAAGACAAAATACTAATGAACTTTGTTTTTCTCATTCAACTCGGAATAATTGAAAATAACGTTAATTATTTTTACATTTGATGATGATGATGATAATGATGATTACTTGAATTCGTACAATGCGGCAAACATTATTTGATACATCGAGGGTTATTATTACATTTCACATGTATATATTTTAAAAATATAAATATTTTGTATAAAAAAAAATTATATTTATTACAAAAATTAAGATACTATATAAAGCAGGTCTAAAGTTTCATAGGGATTCCTCACCACCCACCAATTTGAAACCACATGGATATTTTTGATTTATCGTGATTTGGTAATAATTCGTAGAGTATGAGTTACGCGATTCTAATTACACCCGGATCTAAATTGGAAGACCAGAAGCGCGCTAATATAATACAACTGCACGTTATGGCGTATATGTATGTTAGTGTGTGTGCAGGATTCCGCAATCTTGGGTGCGAGCTTCGGTAGCTCGTTCTATTAATCCATATGGCCGCGCGCGCGCGCATGCCTCAAGCCAATGTATCAAACGGTTAATTAATCAATGTTTATATTATTGCTTGAACCCCGCGAGCTATGCTACCGACTGCGAGTAGATACATGCGTATATATATATACTTCTTGATTTTCTTGCGCGTGCCTCTGAGCGCCTCTCTACCACTATGTTTTTATTTTGCTTTTCGTCGTTCTTTTTTTATTCGGATTCTCCGTTCCATTATAACGCCTGGTTTCCTCGATTTCTCTTTATCATTTTTTTATAAATGTTCCACGCTACTATTTATGATCTTACATAGTGTTATATCTTTATGTTTATTTTTTTCAGGGGGGAATTTATGGAGAAATTCTTCGATTCAAATTTAAAGTCGGTCTTAACGATTACTATTTTCTTTTTGTTTTAATTGTCAGTGTGAATGTTATATTGGTTTTAATCCATTTGATGGTAATTTGGGTGATAGTGTTATTGTAATTGCATTCTTGTTAAAAATATTATTGATTTAGAAATATTATTGATGTGTAAATTAAAATTTATTAAAATTATAATAGTTTATAGTAAATAAATCACAAACTGACATACTGAGAAAAATCATTATAGTTTATACTAAAATTAAAAAAAGTTATAGTAAATATTATACAAGAATTATAGTACATTTTATTCGAAATTATAGTTATTTATACTAGAAATTATAGTCATTTTCCTAGTTTGTCAGTCTGTCATTTATTCACTAGACAATATTGTTTTTTTTTTTTATCTAAACTTTTTCTCTGTGTGCAAAAACGAAAAAAATGTTGTATAAAAAATACTAATTTTAGTAAGAAAATTCTTGCCGTGCAGATAGGTCTTTCTATTGCATCATCTCATCTGCGGTTATTGAGTAAAATCTCAATTTCTATGTGCGTGGGCGCGGAGTGGATCGGGTTCCTATTATGGAATTAGAAAATTAATTATTTGATGTCAGGAAGATCTCGCTCGACGACTGGTCGAGTGATTGGATATACTGTTGTGTATCTCGTACGAATGTAATGGAAATCTTTTACTCGATTGGCCTTTTTTGCTTGTGATGTATATAAGAAGTTTTTCTACCGATCCCCAGTTGTACTTTTATGGAATAACGCGCGGATTGAAATTCTATTGATAGTTTCTGTACTTGGTTTTAATGTACCTTTTCTTTAAGTCTAATTATTATTATATTTTTCTATCTAACGCGTTAAATTGTTACATAATCATTAAATCCTCGTCGAAGTTACTTAAAGTTTAAAAGCGCAATTAAAAAAAAAAGAAGAAGAATACGCGATCAAGAAGTTATCAATTCTTGAAATATATATTTAAAAGGCGCACATGTGGACGTGGATTAATTGGCCTCGTAAAACTACGCGCCCCCGCGCCTCATTTCAGCGAAATTCACCGCCAGCGTAGTGCAAGTTTTACGATGGTTGTACGAAAACAAAAAAAAAAGAGAATAAGAAGACGGAAGATTCGATGCCGTTTTCTTTTTTACTGGCGGTAATCAAATGTTTAATGGGTCTGCTTTTCGATCGAATGCAAAATACAGGGATTTCGGTTTTTGAGATGTGAAAGTTAACTTCTTCTTCTTTTTCTTTATTAACAGGGCGGTTTATGGATATTTAAATCCAGCGGTATTAATACATATTTAAATAATATTGTTATGTGAATTTATAGTTTTATTTATACCGATGATTTATCGAAATAGTTTTACCATCGTGTTACACGATGATGCGATTGTAAATATTTGAAAGCAATTTTTATAAAGAAACAGTTTAAATTAAACTAGAGTGAGAAAGAGTAATCCTTAACGTTTTGCTTTTGCATAATAAATGAGTTATAGTAATACATACGATTAATTAGTAGTTAAATGTACTTGAGTAAGTGAATTTAACAATTCGTTTTAAACAATTTTAAAGTATGTGCAAGCTACAACGATATGTTTAGTATGAAATTGATGTGAAGATCAATATTGATGAGTTGTCGATCGACGTTAGTATGAAACATCCTAACTGCTCCATCACATACGATTAAGTTCATTGATCAAAGTATAAGGAAGTATTAAGCTACTCACTGTCGGTCGTTATATTCGTGTTTAACTTAGTAATCACTGTTTCGAATAATATTTTGACAGCAATATTTTACTTCGTCAAAGTTACATTTATATATATCCTATTTATATATACGTTGAGATTATTGCAAATCTCTTACACATATAATTTGTAAATCAAAGTTTATAGTCGTACCTAAAAATTTGTTTAATTAGTGTTTTCCTATAAAAAAAGTTCAATAAATATCGTTAAAATTGATATACATCAAGAAGAGCGTTTATTAAATTTTATTTACATAATGTTTGGCGGAGTTAAATGTAAATAAAGAAAGATCGATTACACCAGTGGGAGATTTAGCTCGAATGTGCACATTTTAATTACTGTCCCGAAGGGTATTTTCGGGTCGTTGTAGGCCGCTCGTATATAGTTCCCGATTCTGATAAGACAAGGTGCGACGAGCCTTCCGGACGACCGAAGCTCACACATATACGCACACGTGGTATTGCGCTCGATTTCATGGTAACTTGGAGGATCTTTCTTTTTCTCTCTTTTTTTTTTCTCGATAGCGATCGCAACTTGCGTTTTGCGTAATTTATTCTCATTTCGGTGGTGAATTATTGTTCATGTAAAATTTTACGAGCCCTTTTAATGTGTTTGACTTGCGATAAACGTTTTTACCAGAAATCCGGTAAATTACGGCAATTAACGGATATTGTAATTACCGACTGTTAATTATTACTTTGTTCATTTTGACAGTGAAATATATAATATACAATTTCAAAATTTTCTGTACGCGTATACCTTTGGAAAATGACAAAATCACGTATATATATAGCAATTTATTATTTCGCGAAAGAAAAATAAACTATATTTTCTTACGTACAGCACGTACAAACTTGTAAATAAATTACATATATAAGAAATACTTATCTTTAATCCTTTCGAAAATAAACCAAAAAATTCTTCCCTCCCCTATTCGCACGCACGAACAATTTTTGAATAAATCACCGAGCTTACCAGTGTAGAATATCCAATAAACCGGGGCAAAATTGAATAGTGCAACTTACGTAGTGAGAGAGGGGGGGGGGAGGGGGAAGAACCGCGAAATTCAAAAAACGAAAAGAATATAGTTACCTTAATAAGGTATACAAATGCCGTTATTGCGTGTTGAATGAAAAATTGCTTTTACAGCATTATCGGTACGGTTTCGTAATTGCGCGTAATTCAGACCTCGTGTATAATTCTCCATTCACTTAAGGTCGCGACACCCCGGAAGCTTTAGATGCATATATACACACAGCAAGTGCGTCGACTTTTAGGAGGTGGTGGCTGTTTATGGTTCAACTAGGAAGTACCTTAGGTTTTTCCGAATTCCTTGGTGTGTGTGTGTGTGTGTGTGTGTCTGCGCGTATATGTGCGCGAGGTTGTAAAACGAGAGCTCGCTCGAGTTTATCGTTACGTGCGATGTAGGTGGGTATCGAATGAGCAAGGATTACTCCTTCTTGTTTTTCATTTATTCCCTTCTAATACGATAGTCGATATCGAGCTCCTAAGATTTTACTGCGTATTAACCTGTGAAAAATTTTAAAATTACAATTTTAGTGCTCTCTCTCTCTCTCTCTCTTTCTCTCTCGTTCGTAGGATGATCGAGATCATCTATTTTGAGGTTATGTCCATTGATTAGACCTTTAAGAGTGAATGTTCGAAACGCGTAACTCTCCGTTCTTCGTGCTTTCTAGTTGACTTTATAGCTTAACAAGGTTGTAAAATTCGTTAAGTAAGTTGTATACCTATATACAGAAATGCTATATTTTAGTTCATTGTACAACGTGGAAAAGTGTACATTTTTTAAACAATATTATAATAAGTATATATTATTTTTAAATTAACAATTCATCCTAATAAAGCAAATAAAAAATTTTTAAAATCGCATGATGTTATTTGATATTTAGAAGTTTTATATACGTTATTAAACAATATAAAAATAATATTTAATTATGAACGATTACAAAAAACTAATGTATAAAACAATAATTTAAATCGAATCGCTTACTTTCATTATAGCATGAAAAATAGATTTACAGTTCGAAATACGATCAATTAATTTCGATTTTTTAATGATATGTTATATATATATATATATAATCTGCGTCAGTAAAATCATAATCAAACATAAAATTGTCGGATCTAAAATCGCGAGCTATAAAAGAAAAAGAACAAATTTTTTTGCAGTAGTATCATAAAGAAGATGACGTATATTAAAAGGGTCTTTATGGTACATTATCACATTAATTAAAACGAAAGAAAGTGTAATACTAATTGAATAACAGTATCAGAAATAATTCGTTCGCACTACCTGGGTTAACTGCCTCGGCAGTTCAAGATGAAATAATTTCGAATTTACTAATGAACATAATCGACCAAGATCTGAAAAAGAAAAAAATATCCATATATACATATATATAAAAGAGCTTATAATAAAAAGTGAATTTTAATGTCAGGTTTTTTTTTTTATTTAACATTGAATATAATATATACTTGTCGGTTTTTCGGTTACTGGTCATTAAATTGGTCATATACACATGCATATTTATAATTTTTTGGAATTTTACGTTAAGTTTTTTTCGGTTTTGAAAAATCGTTTCACTGTTATTGATAATAATCAATGGTAAAATAAGGAATTTATTATGTTAATTACGTATATTGTTGTAATATATTCCAGGTAGGATTAAGTTGAAATTCAGTTTATTTGTAATAAATTAAAGTGTTTTGTATAAATCATGGTGAAGTCATGAAAACGATCAATGATAATTTATATAATTATAAAGAAATTTTATTAAGTTTTACTATCATCCGTCTAATTCAACTATCATAACTAAAAAAACTGCTGCCAATTCATTGGCACGTAATCTATTACTCTAAAATATGAAATTTAATTTAAATACAACGATTTAAAAAAATAAAAAATCCTATTCATTTATGTCAACGCCCGTCCGTTTTGGGGCAGATAAATGCACTATACAAGTGTTCTGGAAAGTACAACATTTAATTATTGTAAATAATATCTCAAAACATATTTCTGATAAAGCTTTAAATATTATTATTTCAAAGAATGCTTTACAAAAAATACAAACTTTTCAGAAAAATCGCATTGTAGATTATAATTTTTTTCTCAAGATCCACTTAATAAAATAATCCAACATTTTAACAGTTCTATTATTATGATTTTTTTCAACCCATTTAATATATTAGATTCTGACATACGAACAATTAAATATTTTATCCAATAATATATAATGCTCGAGAACGTCGCTATTTGGAAATCTTTTTAGCTGAAAAATGTACAGATCGTTGTTATCATAGCCTACCTTTTCTCTAAATTTAAAGTGGGTTGAAAGCTTTTTAATATTAATATTTAATCATATAAAAAACTCAATTTATCACTTTTCATTTTTTTATAAAAATCTAATCCGCATGTAATGTTTAATTAATTATTTTCCATCGCCATGGTATTTTTAGCTCATTTGGCCGAACAATTTCAAAGATATAGCAAATTGAAAAACATCAGTTATTTTTAAAGACTTCAAATTCAATAGAGGTAATATTGAAAAATCTGACTCGATGGAAGGGTTTTTTTATTCTCTGTAAAGTACATTTGATCCGATTTAGCATCTGCAGCATTATGCAATAGATTCAAATACATTTTTTCCCGAATTAAAAATAGAAAAAGAATAACAAATTAAAACTATTAATATTACAAGTTTTTTTTCTACGAGGAAGCAAAATTAATTACCATCTTTAAAATATATAACCCAGAAAGAACAACCCTTAAAAAAATTGTAATAACATATAAAAATGAAATTAAGATACAGAGACATATATATTAGGTGCGATATAAAAATCACTTGAAGGAGGCGACGATAATCCAACAATCATCTTCAATATTTGTTCTCCCTTTCTTTCTCGCTATCCCTTATTATTTGCCGGAATCCATCTCTTTTATTACAGACATATATCGAACATTCGATTTATATATATATATAGAAGATGAAAGAAATTTCTCCCCACTTGGTCAATTGGATCCGAAGATCGCGCGAGATATTACCAGGCTATCTCATCGTGATCTCCCTACTTTATTCGAACCCGTTACATTCCGTAGGGGGAGGAAATATCAACGTTCCTTTTTTTTTTAGGTACATTATATACATATAGGCTAAGGATGGATGACACGCGTAATGCGCGATAATTTTTCTATCGTACGATTATACGGCTAATACAAGGAGGGAGACCCGATAAGCCGTAGATTAATATGCACGGTGGTATTTGTAATTTTAATTAGGCCGTCGATCGGGAACGCGTTAAATTGTATACCTTCCTTATGGGAGTGGAATTTTAAACTTGTTGGCTATATGGTATATTATAGATTCGTTCAGCTCTATATTTATGCTACTTTTTCTAACCTGTTTGTTTTTAGCGATATCTCTAATTGTTAGTTTATTCGAGATTTATTATTTAATTTAATTTTATTAAAATATTTTAAACTGTCAAAGTAAATAAAGAAATTTGTCGATTAGATTTTCAATTCATTCGATCATTTTTGTATAAACATAGAAAAAAAAATTATTTTTCCAAATTAATTTATTAGTATGTATTAAATTTGTGTTCTTCTTATTACACATAGATATATATATATACATACACACATGCATTATTGTTGAACGTCTGGCTATATATAGAATTCGCAAGAGGGAACTTCGAAATTCAACACCATGCGCAAAAAAGTCAAAGGAAAAACGAATAGAAAATCAAGTCCGTTAAGGATTCAGATTAATACCCTTTCTCGCGCTCCTCGGTTGCGCGCATCTTTTCCTATATACACACACGCACGCGCGCATACACACACACACGTACACTCTATCCAATCGTACAGTTTCTATCTTTCTCGCTCTGTAGCCTGTACAAGGCGCGGCCCACGAATTAGCGTCCTCTCGGCAGATATTTATGGCGCGCGCGTCCGGCTTTTAAAAAGCTAATGAGAGATAGATCGAGGGTAGCCACGATTAAAGTCGGATTTATGCGCGCGAATGTTGGGTATATATATAGAAAAAGAAAGAGAAAGAGAGAGAGAGAGAGAGAGGGAGAGGTACATGCGCTTTCCCTTCTATTCGCGCGGCGGCAGGGACGTCCGATTGTTTCCGCGCGGCTAATGGCAAACCGCGCGTCTCTTATTAAATCCGTGGTGAATGCTATTCTTTTCTATAAGGTTCGCGCGCGTATTCGCGACTCGCTGATTAAAGGGGGTAAAAGGAAGGATTAACGATCATGGTACACTCGAGCTTTCAATATACATATACTCGTAATGTCATGACGGTTTTATATATATACATTCGTTTGACCATTTTCTTCGTTTCGGATCTGTGTGAATTCGAGGTAATGCTTATTATTAAATCTACGGTGCAATCACCTTTTTCTTGAGATGTTTTTTGCTTTTACTGTAAGTTCATAAATACTTTGGATTGTTAAAGGTACGCCGGCAACGAAAATGCTAATGATTTTTAATAAGGTACCTATATTGCTTTGAATATAGTTGTAATTCAAATTTCGTGAATTTTAATAAATTCTATATTTTTAATAAAATTAAATCTGATTCTTTGGTTACTAATATTTTGATTTATATGATGTGCGATGTATGATTAAATGCGTGATGTTATTACAACATAATAACGACAATATAATGAATTTTCAGAAAAAACGTAAATCTCGAAATAATAAAATGTAATACCATAAATTTTTTATCCAATATATTATTGTAATAGCAATTCGTGAAAAGTAAATCACTGACGGAACTCCCTTAAACGTAAATAATCTACGATTAAAATGTATTTAATTAAATTGATAAGATTCACGATAAACTGTTATAAGAAATATTATAATTGACTTAGAAGCCGCCGCGGAGAAATAATTTAAATATTTCAGTTGGTATTATAATATATATGTATGTATATCTATATATATATATATATATATATATATATATATATATATATATATATATATACACAAACACATGCACACAGAGTCTAGATTACTTAATCCTTCTGTTTATTTTTATAACCATACTTTCTCTCTTAAGAGAGGGAAAAAAAGTCATTGCAAATTAATCCTTAACGAAATTTAACGTATTCCTGGGTTTTATAGCTCACATTAAAGTCGAACGCGAAAAATCGTACTTGCGAGCGCGCTTCACATACCTCCATAAACAAAGTTTTAGAGTCCCTAAATCAAGCCCACTGAACCGCTGTTAACACGCGTACACACGCATGAACTTACGGTTATTTTTATTTTCGTCCATTGAATCGGTGGGATTTTCACGGGCGCGGCTTCGCATATGTATAACAGAGCTTATACGTTTTACTTTAGAATCGAGATATTTTATCGAATAATATGCGATTTTACTGATATTTACAAGATTATACAGATCATTAGTTTAATGTATTAATGCATTCCGTGACGAACGCTAATTAATATTTGATTTTTAATTTTAAGGAGATGTCGAACACGTTATGTTACTATCCGCGCCATTTACCGGTCACTTATAATGTAAGAAATACTGATTTTAAAAACATTTTTATTAGATATTAGTATAAGTGTACTGGGCGGTTCACTTTTTCAAAACTATATTAATAAACTATTTCATTCGTTGCCTAGAAAACTTTAGACAATCTTAGATTGCTTAGTAACGAAGTGTTCTCTTCTCATAATTTTACATTTTACTATATAAATTATTAATTTATGCACATAGAAACAATATCCTAAAAAGTACAATGAATTAGACATCCCCTTAATAATAATTCACTATAATATCGATCGATATACAGTTAAAAAAACTATTTATCGTATAAAAGATAACTGATACAGATTACATTTAAAATATCGTACTCGATAAAAAAAAAATCGATCAATATCTTTAACACAATGTTTCACACTTAACATAATCGATAAAAATTAATAAACGCTAATTCTCCATAAATCCAATTATAACGAAAAAATTCGCATCGAACCGGTGAAGACGATAAGCCGACAAGTGTAGAGCATTGGAAAAAAAGGAAAAAAAAGAAAGAAGTTTAAATTAATGACATACCGATCGTCGAGAATCGCGGAACGTTTCAACCGATCGACATCCGGTCTACTCGTCATTACAAATCTTCGATTGGCTCTCTCGTCGGCTTTATTAATTCAATTGCTAGACACATCAACGAACCAGCTATATAAGTTTTTTCATCCTTCCATTGCTTTCGTGCCGCACACAAACGACGACAATGGAAACTTTGAGAGTTACTTTTTTTGTCGTATTGTTAGATTGTATAGTTTTAAGTATCGAGTTTAGTTGCTTTAGGGTTTATCATTTATTCCATTCAGAGATTCTTTTTTATTTAGCATGACTCAAATATTTTATTATTATAAAAATATTAAGTTTAATTAAATTGTCAAAAAACTAATTATTTTATGTATCGATAAAATATTTTTTCTTTTTTGAAAAAAAAATAATTGTTTGAAAGCCGAAAATAATTATTAAATACGAAACGTTGTAATTGAAATAAAGATAACATTTAAAACTACAAAATGTGTATTAGTTAAATTGTTTGTTTAAATATTTTATCTAAATAACTATATTTTTAGTATATTATTATTTAGTATTATTATTAATTATGATTCATTATAATTTTTACGATGCCAACTCATCAGTTTTTCAAATTACTTTTTTTAATACGTAAAAAGAAAAACGATTCGTGAATTTAATTCGATTATAAGAATTAAAATTGAAGAAAGTTAATGGTTACACATATATATATTTAAGTTATTGATATCATTACTTTTGAATACTGATGAATCTTTATTTATTGTCTTTAAAAAAAATTATGACAATTATCTTTATTATATCGGTTGCATATCTGTGTAGATTTTATTCAATTTCCTGCACCGCATATAATCGTACGTTATACAATTAATAATAAATTTTAGTCCTCGAAACCGAAAAATATTTAACTGACGTAATATCAAATAAAAGCACGTTAATAAATATAAATTTTTTTCATTCGTGCACTGCAGATATTTATATTGGTAGCTAATATGATATAATGATTATAACGTAATATTAACGTCAAAAAATGTGAAAAAGAAAAATATACGCAACAATCAAGGTATATAAGCTCTCTTACATTGCGTATACACAACTTTGTAGTTCTTCATCCCGTGAGCGCGATACGCGATCCGCATTGATATTATTTCATTAAATTTTTTTGCCTCCAAGGCTCGAGGCGATTGCAAACAGTTTCCGTCCTTCCACCTTCTTCTTTTCTTGGTTCATTGCGAGCCTCGTCAAACTCTCGGTTCCATCATCTTTCTTCCTTTTCTTCTTCCTCGTGCTTTTTTCTTCGATCTCTCGTTTTTGCTACACTTTTCGTTCACTATATTCCTTCCTTAAACCTATATGTATATATAAAGAAAAAAAGAATACGTTTTTATACATGCTTGTTGTTTAGGCTTATTATATCTGTATTGTTCGACCGACAACACTAATTAATGTTTAGTCATTATCATATAAGTAATAAAAATATTTGTTTTAAAAAATAATTTGTAAACTTAATTTACGATATTGTATTGTACGTTTGAGTGCACTTTGTTGTTTTTAATAATACAAAATGAAAATATATCCAACATCAATTTCGTAATCGTTACGCTGAATCGGCACCCCGTAACTATAATTAATAAAAATAAAAATCTATACTATATATCTATATATAAAACTTTCCCACGAGAAAAATAATTTATTTTTTTGTTGTTGTAAAGAGCCTCTTTTGCACGGAAGTTATCGTTTCTCAAGATCATCAATCGTCCAATAATTTTCACGGAAATTGATGTAACAGCCGGCAAAATTACGAAAATCGACCTCTCGGAAAAAGCAAAAAGAAGAACTTCCCGGGTTATTTTAGAGGTCATCTCGTCGTAACAGCTTCCAAGTGTCAGGGTCGAGTTTACTCCCCTATATCTACACCAACTGGTGTTGCTATATACCTTACCAACTCCTAGATACAGATGGATTTATGAGGATACGACCGGATTTATGCTCACTCGAGTATGTATGTATATGTACCACACCTTGCAGATTACCCTTGAATTTGCGGGTGTTGAAATACATACGTGTCAAGTTGAGTTTGTTCGTTGGTTGCACTTATTTTTTACGTTCATTCAATTTCACGTGTCCAGTTATCTAAAAAGTGTATAGGTATATTCCACATTAAGCGCGGGTTCAAAAGTATTTTTATTGTTTAGTATTATCACACTTACACTTGTACGTACGTAAGTCATTAAATTTTAGTATTTAAATCATTAACGTTTAACACTTAAATATATGCGTTTCATTCGACTTTACGGATATTCCATTCATATAATTGTCGATAAAGCAACAACAATTATTTATATACGTAGTAGCTATATACTCACACATGTACATCAATTGTACTTGTTACTATACGTATGTGCGTATGAAAAATTAGTCAAACAGAAGTAAACATATCAATTATTGTTTGTAAATATTCCGTGACGCAGATGTATATACGTAATCTTAATTTTTAGGTTTTCGTTTATATATATATATATATACCTCAAGTTATCGAACACAACGTATACCCACAAAATTATATACTGACGTAAATTTGAAAACCTTGAATTAAAGTTCTTTTCCGATTTAAAATTTATTGTGTAATATTGTTGTATCTAGATCGTTAATCTCGATATTCTAATTATTCGTCCACGTTTATTTTAATTTTAAAAGCGGTTTATCGATCAAATAAATAAAACGTAATAATTATCATATGTACAATAAAACATCGATAAAATATCTTGTAATTGGACGCGAAATGTATGTTTACACAGTCAATGTAGCAATTAATTTTAGTAAAATAAACAAGATATTACAATATTTCTTATGCTTATTAAAGTGTGTGTGTATATAAATAATAGTCGTATAAACTATATAGGAAATTTACAACGTTGCCTATTCTTTTACTCCATATAGAATTTTTATCGTGAATAATAATTTTGTAATTTGATATATTTTTCGATCTTGAGGGTCAATGCAGGTGTTTCAGTTTTTAAATAAATAAAAACACTTATATAATGCTAATAAGCAACGTTTCGTCCGCTTAGGTTTGCGGACCTCATCAGGCAATGCATGCGTATCACCAACGTTTTACTTCATGCTTATACTTAAGCGCTACCCTAAGTCCGCAAACCTAAGCGGACGAAATGTTGCTTATTAGCATTATATAAGTGTTTTTATTTATTTAAAAACTGAAACACCTGCATTGACCCTCAAGATCGAAAAATATATCAAATTCAAAAAATGGAGGGTGCTAATTCTCATAATAATTTTGCAAATTCAAAATTAAACCGGTATTACAAATTAATATTATTAATGATCGAAATCTTTAGATCAATTGTTTATATTGATGATTCTTAACGTTTTGTCGTTTATCCCGTGTGTATCACTATTGAGCCTTCTTCATCATAGGTATAGGATGTTCATAAAAGGCTATTAGGGTGAAATTACATCGGTTAATTGAACCCACCTCGGAAATCACAAATGAATATCGTTCTTCTTGCATCTTGTTGTTCCTCTTCGAGATTCGCATGAGTGAAGCATTTACGTCGACCGTGAGAAGTTTTTGGTGCACTCGATTGTTTCGAGATTTGCGTTCATGTATCTTGTCGGTTTGCGGTTTTGGTCGTTTCGGACATATACTCTCTTTTTTTTTAATGAGATTTCAAATTTCGGAATAGATAAATTATAGCTTGTAGGTTAAGAATGCTTTTTCGTAATCTGAGTGCAGATGATAATCGATATTAATATACGTTGTATGTGTGTGTGTATACACATATAATTACCTATATACATTGTTGATTAATCGTTATCAAAATTATTTTAAATTACGATTTTGATAATGATTCATTCATGTAAAGTAAGGTATTCCACTTAGCGTGCATTATAATTATCAAAAAATAAATGAAACTATAAAATTTAATTGTAAAAATGATTGATGCCTTTATCGAGCGATGCATATATACCCGTTTATCTCAAAAATGAAAATACTAAATTAATCTCGTTTGGAGATTAAACGAAATTTCGTTAATTTTCGGATGAAAAGGCTTTGAATGGAAATTTCAGTTGAAAAATATATACAAATACTGATTTAACTTTATAACCGGTATAAATTTATAAAATAAAGTCACAAATTCAAAGTTTTTAATGCAAATAAAGACAGTACCATTATTCACTCGGGTTTGTATAAGCACGGAAGTGATCGAACGTTGTTGAATTAAGATAATTATATGAATCTTGATTATTATGCCGAAAGTGAGCGACTAATATCATTTAACAGATCTTTACGAGGAGAATCGCAAAGGGGGTATTTGCCAATACAGCTCGATGAGGTCATTCTTGTATGTCACGCGCATATAAAATAAATCCGAAAGTTTGTATATTGCGCTTTCTCTGCGTTGTTCGATTTATCGATAAACCAGAGTGATAAATTTTTATTAGCCCTCGGTTAAACGATGCGACGAAAAATTTTTTCGTTTTTTCTTACTTCTTATTCCATTGATTTAACTACCCGTGAGCGAAAAAGTCAATAACTTTGTAAGTTTTTATCTCATCGTAAATTGTATTTCTGTATATATATAAATATATACCTATAGGTATATATGTATGTGGGTTTGGTTATTTTTTTGTTAATGCCTTGTTTTTCTCTCATAATGCCACCTGCGTGTCTCTTTAATGGATCAATTCGGAAGGTGAATATCCATACGTGAGGTGATTGTCAAATTATGAGATTTTGTACCTGAATCGATGAATATTTAACAATATTTATTCGTACTTGTATTTATGTAATGGGTTTATCAGTGAAGAATGAACGTCGAATTTTATGGGTTTGAATTAATTGTTAATGAAAAAAAATGTCACTGTAACATCGTCAACCGTCGTTTTTTCGTTTTTATAACAGGTTGGGATTTCAGCTTTATATATTAATTTTAAAGTTATTTATGAAAATTAAAAATTATACAATTTTTTTTGCATTTTTATATAATATCGTATATTGTGTTGAAGCAGCATTTTAAAATTATGAATTAACATATTGTTCAATAATAAATACACTTTATAAATCCGTGCAATAATCACGCAATCTTGACTATACGCAACATTTACTAATGCACTTTTCGTATGTTACAGATTCATACTCAATTTTTCAACAACCAAATGTACCACTTGACTTGGTTTTAAAGATCAGTTTGCATATACTAAATGAAAATATCATTAATTCCAAAAACCTGAGGGACCATAAGAAAATTAATAATTCATCAGTTGGACACTAAAAATAACGATTTTCTCTCAGAATAAACAACGTACCCCTAATTCCACGATATAATTACAAAACTATTTTTTTCTCACCCTGATTCGCGTGCCGCTCGAATTTCTTACTAAAAATGTGTATATGCACGTATATACGTAAAAAAAAGAATCTCAAGAATTGTTGTGACTTGAATGGAACTGTAAAAAGGTGCGTATTCAGCACAACCATAATCGCGCGTATGTACTTTAGTATTCTGTACCGCACAGACACGTGTCGATCGCGCGCGCCGCCTTTCGATCGAAAAGCAATTCCCTTCTTGTGACTTTTTCCTCTTGCCTCTGTGTGTGCCTGTGTGTGTTTTTTTTTCTTATCGATCGGAAAGAGGCCGTTCATGTCCCTCTTCTGTATATACAGATGTAAAAGCAATAGGATATTATTATATGGAAAGTAATTTACGAGCTTTGTTTTTCGTATCTTTTGATTGGTATATGATGGGTAATTGGTATTTATGATTCGCTTTATTGGTTTTAATTAGTCGTTTCGATTGGTGTGTGTGTCTGTGTGTGTGTATGTATTTGTGATATCCGTGTGTGACCGTGTCTGGGTATGTTTTTGGGTTATGGTTATCGAGTCCTGTGTGAATTGAATATTTGATCGTTCGTTTGGCCATCCGTATCAATTAGTCTTTGATGAAGTTGTTAGTAAGGACTTTTATTAGCACTTTTTTAAAATTTATTTTAACAAATAATACAGGACAAACCGTCGTACAGGTGCAGTTAATATTTATGTGTAAGTATACGTACATACGAACCGAAGTTTTTAATGAAAAGTTTCCTCTTGCATAATCAAAATCTCTCGAATGCGCGAATCCATTGACAATGATTGGTAGTAACATCGTGTAGGAATCCACATTTAAATGAAAAAAGATAAAGAGAAAGGTCAAACAGAAAGGCAACCCCGGAAGTGCGATACATCGGCAACGATCCTTCAAGTCTCCTTTGGTTCTTATAACCAACCATTGTCTCTGTTCATCTTCCTTTCTCTCGTGGGTAAGTTCAAAGAAGATCGGCATCACTTTCTCAGAGGATCAGCAACGTTTCGGGCGTTCCTTCCTCACGATATTCCGGAGAGTGGATTTTTTTCACTCGGTCATACGATCGGTTTAAGAAAACAAAAAAGCTCGATAATACACGCTGAGAAGGATCCTGATGAGGACCAAACGATTATACTCCATAACGTTATGTAAATTTTATTTTATTGAATAAATGTATAAAATTTTATATTATATATTATGTTATATTTGCGTTTGTAGAGAATAAAGTCTCCACATATTTTCAAAAGAAAAGTAATGACAAATTTTATCTTTTGCATAAAAACATACGTGAATTATTTTCTTGGGTGCATCGAAAAAAACAAATGTCTGATTATATGAAGCAAAGACGGGATGAAATGCAGTTAAGTCATCAAGAGTTATTATGCAGAGCTTTTGTTTATATTTTGAATTGGCAAGGTGTGAGCAAAAAGCCCGAGTGCAATAACTGGATTTATATGCAGCGATGGTTTAATCGACTTATATCCTGACCGAATTCGATTTACATGCTATTGCAATACAATGATTTATGAGGAAGCCGAGGAGATTGAAGTAATTACTAACTCGTTTCACGTGACATTTGTAAATATGCTTCCGTAATATTTTTAGCAACTTATTCAGGTGAGTATATTCACTTTACGATTGTATAAATAATTTAAAACGCTAAATGTTTGTCAAATTCCAAAAATATATTTAAAGATAATACAATGAGAATTCAAAAGAATGAAGTAAGCTGATTAAAATCGATATTAAAAAATATACATCAAGAATTTTTTTCGTTCTAAAACGAGATTCCCTTTACTGGATTTGATATATTAATTTAGTCGCATGTACAATACTTTTTAAGTAACGTAATCAATTAGAAATGTTTAACCAATTAAAATAATTTTTCAATATCGTTATTGTAAAATAAATAATTAAACAGAATGATTAAAAGGAGCATCCAAACCCTCGATATTCACGTCTTCGCTTTCTATATTGACAAAAAGAAAACCACAAGACATTATAACGGCTTTTACCTTGCGCCTCACGTAATCCACAAAAGTGCCCGAATTCTGCGGTGTAACGCGTAAATTCCAATGTAAAATTCCCGCAGTAAGGTATTGCCAAGTTTCATTAATAAGGTTTCACGCGTAAAACTTTTTAAACGTGAGCGTATAAGTAAGAAAAAGAAGTCGCGAGCTCAACGACGAAATATCGTTTTCTGCCCAGCCGAAAATGCCAACCGTGCCTTATCAAAGTGTCACTTTTTCTCGCGACTCATCTCGTTCTGTCGCCTCGCGGCTCAACAGAGATCAAGAACCCAATTACTGAATACCGTTACCGAGATGCAGGTGCATTTTATTTATATATGCTCGACCACCCTCGAGATTTCGTTTATTGTTCTCAATATATCTCACGGTTTATTTATTCATTATTTTTATATCTTTCTTCAAATATTTTGAATATAAATAATAAATATATGTAGTAAAACACGAGATGAAGTTTTTCATGGATTATTTTTAGCGAATGAATGGAAGAACAACTTAAGAGAGAGCCAGATTCTCAAATATTTTTATTTATTTTTTGGGACGATCGTTATACGGAAGTGCTTTATATATTAAACATCGCAAAATATGTGATTCCTTAAAAATCGATACGTATCAATGTACAAGCAAAAATTGTGCGTCACAAAATGTGTCAAAAAAGGCAGTACTTAAAATGTATGTATGATGATATCTGTGTAATAGTGTTATAGCACCGATAACTCGGTCAATTCAATTGTGCTAAAATCTATGTATAAATATTCGTTTGAAGATTACAAAAGTTTTACCTATCAGATACTGTATGATTGTAAAAAATAAATAATCTACTAATAAGCACATTATTAAGAATTTTTTGTTTAAAAATTATGAAAATAACGAGTTTTGTATAATGTATGATCAAAACAGTTTTTCTAAAGTTGAATATTCCATTAAAAACATTAAAGATAAAAATACCTTCATGATTAATAATTTTAAATGTAAATATATTGAGAGAGATTTTAATACAACGTAAATATTTATAAAGATTTTTTATTATTTTTTGTATAACGATAATGCCCAAAAACTAAGCTTTTACATTCAATAACTAATATTTATCCCGTCTGCCTCTATGTTTTGAACAAGACATGCAGATATATCCAAATTTTAAAATTAATAATTTAATTATATTTTTTGCGTCACCGTAAGTATATTCATTTTAATTGCATTATTATTTAAATATAATTATGTTATGTCTTATGCTCATTATTTTTTCAAGCTAAATATATTCTTCGTCGTTTTGGTCCAATACTCTCATATATAAATAACTATGAACTTGCTAAAAATCTAATGATTTTAAACGACTCATTTTTACTTATCAATAAACTAAATGATGTACACCTACATCCAATGTATACGATCTATTAAAAACGACGACAACAAAACGTTTACAAATCAAATTACTGGGAAAAAAAATAAATAAAAAAGAAGCAAGTCATACGTCTCGTGATTCCCTGTTTCGTATCTTGCGTACACAGAAGACGTTCCATATGGACGTAATTTGCGAGAGGTTGATTCTTGGAAACGTGGAAACAACAATGCGCACCTTCGCGACTTTTCCAATCCACCCCGACTAAATACGGCTTGTGAGTTTCCGGGAAGCGTCGGCGGCATTGTGCTCGAGGATTTTTCTCCCTCGTTGTAAAAGAAACTCAAAGGAATCTCGATTGCAAGTCAATGAATGACGGGGTTACGAGTTTCAAGGCTATTCCTTCTTTTCTAATTACATCTTTTCTTTTTTGAATTATCATTATACAAGTATATACATATCGTTGTAAAGCCCGTTTTTAACATTTACGTTTCTATCTACGTGTTCCACCGAAATTAGTCCTATTTCAGCGACTCGGGTCAAAGGATCGAGATTTTAGGCCAAAAGTAGAAATATAGGAACGAAAAACGTAGAGGAGTGTAGGGTGTAAAAAGTAAAAAATATGAATGAAAAGGTAAAAGAGGAATCGCGATCGAGTCGCTAGCAATCAAGACCGATAAACGATAAATCTCGCGCGGCGTTTCCTTGCTGACCGAACACTCGTGTACCACGCGTGTTCCCGCAATTAGTGTCACAGGAGCTGATCGATCGTGCGGCTACTCGCGACGACGTAGGTAACGGAAACCATCGGTGAATCTTTTCTTGCCATTGGACAAGGGCACTCAATGAAAATTCTTGCATATGTATTTCTTATATGCACCTGATAATGCGATTTGTTCGATCTAACGTATATAATACCTACTTTATATGCCACGCACATTTAAAGAACATTTCTGGTGGTTAAATACGGTACAGATTAATAGCTCGTGATTTGCGTATATACATGGACGATACATTTTATATAGAGAAGATTACACGATTATTTCATGTTATTTTTACATAACCATTGGTTAAATGTCTATTTGTCTCTCCTTCAAATTTCTAATGGAAATCGGGTGCGTGTTTACAGTTTATTAGTGTCAAATAAAGACATTTAATACACTATTTTATTCTAATATTTTGAAGCTCAACGAAGAAACGTATAAATGTTAGTTTATTAAATACATATTTACCACGAGACTATATATACTTTTTATTTTATTCTTCACTATATTAAAAAATGTAAAGAATTTAATCAAAGTACCCACTGCGATGTGTATGCATTGAGTATCTTCAGATTAATTTAAAAAAATTTAATATTGCGTAAAAAAGAAACATCAGATGAGTGTAGTTTAATCGGTAGAGTCAGTCCATATCTAATACAAACACTTCTCCATGTATCGTATAAGACTTGAAGATCGCGCAGGTACCGACAGCTCCAGACAGAAGGTAAAATAAAAATAAAAATGCAAAGTAAAAATAAAAAAGAAGTCGCGACTATATCGACGATTGGCGAGACAGTTGTTGTGCAACCGTTGAGAGGTGAGTGCGCAGGCGCCCATTAATTTCGCCTCCATCGGTCTCGCGAAACGCTCTTAAATCACGTTCGCGCGTCGAGTTTCGCGCGGACGTTTTCCCGATTCGGACGACGGGAGAATACACCCACATTCTCGGGATAGTTTCTTGGAGAACGGATAGACATTCCGTCACACTTGCGGTGAAGTTTCTCCAACATGCTCGGTGACGAGCGCTGGCCAATTTTTGCCAGGTGACGCGCGGTAACAACCTTCTGCTCAACTTTGACTTTATATAGTTATGACTATAAAATACGTATGTGATTGACGTTTCGTTGTATTAATTCTTTTTACAAGGAGTAATGTCCATTAATCGATTAATCAGCTGATATTATTAGCTAGGTCTAATTTTTAAATTTCAGCCAACAAGGTGAGCCACTCTGTATCGCAATCGCGCTAATAATGAAATATATTTATACACACGGATTCTGAGTCATTATAATTGGCATATATTAAAATGAGAGATTAAAAATTTAAGACCCGCGGCAAATTAAATCACCTAGAAACTAGTCAAACGTTTACATTTAACAAACCCGCAGCGAATAGACACCACCGGTTTCGTAAGACACGAATACGAAAAAGAAAAAAAAAATTGTACGACTATCTCCGATATCGCCGGAATACAATTAAGACAATACGTCGGACTCTATATGTATATTGTATACAAGGAGAGAAAAGGTCTTGGAATTCCAGAATTTTTGACTCACCGAGATTTACTGCTGTTGGACTGTCTTGACAAATCTACTCCGCATTCATACAGATTAGCAGACAAGCGGTATATCTGAATTACCGTTTGGATATGAAATGCGCGAGCGCAGAGGTTGAACAATGACGAGCTTATCGGAACGCGCGTGTGCTTTTGCGATATATATATACTCCCTTGCTTTTTGCCAATTTTCCACATACACACACTTAGTGATCGCGCCGAGTTGAAATTGTCAGAAGTTTTACCAATGGTATATCTCTACATTAATATTGCGTCCAATCGGTTTTATAGGATACATGTAATACATTAATATGAATTTAACATTTATGATGTGGAAACGTAATTTGAAATATCTTGCGCGCAAAACCAATGTATGAACTCGAAGAAATATTGTTATTTATTCGATAAAAATGTACAGTTAAATTTTCGATAACTTTTTCCTTCGATATATTCTTCTCTTATAGCTCATCGGACAATTTGTATATACCATGGATATATCGCGTTATCCTGATTCTTATTCTTCTTCCTCCTTCTCTTCTTCTTCTTCTTCTACACACGCATAAGAAAGAATCGTTTGTTTACGAGGCTTGCGACCGATCCGAATAGCTGATTGCGTCGTCCTTCTTCCTTGACTATACTGGTCACGAGGTTGGGTGATGGATCGCCGCCTAGTAGCCGAATAAGATCGATTAGTCGAGTTGCATGAAGATCGAGCTGTAGATTATTATTCAAGAGGGAAGAAGTCACTGGTGAGTTTTCGCGCGAGCACGTAAGAGCCCTGTCGGAAGAGATTTTACGGATGAACCGCTCGAGAACTGCTGGACATATGTATGTATATATTTTTTTATATATTTCAATGTATGTATACGAAGATGATGGTTTTTTGGAGGTAGTTTCGAGAGATCGGTATCATTTCGAAGTTTTGAGATGTGGATTGTACAGATTAACTAATTGACACGAGTTGGGATTTTTTTACGCATATTTTTTATTGGTCCATACGTTATGTAATGAATTTCAATCACTTTGATTATCGTACATGGCAATTTTTTTTTGCATTATAATATGTATACTTGTTTTTGACGTATTAATGTGTCTATTATAAGCGAACGCCTGTTTTTGTTTAATATCTATAAAAGTATAGGTTCTTCTCAAAATATATTTGAGACATCGGTAATTGTACAAGTATCACGAATAAAGTTGCACCACTTTTAAAAACCTTCCTCTCCGAAAGGAAAAAGAAATAAAAAATCCTTTGCAGAAAATACTATATAATCATCCTGAATAAATCCTTATACCGTACTTATACATTTTAAGATATACCTTTTCCCGTACCAATAAAATAACTACGTATTTTCCAGTTCGCGTGACCGGTATATATGTTTCTGTTATTTCATTAGATCCTCCCGTATATTTACCTTACTAAAAAAACGAGTAAAAAGAAAGTGATCCACGTCTTTATATTGCTC
Organism: Theocolax elegans; assembly: GCA_026168455.1. Classification (NCBI taxonomy): domain Eukaryota; kingdom Metazoa; phylum Arthropoda; class Insecta; order Hymenoptera; family Cerocephalidae; genus Theocolax; species Theocolax elegans. Next base: position 12,837,112 of record CM047425.1, on the reverse strand, counting down.
CCACACGCACAAATATAACTTATTTATTTTTTCTTATTTTTTTTCGTAGTTTCTTTTTTTTCTTTGGTGCGAGCCGTTCGTTTCTAATAATTGATTTGATTCTAATATTTAATTTCTCTAGTTCGTTCTGGTAATCTGAGAGTATAAGGAAGACCGGTGCGCCTTCGGAGACATCAAGAATTTGATCTTCTTTGCGGAGGTGGACGATCCGCTTTCGACCTCGCATTACGACAGTCGCCCTTTCTCACATAAGGGAATCCAGAACGATCAGATTACCCAATCATGCTATCTTACCAAGCTGATCCTTACACCCCTTTTTTTTGGTTTTGAATTATTTATGGATGTGTATGTATATCTTTCCGAATTATGAGTCGGGTTCTGTAAATATAAATATATATATTTTGTTAAATATACTACGTATAAAACGATTTGTTGCAGGTGGTTTTAGAGAAGCGAAGATTTTAAGGGTCTAGACATGAATAAAAACAAAAAAAATTAGCAAATTTTTTATATATGAACAAAAAAATTTGAGGTTCAAGCATTTTCCATTTTGAGTTCAAAAAGTTGCTTTTAAAAGTAATCAGTCTCAAAAAGAAGCTGTTGACCCATACTAAAACTTTTATGGATTACATTTTTTAATTAAGTATTCATTTCTAATTTGTGCATCAACATATGTAGCTATTAAGAATTTTTAAATAAAATATTAGACATTTCTGTGTGTCACGGACATCGCCGAGCGACTTGGGCATATGAGAAGGAGTCAAGTGACAGATAGGAAGTGTGTAGCTCGTATCGTCGATGCTCTGTCCGGGTGGACGGTAGCTCGACGGTCAGAGCGCGCGATTCGCACGCTGAGGTCCCGGGGTCGAATCCCGCAGTCCACCTTTTTATTTCTCGCTTCTCTCCTTTTCATACGTAACACTGTGCACAAATTATAAAAGAAGACCTAATTAAAAAATATAATCTATAAAAGTTTTAGTATGTGTCAACAGCTTCTTATTGAGCCTGATTACGTTTGATTTGGTACTAATTGCAATTATATAGATGGAATTAATTGCGTAGAAGCAACATTTTGAGGTCCAGCGGCGCGAAAATTGAAGGTCTTATTAAATACTTGAACCTCAAATTTTTTTGTTTATATAGTTACAAAAATAAAATGTTGACAGCGTATCAAAAATTTGCTTATTTTCTTCAGTACATATCAGATTAGAGAATTAAATAACATTATAACGTATTGCAGAAATACGAATGAAGCGTGCAATTATTTTATAGTTTCGAAATATTGTCTATGTAGTTATTGGAATCGCCTTTGTTTTCATTGAATTATAGGTTACTAAGAAATATAGAATCACAGTTGTAGTTGGAAGTGACGTGCTGATAATTTTTTTAAAATATTATCATACGATTGACACAATGCTTACATACTAAATAAAAAAATACTTGTAAAAGTCAGAAAGTAAACCTTGAATTACACAGAAAAAATTAAATAATACGTAGACGTTTAATTAATATTTAAGGAAAAGGAAAGAAAAAGATTAAAGAATTATTTCGTCTTCGGAACCACGAAATATCGAAACCGCAGAAAAATCTCGTCCCACGTTTATATAGACTCTTAGCGACAAAAACATTCCCACGTGAATGTACATTACACAAGCCGAAACCAATACAACGAAGGCTCAAGCCGAAAATTTTTTTACTTACTCACGAGCGTGAACGATCCACCTCTCTCGTTCTTTCTCGTTCTCTCTCTCTCTCTCTCTCTCTCTCTCTCTCTCTCTCTCTCTCTCACTTACCGCAAAAATCAGGCTTTCGGCATTACACTTAATTACTTTAACGAGCTACCGAACTGGCCCTGTACAGTGACGACTGCGTTTGCTTTTTGGTAGCCGGAAATCGGCACTTGAGTGCTCTCGAGGGAGTTTTCTGCGAGTGCAAAACCACCCATTAAATCTAAGGGTAATGGGAGGAGAATTGAGAATGTTTTTATTAGACCAGGCGCTAAAATACAATGATGTGTAGTGTGTATGTACCTTAAAAATGGTAGTATTGATGTCAAGTGGAAGAATAAGTAATGAAAGGGTAGTGGTAAAAGCATTACCAATTTGTTACTTTTGCTTACCTTCCCTTCTCTAGAAGATGAGAACCTTTGTCCTACCTTTTCTCACATTGTCTTTATATTTCGTGGCAACATCGTTATATGTATATAGCATTGATACTCTTCATTTTACCAAAGTAAAAATTGGGAAAACAATTTTTTGTCTTCGATCAATGCACTCTGTCATTTCTACAAATTTAGAATGCAATAGTATAAAAAGTTTCGAAAATAAGAAATTTCAATCCCTGCAGTAGCACAATTATTTGAATAGTGTATATATAATCAATAAGTACATTCACCCTCGTATTTCGTTTTCTCCCTCTATATACATATACACGCACACAAAGTGTTTTTCGACCGCTTTTCTTTTTTATTTATATCTGCAACGCGAGTTGATACTTTTTGTTTCTCCTTTTCTCACAAATTTCAGGGCTGCAGGTAAACCAGATTATTATATGGTGGGAGTGGTTGTGCACGCGTAAGTCCTACACCCCTCTCCTCACCCTTGCTTCGTATTGCTTTTGGCGAACGTCTGGGTAAATTAGACTCGAGGCCGTGCCTTAACTTTTTCAAGCAAAATTCGTAGTTTATTGAATTTACTCAGCCCCGTGTAACTCGTTTTATAGAAAATTAATTCTAAGATTATTCGGATTTTTTATAATTTTAATCACATTATTTTTTATATAAATTAAGTAATACGCACTACCTACTTGTTAATTTAATCTAAGAGTAAAATTGTCCAAATAATTGACATTTAATTTGGATTGAGAAGAACGCAACAAAAAGTTATCCTTTCAATTTATTTGTTTAAATAAATAAATTTAACACAAAATTTTAAATAAATTTTAAATAAATAAATTTAACACAAAATTTTAAATAAATTTTAAATAAATAAATTTAACACAAAATATTAAACTAAATAACGTATGATGTATGTTTATACAATTTATATAATCATGAATAGCATACATATATAATGATTCTTTAATTAAAAGAATGAATATTTTATTCACTCAAACAAACTGTAGAAAATGTGTGTATACGTCTTACTTTACGTCGCTATTTCTACTTAAATATAGTTACAGATACCAGCTACTTAATTTAATCAATTACTCTAGTAGTTAAACTATTCTAAAAATACATTTGTATAAATTTATATAGTTTTCTTAAAAAGCTCCGATAAATTGATATATTCTTGTTTGATAAAATTACACACAGGTTGTACGCTTATATATTTATAAACATACACATATGTGAATTACCGTATCTGGTTTCTTCTACTTCCATCGATAAATCTAAGCTACTCCTTATATATATATACTCTCACACACACACACACACACGTCAATATATACGTAGGTATATAGTTATTTAAATCGATATCCAAATGTAATCATCGATAAGGTGTGCATAAGCAGTTGAAACAATCGAAGAGAGTAACTACATAACTCTTTTCGAAAATAATCTAATATTGGAGTTTTGATCGGATAATATGTCGATATTCCAATTCAGATATCGAATTGACCCATTAGTGATTAATGACATACACGTAGATGATATACATCCGCGTGATTGTCGATTGAGCCACTGGATCATCCACCTGTCTTTTGAAAATTGAAGCAGCTGATGTACCGATTGAACAATTTTATCCTGTATCGATGTATATATACATTCTGCATAAGAAAACTCGTTAACGTTCGGGAATAATGTAAAATTAATTAAAAAACAATGTATAATTATAAAGTTTGATAATATAACGACGACTCTCCAAGTTAAGCGAATTCAGTAATAAGAGTACTTTTTCGATGCCCGGTATCTGTCAATTGACACAAGCACCACTGGTGAAATGTATTGTTAATAAGTTGTTTCTTTACAAAGACATTATATTCTGCCTTCGTCGCTGATTAGCACCGTGTTGGGAGCATAAAAAGAGCGACGTTCGAATAATACTAAAGAAACAACTACCTGTCCGAATACTCAGCAAGTGATCGTGCGTTTTAATATCTATTTTTCAAAGATAAAACCTAAAGATCCTATACATTATAAAACATCTGTATAAGAATAATTGAGTTATAATTAAATTAAAAATTACACTATAAATAAGCGTTTTTAAGGCATAGGCGGTTTAAAATGAATATACACGGAGTAGTTCGGTAATAAACAAGTCAAACGTAACCCGATCACCAATTCTATGTTAAATCTAATTACATTAAAAATAAAAGAAAAAAAAGATACACGAGAAAAATATTCATGTCCGTAAAGAGTGATGAACGTTTATTCAGTCTGAAAGTTTTGAGATACGACATTGACGCTTACGTATATATATATACTTTGCACATATATATTTCGATCGAAATGATGATAAGACTCGATCATGCAAACGATCACTGTCAGAGCCCTTTGCTGCGTATAAGCCGTGCGTGTGGAAATTGCAAGAGTGTATATGTGTATGTATACATATATACGCATGAAGAAAGAAAGAAAGAGGATATAGAGGAGACTCTTGCGGTTCCGCCGAAAAATCCGAAGGCTTCTCATGAGTGGGGAACCGGTTTTCCTCACGCACCCGCCTGCTTCCGTACTGCGTATGATTTCACTGTGCCGTCCTCGACGTTGTCCAACTTTACTCGAGATATTCACTCTCTCAAAGGATTTATATATATATATATTCTTCTAGTTATTGCGTACACATATACGTATTCTTTATTATATATTTCGAACGTATATTTATTATGTGCTTATTTGGTTTTTATAATTTTTAATACTATTTTATTGGGTTAACTCTATATAAGAACTCACAAAGCTAGGTCTTGAGTTTGTTTATTTCAGTAATAATTAGCAAAGTCGTGCACAATGTGATTTATAAGCTATGTGAATATCTACCATTTATACAGAAATAAAATAATTCTAACATATCAATACTTATTTAGAAGATATAAACGCAGACATTCAATAACGCAACATACAATATATGTGTGTGTGTGTAATGTCGCACACAAGAGGAAAGCTGAATGAACGTTATAGGAAAGAAACCCATCCAACACACATAAGAAAGAAAGAGAGGGAGGGAGAGAGATGAGAAAAAAAGTGGCTCCCTGTCCCCAGTCTCTCGATACATTTCGATATTTCGCTAAAGCACGCGAGCGCACGCAGCCGCGGTGTCTCTCACGCAACGAACCGTATCTTGGGCAAGATGTAAGCCTCCTCTCACCTGTTGCGAGGTCTCTCCACCACCTCCACCTCCTCCTCCTCCTCCTCCTTCTCCCTCTCTGCCTTCTCCTTCTCTTTCTCTGGTTGACCACAGGTGGTTGCGTTCGTTCTCTCTGCGTGGGAGCCGGTATATATACGCGACGACGCCTGATAAAGGATCACGAAAGCATATACCTAGGATTAACTATATAGGTATATTCCATGCGCGCAGGCGCACCGAAAATACAATTACGCTTAATTAATTATCCATCTGCGAGTCTATTATGCAATCGTACATTCGATTACCGTTTATTTTCTTTCTAACCTTAATGAGTATTGTATATATACATACCGATCGTTGGAGTTTTCTTTTAATGGATCCTTTAATTATGTCTGGGCTTATATTAATTAATTTAAACGAGTTATCTGCAGAGAAGGTATATGTACATGGTGTATACATATATATATATACCTATATATTAATTGTTAGGCAATTTTTTGAGTTTGATTAATTATATTAAAATACAACGTTAATAAGCGAATGGATTTTATTACAAAGTTTGACAAGTATCTTTGAAATGTTTATACACCTGGTTATGCAACACCGATGATTACGTTTATGCGTGTGCACGCTACATTGTTTAGCTTTTTATGAAATTTTAGACACGTATCGGTTAATCGATGAAAATTTCTAGTAATTATTTTTTATACCGTTTACGTATACACGATGCGCGTACTCACTCCTATTAAATAAATGTACATACATATATGTATATATTGGATAAAAAAATTTTTATTACTAAATCCACCGGTTTTTTCTAATTGTATACATACATACGAGGAGCCCGAAGTACAACGAAGTCGTTTACACTAAATCGAAATACTGCAGAATACGAGCATCGAAAAGTAAGTTCAGCGAACAAATAAAAGATAAAGAAAATTGTGAGTATAGGATAAAAGCCGACCGAGAGACCCAGAAAAAAATGAGGTTAAATGCGGAACAATTAAATATCATTAAAGTAACAAAGGAGGACACATCAAGGGGGTTCAAAACACAGTGACAGTGAAAAGAAGAAGCGTGTGCACTGTAAATGATAATAATAATAAAACACAACGCGAAGAAGAGAGAGAGATAGAGAGAGAGGAATAGAGAGGGAGAGAAGGTATTATCGTGGAAAAGACGAAGACAGTTGCATACGTATACCTGCACACATATAGATAGCTCACGCAGGCAATTTTACAAGCCCGAGATGAGAAAGTGAGAAAGAGAGAGAGGGGTTGGGAGGTATAGAGGGAGAAGAGAGAAGAGGCTGTCCACCCGGTTGGTGTATATACGCGCACGTGAGATGCATGCACGCACATCCTTCTATATATTTCTTCGATTCCGTTTTGGCGCGCGCGAGCGAGCGCACGTCCTTTTTATCGCTCGCTTCCTCCTTAGCCTTCCTTTTTCTCACTTCCGTGACGGAGTTTTATGCGAGGGATGACGTGCTTCGGGGCACCTGTGTGTGATTTGCTAAATCGCGTGTAGTTGCAGTGAAATTTTCATTTTGAGACGAAAAAGTAACAAAAAGAGAGAAAATAAAATAAAGAAGTTTGCACACGAAGGGTGGAGCAAATGCAACAGGGAGAGCGAGAGAGAGAGAGAGCTTGTTGTGTCTCGCGTGCGTGTTTGGCTTTTATTGAAGCTAATATTGCTTCGGTTTCTTAAGGTATATTAGCCATGTTGTTTTGTGAGAGTCTGTACTTTCGAGGTGAGGTCTTAGACACAAATTTTTCTAACCATACGAGAGCGCTAGAAAGTTAAAATACTTAGCACATTTTTACCCGGATTGTATAATTAGTTACGTGGATTATTATACACGTCTATGGAAAATTTACAGTTACCAAAGAATAGGTTCAAGAATCGTTATTAACATTTTCTTTGTTCAAGATAAATTAGACGGAGATGGAGGTATATATAGGAATAATACGATACGTGGACAGTAAACACAGTAATTTTCAACGTTTGACCAGTTCGTTAAGCCGTTTTCGTTTAAACAAACGTGCACGATAAAAAAAAAATTAGAATGAATAAAGAATCTCGCGATAAGAATCCGAAGATGCGTATACGTATATACCTATACCTATATATGTGCAACGTGTAAAGTCGTGGCCTCCCGCAGCGCGGAAAGAGAAGCCGATTAATTTGTGCCCCTCGCGTCGTTGTAATTAATAATTAGCCGCATGTCTAATAAGACGCGAAAGCATCCCGGCCAATTAGGAAGGCTCATCTCGTATGGAAGACGCGAGGCGTCGCGCATACATCCCTCGTCGCTCGCGTTAATCCAGCCCTGTGTGACGTTTCGTTCTTGCTCTTGCTCTCGACTTGCGTGCAGGGAATCTCGATCCGTTCGTTCGTGTAAAAAGGCATCTACGGGCATACGAGAGTGAAAATGATATAGAGCCGAGGTAAATAAAAAAAAGGTACTTATATGCACACTAAGAAGATAGTAGACAATGAATACAGGATCTGACAGTAGAAATAAACTTGGATGGTCAGACGTATAGACATTGTACGTAGACTTATCTTTCTTCGATCAATAGTTTAATCTTTATAAATGTCTTTCGAATTAGACAATTTCATATTAATTTATTGACGTTTGTCTGGCGTTGATCAATTATATTTGACGCATGAGAAACGAGCGATAGTGGTTGAGTTCCGTAGAGGAAAGTTTGTAAAACATCTACACCATGATAGAAATAAATCGTGCAATTGTTTTTAAATATTGACATTCATTTAAAATTAATTAATATTTGTTCAATATTAACGCTTGGTTCTTAACTATTAAGATTTTAGGCTTAGAAAAATGTTAATTTTTAATATTTTTTTATAAACAAAAGAACAAACCTTTGAAAAAATCCTGGAGCGCAATGCCCTTAAGCATGTTTTAAATATAGTATACTCAAATTTTGTCAGATTTTTAATTCAATATTTCCAAGATAAGTTTTTATGTTGAAAAGTGTAGATCCCTGTAACTTGGGTCCGACATCTCGTTAAGGAGATGTGAACCCATTAAAACAGAATCACTATTTATTTTTCTTAAGCGAACAGTATACTTATCGAAAAAAAACGCTCTGTAACGGTGTTGTATTTACATTAAAGATAGTCTTGATAATTTTTTGTTTGTGAACCACGTTTTCTTCAATATTAACGCTTGGTTCTTAACTATTGAGATTTTAGATTGATAGTTAAGTTCACAACAGATAAGGAATTGAATGTTAACTGTTATAAGAACTGATTGAAATAATACTTAAGGAGGTGGCATACTCGGTTAGTTACCGACTGAGCAAAACAAAGATAATTATTCCATGTATTTAAAAAAATACGCAATTTTATGTAAAATCGGAATATAGAAGCACTAGATAATTAAATAATAAGTAATTCTACAAAGTTCCAGATGAATACAACAAGGACCCTAAAAAATTTCTGCACCGAAAATGTACGATTCTCCATGATTCTTCGATGCAGAAATTTTTTAGGGTGTCTTTGTTGTATTGACCTGGAACTTTGTAGAATTACTTATTATTATTGAATTATTCAGTGCTTCTGTATTCGGATATTGCATAATATTGAGTATTTTTTAAAATAAATGTTATAGTTACCTTTTTGTGGTAGGTTCCTGTAATTTCGGTATTACATCGCCTTAACTTAAAGAAATATTAAGAAACGTCATTTGTATCAAATATCCTTTTCCCCCAGTGTACGATCTGAAACATAAATTTTCTGTAATATCATAGTAAAATTGACGCATTTCTTTTTGACGATGTATAAATGCGAAAAGAAATATTAACTGCAAATAATTATGCTGTACTATATTGAACAATTAATTATATTATGAATATTAAGAACTCATGTCTGGAACTCGAGCATGCAAATGTAATTAACAATTAAAAATACTTTGTCATATCTATATTTAAAGGTTAAAAATATATAAAATCTATTAATTTCATAAATAAATTATTATTTATAATTAATAAGTAAAAATTAATATTGAATAAATGTAGTCTCAACGTATGTTAATGCGTATGTGATAAATAGTAAATACACTAATTCTTCGGAACAAATATTCCTTTCCGTGAGTGGACAGGCAATCCGTGTCGTTGTCAATGCGCGGTAAGAAAATGTACTAATATACTATTTGAATCCTAATAAGCTGAAACTCACGTGGTGTACAAAAAGTGCGCGCCGCATTGTATTAAACAATATTTCCTAAGAATTTGTATTCACCAAGAAATTTCATCTCTCAAACCGAAGAGAAATAAAGGTAATAAGTAAAACAGCACTTATATGATCGCTAATTACTCGCTCGTGAATCACCATCATGGTTCTCTTGAGACTGTTTAAACACAAGGTACGTACGTATGTATACGTATAGAAAGTCTGTTCAACCCTCTCTCTCTCTCTCTCTCTCTCTCTCTCTGGTCGCATCTTTCCATCTCATCTATGTATATACGTGTGTGTGTGCGTACGCAGATATTGTAAAAGCAGAAGCGTATAGGTAAGTTATGGCTAATGCGCCGTATGCTAATCCAAATTGATTTACTGGTCAGTTTCGTCCATAAATCTATGGTGTTCGTCGACGCCGACGCGCGACAGACGGAAGCCACGGAGGGGCTCTCCTTTTTCGCGGGTTAAGGACTCGCCTCCTCCCTCCTCCCTCCACCGTTCTCCCTATAGCCAACATCAGCAATTTGCATGTATAGAAACGTCGTGGAATTGTTTCTTACGCGTGAGCATAAGGAAAACCCGTTTCCGGAAGCAACTGCCTTTTCTCTATAACCTTTACCGAACGTGTATATATATATATATATACGCGCACCATTCATTCTTCTTTTGGGGATAGTCGCGAGAAATGTCGTATATATACCTATATATGTAACTGGACTTTAACCATTTTCTTGATATATATCTATAATAAACTCGTATCGTTTATAGTTTATAAATAATTCCAAGTGGTACATCATTCAACTAATAGATTTCGCGCACGACGAGATAAATTGTTTTAAATTAATTATTACGACAAACCGTGAAATTGACCAGGACTCTCCGACCGGTAAACCACTAAATTTAAATTAAAAATTAAATTTCACTCGATTAAAAGGTGCACGCGCGTACAGCCAACATTTTGGTTATCAACATACATCGGTTAATCATTATCAGTTTAATAATGTATATGTTGTTTGTAATAATAACGATAATAATAATAATAATAATAATAATAATATCAAGAAAAACGCTCTCGTGTAAATTGAAAATAAAATGAATATAGATGTATATCGCGTAACGTTTAACGTCAAGATAAAACGTAATTAATCGATTCCCATAACAATTAAACGATTAATTTATTAAATCGTTCATTAGCAAAGAAAATATGAATGATAAATCAAGTGGAAATTTTGAAACGAAGACTTAACTTAATGTAACTGGACATTTATTATTGAGACGTGGGCTTGAATTTCCTTATAAAATATGCAAAGATAAATCTTTCATTGTATAATATTTGCGTATATTATAAAACGTGTAATTGTCGGGTTAGAAAAATATTAAAGTTTGTTAATCTCGTTATTTGATATTGATTTGATCAATCGTTATTCATTTGATTGGGTTGTACGTGCACATTATATTGATATCATAATCATTCAAACGTAATAATAATTGCGTGTGTTTATTGAATTTTACGAGACGCTATTCGAATCAATATCGTAATAGTAGCGTTGTTTATTTAAATCATCTAAAATAAAGAGTATATTTAAATTAATTCTACGAAATATTGAACTTTCAACGGGAAATAAAAGAAAAATAAAATCCTCGTGTAATTTGGTAATATAAAATACATTAGTGAATGCCAAGACTGTCAGGTGATAATAAAATTCATAAAAAATGGATACTTTTCGTACCAGGATAAGATGGAAATTTAACGATGACGGTATTCAACATAAAGATCGAATCTTTGATGGTAGATCTTTATCTGATGTTAACCTTATACGATATCTTTAACTCTCTATAAATTATTAAATTAAATATAAATTATAAAATATAATTTCACTCTTACTTATTATACGTAACGAAATTTAATATTACACATTGAGACTCAATGAAAGTAAATAATTATTGTAAACACCTGTAATAATACTCGGATTACGGAAAAACAAAAGTACTCAATCTTACCAATGTATCCTGTAATCAGATTATAAATAATCGTTCCAAATTTTCACTTATCAAGGTATATATATATATAGCAGTATTCGCAGTATATACAAAATTTGTTTTTTTTCGAAAGCAATTGTTGTTAAAGTAATACGCAGGTGATCGAAAGTTACGATCGATAACATAATTTATAGCCGATCGTTCTTCTTAATTTGCATAAAGTTACACAAAAGTTACCGCGAAATGCGCGCGGCGATGATGCGTCCAGATAAAACTTCTTCGCGGTGTCCTTTCGCCCGCGGCTAACATTTTCAGTCGCCGGTGAATATCAATTTTTATGGTTATTTTAACTGGAACATTGAGTTTTCGTTCAAATATTTTTTATACACCCGACAATAGTTGTTAAATATTTGGTCGATTATTTTTTAAAATTATCCTGCTTCACTAACGAAATTTACGCTATCGATGTAACATTTCATCTATAATATCACTAAAATGCAAATAAAACTTACAAAGTTTAATGAATTAGTTTTTTTTAAGGGGTCAAGCCTGGGTTAAATGTTTTCAATAAATAAATAATTATTATTAGAATAATTTTTTTTTTTTTAATTCTTCTCATATTAATTTTTTTTACATAATATATATGTATTATACATTATATTTATCAATATAAAAAATGTTTATAATGCATTTTTAATCCTGGTTATTAAACTTATAATGATATTAAAAAATTGATTAATTTTTGCAGTTGCCGTAGGATATTGAAGCATTGAATGCATCTTTTAATGTCTAATAAGGCTTAAAATGTTCATGGAATATACGTTTACAGACTTATGTTTTTCCTTTTCTGAAAAAAAATTAATAACAATGTATTAAATATAAAAGTTGATAATAACAAGAAAAATAGTGAATGTTATGTACGTATACGTACATAACATTCACCTAAAACTTATCTTTTTAAAAATTGGGCAACATAAGTCCGTAGAAATATATATTTTAAAAGTTTCCCCAAAATTTCAAAGTGATTCATCAACCTGGCTCTGAAATATCCTGCGGCAAGTAAGCTAAAATCATTAAAAAAGCATTAATGAGATAAATGCATTTAAAGTTTCACTTATTAGATTTAAAGTTTTACTTATTTATAATTCTAATACCATATTCTTCAGTTATCGTACAATTTGTATGTGTAATCTTAATAATATGTATATTTAATAGGTTTATAGTGACTTTTTTCTGGTTTTATTAATATAATACTCAGTATATTTTTTTAATATACATGTATTATCTAAAATAATAGAAAGTCAACTTCTAGAATCAGTTTCTTTATAAAAAGAGGAATAAAATTTTTTAAAACTAAAAGAATACTTAGCTATTATTGAATATTAATACATGATTATTTTATATATAGTTTATGACTATTTTATATAATAATATTTATACTATGATTATTATATTATATTATATGATTATAATTTTTATTATAAGCATTAAATTTAATTAAAAGTATATGTAAAGAATGCAGTAAAAACAAATACTGTTTGACAGTTGTGTACAATATCTCTTTCTCTCTCTCTCACATGACAAGTCTTCCATAAGATTATTGATTTTTCGAATAGCCTTGTCAGGTGATAGAGAAAGAGAGAGGCATAGATAGTGTTACAGCTGCTAATGGAAGTGTGCACCAGCCACACGTTTGTAGTTCAGTTTTAAGCTATTATAATATCAAGTAGAATTATATATTATATATATTATATTATATAATATCTAAATAAAATAAGTAAAAAAAACTAGTGGTTTTATAAAACTGCATGAACAAATTACCCCAATATCCTCCCGAACATAAGCCGCCACACCTCCCCCCTCCTTACCCTCCCGATCCAAACGATGTAACGTATAACCCGGAAGATTAACAATCTCCGAAGAATCGTGACTGTAAGGAAGGTTTCGGTGATTGCAATGACATCGTGAGAGTCTGGATGAACTAGTGCTTCGATAGATGAGAAATGAGTTTTAAGTCGATTAATATTAGAGTGAAAAATGGAGAACGTTTTAGATGATTTGGATGATATGGCCCGACCAGCCCCGTCTCATTTGGTGAGAGGAGAAAGAGGAGGAAAGCTAGAAAAATCAGTCTCCGTGGTTACTCGTTTTAACGGACCATCCCTCACCTCACAGTGAGGGATGGTCCGTTAAAGGTCAGGAGAGAGGAGAGAGAGAGAGAGATAGATAGATAGATAGAGAGAGAGAGGAATAGAGAGGAGAGAAGGTATTATCGTGGAAAAGACGAAGACAGTTGCATACGTATACCTGCACACATATAGATAGCTCACGCAGGCAATTTTACAAGCCCGAGATGAGAAAGTGAGGATGAGAGAGAGAGAGAGAGAGAGAGAGAGAGAGAGAGAGAGAGAGAGAGAGAGAGGTGGGGAGGTATAGAGGGAGAAGAGAGAAGAGGCTGTCCACCCGGTTGGTGTATATACGCGCACGTGAGATGCATGCACGCACATCCTTCTATATATTTCTTCGATTCCGTTTTGGCGCGCGCGAGCGAGCGCACGTCCTTTTTATCGCTCGCTTCCTCCTTAGCCTTTTTCTCACTTCCGTGACGGAGTTTTATACGAGGGATGACGTGCTTCGGGGCACCTGTGTGTGATTTGCTAAATCGCGTGTAGTTGCAGTGAAATTTTCATTTTGAGACGAAAAAGTAACAAAAAGAGAGAAATAAAATAAAGAAGTTTGCACACGAAGGGTGGAGCAAATGCAACAGGGAGAGCGAGAGAGAGAGAGAGAGAGAGAGAGAGAGAGAGAGAGCGAGAGAGAGAAAGAGCTTGTTGTGTCTCGCGTGCGTGTTTGGCTTTTATTGAAGCTAATATTGCTTCGGTTTCTTAAGGTATATTAGCCATGTTGTTTTGTGAGAGTCTGTACTTTCGAGGTGAGGTCTTAGACACAAATTTTTCTAACCATACGAGAGCGCTAGAAAGTTAAAATCCTTAGCACATTTTTACCCGGATTGTATAATTAGTTACGTGGATTATTACACACGTCTATGGAAAATTTACAGTTACCAAAGAATAGGTTCAAGAATCGTTATTAACATTTTCTTTGTTCAAGATAAATTAGACGGAGATGGAGGTATATAGGAATAATACGATACGTGGACAGTAAACACAGTAATTTTCAACGTTTGACCAGTTCGTTAAGCCGTTTTCGTTTAAACAAACGTGCACGATAAAAAAATTAGAATGAATAAAGAATCTCGCGATAAGAATCCGAAGATGCGTATACGTATAATATACCTATACCTATATATGTGCAACGTGTAAAGTCGTGGCCTCCCGCAGCGCGGAAAGAGAAGCCGATTAATTTGTGCCCCTCGCGTCGTTGTAATTAATAATTAGCCGCATGTCTAATAAGACGCGAAAGCATCCCGGCCAATTAGAAGGCTCATCTCGTATGGAAGACGCGAGGCGTCGCGCATACATCCCTCGTCGCTCGCGTTAATCCAGCCCTGTGTGACGTTTCGTTCTTGCTCTTGCTCTCGACTTGCGTGCAGGGAATCTCGATCCGTTCGTTCGTGTAAAAAGGCATCTACGGGCATACGAGAGTGAAAATGATATAGAGCCGAGGTAAATAAAAAAAAAGGTACTTATATGCACACTAAGAAGATAGTAGACAATGAATACAGGATCTGACAGTAGAAATAAACTTGGATGGTCAGACGTATAGACATTGTACGTAGACTTATCTTTCTTCGATCAATAGTTTAATCTTTATAAATGTCTTTCGAATTAGACAATTTCATATTAATTTATTGACGTTTGTCTGGCGTTGATCAATGATATTTGACGCATGAGAAACGAGCGATAGTGGTTGAGTTCCGTAAAGGAAAGTTTGTAAAACATCTACACCATGATAGAAATAAATCGTGCATTTTTTTTAAATATGACATTCATTTAAAATAAAATAATATTTCTTCAATATTTTTTTTTCATTTATTTAGGCTTTTTAAAACTTATAGGTTTATTCGGCCTTACTAATATACATAGGTTACATTTTTTCTTATATTTTAATTACAAATGTTGTGTTGTAACATTATTATAATTTACATATTTTCTTTACATTTAATTTTAAGCTTACAATTATTACAAAAGGTATTATATATTTACAAGCGTTTATATTGGTTTTTCTATATTGACTCTATATTGTATGGTGGGAACATTTTTATTGATATCAGATTTTTTATTAGTATGTTTCGTTGTTTGTTGTATAAGTCACATTGCCAAATAACCACAATACGTGGTTAATTTCTTCCTCTTCTTTTCGCATTTACACTTAGAACTATTTGTTATATTTACTCTGTGTAATGATGAAGCTAGGTTGTAGTTTGCTCTGATCCTATTTATAGTAACTATGATTTGTCTTGATAATTTTTTGTTTGTGAACCACGTTTTCTTCAATATTAACGCTTGGTTCTTAACTATTGAGATTTTAGATTGATAGTTAAGTTCACAACAGATAAGGAATTGAATGTTAACTGTTATAAGAACTGATTGAAATAATACTTAAGGAGGTGGCATACTCGGTTAGTTACCGACTGAGCAAAACAAAGATAATTATTCCATGTATTTAAAAAAATACGCAATTTTATGTAAAATCGGATATAGAAGCACTAGATAATTAAATAATAAGTAATTCTACAAAGTTCCAGATGAATACAACAAGGACCCTAAAAAATTTCTGCACCGAAAATGTACGATTCTCCATGATCTTCGATGCAGAAATTTTTAGGGTGTCTTTGTTGTATTGACCTGGAACTTTGTAGAATTACTTATTATTATTGAATTATTCAGTGCTTCTGTATTCGGATATTGCATAATATTGAGTATTTTTTAAAATAAATGTTATAGTTACCTTTTTTGGCTCGGTCGGTAATCCACCGCGTATGCCACCCCCTTAACTGTAAAGAAATATTAAAAAACGTTATTTGTAGCAAATATCCTTTCCCCCAGTGTACGATGTGAAACATATAAATTTTCTGTAATATCATAGTAAAATTAACGCATTTCTTTTTGACGATCTATAAATGCGAAAAGAAATATTAACTGCAATAATTATGCTGTTCTATTGAACAATTAATTATATTATGAATATTAAGCACTGACGTCTGGAACTCGAGCATGCAAATGTAATTAACAATTAAAAATACTTTGTCATATCTATATTTAAAGGTTAAAAATATATAAAATCGATTAATTTCTTAATTAAATTATTATTTATAATTAATAAGTAAAAATTAATATTGAATAAATGTAGTCTCAACGTATGTTAATGCGTACGTGATAAATAGTAAATACACTAATTCTTCGGAACAAATATTCCTTTCCGTGAGTGGACAGGCAATCCGTGTCGTTGTCAATGCGCGGTAAGAAAATGTACTAATATACTATTTGCGCGCCGCATTGTATTAAACAATATTTCCTAAGAATTTGTATTCACCAAGAAATTCCATCTTTCAAACCGAAGAGAAATAAAGGTAATAAGTAAAACAGCACTTATATGATCGCTAATTACTCGCTCGTGAATCACCATCATGGTTCTCTTGAGACTGTTTAAACACAAGGTACGTACGTATGTATACGTGTAGAAAGTCTGTTCAACCCTCTCTCTCTCTCTCTCTCTTTCTGGTCGCATCTTTCCATCTCATCTATGTATATACGTGTGTGTGTATGTGTGTGTGGGTACGCAGATATTGTAAAAGCAGAAGCGTATAGGTAAGTTATGGCTAATGCGCCGTATGCTAATCCAAATTGATTTACTGGTCAGTTTCGTCCATAAATCTATGGTGTTCGTCGACGCCGACGCGCGACAGACGGAAGCCACGGAGGGGCTCTCCTTTTTCGCGGGTTAAGGACTCGCCTCCTCCCTCCCTCCTCCGTTCTCGCTATAGCCAACATTAGCAATTTGCATGTATAGAAACGTCGTGGAATTGTTTCTTACGCGTGAGCATAAAAAACCCGTTTCCGGAAGCAACTGCCTTTTCTCTATAACCTTTACCGAACGTATATATATATATATACATACGCGCACCATTCATTCTTCTTTTGGGGATAGTCGCGAGAAATGTCGTATATATACCTATATATGTAACTGGACTTTAACCATTTTCTTGATATATATCTATAATAAACTCGTATCGTTTATAGTTTATAAATAATTCCAAGTGGTACATCATTCAACTAATAGATTTCGCGCACGAGATAAATTGTTTTAAATTAATTATTACGACAAACCGTGAAATTGACCAGGACTCTCCGACCGGTAAACCACTAAATTTAATTAAAAATTAAATTTCACTCGATTAAAAGGTGCACGCGCGTACAGCCAACATTTTGGTTATCAACATACATCGGTTAATCATTATCAGTTTAATAATGTATAGTTGTTTGTAATAATAACGATAATAATGATAATATAATAATAATAATAATAATAATAATATCAAGAAAACGCTCTCGTGTAAATTGAAAATAAAATGAATATAGATGTATATCGCATAACGTTTAACGTCAAGATAAAACGTAATTAATCGAATCCCATAACAATTAAACGATTAATTTATTAAATCGTTCATTAGCAAAGAAAATATGAATGAAAATCAAGTGGAAATTTTGAAACGAAGACTTAACTTAATGTAACTGGACATTTATTATTGAGACGTGGGCTTGAATTTCCTTATAAAATATGCAAAGATCTTTCATTGTATAATATTTGCGTATATTATAAAACGTGTAATTGTCGGGTTAGAAAAATATTAAAGTTTGTTAATCTCGTTATTTGATATTGATTTGATCAATCGTTATTTGATTGGGTTGTACGTGCACATATATTGATATCATAATCATTCAAACGTAATAATAATTGCGCGTGTTTATTGAATTTTACGAGACGCTATTCGAATCAATAACGTAATAGTAGCGTTGTTTATTTAAACCATCTAAAATAAAGAGTAATTTAAAATTAATTCTACGAAATATTGAACTTTCAACGGGAAATAAAAGAAAAATAAAATCCTCGTGTAATTTGGTAATATAAAATACATTAGTGAATGCCAAGACTGTCAGGTGATAATAAAATTCATAAAAAATGGATACTTTTCGTACCAGGATAAGATGGAAATTCCGTTTTGGCGCGCGCGAGCGAGCGCACGTCCTTTTTATCGCTCGCTTCCTCCTTAGCCTTCCTTTTTCTCACTTCCGTGACGGAGTTTTATACGAGGGATGACGTGCTTCGGGGCACCTGTGTGTGATTTGCTAAATCGCGTGTAGTTGCAGTGAAATTTTCATTTTGAGACGAAAAAGTAACAAAAAGAGAGAAAATAAATAAAGAAGTTTGCACACGAAGGGTGGAGCAAATGCAACAGGGAGAGCGAGAGAGAGAGAGAGAGAGAGAGAGAGAGAGAGAGCGAGAGAGAGAAAGAGCTTGTTGTGTCTCGCGTGCGTGTTTGGCTTTTATTGAAGCTAATATTGCTTCGGTTTCTTAAGGTATATTAGCCATGTTGTTTTGTGAGAGTCTGTACTTTCGAGGTGAGGTCTTAGACACAAATTTTTCTAACCATACGAGAGCGCTAGAAAGTTAAAATCCTTAGCACATTTTTACCCGGATTGTATAATTAGTTACGTGGATTATTACACACGTCTATGGAAAATTTACAGTTACCAAAGAATAGGTTCAAGAATCGTTATTAACATTTTCTTTGTTCAAGATAAATTAGACGGAGATGGAGGTATATAGGAATAATACGATACGTGGACAGTAAACACAGTAATTTTCAACGTTTGACCAGTTCGTTAAGCCGTTTTCGTTTAA
Organism: Theocolax elegans; assembly: GCA_026168455.1. Classification (NCBI taxonomy): domain Eukaryota; kingdom Metazoa; phylum Arthropoda; class Insecta; order Hymenoptera; family Cerocephalidae; genus Theocolax; species Theocolax elegans. The sequence continues at coordinate 12,817,772 of CM047425.1, read as the reverse complement.
ACAAACGTGCACGATAAAAAAAATTAGAATGAATAAAGAATCTCGCGATAAGAATCCGAAGATGCGTATACGTATAATACCTATACCTATATATGTGCAACGTGTAAAGTCGTGGCCTCCCGCAGCGCGGAAAGAGAAGCCGATTAATTTGTGCCCCTCGCGTCGTTGTAATTAATAATTAGCCGCATGTCTAATAAGACGCGAAAGCATCCCGGCCAATTAGGAAGGCTCATCTCGTATGGAAGACGCGAGGCGTCGCGCATACATCCCTCGTCGCTCGCGTTAATCCAGCCCTGTGTGACGTTTCGTTCTTGCTCTTGCTCTCGACTTGCGTGCAGGGAATCTCGATCCGTTCGTTCGTGTAAAAAGGCATCTACGGGCATACGAGAGTGAAAATGATATAGAGCCGAGGTAAATAAAAAAAAGGTACTTATATGCACACTAAGAAGATAGTAGACAATGAATACAGGATCTGACAGTAGAAATAAACTTGGATGGTCAGACGTATAGACATTGTACGTAGACTTATCTTTCTTCGATCAATAGTTTAATCTTTATAAATGTCTTTCGAATTAGACAATTTCATATTAATTTATTGACGTTTGTCTGGCGTTGATCAATGATATTTGACGCATGAGAAACGAGCGATAGTGGTTGAGTTCCGTAAAGGAAAGTTTGTAAAACATCTACACCATGATAGAAATAAATCGTGCATTTTTTTTAAATATTGACATTCATTTAAAATAAAATAATATTTCTTCAATATTTTTTTTTTTCATTTATTTAGGCTTTTTAAACCTTATAGGTTTATTTCGGCCTTACATAATATACATATGGTTACATTTTTTCTTATATTTTAATTTACAAATGTGTGTTGTAACAATTATTATAATTTACATATTTTCTTTACATTTATATTTTAAGCTTACAATTATTACAAAAGGTAATTATATATTTACAAGCGTTTATATTTGGTTTTTCTATTATTGACTCTATATTGTATGGTGGGAACATTTTTATTGATATCAGATTTTTTATTAGTATGTTTCGTTGTTTGTTGTATAAGTCACATTGCCAAATAACCACAATACGTGGTTAATTTCTTCCTCTTCTTTTTCGCATTTACACTTAGAACTATTTGTTATATTTACTCTGTGTAATGATGAAGCTAGGTTGTAGTGGTTTGCTCTGATCCTATTTATAGTAACTATGATTGTCTTGATAATTTTTTGTTTGTGAACCACGTTTTCTTCAATATTAACGCTTGGTTCTTAACTATTGAGATTTTAGATTGATAGTTAAGTTCACAACAGATAAGGAATTGAATGTTAACTGTTATAAGAACTGATTGAAATAATACTTAAGGAGGTGGCATACTCGGTTAGTTACCGACTGAGCAAACAAAGATAATTATTCCATGTATTTAAAAAATACGCAATTTTATGTAAAATCGGAATATAGAAGCACTAGATAATTAAATAATAAGTAATTCTACAAAGTTCCAGATGAATACAACAAGGACACCCTAAAAAATTTCTGCACCGAAAATGTACGATTCTCCATGATTCTTCGATGCAGAAATTTTTTAGGGTGTCTTTGTTGTATTGACCTGGAACTTTGTAGAATTACTTATTATTATTGAATTATTCAGTGCTTCTGTATTCGGATATTGCATAATATTGAGTATTTTTTAAAATAAATGTTATAGTTACCTTTTTTGGCTCGGTCGGTAATCCACCGCGTATGCCACCCCCTTAACTGTAAAGAAATATTAAAAAACGTTATTTGTAGCAAATATCCTTTTCCCCCAGTGTACGATGTGAAACATATAAATTTTCTGTAATATCATAGTAAAATTAACGCATTTCTTTTTGACGATCTATAAATGCGAAAAGAAATATTAACTGCAAATAATTATGCTGTTCTATATTGAACAATTAATTATATTATGAATATTAAGCACTGACGTCTGGAACTCGAGCATGCAAATGTAATTAACAATTAAAAATACTTTGTCATATCTATATTTAAAGGTTAAAAATATATAAAATCGATTAATTTCTTAATTAAATTATTATTTATAATTAATAAGTAAAAATTAATATTGAATAAATGTAGTCTCAACGTATGTTAATGCGTACGTGATAAATAGTAAATACACTAATTGTTCGGAACAAATATTCCTTTCCGTGAGTGGACAGGCAATCCGTGTCGTTGTCAATGCGCGGTAAGAAAATGTACTAATATACTATTTGAATCCTAATAAGCTGAGACTCACGTGGTGTACAAAAAGTGCGCGCCGCATTGTATTAAACAATATTTCCTAAGAATTTGTATTCACCAAGAAATTCCATCTCTCAAACCGAAGAGAAATAAAGGTAATAAGTAAAACAGCACTTATATGATCGCTAATTACTCGCTCGTGAATCATCATCATGGTTCTCTTGAGACTGTTTAAACACAAGGTACGTACGTACGTATACGTGTAGAAAGTCTGTTCTAACCCTCTCTCTCTCTTTCTCTCTGGTCGCATCTTTCCATCTCATCTATGTATATACGTGTGTCTGTGTGCGTACGTAGATATTGTAAAAGCAGAAGCGTATAGGTAAGTTATGGCTAATGCGCCGTATGCTAATCCAAATTGATTTACTGGTCAGTTTCGTCCATAAATCTATGGTGTTCGTCGACGCCGACGCGCGACAGACGGAAGCCACGGAGGGGCTCTCCTTTTTCGCGGGTTAAGGACTCGCCTCCTCCCTCCTCCCTCCTCCGTTCTCGCTATAGCCAACATTCAGCAATTTGCATGTATAGAAACGTCGTGGAATTGTTTCTTACGCGTGAGCATAAGGAAAACCCGTTTCCGGAAGCAACTGCCTTTTCTCTATAACCTTTACCGAACGTATATATATATATATATATACATACGCGCACCATTCATTCTTCTTTTGGGGATAGTCGCGAGAAATGTCGTATATATACCTATATATGTAACTGGACTTTAACCATTTTCTTGATATATATCTATAATAAACTCGTATCGTTTATAGTTTATAAATAATTCCAAGTGGTACATCATTCAACTAATAGATTTCGCGCACGAGATAAATTGTTTTAATTAATTATTACGACAAACCGTGAAATTGACCAGGACTCTCCGACCGGTAAACCACTAAATTTAAATTAAAAATTAAATTTCACTCGATTAAAAGGTGCACGCGCGTACAGCCAACATTTTGGTTATCAACATACATCGGTTAATCATTATCAGTTTAATAATGTATATGTTGTTTGTAATAATAACGATAATAATGATAATATAATAATATAATAATAATAATAATAATATCAAGAAAACGCTCTCGTGTAAATTGAAAATAAAATGAATATAGATGTATATCGCATAACGTTTAACGTCAAGATAAAACGTAATTAATCGAATTCCCATAACAATTAAACGATTAATTTATTAAATCGTTCATTAGCAAAGAAAATATGAATGATAAATCAAGTGGAAATTTTGAAACGAAGACTTAACTTAATGTAACTGGACATTTATTATTGAGACGTGGGCTTGAATTTCCTTATAAAATATGCAAAGATAAATCTTTCATTGTATAATATTTGCGTATATTATAAAACGTGTAATTGTCGGGTTAGAAAAATATTAAAGTTTGTTAATCTCGTTATTTGATATTGATTTGATCAATCGTTATTCATTTGATTGGGTTGTACGTGCACATTATATTGATATCATAATCATTCAAACGTAATAATAATTGCGTGTGTTTATTGAATTTTACGAGACGCTATTCGAATCAATAACGTAATAGTAGCGTTGTTTATTTAAACCATCTAAAATAAAGAGTATATTTAAATTAATTCTACGAAATATTGAACTTTCAACGGGAAATAAAAGAAAAATAAAATCCTCGTGTAATTTGGTAATATAAAATACATTAGTGAATGCCAAGACTGTCAGGTGATAATAAAATTCATAAAAATGGATACTTTTCGTACCAGGATAAGATGGAAATTTAACGATGACGGTATTCAACATAAAGATCGAATCTTTGATGGTAGATCTTTATCTGATGTTAACCTTATACGATATCTTTAACTCTCTATAAATTATTAAATTAAATATAAATTATAAAATATAATTTCACTCTTACTTATATACGTATAACGAAATTTAATATTACACATTGAGACTCAATGAAAGTAAATAATTATTGTAAACACCTGTAATAATACTCGGATTACGGAAAAACAAAAGTACTCAATCTTACCAATGTATCCTGTAATCAGATTATAAATAATCGTTCCAAATTTTCACTTATCAAGGTATATATATAGCAGTATTCGCAGTATATACAAAATTTGTTTTTTTTCGAAAGCAATTGTTGTTAAAGTAATACGCAGGTGATCGAAAGTTACGATCGATAACATAATTTATAGCCGATCGTTCTTCTTAATTTGCATAAAGTTACACAAAAGTTACCGCGAAATGCGCGCGGCGATGATGCGTCCAGATAAAACTTCTTCGCGGTGTCCTTTCGCCCGCGGCTAACATTTTCAGTCGCCGGCGAATATCAATTTTTATGGTTATTTTAACTGGAACATTGAGTTTTCGTTCAAACATTTTTTATACACCCGACAATAGTTGTTAAATATTTGGTCGATTATACGTTAAAATTATCCTGCTTCACTGACGAAATTTACGCTATCGATGTAACATTTTATCTATAATATCACTAAAATGCAAATAAAACTTACAAAGTTTAATGAATTAGTTTTTTTTTAATTAGAAATGAAGAATTACGTTTATTTAATTTTTACTAAATGAATTGTAGCTTACTGTAAAATGTACCTTTTGAAATATCAATTTGTTAAATCGAAAAGCTTTTTCGGTATTTTACAGTTTAACGTCTTAATTTACTTATAAGTTTACGTCGATCTTTTTAAAAGATTTTAATTTCCCTTTGGGTATAACATTAAAATTGAGCATCCACGCTTTAGGACATGTGTTAATATACATTGAACTATAAGATTCGTGATTTGAATCGATAATACTGTTATATTAATTTTAATTTAAATATCAAAATAATACGCAATTCTGAATGACTTATTTGTCTGGTGCTATCGGCAGTGAGACCGAAATATACTAATAGAGACATAATTTAAAAAATTATTTAATTTAAATATTATTTTCCCTTTTATTATTAATAATATCTCAAGATAAATCGAAAACAATGAAACGTTTTATTTACCAAATATATCGTATCCCTCGATAATATTAGCATGAGAATGTAAAATACCCTGTGTTTACAAAATTTCACGAAGTTAATGGAAAAACATTAAACGGTTATTTTGTGCAGGTCGTTCAAGAAGTTTAATCTTGAATTTCGTTCCATGGCCATTAGATTGACCGGCTTAACGAGTGCCTAGACGCGCGAACGCAACTAAATTCAAAAACAAATGAATTTACGGGCTTGATAACACGTTACGCGCGGTAGAGATCGATTCAATCTTCCCCTCCCCTCCGAGTGGATGGTACATCTTTGAAAAAAAAGATATTTACCGAGAGTATATACTCAAGTTGGATAAAAGCAGAGTGCGAAAGGTAGCTCCTCCTCGTCTTTTCCGCAAAATCTCGTACAGTCGTACGTAAAGAAAGGAAAGAGAAAGGAAAAGAAAAAGTAAAATGAAAGAAAAGAAGAGAAAAGAAGAGAAAAGGTAAGGTAAGGTAAGGTAAGCGCAACCGTCAGTCCGGCGCGAGCCTCTCTGGTAGCTACGAAGGTGGTAGCCCAAGGCTACTAGAAGATTGCCCGGCAGACAGGTGGGCGAGGGATGCAACAGCCATAAGGAGAGTAAAAGAGAAAGAGAATCTTCTCTTTCTTGCCGGTCTTTCGGAGCCCGGGTATTTAGCCGCACGCGAGCTTCGGATGCACCGAGCTGCACCACCAACGACAGGAGGATGAAAAACCGTAGCGCAAGACCAAAAAAGGAGCGGCTCGGTGTATAAGTGGCATTAACCATGGATTTATTCGTGTATATATATATATATATATATATATATATATATATATGTACATACACACACACCGGGTACCCAAAATTGCCCGATTACCAGCACCATCGCCGAGGAAAACGCGGGGTGACGTGGTACGAGCAATCGCGATTCTTCCTCTTCTTCTTCCTCCTCTTGTCCGTCCTCTCCCGCTTCTTCTTCTTCTTCTTCGTCGTCGTCGTCGTCTCTCTGTCTTTCTTCTTCTCCTTCTTTCGAGGGTGGCAATTTGCGGTAATATCGGCAACGACCGAGGTATATAGCGATACTTAAAGAGGTGGGGGGAGGGGGGGCTGCGAGGGGGGGAGAGAGAGACTGGACCCGTTTGTGTAATACGTGGGGGTCTTCTTGGAAAGAGACTGCGGGTCCGCCCCTGCTCTCTTTCTCGCCTTTGCAACTCAAGTCTCTCTCGTTGCACTTGGCTTTTCAAGCCACACGTATTACGAACGAATATTCTATAGTTACGCACTTACGGTCGTCAAATTCATTGATTCGGTCATTTTTTATATCTAACGTATCGAGTGCTTGATGATCAACAATACGTTAGTACCTATATCGATCGGTCAATTCGTATAAACAACCACCTCGGATCCATTACGTTATAATTAATGAAAAAACCAACACTTTCATGACGCCTATCTTCTCTTCCATATCAAAATCTACCATCTCATCGACAGTACAAACAAAAAAGAAAGAAAGGGAAAAGAAAACAAAGTTAGCATGCCCACCTTACCGAAAATTCCGTCATGCATAGCACGTACTTATATATCAAAGTTAAACGGTGTTGTAAGTGTTTCGTGAAACAAGAGCTAAATTAAACGAAATCTCAAGGCGTCAGATCACACTTAACTGATAACACACGAGAGAAATCCCTCAAAAAGAAGGGCGACGCAGTGCGAATTCTCAATATCGCGTGCAACGCTATTGAGCTGTAAATCGCAAAAGAACCAAAAAAAATAATAGGGATGAGATAACGCCGGCTTCTCTTTCCGCTGATTTCTCAAAGTTTTATTGGATCGCGATAGTTATCGAGAGATCGCACCCGCGGGCAATTAAGCTGAACGTTTTCAAGAAGGAAGTCGAACGGCCCGTTTTGTTCCGCGGCTACCAGAATGACCGTATCGCACCTGTTGCCCAGGAATCCGCGACTTGTTACCGCAGTTTTTCTTACTCTTTTTTTGTTTCGTGTATATAGAACTTTTCGAACCAGGGGATAACTTGGTTGGCTTTAAATCTTCATTGCAGTATAACTTACATTTCTGTTAAGACTGAGTTTTTAGTACTTTTTTTTTGTCAATACATTACCTTTTTATTAAAATAATCGTTTGCATTTTATAATTTAATAAACAACAAAAATATACGAAAGATTGTTACACAAAAATACACAAAGGACTCATTTGCTGATGACGAAATATTTAAAATAATAGTATAAAAATGTAAAATATAATATAAAACTTTATCGCTACATAATGTCACATTTATACAAGTTTTTTGTATATTTTTGTAATTACAACAGTTGCGATCACTCACTTGATAAAAGCAAATAATAAACGTAATTTTCTCTAAATTTCACTATAAGTTTATCTGGACGTGTAACAAATGTGGTTGCAAAGTTTTGATTAATTTATCTTTATTTTATTTTAATTCAAACGATTTAAAAAATGTATGAATAATATCTTTTGTTAAAATGAATAAAATTGTTATTTTTTCACATAATTACGAAGTTTATACATATATCAGTAATTACATCTAATAGTTTATAAAAAAATAATATTAGAATATTTTATTGAATTTACTAAATTTTTCCAGAGCACCAATAACGCCAATAAAAATGAAACTCGCAATCAATTTGTAAACATGAATTACTGCGTTCTAAGGTAATAATATTAATGCGAATTAAATGTTAAAATGACGTAATTTTTATATTCTCTATTACTTATATACTTGATAAACAAATAATATTATACTTGATAACAAATCTTAACTTTTACAAAACTCTACATTTATTAATGTTACTAGAAAAACTCCAAATTTTACTATAATTGAAAAGCAAAATAAAAATTAAATACATCACAATATTTTTTTTACATTGTTTGACGTCTCTCTCTTCATCCCCTTGAATTCGTTGTTAATTAGCGATGAATGCATGGAACATCTTCGTGAAAGAAAAAAAAAATGAAATGTCAGTAACATCAAATAGACTCGCAGATAGTACAACAAATTTCTAAAACTAAAGAATTTTTGAAATTACATTAAAATTGTCATCACCATATCCTTCTTTTAAACAAAAAGACCAATGATTACTTGGCAATAAATAAAACTTGAGAATGAAATTGCAACAAAACCAAATTCATAAGGGCCAAAACAGCGAGCAACCAAAAATTCAACAATAGTTTAATAGTGTGTGTTTAAACCAAAGAACTCAAAGTTGGCATAAATGTTTCCAGGGCATTGATCTCAATGGTGTATCTTGTAATTAATTGGAAAAAATAATATTGGAAATACTATTACGTGGATCATAGATGGTAAATTGCATACCGTATATAACATAAGTATACAGGATAGAGCTGTTAAATGCATATCAAAAAATGTAAAGTACCATTAAAAAAATCTTATCTCTGCGTCAATTATATTGAATAAAAATGAAGCAAAAGATATTTAAAAAAAACGTGCAAGAGTCTAAGATAATAATCGTTGAATTATACAATGTATAATTATATAAACAAACAATAATCGGCAGACCAAAAATAAAGAGCTGCAATTAACTGAACGTATACTACATTTAACAAACTTATACTATAACAAAATTTATTACACCAAAAGCGTAAAATAAATATAAAATCGTGATGCATTATGTAAATGTTAACAAATAATAATCTATCATTGAGTATTATCCATAAATCGACATTTTTGAAGAAATTTATACTTATTGCAATAACGTAAATTGATCACAGATAGAAAATAGCGATCGTCAAGAAAAAAGAACGGGTGAACCGAATAAAAGTGGTAATCCAGCTTCTCCAATATCATCTTATGCACGCAGTGTGTACCAACGATAAAATCTTTCGACCTCGCCTATTTAATGAATAATTAGCCACGTAACGAACCTACCCCGCTGAAGACGTTACTTAGGAAAGACGGTGATAAATCCGCGCGCGTAACATCTGCGCCGATGCGTAACTTATGGACGTGGTTTTGCTGACGAATGCCGCCACCGCTGTGGCTTCCTTATGTCTCTTCCTGCGCCCATTAAGACCAGCCAGCGATTTATACAATAGTCAAGAGAGAGGGAGGAGGAGGAGAGGGAGGGAGAGAGAAGAGCTATTATGCACGAACGCCAGATGATCGTATCAACTTGTTAGAGCCATATACTGCCGTTGTTGTTTGTCGGAGCTACCGCGGGTGAACATTATTACAATGTACGCTACCAGTACGATGATTTTCTTTTCTATTCATATAACGATAGGTTGTTATAAGTACTCCTGCTTGATTTGATTTCTACTCAAACCTTTTTTTTCTCTACCCCAAGTTCTTGTAACTTAACTTTTCTTCTCTATCGTAAGGATACAGTTTACCTTCAATTTTAGTATTTGTTATTGTTGTTAGCATATTTATTTAAGAATACATTGTCAACGATGATCTCATTTTCAACTCGTTAATGAACCTCAAATGGCTATAAATGTGTTTGCTAATGAAAGAAACATTGAAACTTAACTATTTCATTTTCTCATTAAGACGATGTGATACCCAAATTACAGGAACCTACATCTAAAATCCCAAAAATTTAAAAAACTAATGGAATTAAAAATCTAAAAAAATTTACAGGTAATGTTGAAAGCAAATAGAATACCGTTACAGAGCGATTTTTTCAAAATAATTAATTTAAAATTGATTATATAGAAATAACCATTTTTTGGTCGGTAATATATAGCTAAAAACAATGCTGCACGGCTGCTCAAAAATCTCGTTGATTTATTGATAAAAAAATTTGAAAAAATTCATAGACTATCTTTAATGTAAATACAACTAAAATACTCACGTATATTGCATTAAACTAAATATTATTATTATACATATAGTAAATTCATCGTATCCCATAATTTAAGTAACGATATTACATGAAAACTATTAGAAAAAAAGTTAATCTATGTTAAAATTAAAGTTTATTACATTTATTTTATTTCGCAAAAGTCAAATTTCACGATAAAAGTATATATACAGAATCTATAAATTACTACACATAATCGAATATAATCCTAGTCTTATTTTGATGACAAAAAAAACCTTTTTTAATTTTCGTACACTTGGTATATATATGAGCATTAATCTCGGAAACTCGGCATACATTACAAAGCGTTAAAAAATAACGCGAGGATATTTCCTTCCTCACCATAGAACCCGCTCACTTAATCACATTGTGTATCTCGCATCGAGGTATCGATTAATACACTTTAATGATTTTTTTTTCTTTTTCCTCTTTGCGATTCGCTATATATATACGAACAAGGTAGTACGCTAATAATATTTATTACACCTCGGACACGAAATTCCAGCAGCGTTACGGCAGCATCTCTTCTCTCGCGTAATTTATTATAATTTCCGCGCTCGCGCGCGAGTGGCGCGTAACGCGAGCGAAAGATACCGATGTATATATGTATGTGTAAACCGAGGCGCGTGACTTAGCGAAGCGGACGTTATATTGCCCTCCCTCATCGTATGCTGGATCTCTTCGAAACTCTGGAACTTGGACGATGTAAATGGAAGAACTCGATATATCGGATCGAACAATTTTCCGTGCACCTTACCTTTTTTTCTCTTCATTTTTCTCCTTGAGTCTTGTTTTTTTTAACCGTGATTGCCAAATTTTAAACAATAATTTATTGTATGGATTATTAAAGTGCGAGGTATATTTTAACGTTAGTTGTAGTTTGGAAATGTAAGATAGTCAATAATAGAATTCCAATTTAAAAGTTGTCACACTCAAAGTAAATAGACAATAATGTCGCAAAGAAAGCACGTAACAAATCAGTTTTATTATTACAAATGGGATTAAAATAGTTGCGTAACGTTTTTGATACCTCAATAAAATCAACCGCAATAAACGTGATATTTCACTGTGACAACTAAACCTTTTCTTTTCGCGTACAACGTGCGAATTAATGTTGATAAAAATTTATATATACATATATATATAGGTAATTGACTGAGGAAATCACTGTATTATCCGAAGTAGGAGCGTATTATTAAAAAATAGTATGCACATAAGTAAAAGAAGGTTAATAAAGGAGCTTCATCTTTTCCGACCTTGGTATAAAGCATAGAAGCTATTAATCTAGGAGTATACGGTACGTATTGCTTCGGACACCCGGGCGACCGTTATCGCAGCCCCTTCTCGACGGACGGTTACCTTCGTGCCGATCTCTAGTGTAGATAAGCATTGCGATTCGACGCCTCCAAGTGTAGGGGAAGCCCTTGCAAGAGATGTTTACACTCGCTAGCTGTCTGTCCATCTTTTTCAGAGTAGTCGCGGCACTGCCGGAACTCGTGAGCTTGTGATTTAAGCCTCTTGAAAACAGAGTTTTGATTTTCTCTTTGCGTGGGTTTCCTATACACTTGCGGTTCATCGATGTCTACCTTCGATGGAGGCTCCAACACCTCTTCTATGAAATGTACTCCTAGGAATTTTATGAATTATGATCGTTTTCTTCAAACGTGCTGAAAATACACCACCCAATACTTTTTTTATATATTACTTTTCCTAGCGTTGTTGTATTGCCTTCGATCGACATTTTAAAATTAATGACAACTATTGCAAAAAAAAAAAGAAACGTTGCGCCGAAAGCAAAAAATAATATTGGATAATTTATATATTTACTTTTGGTATATGTGACTATGTGGAATAAAGATGACCAGAGTTACCTTATACTAAAACGGCACATTTATCTATAAGCACTGCACCATATGAATTTATTTTCTCGAATAACACACTTAAGGTCATCCAAAAGAAGAGGGAGGATCTCGTTGGATTTCGAGTCTCGAATAACAGAAAATTGAGAGAAAGAGAGAGAGAACGACATCGAAGTAACGGTTACAATAGTGAATAATTCTCTTATCCGATCGATCCATGGGAAGCTGTTGTGAAGCTAAAACAATATCCATCGATCCGTTGTTTATTCTTCCGTATACGTGCGCATAACCCTCCTCAACAGGTTGCTACACTACAAAGCCAGTTAAGCTCAAGATGCTACCAGTGTCATACGTACCGTCAGAAATAACGATAAAGATCCTGAATTCTCTCGTTCTCACTCTCTGCATTTCCTAGGCGATCTTTTATCTTCCATAGTTTCTCTGATGTTTCTTCTTGGCCTTCTTTTCATTATCTCGATTTAATCAGCGAGGTTTTCTCTTTTGACATCTATAGTCTCTGTCTCTCGTCTTTGATTTCCTGACCATAAGTCTAGTTGCATATATTTACACACACACACACACACACACACACACACACACACACACACACACACACACACACACACACACACACACACACACACACACACACACACACACACACACACACACACACACACACACACATACACACACTCGCGAACGTATATCTCTACAGTGGTGTAACATTGTCGAAATCGGTAAAGGAATATTTAAATTAAGCCTGTTTATGTAGGTTTTATTAGTGTATGATATATATTAATTATGAGTTTTTCGATGGATAACACGATACTGCCATCGCCGTTTACGATAATTAGACACGTTGATTTAGTGATACGAACATTTCTAAGTGAATTACGTTCACGATACCAATCTATACGATTTCAATTAATTATTGCGTAAATAATGTTTATTTTTTTTTCTTTAAATTAAATTAATCGGTTATGAAATTCTAATGTACGAAGATGTGAAACTGTAAATAAATGTATAATGAATATTATAATGAGATTCATTGAAAAATTGTAATTTTAATTTATTACAAACCTACTAGTTGAACATTTGGAAGAAATATATAATAATTTATAAAATACAAAAGATCTTCTTCGATTTAGCGTCGAAATGTTAGAGCTATCCCAAAGGGGTGGGAGTGCAACCGAGACTCGATCTTTCGTTCCACGGATTCTTTCGTAGGAATTGGCACTGATTCAAGCATTTTATACCTATGTCTGCGTGACGATTCGACAATACGACCGACATCTATTCCACTGAGCTCAATTGCAAATCGGTGACGACTGATTTGAGAAACAAAATGATTTTAATGTATCATTATTTTAACAAACGAAAAAATGCCTGTTTTTTTTGTATGTACCCACAAGTAATGTCAATTAATGAATGAAATAAATTAATATTTTTAGTTAAATTATTATTTCGTACCGAACTAGATACTTTAAATTAAAAGTTTATATGTACTTTAATAATTCGATAGAAAAGTTACACCCATTGGATTTGTAAGACAGTGCTATATTTCACCAAGTGACAATTTTAATTATTATTGAATAACAATTATTGAATCGAGAAAACCTGATTGAATTTTAATAGAATGTTAAATTGGTTCTTACGGTAGCTCAAACCCGTCACGTGGCAAACAAATTGTTCGCGTAGGTGTTCACGACGTTTTTTCCTGGCAGGCTTCACATGTCATTCTATTCTTGATATACCCAGTGAATTATCTGACTATCTGGCTCATCGTGTTGTATCGAAACTATTTTATGGTATGAATTAATAAATTAAAATTGCTCATATTAACAAGACAGACATTAATTGTTAATCATAATCACCTTATTCGCATATACATATTAGAAATATTTCTTAATACCGAGATAATTTAATATATATAAACCTACTATAATGCTAAAGTGTTGTATAAAAATCTAAGTCCATTGTTTTAAATCAAAGACATTTGACTAAGACACTTGCATATTCATTAAATTAATATAATAAACAAGATATGTCGCTAAATGACTTAATATAGTTATACATACATAACATTTTTTAATACACCACCGCAAAATATTTGTACATATGTTTTTTTTTAATTACACGTAATTAAGAATAGCCATGACGCCTCGAACATTTCGTTCAAGATGAGTGTAACTTTTGCAGAGGATTTATGGTTCTGATCAAGGAAGGAGATTCTCCTACCGGTTAAAGAGACTACGAGTGTATATGTGTAAGGAAAGAGAAAGGGGGAGGAGAGGGGACGAAACGAATGATCGATGGCGATAGATACGTTGGTTGATCCACGAAAGAAGCGCCTGGTCGTTGGCTTTCCAACCACATGGGATCGTAAATCACGCGTTGTTACATTAATCAAATAATAAGAATCGACGTATTGAGATGTTGCGAGAGGTTCAGTTTGATGCACCTTGTCCTAGGAAGATGAGAGCTATGAGTAATTACTCAATTCGCGTCATTGATAATAGTCCATTGATTTTATACTCTAAAAAATTTCGATTTTGGTACGTAGAAACATTATTATTATTGAAACGATTATGTGAATTATTAGTCATACTTCTGCATTTGCATTTCTTAATTCAGTTTCTACCAGTTTAAGAAATAGGTAAAAAATAAATTTATATTAAGTTCCAATTCGTTATAATTATATGATAATTAGCTCTATGACGAATTATTCGATAAGAAACCAGTTTCTAAAACGTAAGCGCCGCGCACTATAAAATTGGTGAACGATAAAAATATGGATTAATTTTGTCAGGTTTATGATACTTTCAAAAGTACTTTGTCGCGGAACGATGGAGCATTCGACAACTTTATTAACAAAATAACTATACGAATAATAACAAAATTCGAGGTGCGAATTGAAAAAAAGAAAATTATATAGATAAGTTCAAAGATCAACTTGCGCTCACTTCATTATCTCGTCGTTACAGCAGTGCGCAACGGTTGTTATAATAAAGAAATAAAAAATAAAAAAATTCGCACTGTCCAATATATTACAAGCGCGATAAAAATGTTTGTGTCACCGAGCGAGCAAAATAATTTATGACTCCCATACAGTACGAATCATTATCTTGAAATTAAAAAAAAAAAAAGTTTCCGCCTCGACTACTGTTCGCAGTGCTAAGTGCAATCGACATTTCTGCATACGTAAACGTTTTGAAGGGAATAACAAATAAAAAAAAAATAAAAAGGAAAAAAAAAAAGAAACCAGGAATCCCTCGGTTAGACGGAGCGGAAGTCCGTTTCGCGCTCGCGCGTGTATATACACGAAGAGAAACGTGTTTCTTGCGTAGGTTGCACGAAGCTGCTGCTACTGCTTTGGAAAATACGTGGTTTTGCTACTCCTTTTCTAAGAAATTGAATGTATAGCTATTCTCATTAGTGTTCTCCAATGACTTTTCTGTTTTTACCACTGTATCTCGATGTTTCTGCGTTTTTTGCTTTTTTTCGGTATAGTTGATGAGACAATTCTCGGTTGCACGTACACTGCTGTATACGTTTTATAAAACTTAATATACAAAAATATTGATCGATGTAATTTAAAAATTTAAAAACGAAACACTTTTCATTTGGACGTTACGATGTACAACGATCACCAAAACTAATTCGCACGTTCTCAATATTATCATTTTCTCAAGACGTATACATATACGATCGCGAGATACGGCACATTCATAAGCATTAAAAATAAGAAAAAAAAAAGAAAGGACGACAAAAAGATTTGCACGCGTGTATATTGCGCAAATCTCATTTGTCATGAAATCTGCACAGGTACGTATGTATGTACATGTATATATATATATATATATTCTTATAGTCGTTAGTCAATGAATACTCAAGTGAGCCCGAATACATGATGTGATAGCTCTATTACCTTCGAAGTCTATCTACATATTCGCCGATTATGCATGATGCAGCGAGAGCGTCTTTGGACTCGTGTCAAATTGATTTCGGAGAAAGAACCGCAATGAATTATAATACTTTAAATGCTCGCGACGAGGCAGTTTACTGACGAAACGTTTTGTAAGCGACAAGTGCGACTGTATAGCTGTATACCACATGCGCAGACTCCCTCATTGTCTACCTCTTTTAAATCTTTTTATCATTCTGCTGTTCATATTCCTCGTTTATGATGGATACATGGACTCTCTCGCAATATCATTTCGTATTTAATAGAGTGTAAACGTGATGATTTTGTATAATATTGAAACATGGTATTTATCGCGAAGTTTTACGTGACGTGTGATTGTCACCATGACAAAATTATATTAGAAATGAAAGTTCGTTACAAGTGTCAAAGTCTTTTTGATTTTTCAATGTATTTTTACTTTAACTATATATACGATTGCTGAATATATTCCGATAATTTGTATGCCGTACACTCGTATTGTAAATTGTTTACTTTATTTAGGTTATTTTTTTATCTGAGAATAATAAATTGATTAAATAATGCTTAAATTGTAATGAAATGAAAACTGCTCGAACTCTATAAATAGTTTCATAATATACACTGAGAAAAATTTTAGATTAAAAATTACTATAGTTTCTAGTAAAGAAGTCACAGACTGACAAACTGAGAAAAATTAGTGTGGTTTACAGTAAAAATTACTATAGATTATAATAAAATTTACTATAATTCTTGTAATATTTACTATAACTTTTCTATATTTTAATATAAACTATAGTAATTTTTCCCAGTTTGTCAGTCTGTGACTTCTTTACTAGAAACTATAGTAATTTTTAATCTAAAATTTTTCTCAGTGTAGTAATCCAGAAATTACAACGAAAAACAATGAGATTAGAAGAAAAAGAAGAAGAAAAAGGAAATAAAAAGGAAAGCATTTACACAAAGTTTCTGCGAACGGTTAGGTAAGAAACATAGATCAGGTTGTATCAAGCGGTCTGGACCATTGTTTGAATCTTCATTGACATTCATGAAGTGCGTGGCTCCCTTCATATCCTCATCGATAGTATAATGCATCCAAGCGACGCTATTATGAGTTATCGTGCCATTGTCTCGTTGCAGATCTTATAAATATATAACTTACTACTTTTAAAATGGTCTTTTAATGTACTTTTCCCAAACGTTACGACGTTCTCGAGGGTGCATTATTATATTTATTATGTCTACGGTGTTTAACAATCAGGAAGCGAATGTTCCTGTGTGTTAACTGTTTGCATATAAACGTAAATTTTAAATAATCGTCAATTTTACAAATATATATATACATTATTTAATTAGCATATTCTCGTTATGAAATATTTATAAATAAATGTAGGTATAGACTTTGACGATATCTTTAATGTGGGTGTAATTACGAAAAAAAAGCCGGTGTATAACGTGTAACAGTAAATTGAAATATAATTTAAGCGACTGTATAGCGAATAAAATAAAAATAAGAAGAGGAAGTTAGCGCGATTTTCACGAGTGGCGAGTCAGTCGTTTATATTTAGTCGTCCGATCTTTCGATTCCAAGTTGCGAGGGGGTAAATGGAGCGAAGAAAGTAATGCGCGCTTGTTATTTTCGCCCTCGCCTCGCGTCGGTGGAGTATCGAGACTGAGGAATGCGAAAAAGAGGATGCCGAAAGTGGAGCGCGTTGAAACAAAAAGACACCCACGCTATTGTACAAAGCCGTGCCTCCTTTTATTCGACTCGGCGCTCCTTCCTACGGTTTTTCGTCTCGTCGTATTTAGCTACACTATCCGAGTCACTGCACTTAAGAGAGAGAGAGAGACAGAGAGGGATCACTGGGAATGTAACGAAAACGACGTCAAGCAATGTGTCACTGTCCTGGTCAGAGTTCAACGTATTGGAATGAAAATTCTCTTGGTTGGATACTCATATACTATTATTAGTTATTTGCGCAATTTTCAATTAAAAATATAATATCACTAGTAAGAAATATGGCGATTTTAAATGCTTTTAAGTTAGAAATAGCCACGTTTCAGGTCATAACTAGCCATTTTCTATCGAACTTTTAGAAATGCCTTGTTTCTACTTTAAAAATCGTTTCCATTTCTACTAGGAATATATTTTTATTATTAACAAAAACTACATATTTATACCACAAAATATATTGAAGCAATGTACCAAAAGAAGAAAATAGCGCGTTAAGTATAAATCGAAAATCGACTATATTTACGAGATGAAGTGAAGAAGGTGAACAAGAGAAATTGTAAGGTGCAATTCCCTACGCCTCTCTAACTTTGTTAAAGATAACTTTAATCTTCAGGTAAGAGAGGAATATTTCCCTTCTAAGAATTCAGTAGGTGTTATCTGTTACACAACAAGGTAATACCGGATACTGACAGTTAGTACGACATAAAACTTCCACTTATGAAGTAATCTTTGCATTGAGCCTCTGTAATACTTCTTTGTCGTGTTACACGGGTAATTTGATAAATAATCGAGAAACATTATCACTTGCTTCTTTTTTTTTCTTCTTCGTTCCAATCGTTAAATCAATCGTTCGTTATTATATTTTTCATAGAAAAACTAAACTCTTTCCGCTGCAAGAAAGTTAGTCTCTTAACAATCAAGTATTTTACATGATCATCGATTTCATAATGAATTAACATTTAATTTCGAGTTTTTTTCATCGGAATATTCATTTTAATATTACTCTAATCACATATATACGTAAGATATTTCAACCTTTTATAAATAATTTTTTTTTCTTTTTTACTATATTCAATATTATTGTACATTTATATAGTGATTTAAAAACTCTAGTAATACATTTAAACGTCAAATAAAAGTATTATAATTACAGAATATTCATTGCGAGTAATATTCTAAATTATTAAGTGATTAAAAAAAACTAGTATTTATATAATTTTATAAATTTTCGTTCACATATAGGTAGACAAAGGTGCACAGTTAATGTTAACGATTACTTTTCCATATTATTTTCTCAACTTCCTCTATTTCTCAAGAGTAACATTTTATTTTTTTGTTATCTTCTTCGTCTACTTGTTTTTCACACATAACGACCGGGACAATTGCATTTTACGTTTGTGGGATGCGTTAAACTTCATGCACAGATCTATCTATAGCATACATACCCAAACACACGTACATGTAAATATATACATATATAGTGGTATGATACAATTTACAATGGTCACGCGTAATGTTAAATGTATATGCTCGAGGGGGATACTCAGCTAATGCTGCGGTTCGCCACTTGATGGAAAACAATGATATTTTTCGTTTTACCGTTTTATGCCCATCAAGAATTATGCTTAATTTTTTCTATGTGTAGATGAGTAATAATGCACTCAGAAATTCATGATGATATTTTTGTATGAATAATTTACTCAATTAATAATAATTATAACATCGTTTTTATATACATTACTTCCTGTAATGCAACACTTCCTGTAACCAATTAAATTATTATTTAATTTTACGGTTAATTCATTAATAATTAATAATTATGTAACAATAAATTAAACAATTTTAAATAGCCATTATCAATAAAGCAATGCATATTTATTTATTATATGACATAAACAGACTTTTTAATTCTTGTCATTAATTACGAATAACTTAATTAAATATTAGAATATTTACATATTAAATTGTTATTAATTTAATATAACTCTATTATATTCGTAAAATAGAGATTTTTTCCCGGAATGAAAGCAGTAATTAATTCAAGGGAATAATCTTTTACCTTAAATATAAGGAATAGCCAAAAATGCATTTTTACTCCGTTCTTAGAGATTAATAAAGTAGACTTTTTAGATGGAAAAAAGATTTCATCTCAACATGTGTCTAAATGTATAATACAATTTATGATACTTTAAGTATTAACCTATACTAAGATAAATAAATTGATTTTAATATTATATTTTAAGAATCTGTACAATTAAGTTAAAAATTACTGTTAAATTTGTTCACAAATTAATTAACAGTATTTATTCGTAATAATTAATAGTGTAGCTCCTGCCAAACGTTCTTCTTGGAGTAATTTATGCATCTCTTCTTTACAGTCTTCTAAACATCTTTTGTCAGCGCTATCGACTATACCTATATCAAGCCATCTGTACTTTCAAAATAATTTTTCCAAAATGTTCTTAATAACTTTTGACCACCTACATCGCACATTTAGTTTGTATTCATTGTGCTCCAAGTTTTTTATGTTGAACACTAAAGTTAAAGATATTGTATCAATGGATTCACCAATTAGTCGTTTCACTATTTTAGTTTCGTCTCTAATCCTCTGCAAATTTATATTTAATATAATTATAAATATAATTATAATAAATAAATGATAATTAAGAAACGAAAATTTCAAAATTATTTGTTCACCTATAACTTATTTCAAATTGATCTGTACGTATAGTTATATATAAATAGCTAAGATTCCGATATTATATATATGATATTTACAGTATATTATTACAAATATTATAGGTAATAATATATAAAAAGATTTGAGTAAATTAACGTTAAATATCTTCCAAATTAAATCAGAAGCATAAACAATTTACAATTAATTAACAAACTCACATATAATGTTGTTATTAAAAACTTTGTTTAAAGGTAAAATATATAGTCAACACATTAATAGATGTCGAAAATTGGAGTTCGAGCTAAAATAATTCAAAATACCTACAGAAGATAAAACGTTAATATCTGAGTTTTGGAAATAGTTAAACGATGGTTACATCATGATTTGCACAAACGCATTTGGAATAGGCGTTGACAAGTCAAAAGTTGATTTTGTGGTCCAGTATGATGTGTTTAATTCTATAATCAATGAATTACTTCAACAATGTCGTCGGGCTGGACGAAGCCATGTAAACGTGTTTCCGCTAAACTTTGAAGATCTATTGGAAGTAAATTCAGTAAGTGGTCCAACATTGAGTAATATTTAAACACACAATATATTGATGAATATGAATAGAACACAATATATGAAACATTGCTTTGTCAAAAATTTGAAAATTCTTGTAAAACGCATTAACGATTTTACTAACATAGATTTTCATTTATTAAGATCTATTTTTACAAAAAAAAACTTATTGACTATCTCGAATTAATTACTAGTGTACTATATTGAAAGACAAATTGCATATACAGATTGATTCTGTTATCGAAAATTTAATTTTTAAATCCGTTCTAGACTGTTGCAAATTTTATGTGGTTTATATTAACAGCATTACGAATAACACAGGCGATATATTAAGTTTTAAAGGCAATTATGTCAATAAATGTACAATGTTATACTTTTTAAAAACATTAATATTCCTAGTCTAAACAAACAAAATATATGATATTTAGAAACTTTCGAAGACGCTGAAATAGTAAACAATCTGTTGTACATGTATTTGAAAATTGACGACACAGGTAATTTTTCTCACCCGAATATTAATAACAACAATTAGTTTGTTTATAAATAATATTGTAGCTTTTACTCCTGAATATGAACAGCAATTGAAAACTAATATTTATTTATATTCGCAATTATTATAAAAAATAAAATTATACAATGTAAAACTTTTATTTTGTAATGTGTAAGAGCTATTTTCCAAAAAAACTTGTTATTTTCACGAAAAATGTGCCGTATCTCAAAATGGGACCATTTTTGGGTTTGGTACCCTCAAAATTCCGCTTCTACGACCTATAAAACATAGAAATACGCAAAGTTCCCGAGGGAACAAAAAGTGTCAACGAAACCCACCTCAGCGCCCGGATTAATTGTCATAAAAAAATATTCTCACAGAATAATATTAAATTTAATAACCTAGCCAAAACACAAATCAAATTTAAAAAAAAAGAAGTTTCAATGAAATTCCCACGCAATTTAGTCGTATTGAAATTGACGTGACATTTAACCAAAGAGAAACCATTAGCAGTAGCATCATTGGATTTTACGATGTGTTAAAAACTCCGTACGATTCTCTTACGGTTTCGACTGGTGATATGCTTCGAAAGAACGCGCGAAATGCAGCTATAAAATTGAAACTCACCGGCGCTATACGTAATGGTGTCTTATCGTAGTCTGATGGTTTGCAGAAGAAAAAGATAACTTTTTATCATAATTATTCCAATAAAAAAAAAAATTTATGAGGTAATATATCTCGACGCGAATTTACGAAGAATCCGTTTTGTAATCTAAAAACGTGCGTTCATATAATTATTTTTGAAATGAAAAATATTTCTATTCTTCTAATTAAAATTATTGAAAATAAATATTTTATTTAATCCTAAATTATCTATTGCAGAAATTAATTTTAATCAGGTGTACATTGTTTTACAAAATTTAAATAAATTATTAAAAAATAGCTTTCGTTGTTTGATTTATCAATCACAGAAATTACTTGTATAAGCTTAAACAAGTTTGAATCTATGAACAATTTAATAATTACTCAACGCGTATGCATAAATTATTTATACAGAGTACTGAATAACGACCGAATAAACAATTATTTATTTTAAAACAACTGTATATTCTATACCTGTAAATAAAAATTATGTTTGAAATAGATTATTGGCCCAACTTTCGTCGGGCACACAAAAAATTAGTCATAAGACTCATCAAGTGTTCCCCTCCACGGAAATCTTTAGTAAAAGGCGAAAGATTTATGCGTGTTTTGAAGGGAAACCAGAGTGACGAGTACCGACCGCCGGGCCCCTCTTATAGATTCAACTTGGTAATCTTGTTATGGATTTGGCTCACTTAATCGTTTAGACACCTAGCGGACACATTGCGAATTATATCTCCGGCCGTATCTTCCTCAACTCTTTAAACACGACCAAACGAGTGAGACGACCTAGATCGATAATGTAAGTTATTTTCATGAATAATAACGTATGTATTTTCATTTACATACGAGTTTAACGTTATTTATTTAATTGTATTAACGCATGTTCTATCGTACAAAGATTAATTTACAATTTATAATTATAAATAATAATTCATAATTATAAATGATAATAAATTTTAAAAAACACAAATGCCTTATAATTATAATAAATTATAACTATAAATGTTTATTATATTGTAATATTTAAAATCTTTAAATAAAAGTAAATACAATTATTATAATTAATTAATAAGGAACGTTATTATCTATTAATTTTTTTAACCTTTTTTTCATTTATTTATTTTAAGGGGTCAAGCCTGGGTTAAATGTTTTCAATAAATAAATAATTATTATTAGAATAATTTTTTTTTTTTAATTCTTCTCACATATTAATTTTTTTTACATAATATATATGTATTATACATTATATTTATCAATATAAAAAATGTTTATAATGCATTTTTAATCCTGGTTATTAAACTTATAATGATATTAAAAAATTGATTAATTTTTGCAGTTGCCGTAGGATATTGAAGCATTGAATGCATCTTTTAATGTCTAATAAGGCTTAAAATGTTCATGGAATATATGTTTACAGACTTATGTTTTTCCTTTTCTGAAAAAAAATTAATAACAATGTATTAAATATAAAAGTTGATAATAACAAGAAAAATAGTGAATGTTATGTACGTATACGTACATAACATTCACCTAAAACTTATCTTTTTGAAAATTGGGCAACATAAGTCCGTAGAAATATATATTTTAAAAGTTTCCCCAAAATTTCAAAGTGATTCATCAACCTGGCTCTGAAATATCCTGCGGCAAGTAAGCTAAAATCATTAAAAAACCATTAATGAGATAAATGCATTTAAAGTTTCACTTATTAGATTTAAAGTTTTACTTATTTTATAATTCTAATACCATATTCTTCAGGTATCGTACAATTTGTATGTGTAATCTTAATAATATGTATATTTAATAGGTTTATAGTGACTTTTTTCTGGTTTTATTAATATAATACTCAGTATATTTTTTTAATATACATGTATTATCTAAAATAACAGAAAGTCAACTTCAAGAATCAGTTTCTTTATAAAAAGAGGAATAAAATTTTTTAAAACTAAAGAATACTTAGCTATTATTGAATATTAATACATGATTATATAGATTTTAAAAAATATTTATAAAAAATATATATATATTATATGATTATAATTTTTATTATAAGCATTAAATTTAATTAAAAGTATGTAAAGAATGCAGTAAAAACAAATACTGTTTGACAGTTGTGTACAATATCTCTTTCTCTCTCTCTCACATGACAAGTCTTCCATAAATTATTGATTTTTCGGATAGCCTTGTCACGTGATAGAGAAAGAGAGAGGCATATAGTGTTACAGCTGCTAATGGAAGTGTGCACCAGCCACACGTTTGTAGTTCAGTTTTAAGCTATTATAATATCAAGTAGAATTATATATTATATATATATATTATATAATATCTAAATAAAATAAGTAAAAAAAACTAGTGGTTTATAAAACTGCATGAACAAATTATATCAGATAAGTATTTGCATAACCTAAAACTTATCTTTTTGAAAATTGGGCAACATAAGTCCGTAGAAATATATATTTTAAAAGTTTCCCCAAAATTTCAAAGTGATTCATCAACCTGGCTCTGAAATATCCTGCGGCAAGTAAGCTAAAATCATTAAAAAACCATTAATGAGATAAATGCATTTAAAGTTTCACTTATTAGATTTAAAGTTTTACTTATTTTATAATTCTAATACCATATTCTTCAGGTATCGTACAATTTGTATGTGTAATCTTAATAATATGTATATTTAATAGGTTTATAGTGACTTTTTTCTGGTTTTATTAATATAATACTCAGTATATTTTTTTAATATACATGTATTATCTAAAATAACAGAAAGTCAACTTCAAGAATCAGTTTCTTTATAAAAAGAGGAATAAAATTTTTTAAAACTACAAGAATACTAGCTATTATTGAATATATGCATGATTATATAGATTTAAAAAATATTTTGATAAAAAATCATATACTATATTATATGATTATAATTTTATATAAGCATTAAATTTAATTAAAAATATGTAAAGAATGCAGTAAAAACAATACTGTTTGACAGTTGTGTACAATATCTCTTTCTCTCTCTCTCACATGACAAGTCTTCCATAAGATTATTGATTTTTCGAATAGCCCTTGTCACGTGATAGAGAAAGAGAGAGGCCTAGATAGTGTTACAGCTGTTAATGGAAGTGTGCACCAGCCACACGTTTGTAGTTCAGTTTTAAGCTATTATAATATCAAGTAGAATTATATATTATATATATTATATTATATAATATCTAAATAAAATAAGTAAAAAAACTAGTGGTTTATAAAACTGCATGAACAAATTATATCAGATAAGTATTTGCATATAACCTTAAATTTATATTTTGTTTATGTCAAGAAATTGATTCTTTGTTTCTCCATTTCAGCATAACCAATGTGTCAACACTTAGATATACAATATTTGCAGAATACAGATAAAATTATAAACAAGTGTTTTGTTATGCTCAGTGTATTTGTGCTTAGTGCGATATTATGTGGTTGAAGTTATTTTATGTGTACTTATTTGTGAAAGTGTTTCAAACCTCCAATATAATTAGTATATTTCATGCCGTAAAGTACCACTCTCTATATTCTTTTGTTTCTTCTTCTGGTCGCAATTCACATGCTCTGCAAAAATATTGCTTTGGAGGAACGTCAATTACTTTTTCATTCTCATGCAGTATCAACACCTTGAAGAGAATTGAATCCTCGCTTCCTCCAAGAACCATCACCTGATACACTTATATGGCAATTCTGACTTGTTGAATCATATACTTGCTCGACAGTTGCTTTCATAGACTGTTTACCAACTTCTTTACAAACATTTTTATCTCTGTATTAATAATGTCATAATTACTGTGAGAAATTGGACTCGGCAAATCCATATTTCCACAAAAAGTAACTAAACCAGCATGCCCATGACCAAGAGTTCTCATTGTGTACACTAACGTCTATTTATTTCATGAGCGTTACTTTTTTTCCAACTTTTCTACTTGAATCAATAACAAATACCTTAAAACAGTTTGTACATGTTATTGTTATTTTACTTCCCAAACCTCTCACATCAACTTCAGAAAATTTAACTGTACCATGACAATTCTGACAAACTAAAAATTCTTCTAATGTTGGGAAAAGTAGTGATATATCAATAATTCTATTTTCTGTGCTACTTTCTTCAATGGTATCAGTTTTTAACTTTTTACTTGATCTGGATCAATGTTGATGGAAGTGCATCGTAGTTGGTTCTTACTGATGTTGATAATTTTTTTATGAGCAGATGTACTGTTACTTGAGTCTGGCATTTTTTTTACTGCTCTTTTTTTGTATAAACTTATAATTAATTTCTTAAAACTAATAAAATTTAAAGTTAAAAATATACTTTTAATTTAAAATCCACTGAGTATTTACTAAAATAATGTAAATACTTTATCAATGCAGACAATATTTAGCTTCAATAGAACTGTCCGTATTTGTTGCAGTATATTAGAGTAAAAGGAATCATTATTATTAACTATTAAATTTGAATCGTATAGTAAAGTAGATTTCTATTTTAAACCAAACTCTACGCTTGATAGTGCTTCGTTTAATATACTTGTATGTAAACGTCGAAAACCTCGCAATTATTATTTTAGTTAAATTAAATAAAATGTCTTTTTTGCAAAAATAATTTTAGAGAAAAATGTCCTATTGATGTACATTGTTTTACAAAATTTAAATAAATTATTAAAAATAGCTTTCGTTGTTTGATTTATCAATTACAGAAATTACTTGTATAAGCTTAAACAATTTTGAATGTATAAACAATTTAATTATTCAGTACAAGTGTATAAATAATTTATACATACACGTTGAGTAATTAAGACCGAGATAAACAATTATTTATTTTAAAATAATTGTACATTCTATACCTGTAAATAAAAATTATGTTTGAAATAGATTATTGGCCCAACTTTCGTCGGGCACACAAAAAATTAGTCATAAGACTCATCAAGTGTTCCCCTCCACGGAAATCTTTAGTAAAAGGCGAAAGATTTATGCGTGTTTTGAAGGGAAACCAGAGTGACGAGTACCGACCGCCGGGCCCCTCTTATAGATTCAACTTGGTAATCTTGTTATGGATTTGGCTCACTTAATCGTTTAGACACCTAGCGGACACATTGCGAATTATATCTCGGGCCGTATCTTCCTCAACTCTTTAAACACGACCAAACGAGTGAGACGACCTAGATCGATAATGTAAGTTATTTTCATGAATAATAACGTATGTGTTTTCATTTACATACGAGTTTAACGTTATTTATTTAATTGTATTAACGCATGTTCTATCGTACAAAGATTAATTTACAATTTATAATTATATAATAATTCATAATTATAAATGATAATAAATTCAAAAAAACACATATTCCGTATAATTATAATAAATTATAACTATAAATATTTATTATATTGTAATATTTAAAATCTTTAAATATAAGTAAATAAAATTATTATAATTAATTAATAACGAACCTTACTATCTATTAATGTTTTTAACCTTTTTTTCATTTATTTATTTTAACTTATTTGGGTATTAGGAAATTCGGATTTTTCACATTCTATGAAGATATTATATTTACAATAGTTACAAATAAATATTAATTACATGAATAGTAGGTATCTTATATTTATTGCATGTTTATCAGTATATTAAATATTTCAGTTTTAATTTAATATCTCTTTACGTTGTATGTAGTTCTTCATTTTTTGGAGTTTTCTTTCAATTGAATAGTGTCAACTTTTAACCTTTATTTATAATTATTTGATATTTTACATTTATATTCATAAAAATATGAGTAATATATTTAAAATTCTTTAAATAACATATTATTATTTGCTTGATTCCTTCTTCTTTTAAATAAATAAAATGCGTTTCAAAATTTTGAATTTGTTAACGGCGCAAACAAATTTTAAAATAGATAGACATAATTTTATCATTTGTAATATCCTACGAAGCATTTGTCAACCTTTTGTAAAATTTGAATAACGCATTTACTCCAAAAATTTGAAACAAATATATAAAATCGATGCGACGACTCGTCATAAATCAGTGAAAGTCATATTCCATCATCACGTTCGAAATCTAAGTAAGCGTGTTCAACATCGAGGAAAAGAAAAAGAAAATCACATTTCCCTTCATTAATTATTCAAAACATCTTAAACTTTCCCTTCCCTATTCCATAATACCATTGTATCAATATATACCCGAGATGCTTCGAAGATACGTGCAAACATTACGCACACACATATATATAAGTGAGCGTCCCGCGGTTCATTAAACTCATCGCGAGTAATGTAAATGAACAAGCACTCGGTGAACCGCAATCTCGTCTTCGTCTTCTCATCATCCTGATTTCGCGTATCAACTGCCAACCTTGACTGGTACGGATATTTTTATCTCGTATATTTAGATATTATCTATATATATATTATATATCTCCGCATTTTTAATCCATAATTGGCCCATTAAAATCATTTAATATCAACCTACAGAACGTAAATTGCATTTCTCAACGTAATAATTAACGTATACAATAATAATAATAATATTTATAAATAACGTAAACATCAATCAGAAGGTGTATATATACAGTGAACTCGTAACAACTAATTAAATTTCATTTTAATCGT
This sequence comes from Theocolax elegans, assembly GCA_026168455.1. Taxonomy (NCBI): domain Eukaryota; kingdom Metazoa; phylum Arthropoda; class Insecta; order Hymenoptera; family Cerocephalidae; genus Theocolax; species Theocolax elegans. The sequence goes on along the minus strand of CM047425.1, from coordinate 12,789,126 downwards.
AATTTCCTATATAATGACTAAAAATTAAGTGCATCAACGTGAAAGTATATACCCCAACTCCTCATCACTTTGATCTTCGAGTAAAGGAGATTCATTTTCTTCTTTAATCTTCTATTATTATTCCCGTGTATATATATAAAAAAAAGAGTAAAATAAGAAGATGCAGAAGAAGGAGGCAGGCAAGCACCTAATTAAACTTATACAGTCTCCTTCCTCGCTTCCACCTGCAAACAGCCAAGGCATACCCGTCAAAGGCACAAAGGGAAGATCCGCATAAAAAGAACTGCCTCACCCGCGCTCTCGCGCAAGCAAAAATACATCGCTTTAAGATGTGCGTCGTTGTAAAAAAACTCTCTTCGATGTAAAACCGCAACGAGATCTTCTTTGTGGATGAATATATATATATATATCGATACCTAGAACAAATCGACATCGAAGTAAGAGCGAAACTGTTTATCGGTTATATGCGTGAACGTGTCAATCGTTGTTCCAAGTGGGATATATAATGATGTAACATGGATTTTCTTTTTTATTTCCGGTTTTATTATTATACACATCGATCTAAGGAAATTTTCCAATTCATCTTATTTCTTTTCGTATTGGTCGTCAATAATAATTTTGCATTATTGTTGTTGAAAAAGGTATTATAGATAATATTTTTTTAACAGTGAATTGTTTACACCCGTTAGAGCAGTTAGCTTCATCGATACCATTAATTATTAAGAATTTTTATAACGCGACATATGGGAATGCTGTAAAACCATTCAATAACACTCAAATTCACCACGTAAAATTCTTTTATTAAGAAACGACTAGTATAGCAGTGAAAAAAAAAGGAACTGTACGTCCTTTTAAACGCCGCAGATGAATTACGAGCAATGTGCAAGTAGCGGCACATCGGAAAAACTCTTAATTCCGATTTTTTTTGTTTCTTAACATCGTATAGGCTCATTTCTCTTCGACCTTTAAAGACCGATGGCCAGCGCTATATAACAAACTTTATTATATACCAAAGCTTTTTCTATCTTATCCTTTTTTCTTCCGTTGTCCCTTTAACAGACTCCCCGTTCATCATTCTCATTTCTTCTCTATTTTCTCATTCTCTGCTTCGCCTCGTCTTCCAACGCCACATGTCTACCTTCTTTTCATTCTCTACCTCGTTCTTACACTCCATCCTTTTTCTTCGTTTAAAGGTTCATAGAGCTTCGAAGTTCTCGCGGTGCTAAGTTTGTGGCCGGTCAAAGGTCGTACCGTACGAGACGACTCTCATCCTAACACTTTTGTCGTAAAAAAAAGAAAATTACACACATATATGCGCGCACAACTAAAGGTAAAACGACATTTACGCGCGTTTAGATATCGTATACATTTATCGGCATGTGTCTTTCGTTTGACCATTCATTTCGCAAATGTGGAACGAATTCGTGTTATATACACTTGCTTCGCCTATTTTTACTTTTACATTCGTTTATTGTGCATTACGGCCAGTTTTATTACAGGAAGTCTGTACTGTGATCCATTGTGTATTTATTGGATGTTATAATCGACAGGTTTATAAAAGAGATGATTATTTCCCTTTTTTTTTCTTGTACTTGAGTTTCATTAATGACTTTCAGTAATTTCATTTCACTCTTTTTTTCTGTATGTACAAAAAAAATTATCGTTATACCCTATAAATTAAATCTTAAAATAAGTATTTATATTTTAGATATATACGCACAAAATATATACGAATTTCATTGCTCTAAAAACGCAGACACGCGCATAAAAAAGATACTGTTTTAATAATTAAAAATCCCCGCAGATACGATTAATCAGTAAAAGATAAATAACCCATCGTCACTAAAAAGAATGTGAAGAAATAAAAAAGCTACAAACACGCAACTTGCGAGAATATAAAAAAAAGGTATGGACTCGAGGCAACGCGTAGCACGTTTACCATATAAGCAAAGTTGACCCGTTGCGTAACATTTAACATGCACCCACAAACAATCCGAAACGGTGCGACCAGCGTAATTCACCGATCAGTTGCATTCCCTCGCGCCTCCGAACTCGTCCTCGTGCCTTCGATGCTTATTCCAACAGCAAAGATGTGTATGTACGTGTGTATATATATATAAAAAAAAGAGTAAAATAAGAAGATGCAGAAGAAGGAGGCAGGCAAGCACCTAATTAAACTTATACAGTCTCCTTCCTCGCTTCCACCTGCAAACAGCCAAGGCATACCCGTCAAAGGCACAAAGGGAAGATCCGCATAAAAAGAACTGCCTCACCCGCGCTCTCGCGCAAGCAAAAATACATCGCTTTAAGATGTGCGTCGTTGTAAAAAAACTCTCTTCGATGTAAAACCGCAACGAGATCTTCTTTGTGGATGAATATATATATATATATCGATACCTAGAACAAATCGACATCGAAGTAAGAGCGAAACTGTTTATCGGTTATATGCGTGAACGTGTCAATCGTTGTTCCAAGTGGGATATATAATGATGTAACATGGATTTTCTTTTTTATTTCCGGTTTTATTATTATACACATCGATCTAAGGAAATTTTCCAATTCATCTTATTTCTTTTCGTATTGGTCGTCAATAATAATTTTGCATTATTGTTGTTGAAAAAGGTATTATAGATAATATTTTTTTAACAGTGAATTGTTTACACCCGTTAGAGCAGTTAGCTTCATCGATACCATTAATTATTAAGAATTTTTATAACGCGACATATGGGAATGCTGTAAAACCATTCAATAACACTCAAATTCACCACGTAAAATTCTTTTATTAAGAAACGACTAGTATAGCAGTGAAAAAAAAAAGGAACTGTACGTCCTTTTAAACGCCGCAGATGAATTACGAGCAATGTGCAAGTAGCGGCACATCGGAAAAACTCTTAATTCCGATTTTTTTTTGTTTCTTAACATCGTATAGGCTCATTTCTCTTCGACCTTTAAAGACCGATGGCCAGCGCTATATAACAAACTTTATTATATACCAAAGCTTTTTCTATCTTATCCTTTTTTCTTCCGTTGTCCCTTTAACAGACTCCCCGTTCATCATTCTCATTTCTTCTCTATTTTCTCATTCTCTGCTTCGCCTCGTCTACCAACGCCACATGTCTACCTTCTTTTCATTCTCTACCTCGTTCTTACACTCCATCCTTTTTCTTCGTTTTAAAGGTTCATAGAGCTTCGAAGTTCTCGCGGTGCTAAGTTTGTGGCCGGTCAAAGGTCGTACCGCACGAGACGACTCTCATCCTAACACTTTTGTCGTAAAAAAAAGAAAATTACACACATATATGCGCGCACAACTAAAGGTAAAACGACATTTACGCGCGTTTAGATATCGTATATATTTATCGGCATGTGTCTTTTGTTTGACCATTCATTTCGCAAATGTGGAACGAATTCGTGTTATATACACTTGCTTCGTCAATTTTTACTTTTACATTCGTTTATTGTGCATTACGGCCAGTTTTATTACAGGAAGTCTGTACTGTGATCCATTGTGTATTTATTGGATGTTATAATCGACAGGTTTATAAAAGAGATGATTATTTCCCTTTTTTTTTTCTTGTACTTGAGTTTCATTAATGACTTTCAGTAATTTCATTTCACTCTTTTTTTCTGTATGTACAAAAAAAATTATCGTTATACCCTATAAATTAAATCTTAAAATAAGTATTTATATTTTAGATATATACGCACAAAATATATACGAATTTCATTGCTCTAAAAACGCAGACACGCGCATAAAAAAGATACTGTTTTTAATAATTAAAAATCCCCGCAGATACGATTAATCAGTAAAAGATAAATAACCCATCGTCACTAAAAAGAATGTGAAGAAATAAAAAAGCTACAAACACGCAACTTGCGAGAATATAAAAAAAAGGTATGGACTCGAGGCAACGCGTAGCACGTTTACCATATAAGCAAAGTTGACCCGTTGCGTAACATTTAACATGCACCCACAAACAATCCGAAACGGTGCGACCAGCGTAATTCACCGATCAGTTGCATTCCCTCGCGCCTCCGAACTCGTCCTCGTGCCTTCGATGCTTATTCCAACAGCAAAGATGTGTATGTACGTGTGTATATATATAGTCTCTCGCTCACCTAATCGAGCCTGCCGTCCAGCAATGAGTAATTGCCAGGATTCCCTCGACCACAGTGTGATCGATGCGCGGAAAGCTTCCAGCAGCGACACACCGATGAATTCATTTCACCTCGCAAATGACTCCCTTGACGATAATTCATCGGAATTTATTGGCCACGCGCGGAAGAGTCGGATTTAAAAGAAAAAAAAATCTTTTTTATTTTTATATATATATAAACATGCACGCGTTCTGGGCAATTGCCGTAGATGGAGATGAAATTGCGTGTCCTGAGAAAAACCAAGGGATGTCGAAGTATACATACGTATACACTTTGATTACGAAGCAGGTGTTTGGATATGTACTTACGAAATCGTCGCTTTGTTCAGCAGTTTTTTTTCTCTTATTTCCAATGTGCAGGATGGTTATAAGGTTTACGAGGATTTCTCTCTGGATTTCTCGTGGCTTGTGAAATTCATTAGGAGGCGAATATTGTCAACGTTGCGAAATATCAAATATTTCAGAGTTCGAGAGTATATAATCTTGCATAGTTTAACATTTAAGAGTTTGAGAGTTGACCTAATGGATCTGATAAGTCGTTGTTGCAAATTAAAATAACTTATGGATATTATCGCTTGTTACCGAACCTGCTAAACATTAGAGTTTTCGAATTTATCTTCTTTTACGTTAAGAAATTCAAATTTACTGTTATTGTCGACTTATACCTAATTATATTTTTTTTATTTTTACCAAGTAGCATTATTACCGACGGATCTGACAAAGATATTAAAAATTTAAGAAATGTACTTCCTAAAATGTAAGGGAAAAAAAATATATTTTGATCTTAAGTTATAAGGTGGTCCATCGTCGAGTGATCGAGAGAGTTGACATACACACACCCGGAAGAGAAAAAGTCCATCAAGTTCGATAGGTTAATATGGATGAGTTTGATTTTACACTCGCATGTAACCGCATCTGCAATTTTTTTCCTCTCCTTTCTCTATACGGACTCATCTTGTCATTTCCTTCCTTGTCTAATAAACTTTCCCCCTTTCTTCACTGAATCCTTCGATTCTCGACATGTTCCTCTTTTTTACTGATCGAAAGTTAAAAAAAGGTACGAAAAAAAGTAAACACAATGTACAAGAGAAAGGCAAGAGGAAAATGTATGGACGATGTCATTGAGAGAAATTAAATTGACTGACCGATCGATAAAAAAAAAGTTTCTTTAAGGTATCTCGGTTGATAATTTGAACTACATAAATAATAGCGCTATACAATCAAAATTTTTCATTTTCGAATAAATAAATTGCACTCGCAACGGGTATACACATACCTATATTTTCAAAATGCAGATATTAATCACAATACGTCATATGTGCACATATACATACATTTCCCAATAACAAGTAAGCAGTTTATCCTATTCAAAATTTACAATTTGCTTTAGAGTTCGTACGTTCGGGAAACATTAAATTTGCAAAAGATTAAATATGAAAAGCAATATTGCCACTTAGTAAACTATGCGGAAAAATACTTAAACTCGAGAAAGAAATTCCTCTTCCGAATACTTGAGCGTTCCATGCATATGCATACAAGTCTAGCTCGTGCAACGGTACCCGAATTGAACGACACCCACGCATTGCATTCATGTATATACCAAACGGTGTTTTACACGTCGTTTAAGTGACTCGCCTATACGAATAGTCATTATTGTAATTCGGCCTACTTGACATAGATGCGACCTTTTCACTCCCTTCACTTTACTTTTATTTAGCTGTTTTCTTTCTACTTTAGGTTTATCCACATATATTTAATTACATTCATTTTATTTCCTCTTCCACATATGTGTAATTTTCTATGCGCGATATAATATCGTTTTATACGAGTTTCCCTTATTGGACACTAATTTAAAATGATGTCACCTTTTATATCATGTTCATCGTTGTGTCTGTCTTCACTCGTCTTAGATGACTTCTTGGATAAAAGCATAATTTATTGATTAACAACAAAATATATTATTAGAATAATTAAAATTTTGTATAAATTAGATAATACTACGTTAATATTTATCTTTACTGTATTTGTCCACGATAATCTCGAGAAATTTTCTTTAAATTTTTTCAAGTGCCGATTGCTTATCTCTTACGCGTAATTTAAGTGCATTTCTAGTTTTTATTATCTGATTGGACCGACATAAGATTTTCATCATCACTACTCAATAAAATTTTCTCCTTTAAGTGAAAATTTAACTTTTTTTTTGGAAGGGTAAGAATGTTGTTTTGAGATATTACTCGACGAGTTTTGTTATATAGAGGATGAAAGTTACGTTACACTAACGTACATCAGTTGCATAATTTATCGCTAAATCGTATTTACATACATTTGAAATTTTAATGTGTTTTATGATGAAGATATATATATTTCTTCAATTTAATGACATGTAAATAGTATCAATTGATATTCTAGATTTATTTGTATGTGTATCTAACTTTGTATTATCTATTTAAATATTTACATTTATGTGCCACGCGATGAAATTTATAGAATTTAATAAATAATTGTAATTTATTGCAATATAGAATTATGTTTTGAATATTTTTATTGAGCAGGAGACGTAATTAATTAATGTAGTAAACATTAAAGTATTTAAATTTAATTATAATTAATCTAATTATAATAGCATTTATTAAATAAATATTAGAATAATTTAGATAAAACTCTTGAGTAAAAGTTTATTATAGTATGTTTTTAACGGAATGTCGGACCCAAGTTACAGGAATCTACACCTTTGAACATAAGAATTACGTTTGAAACATAGAATTAAAAATCTGAAAAAATAAATTTGTTAATAATAATTGAATAAACTATTTTCGGTCGGTAATATTTGGTGTGAAAAGGCATGAATTTTCAACGCAAAAATCAAAATTAAATTACAGATTTAAACATCTGAAAAAATTTGAGTATTAAAACATGCCCAAGGGCATGGCTTTCAAAATTGTTTCAAAAATGTATTCTTTTGTTTATAGAAATATATTAAATATGATAATAAAATTAACTAAGTCCGACATCCCCTTAATTTTAATACACCATCATATGTACGCGTTAATACTTGTACAACATAAATGAGAAATAAGATATATACGGAAGATTTAAATACCTTTAAATACCTAGATCTTAATATTAATATTAAGTAATTATGAATTCAGGTTACATATCGAACACCAGGTAAATGAACTCTGTAAAAAGAATAATTTTACAAAACAGCATTATAGATTGAGAACCTATATACTTTCAGTTCTAATAAATTATTGGAGTTAGTACAAGTATCGTAGAGTACCGTAATAATTTTTAACTCAATCAACCAAAACTCTCGAATAAGTATATAAAAAGAGAAAAAAAATGGATTTATTTCGAGAAAACCGGAGCAGCGATATAGGATAATAATTCATTCAAAAGACAAATACCATTCTCCTTTCTCGATCAAGCGCAGCGTAAGAAACTCACGTTCCAACCTAAGTCAAAAGAATCCAACGAAAAATGTCACTCTTATTAAAGTAACCGCCACGCTCGTTTTAATTACATAATTAAATCAAGAAAGTAAACTCGACGTATCTTCCTCATTCCACTCGAATTCTCGATATCACATCAACTATTCGTTAATATATATTAAACTATTGTATATATAATGTACTTATATACTATATGTACATGTGCGTGTGTGTGTGTGTGTATAAAGCAAAATATATATTCGCCTTATCATCGCGTGGGTTGAGCTACTTACCATAGATGGAAACAAGTCGTTAACGCGTTTTCCACACAGTGGTATTGTTGGCACCCTCTTTCACGAGAAGGAAGCCTTATTAGGTGGAAAACGAGTCGCCGCTGGGGAAATTGCGAGCGCGCTTCGTACTTTGATTGCTCTTGGGCTGTAATGGTTATTGATGGTGTTTTTCACGTTTATTTTTGGTTCCGGTGGGCGTTGCGAGGTGTGGAGCAATTCTTATTCTTTTATTGACAGATGCACATTTTCTTTAACGAAATTGCATTCCATGAATTTTTTTTTTTTTTTTTTTTAGAAATGTGGACTTTTATGTATTTATTCACTTTTTTGATACATAATTTAAATTAATTTTCTGTTTTTAGGTATTAATTTCACGCAACAAATGAAAAAATACACGTTCTAAAAGCAATTATGAGTCAGCCTTGTTTGTATAGAAACAATATAATGGTTGTACCGATAAGTGCTTTTAAATTCTACCTAATACGCAAAAGCTGCACAAAGTAAAAATAATCGTAGCAAAATACTTTTGAATATATTTTGAATATTAAATGTTTTGATTAATTAAATATTAATATTTGGGATAAAATTTTAAGAACTCGTTAATGATCAATTGCAACTCCTATCAATAAAACAATAATAATTTAGCTGTATGATCTCAAATGAGATCGAAATGCTTAAATAAAAGAAATAAAATAAATCAATGAAATCGATTAAATAACAACCCTTTCCAGTATTATTGCAGGATGGTAATTTTGTCATTTTTAAAATCGTGCATATATAAATAAAACTAAATATAATCACAAATTTTAAGTATACGGAGAAACTTACTCCTAGAAAAGCTATAGACACATCTTGTAAAAATTCCATAAACACAATGTGGATCCCTTCTGCAATTGATGTTATAGTTTTAGAAAAACATTAACATTTTCTAAATTAAACATTTTTTTTATATAAAAGTTTCTAAACTTTTTGTATTCCAATTTTATCGGTACTGTGCAGTCCTTGTAATTTTTACAGGTATAAGTTTGTCCATATATAGATTGTCCTTGTTGCTCATTCCATATAAAACAATGGTAATAATACTGCAGCAGCTCTACCAATATAACTGGATAATATCTATCTTGGAAAATGATAAATAATTTTTTTTTATCGAAATCGATTTTATTTTTTAACTATGAATATTTAGACTTTAGAGAGTGTCATAAATATTGGAAATTTAGTTACAATAAATGTGATATTACGCTCATTCTATTAAATGAGAGATCACATAGATTAAAAGCGTTTCATTGAAAGTACTGATGGGCTATTTTCGTAGCATTAATATATATAAACTTATCATCAGGACTCAAAAGATGACAAATCAATAGAAAGTACTAACCGTGTAATCTAATAAGCTATGCCTTAATTTTAAACGTCTCCAATAATTTTACAGTTTGCAATATTTAATATTATTTGGTAAAAGTAATAATCTAACCATTTAAATGGATGTAACAATAAGTTTAAGATAGCTATAATCACATTATCAACTTTTTATTTCTTGGTGTAAAATACACGTTCATAGTCCCATTAGGTGGAACTAAAATAATTTCCGTCACCAATTTCATTTCTGACGGTTTTAATTCACTCGTAACAATCCACTCCCTGAGGATCCCCGCTATTGTACACTTTAAAACCATCAATGCGAGTTTCTGGGCAATGCAATTTCTTGGTCCAGCGCTAAATGGAATATACGCGTATGGATCACGCGATTTAATATTTTCTGGTAAAAACCGATCTGGATCAAATTTTTCTGGGTTTTCCCATACTTCAGGATCGTGATGTGCTTGGTATATACACACGTTTACCTGAGTTCCTTTCGGTATGAGATATTTATCTGTAAATATTATAAACATTTGGATTTGATCATTTATCGTTAAAAAATATATAGTATTAAGACTTATTTCTTTTTACCTATAACAACCTCTTTATGCAATAGTCTAGAAACTAACGGTACACTCGGGTATACTCTAAGTACCTCTTTGATAAACCTCTCTAAATATTTTAGTTTAGACAATTGTTCTTTACTGGCTGGTTTGGTATCGTTACCAAATACTTCATCTAATTCTTCTACTATTTTATCTTGTATTTTCGGTTCATTACCTAAAGCAAAAAGCGACCATACTAACGCCAGTGCCGTAGTGTCGTGACCCTAAATTAAAAAAAGTAAAATTAAAAATTACGAAATATTACTATTTTATAAACAGTATATATGGTAGAGTGGGTCAGATGTAGCAGGTCAAAAATTTTATTTTAATTAAATCATAATTATAAATAATTTTACTACTATTCTATGACTTCGAATTGAAAGAGGTGCATTAATGGTTAAATAAGTTAAAAATTGGAGAACTAAAAATACCTTCAGTTTATTTGTCTATTGTTTGGTTCTAATAAAATAATAATAATTTTTAAAAATAAAATTAAACGAATGCAATGGTTAAAACCATACATTTTTAATTTCTACTTTTCTGTCAGAAAAAAAGGTACGGAAATTTGTATAACAAATACAAAATATTTAAAATAAGTTAGTAATTAGTGCAATTAATTATTAATTATGTTATTAAAACATTATTAAAATAAAATTATTTCAATATTAGGGTGTCACTATTGGCCCATGCAACCCCACACATATAAAATGTACCGCGAACAAAAATGTATCCACTTCTTCTCGAAGTTCTTTCAAAGTAAATGCATATTGATTTCCATCAGTTATATCCATCAAAAGATCCAATAATGCTTTAGCCTTTTGTTTTCCTAGAATGCCATAAAATTTCATTTAACCATTAAAATAAAAAAATAAAAGTAAATTGTAATTGTACCTATAACATCGTCTTCATTATTCGTTTCCTTTTTTCTTTGAGTATTAGCCTTCCTAACTAATATCTTTTCTTGAATGACCTACACGAAAATACATACAATTAAATTGATTTATATGAATTAAAATGTAATATAACTATCAGTACCTTGTCAGTAAATTTGTGTAATATTTCAGCTGCTTTATAATACACTTTGCTTATCTTAGTCAGGTTGAATATAATATCGATTGATGCGAAATAATGAAGATATCGATACATTTGAATCATTAAGAATCTATAATTGATAATGCATATACGTTATGCGCACATCGGTATGAGTTATTATGATTTAGGCGTCCGTTTTATAAATTACAAACGTATTAAAAGGAAATTACTTTCTTGCAGTTTCCACGTATTCGTGTCCACCTGTTTTTTGAGTCGCCATATCAATACCCATAACAGTTTGACATACAGTGTCCAATGTGAATTTTTTAGCTAGAGGAAATACATTATTGGTCCTTTTGGGTTTCTCTCTATTTCCGATCTTATACAATCTTTAAGTATGTCAATTTTGTCCCATATCAAATCAACAAATTCGTGGAGTACAGCGTATTTAAATGACGGTGTAATCAATCGTCTATGTCGATGCCACACATCACCTACCAATTATTAATTATTATAATTTTATTAATATTTACTTAAATTTTCTATTATCATTTAAGGAATTTCATTAAAATCTCGCTGTTTCTTAGTAGAAACCGTATATTTTATTTCATAAGTAATAAATTTATTGTTTTAATAGAATGATTGAATAATTTTCGTTCTCCGATTAAATTATTTCTCTCATATTTTCTAAATATTTATTTATTGCAAAAAAATTCCAATTATTTTTCTTATCCCGCACACCGAAAGTACGTAGTTTCGTAGCAACCATAGCCAGCAGAAAGCGTCACTTTTATGGTAAGCTGCAGATATACGCGCGCTCTGATTGGCTGATAAGACATTTTATGTCATTACAATTAAACTAAAAAAAATATTTGTTACTTGTTACGTACGTAACATCGACGCGCGGATCGGCGCGTGTGTGAGAACGGTGTAGGATGACCGAAACGCGAAATATCATGACGAATGCAACTACAACAAGAAATCGCGGACGGTGGCCTAGTGGTTAGGTCTCGTGACTGGAAACCCGCGGATCCTCGGTTCGAGTCTCGGCGTCCGAACAATTTTTTATTCGGTCCTCTCCTATCACCTTCTCCATACGCAACATACTTCAATAATAAAATGTATTCTAATTTTCATAGCTTTTATATGTTTCAAATAAAAAGTATAAAAGTGTGATTATATTTTTTTCATTTTAGTATGCACCTAATAAATATTAGGCTTCGCCGCGTTTTTGCAAAAGTCGGGCGGGCATAAAAAATAACCCCGATTACTAGCCTTAAAATCAAAATTGGAAAATATAGTAATGGAACGCAGCGCGTTACGTCGTTGTCTGCAGAGGTCGTGCCGAGCGCCCTAACAGAAAGGCAAGACATTTAATATACCTGTAATACATGGAGTGATAGGCTTCTAGGTTATTTATTAGTTATTATTAATTATTGAACGTACTTTCGGTGTCCGGAATAAGAAAAATAGTATACGACATACGGTCAGATAGTTTGATATCCTGTCGTGCGTTATATGACTCCTCAGCTTCGCCCTCGAACGTCATACCACGCACGACAGAAAATCAAACTTTCTGACCTTATATCGTAATATACTATTCTTGTTTAAAGTTATCAGTCACTCAGTAAATATAAGGCAGTTTATTAGGAAGGTGGAAAATGTGAATGTTATAAGGTTTGTTCAATCCATCATATGCTAAAAGAAATGGGCCAAAAGTGTTTCATTACAAGCCATTCTCAATTTTCCTCCTATCCAACCACTCTGAGATACTTTTGTCATCAGTGTTACATACAAAAATTTTTCTGGACACTTATCGAAACTGGTCTTTTCGTTATGTACTAAGGTAAAATCTAAAGAGAAACCAGATATAATGTGTAAGTGTAAGTAACATTTTTTAAGACTATTTTTGAAAAAACACTTTCATCGTTTATAAACTCCGAGAAATTAGAGATATAATCTGATTTTAAAAGTTAAAGTTGCAGTATAAAAAGTCGAAGGTAAAAGGTATATCAAGAATTATCATAGTCATTACAATTAAACTAAAAAAAATATTTGTTACTTGTTACGTACGTAACATCGACGCGCGGATCGGCGCGTGTGTGAGAACGGTGTAGGATGACCGAAACGCGAAATATCATGACGAATGCAACTACAACAAGAAATCGCGGACGGTGGCCTAGTGGTTAGGTCTCGTGACTGGAAACCCGCGGATCCTCGGTTCGAGTCTCGGCGTCCGAACAATTTTTTATTCGGTCCTCTCCTATCACCTTCTCCATACGCAACATACTTCAATAATAAAATGTATTCTAATTTTCATAGCTTTTATATGTTTCAAATAAAAAGTATAAAAGTGTGATTATATTTTTTTCATTTTAGTATGCACCTAATAAATATTAGGCTTCGCCGCGTTTTTGCAAAAGTCGGGCAGACATGAAAAATAACCCCGATTACTAGCCTTAAAATCAAAATTGGAAAATATAGTAATGGAACGCAGCGCGTTACGTCGTTGTCTGCAGAGGTCGTGCCGAGCGCCCTAACAGAAAGGCAAAGACATTTGTATATACCTGTAAATACATGGAGTGATAGGCTTCTAGGTTATTTTATTAGTTATTATTAATTATTGAACGTACTTTCGGTGTCCGGAATAAGAAAAATAGTATACGACATACGGTCAGATAGTTTGGTATCCTGTCGTGCGTTATATGACGTCCTCAGCTTCGCCTCGAACGTCATACCACACACGACAGAAAATCAAACTTTCTGACCTTATATCGTAATATACTATTCTTGTTTAGAGTTATCAGCTCAACTTCAGTAAACATAAGGCAAGTTTATTAGGAAGGTGGAAAAATGTGAATGTTATAAGGTTTGTTCACTCCATCATATGCTAAAAGAAATGGGCCAAAAGTGTTTCATTACAAGCCATTCTCAATTTCTACTATCCAACTCTGAGATTAACTTTTGTATCAGTGTTACATACAAAAATATTTTCTGGACACTTATCGAAACTGGTCTTTTCGTTATGTACTAAGGTAAAATCTAAAGAGAAACCAGATATAATGTGTAAGTGTAAGTAACATTTTTTAAGACTATTTTTGAAAAAACACTTTCATCGTTTATAAACTCCGAGAAATTAGAGATATAATCTGATTTTAAAAGTTAAAGTTGCAGTATAAAAAGTCGAAGGTAAAAGGTATATCAAGAATTATCATAGTAATTTCAATTATTAAAGCTATATTTATTTATGATAAACAGATTTAAAAAATATTGACTAAACATGCAACTATAACTTCAATCTGGATGCAGATGCAATAAATAAAATAGAAATAATCATTTTCGATAAGTGTGTACAAATTTTTTTAAAATATTTGTTTATTAAATATATTAATTACTAAAAATTTTACCTGTCGAAGTAATTAAACCTTTACCAAGCCATACACTTAACTGTCATATAATTTGGGTTTCACAATATATTCTTGACTTTGCAGTATGACCTACAAATGTTCAATAAATTATTTTGATAGCATGGGTTTATGTCTCATGGATAAAAATTAAAATTTGAAATATATATCTTTTGCTATTACCGCCATATGACGTGGTTTACGTAAGTACACTGTAGGCAAAAGACCTTTCCAAATAACAATTATTCCATTTTTGTATTTCAAGCAATGTTCTACTGTGTAAGTAAATTCATCTAAACAAATTAATAAATTGTTATATTTCACAAATTTTGTAAAGGATGATAAAAAATCGAATAAATACTCCATTTAAAAATATCAATGTTTACCGATTGCAGAAACTTTGCTCATATCGGGAAAAGATCCAATAAATGGCGTTGTTTTAGGTCCAGGTATAACACTCAATTTTTACGTAAATATAAGTGGTCGTAAATAAATTTCAAAATTTGAAGAAAAAAGGTAAAAACTATTATCCATAGAACCGAAAACACAAAAATATTCATTATTCTAAAATATAGCGATTCGATTTATCGTTTGAAAATTCAGAATTTCATGTCACGCTAATCGATTTGACGTCGTTCAAATTTATCGATGCACTAGACACTGGCATTTCTACGTAGCTGTTTAAATAAGTTGTTTATTTTATAATTGTTTGCCAAGACTTTATGCAACGCGATAAATAAATAACATTAACTAACTTATTGTTAGTATAGATTATTTGAATAATTACACATTTAAACTTAATAACGAATAATCGGTAATTATTTTTACAACTTACAAAGATTAGTAAACTTAAAACTTTCTATAGATTCGGTTCGTTTTTTTAAAGCATTCGTTTTATTTATAATTTTTCTTGCAAATGTAGTTTTATTAAATTTTTACCGTAACTATTTTTAATAGTACTTTTGTTGAGATATAATTAAAACAGGAAAGAATTTGGACTTTATTCGAATAAATATTCTATTAAAAAATAGTCTATTCAATATTACAATATTACAATTATTACAATAAATACAAATTTTATTAACGTGTAATTAACAAACTTAAGTTTTTAAGAATAAAAAATAAAAGTAAATTGTAATTGTACCTATAACATCGTCTTCATTATTCGTTTCCTTTTTTCTTTGAGTATTAGCCTTCCTAACTAATATCTTTTCTTGAATGACCTACACGAAAATACATACAATTAAATTGATTTATATGAATTAAAATGTAATATAACTATCAGTACCTTGTCAGTAAATTTGTGTAATATTTCAGCTGCTTATAATACACTTTGCTTATCTTAGTCAGGTTGAATATAATATCGATTGATGCGAAATAATGAAGATATCGATACATTTGAATCATTAAGAATCTATAATTGATAATGCATATACGTTATGCGCACATCGGTATGAGTTATTATGATTTAGGCGTCCGTTTTATAAATTACAAACGTATTAAAAGGAAATTACTTTCTTGCAGTTTCCACGTATTCGTGTCCACCTGTTTTTTGAGTCGCCATATCAATACCCATAACAGTTTGACATACAGTGTCCAATGTGAATTTTTTAGCTAGAGGAAATACATTTATTGGTCCTTTTGGGTTTCTCTCTATTTCCGATCTTATACAATCTTTAAGTATGTCAATTTTGTCCCATATCAAATCAACAAATTCGTGGAGTACAGCGTATTTAAATGACGGTGTAATCAATCGTCTATGTCGATGCCACACATCACCTACCAATTATTAATTATTATAATTTTATTAATATTTACTTAAATTTTCTATTATCATTTAAGGAATTTCATTAAAATCTCGCTGTTTCTTAGTAGAAACCGTATATTTTATTTCATAAGTAATAAATTTATTGTTTTAATAGAATGATTGAATAATTTTCGTTCTCCCGATTAAATTATTTCTCTCATATTTTCTAAATATTTATTTATTGCAAAAAAATCCAATTATTTTTCTTATCCCGCACACCGAAAGTACGTAGTTTCGTAGCAACCATAGCCAGCAGAAAGCGTCACTTTTATGGTAAGCTGCAGATATACGCGCGCTCTGATTGGCTGTTGTTACTTCAATAATAAAATGTATTCTAATTTTCATAGCTTTTATATGTTTCAAATAAAAAGTATAAAAGTGTGATTATATTTTTTTCATTTTAGTATGCACCTCGGCTTCGCCTCGTTTTTGCAAAAGTCGGGCAGACATGAAAAATAACCCCGATTACTAGCCTTAAAATCAAAATTGGAAAATATAGTAATGGAACGCAGCGCGTTACGTCGTTGTCTGCAGAGGTCGTGCCGAGCGCCCTAACAGAAAGGCAAAGACATTTATATATACCTGTAAATACATGGAGTGATAGGCTTCTAGGTTATTTTATTAGTTATTATTAATTATTGAACGTACTTTCGGTGTCCGGAATAAGAAAAATAGTATACGACATACGGTCAGATAGTTTGATATCCTGTCGTGCGTTATATGACGTCCTCAGCTTCGCCTCGAACGTCATACCACGCACGACAGAAAATCAAACTTTCTGACCTTATATCGTAATATACTATTCTTGTTTAAAGTTATCAGCTCAACTTCAGTAAATATAAGGCAAGTTTATTAGGAAGGTGGAAAAATGTGAATGTTATAAGGTTTGTTCACTCCATCATATGCTAAAAGAAATGGGCCAAAAGTGTTTCATTACAAGCCATTCTCAATTTCTACTATCCAACTCTGAGATTAACTTTTGTATCAGTGTTACATACAAAAACTTTTTTTGGACACTTATCGAAACTGGTCTTTTCGTTATGTACTAAGGTAAAATCTAAAGAGAAACCAGATATAATGTGTAAGTGTAAGTAACATTTTTTAAGACTATTTTTGAAAAAACACTTTCATCGTTTATAAACTCCGAGAAATTAGAGATATAATCTGATTTTAAAAGTTAAAGTTGCAGTATAAAAAGTCGAAGGTAAAAGGTATATTAAAAAATATCATAGTAATTTCAATTATTAAAGCTATATTTATTTATGATAAACAGATTTAAAAAATATTGACTAAACATGCAACTATAACTTCAATCTGGATGCAGATGCAATAAATAAAATAGAAATAATCATTTTCGATAAGTGTGTACAAATTTTTTTAAAATGATTTGTTTATTAAATATATTAATTACTAAAAATTTTACCTGTCGAAGTAATTAAACCTTTACCAAGCCATACACTTAACTGATCATATAATTTGGGTTTCACAATATATTCTTGACTTTGCAGTATGACCTACAAATGTTCAATAAATTATTTTGATAGCATGGGTTTATGTCTCATGGATAAAAATTAAAATTTGAAATATATATCTTTTGCTATTACCGCCATATGACGTGGTTTACGTAAGTACACTGTAGGCAAAAGACCTTTCCAAATAACAATTATTCCATTTTTGTATTTCAAGCAATGTTCTACTGTGTAAGTAAATTCATCTAAACAAATTAATAAATTGTTATATTTCACAAATTTTGTAAAGGATGATAAAAAATCGAATAAATACTCCATTTAAAAATATCAATGTTTACCGATTGCAGAAACTTTGCTCATATCGGGAAAAGATCCAATAAATGGCGTTGTTTTAGGTCCAGGTATAACACTCAACTTTTTACGTAAATATAAGTGGTCGTAAATAAATTTCAAAATTTGAAGAAAAAAGGTAAAAACTATTATCCATAGAACCGAAAACACAAAAATATTCATTATTCTAAAATATAGCGATTCGATTTATCGTTTGAAAATTCAGAATTTCATGTCACGCTAATCGATTTGACGTCGTTCAAATTTATCGATGCACTAGACACTGGCATTTCTACGTAGCTGTTTAAATAAGTTGTTTATTTTATAATTGTTTGCCAAGACTTTATGCAACGCGATAAATAAAATAACATTAACTAACTTATTGTTAGTATAGATTATTTGAATAATTACACATTTAAACTTAATAACGAATAATCGGTAATTATTTTTACAACTTACAAAGATTAATAAACTTAAAACTTTCTATAGATTCGGTTCGTTTTTTTTAAAGCATTCGTTTTATTTATAATTTTTCTTGCAAATGTAGTTTTATTAAATTTTTACCGTAACTATTTTTAATAGTACTTTTGTTGAGATATAATTAAAACAGGAAAGAATTTGGACTTTATTCGAATAAATATTCTATTAAAAAATAGTCTATTCAATATTACAATATTACAATTATTACAATAAATACAAATTTTATTAACGTGTAATTAACAAACTTAAGTTTTTAAGAATAAAAAATAATAAAATATCTCGTCGTATCCGCGGACAGATTAACAAAATTATTGTTTCCCGTTTTAGAAAATTAATGCGTTATAGAAGCATTTTACCGAAGTGTTTGGTCTGTGAGGAAAGTAAAATAAAGGACCTTGGTCTTGTTGGTACTTATGCACATTAAAGATAACGTACATTTCCATTGTGAAGCTCCTGAAGAAGTAGCCCTCAGGACGTTCCGGAGCGGGCGTTGCTACCGCCGCCTTCGCCTGGGTGGATTGGCAGGACAGTAGGGGCAACTGGAGACGACGCTTCTTATACTGCGGCAACAAACATAATACAAAGGGCTAAAGAGTTCGCGAATCGGAGCGAAACTGACATTCCCTGGAGCGCATTCATGCCAATAACGAAGCCAATGCACAGGCTTTTTTCTCTCCCTCTCTCTTTCTCTCTTTCTCTATCTATATTTTGCCTTTAGATAAGACTCCGAGATAGTTTATACTAAGTTCTATTATTTCCACCCTAGTAGAAATGTCAAACTAAGAATCAGTTAGTAAAAATTGCTAATAAATATACTTTCCGAATACACTTTTTCACTCACTCTTTAGGACTCAATGTAATGATCATAATGTCAAATCATTCAAACAAAATTTTAATATATTTTTCATATTTTTAATACACATTTAAGAGTACATAACTAGATTCGAACTTAATCTATATTTGTAAAAAGTAGCTGAAAATTAGTATTTTATTTTAATACATGGTTATAAAAAACGCTTTATTGATAGTAGCACAAAAATGGACAGATTCTATTATCATAATATATTTAATACTTATTTAATGGAGTACGATTTCTACTAATAGACGCATTGGATATATTAATAGTAAAATCTTGGATTGAACTTTTTTATTTACTTGATTGTTTGATGTGTTAAGAATATGTATTGATGTAAAATTATGATGGAATTGAATGTGTTTTTTAAACTCAGTATAACTGATTGTACCGATTATATTTCATTTTCAATATCTATTTTGTCTTCATACAAAAGTAATAGAATTTTGAAAGTATTGAACTGTCCAACATATATTCATTAAATTTTGAATATTTAAAATCTTGGTACATGGAGAAGATAATGTAATAACAAATTATTGTATTCTATAATAAATAGAGAAACAATTTTCATTTAATTGGAATATTTTGGATACTACTAGAAATATATAAATTTTCAACACAACAAAACATATTTCCATGTAGTAAAAATTGAAGTGTAGTTCACTTAAATAGAAAATGCCGTACTTAAAATATGTAACAAAACGGGATGTCAGACGTAAATTACAGGAATCTGCACCTATGAACCCAAAAATTATATCTAAAATATTGAATTAAATTAAAAGTGCATGATGTTTTGATTTTTTAAAGAAAATGTCATTTTTCAAATAATAATTGAGTAAACAATTTTTGGTTGGTAATTATTAGTCAAAAAAGTCATAAATTTTCAACCCAAATATCGTAATAAAATTATGGTTTTAAAAATCTGAAAAAATTTGGGTATATATTATTTAAAACATGCCTAAAGGGCTGACGTTCAGAGTTTTTTTTTTAAATTTATTCGATTATTTATAAAAGAAAGTAAAAAAATGACCATTTTCTGAGTTCGACATCCTCTTAATTAGAATTTATTTTAAATTTCATAATATTGAACGACGTATGCAGACATCCTTTTTTTATTATTTTTTTTATTTTACTCTGTTTATGTTCCCAGCTTGGTGCTAATCCGCAACGAAAATCATACGATGTCTTTGAGAAGAAAGTACTTGCTGAAAATACATTTTCCACCGATGTATCAATCGACAGAGACCGGAAATATGCAGACATTTAATTGTAAGTATAAAATTGATTTAATGTATAGAATTGTATTTGCTTATGCTACTCGAAGGAGAAGATTTGAACAAAACAAATCAATCGGGAATCATATATATTTATCTACGAATTAATATTTTCACTAACTGTTTGATTGTTGTACAATATCGTTTGTACAAAGATTAAATCGTAATGCCTTTGTAAGTTTATATCAAAATGCAATTATATGCATTATATTAATAAAATAATGTTTGATAAATCGAATGTCCAAATTCAGTGTATGCAAAGTTGGCACCGGGTAGCAGCTAAAATCTTCATTCGTTTACTCTTGCTTAGCTTGTGATGCTAAATTGACATTTGACTTGTCATTTTCTATATTGGTACACTTATTAACATTACCGCAAAAACTTACGATAATTGTAGTAGGAAAATTAACAAAATAAACTAGAAGCTCTAAAAAATAATACGAAAAATGTGATTTTCACATAATAAAAATGTATAACGAGGAAGAAGAAATCGGAAAGTCGATTAGATTTCCCAAGAATCGATGTAGAATATTGAATGGCTTATCGGTAGTAATGTACCTCCTCTCGTCTTATCGGTTTGGAGAATCTATCTGCCCCTGCTACTGTTGTTCGTGTCAACCTCGAAATTTAATATCACTAATTTCCTCACATTTTGATCAAGTGCATACTTGTGCTTTTCCTTATCGTAGAGATAAGACGTCGAATCGTAAACAAAAGATGGTTAATACCCTACTTCTACTTTGTCTAACTAATTAATTTTAATTAATTTGCTTTATAACGTAATAACAGAAAAATATATGTGTAAATTAATTTTATGAAGTGATGAATTGCTTACATATTTATTATTGTTATATGTATATACCTAACACGATGTTAAACGTTGGTATGGACTCGTAATGTATAGAATAGCTGGCTCGATGTGTACACTTTAATAAAATTCTTCACACTTTTAACATCACTAAAGTCGTGTTTTGCCATTTCCAAACGTCTTTCTTTTATGGTAATGTCGTGTACCTCGAGCTTTCGTGTAGTTTTATTCGTCCACCTGTATTCTCTTTTTCGATTCTCGGTCTCTCTTCCGCTTCTTGCCTTGTACTATTTTTGTGTTAACGAACTATTGATTTTTCTACTATTGTCAACTTAAAATGTTACACAAACCTAGTTTATGAACGATATTTTTAACGTATCTTTTAATTAAGTTCTTAAGTTTGTTATAAATCGGACGATTTTATTTCCGGTCTTAAAAGAAAAACGCATAATAATATTTATTAAAATTTTGTATTTATTTTTAGAATTTATGTTTAACAATCCTTTGTAATATCCTAATAATATATAGTAGAAACATTACATAAAATAGAAATTATGAAATATTGAAATAATAATGAAAATGATTTATAAAGTTAAGAATGAAATTATTTAAATTATAAGTATTAATAATTAAGATAGATATATTATACTTATTACCATAATTATTTTTAAAGATCCACGTATCGACTACTCTGAGTCAGTTATATTATGTAATGTATAATAACAAACAATTATCATGTATAAAATAATTAATTAAAAAATATCAGAAATAAATTTGTGAATCTAGTAAGGATCAACAAGCGCGATAAAGCTCTAGTCATCAAGCCTAATCAAGAAAAATTTTTTCCGTACATGTCCTCCCCCTCGTAATGTCTATCATATCATGCACACCTATATATACGCACGGGCACACCCACACACACATACGCGCATAGACACACACAGCCTCTTGTAGATACATATATCTACCAATAAATATTTCTCGCGCTCGACATTATATATCCCGTGGTATAGAGTGGGTTATAAGCATAGTAGTGTGCGAGTGTAGATGTACATGGAAGGTAAGAGAGAGAGGTTCCAGTACAAGCCAGCTCGTGATATCGGGTGTAGGTGCGTAATGGTACCTTCGTGTAACACGTCCAGCCGCCCGCGGGAATGCGGTTCATTATTTTCCGTGGCAGGTGAACTACTACACACCGTACCCGAGTATTAACGGGGCCCGTACGAGGATGTGTATAAAGCTGCCGAGCCAACGGAGAAAATAAAAGAGGGAAAAAGGGGAAAAGAAAGTGGCAAGCTAGATCGGTAATAACTGCGATAGCGAATCGAACCACCTGATAAGGATTCCTAGTGTCTAGGAAGTGCAGCACCGATGATATTTCGTTACCTTTCGTTTTCTTCTCTCTAACTTAGTTTCCCCTTGTCTCTCTTTCTTTCTTTCTTTCTTTCTTTATTTCTTCTTTTTTTTATATGTACTCTCTTACCCGTGCTGCACTCCTGCCGTTCTTATATATGAAATATGGGTTTTCCAGGATGGTTCGAGGGTGTGTGCACTTATTTAACGTCAAATACACCTTACAACTTTTCCTTTTCGCCTCTTTAACAATGATTTTTGTTTACTCGGACTGTATACCTGTTCATTATTGATGCTGCGTTAATGTACCGTTTATTGTTCATTAGTTATATATATATTGTTATATATACTACAACGAGCACGCGAACGATTGTACATTTGTTAGTTGTGCATAATTATGGAAATCCAATTGATAAATTACAATATTTTAATTTCCTTCGATACAACCAATCTACTCGGTTATCTTCTCATTTTTTTCACCATCTTTACGACCTACAATAAGACAACGCGAAAAAAAGGATAAAAAAAATTCACCTTACAGATATCTATACGTATACAAGATACGAATTATTCCCTAATTACTCGACGACGATACCTAAAACCTATCGCGTTACCGACATCCTATACACAATAAAAAATGGAGGTACACACACGCACACATACGCGTACACACACATACACACTTATAGACATATAGGAAAAAAGGAACAAATTCATTAGCCTCAATCACATTAATTTAGTTTCCAGCATAAGAGCATCCCTCACGCAAGATCGGTAATTAAACCTTCCTCATCCCTATATATACATTACCCTTGGAAAAATTTTTGTCGCAATTCAAGATCGTAAAACACTTGCGAGCGAACCGGAGGCGCTCGTAACTTACGGTAGCCAAGCCAAGTGCAATAAGAAGGTCGCGGGAGGAGGAAGAGGAGGAGGTGGTGGAGAAGGGAGAAGGGCGAGGGGGAAGGGGGAAGGGTGACTATATAGGCGTGACTTGTGTATGTTGCATTATCGTTCGACGAGTTATGAGGCTCGGAAAACTCGCGCCGTAAGATATCGATTAAACGCGTGGAGTTTATAATGTGCCGGGTATATATATGCGAGAGGGATGATGTACTCTGATGATGAGTTTTCGGTTTATTCCTCTTTTTACTCAAGTTTTTCTCGTGGTCACAATTTCTTGAACGCATATAGATTGCTCGCGTTAATATGTATATTATATAAGTATAATATATATGTGCATATATTATGTATAGATTCATTGATACGCATTGTTAATTCAATTAAATGTATAATAAACACAAAGTTGCACAAGAGAGAAACTGTTATGTACGAACACTTACGCACACACGCACATACGGAAACAAACACACCGAGCTCGCAGAGAAAATAAGAAGAGTGCACTTAAAATTGAATTAAGGATAAACACAATACGACAGATAGAAAGGCAATTTGTCTAAGAAAAATAAATCCTTTTCTCCCTCGAGCTATGTAGGAGTCCAAGAATGGCGGTGAAAGTCGTTTGAGGGGACATTCAACGATTTAATTCCGATTAATGATTATCCAATTGGGTTTACCGTCGCTTCTAAGAAAATTTCCCACGTTTATCCCGGATTTTTGTAAATATCATATTTAATAATGTACACACGTAATAATTGCGAGTGAAAGCTTTTATTCGGTGTGGGGAGTAAGATCAATAACCTTCGTTACAGACGTAATTAAGTTAAATATAATAAACGCATACTTTACGGTGTTATATGTAACACGTTTTTACAAAATATATAAAAAAAAAACAATATAAAAACAGAAAAATGTATCCAATGTTCGAATGGAATTAATCTAAAACCGTATATAAAGAAAATCCATGTTTCGTCGTTGTGCAGAACATGCGACGCGTAGGCAGACTCAAGGTGGTCAAGCTAAGGAATTCCTAAGTCGCGCACGCCTGGAAATCGGCTGAACGGAAAATAAACGTTGCTTATTACAGTAAAGGACCATAATTCAACGCAAACGTCGTTAATGTTACTTTTAGTATATACACGCGCGATTGGAAGGTTTACTTTCATAACTCCGAAAATGTTTCTCGCGTATTCGTAAAAATCACCGATCGTTATCGTCAAATATTAAATTATATTTAACGTTATTTATTCAATGAAAAAAAAGAAAACGGTCTTTTTCAACCATTAATTAGAAACACCATTCTTCAAAAAAATCGAATAAATATATAATTTAAACGATGAAACGTTATCATAATACAATTAATATAAAATAATGTATATATAATACGATAAAAATTTTTACATCCGGTTTGAAATACCTAAACAAGATATATCAAGGTTTAAATTTATTGTACGTCGAACGACAAATTTCAATGTGACAACGCCCTTTTCCGCATAGCCATATAATTAGACCCGACATTGCAATGCTAAAAGATTTTTTATGGGTCGAGGACGTTGAACGGCAAGGCCGTTATGGGGTCGTTGTTATTTGAACTTAAACATGCGGCTTATCGTATACGATATATGCTTATAGAGCAATTCATGTCGATAAGTTGCTATTGTTGACTAGCCGCACTTTATGACACTCTGTTAAATTAGATTGCGCGATTATGCATATACTCTCGCGTCGTTTTAAATTAAATTACTACGGTCAATTTTGTACGGTCGTTCACTGTTGAATGGTACATACTTCTTATCTCGAGCACACATTGTACACTTTATTATTTATTGTAGAGCTCGAATAAGTTTATTTTCATCAACATATTTTTGTAATTTATACATGTTTTTTTAAAATGTTTATCACAGTTGTTAAACATCCACCATCCTGTTTTACAATTTTTAAACCAAAAAATTATTTATTTATTTGTTTAGCCATACCTGACGTATACATAACTTACATATCTCTTTATGAAAATGGATAAATCGGGTGAAATATAAATCATAGACGAAGGAGACCACCTTGCGCTCGAATATCTAATGCAATAAAAACAAATAAAGCACACATACCAATTCTATCATAATAATACTTTATCTATTTACTTATCAATCGATTTAATACATAAATCCTGTTCTTTCCTCTCGAACCCTAGAAAAAGTCGAGAAACAATTTTAACCACTATTTGACGTAATAAACCCAGCTGATACAAACCCCATATACCGAAGATATACGTGCATCCGAAGCAGCATATTACACGTATATATATATAGATATATATATATATATATATATACAAAACGCAGCTTACCGTGACGATAGATCGATCGATCTCCGGAACTGTGTATATATATAATACGGGTTACGCACCGATTAAATGTAAGAACGCGTATATATAGGTGCCTGAATTTTGTATATATACCTATATATACACGTACGTTATCGCGCGTGTTTATCAACTCGTTTTGCAAGCGATTGTCGTTCCATTTTTTTTAAAATTACCAAAACATATTATACGTACTATCTCCACCGCGTGTACGTATACGCGCGTATATAGATATTATTTATTTAACAAAATTCGAGATTATTCGTAGGTTATAAATTAAAGTAACGTCTCGTTAATCATCGATTTAATTAACTATATAAAACACACGAAACGCGATTCGACCAACAAATATTTGGCGCGAGAATGTTGTTTGTAAATTATTGATTCTTGTCTTTCTTATAAGGAATTGGAGTGCATAAAAAAAAGATATATCGGATCCGTAGTAGTTACGATCTTTATTTAACGTTATAATTAATTTTTTTAATGACTGTTTATGATTTGTACAGTATATACGGATAGATGTTTAAATTAATTTATTTAAGTGATAGCGTACTTATCAGCAATAACAATGCCGTAATTTCTTTAAAAATAAATATAAAAAAAAAATCGTAACTCAGCAAGTACATATCGTATTAATATGAGTGTACAAAGCGCAGCTTCTTAAAATTTGTGTATAACAAACCGTACAGCGAGGACCTTGGCAATAAATACATTAAGTCGGTATAATTCTCAACGGGGGTGCTGTGAATCATGCCTAGAGATGACTATCGCGAATCGTGGCACTATGACCGCGTGCGGGTTCTTACGTACACGAGTTCCTTGTGCCTTACGTGTGTTATGCATATCGAGCTGATGTAGGTACACCCTAAAAATTTATATGCATATACATATACCTATATACATATACATATACATCTCGAGTTGATACCCGATGTTGTATGTATGTATATATGGGAGTGGTAAATTTCACTTAGGGAAGTCGTGTGTTCCTGAATTTTCTGTATTGCTAAGTGTTTCGAGTTAAACTAAAATATTGTACTTATACCCCGATATTACACATTTAATCTAATTAGAATTTATACTAATTTACGGTGTTTTACTTACTTGGCATCGGGTCACTGCATAACTCGGATTTCTATCATTTTTACAATTTCGAGTGAAACGGTGATGATTATAATGTAGTACATTTTTATTGTAACTAAAGATAATTTCGGATATTAGTAATTGTGTACGCTTGCAGTGAGAATTTCAATCGATCCGATTTAAGTTAGGAATAAGCTTTTTATATATGAGATAAATTTATTGCTTTGAGCATTTGACTATAATAAAGTAATTTTTATAATAAATAATATTAAGGAAAAATATCTATTTAAACGAGTTTTTGTTATGTCAATGAAGATATAATCTTATAGACTGATAGATTTTACATTGCAATCTATTAAAAGTTTATAATTTATTATTCTACGTGTATTATAAAATATGATATAGTCAATCTGTTATTGTCAAATTGATAAAATCACATCCAGAAAATCACTCTGAGCGCCTGATTTAATTAGATAGAATTATTTTTATTAAAAAACTGAACAGTTTACTATTACTTAATACTACGAATCACTCGAATTAATTACTTGTAACTCTAAATAAATACAAAAAAATAGTCGTATAAAACTCATATATGTGTAAACAACAACACAACCCTTGCATAATTCATAAATTTATGTTTTTACCCAACAGCTCCCTTTTCCAGAGTAAAGCCTTAAAGGATACATATTTTTTCGTTGAACCATCAGAGAGTCACATGAAACACCCGCACAATGATCGCATAATTTTCTCGGTTTAGTCAGAGCGGCTTTGAGATTCACGCAAACACACGTGGATGCCTGCCGGCAAAGAGAGAAACTACCACCCATTCAATTTCAAGGTCTTTCTCTTCGAAAGAGAGAGAGAGAGAGAGAAGAAGAGAATAAGAAAAAGAAGGGATAGCTGCTCGTTTTACGCTGCGCGTCGGCGGAATCTTTAAATTGGGGATCGGTCGGCGGCATCTCTCCCTCTCTCGCGCGCCCAAGCCCTTTAACGTCCCCTTTGCAAATTGGAACATAAAATCCGTGGTTGTAACGGGCGCAAAAGGAAGCTCGCTGATTGTTCGTTACACCTGCGCATATATATATATACCTCTCTCTTTCTCTCCCTCTCTCCCTCTCGGAAGGCATTTCGGTTTCACTTGGATGCTACGATATTTCATAGCAAGAGAAGGAGAGAGAGAGAGAGAGAGAGAATCATCGTGTCGCGGGATGTGCAACCAACGCATGT